>CM033718.1:12683019-15513864 GCA_019671005.1 Hibiscus mutabilis | reverse complement strand
TCATATTGCCTCTTCTCTCGTGCTAAGAGTAATTGAGGATTTGATAACCAAAACCCAAGTGCAAGAGTTTCCACCCTCCAGTTAGTCTAGATTTCAGATGATAGCCGCCATGGTTCTGCTGCTAGAATATTGAGGGTTTAGGGTTTAGCTAGGGAAGGGCTCGAGTCGGATCGGGGGTTTAATCATATGGTTTTTGCCGCGACGAATGTTTCGTTCCCAATTCAATTTCACGCGACATTTTCAAATAAAACCCCACGTGGCAGCACAAGTTACAAATATCTAGTTTCTTTAAAAGTTACAAATAAAACACCTAATTAAAATATTTTACCAACATGTCATTTATCGTTAAAATTAAAACGAACGCTTAGTATAATCTAGTATAATAATATTTTTAGTCCCGACATACATTCATATTTAAAATTTTTATTTAACTTTTTTCTGATATTGTCAAAGTAAGTAAACCCATTTGAACAAAGCAATAGTTGAAGAATGACATTTTATTATAAAACAACTAGTTACTGTTAAGTTATTATTATACTAAGAAAGTAATAAAACATTTACAGGAGAACAAGCAATTTAAAAGAATAAAAACTAAAATGATGAAACATGAAGGGTAAAATCTATTGAATTGTTTCGGATTATGACCAAATTAATTGAATCTATAAGTTTTGGGGACTAAAATTATTTTTTTCTATCAAACTACGTCACTACTCTTATCTACTATTTAACTGTCGATGACCTATTTGTAATAATATTTTAATTGAATAATTTGTATGTAACTTTTAGAAGAAGACTCGTAATTAAATTACCTAATGTAGTTTACTCTATTATTTATAAGTATTTTAAAATATTTAATTTAATGTATATTTCTATTTATAAAGCTAAAAAAACAATAAGTATTTTAAAATATCTTTATTTATGGTGGATATATATATATATATTAAATATTTTAATGTACTTTATTATTAGAGTTTAATACCCATTGAAATTAAGGTTTTCATCTTATGTCCATAAATATAGAGTTTGGAGAATGTATTGTATACAACCCTATATTGAGAATATAATACAAATCTCTCTCTTTGTCTCTCATCTTTGTCCTTGTTTATTATTCTTGTTTTTCTTTACTTTATTCGCAACACGTTATCAGCACGAGACTCTAATCAACTGAGGTCTTCATTGTTTGAATCCAAAAGAAATTATTGGAAAGAATTCGATTATAGGATGAGCCAAAGATAAGTTTTTTTACCTTATTTTTTTAGTTATTGATTGTTTTTCTCTTTATATTTTTTAACTTGTTTTTTTTTTTTTTTGAAAGGCATGAAAGCATGTTTGATTGTATTTGGATTTTGAGCATTGGGCAGAGATGAGTTTGTGACTCCTCACAAATCAAAAGACGATTTGACAGAGATGATCCGACCGTGTTTGGTTTGTATTTAATCGATATTATAGTATGCTTCTTGAAATATCATTTATAATTATTATCATACGATAAGAATACATACAAAATTATTCTACCATATATTGGTGATCCTCCAAAAGAATTTCAATTAAATATTGGTGACTACATCTACCATATATTTCGATATAGCGATTGTTTAATCATTCTTATATTAAGGTTAGTACATTCTAATATCATTAAACCTTGATTTTATTCACCATGATTTGATTTCTCTCAATAATAATAAGAAACTAATTTTGTTATTATTATTATTACTTACTTTAATACGAAAGAATTCGTTAAACATTGGAGGGGATGAGTTGTTTATACATTAAACAATATAAAATCATTATAGTGATTATATTTATTTACGTCATTGAAGGTTAGTAATTGCATCGATTAATCATTGTTACTTGTACATCCTTATAATTGTTTATTTGTTTAAGAATGACAATTATTCTTATAATGATTATATTTATGTTATTTTATTGATTAAAGTTGGTATTTTTAACCATATTTTAAGTTTTACGTGATGGTTTGGAAAGAAATATGACATAAAGAGATTATGAGAAGCTGTCTTGGTCATTTACATCTCCATTGTCCTCAAGAGGAAAATCAATATCGGTAAACTTTATTTTTATTTTTATTCTTTAAATTACGATTTTAAAGTGTAATAAATTATGGTGATTTATGATCTACAAAAAGACTGTTATAAATTATGATGATTTATGTTATATGTTCTATTAGTTTAATCCAAATATATTAGCTGGACATCCCGTTCTGCGAGGCTATTGGTCTCAAAAAAGGTTTCTAAAGGACCTTGTGAACTGGTTTAACAATACCGTGTACGAGGATTAAATCTTTGGAATAATCTGCTCAAAAAAAGGCTAGAACCATATACTTCTTCGTCGTCACCTCCATGAGGGGTTGAAATCTGAATATTTAACGTTGAAAGATCCTCGTGTTCCTTGAAATATTCTAAAGGAACAATATGACCATCAGAAAATTGTGATTCTACCTAAAGCTTGATATGATTGGTTGCATCTGAGATTGCAAGATTTTAAATCAGTAAGCGGGTATAACTCTGCTATGTTTCGAATTACTTCACAATTGAAGTTATGTGGTCAAAATATTACTGATGAAAATATGTTAAAAAAACATACTTTACTTTTTCATGCAAATAATGTTGTCCTCAGACACAATATTGCGAAAAATGTTTTAAAGGCCCACTGGCTCCACTCCATTCCCTAAAGTGAATGTGAGATTTTATAAAAATAAAAATAAACGTCACATTAATAGTTGTGGTCATGGTCAAGGCTATGGACATAGACATTATGGTCATTTTAAGAATACTTATACCCACCAGAAGTGAGATTATAAGGATGACAAGAATGATAGAGATCATATTAAAATTTTTATGTTATCAATGCGATGGTACAAACCATTGATCTATACTTGTCAAATGCCGAAGTATTATAGACCTTTATCCATAATCATGAATGATAAAGGAAAAAAATATAAACAAATTTTGTTTACGAAAATGACGAAAATAATTATGGCGTTGTTGGTCCAATTCAATTGGATGTTGTTGATTTCTTTATAACCATTGAAGGGAATAATTCACCATTTATTTTGTTTCCTTATAACCTTTAAAGGAAATAATTAATCTTTTACTTTATTTTGTTTTATGTTAATATGCTTTACATATTATTTATTTATATTATACATATATATATATATAAATATTTTAAATATTTATTTATTATCCGTTGAAGAAATATGATTACTTTCGAAATAAAATATGCAATGAATTGTGGCGATTTATGCTTACCAGACAGTGCAAGTACTCATACTATACTTAAGCATAAGAACTATTTCCCCATTTAAAGTCAAGGGTGAAAATGTGAGTATTATATCTCAAAGTACTAAAATATCAATGCTCCGGAAGAGTAATAAGTTCTTGTGACATTATCTTTGATAGATAATTGATTTGATATGTGTTATATTTAATATTTTTCATTCCCTAAAGTGAATGGTACAAAGCACATATTTTTCATTCTCCGAAGTGAATGGAACAAAGCACATATTGAAAGGTGCATAATTATACATATTTTTCCATTTAAAATGCAAGTGAATAATGCGAGAACTATATCCGGAAGTACTAATATCATAGAAGGCTCTAGAATAGCAAATATGTTATTGCCAAATGGAACTCTATTCCATATTCACAATGCATTATACTTGCCAAAATCACAAAGAGACTTATTGAATTTTAAAGATATTCACAGAAATAAATATCATATTGGGACTATTAGTCAATGGGATGCTGACTATCTCCATATTACGAGTATAAACCAAGGCAATAAGAAAATATTGACAAAATTATATGCACTGTCATCCGGATTGTACTACACAAGAATTAGTACAAATTGAAACTCATGCTATTGTAAACCAAAAGTTTATTGATAACTTTATTATTTGGCATGACCAGTTAGGCTATCCCGATTCAATTATGATGCGAAAAGCTATTGATACTTTATATGGTTATTCATTGAAGAATTGATAGATTCTTCACAGTAATGTTTTTCATGTGATGCTTGCTCTTAAGGCAAATTGATTATTCAGCCATCACCGGCTAAGATAGATTATGAATCTATTAATTTTCTAGAACGAATACATGGTGATATATGTGGGCCCATACACCCTTCTTATAGATCATCTAGATATTGTACGGTTTTAATCGATGCATCAACTAGATGGTCATATGTATCCTTGTTATCAACCTGCAACTTGGCGTTTGCGAGGTTACTTGCTCAGATAAAATTACAAGCACATTTTCCAGATTACCTTATAAAGACAATTACTCTTGATAATGCTGGTGACATGTCATTTTACATGCAACATTACTAATTTACATCAAGCCAACAAATTATCACAAGTTCTCCCCATTACAAATGGTTTTTGGTCATGAACCAAATATTTCTCATCTTAGAATTTTTTTGTGTGCGTTATATATTCTAATTGCTCCACCACAACGCACAAAGATGGGTCCTCAAAGGAGGTTGGGAACATATTTCGAATTTGAATCCCCTTTAATAATTAAATATCTCGAGCTTCATATGAGGAATTTATTTACAACTTGATTTACTGACTGTTATTTTAATGAGTCAATTTTTCGAAGATTAGGGGGAGAAAATATATAGTTGGGAAAAGAAATAAGTTGGAATAAATTATCATTGTCTTATTTTGATCCACGTACTCAACAATGTCAATATGAATTGGAAGTTCAAAGGATAATTCATGTACAAAACTTATCAAGTCAATTGCTAGATGATTTTGCTGATTCTAAAAGAGTGACTAAGTCACATATACCAACTATGAATGCTCCGATTAAATTTGATGTCCCAGAAGGACAAACTCTAGTTGCTAATAAGTCTAACTTACGCATGTAGCGTGGTAGACAAGTGGGTTCCAAAGATAAATTTCCTCGAAAAAGAAAATGAGTTATATCTTGTAATGGTCTAATTGAGGAATCAACGAATTATGAAAATCTCTAGAAGATATTAAAAGGTCTCCAATAGAGACATTATACATGACTCGGGTACCTAATACGAGATCTCAATGAATTATGTCATGTCTGGTAATAAGTGGAACCGAAATCAAATCGACGTCGATAATACATTTGCATGCAATATAACACTAGAGATTTTGGATGATAATGTGGATCATTAACCATTGTCAATTGGACAATGTAAACAAAGAAATGATTGACCAAAATAGAAAGAGGTAATTGAGGCGAAACTAAAATCTCTTTCGAAAGGAGAAGTATTCGGGCTTATAGTTCATACACCGGAAGATGTAAAGCCCGTGGATGTAAAGGAGTCTTTGTAAGAAAGAGAAATGAAAAAAGGGGAAATTGTGAGATATAAAACTTATTTGATTGCACAAAGATTCTCACAAAGACCTAGAATCGATTATAAGGAAACATACTCTTCGGTGGTGATGCAAAAGATTTTTATTAGTCTGACAATAAAAGACTTAGTTTCCGCCTATGGATATCGTTACATCCTATTTATATGAGCCTTTTAATAATAATATTTACATGAAACTTCCGAAGGATTTAGACTACATAAGCAGTTAATTCAAGTTCTCGAGAACACTATTCAATCAAAGTGAACTTATCTATTTATGGATTAAACAAATTGTGCGCATATTGTATAATCGCCTCAATGAATACTTATTAGTAGAAGGTTATAAGAATGATTCAATTTCCCCAAGTATTTTTATTAAGAGGTTTAGCTCTGGATTTGTCATTGTTGTTGTTGTGTATGTTGATGATTTGAATATCGTTGACACTCGTGAAGAGATCTCCTTAACAATGGAATCCTTGTGCATCAATCGACATATATAGAAAAATGTTTAAAGAGACTTTACATGCATAACGCGTATTCGTTAATCACCCTTATGGTTGTTAGGTCTCTTAATGTAAACAAAGATCCATTCTGCCCTCGAGAAAAAGGTGATGATATTCTTGGTCCACAAGCACCATATATATATATATATATATATTAATTGATCTGGAAGCATCATATCTTAGTTGGTCCAAAAATATTATCTAAGTCCTACGAGACCATTACCTTTAGATCTTTCAAAACTCGATGCCTCTCTAGATCATGTAAATAATTGCTATGCACGAGGCAAAGCCGAAATATGTGTTTGGCTAAACATATCCAGAAGATATGTGAATTGCTTTCTCAAGATAAGATGCAAGCTATCTTGTGTAGAGATAATGCAAAATTTATATCTCAAGGTGGATACATCTAGTGTGATAAAACGAAACATATTTCTTCAAAGTTTCGTCCATGATCTTCAGAAAATTAGAATTCGATGAATCATTTCAAGCAGTAATTTGAAAGATATATTCACCAGTGCATAGTCTACTTCAACATTTGAAGATTATATTCAAGATTGAATTATGAAGATTCAAAGATCTTATGTGATATTTTCATGAGGGGGAGTAAATACCCGTTGCACTCTTTTCCCTTAACCGAGGTTTTGTCCCAATGGGTTTTCATGGTAAAGTTTTTAATGAGGCAACATGTTATACGTATCAAATATGTGTGTACTCTTTTTCCTTCACTAAGAATTTTTTTCCCACAGGGTTTTTAGCTTAGTAAGGTTTTAACGAGGCATGTTATCTTCATGGATATTCAAGGGGGAGTGTTATGAATATCTTTATTTATGGTAGATATCCATATATTAAATGAGACTTTAATGTACTTTATTATTAGGGTTTAATACCCATTGAAATTAATGTTTCCATCTTATGCCTATAAATATAGAGTTTGGAGAAAGTATTGTATACAACCCTACATTAAGAATATAATATAAATCTCTCTCTTTGTCTCTCATCTTTGTCCGTGTTTATTATTCTTGTTCTTCTTTACTTTATTCACAACATTATTAGTATTTTATTTTTCTCATTAATTTTTATTATAGCAATATCAATTTTTCAATGTAGTTATATATAATTTCTAAGTTAATTATATTAAATGTGTATTAAAAATTTTGAAAAATCTTTAAAACAAGAACAGCTTAAAATAACACACCATAATAATCTATGTATATACATAGCTCGGATGAATCAAAATAGTGTATAGTATGATAAATGTATAAATCACACCAACCAGTTTGCTATTATCAACAAATATTGGTTTACAACAAAGACTTTTAATAATAATAATAATAACAATAATAATAATAAAATGAAAACAAAGAAAAAAATTATTACAGCTGTTTTTTATACACTTGACAAACAGCTGAATATCTCAAGTAAATTTTGTACTTTCACCAACATCACACACGAAATGTTTGAGTTTTCCTTCATTTTGCCGCTCTAAAAAGCTGGCTTCCAGGGGTCACTGTCGGGCTTCCTTCACCCATCACTGTCGTCAAGCTCATCTCTTTATCGAGTATTCGATCAAGTTCCGTTACAACATGGCTCATGGCCGGTCTCCTCTCACCCGATGGTTCTAAACACCGGACGATTAGTTTTATAAATTCTTCCATACCTTCGGCTGTGAAGCGACTCCCCAACCTCGAATCAATGATGCTGGAAATGTTGCTGTAATCCTGGCTATTTTGCACCTTCCAGAAAGAAAGAATGAAAGAAAACATGCATCAACCTCGAATACTTTCTCATGGAGAAATGGCAAACTCGCATCTTTCGGCAGCATTACAATAAGTCGATAACCACGATCTTTATATATAGCAACCACATATCTACTAAATCATGCGCTTAGTAAATACGATATTTAGAGATGCAAGATTAAGTTTGCATAGGAACAGAAAATAGGCACATATGAAGCCCCGGAAGTGAAACACAAGCAGAATCATCTCCGACAATGAAATGCAAGCTTACGAGTTTTCTTTTCTTATCTAGCAAGATACTGATCGCTGTCATCTCGTCAATTGCGTAAAATGCAATACCAACCAAATATTTCGAAAACGCATAATAACATGCACAAATGGAAACAATGTCATACCCAGTCAACAAGGTTCTCCTTGGAGTTTGAAGATGGCAATTCTGATGCTTCTCGCCCGCTTACTAACTCCAAAAGGAATACCCCGAAACTATATGCATCACTTTTTTCGGAAAAAAGTCTGAACTCCCTTACCCTGCATTTGTCAAATGCATGCAGGTAAGACTTATAAATGATACAACATCAGAACAGTCACAAAAGGGAAGATGAGTACTCAGGAGCAAGAAATATCTCATCTGCCATCACTTGAGAAGAAGGTCCAGCAATATCAATTCTTCCCAGAAAATTACGTAATCCGACATCTGCGACCTTGGCTATAAAATTCTCATCTACAAGAACGTTTGCTGTTTTGAAATCTTTATGCACCAATCGAGGACTTAGAGAGTGGAGATGAGCCAATCCTGCAGAAGGGACAAATAACCGGTCGAGGCAACATAAGCCGTGCAGAAAATTTTCAAAAATTACAATCATAGAAGAACTTCTGAATTCCTAAGCGTTACCGAAGCTCACAAAAGAATTTTGCGGGACCTCTCTTGCTAGTTGGATGGTTTATCTAAAGAAAAGAAAAACGGATACCAGGAAAGCCACAAATGCTCACTGATTTTGCAGAGGATCACCTTTAGCTGCACCCAGAGCTATTGAAAGTCTATGCTTGAATTCTATCTTTGGAGCTGACCCTTGACTGACTCCTGCAGAAATAAACCAGGGAAAAATATTCAATAAAGATTACAGAATCCAACGCTATTTCACTTTCTCGATTAAATCCCGTACCATTTGCCTAACCGATCTCTCCCAACATGACATACACAAATATATGCATTTTTTTTTTGTGACTGGATAGAGAGTTACCGTACAAGTGAATGGAAACACTTCCATTGGGTATATATTCATATACAAGAAATTGTTGATTATTTTCCTGGCAGTAGCCCAAGAGAGTGACAAGATTCCGATGCTGAATCGATGAAAGATAGCGGGCCTAGGAGAAAAGTCGAGCACCATTAGATCAAAGTACAAACTGTGCAAGAGTTTGTACTAAGAAGCATTGAGGCAAACACAGATTTTACATCTTAAACAAATCATACGAAAGGCTGAAGAAAGAACACGACAAGCTTGACTACAACTCAAGATGCAGGCCTCAGATTGAGTTTAAGAAGAAAAGATTAACCAATATGTTGGCCACTAATTACGGGGACAACACTCTGCCAGCTTGAGACCTGAGTATGCATTGTATGATATTCTTTGCTATATTTTGACAGATACTGGAGACCCCAAATTAATATTATGTGAAGTAGGGACTCAAATTAGCAAGTTAACCTTTAGAACTTTTCGAAGCCAATGAAAGTTCTCAACCTAAAAGCAATCCATAGGCGGAATTAAACAGGAATCTTAAAATGGAGAAATAGACTCAATTAACTGCTGGAGCAAGCCAGCCATGTTAGTTACAATTCACAATTGCCATGATCAGCGCAATAAACGTCAGGTAAGTATCTTTTACCTCGTCAATAAATTCTTGTCGAGGTGCTCCGGCTCGCTTTTTGATAGCAACCAGCACCCCATCTTGAAGCAAACCTTTATATACCTCACCAAATTTTCCTTCCCCAATCAGGTTTCTCTCGCTAAAATCTTTGGTTGCCGAAGACAATTCCCTCAACTCAAAATGTCTAACTTCCCGCAGTGACAACTGAACCCCAATATGTCTTCCTAGAATAAGTCATCGAAAAATAACACGAATGAATAAGCCATCTGTTACAATGTGCTTACGGCCTTTAATGAACTTCAGAAACAAGCATGACATAAATGTTACCTTGAACAGATGGATCCGAAGAGCCTGTCTCGGATGTTCTCGAAACACCCCGTTTGTGAAATAGGCAGAACCATATAAGTAAGCTAACAATCACCACCAATGCCACGGCTCCTGCAGCACCTCCTAATATCGCTGCAAGATTCCTTGACATCTGGTATAGGAACTACTTCAGCTATGGTTGAAATTATTGTACATTGAACCTGAAATGATGACGATTAGACGACCGGATAAAATCTTTATCCAGAATCAACATATGCATTCAAAATTCAAACGAACAAAAAACAGAGTGCATAAAATGTGATGGCATGCATATCATCCATTTAAATAGAATCTAGATATATGGATAGAGCAAGCAAGTTGGTAGCTAGCAGGCAGATGACAAATTGACATAGTTTAAATAGAATCTAGATATAAATGAAAGATGCTTCGCTTTGCATAGTTTAAAAGCTAAAAACTCAAAGAAGCAACTCAGTTTAGAACGTTTCACACTCGGTACTACTCGATACCCATTGTGCAGAACAATGGTGCAAATCATAAAAATCAGAAGAACATTTAATCAGAGCGCCCAAAGTATTATCCCTTACCCAAGTCAAAAAAGCAAAAGGAAAATTTCAAGTGGACATCAAAAGAAAAGAAAAAAAAACAATGTTACGTCAAATCATATACAAAAAGATAATCAGACATTGATGGATAATGAAAAAGAAAAAGAAAAGTCTTAAACTTCAAACCTGTATTCCCACTCATTTGGCAATAAAAAAATCAAGTTGATCTCTTTAGGAGAGCAGAGAATCACCCACATTCCCACATCGAAAAGGAACAACAACAAACTTGTATGAGATTTGGGGGTAGAAATCAAGAGATACCCAGAATAAGAATAGGTGAAATCAAGGAAAACAAAAGGATGATGCGGGCAGGCAAAAATATACAGCAGTGATGAGGAATCAATGAAGTTGGTGGAATAGTTGTAGCTTTTTTCTCTTGTTTTTAATAAACAAGATGGAATGTCCAAATCATTAAAAGAAAACCAGATGAAAAAAGAAAAAAAGAAATTCGAATCATAAACTTCCCTCGACTCAATTAAATACAAATGAACAAAATTGAAAAACTAGTAATACCCATCGTTGGATACAGACAATGCCGAAAGAAAGTGACTCTGCGCCGACAACACTTTCTCTCTCTATATATATATGTGTGTGTCTGTATGTGTATGTATATGTACATGTGCAACAAACAAAGTAAGAAAAATGTACTCTTTATATTGGTTTGATTGAACAAGCAAGCGTAGATAATTGATGAACAAGAAAGGAAAAATGGAACCCAAAATTTTTTTTCCTGGAAGTAAATGTTTTTCTTCGATTTTGGTTTTGAAATTATGGAATTCCTTTTTGGGTTTTTGTAACTGTGGGCTGTAAAGGAAGATAAAATAGTTGTCTGGTACTGCAAGTTGAGAGAGAAAGAAGGGATTTATTTGGTGTGTACTGTACAGAGCATCTTCGCTGGAACAATAAGAGCAGAAAATTTCACAACAAAAGGAGCATACGAATCGATGATTCTACATTAATAGAATCAAGATTAAAGATGCCAACTTGTTTATAATGATGAAACCAAAAAATAAAGAAGAAGAAAGAACAAAGGAAGAAGTGGGGTTTACTATCTCCACCAGCCAGCTATGTCGATATTGCTTATATCATTGATTTTATTTTTATTTTGGAAAAAATAAATAAATAATCCTAAAAAAATAATTTGATAGATAAGCCTTTTAATTTTAGGTTTAAAGTTTTAGGTTGTGAGTTTAAGTTGTAGGGCGTAAAATTTAAGATTTATGGCTAATGTTTGGCGCTAAGGTTTAAATTTTAGATTTTATAGTTTAAATATGAAAGTTTGTGTAAAAAAAATTTACAGAAAAAAAGAGGAAATTTTATGGAAAGAAAGAGGTGCTCATATTAGGTCTAAAATCTATGACTTAAAAAAAGTAAGAGAACAAAAATAAACAACTTGACCAGTCGATCAGATGTGCTTACTCATATAACTCATAATCTTAATCATTAATTTATATTTTTTTGAATAATTACGTATAAAACTGTTCGAATTCTATTTTTTCTATTCAAATCACTCATTGGTTCACTAACTCAAGTTTAATTCACAATTCTAAGTTGAGATAAAAGGACGAAAATAAAAAAAATGATTTTTATATTTGATTACACTAGAGTTAAAATGACAAAATTAATATATATATATATATATATTAAAAGTGTGAAAAATATAAATTGTTGACATGTTAAGAATAATTTATATACGATAGGAGTTTAAAGTTAAATTTTCATCATTTTATTCCATGTTGCTAGGGATATAGACATACAGTCAAAAAAATTCAGTTTTTTCTTTTATTATCAAAATCAAAAAATTTAACTTGGTTTGGTAAGAATTTAAAGCTTTCATGAATCATTGATGGTGTTGTTGTTATATGGGTGGCGTTGAATTCAATTCATTTTTGTTTTTATTTTAATCTCAAGATGCGTCCAAATATGCTGTAAGTTGAATTTGGGAATCCCAGCTATTATTGAATTAAAAGGAAAATTAATATATACCCAATTATGAAGCTGTTGTGTCCTTCACCACTATTTCACCATGTTCAATCCATTCGGTCGAGAAAAATATATTAAAATAGATTTTAAATGTGTTACAAAATGTGGAATAAAAGTATTATATAATTATATTATATATATTTAATTTACCGATCGATTAATTTGGATCAGATATTATAGAGTTCCATCATAAGAACGATACTTTTAGTTCATTTTATTTTATTTACAACGCATGATTCAAACCTCTAACCTTATTTAAAAGATGACATAATGTTAAAAAAATATTTTCAGCGTTTGATTGAATAGTTGTTTTGGCTCATGTTTTTGTAAGCATTTTAACTTTCAACGTTTTATTTTAGGTCAACATAGTCCCTCCTTGGATGAAAATTGTCAATTAATTGATGATAAGCAGCTTAAAGTGAGTTGATAGAATAACACGTCATCATAAAAAATATTTTTTTAATTTATACAATTTTATAAAACTATTTCCTAACTGATGTTGTTATTGTAAAGTCAACATATTTGTTTATATGACACTGCTATGTCAGCGTGCACTGTCATGTAGATTTGTCATGTCATTTTAAGCCATTTAATGTTAGTTGATTATCAATTTTCTTCTATGAAGTGGGGTATTTTGATTCAAAATAAGACGGTAGGATAAAATTCTTCAAAAAAATATAAACTAAAATAACTATGCAATTAAATATTAAGGATATTTGCTGACATTATGCCTTAAAAGATCCAATCTTGTAATGACTTTATAAATCAGTTCTTTTATTTAAGAAAATCGTTAGATATATGCCGATAAATTTATCTGCGAGTCGGATTAAAATGGATCATAATTCATCAAAATTTCAAACTTAGTTCAAATTGGATAGGGTCCAACCACTCGACCTATTTTACTATTAAGTTAAAATAATCTTCTAGTTGACAAAGCTGTTGGTTAATCGGATTAGCCCTTCCTTTCTAGTGGATCCCTCAAATACAGGCGAGTTTCGTACCAAGCAAGTGTCACGCCCGTAGAATCTCGTAGTCCCGAACGTGCGGCCTTAGACGCTCTCGAACTAGGCAACGCCTAAGTAAGCCTGACGATCAAAGCTTAAAAGCTAAGACCCTTGCGGAAAACAAAGAACAACTGAAAGAAAATGGCTAAGGAAAGCTCAAGCAAGGAGAAGTGAGTGAATGCTTTGTATATTCCTCAAATCTGAAGTGATTTACAAGTGAGGGAGGGGGCCTCTATTTATAGTTGAACTCCCCTACAATCAATGGCTAAGATTAATTTACATCGACGGTCTAGATCGACCTTATCCAAAGGAAATCTTACTTTTGAGATTCCTTCTTATCACAAACATTATCTACAAATAAGATGCTTTGACCGAACTACCTCCTGAATATTTCATGGATCTGGGCTGATTCGGATGGGCTCGGACCCTAAGGTTTGGGCCGTGACATTCTCCCCCATGGATCGGCGACGCCTCGCATTTCGGTTGAGATGGTATCGACTCACTTGATCCTTGAATTGCCATAGACCATCGGCTGGTTCCCAACTCCATTCACTGTCGGGAAGTCCCTTCCATTGAACAAGATACTCGTGCCTTGGCCGATGGCCTGGTCGTCGAATGACCCTCTCCGCTTGGATATCTTCAATTTCATTCTCATAAGAGACCTTTATCCCGACTGGCGCTCGGTGTGACTTGCCTCGATCTGGATCCAACTCATCTCGATGGTATGGCTTGAGTAGACTGACATGGAATACTGGATGAGCTCGGATGTTTGATGGTAACTCCAATCGATAGGCCATGGTGCCTATCCGCTTCACAACTTTGAACGGTCCCTCGTATCTTCGCACAAGCCCTTTGTGCACGGTTGGGTTGCGCAAAATCCCGGTGAGCTTTGCAAGGACTAAGTCACCAACTTGAAAATTCACGTCCCTACGTTTCTTGTCCGCCCACTTCTTGGTCCGTTTTCCCGCCTTGTGTAGACAAGCTCGGGCTAAGTCGTGATGCTCTTGCCACTCCTTGGCAAACTTGTGTGCTGCTGGATTAGGCCCCTCGTACTTGGTAGCGACGGCGTTGGGTGTGAGCGGTTGCTGCCCGGTCACGATCTCAAATGGACTCTGGTTGGTTGCCTCGCTCCGTTGTAGGTTGTAAGAAAATTGGGCCACATCTAGTAGCTTTGGCGATCCACGCTGCGTGGCACTCACATAGTGCCTCAAATAGATCTCCAATAATCCGTTCACTGCGTTCGGTTTGCCCGCCCTTACGTGGATGAACACTCGTGGAGAAGTTCGGGCTTGATCCCATAAGCTTGAACAACTCTGTCCGAATCCGCCCGTGAACCGCGTGTCCCGGTCACTAATGATCGTCTTTGGCACTCCCCAATACTTGACCACGTGTTTAAGGAAAAAGACGAGCCGCTTCTCTCGGCTGGGCACACCTTTGATCTTTGGAATGAACGTCCCGCATTTTGAAAAACTGTCAACCACAACCATTATACTAGACAGGCCGTCAGTGTTGGGCAAACCGACAATAAAATCCATGGAAATACTTTCCTATGGTCGCTCGGGAATGGGCAACGGCTGCAACAGTCCCGCGGGTCTCTTCATCTCGATCTTGTCCTGTTGGCACACGAGACAAGTCCTCACATAGGCTTCAACATCTTCGCCCATGCGTGGCCAATAGTAGTGCTCCGCAATGAGTGCTAAGGTCCGGCTTATTCCCGGATGTCCCGCCCACTTGGAATCATGACACTCCTTCATGACTTCCTTGCGCAACTCCCCGAACTGAGGCACATAGAGGCGATGTCCTCGAGCATACAACAAGTCCCCTTCGATCCAGAATCTCCTCGTGGTCCCTTCCTTGGCATAATTAATCAGCATTCTGGCCGTTGGGTAGTGTGAGAGTCCCTCTTTGATGCGCTCTAACAAGTGTCCCTTCGGCAAGCTCACAACCTCGATGTTGTACCTCCGGCTTAAGGCATCAGCAACGGAATTAACCTTCCCCGGCTTGTACTCCATGGCAAAATCAAATTCTGCAAGAAAATCTTGCCAACGAGCTTGCTTGGGAGATAACTTTTTCTGAGTGAGGAAATAACTGTTTGCAATATTATCAGTATAGACCACAAACCTTGACCCAAGTATGTGGTGTCTCCAAGTGCGCAAACAGTGTACTACGGCGGTCATCTCTTTTTCATAGACCGTGTACCTTCGCTCGGTCTCATTGAGCTTCCGGCTTTCGTATGCAATCGGATGTCCCTCTTGCATAAGGACCCCACCAATAGCAACGTCGGATGCATCGGTGTGAACTTCAAAAGGCTTGGTGTGGTCCGGCAACACCAACACTGGCTCACTTGCCATGGCTTGCTTCAAGTCCTCAAAAGCTTTTTGACAATCGGCACTCCAATCCCACGCCTTGTCCTTCTTCAGCAACTCGGTCAAAGGTGTGGTGATTTTGGAATAGCTTTTGACGAACCTCCGATAGTAGTTGGCTAGCCCCAGGAAGGATCTCAGTCCCGTCACCTTCGTTGGCGGCTCCCAATCAACAATGGCTTGAATCTTGGCCCCGTCCATTCGGATCTTGCCACCACCAACAATGTGGCCTAGGAATGGGACCTCCTCTTGTGCAAATGAGCATTTTTCCTCTTTGACGTAGAGCTCATTTTGCCGCAGAACCTCGAACACATGCCTTAAGTGTTCAACATGCTCCCCAAGTGTCTTGCTATAGACCACAATATCGTCAAGGTAAACAACAACGAACTGATCAAGAAAGGGTTGTAGTACCTTGTTCATGAGAGTACAGAAGGTAGCGGGAGCATTCGTGAGGCCAAAAGGCATCACCATGAATTCATATGAACCGTAGCGAGTCACGCATGTTGTCTTCGGTTCATCACCTTCTGCGATTCTAACCTGCCAATATTCGGACCGCAAATCCAACTTGGTGAACCACCTTGCACCACCAAGTTGATCGAACAAGTCAGCTATCAGTGGGATCGGGTACTTGTTCTTCACTGTGAGCTTATTCAAAGCTCGGTAGTCGATGCACATTCGAGCGTTCCATCATGCTTCTTTTGAAAGAGCACCGGCGCACCGTAGGGTGCCTTTGACGGTCGGATGTACCCGGCATCGAGGAGTTCCTTCAATTGTCTGCGTATCTCCTCTAACTCGGGTGGAGCCATTCGGTAAGGGGCTCGGGCTGGCGGCTCCGCATTTGGCACAAGATCAATCTTGTGATCCACCTCCCTCTTCGGTGGGAGATGCTTGGGCAACTCGGCAGACATCACATCCTTGAATTCTGCCAAGACTTGCTTCACCTCGGTTGGGATCTCATCGGATTGGTTTGTCCCATCATGGACCAAGGTAGCCAAGTAGGTGGGTTCCTCCTTGCGCACCCCCTTGCTGAACTGGATGGCTGACAGCATCTTGGCCCCAACTCCTGTCTCTCGTCTCACCGGAACCATGCATCGATGTGCCGGGTCAAGAATGCATAAACAATCGGCAAAGGGAACAGGCAAAGCATTAATTCGGTCAAGTAGGCTAAGTCCAATCACAAAATCGAAGTCATCAAGAGGGATTACCTTGATAGCTTCCTTGCCAGTCCACCGGCCAATTTCTAGCTTGACTCCTCTTGCGACTCCCGCAATCGGAGTCTCCTTGGCATTCACGGTTTTGATGAACCCACTTGCCTTCTCCACATGAAGGCCAAGTTTCTTGGCAACTTGTTCTGACACGAACAATTCTGAGGCACCGGTGTCCACAAGTGCGCTCAACTTTCGACCCGCCACAATGATGTCCACGAACATTAGACCCTTCTTCTTGGATCCCTTCTTGGTCTCCATGGAACTGATGATGGAATTAAGCATGAGGGCTTCCTTCTCTTCGCCGCTCCTCTCTTGAATGGCAGCAGCCTTGGCGAGCAGGGGACAATTCCTCTTGATGTGATTACCTTTACAATTGTAGCAAACGACGTCCCAAGGCTTGCTGACTTTATTGCCTTTATTGGTTGGCTTTTCGGATCCGTCCTTGGCATGCCTGTCTTTGTCTTTCCTCCCGTTGCCTTTGTACTTCGGCTTTTCTTTGAAATTGTCCGACTTCTTATGTTCAAACTCTGCAAGGGAGTCGGCAGCGGCCATTGCCTTGGAAAGATCTTGGATCTCCATTCGGTGTAGCTCCATCTTTGCCCAACGTTGTAGCCCATTCTTGAAGGAAAATAGGGCGTCGGTCTCGCTCATGTCTTGGATTTGGAGCCTAAGTTCCGTGAACTTCTTGACATACTCTCGGATAGAGCCGTCATGTTGTAGCTGGCGTAACTTCTCTCGAGCCTCGTTTTGAGCATTCCTTGGGTAGAAGTGCTGCTTGAACTCGAACTGGAACTCCTTCCACGTCTTGACTAGAAGAGTCTCATCCTCCGCTTGGGAGCATCTGTGTCGCCACCTTAAGAGAGCGGCATCAGATAAATAAATAGAAGCTGTGTTTACCTTTGTCGCTTCATCATCGATGCCCATGAGTCGGAAATACTGCTCCAACCCCCAAATGAAGTTGTCCACTTCTTGGGCTGCCCTTGCCCCCTTGAACTCCTTCGGCTTTGGCGCATCGATCCTGGGCTTAGCTGCAGGTGCTTCGCCCACCATGCCGGTCAATATGGCATTCTTGTAGAGAGATAGCTCGGCAGTGAGCTTCTTCATCTCCCCCGCATGTTCCGCCTTCATGGTCTCCATCGCACCTTGAAGGGAACGCACATGTTGGTCCATTTTCTCATACATTGCGTTGAGAACTTCCTGGACCTCCTCGGTGATTTCCTCCTTGAGTAAATCCACCTTCTCGAGGCGTGGTTCCGCCTCCTCCTGGGCCTCTTGAACATTACCCATGGCTTCCTCCAGGCGAACAACCCTCTTCTCCAACGTTGAGATGATGTCCCTGGAACTTTCCCGCTTCTTCCCCGCAACTGCAGCACGAGTATCTCGGTCAGTTGGTGGAACCTCGCTGGTGCTTTGTGGTGCCATTTCTCTCGGTCAGACTAGCTCTGATACCACTTGTCACGCCCGTAGAATCTCGTAGTCCCGAACGTGCGGCCTTAGACGCTCTCGAACTAGGCAACGCCTAAGTAAGCCTGACGATCAAAGCTTAAAAGCTAAGACCCTTGCGGAAAACAAAGAACAACTGAAAGAAAATGGCTAAGGAAAGCTCAAGCAAGGAGAAGTGAGTGAATGCTTTGTATATTCCTCAAATCTGAAGTGATTTACAAGTGAGGGAGGGGGCCTCTATTTATAGTTGAACTCCCCTACAATCAATGGCTAAGATTAATTTACATCGACGGTCTAGATCGACCTTATCCAAAGGAAATCTTACTTTTGGGATTCCTTCTTATCACAAACATTATCTACAAATAAGATGCTTTGACCGAACTACCCTCCTGAATATTTCATGGATCTGGGCTGATTCGGATGGGCTCGGACCCTAAGGTTTGGGCCGTGACACAAGAACATCACAAATAATATTATCTTGGGGGAGGTGATTCACTCAATGAGTCACAAAGTTGGAAAGAAGACATAGATGTCGATTAAAGTGGACCTAGACAGAGTCTATGATCAATTAAAATGGGATTTTGTTGAGGAGACTTTACATGACACATGTTTACCCTGCTCAAACGATTGCTTTTATTATGACTTGCGTTCGGTCCATCTCAACCCAAATCTTCTACAATGGAGACTACTGAGGTATTCCATCTAACTCGTGGCATTCGACAAGGTAAACCAGTCTCCCCCTATTTGTTTGTCCTTTGCATGGAGATGTTCTCTCAGGTGATTAACCAAAAGGTTTCAAATGATTCTTGAAAACAAATTAGATTGTCTCAAAATGGACCAGGATTATCCCACCTATTCTTTGCGGACGATTTGGTGCTATTTGTTGAGGCTGATCTAAGGCAAATGTTCGTCTTACGGCAGGTGCTTCGCTCTTTTTGTCAGTACTCTGGACATCGAGTGCATATTGATAAAATGTATATTTTTTTCTCCAAGAATGCTACCATGAAGTCTTGAGATGATATTGCCCACAACCTTGGCTTTGAAGAGGTCTTCGATCTTGGTAAGTACCTTGGAGTCCTTCTTCTGCATTCGAGAGTCACCAAGGCAACATATGAATATCTTCTTGAAAATATGCAAAAACGCCTTACCGGTTGGATTGTGAAAACACTGGCCTTGGCTGGCAGAATCACCCTTGCTAAGGTGGTCCTATAGGCTATCCCAATTTATGTGATGCAATCGTCATGTCTGTCGAAAGGTCTCTACAAAAAGATAGAAAAAATTATTAGACAATTTGTGTGGAGTTCAAGTGATGGGCACTCATCTATGGCCATGGTTCGGTGGAAGGACATGTTTCGTCTGATGGATGGTGATGGTGTTGATCTTAAGGATTTGCATCAGCAGAACAAAGCATTTATAATGAAGGTTGGGTTCCAACTTGTGATGAATGATGATAGGTTGTGTGTACATGTTCTCAAAGCCAAGTATAACTGGCATGGCATACTACCGATGCAGTTACGCACTGGATGTTGTTCTCACCTTTAGAGAGTTGTGCATATGTGGGAAGAGATTCGTAATAGTGTTTGTTGGAATATTCAAGATGCTCAAGTGACAGATTTTTGGTATGATGTGTGGCTTCATGATGATGGGCCTTTAATTGATAAATGCTTGGTCGATGGGATGTATCCATAAAATCAAAGTGGTATAGTGCCCAAACAACTCCTTAGGTCATGATACTATTGGTTGGAGATGGGAAGAGAACCAGATTCGCTTATTCGCCATTACTTAACCAGGATGATGTGAATCCGTGTGGTCTCTGGAAATGTATTTGGTCCTTGCATGGACCACAGAGGGTACGAATGTTCCTTTGGCTTGCACTACGTGATCAGCTCCTGACCAACATAGAGCTTTGTCGAAGGCACCTTTCTACAGCCTCGATATGTGGCTTATGTAGTCGCGGCGAGGAGGATGTTTTGCATGCCCTGCGTGATTGCTCAAAGGCCCGAGAAACATGGATAGCCCTGCTGCCGCAACCCAGACTAGGGGAGTTTATGTCTTGTTCACTGCAGGAATGGTTCGACTCTAACTTGCAAACAGACTCCTCCTTTAGGAACGATGATGGTTTATGGAGTGTTCAGTTCGCCACCATTTATTGGCAATTATGGAAACATCGTTGCTCTTTTATTTTTAATAACAAGTATGTTGACCGTGGGAACTTTCTAGTTCATCGTTTGCGTCTCTCTAGTGAATTTACGAAAAGTTAGAGATCCAGTTTACCACTGCCTGTGGGAGATCGACCAGTCGCAGCATGAAAAGCTCCATCAGAAAGGTGGATGAAGGCTAACACTGATGGTGTTGTTCTCCGATCACCCAGATGGCAACCATTGGCGGAGTCATTCGTGATCATCATGGGAAGGGTGTTTGGCTTCTCTCGGCATAGGTGTTTGTTCCATTCTCCTTGCAGAATTATGGGGAATTCATGACATGCTCAAGTATGCCTGGGAACTTGATTTTCGCAAAGTTATTATCGTGTCGGACAACCTTGATGCTATCAGAATTCTTACTGGTAAATCACGAGCCCTATATGGCCATGGTCTGGTGACAGCCATTCAAAACTATCAAGAGCGGGATTAGTCGATCATGTTTCAATATATTGCATGTTTCGGTAATGGTGTTGTCGATCAACTAGCGGCGATCAGCCGAGACGATGTAATGGGAAATTTTCAGTTTCATGCGGCTCCTAGAGAGGTCATTCATCTACCGCACCATGACACTACTGTGGTTTAATTCTTTTAAGGCTTCTGTATTACAAAAAAAAAAAAAGTTTTGTCCTTAAGTTTATAGTGTTTGTTGACTTAATAAGTTAAACCAAATAAACTGTGAAGTACTCTAAAAATGATCTTAAATCATATTTAATATCTTAATTATATTTATAACACGTTGAAAGTAAAAATTAGCTAAAATGAATTATAAAGAGCTCTATGAACTTTCTTAACAATATCTTTCATTTCAATGTTAAATGCTAAACTTGTTTAAAAATATCGTAATAGAAATGTAATAAAAATGTGATTTTAGATAATTACATATTTCATTAATTGAATATTAAAATTTTAATTTTTGATCAATAGGTATGATTTATAATCCACGAAAAAAAAATCACACATGCACACGATTATCACGTGCCTCATTAAAAATCCTTAATCATAGTCTGAGAAAAAGAGTACACAAGATAATCGAATTTTATTTTTTAACAAAATAAGTTAACATATTACATAATCTTACAATTCATTAATCTAATTCTAAAAATAATTGTAACTTCCATGAACTAAATGATGATTAAGATTTGATTTAAACGGTTATTACTCCGTAAATAGATTCTTTTAATAGTCTTAACCTTTCGATAATAAAATTTGCTCGAATCTAGGTCTTATAAGATGAACACCATCTCTCACTCGTTGAGTTCATTTCGTATTTATATTTAATATCGTGTCAATGACTCAAGGAGAAAAATGTAAATGTATTACAATGAATGTTAATAGGCCTGTAAACGAACCGAACGAACACGAACAATGATATGTTCATGTTCGATTGTTTAATTTTAACCAAACAAATGAACGAACACGAACAACTAAACGAACATAATTTCTTGTTCGCGTTCGTTTGTTAAAATAATAAATGAACGCAAACGAACATTGAGTATTGTTTAATTTTTCTTAAGAAGTCTGAAATTTCGCACATTGAATATTGTTTGATTTGTTTTCTTTTTATTTCATATTTTTAATATATGTTTTTAAAATTTTAAATATAATACTTTTATTATAAAAAATAGTAGTAAATATAAATGAACATATTTGAATAAATTTAAACGAACATAAACAAATGGATTATCGATCGTTCATGAACGTAAATGAATGAACAAGCCCTTTGTTCGTGTTCGTTCATTTAATTAAACGAACAAAAAATCTTGTTCATTTCATTCGTTTAATAAATAAACGAACATAAACGAACTTCCTGCCAAACGGTTCACTGAACATTCAGTTCGTTTACAGCCCTAAACGTTAAGTAAGAGATTGTTAAAATCTAGTATTAGAAAATATTTCATCATTCTTTTATATATGAACAAGTTAATTTACATCCATTGTATTTATAATACAATAACTGCTCCGCTAACTAGTTATTAAAAAACTAACTAATTAACCGTAAATCTAACAGACTAAAACTAACTATTTACAACTTCTTCAATTCAACACTCCCCTTCAAGTTGGTGGTTAAAAGACGTCTTTTACACCCAACTTGGAAACCAAATACTCATGTTGCTGAATTCCCAAGGCCTTAATCATTATATATGTCAATTGCTCATCTGATCTAACATGCCTAATTTAGATCAGTCATTCCTGAATTTTTTCTGTCACGAAATGACAATCACTCTTAATGTACTTTGTCCTGTCATGAAAAACATGATTTGCTGCAATTTGTATAGCCGTCTTGTTGTCACTTAACAGCTTAACATGACATTCTAACTTAACTCTGTAATACCCTGGAATACGGTCTAGAATTATGGATATTAATTCAAATGTGATTTAGTTGACTTAAGTGTTTTCATTGGATAAACAATTAATAGATTTAGGATTAAATTGAAATTGCAAACAAGTTGGAAGCCTTATCCTTAGGGACTCAATTGAAAATCATGCAAGGTATGAAGCTTGCATGCAAGATAGGTAACTAATAATGGATTTTACACTTGTCCAAATTTGGACAAGGCATGTGTGGGAGTCTAGGATGACTCACGGCATCCTTGTTGTAGTGGAGAGATGAATAACAGTTTTTCATCATCTCTCTCCTTTCATCGTCTCCATTGCCGAGTTATGGAGAGAAGAATGGGAGAAAGCTTCGATCGATGTATCTAGCTAGCTAGGTTGTTGTGTGGGATTCAAATGAAGTAAACTAAGGAGGTACATGTTGATAAGGAAGTGTAGAAAATAAGAGCTAGGGGAAAGCTAAGGAAATTGTGGACTTAGGTATCACGTAACATCGGGATAAGAGGTGAGTGTAGTCGTTTTTGTCTCGGGTGACACAGTGTCATCCATATTCTTGTTATATGATACGATTTAATTATTGTATAAGCATATGCATATGGCTCCTTTAGAGCAAGACATGTGAAGCATTCATAGCATGGCATCATTGATAAACATCTTAGTTATATATGTATTACATGAACATTTTATGCCTTGCTATGATATACATGTGATGGTGATTTTGAATACTTTACTATAAAGCTTGAAGTTGTTTATTGACCAATAAAATAATAAGATTCCTATAAAAGATTGAAAGCTAAAGTTATAAGCTCGACTTATGCAATAAGCTATTGAAAAGAAGAAACAAGCAAAGTTACTTGTAACTTAAGAAATCTCCATTAACTTTAAAAGTAAGTTAAGATATCTAAAGTTGCCTACTCAATGGAAGCCCTATGACACTTTGGCATAATACATGGTATGATTTGGGACTACGGTCCATAAGCTACAGCTCGGGGGACGCCCCTTATTATGATACGTGATATGTTGGCGACAGTAGGAGATAACGAGAGAGATGTACAGAGATTGGTGACAGTTTGGTTGGATAGTGTGAAGATAGGATTGATATGTTTAGCCACTAGCCATTGCTATGTGCTATATAAACCTATACGGTCAAACACGGACCAATGCTATTCATGACCAAATGTGATCTAAGGCGAACTTTAAAAGACATGTACAATATGAGAAATTAAATAAGACAATGATGATAATGCTCTTGGCGAACAAATGATGATAAGGCTCTTGGTGAGCAAATTGTGATATCGAGGCTCTTGGTGAGCAAAATGAAATAACAAGGCTCCTAGTAAGCATAATGTTACAACAAGGCTCTTGGTGAGCATAACAAGAACCATGATTCGGAAATCCTAATTATGCTTCTGAGCTAAGTCTTAATTATAAGACAAAATACCATAAGATTAACTTAAATGTTTACAATTTGGATTTATTAATCTTTGCTTCTTAATGATCATTACTATGTTCCATAGTGTTACTACCTCACTTAGGCCATATAAGCCTAATGCATTCATTATCATGTATTGCAGGTTGAATAGAGCTCGAGTAATTCAATCATTGTCAAGGGTTACAAATCATTATTCAAGATTCAAATAGAGTTGGATCTTCCTTAGTTACAATACTCTTAGAACGGTGGCACAATGTTTAAGTTAATACATGTAGTATATCTTTTTAATGTGTAAATTCCATAAATAACTCATGTTATTTGTAATTAAAAATGTTAACATGCATGTTAAATTGATTGATTGGAGCTCAAGTTATGATAGTATGATGTTCAATTCATGGCTTAATGTTCGAAAGACTTGTTATTAATGTTTGGGGTTGAAAGATAAATGATGTGATTAAAATGTAGTTAAATTTGAAATTTGTTTATTGGACAAGAATTGATTAATGAATCTGAAACATGGTTGCATTAAGGTGATAACTAGTAGGATTAAATGAGCATTCTTGCAATATGGACAATTTGATGCTGGTATACATGTCTCTAGTGGACGTCTATGTAATTGTATGTGTATATACATGCTTGAGTAAAATTCTAGTGAGTATGAACATGTTTGTATAAGTATTTGGGTTGTTTTGATCACCAACATGAACACATATGTAGCTTGGGCAGATTTGAATTAATATGAAAGTATATAGTCTGTTGGGCTTGAATATACACATGCCTATCCTCTGAGATTGTTTGTATGGACTTAGAAATGTGTTGCCTTGAATCGTATGTACATGTTTAAATAAATAAAAGTTATAATAAGAATAATTAGTTAATGATGCTATGGTAATAGTAAGGTTGCAAGCTGTTAGTAAATGAAATTGGTAATACTTGAAGTCCGAATATAATGAGGTGATATACATTGTTGGGTAGAAAATCTCATATGAATCGTTTGTGTATACTATGGTTAAGGTGATCGATTGTATGCTTAGATTTTTAAGTTTGGTTGATATGCTAATGAATGAACAATATGATAAGCATGATAGGATGTTCTTGAACACAATAGAAATTGGTTCAAGCTTGAATTATCTACCATTGAAAGTTAATGTTGTGACTCCGTCCTAAGGACTCAGGTTTAAATACTAAAGTGTCAGCTTATAATGATTAAATTCCTTCAACAGTATGTGAAGGAAGGTGTTATGAAATCTTGACAATTGAATAAGGAGCTAAGCTCATTTTTTAATCTGACTAGATAAAAAGAATATGCACTTTAGTTGTTTGCATGCTATCATGGATATCTATATATATGTGAGTTTATATGTGTTGGTAAGTTACGATGTAAGCTTAAATTATAAAATAGTCCTAAAGGATTTCATAATTTAATGTGTATATATGAAATTAGTCCTCCCATGATTGAATGATTGCTTGTGGATGAATGAACATTGATTGTAAACTTTAAGCATTAACATATGTCCTATGACACAATTAAAACTGAATGAGCGTAGCTTAAGATCCAAGTTATTATTTCCAATAAATGAAGAATAGATCCTTAAATTGATGATAGAAGTGAAAGAAAAATTTTATTAGCCATTTTTGTTTTACGTTGTAAGTCGAAAATTATGTAACATGTTTCTCGAATTGTTCTTCTGTGACATCTTTAATTATGGTTTTTCTCCTAAACCGGGTTGAGAGTGTTACAAACTCTCAGTTTCGTCATCAGTCTTTTAAGCCAAACTATTTCAATAGTTACCACAACCATGTTTCTATACTCTGCCTTAGCTGGAGATCTAGCTATTTTACTTTATTTTTTTATTTCCATGAAATTAAAAAGTCTCCCCCCAACTTTATGCAGAAATAAACTTCTTAGTCATGGGACAAAAAGTCCAATTTGAATAGCAATAAGCAAGAAGCTTACATTTGCTTAAAGTACTCAAAAAAATAACCTGGCTTGGGTTCTTTTTTATGTATTTAACTACTCTTAAGGTTGTTTCAAGATGTGATTCCTTCGGTTGATGCATGAACTGACTTAGAAAGTGTACTACATGCATTATATCAGGCCTAGTGTGCATTAAATAGATTAACCTTCCTACCAACCTCTGAAAATAGTCTTATCTTGTAGTATCTCATCATTCTGCATCATATTCCACTTTGTGTATTTCTTGTTTCGCTTTAATGGTGTTAAAGCACATTTAGCTCCCCCAATACTTGTATTTTCAATCAATCTAGAGTATATTTTTGTTGATTCAAAATGATTCCATCCTTGTTCCTCAATACTTCTATTCTAATAAAGCACTTTAATTCCCAAGATTTTTATTTTAAAGTTCATATTCAAAATTTGTTTACGCTCTCCAATGAGTGCTTCATCATTTCCAGAAATTAGCAAATCATCTACATAAATGAGCAAAATAACAATGTTAGACTCTTGCTGCCTAATAAACAAAGAATAATCATGTTTACTTTGTTGATACCCAACAACAAGCATAGCTTTTGTTAGCTTTAAATTCTATTGTCTTGATGCTTGCTTCAACCCATAAAGAGATTTGTGCAGCCTATACAGCTTGGACTCCCTTTGGTGTTAAATTCCTCAAGTAAGGTCATAAAAACCTCTTCATGCAAATCACCTTGCAAAAAGGCAATGAAGACATCCATTGAAAGAGTAGCCATTGAAAAATATATGCAAGAGCAAGCACTATTCGAACAGTAACTAATTTTGCAACAGGAAAGAAGGTATCACCATATTCCACCCCCTCTTTTTGGGTGTAGCCCTTAAGAACAAGTCGAGCTTGAAACACTCCACTTTCCTACTTGACCAATATTTGATCTTATACACCCACTTGCAATCAATTGGGATCTTTCTTAGAGGTAAGGAAACAACAAACAAAGTGTTGTTTGATTCTAAAGCATAGATCTCCTCATTCATTGCTTGAATTCAAAGTGGATCATTAACAGCTTCACTATAAGTTGTAGGTTCAACAATATGAGAAGTGAAAGAAAAAAAGGCTTGTGTTTGTGGTGAAAAATAAAAATAAGAAACATGATTAGAAATGTGATACTAGAAGATGAGGAAGAATGGTAGGGTTGAGTATAGTTTGAGAGCCAATGTGATGGCTTAACCGTTCTAGTGGATTTTCTAATGACAGGAACATGACTAGGGGAACCAAAGATCTTGCTATGATTTGGACTATGAAGAATAGGACTGTCAAAATTCAAAGACTGAGAGAGAACAGAAACTGGACCAGGAAAACTAAGGACTAGATTAGGAGAACAACCAAGAATACTTGGTGAGACATCTGGTGAACCAAAAATAGAAAAAGAATCAGAAGGAAATAAATAACTAGAAATTAGAAAGTCAGAAATTGGAGAACTAGAAACTGAAAAATCACAAGTAGGTGATGAAGAACAAAAAAAATTCATCAAAAACAAAGGGTTGATGTTTAAAAAACACAAAAAATTTAGAAGATGACATTTTAAAAGGAAAACAAGATTCATGAAAGACAACATCCATATTGACAAAGAAAGAGTAAGTAACAAGATTAAAAGATATAACCTTTTGACTAGAAGAATATCCCAAAAACATAAAAAGGGATATTTTTTGAGAAAACTTATTCTTATTAAAGACATTAATGGCATAGCAAAGACAACCAAATATTTTTAGATGAGAAAGATTAGGAGATCTCAAAACCCCTAAATTTCATATAATATTCACTAATTTAATGGGATTCTAATTATTTAAAGTGGTAATCCTAATTAAGGCTCTATTAACTAACTTGGTCATTTATTTAGTTATAGGTTGTAATGTATGCTAACTGTACCTCTTTAAGGCCAATATTGAGATAACATCTCATTGCAAGCAAGTGGAACGCCATCTAAATTTGAACCTCAAAGTTTCTACTTAATATACATTAAATTGCTACAATGATCTTCCTAATTAAATAATTAAAACTTAATTAAAGAACCTAAACCCTATGGCTCTAATAATTAATTATAACTAAGTGTTCTTTGATTATCTAACAAATATATTTTACCTGCTTAATTTAAAACATGCATTCAATCATACATTAAGGAAATTAAATTAAATTAAATTAAATTAAACAATTAAACAAAAAGACTGAAATGACTGAAATTGCAAACTAAAACTGACTTTATTTCATTTAGGACTGAATTGCAATGCTTACAAACAAAATGTCCAAAACAAAATAACCCGGATGAATGGGCACACGGGTCAAACCCGATCCAAATCAAAGACGCGTGGACCCGCTGACCCGGTGCCAAAACGTTTTGGACTCACTATAAAAAACCCAAAACTGAGTCAACCCGGTCATTATACCCACCTCACTCTCTCTCACTACCCTCTCTCATTTCTATTTTTCTCTGAACATAAACACCCTATAACCTAGAAAAACCCCTCTTTTTGGATCGAACCCCTAGATTTTTAATATGTTCTTCGTGTGTTCATCATAAATATGATGAACACAAAGAACCTCAAACCTGGCCGCCACTAATTCCGCCGCATGGATCTGTCACCGCCATCCTCCGTCAACTTTTAGTTGTTCGCTGACTACTGTCACTCTTCGACCGTCCGTCGAAACTTTCAAATTTCTTAAAAATTCCATTTTTCCACTCAAATCCTCCAGATCTAGTCCTGGCTCAACAGAGCCACCCTCCTTCCCCGACCTAAGGCCTAAAACTACTCGTACCCGAGCCCTCTTCAACTCCGACCATGACTATAACCCCTCGGCCACCGTAGATAAGACACTTCATCACTGTTTTCTTTACTTTACTTCAGTTTTCATGCGAACTAATATATTTTCTTTGTTTTGCAGGAATTCGAAGCGAATAGAATGAGTTTTACCTTCTCGACCGTGAAAACGGCAGTCTATTCTTCTTTTTCGGCAGCATTTTGCAGCTTCGATGATCTTCCAGCAACGTTCTGGCAACGACTAAGCTCCCATGGAGATGGCCCCTCAACTTTTAGACAGTTCGGCTACCAAGAGAGGTAATTTCTCTCTCTTTCCACTTAATTACTATTATTATTACTTATTATTATTTATTTTAATTATTATTATTAGCACTTAATGATATGACAAAATCCTCTCTCTCCTATTTATAAAGTTGACCAAGCTGACGTCATGGTGATGATGTTATGCCAGCTGATGCCAAAAGAAGCACAATCCGTGTGAAGGCAAAATGAACCAACCGAGAGCTGTCATGTGTCCCTTGAAAGACAGATTTGGGCGGAAAAAGAAGTTATTCGGGTTTTTTGTGTTTGTTGGATATTAAAATGAGCGGGAAAGGGTTATAAATGTTGTAATAAGCTTAAATTTGGGCTTTTTGAATTGCAAAAGGAATTTATATATGTAAATGGACATTTTAATATTATTTATGTATTATTTGAATTATTTATTATTTTTTGGGTTTTATTATATCCATCTATTTATTTTTGTTTGTTCTGGTAAGAAAAATATGTATTTATATATACTAAATTAGGATATTACAGCTATTCTTTTTTGTTCATTGTTGTGGAACATGAATAGGGCAAAAACTGAAAAGACTTGAATTTTGTTCAAACTTTCTTACTGTCATTTGAGCTGCAAGTTCTTCCTATTATGAACTTTCACTCCTTTCAATTTTTATGTCAAGGCTAACCACAGAATCTGAACTAAAATTTTTCATTACAAACCTATTCATTCCTCTTCGCAATACTAATTTACCTCTCTTCAAAGGTATGAGCTCTCCTCGTTCGTTCATTAAAATCTTCTTATTAGGAACTTCTCATTGTCTATTAACATGAGCAAGTAGAGGCAGTCGAGTCCAAACAAAAAATAAGTTCAGATTTTTATTCCATCAATCAATTATCAAACGCCTCAACAGATCTAAAAGGAATCAAAACTGTGGTTCAATCTGCAAAGCAAATCCAGCGAAATAAACAGGAAAAGTGGACGCAATTGACTTAGTTTTCGATCCTCTAAGGGAGTTCGCTAAGGACAGTGTCCGTCTCGTCAAGAAATCATTGTTGTTGTTGTGTATATGCTTTTCATTTGGACTTGAGTTTGCTGGTTTGGAGGCATCGTGCTAAGTCCGAATCATTGTTTGAATTGCAGGCTTGCTTCGTGTTACTGATTCAACAGGTGATGGAGCGAAAGAATTGAAGAGATAGATCATCCGAGTTCATGAACTAATTTCAGTTTAGACTTTTGTCCTTTGTATTCATATTTGTCAGATTCTGGTTTAGTTTTAGACTTGTGAAATCATGTACTTCAGTATAAGTGGATTTCTCCTCCTCTCTTCGAATTGAAACATATGTGCTCTTAATTCACTTGGATTTAATTTGAAGAACTCAAGTACGGTTTGATCATTGTCCAGTTGACTAGTTGGGTTCGAACAACTCAACCAAATCTAGCAAGTTAAATTCGAATAACATAGTAATATTTAAATCAAGTAGCTCGTAAATTTGATCATTTTTTTAGTTAGCGATGAAAAAACTCAACTTAAACTCAATTAAAGTAAAATGGGTGATTAAGTTTTATACTTTTACTATAAAGTTTGGATTATTACAAAATTTTGTTAAGTCGGTCCGGTTCGATCTAATAAGTTTAAATTATTTATTTACTTTACATTGGATCATCTTGAATTTGATAAATTTTGAAATCTAAACTAACAATGCATTAACAACAACACAGCAAATGCACAAACAAATCTCAATAAAAACAAATAAAATAGTTTGAAATTGAATGATCTTCTCACCAAACTATTTATCTTGTGGCTGGAGTAAATACAAAACTGCCACCATTGTATCTTAATATTACCAAACTAACACTCAAAATTTTACATTTCTCAAACTAGCAAACTCAGCCTGCTTCGTATAAAATATTATTTTTTTCAAAAAAATTAAACTCGCCATTGAAGTACGGCAAGTTCTAAAAAGTTTAAAAAAGTTTTTCGTATTTTAACTTAATTAATCGCATTAACAGATGATATAACAAATCTTAATTGGAACTCAACGTGCATATTAGGCGAGTTTAATTTTTTTATTTTCGTCTTTGAATAAAAAATGATTTTAAAAAATTTAATTGAAACTCCCCATGCATACATGGTGAGTTTCAATTAAGATATGTTAATCATCTTTTAATTAATTAATTAATTAATTAAATTAAAATACAATGTTTTTAAAAAAATTAAAACTTGTCATGCTTCTGTAATAAGTTTTAAAAAATTAAAAAAATATTTTATTGAAGCACAGTGAATTCAATATAATAGTATTAGTCCGAAAAATATAAAATTTTGAGTCCTAATTTGGTGAAAATAGGACCTATTAGTTCTAAATTTGTCTTTAAGCCTGTGACTGGAGCACCATTAAGTTAGTGATGCTTTGCTTAGTGACCATGATGTTGACTCCACACCATTCACCCACCATACTAACTTGTTTTTATTATAAAGGTGTGGATTTAGTTTATTGTATATTAACTTGGTAATTTATAATATTTTTACTTTTGGAAATGTTAAACTTTTAGTCACAACCCAAATAGTATAGTTAAATTTGTTGGGTCCTAAAATTTGTCATTAATTTGTGCATTAAACGTAAGTTGTAGAATTAGTTTGTGCGAGCAAGTACATTTAGTCGGTTGGTCAAGTTGTTCATCTTTGTTCTCTCATATTCTCTTAATTCATGGTTTTAGACCCACAAAGAACACTCTCTTTTCTTCCCTTAGCGTCCCCCTTTCCCTCTCATCTAGGTAGAATTAGGATTATATTTAAGACTTGTCAAAAGAATTAGTTTGTGTTATTCAATTTGATTATTTTTAGTCCATGTAATTTAGTTATATTGTTCATGTACAATTTGAATTTGATCTGAAATTGTAAAATTAAAAAAGGCATAATGCCAAAAAATACTTCTAACGTTTGATCGAATTGTCATTTTGGCCCCTATTCTTTTTTAAGCAATTTAGCCCTTAGCGTTCATTTTTTTGTCGAAATTGCCCCTCTTCGGATGAAAACTGTTAGTCAACCAATGATAAATGACTTGAAATGATATGAAAAACCTAAATGGCAGTGCACGTCGCGATAGCAATGTTATATAGGCAAATATGTTGACTTTATAGAATGACACATCAATCAAAAATAATTTTATAAAATTGTATAAAATATAAGATATTTTTTTCTTCTAACGTGTCATTCTGCCAAGTCATTTCAAGTTGTTTAATGTCAGTTGACTAACAGTTTTCATCCGTAAAGAAGCCATGTTGACAAAAAATAAAACGTTGAGGGCTAAATTGCTTCAAAAAAGAATAAGGGCCAAAATGACAATTCAGTCAAACGTTAGGGACATTTTGTAGCATTATGCCATTAAAAATAGACAAATTAAAATGGATCAAATTAGAATATAAAAATTAAATTTATTATTTACCCATATTACAAGAATTAATTATTGAATTTGAGCATATATAATGTATTTTGATTCTCAAAATTTTTTACTTTATTTCTCTTTGTACCTAAAGTTTGTGTTATTTAATTTGATTTTTTTCAAGTTAAAAAAGGACAATTGGAATGGTTTGACATTTTCACAAGGGACATAGACCTAGTAGCATAAAAGAAATTGATTTGCCAGCTAATTTAGAACAATCAAAAAAGATTATGTCTCCTATTTGGGCATAATGTTTTAAAGAACAACAAATGGAGCAGCACCCATGGGGTTTTGTTTATTTTGGACAGCTTAAAATGTTGTTTTTGGTTCTATTCATAATGTTGAAGCTTTAATTTAATAAGGATGTCACATGGTGTGCAATTTTACCAACTAACAACACGCATTCATCCATTCATTCTCTTTCTTGGCACCCACCCACAAAATGTACAATATTTATACTATATCATTTAGTGCTCACTTTGTGCTTTTCCATGTTGCATGTATATTTTTAATGATGCAAAACTAAGTTATAATGTCATTTTAAATACACATAGCATGTCATGATGGTACAAGAATATTGGCCCTTCACCAATAAAGATTGGGTGCACTGGTAAAGCACGTTGCACTCCCAAGAAAAAGACGCGAGTTCAAACCTTAAAGACGACATTGTTAGGAGGAGCAGCCTTGCACCCCGAACATAGACCATAAAACAGACATGCATATTATCAAAAAAAAAGAATATTGACCCTTTGAATCTTTAAAACCAAAGGTGTAACCAAATAAAAATTGAATCGTTTCTAATAATTATTGGTATTTATCAATCGTTGACTAATTCTGATCAAATTTTGTAGAGGTTTATCATGAGACAACGCTCTCAACCAAATTTTCTCTATTAACAACATCATAATTCAAAATTTTTGACCTTACTTAAAGGACTTAGTGTCTCATCTTGTTAGATCAATTAGTTGTTGGTAAATTGATCTTTTTTTAACACACAAGGTAAAAAATATATACATGCATGCATACTTACTAATAAAACTAAAATTTAAATATCTAACCCTTAAATGTTAAACCTTACATTTTAATCCCTAAACTCTAATTTTTAAATTTCTACATACTAAATTAAATATCTAACTTGTAAAAAAAAAACTTATTTAATCTTTACACATGTATATTGCATAATTTTTCAAAAAAAATTGATTATTTCATTAATTTATTCACTTTGATTGTTTTCTCTTCTAATATAAAAAAAGCTAGTGAATATATTTATCAGAAAAACTAATGAATATCTTATTCTTTTAAATTAAATTTTGTGAAAATTATTTTTTAAGATTTTAAATAAAATAAAATATAATATAAAATAAGGTTTATTTATTTATTTATTTTTAAGAAGCAATTACACGCGGCGCGTCCAGGAACTCTAGCCTCACCTCATTTTCAAAGGCACTGACACCACATTTTTGTGTTTCAATTGTCGAAAAGCCCGAAAATACTCACTCTCACGAGGGACATTTTCGTCATCAAAATGTTAAACAAATCCCATCTTCAAATCTTCCTCTCTCCCCTTTTCCTTTGGGTTTCACTTGCACATCTAAAGGTACACTTTTTCTTCCTCTTTTGAATCCCCAAATCTAGGGTTCTTTAAGTCCTTTGAATCAATCCTCTATACGGGTTGAACATTGAAATTTTACTTAGCTTACTCAGTTAAGTCAACTGCTTTTCATTTAATATGTATATTTGATGGTTTTGATATTATGGTATTGCTTTAAAGACGATTATAACTCTGGGTTTTCTTTTTTTGGGATTAATTTCGTTGTCTTGGGTTCGGATTTAGAAGAAGTATCGGTTGTTTGATTGTTTCCTGAGTCGAAGTGCAGTTGACTTTTGAGTTTTAGGATTTCTGGGTTTCTGTTTGTGTTTTGTTTCCTTAATTCTTAAGATTTTCTATGGTTATTGGGTAGAAATTGTAGCTTCTTGGTTGGTACTGTTCTTGGTGTAGACTGTTTAAGAGTTGCTTAATATTGTTCTAATTGTTATGTTTAGCTGGGTAGAACTTGAACAATTTCAAATGAGATGAATTATGATATTTTCCCTCAGTTTCTCTTGCTTTTGCTTATTCTTTGAGATATTTCTATGTCAGTTTGTGTGATTAAACAATCCGTTACAAATTACGTTGTCCCGTCTTATTACTTGCCAGGATTTGCAAGATGGAGAGCATGAATAGCTTTTGGCAGTTGGGAGATGATCTTCGAGGACAATCAAAAGTCACAGAGGATCACCAATGGCTGATGGCTGCCTCTAAACTGGCTGAACAGACGAGGATAAAGGGTGAACGCATGAGCAATCTTGATCTTTCCATGGGTCCATCCGAAATAAGGACAAGGGATAAATTCGGTTTCCAGGAACACAACAAGTTTGAGAACCTTAACTTCAGTATGTTAAACTTGGACGCGAAGATGGGGGATAATGTAAGCAAAAGCTCGTTCCAAAATGGTACTTACAATACGAATGCTGTTTACCTGAAAAACAATAGCAATGGCCTTGGAAATGGGAACCTGACTGGCAGCAAGTATAGTGGCAACAATCATAGCAGCAAAGATGTCGACAATAAGTGCAAGATCAACAATAACAACAGCAACGAGAACGGCAATTCAAACAATGTTGTTGACAAACGATTGAAGACGTTGCCTGCAGCTGAGACACTCCCAAGAAATGAGGTTCTTGGAGGATACATCTTTGTTTGTAATAATGATACAATGCAGGAAGATCTAAAGCGCCAGTTATTTGGTAATTGCCATTTTCTCTTGCCAGCTTTTTCCCCCTGTCCATTTAAGCATGCTCTTTCTCTTGTAGATGTAATTGTCGCTCCGGTAATTTCTATTATTAACATTATTAGGCGGGATTTCTTGCATTTTGCTGTTATCTCATTTTGATAGGTTTACCACCAAGATATCGGGACTCTGTTCGGGCAATTACACCTGGCTTGCCTCTATTTCTCTATAACTACAGTACTCATCAGTTGCATGGTATTTTTGAGGTTTGTTCATCTACATCATACCCATCTAACATTCTTTCTGTGATTAGGAGTTTACTTCTGTTCTGAATGGTAGCAAGATGTTATGATCGTTTCAACATCTTTTGTTTTCCTCTCTCATGTTCGTCTTTTCTTCTATATGTACAGGCAACAACTTTTGGGGGTTCTAACATTGATCCAACTGCTTGGGAAGACAAGAAGTGTAAAGGCGATTCACGGTTTCCTGCTCAGGTGAAGATTGTGCTTATATTTTGTAGGAACTTAAATTTTATTCCCGTGGAAGATTGGGTGAACTCTAACTCTTTTTACTTTTTATTCCCCAAATAAATAGGTGAGAATCCGTATTAGGAAACTCTGCAAGGCACTGGAAGAGGATGCTTTTAGGCCGGTCTTGCACCACTATGATGGCCCCAAGTTCCGTCTCGAGCTCTCCGTTCCTGAGGTATGACAAGCAATTAATAGTTCAATGCAACATCTTCTTCCATTCTCCTATTTAATGTAAACTTTCTGGTAATCAAAATATAGTCAAGATTTTCATACCGTACTTTTGCAGACGTTGGATCTATTAGACCTTTGTGAACAAGCAGGCTCTCCATAAGCAAGATGTTAGCCGAGTGCGAGTGCGAGTGCAAATGTAGTAGGGTTTATGGTTATACTAAGGCTGCCCACTTTTCAGAGATTTGCCGTAAGAGTGCAAGCTGTGGGTTCTCGGGAGAAGCGGGAAATGGCGTTAGCCAGCTGAATAAAAATTGCATTTCGTGTATTGTGAGGAAGCTTTTGATTTTTGCATTATATTATGATGTATTAAAAACCCTATAGATACACTTGTAAGACGTGAAAGAGAATGACAAGTGTGTGTTAATATTTGAAGTTCTCAAGAATTGAAGGGCTTTGAATTTTATGTCTGATTTGTGCTTTATAATCTTGTTTACATCACATTCTTGACCCAAATTGTAGGTACAGTGAACAACTTCAGCAAATCAACACTATCATGATAAAAGACAAGTATAATTTCTTTTTTTAGAATTTCAAATTTTAAAATATTAAAATTAGTTTTAATTAGTATAAAAGTTAGGATAAAATTTTGATATGTGGATTGTATAAAATAAAAGCTTATATATTTAAAATTTATTTTACCTTAAATTATAAATCCAGTGGTTACCGAACTTTTAAAATAAATTTATTTTAGTCACCGTACTTTTAAAATATTTGATAAGATTACTTAATTTTTAATTCGATTTATATATAGTTACTGAATTTTTAGTTGGTCCCTCTCGTTACTTTTAAGAAGCTGATGTACCTTTAAGAAGCTGATGTTAGTTTTTTAAGAAGTTGATGTTAGTTTTTGTTTTTCTTTAATAAAAAATAGTTAAACTACACCAATTATCAACTTTTTTCTCTCTTATTTTGGTCACTAGAGTTTAAAAGTTTTTAATTTAATAACTTAATTTTCAAATTTCATATTTTGGCCACTCTCAGATGATATGTTTATACAAATAGAAAAATTCAATTAATCTTTAAAAAATATTTTAGTTAAATGGTAAATTCAAACTATTCAATTTTCAATCTTATAAATTATTTTTTTATTTTATTTATTAAAATATCAAATATGATAATATGGTAAATTTAATAATTATTCGGTTGTGATAAAAGTGTAAAAATAACTAAAAAGTCAAAAATTAAAAGTTCACACCTATTAATCCTACCCAGAGCCAAAACTTTTTTTAAAAAAAATCAGAATGGTATCAAAATCACTAGACTATAAGATATTGTAATGCATAAAATTTAGAAATGTTGTATATAATAGATCATATCGATTAATCATATTTTCTTAAAACTTTGAACCGTAACCAAATCGAAATAATTTATTTTAAAAATTTGTACCGAAATTGGGTTAGATTAATTCTTAAAAAATTATTTTGGTTAATTGCTAAATTCAGATTATTTAATTCTCGATCTTATATTTTACCAATTAAATCAGATAATTAATTGATCGGTTAATTGGAATATTTGATTCGAGTAATGTAATAACCCATTTTAACCCAACTCAACCAAACCGACCCGGATCCACGACTCAACCTGACCCAAATATGAAATTACCAAAATGTCCTTTACCCTAATTAACCTAACCCTTATACCCTCCACTGCCGCCGCCGTCACGCTCCGGCCACCATCTCTGGTAACTCCCCAAACCCTAAATTCAATCCTAAAACCCTAAAAATTAACCAAAATAGATAAACCTAAAATCTAATCTACCAAATAAACCTACCTTCTGACTATACTTCAACCCACTCATACCTCTATAACCTTCAAAATCACCACCATGCCCTGCCATTGCCGTCCCCAAAAATCCGGCCATAGACCTGCACCAAATAATGTAAGGGGTAGCTGTTATTATGTTGTAAAAAATGGGGTTTTATAACCCGGATGAAAGTGAAAAGGGGGGGTCCTTTTTTGCTTTCGAAAAATTGGTAAGAGGGGAGTTCTGGGTTCCTTAGTTCGAAAAAATAGTGTAAGGGGGCTGGATTATTAGATCTAAAAATTAGAGAGCCTTTGAAAAGGGAGATTTCGGTTTAAAAAAATTCTTTGTAATCTTAAAAGTTTGTCTTGAAATCAATACAAAAGCAAAAATATTCCTTTATTTTTCGATTAAAATTTGTTTGGGTTTCAAATCCTTTTTATTTTGAATCACAACCTCAAAGCAAAAGGGGGAGGGGAGAGTTCGAAAGCTCACCGGTGTTGCCGCCGTGACTCCGCCATGAGGCGTTTTGCCGGAACGGCACCAAGAGCGGCCGTCATCGCTGCTGTTGAGAATGAGAGCAGAGGAGAGAAAGAGTTAGAATGTTATGGATTTTTTTTATCTGCTTCGAAGTGAAATAAAATCCTCAATCTCATTTTAATCTGGCAAGCCAAAAACGGTGCCGTTTTGGCACAACCTGACCCGCGGTGACCCATAACCCGGGGAGGATCCGCGGGATGTTAAGTGGGTTAATTACGCGCATGGTCCCTGAACTTTCATCCCTCATTCGTTTCTGTCCACGATAGATTTACCATATCGGTCCTTCCATTTTGTTCTCGCATCTGTTTTAACCCAAGGTCTAATTACACCTTAAGTCCTCAAACTTTCATCCCGTTTTAGCTACTAATCATGGTGTAATCATGTGTTTAGTCCCTTGGAGTTTTTATGCCCATTTAAAATCGTCCCTTCATGTTTTTTTTTGTGGCTTTTTATTTCCGTTTTTCTTTCAATTTCGTCATTGCCATTATATTGAATTTAATTTTAGTACTTTAGTTTTTAAGTCGTTAATTTTCTGTTCATGCATTTTGCATTTGTTCCGTTTTAGTCCTATTTTTATTTTTTTTGCCATGTAATTTATTTTTAATGCATTTAGTCCTTAATGTTTAATTTCATAATGTTTTATATGTATTAAGTTAGTTCATGCCATGCATCACTTATTATTATTATTATTATTATTATTATCATCATCATTATTATTATTATTGTTATTATTATCATATTTTATGTGTTAGATTCGTTTTATTTATGTGACTGATATTTATGTATTTATGGTAGATTAATATTTTATTATGTTAGCATTTATTTATATTTTTATCGCAATGTATTTATTTATATTTGACATGTTTTTTTACGTTCGCATATCGAGATATATAATTGTCAATGCGATGCCCTTTTATCCGAGCGTAAACGGGGCCAGTATCAGGCGTAGTGATAGTGGTTGGGCGTTTACTCTCGAATAACGAGGATTTTAAAATTTACTCGCACATATAACCAAATTTTAATTTAATCGTCACTTTAATCCGGAAAGTCTAATATTAATAAAGCGGTAATTATTAAAGTACCAATTTTGGGCGGTGTGGGGGTGCTAATCCTTCCCCATCCGTAATCGACTCCCAAACCCATCAATTTTAAATCTCTGGTTTTTTACGGTGTCCGGTCCACCTTGAGTCGCCGGGGGCGACTCTATTTTTAAATAAAATACGGGTTTTCTAAAATCTCACTCGGAAGAAAATATTTTCCAAACAAATAAAAAACACTTTCTTTTTTAGCGCGGAATAACATCGTTACAGATGGCGACTCCGCTGGGGAAATTTTTTTTGGTTTTCAAAAATAAGAGAGTCGAGCTTTTTCAAATAATTACCGCTTTATTAATATTAGAAATTTCGGATTAAAGTGACTATTAAACTAATATACGGTTATAATTGCGTGTTTATTTTAACGCATTTAAAATATGGCATATAAACCTATTTTTTTAAGTTGGGGGAAAACGCTAATGCTTTCGTGGAGATATCGTTCTCCCGTGTAGGCCTAGCAAGTACCTTCGGGGCTCGAGTACCTTATGCTTTCGTAAGGATATCGTTCCTTCGTGCAGACATAAGTGAATGGGTCATCCTGAATTGAACCCTGTTGAAAGGAGCCTATAATGGGTGATGATCGGGGGCCTTGCTACTCTTAGTAGAGGACAACAAGGACAATTCGGGTACCTCTTAGCACCAAAACTGCATATAGTGAGCCGTAGGAGTCAACCCTTTAGAGCCATGTGAAACTCTGCCCGATTAGTGGTCACCCTATTTAGGCTTTGGTTCCTTATTTCTTATTTATGTACAGTTTTTTATATATTACTCTATTTATCATTTGTTTTGGTAATAACTCGTTTCATCTTTATTTTATTTTTATCGTATCGATTTCATCTGCAGCATTGCACAACATCATCACAATCTTAATTTTGCATTGCATTCACATAAATCATTTTGCATTTAAGACAGTTTGCATATAGACGCATCAATTTTAAAATCGGTCATCGGGATGTCTCGCGTCATTAATACCAGAGAAAGCAAAGTCGGCCAATTCAGCACCATTACCAAACCTCCACAAGAACTCAGTCTGGGGGCATTTCTCGACAAGTGCCAAATTTCAACACTCACCATTCACTCTCCATCACCAAAATTAACTCACCACCTCTCATCCTTCAGAAATCATTCACACTCACCATTTCCAACCGAAAACACAATAAAGTTTTTTCCATCCCCACTACCATCGCTACCCATCGACCAAAATACTCGAACAGAGAACCCCTCATTTCACGACCTGAACCCTTATGTTTGAGTCATTTTGAACTCTCGACTTACCATCGCCCGAAAACCAAGCCCTTCAACTCTACCATTCTACCCAAAGCCATTCAAAAAACTAAAAGCCGAGCAAACCTTTGCTACCCTTCTTTTGGAATCATACATCCACATCTTTTACAAACATTATGCCTCTAACAAGGTCCCAGTCAGGGGGCATTCTTTGCCAAGGTCCAGCCTTCATTACCGAGTCAAACTCTCACATCCTTTACCACAGTCTGCAAAACTACACCTAATCCAAAATAATAATAATGAGTTGCCATGAACCAACACACTATTTATGAACCCAACTTAGGGGGCAACAGAATCTGCATTCAAAGTGTCAAATTCAAGAGCAGTTTCAGACGACAACATAGGACGAACAAAATTTTAGGGCATGCACCCTGATGAAAGACTCCGATGAAAGCTGATAGAACTCTGGACAAAGTCGGGGCACCGCCGCATGAAAAAACCAAGATCCTGACGAGACCAGTGATGAGTCAGGGGTATCCAATTGAGGGCCAGAAAAATCATATCACATTCATGCATTTAGTTGCATTCATCATTTTTGCATACGTCATACATCTATGTTCAGTGCATACACTAAAGTCACATTGCATTTAGGATAAACACATGTATTTAGGCCTAAAATTCATGCATTTTCGCTTGTACATAACAGGTCTACGAAAGGGATCGAAGAGCCTCAGCCATGGGGGCAACAACACGACGGCCAACCTTAGTCTTAGAGAATGCCTAGCACAAAGAGGATGCTGAAACATCAATAAAAGGTAATAGTGACAAATTTTGTGAACATTCACTGATTAGCGTTTTTTTTCCATTTTCAGGTCATACATCTTCGCCAGTAGAGCAGCAGAAGTAGCCTTTTTCAGATCTTGCCTTCGTCATTGTTGATAGGCCAACAATTTCCAGATTCTGTTTTACCGCTGATGGTGCAACAGTATAGATATTCTGAAGATCTAGTTTCTCCATTGATGGTGCAACATATCCGAACATTTTCCCAAGCAGATCAAATTTCTATTCAGGGCCTGTTTCTCCGCTAACGGTGCAACCAGACCTAATTTTTCTCAAGTCTTACTTCTTTGTATAGTTCAAGAAAAAAGAAAAATTATCAAAAAAAGAGTTGAAAAATTTTGAAAAAAAAGAGAAAAAAATCAAGAATCGAAAAATAAAAAATTGAAAAAAATCAAAAGTCGAAAAAATCAAAAAAATCAAAAAAAGTAAAAGTGAAGAAAAAAATAAATGAAATGAAAAATCAAAGAAAATTTATCAACTTTCATCGCCCGATCTAGTCTCTTCGTTGATGGAGTAGCTAGGTACAAGCTATCGTCGTCCTCAGATCCTGCTCTCCGCTAATGGTGTAGCCGGTTCCAGGTCGTCATTATCCGAACCAGTCTCTTCGTTGATGGAGTGGCTAGGTACAAGCTATCGTCGTCTTCAAATCCTGCTCTCCGCTGATGGTGTAGCCGGTTCCAAGTCGTCATTATCCGAACCTGTCATCCGCTGATGGAGTGGCTAGGCCCAAGCTCCTGTCGTCCTCAGATCCTGTTCTTCGCTGATGGTGTAGCCGGTTCCAGGTCGTCATTGTCCAAACCAGTCCTCCGCTGATGGAATGGCCGGGTCCAAGCTCCCGTCGCCCTCAGATCCTATTCTTCGCTGATGGTGTAGCCGGTTCCAGGTCATCATTGTCCAAACCAGTCCTCCGCTGATAGAATGGCCGGGTCCAAGCTCCCGTCGCCCTCAGATCCTGCTCTCCGCTGATGGTGTAGCCGATTCCAGGTCGTCATTATCCAAACCAGTCCTCCGCTGATGGAGTGGTCGGGTCCAAGCTCTCGTCGCCCTCAGATCCTGCTCTCCGCTGATGGTGTAGCCGGTTCCAGGTCGTTGTTATCCAATCTAGTCCTCCGCTGATGGAGTGGCTAGGTCCAAGCTGTAGTTGTCCTCTAATCTTGCTCTTCGTTGATGGTATAGCCGATTATTGGTCGTCATTATCCGATCCAGTCCTCCGCTGATGGATGGCTAGGTCCCAGTTGTTACTGTCCTACTTATCCGCTGATGGTGTAGTAGGGTTCCAGTTAATGTTCTGCTTCTCCGTTGATAAATCCAACTTTACTGATTTTCAAGTCATTTTTATCAAAAATAAATAAAAAGAAAAAGAAATCAAAGAAGAAATAAGAAAAAAATAAAAAAAAAGTAAAAAAGAAAAAGAAAAAATAAAAAAAAATCAAAAAAAAAATAAAAAGAAAAGAAAAAAGAGAATCAAAAATGAAAAGAAAAGAAAAATCAAAAATCAAAAAATTTATCAACTTTCATCGCCCGATCTAGTCCTCCGCTGATGGAGTGGCTAGGTCCAAGTTGCAGTCGTCCTCTGATCCTGCTCTCCACTGATGGTGTGGCCGGTTCCAGGTCGTCATTATCTGATCCAGCCCTTCCGCTGATGGGGTGGTTGAATCTATGTTACCAACGTTCTCCGATCTTATTTTTACTTTGATGGAATAGTGGGGTCTAACATCTATCTTTTGACCCAGTCTCTTCGTCGGTGTTGTAGCCAAGTCATTTTTACTCTCATATTGAAGCGAAAAAAACACACACACACAAAAATGAAAAAAACAAGAAAAGAAGGAAAAAGTTATCGATTTTCCGATCTTGCCTCTTCGTCAAAGTTGTAGCTGGATCAGACATCAGAACTTTCATCCATCGATCTTACCTCCCCATCAATGTCGCAGCTGGATCGAATTTTGTAGACCCTATTTCTTCGTCAGTGTTGTAGCTGGGTCAAATCTTCTCTAGGTATTATCGTCGTCAATAATGTAGCAAGCTGAACTTATGTTGCTCCCCAACAGACAACCCCCATTTTGAAGAATTTTGCTCCCCAAGAGTGACAAGGTAGATCAACCAAGACAAGAAAGAAGACCTAGATCAAAGAGAAAGAAGATCTACAGAAGAACGAAGACATGCGTCAACAGGGGAGAAACTCAGCCAGACCAGACAAAACGGGTTATTTTTAGTCTTTGCTCTATTGTTGTTACACAACAATGAGCAAATAGGGGCAACTGTAATAACCCGTTTTAACCCAACTCAACCAAACTGACCCGGATCCACGACTCAACCCGACCCAAATCTAAAATTACCAAAATGCCCTTTACCCTAATTAACCTAACCCTAACACTTATACCCTCCACTGCCGCCGCCGCCACCCTCCTCTACTGCCGCCGCCGTCACGCTCCGGCCACCATCTCCAGTAACTCCTTAAACCCTAAATTCAATCCTAAAACCCTAAAAATTAACCAAAATAGATAAACCTAAAATCTAATCTACCAAATAAACCTGCCATCTGACTATACCTCAACCCACCCATACCTCTATAACCTGCAAAATCACCACCATGCCCTGCCACTGACGTCCCTAAAAATCCGGCCATAGACCTGCACCAAATAAAGTAAGGGGTAGTTGTTATTATGTTGTAAAAAATGGGGTTTTATAACCCGGATGAAAGTGAAAAAGGGGGGTCCTTTTTTGCTTTCGAAAAATTGGTAAGAGGGGAGTTTTGGGTTCCTTAGTTCGAAAAAATAGTGTAAGGGGCTGGATTATCAGATCTAAAATATAGAGAGCCTTTGAAAAGGGGGATTTTGGTTTAAAAAAATTCTTTGTAATCTGAAAAGTTTGTCTTGAAATCAATACAAAAGCAAAAATATTCCTTTGTTTTTCGATTGAAATTTGTTTGGGTTTCAAATCCTTTTTATTTCGAATCACAACCTCAGAGCAAAAGGGGGAGGGGGAGAGTTCGAAAGCTCAACGGTGTTGTCGCCGTGACCCAGCCATGAGACGTTTCTCCAGTGAACGGCACCAAGAGCGGTCGTTGTCGCTGCTGTTGAGAATGAGAGCAGGGGAGAGAAAAAGTTAGAATGTTATAGGTTTTTTTATCTGCTTCGAAGTGAAATAAAATCCTCAATCTCATTTTAATCTGGCAAGCCAAAAACGGTGTCGTTTTGGCACAACCCGACCCGCGGTGACCCGTAACCCAGGGAGGATCCGCGGGATGTTAAGTGGGTTAATTACGCGCATGGTCCCTGGACTTTCCTCCCTCATTCGTTTCTGTCCACGGTAGATTTACCATATCCGTCCTTCCATTTTGTTCCTACATCTGTTTTAACCCAGGGTCTAATTACACCTTAAGTCCTCAAACTTTCATCCCGTTTTAGCTACTAGTCATGGTGTAATCATGTGTTTAGTCCCTTGGAGTTTTATGCCCATTTAAAATCGTCCCTTCATGTTTTTTTGTGGCTTTTTATTTCCGTTTTTCTTTCAATTTCGCCACTGCCATTATATTGAATTTAATTTTAGTACTTTAGTTTTTAAGTTGTTAATTTTCTGTTCATGCATTTTGCATTTGTTCCGTTTTAGTCCTATTTTTATTTTTATTTTTGCCATGTAATTTATTTTTAATGCATTTAGTCCTTAATATTTAATTTCATAATATTTTATATGTATTAAATCAGTTCATGCCATGCATCACTTAATATTATTATTATCATCATCATTATTATTATTATTATTGTTATTATTATCATATTTTATGTGTTAGATTCGTTTTATTTATATGACTGATATTTATGTATTTATGCTAGATTAATGTTTTATTATGTTAGCATTTATTTATATTTTTATCGCAATGTATTTATTTATATTTGACATGTTTTTTTATGTTCGCATATCGAGATATATAATTTTCAATGCGGTGCCCTTTTATCCGAGCGTAAACGGGGCCAGTATCAGGCGTAGTGATAGTGGTTAGGCGTTTACTCTCGAATAACGGGGATTTTAAAATTTACTCGCACATATAACCAAATTTTAATTTAATCATCACTTTAATCCGGAAAGTCTAATATTAATAAAGCGGTAATTATTAAAGTACCAATTTTGGGCGGTGTGGGGTGCTAATCCTTCCCCATCCGCAACCGACTCCCGAACCCATCAATTTTAAATCTCTGGTTTTTTACGGTGTCCGGTCCACCTTGAGTGGCCGGTGGCGACTCTATTTTTAAATAAAATATGGGTTTTCTAAAATCCCACGCGGAAGAAAATATTTTCCAAACAAATAAAAATCACTTTCTTTTTTAGCGCGGAAAAACATCGCTACAAGTAATAATATTTTTTACTTTTCTTATTAAAATATCAAATATGATAATATGTAAATTTAATAAGCAAAGTAAAAAATTATTACCGAGATTTTTTTAAGGATTAATCGAATTTTTCTATTTGTATAACCATGTCATTCGAGAGTGACCAAAATATAAACAATTTGAAAGTTGAATTATTAAATTGAAAAATATTAAACTCTAGTGACTAAAATAGGTGTGAGAAGAAAGTGGTGTAGTTTACCCATTTTTATTAAGGAAAAACGAAAACTAACATCAACTTCTAACGGAAAGTAACGAGAGGGATCTTGTCAAAATTGAACTAAAAGTTGGGTGATTTTATTGAATATTTTAAAAGTTCAATGACCAAAATGAATGCAGCCTAAAAGTTTAGTGACCATTTATGTAGTTTACCCTACTCTTAAAATTAAAAGGTTTGTTTACGAGGCTTTGTTAATAATTAAATTATATACTAAAATAATTCTTTTAAAAACAAAAATTAATAATAAGAATATACTTTAATATTTTAAAAATTTTAATACTAAAATAAGTACTCAAATTATTCTGTTTTATTTTTTTAGGTGCTCAAACTATTCTGTTTTTTTGGTGTCTAAACTATTTTGTCACTTTTAGGTGCTCAAACTATTTCGTTTTCTATTTTATGTGCTTAAACTTTTTTTGCCCCTTTTAAATGCTCAAACTATCATTTTTGGTCAAAGTATAAGCCTAAACTATCATTTTTTGTCAAAGTATGTACCTCATTTTAACCTTAAAAGGAACAAAAAAATAATTTAAACACTTAAAAAAAAATATGATAATTTGAACACTTATTTTATTAAAAATAATAATTTTTTTATTTCCTCTCAACTTTAACCGGGCTTGGGATGATTTAAAATTTGGAATTTTTCCTCACCTTTATTGTTATTGTTATTATTATTATTAAATTAATATCAAACAATGAAAAGAAAAATTAACTCAACTTAGTTGAATATATCATAATTATATTTAATTCAACATTTTATATTCATATAAATTTAGACACGTTAATAATTAGTCTGTGTATTTATTGGTGTAATTATAATATTTTCACATCTTATTTTATGCCTCAAATTGATGCAGTTCTGCTGCATCTTTACAGTCTCAATGGAAAGAAAGATTGGGTCCAAGACATTTTTTTCCTACATTTATTGACACTAAGGTCACCAGCCTCAAATCACTGGTCTTTCAAAGCTCGAGAGAAATTGGTAACAAAAGAACACATTCCACCAAAATAAGAATTGTTTCGCATAAAATGTGCATAGGGGGTTCCCTGATAAAAATGCCCCATGCGATCTTCCTAAAACCTTCAAGAAAGAGATGCAATGACCGGTTTGCCAAAACCGCTCACTCAGTTAACAGAAGCCATGTGCCGGATCAAGTCGATCACTCGGGAACTACAGTAAAAAAATGACGATTAGATGAGAAGCACTGAAGGAATTGTAAAGCTACAGAATAAGGAAATGTATAAATTTATACCTGTAACCCCATTCGTTGTCGTACCAAGCAACAAGCTTAACAAAGTTGTCACTCAAAGCAATTCCGGCCTTGGCATCAAAAATGCTAGACCTGTTAACAAAACGGAATCTTATCTTTAGTCACAATTGCAGTTTATGAAGTTTCCAGATTTGTAAAACTAAAAAGCGCCATTAGGAATGAAGCTTCGCACCTGGAGTCTCCAACAAAGTCTGTTGAGACCAAATCTTCATCTACGTAACCAAGAATTCCCTTCATGTTGGTTTCAGATTCAGTCCTACACAAAAAAAAAAGATGTACAAGATATTATTATAGAGATTCTCTATATTACGGATAGACTAGGACAACTTAAGTATGAATCATGAAGTTCAAAATATTTAGAAAAAGTTCTAATCCTTACTTGATGGCAGCCTTAATATCTTCGAAAGAAGCTGCCTTCTCAAGTCTCACCGTCAAGTCAACAACAGAGACATCAACAGTAGGGACACGGAAAGCCATTCCAGTGAGTTTGCCATTCAATGATGGCAACACTTTGCCAACAGCCTATGCAATTGCAAGATAACCATCTAGATCAACCGCCACACTTATAATCACGAATTTATGGTAAAATACGGGGACTAGAATGTCAAAATCTAACAATGAAATATACCTTGGCAGCTCCAGTGCTGCTGGGAATGATATTGAAGGAAGCAGCTCTGCCACCTCTCCAGTCCTTCATTGATGGACCATCAACAGTCTTTTGAGTTGCTGAATTAAAGACTTTGCTAATTCAACAATACACAGCAGGTTGAAACAAGAAGCAATAGAACACTATAAGTACTTACCAGTAATCGAATGGACAGTGGTCATAAGACCCTCAACAATGCCAAACTTGTCATGGATGACCTGTCACCATGTTTACAGATCAAGTACTATGTTAAGATAAAAGATCACTCCGAATAAGAGAACTCATTATTACTTACCTTGGCCAATGGAGCAAGGCAATTGGTAGTGCAGCTAGCATTGGAGACAATGTTAAGGTCAGCCTTGTATTCCTTCTCGTTGACACCCACAACAAACATGGGGGCATCCTTACTGGGAGCAGAGATGACCACCTTCTTTGCACCACCCTGCAAAGAATTTTAGATAAGAATACCAAACATGAGAACTTTCTCTAGGTCGGATAAAATAAGGAATGTTAATTCCAATAAATTTTCTTATATGGCTATCAAATAAACCTATTATCAAGTCACTATCACAAACCTTCAAGTGAGCAGCAGCTTTGTCCTTGTCAGTGAAGACACCAGTAGATTCAACAACGTAATCAGCTCCAGCCTCACCCCATGGGATTTCATCTGGGTTTCTAACATCAATTGAAAACAAATCAATAAAGAGGAAAATGTCACAATGCTCATTGAGTCGATTATAAAATCAACTTCCGAAAGAACCACCTGATGCCGAAAACAGTGACAGGCTTTTCACCAAAGAGCAGGGTCTTTGAATCCTTCACCTTAAGTTCATTGCGCTTCCATTGACCGTGAACACTGTCGTACTTAAACATATAGGTCTGTACAATATGATAATTAAATTATATCAATAATCCAATTAGATTCTGTGCTTTTAAGTTAATAAAACGTAAATCTATAATAAATCTATATTTCAATAATTTGTAACAATCGAAATTCAAATTATTTCCAGTTAAAATATTTGAAAGAAAACTGTAAGAATCAGATCAGAAAAAATGAAACTCGAATAATCATTTTTTCTCCACTAAAAACCAGATCAGCTCTTTTCCACACAAAAAAAAGACACTCAACACAGAAATCAGACCAATGGACCGATCTACTAACATGAAAGCAATCAAATACGAAGGAAAGTACAATGTACGTATACGAACCATGTAATCAGTGGTGATGAAAGGATCATTAACGGCGACGAGTTCAATATCGTCGCTTTGGAGAGCAACTCTCGCAACCAAACGCCCGATCCTTCCAAATCCTTCACGAAACACAAAAAAAGAAAAGAAATCAGATAATATTTTTTTCTAAAAAACTCAGAAATAATAAAAAAATACCGTTGATTCCGATCTTGATCTTAGCCATGGCGGATAAACAAACGCAAATATTAACGACGACGTAAAAGAAGTTGAGGGACCGGAGAGTGAGCGAATAGTGAGAACGATGAGAAATGAATAGGGAAGGGTAGTTTATATATGAGAGGATGTTAACCTAAATGTAGGAAGCGCGTGTTGACGAAAAAATATCTCATTCAATGAAAGCTATCATCTTTATTATTTTTCTTATTATTTTTTTTTTCAACTAAAGAATTTTTATTAATATTTTTTCATGTTATTTAAAAAATTATTTTTTATGAATTATTAAATTAATAACATAAAAAATAATAGTAAAATAAGTAATTTTTATTGAATGACAAAAAATAAAAAATGCTGATTGATTGAACGTGAAAAGGGGTGAAATTCTAAATAAATCTTGAATTATATTTGTTTTAATATATATATATATATATTTCGAGGAATTAAAATAAACTTATCCTATTAAATTATTTTATTATTTTGTTTTGTAAGTGTTTTATATATATATAATTTTAGGTTTATGTGTTTTAATTTTTTTATATTTGTTACACTTTAATTCGTCGTTTTGTACAAATCTAAAATTATTTTTTTGCCTGCTCTACATTTAGTAAATATTAGAGATGATTCACGATGACTGTTTTTATAAAGAAAAGTCTCCATAAACTAGTAATTTCGGGAGCTTTAGCCAAGCAACTTTGTATGGTATCCCCATGTGTCTAACATGTAAAGCTTAAGTATTCTAAAAGTTAGACCCATCTCTGCCAACCCATTCGTAAATCATTACTAAGCCTGGCACCATCTAATCACCAATAGTCACAATAACTATAAAATACTCGGGCTAACAAATAGATAAGGCTGACCTAGTCGTGAGGGCAATACCCCTTTTCTTCTCTATCATCTCTCCATATTTGTTTCATGGCTTAGATTGTCATGTTATATGCGACTCTTCGTCCAAATCTACAAGAGTTAACCTCTTGAATCCGCCACAATTATCTTAGTCAGACATTTTCACCTTCCTTATTCGCGTCTCCTCATTTTAACATAAATAATATCCTTAATTATTTTTTATTTGATAAAATAGTAATTTTTATTAACTTTAGAAATAAAGATCAATTATAACCTTTAATTCCACGATCAAAATTTAAAAGACGAACACGTACATTGAAAATAAACCAAAAACTTAATCGATAAAAAATTGCTTATTGTGCATAGAGCAAATCTAGCTTTGAATATTTCTTTAGTCGTTGTACTACACAGTTGTATACAAAATTTGGTTAACCATTATATATTCATAATCAGAATTAAACACTGAATACCCTCAACATGAAGTTGAAAACTTAAAAAAAAAAATTGACACCAATGTGTTATCCGTCACAAGTAATATACACCCTCTACGGACTGAATAAAAATTAGATCTAAAAGTGTTCTTATAAAAGATGGAACAACAAGTAGCAAATATGATATAAGCACTATTTCATACATACAACAAAAATGTAAAAAAACATCAAATCTTTAATTTAAGACGCCATTTTTTTATAAATTCAAACGACAAAATAACTCGTAGATAAATTAATATATATATATATATATGAGATTTAGTTACGTTATGTAGAATTCAACTAATTTTATACTATTTTTAGATTATTAGATAAGAGTAATAAATGACTAAGATTATTTTTTTATTTTTTTTTGATTTAGTTACATGATGATTGGATAAAAATAATAAATGATTAAGATTATTTTATTATTTTTTTCTTTCAAAAGATAATTTTTATATTTTTTACTGTTAATCTCATCTATCTATTTATTTTTATCTAATGGTCTGAAAAATATAAAATTTTCAAATTTTATGATTATACCTATATAGATAGATATCTCAAGGATCCAAATTTAATCCGTGCAATTTACAATGTGTGAATTTATTAATATTTAAAATTAAATTAAGATGTTATCTTGTATTAATACTCAAAATGACTCCGGGCTTTCGTATTTTCAAAGCTGACCGACAAGGAGACAACGGTTTAACCTGCGCACGTTAACTCAATGTCTCGCTTCACAAAAGGAACACGTAAGCCTCAGTTCTATTTTTTTTGCTCACCAGCGCAGGTTGGCGTCAACCCTTTCGCCCTTTCGTTTTCTCTCTGTCAAATTTCAAACGGCACAACATGACTTACTTTATCCCTCCCTCCCTCACCCCGTCCGATCCCAAATTTTCAAACAAAGCCCTCCAACTTTCTCAAAATTAAAATCTGACCCCTTTAAAACCATTTTCTAAATTTCCATTTTTGAAACCTCCTCGTTTGTCAAAAGGAAAGATTTTCCCAGAAAAGAAAGGGGGAGATGACAATGGACAGAGAGAAGGAGAGAGAGCTCGAGCTCGAAAGCGCAATGTATACGAATTGCTTGCTTTTAGGCTTGGATCCGTCGATAGTCGGTCTCGGTTCGTCCAATGGAACCCCTCGGGTCGGACTCTTCCGTCACTCCAACCCTAAATTGGGCGAACAGCTTCTTTACTTCATCCTCTCTTCTCTTCGTGGCCCCACTCAATCCGCGAGAGTAATTGTCATTGTTTCCGGTTCGTTTTACTTTTGATCTGGTCTGTGTTTGCTTTGAGTTTGGTTTTGATTTTGGATCTTTTCAGGATTTCGATAGAGTTTGGCCGATTTTCGACTCGGCGCAATCTCGTGATTTTCGGAAGGTTGATTTTTATTTATATATTTTCGTTTTATTATTTGTTTGAATTGTTATTTACTTATTGGTAATTTAGGTTGTACAAGGGATAATTAGTGAGCTGGAAGCTCAAGGAGCTCTACCAAGGAGTAATTCGAGGGTGTCTTCGCTTGCTACTTGCTGTGGACCAAGGTTAGCTGGATGATTTATGTTTGTCTGCCAAGAAAATTCTGGAAAGTTAAGCACAATTGAAAAGTGTATTAATTGGCTTGACTCTTTCACTTAGTTCTAACTGCACTGGGCTCATTACAATGAATATTTTACAATAGCACTGAACATTACTGTAACGCATAAGTTGTTTGAATTGTTTTATGTACAAGTGGAATTTCCTGGTAGCTGGAATCTGTTAATTTGTTGTGGTATTAGAGTTTCCTGTGTCTTTGGTTGTAGATTTGTTGAACTTTTGTGGCAACTTTCATTGCATGCGTTGAGAGAGGTTCATAGACGGACTTTTGCATCAGATGTTGCTTCTAACCCGTTGCCTGCACCATTGACTGATGTTGCATTTTCTCACGCTGCTACTCTACTTCCTGTAACAAAGGTAACGCTGCACACTATTCACATGAAGCACAATTGTTGGTTATTTCCCTCTCATATTATAGTTCACTTGATTAAGAGTTTCAGCTATAGTTTCAAAATTGCTTTTCTGGATTTCCATAGCAATAAAATAACATGCTTATAAACAGGCTCGAATTGCACTTGAAAGGAGGAGATTTCTGAAGAATGCAGAAACAGCAGTGCAGAGACAGGCTATGTGGTCAAATTTGGCTCATGAAATGACTGCAGAGTTCCGTGGTCTTTGTGCTGAGGAGGTAAGTAGATAATCATTCATTTGAACTCTTTCTGAGTATTTATGTCAAGTTATCAATATAATTGGTGTGATTTAGGGGGAGAATGGCAGTAAATCAATAGAATTAAGGCTAAAAAATGTGTATAGAAATGGGAACTCTTGAAAACATAGGGTTATAATTAAGCTGTTAAATAGGTTTACAGCTACAGGCCTACAACTTTATTTTCCCTTGAATAGACTTCAGAAACCGGAGGTTTGATAACCTAGGTTTTCAAGAGTTTAAACTTCTATCCTACACGACTTTTAGTCTTAATTCTAATGATTTGCTGCTGTTTTCTTCCTAAGCCACACTGACAATCCCCTTGCCCTTTTTCCCTTTCGGGTAAGGGATGACTTTGACTTGATATATTTAACTAATACCTTGGAAAACGTATATCACTCCTTTTGAGTATTTATTTCAAATTATCGATATAATCCTATTGCCTCTTTTTCTTGTTAAGAGATGATTCTGATTCAATATTGTAGAAAATAGAGAAACACGAGAGTAGAGAAAAATCTCTATTCGAATATTTTATTCATCTCAATTAATGTACATAGGCAGAATTTTGTTTAAAAGACTTAGTACATGAGTTCTAGTTAAATTAGGCTACCTCTAGAGTTATCACTTTATCTCTAATTAAGATAAAGTTCCTATACAATTGTAGATAATTGAGGAAACAGAAGAATAGAGTATTCTGTTATTCCTTTTTTAATAAATCTGATTACAACAAACTCTTTTATAGAGTACTAAAGAGTTTTACTTTAATTCTAACTTAGGAGTCCTAACTACAGTAAACTACTAACCCTAATCCCTTAGGGATTAGTATTTTACATAAAATACAAGTCGTATACTCCTACACTCCCCCTCAAGATGGAGAATATACGTTGTATAATCCCAGCTTGGATAAAAGCTTATCAAACACCGACTTCGGCAAGGCTTTTGTGAGTACATCTGCCAGCTGACCTTTTGTAGGAATATAAGACAAAGAAGCTGTCCCACTATAAATCTTCTCAGAAATGAAATGTCTGTCGATTTCAACATGCTTGGTTCTGTCATGTTGGACAAGATTTCTAGCAATTTGAATGGCAGATTGGTTGTTACATAGGATCTCAAAGTTGTCTTCTTGATCTGTATGTAGCTCCTTTAGTAACTTAAGTAGCCAAATTCCTTCACACATACCTAAAGCCAAGGCCCTGAATTCTGCCTCAACACTGCTTCTAGAAACAACAAATTGCATTTTGCTCTTCCATGCTACAAGGTTTCCCCAAACGAAAGTACAATAGCCACTTGTTGATCTTCTTTCAGTGGGTTCCCCTGCCCAGCTTGAGTCTGTGAAGACCTTTACAGTTCTGTGTTGTGTCTTTTCAAACAACAAACCATGTCCAAGAGTTTTCTTTAAATATCAGAGAATTCTAATTGCTGCTGCTAAGTGTTCTTCATTTGGATTTGTCATATGCTGACTTATGACATTGACTGGATAGGCTATGTCCGGTCTAGTTAGTGACAAGTAGATCAGCTTGCCTACTAACCTCTGAAATCTATCCTTTTTTTATTAAAGAGTCTGCTTCCCTAGTAAACTTCAAACCAGCCTCCATTGGTGTATCGACTGGCTTACACCCTAGCATACCAGCTTCATTCAGTAGGTCCAAGACATACTTTCTTTGATTTATTACCAGCCCTTTACTTGACCTTGCAACCTCCATATCTAGGAAATACCAGAGTTTCCCTAAGTCCTTTGTCTCAAATTCTTTATTCAGAAATTCTTTTAAGCAGCATATTTCTTCATCATCATCACCAGTCAATATTATGTCATCCGCATACACTATTAAAATAACTTTCTTGTTTCTTGAAGTTACCTTAATGAACAATGTGTGATCTGTTTAGCCTGTAAACTTTTTGTGCTCCTCCAGCATGCTTCAAACTTGGTGGTAGTCTCATGTAGACCTCCTCCTCTAACTTTCCATTAAGGAAAGCTGATGTAATTTCCAATCGAAATTAATTGTCAAACTTAAGAGAACTCGAACAATATTAAGTTTTGCCACTGGTGCAAAGGTTTCAGCATAGTCAATGCCATAAGTTTGAGTATACCCTTTAGCCACTAACCTTGCTTTATGCCTCTGAACACTGTCATCTGAGTTAAACTTAACAGCAAACACTCATTTACATCCAACAGGTTTTTTTTCCTTGAGGAAGATCTGTAATTGTCCAAGTGGCATTTTTCTCAAGTGCATCAAGCTCCTCCTCAACAGCCCTTCTCCATTTAGGATCTTTGAGAGCCTCATCAATAGTTGTAGGGACCTTTTCCTCATCCAAGCTGTGAGTTATCCGAGAGAAATTTCAACTTTTGTAAATAATGTAGTAATTATCCTACTTAAAGTTTATCTCCCTAATAGATTAGATTTTATCCTTAGTAGGACTCCTTATTGTAGTTAGAGTCTATCAACTTAGTAGATTAGAACTAAAAGTTATCTTGAGAAGGTCTTCTTAATGTACTAAAAGACCTAGAGCCTATATAAGTGTGTATCGAGAGATGTAAATTTCATTGAGCAATAACAAAATACAGAATATAAAATTCTGTTTCTTCCTGTTCTGTCAACTTACACAAGCAAGCTGTAAAGGCCTTAAAAGAGGGCATCAAAGAAGCATAAGAAGCAAATTTTTGAATAGGATATTTAGTGCACCGTCTCACACCTTTCCTTATAGCAATGGGAAAATCATCAAGATTAACTGAAGTAGGAGTTTCACTGATTTCATTACCCTCGTTTTCCTCATTAGCAACTGGACTCAAATCCAATTCTCGGCAAGTATCAGATTGCAAAATGGTCTCGGGTATAATTTTCTCTTTTTTAGTATAGATCACAGCTGTTTAGGTGATTTAGGTGGAGTTATTTTTGAAGAGTTTTGAGAGGCTCTGGGAGACAATTGGCGTAGAAATAGGTGTTTCAGAAGAAGTATTTGGAGTGGGTAATAAAAGAGGATCAAGTGATTGTATAGGTGCAAAATCTGAAGGTATCGAAGGAAAGATAGGAGAATAAACCTGATAAGGCTGAAAGTCATCCCAAGTCTCCCCTGAATTGCAGCCTTGGTGAAATAGGGTTCTTGCTCAAAAAAGGTAAGATCCATAGTGATAAAAAACTTTTTAGAAGGAGGGTGATAGCATTTGTAGCCCTTCTTAAGTGAAGAATAACCAACTAGCACACATTTGAGAGTTTTAGGATCTAATTTTGATGCATTAGGAGCAGAATTATGAACAAAAACAGTGCAACCAAATATTTTAAGAGGAAGCACACAAGAAATAGGCTTGAAATATGGGTAATTCTCCAAGAAAACAGTTTGAGGTGTCTAAAATTTCAAAACTCTGCCAGGCCTACAGTTTATTAAATAGGTAGCTGTTAACAAAGCCTCACCCCATAAGTATTTGGGGACATTACCAGTGAACAACAAGGACCGAGTAACTTCAAGGAGATGGCCTTTTTTTTCGCTCGGCAACCCCATTTTGCTGTGGTGTATTAACACATGAACTAATCTGAACAACCCCCTTTTGGTGGAAAAACTCTCCCAAGGATTTGGCAAAAAAATCACTCCTATTGTCTGACTTAAAAATCTGTATTTTGGTCTGGAATTGAGTGACTACCAGATTATAAAATCTCTCAAAGATAGATTTGGTTTCTGATTTTTCTTTCATCAAATAGGTCCAAGTAAGGCGACTGTGATCATCAATAAAGGTAATAAACCACCGACATCCATTAACATTATTCACTTTAGAAGGACACCAAATGTCACTATGGATCAAAGAAAAAGGTTGAGAAGGTTTGTAAGCAGATGGGAAGTAAGATGCTTTGGTTTGTTTAGCAAGTGGACAGACATGGCATTTAAATAAATCCGGCTTTTTATTGATAAACAAAGTATTAGGATGGCCTAACCTAAAATGACATAATAAAACATCATCAATCTGTCCTAAAGCAGTAAAAGAACAAGAGGATTTTGGTGAGGAATTGGGTGGTGTTCCATGAAGAACATAGAGCCCATTTTGCAATCTAGCATTGCCAATCATCTTCTTCGAGTCCATTGCTTGCAAAACACAACGAGAAGCATCAAAACTTGTGGAACACTGTAAAACCCTGGATAGCTTACTAACAGAAACAAGATTGCAAGCAAGAGTTGGTACAAACAAGACATCATTCAACAATAGATCATCATTGATAAGGACAGAACCACAACCTAAAATTTTTTATAAGGAGCCATCAGCAGTTTTTATAGATCTTGCAGAAGAAGTGGCTGAATATGTAAAAAATAACTCCCTGTTACCAGTCATGTGGTCGGATGCCCCGGAGTCTATGATCTAAGTAGGGGTAGACTGAGCAGAGAGAAGGACAGTGGGAAAGGAGGTACCTTCAGCTTCTGTCGTGGCCAAATTTGCCTCACCAGCTGCTGGAAATTTGCCAAACAACTTCTGTAAGTATGCCAGTTGTTCTTTGGTGAAGCTATTAACACTGATGGCAGAAGCAAAGTTGGACTGAGATTCCCTAGAGCCTCTTGGTTTCCAGTCTGCTGGTTTACCGTGTAGTTTCCAGCACCTTTCCCGAGAGTGCCCAGGCTTTTTGCAGTGATCACACCAGGGTTTACCTTTTTTCTGAGAACTAAATGAGGCATGAGTAAGGAGGGCAGAACCCTCACTGAAGGAATCATCAAGAAGCATAATAGTTCTTTTGCTTTCTTCTTTTTTCACTGAGACAAAACCTCCCTAATCGAGGGAAAGGGTGAACTGCCAAGAATTTTGCCCCGGACTTTATCTAATTCTTTGTTTAACCCATGGAGGAATTGAAAAATTCGTTGCTGGGTGGTAATCTTTCGATTGAGGGCAGCATCAGTTGGTGTTTCCCAGTCATTTTACTCATAGAGATCAATTTGCTGCTAGAGGTTATTGAGAGTATTGTAGTATAACGTGACTGTCATCCTTCTTGTTTGAGGATGGAAGCCTGACTCTCAATTCCATACAGTTCAGAGATATTGTCAGTACTGGAGTAGGTTTCTCGGACAGCACTCCAAATCTCAACCGCCAATTCATAGAGCAAGAAATTCTTACCCACAGTAGGAGACATGGAGTTGAGTAACCAGGACATCACACGACTGTTCTCTTGCATCCATGTTGCATAACCAGCCGCAGTAGTAGCAGGCTTCTCGATTTTCCTAGTAATATACCCCAATTTTCCTCGCCTAGAAACATAAATCTTCACAGATTGGGACCATTCTTAGTAGTTATTGCCAACAAGTTTGTGACGAGTGATGGCGAGATTAGATGAATCAGGCAGATCATCAACGCTAGAAACAACTTCTGGAAGGGATTTGATTGCGGAAGAAGAAGAAGAGAAAGAAGAAGAAGTAGAATTGGCCATCGATTAGGAGTGAAGGATACGTTCCCTAACCTGATCCCATGTAGATAATTGAGAAAACAGAAGAATAGAGTATTCTGGTATTCCTTTTTTTTAATAAATCTAATTACAACAAACTCTTTTATAGAGTACTAAAGAGTTTTACTCTATTCTAACTTAGGAGTCCTAACTACAGTAAACAACTAACTCTAATCCCTTAGGAATTAGTATTTTATCTAAATTACAAGTCGTGTACTCCAACAATTAAACTTCTGATTAGGATAGAATTTACAGCAGTAAAATTAAGTATTTACACGGTTCCAACCTACACTCCCCCTCAAGCTGGTGAGTATATGTTATATACTCCCATCTGAGTGGCATTTTACTGTAAAGACCCACTTGCAGTCAACCACCTTCTTCCCTTTTGGCAGCTCAGTCAAGCTCCATGTATTGTTTATCTGAAGTGCTTTAATCTCTTCTTCAACAACCTTTTTCCATTCGGGAATTTCAAGAGCCTCCTTCACTGTTTGAGGGATCTTTACACTGTCAACTTTGGCTATAAAAACTTTAAAATCAGTCATTAGTTTCCCATAGGCAATAAATCTCTCAATAGGATGGCTAGTACATTTTCTTACTCTCTTCCTTTGGCCAATGGGGAGATCATCTGTATTAATAGAGGGAGCAGAAACTTGAGAAATATCATTACCTTCCTCTTCTCCAAGGCAATAGGATTCAAATCTAGTTCTCGGCAAATATCAGACTGGATAATGGTCTCTGTAACAGGTCTTTTTCTCCTTTTATAAACACTGAGTTGTTTACCTTCAAGTTCTGAATTCAAGGTTTTCTGAGGAGTGTTTGGCATAGATTTAGTTGCTGGAATAGGAGAAGTGTGATTGCTGGGAGTTTTAGGATCAGGCAAGGGTATGTCTAGCTGATCAACAAGGGTAGTAGGCTGTTCCAAAGAAGTTTGGTCATGAGCATCATTAAAAATAGGTTGAGAGGGTGAGGGAGACGAGGACTGAATAGTTTGTAAAGGCTGAAATTCTAGAATACTCTCCCCCTGAATTTCAGTTTGTAAGGGCTGGAAATATGGCTTATGTTCAATGAAAGTGACATCAAGAGAGGTATAAAATTTTCGGGTAACAGGTGAGTAACATTTGTAGTCCTTCTGACTCGAAGAGTATCCAAGAAACACACATTTTAGGGACCTAGGATCAAGTTTACCCCTACCAGGACTATGCACATGAACAAAAGTTGTGCATCCAAAAACTCTGAAAGGAAGGTTAGAGGACAAAGGTTTAAAATGTGAAAAACGAGCAAGAAGAACATCCCTAGGAATTTTGAATTTTATAGGTTTACTAGGCATTCGTTTCACCAAGTATGTAGCAGTAAGAAGAGAGCGTCCCCCCAAAATTGTTTAGGTGCATGAGCAAAAAAAAGTAGGGATCGAGTAACTTCTAATAAATGTTTGCTTTTTCTCTCAGCTACCCCATTCTGTTGAGGGGAATTAGCACAAGAAGGGTAGATTCTTTTTTCATTAAAGTAGAAACCCAGGGTCTTAGTAAGGTACTCACTTCCATTATCACTTTTTAGGATTTTAATGGTTCCCTCAAATTGAGTTTCTACCATCTTATGGAAGGTTTTAAAGATACTTTCAGCCTCAGATTTTTCTTTCATTAGGTAGGTCCATGTTGTCCTAGAATGATCATCGATAAATGAAATAAACCATCTTGACCCAGATACATTTTTTACTTTAGAATGGCCCCAAATGTCACTATGGATGATTGAGAATGGTGCAGAAGGTTTGAATGTAGATGGGGCAAAATTTTGTCTTGTGCGTTTAGCAAATTGGCAGATATCACAAGTATAAGAAGATGGAGTTTTATTGAGAAATAACTTAGGAAACAGTCTTGCAAGATAATGAAAATTTGGGTGTCCTAACCTAAAATGCCAAAGCATTATTTCACTAGAAAACAAGGATTTAGGAGAAAATTCAGATTGAAGGCAACTTGAAATAACTTGTTTATGAGGAGAGTGCTCATCAAGGATGTAGAGTCCACTATGCAGCCTAGCACTGCCAATTACCATCCCGAGCCCTGTGCTTGAAATTCACAACCATGCATCCCAAAGTCAGCTTTGCATTTGAAATCACTTACAAGCCTACTAACAGATAGCAGATTGCATGCAAGATTTGGCGCATAAAGCACATTAGATAACACCAGTGTTGCATTTATTCCGATTGAACCACTCCCTTCAACAATCGAAAGAGACCCATCTGCTGTTTTGATAGAAGATGCAGATTGCATTTCCTTGAAGGTATGAAAAAGTTGAAGGTTTCCTGTCATATGGTTAGATGCACCAGAATCCACTATCCAACAAGAAGCAGGAAATGCAGCGAAACTGGAACTACTACCTTCAATGGCAGTGAAAGCCAAGGAGTCAGTGTTGGGAAGCCAATTGCTGTAAGCTGGATCAGATTCCTCTGGAATCAACATGGAATCTGAGAGATATGAGGCCTTTCTTCTGCCAGTGATGTAGAGTTTCACTGATTGAGACCAGGGTAAATAGTTGTTGCCATTCAACGTATAGGAGGTAATTGGAGAAAGAGAATTTTCTGATAAATGGAAATCAGAGGTACGAGGACTAGGTTGAGAACTGATTTCAGAAGAATCAGATGCTCGAGGAACACCAGAACTGCCTAGTGCAACCATGGTTTTAGAAATAGAGAAAAGATCGAAGGTTTTGTTTCGAGAATAAGGAAGGATCGAACCTAAACTGATACCATGTAGAAAATAGAGAGACGCGAGAGTAGAGAAAAATCTCTATTCGAATATTTTATTCATCTCAATTAATGTACATAGGCAGAATTCTGTTTTACAGACTTAGTACAGGAGTTCTAGTTAAATTAGGCTACCTCTAGAGTTATCACTTTATCTCTAATTAAGATAAAGTTCCTATACAATTGAACTTCTGATTAGGATAGAATTTACAGCAGTAAAATTAAGTATTTACACGGTTCCAACCTACAAATATATTTTTACTAGTGCCTTGTAAAACCTGGATCTTAGGCGTATTTGCAGCAAGAGCTGGAAAAACTGCATGACTTGAGAAACAAAGTGAAGTTGGAAGGGGAGCCATGGGATGATCTCGTCTCCACTTCAAGTCAGAATTCTCATTTGGTTTCAAAGGCCACTCGCTTGTGGGACTCTATATTGTCTCGTAAAAGTAAGTACAAATGAATCAGCTATTGTACATTTTTCTCTTTATTATATTGGTTGGTTTTGGTAACCTAAACAACCTATATGTCCAGGTCAACATGAAGTTCTTGCTTCAGGCCCTATTGAGGATTTGATTGCTCATCGGGAACATAGGTAATTTGTCCCCACATGTCGGTAGGGTCCTTTTTTATGGTGCATATGACACTTCCTTTTTCATAATTTTATTTTCCAGGTACCGCATCTCTGGATCATCTTTGCTTGCAGCTATGGATCAGAGTTCTCAAGTTCCTCATACGGAAACCTTATCTGTCCAGTCTGGTGATTTGGATAACAAAGAACAGAATGATGGATACCACACAAAGGTTAATGAAGAGATACTTTCTCAAGTAGATGATAGAAGTGGAAGAGCCCACCAGACTGTTGATGTTGCAGAAATTATCAGACGTTGGACTCATGCATTACAACGTATCCATAAACAGTCACTTCAGCTGGTATGCTGTTTTATTTATTTGTTTTCCTTTTTCTGTTAAGTGAGATGTCTTAGCTTGTACTAATACTTGTCCATAAGTGATTTAGTCAACTTCTGATTTGCCTAATGTCTATATTGTACTAATTATGAATATGATATTTGTTTAATTTGTGGTATTGCAAATTTTATTGACCAATTACTTATTTTTCTCCATTAAGTTTGAAGTCGTGGCATTGAAATATTCCCTGCATTCTATTTCTGCGGGCAAAATCTTTATTAGTTATAAGCAAATCCTTCATTTAATATTTTCCATCTTCTGGAGATGTTAACAAGATATGTTATTGGTATGTAAGAATGAGCAATTTTCTGTTTGCAGTTTCTAAATTATTAAAAAGCAATTTTGGAATTTAAAATTATGCCTCATTGTTCCATGCTATTATGTAGTACATGTTGCTAATCATCAGTGTGGAAGTAAGGTGTAAGTATGCAGTAATAGTACAATATTGTTATTGCTTTGTAGGCAAAAGCTAATGATGGGGAGGGTCCTGATATTTTACGAAGTGCACATGATGGTAGGATGAGTGGCCATGCTGAGTCATTAGCTGCAACTCTTACTGAGCATCAGCAACACCTGGTTAGCTTTCAGGTACTAAATAGCTATTGTACATTAAGTAGCTTTTTACTGAGCATAGTTTTGAGCAATTTCATTTTTTTTTTCTTAATTCGATTCACATCTGGGGAAAATGTACACGTCTTGTGTTTTATCCTCATTGAGTAGGTTTTTACCTAATTAATTGTTGAGCTGAAAGTTTTAGAAACACAAATAGTACTTGGCAAGTAAGTAGGCTTTATAAACTCTTCAAAAGCCCTAAATATCGTTAGAAGTGATTTTCTTAAGTTACTGTTTGCTTTTTATTTGGTATATAATTTAGCAGACGCATATATTTTTTTTTTTTTTGGTTCAAAGACACAGAGATGAAAAAACACATTTTGACAGCCCAGAAATGCGAATTCTCTTGGCAACCACTAAAGTATGGTCAAACCTTGATGATCTAGAACCCTAAGAATCTGGAAACTTGTAAAAGTTTGTATTTAAACTTATTTGGAGATTGAGAGATGAATGAGTGGGGATATGATGAGTTCTGTTCTCTTCTTCTTTACTTTGTTTCGCACATGCATGTTTGTTTTCAAGTAAATTTACACATGTGCCTCTCCTAAACCATAAATTGCTGTTATGGTTTTTAGTTGTCTCTAAAGGACTTTCCGGCACTTTCTTGTCGTAACAATATACTACTCTCAATTTCTAATACATTTCAAATGCAGGTTCTTATCAACCAACTAGAAGAAGTTGCTCCTTCAATCCAGAGGTCAATATCAGAGTGCATGGAGAAAGTAAATAGCATTTCCCCCAACTTACCTGCAATGACAGAACATCGTGGTCAAACCACCTCACCTATTCAAGCTCAGAGCAGTAGAAGGACCTTGGTACATGTTCACTCCTTGTTCGTGTAATGCAAATACTGATAATATTTTGAAACTTCTGAATATTTGTGTATGTAGAACATGACTCATTTTTAAAGATATTTTTCCGGGATCATTCAGGAAAGTAGTTATGATGATGTTGGTGACATTACTTCAAAAATGTCTACTGTTCAGCTTGAGAAGAATTCAGCCAGCCCTCCTGCTTTAAAGCTTCCACAGTTATTTAGTTTAACTCCAAATTCATCTGGAAAGGGTGGAAGCATTCAAAAGCGACGCTCCTTAGCTCCTCAGACCAACCAAATTGACACTTTGTCTGAAAAGAGCTCTAGCGAACAGCCCCTCACAAACGGTCGCCTGGACAACTCACCCCGAGGTTTGTTGCTTTTCATGCTCCATACATGCTATTAGTTTAATGCCTTCTTGAAACAAAATAATTTAACTCCTTTAGCTGAAGAATGTGATTCTTGATTTCTTGTTGCAGATAGTGATATTTCTTATGTTGAGAATCTAAAGAGATCTGTTAGGCAAGCTGCACTGTTAGTGCCATCCTGCAATTCAGAGTCTTCAAATGACAGGCAAACTGATGAAAGCTCTGAGCATTTCTTCGTACCTATTTCATCAACTAATCATTATTCTCATGTGGGGCCAGAAACTAAATTGGGCTCGATAAGGACTAAGAGATTATTTTCAACTCAAACAGAAAATTCCTTGCTCGACAGCCATGCCAGTGATGGTCGTATTGGGAATAACTATGACAACTTATCACACATGTTGAACAATCTGGATTCTCCTAATAATTATGATCAAGTAAATGGATTTCACTCATTCACTACTTCCGGTTGTGCAGCTTCTGATTGGCAAAGTTCGATCTTTAATTTGGAAGAAGCTCAGGATCAGGTCTTCTCTCCTCCTCTGCTGATGGACACGTCCCTGTTAGTTGATTCTTATGAGGATTTGCTCGGTATGTTGGTTTGCTTGCAAACTATTACTATTAAAAGGCATCCCTGTTAGTCGTTTTCTACCTTGCGGTATTGTTTTTGATTTGGAGGTTGTTTGTGCAGCTCCACTTTCAGAAACAGAAACAGCCTTGATGGAGCATTGAGGTGGAGTTTAGACGATTCTGTTCATGCTTGACACGATACATGTATCTACTTTGTGGGACAGATCTATAACGAGAGCAGCTACCCCCCACTGAAATCTTGAAGACCGCTTGGTATTACTTTGTAAGGTAACACAAGCTCAAAAAAAGAAAACAAGTTTTGGTTTTGCCTACAGTGAAATCATTATGTTAATATCTTCTTTAATTTGATTAATATTATTTTTATTATTATTACTACTACCATTCATATTGTGTGTATCGAATGTTAGAGACTTGAGAGTTCTTCGGTACTGACGAAACAAAGACCCCCCCCCCCTCTTTGAACTTTCTTGATTATTTTTATTTTGATACAATACGAAGATAAATCGAGAGACGGTAGAAAGTATTCTTTAACCTCTTAGTGGTTTTAATGCGCGATATTTTTCTCCGGGTAGGTTGATTTACTGACGTCCATTGCTTATGAAGGAGGTTTATTGATTTGTTTTGAGAATGGGGAAACGGATTGTGAAAGAGTGTGTTGTACATATTCTTTTAGCTTAGCTTAGAATTGATCTCTTTGGGGTGGTTGTGGTTTCGGATACGATATATTTCGAACCATTTTTATTGGGTGCTGGAAGATGACGCAGACAGACTTCACTTCATTAGAGTCAGTATAAGTCCGACGTGTGATGATGAGTGATTTGGATTGTGATTCTTTACCAGTTTCATCACTGCCTTTATGTCCAAGTGTTCGACTGGTTTTCAATTGTGATTAGTAGAGATGGAAAGTTGTTGAATTTGGAGTTTAATTTAGTTTGTTGGTTATACTTTTATAAACCATTTTAAATAAACTTTTCTTATTAATTAATATTTTGGATTAAGTGTAACCAACAACCAGTTGCTTTAGCGGGATGAGACGCAAGATCTCTTTAGTAATATCAGAGGTTTGAATTCAAACGTTGTGAATGAAAAAAACAGGGTTAAAATGATCATTCTGATATTGGATTTTTTAAAATCAATGAGTCATATAATGATTAAATAAAAAAAGTATTTCGAATTAAGCGTAAATTGAGGCATACTATGACCCCATAGGCCCATACGAGATAGCTTGTCAAGTGGTATGATGAGTAACTAGGTCGTATAAATTCCTCGGCTTATCTTTTACTGCAACTTTGAAACAACAAAAGAAAAAAAAGAAAAAACGAATATTATCTTGGACGGAGAAATGGGCATTTTTCTGTAAGCTGCATGGTTAAAATCATTGTCATAATGTCACTTCGGCCGGTTCAGGAACGAGGTTAGAACGAGCTTTTAGAGTGCCATTAAAAAAGTTACGCTAAATGATTAAAAATTACGTTTTTTAACCAATTTTTATGCCTGATTTATCTCCAAACATAGCTTTTGAAAACGCTGAAAATTTCAGCTTCTTTCTAAACCACTGTTCTAGACATTTTTTTTAAATCTTGTTCTAAAATCAATCCTCACCTAAAATATCTTTAACTATGGGCATCACTTGGCGATAGAAAGTGATTACTTCATTAGCTTTTATAATAATAAAAATCATCAACTAGAATTGTTTAATTTTTGTCTAAATTCAAGTTGTATTTAATACGAGGGGTTTACATAAAAATATTAGGTTTGAAAAATAAATTTAGATTCATTTAAAATATGAATCAGTATGGAATTTCAAGATTTCAAGCTCCAGCTCAACTCGTTTCCTAAATTTGTGTGTATATATATTAGAAAATAATTTGATTCACATTACATGTAGTTTTCAGATTACACAAACTTTTTTGTATCTAGAGTTAGTAGTTTTGTTTGTAGGGTTTTAAATTTAGAGTTAGAAATATAAATTTTAATTTTTAAAGGATTTTTTTGAATTGAAGCCGCTAGTTTTATTAAATGAGAAAATACTTAAAATTATAATAAAATGTTTACAATTATCATCGTAAACTAAATACAAATTTTGGATATTTTCCTAAAATTAGTCATTTTAGATCATACAAAGACCATACATAAAAAAGGTTAAAAATTCATACAAAAGACTCAAACGAAAAATAGACACGAATAAATCTAACTGCATGACAAACGAACCACAAAAGGAGATTAAGCTATTGAAAGACCATCGAGAACAGTAAATCAGAGCCGAGGGTCGTGAGAAACTATCCACGAGCACAAACCGCATATTCAAATTCAATTCGAAGGTCCAATCCTGAGAAAAACATAAAATAAATGAACAGCCAAACGACCAAGGAAGAAAAAACATGTCAAAAGACATAAATATGCCACAAAAGCAGAATTATTTTTATTAAAAACTAGAAAAAAATAAAGAAAAATAGATTCGTCGGTCGGCAACCAGCATCAAAAGTGGTACCTCCGCCGGCTAAATAAACATATATGCTTGTGTACTTTTTATACACGTATATCAAGAATTTATTTATATATATGTATTATAATTTATATCATATTAAATCCTTAAATCTTTAGTATAAATGTTATGTTTAAAAGAGAAAAATAAATTTAATAATAAATTAAAAAATAAATATTAAGTTGAAATTGGCATAATTATATTTTTAAGAAACAACAAATAATATATGTAAGTCGGAAACCGATCTGGTTTAATGATTCATAAATATAAATAAATTTGAACAAATTCTAAAATTAATATTTGGAAAAATAAAATTTGAACAAACATAAAATATACTAATAGAATCTAACTCAATCCATTAACATCTTTAACAGTTTAACTCGAAAATATCAGAATCCACGATATACTTAAAAATCCAATCTTGGATTAAAAATATTTAATTTTTTTATAAGTCAAGAAATATTTAATTGAATGAAGAATTTATATCCAACAAAAATTGCATTTTTTTTTCAGCCAAGAAATACAATTTTTATTACACGCGCCAAAACATGCACGCGGGATGGTTTGCCTGATCACAAAAGAAGTGTGCAAAACTGATGATGGTGATGTGGAAATCTATGAAGCTAATATAGGCTGTGAAAATGGATCTGTCTTCAAAAACGCCAATCGCTCTTGATCGGTGCGTGAGAACCACTGCCTCAACTTAACTCTTTTCATTTCTCATTCTTTGCCTTCATCTCATCCCAATCCCAAAGCAAATAAAAGGCGATCAACTTCATTTTGTTTCAAAATTCCTTCACCTTTTCCCCCCTTTAGATTCTGAAAAGAAAAGAGTGTTTGTAAGTGGAGAATTCTTACCTTCAATTTCATTTTGTTTTTCTATCATCATTGTGGACCAGAGCTGTCTTTCTTATGATATTTTTGATGATTTTGTAGGTTGCTTTTGGTGGAAAATGCTGATCGGGGTTTTAAGATCAAACCCAGATCTTTATCTTTTTGATCTAGCTCAATGTTTTGATTTTCTTTTTGGATCTTCGAAAGCTGAGGGAAACAGGTGAGTGAATATTCTTTGTTCATTTCATTGAATTCAGCTAGAAACGGAAAGCTTTTGGAGTTCAATTTCATGGTTTGGATGGGGAAAATGATTGCTTTTGGAGTTCAATTTTCTATGCTAATTGAGGCCTTTTGTCATATAGTTTATTGATGTACTTTAGCTTGGACTGGTTTTTTGTGTGTTTAGATTATTTTTCTTCCCAACAATCGAACTGGGTTATGTTGCTTTTCAAAGAAACAAGGAGTTTCTCTGTTGGCATTGAGTAAATATTTCATCTTTGTGAGGATGGAGTTGCATATTTGTTGGTGGATTGGCTCATCAATGGCATTCGGATTATGAGTTTACTTGTTTCTGGGCATTTGATTGTGTATTTGCTTTAAAGGGTTTTTTTTTCGGATCCCATTGTTAAGTTTGTGAGAAGAGATTCTTGTTCAAAGTTACGAATTGATGATCAAACATATACTTAATAGGCTCCCTCGGAAACCATCTAAGTCGAGTGACAGTCGTGATGGGGGAACCTTTACCTCCTCATTGAATGGTTCTACCAGTTCGAGAACCAGTGATTTGGTGAGTAATCGCTATGCAAACTCAAACGGTACGCCGTTTTCTGGCTTTAATTCTACTCCAAGTTCAGGTCTGAATCAAGGGAATAAGATTTCTCAAGTGGTGAATGCAAAGTTGAATGAGAATACTTTCGCTGCTTCCTTTGAGGCATTGCCTAGTTTTAGAGATGTTCCGAATTCTGAGAAGCAGAACTTGTTTATCAGAAAACTGAACATGTGTTGCATTGTGTTTGACTTCACGGACCCGACAAAAAACATCAAAGAGAAGGATATCAAGCGGCAGACTTTGCTAGAGCTTGTGGATTATGTTTCATCCGTCAATGGAAAATTTTCAGAGGTTGTTATGCTAGAAATTGTAAAGATGGTGTCTGTAAATTTGTTTAGAACACTTACTACACCACGTGAGAACAAGGTTTTAGAAGCATTTGATTTGGAAGAGGAAGAGCCCTCAATGGATTCCGCATGGCCTCATTTGCAAGTTGTTTACGAATTTTTTTTGAGGTTTGTGGCATCACCCGAGACGGATGCAAAACTGGCCAAGCGGTATATTGATCACTCTTTTGTTCTAAGGTTGTTAGACCTTTTTGATTCAGAGGACCCCAGAGAAAGAGAGTACCTGAAAACCGTGTTGCATCGCATCTATGGGAAGTTTATGGTCCATCGTCCCTTCATCAGGAAAGCAATCAACAACATATTTTACCGTTTTATCTTTGAAACTGAAAAACACAATGGAATTGCGGAGCTTTTAGAAATACTCGGTAGTATAATTAATGGGTTTGCTTTGCCACTAAAAGAAGAACATAAGCTCTTTCTTGTTCGTGCATTGATACCACTTCACAAACCAAAGTGCATATCCATGTACCATCAGCAGTTGTCTTATTGCATTACACAATTCGTGGAGAAAGACTGCAAGCTTGCTGATACTGTTATTCGGGGCTTGCTAAAGTATTGGCCGATTACAAATAGCTCGAAAGAAGTCATGTTCTTGGGTGAACTGGAGGAAGTTTTAGAAGCCACACAACTTGCCGAGTTTCAACGCTGCATGGTTCCCTTATTCCGCCAGATTGGCCGTTGCTTGAGTAGCTCACACTTTCAGGTACGAATTTCATCCAGTCCATTACTGCAACTTTTCTCCTTTCTTTCTTTATGTAATCCCCTTGTCAAAGCATAACTAGTCAAAAGTTTAAAAAAATGAAAGATCGGTTAAATGGTTTAGATTAAGTGGCTTCATTAAAATAAGCTGTGCCTTTTCCCAGTATATTTGTTTTGTCCAAATGGATCAATTTTGTGCCATCAATGCTCTATTCAGGACTTCATTTTGAGTGAGATCTTTAAAAGTTATGAGACTGAAATGATCACAAATAACTGAAAATCCATGTGTCCTCATTGATATAGAGGTTTGAGTTTTTTAGTAATTAGCTATCTTATCAAGTTTATTATATAGTTTTAACTTGCAGTTGCTAAAGGGATGTTGCATGGTTTGTGGTAAAATGGATGTTTTCTATTTGAATAGCTCTAATTTTTTTGGCATATTTCCCCTTTAATTTAGTTGGTTTGCAATGCACTGACAAGAGGACAGTTTCGGACTTTGTTTGTTTTATAGCACTTGGGGTATCTCCATGTTATCTGGTTTCTATAGTTATCCTTGTATTTATAGGTATTTCAATCATAGTTATCTATGTTACTTAGATTCGGCTGTAATTGTCTAATACGGGTATGTGTATACGGTCATGTTAAATTTTTTAGAAAAAGGTTTATATGTAGATGGAAGGTCATTAGAGGATCATATCCCCCATGCCTATTTCCGAGTATATGTCGAACATGGACACCAGACACGAGAACTTGAAGAAAAATGAAGAGTGGGAGTAACATAGAGACTTACAGTGTGAAAATGCACCGAGTTGATTTTGCTATTAGTGAATGCACACACTTAAATTTATGTGCTGAACTAGCATTTTGAAGATGATGAGATAATTTCTTGCAGTCTTTCTATTTCAATCTTTAAAAACATCAGCTTTGTTTGCAGGTGGCAGAGAGGGCTTTGTTCTTATGGAACAATGATCATATCGAGAACCTAATAAAACAGAACCGGAACGTTATACTACCCATTATCTTCCCTTCCTTGGAAAAGAATGCTAGAAACCACTGGAATCAGGCAGTGCAGAGCTTGACACTAAACGTCCGCAAGATTTTCTCCGAAACTGACCCCGAGCTCTTTCAGGAGTGCTTGCATAAGTTTGAAGAAGACGAAGCACGAGAAAACGAGGTTAAATCGAAACGTGAAGCCACATGGAAACGATTAGAAGGGATTGCTTCAATGAAAGCTGCAAGTAATGAACCTGTGCTCGTCTCCCCGAAAGCAATTGCTCGCAAGCCATCTTGCTAGGACAAAAAAATCTCCATTTTAGCCGCCAATGTTTCGCGACCCACGGGGGATTGGGGACAATGAAGTCGGGTTTTCCATCATACCAAGTGTTCCACCTTCTGAAAAAAAATTGGGTTGCTTGGATTTTGATGGATACATCAAGATTGATGCTTTTTTATGTGGGGTAAATCTAAAGCCCCCTTCTGCTCATATATGCATAAAGTTTGTATATATAATGGATTGGGGGACAATGAAAACAAATGAGTTTGGTTTGTAAAGCAGACATCTTTCCTATTCATAATCCTTGAAGGTTTTCTCAACATAATTGGATCAATTTGCTCTTATGCAGGCCGCTCCTGGGATTTCGGTGATACAGGCCGAATTTAAAAAATAAGCTCTAAATTAGAAATTTAAATTACAATTGCGATTCTATTTACGGTCGTGTTATGTTTATTGTGGTTGCGAACACTATAGATACTATTTTAGTCCTTGTAAATATTGTGATTGTGAAATTTTTAATAATATATGCTATTATAGACATAACAGTTGCAAGATTTGCGGTTTCCGATGGTGTCGCTACTGCTATATAACGATTATTGTTGTGGTTGCATACTGCTATTTAAATCTCTGCCCCTAATAACAAGTAATGAAAATAAATAAACTGAGTATGCTCATAACAAGTATTGAGAAATTGAGGCCTTAGTAATAAATGTTGAAAAAATTGTATTTTAAGAGTACGTCTTAATTGTAAATATTAGAAAAAATTAGCTCCTATTAACAAGTATTGAAAAATTAGGTCTCTAATAACAAGTATTCGAAAAAAAATAAACTCTTAATAATAAATATAATTTAAAAAGTTACAAACATTTTTTTGAACCGTAGGCCTTGGGCGAATATACTTATTGCTCTGGCCTAAGGTCAGGCATGCTCTTATGATTATTAAAAAAATAGTAATTAATTTAACTGATAAGTAAATTGATATCGTTTAAGTAAATTTCGAGTTTAAAATTATATATATATATATATAATATTTTATTAAAGAACTCATTTATCAATATCAGATGTATAATACGGATCACAAACATAAAAGACAACAACAAAAATTACTGACTCGACATTTCAAATTGCAATGAAATAATGCTAAATTTCAACTTGTTCCAAGTAAGGTGTTGGGACAAGTCATCGATTCTTGGACTTGTCTTCAAGTTGTCTAGTATTTTTTTTATTTTTATTTGTGTAATTAATATATTCATTAAGGTTTTCAGATTCCAAAGCTTGAATCATAAATTAATTAAATAATGTACAGAAAAAAATTCTAAAATTGTAGGAGGAATCACTGAATCAGGGTTTTAATCAACATGACTTTACTTCCCTCCTACTCATGTTTTTTTTTTAATTTCCCAAGAAATAAAAATTATTTTGATTTCATACAATTTACAAAAAACAATGTTTCCATCTGTTGTACCTTCCACTTCTAAGGTCAATTATGTCATAAAAGTACAACTTATAATTTAAATTTTCATATATTTCCACTAAAATAATAAAGTTGCTGGTTAACCCCTTTTTTTCAAAGTTTTTTTTTTTTCTCTGCTTTGATTTGCCATTAAAAACCAAATAAAAATTCAAGCAACAATTAACCATTTGAAAAACCAGTACTTAAGCAATTCCCAGATATTTAGAACCCTAATCTCCCAATTTCCCATGCGAAATTTCACTCCATAATTTATCATTTCAAGTTTCAAACTTTCCCTCTCTACAGCTCGGAAGCTTTTAAAAAAGAAGAATTAAGTTTTTGAGCTTTATTTCCGGTTTCTGCAAATTTATAAAGCAAAACCCAGAATTCTTTGTTCATCAGAAAAACATATATTTGAGGGGAAATGCCAAGCATAGCTGTAAAATTATACAGTGTATTCTTCAAGTTCCTCTTGAAGCATCGTTTGCAGAACCGGATTCAAACCCATGTCGATGAATCATCCAATCCGTACGGTGTCACGACTCGACCCGAAGAATCAGTTTCCGCCGCCAACCCATCTTTCACTGACGGTATCGCCACTAAGGATATCCACATCGACCCTACTACCACAGCTCTTTCGGTTCGGATCTTCCTCCCTGAATCGTCACTTTCCCCACCCGAGCAGCCCGAACTGAAATCCAAGTCCGGATCATCCCAACGGGATGAACCCAAATCCCGTTATGACCGGAGGAATAGTTATCCTAATATCGGTGCCCCGACTGATGATCCCAGAAGGTGCAGTTTTGAAGGGTTGAGTTTTAGATCCGACAGTAATGTCTATCGAGGGTATTCACCATTGCCTCAAAATTGTCGTAGATTGCCGATTATATTACAGTTCCACGGCGGTGGTTGGGTGAGTGGGAGCAATGAATCGGTTGCTAACGATGTCTTTTGTCGGAGGATAGCGAAATTGTGCGATGTTATAGTCGTGGCGGTCGGTTATCGGTTGGCGCCGGAGAATAAGTATCCGGCGGCTTTTGAGGATGGATTGAAGGTGTTGCATTGGTTAGCAAAGCAAGCGAATTTAGCTGAGTGTAGTAAGTCTATGGGGAGTGGGGCGCTTGGGGTTGGAGCAGAGTTTACTAAGGCTCAAGTTCAAAGGCATATTGTGGATGCTTTTGGGGCTACCATGGTTGAGCCATGGCTGGCTGCTCATGGAGATCCATCAAGGTCTTTATTCCATTTTTTTGCCCATATAAAGTTTTGATCTTGATTCTAATTGTTTTCCTTAATGAATTACTATCAGTATCCGACACTTACAAGTTCGAGGAACATATGCTTAGTGTACTTTGAGCCCGGCATTAATGGGGTGCTGTGATCTTTGATGTGATTGTTGTTTTTGTTAGATTTGCTGTGTTTGTTCATCAATTTGGTTAAGGATATGTGTTAAAATGCAATCCGATCACAAAAGTTTGACTCTATAAGCTTAAATTCGTTCATTGTTGTTAGATGAAGTGTTGGTAAAGTTTATCTTAATTGGTTTTGTAGTTACGAATTACATGATATTGGTGTAGTTTCAATATGCATTTCTTGATTAGGGAAATGTGATTTGTTATAGGCTTGAATTTGTATGATTTGGTTAGATAGATGTAGGTTAAATGCTTAATTGCAAACGAGGTTCGATTTTTAAACTTTCAAAAGTAATTTAGTTTGGGTAGCTTGTGATTAGGCTGTTGAAGCTGGTGTTAATTCTATAACCAAGAGATAAGTCTTTGATATCTAAAAGTCTGTCGAATCTGATTGCCCTTTCCAGGCGGTTTAGAGGCTTTGGAAGTTGTTGTTCCGTGTTCCACAATCACGCAATATAAAATTTTATTGCTATTTTGCCTAATCTTTAATTCTGATATCGTTGAAGCAGATGTGTTCTACTTGGAGTAAGTTGTGGAGCAAACATTGCGGATTATGTAGCACGTAAAGCTGTTGAGGCTGGAAGGCTTCTGGATCCTGTCAAGGTTGTAGCACAGGTCCTAATGCACCCGTTCTTCATCGGAAATGTTCCCACACGGTCCGAAATAAATTTGGCAAACTCCTACTTCTATGACAAGGCAATGTGCTTACTTTCATGGAAACTCTTTCTTCCCGAGGAAGAGTTCAGCCTCGATCACCCAGCTGCCAATCCACTCATCCCAGACAGGGCCCCCCCTTTGAAGCTCATGCCCCCAACGCTGACAGTCGTAGCAGAACTTGACTGGATGAGAGACCGAGCTATTGCTTACTCGGAAACACTTCGGAAGGTAAATGTCGATGCACCTGTCCTTGAGTATAAAGATGCGGTTCACGAATTTGCAACACTTGACATGCTTCTAAATACTCCTCAGGCTCAGGCCTGCGCTGAGGACATTGCCATATGGGTTAAGAAGTACATCTCATTGCGAGGTCATGAGTTCTCGTATTAAGTAGGAGGTTTTAAATGTAGAAAAAAAATACTTGCGGTCAAGCATCATTTCTGTTTTCAGTCGAAAAAGAGAATGATGCAAGGTTGCCATACAGAGGATGGGGATAATATATATTGCATTTGTTCTTTCTTGTTAATCCATCATCTAGCTCGTTTGTCCCATATCCTATTTTGTTATTTTTGTAAGATAAACTGATAATACATTTGTGAGCTGTGAATTAGAATGCACTATTTCTCATGCATAGTTTTTTCAACGGACCACTCGGTTACCAGATTTGGGGTGAGTGTTGGAAAAAGGTATTTTAAGAAAAATGAAGAGTTCAGGTAACATGGAGTTATCTTTGTTTTCAAAGTCCTGTTGTTTACAAAGTAAACACTTTGTGATGATGGGGAAAACTGCAGAGATTATCAAAAACATTTTTGAAACATGTTTTCACAAGTTGTCCATTGAGCTTAGTATTTTGGATGATTCTTTAAGAATAAGGACATCAAATAAAATCCAGAAACATTGTGCCTTTACCAATGCTGGAAATAAGTTAAAAGCTCCAGTTATGTTAATCCTCATCAGCAGCTTTGTATGCTTTCATGCTTAGTTGTCTTTTGTTTTGCCCAATGGCTTTTTCGTTGTTGACAATACAATAATCTATTTCAAACGCCTTTGTTGGTTTTCCGCAAGATAAAAGATTCCAGACAGAGCTCCCTAGTTTCCAGTATAAATACCATCTGCAAATCAACCGAGTCTCCCGGGCATTGTTGCATCATTTCATATTCGATAGCTTAATTCCGGTTCCTGGATAGAATCAGGGACTGTGGAGAGGCTAAAGATGCATGCGCGGACCATGACACAAGCACCCTTTGTGTCTAGATCCTAAAGAAAGCCATTCCGTTAACATTGATGCGGATCGTGACACTCGGGTTGATATGCCCCGACAACGGAAGCATAAGGAGAGTTACAAAAAGAAGAGGATGAACGTCACAATTATAAGCCAAAACTTAAGCCTCCTCGACAATCCGGTGGATCAATCATCCCCACCTAAATCACTTATGTGTTTGCTATATATGTTTTACAAAAGCTGGTTTGTATAAAGTTCAAAGTTTCTTTCTCTGGAAGTAAGCTTTGGCAATGAAATAACAACTTGAACTGAATGGCAGTTTAAATTTGAGACTTCGGGAACTTTTGTTCTACTCAAGCTTTGATGTGAACACCTTGATAATATTATCTACTTTAGCCACTGTTTGATAGTCTATTTCCATCATTTGAAAGCAACTGCAATTAACAAAAAGTTAGGCTTAATGTTAAATTAAGTGCCCAAACTATCCTATTTTTTTCTTTTAGGTGCTCTTTTTAGTTGCCCAAACTATCATTTTTGCTCCTTGTAAGGTCAAACTGAGGCACCTACTTTGACCAAAAAGTGATAGTTTGGGCACCTAAAAGGGACAAAAAAAGTATAAGCACCTAAAAGGAAAAAAACGAGATAATTTGGGCACCTAAAAGGGAAAAACGAGATAATTTGGGAACCTAAAAGGGAAAATGGGAATTACAGCAAAAACGAGATTGTTTAGGCGCCTAAAAAGGGAAAATGAGATAGTTTGGACACTTATTTTAGTATTAAGCCAAAAATTTATAATGCAAAAAGCAAACTCAATTAGTCCAATCATCTTTTTCATATAAGATGGATGAAACCTTAGAGAACAAGAAAGAACTATGAAGTCCGATTATTACAGCAATAATGGCTCTCCTGTTAATGTTATACAGGGCGGCCTCTCCTACGAATGTTAATGGCTAAAGAAAGAGGGGTTGGGGTTCTTGTTTGCCGATGATTCCCCCTAAAAGATTCCATGAACTGATCTCTTCGCAACCTTAAAGCTAATGCAGCATCCTCATCTTGGCTTAGTGTCCTCCTCATGCTCGAATCATCTGCACTTTCTAACCGAGAAAGATCCTCTCTGTGCAGCCTCAATGCCAGTGCAGCATCTCTGGCGGAGACCACTGGAGGTCTAACACTTCGAGTCCTTCTGGTACTACGCCTTCCACTCTCCGGACTTCGACACTCAACTTCCTGGCTATTTAAGGCTCCAGCCACAGACTTCCTTGCTTCAGAAACCTCTCTGGGAAACAAAAGCTGGATTGTATTCCAAAGAACCGTGTTCACAGTGCAAGATATTCCATTTCTGCATATACAAACGGGAACTATATAAAAGTGCAAAAGTTCATTAAAATGATGTTAATTCATAGTTGGGATTTGAAGCATGGGGCAGGTTTTACCTTATTAGCTGCCGGCATTTTGGGCACCTTTTCCCACATTTATCTGCAGCAGATCTCAAACATTTCTTACAGAAACTACAATCAAAGAGAAAAGGGTTTCACTAAAGTGACAAAAAACTACTTAAGATATTAGATTTTGGCTTTCTGGATTAAATATGAAAGTGGGTTTTATTCCTTGCCTGTGTCCACAAGGAGTGGTACTTGGTTAAAAGCATATATCCAAACAAATCTGTCAAGAAAATAATAATAAGATAAAGAAAGATTAATCCATTATCTTTAATCAACCAAAGCTGAATATTTTAACAATATAGACAGAATCTGAAGATTCTTACAGCACAAGAAAGCTCTTCTCTAAGTTTATCCATACAATGAAAAGCTGGACTTGGACTGGAGCAAGAAACATCAGGAGCCTGTTCTAATGGTTCATTTAATTCTGTTTTCCTCTCATATTTCACATCAACTCTCTGTTCCATTGACTCTGCTTTTCTCTCTAAGAAACATCCAATTCAATTAAAAAAAAAACCCTAATTTTCTTTTACGATCGTAATAAAGATTCTAAGAAGCAAAATATCAAATTAATCACCTTGTTGTGAAGTATCTTCTTCTTCGTTAAGATTAAATGGAGCAATATGGGTTGAAACAGGACTCCTCCGAGCCCTACTCTTCCTGGAAAAATAAAATAAAATCATGAAGAAATAAATCAAAAGGCAAAACAAAGGGACTGGCTATGGATTATTATTTATCAAATCACCTTCTTGAGTTGGCGGATGGTGGGGTTTTGAATACGAAATCGGAGCGTTTCTTGTGTTTAGATTGTCGATCTGGAGTGTCTTCGACGACGAGAGTGGCTATGATTAGGGTTTCCTCGTCCCAACCGGCCATGGCAGCCGCGGATTTGAATCTGGGACTAAACAACAAAGTATCAACATTTTGGGTATTTTCATTAGATTCCGCTTGCTTTGGTTCTTTTCTTGGATTTTCTTTCTGGGTTCAATCAGAAAGAAAATAGAAACGCTTTTGTTCCATGGAAGCTTTGAAAGGAAAACAAATATGGTCAAATTCTTTTGAATTTCGTTGACTTCCAGATATCGGCTTTTGTAACGGCTACGATTTTGAGCTTAACGGATTTTGTCAACGAATCTTGGACCGTTAAAGAAAATGTAATGACCCTGCTGGTTGAAGGATTAATCGAAGAAGAAAAGATTAATAAAAGCAGCAGCAGAAGAAGAAGAAGAAGAAGAAGAAAACTAGGAGCATGAAATTCATTGATAATCGATACCGTAACATTTTCTCAATTTTAGATTTTAACCGTCAATCAACAACGTTTAATTAAATAAGATAAACTTTTAAACTACACCGTTTTATTAAAATAAACCGGCACGTGACAAAAAAACCCATTCAAAATAAAATTACTAGTATTAAATAGTAAATATAAATTATCGATTATATTTTAATTTAATTAGCATTGTTGATGTAAGAATAAGATGGAGAATGCAGGTTTGAGTATATTTAGATCACAAATATTGGATGCAATGATCGGACAAATTATACTTTAAATAAAAAATTTAAATTTTAGACTTTAAAACTAATATTGTTAGGAGAACGATCACAAATCGAGAATAAAAGTATATTATTAATGCACAAAACAATAGCCAATAAGTTGTACATGATAGGAAATGAAGAGATATTAAAAAAAAGAAAATCCTAATAAAATTAAAAGTCGAAAAAGCATACACGATGAAATAAATTTATTCTAAATGAAGAAAGAGGGGCCTAACTACATGTCCTTGACCTCAATGATAAAAATCTATCCAGAATTTGTAGTAGTAAAAAATCTTATTATTGTTAAAACTAATAATTAGAAGAATTCAAATAATATTAATAATCATGATGCAACTAAAAATAAATCGTAGCCTATTTATAATAAAGTAAATTTCTAAAAATAAAGATAGTGGGAGACATGGGAATTGCAACTCGTGTAGGCCAAATAGTTGGAACGGTATCATCCGCTCTCCGAACTTCGGCACTCAACCTTCCGGCTATTTAAGGCTCCAGCCGCAGACTTCCTTGCTTCAGAAACCTCTTTGGGAAACAAAAGCTGGATTGTATTCCAAAGAACCGTGTTCACGGTGCAAGATATTCCATTGCTGCATATACAAAAGGGAACTATATGTAAGTCCAAAAGTTCACTAAAATGATGTTAATTTATAGTTTGGAATTGAGGCACGGGGCAGGTTTTACCTTATTAGCTGCCGGCATTTTGGGCATCTTTTCCCACATTTATCTGTAGCACATCTCAAACATTTCTTACAGAAACTACAATCAAAGAGAAACGGGTTTCACTAAAGTGACAAAAAACTACTCAGGATATCAGATTTTGGCTTTCTGGATCGAATATGAAAGTGGGTTTTATTCCTTGCCTGTGTCCACAAGGAGTGGTGCTTGGTTCATAGCAGATATTCAAACAAATCTGCCAAGAAAATAATGATAAGATAAAAGAAAGATTAAACCATTATCTTTAATCAAAATAGACAGAATCTGAAGATTCTTACAGCACAAGAAAGCTCTTCTCTAAGTTCATCCATACACCGAAGAGCTGGACTGGGAGTGGAGCAAGGAACTGTTGCGTGCAACAACATAAAATAGGATGAAATCAAAGATAGAAACAGATTAAAGGAGGAAAGTAGAGAAGAATGTAGAGAGGAAAAACATGGAGAACGGCAGCGCGAAGAACATAACCATAATCAAAGTCGGGTAATTATTCCATACACAAGCGGCATAAATAAAAAAATTTCCACAAACGCCTCGAGTTTAGTGATTTCGTTTAAGATTTAATGTTTAGGGGTTTAGAGTCTTGAAATTAGGGGGTGTTGTCAGAATTTAGAGTTTATGGTTAGAATTTAGAGTTTATAAGTTAAAACCTAAATCTTTATCCATATCACCCTAAAACCTAAAATAACCTTTAAATTTTAACCCTAATCTCTAAATTCCAACAATAAACCTTAAATTCTAAGCCCCTACAATTAAATCCCTAAACCATAAACATTAACTAAATTCTTAAATCCTATAACAAATAGGGCTTGTGAAAATTCAATGAACCCTAAATTCTAAACCACACCAATTAAATCCCTAAACCATAAAACCTTAACTAAATCCTTAAAGCCTTAAAGGCTTGCTAAAATTTTTCATGCATAAGAAATTTTCCATCAAAGTCATTATCATTCATCATTTACAAGATACTATGTCGTTTTATGCAAAACAACTAAGCATAAAACTAACTATGAAGTCCCAAATTTAAAAACGGATGAAACATGAAACGACACCGTTTCGTCTTCTTCAAAAGCCTTTGGATGCTCATTTTGCCAGGACCGAAAACGGCGTATGAACCGGTAGTAAGACTTTCACGGTTATATTAACAATTAACAAACAGGCGACCGGAATTAAAATAGCAAGTTTGAATCGATTGGTAAAATTGACCTTGAACCGGTGTAGGGATTTTAGGTCGAACAGGCAGACACGTATGCTGCCCAGGTCCAATCCGAATTCCAACAGATGGATGAGGTCCTAACAGTCCACGATACCGGTCACTGGAACCCGTCCCACGACCCGGGTTTAGCCCTACAATCGGCTCAGCCATTGGCGCTTTGCCTCGGGTCGGATCACGAAAACCATGTAAAGGTGCAACCTCGGCGTTAGGCTCACCATCGTTGTTTAAAAAAGATCCTAAAATTCGGCGAAGTTTGGTTTCCAACAATGAATCAAGATCAGAACGAATTTTAGATTGAAAGTGAGTGAAACGAGCATCCAATGAGGAGTCCAGTTTGTGGGAACGGCTAGTGAATTGTTGTAAGTCCGATTTCAAACCCCTAAGATCCGATTGAAGCTTTCGAAGTTCTTGTTGTGTCTGGCTCAAAACACATGGCTTCCGATGAACAAGGAATTTTCGGGCAAACCAGAACAAAAATCCTAGAACGAAGAAGAAGAGTTGGAAGACGAAGTCTGGAAGGGAGTCTTTGATACCCATGTTGCGTGCAACAACAGAAAATAGTAAGGAATCAAAGATAGAGACAGATTAATGAAGGAAAGTAGAGAAGAATCTAGAGAAGAAAAACGGCAGAGAAGAACAAAACCATAATTTCATTATCATTCATCATATCCATAACCCTAAACCAAATGGGGTTTTATGTTCAAAAAAACGAAATGGGGTTTAATCCCTTACACGATACTATGTCGTTTCAGGTAAACCAACTTACTGTGGGTTATTTTCTCTCTCATTTTGCATAACCGAGGCATCTCTTCTCCGATGGCCTCGGTTTCGCCAGGCGCCAGTTGTCGTCCACCGTCCACCATTCTCTTTTTTTTTTCGTTTTTATATTCTTCTAAAGTTGTTTGTATGCTTTTTCATCTATAGCCTTCATTTGAAGGAGTCACTTGTCGTTCGTTGGAGCTCGAGACGCTCGGTGTCACGATGATCGTCCCCTGAAATTACGACAGTTTGAAGGTAAAGAGCCATCCTCAAGTTTAGAGGATTTTGATGGTCGTTCCTCTGTGCTTAGCTTTGGCCTTTGGTTCTTCTTCACATGTCACGACTGTCACTCAGATCTCTTTTCCCGCAATTTTTCTCTGTAAGTCCCGATCTCCTCTTGTTAAGCTTTGTTAGCGAGAAATATAATCTTGTTAAGCTTATTGTTCTTTTCCCGACCGCCAACGAGCCAGCATTGGCCCTCAAAAACAAAAAATAAAAATAAATAAATAAATTTGTCGTAAATTATAGTTCAATTATAGGGAATATAAGCTTTGATTTACATTAATGGAAAAATCCAACTATCTTCAAGTTACTTACATTATCCCAGTTTTTACTTCAATTGAAGAAAAAAAAAATTGATCATTCCACGATAATAGTTATACACTTGAAAAAACTTTAATATTAAAATTTGTGAACGAATAAAAACATGACATGATACTTTCATCAGGTAAATATGTAAATGTATTAACAAATATTAGGGATAAAATAATACTTGGTAATAACAACCTTAGTTTTTTTTCTCTCTAACAACCCTGCGCCGCCTGCAACTTTTTTTTTTAATTTTTCTACATTAGCCTACAACCGGCAATCACTTAGTTATTAGTTATCGAACGCTGGTGTTTATTATTTTTCTTGTTTTTTCTTTTTCATTTTCTAATAAAAATCTCTATTTTTATGGCACATGTTTTCTCTATTCTTGTGACATGTTTCTTTGTTTTTGTGGTTTTGTTTTATCTGTCCTTGTGAAATGATTCGGCATACCCTAGCGGTCGATCGTTGCTCGCATAGAGTTTTTAACCGGCGCTAGTTCATGATTATGATTTTGTCGGTGGTCTCGCAAAGTTAGATCCCCACTCGGTTGATGGTTGTTTGCCAATATAATCAGTCCTGGGTAGCGGAACATTATGTATGATAGTTTGGATCGCTCACCACTCCTCTTGATCAGTTATGAGTCCCGATTAGATATAGACAAGGAGATTTAGAAAGCTTCTGAATTTTGATGGTATGCTTATCTCCATAAAAGTTTTTCACTTTTCTTTGTTTTTGAGTTATAATAAATTTGGGTAGATTAGTCCAATTATTTTCCTTTCTAGATGCGTTGTAGTTGTGATATCTTCTATGGTTATAATAAAAATTTAGTGGCCATATTCAAAAAAAAATAATTGGTAATAAAAATTAGGGTACACTGCACCGCATACCACTCAACTATGGTCGTTGACTCGAAAATATCACCGAACTTTAAAAAAGTTCAAAACTAACACTGAATTTTGGTTTGTGACTACTACTCCACCAAACAACGTCAAATATTAAAACCATGCGTTTGGAGAGATTTGGACCCAGGACCTTTAAATATAAGGGCTAAGCCTTAACCACTAAATCAACATTAGATTATATAATGTTTTACCAGAAATATTATATATGTCAAACTACTTGACATTAATTCAAATTAATTTATGAAAGAAAATATACTATAAATGATATTTATATATTATTAATAATACAAATATATTATTTAAAAACCCAAATATTCATAAAAAACAATATATTTATATTATTAATAATATATAAAAAATCCTAAATCCTAAACTATTAAACCACAACCCTCAAAATTAAACCATAAATCTTAGAGTTTAGGATTTAGGGTTAAGTGTTTTTATATATTAATGTTACGAATATTTTGGGTTTAAAAATAATATATTTATATTATAAATAATACAGTTTTATTTAAATTATATAAATTTATCCATTTAGTTCAACCAAATTATTTTATGAAAACAAAAATACCATAAATAATATGAATATATAAACAATATAAAATATATTATTTACATATATATCAATAAAATTATATTATTTTTATGGTTTTTATATGTGATTTTTAGTATATAAATATATTTATATTTTTAAATATAAATATAAATATATTATTTTTAAAATATATATATTTATTAAAATAATATATTTGTATTATAAATAATATATAAAAAACCATAAACGCTAAACCTCACTCCATAAAGTTTATGGTTTAAGGTTTAGGTTTTATAGTTTAAGGTTTAGAATTTACGGTTCATATTTTTTTATATTATTTATAATATAAATATATTATTTTTATAAATATTTTAAATTTTTTTTAAAAATAATATATTTATATTATAAATATTATATAAAAATAAAAACAATACACTTTTATTTATATATATGGATATATATATAACATATTTTATATTATTTATATATTAATATTATTTATAGTGTTATTTATTTTATAAAATAATTTGAATTTATCTCAAGTAGTTTGAGATATATAATATTTGTGGTAAAATATTACATAATTTTAAGTTAGTTTAGTGGTTAAGGTTTAGCCTTCCTATTTGAATTTATCTCGAGTTGACTCGACTCGTAATCGAGCTCGACTCAAGATCTAAGTGAGTCAAGTCGAGCAAGGTCTAACTCGACTCGATAAATTCGTGAGCAGCTCGTTATTTTTTATAAATAATTTTATAATTTTTTGGTGGCCACCTTAAAAAATTATGTTCCAATAAGTTTAAATACTAATCGAAAATTCTAGAAAAGTTCAATGAATTGCTAGATAATTTACCATAAAATTTTGGTTTCGAATTTCTAAAACATTTTGTATTATCGAGAATTAACAAAAGTTAATTTGTATTAATAAGAAATGAAATTATAATAATTAGTCTTTCTTTTTTATTAAAGTCTTTTATTTTTTTATTATTACATTAGGTATAAAAAGTAAAAAAAATAGGAAAAATTTTCAGTTTCACCTCCCATATAAAAAATATGATTGAAAGTTAAAACCCTAAAATTCCTAAGGCGTTTTCTCCTTTGTTGTTCATGGAAGATTGTTGAGAAACTAAAAAGAGTCACGCTGGAATATCGACGTCATATCTAATTCGGTCATGACATGTTCATTTATTTATATCCTCAGACCTCACGTTTTTCCCCTGAATTTCTATGTTTATATTAAGCTTTAATAGTATCACTAGATTTTACCTATATTTTTAAAAAATAAGGTAAAAAATTTGGCGAGCTTAACGAGCAACGAGTTGAGTCAAGCAACGAGATTTTTTAACGAGCACAAGTGGAGCAATATTTTATCGAGCTTAACGAGCAATGAGTCAAGTTGAGCAATGAAATTTTTTAACGAGCACTACTCAACTCGCGATCGACTCGCTCGATAAGCACCCCTACTTCAAACCCATCGAAATACATGGTTTTAATATTTTCCTCTAGCAAAACGACGTCGTTTTAGGCTATATTAGGCTTCAAAACAGCTACACCAAAATCGACATTATTTTGACTTAACGAGGTGTTAAGAGTTAACGGCGGAGTGATATTTTTGAGTCACAAACTAAAATTTAAAATTAGTTTTAAACTTTTTTAAAGTTCGATAGCATTTTCGAGTTAGTTGTCATAGTTGAGTGATAGGCGGAGTAGTTTACCTTAAAAATTATTTGTGTTAGACAATAAAGTGATACCTATAGGATGTTTTATGTGAAATTATTACCTACTTTGTTCTATTTAAAAAAAAATACCCACTTTGTTATATTGCTATATATGATTATTCCTCAAAAAAATTATATATGATTAGATATATTAGATTAAAATTAAAATTTATTTTTATTTTAAAAATAAAATCTATGTTTACCTTTTATTTGTAATATATATAGGGTTATTATTAGATTTGAATGCAACAGTAATTTTTTCAATTACATCAGAGGTAGAAAATTTTTGATAAAAAGTGTAGAAAATTCAATTAAAGAAAAGAGAAAATTCATTTCTGATCAAATAGAGAGTGAAAAAAAAAGGCTGAAAATGGGAGATCAATCAGCTAGAGGAGAAGAATTCGAGAAAAACGCAGAGAAAAAGCTAAACAGCTGGAGCTTTTTTGGCTCCAAATATGAAGATGCCGCCGATCTCTTTGAAAAAGCTGCCAATTTCTTCAAGCTCGCCAAATCCTGTATTTCTTTCCTTTTTCCTTGATCGTTTCTTTTCTTTTAAATACTATGCTGTGTTTGTTTCTCGAGAAATTATGGATTAAAATTAAAGTGAAACTTCGAGATCTTCTGATTAATTTTTGCGGTGAAGAAATCGTAATCTAAAATTTATGATTAATGTTTCTGTTGCGGCGATCGAAATTGGAATTTTTTATTGCGATCAAAGATTTTTATTATTGTTGTTCCTAACTTTAAATTGTTATTTCTGTTTCAATTTACTGATTATTGTTGCTGGTTAATCCCGATTGCGCCAAGAACTAATGTAGTTGTTTTGATTCTGGTAGAGAATGTGAAATCAGATTATGGATACTTCAAAAAAATCAGATTTTGGATTAATTACTTTATAAATGGATATTTGAAAAGTGATGAAATTGATTGTTTTTTTAAATGCCGTTAAATTTACTCGCTATATTTTCTTTTCTCTAGGGGACAGAGCTGGATCAATCTATGTAAAGTTAGCAAATTGTCATTTGAAAGTAAGCACTTGAGCAAAGTAGCATTTAATTCATAGTAATTAACTGTTTTGTAAGGTTGAATTTGACCCTTTTATTTGCCTTTTCCCCCTATATGTAGTTAGAAAGTCACCATGAAGCTGCTCAAGCGTATGTTAGTGCTGCTAATTGCTATAAGAAAACATCACCAAAGGGTAAGTGATTTGTGCATAGTTTCACTTAGCGAAAATCGTTGCCCGTTAGTAAATTATGTTTCTATACAGAGGCTATATCGTGCTTGCAGCAGGCAGTGAACATGTTTTGTGATATTGGAAGGCTCGGTATGGCTGCAAGGTATTATAAGGTATTGTTTCTTCATTCATATGCAAGAATACTTTTATAGTGCGTACTTTTCATTTCATTTTCTTTTGTTTTGTTCTTGTTGAATTATTATCTATGTTAGTGAGTGTTAGGATATAGATGTGTCTGACGCAGGTATATTCAATTTTTTTCCCCAAATCTTTTCATATATTTGGAGGGTCATGTCCATGCCCATGTCCGTATGTGTGTCTGCTACCAATATTGGACATGGATACTTCGAGAAAAACAAAGAATCGAAGTGACATATTTTTATTGTTTCCCCAGTCTTCGCTTACATTGTTGCCAGTTGTGTTTTCGCATTCATGTTTTTTCATAGTACTGTTACTGATTTTCCTTGATATCCACAACTTTGTATCTTGGTGTTCCTTATGGCTATTGATAGACATGGATGCCCCTTTGATGTGCAGGAAATTGCTGAATTATACGAGTCTGAACAAAACATTGAACAGGCCATGGATTATTACGAAAAGGCTGCAGATTTCTTCCAAAGTGAAGAAGTATCTACTTCTGCCAATCAGTGCAAGCAGAAAGTTGCACAATTTGCTGCTCAGATAGAACAGTAAGCATATTCACTTCTAATAGACGTTGTTCTTGCTACAATTTTGTGGTGTCTGCTCAGATAAATACAGTTCCCCATGTAAAATTTGTGAAATATATAGCTCTGCTTTTGAATTTCTTCAGATACCAGAAAGCCATCGAGATCTATGAAGAGATAGCACGGCAGGCAATTACCAATAACTTGCTGAAGTATGGAGTTAAAGGGCATCTTCTTAATGCTGGCATTTGTCAACTCTGCAAAGGCGATGTCATTGCAATCACCAATGCTTTAGAGCAATATCAGGTTGACTTTTTGGCATCGTAAAAACTAAAAACATGTTTACCTCTGGTTATATTGAACTTACATCTACATTTGCTTTCTTCAGGATCTGGATCCAACTTTTTCTGGAACCCGAGAGCGTAGATTATTAGCTGTAAGTTATCATAAGGAAACAGTGTATATATGTATATATATTCTAATTCATGTTTCCTTTGTTAAAGGGGTTGATGTTATTAGTTTTTCTGATTGCTTAAAGATGCCTATTCAGTGGTTGTTTTTTGTCATTTGTTCTATTTTCCCCTTTCATGTGCATTGGCTGATGATATATCTGGTTACTGCCTTACATCCGAACCAAAAAGCTTGTCAACCGTACGATTCATTTGCTTACCCTTTGAAATTCTTATGGTAACGAGCTTATGCTTTCCGGGACAGGACATAGCTTCTGCTATGGACGAGGAAGACGTCACAAAGTTTACAGATGCTCTCAAGGAATTTGACAGCATGACCCCATTGGTATATCAATCCTGATCACAAACGCTTCTCAGATGAAATTGGAATTATAATGTGTTTCCTGTTTACACAATATGCATTGCAGGATACTTGGAAGACAACCCTTTTACTTCGGGTGAAGGAGAAGCTGAAAGCTAAAGAAATGGAGGAAGATGATCTTACCTAAAACAGCTTCACGTCATAACCACCCTGCTTTCGCCGGTATTTTAACGGTGATTGCTTCGTATTAAGTCCGTGCCTGGTTATACTGTTATACTTGCTTAGAAGTATTCGTGTAGGAGATTTTACTTGTTTCTCTTTGAATTTGAGACACGGTGCTGGTTATTGGGTACAAAATACGTTTGTAATTGGAATGCTTGTTTTTAAATAAAGCTGAAATAATTGAATTCAAGTCTCTTAGCTGGTTTGATAGAGATATAAAAAGATGGGTGATCCATGGGTGAACAAATATTCAATATTTGGATAACACACCTTGCAGACAAGCTATTTGAACCGAATCTTTTAAGAATAATAACATTCTTTTTTTCACTTTGATCACTCGTAGCTTTCCTTAAATATACAACATTTAAAATATTTTAATAGTGATGATGTTAATCAAGTTAAATTTAATTAACTTCATTTTCGAATTTTATAATTTAATAAGTTTTACTTTTTACAATTTTACAAGTTCATTTGAAAAGTATTAGAGTTGGATCTCATATAATCAAAAAAACTAAATGCTCTTTACCAAATATTAATACTTTGTATTTCATTCTCACCATCTTCCTAACAAATAAAGTATATATATTCTTGACGTACAAAAGAAGTTTCTATTAATGAACGAATGATGATGCACGGTATTCGAATTCGTTTTTCTTAAAATATTTATTTTTAACATCTTTGTTAAATGTATGGGTGAGTAAAATTCGACTCGAATTGAAAAAATTGATATATATTTTTTCAATTTCGAGTTATTTGAGTCGAGTTGAAATTTGCCCAACTTGAAAAATCGAAAAATCAAATTTTACAATTTTGAAATTTAGTCCATGATTTCATTTTTCTTTAATTCCTCCTTCATTTTAAGTCCATTTTGACCAAATTTGAACCACATATTCTTAAACCAATGTAGAATACTTATTTATCTTCAATTTATATTTTTAAAAATAAATTTCATATTTTTTCAATTCAGCCCCTTAACTTTGTATGATTTCCTCATTTCTTCAATCCCTCCTTCGTTTTAAGTCAATTTTTGACCAAATTTGAACCGCATGCTCCTAAACCACCATAGAATACATATTTATCTTCAATCATATTTTTTAAATAAAATTTCAAAATTTTTAATTTAGCCCCTCAACTTTGAATGATTTCAATTTCTTCAATTTCTCTCTCGTTTTAAGTCTATTTTTGACCAAAATTAAACCACATGATTCACTAACACTATATAATATCTATATAACTTCAATTCATATTTTTAACAAATATATTCTTTTTGCAATTTAGTCCTTTAACTTTACATTTTATTCAATTTGATCATTCAACTGAATTTTTTTGTATTTTTTCTTCACATCAATTCATTGACTCATTTATACTCCCACCAATACTTTATCTCCAAAAGTTTCTTATTTAAAAATAATATTATAAATATAATTTAGAAGTTTAGATTATATTTTTTTTATTAAATAACATTATAAATCTTACTTATACACATGAAAAATAATATGAAGAAATATATATGCATATCTTATATGATTAGAGAAAGTCGTTTAAATTGGAATCAAGCTGTACGATAACATGGTAAATAATTACAATTAAATTTGTATAGGAACTCGAAAACTCGACTTGAATTTCATAAACTCGACTCGAATCGAAAAAATTTCAAATTAAGATCAAGTTGTAAAATATGACGCGTCAACTCGAATAACTCAAAATTTTTTGACTCGACTCGATCGGACGCTCACCCCTAGTTAAATGCACATTTGAATACGGATATAAAATTGTTGCAGTACAAATTAAAGAAGAAGAATTAAAGGAGATAAAGAGAGTAGAAAGAGTATAGGGAAACGACAGAATAAAAAATTTGGAGAAAGACAGGAGAAACAATTTTCATTCCAATTCATCGTTAAAAAAACAACCTAAAATATTCTGAGATTTTAACCCAATTCTAAACACAAAAACTACGTAGTTTCGACTAAGTCTAACATAATAAAACGCTCTGTTTTATTTACGTATAATTGGGCTTGCATCAAAACTCCACTGCTCAAGAAATTCTTGTCCCTGAGGATCAAAACTAGAACCCATAATTCCAACTTAAAAGAACAAGCAACCATGTTTTTCTTCTTATGATTTGACCAAATATGTCCCAAGGCTCTTTTCGGCGTATCCAAAAGCAACACATGAACCGATAGTAATGCTAAGTGTCCTCTCGGATCAAAAATCACCTTAGGTGATTCAAATTTAGCACCAACTCCTAACCCGACACGACCAGAAAAATGTACCATGTATACATAAAGTTCTTTCACAACCATCTCATCAAAAGTGTTATGAGCTTCTCCATGTTGACCATTATGTGCACACTCAATTATCATTGCCGTGCACGAAACAATGGGACCATCGTCCATTACTTTAAAAATACCCCAAGCATCATCCATAGAACCACATTTTGCAAACATGTCAATCAATGCATTATCCATTACACTTGGAGAAGCTATGATTGGTGAGTTGCTTTTCACCATGCCTTCATTGCATTTCATGTTTGCATTAACCATTACACTCGTAAAAGGGATAGCCTTACCTTGAGCATGGAGACTCGTTTCTTTAGAATTGTCTGTAGGTGTAATCTTTTCAACTTGGTTGGTAGTATCAACACCTCTGCCCTTTGCAAGTTGCGAATTTAAAGTTGTGTGACGCATACCCGAACTCAACTCAACCTTTCGAAATATGTCGTGCAGGGAGAACCTAATTGTCGTAGAATTTGTTGCAGGTTCTGTCTCGAACAACTGAGCCACAAAAGGAGACATGAATAAACCATGAGACTCTCATTCGACTCTTCAGCCACACGCATACTTGCCCTAACTTCGATTGGTTCCCCATTCGACTTCTTAGGCACACACAAATTCGCCCCAACTTCGATTAGTTCCTTAAACTTTTTGTTTGGAACAACGGAAGCCTTTGTCCCCAAATTCCCAATTGTCGACACTCTTGTCTGAGTTGAGTCCTTGTTGACAACCATTATCTCATCATCTAGCATTTTATCGAACACTTGGACTTCAGTCATAACATTAAACTGCAAATCAGGTTTCACCTTAGCAACCTCTATCAACTCCTCGCCTTTATAAAATTGAATATCTATCTGACAACATCCATCATAGATATAACGGCCCTGAAGAAAATTTCTAACAGATATAGCATTCTGACTTTCTCGAAAATGGATTAGGACTTGAAAGTCACTCGATTGCGAAAGTGGAACAATCTTCTCCTCCAACCCAAGTGGTGAGAAAACTTGATATAGAGCTTTCGTAGTGATCGATAAAGTATATTAGTGACAGTTACCAAGAGGATTTGATTCGGTTCATCCCCTCGCCCTTGAGCGTTATGATTTTTTCTCATAACCATTTCATCAAACACCATCAAGTCACCCGAGCTATTCACCCAAGTTTCATGTTGCGGCTCAACCACAGTTGCCGACATCGGTGCTTTGAAATCCATCCATGGCAGTTGTCTCACATAGCGCTCCAATAAAACGCGCAACTCACGAAGCTCAGCCCAAAGTGAATCGCCACTCATCACCAAAAATTAGAAGAAACTAAATAGACTATAGAAATAAGGAATATGAAAGAATGCAATAGAAGAAAAAAAGAGAGGATTGTTTGGCTCTGATACCTTTGTTGCAATACAAATTAAAGAAGAATTAAGGAGATAAAGAGAGTAGAAAGAGCAGAGGGAGACGACAGAATAAAAAATTTAAGGAAAAGTAGGAGAAATAACTTTCATTTTAATTCATCGTTAAAAAAAATAACCTAAAACATTCTGAGATTTTAACCCAATTCTAAACGCAAAAACGTCGTAGTTTCAACTAAGTTTAACATAATAAAATGCCTCGTTTTATTTATGTATAATTGGGCTTGCATCAAAACTCTTAAACTTGAATAGAATAGAAATTTTTTTGATCCTAGAGGACACGAGTTTACCAATGCTTTCATGAAGCCATTTCCAACTTTTATGCCAAAAGTGATTAAGTTGAAACAGGCAATGACTGATATTTGGTCCAATCACTTAAAAGACTCGATTGATTCAGCATTGTTTCTTATTGGTTTTGCTTCATGCTTGTCTTCTTTAATCCTTGAGGACAAGAATTTCTTCAAGCGGAGAGTTTTGTTATATGCCATTTTATTAGTTTACTTTTAATCAAAATGACGTAGTTTTAGTGTTTAGGATTGGGGTTAAAATCTCAGATGGTTTTAAGTTTGCTTTTATCGATCAAATGAAATAAAAAATTCTTTCTTGTATTTCCCCCAAATTTTCTGTTCTGTACCTCTTTTTATTCTATCTATTTCTTTTTCCTCTTCAAAATTTTTGTTCTTAGTTTTGTACTGCATCAAAAATATGATCCTTTAAATACATAATAATTAAAACTAATTAAACTTCTTTGTAACCAAAACATGTATAAAGCCGCCAATAACCCTATTCTTCGGTGTTTGTGTTTAAGTGATATTAACACTTTTTATGCAAAATCCAAATGTTATCTCTCCTCATGTTAAAATTTCAAGACCTTCAAGTAATTGAACTTACGGTTGTAATGGTCTAGGTCTCGTATAATTAGATCGGTAGATGGAAGTAAAACTTGCAAGAATTTCTAATAATCCTATTTCAAACTTGTCAGGACAAGAACCGAGTTAGAATTGAGATTAAAAGTTAATACATAAATATTTGAAATGTGAGAATAAATTCATAATTAATTTATTTTTTTAAAAAAAATATATAAATAAAAGTTAAAAAAAATTGTTGGGCGGGACAAGAGCCCTCCCACCGTTAACATAGTTTCGTGTGTGTGTATGTATGTTACACTTAATAGTGATGTTGAAACTTCTGGTTGTTTAACATGGTACATCCATGAACCACTCACTTTTCTGCATCTGCATATTAGGTGTTACTTTGAGTAAAAACAATGCTAAAACCTAAACCTCCTTCTCTCTCATGGTCCCATATATCCAAAAAGACCATAATTACAGTTCGATAATTTGTCTCAATTTTTCACATTAATCATATAAATATAACATAAAGTACTTTATCTGTGTCATGTTTTTACATCATAATAACACTACGTAGATGTCCTAAAGCTGGAACTTGGGAACATATTAGTGGATTGTGTCCAAATTCAAATTGCATAATCATAACGTTTAAACATATCCATTGATTTGTAACAAGTGGCGGCCCCACACTTGCAGGCTTGGAGCTTTCTTCAAAAGCATGGAAGAAAGTTGACCCCACTTTGGAACACAATCCAAGAACACTGTTCTGCATTTCTGTCTCTCATATCTCCATATCATCCTTGCCTTTTTCCATTTGAATTTCAAATTTACATACGCGCACACATATATATGTATATTACTTGTTTTGAGAAAGAAAGAACACATAGAATAATATATATATATAGAGAGAGAGTTTTTGGATCATTTGAGGTTTGAAAACATTTTGCCAACAGACAATGGGAGACGCAGCTTGTCTCATGCAGCCATTTTCTTACACTGCCGGCTTTCTCAATGAAGCCATGGAGGTCAGTTCATCCATATACATTCACATACATGTACATATGTATATGTATAAGTATGTGTATGTCTTTCAACCATTAGAAACTATTGGAAGATTATGAACTTTTTGTTATGGTTTCCAGGGCAATTCAGTTGATGTTCTTGGACAGTCCATATCTTTTGGGAGATTCATGTCGGATCAACCCTTAGCTTGGGAGAAATGGTCGAAGTTTTCTCTTAAAAACTACGTCGAAGAGGCTCAGAGATACGCTCGGCCTGGTTCGGTTGCTCAAAAGAAAGCTTTCTTCGAAGCTCATTACAAGGCCCTTGCAGCCAGGAAAGCATTGCTTGAGCTTGAGCAAGCCAATGCTAGAGGAAGTGAAGCCGGTGAAGAGATCACGAGCTCGAGCTTGAAAATGGCAGCACTTGGCCAAGAGGAAACTGGCTCGGTTTATGAACATAATGTTGTCTTGGAGAGTAATATGAAGAATGAATATTGTGGGAAGAGAGAAGCAGCCCAAATGAAGAAATCTCTACTTAAGGTAACCTCCGAATTAGACACTTTTCTGTATCCGAGTTCGAGTAATGTAGATTGTAATGCAGAGTGCCAAGGTGACAGCCTCACCAGCTAAATTCAAATCTACCATTCCTCCCAACAAGGGAAGTAATCTCACTCCAATGGCCAAGAAGTCTGCAATGGACATTTCTGATGGAAAGAGATCGGTTCTGAAATCGGCACATAAGTCTATAAACTTCACACCTGCAAAAGAACTCAGTAGATTAACTTCCACCATTACCAGGAAGATTGATGGTTCAAGAATTGCTTCAAATTCTAAAGCATCTAAAGAATGCCCCACACCTTTGAAGACTCCGAACTCGGTATCCATATCTTATGCTCTGAATCCGATGTTCTTGCAATGGGATGATAACTTGGGTTTCATTTATATTCTACAGGCGTCTCTAAATGGAAGACCAAAGCAATCCTCAGCGACTCCTTGGTCGGAAAACAGAAGGTATCAGACATAAAACTAAGTACAATGGTAGTGTTACATTATCCTCACACGTCTTTTGCCATATGTCTGAATTACAGTGCTAGAACACCCTTTAAATCTTCAGGCAGTGTGAGCAAAACATCTCATGGCAAATGGAACTTTCTTCCAACAGAGTAAGCAAATTTCTTTGTTTCTTTTTGAAATTTCTTATTCGACACCCATGTCGGATGCATATCTAGACATGGATACGACCTTCGAAGAATCCTCAAAGTTTCGAATGCCGTGCAGAAAAAAATTGCAGTCCCCTGGCATATTTGCATCTTTCAGTTTGAGAACTGAAGAGAGAGCTGCAAGAAGGAAACAGGCAAGGAACTTCAATGTGTTTCACTGAAATATACATACATATTTCCATACACACACATTTACTCCCTTTTTTTTTCTTTTCAGAAACTTGAAGAGAAATTCAATGCAAGTCAAGAACAAAAAGTACAGCAGCAAACAACCCTCAAGGCTAAACCACTGCCGGATTTTTATAAAGAAAGGAGAACAATGAAAGATCAGATGGAAAAGGTAAAGAAAGCAAGTTTCATCTCTTATCTTGTTGGACATAGTTCGAAACTCGACTTGAATCTAAATAACATAATTAAATAGGGATATGATTCTCCAAACACTCGAAATGCTTAGCTAAGTTTTTCCTATACCCTTCATCTTCATCTTTATAGGTTCCATTGACAAGAGTGGAATCTGCAGCACCAGGGAGAGGAAGAAAATCCACTCCCAGCAAATCAAGCATTGGCCAAAGCAAAAAATCATTTCCTCATCAAAAGTTTTCAGTTAAAAACCAAAATTCAGTTGCTTCTCTCGCATCTAGAGTCGCAATGGCTGCCGATGAGAATGCATCTCCAAATATCCAGCAGCAACGAGCATAAGATCAAACACAACATATTTGTAAAAGTTCTGCATGAAAACAGAAAGTCCCTTGCGATTCTTTCAAATTCATATTTGTATGCAGCTTCTGTTTCTGTACTTAGTACAGCATTGTTTGATTTATATTTTTTTAAATGCTAAGAATATAAACAAAAGCTCATACAAGGAATGATAATATTAGAAATCACAGTTCTCCCAATAGACACCACCCTTCATCTTCCTCCATGTCTAGCATGAAACCCACATCGCAAAAACTCATATGGTCGTCTTCGTCTTCTTTGTTGTCTTCATCTTCATTGTTGTCATTGTCGTTCTGTTTGTCATGTAGAGATCAGAACTTTGCCATAAAATCATCGCCCTCGACAAGAACACGTGTACCGCCATTGTCATTGACATCATCATGATCGTCGATCTCATCTTCATTAAAACTATCCAAATATTCCAAAGCCCCAGTGGCAGAAAACCCTGAAAATTTAAAACCGGCAATATTACTTGTCCTAAACTTTTGAGCACCCTTTGTCTTTTCCTTGGACTTCCCACATTTTCCAGTAAACTTGGAATGGCTGACGGCCTTTGGTTTCACATTGGAAAATGATCCGGAAACCGGGACAGGATCGAGTCTCCGAATGTGTCTTGTTTTGGGTTCGGGTTCCATGGAGATGGTTGAACAGGATAAGTACGAACCATACCATGTCGGCGAGCCTCCCTCTTCATTTTTGGCCTGAAGAATGTAGGCTGAGAATTGAATGATGAGTATGATAAAAGGGGTTGATTGTTTTTCTTGTTTATGAAATGTCTTTATAGAACATAGAAACTTGGACCATATATGCTTGGGAAGCAAGGAGTTTTGTCTGTTGAGTGTTGACCAAGAAGTATCAAAGTAGAAAAGTCAATGATTTTTTCTGCTTTAGCTGTTGAGTGTTGACCAATTAGGGTCTTATCTTCTTTCTTTCTGTTCCAATGGCGACAATTTAAGCCCTAAGTTTGATTTCAGTTGGATAATAATTAAATAGTTTTCATTTTTGGTTCTAAATTTAAAAACCCACAATTATTTGAACAAAATAGAATTTTATTTGTTTCTATGCATCATCACCATTTGCCCAGAGCCAGCTTTCAGGAGTGTTGATCTAATACAAACTTCATGTATTCGAGCTAACTTCGACTCGTGATCTCGAAACGACAGATTATATCGAAAGCAAAGCTATACAGAAAATTGATTCAGCATAAATGTTGTGCTAAGTTGCACAATTTTTTTGTTTTCACAATGATTCAAATGTATGGTCTTTTGTATATACAACGGAGTAAAAGAAAAACAGAGAAGAAAGATATGAATTTTTTACATATGATAACTGTAATTGTTTTCCCTGCATGAAGAATATACATTGTCTAACACTGGGGGAGTTGCTAAGTCTTACACATTTTCGGAGGTGGATTCGTGGATAGACTTGACAAGCGGCTCCCGGTACTCTCGTTCGAGTTTAGAAAGAACGGTTGCTTTCCTAGAAGGATATAACACAAAATGTTGACACATGAAAATAATGTCAAAGAATATGGATACCTGCAAAAAGTTGCACCACAGTTAATCATGATAAAAAAAATCTAAGAATTTACATACAGAAAAATCTGATTCTTAGCAAGCAGTGACATTGACGAAAGGAATACTCATTAAGGTTCGGGGAGAATAAACGGTACGGAAACAACGGCAGATCCTCTATATCATGTATTAACCAGCAAAAGGCATTAAGAGAGCAGCATAGCAGTACAGAAATAATAAAAGCAAATCAGGATGGACATACCAAAGAAATCAATGTCTTCCCAATGTTTCCATAAAAGTTCACCCAAGAATCTGAAAAAAAAATTAAGCTCACAATTAATATTATTTTTATATGAAGTATGATTTTGAACCATAAGATTGATTGGTAAAGGAGAACCATACTTTGATCTATAGACTGTACAGCCATCTAAGCATAATTTGTCAATCCTCCAGTAAAGTCGAGCAAAATGTTTCCAATGCTGAATCCGTCCGTACTCTTTCGTGCAAAGTTCATGAATGCCTGAAATTTTGTGAAATGAACTTTGTAAGCATCAAGATCATGCAAAGTCCTTCAGTCCTATCATGAATTAAAGGCAATTAAAACACCAAGAATCTTCCTATGTTATAAGCACAACGGAAATGAAGAAGCTTTCCCTTTTCGAGATCATTCTTGTTCTTTCTTTCTTATCTCATTTTCCTCAATAAGATCAGAAATTTAACAGCTCGAGGAAATACAATGCCTTATATGCTAATGGACTTTTTCCATAATCAAAACCATGATGCATCATAAAAAAGACTCGAAACATATCAAACAGGAAGATATCTAACCTGAGGAATATATTTGATCATCGTCATGAAAACTTGAACGGAGCTGCAACAAAAATGAAACCAAGATATCGTCTACCTTCGACTCCTCACATGGATGCAAAGGATTTAAAATGGGAAGAAAAAGGAACTTACTTAAAGATGGTGATTAACCAAAGCCATGATTGGCTACGCAATGCTACGAAGAAACAAATGGCGATTGTAAACCACACAGCACAGACAATTCCTATAGAAATCTTCGAAACCTTTTGCGTCCCGCGCTGCACAAAACCAAACCATCAATGAATAAACCATTTTCAACTTACAAACTCTAGGAAAGTACTCATCCTAGCACAGGCAAAACGAAGCAAAAACTTACATCATAAATCACAATTTGGAACAAAAAAGAAGCTGTCAACAAAACAGCATGTATCGAAAATGCAACATCATTAGCAGCAACTGGGATCATCTGCATCAAGCATAAAGTCAACAAAACAAAAGAGAAATTAAAAAAAAAACATAAATTCAATTCATCATAATTCTTGGTTTTGATAACAGTAAGCCAACATCTCAAACTTAAATTAACTGAGAGATGGAATTTCCAATTTTGTTTTCAACTGTTTTGATAGTTAGCTATAGAAATTCAACTAATTCAGCAAATAAAACACTAAGATATCAGAAATAATTAAAAAGAACCTCTCCAGAGCCATATTTGTCAAAGTATTGCTGCTGAATAACTGGGCTAAAGTAGAAACAAACGTTGTGGATCATATAAGAGGAGTGCTTTGTCAAATTCAGCAGCACAAAATCAAAGTTCAACCCAATAACGCTGTGGTTTGCAACAATCAAAAGCAAAACTTGGAAACTGTAATATCAGAGTAAATAATGGAAACTGGGAATTTGGGATTTCAAGCTACCTTTTTCTTCGAAAATTTAAGATGGCTTGAGGATAGAAACAAATGGTACACGAAAAAACCGCAAGCCAGCCAAAAGTTTCATACGTGATTTCCAGTGGAAATGAATTCCAAGATGCCATCTTTTTTGGCTGACTTTCCCGCTTGATTGGAGGGACAGAAAATCAGAGATGGAATATGAAATGCCCAAAGAAAACATTTTCTTTCTGTATTTGGTCCTCCTTTGGGGATACATTCACTCTGTTGTTGTCAAATACTCAAATCAAATCGCTCGGTTTTTATAACATAGAAAAACAAATAGGCTTAATTGTTAAAATGCCCTCGGTAAAAAGTAGAAAATTCAGCTAAGTCCTTGAATAAAATTTATACCCAACTGAACTCTTATACGTGAAAATTTTATCAATCAAACCCTCAGTTAACATTGATAGTTATTTTTAGCTTGGTGACACTTAGATGATATAATCGAATATTCTCTTTACCATTAATGATTTTATTGAATGTAAATTATATAAAATATTTCTAAATATTTTATATAACTTTTAAAATAATTTAATAATTTTTATATTCTCGCTTTAATTAATCCGGACCAACCTACATCGCACATCTAGTTTTGGTGAGTAAGTCTTCTAACGAAAATGTTTTGCATACACAAAGCCTCAAACATAAGACATGCTTAAGCAATACTAAACTACTTATCACTTAGATCAACCTTGTTGATTTATTGGTTAAAATTTATTTTCTTAAAAATCTTTAAAATTGAGAAAAAACAAATAAATCATAGATGGAATATGAAATGAGTAAAACTTTGATACACAGGCTGTGTAAAATTAATTTTACACAAGCCTCTGTATTTACACTATAAAAAACTAAATTCTAAATTCCTAACTCTAACCCTAAAAAACTAAACCCTAAACCCTAAACCCTAAATTCTAAATACTCACCTTAAATTTTAAACCCTACAACCTAAACTCTAAATTAAAACTCTAACCCCTAAAACTAAAAGACACGTGTAAACTTCTGTGTATCAAAGTTTTTTCCATTAAAAATAGAAGAGATACTAATATTAAATTATCTTGTATGAATTCAAAATTCTAGTATAAAACATTTTTATTTAATAAAAGATAGAAAAAATCTAAGATATGAACTAGCTCGAACATAAGACTTTATTTAAATATGTAATAAATAGTATTAATTTATTATTCAAAGACTTTTCATACGTTATATCCATTTTCAGCTTTTTCGCAAACTAATTACATTTTAATCGTATAAAAACCGTACGTACGTACGTCCATGCTACACGCGGATGCACCTGCCGTATTAAAACTCAAAAGAAGAAGAAGATAAAGAATCCAGCAATACGACGCCGGAGGCTTTGAGAGAAGCGGCGGCCGATGGTGCCGGTTCTGATGCGGGAGAGGTTGGTTTAGGAGGAGCATCGCTGCTAAGGCTGCCGCCGGCGCCGGAAGAGGAGGGAGACGAGGCGGGGGATGCCGAAGGCGACGAAGATGATTCTCCGGCCTTGGCTATGGCTGGCGTAGTACCGGACGCGTAGGCTCCGACAACAGCCAAGAAAACAAGTTTGGAAAGAATGCTAAGGCATTGGGTTTATATAGGAAATAGTTATAACAAATTTGGAGTAATTAACGATTTGGCCTACCGATTTACATGGTTTTTTAGTTATATACTTTCCATAATTTTAGAATTCTTTGATTCTAATTTTGGAAAACTGTACAAAGGAGAGATATATTCTGGTAGTTTATAATTCTTTGATTCTAATTTTAGCTTGGTGACTCTAAATATTTGGAGTATCAAAGTGTAATTTATCATTGTGGTAGTTTATAATTTTAAAATTTAAAGGACTTGAAAGAAAATTTTCTTATTTTAGGGGTTGACAAAGGTTAAAGTACCTAAATTTGAATTTTAGTCATGAATAAGTTTTCAATCTAGATTAATGTTTTAAGTCACATAAGTTCTGTAAAGATTTATTCTGGATATATTTTGACTATCAATTTATTTGTCTGTATTTTGTAATGATTAATTCTTTATGAATTGTAATAATTTTTCTTAATGAACTGCGATGTTTATTTTTGTTCTTCTCTCAATTTTCAGGGTTTTGTCTTGGTTAATTCGGACAGACTCATATCGTACATCTAGTTTTGGTGGGTGAGTCTCCCAATAGAAATATCCTGCATATACAAAACTTCGAACTTGAGACATACTTAAGTGATACCATACCAAACTGATACCATACCAAGCTGCTTAAAAAATATATATGAAACTTATAAATTAAGAGTATCTATCCATTTGAGAATATTATTGACATTAGTTTATTGTTTTTGTTTCTCAAAATTCTTATTTAATATTTTAATTACTTGTTAAATATTTTCAACATTAAAATTATTTTTTTAAGATTTTTCAAAAAAAATAGTCATGGAGTATGTAAAATTCATAGTGCCATTTGGAGAGAATAGTTCAGCCGCTGAGCAGTTATCAAAAGCGAATGCATAAAATTTTAGAGGGTAAAAATAAATTTTTAGTACAAAATTTCTAAGTCATATACAATTTTAAAATTTTTAGGAGATAACCGTCTCTTCCAGTCCCTCGGTCCATCCCTGAGCGAGATGGACGAACAAGAACTGAGTCCAACGGCAGCCATTTACGAGTAGTGAAGAACTGAAGCAACAATAGAGTTATCACTGAAATTCTTTCATTACTAATCCAATAACACAAGGCACATGAAAATCAGGGTTCAGATTCACAGGCTTAAACGCCAGCTATAACTCTAGATTATACACATTTAGACAAATTACATCTCATTGCCGATGTCCTTCCGGCAAAGGAACCACCTTGTGAAATGGTACCGTCCGCTGAGGCAAGGCTCCATCTTCCTCGTCATCGTCAAATTCCAGTAAATACCTATACAACAAGCAACGAATAATTAACAATAATCAACAAACAGATAGTCCGAAACGAAAAGTTCATGCTCGGTTACATTTTATTGTTCATGGAAGAAGACTAATATAACAAGGAAGAACATATGCAGGCACTGAACAACAAGGTTTTATACGAGACGTTATCGTATGATGACGCGTTACGGCAAGAATTGAGGATGTTACTTACTCGTCTGATTTCCTCTGGAAAGATAGAAATGATTGGCAGCCCCCCACCATAGATATACACAAGAAATTAGTAGTGAGTTCAAGGTATAAGAACATAAAATAGAAACCGGAGCAAATGACCCAGAATTATTTGTCTTGTACTGATGATCGAGATGACCCGAATCGTTACCTTTCGAGGAGTACTAATGACAGTCGCCTTATAGAGTGCGGTTGTTCCGGGATAAACAGCCAGAACTTGTCTTCCAGCAGGGAATTCTTGAGTACTAGACGGATCGTTCCGCTTGGGAAATGGTATAATGCAAGATGCAGGCAGCTTGTACTTCCTGAAGTTGTAATAACAAAAACCAAAGTTATTTACATTTTTCAAGTGTTCTCAAATTCTATGTTGCTCCAACTCCCCACTTTTAATCATTTTTATTCAAGTAACTTTGTCCGACACATCCAAGACACGGAAAAAACAGAGAAAAAATTGAACATATCCGAGTCAGACACATTTGTATCGATAGACACAAGGGTCCGATTTATATAACTCAAAATAACACTTGAAGCGTGCTGTCAGGGCAAATAATTGAACCTCCAATTTCTTATGTTTTAAAATATAAAAGAAAAAATGCACATAATCCTAGTACTATAAATACCTAACTAATTTCGAATTCCGGTCTCAGTCTATTGAAACAATAAAACATAAATCATAAAAGCTTACCTTTGGCCACCGCCCTCTTCATCATCACCTGGCTCCTCGTCAAGTACTTCGAATCTGCTAACGGAGATGCAACCTTAACCAAGAAGAAAGAATATTCCGAACGGAATTCTGTCACAAGCCAAACTTTCATGTCTTACAGGAACCGTACTTACTCTTTTGTTTTCTCGTCAAAACTTATCACTTTCACAACAAACCACTCATCCTTCTCAGCATCCGAAGTGACTCTTGCAGCTACCTGAAAACAAGAGCACAGAAAATTAGGTCTAGGAACAAAAAATCAACGATTGATTACGACAGACTAATACAATCTGGTTTTAAAGTTTGCTACATAGTCTAAAAACTTACCTGCTCATCTTTGAGACTAACACAAGCCTCAATATGACTCCGCATGGAAGGAGAAAGGCGAGAAATATCCGAATCAGATTTCATTCTTTTCCTTTTTTGATCATTACCATCTGCAGTTTGTTTAATGCCAGCTACATAAATAGCGAAGTTCCACTACTCATAAACTAGTATACGAAATCTACACAAAGAAATGAGTTCCCTTTTTGGTATATCTCATACATCCAATGTTCGAGCTTTGGAAGAACGGAAAGAATATAAAAAATTAAGAATTTCAACTATCAAAATATAAATTCAGAAGCCGGGGTCATATCACTTCAACTTTTCTGTCATAGGCCAAGCAAGCAACTATATGTTTCATTAATCGACTCAATTATGTACTTTTAGAGAGGGAAAGAAAGACTGGATAGGATGGAGAAAATCAAAGAGCAGAAAATACGGCCTATCTGAACATCTCTTTCATTATTATATAAAAACAGACCGCAGCTAACCTTTCCACAGTTAAGGGATATGAAAGTGCCATAGTGTCCAGAATCCAGATATAACCTTTGCTTTTAACTTTATAACAATGGATTTTTAGATTCATAAGGCTACATTTGGTCGAGATTTGTTGGTATTTGCTTCTTGCTTTACTTTTTTTTCTCGATTAAAAGTAAAAAGCGGAAATAAAATGAAAGCGAGGTACAAATATTAAAAAGCGAAGTGCCTGCCAATCAACAGAGCCCAAATATTATCATGCAAAGGGAATTAAAGCAACTGAAATGTCTAATATAGACAAAGTTGGTAGCACACACCCATCTTTCTTCGTTGTTGTCCCGTAGGTCCAGAGGGCAAGAAAGCATCAAGTTGACTTAGTAACAAGTTGGAAATCCTGTATCGATGCCAAAACAGTGGGTTGCTCAAAACAGTGGAGATGATACTTGAAAATACAAAAGCTAGCCAGAAAGTTCATTCCTACACTGGGTCTGGCCCCAAATATTGATAGAGAAAAATTGAGAATTCGCACAAGCCCCGGATTTACTAGAAAATGGGGAGAAAGAGATAGGACAAAGCAAATTGTACAAGATTTTGTTAGAGATGGTGAGCATACGTTACTTCCTTTTCTGAAAGATCTCTAGCTTGAATATATAAAGTTTTCAGCTTTGATAATGAAGAATCGCCAGGTTTCTCAACTACCTCAGGAGCTGCATTTATATACAGAAGTTTAGGATTAGTATAAACTATCACTATTGGTAATAGTTAAACAAAAATAAGGACAAAGAAGAAAGAAAAACGATTCGCGAATCTTAAGAATAAGATTTAATCATTTGCATCTTAGACTTTCAAGCAAATTTTCTATCCCTTCAAGGTGTAATAAATTACTTGATGCAAAACACAATCCAAGAATTGATTATTGAAGGTATCGTCGAAATCTCTAAATCTCAAGGCATTATTGAAGAGCAGTGTTCATAGAAGAAAAAACAATAATTCTTGTAAGTCTTTGGTTCAAGTCCGGAACTCTTTCCAACCGTAAGGCGTAAGCTGGTCTGGAAGCCTTTCATTTGAAACTACATGACCAAACCAAAAATTCCACAAGGTTACGATAAACTATAATGCATTCTGTGTTTCTGTTAAAGTTTTTAAATGATGCAGTGGATATAAAAATCCCTTCTATGCTACTTCTATACTCTTGATTGTTGACCATGTGCGTCCAAGAAACTGCTAATCAAACTTAAACCGTATTGGATCGACAACAATATTTTTAGTGTTCCAATTCACACAGTTAGTAATTAGTTTGTAGAATATTCAGATTTCTGATATCTTTCTTGGAACGATTCTCAAATATATCAATCAAAACACTCCGATGAAAAAGAATGTCGGGAGCAAGGTTATGATACAAGAATAATGAATTCTGAACTAAAACAACTCAACGAATATTTAGAGACCTCACTATTGAAAAGGTATACTATACAGTAAGCTTTGTCTTAATCCAGAAGCAAATTTAACCGCTCTCTACATGAAACTCCAAGTATATGACGAATCATGCGCAAAAAATCACATAGCTTTGATTCCCCGTGAAAATTAGGCCCCATAAGCAGCCATTTTAGCTAACCATTAACAACAAAAATTACATGGCAATACCACACTTAGCATCAAACCACAATTTAGATCATAAAACCTAGTAAACCACTTCACAAGAGCTTAGCTTCTTTTCCAAAAAACAAATGCAGCTAAGCTTTAAAGCAAGTCAATAGTCAAGTTTCCTTTTCTCCTAAAAACACAAAAATAAAATTTTTCACGAATTAAGCAATCAGCAACAATGTGCAAAAAAGTTAGCTTATTTATCCAATAAATTCCATCATCAAATAGATTCAAGCTCTTGTAAATCAAACCCAACTCGAAAATCAATCTTTTGAATGAAACAACAAATACCCAGAGAGCTATAAAGATCATATTTCAATAATCTAAAACAAACCCATTAATCTTAGGGGCCATATAAATAAACCCAGATCATGAAATTTGGAGGTAAACGGAAAAAAAGTAGAGAATTTTACTAGCTTGAAGCTTCTTGTGAAGCTTGTTGATTTCGACGAGCACATCTTCTTGATCTTTCCTTAACCGATCGAGTTCCCTCGAGTTTTCCAAGATTGAAGCAATGTCCGGAGACGACATCGTTCCTTGTTTTCTGTCTTCGTCAATGTTGTCTGTTTTGCCGGATTACTTCAAAGTTGAAGCTTAGATTTTTTTCACTTCAATCGACCAATCCTTAGTTTGATCAAAAGTTATGATACTTTGTTTGTTTTTTTATCAAATGAAAAATAAATAATAGATGTTAATCGGTGGATAATTTTTACTTTTGTTTTGGTTACGTCTTAGTTATTGACACGTGGAGAATTTTCTGGCGAGATTTCCATATTTGCCACTTGTTAGATTCAAATTTGCCCCTCTTCTCTTGGGTTTTTTTTTTTCTGGCCCCACTTGAAATTAACTGCGGACTAAATTGGAAAAAAATCTTATGGTCCCAAACTAAAAATGGAAATTTATTATTCAAATGTTCACTTGCTTCAAAAGTAGGGTATACATCCACCAACCACCCGTTGGTCGTGGGACGAGAGATTAAATTTTTTAGGTAACGATAAGAATTAAAATTTTGATATTATAAATAAAAAAAAATTAGATTAAAAATTACTTTTATAATGAGTTAATGCAGTATTTGATTCGAATTAATCAACTTATAAATTAAATATCTTTGCTTAAACAAAAATAAATATAGGGTATACATACAATGGTACCATGTTAAGTGTTATTGGCACCATTTTGATCAAAATTCGAATCATATCCTTCTTCTATTTATAAAGAAATAAAATATTTAATATTTAATTAATATTAAATTAAAAAATTATTAATTGGTTGATTTATTTTTTTTTGAAATTTTAATTAATTCAATCCATAAGAAGTTAAATAATTGAATTAGTAGTTTGATGGAAATCTAAAACTCAAATTATATACATTAGACTAGTGGGAAAAAGAAAATTATTGAAAGTTTAAATTAAAACATCTCAAACTTAAAAAATATAAAAACCTAACAATTCGATTAATTATTCTTATAAATGATTTGATCAACGATTAAATATTTTAAAAATTAGGTTGATTTAATTCATAGTAATCCACTTTGTTTAATAACCAAACCAACCATTTTAACATTCCTAAGAAAATGTAGAGAAATATTATATTTGTAGGTTAAATGTCGGGGTCTAGACTCATACAAAATATGACAACAAAAAAGTATACTGATTCTTAATCAGTAGACTAATTAATTATCTCGAACAAATAGAAGAATTCAAGTTTTTGTCAGCGGGGAACTGCACTTGTGCATGATCTTTATAGCTGGTCTAACCATGAAAGAGTGGTGTCCTGGGAACCAAATTGTAGATCCTACAAAATGAATGGACCAGCTTTTCTATTAAACTATTAATGATATAACCATACGATGAAATATCTCGGAAGACCAACTTACGGATAGTAGCACGTCTGGTGGTGTATCAAATTCCAAGTTCTCGAGCCCGGAAATTCCACAAGTACACGTATCGTTATTATTTCCGGTCGACACCTCCGTTGTGCCGGGAGCACAAACGGAATTATGCACGCGATCCATTTCAAAATTTGCGAAAGTCTGAGAATCCACAAAATCGAACTTAGGTTAGGATCAAATGATAATTTCTTGCTTTCAATTCATAAACACCAAACTACATGTACCTGGTGTATGTCTTCGTCAATGCCATCTTCGTACATCATTGATTCCCTTGACCGAGTCAGATTCGGAGTAATCATACTCAGGGTACTCGTACCACCGCGAGTGCTTGAGTTATTCGGCTCTTTGATGCCTATGCTAACATCGCTCTTCTTAGTTTGTTTTGGCTGTCGATATAAGATCTTAGAAACCACATACTCCCAATAATGCTCTTCTTCTTCAGCCCCTAAATGGTACTGATGCATCACCCAATTCGACTTTTCGGATTTGCAAACTCGATTCGAACGTTTATAGAGAACCATGATCTTCTTCCAGCCCTTGTGAACTCCATTTTCTATGACGGATTTGGTCTTTCCGGTCTTATGCCAACGATACTCCTCGGAAATACTACATTGGTTTTGAATTCGGCGACGCTTCCGTCGACCGGTAGCGTAAGCATTGATAATTCGATGAAAGAAGTGAATACTAATTCCATCTTTCTTTGCACCTGCAGAAAATAAAATGAAATGGTGATCAGAATCAAATTAATTGTGCATCATTATAATGTCGTATTCACACTGCGTAAGCAGAATGAATCTCTAAAATTAGTCCTTCCTTAAACCTTTTCATAGGAAATAAAATAATGTTGAGAGGAATGTATTATCCATAAATGCCATCATCAAGAGAAATTATAAATTCTAAAACCTCAACTCCTAGCTCCTAAAATTAAAAAATTTGTATAAACTTTAATTTACACGACCCGTATATCAATTTTTTTGTGTCTATGAATACAACAAATTCTAACAAACAAGCTTAGCAGACACCAAAAAGTTCCCAACTAACTCGCAAATGACATATACTAATGATTTACACCAACACAAATCTTCAAAATCAAGAAGAGCGCATAACTTTATGTTAGAGGACAAAAATAGATTCTCAATAGAGCCTCCAATCGAATTCAACCTATGTTACTGAAACACACATGTGACCGTGAGTGTCTGCATATGTTGGACATTAACTCTTACCGGGAAGATTTTCAGGATGAGTGTAGCAAATTCCCTGATCCTCCTCAAGTGTAGGGATAAAACCATCGATACATGGATGCGCCGTTGAGCCTCCGACGCCGCACTTTGCTGCTAAATGCTCTAAAAGCTCGACATCGGACGGATCAAACTTCACTCCGGTCGGAAGCCCGGACCACCATGGAGGCGAACTTACATCACTATTATCCACACGGTAATAACAGTTTGGACATTCACGATTTCTGCTGCAAACAAACAAAACCTTACACAGTATACTTCCAAGTTCATGCAAATAAAGATAAAGAATGCAGACATTGAGAGAGAACACTGAGAAATAATCATGGGAAGTTCCGAAAAGAAAAGAAAAAAACAGAAACCAAAATCATCAACCTTACCTCGCCATGAACGTATAAACAAAAGAAAGACAGAGTAAGAAGAAGAGAGTGTAGGCGAAGCTTTTAAACTCGAGAGAGAGAGATGGAAACGGTTGCTTTGGGACAGTCTACGAGGTTCGGAACGTACATCCCAGCCTCGGAAAATGACGTTTGTAGGAGTGGAGGTTGACTGAACCTGGATCCAAACCATTTTATGCTAATGTCTGGAGATTACTTGGCAGGTTCGGAAACCGAGTTTCATGGCCTTTTTGGTAATTAACATGAGTTTCCTACTTGCATCCCAAGCTAAGTTCTTCGGTTTGGGACACCGTAAATTTATCAACTTCCATTCTTCATTAACAAAATTAAATAAATAATTGAATCTACTGTTATTTACGCGGTTAGTGTTAAAGAAAGTATCTTCATGGGTTAATAGTAATATACTAATTTGTAGGATAGCATTGTTGTGTTTATGCGTTATTTTAAAGCAATTATATTTTTTTAAAAAAAATTAAATTAATTAAATTAAATGTATTGATGGTGAAAATAGCGTTGTAGTGGTTTCAAACGGTTCGTCCTTTTTAATATAGATGGAGAGCCACAGGTACTGGTGGAGACAAGAATTAAAAAAAAAGAAGGAAAAAGATGAGATTTTTGGTCTGATTTTGCTTAGGGAGTTGAGAATCTCTCGGGGTCGAGTACTAGAAAAACGTGAGGAAAATAGTTATTTTGAGTCATATTTCGAATGGGTAAAGGTAGATATTTAAATAAGAATTTTTTTAGTTTTACTTTATTCTATGAGACTTTTATAACGATATCTTATATGCTCAAAATGGCTGAGTATTGAATGAGAAATTGATGCTCAAATAAGAGAGTTGTGAATTGAGTAAAAGAAATGAAGCCCCTATATCTCATATAGACGAGATAAATGGAATGGGGAGTGTTTATATACACTTATCAATTTGTGGTTATTGAATAACTTGAATGAAAATTGTGTTTCGCGCATAAGGAGGTGCGAATCCAATACCATTCGGGTTGGAGTGCACCCGCACGACGTGGGTGACGCGAATGTTTGGATCGGTGTGGGCCTGTGGATATTTTACCACTTCGAATTATTTTTTTCCTTTAAGATATTAAAGGGATAATTTTTCGATTCCCTTAAATTCGAATATTAAACGATAATATTTTGAATATTAAGAGATAATGCTTGTTATTCATGCAAAATATTCGAAACAAATCAGATGAAGGATATTTTCGAAATATTTTGATTCTCACGTTTAACCTAATTTCCCCTATAAATACATGGTCTCCCTTCAGTTTTTATATATAATTCGAAAAACATTCTTCTCTCTAAAACTGCATTGGTTTTCTAGTGATAGTCAAAGGCTCGAGTATTGTTCGTGATTTCTTCAGTAGTGCTGCTGTCGAAGATCATCCGTTGTTGTATCCTGGGAGACAGACGACTTAAGAACTCAAGCACCGATGAGTGGTCGAATCTGTCTTAAGGAAACTGTGCTCCAAGCAGGCCCCATCAATCATATTTTTGGATATTTCGGATCTGTTAAATTCTTGAAATTTCAATTTTCATTTATTTTAAATTTATTTCGAATTTAACCTTTATTGTCCAACAATCTTAAGACAGATTAAATCCGAGGCGGTTCGAAATAAGTACGGTTGTGAGAAAGCAAACAAATTTATTTTAGGAATTATCCTACCGTTTTACTGTACTAGACCAAGTGGTGACCATGTGGAATATGCAAGGGTCATAGGCAGTCTTATGTACCTCATGAGCTGTACTAAACCGAATATTACTTTTACTGTGAGCAGTTCAAGAAGATTTACAAGCAATCCAAGTGAAAACTACTAGAAAGCAATTGTGAGGATACTGAGATATCTCAGATATACTCGAGACTACAAATTGTATTATTCCAGAAATCCTGTTGCGTTGGAAGGATACTCCGATACCAGTTGGATATCTGATATTCAAGATACCAATGACATAAGTGGATATGTCTTCACTTTGGAAGGATGAGTCGTGTCGTGGAAATCCTCAAGACAAACGATCATAATCAGATCTACGATGAAATCTGAGTTTGTTGCTCTGGATAAATTCGGAGAAGAAGACGAATGGCTTAGGCAATTTCTTGAGAATATTCTTGAATGGCCAAAACTTGTGCCCGCAGTATGCATATACTGCGATAACCAAGCAACGATTGCTAAGGCACATAATTATATGTACAATGGTAAGTCGAGACATATGTGTCGCCGACATAATATTGTTAGACAACTGATCTCAAGTGGAGTTATCTCTGTTGATTATGTATAATCAAAGAATAGCGTTGCAGATCCGCTAACTAAAGGGCTAAATCGAGATCAAGTTGAGAAAACATCTAAATGAATGGGACTGAATTCCATATAAAATAAATGCACTATGTGAAGGAAAACCCTACCTAGTTGACTAGAGATCCAAGATCTAGGTTCAGAGGGACAACCTAATTGCATAAGACCAGTGCAGTCACCGTGGGGGCTCTTATCCCCAAGTCCATTCATATGATATAAACAGTGACAAGAATGGGATAGGCTAAGCAAAAGCTTTTAATGATCATTGTGTGCGTCGGTGAGCCGAGCAACATAAGTCACCTATGTGAGAGTGAAGTGAGACCGCTTCAAGGAGACTATTGTAGCATTGTTCTCTCAAACTCTTGCAGAACCAGGCGATGTCCACGGCCATATGAACATAACCATGAAAACAAAAACTCGTGTCGGAGAGGTAGTCGTGTGGAGTATATCATCGTTTACACAAAAGGCTGAATAGTTTAAGGACATCACGTCTACTAAATAACCAATAAAATAAATATACTTTCACAAGGGAAGATTCAAAGGTGGAAACCTACCTATACTATGCAACTATCAATTGTAGAAGCTATCACCACATCAAGCCAAAATGTTTTGATAAAATGCATCAATTTCATTCATGTGGGGGATTATTAGAAAATCGTGAGGAAAATGGTTGTTTTGAGCCATATTTCGAATGGGTAAAGGTGGAGATTCGAATAAGGATTCTTTTGGGTCTTATTCTACTCCATGAGACCTTTACAACGGTATCTCTTATGCTCAAAATGGTTGAGTATTGAATGAGAAATCGATGCTCAAAGTGAAAGAGTTGTAAATTGAGTAAAGGAAATGAAACTCTTATATCCCACATAGATGGGATAAATAGAATGGTAAGTATTTATATACACTTACTCAATTTGTGGTTATTAAATGACTTGAATGGAAATTGTGCCTTGTGCATTGAGGGTGTGAATCCAATCTCATTTGGGTTGGGGCGCACCTGCATGATGTGGACAACACGAATGTCCAGACTTGTTGGGCCCTTTGTGGGCTTGTGGATATTTTACCACTTTGAATTATTTTTTTCCTTTAAGATAGCACATCTCTTGTGAATATCCTGAATTTAAAGGGATAATTTTTCGGTTCCCTTAAATTCGAATATTAAACAATAATATTTTGATTATTAAGAGATAATGCTTGCTATTCATGCAAAATATTCGAAACAAATAAGATGAAGGATATTTTTGGGATATTTTTTGGTGATAGTCAAAGGCTCGAGTATTGTTCGTGATTTCTTCAGTAGTGCTGCTGTCGAAGATCATCCGTTATTGTATCCTGAGAAACTAACGACTTAAGAACTCAAGCACCGAAGGGTGGTCGAATCTATCTTAAAGAAACTGCGCTCCAAGTAGGCATTAACAATCATATTTTCGGTTATTTCGGATCTATTAAATTTTTGTAATTTTAATTTTCGTTTATTATAAATTTATTTTGAATTTAACCTTTATTGTCCAACATCAAGTCTAAAGTTTTAGGACGTAATAGAATTAGCTAGGAGTCAGATGAATTTGATAATTATCTTGTCCAAAGTGTTGTAATTTCTTGATAAGATTGTATAATGAGTATCGTAAAGACTCCGTGACTCTTTGTTCGAAGGGGTGTAAAAGTATTCTAGGGTAATGTGAACCGAGGACTCGATGATAGAGAAGTGAGCAGTATAGTAAAATGTTTGTAACAGGGAAACAAAAGAGTAGTCATAGGCTGGCATACGAGTAAAATGCTATTGTACTGGATGAATTTTGAGTTATATTAGAATTATAATTTCTATTTAAGAATTGGTTTATCACGTACACAAATAAAAATTATTTATTTTTTAAATAAAAAATAAAAATGATATTTTAATAAATTGTACATGACTTCAGTGTATCCTCCCATTGTTCATTGTTTTGATTTGTGAAAGTGATTTTGTATTATAATTTCTATTTTTCACCAATTCTTATATAAAAAAGAATTAGTCCTAACAATAATTATTTTTATTATATGTATAAATATCTTTATGTCATCAGAAGATTTTATTCACTCACATATTTCATATCCTATACTCATGAGTTTTTATCAGAACAGATGGATTAACTTGTTAACATCATGAGAAGCAACTTGATTCCTCATTTCTATTCATTTGCATGTCTCAATGATATGTTTTCATCACGCTTCCATCAAGTTCAAAGAGATTGTTTCTAATAGAAAAAAATAATCACAAGAATCAAAAGAAACCAATCTCGAAATAATTACCAGAAGGCTTCACATCTAAACCCGGAACCATGTTGTTCATCGAAACTTTCGCCATGTCGGTTCTGGCAAACGAGCCCCTCATTGATAGCACTGGCACCTCCGGCGGATTTGCACATCGAATGAGTGCCCAATTGACACTCTGAAAGAATGGATGCTGTTTAACTTCAGTAGCCCCACGCCTATATGCAAGCCGATGTTGTGGTTCCTTTACAAGTAGACCTCGGATTAAGTCCCTCGCAGCGAAGCTCACATTGGGGTAATCTGGAAATTTCAATGGCTGGCCGATTATATTAAAGAGTGTTGCCCGGTTCTCGTTCCCCTTGAATGGGGTTTTCCCGAACAAAAGTTCATATAGAAAGACCCCGAATGTCCACCAATCAACAGCACTTCCATGGCCTTCGCCTTTAATGATCTCGGGTGCCAAGTACTCGTGAGTGCCAACAAAGGACATTGATCGAGCATTGGTAGGTTCTGCAATGAGCTCGGGAAGAGGACTCACTTGATGATTCGATTCATTCTTTATTTTGCTCTTCTTGTCTTTCTTAGGCTTGCTCGGAAAAAAAGGTGGTCCAAAACATGCAGGTTGGATACAATCCGGCTGCATTATGCAAGTTGGCTGCAAACATGCAGGCTGAGTACAGAATGCTGAATTTTTCGATTCCAGGGTGGTGTTTGATGATTTAACCAGTGTCGGCGAGACGGTACATCTAAGAGAGAGATCAAAATCCGTAAGCATAATATGCCCATCTTCTCGGACCAAAACATTCTCAGGTTTAAGGTCTCTGTAAATGATCCCAAGCATGTGCAGGTACTCCAAAGCAAGGAGAACTTCGGCCACGTAAAATCTGCAGAACAATGGGACAAGATCAATGCCATTTCCTAGCTGTTCTATATTGTACATCTGATGGGAAATTGAGCACCAGAGGGAGTTAACCGGAAACAGAACCACCGGTTTCCATGAGAAATTTTTTAAATACATGCAGCAGTTGCATTAAAAATGCAGAATTGCAAACTTGAGTATACTCTTCATTTCCCTTTAAGTCCTCACTCGGATAAGGGTACAGGGGTATCGCCATGCTCATGTCTGACACTTACACCCGAATCCAAGTAAAATAATTTGAGCATAAATAATTTGGAAAAATTAAAAATACCCGTGTTGAACATATACCTTTATCCGATATTTACACTCAAGTCCGAGAAAGAGCATGAGGAGCTAACCTGGCAGCCTGCTCTGGAAAGTACCTTCCAGGTTGTCTTTGCCTGAGAGCATGCAAGTCTCCTCCAGGGCAAAACTCCATAACCAAGCAAGAAAGCTTCTCCGTCTCGAAATGTGTATACAAGGTGGGGAGGAAAGGATGATCCAAAGATAGGAGAATCTCTCTCTCAGTTTGGGCTCTAAGAAGCTTCTTTCGACTTGCCAAAAGAGCTTTATCCATAACTTTCATCGCGAAAAATGTGTTGGTGCCGGTCAATACAGATTGATAAACACTGCCTATATCACCACACCCCAGTCGCCTCAACACCCTAAAGTGCTTAAAGTCCAAGTTTCCTTTCCTTGATCTAACAGCTTGGATTGCAGCCCATCTTATATCATTTGCTTTGTGGGGCTTGTAAATGGCATTGATAGAACTGCTTGAGCCACTTTCATAACTAACATCACTGGCATTGCTCTCTCTATAGATGCTTGTCTTCCTACTCACTTCACCGCTGTCGTCACTGCTTTCTGTATTGGTGAAACTTTGTTTCGCTTCAGCATAGAGCGACCCGGTGTGGTAACTACTCGAACGACTCAAACAAATGCTTGGTTCTGATTGAGATACAGTGAGGTTGTTCAACTGCGTAACACCAGGCACAAGCTTTGCATATTCCAACGAACCAATGGAATTAGAACTCTTATGATCATCAATGAGATGTTTGAAGGAAGATTTGCTTCCAATTCTCGGAATCTTTCCCACCGATTCTGATTTCACCTTGCTCAAATCATAGTAGTGTTCACCAGCCACAGTTTTTTCAGATTGCAATGAACCGATGGAATTGGAACTCTTATGATCATCAATGGGATGTTTGAAGGAAGATTTGTCTCCCACTGTCAAAGTCTTCCCCACTGATTCAGATTTAGCCTTACTCGAATGATAATAATGTACACCATGCACAGTTGTTTCATATTCTGATGAAGCAATGGAATTAGAACTCATAGGATCAGCAATGGGATGTTCTAAGGAAACTTGGCTTGTCATTGTCAAAATCTTTCCTACTGGTTTGGATTTCGCCTTACTCGAATCATAATAATGTACACCCTGCACAGTTGTTTCATATTCCGATGAAGCAATGGAACTGGAACTCTTATGATCATCAACAGGATGTTTGAAGGAAGATTTGTTTGCCACAGCCAAAATCTTTCCCACCGATTCGGATTTCATCTTGCTCAAATCATACGAGTGTTTTGGCATATTAGCCAATTCTTCACACACCATGTTGCCACAGGCTGTTTTAAATGAATGCTTTTGGGAACATAGTGAACCGTCTGGATGATGTTCGATCCTCACACCGAGATACGTAGAAGAAAGCCCTTTGTTTTCGGAGTGTTTCGGCGGAGGCCGAGAAGGCCTCCTAGGCATCCCAGAGGTGGAAGGAGGACTATTGTTGCCCATACCAGAACCTGGATTTTGATTTTTTGATGAAGAAATAACAAGGGATTCCATTGAACAATCCAACGACACCTATCAATGCCAAACCAAAGTCAAATTCAGCAAACTTTTAACATTTTTTATACATAAATCATAGATGATAATTACAAACAGTCACATACTAAGAATCTGTCCAAAACCAAGAAATGAGAATTCAAAGTTGCAATAATAAATTCAAACAAAATATAATCACCAGCATACCTTACAATTAAAGAAAACACCAAATATCACAGGGATACCAAGATATGCAAACTGTAAATTAGCAATCAAATAAAGTCTACCCAAAGCTTAAAATCAAGTTCCTGGATAACACAAAAGTGTGAACCTTTGGTTGCTTTTCGAGAATTACTAAGAAAAATGCATGAAAAAGAATCTTGATCAATAAAGAAAAAGAAAAGAACCCATCATAGAAAAGGGAAATTTAAAGAGGCCAAAACCAAGTTACCTGATCATAGAACAGAGAAAAGAATGCAGGACAAGGTGAAATTTTCCATGAAATGGAAAACCCAGAAATTATTTGAAAAAGGAAGCTGTTCTTTGAAGACTGAAGAGACGAGTGAAACAGCTGTTCAAGATCCGATCCAAACAAGAGAAAGGAAAGAAAAGGAATGAGAAAACAAATGATGATAACTTTGTTTTTTAAACAAAATTTAATTTTGTATATGGAAGTTGATGTTCTCTGTTGTTTTTGGAAAGAAAATTAAAGTGGAAAAACAAAAGAAACTTAACGATTAGTAAAAGCTTAATGGCGTCGTTTATACCGGAGTGTTCGTCCTATAAATCCATGTCATGAGTATATAAATAAGGTATAAAACAACATTGAGTCCCTTACCTTGCATCATTTTTCAATCTGGTCCTTGAATTCTTTTTGTCCACGTTAAACCATGAACTTAACATTTTTTCTTGATCGAAACCCCAAACTTAAATTCCACTGCAGTACGGCTAATATAGCGATTGGTATTCGTCTCCATAATGAAGTATTCAATTTTAATTAATCAATTAATGAATTAAACTGTATCGGATTCGGAAATACTTACTTTTGTGAGTAAACATACATCAAAATCTCAAAATTTTAGGTGAACACAAATCTAAATACTAAAAAATGAAAGCAAATATAAAATATTTTAAAAAGTTTATAGTGGACACATGTCTACCCACGATCCACATAGATCTGCTAATAGAATTAAATGTATATAATTATACCAAAAACAAATATTATATTTAAGGCTTAAATAAAAAATAAGTGTTCAAAGTATATCGTTTTGAACTTTAGATGCCTAAAGTACTTTTTTATAAAAATAAGTGCCTAAAGTTTCAACCATTAGAATTTTAGGTGCCCGACCGTTTAAAAAAATTCGTTACCCAATCAAAATGCAACACATGGCAAGAATATTAATTTTTAAATTTTTTTGAAAAAACATTAAATTTTTTTTAAAATCTCGAAATTCTAAAAAATATTCATATCAGTCTCTAAATCCTAAAAATAACAGATCCCCAAATCTTCATCGCTACCGCTGCCGCCGTCGCTCGCCATCGCCGAACCTACCCGTTCGGTCGTCAGTCTCAGTCGGCCATTTCTTCCAACGTGTCGTCGCTGAAATTCGGCGAATGGTGTGCTAATCGAACGTCTATTTCACATTCGACATTCAATATTCGGCTGGTGCAACTTTCGCCTGTTTTCGACGACAGTGAGTTGGAACAAATGGTCGGCTAGGTCCGGCAACCACACGAGTGGGGTTGCCGACGACGGCTAGCGGTGGTAGCAGTGAAGATTTGGAGTTTAAAGATTTAAGGATTTGGGGTTATTTTAAAAGTCTTTAGAATTTTAAGATTTTTTTGAAAATTATAAATTATTAAAAATAAAAAGTTAATTAAAAAATTATAAATTAAAATATGTCACATGTCTATTTTTTATTGGTTAACATATTATTTTAACAATAATTAACTACCAAGCACCTAAAGTTCAAACAATTAAAACTTTAGACACTTATTTTTACAAAAAAAAATACTTTAGACACCTAGAGTTCAAAAAATATACTTTGGGCACTTATTTTTTTATTTAAGTCTATATCTAACTTTTATATTATCATTTAAGAACCATCTTAAAAGCAATTTAAGTTTTCTTAAATAAATAATAAAATTATGAATAATTATTTCAGTAGAAAAAAATTATTCACAAGTAAACTTATATAGTACAATTCCATTTTGTGGAATGATTTCTTCACTATTGGTACATAAAATCATTATCCTAAAATTTTATAGGCTTAACTACAAAATAAGTGCTCAAACTATGCTTATTTTTTGTAATAGATGCTTAAAGTATTTTTTTAACTGAAATAAATGCTTAAAGTTTTATTTTTGGCTGAAATATGTGCTTAAAGTATTTTTTGGCTGAAATAGGTGCCTAAATTTTCATTTTTAGCTGAAATAGGTGCCCAAGTAGGTGTAAAAAATTGACTTTAAAACAAGCTAAAAATGAAAGTTTAGGCACCCATTTCAACAAAAAAATAGTTTAGGCACCTATTTTCAGCCAAAATGAAAGTTTAGGCACCTATTTCAACCGAAAAATACTTTAGAGACCTATTACAAAAAAAATATAGTTTGGACACTTATTTTATACTTTAATATTCATCGTAACAAAAGAATTTCATACAGGGATACGCGGTCCATTTTGGACAAGAGCCGTCATCTCCAGCTTCTTTCCGTACGGGCTCTTGCTCGTGTATCTGTGGCGACTCGGGTTAGCTCCTTGGTACCTCAGCCATCAGTGTGGGTGCCTCCTGCTGAGGGGTGATATAAACTGAACTCATGGAAGAGCTGCGTGTGGCAGCTCCATCCGAGATTCACTTAGGACGTGGCGACTAGGTTTTGTCAAGTTTATTGGTTTATGTTCAGTGGTGGGAGCCGAGTTGTGGGGCGTGCTTGTTGATCTTCGTATTGCTTGGCATAATAATTTTCGAAAGATCATCGTTGAGATTGATAGCTTGGAGGCACTTCGGCTTATTCAAACTGAACCTCGCGGACAACGTGTAATAGGCCTGGTCTTGCATATTTTGGAGTTGTGCAACCGAGATTGGATAGTTCGCTACCAGCATATTGGTCGTGATAGGAATAGGGTGGCAGATGGTATGGCTAGGTTAGCATGCCCGGATTGCTTGGAGACTTCTATGTTTCTTGTTCCTCCTGCAGAAGTAGTTCCTTTGTTGTGATACTTGTTTAGTTGCTTTGGGCGGCTTTGTTTTGTTTTGGTGATAGGTTTATCTGTTTGTCTATGTATTTTATTACCAGGTGTCCTCTTTTCCCTCGTTTAGGCTTAAAGGGTCGAGTCACTTGGCTATAATCCCCTATTGATCTAAAAAAAAGTTCATATAGTTACTGCATGAGCATTACAAAATTTGAGAGCCAACAAATTGTTAAAAAAAACTCATATTTAATTCAGCATAGTAATTATATCAATAATTGAATAATTTTTAAATTAAAAAGTTACACGTATAAGTTATTTTTAAAAAACGTATAAGTTGAATGCACAAATAAAAAATGCGTAACTTTTAAAATACGGCGAATGAAACTAGCAGCAACCATCAACAAACTAATATATAAAAATTAATAATAAAAAATGAGAAAAAATTTGATACACAGTCCGTGTAAATAAACGTTTACACGTACTTTTCAAATTTAAGGGTTAGGGGTTTAATTTAGGGTTAAAAGTTTAAGGGTTTAAGTTGTAGAGTTTAGAATTTAAGGTTAGCGTTTAGAATTTAGAGTTTAAGTTTAGGAATTTAGAATTTGTGTTTTATAAGGTAAAAACACATGTTTGAGTAAAATTAGTTTTACACAGCATATATAGCAAAATTTTACCCATAAAAAATATTTTATATACTTGAATTTGAGATAGAAAAAAAAATTATAATACAATAATATTTAATATAAAAGTCAACATAATAGAGATTGGTGTTGGAATTACCCTCCTTCTCCCCTTAAAAAATAATGTGTCAAAAATATTTTAATGTTAGAAATAAAATAACGAAGAACAATAATAAGAACAATAATAAAAGAACAAAGAGATGAGAGAAAGAGGGAGATTTGCATTATTCTCAATATTGACTTGTATACAATGCTTTCATCAAATCATAAATTTATAGGCATAAGAAGTACATAATACATTAAACTCTAATTACTGAAGATAATATTATTAATGATAAAGTAAATCAAATCTCCTTGATAGAGTTCTTATCATGATAGGCATCCATACAGATAAATATTCATAACACTCCCCCTTGGACGTCTATGAAGATAATGTGCCTCGTTAAAACTCTACTAAGATAAAAACCCAGTGGGAAAAAATTTCTTTAGTGAAGGAAAATGAGTACACACATCTTTGTTACACATAACATGTTGCCTCATTAAAAACCTTAACAAGAAAACCCATTGGGACAAAACCTCTGTTAAGGGAAAAAGAGTGCAACGCGTATTTACTCCCCCTCATGAAAACATCACATAAGATATTTGAATCTTCATAATTAAATCTTGAATACTATTTTTTTCTGAAGATCGTGAGGGATGAAACTTTGGAGTAATATGTCCGTTCATAGACAAAAACACATATTTAAGTGCTCGATCTTTAGGTCGAGATAAAACTTTATATTAATATTTTTTTCTCAAATACTTTCATCAAATGCTTTGAAAGCTCTTCATGAGTTTCCAATTCGAAGCTCTTCAAGAGTTCTAATGATATACAAATTAGCATAATGAATCTTGACCCAAACTCCTTTATAAAATATATAAAGAAATCTGATCATTATTATAGTATTTCCTCAATTAGTACTTACTAAGACGATTATACCAAATGCACCAAAATATAAATATTCAATGGGACATGTCTAAATAAATTTCCTCAAAAATTTCTAAATGCTTCTTCCATTTTAAATCCTTCAAGGATGACTTTTCTTATATATGAATCCACAAAATAAATAGACGCATATAAAATATTTTATAATTGCCAAAATAATTGCATCTACCATGAAGTAATTAAAATTCTTCATAAATCATAATTCAAGTCGTAGTTACGACTACTTATTTGTGCCTTAGTTGGATTACACCTTTAGGTGTTTGGACCACTGGTCCAAAAACTTCACTTTTGGAAGTTCAAAGTATCTTTTTATATTGGTCAGTCATTTCAATATCTATAAATTTCTATACAATATCCTTGTTTTCTTTCTTTACTTCTATAGAAGTATTATATGTAAAATTATTGTCGATAACTTTTTTATGGTTCCATTCTTTTCTCGTAGTGACATTACTTATCGAGATCTCTTTTCAATCTTTATTTCAGGTACCTGAAACTCTTCTAGAGTTTTATTATTAATTATGTCTTGGGTCTCTTGAGGAGCACCCGCCTCCATTATATGATCATCTTATACTATTTTCCATTTACGAGAATTTTGATCATTGAAACCAATTTCAACCATCATGCTTCAGGCATGATTTACATTCATTTGCCCTAAGATGTAATTTAAACTTAGAGCATTTTCAGCTGGTATCTGAGACTTAATTACTCTCATTAGGTTAGTAAATATGTCTGGCAGTTGACATGTAATAATATGAAATATCTTATAAACCAAAAGTTCATAAATGATTCTCAAATTAATGTTTAAGAATTTAAACATAAAATGAGACTCATATTCAATATATATTCTCAACCCTTTCTATATACCCATTTTGTGCGGTACGGTGGAGCAATTCAACTATATATCGCACATTCAGAAATTCTAAAATGAAAAATATGACTTCTGACCAAAAGTCAATCATAATGGGGAGTTTATTATAACTCGTTAGCTTGATGCGTATAAATTTTGCTATATGTGAAATACCATATAGATAATAAATATTTTGTTCTCATAGTTTACCTATTAAAGGGGAGACATCCAATTAAAATTTTGCTAAACCGTATTTTTCAATAGGCTTAGTAATAGTTATTTCAACTGATATAGCCTAAAATATAAGCCCACTAGCTTTTGCAAGACGAATAGTCTAACTGCATAATCTAAATTTTTCTAATCAATCTCGCACACTTTTGGTTGTAAGTTGATAAAACAATGCAGATACATCTACTAAAATCTTATAAAACTTTTCACATTTGTAGATAAATGAACTCATTTTTCATTCAGATATGCAAGACATATAGTCTCAACTTTAGTACAAGAACTTTAAGTTCTTTTAGTAAGTAGGATCTTAAGCAATTCTTTTGAGAACAAGCAACACAAGAACTTCATGCTCTTTTAGTAATTGGAATTTAATCAATTCATTTGAGAAAAAACACCATAAAAACTTCAGGTTCTTTTAATAAATGTGCATGTAAATCTCAACAATTTCCGCATCATTATTGATCAGGATGGTCGAACTGATCATGCCAACTATATATATATGTGTATATATATTTTTGAATTTGCAAACTTCTGATTTACCATAACATGTGATTCAAGCTCTCTTGTATATGTGTAGTACACATTTTGAAATACAAATTTATGTGTTTTCTCTAAAAAAACGTATTGCTTTTATGGAGCATCAACATTTTCAGTACTTTAAAATATAGTACTCACCTTTTTTTCTTGCATTTAAATGGAAAAATATATCTTCTACTTCTAAGCAGAAGCATAAATCGCCACCTAAATTATATTTGATAAGTAATCATGTGAAACAAAATAAATAAATGTTATAATATATATAAATATAAAGAGTAAATAACTAATGTGTAAATTAAATAAACATAAAGCAAAATAAATTAAAAATAATAATTATCTTCAAGGTTACGAGAATTATTGGAAGATGATTTATTCCCTTCTAGGTTTATAGGAAACTAACAACGTCCAAATGAGTTGGGCCAATATCATCTTCGTCATTTTTGTAAATAAAATTTGCTTTCATTTTCTTTTCTTTATTATTCAATGATTGTTGATGTTTTTAGTGTACGATAAGTATGAGATCAATTGTTCATAACATCATATTGGTAATAAAAAAGATTTCACTTCTTTAGAATATCTTTATCACTCTTGTCATCCTTATAATCTCATTTCAAATGGGTTACCACTTTTGGGATTCTTATAATCCCACTTCTGGTGGGTATAAGTGTTTTTAAAATGATCATCTTGTTCATGTCTATATACATGGTCTCGGTCACGACCACAACTGCTAATTATTCTTTCCGCTATATAATATCACATTCACTTCAGGGAATGGAGCGGAGTAAATTTAACATTATATTTGCATTCACTTCAAGGAATGCTTCCATGAAAATTCTTGGATCAAGATGAATTTTCGTAACTTTAACTTGGGAGAAGTCTAATCGAGTTTTTCAACAAATGAAAATTATTGCTTTCGAGCAAATATAGACTTTGTAACAGTCATACTATCAAATTAATCATGCTTCCATTCACTTCAAGGAATGAAATAAATTCAATCGAACAAAACAAATTTAATCATAAAAAACTAATCAAATAAACATAAATCGGTAAACAGTCATTACCTGAATAAAAGACCTTTGAGCAAAAGATCGATCATGGGAGCCATGTAATAAAGGATGGCATTTTCGATCACTAAACCCCCCATAGAATGGCTTAGAAATTAGATGGACTTTATGCTAAGCTTTTGTTTTCCTACTGTGAAGTCACCCAATCCACGTACAAGATGCTTGGCATGCAACACTTACATTAATTATGATCGAACATCGTCCATCAGAAGTTCCTACTTAATATAGTATCCTGATAATTTTTCAAAAATTAAAAATTAAGTTAAAGATCTAGAGATAAAGATAATCGATAATTAAGATATAATTGAGGGAAAATAACTTATTTTTGATTTATGCTAGCATCAAATTATTTTCAATAACTCCTTTAGGATTCGAACGACAAACACCTCAGTTGGTTAGAGTCTCGTGCCTATAACGTCTTAGAAATAAAATAATGAGAAACAGTAATAAGAACAAAGAACAAAGAGACGAGAGAAAGAGGGAGATTTGTATTATTCTCAATATTGACTTGTATACAATACCTTCATCAAATCATCTATTTATAGGCATAAGAAGTACATAATACATTAAACTTTAATTACTGAAGATAATATTTCTAATGATAGAGTAAATCAAATATCCTTGATAGAGTTCTTATCATGATAGACATCCACATAGATAAATATTCATAACATTTAATAAATTATTACAAATCTTTTTTTATCTAAAGTGTGTTCGGACAATATAACATAATTGTATGAAAATATATTTATTAGTAGTTATATTCACAAGGAATTTTAATTTTCTATACATGTTTTAAATAGCATAGTGTGATTATATTGCAATTATCCATGTTGTGTTTCGTTTCGTGGTACAAATTATATTTACATAAATTTAATTTAAAAAAAATATTAATTGTAAAGTTGAAGATTGTAACTATGTGCATAATTATATTAATTTTTACTCTCCTCAAAGAATTGAATAGCGTGGTCGGAAATCTTTTTTATCACACTCAATTTAGTGAGACTCACAAATTACGATGATTGTTTAAATATATTATAATTATATAATTATATCTAATTATATAATATTTTAAAGCCTCCCTTATAATTTATTAATATATAAGATTGTTTATTCAAAAGCATTAGTCAATTCAACTATAAGATTGTTTCCGTTTCCTTTTTTTCATAATTTCAAATGAAAAATACAATTTGTCTATGAGTTTCAATGCGAAAACTTAATTTTTTTGAATAATTTTTACTTAGGAAAAGGGGAATAGAGAATTGCTCATATTAAGATTAGAACTCAGGACACGAGAAAAGAGACTGGATGTCAACAAGAGCCTTTAATCATATGCTTCAAGTTGTATTGATATGTATCTGTATTTTTTACCGGTATATAGAAAACAAAGTAGAAATAAATGTATATTGCATTTAACGCATTATTATTGTTAAATTCAAATACTTGTATGTTCTCTAAAAAATCTAAATACATTCCCATCATAACTTTTATTGGCGGGAACTAGCACTTGACATGCGATCAAATAACATAATACTTAAGTAAAGTACACAAATAGTAATTCAACTATCTCTAAAAATATAACATGATCATCAAACTTTTAAAAGTTACTTAATAGGCATTAAACCTTAGTTTTTGTTATAAAATGGTCACTGAGGCGTTAAGTGGGCGACATGACAATTACATAAATTTAAATAATAGAACATTTAATCTTTCATATTAACACATGCAATCAATTTATTCCTAATTTAATCATTCATATTTAATTTATTAAGGAATAAATATGTTATTAAACAAATTTTTATAACTGTCGCGTCTCCTAATTAACGATAATTAATGGATCAGTGACTATTTTTATAATAAAAATTAAAATTTAATGCCCATTATATAATTTTTGAAAATTTAGTGACTATTTTATATTTTAATAATAATTTAGTGATCATTTGTGTACTTCACCTCAAAATACTTTTTGGTACAGACGCAAGATAAAAACCCACAATATTTTTTATTGAGATATTTTTTTACAAAAGGTGTTGAGGATATCTCGATTGTGCGGTTGGTCAAAAGCCTCGACGATAGAAAGATATTGTACTTTTTAAGTACTTGTATATTTTTAGCTCTAATTTTTTGTCTTCTAATTCTTAAAAAGGTTTCGGAACGCCTCATAATAGGACACAATATGTTAGATCATCTAGTACCTACAGTAACTTACCTCGAATGTCGAGGACTCAATCGAAGAGTTGAGAACTTGGAGGGACTGTTATAAAATAAAAAAAATCTTGAAGGATCAATTGGCGTTGAATGACACAATTGAGAGACAAGTTGTCTAAGGGAGGATTAAATATTGCACAAACAAACTGCTCAAATAAAATGTTTTAAAAATAATAATAGTATTTTTTTCACTGAGACACTCAATTAATTCATTAATTTAATAATTAACGCCGTTAATTTGTCTTTTTCTTCACATTTGACACCAACTCTTTGTTATAAATTATAATATCCAAAAAGAGAAAGTGAAAAAGCTAATGTCTAAACTTTGATAGGATTAGGACATATGTGCACTGTATTGGAATTGGCATGGGCCACGCTGGAGGGTCCCACAATGTGCTCTTTATTTGCTATGGCACTGTCTGGGGCCCCACTTAAAGGTCTTTCCCGGGATTTGCAGGGTATATATGTTAGACAAAAAGGCTGAGTTGGTTGGTAGGCCTAATACTATAGTGTTTTATATACACAACTTTGAATAGAATAATGTTTGATTAATTCTTATAAAAAATATTGAAAATTAAAAATGATTTAATATGTTATTAGAAGTCTTGTAAGGGAATTGTTTGATACATAAATTATATAAAATTTGTTTTACATAGTTGTATTTATTTAAATTTTAAATATGATCCTTCTAAATAGTTAAGTTTTCTTTTGAGTCCTTTTACATTTTAAAATTTAAAGTCAGAGTGATAATAAATTTTTCTTTTGAGTTGCTTTAGTTTACATAAGCCTTTTAATTATATGGGTTAAGAGTTTAGTTTAAGGTTTAAAGTTAGGGGTTTAGATTTTTAGAGTTTAGACTTTAAGGTTAGTGTTTAGAATTTACGGTATATGATTTAGAGTTTAAGGTTTAGTTTTTAGGGTCAATGTTAGGAATCTATGATATGAGTTTTATAGTATAAAATAAGTTATACAGAGAGTGTGTATCAAAATTTTACCCTTATTTAGCGCCCTACTTAAATTGCAAAGTATTGTATAACCCTAGTTTTTAGGCACAATGTCAAAGAAATCTCTTAATGTTCGACTAAATAGTCATTTTAGTATCTATTATTTTTTTGAAGCATTTAACCCGCAACGTTTCATTTTGCAGGGAAATTACAGCTTATTCATGTTGCCTTCGAAAGTGATTAAGCAAGTGTCACAAGTATGCAATGCTTTCCTTTGGAAAGGGAAGGATGGATCAGCTGGGAGAAAGTTTGCCATTCTAATGCGAGAGAGATTGGAATCAAAGATTTTCTTGTATGGAATAAGACTTGTATCTTAAAATTGGTTGCTCAAGCTGGTTCTCTCTGAGTAGCATGGGTTCAAAAATATGTTTTGAAGGGATCCTCTCTATCTAGACTGTTCAGTTTAAGGCTCATAATAGTTATGCATGGAAGAAATTGCTGAAACTCAGAGATGACTTAGCCCTTGTTGGTGATTTGAGTTGTTCTTACAAGGCTTGTAAAGTATATGAACTGCTTTGACATATCGAAAAGAGTCCCTTGGTTTTGAACCGTGTGGGGAGGACCATCCATACCTCGCCTAGTTGGTGGTGTTTGATAAAGTGCCAACTCGAAGTAGAAAGGTGGGAAGTGTGTATTTTGTCGACCATGAATCATTTGTTTGCACATTGTGAGTTTTCAACTCAGCTTTGGGCATGTATTTTGCAGGCTTGTAGTGTCCAGCTTCTTTTTCACTCAACCGGGTGTTGATATATGGGAATGGGCAAATTGTTAAAAGTCTATATTGTTTAAGTTGCTTGGGGTTGTTTCAACTACTATATTTGACAGGAAAAAAATATAATACACCATGAGAAAGTGTCGAGATTAGTTTCTACTCTTTTTACGCAAATAAAATATAATGTTGATTGTCCTAAAGTTAAGCATGAGAGCTCATGTTTGAAAGTTAGCTGGGGATTTACATAGTTAGTTACATTGGTTGTTAGTGTTGGGGTTGATTTGTAATTATTTGTTCTTTGATGAGGTTTTTTTGGATGAATAAAATATCATTTATATAGAAAAAATTGAAATGACTTTACAAAATTGTAAAACTTATATTTTGATTTGATATAACAAGGACTTAAAAGACTAATTTGTAAAATTCGATAAATTTTTAATTACTCAAAAAGTCTCACAAAACAATAAGATTTGAACTTCAAATTTGTAACTACTAATTTTGTCCGGGGATGACTTGTTTTTATTTTTTTTGTTAATAAGGGGCTTTCTATTTCATTAATACCCAAAGGAATAAAAAGACTACTACTAGTATAATTAAATAAGGGCCCATATATAATCAGCCCCTTAGTTATATATATAATTATCATAAAAAATTTGAAAAATAGTATAAGTATTATTTCGTTTTCCCCTCTACTACCATTATTTATTTATTTTGTTTTATCTATTATTACTATCTCATTATTATCATTAGTATATTAAAATCTCAAAATTCAAAAAGATTATTATTATAATTATGGTTATTATTTATCTATATCAAAGTTAAAAATTATAAGCTATGTAAATAAAAAACCCATCTAAATATGAAATATGTCAGCCTATATGCACTTTATACAAATAAAAAGCCCAAGTCCCTTTCATATATGTAACATCCATAAAATCGGTCTAGTCAGAATTGGGTTCCGGCGATCGAAAATCCTACACGGAAAGGGTCCAAATATTGTATTGACTTTGACCACAAGGTCAATTGTATCGATATTGGATTCCAAAAGAATCAAATTATTGTTTAAGGACCTTATTGTATGTATGGAAAACCTTTTAGTGGCTAAATTATAGGAATTGAAAGCTTGGGAGCAAAATCATAGAGTGTTAGGAGTTGAGGGACTAACCTTGCAATTAGCCCATCCTCAATTATAATCACCCATACGTGGAGTGATTTGATGGAGCTACTTTATGGGAAGGAAAACTTCTAAACTAAAGAAATAAAAGAAAGAAAGGATGAACCAAAAGACTTACCCGATTAAAAGATTAGCAATCACCTCATATCATCACCGTCTTCCTCATCCAAGCACACACCTCCATTGGAGCCTAAGCTCAAGCTTAGTTTTTCTTTGGTTTATTGTTATCGAATCGTTGCTATCGATCGGGTAAGCTTAATTTCCCAAGCTATTTTTGAAATCCATGGGAGACTTGAGCGTAATCTCAAGCTAGGTTTTGGCTATCCATGGAAAATCTTTAGTTAATAGCTATATCGAGTTTAGATATTGATTTTGATATCGTTATATTGATTTCAATATCATAATATCGATCATAACAGTTTCCTATTGTTTTCCTAGCTCAAAACCAATTAAAGAACATCCATTGTCTCCATCAATTTGCTGGGGACAAGGGAATTGCTATCCGAGAGCCGTAAGAGCTTCGGATTATCGAGGTGAGTGTAGTCAGAGTCTTGGGATTAGCTAGGTGCATTTCCTGGTTTCATTGTCATTGATTATAGTATGGCAAAAACTATTGTCAAAGATTATTGCATTGAACAACTTAAGTGGATTCCATTGGTAAGTTAAGTTAAGTCAATGCCTTGAATATCGACCATTGATATTGCTATAGTCATTGCCATCACTCATTGTCATTGAATTCGTCATCGATATAGTTATTGAATTATTGAAGCATTGAACATTGGACATAGAGCATAGTGATTGCTATTGTCATCGTCATTATTATTGTCATTGTATATTGATATTGACAAAGTTATTGTCATCGAAACATTGTAAATGAAGCATTGACCATTGTTATTGTCATCGAGATCATTAAACATTGCCATTGTTATTGATATTGCTATTGAACATGGATATCAGAATATTGATTATTGGTAAGAACACGGAACATAGCTATTGTTATTGAACATCGATTATTGATATTACCACCGGACCTTGGATTCGAAAGGACATTGGATACAATTGGCATGCCATAGAATTTATGAGCTCAGTGTACGGGTGGACTACGGTCCTAGGGCTACGACCTATATTGATTTAGCGAGGCAGGGGGATGGGTTGTGGTATTGGTCATATTGGCGAGGCGGAGGGACTAGACCATTCATTATTTTGGCGAGGCGTAAGAATTCACGTATCCACTATCCCAAATCCATCTAAGGGTTATTGTTGAAATATGGACTTATTGCTTTTGAACATGATCATTGCATTGCTATTATTGACTCATTGCATTGTCATTGTCAAGATATGTTTTGGAATGCATTTTATTGATAAAGTGTTTAGTTGTGACTACCTCACTAGGCAAAGTATGCCTAATGCATTTCATTTCATGCATTTCAGGTTAAGGAACTCATCGTTGGAGATCGGAGAGGTTAAAGTGTTGGACAAGTCACAAGCAGGCTTAAAGTAATGTATATCGAACTTATAAACTCCTAGTAGGGTGGAAAAGTACTTAGAATAGTCATGTATGGCCTTTTTATATGTATGTCTTATGGTTGTGGTGTAAGGATGCCTAAAGCACTAAATGGCCCTTTGAAATGGCCTAAAATTGGTTAAAATGGCTTATTTGGCTCATAAGGTGGAAAACTTGGTGAATGGATTCGATTAACCCTAAATTTTGGTAGACAAATATATTTCAGTATTAAAATATTGTTGTGAAGTTTCATTGCATTTGGACATTGATTGCTAGGTCAAATGGACTAAAAACCAGATAAAATTTGATATTACAGTGCAGGGAGTATCGATACAGGTCAAGCGGTATCGATACGGCCTTGCATATTTGTCTTGAGAAAACATGAGGTAACTATAGCGTATCGATACAGGTTTAAAGTGTACTGATACAGGTTTTGACAGTAAGGTTTGGGCATTTAAATGTATCGATATGACCTTGGGGGTGTATCGAAACAAGTTAATTCTAGTCAAATCGTATCAATACAGTCTCGGCCGTATCAAAACGAGCTTTGGTCATTGAGGGTTAGAAGTGAATCTGTATATTTCCGTATCAATACAACGTGATGGTGTATCGATACGGTGATCGCAATACAGTTATAAGACCATAAACGGCAAGTCAAAGTTGGTCAACCCGTGTCGATACAAGCCAAGTTGTATCAATACGAGAACGAACAGATCTAGAGATGGGCTACAAGATTTGCACACCCGTATCGATACGGCCTCTAGGTGTATCAATTCAGGGGTAGTTAATTATAATAAAAGACATAGACTAAAGTTTTGCAATGGTTACGGAATGGTCAATGGATATTGTATGGTCTGATTGGATAAGCAAATGAAGTCTGGTTAACATGAAAATTTACAAGCTTACTATCATTGTATTGAGTTTCATTTTTGTATAGTTAATTGCTTTAAATTACTAAATTTACAGTTTAGTCCCTAAAACTTGTAGGAGTTAAGATTTGGTTCAATTGATTAATTATTGTTCCATATCGGATAATTTGAGATAATAGTTATCTTGGTAATGTTTGAAAGGTATAATATTGATTAAGTGTTAAACATTTTTGAGATTTTATCATACAGATCACTGCACCGTTCACCGGTAGCACCCTCAAACCCTGTTCACGACCAAGCCAGGAATGGGGTGTTACAATATATATATTAACAGTCCCCTTACATTTAAAAAGGCCCAAAAATATAAAATATAATACATGTTTATACAAGGCCCAAGTTCAAACCCTAATGACCTAATCTGGTAACTTTCTTCATCTGGGGGCAGATGCATCTGAGCCATTAGATCTCACTATGATCTAACGGTCCATGTTAAAGGGAGAAGAAGTTCTTTAGCTTCCCAGCCGCGCGTGGGGCTCACCCCTTGGCCCTTCGACTTCCTAATCGCGCGTGGAGCTCCCTGTCCGACCCTTTATCTCCCCAATGCCGTCGTCTCGCTTTTGCGCTGGTAAGGAAAACTAGTGGCTGAATGCCACATCACCGTCACCTGCCCATGTCAACAGCTACGTCGGCAAGCTGCATTCTTCCTCTGGTCCCCTCTATTTCACGATCGGCCACCTCACACAAGCATACACAAAAGGACTAATATAGATGGTGCAACCAAAAAAAAGAATTTTGGAGACAAACTAGCAATTCAGAAAACGCACATGAATACTCCCAAATCACATAAGGTAACCAATAAGAATATTAGGATTTTATTTTCATTTTTCCAAAATCTTGTAATATCAAGGGTATAAAATTGAAACCCTAAAGCTATTGTAAAAAAAGACACTGAAATTGGGATTTTGAGCAATAAAGAATAGAGAAAAAGCTTATGAGGCATTTCTTCTTCTTTCTTTTATTTTCAACGCACACAGTGGTAGTAATTAGGGTTTAGAGTCTTTTTACCTTCAGAGTCGGTTCACCTTCCTCTCGTCCTTTGCCCTCTCTCGTCAGCAACAAGCCTTACGGACTCTTTAAGGTCGTGCATAGGGACTCGGTGGAGGGGCAAGTAAAAAAGTGGTTTCTGTTTTTACAAAAAGAGGGTTTCAGTTCTGTTTTCACGAAACATGAAAGGGTTTTTATCGTTTTTCAAAGGATTTGGTTTTAGATTCAGGTTTGGAGTGAGAAGGGTTTTTTAGGGTTTTTGAGTTCGCCGGCCAACGCGACAGAGAAACCATCAGTTTTTGGAAAATACGGAGGCAAAGATGAACATCATGGCGATGTTCATCCAGATTTCTGAGAATGAGGGGTTTCATAGCTTTTTTTGGAGAAATGAGTAAATGTTTCCATTTTAGCAAACAAATGGCTTTAATACTCGTTTTAAAACAAACAAATGGGTTAATCCATTTTTAAATCCCTCAGCCTCTTCGTATTGACACCAGAGGCCCTTTCGCCTTTTTTAACCACAGTCATAGTCCCTGAAGCTTAAGAGAGTTTTGAAATTTCGCCCGTCTTTTAATTTTTCACTTAATTTGGGTCCTTTAACTGTTGATTTTGCTAATTTAGTCCCTTTTCCAGTGTTGAAACCATTTTGTTTATCTCACTTTATCATGCTTTTTATCTTGCATCTTTATTTTCTTTAATTTTCCGTTTATGTTTCTTAATGCTAGCTTGTTGTTTTGTTGAGATGTGGATGTATATAATATATGTTTCGATATAATGTATAACATATGGTTAATACATAATGTATGGATTTTATATAATATGTGATTTTTATATAACCTATAGTTTTTTATAATATGTAGTATATGTTTTTATAACATATAGTTTTATATAATATATAATATAGTATATAATGTATATCGTTTATATATATAATATACAGTTTTACAATAGTATATATGTTTTTTGAAATATATAGTTTTAATGTATATTACTTATTTTACATATTATATAATATAGTTAAAATAAAGATATTTATATGAGAATATGTATATGTATAGTTTTTATTTTATGTGTTCAGAATTTAGTTGGCTTGTGGTTTTTCTTTTAGTCTTTTCTAGGTTAAGCTTTTAGGTTAGTTTAGGGTAATTTAATTTAAATAATTTAAAGTGTGCGCTCGGCTTATAGGGGCATAATCTTTAAATTAGTTAAATTAGATTTAGGATTAGAGTTTTAGAGCCATAGTTAGACTTAAAGTTCGAGTTAGTTTACTGAATTTAAATTTACCCTTGGCTTTTGGGATAAATGTTAAATTCATTAGATTAGTTGAACACTTCTTAATCACCCCTTTAGGATGAAATTGGCAATGAGATTGTATGGACATTTAATTTAAAGTTATGATTAATTAACTTGATCATTTTAAATAGCATCCTTGGCTCATTGGGATACTAGTTTAAAATTAATCAAATTAACTATCATGGTGCAAGAAAATCCATAATTTATTAGCGTTTTCTAGTTTTAGGGTTTAACTGACTTAGGGTTAATATTAGATTCACCTAATTAATAATTAGATCACTAATTAAATTTCTATAATTTGGATCTTTTAGGTTAGGATTTTTGTGGGCCTTTTGTGTGTATATTTTTAACCCCTTATGTGACATGCATTTATAATTGTCATTCATATGACCTTTAATATTTTGATTGTATGATAATTAACTTAAACCATAAAAAGGGAGGTATTTATTAATTTCGATATTTGTGTCGTAACAATCCTTGCTTAATGGATGTTAACCAAATATTCGAATTAATCCTTATCGTCCTAAGGTAAATGTCAATTAAAAGTTATCAAGTCATGGCATCATACTTAAATACTTGCATCATGCATAAAGGTGACATACGAAATACGAACCATAAATTAACACAACAGTCATGCTTATATGATGTCAGTTTAATATATGGTCCGATGTATCGTCATCCTTACTAATTAAATGTCTAATTATTTTGACCCCATCAATTTGATAAATCCCGTTCAATTAAGGTCAATTTTCAATTAAATACATTTAATTAAATTCAATTTAAATTTCAACACTTTTCCATCCATTTAAAAAGCAACAAATATTTTGGTACCGCTTTTCGGGCGTGTTGGGGGTGCTAATCCTTCCCCACACGCAACCAACTCTTGAACCTTTTCAAAATGAATCTTTGGTTTATGGTGTGCGGCCTACCTTATCGAATTGGTCGGTGGCGACTCCAAATCTGTACTATTTTTATAAACATGAATTTTCAAAAGAAATTTCCCTTAAACCAAATTTCAAAAATGATGGATACAACTTGTAGCTTCGAACTTAAAAAAAAGGGTCGCTACAGCATGGCGACTCCACTGGGGACATTTGTTTTTACAAAACAAAAAGAGAGTTAAGCCAAGAAAATATTTGTTGCTTTTAATGATAGAGATTATTAAAATTTTAATTGACTTTAATGAGGTTGAGCTTTTCTTGAAAATGTGACTTTGATTGTACGGGCTTTGATAATCGGTGGTCTTTGAATTAATTTTTCATTTAATTTATAAGGAATCACTGATATGTGTTGCATCATTATCATCAAGCTTTATACCCGAGCTTTGTCCCTTGAGTGAGAGTGAAACGCCACATACCCACATAAGTAGCCCTCAACGAGTAGGTAATTCACTTCCAAAATCTATGCCTTTGACATGTGAGTAGCCCTCCACATCACTAGGTCGTGCTTTCCCTCGAACCGAATCCAGTTCGCAAGCTTGTAATGGGCCATAATTAGGGTTCTTGTTACCTTAGTAGGTGATAAGATAGGTCCGGGTACCTTTGTCTAGAACTAAACCACATGTGTGAGAATCTAGGAAGCCTACCCCGATTAGAGCCATGCAGATAACCATAGCGAACTAGAATACATGTTGTTAGGCCTTTTGGTTGTTAATTTGTTTCAGTGTTGCTTATTTGCTTTATATTCATTATATCTGTTACTAACTTTTTACTTTATTTTTGTTCTATTATTTTTGTGGATATTCATAGCATTTTCATAATTAAGTGTTGATTCGAGAACATTCCAAAATTTAATGGTAGAAAGAGTTCATAATATCGAGTTGAAGAATCCTGAAGTTCAAGAGTGATTAGGGAATAAACAATAACAAGGGTGGCGACGTCTCACATGACTATGTGTTATATCGAGCCTATTTATTCAACCCTGGCCAAGTTGATGTGCTACCAATGGTCAGAGGATCAAGTCGACCAAGTTTATTTCATGCCCCTTAAAGTCAAGTTGTTTGACAGCCCAAAGCAAGGGGTACCTCAATATATCTGGGCTTCAAGAATGTGTTGGGAAAAAAGATGAGCAAAGTTGTACCTTATGTCTAGTTATTTTCGTTTCTAGTTGTAATGAGACTGAAACTCTGTTATAGAAGATTGTCTAATAAGGATGCTCGTCGATCAACACTTATTTGCATTCATGCATGCTTTCATAAGTAGCATTATTTCATGACATATTGTTAGTTTTATCCAATAAAGCATTTTTTGGGTACATGCACTACATCACATGCTTCACTAATCAGGGAAAGTATTCACCTCAAAAAGTAGAAATAAAAAGGGAATGACTTCTAGCCAGTACAACTTCAGAAGCATGAGTGACCTGGTGGCTAGGGTGGATAAGCTCGAACTGCTCCAAGAGAAATTGGTTTGGAATCAAAGAGAAATGATAACACATGTGAGGAAGTTTTAGGATGAGACAAGGAAGCAAATCCAGGAACTGATGGGTATGATAGCTACCGCAACCAAAGGAGAAGGGTTGGATGAAGACTTTTTCGTGTAAGAAAAGATTGGAAAAACAAGTGAGAGTTGCGACTTCGTAGCGGAAAAGATTTTGTCTGATGAAGACTAAGCCATCATCAGCCAGTATGAGATAGCATGCATCTCCTTTGAATGCCTTACCGAATTGGTGTTGACTAAGATCGAAGACTCTCTCTTAAAAATCTTGCCTTCACCAGCAAATGAAGAGCTGAATAAGTCAAAGCCACAAGATGAGGAAAGTGTGATGTGCAACAAGAGGATGAGGATGTCGATTACACTATCATCTGAATTGTCATCCCAACAAACACAAGGTCAGCCTCCTAATGCTCAAGAGAATAAGGGGGAACCAAAGGATTTTCAATTCACCCTTAGTCTTTTCACCTACCAAGATTTATTTTCCAAGTTGCTACATGCCCGATTGGTTGCACCTTGCTTCGTCAAAACCCAGTCATCTCCATATTTGAGTTGGTTCAAGAAAGAGGATAATTGTGATTACCATGTTGGAGTTCAAGGTCATTCTATCGAGAAATGTATAAGTTTTAAGCGTAAAATTCAACACCTTTTGGATCTTAGGGTATTAGAGTTTGAACCAACAGTTCCCGGTTTGAAAATTAATCTTCTAGCCACAAACCAAACTGTGAAATTGGATAAAAATCAAGACAAAGAGGTTCAGAAGGAGATGTGTTTGGGGCACATACGGCAATCAAGAGCATTCTAGAAGAAACCTCTATAACAAGCAAGGATTCGAGGGAAGAAACCTCTTAAAGTCTGCCAGGTGCCCATCGTAGTCTTACTCCCTCACTTGATACGAGAGGAACTTCTTGTCACCAAGACAATGGAATGAGCAATAGATCCTCGCCTTTTTGCTTACAATCCAAACAATGTTTGCGAATTCCATATGGAGGCATTAGGGCACCCTACCAAAAGATGTTGGATTTTGAAGGAGGAGGTTGAAAAACTGATTGGCGATGGGAAACTGACACGTAAAATGATAACGCAATAGGGCAAGGAATCACTATCTTGAAGGAACATCTGTTTTTTAGATTGGACGAAGTCTAGAGAGGAGAAGAGCTAGCAAAAAGCAAACGAGAGTGGGAGAGAGAAAAAGTGAAAAAAAGAAAATGAAAAGAGAGAGGGAGGGAGAATAACAAGTGGGGAGTTTTTGTAAGAGTATGTTTACTTGTTTCAATCCCAATGAAAGAGACCTTCATATGCATTTCATTTAACAAATATTCTTTGATTTGTTTTAATGTTTTATTTATTCTTTATTATGGGCTAATTTTTGTCTTCCAAAACATGTATGTATGTATGTACATTTTCATGAATATTAATTGTAAGAATGCCCTCAAATCATCGAATGTTGTGAGGGTACTGCAAATGCGAACACCCTCTGTTCTACTTAGGCCAATGAAAGAACAACAATGAGTGTTCAGGAATAATGGGCAGATCCCATTAAGTGAATTTTTCACCTCAGGTATTGGTTGTTTAAGATCTTTGAGTCGAGTGTTAACCGTAAACCTTTCTCCCCTTAAAGACTTTCTCTTGATATCCATAAGTGAGACAATGAATGGAAAAACAAGAACCATAAAATCATCAGAAAGAAGCAGTTGAAGGAAAAATTAGGCTCAAAAACCCAGTCAAGCAAAAAGAGAAAATGTCAATCTAAGCAATCAAGAATGAGAGCACCAAGTTGAAACATACAATAAAGAGAAGGCATGAGGTGCACAAGGAATCAACCATTCAATAAGCTTCAATTTGAAAGAGCCGTGAGGAATCGATTAATTGCAAGCCGAAGAGTGCATCAATATTAGTCAGGATACAGTATAACCCAAAGATACATATTCCTAAAAAAGGGGAATGAATAGAATGAACCAAAACGGTAGCCGAAAAAAAGAAAAAAACAAGAAAAGAAAAAGGAAAAAAGAAAAACAAATGCATCAATATTAGTCAGAATACAATATAGCCCAAAGATACATATTCCTAAAAAGGGGAATGAATGGAATAAACCAAAACGGTAGCCGGGAAAAAGAAAAAAACAAGAAAAAAAGAAAAAAAGAAAAACAAAAAGAAAAGAAACAAGAAAAAGAAAAGTTGAAAAAAAAAACAAAAAGAAAAGAAAAAAAGAAAAAAAATAGGGGAAATAAAAGAAAAGAGAAAGAAAAAGAAGGAGAACGGAGAAATCATATTTTCATCCAAGCAAGAACAAAGCTTCAATCGAAGGAATTGATCTTGGAGAATTACATGCAAATCTCAATGTGAAGAGACCTTGAAGGACTAGTCATGGATAGCATGCAAGTTGGTCCAAGAAAATGAACTATAGGGTGAAAACCCAAAAATGAGTAGTCTAGAGTGATCCAAAAGAAAAGAGTATGCTCGTGTCAAACAAGCACAACAATGTGGTTTTGTTTAGCTGCGGCCCATGGCTTACACTACGAATCTACAAATAACATTCTAATCACACGTGGATGTCTAAGATGAGTCTGTCTTCAAACTACATTCCGCCTACAAGGGTTAACCTTTCTTTAAAGGACGTCAAACTTCAAGTACCTGATCAACACCCAAATGAGGAAAACTTAGGGCATGGTGAGCTTGGAAGATTAAGAGAGCCACCTTAAATTAGGTAGAAATTAGGTATGAGAGTTGTTCCTCTCGGAAGCTTAATATCCTAGTAAGGATTTCACATATGTATATATCACCATAACATTCGTACTCTTTTAAAAAAAGTTTTATTTGGGTTGATCTTTTTTCAAAAAGCCTAATGTTGATTTTATTAACAATTGTTTGCCATGTTTTTCAAAATAATAAAATTATTTTATCTGTCATCCTCATAAGTCTCTTGCACTGGAATGAACAAGTAGACTGTATTTTTGTGATAGTACCCGAGAGTACGAGGGCTGACAAGTAATACCCACAAAGGACATCTTTATAGATTCGAATCATGATACAGAGATTAGATGATGAATGCCACATTTGGGATGCCAAGAGTGCATGATTCTAAAGTCGTTTTGCCAAGGAGCCTTGATGAGTTCAAAAAATGATATTGAATTCGAATGAGAGTTTAGGGACTTAGGGGCATGAGCTTACCCTAAATTCAGGAAGGAAAAAGATATGACGTGATAAGTCAAAGATAAAAATCGACCTCGACAGTTGAGTTTCATGTTGAATGAGGCATATCGAGGTTTAATCAAAGAAAAGACCTTAGATGCCAAGTTTTCAAAATACGCCGAAGTGAGACGACGAGTGACATCTAAAACTCAAGATTGTTTTAGAAAAGCAAGATGATGGTGAAGACACAAGCATTTTAAGGTGAAAACCCGAAAGGGCACCTAGAAAAGAAAAAAGAAAAAAAAGAAAAAAAAAGCCTTTAAAGTGAAAACCCGAAAAAGGAACTTTGAGGAAAGATAAATATAAAGTAAAAACTTGAAAAGACACTTTAGAGCAAAGAATTTAGAGGTATAAAGGGTGAACCCCAAATGAAAGAAGGAGGCATTGCAGTACCAAAAAGAGAAGAGGAAAACAAGAGAAGATCGAGATCAAAGGACCAAGGAGAAGAAAGTTCAAAAGCGTAGTCTTTCATGTATCATACTTAGTTAGACATCTCAGAATTAGGAGCATGATAACTCATACCATCATAGCATTTCATCTCTTTTTATATATATTTGAAAGAAAAAGCGGATACCGCATAAGAACAAGGGAACGATAGAGTGAAAACCTGAAAATTATCTCAAGCAAAGGATTTCAAGCTTGCCACATCAGGATTTCAGAGCGAAAGAGGTAGATACTCACAGCTCAAGAATTTCATGTGAAGGATTTCAAACTCGCCACGTTAGGATTTTAGAGTGAAGGAGGCAGATACTCACAGCTCAAGGATTTCAGACGAAGGATTTCAAACTTGTCGTGTCAAGATTTTAGAGCGAATGAGGCAGATACTCACAGCTCAAGGATTTCAGGCGAAGGATTTCAAACTCCCAGCATCAAGACTTCAGAGTGAAAAGGCAGATACTTGCGGCTCAAGGATTTCAGGCAAAGGATTTTAAACTCGTCACGTCATGATTTTAGAGCAAAGAAGGCAGATACTCACAGCTCAAGGATTTCAGGTGAAGGATTTCAAACTCGCTGCGTCAGGATTTTAGAGCGAATGAGACAAATACTCGTAGCTCAAGGACTTCGGGGTGAAGGAGAAATATACTCATAGCTCCAGATTTTAGGAAGAGGAAGGGTGGACAGTTCTATATAGGAAGAACTCATAGCTCCGAATATATAAACAAGGAAGTAGGACAAAATTAGTGTGTGTGGTCTTTGTTTTATTCTTGTTCCCCAAAGATAAGCAAAGTGAGGCAGTTGTAATCACTAATTTTTCCGGGGTTGACCCGTTTTACTTTTTTGTTAATAAACAGATTTCTATTTCATTAATACTCAAAGGAATAAAAAGACTACTACTAGTATAATTAAATAAGGACCCATATATAATTAGCCCCTTAGTTATATTTATAATTATCATCAAGAATTTGAAAAATAGTATAAGTATTATTTCATTTTCCCCTCTACTACCATTATTTATTTATCATGTTTTATCTATTATTACTATCTTATTATTATCATTAGTATATTAAAATCTCAAAATTCAAAAAGATTATTATTATAATTATGGTTATTATTTATCTATATCAAAGTTAAAAATTATAAGCTATGTAAATAAAGAGCCCGTCTAAATATGAAATATGTCAGCCCACATGCATTTTATACAAATAAAAAACATCAAGTTTCTTTCATATATATTAACAGTCCCCTTACATTTAAAAAGGCCCAAAAATATAAAATATAATACATGTTTATACAAGGCCCAATAAGGGCCCAAGCTCAAACCCTAATGACCTAATCTGGTAACTTTCTTCATTAGGGGGCAGCCGCATCTGAGCCTTTAGATCTCACCATAATCTAACGGTCCACGTTAAAGGGAAAGGAAGCTCTTTAGCTTCCTATCCGCGCGTGGAGACCACCGCCCAACCTTTTAGCTTCCCAACCGCCTGTGGGGCTCACTGCTAGGCCCTTCGACTTCCCAATCGCGCGTGGAGCTCTATGTTCGACCCTTCATCTCCCTAGTTTCGTCGTCTCACTTTCGCGCTGGCAAGGAAAACCAGTGGCTGAATGCCACAGCACCATCGCCCGCCCACGTTAACACCACGTCGACAAACTACATTCTTCCTCTGGTCCCTCCATTTCACGATCAGCCACCTCACACAAGCAGACACAAAGGACTAATGTTAGATGGTGCAACCAAAAATAGGGATTTTAGAGACAAACCAATTATTCAGAAAACACACATGAATACTCCCAAATCACATAAGGCAACCAATAAGAATAAGGATTTTATTTTCTATTTTCCTAAATCTTGTAATATCAATGGTATAAAATCGAAACCCTAAAGCTATTGTAAAAAAAGATACTGAAATTGGGATTTTGAGCAATAGATAATAGAGAAAAATCTTCTGAGATATTGCTTATTCTTTCCTTTATTTTTAACAAATACAGTGGTAGTAATTAGGGTTTAGAGTCTTTTTACCTTCAGAGTCGGTTCACCTTCCTCTCATCCCTTGCCCTCCCTTGCCGGCGACAAGCCTTTTGGCCTCTTTAAGGCCGTGCATGGTGACTCGATGGAGGGGCAAGTAAAAAATGGATTTTTTTTTTTACAAAAAGGGGGTTTTGATTTTGTTTTCACGAAACATGAAAGGGTTTTTATCGTTTTTCAAAGGATTTAGTTTTAGATTCAACTTCGGAGTGAGAAGGGGTTTTTTTAAGATTTCTGAGTTCGACGGCCATCGGCGAGCGGTGACCGACGCGGCAGAGAAACCACCAGTTTCTAGAAAATACGGCGGCAAGGATTAACATCACGACGATGTTCATTTGGATTTTATACTTGTTTTTCATTGCTTTTTTTGGAGAAATAAGTAAAGGTTTTCATTTTCAGCAAACAAATGGCTTTTATACTTGTTTTAAAACAAACAAATGGGTTAATTCGTTTTTAAATCCCTCCACATCTTCGTATTGACACCAGAGGCCCTTTCACCTTTTTTAACCACGACCGCAGTCCCTGAAGCTTCAGAGAGTTTTGCAATTTCACCCGTCTTTTAATTTTCACTTAATTTGGGTCCTTTAATTGCTGATTTTTTTTTCTAATTTAGTCCTTTTTCCAGTGTTGAAACCCTTTTGTTTATCTCACTTTATCATGCTTTTTATCTTGCATTTTTATTTTCTTTAATTTTCGGTTTATGTTTCCTAATGCTAGCTTGTTGTTTTGTTGAGATGTGGATGTACATAATATATGTTTTGATATAATGTATAATATATGGTTAATACATAATGTATGATTTTTATATAATATGTAATTTTTATATAACCTATAGTTTTTTATAATATGTAGTATATGTTTTTTATAACATATAGTTTTATATAATATATAATATAGTATATAATATATGGATTTATATATATAATATACGATTTTACTATAGTATATATGTTTTTTTGAAATATATATAATATAGTTTTAATGTATATTACTTGTTTTACATATTATATAATATAGTTAAAATAAAGATATTTATATGAAAATATGTATATGTATGGTTTTTATTTATGTGTTCATAGTTTAGTTGGCTTGTGGGTTTTCTTTTTGTTTTTGCTTGGTTAAGCTTTTAGGTTAATTTAGGGCAATTTAATTTAATTAAATTAAAGTGTGCGCTTAGTTTATAGGGGCATAATCTTTAAATTAGATTTAGGATTAGATTTTTAGAGTCATAGTTAGACTTAAGGTTCGAATTAGTTTAGTGAATTTTAATTTTCCCTTGGCTTATTGGGATAAGTGTTAAATTTATTAGATTAGTTGAACACTTCTTAATCACCCCTTTAGGATGAAATTGGCAATGTGACTGTATGGACGTTTAATTTAAAGTTATGATTAATTAACTTGATTCGTTTTAAATAACATTCTTGGCTCATTGGGATACTAGTTTAAAATTAATCAAATTAACTATCATGGTGCTAGAAAATCCATAATTTATTAGCATTTTCTAGTTTTAGGGTTTAACTAACTTAGGGTTAATATTAGATTCACCTAATTAATAATTAGATCACTAATTAAATTTCTATAATTTGGATCTTTTAGGTTATGACTTTTGTGGGCCTTTTGTGTGTATATTTTAACCCCTTATGTGACATGTATTTATAATTGTCATTCATATGACCTTTAGTATTTTGATTGTATGATAACTAATTTAAACCATAAAAAGGAGGTATCTATTAATTCTGATATTTGTGTCGTAACAATCCTGGCTTAATGGATGTTGACCAAATATTCGAATTAATCCTTATCATCCTAAGGTAAATGTCAATTAAAAGTTATCAAGTCATGGCATCATACTTAAATGCTTGCATCATGCATAAAGGTGACATACGAAATGCGAACCATAAATTAACACGACAGTCAGGCTTGTATGATGTCGGTGTAATCTATGGTCCGATGTATCGTCATCCTTACTAATTAAATGACCAATTAATTTGAACCCATCATTTTGATAAAGCCCATTCAATTAAGGTCAAGTTTCAATTAAATACACTTAATTAAATTCAATTTAAATTTTAACAATTTCTATCCATTTAAAAAGCAACAAATATTTTAGTACCGATTTTCGGGCGTGATGGGGGTGCTAATCCTTCCCCACACGTAACCAACTCTTGAACCTTTTCAAAATGAATATTTGGTTTATGGTGTGCGGCCTACCTTATTGAAGTGGTCGGTGATGACTCCAAATCTTTATTATTTTCGTAAACACGAATTTTCAGAAGAAATTCCCCTTAAACCAAATTTCAGAAAATGATGGGTACAACCCGTAGCTTCGAACTTAAAAAAAGGGTCGCTACAAAATTATCTCTAAGTCAAAAATTAAAACCCCAAATATTTTCTAAGTGCTTTTTACTCAAATAGCTGATTTTGGTCCAGGTGTGCCAATACTCCCTTGGTCGTATCGATACGAATTTTGGTTACTGGAAAAACGTTTTATTCAAAATAGCTATTGGGTACCGATACGCGTATAGCCGTATCGGTACGCCATTCATAGCTAGGAACCAAACTCGTACTGATACGAGGTGTTTAGATTTGATAAATCTTTTGCATTTATTATTCGACCGCTACCCTTGTCAGTTTATTGGAACCATAACTTTTGAAAAGTTGTTAACTGTACCGATACGCCATTGGGCGTACCGAAACCTTTTTTGGTTCACAACTTTCTTAGATTCCAGTGAGCAAATCTGGTACCGGTACTCACTGTTCCATACCGATACCCCTTTGTAAAACAAGCTTCTTGTACCGATACGTCCCTCTGTACAACAACTCTTATTTCTTATGGCAGGTACCGATACGAATAATCGCGTATCGATACATCTGGCTACCTAACAACATTTATTGCAGAAGAAAGTAACTCTACGACTATATTGATGATATCAACTACCAAAACGATTAGAAATCAATGAGAGGGTATTTAAACATGTCTCCAAAGCTACAACAACAAGAATTGATCAACTTTCAAGCATTCAAGCACACATCCAGTATTCTTGAGCCTATTAGAGTCAAATCTTTGTAACTCACTTGAGTGAGCAAATTTGTAATTCTTTATTTCAAGTTTGGGTTGAATGAACTTGTATTGGGGCAAATTACTTACCTTTGAGAGGATTTTTATCTTTTGCCATTATTTTCTTGTAAAATAGATAGTTTGATCAAAGCTTTGATTGTGTAACGGTTGCCTCCTTAGCCTAGAAAATGAGAAGAATTTCTTAGTGAATTTGTTGGACATCCTCAGTGGGAAGCTAAGATAGTTGATGTAGACCTTGTTAGAAGGTTGAACCATTATAAATCCTTGTGTCACAAATTTTTGTTTCCTTTTGCTTCCTTTCATTTTTTAAATTGTCAATTCACCCATCTTGGTCAAATCGAATTGATTGATTATCCTAATAAAAATGATATATCATCAGAAAAAATTTATATTTTATATAATTTTATAATATTATTTTTTACTAATATGTTATTCTGTAAAGTTAGCACATTTGTCTATGTGACACTATTATGGCAGCGTGTGTCATGTAGGTTTACCACGTCATTTTAAGTCATTTAATGTTAGTTGACTAACAATTTTCATTCACAGATGTAGGGATGAACTGAGAAGGGGTTGGAAGAGACAATCGCTCTCCTAAAAAATTGAAATTCATATATGATTTAGATTTTTTTAGAAATTTTTTATGTATTTTTTATTGAAAATTTATTTGTGTCCCTTTAAAATTTTATAAGCTCGCCCCTTGAAATTTTATAGGTTCACCCCTCCTAACATAAAATTGTGTCCACCCTTGCACGGATGGACTATTTTAACTCAAAATAAAACATTGATTGAGGGTTAATACTTCAAAAAACAATACACCAAAATAACTATTCAATCAAACGTTAAAAACATTTATGCTTTTATTTTTAAAATTATTAACAAAGTGTTAACCCTACTTATATACTACTATTTTAAAAAAAGAAATAATCGCCGGTAAACTGTGGAAAAGAAAATTTGAATTTTCCCGCCAGCTCAAACCACAGTCAAACACTTCCTCGCGCGTAATCCAAATGAAAAATATAAAATGACCTCAATCTTTAATTTGTTTCATTTGTTGTCATCTTTAAATCTCTCTCCGAGCTTTTGATTTCCGCGAAAGAAATGCAGTTCGATTCGTCGAAATCCCAATCTTTTTTCCACGGCATCAGATCCAGGGAACTCAGTAGCTTCCCAGGTAAATCTCAATTTCTCTCAATTTTAATTATCTGCATTTTTTCTTTATCTATACGATAAGTTAACTTCCTAAAAATGCAGTTAGAAAACGAGCATGGGTTGAAGAATTAGCTTCGGATTTTACTGAAATCGGAGCCATTGAAAACAACGTTTTAGAGTCGCCTCCTTTATCCGTCTCCTTTTGCAAGGTACTCCATCTTTTTTATAATATTAAATTTATATATTATTTTCCCACATGAGAAAAGGGTTTGAGTTATTTTAATAAGATTTATTGTATGTGAAATGAAATCCCCAATTTCAGGCAAGTAAAAGTTCCCATATTTTCGCTGTATCCGACGAGGCTGGATATGTCAACCTGTTTGATTCTCGTCGGAAGCTTTCTTCTGCTGCATCTTACCATGAAAATGCAGGTCAAATCGTTAGGGTTTTAATTAAAATCCATTATGTTTTATCTTATTCTAATACCAGTTTTGATTTTTGAGTTCTGAAATTGGTGCCTTCTCCCCTAATAATTTTGTATAGAAAAAACAAGAATCAATGATTGGCTAGCACATCAAAATGCCATATTTGATGTATGCTGGATCAAGGTATGTCCCATTTTTTAATCTTTCTACGCAGTCATGATTCATGAATTGAACACAGTAGCTTCAACTTGAAATATCCAATGGATATTTGTCCACGTCAGTGTGTCTGTCATATAAGTACATACATATCTTAGGACCATCCAGATTTGGGTTTGGCGTCAGGCTTTAGATTCCTGAAGATGATTCATATGACTGCATTGAAAATTATTGGTTGGAAAGCATTATCCGAAGGATTGGTTGATCCCAACTTTTTGAAAATAACCAGCAAAAAATAGAGAAATAATATGTTGTAAATATCCGTTGATTTGATATTTCATTTTTTTCTTAAAGTATTTATATCTTACATCCAAGTAGATGTGTATTTGTAACATAAATATATCCATGTTAGACATATATATGTCACTCACACATAAATTTGAGTAATGTAGGTTCATACTTATTATGTATGTTTTTGGTTTAACTGAAAGAAGATAAAGAAATAATTACCATGCAAAATATTCTAGCCGATGCTTTTATGCTAATGATCTGCTATTTCTTGCAGGAAGGTACTCACATTTTAACAGCTTCAGGGGATCAAACAGTAAGCAGCCATGCTAAATAAAACAGTTTGTTTTAGTGTTTCAACTAGAATGAAACAATGGAAGCAAGTGAATTGCTTTTCCTTCTGAACATTGTGCAGATAAAGGTATGGGATGCTCAGGATAAGAAATGCACTGGTGTCTTGATGGGGCATACAGGAAGTGTTAAATGTTTGAGTTCTCATCCAACCAATTCTGGTAGCTTTCTTGAACATCTTTCTTTTGTTCGTTTCTTCAGAAAGAGCTGACCATTTACCATTGATTGTCCAACAGATCTTGTTGTCTCTGGGTCAAGAGATGGGTCCTTTGCCATTTGGGACCTAAGATGCAAGATTGACTCAAATAGTAGACGCGATGAACTCTGCCATCCATAAGTTATTGCAACTTATTTTATTGTACATTGTTTAGAATTATGTTATGCAGACTTGAGTTTCAGTGTTGGATATGGGTGTGCTTAGATTTTTCTTAGCGAAGTGTCCGAGTAGCGTAGGCCTAGAGGTTTATGTTTGTGATATCAGGCAATAATTACCATTCTATTCTTTGATGTTATTCTCACTTGATTCAGATCAACTTCCACGGTCAAAGGAGCTCATCCTTCATCTAAAGCTAGGCGGGGTTGTGACAAGGTTTGCTCACTGCTGAAGTTCATTCAATATACTTTAAGCAAATTTTAATCCATTATTTACATCTTTTCAGGCTGCTGCTGCCAGCATTACATCAGTTATTTATCTCAGAGATGAGACCTCCATTGCCACGGCTGGAGCAGCAGACAGGTAAGTTAAAAGCTCAGTGGCATTTATAAGATCAAGTTTTGAGTTCTTATGCACATACTATATCATGCTGACTTAATTCCTCTTCCGATTAATCCTGGTGGTTATTTCAGTGTCGTGCTGTTTTGGGATACAAGAAATCTGAAATCTAATGTTACTCAGACATGTCCGCATCCAGAAACTTCAACTCAAAAGGTTGGTTTTTCTCTCCAACAATATATTTCATAATCAGTATTTTACTAAATAGCTCGAATAGTAGAGCTTTAATTAGAGTTATTTATTTTAAACATGTTAATGGTGCCATTTCAGGGTATATCTAGCTTGTCCCAGGATTTGAAAGGAGTATTTCTCACAGCATCATGCATGGATAACAGGTAATGATTCTGATGGGCATCTGTTTATTTTTAAAGCTGCGTTTACTTAACTGTAGAGACAGCGTTTCTGTTTTCATGGGATTGTGCACTAACCAAAAACATTCATTGATTGTTTAATTGGCTGCAATTTTTTGTTCCCCTTTTACAGGATATACTTGTATAATGTAATTCAGCTTGAAAAGGGCCCGATTCAAACTTTCTCTGGATGCAGAATAGAATCTTTTTATGTGAAGGTACGTTCTATTTCATTTTATATTCAAAATACCCTTATTTTATATCTAGCACATATTTGAATACGAATATGATGATATAACTTAATAATCCTCAACATACATGAAAAAACTTTAAAAGTTGAACATGTTAATGCTCAATACAGATTTGTATCTGAACGCACTGGAATCCAAACAATATAGCTTAAGCAATTGCAGGCCGCGATCAGTCCAGATGGAGATCACATATTAAGTGGTTCCAGTGATGGAAATGCTTATACATGGAAGGTCCGGTTCTTTCTCAAAATGAAAATTTATTGTTTTTATTTCAGTACATAATTTAGTTAACAATGGAAACCAGGTAAACAAGGTTCAGGTGGAGCCTATCAGCTTGAAAAGTCATCATGGAGAAGTTACTGCAGTAGATTGGTAATTTCCTTTCGCTTCAACCATTGTTACTGTTATGTTTTCACTTTTCCCTCGTTGCATATTGCTAGAATGCTAGTTTTAAATGTTTTTATCTTTCTTTTCTTCATATATCACAGGTCCCCATCTGAGATTGGAAAGATAGCAACGGCTGCAGATGATTTCACGGTAAGTGTTGAGCTTGTCGTTTCATATTTGCATTGAAAAAAGAAAAAAAATAAAACACGCCCCTTTTAAATATGTTCATATTAGATATTCACATTGAGTTTGAGTAACGTATGCGTTGAGATTAAGCATTATTTTGCAAGGGTTTTCCTTTGCTGTCAGTTTGAACGGTTGAATCACTCTTCAAATGACTTTAGGTTCGGTTATGGAACATTGAAACCAGATATTGTCCAAGCACAAGATCACCATCTTCCGTCCGACGAAGAGTGACAACCATGCCAACTGCAGAAATTAGTAAACTATTGATGAATGAGAATGAAGAACCAATGGATCAAATAAAGCAACCCGGTAGTTCGTATTCTTCAGATGAAACATTGCTCCAAATTAACTCATATAGTCCTGCCACTGCATCTTTATTGAGAACTCCTGAAGCCCAGAAGAGAAGGTTCTCATTCATTTCAGACTCATGTGATCTTCGAGAAAACACCCGAAGCTGCAATTAGGAGTCCATCTTCAGTGTTGAATCCTCCTTCATCGTTGAAACGGAAAACCATCTGTGATTACTTCCTAGCAGTTCAATGGCACTTGGTGGCACACTGAAGCAGACTGACTACAACTACGTGGAATTCGGGTGGGCAACTCAAGTCATTCAATTCAAGGTTTTGCTTGAAGCAAGTCCACAGGTGTGGACCATGAAACCAGCATAAATTTGAAGTTTAGATGCACCAGGGAAGCACAAATGTAAATTTCAGGAATGATAACAATTGAACCAGAACCAAATGCTCCTGCCAATAGGTTAGTTATGGAATCTTATATATCAACCGTAGTTCGACTGCTGTTTCAGTGATAAATACAGATAAAATGACTCATTATCAGTCAGTCTACATATCTGTTTATTGATAAGTTCAACAAATTACATCAATGACAATGGCAATAGTGTTATCTTATATGTTACAGAAGCAGAAAGTGTGGTTTACTCCAATCTGCATATGATGCCATGAGTTGAAATAGTTGTTTCATGTTACCAGACTGAACAAGTCAAGAGCCACTAACCTCAGAGGAGAGTGCGTTTGTGATTTTTCTATTGAATAATGTAAAGCTCTTGTTTAGCTATAACATAGCAGCCGATGAGATTTCCGGGTTTCATTATAAATTGTTCCTGAAATGTGCCCATTCGCTTACTAGGAATATCAATAGAAAGATCTTTAAAGTTAGGCATGCCCTCTACTTGTAAGCCGTCTCCACAAATTAGAAACTGATTTCCGGTGATGAAGGATCCCGAGACACGGATTGCAACTCCATCTTGACCATGAGCACGACATTGAAGTTTCTCTACAACATGTACAAGCTTTTCAGGGGGCCAGTCACCTGATAATGTGCCCCGGATACTGGACAACATTGCATGGATATCATTCGGACCAACATACTGCTTCCCAGAGAAACTGAATAAAAATACATTTTCCTCTTAGTAGGCATGAAGCATAACGGCACAGCGTGCTATCTAAATAAATTTAACAAAGTTCAAATGTAGTATAACTAAAACACTTTTGCCATATGGACATTCAACTGTAAAGTTTTTAAATGCTATACTAATCTTCTTCATTAGCTCCAGCATAAATGTTTCCAATCATGCTTACTCTAATGGGGTATTTATCACCATGGTAATGCACGGGTTGGGAGACTAAATATTAATCATATATTCCTATTGGAATCATAATGTCGTAGAACCATGAAACCAATGATCAGAAGACATGCTTGATAAGTTGTTACCTAAAAGTTGAATCTTCATTGTACAGGGTCCTAGCATGCTGCCAGTTTTCGTCCGGTCCATCAAATAGTAAGTAATAGTGTAATGTCAACATCTGATCATGAAACTATTACTGTTAGTATCAAACATTAAACAGAAATAAAAAAGATAAGTAATATGAGAATTCCAAGTTCCGGTAACTTCTCAATGTTAAATCAAATATTCCGACTTGAATGCTTAATCATAGTATAACCAGACCTTTCGACTACTAGCGACAGAAAATTCTTTTAACAGATATCGAGCACCTAACCACCATAAATAATGGTTGATATTCTAACTTTGACCATCTAATCAGCAGCAGCATTTCAGGTCTTATGCTGTTAAACTAGTAAGAATCTAGAAATGCAATACTATTATATAACAAATTGGTCTATATTTGCAGTTTAAATATCTCAAAGTTCTGTGCCTACATCCTATGCGACAATGGAAAAATGAAAAGAACTGTGAACTCTCGCTCAAACATAACCGCCCAAATGTAATGTAAAATATGAGTTGATATACTCACATCAGCCAAATCTTTCAGTCTTTGAGTTGGATCAAAAACACTCTGAACAAATGCTGCTAAGTCTACTCTAGCATGCTCGTGTTTTTTGATAAACGGGTGGGAAAGAAGCTGCAATCAGACAATATCAGTTCAGCATATGTTAAGTTCGAACTGCCGTACACTAATTTGTTCCGACTCTTATTTATTATTTTTCAAAGTACCCATATCCGACACCAATATCCAACACGTATCCAGACATAGATATGGGAATATGATCCTCCATACACTCTCCAAATACATAGAAATATTAGGAAAAATGAACATATCCCAATCAAATACATAACCCACGTCCGAAACTCACAAATGAGTCTGAGTAGCATAGGTCATATTCACTGAGGAGTACAAGTTACCTGTTCAGCTGTTGGTCTGGCATCTGCATCCTTCTGCAGGCAAGCATCAATAAATGAACAGAACTCCGGTGAAAATTTTTCTTTTGGTGGCGATGGTGATGGATCATCCAAGATCTTCCACAAAAATTCAGAAATTCTAATGTCAGAATAAACGAACTAAGAAATAATGCGTCAAGTTTCAAGCATCATTCAATGTCAAAAGATCTGTATTCAACGAATTGGTATATCACCTGCAGCATGAGATTAACAGGTCCTTCACTGGCTGTATATGGAAATTCTCCAGTGCCGCACTCAAAAAGGGCAAGACCAATGCTCCATATATCAGCAGGATAAGAATAGCTCTCATTTCGAATTCGCTCGGGTGACATGTATGTAACAGTTCCAACAAAGGTTGCACACTAGTAACAAGCCAGAAGCAGATGTAGATATTTATAATAACATAACTGATTATCATCTTCGAGATCAACTCCAGCGAAAATATCTCTATAATAAACTAAAATAACCAAAGGTAGTGACAGCAAAGGAAAAAAAAAGCAAAAATTGATTAATATCTGATGACTAACCATTGCCATTGAATTATCTAGGCCAGCACTTATGCCAAAATCCGTTATTTTCGGCTCCCCCTTAAGATTTACAAGCAAATTTGCAGGCTTGATGTCTCTGTGAACCAAATGCCTTACTCCATGCAAGTAGCTCAGTCCCTAGATGATACAATATGTGGTTTCAACTTAAAAATATGCAGCATATATAGGCCAGTTGCAACATTTTTTAATTCAGAAAACCAAAAGACAAACAAGATGAGATGTTTTTACATGCAGGAGCTTCTGAAACATCGATGAAAGAACTGGTTCCGGTATACTTTTCCTCAATCTTAAAATATCTGCCAGCGAGCCTCCATCCATGTATTCTAAAGCTATGCTTATTTGCCCCGAGTCCGGGGAATAGAAAGCTCCATGGAATTCCACAAGACCCTCAGAACAAGGTGCCTCACAAAGCGTTCTAATTTCCGTCAAAAGCTGTTGTCTTTTCTCCTAAATGGAAAAAAAAGTAACATGGATGTAAGAGCCAAATCTACAAACCACATGATGCTCTTTGCTATCGTGATAAATCTAGCTGGCTTTTAAGCGACAAACAAGTACATCTTTGCAGCAAAATTACCTTCTCAAATATATTAATTTTCTTCAGTGCAAGGATTCTATGAGATGGAATATGCATAGCTCTTTGAACAACACTGCTTGCACCACTACCTATTGCCCCGAATATCCGCATCTCATGAGACGCACACCGATACGTCTTTTCACCTTGATCCGTTTCGTCCACGGGTGAAGATGTGCATTTTTGCAATCCAAGCTCATTAATGTTATACACTCCATATGATCTACTCAATAAATTGACAGTTCCACCATCTGACAGCTGAAAACAATCCAGATAAAAAGCATTTATGTAAGAATCATAAGGATAAAAACTAGCTTCATAAGCATCAATGGCGAAGTCTACCATGTAAGAATCATAAGGATCAAGCGTTGATCCAGCCGAAAAGCCCTTCTCGGCATCGAACAATGGCGCTAGCTTCTTCCTTAACTCTTCTAATCCCGACATTATAACTCAGTATGAGAGAAAATTCGACAATGATGCATTCCTTCTCACACTGTTCAAAAGCAGAACCAGTCTAATTATCTCATAAAAACGTGTAATAAAACAATTCTATATCAAGAAAGAAAATAATTGAACATATTTTGCTGGAAATTTACAAGGAATTTAAAAGTGGTCGACCGTGATTCACTAATCTAACAAAACTAAAGTACAATTCTTCTGTAAACAATTATCCAATTCATATTCCCATGAAATTAGGGGAAAAACACCCAGCAAACTTTCTTCTAAACAGTTAATCTTGAATTAAAAAAAAACGGAAGGAATTATAACGAGATTGGAAATTTCAATAAGAAAAGCATACAAAATTCAAATTATAAAACTTTAAAATCAGAAAAAGTAGACAACTTTAACCAGATAGTTACTCCTTGTAGTTTCTATCCTCCCAATTCGACAATCGAGTTCAGTTCGATGCAGTTCTTATCTTTTGACTAATTACAGACAAGGACCATGAAAATTGTAATAATTGTTCCCAAATCTCGATTGTCGTGTTGAATCACGGCCCAACGATCTTAGATCTCTAGAGCTAGTTCAAGCCCACCATTAGCAAGGCTTAGAATACCCCTAAATCGTAAATGCTTTTTTTTTAAATATACATGTCTATCTTATGGCTCATGTTCGGAGTGTGAGGTTGTCTCTTCCAACAATATTATTTTCAAGATTCGAACTCGTGAGTCGTATCCTCATCTTAAGAGTGTAATATGTCTTATCAATGCACCAAACACTTATTGATAAAATGCCACTTTTTTAAAACTAATATTTTAATATTAAAATTCACACAAGTAATAAATTAATAGGTAAGCTATATGAATAACTATTTAATTATGGGGAAGGTTCTAATTTGAACAAAAATCAATTAATTTTATCAATTAGGTCATTTAATTATCTAAATAATATCAGTTAGGGTTATATTTTGATATACAAGTTATGTAAAAAAAATTACACAACACTTTATATTTAAGCTATAAAATTTAAAGCTTAAATCTTTAGCCCTAATACCTTAAAAATAAATACTAAACTCTAAATTTTAACCCTAAACCTTAAATTCTACACCATACAATCTAAACCATAACCTAAATTTCTAAACTCTAAAATTAAAAGGCTTGTGTAAACTTTAACAAGTTTGTGTATAAAAGTATTTTCCTACCAATTAAGCTATATGCTATTAAAGCCTAATGGAAAAGGTGACGTGATTGTTAACAAAAAATTGTATAATTACATATTTAATCCATGTTACTTACACATTCTATCATTTTAGTTCTAATTTTAATTTAATTTAAAAAAATTCAATCCACCAACAGAGCGGTTCCTTGAAGGGACTAAAGAGGCCATGCCCCTCAAAATTTTTAAAAATTTCATATTAAACTTCAAGATTTCGAATATTTTTAATTAAATTTTCTCTTATAAATTTTTATAGCATTTATTAAATCTACCGTATATATTAATTTCAAGTGGTATACATCGATGTATGACATTTATTATAGAACCATGTATATTTAATAGTGTTTATTTCATAAAAGCTAAAGGCAATTTATGTGTGTCATGTCAGATCCAGATTTCTTCTAGTCTCGATCTAAATATGTTTCAATTATGATTTTATTTATTTGTATATTATAATGATTAATCTTAATTTCAAGTCTACACGTGTATTCTAGTGATTCATTATTGTTGTAGTTATATGAATGAATTACTTATAATTATAACTATAGTCACTTACCAACAATAAATACAATCAACATATAATCTAAAAGTAAATTGAATAAGTCATCAAAAGCTACATTCCAAAGTTATAAGAAATTCACATTACAAACTACTAGCACATAAATATGACTACAATTGTTCACGACAAGTTCTCATATTTTGGTATCGTCGTACAATAGTATCCATACTAACATCAACAAACAAGTCTTTCTCTATAAAAGTAACCAAACAATCATTTAATAGTTGATCTCCCATGCTATTCCGTAATTTATTTTTTACGGTTGTCATTGATGAAAAAGCTCTTTCTACCGTCAAAGTTGCCACCGGAAGAAGCAACACTAACTTCAAAAGCAAGTAGACCCTAGAATGAGTTTCATGCTTCTTTGTCTCAACAAGTTTGATGGAAAGCTCATTTAGGTTCTTCACATCCCAAAATCTCTCATCATTTCGAATATTAGCAATGAAATTTCTCAGTGAATATTCAAAAAATAATAATTCAGTTTCTGAAAATTCTCTAGGATAGAATTCAGCAAGTCGTAATAATTTCTTTTTGTCAAAAGAAGAAAACCGATTAGAGGGATGAAAGCAAGACATGCAAACAAGTAATTCCTTACTTACCTCGCTAAATCAATTTTCAAGTTCTTGCAACCGTAAATCAATTATAGAAAGAAACATTTCAACTCGAAAATGGTGGAGATTTGTCACTTCTGGCCGCTTACTTCCACGGTAACGACTCCTCCGTGGGATAACATAGGTTGCCTCCATATCAGGAATCTTCACTTCATGCTTAATCATAAATGAAGTAACTCTTTCCATGAGATCATTCCATCCATTATCTCTTAAAATCTTGGAGATTCGCTTTAGTTACATCAACCATAGACATCGCATTCACAATGTCTTATTATTTTTCTGTAAAGCTAAATTTAACTCATTTGTAATCCCAAATATAGATAACATCAAATGTGCCACAAAGACGAAATCAAATGACATCATTAAATAAGTAAGTGACTCAGCTTTGTTCGTGTCATTCCAGTCTGAAACTTCTCCAATGGCATCAAGTGACTCAAGGATTATAGGATACAAAGAAATCACATTCAAGATTGTTTAAAAATATGACCCCTAGAGAGTATCTCCAGGCCTACTCAAACCAAGCTCTTGATTTAAATCAGTTTCCGATTCCAACTGACCCAAAGATAATGCCTCCACAACATGCTCAGCTTGTTTTTCTTGAAGAAATTTTTTTCCTTTTAGGTGAACCACTGACAAAATTCAACAAAGGTGCAAGAACATCACCAAATAGCCAAGAAACATCTCTATTCTTTTGAGCAACAGCAACAAGTGTCAATTTAAGGTGTTGGGTAAAGCAATGAACATAATATGCACTTGGAGATTCTTTCAAGATTAAAGTTTTAAGACCATTAATTGAACCTCGCATGTTGTTAGTGCCATCATAACTTTGGCCTCGAACACTAGAAAGACTTAAAGAGTATTCCATAAGCAATGATTCAATTGCAGCTTTTAGAGTCAAAGACATAGTATTAGCAACATGCAGAATACCAAGAAACCGTTCTTGAACTTCTCCCTTTTTGTTAACATATCGCAAACAAAGAGCCATTGTTCCTTATCAGATATATCTGTAGATTCATCAACAAAGATTGAAAAAAAAAACCCCATCATCAAGTTCTTTTATAATTGCTTGAGTTGTCTCATTTGCACAAGCATTAACTATGTCATTTTGAATTGAAGGAGCTACCAATTGACAATTACCGGGGGCATTCTTCAAAACTACTTTTTTATATTTAGGATTATGCACCGAAAAAAGTTGCAAAAGTTCAAGAAAATTACCCTTATTCAATGATTTCTCACTTTCATCATGTCCACAAAAAGCCAACCCTTGAAGCAAAAGCCATTTCAAGCATGTAATAGAAGCTTCTAATCGCAAGCGATAAACACTCGTTGATTCATCAGATTGTTTGGAAAAACCTGAAGAAATTGAAGTATTTTGATTATGAAATCAGTCAACCTCCCTAATGCTTGATTGTGTGCACTCATATGTCCACCAACATGCTTAACAAATGCATCAATTCTATTCCAAGCTCTAAAACCTAAACCGACAAAAACATCCCCCAACTGAATTGTCATCCTTGAATAAATAACACACGAAACAGAAAGCTGCATCCTTTTCAACACTATACTCAAGCCAATATCCATGCTTTTGGAACCAATTAGGGATAAACCAGTGATTTTTTCATGCAATAGTTGTTTTAGGAAACTCATGATTACCAGATTGACAAGGTTGTTTTTGGATATATTATCTTCTAACTATATCTCTATCATCTGGGTGAAAATTACTCATTTTTCTCTTTTTCCCGGGTCATCTGGAGGATTAATAATATCAAACTCACTCAATCTTCCATCACCAATTGCTACTTCATCCATAGGAATTGAACTAGCTTCAACATGTTTCTCTTGATTTTGAGGGATATCTTGAGTCTCTTCATGTTCGTCAGAAGAAGAACCATTGTTTGATGGAGAGGAAGCTTGCAAACTTGCTTGAGATGGTGAAAGATTTAGAGTAGAGACACTTCCAATATCTTTTTATTTTTATTTTTGAAAAAAAAACTTGAATGTCTTTATGATTTGCTCTCTTCATTCTGAAATTAAATTATAAGAAAAAATATCAAGAAGAGATTTAAATAAACTTGAATAATAAGGATAATATGTAGATGTAAATATGTTATGTTATTAAAAAGTAACTAGTATATAAAGACATAATATAACTATTTCATATGATTATTTCCATGCTTTCTAAACGAAGAATTCAGAGGATAAAATGAGTAATAAAATTATAGGATTTAAGCCTACATATTCCAAGTTCTTCAAAAATTATAGCACTACAATAACTTATCTTCTCCACAAGTTTTCTAACAATAACTTATCTTCTTTCTTTTTTTGCAATTATACAATCTAAAATTCAATACAATACAAAAGAGAAAAAAAAAACCTAATTTAAATTAAAACTTGATGTAAACCTAAATCTAACCAAAGCAAAATCTAAAGACAAATTAGAGATACAAGATAAATATATGTACCTGATTAGTAGTAATTACAAAGCCATGTGAAACCTTGAAGAAATTGGGTCAAGGGAAAAAATAAAAGTTGAAGGTTTTTAGGTGTTTTGGAAAAGTGAGAGTGAGGCATAGCAGAGTTGGTGAACAAGAGATATTAAAGGCGTAATTTTTTGTTTTGTTTTAAATCTATAGTAGGTCACGTGATTTACCTTGTCCAATTATAAATCCGCCCCTATTGTGGCATGACACATATATTATATTTTTAATTAAAAAAACAAACAAATAATAAAATTTTTGTAATACCCAATATTATTTGGACCGTCACAATTAACAATACGTGATAAACATATGTTGTGCACATGTTGAACAATGAATCGCGTAAATTTTTGTGTAAAAGAAGTTAAGCAAGACAATTTCAAGCTTATTCTCTTTAACTATACCCATAATTTGGAATCTTTATTAACTTAATAATTGAAGTGGATTCTAGATTCTAAATTATGACCTCTTCATATATTCTCTAGCTCCACCAAAAATATTTCTATATAATACACGCATTTTCATCTGACATAAATCATTAATTATATATGAGGTGTCGTTCGTTGACATAATTTAAAGTTTAAAAATTTTCCACGAGTAAATTTCTTTCTAAATAGGAACTGTTTTTTTAAAAGGGTTAAAATTTCACACGTTTTTAGACTGTTAAATGAGTAAATAAACGAATCTACGTCTACCATTAACTGTATTCCATTCAATCAAGTAGCAGTACCATGGCCAAGACAGAGCTTTAGGCAGACTTCTAGAAGCAAATCGTCTTAATTATTTGATAATTCAATATGTATAAACATAGGCTAATTATAACATGCAACTAGCGGTGGAAATATTGTGTTTTCACACGCGCCTTAATTTTAGGGGTTAGAAATTTAGTTTAGGATTTATAATTTAAGGGTTTAGGTTTATGTGTGTTGAGTTGATCAAACAATGGCAATTGGCCAAGAGGGGGGTGAATTGATTATTTAAAAGTTGAAGGGTGCAAGATGGAAATGTAAAAATTGGACACTAGCAATTTTAGAGTGGTTCAAGCTTAAAACAAGCTCTACATCCGCCACCTCAGCACCTTAATGAGGATTTCAACAATTCACTCACTGAATTCGTCCCCTTTCTCGGCTTAAGAGGAAACCGTTACAATCGATCAAAGCTTTCTACCCAAAGCTTGATCAAAGACACTCTTACAAAGAGAAATTGTGGTAAACAGAAAATGCCTCTCAAAGGTAGATAAGTTTACCCAATTACAAGTTCACACAAACCCAAACTTGAATAAAAATTAGTACAATAAAATCTCTCAAGAGGGTTACAAGAATTTGACTCTATAAGACTCAAAAGAATTGAATTTATGCTTGAATGTGCTTGACTTGTTCAGTTATTGTTGTTGTAGCTTTTTAGTCTTGCTTTTATACCCTTCCATTGATTTCTATCTGTTTGGGTAGTTGGCATCATCAATAGAGCCGTTGGGCTCCCTTTTTCCCACCATTAATGCACTTCTGCAATCTACCGTATCGATACCTGTCTCAAAATAGAAAGAGTCATTGTGTACAAAATACATGGGCGTATTGATACGTGGGAAGGCGTATTGGTACGGTATCAGTGTAAAACAAATGGTGTATCAAAACGGGCAAGGCCGTATCGATACAATTTTGCTCACTTGGGCAACTGCCAAAACCTGTTTCGATACGCCACGTAGGCGTATCGATACGGGTTAACTGATTTTCAAAATTGCGTGTTCCCAATAACTGACAAGGCAACGTTCGAATAATAAATAAAAAGATTGGAAAAATCTTAACCCCCGTATCGATACGGTGGTAGTTGTGTCGGTACGTTGTTCTTTAAATCTTAAACCCACTATGGAGGCTGTATCAAAATGGATAGCACCGTATCGAAACGCTTGAGTAAAAACCTTAGCCCCATATGAAGGCCGTATCGAAACAGGCTTTCCTGTATCAAAACAGATTCTTACAGTGGCCTTTTAAGTTAAGCTCGTTTCGAAATGCTCGAGGGCGTATCGATACGTCTGGGCGTAAAAGTTGAATTTAACTTTGAAAACACTTAGAAAATTTTATGGAGTTTAAGTTTTTGACTTTGAATAATTTTGTACTTGAAAAATCCTTGTCAATTGTGAGTCTTTGAGATACTTAAAAATTTATTTTCTTTTACAAATAGGTCCTTAAACAATTTGTTATATCAAAATCAAACTTTGATTTTACAATGTGCTTAGAATTTAGGGACTGCAGTTTGAATTTAGAGTTTAAGGTTAGAATTTAGGGATTATAGGTAAAAACCTAAATCTCTACCATATTACCCTAAAACCTAAACCCTAACCTCTAAACTCTATATGTTAACACTAAACTCTAAATTCTAACCACAAACTCTAAATTCTAAACCCATAAATTTCAAGCCCTAAATTGAATATATAACCCCTGAAATTAGGGCGCTTGTGGAAATAAAATATTTCTACCGCTAGTGCATCATATATTTTCCCGTAAATATATGGGTAATTATTCAATACACAGGCAGTAAAAACAAAAAGTTTTCACAAGCGCCTTAGTTTTAGGTTTAGAGTTAGATTTTAGGGTTTAAAAGTTAGGGGTTTAGGTTTAGTGGTTTAGAATGGATGGGTTATGGTTAGAATTTAGGGATTGAGATTATAATTTAGGGTTTATAGGTTAAAACCTAATTCCCTAACCGTATTACACTATACTCCAAATCTTAACATCTAAACCCTAAATTCTAACCTTAAACCTTAAATTCTAATAAGAAAACCTAAATTCTAAACCCTTAAACTTAAACCACTAACATCTAAACCGTAAAATACAACTAATAAACACTAAACCAAGGTGCTTGTGAAAACTTTTTGTTCCTACCGTCTGTGTATTGAATATAAATCCTAAATATATTATATACTCTTAAGTTAGCATCATATTATATGTTTTTTAGTAATCAACTGTGATTTTGGGTGAGATTCCAACTTTAATTTATTTCAAAGTGTTTATGAATAGTCAATCAATTGAACTTTCGAATGTTATAACAAATTATATCTAAAGAAAATAGCATGTTTAACCAGCCCAACCTATTGATGATTAAGTTAATCAAGTGTCTATTGGACGATCAGTTGACATCAATTTACAAGTATATATAGCCACCCATGCTTGTTTTGGCTAATCGGTTTTTGCTGAATGCTATTTGTTATAGCCACAACAATGGAACTTTAACATTTATTTATCGAGAAAAATTTTGATACACATGTCATGCGGTCTTTAGATTACACAATTCTTAATGTTTTAAGGGTTAGAGATTTAATTTAGGGTTTAAGTGTATGGTTTATAATTTATGGTTTATGGTTAGAACTTAAAGTTTAAGATTTTAAGGTTATAAATTTAGATTTTATTTTTTAAAGAGTAAACATATATGCTTGTGTAATTTTTTTTACATAACATGTTTATAAAAAATACTTTTATTTATTTAATAAGATTCTTCTCTTTTGATGAGGAATCATATGTTTCTTTTTAGTTTCGTTTTTTTTTTTGCCATAAGTCATTTTACATAAGATTTTCTGATTATTTTTTGTCTACTTGTATGACATTTTGTTTGTCTGTTTTTTGCATGATTTGTCTGTGTTTGCAACAATATTGTCTGATGTTATGGCAATTTAGCGTTCAAATAACAAGTATTATTGGGCGTTTCAAGTCACAAGATTATTAACGGTCTGTTATTTTTTGAATTTTCTTGTGGTAGTTTGCTGATGGTCAGTATCTCACAGCGAAAAGAATGCTTGATACATGAAACTTTCTGGTTAAAGTTTATCTTTGTTGAAATTTTATTTGGAAGACGGGATAAATTTTCTTAGGAAGGATTGCGTTTAATTTTATCTTTTACACTTTTTGATTTTTTGATGTTTTTATCTCCATAAATATTCATGGTTTAGAGTATGTTATTATTTGTAATTCTTCTTTTTTATTAACCATATTCGGTTAAAGTTCTTCGTTAAAAAAATTATTTAGTACCCAGTTTCTTGAAACAGTGGTTTATTTTGGTACAACTATAATTTATTATAATTCTAAGAACAGTGTCAAAGTGATCCTTGTGTAGCCATAGGATAGCCCCATTATTACCCCCTTCCTCTTTTGCTTTCTTTTTACGTTATTTGTCACTCAGAAATGCCCTTTGCCTAAGCTTCCTTTTCCTCCACATTTTCTCTCTTTGTTTATTTGCAGGCCTCTCGCTCTCCCTTCCTTGCAACTAGGATTTCCATGGATTCATAGTCACAAACAGATCAAAAGGACTGGATATCTTGAAATAACACACAATCATATAACAGTAACTTCAACTGCAAACACCCTATTTAACTAGTGCTTTAGGTTCATGTGAAGATCATATATACTTGTATCATGCTTGTTATATGGTCTGATCAAGCTATTTCCGACAAGGAATTTTAGAACATGTTTGTGTGTAGGTTTCACATGAAAAAAAGAAAGATCTACCGTGTTGGAAATTTAGATCTTTTGGGATGATAGGGTTGGTTTCATTACATGCAACTTGTTTGATCAAATTCAAGGAAGAATCATAGAATCTGTGCATGTTAATGTAATTGGTTTGTTTTCTTTTGGGGATATAGTTTTAAGATGAAAATGTTTCTGACAGTATTGGTATTTAAATTCAAGAAAAGCTGCTTGGCAGGTGAGAAAAAAGCGAAAGTTGTTTGAAAAGAAAATTGCAGAGATCCAGAAAGTATAAGAAACAGATAAGATTGAAAACAGACAAATTATAATGCTTTTGATCCATGCAAATAATTCTTAATTAGCTGCAGAAAGAGAGAGAAATGGCTTCTTCCAGCTCTTCAAATTTCCCATGTGCAGCCTGCAAGTTCTTGAGGAGAAAATGCATGCCGGGCTGCACTTTTGTACCATATTTCCCACCCGAAGAACCCCAGAAATTCTTCAATGTTCACAAAATATTCGGTGCAAGCAACGTTAGCAAACTGATCAACGAAGTAGCACTGCATCAAAGACAAGATGCGGTGAACTCGCTTGCGTACGAAGCCGAGGCGAGGTTGAAAGATCCAGTCTACGGCTGCGACGGAGCCATCTCGGTTCTCCAGGCACAGGTGATGAGGCTCCAGAGGGAATTGGATGCCATTCGTGGCGATTTAATCCGATACGCCGCCGCCTGCAACGAGATGCCACCAACAACAGTGGGGATAGAAATGGTTTTGATCACAGTGCTGGTAATTTTTACTGTCCTAATTCTCTATGGAGTGAACCCTATGGAGGCAATGGGAGATCAGATGGTGGAAGCCTGTGATATGGCTGAACTAAAGCAGTATGTTGTAATTGAATAAGCAAAGAAATTATTGGTGGGAACTGGGAAGTCCCCATTTGGATTAGATTTAGGGTTTTCAGGTTATGGAGTTTGATAAAAGCTCCATGTATGTGGTAATGATACATATATATCCTGGTATTTTCATGACATGCTGCCATTAAAACCTATCTCCATATATATATATATATATGTATCTATGACATTTGATGCAGCTGTTTTTGTCTGTTTATTCAGAGATTATGTATTTGAAGTTGCGATCTACCAGATTATATGCATTGATTTAATTCATGAAAAAGCTTAGGATCATATATGTATATATATACATGTGGGGTGGGGTGGTGTAGTGAGAACTCGCCGTGTGTTCTAACGAGTTCTCTGTATTTATTATATAGTAAGCTTTTATTTTTTGATATTTTTTATGTATGTTTTATGATATATTAATGTTATTTTTAAGATTCGAATTTTCATTTTCTCTTAGGGTGACTTGTAAATTTATATATTGATTTTAAATGAAGAGAGATTACCCCAGTTCAGGGTAAGTTCACAGTAATAGCATGATAGAAGAATTAAAAGTTATACTTTCATATCACTCACCAAATGAAATTATTTGTGAGTCTTGACTTTTAATACTTATCAATATACTAATCAATACTGAAACGACTTATACATATATTGATAAATTAATTAAATATCTTCTCATAAGTAGGATTTAAAGCGCCACCGTTTCGTATTTAAATACTTTTTATTTTTTTTCTAATGTAAAATTAATATTTTTATCTCGTGACACAGTTACTTTTGGTATATTATTTGTTACCATTAACAATAATTTTATAAGGCTGATGATTTGGTATTCACTAGTCCATTGTTGAAGCCACCACCAGCTTCTAGATAAGATGTTATACTGCATTGTTTATATGTGTGTGTATGTATATTTGTGCGTGCAGGTGCAGCTTATATTATAAAGTAAAGAGGTTGTTGACCAGGGAGGAACTTAGGACTTTAAGTTTGGGAGATGAATTTATAAAAATTTAGAGGGGACAAAAATAGATTTTTAATATAAAATAGGCTTAACTGTTAAATAGGTGCCCAAATTATGTCTTTTTTTTCAGTTACGTACCCAAACTATTTTTCGGGCCACATAAGTGCTTAAAGTTTCATTCTGTGACCTATTTAAGGTTCTCCGTTAATTTCTACTGTTAAAGGACACGTGTCATCTCTTGAAAAATTTAAAATTATATTAAAAATAAATAAAATTACTTAATTTTTAAAAATTCTCTAAGTTTTTCAGATTTCACAAAACAACGACCAAATTCAAAAATCCCTAACTCCCCAAAACTTAAATCTCGATTTGGGTTGATTCTGCCGTCGATTGCCACACCACCTCCCACCACATCGGTCGTCGGACCATCACGACCATTTCCCCCATCACCCCGTCGTCGAAAATTGACCAACGCTGTGCGAATCGTCAAAATTGTCGAATGGTTCTTTCGAACGATTCGCGACGAACGGCGGCAGGAGGGGCAACGAAAGGCGTATGGGTTGTTCGGCAAGAGGAGGGCGCTTCATTTCGTCATCGGCAATGCAGCCAAAGCCAGCGGGAGTGATCGGATTTGGGGCGTTTAGGGATTTAAGGACTATTTTGGGAATATTTGAAAATATCATGATATATATTTTTTTGTTTATTAATTTTATTTATTTTTAATATAATTTTGAAATTTTCAAAAGGTGACACGTGGCTTTTAACGGTGAGAATTAACGGAGAACATTAAATAGGTCACAGAATGAAACGTTATGCACTTATTTGACCCGAAAAAATAGTTTAGGCACTTATTTGGAAAAAATGCATAGTTTAGGCACTTATTTGTCTATTAAGCCTATAAAATACATAGAAAAATTCTAAAGTATTTTTAAATCGAATCATGTAATCACTAATTTTGTCCGAGGTTGAACCGTTTTCCTTATTTTGCAATAATGGGCTTATATATGTATATACTATTAGGTGATAATAAAATGGGCTCATGTGTGTTATTGTATGTATATCAAGTAGGTATCATCAGAGTGTGTTTATTATATGTATGGTTATTAACTGTTTAGACATGAACATATATGTGTTTGTTTGTCAACCTTGCATGTAGTATACAATTGTATGTATGTGTTATTAATATGTTAGCGTGTCTACTAGTGTTTTCATTAAAGTCTAAATGTGAGTATGAGTATGTGCATTGTATGTATTGCTTGCATGTATGTATGTACGTATTCATTATTACTTCAATGTCTTAAATATTTAACTATGAATGTTGTATATTGCACATGTGATTATATGTACATGTTATGTGTGTATTATTGTTTGTATGTATATGTGTTCATGTATGTGTAATATGTATGCATATATGTATATTATGTATAGTATTATTATTGTTATCTAGAATTAAAAACAAACAAAAGAAACAGATTGTAGTTAAATAATTAAATCCCAATGTTTATATATAAATCCAGGTCCATTTACATATCCATTAAAACCCAAAAATATTAATACATGTTATCTGGCCCAACAAGCCCAGCCCTAAGTCTGATAACTACCTAAAAGAAACCCTAATCAGATGCCTTTCTTCTTCATACGCAACCCAATCTGGACCGTTGGATCAAGGGCTGCCGATCGAACGGTCTAGATCGAATGGCGATTCTTCAACTCCCCTGCGTGCCACGTGTCGTCATCCGGCGCTGCCACGTCAACCATCAGATGTAATCTGGACTGTCCATTCCAGAAGAGATCCCAGCCGTCAAATCAGATCTGATACAACGGCCCAGATCGAACCAGACCGTTCGAATTACACGCGTGCTGCCCACGCTCTGGCCGTTCAGCCTCTTCACGCGCCCACGCGCCGGCACCGGTTCATCTCCCCATCCGCATGACTACAACGCCGAGATTTTCGTTGCCACCACCGGTTCTCAACCACCGAACAAACCGAAAAACATAAAAAAGATAGGGCATGTCAGAACATCATCATCCACAGTGGATTCATTAAATCTTTGCTTAAGAATGTAAAAAGTAGCATATATATAGACAATCAGTAATCTAAGACAGATATAAGATGTAATCAACCATTTGTAACGAGGGGGAGGTTCGAACGAAAAAATCTGAAAGCAATAAATAGAGAAAAAGCCATACAAGGTATTTTTCTTCTTCTTTTTTTTTCAGTTCAAACATATAGCATGCATGTGGATAAAAAAGGAAACAGAGTCTAGAGTTTTACCCTCGTAGATTCCCTTCTCTTTCGCGTCGTTCCGGCTTCCTCCGGCCGTTGCTCTGCCATTGATAAGCCGTGTCCTCCTCAAGGTCAAGTATGGTGAAACGGTGCAAGCACGCGGTGGCTAAAGCCCTTTCTTTTGATTCAGCTTTTAGTTTTTTAACTGGGGAAGGGGTTCGATTTCGAGAAGATGGGTTCGAATCAAGGTTTAGTATAAAAAACAGAGAGTTTATGTGGTTTTTTAGGCTTGCCGGCCACCGATGAACGGGGCTAACACGGCAGCGAGCCGGCCGGTTTCTAGAAAACACGGCGGAAGGACGCCGAAATTTGAGTTCATGATAAACCCAGATGAATCGGAAGAACAGATAAGAGTGTTTTGGGGGAGGGGGAAGTGTTATAACAAAAAAATGGCCAAAAAGTCCGATTTTTGAATAAAGGGGGGGTATTTATAGTGTTATAAATTTTAAAAATAGTATAATTACATTTTAAATCCCTCTGCCCTTCTTAAATTGCTCCTAGAGGGCTTTTGCATGGTTCAATTGCACTATTAGTCCCTCCGTGTGGGATAATTACGGGGGGAAGCCACTCCGCCTATTTTAATTATTCCCCGGGTTCTTCATAGTTTTTCAGAATTTTCAATTACGTCCTCGTTATTTCTTTTAATTTTGTCCCTGTATTTTATTTCCTCACAATTAGGTCATTTTTCCAGTTTTAAATTAAATTATTTTATTTATTCTTTTTCATGCATTCTTAGTTTAAATTTTGTACATTTATTTCTAGCAATTTCAATTTAATTTTTATGTTGTTATCACTTGTTTATGATTGTTATTTTACGGATGAAATTGGTTTGAATAGAATATTTGAGATTTAAATGCATATGGTTTTAGTATAGGTTGGAAATTTGTGAGATGTAAAATATGATTCGACGTCCAACGCTTTGTAGATATAAAGTAGAAATTCGTGAAAATAATTTATATATATATATATATAAGTATATTATCAAGTTATAATATATATGTCCTTAGAGCAAAAATAGAAGTTTGTAAAATGTAAAATACGTGCTTTTTAGTACATAATAGATTTTTTTCGTTAAAAAATGTGGATATATATCAGTATATAATATGACGACTATGATAAACATATATATATTGAGTAATACAATTTGTGTTTAGTTGCATAATACAACCCTCTCATATATAATAATAGTTCTTAAAATATAATGTATATTATGTAGCCTTTATAAATATGTATACAATATATAGTTTCGAAATATAATATATAGAACACATGATTTATATACCACTTTTAATATATGTATATAATATAATTTTCTATAAATATATATAATATACTTTTAGTATGTAGTATATGGTTTTAAAAAGTTTATTGGTATCTTTTGTAAATACGTTACCTTTAAATACGAGTTTTTGCATAATCTTATTTTGATATAATATATAGTGTATAATATACATAGTTTTATAAGGGTCATAATATTTGTTTTTTTTTTAAGTTTACAATTTAATTTTACATCATATTTTGTAATATATGTATAAAATGTTTTGGGCCTAGTTGGGTTGTTTTGGGCCCTTTGTGTTGGGCTTAGCTTTGGTGGGCCTTAGGGAAATAAGGCTTTAGATTGAACTATACAAATTAACTCAATTAATCTAGATCGTGTGCTCGTCTTATAGGGGCATGATCCTAGAATTAAATTAACCTTAGGTTTTTTAGAGCCTTAGTTAGATTAGAGTTTGAATTAATTTAGTGAATTTAAATTTATCCTTGGCTTATTGGGGTAAATGTTGAATTCATTAAATTAATTGAACATTTCTTAATTACTTTAGGGGAAAAATCAATTTTAAGTTTAACTTAACATTAAATTACAAATTAGTCACCATAATTTAGGGTTTCTAATTTTCAGGGCTAATTAATTTAGAGTTAAATATTAGAGTCGTCTAATTAATAAATAGATCACTAATTGGGCTTTCTAGTGAATTGGACCTTCTTTTTTGTGCTTATACTTGTGCCCTTATTGTCATGCTTTAATTGTCATTTATATAATCTTCAATCTCGATTGCATTTCTAATTAAACTAAATCGTAAAAAGAAGGTACTTATTAATTCCAATATTTGTGTCATAACGGTCCGAGCTTAAAGGATGTTGACCAAATATTCAGATTAATCCTTACCATCCCGAGGTAAAATAGATTAAAAATTAACAAAATCATTGTATCATCCTTAAATGCTTGCATCATGCATAAAGGTGACGTACGGAGGTCGGACCATAAATTAACACGGCAGTCGGGCTTATTCGATGTCGGTTTAATCTATGGTCCGACATATCGTCAACCTTATTAATTAAATGTCAAATTAACTCGAGTCCACCAATTTAATAAAGCCCGTGCAATCAAGGTTAATTTTCATCTAAGAACTCTGAATTAAATTCAATATAAATCTCAATGATTTTCATCCTTTTAAAAGCAACAAATATTTTGGTACCGATCTCCGGGCGTGATGGGGTGCTAATCCTTCCCCACACGTAATCAACTTTCGGACCCTTTCACAACGAATCTCTGGTTTCTTATGGTGTCTGGCCTACCTTACCCAAGTGGCCGGTGGCGACTCCAAATTTTCATCGTTTTCAAATTTTAAGATCTGAAGAAAATCCCCGTTCTTTTAAACGATTTTCATTATCCATCATCCTTTTCAAAAAAAAGGGGTCGTTACATATAAAAATTTTAAATTTTTATAAGGAACGACCGCTTCCTTCAGCCCCTCGGTCTATCCTGTTGTTGACTATAGATTGGTATTTGATTATATAATTTAACTGATATAGAAGCAATCATTTTGATTCTCTAACACATCATGCTTGCATTATTACTGTTTCCATACTTTTTCTGGAATACTATAATTTAGTCTCTCAAATCTACTTTCAGAATCCTTCGGTTTTAATATTTTAGACCTAATTTTTTAAATATGACACTTAAACTATTCATAGTTTCTACTTTTTTTGAACAGATTCATAGTTTCTGCAATTGATTTATCAATTCTTAGTAGTTAGCATTAGAAGGGAAAAAAGTTATAATATACTAAGAATTTGTAAAATTAAGATATCATAATATGTAAAAGACTTTAACATATAAAAAACATAACATTTTCGAAATCTTTCGACTGATTTCGGTAAAAGAAATTATATTATCTTTAAAAAACTCAAGTTCATATAACTCATTTTTAAGGTGTATACCTTATTAAAAGATTAAGAATAAAAATATTATTAAAAATGACATTCACAACCCTTAAACTGTATATTATATGAATGAATCCTAATACAATTATAAATAAACGAACAATCTTGAAAATAATATAAAATATTTTATTAATAGCATTAATTTTTTAAAAAGTGAATGATTAGTTATGAAAAATGTTTCATTCTAATGAGTTTATTCATTTATTATAGTATGTTCACTAATTAAATCTTAGTTCAGCTAGAACTGTTGTTATTATTATAAAGGCTTAAATGAAAAATACGGGCCTAAAATATTTTTTTTAACTTTGGGTGTCTAAAGTATTTTTTATAAAAATATGTGCCTAAAGTTTCAACTGTTATAATTTTAAGAGCCAAAAGTTTCAAAAGTTGTAATTTTAGGCGCCTGACCGTTAATGGGTGTTAAAAAATTGTTAACCAATCAATACTTGACACGTGGCATGTTTATTTTATTTTATTTTCAAAATCAAAAACTTAGAACAATTTCTTTTTTTAATTTTTCATAAATTCTCAAAATTTTGCAATTTTTACAAAACAATTCCCAAAGCCCTAAAATCTCCCAAACTCAAACCCCTAAATTGCCGCTGTCGCCGCCGATCGCTGCCCCTAATCTTACCCTTTTGGTCACCGAACCTAGCCGGTCGTTTCTCCCATCACGACATCGCCGAAAACAATGAATGGCGTGGCAGCCGAATGTCGAACGCGAAATCAACGTTCGGCTGCCACGTCGTTAGTCGTTTCCGACGATGCCGTGATGAGAAAACGACCGGCTAGGTCCGATGACCAAAGGGGTAGGATTAGGGGCGATAATTGATGGTAATTTGGGGGTTTGGGAGATTTTAGGGATTTGGGGATTGTTTTGTAAAAATTGCAAAGTTTCGGGAATTTATAAAAATATGAATTTTTTGGGTGTTTTTCTTTAAAAAATTAAAAAAAATCAAATTAGTGTCATGTGTCAAGCATTGATTGATTAATAAAATTTAATACTCATTAACGGTCAGGCACCTAAAATTACAACTTTTGAAACTTTGGGCGCCTATTTTTACAAAAAAAAATACTTTAGACACCTAAAGTTCAAAAAATGTATACTTTGTGCCCCTATTTTTCATTTAAGCCTATTATAAAATACATGATGAAAAAATCGAACATATTTAAGTACACTATTTTTTGATTTATGGATAGTGAGAAATTTAAATAAACAATTATTATATTGTGTTCGTAGTTAATATTGTTTTAAAAAATATTTATATTTGTTCATTCAAAATGATGTTTGATAATATTTTTGTATAGAAGTCGCTAGTTTTTTTATTAAAAAATAAATTATCAAATATTGCAATGAGAGTTTACAACCATAATCATTAACTAAACACATAATTTTAATTTTTTTCTATAACTCAAAAGAAACAAGCCGTTTGAGATCATACAATAAAAATGTTAAAAAAAAAAACTAACCAAAAGACTCGAACAAAAGATAGATACGAAAGATTTGACTACATCGGCAAACGAATCACAAAAGATGATCAAACTACTGAAAGACTACCAACAATCGCAAATCAGAATCGAGCGTCGTGAGAAAGCTATCCACGGACGCGAACCATGTATCCGAATCTAATGTGAGGGTCCAAAGCTTAGAAGATTAGCAGGATAACAAATCACTATCATCTTGATCAATAAAGACGACATTAAATCCAATCCTAAAAAATCGAAAAGGATAATCAAACAACCAAAAAAAAAAACGAAAACGAGTCATAAAATAGAAAAAATGTGACAAAGGCTTAGTTATTTCTATAAAAATTAAGAAAATAAAGAAAAAGTAAAGATGATCGATAAACAAACAAAAAAAAATTAAGGAGTATTGACGCTCGACAACTAGCACTAAAATTAAAAAAAGTTAAGTCGTTCGGTCATAATTTAAAAAAAATGTATACCAGTTTATTTAAATTATATATACATGTTCTTGGATATGTTAATGGAAATATAATCAAACATGTTTATATAAAGTTAAATAATCAGAGATGAAGTGATAAAAATTCGTTATTAAATTTTTGGTTAACATTAATCTCTAATTAAACCATCGAGCTAAGTACTTGTGAATGAAACAATTAAGTTGAAAAGACGTTTCCATAATAAGCTTCTATAGTACTCCAGTTTCGGATTAATCAATCAGCCACCAGGCCATCAATCAGTTTACCCTATTGGGCCAATAACAATTCTAAATCTGCCAAATTCGCCGATCAATTAGCCCAAAAAGATTGGGGGCTAGCTCGGAGCTTCCCCTCAAAGCAATCTTCAACTGGGTTAAAAATGATGTGGGTGTTAACCTTCTTCACATAACTATTGTCACATTGTTCACATATTGGCTTGGTCTAAAATCTTCTCTTTGCCAATGGAATTGTTGTGTGAACTAATTGATTTTGTTAGGATAGTTCAAACTGTGAAGATGTTTTTGAAAGTTTGGTGCTTTGTAGTAAAGATTGTAACTTTGATCCTGTTGCTTTTGATATGCTTATTAAGGGCTATATGAGAAAGGGTATGGTTAAAGAAGGGGTTAAAACCTTTCGGAACGTCATCGGAGTCGACCATTTGCCCTTTGTGACTGATCAGTGCTGGCTAGTGTATGAAGAGATGGACAGAGTCGGGATTCATCCGAATTCGTACACTTCGAATATATTGACTAATGTTTTTTGCAAAGACGGAAATGCTGATAAGGTTAACGAGTTCTTGGAGAGGATGGGAGGAGAAGGGTTTGATCCTGATTTAGTGACCTATAATATGTTGATTAGTAGCTATTGTAGGAAAGGGAGACTGAACGATGCGTTCTATTTGTATCGGATTATGTATCAGAGAGGCATGATGCCGGATTTGGTTTCGTATACCACATTGATGAGCGGTCTTTGTAAAGCTCGGGAAGCTGAATCCTTGATGGAAGAAATGCTTAAATGCGATATCCTCCCCGATCCGCTAATATGCAGGGCGCTAATACAATGCTACTGCAAGCAGTCGGATATCTATAAAGCGGAGTCGTTGTAGGAGCTTCTTTGCCAAGGAGTTCCAGATTTTCGACACCGAAAGCTACAATTTTCTTGTGAGAACATATACAGAGAGTGGTGATATGGATAGGTTAATGGGGCTTCAGGATAGAAGGGTGAAACTAGGGTTTGCACCTAATAGCTTGACATGCAAGTATGTAATTTATGGTTTATTGAAAGCTAAGAGATTGGATAATCATAAGTTGATTGGTTCTCAACTGCAATAATCAGTCGGTTGCTTATAATTTTGTATGAACTAATCTCATTCATCTTGTAACGTTTTTACCTTTTAGGAATGATTTGTTGAACCCGAAACTTTTGAGCCTCGAATAAAAACTCGACTCGAATAAAAAACGCATAATCGTGTTTACATCTGACTCCAAGCAACATAGCTAAGGAGGCCCATTACTTTGCCAATGTACTTATTTCATCTTTTCACTTTCAAGATGTAATAAGAAGATGAATTGTGGGAAAACCCATCATTGAGCTAACACAATCTCTCAAATGAATATTTAAAGTATATCCAACTTTTTCAAGCATTTAAAATATTTTTTTCATCAAAGTAAGCACTTAGAGTATTTTTTTTGTCAAAATATGTACATAATATATATTTTAATCAATATCACATGGTAATTTTTAGGATCTTAGATGGAAAAAAAATATACTTTAAGTTCCTATTTTGACCAAAAAATATACTTAGGTACTTATTTTGACTAAAAATACTTTAGGTACCTAAATAAAAAATAATATATACTTTAGATATTTATTTGTAATATAAGCCTAACTAATTTCTAGGTGGTCTATTATCTGACTAATTTAAGTTAATTATTACAAAAAAGTATCATGGATCGATTATTGCAGTTCAATTTATTTTTTTTAAATGATAGATTTCGAATTTATGACCTTAGAAATTTAATGCATTGTCTCTACAAATAAACTAATAGTTGGTATAAATGACATAACTTTTTTTCTATAACCACTTGTATCCGATTGATCGGCCAATTTTAACAAAATACTATAAGGACTTGTACAGATAATCCTTCTAATTTCGTTTGTTGTTTATTTCATTATAGCATCAGTATACCTATAAATTTGATAAATAAAGAAATAATATTTTCTTGCAAGAGAAGAGATATCCATAATTTTTGAGAGGTTTTTGGGGAAAATCGGAACACATGACTAAAACAAAAAGGGCGTTGGCATTCGGCTCCTATTCATTTATAGAACTTTTGGGGGAATCAATGAAACCTTTGAATTATTTTTGAACCCGATTAAGCTTTTAAACTAAAATATTTAATTAATTAAGTCCTTGAATTAAGAAATTATATTAATTAAGTCATTTGACCAATTTTAGAAAATAAATCTAAACAATTTTTTTCGATCCACTGTTACAGTGCGTCGTATCACAGTGTTTCTACTTGACAATTTTCAAATTTTTTTATTTTATTTAAAAAATTCTTTAAATGTTCTAAAAATTCTAAAAAACTTATAAAATTTATAAAAAATACTTTTTGATTTTTTTTGTAAATGCAACATGATAGAACTGTAGTATATTATGTGCCAGTAATATTTGAAGAAAAAAACTGTTAAGATTTAATGGTCAAAATTGGTTAGAGGGCTTAATTGATTTAATTTCTTTTGTTAAAGACTTAATTGATTAAATTTTTTGGTTCAATGGCTTAATTGGGTGCAAAAAAATTCAAGAGTGTAATTAATTTTTTTTTAAAAAATTTAAGGGCTTCTTACACCCTTAAGTCTAAATTTTATTAATTGAATTATATTTTTAGGGCTAATAATAATTTAAATTTATCAATTCATGTATTTGTATCCATATACTTTCAATTTGGATGATGCGTTATAATTTAATTTAATTGAATTCTATTTTTAATGTATTAATATAAATTCTAATGACATATTATAATTTAATTTAAATTTTATTAACTTTTTAAAAAAAGTTTAATTGAATTCTATTTTTAATGTATTAATATAAATTCTAATGACATATCATCCATTTCCTTAAAAAAATCACTTAATTTCAATTTGGATGATGCGTTATAATTTAATTTAATAACAATACTTTGTAATTATAATTAAAACTGGACTAAAACAAATTAATCTAGAAATAGATGGTTCGGTCAGTGGCATAACATCAGAAAAACAGTGAGCCATTACGAACCACTAAAAGCTAAAAAACAAACCAAAACGGCTAAAAACCATATTTTTATTTATTTATTCATAAACGGGAAAAAACAATTTTAGTCTTAAATTTTGGTAACTTATTCGAATATTTCTTTTTCAAAAGCGAATCAGATATGCGGATAAAATGTGTTAACAAAATGAAAACTTCACAAATTAATTCACATTATTGCAATTATACACAAGTGAAAAAAGAAGAAAAACAAAAGAAACTCGACAGTCAAACTCAAATGTAAGATAAAAAGAGTGAAAAGTGGGGGAAATGGAAAACCCGAAAGCTCCAATAAGTCCAATCAGAATTCAGAAGCAATAATAATTGCTATACATGAACATGAATTAATGATACAAGGTTTACCTCCCAAACCAATCACTATCATTCATTAGCTTATCCAACACCACATTCAGATCGACTGCCTGCCCGTTCTCGGTTAATTTTCTAACCGTCGCTCTAACATGGTCCCTAGGAAATCCCATGCTGGTTACTTTATCGACAACGTCATCAATGGGAACCCTGTTTCCACCAACGCCAGAGGCAGCGGGCAATGCATGTGGTAGTGCCCTAGCTGTTGGAAGCTGTGGGTAACCACTTCCGGTAGAAGATGGGAGCTGCGGCATTTTCATTGGGGAGCTACTGCCATATTGTGGAGATGATCCACCATAAACATATGGTTCACTTGGGCCAGATTGTGGGATATAACCAGCAGAAAACCCGGAACCAGGCCTTCTGGAAGGTGGCTCATGCATTTGTGGGGGAGTCCCAAAATACTGTTGGGAGGAAGAAGGGCCATTGGGTGGCTGGCGTAGGTTTTGTGGATACGTCTGAGAATGAACATAAGATGCCTCTTCCGGATGGCGGCCCATGGGAGGTTGGACTTGAAGGGGTTGTGGTGGTTGAGAGTACTGAGGTGGAGGAGTTGGTTGATATGGCTGACGAGGCAGTGCTGCAGAAGAGGGCTGTGGTTGCTGAGCAGGAGGCATTGGGAATTGTTGACTCGGAGTCTCCTGAGTTTGGCCAGGCGGTGGGTAGTAGGCATCTCGCTGAGGGACAGAAGAAACTTGATGAGTAGGAGGCATCGTGCATTTCTGACTTGGAGTCTCCTGAGGTTGGCCAGGTGGTGGATAGTAAGCATCTTGTTGAGGGACAGAAGGAACTTGGTTTTGAGGGAATTGGTCTGGATGCTGGACAGGAGGCAGATTTTGCTGGGGAACAGAAGGAGGCAGAGGAGGAGGAGGAGGAGGAGCAGACGAAAGTGATTGCGGAAAAGCAGCAGCCGGAGAAAGCTGTTGGGGAGATTGAAAAGGAGCAGATGCAGCTTGTTGCATGGAATCCATATGTGCAGTGCTACGAGTTTCTGATGGCTGGTCTCTCTTGGTCTGCAGAAGCTGTAAAAGAGCTTCTAAACTCCCTTGCTTTTCGTTTACAACATGCACCTCTGTTTGCACCTGCACATGGTCTAGCATTAGAAGCCTACAAAAAATCCCAATAAAGACGAAAAAATTCAGTCCTTCAACAATACCACACGGACATATATTTCTTGCAAGTAACTCGTTTTTTACCACAACTCCGTTTTCTACATGCTGCTAGAAAATTACTCCTTGCAAGTTCAGTAAGTGACATGAAAAATCACAAGCCAAATTGCATTCTAATAAGTAATTGCAAGTCACCAGAAGGTCTTTGCAGATGAATAACATACCCCTGGGATTTAGAGAAAGTGGGCAAGAAATCAAACTCGGCTTTGGAAAGCAGATATGATATCTTCACTTTACTAATGGATGAAGACGTAGGAGAAATTTAGTCAATCGGGTTTCAATTTAGAGAGATAAAGAACATAATAAGACAAAATCAAGAGTTTAGATGGCGTGACAACTTCATATCCTTCAATATCATGTCTGCAGTTTACTAATTTGACTAATCTACGTCAATAATAGCCGCTTGAGCTAGCAAGATGCACAATATAGATCTATTTCTGAAACTCTTAAAATCATCAATTAAAGCTGTGGGACTTGAGCTAACAGAACACAATGTGCACATCTAATTTTTCCTTCATATACAAATGGCATCCAAACAGAAACAAATACCAATGAAGAATATATTTTAGAAAATACCTCTTTTAAAATATTCTCTAGCTGTCTCATTTTCCCATCAGTGCTTCCTTGATTGTTTCCTACAGACAGCTTCAAATCATCCATAGAATCCTTGAGGTTACTGGTTCTGCTCTCCAGCTGTGTGAGTCGGGCACCAACACCTTCTAACATGTGCACCAAATTATCAGTATGTTTCTTCATGGTTTGATCAATTGCAGCCACTAATGATGTGTCGACGGCTTTTTGGTCCTTTTCTTGAATGTCTTTTACAGGTTCAAGGGAGTCAAGAGAACCATACTTCTGTCCACCACGAGGAAAAAAAGTAAACAGTAACGCAGTTGAAGAAACCCAACTAAATCTTGTAACTATGAGTCTATGATACAAACAAAAGTTTACTAATCTAACTATAATGAGAAAAAAGTAATCTAAAAAATCCACATACGTAATTAGGTTAACTATCAAAATATTAACTCCAGATCTATAAGATTATTACTCAAACTACATTTCATTGAATAAACCCTGAAAACTATTTTTAAAAAATACAAGTAAAATGTAGTAAGTTTAATTGTCAAAAAATTAACACCAGATCCATAAGTTTATCAATCAAACTACATTTCGCTGAACCCCACCCCCCCCCCCCAAAAAAAAAAAAACTATTAAAAAATCCAAATAACTTTAATTGAATCATTTCAAGAAAGACAAATGTCTAGAGAAAAAAAAAATCATATCCACTACTGATAAACAAAAGAGCAGAAAAAATGGAAGGTTAAAGATTTACCTTAATTTTAGAATCAATCGAACTCCAAGACCTGGGAATATTATTAATTCCAAGGGCATCAAGGCTAGCTGAAACAGGTCGGATCAGTTGGAAATCATAACTAGGAATGATCTCTTCCTTGTTATTAATCCAGTTATTACCAGCAGTAAACCCAGAGCCTTGATTGTGAATATCTTCATTTTGTGGGTGATTAATCAGATCGATGTAATCTTTGCTGGAATTTCGGGGAGGTGAAGATGATGATGTGAAGTCCATTATCTGCTTGTCCATGAACTGCAATGTATTCATCAATGAAAACTTCAGATATTTGTTTTGCTCGAGTTCTTTTCTCTTTTTCAATGACTGGAGTTGTACTACATATTTTTATACCATTTAAATAGAATTATCTCCGATACAGTCAAATTTCACTAGTAAATTTAACAAAGTGACATTTTGTAAGGTATGATAAAAGATGCTAAAAAAAATTATGTACGGAAGAAGAAAAAAGTGTCTGTTCCTCAATCCCGTGAATGGAAATTAAAATTCAACAGTGCATAGACTCTTGAGATTAATTCTGACACTCACATCTAAATAAAGTAACAGTGCTTAATTCTGTGATTTCAATATGTAAAGGTATTTCTCTATGCGTTTCACATTCAATCAGACCCAGATTCAATAACAACACGAAAAACAATTTCTTCTCCATCATGTTCTACTAATCAACAATCAAACTCTAACCCTAAAATTGGGGGAAAGGTAATTTATAACTCAGAGCCCTGAATTCTACTTTTTTTTATCAGGGGATCCTGATAGCCATCCATAATCATAAAAATAAATTCAGATCTGAGAAAGTGAAGATAGTACTTATGGAATTCGAAGTACCTGACGGCGTCGGTTCGAAGAAGATCAGGCGAGAATCGCTCTTTTAGTTTTTTATTTCTTCGAGAAGAAACAATATTTTAATTTTCAGCTATTTGGGGGGTTATACTTATAAGTATCTTTGCAGTGTTTTCTACGAGAGCAAGACCGACAGAGAAAGAGATTGAAACAATATATCTATTGGATTTTTTAATTTTCAGCTATTTTTCTTTCTCTTTGCAGTGTTTTCTTCGTAACTTTTAATAATTATATTTATCATTAAGAGTAATTTTCTCTATAGTTGCTTAATTATGAGAATGTTTTATTTTTGACCATTGATATTTTAACTTTATCAATCATAGCACTCAATTATTTAAATAATATTATTCAGGTCACTAATCGTTGAAAGACAATGGAAATGCTAATTTGTTGTTAAACATATTTGTATAATTACACATATGATCTTCATTGCTAACATATTATATCAATCTAGTTCTAACACTTATGTGTATTATGTAATAATATGATGTGACAAATAATAATCTGAAGATGAAATTAGAACGTGCAAAAGTTTAAAACTAATTTAGAACAATAGTCATAATTTGAATATGAAAATGAAACATTTAAAATTTTAAAGATCAATTTAGAATGAAGGTTATAGTTTGAAGATAAAATTAGAGTATTCAAAAATTTAGAAACCACCTTAAAATAAGGGTCGTAGTTTGCAACTATGTTGTAATAAACTTTTTTTAATTATAATCCTTAAAATACTAAAATAAACCACTACTCTTAGGGATGGGCACGAGTCGTTTTTTGGCTAACCCGACCTCATCTTTTAAAAAATCCGACCTGACTCGAAAAGTATATACATAAACTCAAACCCGACTTGATCTATTAAAAAAATTAAATTTTAGGAACCTAATTATAAAAAATCAATTTTTATAATTTTATTATAAAAATATATATAAAGAGAGAACATTATTGTGAATATCCTTAAAATGTATATAAAAAAATTACACTATTAAACTCTAATCAAATAAGATAATTTTCACTCTTAATAAAAATTAACCTTAATAAAAACATGTCCCAAAATTAACTTTTTACATTAAAATAATCTGACCCGATCGAGCAGAGTCGAATAAAATACCCATCCCTAACTAGTGTAAATTCTAAAATGTTTGTTCGCAACGCACAATTTAGCTAGGTCTTAATCAACTGAATTTAAAAACATTTTAGGCCCAATTGAAATAAATCTTCTTCGAACCCAAAGGCCCATAAAAAACCTATAAAATGCACCTCGCCATCGTCTTGCAATTCACAGTTTAAATTCAAAACCCTAGTTCCCCTATCACCGCCAAAAAGATTGATTTTTTTGAATAGAGCTAAATTATATTAACCCTATTTCTCACAAGGTCTTTGGAAAGTAAGGAAAGAGTACGTATATATGATTAGATTTCTTCGTCCGTGCATCTTATTGATATTTATTTAAAAATATTAATTTTTTTCTGATATATATATTTGATAGAATTGAAAGAACTTTAACTTAAAAATTAATTCTTAATTTCTTAAATTTTAAATTATTTGAGTCTTATTTTGTAACTTATTTTATATAATTTTTTTAGTTGAGTTTATTTCTTTTTACGTGAGGACCTTGTCCCCGAACACACTATGATACTGACCCTTAACACACTTTGACACCCGGTTGAACAAAAGAAGTCGGAAGGAGGAGTCTGATTCTTTGTAAAATCCAAAAAAAAAGGAGGAAAAAAGGAATGGTTGAAGGTAAAAAGAGGGTGGCCAATGGGTCCAATCGGCATTCGATGGAGGCAGAATGGCTAATGGTGTACATAGAGAAAGTAAAATGAGAGAAAAAATTAGAGTTTTTTTTTCGTATTTTGAGTTTGTTGTTGACATAAATCACAATATATCAGTTATTTGAAAATTGAAAGAAAACAATAGTATTATAGCTTTTTACTGGTTAATAAAATTTTTTAACGGTAATTAATTTCGGAGCACCTAAAATTATAACAGTTGAAAGTTTAAATAATTATTTTTACAAAAAATACTTTAAGCATCTAAAATTTAAAAGTGTATAATTTGAGCACTTATTTTTCATTTAAGCCCTTTTATCCATCAAGTTTCTAAGACTGGATCAGAATAAGCAGAATAGCATTGAACTTGTATTTCACTCACAAGCTGTTGCCTTCAACCGTATTGTTCAAAAGATTGAAACAGAAAATCGAGTTTCAGACTACAATAAACAATACATAAACAGAAAAAATGGAAATGGAAAGCTGAGTTAAAACCTCCCATGTTTTATCTTCAATCCAGACCGATCTGAACATGGAGGATCCATGTCTTCAGGGACGTGTTCGATGATTTCCATATCATTTAGCCATTTCCTTACCTTCAGTTTCTGATACCATTAAAGTGCAGTTTGAAGAAACAAACTTGTCCTGTTTTCCATTAAAATCAGTTCTCTCATGTTTCGTTTTTTTGCTTAAGAAATTCAAGGTCTTTCATTTGCATTTGGACAGCTTCCTTTGATAATGGCTTTGGTTCTGGTACAATGTCTGCATCATCACCGCCTTCTGCTACTTTGGTTGCCTTGTCATTGATGATTTTTTGAATCGTCGATTGCTCAACTGTTGGGAAAACCGCTGTTAGCATAATATTTAGCAAGCTCTTGTCTTCCTCTTCTATCGGATCTCTCCCGAAGCAACGTACATAAATTGCCTCGAGGGCCTTTTCAGCTAGAATCTCCATGGGAAGAGTTGGGGCACCTGCATTCAACTTCGCTCGCCTCTGTACAAAGTATATCAGTAAGTACATATATAAATTCATACACACATACATATATAATTCAAATAAGCTGAAATGAGCATAAAAAACTCCATGAACAACATAAAAATGGAAACAAAAACAAGCACGCAACCACATAGGATGGTAATTGTCAAGCAGTTCTTCATTCACTCTTCTGTTATTCAAGTTAAAAGCTATTGAACCATGTTACTCAAACATTTTATTTTACTTGAAGTATCCGTGTCTGATACATTTGGAAATTGATTGGTGTGTGGATACGAACTTTCTAGGATACTCCAAATACACGGAAAAAACCAGAAAATTTGAATATACCTGTATTAAATACATATTCATACCAGACACATATTAAACCTCAGTAACATAAAAGCACTGTCCATATCCACAAAATCTAGCTAGCAGACCAGCTTATACTACCCTTCCTGTCATGATAATGGTACTTGACTTTACTAGTGACAACAAACTATTTTACATCGACTCAAAATAAGGAGTCGTACACAGATACAGTATGTTTCAGACAATGAACTCTGAATAGAGAAGTATGAACTCTGAGTATAGGACTAAGAATCTTCCAAATATATAGAAAAACAGTTGGCCTATCTGTAGCTGCGACATACACATATCCAACACTCACCCGATCTAGGTAACTAGTGGCATCTAAAAAGTTTAGAATTTGATTCTCTTTATTCCCAATCTCGGGGCATAAATTCTCGACTTCGTCTCTAGTCACATGTTATAGTGAGTGAAGTGAAGGTTTCATGTAACCTAGGCAATTACTAAAAGTGATTGGCATGATATGAAGTGAAGAACTGCAATGGGATAATACGAATAAGATGGACTGACCTCTCTTGCTTCATCCATCAATGCAATAAAAGTCTGCTCTTCGAATTCAATATCATTCGAAATCCGAATCCTTGCCACCCCCTCCAGTATCTCCTCGGATTTAAGAAGACCGGCACCAACAGCCGCTAGCCAACAACATAGTAGAACATACAAAGGATCCCCTGCCTGTCCAAAAACACAAACCCCATCCCAAAATCTTCATTCATGTTAGAACATAAGAAACTCTAATACCATGTTACAACATAAGAAAACGAGATAACTGCTAAGACAAGATCAAAATAACACAACAAATACAATACATGATTCGGTCACCTAAATCCACGAAAGATTACCAAGACTAAGGGCGGGCAAAACTCGACTTGTTCCACTCCACACGTTTTGACTCAAAAAAAAAAATCTCAAATAAAGTTTGATTTATAAAATAAAAATTCAAATAAATCGAAGTTTTTATCAAGTTCGAGTACTGATATATATGGTTATAAAAATAATTTAAATTGTAACTTATTAGTACCATAACACTATAAATTAAATGTTTACATTTAAATTTAAACGACTCAACTCAAATATTATAATCTCGTCGAAACTCAAACAAATTTCATATAAAATTGACCTTATAAAATTGAAAACTTCAACTCGACTAACTCAATTTTCTTTTACTTAATTCGAACGCCCACGCCTACCCAAAACACAACTTTATTAACATAGTAATAATCTTAACTAGTGAAAAACGAGATTAAACAGTGAAGAAAATTACCCTCCCTCTCCTCTCTTGGAACTCATAAAAGGCTCTGGAATCAGTAACGGTGCATTTCTTGCCGACCTTCTTCTAAATTCGGCAAAATCAATTATATCCCCACCAACACCGCCTTCGTCACTTAGAATCCTGGCGACGAGCCCAATTATAGGGAGAGAACCGATGACTTTTTTAGCGAAACCGGAGATGGAATTTGGGTTTTCCATGTAAGCTCTGATAACCAAGGTGTAGGCGCCACTGAAGGAGCTTGAATGTTTTCGCCTTTGTTGTGGCTGTTGGCTTATTGGGTTGCTGTAACGTTGCCGGAAATGGAGAAGAGAAGGTGAAACTTGGCTGCACGACGAGAGAATTTTGTGCGTGTGGAGAGACGATGGCAATGGCTTCGCTGCTGCCATCGATGTTTTGTTCGAGTTTGTAATTGTAATACCGATGCTGTGTTTTCAGCCGCACGTTTATATATCCATTAATCTCTCCTTCTATTTTGATTTTGGGTAAATTAACTTCCAGGCCTTTAAACTATTAAAATAGTTTCAATCAAGTCACTTATTGTTAATTTTTGACATAATTAATGACGTGATAATTAGATAAATTTATATAATAACACATTTAATTCTCTTCATTTATACATGTTAATAGTCTCATATATCACCATCTAATTAGAGATTTTTATTCTAATTTTTAAGTTATTTAATTAAATATTTTTTCATCTAAATTAATAGAACATATAAGTAACAAAGGCTAAATATATAATTATATAAATTTAAAATTAATAATCGGTAATTTAATTAAAATTATTTTAATAGTTTATTGGCCTAACCGCAGAATATATACGTGAATAGCAAATTCAATATTTTGAGTGGGATTGTAAATAAATTGAGTTTGAACATTTATTTATTTTAGACTTTTTTATGTTCGATAAAATTTTAAAATTGAATTCATGTTTATTTTTGTGTATTTATATTTATTTATTTAAGTTTATTCATGGATATTAAACGTACATACGAAATATTCAGAAACATTTTCATGTTTAATGTTAACAAGCATTAGAAGGATATGTTTACATACATTAGAAAAAATGTTGATGAATATATATATATATATATATTTGATTAAGAATATATAATTAAACATGTGCAAAAAATTAAAAATTTTGTTATTGAACAGAAAATTAATAAATTGCAAATAAACATATTTGTTATTTTGAATTTAAAACAACAAAATACAAATATTAATAAATATATCATAATTAAAATAATACATAAATACCAATAGCTCGGTATCGTTTAAGCATGTCTCTAGTTCGAGGCTTTGCGTAAGCAAAAAAATTTGTTTAGAAACCAACCTACTAAAGTCAAGTGTGCTATATAGGCCAGTTCAAATTAATCAAGACAAAAATTTGAAGAATCGAGAAATAACAAAAAAAAATAACACATAAACAATATAATAATCAAACAATGAATGAGTTTTGAACGAGGTTTGAATATTTTTTGACATAGGTTTAAATAATTTATTAAATGAACTTTAAATGAATATAAATAAGTTTATTAGTATTGTGGCTCTTTTTCATTAAGATTTTGCCGCAACCTTCTTCATTGATCGAGCGTAGAAAGGTTTATATTTTCTATTTTATTTAGTTGGTAACAATACCTATTTTGATGTTGGTTGCCAATTGCCATATCTGTATTTTATTTTTTAGAATTTTAATAAAAATAATTTCGACTTTGTGACACGTTTATTTATATCTTCTGACATATTTTTTCCTTAGTCATTTGGCCGTCTTTTATTTTATATTTTTTCAGGGTTGGATTTGATACGCTACGACAGATCAAGGATGACGCTTATTTGTAATCCTGCTGATATTTTATGCTCTGGACCTTTAGATTGAATTTAGATACGTGGTTGCGCTCGTGGATAGTTTCTCATGACGCTCGGCTCTGATTTACGATTCTTAATGGTCTCTAATAGCTTAATCCCCTTTTGTGGTTTGTTTTACTGATGAGTTTTTAACATTTTTCATGTATGGTCCTTGTATGATCTAAAGTAACTAGTTTTAGGAAAATGTCTAAATTATATATTTAATTTATGATTATAGTTGTAAACACTTATTGTAATTTTGAGTATTTTTTCGTTTAATAAAACAAGCGGCTTCTATTAAAAAATATTAATATTGTAAAAAGTTTATTAATGAGTATAAATGAATGAAACTTATCTTATTTGTGTTCAATTTGTATAATAAACGAGTATCCTACTCTTGTTTATACTTGTTTAGTTTGATGAATGAACTGAACTAAAAAAATTTATCGAATGTTCTCTTTAATTATTATATGTGAGCTTTATTTAGAAAAAAATTAAAAAAATTCAACCGATTGAAACAGTTTTAATTTTTTTTAATATATTATTTTTCTGTAATTATTATTGAAACTAAAAATTTAACATATAAAATCGAAAATAGATTATTGATTCGATTATTGCTATTATTCTTTTTTGAACAAATTATTGCTATGATACTGACTGTATATACTCAACCATGAATGTCATATATATTCTTTAAAAATTAATATATTAGAGATTTATTAATTAATTGAATAAATAAAAAATATTTTATTTTATCTTTTGTGATTCGAATCTTTAACATTTACCTTTGAGATGTAAAATTTATGTACTTAATAAAAAATCAACACCTAAACCCTAAATTTAGGATACAAAGTTAGAATTTAGGGTGCATAGTTAATATTTAGGGTTTAAGTTTTAAGGTAATATGATAGGAGATTTAGATTTTAACCTATAGACCCTAAATTTTAACCCTAAACTCAAAATTTTACGAACAACTCATAAATTCAAAGTTACCATTTAAACACATAAACCCTAAATAGAGTCTCTAGACTCTAAAACTAAGGCGTTAGTGCACAAGCACTTGTGCATGAAATAATTATCCATAATATTATGGATAATTATTTGATACACTGACGGTGAAAACTTTTAATTTCACATGCGCTTTAGTTTTAGGGTGGGGTTTAGTGGTTTATGTTTAGTAGTTTAGAATTTAGTGATTGTGAATAGAATTAGTGTTCAGAGTTAGAATTTTAGAGTATAGGTTAAAACTTAAATCCTCAATATGTTATTCTAAAATCTAACCTCTAACCTTTGAACCCTAAATCTTAACCCTAAATTTTACCCCAAAACTTTACGCCCTAAATTGAATCTCTATTAAAACTAAGTTGCTTATGTAAACTAAAAGTTTTCGCTATAAGTGTATTAAATAATTATCCACAAACGCTTGTAGAAACATTGTTTGCACAGACACCTTAATTTTAAAGTTTAAAGATTATGTGTTTGAATGTAGTAATTTCCATCGCTAGTGTATTGAATATAATTCATAATATTAATGTGTAGCCAAAATTCGAGTTTCATCCACTGATCCAAAGTAAATAAAAAAAAAGTAAAAAAGATGCCAGGAATATTTTGTTTATGTTCCCGCATTAGTTACACAAAATACCATTTATTAGGGCAATCTTGATTCTTGGCGGCTCTTCCACATTCCCTAAAATTCTTCTTTTCTATAGTTATTTTCTCTTTCACTCTCTCAAAATTTGTTCTCAAAAGAAATGGGTGCTAACCGTAATGAAAACCTCTTTCTCTCCGGATTGTAACTTGTCTCCTCCGCACGACCGCCGGCTATCTAAACACGTCCGTGACAATGTTCACGGCAGCATTTATCTCGACACTGTATGTATTTCATACTCTCTCTCTCTCTTAAAGCCTTTTTTTTGGTAAAGTGCCTTGCACATCTGAGTAGAAAAAGTTTGTTAAATTTTTAATCGGAGTTGTAATCATCTTCACTGTTTCGATATACTAAATCAAACTTCTTAAGATTATTACTGTTTTTAAATTTTAATTTTCAATTTCCGTTGACTGGAGAGTGAAGACCGAAGACGAATACTGTAGCCGAGTTTTTTTTCTTCATTTTAATGAATGTGATTAATGATAATAAATATATTTAATTTTATGTTTCGTTGCAGCTCTCTTTGAAGTTTATTGATACCGAGCAATTTCAAAGGTAAGCTGATTTATATTCTGTTAATGTTTTAGCTTCAATTCAGATCTCATTTTATTGACATTGTTTCTCTATTGTCGTGATACAGGCTTCGTGAGCTGAAACAACTAGGTAAAGTTCATTTCCATGTTCTTTACCATTCTTTTTCCTATGAGAATGAGTTTTTGAATTGTGAATTGTATCAAATGCATATGCGTGGTTGAGATGGTTGATTTATACCATATAATATAAATCAGTGTCAGAGAAGTTTTTATATGATAAATTTTGAAATGGCTATGGATTTGTATAGTATAGTTGTTACATAGAAAACTAGGATTTTTTATGTTTTTTCAGACCTCGTCGATGTTTTTGTTTTGGATAATGAACACATCACTCTCTACATAAAAGCAAGGGACCAATGTTGTTTTTTTCTTATTCCTGTTGAAGTAATATCTTAAGGTTGTTCACTTGTATCAGACTAAACATTGGCAATTTGTCATTTCATTCCATTGCTTTGGTGTTGATTTTTCCTAAATTTGTACAATGTTTATTTTATGTAGTTTGCCATAATTCACTGAGCTCACATGCAAGGCTGTAACATGCTGATGTGACTAACTGTTAATTTGTTTCAGGATTGGCACACATGGTTTACCCAGGGGCTGTGCATTCCAGGTTTGAGCATTCTCTAGGTGTATATTGTCTTGCGGGTGAAGCTATCCAAAAGCTCAAAACCTATCAGGTATACTTTATTTTTCTGCTATTCCAGTCTACCATATTCTATGTATATATTCTAAGATCCACTTGTGTAGGGTTCAGAGCTTGGTATTGATCGATTTGATGTTCAAACAGTGAAAGTTGCAGGTAAAAACTTGTTTCCCTGGAAGGTTCTTTTTATTTTAGGGTAAATTACACAAGTGATCGCCGAATTATTTGAGAATACTTATTTTGACCATCGAATTAATCAACTTTTCAATCAAACTTATTAAATTGACCTATTTTGACCATCGCCATTAAAAAACTAACAGAGATGTTAGGGAAGGGTGACGTGGCAGTTAACTGAAATTTGTAAAATTATACATTTGGTCCTTGTTATTTACTTAATAAATTAATTTGATCTTAATTTTATTTTAAAGTAAATAAAATTAATCAACAATCAAATGATGACACGTGTCATCACCCAATTAAATAAATTTACTCAAATTCTAATTTATTTTATTTAATATATTTTTCTTTCTAATCAGGTGGTGACACTACCTGGTTAAAGGAAAATTAATCAAGAATGAAAAAATAAGGAAAATTAATCAAGAATGGAAAAATAGTTTTATGGTGGTTTAAACTTGGATCCAAAGTACAATACTCTCCTGCCTTTGCCACTACACCAAATTACTCTTAATGATATAAATTGTACAATTTTATATACATATCTTATAATACAGTAAATGTTAGGAAAAAAAGTAAAAATAGTTGGAAGGAGACTCGAACCTAAATCACTTGAGATGTGTATAATTAAACAAACATTCGATTTAATTTAAATTTAAAAATTATCAAATATTCGATTTTAAAAAATATTCGATTAAAAAATTGATTTAAAATATTTGAATATTTATTAAAATATTCAAAAAAGAAAAAAATATTAAATAGAATATTTAAAATATTTGAATATTTTTAAATCAAATTTCTTTTTTAATTGAATATTGAAAATATTAAATCTAATATTTAAAATATTTGAATATTTTTAAATCAATTTTTTTCTTTTAAATTGAATATTTAAAATATTAAATCGAATATTTAAATTAAATCGAATATTTAAAAATATTTGAATATTTAAAATATTAAATAGAATAATTAAAATATTTGAATATTTTAAATCAATTTTTTTCTTTTAATTTTTAATAAATATTGGATTTAATTTAAATATGAAAAAGAAAAAATATTCGAATATTTTAAATCGAATTTCTTTTCTTTTAAATCGAATATTTTTTAAAATAAAATATTTGATAATTTTTAAATTTAAATTAAATCAAATGCTTGTGTAATTATACACATCCCAAGTGTTCTAAGTTCGAGTCCTCTTTCAACTATTTTTACTTCTTTTCTCCCTAACATTTATTGTATTATAAGATATGTATATAAAAAAGTGCAATTTATATTGTTAAGAATAGTTTGGTGTAGTGGTAAAAGCATGAGAGTATTGCCCTTTAGTCCCAGATTCAAACCACCATAAGGCCATTCTTCTATCCTTGATTAATTTTCCTTTAACTATGTGGTGACACGTGTCACCATCTGATTGGAAGGAAAAATATATTAAATATTAAATAAAATAAATTAAAATTTGAGTAAATTTATTTAATTGGGTGATGACAAATTTATTTAATTGGGTGATGACACATGTCATCATCTGATTGGTTGATTAATTTTATATGTTGCATTATTTATTCCTTGCTTCCTTTTTTCTGTTCTAAATATTAAAAAAATTGATCAACCAGTGATCTCACATGTACGTATGTATCAATCTGATGTCTTTTGCATAAAATGATATTTTGATAGTTAATCAGTACATTACTTTTCTTCTTGTCTTAGCCTCTTAGGTAATGTTAGGGTTGAAAAATGTGGTTTTCATCCATTTTACGTCTAACCTATTTTCTAGGGCTCATGAAGAAATGTCAGCGAAGCTGATTGATCATATTGTTGACGAGCACCATATTGATGTTGAATCTGAGATGATTAAAAGAGTCAAGGTAAGTTGATCTTGTTAGGTGTTTTTTCATACACAATGTTCTTTTTTTTTTTATTCTGCATGATTTTTTTCTTTCCTATGGCATGTCTAGAATCCTCAGAAGTGGTGTTCTATGCAGAGCCATTTGAGCTGATGTAGCAAATATTTCCAAATATACTTAAAAGTGTGAGGAAATTATATACTAATAATTCCTGTGTTATTTGAACTTAAACCATACTTAACTATATAATTTCTTTCTTTTAACTCCTTCACTTGCCAGTAAGCAGAACTAGGGTGGGCAAAACTCGACTCGAAAAAACCGAATTATTCGACTCGACGCGAAAAACCCCCGACTCTTTTTGACTCGACTCGTAATTTCATCAACTCGTCTCGACTCGAAAAAAATTCAAATAAAGTTTGAGTTATGAAATGAAAATTCGAATAACTCGAAATTTTTAATAATTAGTTAATCAATTTTCATATTCGAGTCAAGTCTGTCAATTCTGCATGATATATTATGTATATCACATGTAAAAATATGAAAATATATATATATATATCGTATATGCATATAGAAAGCCGTTAAAATTGGAATCTATATGTGCACCGTCCAGCCCTAAGCATATGCATATAAAAATATATATGTGCATCGCTACGTATATGCATATATATATATATATATGTATATATATGTACAATTAAATTTGTACAGAAGCTCGAAAACTTGATGCGACTTGACTCGAATTTCATAAATTCGATTCGAAAAAAATTCAAATAAAACTTGAATCGTAAGATATGATTTACAAACTTGAATAATTCAAAATTTTTTGACTCCGCTCGATCGAACGCCCAGCCCTAAGCAGAAGCAGAAACTTTCCTGATGTCTACCTGTTTATTTCTTCTTCCATATATCCTTATAATTTCTGCTTGCAGCTCTTCCTTTCTCTTTGATCCTTATGTTTATGATAAGAATCATTGAATAGGCCCACTTAAAAAACAAGGGGCTCATTAATCTGTAACTGGATATGAGAAACAATCTTGGTTTCCTTTTGCTGGATTGATTTTCATCCATATTCATTCATTTATTTTCCAGGAAATGATACTAGGCCTAGCTAGCTCTGAGGTTGCACTGCCAAAAGTAAGTATTCATCTCTAACATCCATTTTTTAGGGCATATGTTGATCACTGGATTTTCTTCCCTCTCTGATATTAGGAAAAAGTATGGATTATTTCTTTTCTTTATCATGGTACATTCACTACTGTGTGCTCATTTTGAAGAGTGCAAAGGAGAAGCAATTCTTATATGATATTGTTGCAAATGGCCGGAATGGAATTGATGTGGATAAGTAAGTCAAAATTAATTATTTGTCCACATTTCCATCAATTTAATTTCCAATTTAAATGAAAGTATTTAATAACGTGAAATTTTACTTGTGTAGGTTTGATTACATTGTCTGCGACAGTCGAGCTTGTGGCCTAGGATGTAGCTTTGATTTCCACAGGTTTTGGTTACATCTTCCAGGCATTTGGCTTGTAATTTCTGTTATCAATAAATGCATTAAAAAGCGAAAGGAAAAATAAAAGTTACTATAAGATTTCTTCTGCCAGCATTATATGCATACTACACCACCTGCAGGTTGATGGAGACTATGCGAGTTTTGGGTGATGAGATCTGCTATCGTGCTAAAGACTGTTAGTATCACCTTTTTCATTTATTTGCAAAGTAGATGTTTAGTTTCAGTTTTAGTCCTTTTTTTATTAACTCCTGCTTAATATTGGTAAAGGGGGTACTAGATCTTAGCATCCACAAGTTATTTGCTACTCTTGCTGATCTTTTCGAACCCACTCTAAAGTGAAGGTATTCACAAAATTAAGTGTTTACCATTCATCTTGTTCAAACAAATCTTCTTTATGATGTTAACTGTTCTCTCCTCTTTTCTGTTGTGCAATTAGTAATGTAGGCTTACTTCTTATCTGATGTAGCAAGGGCTCATTTCATTCCATTGCAGGCAGTTGAGCTTATGGTAGTGGATGCTCTTTTGGAAGCAAATAGTTATCTAGAAATCTCATCTTCCATTCAGGATCCTTCTGAGTACTGGAAGGTTGGATAACATGCTTAGCATACTTTTGCGTTGCTAATAATTTAGAGTCCAAATGTATAACATGCTTGGAACTATTTTGTTCTTCGATTCCAGCTGGATGACTCAATAATCAAAACTATTGAGACAGCTCCAGATGAAGAACTTCGAGAACCTAGAGATTTGATTCTGCGCATTCGTCGGAGAAATTTGTATCAGGTGGAAAAGCTTCCCTTAATTTTACTCTGTCTTTGTGTTCTAATAATGGTAGCATGCTATTCTGTTTTTTTGGGTTTTTTCCCCGTTATGTGGAAGACGAAGCTTATTATATATATAATGGTTTATTTTCTGTGGCAGTTCTGTAATGAGTATTCAGTTCCAAAAGACAAATTAGAGCATTTCAAAAATGCCACTGCACAAGACATTGCTTGTTCACAGGTCATTTCATGATATTTTTTTCCATCGACACGTACATGATCTTATGTATCTGTTCTTGAGCTAAATGATTGAGTAGTCTCCGATATTGACATGATTAGGGATGGCAAGGGGCTGGATTTGGACTAGATCCAGTTGGATCCAGACTTATTTTTACATATTGGATTCAGACCCGTCCTAGATTTGTGGGTCTAAAAAATTGGGATCTAGATTCAGATCCAAATCTAATAGATCTCACGAATACGGGTCTAAAACGGGAAAGTTAAAAAAAAACGTCCATTCGACCTACTTTTTAACATAATAAAACTATCATTGGCTAATTTCATATCACATCTCCAATGGAGGAAAGATTAATTTCAATACAACTAGTAATAGAATAAAAATGATAAATTTGACCCGAATCTGTAGGGTCTAGGTCTGAATTTTAGTGTCAGATCCGTACTTTAATAAGAGAATTCAAATTTGACCCGAATCTGTAGGGTCTAAAATTTTAGGATCCAAACCCTATAAAATGAATTTGGATCTACGAATTCGAGTCGGTCCAAGATCCATCCCTAGACGCAATGCAATTTAATTTTAACAGAAAAATGGAGTACTGCTAAAAGAAGATGATATTGCTGTTTGCAATGTCCGAATTGATTTGACTCGGGGAAGGCAAAATCCTCTTGAAAGATATTACGAGGCTTTTATGCTCAATTAGAAGAAGCAAATATTTTCCTTGTTTTTTTGGGGGGTTTCATCTTTGACACTTACTTTTCCTGTTCATTTTGTTGCACTTCTACTCTTGCAGCATCAACTTTTTCAAGGTCCACTTTTATGTTTTCTTCCTGCTTGTTTGGTTTAAATTTCTTTATATTTTGATTGTTAGACAGCAGTAATGGGTGTATGCCTTTTTAATAAACTGGATCAATATTACCAGTATCCAACACTCATATATATGGGTACAAGGATATAATCTTCTAAGCACTCTCTCTATAGAAATCTTAAATTCCTGTCTGGATCCTGATACTGTTTAGGCATTTTGAGTTGTTTCATGCACAAGTGTCTGACAGGATTATGAGAGTGAGGAGAAGTTCTCCATACCAGATGATCTAACCAGTCATTTGTTGCCTACATCTACTCGAAGAAACCTGAATTGGTCTGTGGATTCGAATGAAATTATTATTTGTTTGTTATATTTCTCTTTTCCATTAGTTTAGTCGCAATAATTTGTTCCTTTTCTATGGAGTTAAAGCTCAAGAGAAGAAGAAACGACGCATTTGAGGTGACATTTGTGTTTATGGTTTCTTGTTAGTCCTTTTTTTTGTCCAAAAATACACAGAGAGAATAGTTTCATTCTCCACACGTAAAGTAAATACAGTTCAAAAGTTTTCCACATTACAATAGCCATTGCAGTTTTCCCTAAGCTTGAAAGAGAACCGTAAAGGCATCAAATGAACCATTTTGTATAGTTGGTCATTTGCTTTTTGGGATTTTATATGGACCATCGTTATCCACATTTGAACTCCTTAGAAGTGTGTATGTTTTTGAGCTATCAAGCAACAGCTATTTCAATCTGAAGGGTACTGATATATATATATATATATATTGTATAACCACCTATATCCAACTTCTCCGGATCGGATATTGTAGAGGCTCACGGAATGTGTTCTCCGTGGGAAAGGATAAGACGATTGAGGCTGCTTGACAGTAAAAATCACAGGCATTATAGGCTGGTGATCATTTTCCCAGTTACCACGAGGATAATTGGTGAAACAATTGCGGGGCTGGGAGTGTGACTGCCCTTCCAGTCTCCTCTCTAGAAAGTAAAAAAATAATAAAATAAAAAAACCTATTTCTTTTTCAAGTGTTGCATCATTGCTTTGCACTAAGTCAAGAAAGGTGAAGAACATCACGTGCTTCATGCAGTTTGAGCTCGACAGTGTTCAATTCATGGGAAAGATAATGGTTTTAGGGTCACTTGAACCCTAATTAGAAATTTGGAGATGATTATTGAAAAAACAATTACATGTTCAAGTAAGTTCAAACTTTTGAGTTCCAAGTTATAACTTATAACAATAACATTACCGACTAAATTAAGATTTAATCATTATTATAATAATTTCTAAATGTTACTCTTACCTCATTTTATTTGATTAAAATTATAATTTGTCAAAAAAAGTTGTTCAATAAAAAAATTAATTCAATTATATGCATTTTAAAAACATATATTTAATTATTTTTATATGATATAAATATAATTATTTGTACGTATAATTAGTAAAAGCAAGATGATATTGTGTTGATAAATATACTAATAATATTTAAAATAAAAATTTTATGTATACAATTACACACAAATAAAGTAAACTTTACCATATTGCATGCAAACCTAATAATAATAATAATAATAATAATAATAATAATAATAATAATAATAATAATAATAATAATAATAATAATAATAATAAACCCCTTTATAACTTCCATTGGGTAATTGTTGAGAATACCATTTCTGAAATGAAAGGGTCAGTTTAGTTTTACTTACAAACATGGCCAAACAAAACAATTAAAATAGAAATTCACCTAAAAAAGCAATTTAAAGAGAAGGTACTTTTGGCTCATAAGTTTATACATAAAAAAACAACTACAATTAGAAAGAAAGAATCAGCAGAAGGAAGGAGCAGAATCCATATGCCCCTGCCAACAAGGCTTCTTGTGAGCTTTAAAAGAAACAAATCAAAGACCCAACCTTTTATTTTCCACACACTCATATATATATAAGACTATCATTGAGTTATTGTTTGTAGTATGTTTCGAACAAGAGAATTCTAGTGAAGAATTTATTTCCCCAAAGATTGCTCTATTTGTTGGTGCTTTAGGAGCGAAGTTGTGAATTTTTAGTTGAGGTTGAGAAGATGAAGGAGAGAAGTGAAGGTGGTGGTGGAGGGTATGTAAGAGCTGATCAGATAGATTTGAAGAGCTTGGATGAGCAACTCCAAAGGCATCATAGTAGAGCATGGACACTGGAGAAGAGCAAGAGCATGAAAGAGGAAGGCAGCGGTGGCAAACTGCTAAGGCCAAGCAACACCGTGAGGAGACAAGAGTGGGAAATCGATCCTTCTAAGCTTGTCATCAAAGGTGTCATTGCTCGTGGCACGTTCGGTACCGTTCACCGCGGTATTTACGATGGCCAAGATGTTGCTGGTATGCACTTGTTCCTCTCGTTTCCCTTTACCAGATATGTTGCTGAGCGACTCTAATTGTTGTTTAACATGCTAAGCTTTTTTCATATGAAACCTTTAGTTTATAGATCAACAAAATGTTAATTTCCAAGTCCATTGCCTTTTAATGTTTCCAAGTTTTTCAGCTTCCGTTTGTTTAGCTGTTGAGGAAATGCAGGTAAAGAGAGAAAGAAACCACAACTTTGAATCTTCAATGTTAATAAAAGTTTTCCCTTTTCTTAATAGTAAGCAACAAGTAACATCTATCTTTACCATACTTTCTTTTTGTTTCCCCAGAATTTTCGGCTCATGAGATGGAAAATACATTCACTACTCACCACTGTAGTAAACAAATTTCCTGTTATTTGATTCACAAAGAAGCCTGTGATCAGAACTTCTGGAAATCCGTGATTCTTCTTTTAGGTGGCAGTTAGTTGCACTCCTGCAGTGACTTAAATTATGTTCTTTTTCTTTCCCTCTCCCTAACCATTCATGTGTTCGTATTTATTGTTTCCATGCACTCATCTTTTATCTCAACTTTTTGGAGATAAAAAAGCTAGAAAATTAAAAGAGCCTCTCCCATTGACATTATGAGAAGCTGCCAGATAGACCTTATCTCATATCTCATCTACTAGAAGAAAAAAAATACCATCTGAAGGCGGATAAAGCAACAGGGGCAGGTAGAGGCCTCGAGTCGCTTTCGCTTGTCCGGAAATTTACCCCCTACATTACCACCCTAATTATGTTTCTATGATCAGCATGGACTTAACTGAATGAGTATATTTGGGACCTATGGTAGCTCTTTCTTTGATTGATCATTGGGACAGTTGCTTTGGTATTTCTTTCATGATTGTTTGTTGTTGTTTTTATGTTTCGGAAATAGAAAGAGTTGGTTGTACTGGGATCTTTGTTTTTGTGTTTTTCTAACTGTTTATTTCTTCAAACTGTTGCTTAGTTAAACTTCTTGACTGGGGAGAAGAGGGCCATAGATCAGATGCTGAGATAGCCTCACTCAGAGCAGCTTTTACACAAGAAGTTGTTGTGTGGTATAAGCTTGATCATCCTAATGTAACTAAGGTATTCTTTCTTATTCTCATGGGGTTTTTTGTTCTCTTGAAATACTTGTCGTGTTGACTCATTTTTTAACATGACTTCGAAGATATGATCCTCTAAATACATAAATAAAAAACTAGACAAATTAAACACGTCTATCCATGTCAGACGCAAACCATATCCGACACTAAGATCTGATCTGAGTAATATAAGTCTACTATGATAAAGGTAAATGTAGAACACATTCCGTTAGTCCATTCAAATTAGATACCGTAGATATCCATTATAGAGATGATTCTCTCGACCTAATTTATTTAATTCACAATATCATAATTCAAACTTCTAACCTTGCTTAAGAGATTTAACATCTCATTCTGTTAGACCAACTAGTAGTTGGTTAATTGTTTTTGCTAGAGATTATACTCGTCTTTAATCCGTGAGCTAAACATCTCATGCAGTTCATAGGGGCAACAATGGGGTCATCAGAGCTGAACTTACAAACGGAAAATGGTCATATAGGCATGCCAAGTAATATTTGTTGCGTTGTTGTTGAATATTGTCCCGGGGGTGCAATGAAATCTTACCTGATAAAGAACAGAAGAAGGAAGCTTGCCTTTAAAGTAGTAGTTCAACTGGCACTCGATCTTGCACGAGGGTCAGATTCCAGTGCCATATCAATACTCGATTTTGTTCTTACTTATCTATAAATATAGGAATCATATTCCAAGTGTGAATTGTAGTTAAGATCAAATTCTCAGATCATTGTGTTCAACATTTGCTGTTTTTCTGGTACTTTGTTAGGTTGAGTTATCTTCACTCGAAGAAGATTGTCCATAGAGATGTCAAAACCGAGAACATGCTTCTGGACAAGGCGCGTACCGTGAAAATTGCTGATTTCGGTGTCGCTCGACTTGAGGCATCGAACCCTAATGACATGACCGGAGAGACTGGAACACTAGGCTACATGGCACCAGAGGTATATTTTCAGCTTACATGCTTTCTGAGTTTCGCACTTCAACTTTCTTGCGTGTGAATGGCTTGTCAGGGGTTGTTATGGTTTTCTCAAGTATAGAAGAAGAATTTTGACCTTTGCTTATTTTTGAATTTACATACCGAGAAGACATGTGTATCATATACGAAAGCATATATTACTCGAATTTGGATGCGAGTGTCAGAATTGAGCAGCACATGTAGGTATTTTAAGAAAGAAAAGAAAAATCAGGACAACCTATGTTCCTAGAATTATCAAATGCAGGGTCTCAGCATTATCTATATGTTATGATCTAACCTTGTGAATCTGAAATTGAGACAGGTCCTTAATGGCAACCCTTACAACCGAAAGTGTGATGTATATAGTTTTGGCATATGTTTGTGGGAGATATACTGCTGTGACATGCCATATCCTGATCTTAGTTTCTCAGAAGTCACATCTGCTGTTGTCCGCCAGGTATATTTATCTATCCCTATTCACTTTCTCGGCTGCAAAAACCTATATCAAGTCTATATTCTCATACACATATCTAAATATATGCATGACACAAATACTTCAAGAAAAATGAATCAAAACAACATAAACAACTATAAACCGCAACGATTTTATGCCAATTATATATTATATTTTACCTAGACTTCTTATTTTCTAGAGTATTCAGGTATGGTTATGAAAACATGCCTGAATCTAATATTTTCATAGCTCGTGGCAATACTCTTTTTCTCTGCTCCTGAAAGTTATAAGGGTACTAGAGAATTAATCTAAAGCTAAAAGATGGGTGATAGATATTCAACTTTACAAACTACAGAATCTGAGGCCAGAGATACCTCGTTGCTGTCCAAGCTCACTTGCAAATGTGATGAAGAGATGCTGGGATGCCAACCCCGACAGACGACCGGAGATGGACGAGGTGGTGTCGATGTTAGAGGGCATAGACACATCCAAGGGAGGAGGGATGATCCCACATGATCAACCACAGGGTTGTTTGTGTTTTCAGAGATACAGGGGACCTTGATATTTTTACCCTTACCCCCCCCCCCCCATTGAACTTGAATTAAAAGAAAGCTTTCGGGGAATAGTTCCAATTTATTAATATATATGTATAGGAGGAAATTGTGGTGTTTATTAGTATTCAGTAAGAAATCTTTTCTGTAGCTCAGCCATCCAACTTCCAGTAATCCAGCCTCCATGGTCTGGTTGAGCTAATCATGAGATAATCAAGTGCCTTATGTTGACACCAGCAGCAAAGCAATAAAATCGATATAAAGAATACATATACATATATGTGTATATATATCATAGATGGATTCAAGAGAAAATTCAAATGATAGTACTCTTGAATATTAAATATTCATCCTACTATTTTTCCACTATACCAAGTACACCATAAATAATATTGTCTCACATAAACATTTTATTGCCAATCCTTGAGATGGTTCAGTCATAAAACATTCTAACTAATGATGGATACATCTGAAAGAAAAAAATTATTTTGAAACCAATCCCAGAACAGTATGCATTAAGACATTCAAAACAGATAAGATGTGGAGTTTGCATATCTACACTTACCCTTGATTTTAGGAACTGGGATTTCTAGGGCCTAATCAACTCGATCACAGATATGATCAGATCCTTACTTCAATGCCCTCCTTCAATAAGTGTGCTTTCACAGACTGAATGGGCACCTAAACTCCCCAATGAATCAAAATTGTTATCAAAGTTTAAATTCATTTCATTATCCATCAAGCTGGGAAAAAAGTGAGATTGTAAAAACATATTAAATAATCACCTCCTTTCGATGGAAAATGCCAGCAGCAAGAGCAGCTGATGCATTTGTTTTCATGAATACCTCCGAGAAGTGTTCAACAGCACCAGCACCGCTACTTGCAATTACGGGGATACTGACAGCATCGGAGATCAACTTTATTAAATCAATATCAAATCCTTTTCCTTGACCTGTAAAGTCAGCAAGTAGGCATTAAAACAAACAAAAGAAGAATAGACTTAATATTCTACTTGGTTGGACCACAAAATCACAAGTATACAATATTGTGTCTTCTGTACTTTTGATGGCCAAGGACATGTTTGATAATACTAGAGAGAAACCAAAAATGACTATTTATTTATCAGAGAAAAAATGGCATAATCTGGATATTGTCGATAGCACTTGACCATCTGTTGTAAATGCAAAGAAATGACTCTTGATGTAATTTTCAAAACAAAAGGAGCACTTATGTCACTGTTGTCAAGGCATGCTCCTAGCACCTGTGCCTGCGCACTAGAGAGCAAAAGCAACTCAGACCCTTTTGGGCAACAACTATTTGATTAGGTGCAAGCCTAGTGCACCTAGTCATGCTTTTTTGTAAGGTGATAGGCATAAAAAAGGTCCACCTAATTGAACTATTCATATCAAGAAAGGGATAGTATCAAACTCAATCAAGCATTCACGATATAACACTTTAGAGTTTATTATCGTTACTGACACAAATAAAAACAAACACACACACATATATAGCGCTTTACTTCACTCAGGCGAGTGCTTTTATTGCGCATTGCACCTAAAGAGATGGGTTCTAGTGCCTAGACTCACTTGACAACAGTGGAGCATCCGAAATGTTAATGTTGTGCTATAAACAATTACATATGAAGGGGAATTATGAGCGACGAGGAAGTTATTTATACCGTCACAATCGATGCAGTTCAATAGTATTTCCCCAGCTCCCAGTTCTTCAACAACTTTTGCAAGCTCATAAGCTCCAATTGGTCGACCCTCTCGTCCACCATTAACCTTAGGAACATAAAGCCATTCAAGATATGCATAAACTAAAGACTTCTGAAATGTAAATAGCAAGGAGATGAATATTTAATCATTATGCATTATTCATAAATAAATTAAGCAGCTAAAAAATCCGTCTGAATGCGACATGATTAAAGTTGCTACATGTGAGTTAATACGTGTATGATAGGTAATCTAACTCTATCATAACTATGTAGTTTAGTTATAATCTAACTCTATCATAACTATGTAGTTTAGTTATAATCTAACTCTATCATTGTAAAGGATAAAAGTTCAATCCTAATAGGTTAACTACTCTGTGTAAAACTCCTCTGTAAAAGTCTATAAATAGACTCCTTCTCTTGTATCGAAATATAACAAGAAGAGTATTCAAACTCTCTTTTCTACATGGTATCAAGTTAGGTCAATACTATCCCCTCAAAACTTTTTTTTCTTTCCCTTTTTTTTTCGATTAGATCTACATCTCTCCATGACTAATTCTGATCCTGCTACATCAGAAATTAGCTCTCAAAACAGCCCTCGTTCATCTGATTTCCAACTCTCGGATGCTTCTCTTTCTCCCATTACATCCTATAAACTAAATGGAAACAACTATCAAGTTAGGTCATTAAGGGCGTTCCAGTTTCTCTCAGGACTGAATGGAGAATTTGATGGAGCCAGCAGCAGGATTTTAGCCACTAAACCACTACCACTGGTTCGAGAAGCCTTTTCAGAAATCCGAAGGGAAGAAAACAGACTTTCCCTGATGGTGCCAGCAGTCCAGCAAACAGAAGCTTCTCTATCTCTTCTATGTCATCACCAGTAATAATGATATCATCAACATAGACAATTAGGAGAGTTATCTTACCATCTGGTGTAGCTTTTCTAAATAATGTATGGTCTGCTTGACTTTGCTTGAAATCATTCTAAACCATAGCTCTAGCAAACCTGTCAAACCATGCTCTAGGGGATTGCTTCAAGCCGTACAATGATCTATTCGGTTTGCACACTTTGTCTTTGTTGTGGTCTTCTCTTCTAAACAGGTGGAACCCGCATGTACACTTCCTCCTCAAGTCTACCATTTAGAAATGCGTTTTTGATGTCCAATCGATGTAGCTTCCAATCCTTGTTAATCGCCATGAAAGCAATATCTGATGGTGTTTAACTTTGCTACAGTGCAAAAGTTTCTTGATAGTCTACACCATATGATTGAGTAAACCCTTTAGCCACCAACCTTGCCTTGTATCTCTCAACACTCCCATCCGAATGGTACTTGATTTGTAAAGACCCATTTACACCCCATGACCTTTTTCCTTCTCGCAGATCTGTCATGCTCCGGTATTGTTCTTTTGTAATGCCTCAATTTCCTCTTCAATTGCTTTCCTCCATTCTCGGATTGTTAAAGGCCTCTTCCTTTGTCTTGGGAATTCTTATGTTTGTCAATGTTATTTGTGAAAAGCTTTGAATCCAGGCATTAATTTCCCATAGGCAATAAACATGTTAATAGGATGAGCAGTACATTTCCTTACCCCCTTTCTAATAGCAATAGGAAACTCATCTAAGTTAATGTAGTAGAATCTTGTGGAATAACATTACCTCCCGTCTCCAAAGCAGCAGGACTCAAAGCTAGTTCTTGGCAAGTGTTAGGCTGACTAACTGCCTCGGTCAAGTTTCTTTTTCTTCTTGTATAGACACTGAGTTGTCTTTCTGGTGGTTGTGGAGAGTTAGGTGATGTATGTGGTATAGTTTTAATCACTGGAGGAGGTGTTGTATAAGGGCTGGTAGTTTTAGACTGTGGAGAAGGTGTGTCTACAGGATTAAGAGTAGTATTCACAATTTCATTAGAAGTAGGCTCGGAAGAAGTATTTTGTAGAGCAGTGGTACTTACATCAAGAATAGGCAAGGAAATAATAGGTTGTGGATCATGCAAGGGCTGAGATTCCTTGTATCTCTCCCCATGAATTTCAGTTCCTGCAAAGTAAGGTTTATTTTCAAAGAAAGTAACATCAAAAGAGATATAGGTTTTCTTGGTAATGGGGCAGTAACACTTGTAACCCTTCTGACTCGATGAATACCCTATAAACACACAACGTAGAGCCCTAGGATCAAGTTTACTCCTATTATTGCGATGCACATGAACAAAAGATGTGCATCCAAAAACTCGAAGAGGAAGAACAGAGGATAATGGTTTGAAATGTGGAAATTTTTGGAAAAGAGTTTGAGTGGGTACTTTGAATCCTAGTGTCTTGCTTGGCATCCTATTGATTAGGTAGGTGGTGGCGAAGAAGAGCTTCCCCATAGATAATTAGGTGCATTTGGCAGAAAATAATAGGGACCTAGTTACCTCTAGTAAATGTCTATTTTTTTCTTTCGGCCACTCCATTTTGTTGAGGGTGTTGACACAAGAAGTAAGATGAAAGATGCTTTTTCTTTGAAAAAATACCCAAGAGATTTGCTAAGATATTCACTCCCATTATCACTCCTCACTATTTTAATTTGTTTTCGAATTGAGTTTTGACCATGTGATAAAAACTTTTAAAAATTCTCTCAACTTCATTTTTTTCTTTCATCAAAAAGGTCCAAGTTGTTCTAGAAAAATCATCAATAAACGACACAAACCATCTAGACCCAGAGATGTTTTTTTACTTTAGAAGGGCCCCAAATGTCACTGTGTATGATAGAAAATGGTGAAGTAGGTTTATAGTGAGAAGGAACATATGGTTTTTTCGTATGTTTAGCCATTTGACATACTTCACAAGTAAAAGAAGAGGGATTTTTATTAATGAAGAAATTAGGAAACAACTTTGCAAGGTAGTAGAAACTTGGATGTCCTAATCGAAGATGCAAAAGCATAATATCATTCGAAGGGAAACTGCTAGAAAAAACTGATGTTCTAAAGCAATTGGAAATAGAAGGATTGGATAGGGTAGGCCATCAAGGATATATAAGCCGTTACAGACCCTAGCACCGCCAATCACCGTCTTGAGCCTGTGCTCAAAAAAAACACAACCAGCAACCCCAAAGTTAACCTCACATTTAATATCCCGAACCAATTTGCTACAATGATAATAAATTGCATGTGAGTTTGGGAACATAAAGAACATCGACAATATGATCTTGCTACTCAATCGAATAGAACCACTCCCTTTTTTACTTGTTGTAAGGGAACCATCGGCTATCTTTATGGAGGAAGGAGACTTGTGGTTACTATAATTGTTGAAGAGTGTAGGATTTCCTGTCATATGATCAGAGGCACCAGAATCGACTATCCAATTAAATGCACTAGTTGTTGCTAAGCAAGAAATACTACCTTCAGTAGCTTTTAAGGCATTAGGAACAGGTTTAGATGATAGGTGAGTAAAAATCTGTTGGAGTTCCTCGATCTGTTGTCTAGCAAAGGAGTTCGAAACTAAGGACTTGGGAAGCCTTAGGTACTTCTTGGGAATGGAAGTTGCAAGATCAAAAGAAGGGTTAGTTATCAACCAAAGGAAATACATTCTAGATCTACTTACAGAAACTGGAATGCTCGGGTGTAGACCAGCAGAATCTCCAATGGAACCAGGTTTGAAATTCAGTAAAGATGGAATGGGGAATCCAGTGAATAAAGAGTCCTACCAAAGGCAGGTGGGAAAACTAATCTACCTCTCACTCACCAGACCTGACATTGCATACTCAGTGAGTATAGTGAGTCAACACATGAGTAGTCCTCGAGAAGAGCACATGGAGGCAGTCAATAGGATCCCGAGGTACCGAAGTTTACACCGTGGTCCGGACTTATTTTCAGAAAACATCCGCACAGAATCAGAAAAGTCTACATGACTAAGTCAGGGGGAGAACTAATGGATAGAAGGTCCGTGAGTGGCTATTGTACGTTTGTGTGGGGAAATCTGGTCACTTGAGAAGTAAAAAGCAGGTGTTGTATCTAGAAGAAAGGTCTGTTTAAGCGAATTGAGCTATGGCTCTTGGAATATGTGAGGGAATGCGGATTAAAAAACTCCTCATTGAGTTAGAGTTGGATGGAAAGTTAGAATTTGAGGTTTACAGTGATAGTCAATCAGCAATGAGCATTGCCAAGAATCGAGTGCAGCATGACCGGACTAAACATATTGAAATAGATAGGTACTTTATCTATGAGAAGGTCAATAATGGAGTAATAAAGCTTCATTATATTCCAACCAAGAATCAACTTGCTGATATCTTCACCAAAGCACTTCCTAGGGCAAATTTTGATGAGTTTTCATCCAAACTGGGTGTACACAACATATACACGCCAGTTTGAGGGGGAGTGTGAGTTAATACGTGTATGATAGGTAATCTAACTCTATCATAACTATGTAGTTTAGTTATAATCTAACTCTATCATAACTATGTAGTTTAGTTATAATCTAACTCTATCATTGTAAAGGATAAAAGTTCAATCCTAATAGGTTAACTACTCTGTGTAAAACTCCTCTGTAAAAGTCTATAAATAGACTCCTTTTCTTGTATCGAAATATAACAAGAAGAGTATTCAAACTCTCTTTTCTACACTACAGTTCCTTTTTATAAGAGAGTATGGGGTATCGCTAATTGTCAGATGGTTTGTTCGATAAGTTCCTTTTTGGTTTTACGGGAGGTATTTGCTTGCTTTGAATACGATCTAATTGTATGATTGGTTTAATGCATACCACTAGTTTAAAAAAGCTTTTCTATATAAATGCTTTATCAAAGATAATGCAAAAAGGCAGAGAGCATAGAACCCTACCGTACACTGATACCAAGCATATTCTTCTCCGTTTGGACCTGACACCAAAAAGGTATGTTCTAATCATTCATGTGAACTTTCTCAAACAGTGTCTTCAGAAAACTTCTCTCTCTCTCTCTCTTGTTCACACGCATCAGAATTTTCCATGGACAATGTAAATTTCAGATGAATGGTAAATAAAAGAGTAAGATCTTTATTTACCTGGTTTTGAGACCCGTATAGTCTTGAACTGCACATCATTAGGACCTTTAACATACACTCTACGAGGATCAATGCTTACAACCACTGCCTGTCAAATAAACATTCGATCAACATATAAGTTCATTCTTGATACTGCAAATATGATCAAGGGGGCAACAAAATGACAAATCAAAATTTGGCTTACAACAAGTGATAGCCAAAATTAGCAACAAAACTGACATCAGCTGTACAGGTAAAAAACATGGATCCAAATTTGGCTTACAACACCTGTGCTCGAAGCATATCTACTCATGGGTATGAGGATATGACCTAAATGCATGGAAAATTAAACATACTGTGTCCGACATACACACCGAGCCCAACACAACCATCTTCCATCAACAATTTGTCGGTTCCTTTTGTTCTTAAACATTTATTTTCCTCTAAGAAATACTTCTTTGTATCATTTTATAGTAAATATCAATATACAAGCAGTGAAAACTTCACAATCAGCCTATGGCAGGTTGATAAAATAAACATGGATACATATTTGTACGGGCATCTACACATCAAAAACAAGAATAACAATACCTGATTTCCATAAACTTTAGAAATTTGTTCTAAGCTGCTCTTTCCTGTCTTTACCTGAAAGAAGCATTTGCAGAACTATTAGGAGTGATACATATGCATGTGCATAAACATCTTAACTCCACATATTACGAGTTTTATTGAGGTCACATTGCACACTTTGGTTTTTATATATTCTTCTGCCGCATAAACTGCATCACTTCCAATGGATATTTTATCAGCCCCGGACCTAAAATACTCTGAAGCAACTTCCAAACTAGAATAGTACCTGAAAAAACAATATTGAATATACATCTATGATACATTTATTATAAAAAGATCACTGAGAAATGCAGTATCAGGGAATGGCTAATAAATCATTTAAACATAAATTAAGTCTTTGTAGTAAACATATGAAAACCAGATCATATTATAAAACAGAGGCACACCTCCCATTTGCATCAGTAAAATCTCGTATACCACCTCCAACTGTTAGTGGGACAAAAACATTTTCCGATGTGTGCCTTAACACCTGCATTGCATATAAATTAATAAATATACATATAGTATTCAAACATACAAACACTAAAGAATAAATTAAAAATGCCATGTCAAATATGTTTATAATTAAATGTCAAAAACCTGCAACATCGGTAAGTCGCCTAATGGGAAGTCACGGAATCCAGTAATGTTCAAAAAACTAACCTGAAATTTGAAGTACAAAAGAAATAAATAAGTCAAGGAATAAAAGAAACTCTGTAGAGGCTAAATGGTTGCTGAAATTGCAATATAAACAAAAACCTCCTCAAAGCTATAATCATAAGCATACCTCATCGGCCCCATCTTTGTAATACTGACCAGCAAGCATTACTGGCTTACCAAGGTTTCTCACCTATAAAAGTGTTTGAAGAGTTAAAACAACATCCAAATCCAAGCATTAGATGTAGAAAGTAGTGAAAACAGAAGAGAAAGTATTCTGTTATTCGATAATCACATAGGTTACAACATAGAACTCTTTTATAGAGTCCTTAAGGATTTATCTTTAACTAGGACTCCTAATAATAGAAGACTTCTTATCTACTAACAGATAACTCTTAGTCCTTATCCTACTAACAGATAACTCTTAATCTTTTACATGACTTACAAGACTTTTACATTACATACAACTCGATAACATACATATCGCATTATCCTACATTAAAATATAAGGAGATCAAGAAGAAAACAAGCAAGCATAATTCTACTCCAATATCCTCTCACATCTAAGGGCACGTCCACTTTTTCCATGTATGGTATTGTGAATTCATGATGCAGTGATAGTCAAAATTAAAATTTGATTTACGCATTCACCAATCCAAAATTAAGATCAAAGAGAACATGGAATTGGAGCAATGAATGACCTCTAACTCACCTCATTCTCTTTTGTATGCTCTCTTACATCATACTGGTCTCCTTTGGTTACAACAAGATCCCCTTTATCATTCGCCCTAACATCAAGACAAGCAATTACCTGAATGAAATAATATCACTCAGCTACAAGCCATAGGAGCCACAAAGTCACACAGAACACGTTAAAGTACATATTTAAGGCTATGTAATTAATATCTAAAAGACAAGTAATGCATAGAAAATAAAATCAAGAATAACATACAAAATAATTCAAGTTTAATAAATTATTACCCTCTTAGCAAGTTTTGAAGCCTTCGCCTGAGTAGGCTTCTGAATCAAGCAAATCATTCAGATCATTAAATGGATGAATAAAAATTGATAAAAGTTACTAGACGAACTAAACCAGGGACGCTAAGATTACCTTTGCACCCCGTGTCTTTGGATTTAGGAACCTTCTCAATAGAGAAAGACCAACATCTGAAACAATTTTATCGATGTAGTCAATTGTCAATGAACAGGTAAGCTCTTATGTCTGACATTTGCTCCGAAAAGAAATAATATTTTGCTAACCTACAAAGATACTTCTTTATCAATCAGACAGACCAAATAATTACGTCGGAAAAGAATATGGATGGAGCAACTCCCTAAGCCAGGAGAAACAACTTAACAATTCTGCTTTTGATGATCTTCATGTAATGTTGAAATCATAAATATTATCACTATTAATGTTTTCTCTTTCACAAACACAGAAAACTGAGATGACAAACTTAGAGGGAAACATTTTTAAATAGAGATTTGCATGTGAACAAGCCATCCCATGCCAACAAGAAGAAACTAGCACAATTTGAAACTTGAAACATGTGAAGACAAAAATAACTACTAAGAGCACAAATTTCTTGCCTCCACTCTTCTCTGGATGGAACTGAACTGCATGCACGTTTCCCCTTCTGATAGATGCTACAAAATCATCACCGTAATTGCATGTCGATGAAACCCATTCTTTGTTATCATCCGACTACCAAAAATATGAGAAAATAGGTTACCAAAGAGCACAAATTGTGCTTAATGGAAGCTTTTGCAATAGGCGTATTAATGAGAAAATGTCACAAGATAATTACAAGGTTGACAAGGAAGAGCATACCGGCATGGCACGATAAGAGTGAACAAAGTAGACATGGTGGTCTCCGATGTCATCCAAAATTTCAGAGTCTTTAGCAACTTGCAAAGCATTCCATCCGATATGGGGTACTCTAAAACCATTCGAAGACTTGAACCGCCCAACCACACCAGGTATCAAGCCGAGACCGTTCACTGAAACAAATGCACCACGGAATCAAGTTGAAAAGTTAAAAACTATAAAACATTCAATATTTTCTTTTTTGCAAAACGAAAACTAATTGTTTTTCCTTTTTTCTCCTGCCAATTCCTTCTTCCTCCTATGCTACACCTCTTCTTTAAGCTATCCATTAATAAAAAAAAGGAATGATAGATAAACCAACAAAAGAAAGAGGCTTAACATAACATGCATTCAGGAAAACAGTTATGCATATTTTCTACAAGTGAAGAAACATTATCAAGTCCTAATCATTAATATCATATGTATAGGTCTTTCAAAGATTTACGATAAAATTGGAGTTGTTTAACCTGGTCCATTCTCTTCACTAGACTCAAAAAGCAGTTGAAGTCCCAGACAAATGCCTAGAAATGGGCGATCATTTCTTATGTAGGTACATAGTGCTTCCGCCATCCTGCAGTAAATGACAAATGAAAACTTCCAAATTGATAATTTTAACTAAGAAGTTAAATTTTGAGATAAACAGAAGAGATAATTAGCTATCATTAAAAAGATTGGAGGAAAATTTTCAGCCAGTTACAAAGAGGCATATCATTAGAATATTTCTTCAACTTTTATTAGTGATGATAAATAGATTAAGTGAAGTCTTGCGAGCCATTTGGAAAATCAACATAAAGATATATGGTTCGCCAAACAATTTTCAAAAGCTCAAGGATCATCCAATCAGATTTCATCTCTGAGTCATTATATTTCTCTAATTAAAATATATTTTTTTAAAGATCAAGTTACTACAGAACTCTCTCACTAATAATAAATAAGTTCTTCTAATATTAGTTCTTCCACAGTTCCACGTCCAAAATCCATGCATACAAAAATAATTCTACAAGTATGTTCAAATGACCAAAAAGAAACTGTTCATTTCAATTAAAAAAAGGTCACAAAAACTAATACCCGGTCTTGGTCAATACATCCATGGCTGAAGCAAATGCCCCAACACCAGGAAAGATAAGGCGGTCTGCATTCAAAATATCTTCTGGAGTTCGCACCTACATATTAATTCCAAAGAAATAACGCATTTATTCCTTACTAAGCATTTTCTTTGAAATGCAATTGAACCCAAAATGATACAAATCATAACATTCTTAAAATTATGCCACCAGTCCACATACTTCAAGCAAATAAAAAAAAAACATTGGAACAGAAACTCCCTAGGAAACATCTTTTTGCGGAAACAATTAGCAACGGTTTGCAATTATAAAACTATACACATATTTTACTTGGACATAAGATAAGTTCCCCATACGTGAAACCATATCCGATATCCATGTCCGAAAATGTGTGATTGTAGACATAGTACTTAAAGAAAACTGAAGAATACGAGCTACTATAGAAAAGAAACAAGCTCGTGATAGTTCAACTTCAACACTCTGTCTCTAATAAAAAAGTTTACATCAGATTCTTATCCTAAACAGAAGTGCCACTCTTACAAAATTGGATGTAAACATTGAATCAATCTGAATAAAGTCTTAAAACTTTTCAATGAACAAAAATACAGATCAATTAAAGAAAAGGAAAAGTAAGCTAAAATGACTTACATCCTCTATCTCAAAGCCAAGATATCGGATCGCATTCCTTACACTCCGAACATTTCCAGCTCCATAATCTAGCAACGTCACAACTGAACCTAAAAGAAAGCAAAAACAATTTATAAAATAAAAGAATTTGAATTTGGAGAACTAGAACTAGGACCATATTCATTAAAGGGAGTACCAGAACTGGAACCAGATGAAGCGCAGATTACAAGCTTTCTAGGAGATTTTGATTTGAGAGTACTTTTGTGACAGTTTTGGCGGAGGTTTATAATAGAAGATTGTGATATAGAATAAAAAGGCAATGATTTTGTTGCGAAGCTCGTAAAGGAAGCATATGCTGCCGCTGCCGCTGCCGCTGCCTCCATTGCAGAACAGTGCTCTTCACCAAAGCAACTTTCTATGAATCTTTGAAGGCCTTAGAAGTGGTGAATTGAAATACACTAATTGATCGTGTCCACAACTGTTTCGAGGAAGCCACCGTCAGAGAAGACTCCAATGGCGGCGGCAGCAGAGGTGGCCTAGAGTTTGTATACTTCTCTATTGGAAACACGGTGATTTGCAGTGAGCGTGCTTTCTGAAGTCCGTTTACGAAGAAAGAGGAAAGGTCGACCGTCGGCGATACTTCCGCCGCCAAATATGGAGTGGGGTAGGGAAAAAAAAGGACCAAAGAATACAGAGTTAATGCTAGGGGTAGGGTTAAACTTGGGTTTGTCTTTTAATCGGATGCTATGGAAGTTTCAGCAGGCACGAACTAAACTATACCACTGTATGTTATTTGGATTTGACTACGAAAATGCTTAGAATACAGACCTTACACCATTTTTTTTGTTCAAAACGTTACACCAATGCAATTAGTAAATGGGTCGGGTCTAACTTAAGGTATGTTGCAAGACGGAGCTATTAAAAGGTGAAGAGTGCTCACTTCGAAAATTTTTTTTATTTATTTTTGTCTTTTATTTAAATTCTGTTAAAAATTAGTTTATTTATGAATTTGCCCATCACTTTCAAATATTTATAGTTTGTCTCCCTCCAACTCCAAATCTTGACTCGTCCCTGATATGATGCGGTGCGGTCACAATACGACACCAACCGAAAATGTTATAAGACACGGAATTTAAAACTGAAAATGTTATATTTTTTTATAACATTTTAGGTTGGTGGTTAAGTATCAAAATTTAGCTTCGATTATCGATATTTATCGCTTCTGATAATATTTTAGGTTTTTGTAAGTATCAAAGCTTGTCTCTATGTATCGATACTGTCGTTAAAAACCAACTTAAAATGTTATAAAAAACTGTAACATTTTCGATTTTAAGTTCTGTGTTTTGTAACATTTTCGATTGATACCGCACAGGAGCCGCACCGCAGACCTACCCAATATAGATACAAATATAAATAGAATTTTGATATACAAGTTGTGCAAAACTAATTTTACACAAGCTTTGATATTTACAATATAAAACTCAAATTTTCAATTCCTAATCCTAACCTAAACCTTGAACCTTATACCCTAAATTATAAACACTAACTTTAAATTCTAAACTCTACGGCCCGAATTCCTAAACTTTAAATCTAACCCCTAAAATTAGAAGTATTTCTAAACTAAAATTTACGCGGTGTATATATAAAAGTTTTTTCTTACAAATATATGTATACATAAAGTATTAAGTATCATTTAATATAATTTTTCGTTTATTATTGTTAATTTTGGGAAAATTTAATGAAATATTATAGTCGGAAAAAATAGATAAATGGGACCACTCGGGTTTTAATTTAGGGTCTATCGTTGATTATACGGTAATCCATTAGACCAGTCACGTGCTTTTATAATCATAACTTTTTGAGTACAAAGTTGTTATAGGGTGACACACCGTTTCGACAAAAATGTGATAATTTTACATAAATTTTTATTTAGTTGATAAAATTTTGTGATTTTTTTTATCAAATTTAAGTTATAATATAAGAATTTGTATAACTACACAAATTTTTACACAATGCAATATCTACACAAATTCTTATCCAGTTAAAATCTTTTTTATGTAGTTATACAAATTGTTACCCAATTGGTAAGAATTTGTGTAGGCCGTATTTTAATCGTACCATAAGGTCAGGGGTGGTTCTAGACATGTGCAAGACGTGCGACTGCACAGGGCCCTCGAAAAAAGAGTGCCCGAAACAAATTATTATACATATAATTATTTTCTAAAAAAATTAACGGCAAATCTTGATTTAAAAAATAGGTATTTTGAGAAATTAATAAGATGAGTAAGATGTGTGTTATTATATATGGTGGCAATTAGAAGATTAATAAGATGATTCCCTTAATTTCTCATTTTTTTAAAAGCTTGTGTGTGCGTGCATGCATGTATGCAATTTTATTTAAATATGCACTTTCTATTTTCGATTTGTAATTTCATACTTTTCGATTGGTAGTGCAAACTTTCCAAATAAGATGATATTGTTTGATGGCTTCTTGTTTTATTATGATAAATTATATTTATTGTATGACGTTAATTTTAAATTTTATTGCAATTGTTTTGAATATGCTCTTAGGAAAGATGTGTTATCTAATGTAGATATAAATGAGTTATTTATTGAGATGAAATTAATTAGAGAGCTTTTGCCCGAAGAAAAAATAGGAGCAATGAATTTAGTAAAGTTTTTAAAAAGGTTTTAATTGCTTCCCAAATGCGACAATTGCATATAGAGTTTTATTGACTAATCCTATTATTGTTGCTTTTGCAGAATGAAACTTTTTAAAATTAAAGTTTGTGAACTCATACTTACAGATAACTATGTCACAAGAAATATTAAATAGACTTGTTTTGATGGAAATCGAGACTGGTTTTTTAAAAAAAGTTGATATCGAAAGCATTGTAGATGATTTTGCTTCAAAATATGCAAGAATAACATCACTTTTAAATGAAAATGTTAGACTTTTAGATATTTGTAAGTCATGTTTATGTTGCTTAAGAATGTAATTTAACATTTTTTATTAATGAAACTTTATTTGATAAAAAAATATTATAAATTAAGACCACATTTTATTAAATTGCACAAGATCCCTTAAATCTTTGAATCGTCCCTGCTTAAGGTGCCTCACCTTAACATCTCTCGTAGCGTCGAATGACGACGGCATATGTGTGTATGTCCATACATGTGTGCTGTCTCTTTGTTTAGATCTTATTCATGCTGGCAAGTGTCTTTAATGCATAACATGCAGATTTTTTTTTAAACAATATTCATAGAAATTTTTAGGTAAATATCACTATTGGTCGTTAAATTATTTTTGTTTTCGTATTTTATCACTAACTATTATTTTGTTTTTTATTTTGGTTACTGAACTATTCTTAGTTTTTTATTTTTCTATGATTTTTTAATGGTGGGTGATCAAAATAGAAAAAAACGTAATATTAGTGACTATTTTACTAAAAATAATAGTTTAGTGACTACAACAGAAAAGTGAGAATAATTTAGTGACCAAGAGTAATATTTAACCTAAATTTTCTTTGATAACTTTTTTTACACTTCAACCTCCTAAGTTTGCGTTTCTTTCATTTTTGTCTCATAATAAAACAAACAAACAAACTCAGTTATTTTATCTCGACAGCTTTAGTTTTTATAGATCCCACCATACCCCATTTCCCTAAAAAAAACACCTGTTACTCTTGTTTTTATAATTTATTTTCCCTCTTTTCCTCTCTTTTTCATTCTAAGTTATTACCTTGAACATTTAGATTTAATTTTTATTTTTTACTTTGACTAAATCATCTGTGCATTACTTTCAAATATTAGTTTGGTATAAATTTTATTATGTTGTGAATTCTTTTTAAATCCATCATGATTTAGGTTTAAATAATTTTCGGTTTTATTATATTGTAGGAAAGTGAATGATGTTCGTTATAAGAGATTTATGTTCAACTAGCTTCGTTTGCAAGGTATGTGCATCTTATCAAAGGGTTAAAAAAATATGAACATATACTACTTGTAATTACTTTACGACTATTTAAAAAAATAATTTAAGGTTGTTAATTTTTATAAATAATTATGGTTACAATATATTTAAATATTATGCATTAGCTGTGATGGTAAAAAAACATAATGACAAAAAATTGCTCCTAATGTTTTAATTGAATAATCATTTTGATTCCTCTTTTTTGAAGCGTTTTTAATCATCAACGTTTTATTTTGGGTTAAAATGACTCATATGTAGATGAAAATTGTTAGTCAATTAATATTAAATTGCTTGGAATGACTTGACAAATCTATATAACAATGCACGTTGACATAGCAGTATTATATAGGCAAATGTGTTAACTTTACAGAATGACATATCAGTAAATTTTTTTATAAAATTGTATAAAATTTAAAATTATTTTTTTATGATAATTTGTCATTCTGTCAAATTATTTTAACTTGTTTACTTTTAGTGGATTGAGAATTTTAATTGTTTGAAAGCTTTAACGTTTAGATAGTCCGATATTCAAAAAATGACAAAGAATAAAAAGAGATGAAATAGATAAAATTATTTAATAATTTGATTTATTACAATTTAACCCTTTTTAAAAGATATGAAAAATGTTTTTTTAATATGTTTATTGACTTTCTCTGCTTCTGGTTTTGCTACTATGATCATATTTGATAATTAGTGGATAGCTAATAGCGGGTCACATTAGCTGATAGCTGATTACATTAGTTGATTTAATTAGCGAATTGTATTAGTTGATTGTATAAAAGTGCTTGGTAAAATTAACTGATAGTTGTTTGATTATTTAAACAAGCAAAATGACCTATAATGACATTATTGTATTCGATAATTGTTTGAATAGTATATTAATTATCAATATTTTGTATCTATTAATATTAACTAGATTATGAAAAATATATTTTTTAATATAACATTACTAAGCATATTTGAAGGATCTATATATTAATTTATTATTTATATAATTATTTTTAATATAATTTAATTAATTCTTAAATTTAAATACAAATATAAATGTGTGAGAATAAAAAAAAATATTAATTTACAGATGTCACAATATAAATACGTAAGAGTGAAGAATTAAAATAGAAAAGATTAAATTTATGTTATTTGGAGATTTTTGAAGGTAAAATGGTTTTCATAACTATTATGTCAAAACTTCTAATTTTAAAAAGCACTTATTAACCGTTTTTTCAAAATTAAAGGTTCCACCTCAATCCAATAATACAACTGTTATTCATCAAACATCTAAATTAGTAAATTTAACTGATCAAACCTTTAATATTAACTGAAACCTCTAATTTTAACTCAAATCGCTATTTACCAAACATGCTATCACTTTCTCTCGTCGAGAACTACTCTATGTTAATTGAATATGTACAATCCGACTCTATTTATATCTCCAATTACTTGATGAACAAGTACACATGTTTTAGTATTTATTTATTCAGGGTAAAGTTTATAAATAGTCACTAAACTATGTTAAAAAAATAAAATGATAATTAAATTTTAAAATGTTATAAAATAATAATTCGGACATTAAAAATTATTAATAAATAATATTATAATTATAAAATTTTAAATAATAACATATTTAATTCTCTATATTTATAAATTCAATTAATTTAAAACGCATAATCTTTTAACCCTCTTATTCTTTTTCTCAGTACATCTCCAAAACCAGAGCTCTTTCTTTTCCATTTATTTGTCTTTTCTTCTTCTTCGTTTATATCTGATAATGTTGTTAAGTTTTTAACCCTTTTTCCAGCAAACATTTTCAACTTCTGATCTATCCAAAATCAAAACCTGACAGTCAAGTTTTTCGAAGGTAAGAAAAACCCAACAATTACGCCGTCTTTTGATCGGTGGGCAAAAGGCAGCCTTAAAGGAACTCATGTGATTGTCAAAATGGAAAACCCAAACTGGTCAATGGAGGAGCTCCAGATCTGTAAGTTTCTTTTTTTTTTCTCCGCCGAGTTTGGAGGATTTTGAGCTCTATTTCGGGTAGATTTTAGATAGTAAAAACCATATATTTAGAAGTATATTGTTTGGTATGGTGATGATTGTTCTAAAAGTCTGAAGAAATTTACTGTTTCATACCAATACTTGTAGAGCAACTAAATGAAGATGAGAAAACGATTAGAAACCAGAAATTTCCACTTGCAGAGTTCGTTTTGAATCTTGATTACACGATAGAATGAAAATAATTAGAAAATTCGAAAGGGGTTCAACAAGCATGTAAATGTGTTGTTGAAGCAGGTGAGAAAACAAATTAAATCAGTGTGCGATGGGGAAGAACATGCGTTTTGGAATCGGCAGTTTATCAATTAAAGAATTTCGAGCAAGAAGCAAGCATCAGGTAAGCTCAGACAACTCGATTCTGATCCGAACCTGAAAATTTTCCCCACAATTTATGTATCCGACACAACAAAGCTGAAGCAGCAAACTCTACGGTGAGTTTATGTATCCGACACGGTTATATTTGATTTTTTCGATCATGTTTGCGAAAACGTTGGTTACAGAAATGTATCAAGGAAAGAAGAAAGCACCTGGCACATGGTCTAAAAGCTCTGTGACATCTCGATAGGAAAAGGAAAGCTTTGCAAGAATATAGTGAAGAACCTTGTTTCAGCTTTGGGATGGTTTGAGAAGAAGAAGATGATAAAGAAGGAAAATGGATTAAATTTATTATTTTTTATTTAAGATTAGATTGATTAAATTTATAAATATAAAAGATTAAATGTACTATTATTCAAATTTTTATAATTATAACGTTATTTGTAGCAGCCTTTAACAGTCGAATTATTATTTTGTTATAAAATATAAAATTTAATTACCATTTTATAACATTTGAAAGTTTGATTATTGTTTTATTTTTTAACAAAGTTTAATGATCATTTGTGAACTTTTATTTATTTATTTAACATTTAATTTATTAATTACTTTCTGTTTTGTCGGTTCTAATTAGAGAGTTCTGTTTTTACTAGGTTTTACTTTACAATATTTTTTCAAAAATATATATTATTCGTTGTAAGGTAAATCCTAGTCTAAGTCGATTTAGGTTAACCAGGTAGGCTTAAATCCTTTTATAAATACCAATTGGTTCCTTTACTTTTCCCCTACAATTACAACTGGTAATTCAAGTTTAGATTATCACTTCCTTTGGATCGAGATTAATTTTTGCATTCAACAATGGCGTCGACAAAAATTTTAAAAATAAATTAAAAATATTCGATAAATCAGGTAGGGCCTTGACACCCTTTATTAAATAGAACATTTTAATTTTGAAAATTTTTAAAATAGTTATTTAATTTAGGATGCAAAAATAATAAAAATCAAGAAATTTAAAAACAAATTTAAATCCTAATATTAGGACGATAACTATTAATAAGTTCAAAAATCGTAATTATTCAAACCAAACATATTAATTTAATGTTGATGAATAAAAATAAATGGACCTATGTAATTCCAAATAACGAACAAACAAATTTCAAATAAATAAATGAACTAACGAAATTTAAAGCTCGTATTTTAATGGATTCACTGTCTTGTATTTGAACTCTAATTTTATACTTGCTTTAATAGTTTATCCTTGTAAATTGTAATACTTGGGTCAACCTCATCACCCAGTGGTATTTTCTAAAATTGTTCATTAATAAGTAATTTTAAATAAAATTCACCAATATTTGCCGCCAATGGTATTTTTCGAGTAGCGAAGGTCAAAATTGATCGCTTACAAAAATAATATATAACTATAATAATAGTTGCAAACAATAAATTATAGTTGTTCAGATTTTTAAATTATAAAAGAGTTTGAAAAGTCACTTGATACCAACTGAATATATATATATATATATATATGGGATACGGTTAGGGTAAAAAAACTATGTAAAAGTAATTATGTTTTACACAGTGTAAGTAATTCTTAACCTTATATGGGATGAGATCCAGTTACATGGTGTAAAACTCATTTAGTTTTATACTAATCCATGACCATTGGATGAGTGAAATGGATGGATGAGATTAACAGTAGAAAATGTGAAGATTATCACTTGGAAAAAAGATAAAAAAATAATCGGAGTCATTTATTACCCTCATCCAACGGTCCAAAAATTGTGTAAAAGTAATTGAGTTTTACACAGTGTAAGTGAATCCTAACCCTATATGGGATGGGATCCAGTTATATGGTATAAAACTCATTTATTTTTACACTAATCCATGACCATTGGATGAGTGAAATGGATAGATGAGATTAACAGTAGAAAATGTGAAGATTATCATTGAAAAAAAAGATAAGGAAATAACCTGAGCCATTTATTACTCCAACGATCCAAAAACTGTTTAAAAGTAATTGAGTTTTACACAGTGTAAGTGGATCTTAACCCTATATGGGATAGGATCCAGTTACATGGTGTAAAACTCATTTAATTTTACACTAATCCATGGCCATTGGATGAGTGAAATAGATGGATGAGATTAACAATAGAAAATGTGAAGATTATCACTTGGAAAAAAGATAAGAAAATAATCTGAGCCATTTATTACCCTCATCCAATGGTCCAAAAACTATGTAAAAGTAATTGAGTTTTACACAGTGTAAGTGGATCCTAACCCTACATGGAATGAGATCCAGTTACATGGTGTAAAACAACTAATCCATGGCCATTGGATGAGTGAGAAGGATGTATGAGATTAACAGTAGAAAATGTGAAGATTATCACTTGGAAAAAAAGATAAGAAAATAATCTGAGCCATTTATTACCCTCATCAAACGGTCCAAAAACTGTGTAAAAGTAATTGAGTTTTACACAGTGTAAGTGGACCCTAACCCTATACGGGATGAGATCCAGTTACATGGTGTAAAACCCATTTAGTTTTACACTAATCTATGGCCATTAGATGAGTGAAATGGATGTATGAGGTTAACAGTAGAAAATGAGAAGAATATCACTTGGAAAAAAAAGATAAGGAAATAATTTGAGCCATTTATTACCCTCATCCAACGGTACAAAAATTGTGTAAAAGTAATTGAGTTTTACACAGTATAAGTGGATCCTAACCATATATATATATATATATATGTCTAACATGTTTTGCGTAAAATTAATTACCCTCATCTAATGGTCCAAGAACTGTGTAAAAGTAATTGAGTTTTACATAGCGTAAGTGAATTCTAACCCTATATATATATATATAACATGTTTTGCGTAAAATTAATTTTCAGCTTTCTTAAATGATAAAGGAGTGTTTAGAAAGTCACTTGATATTAATTTCTTTTTTCAATGTAAATATGATTTTATTTATTGAACATATTGCCTTAACCAATTATGCATGTCTCGTAAAAAAAATTTATTAACCTTAAATGGAGGAAAAAAGTACAATGCATACCGGTTTAAACAAAACCAAACATAGTCCGGAATATACCTGGTTTAAACCTGCCAATTACATACCATACTCTTACACCCTACAATGCATAGGCAAGGCCAACTGCAAATTACAGTCCTAAAATAAGTAAGATCAGGCAATTAGTATGCTTGCATGAAACTCCTCGCTATAGTCACCACCAGGCCTAGAAGATCAATTGGCATTGTACCCCATCCATGGTCAGACAAGCAACCATATGATTGTAATTTTTGTCGACATGTGAAAATTAAACAATTGTGATTCTACTCACCAATTTATCTATTTTCACAAAAATGTCAAGGCCTATGAAGAATGTTTTGAATCCAACTCAAGATCAATCTTGAATCAGTTTCAATTATCAAAATATTCTTCCTATCTCAACTTCTAAGTAAGTTTCCAACGCTAGCTTAATCGCAACAAGTACCACAAAATCCTTCCTCCTACTTTCAACGAGACTTGAAAAATTACTTTAATTACACCACCGCAACATGTTTTTTCGTTTTTTCAAAGCGGTCAATATTAAATTTCACATATCCTGCTAAGGGGGGATTCCAAACGAAATTAGCACTGTCAAGGCTTGTTCTTGCAATCAGACCACATCTCGGAAGCTCCCACCATCCTTCTATATTAGGAATCCGTTCATCCCTAGTAGCCTTTATCCATAAGAGCGCTCGAAGCTTGGAGTAAAATAATAGATCTTTCATATTGATATCTTTATTATTGAATTTCTCGATAGCCACAAGCTCCATAAGGCTGCACCCACCGTAATCAACCATACTCTCCTTGTAATACATGAAAAATTAAATTTAAAACAAAAATCAAATAAACCCTCAATATCAGTAGGATGGATCCACTACACATTTCACCATGTACAAAATTATTCTCAGAGTCTGTCCACAAAACTGCACCCTATAAATAAATGGTATGCGTTTTACAGTTTTATATTACACCAACAACATCGACACTGGTTATCTTCTACAGGAATTCCCCTACTCCTAAGAAATGCTTCGTGGGAATTTTATCCAACCTCAACATCCAAAGAAAGTTTTTGACTTTCCGAAAACACTTGATACTAATTGAATTAAGATATAATCAGAGAGAGAGACGGAGGGAGGGAGGGAGAGAGAGAACACATGATAAATTTTAAGTGTTTTTTTTTAAATTAGTTATATTGTAGAAAAATAATTTAAGTATTGAAATTTTAGGGAATTGATATTTTTTTTATCTGCATTTGATTTTATTAAAAGAAAAAGCATACAAAGTATTAATATGAGCCTTATTAAAATTCTCTCTAATCCTACACTGGAAGAAAAGAGTACACATGATAATATCTAGAGGAAACAAGAAACGACACCATCACAAGAAAGCGAAGAACCAAACATTGTCCAGAGATACTCGTAACACACGACAACACCACACTAATCAAACGACACCCAAACCAAGTCAAACGACAAACACCATGAATCCACGACACCACACTAACCAAATAATATTGAACCCATCACGACTTTGCGCAATCATAATCGAGCAAAATATAGAATCTATCAAAACAAGCTAGACAAGCCTCCAAGCACCTCAACATCATGCCACGATTATAGCAGCCAAATAACTAAAATAACTAACATCTGGATTACCCCGAAAAGTGCACTACTAAATTCCTATTCTATCTTGTAAGGCACCTACAGAAACTCATACGATCTGCAACATACCAACATCAAATAATACCAAACCAATTCCAAATAAACGAAAATTCGACTTACCAAGCTCTATCACCACCATGCTTTCAATTATGTCTTCAACATTACCGTCTTCTTCTTAGTTACGCTACCTAAACCGTTAATAACCCCGGATAAAATTTCATCATGTACTATCACACGCGCCTCTCTCTCTTTTCAATAAACCGTGATGTAGAAAAATAATCTAAGCAAATTATCTTTGTGAACTAAAAATATTTCCAAAGATTTTTATTGTATAACATGTTTGATTAGAAAAACTCATGGTAAATTTCGGTTAATTTAAAAACCGACTGAATTAATTAAAGTTTATTCAATTCGGTTATTTTTTAAAAAAATTTAGTTCGATTAACAGTTAAATATTTAAATTTTTTGATTAATTTAATTTTGATTAATTCGATTAGATCAACGATTAAATTAACTGTTTAAACACCTCAATTCTAGACGAGAATCAACATCATTTTTTTCTTGTCTTGTTTGCCAACGTAATGACTTTCTCTTCTTCATATTGTCATAATGACTCTCTCTTTGAGGGCTATGTTTATTGAATATGTACGATCCTACTCTATTTATATCCCCAGTTACTTGATGAACAAGTACAGCGTTTTAATATTTCTTTTATTTTTTTATTCATTTAAAAACATTAAATTTATTAATTTCTTTCTGGTCTTTCGGTTCTAATTACAGAATTCTATTTTTATTAGATTTTATTTTACCCTACATTTTTCTTTAAAAAAAATATATTATTCATTGTAAAAGAAAATCCTAGTCTAAATAGATTTAGGTTAACCAGGTAGGCTTAAACCCTTCTATAAATATCAATCGGTTCCTTTACTTTTTCCCCACAATCACAATCGGTATTTCAAGTTTAGGTTATCACTCTCTTTGGATTGATATTTTTGCATTCAACAATGGTGTCGACTTCAAATAAGATATTATTGAAGAGTTGTGACGGAAAGGCTTTCGAGGTGGAGAAAGCGGTGGCAGTTCAGTCGGAGATGATAAAGAACTTGATCGAAGACGATTGTGCCAATGAAGAAATCACCCTCCCTGACATCACCGGCGAGATTTTATCCAAGGTAATCGAGTACGGCAAGATGCACGTCGAAGAGGAAAACAAATCGAACGACCAACTTAAAACTCGAGATGCTGATTTTCTTTCCCGTGTTGATCTAAACACACTTTATTACCTCGTCATGGTTAGTTTCTTGTTCTTCTCTTGTGTTTTATTTACGGTTCTGCAACTGTCATTGTCACTGTAGCCTTGGCTAGATGTTAATAAGAAATTGATTTGCAGGCTGCCAACTTTCTGAATGTGAAGAGTTTGTTGGACTTGACTTGCCAAAAAGTGGCTGGCATTATAAAAGGGAAGTCACCGGAAGAGATTCGGACGACGTTCAACATTAAAAACGATTTCACTCCCGAAGAAGAAGAAGAGATAAGAAAGAAGAACGCTTGGGCATTCGATTGATTAGGGTTAAAACATTAGTTTTAACAAGTTATGCTGTTTTTTTATTATTACTTAATATTGTCTCTTTATTTTAAGGAATTTTAATTTTATAAATTTGTAGTTTATATTTTAGTCATACAAAAATTTCAATAAATTTAAACTAAATCGTGATTATTCGAATCAAATATATCAATGTTCATGAACAAAAATCAACTGACCTATATATGTTCAAATAACGAACAAACAAAATTTAAACAAAAATCAATTTATCTGTCATGTTTTTGACCTCTGTATTTTTATACTTGATGCATTATTTATACTTAACAGTTGTATCTAATTCAATTTTAGAGGATTCAGTTTGGTAAAAAAAAAGGGAATATTTAGGTTAGAACTGCATGGTTTTAATAGTTCATCCTTGTAATATTTGGGTCAACCTCATCACTCAATGTTAGCGTTTTACTTGTATCTTCTGAAAGTGTTCATTAATAAGTAATTTTAATGAAATAATTTTAAATAAATTACACTAATATTTATCGATAAATGTTGGGTGACTTGGTAAGGCACATTGTACTCCCAAGTCTCAAGGAGATGACGCAAGTTCAAACTTTAGAGGCGGTATTATTGAGAGGGATAACCTCATACCCCGAACATAGACCGCAAGACGAACACACATATCATCAAAAAAATTACTAATATTTGTTACCAATGATATTTTTTGAGCTGCGGAGATCAAAATTGATCACTTACAAAAAAATAACTATAATAGTAGCAAAGAAGAAATTATGATTGCTCAGATTTTTTAAATTACGGGGAGTGTTTAGAAAGTCACTTGGTACTAATTGAGTTAAGATATAACTATATAGCTATAGCATTTTTGACGCAAAATTAATTTTAAAAATTCAAAGTTTTAAGTTTTTTTTTCCTTCAAATTTTGTAAAATTAGTTATATTGTAGAGAAGTAAATTAAGTTTTAAAATTTTAGGAATTTTTAATGATGGATATTTATTTACATGAGATACATAATATTTTTTTATTAAGTAGAGTTATAATAATATTCTCAAGGAAAATGCTAGAATTTGAACCCGCACAAGGGATGAAGCGAATGAGCATCCATGGCTAGGGATGACAGACGGGTATAGTTTCACGAATTCCACACAGTATCTACCCAGTTAGAGCGGGGATGGATATGAGTTTGGTGGGTAGTGGGCGGGTATAGATGTAAAAAGTTATACCAGCCGTGGATAAGTGATGGATTTGATACCTTACCCGCACCGCATCCGCCCGCCCACCCACTAACTACCCACCATATGAATTTTGGACCATTTATGTTTGTAGACTTTGATTATGCCTTTTATCATCGTGTTTTATGTACTAAGATCTTGGTTTGTTTTAAAATCTACGTTAATTCTTAAGTATGTAGACTTTGAACTCAATTAATTTAGTTTAAAAAAATGATAGTATATGATCGAGCTTGAATTTATGGTTTATAAACGAACTTAAATTAATCATGTTGTAAATTTGTAATATGCGTGGTTAAGTAGAATTTACACCGGTGTAAATATGCTTTAGTTTAGTTAGCTATAGTTAGTTAGTTAGATGTAGTTAAGTAGAATTTTTACTGATGAAAATGTGCTTTAGTTAAGTTAGATATTGTTAGTTAATTAGTTAGATGTAATTAAATTTATACCAGTATAAATATATTATATATCTTTTTTGATCAATGAAGTATGATTTTATTGGGGAAATTATACAACAAGAACCAATTTTGCCCTCATTAAAACTCCTCCTAAACCTAGTCGGAGGAAAAAAGTACTCAACAAGATTGTGAGTGAAATATAACGAAGGCATAACAACGCAGCAATACAAACGAAACAAAGGGGGAAGACAACACTGCAACAACAAACTATTCCCACGCAACATCTGGTGAATCCACACGACCCAACTCCAAACAAAGCAAACTAAACCCATGCAACAACACCAATTAATGGACAACTTGGAACCATGAGACACGCCTCACTCTATTTTTTGCCAAAGCATCCACAAGAGAATCCACTTCTTGGAAGATGGGATGAAACACAATCGAGTCAAGTATACCACACGCCTCATCAATCTAATGGAACCACCGCCATAACCTCTAAGGACGTCGATTCCAACGTAACATCCATGAGACAACAACCAAAGAATCAGATTCCACAATAAAATTATAACCATGACACCATTTAGAATGAAGGAGGAGAGATAACGCATGCGTAATCGCTTGGATTTCTGCTTTATTTGAGTCCATCACACCGAGAGGTCCTGAAAATAAGGCTAAAATGCAAACAGAGTCATCCCGAAACACACTCCCACAGCCCGCAGGTCCTAGCTTCCCCTAAACTGACCCATCCATATTGAATTTTAAAAACATCCACTGGTGGAGCCTACCAAGATACACCACGTCAGACAGAGGATACAGAGATAGCTCCCTCCCAAGGACTAGACCACCATTGTGCTTCTAAAATGTCGGACGACATACCTGCCTTCACCCAAAAAGAGATTGCAAATGAACAAGGAAGAAAAGATCCTCCAACGAATAACGCTTGCCATTAAAAATTAGGTCATTACGAGCAAACCATAATGTCCACAGAACTGTTGAGCAACTTACCAATCAACGTTGGCGAATTGCACCCGAGAACATCCCCAAGGCACACTGGTGAATAAAATCATCTAAACAAATAGGAAGGGCTACGACAAGGCTCTACCATTACAGGAAAAGGCTCTAAACCTGGCGACTAAAAATGCACGTAAAAAAGATGTGATCAGCATCATCCACACCCTTTATACACCACCGGTAAATTATCGCACTGACATCAAATTGAAAGTAGCGATCCTGTAAAATTTCAACGTTGGAAGCCGATGGACCATCAAGAACCAAAGGAAGCACTGCACCTTTGTGGGTATTGCAATCTTCCAGATATAAAAAGTATCCAAATACTTGGGCGAAATGCCAAAACTAGCTATGATCGAAAATAGTTTCTTCACTGAAAAACAACTAGTGACATCATGGTGCCAAACTAGGCAATCTGCTAGACCAGTTTGAAGACAAAAAGGGAGAACTAATGCTTTCAACTCACGCCACTGTTGGAGCTCGAACGACCGTAATTCCCTTAAAAAAAGACAATCAAAGCCAATGCTCAAAAGAATTGTCCACTGTATATGCACCTATCGATGCTAACTTATTGTAGCGACTATTTTTTGAAAATGAAAAGAGGCTTCCTGCTTTTTTATGAAATATTTAATTTAAAAGGGAAATTTTAAAACCAGAGAAAAATTCAGACATCAAAAAAATAAAACTAGAGGAAAATTCAGGTCCGGAAGTTGGTTACGTATGGGGAAGGATTAGCACCCCACAGCACCCAAAATTGGTACCTAAAGTTTCGCATCGTATTTATTAAGGATAATAAAAATTCGAGATAATTTAAATTTTAATTCCTAAAATGCATGTATGCATGACAATTTTAAAGTTTGCCTCGATATTCACAACAGTCAAAGGAGATAACACCCGGAGGTCAGGATGTCACTCCCAATAAAATACCGAAACAATAAGGCCTACACTATATGCAACAATTATATGCATGGACAATATGTATCAACAAATATTAAGTTCCAATAACAATACACAAATAAATCTAAAACAATATTAAAAGGTAGTAACAGGTACATAATATAATATATATACGTAAAATAATAAAGTATAAATATAATAGTAATAGTAATAAATTAAAAATAATAAACATAACAAAAAGGACATATATATGTATTAAAGGACCATTTCTAAATAAAAGAGAAATGAGTGATTAATGGTGGAAGGACCTAAATGAGACAAGTACAAACTTAAAGGAATGCATGTAAATGCATAAAACAACATGGACCTTAACATGTGTCTTGGATATAACTATCCAAGTGTAGTTTAGTCAGGAAAAACCCGGCTTATGTGGAGGAAGCCATTAGGCTTGGATTTCTTATCTTCCTTCTTCAATCTAGTCGAGTTCTTAGGGAGAGAAGGAGAAATAGAGCTTAGCAAACAAGAAATTGAGTTCAATGGAGCTAGAGTATGTCGCATAATTCTTGGTGGAAGGGGTAAGCTTACAATCTTCTTTACTTCTTGTTTACGAAATTAGAGGGTAATGTCGAATTGCTAGGGGATTTTGTTCTACCATGAAAATGTGGATTGATAGTTGCTTGAATGCTTATATGGAATTAATTGTTGTTGTGGAGTGCCTTGCATGAATAGTGGCATATAAGGATTTGAAATGTAGATAGTTGATCAATCTAAGGGCTGTTTGGAATGTATATTAAATCGTAGGGGATTGTTTTGTATGTAAAGAAGATGTATAAGATCTCAAATTGCTCTGTTCTGAACATGTTCATGTTAAACGGATTGTTTGAACAATCATAAACAAGGATATAAGTGAAATTGGGACTGATTTAATGGTAAAGAAAATCATGGACAATCTTGATCATGAATCTGGAAATTCTGGTAATTAAGGGCTGTTTTGTTTATAAGTTAATAAATTTGGAGTTTAATTTGATGTCTGTAAAAATGTATGCCTATATGAGTTATGAATTAAGCATGATTACAAGTATTTGGGGGCTGTTAGAGTATGCGATTATGTATATAGGAAATAAGGACTGACTTGTTAATGTAAGATTAAGTTTGGACTGTTGTGAATTATTTTTTTAAACAGGGGGAGGTTATTGTTGCTCTATAAGGACTATTTAGGAAGGGTAAATACATATCGAGACTGTTAAATATCACTATAAACAAATTATGGACTGTTTTTCCATAATTCGATTTGTTGAGGACTGTTTTATAATTCTAAAATTTGTTTATGGACTGTTATGCATTAACAAGGGCTATTGTATTTATAATTAAGGATTGTATACGCAATTTCAATAGATTGAATTGTTTGGTGTATATGTGAATGCGTTTTGGATTGCTTGTACATTTGAAAGCATCAATGGATTGTTTGATATATGAATATGTATATACATGAATTATGAACTGTTTTACTTAGTTAAGAAAGTTAAAGGGATGATTTGTGCGTATAAATTTATATGCGTGTATGGTTGCAATAAGAATGCCTGTAGTTGGATTGAATTGAGTGTTCATGTTTTGATATTTAAATATGGGGTTCATATCATGATTAGGAAGAGGATTGTGGCTTAAAGGCTAGGAAGGAATCTTAGGAGTATGTGAAAGTGTGGATTCGGGTATCCTGTAACATCGGGATAAGAGGTGAGTGTAATTAGGGTCTCAAGATGGATTCATACTTATCCCGAGCAGGTTTTCATTAATTTATTTATGTTGCTGCTCACTTATTCATATTGAATTTGAATGAATGAAGCTTGGATTGTAAGGTACGTGTTATGTTGCAAGAAAGATGGTGGTTAAATGTAAATTGAGATATGCTAACTGAGTATTTGATATGAAGCTACAAATGGGTAGAAATCCCTTGCTAAACACTATTAATGCTTCAAACTCTCCCATGTCAAATTGGTTGAGCATGCTTGATTTGTATTTTGATAAGCTTTCCTTGTGTGATAATAAGTTAGCATAACCTAGATTGAGGATAAGCAGGTAGCTGTCCAATTCTATTTTAATTATTAAATTTTAACAAGGTTAATGAATATGCATATTGGCTTGATTAAGGATCTAATGTGTGCTGTGTAGGGTGATTATCTTGAGGAAGCATAAATTAGCTAAGTTGATTGTTTATACTGCACTTTCCTAGTACCTTTGGGGCTAGATTTGGATGTGAATTAAATTAATTAGTTAAGGCACATAATGCCTCTTGATTGAATGGAAAATAAGCTTATAAATACAAGCATTGATTCGATTTAATTTAGACACAGTTGTCATGCCACAGAGTACGTCGAGCTCACTAGTCTGGACTACGGTCCCTTGTTGTTAAAGATCAAATGATCTATTGGTACAATTGGTACCCTTGTTCATTGATGAAATAAATCCGGTACTTTGTGTGCCCTTGTTCTGGTACTATGTGTACCCTTGTTATTACACTTATTGTGGATTCGAGTGTCTAGTAACTTGATAATGAATGCTCAAGATAATCTAAACATTCTCATAATGAATCTTGATAGTCGAAGAAATAAATTGGACTAGGTTCCCTTGATGTTTAGTTGGATTATGATCCCTCGATCATGTTGGACTTTACGTCCCTAGAAGTGTTCGAACCAAACTATATAATTGTTGGTACTTGGGCAAACTTAATAGATCAAAATATTCGTGTTACACTTGATATTGAATTGATTAAATGTTCACTTTATAATGTTTTCATGCTGATTGAAATCCCTTGGTATGGAATGGACTTGGAGTCTCTAGTAAAGGTTCGATATATGCCCAAATTGTGATACTAATTGGGTATCCAGAATAGACCTCATTGGTTAAAAATCACTTAATATCATTGTTTACAAATCTCTTGATATGAAATGGTTATAAAAGATATTATAGATTGGATCACATGAATGTGTGAAATTAATTGTCTTCATGTTTGTTTGATTTAGTCAAGGAATACACAAATTCGTCCTTCAGGTTTGCTTATGAAGAAATTACTAGATGTTTTACCTAATGAATAATCCATGATTGTTCGTCTAGACTGCTATGTTTAAATGAGAACTGTTCAAAGGAATAGTTGTTTGATGGAAAATATAACTAAATATGTGAGTGGATCAAATGCTTATATAATGTGGTATGCGTGACTAGCAAGAGCATGTTACTGGTGTGGTTTTGTATAATGGAAACTGTGTAAATAAAATGTTATGATAGATGCTTGTGAATAATCATTGCTACACGCAAGATGGAATAGTTAGTCGAGGTTAATATCTGAATGTCTTAAACAGAAATAGGGGAATATAGAAATGTGACCTTTTAACCACTGAGAGGCTTGTTTAAGTTTGGTAATTCATGGACCAAGAATGAATAAATTAGTTTGTTTATAACATTCGATTAAGATTCTAATTTTACCTCACTAGGCATAAGCTTACCCTATTCTTTGTTACCTTTCAGGATAACGGTTTTTACGAGAGCTTTCCGAGACAGGTCATATTTAGAAGCGTTGATATGTACGTTAGTAACTTCTCATACACTCCCAGTTGGTGGCACATGTTTATAGTGTAGGCATCATGCATTGATGAGCTTTTATCTAGTTTGTATCTAATTAAAGCTCTAAGTGCAATCAATGTTGTATCGGGCCTCTATTTATATTCTTTGATTGTATGTTGCTTGAGTAGTTTAGTAGCATATATGTTTGATTTCTCAATTAAAGTTAGGCTAGGTTCTATGCTTGAAAATCGGTTATCATAGTGAACTAGTAAGCTTGGTATACTAAATGAGTAAATGGATCATATTCTGTAACTTGGGTGATAATTACTGAAATGGCGTTGTATTGAATAGTGAAAATAGAACTGGTAGGTCATTACAATCAAAGTCATGGAAATTGATTAGGTTTAAGATAAAGGATTAGTCCCTAAGATAATGTGTAAATCTACTCGGTGTAAGACGTATTAAACTGACAAATATCATGGTAGTGTTTTCTAATTGCTAAGTTGATTAGATGTTTAGAAAAGCTAATCGGTCAGATTCATTTTGAAGTATGGTTTAGATTCTCATAATCTATGTTTGATAGAGATATCATGTCATGGTCGAATGATAATAAATAAGGTGGCATGCTTGAATAGCAAAGTCGTTGTTATGTTGACTTGAACAATTAGTACTCATGTTTGAATATTTGATAGTTTTGATTAATCAGTGCTATTTATCAAGGACACATTTGTTAGACCAGGCTGGTACATGATTAAACATGTTGTTGTCGGATAAACATTCTCAAATAAAATAGTTAAAATTAGAAGGCCACAAACTAGATGTTTGTTTGTAGATAATTCACGGTTGAGATTGTCCTTAGCCCTAGATGCCGATGTGATTTGTCATGTATTATGATTTTAATTGAGTTAGTATTTGGGTAAGCACCAATATTGTTTAAGAAAATTTTAATTTATTCCCGATTTCCTTTTTCCTAAATAGTTAAACAATTTTAAAACCTCATTGTTTTTCTTGGTTTGTTTGTTCTATAACACCACCTTACACGGTTTATCTTCTAAGCCGGGTATAGGGTTGTTACAGGCAGCGTCAGTTCAAAACCGAACCAAGGTAAGCTGAATCGTCCTCTTTTTTTATTTTATGTATGGATTCGAATGAAGAAAAAAATAGTATACCTTTATTTTTTTTTTGCACTTGAGATTTGGATATGGAAATATTTTTTTGCCTTTTATTTATTGTTTGAAAAAAATATACCCACAGATTACAAATGTTTGGGTTTTTATACCCATTTTTATTACATTTAAAATATATAAAAAATACTCATTTATGGTTGATTTGGCTCGAATGACGACATTTTTAGGATAATAATCCTTTCTTTTCTTTGATTCTGTAGATTTGACATGGCCTTGGGCAATGGAGCAGGCGGCCAAATAAGAGCGGTGGCGGTGGCAGTGATTGGCGTGTGGCCTTCACGCGGGCTTTGAAGAACTGCGCGTGGCCATAACACGCGGGAAAGGTGAGGAGTCTCTTTGGGTGGAGGCGGCAACAGATAGGGTTAGGATTATTATTATTTTTTAATTTTTAGGTCATTAGGGTTAAGGTTATTAGGCTAATTTAGTTTTTAATATGTAATTGGGTTTTGTAAAGGTATTTAGGTTGTTGGATTAAATATTGGGTTGGCAGATTTGTAGGGTGTTGGGTTTCAATGTAATGAGTATTAATTAATTTGTAAATGTGTTTGGTAATAATAATAAGTGATTCTTTTTTGATCTAATTTTCAATTTTGAATTGGATTCAATTTTAGGTTTAGGCCCACCCAAAAAATGGGTGCTTACAGTTACCCCTCTTTGCTTATTACTGTGTAACAATGATAGAGCAAAGAAAAAGAACAACCATTTTTGTTTGGGAGGTTTAAAGTTTCTTTTTCCTGGACACTACCCATTCTTTGAGCTTCAGTTGGTTTATTTGGCCGCTTTTAGAGGCAAAATATTTAAAATTGAGTAATCCGTTGGAGAGACAAAATCTTCAAAATGGAAATTCGATGTCACAAGTTCTTCATACATAGAACTGTTCACTCTTTTTCTGTTTGGAGCCTTAGAGAAGCGAATTCTTCCTGTATAGAATTCAGCTGGTCTTTGGCAAAGTCTTCGGGCTGCAAGTCCTTCCTATGAACTTTTCGCTTTCAACTATCAACGCTATAAGTTCTCCCTGTATAGAGCCTTCTGCGTCCCGGGTGGATTCTTCAAACTGAGAGTTGTCTCTATATAGAACTCTTCGTCTTAGAATCCTGAAGCACATGTTTTCCCTATATAAAACTTCCTACTCCAAAATCTTATGAGCTATAGGTTCCCTCTATATAGAGCCTTTCCTTTTCTTTGGGGTGGATTCTTCGAGCTATAAGTTCTTCCTATATATAATTTTTTGCCTTGAAATCCTAAAACCACGAGTTCTCCCTATATAGAAATTCTTACTCTAAAACCTTAGGACTACAGTTCTCCCTATATAGAACTTCTGTCTTGAAGTCATGAGTTCTCCCTATATAGAATCATTTTTCAACAGCGGCACTCTACTCTCTAGTGTCGCAAGTATCAACAATCTCCACTGCTTCCCTAAAGGCTTATGAATGGAAAACTTTGAGATAATGTCCCAATTTCTGGTTGTCTTGACATCATCAATCGAACATCATGATCCGGTGAGTACGAATGACTCTTGATTCTTTGTTAAGATCTGCTTCCTTAGTCGTAAAACAAAATTTTGATTTTCCTTCGATTCTTGAGTACCTGTCAAGAAAACATCAAAGATACCCGAATAATATGAGTTAGAATCCTACTAATCTTATGGATGCTTATTTATATGATGCATGAGTAATGATATCTCGATATTGTTTCGACATTTTTTATTTAATCAAGGATGTTAATTTTCTTACCGTTTCCTTCTCTTTCATTCTTCTCGTGGTAGCAATACTCTATACGGATTTATTCTCTTACCCTTTTCTTTTGAATTTGGGAGTCCATTCTAAAGCGCATTTTCAGGTTTTCACTTTAGATTTTCCAAAAGTACTATTTTTGAGTTTTTCTCTTTGCTATTTTTCCTTCTCTTCTCTTTTCTTTTTTTCTTTTTTTTTGGATTTGATTTTTTTGCGCATAACCTTGGAATCATGAGTTCTTCTAGAACTTTTCGCTTTTTCTCGGTGAATTCTTCAAGCTGTAAATTCTTTGATGCCCCTATTTCTGATCGTATTGACATCAAAAGAAAGCCTAACATCATGCACGAAGGACTTACTGATTGCTCGAATGACTTAAAAATATATTCACGCCAAAAAGGCTACCAAAATCCCTTAAAATGATGCCTCAATTTCTACCCGTCTTGACATCAAAAAAAGGTTTAATATCATGCCTGAGGGTCTTACTGATGGCCAGAAGGACTTAAAAATGGATTCACGCCAAAAAGGCTACCAACATCCCTTAAAATAATGCCCCCAGTTTCTATCCGTCTTGGCATCAAAAGAAGATTTAACATCATGCCTGAAGGTCTTACTGATGGCCCGAAGAACTTAAGAATATATTCACGCTGAAAAGGCTACCAATATCCCTTAAAATGATCCCCCGACTTCTATCCATCTTAACATCAAAAAAAGGTTTAACATCACGCTTGAAGGTCTTACTGATGGCCTGAAGGACTTAAAAATGGATTCATGCCAAATGGCTACCAACATCCCTTAAAATGATGCCCTGTTTTCTATCCGTCTTGACATCAAAAGAAGGTTTAACATAACACTCGAAGGTCTTACTGATGGCCCGAATGATTTAAAAATGGATTCATGCCAAAAAGGCTACCAACATCCCTTAAAATGATACCCCAATTTCATCTGTCTTGACATCAAAGAAGGTTTAACATCACGCCTGAAGATCTTACTGATGGCTCGAAGGACTTAAAAATGGATTCACATCGAAAAGGATACCAAACAAAAATCTTCAATAGGATCTACCTCTTTAACATGAAGTTGCAGATCAAAGTCTTTTCTAGTCTTCAAATACCTGCTTAAAATAAGCAAATGCTTTTAAGTTAGCATGCTCCTAACATAGGGGTGTCTTCTATGATGGATGAAATGCAATATTTTAGGACTGTTTAAAAAAACTCCTAGTCCCCGAAAGGTCATTCTCGGATTTCCTCTTCGCTTTATTTCTTTGTTGTATGCTCTTCAATCTTTGTCTTATCAATTGGATATTCATCTCAAATATGTCTCATCAACACGCTTTTAATCCTCTCGTGCGAATATCTTTCTTCTTCTTCAGGGTTATTTCCCATTTCCTCAAACATTCTCCTTTAGTCCCTATGCTATTCTTATGTAGGGACCTTTACCATTCTTTTGTTCATCACTGCCCCATTCAATCCTGGGCTCAACTATTTTCTTATCTTTGACCCAACATGTGGAGTCTTCATTTATCTCAACACTAGGGTGAGCAAAATGCCTTCACTCCTTAAACTTATTTTAAATTCAATCTTCTTTCGGTACTTTGATGGAGACCAACTCTTGGTCCATGTACTTTAATTCTCATTATAAAGTAATGTCAAGAAGGCAATTTGTTTGTGTATCTTTCAGAATAAGAAAATAACTAAATTTTGAAAAGAATGACAAACATTTATTATCAAAATTTTAGAGAAGGTGACAAACATTTAAAAAAAAATTAATGTTCGACCCCAAAATATCAAATGTAATAGCAAATCTGTTTCAAATAAAGATCAATTCCAACAGGGCATACGCTTAGAAGATCTTGATTATGGCTATATACACATATGTAGTTTCCCCTAGTCTATTAGGCTTTTGAGAGGAACAATTCCCATACCTAATTTCTAACCCTTTTTAAGGTGGCTCTTTTAATCTCACCATGCCTTATCCTTCCCACATTTTGGTGTCGATCAGACACTTGAAGTTTGATGTTCCTTGAAGAAAGGTTAATGCTTATAGGCGAAATGTAATCTGAAGACAGACTCATCCAACTTAGATACCCACGTATGATCAAAATGGTCTTTGTAGGCTCGTAGTATAGGCCATGGGTCACGGTTAAGCGAAACTGTATTTCTGTACTTGTTTGACATGGATCTACTCATATAGAATATTCTCTTCTCTTTCTTTCTTTGTATCGCTCTAGATTGCCCATTTTTGGGTTTTCACCCTAGAGTTAATTTCCTTTCTTCTGTATTTGGGAATATATCTTTGGACCAAATTTTTGTCTTAACTTGGCATTTTTGCGTGTTTCTATTCAAAGGTGATCATCCTCCATGTGTTCAAAAATGGATATGTACTTGAATGAAGGATTATGTAGAAGTTTCTTATTCATTTCTTGCGGTTAAAGCCCTATTCTTGCATAAGTATTATTTACTCTTGTATCTTTCTCTTTTTTCCTTTTTAGACTGTCTATTTTGGGTTTTAGCTCCAAGCTTGTTTCTTTCCTTTTTATTCAAACTGTATCTATATTGGATATCGATGCTTGCTTCTACTTGAAAGTAATCAATTCTCCGCGGTTCTTTAAGAATGATGCAGATGTCTTCTTTCATATATCTCCTCCTTATTTTTTATTGCACTGTTCAATGCTCATTGTTGATTGCTTCGGCCTTTTAGTTGTCAGTTTCCTTATTTGCTCAGTTTATTTGTTAAACTTAATCCTGTCTTCAACCGTTTCCCTCTGGTAATTCTATGACCTTTGTATCCAACATATCTGGTCTGATTCCTTCTTCCTTGAAAAGCGAAAGAATGCCATTCGTCATCCCGTTCATAGAAATCTATAGAAAGTCTTTAGGGGGTAGAAGTTTAGGGTCAACTATAACCCCATCGACCTGGCCTAGACGCTAGACTGAACTGAACGAACTACTAGGTTTGCCGAATAAACCCGAAAATATTAAACTTGAAACATGTCCATTTTTTTCTTTTATCTTATCTAGATGCAACATATTAACCTATGGTGTGCATACTGGCAGCAGGTGGGAACTCAACTCAATCGGGCATCGATTCGACATCCAATTGCACTTAATTGCAATTTAGGGTCTAAATTGCAATTCTGGAAAATTACAAGGACTTAACTCATTTTCAAGTTACCAATTCTTAATTAGTCAAATTACATGCTCGTTGGTCAAAAACCAACTTAAAACAAGCAACCCAACTCATCCAATGGCATACATATCAATTAGTGACCAAAACATAAGAATATTAAAACATCAGACTTCACTTTAACCCAGTAACTGCTGGCCGTATCGGTACATGGACAAGTGTATCGGAACGATTATACATTTCTAAAAACTTCAGATTCTAGTAGCTCAAACCCGTACCAAAACACCCTTCGTGTACTAAAACATCTAGCCAAAGCACCTATACCCATACCAGAATGATTGCCAGAGTACCAAAATAGGCCCTTAAAAATCACTTACCTGTTTCGGTATAGGCTCAAGTGTACTGAAACGCTTGGACCCAAAATGTCTCACATTGCTGGTTTTTCATGCTTTCAAGGATTCTAATGCATTTTAACATGCCATAAACACTTCTACAACAACACTGAAGATCAAGCCTTAAAATTTCACCACAAAACATCACCAAATCATGGCATTAAGCTTCAAAAGGTAATCTAGAGGCATGCTTCCTAAAAACCAAACCATTCAGCCTTCAAAACATAAATCCAAAGCCAAAAACCTCATAAGAGGCCAATTACAAATCCAAAGCAACATCACAAACATGCTCAAAAATGGAGTTTCTGAAAAACCCTTCCAAATCAATAATGAAACCCTATTGCCTTTATTACTACACGTCTAGTTCAAAACCATACGTTCAATAGCTGAAGTCATTGGATATCCTTCGATTTCTTGTTGCCTCTAAACCTTTAATTCTCTGCATTGATGGACAAGGAGAGTGTAAGAACACAAGGCTTAGTGAGGAGTGCTTAAACAACACACCATCAATGCATTTAAAATCCATTTTCCAAAACCACATTGAAATCACCATTTCAATCATCGTATAAAACATCGTGCCTTGAAAACTACGCACTTAACACTTTCAAAAACAAGCATATTAAACCATATGCAACATGTATCATGGATCAACAACAAATCCCATTGCTAACCCTCAATTTAAGCCTTCCTAAGCATAACAATCCATATGCAAAGCTTAAAGAGTAATCATGTATAAACCAACGTTATATAGTAACAATCATCAACATGATACATCAACAATTATATTGGCTTTCAAGTGATCATAAACCAAGTTTCGCTTTCCAAAATATTACATCGGATACACGAGTTCAACAAGTGTCCTCTCAACACTTTATGCAATCTCAACCGGAATTAAGGTACATTCACAACCTATGGACACCAACCCCAATCCTCGATTAGATGCATAATCCACTAACGGGAGTTTTCAGTACCATATAACCCCTCGACCGTTAGGGTACTCATGGTGTAGTATTCGGTACATATAAACCCCTCAACACTAAGGTGACTTATTTATAGTGCACTCAATCTAATGTCCGGCCAACTATATCCAATAACATTTTAAACCACATCACTTGCCAATATAATTCATTATTAACCATGTGCCTCACTGTTTTTATATGCATCAAATCAAAACCATTTCCAAAGCATTAAACCATACTTTCACAAGTATTCCACATACTTACATGGATCATTCACCAAATGCATCCATCATCATTATATGATCAAAAATAGTATAAAACATACTTTAAATCATGCTCAACAATAGGTACCATGTAATTCAAAACAAGTGCATAAAAACCATTTCATTAAAGCACAACCGAGAGATAATTATTGTCATAATTACTTCTGAGTTTAAACCAGCATTTTAATCTCAATTTAAACTCCCAAAATAACCTTTAAACCATTTCAAAGATGAAATCCACGTTCTCACTCACCGACAACGCAAAGCTTTATGCGCCGATGCAAAAATAAGCGTCTGATGCCTCCGAAGCTTCACCAACGACCTTAGGATCACTCTCCCCTGTTTAATCACATAGCAACAGAGGATTAATGCATCATCATGCATTCATAATCCCAGCAACACAACTCCTCAACTTCGCCTCACTAAAACCATCAATTGCTACCAGAAAACAAGCGAAAATACCATCACACATCATCCAAATGTTACCCAGCCAAAACCTAAAGGTTTGATCCATGAATTAACTTCAATTGACATCTAAAAACAACCTAGCATCGACCTTATACCTCCAGCATACATTAAATCTCCACAACTCCTAAAAACATATAACTAACAACCTAGAAAATTAGAGATTCACATAGCTTCGGGGTTCAAATGTTAAAATCAATATACTAACTTTATAAGACATCAAAATATCAATTAAAGCCAATCAAGAAATCAGCAATACAGATCCAATTCGAAAACCACATTAAAATCATATCACTTAAACTTTGGTTTAACCAATTTTCCATAATTAAATCATTAAAACTCATTAGAAAATACATATAAAGGATCAATAACTTGGTTATTTCAGTAAAGAACCATTCATTATAGGAGAAGAACGAACCTTACCTCTAATGAGTGAATTTCCTCTCAATTGGATGTTTTTACTCTTGAAAAACAAAAAGATAACAATGAGATTTTGTAAAACAAGATTAAGGATTCCATTAGAAATCAAAGACTTAAGAAATCAAGAGTGTTATCTCAGCTCTTTGATGAAAAAGAGAGTGTTTGACTGAAAAGGTTTTGAGAGAAAAGTCTGTAGAGAAAAGTGACGTCAAATGTGTTTTTAGGAAAAAAGCTACCTCTTTTAATCAACTCCTCTTTAATTCTTTTAATTAAAACCCATTAAAATTAATCACAATTAATAGGAAACTCAGATTTTCACTTTAGGTAAAATAGCTCCTTAAAGATTCAAAGTTTTGACCCTTTTACAAAATAATCACTAAAAATAGGTTTCAATATTTACATTTTCGTCACTAGCCGAAATGTCCAATTTTCGAATTCCATTTTTCAAAATTGAATTTACCCAAAATATCCACATATTAAATACTGATTTTTAGATATTTCCCCCAAATATTTTCTCACTCAAAAATATTTAATTCAATTTAAATCTCGAATCTGACTCAAATGTATAACCCGGTATACCAGACCATCCAATCAACCTACAACCTCTAGGACCAAAACTGGGGCGTTACATCAACACTTGATTCAAGGATCAAAAATTAAAAATGCCTGAGAAGGGAATTCCTTAAATGGGATATGCCCATTATCTAAACACCTGTTTTGTTCCTTCGTTGGCCTAAATGGACTAGCGGATGCTCACATTTGCAATATCCCCACAATATTCGATTCCTTCTAAACATAAGCAGCTTGGAATTAATCTTTGGATATACATCAGAGGTACTTTTGCAATTGAAATTTAATAAAAACTGATATGCACGTATGTATACCTTTTCCATAAATATGTATATGAGTATGGCAGAGCAAAAACTACCCCATGACAAGGAATGAAATGTTTAAAGAATCAAAGAATGTAAAAACTTTTCTCAAATAAGAATTAAGGGAAATACGATTTCATTTTGAGAAAATGCATGCGTCTTTACAAAATATTTCTACTACTTTAGGGCCTAAGCCGTAGGGTTTTTCTGTGCACTGTTCTAAAAAAGTGGGGAAACCAAAATTTAGGCAATCAAAATACCATCTTCGTAAAAGAAGAGAAACCCAAGCATAGGGACTTTCGAATCATCCTTAGGGTGCCAACTCATTTTGGCCTCTTTGGTACAGTGTAAGCTCGCCCCAATTCCTTCGTTTTCATTGCTGGATCAATTCTTGTGATAGGATTCCCTTGCTAACCAACCTCTTGATTTCTTCTAGAAACGACCTACATTTCCTGGTAGAATGTCCTGGTGCCCCTATATGGAAATCACATGTACTATTTGGGTCAAAACTGTGAGCAGACGAGTCAGGTGTAATCTTCATTGGTCTAGGAGTGAGGTAGCGACCTTCAAAAAAATGAGAAAATATATCATAAATGGGTATCCCATATATCTCAAGATCTGCACTTTCTCGAGGAGTTTTTCGCGGTGACTCAGAAGGATCCGCATGCATTCTTCTCTTACTATTACGAGAACCTTGAAGGCGACATTCATTTATTTTTTTCTTCTTCCATTTTTCGGCTGGTTTGGTTTCTTAACTTAGGTCTTAATTTTCCTTCCCAGATCGCATACTCTATTTCTTCTCCCACCGTCATAAAATCCTCAAATCTGCTTCTTGATTTCTTAAGCATTATATCAAAGAGATGGAGGGGAAGAGTCGCATGAAATAAATGATCCATTTCTTCTTCGATTATGGAAGGTTGTACCTGGGCTGCCAAACTCCACCATCTTAAAGCATAATCCTTGAAGCTCCCATATGGTCTCATCTTCATGTTTTTGAGAATCTGCGAACTTGGTGCTAAATCTAAAGCATATATCATTGCTTCAAAAAGGCATTAGCTAAGCCAATCTAGGATTAAATTTGATTTCTGCTCAACCGATTGTACCATGTTATAGCAGGTCCTGTCAAACTATAATGGAAGCAATGGATCAACAATTTTTCATCCTTTATGTAACTTTCCATCTTTCTACAGAACATGGCCAGATGAATCTTAAGACATATTGCTCCGTGATACTTTTCAAAGCTAGGAAGCTTGAAATTCGAGGGAATGACCAAAACAGAGACTAAGCAAAGCTCCATTGTATTGAAAGTGTTAACTTTTCTTATTCTCTTGAGCTCTTTTTCAAGTCTTTCTTCTAACTAATCGAGTCTGGATTTTGAGTTCTTGTACGCTCAATTTATTCATCCATGGAAAAACTTCTACTAGTCCCTGAATTACTATAATTGAACCCAAAAAATCTTAATATTTAATTAATTAATGCATGAAATGCATCATAAATGATTAAAGAGCAGAAGGGTAAACAATACATATGAATACAAATGAAGTGTTGATTCGCCAATAGTCCTTTAGGAAGATTTTTATCAAGAGAAGATGTTTGTGTATAGAAAATTGAAAACATTCTACAGGCATCTGTTAGTCATTCCTCCTATTATCTTAACTTCCCGGAGCAAAATATGTATTCGGTGCCCCTATCCAGTGTAACACCCTCAACCCAGTTTAGAAGAAAACCGGAATTGGAGGTGTCACTGCAATCAAGACATAGAAATCAAAAGTGACATTCACAATATCAAGGGCAAAACTTTCATTAAATCAAGAGGCTTACAAAAATTTTCTTTTAAAAAAACTAAACAAGTCCGTTCCATATTGACAATTAAGAAAACCACATAGCATATTTATCACTTTCAAATGGTAAAATCAAAGGGGTTTATAATCAAGCCTATCATGCATAAAGATCGATCAAATAAAAAAAATCAAAGAAGACCATTATCTCAAGCATTCAAATAGGATTCTAGGTTTTTAATCCATTTGAGACATGAATTCAATGTAGCTTATAAAGCTTTGTTTTTATCTCGATACTCTTACTTAAGCATTAGAACTTTGGTAGTTAAGCTTGATTAGTTATCAACTAGTCACAAGTGGATCTATATGGTAACTTAACCTCTAAGTCAATTCAGAACACTTCATAGCATTAGGTCCATTCGAATAACATCCCAATCATGGTGGTTATCTATTGACACTCGACAGCTTAAAATCATGGCCATTCCAATTAATTATCAAAGGATTTACTATTTCATGGTGAAGGAGTTCAATTCAATTCATTCGAACATTAGAATATCCACAACCAATGAAACATATATTCAAAACCAAGTTAATGAACATCAATTGTTCGAAACACTCAATAGTTGCTTAAACAAATCCAAAACAAACAAGAACAATTCCCATTCATATAACATACCATGCCATTCAATCAATCCCCCAAATTACTTCCACAGACATTACTAGCAAATTATTAACCTCTATTTCTATGAAGGCATTAACAACCATAAAAATCAACATAGATCTTATTTACATACTTCCTAAAGTGCTTTAAAGTTAAACATGCCAAAAAAGTAACGTAAGCATCAGACGATTCTTCAATCCTTGTTAACATATTAAACACCATTCAAATCAAACTTAAAAAGAATTGGTTTCCTATATATATATATATAGAAATCAAGTACAAACTCTTAATTAAAACAAGCATTAGAAAACACATACATGTTTCTTTCGATATACTTAGTTATCACTTGTGTGAGTCCATACTCTTAACTCCTTAACTATCAAATTTTCAACCAAGAAATAACAACTTAACTAAACATACCCAAATATTAGGGAAGCCATTTACAAACCAAGTCCATAAGCAACAACAACAACGTAAGGTATAATTATACTTATAGAAATGCAATATGCCACCATTCTAGAAGTTTCGTAGTAAAATTTAGGCAACCATAAGGTCTTTATGGTTGACTTGCAGCCCTTTAACCCGATCAATTCAAGGATAAACACATAACCTGCACATCCATGGAAATGAATGCATTAGGCATACATAGCCTAAGTGAGGTAGTGACATCAAAATGACTAAGCACAAGGACAATAATATCAATGGAAATACGAAGGACAAATTCAAGCATTTAACAACAAGAGAATTTTTATATCTTAGTGTTAGTTTATACATGGCTTTATTTATTAGAAACTTAATCAGAGTTTATATTCTTTTATGTCTTATTCGAAATTCTTTCAGAGATTAAGCTGAGTTATTCTGAATCTTATCGAACTTATCAGACTTCATGGCTTATCTTATCATAGCCTTAGGAAGGCTTATCGAATTTCTTATCAGAACTCTCGAAGTTCTTGTTAAAGCTTATTAGAGATCATAGCAGGGCTTATCTGAGTTCATAGCATTACTAAACATAGTTTCCTTTCAGATTTAGTATCTGAGTTCGTATCTTTTAAAATATTTGCCTTGGAACACATTTACACATGGAAAGCATTGGTATGAGTTACACATAGCTCAAGAATATAGCAATAGCTAGTGTCGGAAACATAACCATACCTAACTTATCAACTATCCAACCAACTATCGCCAATCTCCTCATCAACTCCCCTGTTACCTTCTACTGTCGCCAATATATCACATATATAATGGGGCATCCCCCGAGCCGTAGCTCATGGATCGTAGTCCCTGAAATATATACCTTTGCACCATGCCAAATTGTCCAAGGTCTTCTATTACTCAGGCAACTTAAGTGTTTTATACTTTGAAGTTTGGAGGGTATCTTATGACAGAAGTAATCATTCTTTCCTCTTTTCTTATTGTGTTATAACATAATTTAAGCTTTTAACTTCTTAGACTTAAGAATTCATGAGTTTACAAGACTTAGACTGAGTATCTTCTTTAGAGTTTTATGGCATTCTTGGTCAAAAGTTATCTTATCATCATATTCATACATCATAACATAGCAAAGTAAAAGTGCATATGAAATGCAACCATAAACAAAAGACTTACAAGGGTGCTATACCATGAACCTATATTACCCCTCCCAAGTGCTCTACTTAAGCTTTATGCAAAATGAACACATAAAACATAGTGACCAAGTAAACAAAGACTAGGATGACACCTTGTCATCCCGAATGCATAACTACACTCACCTCTTATCCCGAAGTTACGAGATACCTGAATCCACAATTATAACTTGTTTCCTAACATTTCCTCCTCCCTAGCTTTCCTTAATTGAATTTCCAAATCCAAGATTGAACTTCAATGAATTTCTTGCTCTCAATCAATCTCACACAAAAATAAAAAGAAGCACAAGGCATTAGGATACAACCATGCTATCAAGACTGCATACATATACCAATCTGCATACTGTAGTATTGCACTAATATTTCAAGACAATATCATACTTAATTCACATCACAACCATCACAACATTTAAATCGGACAAAACAGCCCACATAACCTTTACATCAAGGCAAAACAGTCCAACATGCACCAATTTAATTACACAAAAATTGTCCAACTTTTATATATCACATATTTACCTTTCAAGCAAATCAAAACAGTCCAACAAACATTTATTTTAAAGCCAAAATAGTCCCTAACTTGTAAATCAGTCCCTATATTCACTCTTAAAGCATTCTTATGGTTTTGATTATTCAAAACAGTCCACAACAATCAGAAATACTCCAAAGACAGTCCTCAAACTTATTATTTTAACCCTTATATATTCAAGAAGTAGTTCCCCCGTTTTTAATCTACTCAAAATAGTCCACACACTTCATTTTCCATACAATACAGCCCTAAATTTTATTGTATAATAGCATATACCATTCAACTAATTCAGCATGTTTTCTATGTGTTCTAAACAGCCCCTAATATTCATTTATACATTCAAAACACTTCATTTTCATAGGTATCAAAATAGTCTATGTTAAACTATCAAAACTGTATTTTTCAAGTTAACAAAACTGCATTTTACAGCATAAAACTACACATTTTAATCACATAAAACTACATCTCTTAACATCTTAATTAACTGCTCAAAAACAGTCTACTCACTAGGAATTAAGGTAAGTTATAGGACATTTCCAAATTCATGCTAAAACAGCCCCTAAACAATCCCTAATTTAATACCAAACAACTTTCCTTCATGACACAATTCAATCCTTTAATTAAGTTCATAAAACAGCCCCCTTTTGAAGCAAAAAGCAGTTCACATAAATCAATTCAAGTATACTCGATCCTATATATATTCAATTCCAGTTTTTTTAGCATCAATGTACTTCTAAACCTCCAATGTTATTATATATATATATATATATATATATATATATATATATATATATATATAAACAAGTATTCGAGCTGTCCAAAGCATTCAAAACAGTGCACACTCCTAATATCATCGGTTTGTTTCAAATTGCACTATTTTATGAGTCTAAACATTCACCTAATTTACTAACAAAACAGAATTATAGGTTTAACCTCTTTCAATTTCATAAAAGGCTTCAAAAACAGTTTCTATCCTACATTTCTCAAGCATTTGATCGGTTATATATATAATTTCATTCTTCATACATACAATCTTGATTGAGAGTAATTACTAAATCACATAACTGAATCATCTTAATCAAGTACTTCAAAATCATCAACAATATTGCCATATTCCAAGATGATATTACTCATCAAAAGCATAACAACAACAAAGATACACAATTTCTATAAATTAGAATCACAATAGGAAGTATATGACAACGATTTGAACTCACAATTCATATAAATAAAACTACTTGAAATTTAAGCTTACTTAAATTCTATTGGAGAGGAAGAAACAATCTTACCTTCAAGGCAACCACACAAAGAATTTCTACCAAAATTCTTAGATTAAAGCTCTACCATAGTTTCCTCAAAATTCTTCCTTTCCTTTTTTTTTTTCTAGCTCACGTAGCTCGGGTGATAAAGGAAGAAGATGACTTCCTTAATGTCTTTCTACTTGACCAAGATTTCCTCTATCCACACGTCTTAGATTTGCTTGACATGTGTACCAAATCCTTAAGCAATTTTTCACATTACATGCAATCCTTTAGATTAATAAACTAATCGATTTAATCCTTACACTCTAACTGTAATACCCCAAATCATGGCTTAGTAACTTGTTATAAACTAATTAGAGTTTAATTGTACAAACAATCTACAAATTAGAAGAATTGATTAAACCTAGTGACTAAATTAGATGGATTGCTAAAGAAGTAGCCTAATCATGAAGGATCAAATAATAAAAAATTGTAAATGTAGAATTGCATGCAATAAAGATGAGTAATTAAGGATTTATGAAGCAATTAGACCAAAATTTGCCAAGTGGAGGCAAATAGCTTAGCCAAGCGATAACACCTTGGCCAAGTGGCCATCTTGCTATCATCTCCTCCACTCCATCTTGGCCGAAAATCTTATCATCCTTATAGGAAAGAAAATCACCATTGTTGGGGAAGAAAGCTTGCATGAGATCAATTGCATGAAAATTGAATATCTAGGAAGATTGTAAGTGGATTCTAAATCCTTCCTCCCTAGCAATTTTTTTGAATGAGTGGTTGATGATGTTCTTTTTGTGTATGAATTGAATTGGATGAATGTTATGCATGTTAGGGTCATGATAGCTTCAATTAGAACCTGGAAATTGAATGCTAGTAACTAAATTGCTAATGAGATATATGTATAGTTGCTGGAAAATTGAGAAATATGTGCTTGATTGAAAACGGTCTTGATTAGGGACTGTTTTGATGGAGAAATTGTGTAAACATGCCAAATGAATATAGAACCCTGTTTTGATCATGTTGCTAGGTAAAATGAAGATTGAATTGAATAGATACGTTTCTGGAAAATGACTACACCTAATTAACTAGTTAAATTAGGTAATGGACTGCCTAGTTGATGAATTGAATGTGTAAATGTGATCAAATAGATCAAATTAGGTTATAATGCCCCGTTTTAAGAACATTTCTAGGTGAATTATGATGACCTAGACATGTATGAACATGAACATGAATGGAATTCCCATGTTAGGACCTTGCTAAAATGAGTTAAGAAGCTAGAAATTCAACCTAGTGTAATCTGCCCAGAATGCTCTGTTCTAGGCAGTAACTTTGAAAAATCACTATAAATTATATATAATGAATTTAAGGCTGAAATTTTTATGGATAACACCTTGGTATGTCTAAATTCATTATGAGAAAACAGAACTGAGCTCTGGGTTGTATATTGAAATGTAGAGAAGAAACACTAGAGACAGTGCAAACTGTCCAGTATAGCAAAATGCCCCGTCTTTAAGTTAAAAACTGTATTAATTGGCAAAGAACTAAAATGCAAGCCTTATATGGTCATAAAGAAATTTTTTTTATCTTTCCAAAGGTGTAAACCAATTGAAATTCCGACGTATGGAATGAAAGTTATGCATGATTAAGTGACTAGAGTGCAAGCTGCCTGGCAGCAGCAATATAGGCAATTGCACACTGTTTTGTGGCATTTTGTAAACTATCTTGTAAACAGTTTTAGGCCTTTGATTATGCCTTGTTTTACATGAATTAGAATGTAGATAAGTGTAATGGAAAATATATATGAGCATGCTGCCAAATTGTGAATGTTGTGTGCTTGTAACTTTGTCTTGACTTGGTGATCATATGATCATTATTTTGACATGTGTTTGTACTTGTAATGTGATAGAACCAGGAGTAAACTTGGTGGAGGAGGATAGAGTGGATCATCCTAAAGACAAGAGCAAAGGAGTGTGGATCCAAGACTAGCTAGCTTGGAGTATTGTGAGTGTAGTTACCTCTAGGGTTAGGACTAGGTCCTAACCAATGTATTCTTGTTACATTCTTGAAATGTTAAATGAATCTAATCATGAACTTGACCTAATAAGGGAAGGATGACTAAAGTAATAGATGAAACTTGATCCTAGCCTTGTATATATGATCAATTTGAATGCTTAAGTATGATTATGTGATAACATGGATGCTTGTATGTGCTATGATACAATGTGATTAAATGTTAAAGACTTGCTTGAGACATATTCTCATCTTGATAAAATGAAACATGAAACTACTTGATATGTGAGCTATGGCTCAATGGCCTAAGGGCCTAATATGAAATGAACTTGCTTGAAATGATCTTGATCTTGAAACACTTGAATAAATGGTAAATCGAACAACCTTGGTAGCTAGTTGGACTAGGTAGAAGGGCATGTCTTAGAGTCTAGAGCTCATTGTGTAAGGGTGGACTACGGTCCAGGGCTAAGGCCCTTATTTGGCGATAGACGGAGGGTACATATGTGGTCTTTTGCGACAGTAGGAGGGTTGACCAGCACTACGGTGCATCTTGTGGCGACAGTTGGTTGTAGACTCGATTACCTATACAAAGTAAGTACCAAAGGGGTTGTTTAATTTATAACACATGAAATAACAATTCTACATCATATGTTATTTGTCTTGAATACCATGAATTTGTATGTTACTTGACTTGAAAGCATGACTTCTTAATTTCTTGTTTTGCAAGCATGATGTGCTTGATTCATGATATGAATCCTTGATTCTTGTTCTTGATAGCCGAATGCTATGATCCTTAGCAAGAATTTTCTTGATGCTTGTAAGCCTTAGCTAAGATCACTCTATTGCTTGAAAGCCTTAGCTAGGTCAATACTTGATTAAATGACACATAAAACTTGAAATAAGAAATGATTAGATTTAGTACTACCTCACTAAGTACATTATTGTACTTATAACTCTCTGTTTTCATTCTTCCCAACTACAGGATAAAGGATTCAATCATTACTTGATCTTGAAGCCTGTTACCTTGAGCAAGAAGCAACTCACACAAGCTTTGCCTAAGTATGGTTTCATACTTGTTTTGTATATCTCCTAGAATGGTGGCATTAGATTGTATATAGCTAGCTTGATCATGCATTTTGGTACACTTGAAACTTGTATGTATTGATCTTAATGGGCCTACCATGTTTTGTATTTAGTAACAAGTATGTAATGAACTTAGATAACATGTAATGGATTATGTTTTACTACGCATTTGATAATAGAATGAAGTGATCTAATGCTTAATCCAGTCTACCTTCATAACATTCGAATGCCTTGTTATGTACATGTTTTACTTGAATGGAACTTTGGATGATCAAACCATGCTTGCTTGTCTTTCATTCGATTGCCTTGGGAAATATATGTTCTCTTGTGTGTTTGAATAGTGATGGCCGAATGGTTAGGTAAAGAAAATGACTTGAATGGTAGTTAGTTTCATGTAAATTGATTGATCGAGAGATGTTAGCAATTTGGGTTAAGATGTACATGTATAAGTCTAAGGTATAAAGAAATGAAATGGAATTAGGTTATTGTCTTAGATCAATTCGAATGTTAGGGATAAAATGAAGTGAATTGTACATGATAATGTAGTAACCTATAATGTAAGTATAATAGGAAACAATTTAATGGTCTTGTTTGAATTTTTTGGATGATTTGAAATCAAATGTGAGCTTACTTGTTAGTTAAGCAATTATGGTTGCTTAATTGTTCAAGTATGAATGTATTGCTTGTTCTTGTCCTTGATCATTGCCATTGTTTGCTTGTTAAGTAACGCTCCCGAGTCGGGTTGCTACTAGCCCGGGTAGGGAGTGTTACACCAACTCTTCTTTCTTTTATTTATTTCAAATGGGTACTTAAATCTCTTAATTATTGTATTAGAGAACACAATAAGGAAATTAGGTAACATTCTAACTTGAAACATATACCTAGTCAAATTTTTTATTATTACAAAACTTAATTCATAACAATTACTATCAAACTTAATCCAATGGTTTTCAATTATCTTGTCCGATTTTAGGGGTATTACATCCTGTCTCCTCTCTATTCGCTTCATGTTCGGATCATTTCAAACTGTAGTATTATCAATCTCTGTACATTACAAAATGTTTCCCCTATTATAAAGATCTCCTAATATGAAATATTTTTGAATCAACACTTATGATATGCAATTTTAAAACGAAATGCAAATATGTTTGCAACAAGGTATTAGCCGCAAAGTGATCATCGTGGAAAGATTTTCATTAAACAAAAAGGCTTGTTACACCAGATATTATTCTTCTGAGCTTTCCTAACCCTAACATTTGTAACTTCATCCAATAAACAAGGTCAACTTTCCTTTACGGTCTAGTGCTGGATCTATATTCTAACTTAACGGCATCGCTGCTTCAGCTAAGTCTGTCACTTGTTGAGCCACTCTACGCGCTTAGGTGACAACCATCTTTATGTCATTGTCCCTCTCTTATATTTCTTGCTTAGCCTATTGAAATCAGAGAACATTTTAGAGTGTTTCTCTGTTAAATATTGTTAAAAAATGTTGTACAAGAGTACTCATTTTATAGGCTTTACAAGTAGTTAACCTAGAGTAGTCTACCTAAGAGATATAACTCTTATCCTTTAATGAGATAGAGTTTATCTAGATTTAAACTTTTAAATTCAAACTATTTGATGAGATAAGATAAGATTACAACATTTAATTTACATCTAATATCCTACACTCCCCCTCAAACTGGTGTGTATATGTTGTATACTCCAGTTTGGATGAGAACTCGTCAAAGGTCACTCTCGGAAGTGCCTTTGTAAGGATATCCGCCAGTTGACTCTTTGTAGGAACATAGTGCAGCTTTACGACACCACTGTTTACCTTTTCATAAATAAAATGTCTATCAACTTCGATATGTTTAGTCCGGTCATGTTGTACTGGATTCTTAGCAATACTCATTGCTGATTGGCTATCACTCAGTACCTCGAACTCCTATTTTTCATCCAACTCCAGCTCGGTGAGAAGTTTTTTAAGCCACATGCCTTCGTAAATTACAAGAGCCATAGCCCTATATTCTGATTCTGCACTACTTCAAGACACCACAGTTTGCTTTTTACGCCTCCATGTGACTAAGTTTCCCTACATAAACGAACAATAGCCACTCACATATTTTCTATCTGTTAACTCTCATGCCCAGCTAGAATCTGTGTAAATCTTCACAGATCTGTCTTGATTTTTCCTGAAAATAAGTCCAAATCCTGGTGTAAACTTTAAGTATCGCAGGACTCTATTAGCTGCCTCCATATGTTCTTCTCTAGGATCACTCATGTGCTGGCTGATTATGCTTACTGGATAAGCTATATCAGGTCTGGTGAGTGATAAATAAATCAGTTTCCCAACCAGCCTTTGGTAGGATTCTCTGTTCACAGGAGTACTTGTGCCATTTTTTCCAAACTTCAAGCCTGCATCCATTGGAGTGTCTGCCGATTTACATCCAAGCATTCCAGTTTCCGAGAGCATGTCCAAGATGTACTTTATCTGATTTATGACTATTCCCTCATTTGATCTAGCCACCTCCATTCCGAGAAAGTACCTAAGACTTCCCAAGTCTTTAGTCTCAAACTCTGTTGCCAAAAAAGTCTTTAGTTTCTCAATTTCCTTTGTGTCATCTCCTGTAATGATCATATCATCAATGTAAACAATAAGGAGAGTTTTTTACCATCTGAAGCTACACTCTTAAACAAGGTGTGATATGCCTGTGCTTGCTTGAACCCGTTCTTCACCATGGCCTTCGCGAATCTGTCAAACCAGGCCCTTGGTGATTGCTTCAGCCCATACAAGGATCTATTTAGTTTGCACACTTTTTGTTTCGTTGAGTCATCCTCTAAGCCTGGTGGAATCTGCAAATTTACTTATTCTTCTTCAAGCTTTCCATTCAGAAAAGCATTCTTGATGTCCAGTTGGTGCAACTTCCAATCTTTATTAACTGCTAATGAGAGCAGCACCCTTATTATATTCAGTTTTGCCACTGGTGCAAAAGTCTCATGATAGTCTACTCTATATGACTGAGTAAATCCCTTTGCCACTAACCTTGCCTTGAACCTCTTGATGCTTCCATCATAATGATACTTTACTGTGAAAACCCACTTGCATCCGACCACCTTTTTTCCTTCTGGCAGTTTAGTTAAACTCCATGTGTTATTTTGTTGTAGGGCTTTGACCTCTTCTTCAACAGCTTTCCTCCAATCAAGATTTTCAAATGCCTCTTCCACTGTTCTAGGGATCCTTACATTGTTAATATTAGCTGTAAAAGCCTTGAAACCAGACAATAGTTTTCCATAAGCAACAAATCTATCAATAGGATGATTAGTGCATTTTCTTACCCCTTTCTGATTGCAATCGGAAAATCATCTAAATTCTCATGAACTGGACTTTTTGAGACATCATTGCTTACCCTTTCCTCCATGGCAGCAGGACTTAAGATCAATTCTTGGCAAGTACTAGGCTGATCAATGGGTTCTGTGACAATTTTCTTTCTTCTGGTATAGGGAGTAAGTTGTTTGACTAGAGATTGTGGGGTTTGAGTAGTGTGAGGCCTGGGAGATCTAGGTTCTGGAGAAGGTCTTCCTACTGGAACATTGGAAGATATGGGAGATATAGGAGTAATAGGCTGAGATTCCTCACATCTCTCCCCCTGAATCTTAGTCCCTACAAAATAAGGTTGATTTTCAAAGAAAGTAACATCAAATGAAACATATGTTTTCTTGGTAATAGGTGAGTAACATTTGTAACCCTTCTGACTTGATGAGTATCCTATAAACACACACCGCAAGGACCTAGGATCAAGCTTACTCCTATTGTTGCTATGCACATGAACAAAAGTTGTGCAGCCAAATACTTGAAAAGGAATAGCAGATGACCATGGCTTGAAATGTGGAAAAAGATGTAAAATGGTGTCAAAAGGAGTTTTGAAGCCCATAGTTTTGCTAGGCATCCTATTAATTAGAAAAGTAGCAGTAAGAAGTGCTTCCCCCCAAAGATACTGAGGAGTATTAGCAGAAAGCAGAAGAGACCGAGTTACCTCAAGTAGATGTCTGTTTTTTCTTTCAACAACCCCATTTTGCTGAGGAGTGTTGAAACAAGAAGTAAGGTGAAAGATATCTTTCTCTCAAAAAAAGGAACCAAGGGATTTAGTAAGATACTCACTCCCATTATCACTCTGAACTATCTTTATTTTGTGTTCAAATTGGTTTTCGATCATGTGATAAAATGTTTTAAATATCATTTCAACCTTTGATTTTTCTTTCATGAGATAGTCCAAGTAACCAGAGAGTGATCATCAATAAAGGACACAAACCATCGAGCCCCAGATACATTTTTAACTTTAGAAGGACCCCAAATGTCGCTGTGTATGATAGAGAAAGGAGATGTAGGTTTAAATTTAGTAGGAATATATGATTGTCTTGTATGTTTGGCAACTTGACATGCATCACAGGTGAATGACGAGGGATGTTTATTCAGGAACAACTTAGGAAACAATTTCGCAAGATAGTAGAAATTCAGGTGTCCTAATCGAAAATGCCATAGCATGACATCATTGGAAAGAAGGGAAGAGGAAAAAACTGTAGACGTAAGACAACTAGGAATAGTTTTGTTTCGAGAGGATAGGCCATCAAGAATGTATAGTCCATTGTGTCGCCTAGCATTGCCAATCACCGTCCTCGAGTCTTGTGCCTGAAAAATACAACCAGACAACCCAAAGTTAACATCGCAATTCTCATCTTTAACAATTTTGCTAACAGATAGAAGATTGCATGCCAGTTTTGGTACATAAAAAACATCAGACAGTACTAGATGATCATTTAATTTAATAGAACCACTTCCTGATACAATGAAGAGAGATCCATCGGCAAATTTGATAGATGATGCAAATGAATATGGCTTGTACTCATGAAAAAGGTCACGATTTCCTGTCATATGGTCAGAAGCACCAGAATCCACATCCAACTCCAGGGATTGACTGTGGCCAAACAAGAAATTCTACCTTCTGTAGCAGGAAATGCAGTAGAATCTGATTTGGAGAATATTTGACCAAACATCTGTTGGAGCTCCACAATCTGTTGCTTACTGAAATTGCTGGAAGAACTGTCATGCGCAGTAGTATGTGCTTCTCTCGGGGCTTTGACCCGTTGGGATTTCCACTCTGCTGGTCTCACTGATTGAGACAGAATGGGAGAAAGAGACGCATCTGAAAGGGTAAAATTAGATGGATGAGATCTTACTAGAGAGCTAATTGCAGAAGCAGCAGGTTCTGCTGTAGCCATGTTTTCTAAATAGGGAAGAAAGGTCGAGAGAATAGAGGAAAAAAATTGAAATTTGGAAGAAAGGATCGACCTAAACTGATACCATGTCGAAATCAGAGAACATTTTAGAGTGTTTCTCTGTTAAATCTTGTTAAAAAATGCTGTACAAGAGGACTCATTTTATAGGCTTTACAAGTAGTTAACCTAGAGTAGTCTACCTAAGAGATATAACTCTTATCCTTTAATGAGATAGAGTTTATCTAGATTTAAACTTTTAAATTCAAACTATTAATGAGATAAGATAAGATTACAACATTTAATTTACATCTAATATCCTACATAGCCTTTCGTAATTGAAGGGTTAGCTCCGGCAATTTCATAGCCAATTTTTTTGTAGGCTTCAGTATGAATCTTGTTCATACGTAAAAGACCTTGAAGCTCATCCACTTGCTCTCTAAGTGTTGTATTTTCTTTTTGAACGGTGTTGGATTTGTCCTTGCATTGTTTCAGGCTTGTTTTCAAAACCTCATTCATAGTTAGAATGCTTTCCTGCTCACTCTTAAGAAAGTTGTATTGGCCCTCGGCCTCTTATAACTTTTGGGACAACAACCGGACTCAATTTTTGCTGGTTCTGCCTCTCCATTTCCAATGGCTCAAACCGTTCTTCAATCGAATGATGCCATTCTTCCACTCTTCAACAGTGCTACCCAGTCCAGCATTCCTAAATACGCAGTGAAGCTTATGATGCTCTTCTTGCAAACTCTTTAGTTTCTCACTTAATTCACCTCCCTCCTGCCTGAGCTTGTTATACTCGGATGTGTGCCCCTCTTTTTGAGTATCCATATCTTAGTTTTAGAATCTGACTCCAATGAGTGCCCCGCTTCTATACTAGGCTGACCTTCAATATTGAAATCCCATTTTCTAATTTCTAGAAGAGCCTGAACTCTCTAGTTGAAGGCGATACAATCCTCAATAGTATGCCCCTGAATTCTGGGATAATACTCACAACGAGCATTAATATCATACCAATCCGAATACGAAGACTGCATGGGTATCAGAAAGACAAGACCCACCAACTAGGCCTCCAACAGTTACGGGTACAACTCTTTGTACGATATGGGTATTGAGTCAAAATGAGGACCTTTAGCTTTCATTTTCTGGTTATCAGCTAAGAAGTAGGTATCGAGATTCGAACATTGTCTTGGGCACTTAGTCTTTTGCAGTTTTAAATCACGGGTGGTTACTGGCTCAATGTAGAACATGAGCCTTCCATCCTCGAAACCCATTACTCCCATTTTGATAAGGTCTTCGACTTTGTTCTTCACTACCCCACAATTCTCGGTGATGTGGCCCGAACTTCCTATGTGGTAACTACACTTGGCATGAATATTGTAACCATTTGGGTAAGAGGGTTCTTTTGACATAGACTGAACTGGGGAAATGAGACACTTTTCAATAAGCATCGAGAGTAGCTCGGTGCACTTTACGGGGATCGGGATGTGCTTTTTCATATCACTTGCTTCTTAGGCTCTTTCTAGATATACTTCTATTTTTGGGGAGCTCGACTCAAAGGTACTTCCCACTAGTTTGTTGACACGAATTACGAGTAAGTTCGAGCTATGGTATTTGCTTTATCCAAGGAAAGAAACCATCAACATTCTAATTCTTGACCGACTCTTCTCTCGATTTGACAGACCTCTTGCCTTTAGCTATAGTGTTCATCATATTCATCATCTCGGCTATCTGCTTCTTCAATTCTTGCACTTCATTTCACTTGTCACTAGCATTAGTATCAATTACTTTGTCTGATTCAAAACCTTCGAATGATCCATCCTCTCTAGTCTTCATTGTATTCCTAGGACATGGCCCAGAATCCGTCTGCTCTGCCTGATCATGAGACCTCTTGTCCATTATGATCACCTTCTACAGTGATGGCTACTTGCAAAATTAATACCTTTATTCTTGCCATGAGAATGCAATGCAAACTAAATGTAAAGGGGCAAAACAAACACAAAAAGAAAATTACGTCAGTAAACAAGAATAATCTAAATAAATAGAATGTTCACTAATAAACAGGGCAATAAATTAATTGTCAAATCAAGCGATTAAAATATTCATAAACAAACAACGAAAAAAATGAACAGAAAAATGCCTAAATAGGGTCACCGCTAAACGTATAGAGTACCGACATGGCGCTAATAGGTAGGGTCTACGGTTCACTATATGTGGTCATGTTCTAGCGTAAATGGTACCCGAATTGTCACTAGGACACTGATTCGGGGGAACACGACCCTTATACCATACAAAGGTGAATACCCCATGAAATATAAGGACCGAATTTCGAAAGTGAATCACATCACTATACGGAGGTGAACACCCCACAAAGCGAAGTAATCACTCCCACTTAAAGGTTCTAAGCCTAATGGATGATGACACATTATCGAACATTATGCAATTGACAAACAAGGTTTAGAAATTAAAAGTTTAATTAAATCGTATTCAAAATTTCCTTAATAATTACGATGTGAACCCAATTAAGGCTTAACTCTCTTTTTATTTTTTTAAAACAAAAAAATTTCCCCAGCGGAGTCGCCATGCTATAGCGACTGTTTTTTGAAAACGAAAAGAGGCTTCTCGCTTTTTTATAGAATATTTAATTTAAAAGGGGAATTTTGTAAAACACGTTTTTCGTAAAAATTTGGAGTCGCCACCGATCATTTTAGAAGGATAGACCAGACACCAGAAAAATAAAAATAGAGAAAAATTCAAGTCCAGGAGTTGGTTGCATATAGGGAAGGATTAACACCCCCACAATGCCCAAAATTGGTTCCTAAAGGTTCGTATCATATTTATTAAGGAAAATAAAAATTTGAGTTAATTTAAATTTTAATACCTAAAATGCATGTATGCATGACAGTTTTAAAGTTTGACTCGACATTCACGGTAGTCAAAGGAGATAACACCCGGAGGCTCGAATGCCACTCCCGAAAGAATACCGGAACAATAAGGCATACACAAAATGCAACAATTATATGCATGGACAATATATATCAACAAATATTAAGTTCCAATAACAATACACAAATAAATCTAAAGCAATATTAAAAGGTTGTAACAGGTACATAATATACATGTATAATATATATACGTAAAATAATAAAGTATAACTATAATAGTAATAGTAATAAATTAAAAATGATAAACAAAACAAAAAAGGACTAAATCTTAAAAATCAGAAACTTAAAAACTGAAAAAGTGGGACGCATTTGCAACAAAAACGAAATAAGGGGGACTAGGGGATGATTATTTTAGAGCGGAAGGATTCATTATGCTATTTTCCATTTTAGTTTTATCTTACGGGCTAAATTAAAAAAATAAAATCTAAGGACACGATTGAAAACTGTGGAAACTTTAGAGGGATCAATAACCTTATTAGACCATGTGAAAGGGCAACTGTGCGAACTAGTTTGTGGCGGAGGGACTTAGTATGTAATTAAACCATTTTTAACCCTAGTATATAACCTAAAAATAACACCTGATTCATTTCTTCTCCATTTTTTTGCTCAAGCCTTTCCCCTCCCCCTTTTTCTATGTTCTTGAAACTTTTAAACCCCCCAAATTAAAACAAACCCCCGTTTTACACTTAAAACAAAAAAAAAAATCCTTGGATTCAGTTGAACAATAAAGGGGAAGACCACTATTCGAACCATTACTCGGTGGTTCACCCTCAGCCGTGGACGGCGGCAGTGTCGATTCAAAACTGAACCAAGGTAAGCCAAATCGTCCTTTTTTCTTATTTTATTCATGGATTCGAATGAAGAAAAAAAAGTATACCCTTATTCTGATTTTGCACTTGAGATTTGGATCTGGAAATATTTTGTTTGCTTTTTATTTCTTGTTCGAAAAAAAGATCCCCACATATTACAAATTATGGGTTTTTATACCCATTTTCATTACATTTGAAATATATAAAAATCCTCATTTATGGTTGATTTGGCTCGAATGATGACATTTTTAGGATTATAATCCTTTCTTTTCTTTGCTTTTGCAAATTTGACGCGACTTTGGGCGATGGAGTAGGCGACCAGTTAGAGCAGTGGTAGTGATTGGCGTATGACCTTCACGCGGGCGTTGAACAGCCGCACATGACGGCCACGTGCGGGGATGTGAGGAGTTTTGTAACACCCCAAATTCTAGTCTAGAATTATTGGAAAAAATTGTATAAGTTGATAGCTTAATTGAATTAAGAATTAAGCTAAATTGAATAGTTAAGGGCCAAATTGAAAGAATGAATGAAATAAGTGACCAAATTAGAGTGACTACAATGAATTAAAGGAGAAAGATTGAGATTGCATTATAAATATCATGAATCTCTTATTTGCCCTTGACTAATTACATGATTAGTAACTAATCAAGGGACAATTTAGACAAAACACAATTCCAATAGCAAGGAATTGTTGTTGTCATCTTTCCCATTATCCCTATGTTGGCCGATTATAGAGAGAAAGAAAAGTGAGAGAGAAAGCTTGACATTCAGCCATTGAAGAAAGGATTTTAGCTTGCATGTGTAGTGATTTTCCAAGGAAATTAAGCAAGAAGCAAAGTATAGTTTTTCTTGTGTTTAATTGAATAGGCAACTATCTTGTTCAAATTGGACTGTTTTTTATGATTATTGATGAATTATACATTGGATATGTTGTTAGGTGATTATATGGTTGTTGAATCATGCAAAATTATGTGTTGCTGGAAATTATGTGTTCATGCTAGTGTAACAAACCTAGGTTGCTGGAAATTGTATTGTGTTGTTAAAATGGAAATTGAATGATTAGAACATAAAATTGAGCTATGAAAATAATGAATTGATGATGTTAATGAATAGGTAATGTAAAGAAGAGGATAAACAAATTGAATTGTGGGTAAACAATGCTGGAAATGAAGGATAAAAGCATGAACATAGGTAAGTAACATAGAAACTGTTTTGTGGTATTGAAATTGAGTAAACATGCAAGATTAGGCTTTGTAATCAACTTGCCCTATTTTGACAGCCTTTTTTAATGAACTAACATGGACCTAACATGTTTATAATGTCATATGAAATGAATTATATGGCCAAGACATTGGTTAAAATGGATTAAACGCATTAAAACGTGATTAGATGCAATCTGCCCAGAATTGCTCTGTTCTGGGCAGTCACTTTGAAAATTCACAAAAATTTGTATAATTTGAATTAATGGCTGAAATTTTAATGAAATGATCCTTAGAATATCTATTTTCATTAGGTGAAAACAGAACTAAAAACTGGGTCCTATACTGAAAACTGTAAATAGGAATTGCTGGACAGTGCAAACTGTCCAGGCAGTGTAAATGCCCTATCTTTGAACAATAAACTGTATTAATTGGCTAATAAATAAAATGCAAGTATATTATGGTCTTATAGGAAATTTTTTAAGCTTTCCAACGGTGTATAGAAATCGAAATTCTGACGTACAGATTAAAAGATATGGCCATTTTAAGGGACAGTGTGCAAACTGCCAGGCAGCAGTGTCCTAGGCCGTTTGGGACTGTTTTTGCACCTAGTAAGAAACTGTTTCCAAAACAGTTTTGGGACACTATAATCTGTCCAATTATGTATTAAAATGAAGTAATAACAATGTGAAGATGAATTGGTAAGAAATGCTTTAAAAGAAGCATAAAAACAGTAGCTAAATGTTAGGTACATTGTGATAACATTGCTACTATGATTGTGTGATATTGTGCTTGTGATGATATGTGTATGTGCTTTGCTTGCTAGACCAAGTGCAGCAGATTGGGGAAGAAGAGGATAGGAGTGGACATCCCAGAGCTAGAGGCAAAGGGATTTGTATCCAAGATAGTTGAATTGCTAGGAGTATTGTGAGTGTAACTATCCTAGGGTTGGGACTTAGGTCCTAACCAACCTTGTTATTGCTTAAATGAAACGCTAATGCCATGTAACATGACTTAAAGAATATTTGGCTAATTAAGGGAAGAATGAAATGCATGATAACATGATTGATTCCATGATCTTTGTGTTTACTTGGGTGTTAAGCAATTATGATCAAATGCTTGTCATGTGCATTGCTTATGCCTAAGGTATGAATTGACATGCTTGCTTGGAGAATAAGGTACACACAATGCATACATATGCTTGTGTTGTGAATGTTATACATGGTTGATTGAATTGAATGATATGGATAGTTATGTATTGGGAGTTAAGACTCCATAAGACTAAGGGCTTGGCCTTGAATGGCATATTGATGTATTGAATCATGAAATGAATGAAACTTAAATGAAATTGATAATCAACAACCTTGGTAGCTAGTTTGATAGATAGGAGGGCATGCCTTAGAATCTTGAGCTCATATTGGCACTACGGTGCATATTGGTACGATGGTGCATATTGGCACTACGATGCATATTGGCACGACGGTGCATATTGGCATTTCGATGCATATTGGCACTAACGTGCATATTGTTAAGATTTGATTATCTAGTAAGCTACTTACCAAGGAGGCTGTAAAAGGACTTAATAAAACAAATGAGTATTGCTTGTATTGTAAGAAAGTTGTATGAACTTCATTGCTTTGGAAGATGACACATGAATGGTTGCTAAACTTGTTTCTTGTCATGGAAGAAATGTATGTTGATGGTTTATGTATAAATGCCTACTTAATGGATTGAATGATGGATTTTTTGTCTTCCAAGCATGTTGTTCAAATGGGTTATGAGTATCTTGATGAATATGTTATGTCGATTGTATGATATATAAGGATTGTCTAAATTTCCCTATGGAATTCGAATAGAATATGTATTGTAAAGATGGGTTTGATCCTTTGAAATACATGACTACTTGAATTTAGTTGCTTTGAGAAAATTGACTAGACTTATTGTTACCTCACTAAGTACATACCTTTTACTTACCACTCTACTCTTCATTCTTCCCATAACAGATTAAAGAATACTTCAAGAGGATATCTTGGGTTTGAAGCAACACTTGAGGCAAGCTTGAAAGTATGAATTCATACTCTTTGTATACTCCTAGTTTGGTGGCACTAGATTTTGTATTAAGTAGCTTTGATCATGCATTCGATTATGTGTAAAGGAAATTTTTCTTCAAGATCCTTTTGTTATGGGAAGCACTTCGACTTCAATAGTGACAAAGCCGCATGATTTCTTTACGATTTCATGGCTGTAGTAATCATGCACAAATGGGAACTCTTCTGCGAGCAGAAGGGGAAGGTTTATGTGAACATTGTTCGTGAGTTCTATGCCCATTTGACCAGAAAAGATAACCCTTTCTTGATGATTCGAGGTACGTGTATGCGTTTTGATGAGGAGTATATTAACACCATGTTTGAGTTGGAAGGTGCAGAGGATGAACATCTTGAGTATGCTGAGTCAATGACTGTTGTCAAGAGAAAGAAGTTGCTGGAAGATTTATGTGAACCAGGCACGAAGTGGATTGTGTCCTCAAAAGGGCACCGAACTATCAAACGGTTGGTGCTGACATCGCAACCTAGGGGGTGGAACCACTTCCTCAAGGCAAACTTAATGCCAACGACTCACAATGAGACCGTATCAAAGGAGAGGGTGGAACTACTACACTCAATCATAGTTGGACGAAAAATCAATGTCAGTCGGATCATCATAGATGAAACGTACAAATGTGCTGGTAAGCCAACTGGTGGTTTGTTCTTTCCTTTATTAATTTCTAACATTTGTATGAGACATGGTGTGCCCAAGACCTATTTAGAAAAAATCCATGAAGTAAAAGGAACCATAATCATACCGGCTGTATGGAAGGACCTCACTGCCACCGATTCGAAGGACAAAGGCAAGGGAAAGGCTGTCGTGCCAACACCAAAGCCAAAAGCACTTAAGGGTGAGTCTGAAGCTTCTATGCCAGAGGCAATGCTCTGCCAAATCAACCAACGCCAGAAGATGATTCTCCAAAAGCTCAAAAAAGCTGAGGAACAGAGCAAAAAGCTATGGCATTACATTCATGCCAGGTATGTTGTAATCAGAGCGACCCTTGAGCGAATATCCACAGAGTTTTTGCCAGCCTTTCCTGCTTTCCCAGTAGAATTGTTTGCTTGTGATAGGGCCATGCTAACCAGTCCAGCCCATACTCCAACGCCCTCTGATGTCATAGTACCAGTCTCCCCTATGCAAGTAGAGTCTGCCAAGTCCGGAACACCTCTAGAATTTGAAGAAGAAATCTACTGCCCCTGCCTCATCTGCTGCCACTCCCGCCGCGCCAGAGTCGATGTAGATCGTTAAGGAAGCTTGTGCTTCCACTACTGCCTCAAAGCCCAGTCTTAAAAGAAAGAAGCACATGGCCCCTGATCGTGGGACATTTGTGAAGAGGAAGACCCACACCACAAGAGAATAAGTCTCTAAGAGGAGTCATCTTCTTCCTAAACTTCTTTGCATTTTAATTTTATTGCATTTCGCATGTTCATGCATTTTATTTTTCTGTTTTAATTGTATATATGTGTTGTTTTCATGCATTGAGGACAATGCACATCTTTGGTTTGGGGGTGTGCATTGCTTCACGTTTATGCCATGCCATGCATTCATATTTACATTTTTGTTGCCATGCTATGTATGTCATATAGATTAGTTGCATACCGAATCACTAAAAAATGAAAAGAAAATTTTGCCTCGATTTAATTTTGAAGAATGTTAACACTTTGTTTGGCAAGTTGAATTTAATCTAGATTAGTCTGTCCGATGAAGAAGTTTTAAATCTTTAGTTGCCTATGCCAACAAAATAGTAATGCCAGGTCTGCTTAGTAATTGATCTCTAGTTTAGGGAATTGAACTTTCACTTAACACGTAGTATGCATCTAGTTCCCAAACAAACTTAGAACTGTTGAAACTAAGCTCATAATAAAAAAAGAAAAAAAATTAATGCCATGGTAAAAAAAGAAAGAGATAAAAAAGAATATGAGTTAAAGAGTTAAAGCCTAGTAATGTCTGGATTAACATGGGGGTTCATGGTATGCACCCTCTTATTTCTCATGCCAAATAGTGTTACGAAGCAAGCTTAAATTATTGCCACCAGAAACCCTCGACAGGAATAAAAGAAAAATAAAAATTCTAAGTTTAGGTAGTAAATTGGACTAAGGGAGTGAATGGATACTTGATGCATATTACCTACACATTTTGCATACTTCACGCTCTTAGACTAGAGTTATATTGTTGTGCTTGAATTTAATACCTGCTTGGCATTACTGCACTGAGATACCTGAGGACAGAAATAGAGCCAAATTTTGCTTGCCAGCATTTGTTGGCATTCCAACCAAAATTTTACCGAGGTACTATTTTCACAATTTTTGTTTTAATTTTTACTTGCATTACTTGAGGACAAGCAATGAGCTAGGTTTGGGGGCGTGTTACCTCCTCAAAAGTACTATTTTATTCCTAATTTACAATGCCTTTGCTTGATTTTGAGTACAATTAGCTGCATTTAGTTGTTAAATTCATGCATTTACATAAGGAGTTAGGATTTGTGTCTATGTTAGTGTGAAGGGTTGTTTCTTAGAAATATTGTAGGCTTGTCATAATAGTTGGCAGAGCAAGGCAGCACAAGAAGGAATGCTAGAGAGAATGTCGAGATATTGTTGGCACAGATGGACCAAATAATGCCAAAGCTCCGGTTGGCAGAGAAGAAGAATTTGATGCCAGGCCAAGTAGCTGTTGAACCCAAAAAATAGGACCAAATCAGGCTGTGAGAATATAGAAATTGGATCAATCTCTAAAAAAATAGCAGAAAAATAGTGCCAAGCTTGGTTGGTAGAATGATGCCAAGCTTGGCTGGCGAAGTAATGACGACATATGACGTCATCCATAACCTAATCAGTTTACATTCAAACTTTGGATAAGATGATCACATCCCTTATCCCTTGAGCATTCAAAATTCAAGAGCTTATCCTAAGTTTCCTTTGCACGCCTATTTAAAGTCTGACCATCAATCCATTTGAAGAGAGATTTTTTTAAGGGGATCGATTGGAGGATTGAGAGTGATCGACGACCGACTGCACCAAGGAGACATGGTTCAACCAGCTTGACCGAGAGTCTGGACCTTGAAGGTCTGTATCGATAGACCCCTTCTCGCCCATTCTCTTAGTTTAGTTATTTTTATTTTCTTTTAAATGATGATGTATTTGCAAAACGTTGAAGGCTTTTTGGTTGATACCCTCACCATGAACTAATTTAATAGTTGGCGGGGGATGTTTGTGTTGAAGTTTTTTTATGTTCAGTTTTAATAATGAAAATGCTTCGACTTTGTTTTCCCTATCTGGCATATTTTACAACGTTTTATCAAAACTGTACCCAGCAAGAGCTGGCATTGTTGGCTTATTGAACCTTAATATCTTAACAGACTTAAGTGCAATGATCTGTTGCCAGATAATAAGGCGAGATGCTTCGAAAGAAGACATTCAAGTAGATGAACTTACTTCTGAAGTGAATCTACCCCTCATGAGTAAAGGTTGGTACTTCATCAAATTGATTTATGAAAAAACATCACTATAGAGATATAAGGGTTTTTACATGGTTGATTTTGGGTATTGCCCATCGAGAGAGGCGGTGCTAATTTTGAATCTGCTTGTTAAACGATGCCAAGGCATTACATTACTAAAGGATGGCATGGCATGAATAGCGTGAAAACCAGACATCTCTTGCCAAAGCTATTTTATTTTTTATTTCTTTTCTTTTAAACTATTTTCAAACCCAATTTCAACTCAAATAAAATTCTTTTTCCTTTGACAAGTAACAATCGAAGTAGTCAAATTCCTGGTCAATCCATGTGGGATCGATACTCAGCTTACTGTTGTATTACTTGTCGACCGTGTATACTTGCACGCAAAAGACTAAATCTTAGCACTATTTTATGCATTTCCAATACATTTTCTACCCCTTTTGCCAAGCACTCTCACAGTCGAACAAAGTGTTGTAAAATCGTAATTCAAGGAAATGGTACAAACCTGTGTATAGGGTATCGGTATGAGCTTTGGCTGTACCGGTACACGATTAAGGGTCATATCGTACGACCCGTATTGGTGCTTGTGGAAATTGAAGATTTCTAGTAAGCTATATTAATATCGGTGCACGTATGAGTACAAGTACCTAGAGGTAACGCATCGATACTCATGTTCAAGTATCGACACCCATTGAACAAAATAATCTATAATGCTAATAAAAATATGGGAATTGGCATAGACAATTAATGATATAAAATGGATTAATAGAGATAATTAATGAGGATAAGTAATGTACGCTTCCATAGTGATTAATAATTTGGTAAACGTTGGGTGACTTGATGATAATAGCAACCGTAGGGATCCTTGGTGGATCGTGTGATGTTGTGTTCTGTGAGGTAGACGTGTCCTTGCTATGTTTTGATATAGACACCTAGATGATTGAGTTACCATTGTTTGGTGGATCTGGATACCTAGTGAGAGAAAAAGTGTGTAGCAACACCATGGTTAAAGATTCCCGAATATAGTATCCCAATGCTTTGTGGACGCGGATCTCATTTGAAGATGTTTGATGTGAGAGTCCGAGCATGGGTGTATGTCTCCCGATACTTAGTGGTCGCTGAACTCACATCATTGAGTGTATGTATCCTGATGCTTAGTGGTAGCACCATATTTATATGATGATATATTATCATGTTACGAGCATGGTTGGGCCTTGTGTGCCATGCATGATGATTGCTATGATGAGAGCATGTGTTTAGGAGACTAGTGGTAGTGTCACGTGTTTATTTATCTCTCCTTTTTGCTTATACTAGCTTGGATGCTTATGTTTATGATTAGCATGAAGTATAATAGAGTAGATGTGTACCACTGAGCTTTTAAGCTCAACGCTCGAAATCATTGTTTCTGTGTGTAGGTTAATCATTAGATTGTGGGATCGTGAAGCACTATTGGTAGGAGATTCTAGGATGTGGTGATCTTCGGAGTACGATACTTGTGTTTAGTGGGTTACGTATTCATAGGACCTTACGTGGTGGAGTATGTAATTCTTATTTTGAAATTGTATTAAATCAAATAAAAAATTTAAATGTTTTAAATTAAAGTGGAGCTCATTCTGTAACAATTTAAATTGTTCATCTATATTTTCAACTATTGAATTTAATGTTTTGGGGAAATACCTTGTTTGGGCTAAACTGATTTGGAAATTTTATGGTTTTGGGTTTGAGCTTGAGGTCTAAATGTGACATATGGGTCAAGGGTGTTACATTTAGAGGTATCAGAGCTTAGGTTTAGTCGGTTCTAGGAAACCCCGGGGTAATATAGGTGTTTTTGTAAGGTGTCTAGTGAATACAAGCCCTTAAATTTAATTTGTACTCATTAAGACTGGAATCCTGATGGCGCGTCCAACATTGCGATGTTAAGTTGGTTGCGATCGTGGCTGAGAAGGGCCGAGTTAAGTGTTGAGTCGCTCATGGGAATGATCTCGGGGGTGAGGTCGCCTTGGATTGTTTAGATGCCAGTTATTTGAATGATACTGGAGTCAAGGATGTGTCATTCTCCCTCCGCCTGAATGGTGTCTTCGTAGTGTATTGTAGTTGCTTCAAAGGCTTCAGATACGTTATAAAGGTTTATGGCAAAGAATCTTCATTGTTGTGCGTGAATAATGTCTGTGATGCAGGTATGGATAACCCACTTCTAAAATTGATCAATGGATGCACGTTGGGGTGAAAGACCCTTTGTTCGTGTAAAAAGAAGTCTTGTTGATACTTGGGAAGTATCATTGCCTCCTCAAGGGCATTTCTGTGAGATAATGGAATTGTGATCCACTAGTTCATTAGAGTGTGGCCGAAGTTAAACGTTCTACAGGTATGAGAGATGTACCTTCTTGGGAGTTGTTGTAACTTGGAAATTACTTGGGTTAATCAAGTGTGATGCTAGCCAGTAATGTCGAAAGTGGGCTCGAGACTTCGAGAGACCTCAAGTGAACCCCCACCTTAGATAATAAGAATGCTGAACCGTTGCCCTTCTACCGTGATTTTTGTAGTGGTTGTTTAGAGTATGGAACAATGAGGTTGTGGGGTATGCTTGACCATTGGGTAGATGTCAGCGTGTGTAGTTCGACGCTCAAGAGCTTTCAAAATGTCAGAGTGTTTTTATGCCTCTTGGAGGAGTCAAAACTTCCTCATCGTCAAGAATATGAGTGGATGTTGAGGTAAGGCTTTGTTGGATGTCAGTGCCCATCTCATTTGTTAGAAGACATCGACCCAATTGAGAAATTCAGAGATTCAGTTTCGAAGGTGCAACTTGAACGAATTTCCTTTTGTTTGAATGTTTCACCCAAGGAAGGATCGAGCTTGTTCGCTAGTAAAAAGTTGGTTTGCAAGTTGATGCTTAAACCGTTGATAGCTTGTTAGATGACAGTGGAAGACTGTTACGTGTCTCCTAAGGTGGATGACTCGTTTAACAGGTTGTGAAGTATGATAACTGTTCAAAAGTACTATTTTTATTACCCTTTTGTACTCATATTATTGTTAGACTTAAGCTCATATTAGTTGCATAATTAGTCATTCATGCATTAATTCATGTTTCTTTCCACCGTTGAGCTTGATTACATAACTTGGTGATTTTTGTGGAAAAAGATGCTGCTTTGGTGTGTTTTTGTGTGTGTGCAGAATCACTTGCCTAAACAAGGCTAGAACTAGTTGCCAGGGCAATGCATGAAGGAGATGCCGAGCTAGTTGCCAGGGTAATGCATGAAGGAGACGCCGAGCCAGTTGCCAGGGTAATTGTCGACAAGAGCAAAGGAGATATGGTAGTCGAAATTGATGACTAGACAAGCCCAAGATGACGTGGAGCAAAGCCCAAACCCAAAGGAATTTGATTTCCATGCAGAGATTAAAGAAGAATTAAATTCCAAGAAGATAGGAGAAGTTCTAGTAGGAATATAATTATAATAAAGAATTATATTCTTTAAAGATAATTTAATTCCAACTTAACTTCCTCCTCAAAGAAGGACTTTGGCCTAGCCCTATAAATAAGATGGAGATTTCGACAAACCAGAGAGAGCAAGAGAGGGGAATTTCGACAAGTCCAAGGAGGGCAAGAGGAGAGAATTTTCGACAAGCATCTAGGGCAAGGAGGATTTCGACAAGCCTCCTTCTTCATCCTTTTCTTTCTTGTTCGATTGGGTTCATGCTAGGGATTATTTATCTTGTGTTTCGTTGGAACCTAGCCATGAACTAAATCTATTTGGCTATGGTTATTGTGTTTTGTGGTTGTGAGAAACTATTGGTTTTTGTTTAGGTAATAAGAGTTTGCACTTTTCTATTTCAAGGTTTATTCATTCTTGGTTCTTATTCTTGTTTTGAGTGAATTGGGAGAGGATCTCGTAATTTCATCTATTTGTCTAATATCGGGAGAGTTAGATTCAAGAAACGAATGAATATGATCTTTATTCAATCTATTGATGGTGAAGATTAATCCGGCTTAGGAATAAGTTAAGGATTTCAACGGCTAAGAGGAGCGCAAGATTGGTTTTTGTTCACCCTTGATTCACGCAGGGATGTATTATCAAGGCATGCACAAGTAGCTAGAGTTTCGACTTAGGGATAAGAAGAAACCATTGAAGAACGCTCTACCGAACCTTGAAGGTTGCTGCCCGAGACGCCCAAGTAGTTGCCCGGGCAAGCAAGTTGCCACGGCAACTGAGTTGCCCGTGCACTCTTTTACCAAGACGATCCAATCGGCTATCACACCTCAACTCACGATAACCTGGCCTATCTCTCTCATTCGATCTCATCTTTTCATTTACTTTATTGCTTTCTAGATTAGTTATTAGTTAAACTCCTATAATCCTTTATTTGTGTTTTTACTTTTTTGATTGCAAGAGACTAGATTCTTGAAGTGGCACCAATCCTGTGGAGACGATATCTTTTATACTATAACTTGCGGCGTGTATACTTGCACATTTGCGTAGCACTTATTACGCCAACAAGTTTTTGGCGCCCGTTGTGGATTGGCAATAGCGACTTTGTTTTTATTTTCTTGCACTTTCTTTTTACTTTTCTTGTTTAAGATTCAAAGGGCTAACAAACTTTGGTATTGCATTGGTATATGACCAAGGCGAGACCGACTACACCAGAATATCCCTTTGATCCAGAAATCGAACGAACCTTACAAAGACTTAGACGAAGGATAAGAGTAGCATTGGCTAATCAAGACGGCAATATGAATCAAGATGTTCTAGCAGGAGGAGGAATGATTCTTGCGAAAACAGAACTATTCGATACTATCTTGAAGAAGATCTAGATGGACTTAACCCAAGAGTTGTCGCTTTTTGAAATTGAAGCCGACCACTTTGAGTTGAAACCAGTAATGTTTAATATGATCAACACAATAGGTCAATTTGGCGGCTCAGCAACTGAAGATGCACGACAACATCTAAAATCTTTCCTCGAGATTTGCAACTCATTCAAAATACACGGAGTCACCCCCGGTGTCTTACAATTAAGATTATTCCCCTATTCACTGAAGGATAGGGAGAAAGCATGGTTGAATAGCATTCCTGCCGGATCCATAGCATCTTGGACTGATCTTTGTCGTGATTTCCTTGCTCGATTTAATCCTACAAATTTAACTGATAAGCTTCGTAACGACATTACTTCTTTTCAGCAGGCAGATGATGAATCCATGTACGAGGCTTGGGAGCGATATAGAGAACTTCTACACAAATGCCCCCTACACGGATTCCCGGTGAGGACTCAAGTAATAATGTTTTACAACGTCGTGAATACACCAACAAGGATGATGCTAGATGCCTCGGCAAATGGCATACTCCTAGATAAGTCGCCGGAGGAAGCAATGCAAATTTTAAACAGGCTGGCCAAGAATGATTATCAATTCCCATCTACTAGAAGAAGAGGAGTTAGACGCCAAGCCACAATACATGAACTAGGATCATCATATTCAATTTCGGCACAATTGGCCACTTTAACCAAGATGGTCAAGAACATGCAAAAACCAAACAACACTCATGAGGTCAGGGTAATGGATTCTTTTTGTGAGTTATGTGGTGATAACCATAATTCTTCTGAATGTATGCAGAATCCGGAATCCAGCTTCTATGTGGGGAATTACAATCGGAACAACAATGTGATGTCCAATACATACAATCCAGCTTGGAAGAAGCACCCAAATTTTTCATAGAGTAATCCCAACAATGCTCTAAACCAGAACAATCAGAATGCACAAGCATCGGGATTCCAGTAGAATATGCCACGGCAATAGTTGCCGCAACAACAACCGACGACATCCAGTTCTTTGGAAAATTCTCTAAATGCTTTTATGATGAAAACTGAATCTTATATGGTTGAGAATAGTAATTTCATAAAAAGAACTGATCCTTTTATTAACAGGACCGAGATGAGATTGCAAAACCAAGAGGCGGCAATCAAATCATTGGAAAATCAAGTCGGACAGTTTGCTCAAAATCTGAACACTAGACCGCAAGGAGGTTTACCTAGCGATACTGAAGACGCAAGAGGAACTGGCCATGAGCAATGTAAGGCGATCACCACTAGAAGTGGCCAACAACTTAGAGAGGTTCAAACCCGCTCGTCAAACAAAACTCCACAAAAAGATCAAGACGAACCTTGCGGCAAAGCCTCAGATGCTGAACCAGGAATTGCCGCGGCAACCAGCAATAAGCATGCCTCGGCAACCGACGATAAAGACGCCTCGGCAACTTGTGAAAAGCATGCCTCAGCAACCCCAATTGATAATGCCTCGGCAACTTCAGTTGTCCCGGCAATACCGTCAATCAGGTTTCAGACCAATGAAAGGATCGAAGATATCCGACTTCCACCACCATTCCCACAAAGGTTGAAGCGACAAAAGCAAGAATACCAATTCAAGAAGTTTCTTGATATCCTAAAGCAAGTCCACAACAACTTGCCATTGGTGGAAGCAATTGAACAAATGCCAAACTATGCCAAGTTTCTTAAAGACATTGTGTCCAAGAGAACAAGGCTGGGAGAGTTTGAAATAGTTGCCGCAATAGAGGGATGAATGGCAATGTTGCACAATCGTATGCCACCCAAGTTGAAGGATCCCGGAAGTTTCACAATACCCTGTTCCATTGGAAATCACTATGTCGGGAAAGCATTATGCGACCTTGGGGCTAGCATAAACTTGATGCCTAAATCAGTTTTCCAGAAACTAGGAATCGGGAAGGCAAGACCTACAACAGTTATGCTACAGCTAGCCGACAGATCCTATGTGCATCAAGAGGGAAAAATCGAGGACATACTGGTAAAAGTTGATAAATTTATTTTCCCGCTGACTTTATTGTTTTGGATTGTAAAGCAGATGAGCATGCACCCATCATTCTCGGGAGACCATTCCGAGCAACAGGGAGAACCTTGATCGATGTTGAAAAGGGAGAACTCACAATGAGGGTGAATGACCAGCAAGTTAAACTAAATGTGTTCCAAACACTAAGGCATGCCGATGATCCAGAAGAATGCCAACTTCTTCATGCTACGGCAGAGTTTAACTTCGACGAGGAATTTAGTTGCCTCGGCAACTACATTGCCGATCAAGAGAAACCTGGGGAGTATGAAGAACCGGTCGATAATGAACAACAAGAAGAGGGAAATTGGCTGTCAATCGACCAGGTACATACTTTGAGCCACTGGATTACTCAGGTAAGGAAGGTAAACTTGAAAAACCCTCTATTGAACAACCACCGATTCTTGAGTTGAAACAATTGCCAGAGCAACTAAAATATGCATACTTAGGAACCGATAATACATTGCCTGTAATTATTTCTTCTAAGTTATAGCCTGAGAAGGAAAAGAAGCTGATCAAGATGTTGAAGCTACACAAAAAGGCAATAGGGTGGACAATTGCCGACTTGAAGGGAATTAGCCCGACAATGTGCATGCACAAGATTTTGTTGGAAGATGATCACAAACCTTCAATTGAGGCCCAGAGGAGACTGAATCATGCCATGAAAGGGGTTGTAATGAAAGAAATCATCAAGTGGCTTGACGCGGTATTATATACCCTATCTCTCGATAGTACATGGGTAAGTCCGTACAATGCGTGCGAAAAAGGGAGGTATAACGGTGGTAAGTAATGAAAACAATGAACTCATTCCAACCAGGATGTGACCGGTTGGAGGGTTTGTATGGATTATCGAAAGCTAAACAAAGCCACTAGGAAAGATCACTTCCCATTACCCTTTATTGATCAAATGCTTGACCGTCTTGCGGGTAAACCCTTTTATTATTTTCTTGATGGTTATTCAAGTTACAATCAAATTGCCATAGCACAGAAGATCAAGAAAAGACAACCTTCACATGCCCATACGGTACTTATGCCTCCGAATGATGCCGTTCGGATTGTGTAATGCCCCGCAACCTTCCAAAGATGCATGATGGCTCTTTTCGGACATGGTCGAAGACTTCCTTGAGATCTTCATGGATGATTTTTCTGTTTTTGGTAATGACTTCGACAGCTGTCTCGGCAATTTAGAGAGGGTGTTGGCAAAATGTGAAGAAACGAATTTAGTCCTCAATTGGGAGAAATGCCATTTTATGGTAGATGAAGGAATAGTGCTCGACCACAAGATTTCATCCAAGGGAATTGAAGTAGACAAAGCCAAGGTGGACGTGATCGAGAGATTACCCCCACCAAGTTCGGTTAAAGGAATTGAAGTTTTTCGGACATGCGAGGTTTTACAGGAGGTTCATTCATAATTTTTCTAAAATCACTAAACCCTTGTGTAATCTGCTTGAATAGGATAAAGTCTTCGATTTTGATGATTCTTGCACCCAAGCATTTGAAACCCTAAAGAAAAAGCTTGCCTCGGCACCCATTGTCATTCCACCAGATTGGACGCTACCTTTTGAGCTCATGTGTGATGCAAGTGATTTCGCGGTAGGAGCAGTCCTAGGCCAACGCACAGGTAAGACCTTCCATGTGATATACTACGCTAGTAAAACTCTTAATATTGCTCAAGTGAATTACACAACAACGGAGAAAGAGTTACTAGCTGTAGTTTTGGCATTTGACAAGTTCTGATCCTATTTGATTGGTACAAAGGTAATTGTTCATACGGACCATTCGGCAATCAAATATCTATTTGCTAAAAAGGATGCCAACCTCGTTTGATTCGTTGGATATTACTTTTACAAGAATTTGATATTGAAATTAAGGACAGGAAAGGAACAGAAAATCAAGTGGCCGATCACTTATCACGTTTGGAACGCAATAGGAGGAGGACGTGGATCTAGAGATATGCGATACATTCTCGGATGAACAAATTTTAGTTGCCTCGGCAACCCTCGACGCCTCGGCAACCATGGATGCACACGCCTCGGCAACTCTCGATGCCACAGCAGTCTTAAACGCGCACACCTCGGCAATTTTGGGAGCAGTCGCCACGGTAGCACATGCCTCGGTAATACCCTGGTACGCGGATTTAGTTAATTTCCTTGTTTGTGGTATTTTACCTTATGGCATTACTCACCAAGAGAAGAAGCGGTTCCGCCATGATGCTAAGCATTACTTTTGGGACGAGCCTCTTTTGTTTAAACAATGTGCAGATCAGGTTATACGCCGATGTGTCCCTGAAGAAGAGCAACCATTCTTCACTCTATGGAGGACATTTTGGAGGAACTCGTTCCGCGGCCAAAGTTTTGCAATCCGGTCTGTATTGGCCAACATTGTACAAAGATGCCCAAGACTTTTACAAGCAATGTGATCGTTGCCAGAGGACGGGCAATATCTCTAGACGACATGAGATGCCACTCCAGAACATCATCGAGGTGGAATTGTTCGATGTGTGGGGGATCGATTTTATGGGACCTTTCCCATCTTCATTCGGCAACCTCTACATCTTACTTGCCGTTGACTATGTGTCTAAATGGGTGGAGGCAGCTGCAGTTCCCAACAACAATTCCAAGACCGTGCAACGATTCTTGCAGAAAAACATATTTACACGGTTTGGGATTCCAAGAGCAATTATCAGTGACGAAGGCAAGCATTTTGACAACAGACTAATTGCCAAGATGTTACAACGCTTTGGCATATCGCACAAGCTAACGCCACGGCAACCAACCCTGAAGATGCCACGACAACCAAAGCTAAAGACATCCCGGCAACCACTGCAAAAGCCAAAGGTAAAGCACCTATGCCCGAATCAACTCATACAGAATCATTTTCTGATTTTTCAGATTCGGACGAGTCCTCCATTGAACCAACAAAGACCGCTCCAATTGAATACTCCCAAGCGAAAAGCCAATGACATTGATGAAGAGGACGATGAGGACAACCCCGTACGAGGATCGATTCCACCGCCGGCAACAAGAAAATAACCATCGCGTTCAAGCAAGAGAATAAAGACACCGACCAAAAGGAAACTAATCATCTACGATGACGAACTCTCGGAGTAAGTCCTCGTATGCATTTTATTTTTCGTTATTTTTATTTTTCTTTAAAGCATGCATTGAGGACAATGCCTCACTCGAGTTTGGGGGGGGATTGTTATTAGTAGTTACCATGTTTAGTTACATTCATCTTAAGTATTACATTTAGGATACATAAATTGCTTGCCATGCCTTTAATTGGAACAAGAATTGCTTAGATTTGATGAATATCCGATGATGACTTTGCCAATGCACTTAATTGATGGAATTTTTATTCTAGGATAACCATGGAAAAACTTAGAATTTTACTATGATGCTAATTTTGATGAAACACTGTTGTGGTTTGATTGATTTAAGGGATTCTAGTGAACCTAGGTTGATAATTAACAAATTGGGGGATTAGAATAAAAATTGGATGAATGCTAGAGGTGCCCGGAATTGGCTCTAGCATGTGCTAAAAATTTATCACTAGAGGTGCCCGAAACTGGCTCTAGTATGTGCTAAAAAAATTGATAGCTAGAGGTGCCCGAAACCGGCTCTAGTCGAATAAATTAACTTAATAGAACTAAAAACAAAACACTAGAGGTGCCCAACACTGGCTCTAGTTAAAACATGTTAAAAAGAACTCAATGAAGTAATTTGAAAACCTCGTGTTTGCATAGAATCCGAAAAATCAACTTGAACACAACTCCGCACACACTCACAAGCATTATAGTTTGATTACGAGTAACTCCTAAGTTTTTTCCGAAAAATAAAAAGCCAATCATACTTTGTGCTCCAGTTGAGAGAATTGAAATCAAGTTGAAGCTAAGTTTGTGAAAATTGAAGTCTTGGCAGGTAATTATGAGTTTGCATTGCTTGAGGACAAGCAATAGTTCGAGTTTGGGGCGTGATAAGTGTTCAAAAGTACTATTTTTATTACCCTTTTTACTCATATTATTGTTAGACTTAAGCTCATATTAGTTGCATAATTAGTCATTCATGCATTAATTCATGTTTCTTTCCACCGTTGAGCTTGATTACATAACTTGGTGACTTTTGTGGAAAAAGATGTTGCTTTGGTGTGTTTTTGTGTGTGTGCAGAATCACTTGCCTAAACAAGGCTAGAACCAGTTGCCGTGGGCAATGCATGAAGGAGATGCCGAGCTAGTTGCAGGGCAATGCATGAAGGAGACGCTTGAGCCAGTTGCCAGGGCAATTGTCGACAAGAGAAAATGTGATATGGTAGTCGAAATTGATGACTAGACAAGCCCAAGATGACGTGGAGCAAAGCCCAAACCCAAAGGAATTTGATTTCCATGCAGAGATTAAAGAAGAATTAAATTCCAAGAAGATAGGAGAAGTTCTAGTAGGAATATAATTATAATAAAGAATTATATTCTTTAAAGATAATTTAATTCCAACTTAACTTCCTCCTCAAAGAAGGACTTTGGCCTAGCCCTATAAATAAGATGGAGATTTCGACAAACCAGAGAGAGAGCAAGAGAGGGAATTTCGACAAGTCCAAGGAGGGCAAGAGGAGAGAATTTTCGACAAGCATCTAGGGCAAGGAGGATTTCGACAAGCCTCCTTCTTCATCCTTTTCTTTCTTGTTCGATTGGGTTCATGCTAGGGATTATTTATCTTGTGTTTCGTTGGAACCTAGCCATGAACTAAATCTATTTGGCTATGGTTATTGTGTTTTGTGGTTGTGAGAAACTATTGGTTTTTGTTTAGGTAATAAGAGTTTGCACTTTTCTATTTCAAGGTTTATTCATTCTTGGTTCTTATTCTTGTTTGCGAGTGAATTGGGAGAGGATCTCGTAATTTCATCTATTTGTCTAATATCGGGAGAGTTAGATTCAAGAAACGAATGAATATGATCTTTATTCAATCTATTGATGGTGAAGATTAATCCGGCTTAGGAATAAGTTAAGGATTTCAACGGCTAAGAGGAGCGCAAGATTGGTTTTTGTTCACCCTTGATTCACGCAGGGATGTATTATCAAGGCATGCACAAGTAGCTAGAGTTTCGACTTAGGGATAAGAAGAAACCATTGAAGAACGCTCTACCGAACCTTGAAGGTTGCTGCCCAGACGCCCAAGTAGTTGCCCAGGCAAGCAAGTTGCCACGGCAACTGAGTTGCCCGTGCACTCTTTTACCAAGACGATCCAATCGGCTATCACACCTCAACTCACGATAACCTGGCCTATCTCTCTCATTCGATCTCATCTTTTCATTTACTTTATTGCTTTCTAGATTAGTTATTAGTTAAACTCCTATAATCCTTTATTTGTGTTTTTACTTTTTACAGTGCAAGAGACTAGATTCTTGAAGTGGCACCAATCCCTGTGGAGACGATATCTTTTATACTATAACTTGCGACGTGTATACTTGCACATTTGCGTAGCACTTATTACGGCCAACAAGTTTTTGGCGCCGTTGCCAGGGATTGGCAATAGCGACTTTGTTTTTATTTTCTTGCACTTTCTTTTTACTTTTCTTGTTTAAGATTCAAAGGGCTAACAAACTTTGGTATTGCATTGGTATATGACCAAGGCGAGACCGACTACACCAGAATATCCCTTTGATCCAGAAATCGAACGAACCTTACAAAGACTTAGACGAAGGATAAGAGTAGCATTGGCTAATCAAGACGGCAATATGAATCAAGATGTTCTAGCAGGAGGAGGAATGATTCTTGCACGAAACAGAACTATTCGATACTATCTTGAAGAAGATCTAGATGGACTTAACCCCGAGTTGTCGCACCTGAAATTGAAGCCGACCACTTTGAGTTGAAACCAGTAATGTTTAATATGATCAACACAATAGGTCAATTTGGCGGCTCAGCAACTGAAGATGCACGACAACATCTAAAATCTTTCCTCGAGATTTGCAACTCATTCAAAATACACGGAGTCACCCCCGATGTCTTACAATTAAGATTATTCCCCTATTCACTGAAGGATAGGGAGAAAGCATGGTTGAATAGCATTCCTGCCGGATCCATAGCATCTTGGACTGATCTTTGTCGTGATTTCCTTGCTCGATTTAATCCTACAAATTTAAGCGATAAGCCGTAACGACATTACTTCTTTTTTCAGTGAGCGGATGATGAATCCATGTACGAGGCTTGGGAGCGATATAGAGAACTTCTACACAAATGCCCCCTACACGGATTCCCGGTGTGGACTCAAGTAATAATGTTTTACAACGTCGTGAATACACCAACAAGGATGATGCTAGATGCCTCGGCAAATGGCATACTCCTAGATAAGTCGCCGGAGGAAGCAATGCAAATTTTAAACAGGCTGGCCAAGAATGATTATCAATTCCCATCTACTAGAAGAAGAGGAGTTAGACGCCAAGCCACAATACATGAACTAGGATCATCATATTCAATTTCGGCACAATTGGCCACTTTAACCAAGATGGTCCAGAACATGCAAAAACCAAACAACACTCATGAGGTCAGGGTAATGGATTCTTTTTGTGAGTTATGTGGTGATAACCATAATTCTTCTGAATGTATGCAGAATCCGGAATCCAGCTTCTATGTGGGGAATTACAATCGGAACAACAATGTGATGTCCAATACATACAATCCAGCTTGGAAGAAGCACCCAAATTTTTCATAGAGTAATCCCAACAATGCTCTAAACCAGAACAATCAGAATGCACAAGCATCGGGATTCCAGTAGAATATGCTACGGCAACAGTTGCCGCAACAACAACCGACGACATCCAGTTCTTTTGAAAATTCTCTAAATGCTTTTATGATGAAAACTGAATCTTATATGGTTGAGAATAGTAATTTCATAAAAAGAACTGATCCTTTTATTAACAGGACCGAGATGAGATTGCAAAACCAAGAGGCGGCAATCAAATCATTGGAAAATCAAGTCGGACAGTTTGCTCAAAATCTGAACACTAGACCGCAAGGAGGTTTACCTAGCGATACTGAAGACGCAAGAGGAACTGGCCATGAGCAATGTAAGGCGATCACCACTAGAAGTGGCCAACAACTTAGAGAGGTTCAAACCCGCTCGTTAAACAAAACTCCACAAAAAGATCAAGACGAACCTTGCGGCAAAGCCTCAGATGCTGAACCAGGAATTGCCGCGGCAACCAGCAATAAGCATGCCTCGGCAACCGACGATAAAGACGCCTCGGCAACTTGTGAAAAACATGCCTCAGCAACCCCAATTGATAATGCCTCGGCAACTTCAGTTGTCCCGGCAATACCGTCAATCAGGTTTCAAACCAATGAAAGGATCGAAGATATCCGACTTCCACCACCATTCCCACAAAGGTTTAAGCGACAAAAGCAAGAATACCAATTCAAGAAGTTTCTTGATATCCTAAAGCAAGTCCACATCAACTTGCCATTGGTGGAAGCAATTGAACAAATGCCAAACTATGCCAAGTTTCTTAAAGACATTGTGTCCAAGAGAACAAGGCTGGGAGAGTTTGAAATAGTTGCCGCAATAGAGGGATGCATGGCAATGTTGCACAATCGTATGCCACCCAAGTTGAAGGATCCCGGAAGTTTCACAATACCCTGTTCCATTGGAAATCACTATGTCGGGAAAGCATTATGCGACCTTGGGGCTAGCATAAACTTGATGCCTAAATCAGTTTTCTAGAAACTAGGAATCGGGAAGGCAAGACCTACAACAGTTATGCTACAGCTAGCCGACAGATCCTATGTGCATCAAGAGGGAAAAATCGAGGACATACTGGTAAAATTTGATAAATTTATTTTCCCGCTGACTTTATTGTTTTGGATTGTAAAGCAGATGAGCATGCACCCATCATTCTCGGGAGACCATTCCGAGCAACAGGGAGAACCTTGATCGATGTTGAAAAGGGAGAACTCACAATGAGGGTGAATGACCAGCAAGTTAAACTAAATGTGTTCCAAACACTAAGGCATGCCGATGATCCAGAAGAATGCCAACTTCTTCATGCTACGGCAGAGTTTAACTTCGACGAGGAATTTAGTTGCCTCGGCAACTACATTGCCGATCAAGAGAAACCTGGGGAGTATGAAGAACCGGTCGATAATGAACAACAAGAAGAGGGAAATTGGCTGTCAATCGACCAGGTACATACTTTGAGCCACTGGATTACTCAGGTAAGGAAGGTAAACTTGAAAAACCCTCTATTGAACAACCACCGATTCTTGAGTTGAAACAATTGCCAGAGCAACTAAAATATGCATACTTAGGAACCGATAATACATTGCCTGTAATTATTTCTTCTAAGTTATAGCCTGAGAAGGAAAAGAAGCTGATCAAGATGTTGAAGCTACACAAAAAGGCAATAGGGTGGACAATTGCCGACTTGAAGGGAATTAGCCCGACAATGTGCATGCACAAGATTTTGTTGGAAGATGATCACAAACCTTCAATTGAGGCCCAGAGGAGACTGAATCATGCCATGAAAGGGGTTGTAATGAAAGAAATCATCAAGTGGCTTGACGCCGGTATTATATACCCTATCTCTGATAGTACATGGGTAAGTCCGGTACAATGCGTGCCGAAAAAGGGAGGTATAACGGTGGTAAGTAATGAAAACAATGAACTCATTCCAACCAGGACTGTGACCGGTTGGAGGGTTTGTATGGATTATCGAAAGCTAAACAAAGCCACTAGGAAAGATCACTTCCCATTACCCTTTATTGATCAAATGCTTGACCGTCTTGCAGGTAAACCCTTTTATTATTTTCTTGATGGTTATTCAAGTTACAATCAAATTGCCATAGCACCAGAAGATCAAGAAAAGACAACCTTCACATGCCCATACGGTACTTATGCCTTCCGAATGATGCCGTTCGGATTGTGTAATGCCCCGGCAACCTTCCAAAGATGCATGATGGCGCTCTTTTCAGACATGGTCGAAGACTTCCTTGAGATCTTCATGGATGATTTTTCTGTTTTTGGTAATGACTTCGATAGCTGTCTCGGCAATTTAGAGAGGGTGTTGGCAAAATGTGAAGAAACGAATTTAGTCCTCAATTGGGAGAAATGCCATTTTATGGTAGATGAAGGAATAGTGCTCGACCACAAGATTTCATCCAAGGGAATTGAAGTAGACAAAGCCAAGGTGGACGTGATCGAGAGATTACCCCCACCAAGTTCGGTTAAAGGAATTCGAAGTTTTCTCGGACATGTAGGTTTTTACAGGAGGTCCATTCATAATTTTTCTAAAATCACTAAACCCTTGTGTAATCTGCTTGAATAGGATAAAGTCTTCGATTTTGATGATTCTTGCACCCAAGCATTTGAAACCCTAAAGAAAAAGCTTGCCTCGGCACCCATTGTCATTCCACCAGATTGGACGCTACCTTTTGAGCTCATGTGTGATGCAAGTGATTTCGCGGTAGGAGCAGTCCTAGGCCAACGCACAGGTAAGACCTTCCATGTGATATACTACGCTAGTAAAACTCTTAATATTGCTCAAGTGAATTACACAACAACGGAGAAAGAGTTACTAGCTGTAGTTTTGGCATTTGACAAGTTCTGATCCTATTTGATTGGTACAAAGGTAATTGTTCATACGGACCATTCGGCAATCAAATATCTATTTGCTAAAAAGGATGCCAACCTCGTTTGATTCGTTGGATATTACTTTTACAAGAATTTGATATTGAAATTAAGGACAGGAAAGGAACAGAAAATCAAGTGGCCGATCACTTATCACGTTTGGAACGCAATAGGAGGAGGACGTGGATCTAGAGATATGCGATACATTCTCGGATGAACAAATTTTAGTTGCCTCGGCAACCCTCGACGCCTCGGCAACCATGGATGCACACGCCTCGGCAACTCTCGATGCCACAGCAGTCTTAAACGCGCACACCTCGGCAATTTTGGGAGCAGTCGCCACGGTAGCACATGCCTCGGTAATACCCTCGTACGCGGATTTAGTTAATTTCCTTGTTTGTGGTATTTTACCTTATGGCATTACTCACCAAGAGAAGAAGCGGTTCCGCCATGATGCTAAGCATTACTTTTGGGACGAGCCTCTTTTGTTTAAACAATGTGCAGATCAGGTTATACGCCGATGTGTCCCTGAAGAAGAGCAACCATTCTTCACTCTATGGAGGACATTTTGGAGGAACTCGTTCCGCGGCCAAAGTTTTGCAATCCGGTCTGTATTGGCCAACATTGTACAAAGATGCCCAAGACTTTTACAAGCAATGTGATCGTTGCCAGAGGACGGGCAATATCTCTAGACGACATGAGATGCCACTCCAGAACATCATCGAGGTGGAATTGTTCGATGTGTGGGGGATCGATTTTATGGGACCTTTCCCATCTTCATTCGGCAACCTCTACATCTTACTTGCCGTTGACTATGTGTCTAAATGGGTGGAGGCAGCTGCAGTTCCCAACAACAATTCCAAGACCGTGCAACGATTCTTGCAGAAAAACATATTTACACGGTTTGGGATTCCAAGAGCAATTATCAGTGACGAAGGCAAGCATTTTGACAACAGACTAATTGCCAAGATGTTACAACGCTTTGGCATATCGCACAAGCTAACGCCACGGCAACCAACCCTGAAGATGCCACGACAACCAAAGCTAAAGACATCCCGGCAACCACTGCAAAAGCCAAAGGTAAAGCACCTATGCCCGAATCAACTCATACAGAATCATTTTCTGATTTTTCAGATTCGGACGAGTCCTCCATTGAACCAACAAAGACCGCTCCAATTGAATACTCCAAGCGAAAAGCCAATGACATTGATGAAGAGGACGATGAGGACAACCCCGTACGAGGATCGATTCCACCGCCGGCAACAAGAAAATAACCATCGCGTTCAAGCAAGAGAATAAAGACACCGACCAAAAGGAAACTAATCATCTACGATGACGAACTCTCGGAGTAAGTCCTCGTATGCATTTTATTTTTCGTTATTTTTATTTTTCTTTAAAGCATGCATTGAGGACAATGCCTCACTCGAGTTTGGGGGGGGATTGTTATTAGTAGTTACCATGTTTAGTTACATTCATCTTAAGTATTACATTTAGGATACATAAATTGCTTGCCATGCCTTTAATTGGAACAAGAATTGCTTAGATTTGATGAATATCCGATGATGACTTTGCCAATGCACTTAATTGATGGAATTTTTATTCTAGGATAACCATGGAAAAACTTAGAATTTTACTATGATGCTAATTTTGATGAAACACTGTTGTGGTTTGATTGATTTAAGGGATTCTAGTGAACCTAGGTTGATAATTAACAAATTGGGGGATTAGAATAAAAATTGGATGAATGCTAGAGGTGCCCGAAATTGGCTCTAGCATGTGCTAAAAATTTATCACTAGAGGTGCCCGAAACTGGCTCTAGTATGTGCTAAAAAAATTGATAGCTAGAGGTGCCCGAAACCGGCTCTAGTCGAATAAATTAACTTAATAGAACTAAAAACAAAACACTAGAGGTGCCCAACACTGGCTCTAGTTAAAACATGTTAAAAAGAACTCAATGAAGTAATTTGAAAACCTCGTGTTTGCATAGAATCCGAAAAATCAACTTGAACACAACTCCGCACACACTCACAAGCATTATAGTTTGATTACGAGTAACTCCTAAGTTTTCCGAAAAATAAAAAGCCAATCATACTTTGTGCTCCAGTTCAGAGAATTGAAATCAAGTTCGAAGCTAAGTTTGTGAAAATTGAAGTCTTGGCAGGTAATTATGAGTTTGCATTGCTTGAGGACAAGCAATAGTTCGAGTTTGGGGGCGTGATAAGTGTTCAAAAGTACTATTTTTATTACCCTTTTTACTCATATTATTGTTAGACTTAAGCTCATATTAGTTGCATAATTAGTCATTCATGCATTAATTCATGTTTCTTTCCACCGTTGAGCTTGATTACATAACTTGGTGACTTTTGTGGAAAAAGATGTTGCTTTGGTGTGTTTTGTGTGTGTGCAGAATCACTTGCCTAAACAAGGCTAGAACCAGTTGCCAGGGCAATGCATGAAGGAGATGCCGAGCTAGTTGCCAGGGCAATGCATGAAGGAGACGCCGAGCCAGTTGCCAGGGCAATTGTCGACAAGAGAAAATGTGATATGGTAGTCGAAATTGATGACTAGACAAGCCCAAGATGACGTGGAGCAAAGCCCAAACCCAAAGGAATTTGATTTCCATGCAGAGATTAAAGAAGAATTAAATTCCAAGAAGATAGGAGAAGTTCTAGTAGGAATATAATTATAATAAAGAATTATATTCTTTAAAGATAATTTAATTCCAACTTAACTTCCTCCTCAAAGAAGGACTTTGGCCTAGCCCTATAAATAAGATGGAGATTTCGACAAACCAGAGAGAGCAAGAGAGGGGAATTTCGACAAGTCCAAGGAGGGCAAGAGGAGAGAATTTTCGACAAGCATCTAGGGCAAGGAGGATTTCGACAAGCCTCATTCTTCATCCTTTTCTTTCTTGTTCGATTGGGTTCATGCTAGGGATTATTTATCTTGTGTTTCGTTGGAACCTAGCCATGAACTAAATCTATTTGGCTATGGTTATTGTGTTTTGTGGTTGTGAGAAACTATTGGTTTTTGTTTAGGTAATAAGAGTTTGCACTTTTCTATTTCAAGGTTTATTCATTCTTGGTTCTTATTCTTGTTTGCGAGTGAATTGGGAGAGGATCTCGTAATTTCATCTATTTGTCTAATATCGGGAGAGTTAGATTCAAGAAACGAATGAATATGATCTTTATTCAATCTATTGATGGTGAAGATTAATCTGGCTTAGGAATAAGTTAAGGATTTCAACGGCTAAGAGGAGCGCAAGATTGGTTGTTGTTCACCCTTGATTCACGCAGGGATGTATTATCAAGGCATGCACAAGTAGCTAGAGTTTTGACTTAGGGATAAGAAGAAACCATTGAAGAACGCTCTGCCGAACCTTGAAGGTTGCTGCCCAGACGCCCAAGTAGTTGCCCAGGCAACCATCGATTAGTTGCCAAGGCAACCCCGTTGTGCAAGTTGCCACGTTAACTGAGTTGCCCGTGCACTCTTTTACCAAGATGATCCAATCGGCTATCACACCTCAACTCACGATAACCTGGCCTATCTCTCTCATTCGATCTCATCTTTTCATTTACTTTATTGCTTTCTAGATTAGTTATTAGTTAAACTCCTATAATCCTTTATTTGTGTTTTTACTTTTTACAGTGCAAGAGACTAGATTCTTGAAGTGGCACCAATCCCTGTGGAGACGATATCTTTTATACTATAACTTGTGACGTGTATACTTGCACATTTGCGTAGCACTTATTACGCGCAACAGAGTACCTGTGTGTTTTTCTAGAATTGGCTAGAGAATGAGATAGTTACAGTTAAAGTGTTTGAGGATGGTAATTTCGAAATGGATTTTGGAATGAAGATATCTCTCTTTTGGGAGTGTCATGGTAACATTGATGTCTACAGTGACGTTTGAGGTGTTTTAGTGATGATATGATGGGGGCCACCATGTTGTCTCTCGAATATCTTTGATGCCTTGTATGACACGCGTAAGTGTATAAGGAATATAGAAAGATGAATGTTGGCAAGATAATTACCTTAATGACCATGTGTGTGGGAAAGTTTAGTTACTTTGTAATCAGTTAAGGAAGCAAGGGTTGAGACATCATAAATGATTTTGATTTGTATCACAGTTCCTTGGAAGGAGCGAAGGAACATTGGGGGATATCCAAGCTGCGTGAGATCGTTTTGTTTTGACAGTGGTGTTGATCTGATTATAGTCAAATAAGAATTCAAGATCTTGGAGGATGTTTTATTGTTTGGTCAGGGCTGTATTTTTGTGTTAGAAGAGGGAAGGGTGTGTTTACCCCAACAATAAGAAATTTTGGGTACTTGAACTTTAAGGAATTTGAGATTTGGACAATGACGTGGGTTGAAGTGTTAAGAGTTGTTGATTGATCACCACCTAAGTAAAGTGAACTTGATAAGTAATGGATTATACGAAGTTAGTTCGAGTTAGAGTATCATGTTGCCCATATGGGGTGATCGAGGAATTACATCGATGGCTATGTAAGGGAGTATCCATACTAGATATTGCGGTACCAATGTTTGTTTCAGTTGGTATCGATACTAATCGGTCAGTACTTGTACCTACATGTTTTTTTAGTTAAGCTCAGAGCCGAGGATTGGGTAACTTTGGAAGCCTTGAAAAGTAACATCTGATTGTAATTAAAAGGATATAGTGTTGTGATCAAATTTGGGTTTGATGGTTTTTGACGGACTTTCAAAACTTGTACTGGGTGTTTTAGAGAAAGATATATCAAGGCAAGAGATTCTTCCTGTATGGTACAATGGTCAGTATACGTGAATCTTGAGAGCGACAGTTTTTGCCAAAATTTCACCGCATGTTTTGGGAAACAGTGTGGGGTCGTGTGTTTGAGATAATGATAAGTGAGTGACTTGCCATCAGTTAGGAGTCTAACATCGAGCTTTTCAGAGTTGTCGAGATACTTTGATATTCTTTAGTGGAAATTAAATGGATGACCATGTATCTTGTAAAGGATTGGTGAATGCACAGTTTTGATGGGATTTTGTTGAGTAATGATATGGTCCTTAGTGGGTACCGTTTGATATTTTTGATAAGGTGAGACCCATATAGAAAGTCTGCTTGGGTTGTTTGCGGGTTTGGTTGTACGACACTACGGTGTGTACATGTTACCTTTTGACTCGAGATTTGAGGTTTTTGACGAAACCTTATCTCTTGGTGGGATTTCATACAATGAGAGATCGTAAGACTCTTGCGTGAACCGAGTTATTGGAAGTTGCATTAGTTTCCGATATGAGCTATCATGCTGAGTTTAAGGTAAATGCTGGAGGTGAGTTGAGACACCATTTTTTCCAGAAGTTTGGCACTGAGCAAACAATGATATTGATAAGGGATGTCATCAGTGTTAGAATCTCCTTTAGGGAGTCACCACGGTAGGAATCGTTTAGTTTTGTTTGCAATGGTTGTTTACCCTTTTTTTCTTTTCAATTTTATGGAGTTGTGGAAGGACTTTGTTGTTCACCAACCTTTTTGGGTCTTACATGTTGTGCGTAATACGTGCTCCGCAATTGTGCAAGTGTACACATCGCAAGTTATAGTATAAAAGATATCGTCTCCACATGGATTGGTGCAACTTCAAGAATCTAATCTCTTGCACTGTAAAAGTAAAAACACAAGTAGGTGATTGTATGAGTTTTAGCTAACAACTAAACTAGAGAGCAATAAAGTAAAAGAAGATGTAATCAAATAAGAGAGAGTAGGCCAGGTTATCATGAGTTGATGAGTGATAGTCGAATGGATCATCTTAGTAAAAAAGTGCAGCAGCAACTCAGTTGCCGTGTAACTGGCACAGATAGGTTGCCTTGGTAACTAGTAGAACGGTTGTCTGGGCAACTGACTGGAAATTGTTTGGGCGACTAGGCAGCAAACTTCAAGGTTTGGTAGAGCATTCTTCAATGGTTTCTTTTTATCCCTAAGTTGAAACTCTAGCTAATTGTGCATGCCTTGATAATACATCCCTGTATGAATCAAGGGTGAACAACAACCAATCTTGTACTTCTATTAGCCGTTGAAATCCTAAACTTATTCCTAAGCCGGACTAGTGTTCACCATCGATGGATTGAATAAAGACCATACTCATTTGTTTCTTGAATCTAACTCTCCCGATATTAGATAAATAGATAGATTTACGAGATTCTCTCCCAATTCACTCGTAAACAAGAATAAAAACCAAGAATGAGTAAACCTTGAATTGAAAGTGCAAACTCGATTACCTAAACAAAATCCAACCGTTTCTCACAACCACAAAACACAATAACCCTAGCCAAATAGATTTAGTTCATGGCTAGGTTCAAAAGAAACACAAAATAAAGTTCTCCTAACATAAACCTAATCGAACAAGAAGGAAAAAAGTAAATATGTTAAAGCCTTTTATCGATTTTTCTCCTCTCCAACGTCCTTCTAGGTTGACGGTTAGGGATCCTTTAAATAGGAGATGGCTAGGTCAAAGTCTTTCTTAGGGAGGAAGTCAAGTTGGAATTAAATACTTTTAAAGAATATAATTCTTTATTATATTTAAATTCCTCCTAGATCGTCTCCTATCTTTTTGGGATTTAATCTCTCTTTGACCTCTTCATGTTGGGTATATCCAATCATCAATTTCGGCTGCCACATCATCTTATCCATTCTTGTCGGCAATTGCCCTGGCAACTAGCTCGACATATCCTTCTTGCACTGCCCTGGCAACTGGTTCGACATATCCTTGCTCTGGCAACTAATTCTGCGCACACAAAAACAACTACCGATAACACCCTTTTTCCACAAAATTAACCAAAATATAAAATCAATTACGACCTCTAGGGAAACAAAGCAAAGCATGCATGAATGGCTAATAATGCAACTAATATAAGCCTAAGTCTAGAAAAAATATGAGTAAAAAGGGTGAATAAAATAGTACTTTTTGACACTTAACACGCCCCCAAACTCGAACTATTGCTTGTCCTCAAGCAATGCAAACTAATAATTACCCGCCAAGACTTCAATTTTCACAAACTTAGCTTCGAACTTGATTTCAATCTTCAAAATCGTGGCACAAAGTATGATTGACTTTTCATTTTTTGGACAACTTAGGAGTTACTCGGAATCAAACTATAATGCTTGTGAGTGTGTGCAGAATTGTGTGCAAGTTGATTTTTCAGATTCGATGTGAACAAGAGGTTTTCAAATTACTTCCTTGGGTTCTTTTAACATGCTTCAACTAGAGCCGGTTTCGGGCACCTCTAGTGATTTGTTTAGTTTTCTTAAATTTTTCTTTTCTTCTACTAGAGTCGGTTTCGGGCACCTCTAGCGATCAATTTTTTTGCACATACTAGAGCCAGTTTCGGGCACCTCTAGCAATCAACAAATTTTTATTTTAGTAACCCAATTTTTTTAACTATCAACCTAAGTTCGCTAGAATTCCTTAAATCAATCAGGGCACAACAGTGTTTCATCAAGTTTAGCATTATAGTAGGATTCTAAGTGTTTCCACGATTATCCTAGAATAAAAAATTCTATCAATTAAGTATATTGGCAATGTCATCATTGTATATTCATCAAGTCTAGGCAATTCTTGTTCCAACTAAAGGCATGAAAAGCAATTTATGTGTCCTATATGCAATACTAAAGATGAATGCAGCTAAACATGACAACTAACTAGTAACAATCCCCCCAAACTCGAGTGAGGCATTTTCCCCAATTCATGCAAAGAAAATAAAAAGAAAAAAATGAGAACGATGACTTACTCCGAGAGCTCGTCGTTGTGGATGATTAGTTTCCTTTTTGCCGGTGTCTTGATTCTTTTGCTTGAACGTAGTGGTTGCTTCCTTGTTGCCGATGGTGGAATCGATCCTCGTACGGGTGTGTCCTCATTGTCCTTATCATCCTCTTCTTCAATGTTAATGGTTTTTCGCTTGGGCTTGGAGGATTCGACTGGTGTGGTCTTTGTTGGTGCAATGGAGGACTCGTCTGAATCTGAAAAATTAGACAATGATTCGGTACGAGTTGGTTCGGGCATAGGTGTTTTACCTTTTTCTTTTAGAGTTGTTGCTGGGGCGTCTTCAGTCTCGGTTGCCCTGGCATCTTCAGTGTGGGTTGCCGTGGCAACTACTGGGGCAAGTGTTGTGTACGTTGCCACAGCATCATTTGTTGCAGTTGTCGTGGCAACTACTTTTGCGGTTTTCATGGCAAGAATTTTGCTAGGAAAGATAGAGAACGACACTCGGTTGTTCGAGTAATTTTCTAGGATGACTTGGGTGATGACATTGTTGTGGTCCTTCATGTACCGCATGAACATTAGTTGGCGGGCTTCAATTTGCTTAAGGCGGTGTCCCAACGATTGTAAGAGTGCTTCAAGTTGTCCTGGGGTTGCTGGCCGAGTTGCCTGGGCATCTGCGGTGGTTTTTGCATCAGAAATTGCCGAGGTGCCAGGAGTTGCTGCGGCAACTGTAAGTGTTGGGGATTTTACCGGTGCCTCTCCCATTAACTTTCAGATTTGTGCTCGATTCCAACCGAACTTTGGTATTGCCTTTTCATCGGTTGGCTCACTTGGGACATGTGCCTCCTTGCAAAGAGTGGATATTAGGCAAGGGAAAAAAATAGAATCCTTGACTTTTGTGCTACATACAAAAATCTCAATACAAATAATTTTGCCAATGTTAATGATGCAATTATGCAAGATAGAATGTATGAGCAAAAGACGAGGTGTATCAACGGTAGTATTGTGTGTTGTGGGCATTAAAGAAGTTTTAAGAAACTTATTCCATAATTTTGCCTCGGGCTTAAGCCAGAGGCGGTTTACCGTGCCCTTGTATTTACCGTCATTCCAATGAGTTCTCGGTAGAGTGAGGTCTTCAAGTACCTTGTTGAGTTGCTTGGGCGTGAGTTGATCAACAAAAGCTTGAAGCTTGTCCTTCTCAATGTAGAGCCCATAAAAGGCGTTGATGCTCTCGGTGCTTATGAGGATAGCTTTGTCGCGAACAAACAAGTAGGGATTGTCCGGGTTAGGTGAGTGAGCATAGAATTCTCTTACCCATGAGATGTTTCCCGGTTCTGGTTGATGGCAAAAGATTTGCCAGTTTTGGTGTGCGATCCTTTGGAAGATGAAGGGCTCAAGGCTGAAGTCTTGATGAGAATCAGAGTATTTAAAGCCTTATTCTTCACAAATCTTTCGGCTTTCAAACTTGGAGTGAAATCATTCTTTAACCGCCGGAGTAGCAAATCTCCTGTAGGTTGGTTCTTAGGAGGAGCTTGGGCGAGTGAGAGTATTGTGTTTCAAAGCCATGGTGTTTCTTGGTTGTGGATCGGTTTGGACAAGGGAAAAAATATGGAAAGAAACTAGGAGAGTAGCAAGAATAAGAAAAGATTGTGAATCTTGGAAGTTTAATTGTGATGGGAGGTAGAAAAGAAAAAATGGATAGGTAATTAAGTTGGTAGGTGGGATGGATGTGAAAGAAAGTAAGAAAGAAGGTGATTTGATGGCTTGGGCTGCACATAATGACGGGGAAGGGTTTGTGGCAAGCTATATATGGATGTTTTAGGGAAAATTTTAGGCTTGATTTGGGCCTTAGAATTAGCCCATAGGTTCCCTTGTTTGAATAGGCTTCCATCTTGGGTATAACTTCTCTTGATCTTGGACTCTTTTCCTAAAAACAAGATTTAAAAGATCATTAAAAAATAAAATCTTATCCTAAAAAAATGTGGAAAATAAAATAAAATAAACGAAAATAAAATTAAAATAGTAGGAGAGCATATTCATGCATCTCCTAAAGTGACCACTTCTTTGTCACGCTCCACATGGGCACCGTTATAGTGCTTCAATCTTTGTCCATTAACTTTGAATTCATGTCTATTAGTGGTGGACTTGATTATCACGACAACAAGGGAGAATGGCTTGACTACTTTGAATGGTCCCGACCATCTTGATCTCAATTTTCCTGGGAAAAGTTTCAGCCGAGAATTGAATAGAAGAACTAGTTGCCCTGGCATGAATTGCCGCAGCAATAGCTTCTTATCATGCCATTGCTTTATTTTCTCCTTGTAGATTCGTGCATTGTCATAGGTGAGTGCATGGAATTCTTCTATCTCATTGAGATCTAGTAAACGCTTTTTTCTGACACTCTCCCAATCTATATTCACGGTCTTGATTGCCCAATATGCTTTGTGTTCAATTTCCACCGGTAAGTGACAAGTCTTGCCATAGACAAGGAAAAACGGGGACATTCCCAGGGGTGTTTTGAATATGGTTCGGTAAGCCCAAAGTGCTTCGTCTAGTCTTGTAGACCAATCTTTTTGGGAAGGATTGACAACCTTCTTGAGGATATTCTTCAATTCTCAGTTGGAAATTTTTGCTTGCCCATTAGTTTGTGGATGATATGTCGTGGCAATTTTGTGCGACACGCTGAAGCGTTGCAACATCTTGGTAATAAGTTTGTTGTCAAAGTGCTTGCCTTCATCACTGATAATTGCTCTCGGCATCTCAAACTGTGTAAATATATTTTTCTGCAAGAACCATTGCACGGTCTTGGAATCATTAACGGGAACTGTAGCGGCTTCAACCTATTTGGACACGTAGTCGACGGCAAGTAAAATGTAGAGGTTGCCGAATGAAGATAGGAAGGGTCCCATGAAATCGATCCCCCATACATTAAACAATTCCACCTCAAGGATGTTTTGGAGCGGTATCTCATGTCGTCTAGAGATTTTGCCCATCCTCTTGCAATGATCACATTGCTTGTAAAACTCTTGGGCATCTTTGTAAAGTGTGGGCCAATACAAACCGGATTGCAAGACTTTGGCCGCGGTATGTGTTCCTCCAAAATATCCTCTATAGGGTGAAGAATGGCATTGTCGGGTACATTCTGCTGCTCCTCTTCAGGGACGCATCGACGTATAACCTGATCTGCACATTGTTTGAACAAAAGAGGCTCGTACAAAAAATAATGCTTAGCATCATGGCAGAACCGCTTCTTTCCTTGGTGAGTAAGGCCATAAGGTAAAATATCACAAACAAGGAAGTTAACTAAATTAGCGTACCAGGGTATTGACGAGGCAACTAGACTTCCAGAGGCGTGCGCTTCTGGAGTTATCGAGGCATCAGGGATTGCCGAGGCATGTGCACTTGGGGTTGCCGTGGTAACTACTTTAGTGGTTGTCGAGGCATGTGCAATGAGAGTTGCCAAGGTAACTAACAGTTGCTCATCCAGGAATGCATCGCATATCTCTATATCCGTGTCCTCCTTTCTATTGCGTTCTAAGCGTGACAAGTGATCGGCAACTTGATTCTCTGTTCCTTTCCTGTCCTTAATTTCAATGTCAAACTCTTGTAAAAGCAATATCCAACGAATCAAACAAGGTTTTGCATCATTTTCAGCAAATAAATACTTAATTGCCGAATGGTCCGTATGGAAAATTACCTTTTTACCAATCAAATAGGACCGAAACTTGTCAAATGCGAAAACTACGGCTAGTAACTCTTTCTCCGTCGTTGTGTAATTCACTTGAGCACTATTAAGAGTTTTACTAGTGTAGTATATCACATGAAAAATCTTACCTGTGCTTTGGCCAAGGACTGCTCCTACTGCAAAATCATTTGCATCGCACATGAGCTCAAAAGGTAGCGTCCAATCGGGTGGAATGACAATAGGGAATGAGGCAAGCTTTTCCTTAAGGGTTTCAAATGCTTGGGCGCAAGATTCATCAAAGTCGAAAGCTTTTTCCTGTTCAAGCAAATTGCACAAGGGTTTAGTGATTTTGGAAAAATTATGAATGAACCTCCTGTAAAAACCTGCAGGTCCAAGAAAGCTTCGGATTCCTTTGACCGAACTTGGTGGGGGTAATCTCTCGATCACATCCACCTTGGCTTTGTCTACTTCGATACCCTTGGACGAAATCTTGTGGCCGAGCATAATTCCTTCATCTACCCTAAAATGGCACTTCTCCTAATTAAGGACTATATCGGATTCTTCACATCTTGCCAACACCTTCTCCAAATTGCCAAGGAAACTGTCGAAGTCATTACCAAATACGAAAAAATCGTCCATGAAGATTTCAAGGAAGTCTTCGACCATGTCTGAAAAAAGTGCTATCATGCATCTTTGAAAGGTTGTCGGGGCATTACACAATTCGAACGGCATCCTTCAGAAAGCATAAATACCGTATGGGCATATGAAGGTTGTCTTTTCTTGATCTTCTGGTGCTATGACAATTTGATTGTAACCTGAATAACCATCAAGAAAATAATAAAAGGGTTTACATGCAAGAAGGTCAAGCATTTGATCAATAAAGGGTAAGAGGAAGTGATCTTCCCTAGTGGCCTTGTTTAACTTTCGGTAATCCATGCAAACCCTTCAACCGGTCACAGTCCTGGATGGGATGAGTTCATCGTTTTCATTGCTTACCACCGTTATACCTCCCTTTTTCGGTACACATTGTACCAGACTTACCCATGTACTATCAGATATGGGGTATATTATGCCGGTGTCAAGCCACTTGATGATTTCTTTCATTACAATTCCTTTCATGGCATGATTTGGTCTTTTCTGAGCCTCAATTGAAGGTTTGTGATCATCTTCCAACAAAATCTTATGCATGCACACTGCCAGACTAATTCCCTTCAAATCGGCAATTGTCCACCCTATCGCCTTCTTGTGTAGCGTCAACATGTTGATCAGATTCTTTTCCTACTCAGGATATAACTTAGAGGAAATAATTACAGGCAGTGTATTATTGGTTCCCAAATAAGCATATTTTAGTTGCCCTAAAAATTGTTTCAACTCAAGAATTCAGTAGAGGGTTTTTTCGAGTTTACCTTCCTTACCTGAGTAATCCGGTGGTTCAAAGTGTCTACCTGGTCGATTGACTAGCCAATTTGCCTCTTCTTGTTGTTCCCCAACGATCGGTTCTTCATACTCCTCAGGTTTCTCTAGATCGACAATGTAGTTGCCGAGGCAACTAATTTCATCGTCGAAGTCAAACTCTGCCGTGGCATGAAGAAGTTGGCATTCTTCTGGATCATCGGCATGCTTTAGTGTTTGGAACACATTTAGTTTAACTTGCTGGTCATTCACCCTCATTGTGAGCTCTCCCTTTTCAACATCGATCAAGGTTCTCCCTATTGCTAGGAATGGTCTCCCAAGAATAGTAGGCGCATGCTCATCTGCTTCACAATCCAAAACAATAAAGTCGGCGGGAAAAATAAATTTATCAACTTTTACCAGTATGTCTTCGATTTTTCCCTCTAGATGCACATAGGATCTGTTGGCTAGCTGTAGCATAACTGTTGTAGGTCTTGCCTTCCCGATTCCTAGTTTCTGGAAGACCGATTTAGGCATCAAGTTTATGCTTGCTCCAAGGTCTCATAATGCTTTCCCGAGATAGTGGTTTTCGATGGAACAAGGTATTGTGAAACTTCTGGGATCTTTCAACTTGGGTGGCATACGATTGTGCAACATGGCCATGCATCCCTCTGTTGCGACAACTGTTTCAAACTCTCCTAGCCTTGTTGTTTTGGACACAATGTCTTTAAGAAACTTGGCATAGCTCGACATTTGTTCAATTGCCTCAACCAATGGCAAGTTGATGTGGACTTGCTTTAGGATATCAAGAAACTTCTTGAATTGATATTCTTGCTTTTGTCGCTTCAACCTCTGTGGGAATGGTGGTGGAAGTTAGATATCTTTGATCTTCTCATTGGTTTGGAACCTGATTGACGACATTGCCGGGGCTACTGGAGTTGCCGAGGCATCATCAATTGGGGTTGTCGTGGCATGCCTATCGTTGGTTGTCGCGGCATGTTCATCTAGGGTTACCGTGGCATGCCTATCATTGGTTACCGCGGCATTCCCTGGTTCAGCATCTGAGGTTTTGCTACTAAATTCATCTTGTTCTTTTTGTGGAGTTTTGTTTGATGAGCGAGCTTGAGCCTCCTTAAGTTGTCGGCCACTTCTAGTGGTGATCACCTTACATTGCTCGTGGCCAATTCCTCTTGCGACTTCAGTATCGCTGGGTAAACCTCCTTGTGGTCTAGTATTCAGGTTTTGAGCAAATTGTTCGACTTGGGTTTCCAATGATTTGAGTGCTGCCTCTTGGTTATGCAATCTCATATCGGTCCTGTTAATAAAAGCATCAATTTTTTTCATGAAATTACTATTTTCAGCCATATAAGATTCAGTTTTTAATATGAAAGCATTGAGAGAATTTTCCAAAGAACTAGATGTTATTGGTTCTTGCTGCGACAACTGTTGCCGTGGCATATTTTGCTGGAATCCTAATGATTGTACATTATGATTGTTCTGGTTCATAGCGTTGTTGGGATTACTCCATAAAAAATTCGGGTGCTTTTTCCAAGCTGGAATGTATGTGTTGGACATCACATTGTTGCTTTGATTGTAATTCCCTACGTAAAAGCTAGATTCTGGATTCTGCGTACATTCAGAAGAATCATGGTTACCACCACATAACTCACAAAAGGAATCTAATACCTTGACTTCCTGTGTGCTGTTTTGTTTCTGCATGTTCTGGACCATCTTGGTTAGAGTGGCCAATTGTGCCGAAATTGAGTCTGATGATTCCAGTTCATGTATTGTGGCTTGGCGTCTAACTCATCCTCTTCTCGCAGTTAGGAACTGATAATCATTCTTGGCAAGTCTTTTCAAAATTTACATTGCTTCTTCCGGCGACTTATCTAGGAGTATGCCGCTTGCCGAGACATCTAGCATCATCCTTGGTGTATTCACAGCATTGTAAAACATAGTCACTTGTGTCCATACTGGGAATCCGTGTAGGGGACATTTGTGTAGAAGTTCTCTATATCGCTCCCAAGCCTTGCACATGGATTCATCATCTACCTGGCAAAAAGAAGTAATTTCGTTACGAAGCTTATCAGTCAAATTTGTAGGATTAAATCAAGCAAGGAAATCACGACATAGATCGGTCCAAGATCCTATTGATCTGGCCGAAATACTATTCAACCATGCTTTCGCCCTATCCCTCAGTGAATAGGGGAATAATTTTAGTCGTAAAACATCTGGGGTGACTTCTTGTATTTTGAATGAATTGCAAATCTCAAGGAAAGATTTAAGATTTTGTCGTGCATCTTCAATTGTTGAGCCGCCAAATTGACCAATTGTGTTGATCATATTGAACATCACTGGTTTCAACTCAAAGTGGTCGGCTTCAATTTCAGGTGTGACAACTCCTGGATTAATTCCTTCAAGATCTTCCTCTAGATAGTCTCGAACAGTTCTGTTTTGTGCAAGATTCACTTCACCTCCCGCTGGAACATCCTGATTGTCGTTGGCATTCACATTGCCGTTTTGATTAGCCATTGCTACTTTAGCCTTCGTCTGAGTTTTTGCAAGGAACGTTCGATTTCTGGATCAAAGGGATATTCTAATGCAGATGGTCTCACCCTGGTCATATACCAATGCAAAATCAATCTTTGTTAACCCTTCGAATCTTAAACAATAAAAATAAAAAGTTCAAGAAAATAAAAACAAAGTCGCTATTGCCAATCCCTGGCAACGGCGCTAAAACTTGTTGTACATAATAAGTGCTCCGCAATTGTGCAAGTGTACACGTCGCAAGTTATAGTATAAAAGATATCGTCTCCACATGGATTGGTGCCACTTCAAGAATCTAATCTCTTGCACTGTAAAAGTAAAAACACAAGTAGGTGATTGTAGGAGTTTTAACTAACTAAACTAGAGAGAATAAAGTTAAAGAAGATGTAATCAAATGAGAGAGAGTAGGCCATGTTATCGTAAGTTGAGGAGTGATAGTCGAATGGATCGTCTTGGTAAAAGAGTGCAGCAGCAACTCAGTTGCCGTGGCAACTGGAACAGATAGGTTGCCTTGGCAACTAGTAGAACGGTTGCCTTGGCAACTAGTAGAACGGTTGCCTGGGCAACTGACTGGGCAATTGTTTGGGCAACTAGGCAGCAAACTTCAAGGTTCGGCAGAGTGTTCTTCAATGGTTTCTTCTTATCCCTAAGTCGAAACTCTAGCTAATGGTTTCTTCAGGCACCTCTAGCAAGAAATTAACTTTTAATTTTCACTTTAAATTTACCCAAATTTTAAGCAACCTAAGTTCCCAAGTTTCTTTCAATCAACAAGCCACAACCGTGTTCATAATATTTAGCATCATAGTGAAATTCTAAGTATTTTTCATGCAATTCTAAAATTTAAAGGTTTTTTAATTAAATGCAGTGGCAAAAATTCATCATTTGATATTCAACAAGTCCAAGCAATTAAATCCAATCAAAGGCATGGCAAGTAACATATGCAACCTATATGCTATTACTAAAGATGAATGCAATTAAAAATGAAATTAACTAAAAACAAACACCCCCAAACTCGAGAGAAGCATTGTCCTCAATGAATGCAAAAAATTAAAATAAAATGCAAATAAGTTAGTCGAAAAGGTCGCCACCTTGAATGATGAGTTACTTTCGGGCCGTTTGCTTGATTCTTTTTCCGTAGTGCGATGGTTAATGATAGGAGCGAGGCAAGTTGCTTCTTCAAGGCTTCGAATGCTTGGACGTAGGAATCATCAAAATTAAAAGTTTTGTCTTGTTCAAGCAAGTTAGACGAAGGTTTAGAGATTTTGGAAAAATTATAAATAAACCTCCTGTAAAAAGACATGCATGTCTGAGGAAGCTTCGAATTCCTTTGTCAGAAGTTGGTGGGGGCAATCTCTCAATCACATCCACCTTGGCTCTATCTACTTCGATTCATTTGGATGAGATCTTATGGCCGAGCACTATGCCTTCGTCCACCATAAAATGTCACTTTTCCCAATTTAGCACTAGGTCGGATTCTTCGCATCGTGCTAACACTTTCTACAAATTACCGAGGCAATTGTCGAAGTTGTCTCCAAAAACCAAAAAGTCATCTATAAAGATTTCAAGGAAATCTTCCACCATGTAGGAAAAAATTGCCACCATGAATCTTTGGAAAGTTGTCGGAGCATTGCATAATCCAAACAGCATCCTTCGAAAAGCATAGGTACCATACGGGCATGTGAAGGTGGTCTTTGCCTGATCATCCGGTGTTATGGCGATTTGATTATAACCTAAGTAACCGTCAAGAAAACAATAAAATGATTTACCTGCAAGACGGTCAATCATTTGGTCAATAAAGGGTAAAGGAAAGTGATCTTTCCTAGTAGCTTTATTCAACTTACGACAATCCATACAAACCCTCCAATCGGTCACATACCTAGTTGGAATGAGTTCATGGTTTTCGTTACTTACCATGGTCATACCTCTCTTTTTCGGTACATATTGTACCGAACTTACCCATGTACTGTCGGTGATAGGATATATGATACCGACATCAAGCCATTTGATGATTTCCTTCCTCACGACTTCCTTCATGGCGGGGTTAAGTCTCCTTTGTGCTTCAATTGACGGTTTATGATCATCTTCCAATAGGATTTTATGCATACACACTGCCGAACTAATTCCCTTCAAGTCGGTAATTGTCCATCCAATTACCTTTTTGTGCAATGCCAACATGTCAATCAACCTCTTTTCCTATTCAGGCTGCAACTTAGAAGAAATAATTATAGGCAATGTGTTTTTGTTTCCCAAATAAGCATATTTTAATTGCCCTGGCAATGGTTTCAATTCAAGAATAGGAGGTTGCTCAATATAAGGTTTTCTGATTTTAACTTCCTTACCTGAGTAATCCAATGGTTCAAAATACTTACCTGGAAGACTTGCTATCCAATTGGCTTCATCCTGCTCTTCATCGTCCAACTTCTCAAGTTCCTCAAGTTTGCCAATACAATTGCCGAGGCAATTGTCAAGGAAATCTTCCTTCATCTCAAAATTGAATTCAATGGTGGCTTTGATGACTTGGCACTCTTTTGGATCACTGGCTTTCTTGAGAGTTTGGAAAACATGCAGTTTAACTTGTTGATCGTTTACCCTCATAGTGAGTTCTCCTCTTTCCACGTCGATCAAGGTCCTTCCTATTGCTAAAAATGGCCTCCCAAGGATAATAGGTGCAAACTCATATGCTTTACAATCCAAAACAATGAAATCAACGGGAAAAATAAACTTATCAACTCTTACTAGGATATCTTCGATTTTTCCCTCCGGTTACAAATAGGATCTATCAGCAAGTTGTAGCATCACTGTTGTTGGCCTTGCCTTCCCTATTCCCAATCGTTGGAAGACCGATTTCGGTATAAGGTTTATGCTTGCTCCAAGATTGCATAATGCCTTCCCAACATAGTGATTTCCAATTGCACATGGTATGGTGAAGTTGTTGGGATCCTTAAGCTTAGGTGGCATTTGGTTGTGCAACATGGCCATGCATCCTTCTGTCACGGCAACGGTTTCAAATTCTCCTATCCTCGTTCCCTTAGAGACAATATCTTTAAGGAACTTAGCATAATTCGGCATTTGTTCGATTGCTTCCACCAATGGTAAATTGATGTGGACTTGTTTCAAGATATCAAGGAATTTCTTGAATTGATACTCTTGCTTTTTTCGTTTCAATCTCTATAGGAATGGTGGTGGAGTTTGAATCTCCTCATTTTTCTTTTTGGGATTTTCATCGCAACTTGCCTGGGCAATTGGATTCGCCGGGGCAATTGGAATTGCCTGGGCAATTTCTGTTTCATCAATTTTAGGTGAGAGGTTCTCACTGATTACTTCTTTTTGAGCAAGGGATTACTTCCTGGTAGGTTTATTGGCTAGGCTGGTACATCATTAAGCTTTCGTCCACTTTGAGTGGTGATTACTTTACACTGCTCATGGCCTATTTCTTTGGCAACCTCAGTATCGCTAGGTATACTGCTTGGTGGTCTCATATTCAGGTTCTGAGCGAATTGCCCGACTTGTGTCTCCAAGGATTTCAAAGCTACCTCTTGATTTTGCAATCTCATCTCAGTCCTATTCATAAAAGCATCAGTCTTCTTCGTGAAATTACTATTCTCAACCATATAAGATTTAGTTTTTAACATGAAGACATTAATAGAGTTTTCCAAAGAACTAGATGGTATAGACTGTTGATGCGGCATCTTTTGCCGAGGCATGTTCTGTTGGAATCTTGATGCTTGTGTATTCTAAAATTTTTGATTAAGAACATTATTTGGGTTACTCCATGAAAAATTTGGATGCTTCCACCAGGCTGGATTGTAGGTGTTGGACGTCACATTGTTGTTCCGGTTGTAGTTTCCAACGTAAAAGCTAGATTCTGGGTTCTGTGGACACTCAGAAGAATCATGGTTACCGTTGTATAAATCACAAATTGAATTGACTACCTTGATCTCCTGTATGTTGCTTGGTTTCTGCATATTTTTAACCAAATCGGTTAACACGGCCAATTGTGCAGAAATAGATCCCGATGAATCAAGCTCATTTATTGTGACATTTTGTCTGACTATTCCCCTTCAGGTAGTTAGGAACTGATAATCGTTCTTGGCAAGACGGTTCAGAATCTTTATTACTTCCTCAGGTGACTTGTTGAGGAGTATGCCATTAGCCGAGGCATCTAGCATCATCCTTGTCGGCGTGTTCACTGAGTTGTAGAACATCATCACTTGTGTCCACACTAGGAATCCGTGCATAGGACATTTGTGTAAAAGCTTTTTGTACCGCTCCCAAGCCTCGTACATGGATTCATTATCTGCTTGCCGAAAAGAAGTAATATCTTTACGCAACTTATCAGTCATATTTGTATAACTAAATCTAGCAATGAAATCACGACATAAATCCGTCCAAGATCCTATAGATCCAGATGGAATACTGTTTAACCACGTCTTTGCCCTATCCCTCAGTGAATAGGGAAATAATTTCAGCCTTAGGATATCCTTATGGACTCCTTGTAGTTTGAATGAATTACAAATCTCCAGGAATGATTTGAGGTGTTGTCTGGCATTTTTAGTTGCCGAGCCGCCAAATTGACCAATTGTATTGATCATGTTGAACATCACAGGTTTTAATTCAAAGTGGGCAGCTTCTATTTCAGGTGCGACAACTTTTGGATTGAGACCATTGAGATCTTCCTCTAAGTAGTCTCGGATGGGCCTATTCCGGACAGGTTGTTCGACTTGAGCTCTTCCTCCTCTTGCTACGACATTCAGATTGCCGTCGGCATTCTAATTGTCATCTGGATCAACAGGTTGTTCTGCCATTGATGCTCGTTGTTCTCGTATTCTTCTATGAAGAACTCATTTTATCTCAAGTTCAAACGGGTAGTCTTGTGCTGTTGGTCTCACCCTGGTCATACACAGATGCAAAACCAAAGAATTTTAACCCCTTGAAACCGATTAGCAATAAAACCAAAAGAAACAAAAATCAAAGTCGCAATTGCCAATCACAGCTAACGGCACCAAAAACTTGTTATGCGAATTGAGTGCTTCGCAATTGGTGCAAGTGTACACGTCGCAAGTTATAGTATAGAATAGATATCGTCTCCACGGGGATTGGTGCTACTTCTAGATTCTAACTTCTCGCACACTAAAAGTAAAAACACAAATTGGTGATAATAGAAGTTTGATTTAACAAACAAATAAAAAAGAAAGTAAATAAAAGAGAGATGTAATTGAATATGAGAGAGTAGGTCGGGTTATTGTGAGTTGTGGAGTGATGATTGAATGGATTGTCATGGTAATTAAGTGCTAGAGTAGCTCAATTGTTTCGTCAATGGGATCCAGTCGGATTGCCGAGGCAAATGGGAATGGAGCAATTGTCTGCAATTGGTCGACAACCTTCAAAGTTCGGCGAAGCATTTTTCAATGGTTTCTCATTATCCCTAACTCAAAACACTGTTAATTGTGCATGCTTTGATAATACATCCCTGCATGAACCAAGGGTGGACAACAACCAATCTTGCGCTCCTTTTAGCCTTTGAAATTCGCAACTTATCCCTAAGTCGAATTAGTCTTCACCATCGATTGATTGAATAAAGACCATGCTCATTCGTTTCTTGAATCTAACTCTCTAGAAATTAGATAAATGGATGAATTCACGAGATCCTCTCTCAATTCACTCGTAGTCAAAATTAAGAACCAAGAATGAACAAACCTTGAATTAAAATTGCAAACTCAAATACCTAAACAAATCCAATCGTTCTCACAACCACAAAAACACAATAACCCAAGACAAATAGAATTAGTTCATGGCCGGGTGAAAAAAGAATACAAAATAAAATCTCCCTAGCATGAATCTAATCGAGCAAAGAGGAAGAAGAATTTGAACAGCCCCTTGGTTTTTTCTCTCCCAGTCGAACATGTTGAAGTTGGCGGCTAGGTCTTCTATTTATAGGAGATGGCTAGGTCAAGTCTTTCTTGAGGAGGAAGTTAAGTTGGAAATAAGTAGAATAAAAGAAATAAATCTCTTTTATTATTATATTTTTATTCCTCCAAAAACTCCTCATAAAACTCTTGGAATTTAATCTCCTTTTGATTTCGTCTTGGAACTCTAACTCTTCTAAGATTTATCCTTACTTCTCGTAATTAACTCGAATTTATTGGATTTATCCTATCTTCAAAATCGGCAGCTCCTCTTCTTATCCTCAATTGCCTCGACAATTTCCTACTTGCTTGGGCAATTAGACCCTGCACACACAAAAACACACATCCGCAGTATCATTTTCCACAAAAACAACTAGATTATGAAATCAAGCATGACGTTGAAGGAAACTATGCAATTATGCATGAATGACTAATAATGCAACTAAAATGAGCGTAAGTTTAACAATAATATGAGTAAAAAGGGTAATAAAAATAGCACTTTTGAACACTTAACAATGTTTTTGCGATAAAACACTCAACTATTTTTAGCTTTCAATAATTGTCTACTTTGGCATTTTTGTTTATCTTGCAAGTACTTATTTTCTTAAATTGTTTGCAAGATGACAATTGGCATTGCATGCATATTATCTTTTAATATCTTAACAGACTTGGGGGATAACGATTAATTGCTAAGTTACTAAGGTGAGAAGCTTCGATACAAGATTTTCAAGTAGATGAGCTTACTTCGGAAGTGAGTCTACCCCTTGGGAGTAAAAGATTGAAAATTAATCAAGTTGGTTAATGAGTAACATTAATATAGATATATAGAGGTTAATTATAATTAACTTAGGGTATTCCCATCGATAGAGGCAATACTACTTAAAATCTGCTCAGTAATAAAACCAAAGCTGAAGTTATTAATCACTGACATAGCTAGTGTGAAATCCAAGCATCCATCGCCAACGTTCATCGCCATTTGAATACACTTGTTTCCTACACTGCCTAAACTTTTACTTTATTTTTCCTTAGTTATTTTTCTTAATCTTAAATCCAAATTTCATACCAAACACATTTGTCCCAATTTGCAAGTGAAAATCGGGACATTTAATTCCCAGTCAATCCCCGTGGTGACGATACTCAACTCACTACTATATTACTTATTGACCGTGTATACTTGCACGCAATAGACTCACTCTTGGCATTATTTCTTACATATTCACACTGCATTTTCAATCTTTTGCCAAGCATTAGCAAAGTCGACAGGTTTTTGGTGCCATTACGAGGGATTGAAACGAGATTAATTATTTTGATTTTTACTTGCTTTCGATTTTTTTGTTTAATTTATTTTGTTTGGTATATGTACAGGGGTGCCATTGCGAAGGAAGATTTACAATACACCCCAAAAATTGAAATACCCTACGCAGGTTAAGAAGAGAATGTCGAGAAAAGGCTCGTGACGAGAATGGTGAACTAGAAGGCGTCATAAATAATGCCAATAACTAGGAGATACCAAAAATACCCGTAGTTAAACCACCCACTCCTGCTATTGCTGCTCAGATACCTGAAGAACGATCTATCAGAGAACACCTAGCACCCACTATAGATGATTTGATGCTAGGACTGATTGATCCAGAGGTAAATATGGCTAACTTTACGCTTAAACAAATAATGATTCAAATGCTGATGAATTCAGGTCAATTTAATGGATCACCTACTGGAGATCCAAGGCAGCATTTGAAGCAATTCATGGAGGTTTGCCAACTATTTCATCAGCCTGGTGTGACTAAAGAGATAGTAAAGCTAAATCTTTTTTCATTTTCCTTGCGAGATAGGGCAGAATTATGGCTAAATTCATTGCCACCTGGTTCAGTCACTACATAGGCAGATTTATGCCAGAAGCTCCTTATGAGATTCCAGCCACCTGCATTAAATGCCAAGCTGCAAAGTGAAATTGTTACCTTTAGGCAAGTTGATAATGAGACTTTCTACAATACTTGGGAGCGATTTAAGGATATGTTGAGAAAATGTCACATGCATGGATTCCCTACTTTGCTTCATATGGAGATTTTTTACACCAGACTCAATGCTCATGCCAGGACCATTGTAGATGCCTCAACAAATGGTTCATTGCTAGATAAAAATTATAATGATGAATATAACATCCTATAAAGGATTTCCACGAACGATCTCCAATATCCTACGGCTAGATTGGGAATCGAAACAAAGATTGCTGGGAAATTAGAGCTTGATGCACTCTCAGCTGTCAATGCTCAAATTTCCAACCTCACTAACATAGTGAAAACATTGCAAAAGCCTACTGAAGTCTGAGAAGTAAAGGCATTGGAACCATTCTACACCGTTTGTGGAGAGGATAATCATGTGGATGAATACCCATCCAATCCTGAATCAGTATATTTTGTTGGTAATTACAATTGTAATATTAACCCACACTCTAATACTTATAAAGAAGGTTGGAAGCAACATCCCAATTTTTCGTGGGCAAACCAAGGTGGTAATCAATTTAATGCCCAACAACAGAATAACAATACACCGCTAGGTTTTAAGAAGAATTCCATTCCATAGGGAGCCTAGAACAATTTCCATCAAGGGCAAAGATCTAACTAGGGGAACACTTTGACTGATTACATGGAGCAAAATGATACAACTGTCCAAAGTTTAGCAACATCTATGCGAAACTTAGAGGTTCATCTAGGGTAGATTGCTAATGCACTTAGTAATAGACCCAAGCAAATTTTCCAATTGATACGGAGGATGCTCGACAAAAAGGTAGAGAACAATGCAAAGCAGTAACTCTTCGAAGTGACAAACAATGTGAGACCGAGACACTTGTCAAAAAGTCAACTAATTGCCAAGCCGAGAAGTTAATTCTAGTAGATAAACCCAAAGAAGAAGAGAAGAAAATGCAACATCTGATGCCAGACAACAGTCGGATGCCCGTACCATCTTGGCAAAATGAATAGAACCAACATTTATCTATCTGCCACCACCTTTTCCATAAAGGCTCCAAAAGCATAAGCAGGACCAACAATTTAAACGCTTCTTAGAAGTTCTTAAACAATTGCATATCAACATACCATTGGTGGAAGCTCTCGAACAAATGCCCAATTATGTCAAATTCATGAAGGACATCTTGTCCAAAAAGAGGATGCTGGGTGATTTCGAGATGGCCATACTTACTAAAGGATGCAGTGTAATGATAACCAAAAGATTGCCACCGAACTTGAAAGATTATAGTAGTTTCACTATTCCCTGTATGTTTGGCAATAAATTCATGGGTAAAGCACTTTGTGATCTGGGAGCCAACATCAATTTGATGCCAATGTCAGTTTTTAGGACACTTGGCATCGAGGCAAGACCTACCATGGTAACACATCGGCTAGCAGATCGATCTTTTGCACAACCCAAGGGTAAGATTGAAGATGTGTTGGTAAGGGTTGATAAATTTATATATCATGCTAATTTCATTATTTTAGAATATGAAATTGACGTTAATGTCCCTTCCATGGGTGGGACCTTCATTGATGTTCAAAAAGGTAAGCTTACTATGCGTATAAATGACCAGTAGGTTACATTTAATATTTTTCAAGCTCTTAAGTGTGTAGATGAACCTGAAGAATGCCAAGCTATTGAGCTGATGTAGTCCATTCTCAATATGGACATAGCACAATTTTGCCAGTATATAGATGTTTATGCCATGAAGCATGATGCTGAAGATTTGATGAGTGAAGGGTATGAGGAACTGTTGTGCGTAATAAGTTCTCCGCAATTGTGCAAGTGTACACGTCGCAAGTTATAGTATAAAAGATATCATCTCCACAGGGATTGGTGTCACTTCAAGAATTTAATCTCTTGCACTGTAAAAAGTAAAAACACAAGTAGGTGATTGTAGGAGTTCTAATTAACAATTAAACTTAAAAAGCAATAAAGTAAAACAAGATGTAATCAAATGAGAGAGAGTAGGTTAGGTTATCGTGAGTTGAGGAGTGGTAATCGAATGGATCGTCTTGGTAAAAGAGTGCAGCGGCAACTCAGTTGTCGTGGCAACTTGTGCAGTTGGGTTGCTTTGGCAACTAGTGTAATGGTTGCCTGGGCAACTGATTGGGCGACTGGGCAACAAACTTCAAGGTTCGGCAGAGCATTCTTCAATGATTTCTTCTTATCCCTAAGTCGAAACTCTAGCTAATTGTGCATGCCTTGATAATACATCCCTGCGTGAATCAAGGGTGGACAACTACCAGTCTTGCGCTCCTCTTAGCCGTTGAAATCCTAAACTTATTCCTAAGACACATTAGTCTTCATCATCGGTGGATTGAATAAAAACCATACTCATTCGTTTCTTGAATCTAACTCTCCCAATATTAGACAAATAAATAGATTTACGAGATCCTCTCCCAATTCACTCGCAAACAAGAATGAGTAAACCTTGAATTAAAAGTGCAAACTCTATTACCTAAAAAAAATCCAACCGTTTCTCACAACCACAAAACACAATAACCTTAGCAAAATAGATTTAGTTCATGGTTAGGTTCAAAAGAAACACAAAATAAAATTCTCCTAACATAAACCTAATCGAACAAGAAGAAAAAGATGAAGATGTTTGAAGCCTCTTGTTGATTTCTCTCCTCTCTTGCACATATGGAGTTGACGGCTTGGGGTCATTTAAATAGAAGATGGCTAGGTCAAAGTCTTTCTTGGCGAGAAAGTCAAGTTGGAATTAAATACTTTTAAAGAATATAATTCTTTATTATATTTATATTCCTTCTAGATCTTCTCCTATCTTCTTGGGATTTAATCCTTCTTTGACCTCTCCATATTGGGCATATCCAGTCATCAATTTTGGTTGCCACGTCATCTTATCCAGTCTTGTCGATAATTGCCCTACCAACTAGCTTGGTGTATCCTTCATGCATTACCCTGGCAACTGCGTCGGCATCTCCTTCTTGTATTGCCCTGGCAACTGGTTCCAGCCTTGCTCTGGCAGTTGGTTCTGTACACACAAAAACAACTACCGGCAGCATTCTTTTTCCACAAAACTAAGAAAAATATGAAATCAAGCTTGACCACCAAGGGAACAATGCAAACATGCATGAATGGCTAATAATGCAACTAATATGAGCCTAAGTCTAGCAATAATATGAGCAAAAAGGGTGAATAAAATAGTACTTTTAGACACTTAACAGGAACCAACCATGTTGAATGATGTCATGAGTTATTAAGGGAGATCTAAGCCACTTGAGTTGTCTGGTAGAGAGATCGGAGCACCAAAGCCATCTAATGAGGAGTCGATGAACTTGGAATTGAAACAATTGCCAAGTCACCTTAAACATGCCTCAACATCAAAGGAGAAAGAAGCAGCAAAGCCTAAGCTGATAGAATCGATTCCCTCAACCGTTTATGCTTGCCAAGTGGTGGATAAGTTGTATTTTGGGTGATGGTGGTGGAAGCAAAAAAATTAAGAATTAAGACACAAGGATTTAGAGTGGTTCAGCTTTCTAACCAAGGCCTACATCCACTACCTTAGCTTTCCCACTAAGGATTTCACCAATTCACTAAGAATTCTTCCCCTTTTCTAGGCTTAGGAGGCAACTGTTACAACCGATCAAAGCTTTTTACCCAAAGCTTGATCAAACCCTCTTATACCAAAAGAAAAACAAAGCAAACTGAAATCCCTCTTAAAGGTATGTGTTTGCACTCTAAAGCACTCACCCAAATACTAATACACTTGAGCATACATTGACAATTTAGCTCAACAAGTGTAGTCTATACAAGAATAGAAAATTTAAGCACTAAGACTTGATTACAATCATAGACATGTTGGTTTTTGGACCATTAGTTTCTTCAGATGCTTCTTGAGGTCTTTTATACTCCCAATTGAGTTTCTAGCCGTTGGAGATAGTTGGGATTGAATTGGAGCCGTTGAGGACTATATTTCCTACAATAAATATTGTTCTGGAGCAGTGCGTATCGATACACGAGTGCCCGTATCAATACGTTCCTCTTTGGGAAAGAGCCATTGAGCTTGAAATCATACAGGCGAATCAGTACGCTTATAGGTGTATCGGTACTGCACTGTTTAGAAAATAGTCATTGGGGAGTTTAAACCATAGGCGTATCGATACGCATTGAGGCGTATCGAAACAATCCTTCATGTATTGGTACGAACAAGCTTGTAACTGTACGGTTTTTGGCTATTGGAAAATTACTGTAGCTGAAACCCTAAAGCGTATCGATATGGGTGTATATCGTATCAGTATGGTTCTTAATAAAACTTGGGTTTGGCTATTTAAAATCGTTTTGAATCTTTCCAAAACCTTATAAAAACACATCAAACATATTTTCAAGTTGTTTGGACTTAAAATCATTTTTGAAATCGTTTCAATTTAGTCCAAAACTATTTTTTAATTATTATATCAAAACAAAAAATCCTAGCATAAGCACTACTAGGGTCCTGAGTTCGATCAAAGGTTCTCGAGACCTACAACAAAGAGATACTTCAGTTTTCTAAGGTGGTTGTTCAAAGCCACCATGGCAAAATATTCTCTTTCATTGTACAATCGAGAGTTTGACATACTCAAAGGCAAGAAATTCTTCATCCTTCTACGTTGGTTATTCAAACAAAAGATTGACACAACCTACCACCCACCAACCAAGGGCCAAAGACTGAAACACTACTGGAAAGAAGTCAGAATAATGCCAAGGAGAACATTCTCCTTACGGAGATTTAGTAAACATTTGTTAACCCAATATGATTATTATAAATAGTTTAGGAGAGTTATTTTCTTTTCAGTACTTAGGATATTTCAGTTTTAAATCTTTAGTTTTTGGTTTTATTTCTTTTTCTATTTTGAAAGGTATCTTTGGTTTTTAGCACAGGAAATTATGCCAACAAACCGTTCCGAGTTCTGGTGTCAAGACACCCAAGGCTGAATTGGCCTCTTAATTGCCAGCTGATGTTGTTTCTTTACTCTCCAAATCTATCAATGCCAAGAATTCCTTCTTCAGAAGTTTCAAAAGGCCGAGAAACAAAACTGGGCACTCTGGCAATATATTGGGGACAGAGATCGTGCCTTGTGGACAACTCTTGAAGCAATATCTGCCAATTATTTGCCACCATATCTGAATTTCCCAACTGAGTTCCATGCAATAAAAGGGATGCCAGCCAGCCCTCAGCCTGATCATACTCCAGCCCACAAATCTGATGCCATTGTACCAGTGGAGCACCAAAACCATTCCTCAAGGGAGTCCACATCCCCTAAATTCCTTAAATTCATTTCTTTCATTTCTAGCATGCATTACATTTGTATATATGTGTTTTCATGCATATCATTTTGTGAATATATGTGTTCATGCATTGAGGACAATGCACACCTTTGGTTTGGAGGTGTGTGTTGCCTCACATCTTTTGCCATGCCATGCATTCATGTTTAAATTTCTGTATACATTCTATTGCAATGTAGATTAGGTATAACCATGCATACCAAAGAACTAATTTTTTTTTCCAAGGCTTGATTGGTCTGATAAGCATAAATGCTAGCAGAGTTAGAACTTGTACTAGTATACTCTTTCCAATGATGAAAATGGAAATCTTTAGTTTGCATGTGCCAGCATATTAGTAATGTCAGGATTGCTTGGCAATTGATCCCTAGTTTAGGTAACTAAAGTCTCACTTAACACGTAGTATGCATCGAGTTCCCAAAACAAACTTAGGACTCTTAAAACTGAACTCAAAATAAAAAATGATTTCAGGGTGAAAAGAAAATTAACAATGTTTTGCCAAAGGAACGAAAAAATATAACTCTCATCTGCCTTAGAGATAATAAGTAACTTGAGGCTTCATGGTTTGTTCCCTCTTAGTTCTCAAGTCAAAAAATGTAGGGTACGAGTTTAAGAGCAAGCCTAGTAATGTCTGTATTAACGTGGGGCTTCACGGTTTGGGGGAGTGTTAACTCTTCAAAAGTACTTTTTCCTATATATATTTTCATGCTTTTGATTGCCTTTGAGTATAGATTCATGCATTTAGTTAGTAAAATCATGCATTTGCATTAAGGAGTTAGGAAACGTTTCTTTTGCCAGAATAAAGGTGTATTTCTCTGCTTTGGTGTGCATGAGCATGATGACATGAGCAGAACATGAGCAGTTGGCATAGCAGAACTCGAAAACCAGTAGAGAAATGAAAGGTCGATTTGGCAATGCAGGATGAAGATTGCCAGACTTGTTTGGCAAAAGAATGAAGGCCGATGACGTCAGCCCTAGTCAAAACCTGATCAGCTCAAATTCAAAAGAGTATAAAGGGATAAACACGCTTATCCTATCGTGCAATTAGATTTCAAATTTAAGCCCAATTTATGGTTTCTAAGCATGCCTATTTTAAGCTCGATGATGAGCCAAGAAGATGGATGAAGAAGAGGCTACACCGTGGTGAAGAGGGCGACTTGTGGTTCGACTAGGCTAGACCAAGAGCTTTGGAGCCATTAAAAGGCTGCATCGACGGACCCCCTTCTTTGCCCATTTTTCTTTATTCTAGATCTAATTTTATGGTGATGTTCTTTGAAAAATATTTGGTGTTGATGGTTCCCCCAACCATGAACTAATTTCCTTAAGTTGGTTGGGGATGTTTTTACGATAAAATGCTCAGCTATTTTCATCTTTTAATAATTGATTGCTTTGGCATTTTTGTTTATCTTGCAAGTACTTATTTTCTTAAATTTTTTGCCAGACGACAGTTGGCATTGCATGCATATTATCCCTTAACATCTTAACAAACTTGGGGGATAACGATTAATTGCCAAGGTACTAAGGTGAGAAGCTTCGATAGAAGATGTTCAAGTAGATGAGCTTACTTTGAAAGTGAGTCTACCCCTTGGGAGTAAAAGATTGAAACTTAATCAAGTTGGTTAATGATTAACACCAATATAGACATATAGGGCTTAATCATATTAACTTAGGGTATTGCCATCAATAGAGGCAATACAACTTAAAATCTGCTCGGTAATTAAACCAAAGCTGAAGTTACTAATCGCTGGCATAGCTAGTGTGAAATCCAAGCATCTTATTGCGTGATTTAAGTGCAACGCAAATGCTGCAAGTATACACGTCGCAAGTAATAAAGTGATAGGTATCAAGTACCGTCTCCATAAGTGCAACGCCCCAGTTTTGGGCCTAGCAGTTTATAGGCTGACTAGTGGGTCTAGTGGACAGGGTTAGAGATTTGGGTCAGATTCAGGAATGTGAACATTTTTGGTAAAGTCAATTTTGAAAAATGGAATTCGGAAATGTGACATTTTGGCTAGTGACCAAAATGTAAATAACGGAAATTATTTTTAGTGACTATTTTGTAAAAGGATCAAAACTTTGAATATTTAAGGAGCTATTTGCCCAAAGTCTAATATCATAATTTTCTCCTTAATTGGTTATTTTTAAAAGGGTTTTGGAAAATATAAATAGGTTGAGAGAATTAATTTTATAATTAATTGCTTAAACAAATTTTACGTAACTACCTTTTCTCTAAAAGATTTTCTCTCAAATTCTCTACAGCCGAACACTCTCTTCTTCTTCTTCAAAATCTTCAGGTAACTTCTTGATTTCTTCTATCTTTTATGGCAAATGAATTCTTAATTGTTTCCTATCAAAACCTTATTATTTTAATCTTGTTTTCTCATGTAAATCAATACAATTAAGAAGGGAAGTCAACATTAGAAGTGAGCTTCGTCCTTATCCTATAATGTATGGTTCTTTACTAAAATTCTCAAGTTATTGATCCTTTATAAATGTTTTCTAAGGAGTTTTAATGATTTAATTATGGAAAATTGGTTAAATCAAGGTTTAAGTGATATGATTATATGATTTTCGAATTGGATCTGTTTTGCAGAGTTCTTGACTGGTTTTAATCAAGATTTTTATGTTTAATAATTTTAATTGATTGATTTTAACATTGGAATCCCTAAGTTATGTGAATCTCTAATTTCCTAGGTTTATAGTTATGTGTTTTTGAGGATTTGTGGAGGTTTAATATGTGTTGGAGATATAAAGATTGGTTTGGATTGTTTTTGAATTTCAATTTATGTTAATTGATGGATTGAAATGTTAAATTGTGGTTGGGTTGGGTTGAGTTGAGTTGGAAGGTGTTTTCGGTTGTTTTCGGAAGGCGGTTGATAGTTGTTTGTGAGGTGAAGTAGTGGAATTGAGTTGTTGGGATTATGAATGCATGATGATGCATTAATCCTTTGTTTTTATGTGATTAAAACAGGGGAGAGTGAACCTAAGGTCGTCAGAGAAGCTTCGGACTCTTGTTTTTGCATCGATGATTAAAGCATTTCATTATCAGTGAGTGAGAACGTGGATTTCAGCTTTGAAATGGTTTAAAGGTGATTTATGGAAGCTTAAACTTAGCTTAAAATTCTGGTTTGAAATGGGAAGCAAGTATAAAGAGATTTGCCCCTCGGTCGTACTTTTACGAAATGGATTTTATACATTTGTTTTGAATTACATGGTACCTAATGTTTAAGCATGTTTTGAGTATGTTACATAATGATTTTGAACATGAAATGATGATGGTGCACATGGTAAGTGATCCATGTAATTATTAGTTATACTTGTTTTAAAGCATGGTTGTTGCTTTGGAAATGGTTTTAAATTAATGCATATAAAAACAGTGAGGTACATGGTTAATAATGAATTATATTGGCAAGTGATGTGATTTAAAATGTTATCGGATATAGTTGGCTGACCATAGGATTGATAGTGCACTATAAAAATTCACTTCGGATGTTGAGGGGTTTATACGGTGTACCAATACTCCATCCAAGTACCCTAACGGTTAAGGGGTTTATGGTACCGAAAACTCTCGTTAGTGGGTTAAGTGTCTAACCGATGATTGGGGTTGAGGTCCCCGGGGTTGTAATTGTAACTGGTTGTGAATGTACCACGATTGTGATCGTATCGTTATTCCGGATGAGATGGCTTGAAGTGTTGAGAGGACACTTGTTGAATCCATGTACCTAATGAACTATTTTGTAAAAGTAGAACTTGGTTTATGATCACTTGAAAGCCAATATAATCGTTGATGTATCATGTTAATGGATGTTAATGTATAATGTTGGTTTATACATGTTGTACTCTTTAAGCTTTGCATATGGTAGTTGATAAGTGTGTAAAAGTACTATTTTTCTTGCCCTTTTTACTCATATTATTGTAAGACTTAGGCTCATTTTAGTTGCATTCATAGTCATCCATGCATTAATTCTGAGTTTCTTTCAAATTGATAAGCTTGATATCACATTGTGGTTGGTTTTGTGGAAAAAGATGCTGCTGGTGTGTAATGTTTCGTGCAGGGCAGGATTACCGTGGCAATCAAAAATTGCCGAGGCAAGTAAGAAAGATTACTGCAGGGTCCACCAAGGCAATCGAAACTATTTTTTGAAGCCATGCCAAGCTGGTTGCCGAGGCATGTCGGGATAAGTCCACCTCATCCGAGATAAGTACGAAAGTTAAGGGATAAAACCCAAAAAATCTGGACTTTCCACGTAGAGTTATAAGGAGATAAAAAGTCATATTTTCTTGGAGTTTAAGGATAAAGATAAAAGGGATTTAATATTTCTTTTAATCCACGTATGATCAAAATGGTCTTTGTAGGCTCGTAGTATAGGCCATGGGTCACGGTTAAGCAAAACTGTATTTTTGTACTTGTTTGACATGGATCTACTCGTATAGAATATTCTCTTCTCTTTCTTTCTTTGGATCGCTCTAGACTGCCCATTTTTGGGTTTTCACCCTAGAGTTCATTTCCTTTCTTCTGTATTTGGGAACGTATCTTTGGACCAAATTTGCGTCTTAACTCGGTATTTCTGCGTGTTTCTATTCAAAGGTGATCATCCTTCATGTTTTCAAAAATGGATATGTACTTGAATGAAGGATTATGTAGAAGTTTCTTATTCATTTCTTGCGGTTAAAGCCCTATTCTTGCATAAGTATTATTTCCTCTTGTATATTTCTTTTTCTTTTCTTTTTATTTTCTTTTTTTTCCTTTTTAGACTGTCTATTTTTGGTTTTAGCTCCAAGCTTGTTTCTTTCCTTTTTATTCAAACTGTATTTATATTGGACATCGATGTTTGCTTCTGCTTGAAAGTAATCAATTCTCCACGGTTCTTTATGATTGATGCTGATGAATTCTTTCATATATCTTCTCCTTCTTCTTTATTGCACTGTTCAATGCTCATTCTTGACTGCTTCGGCCTTTTAGTTGTTAGTTTCCTTATTTTCTCAGTTTATTCGTTAAACTTAATCATGTCTTCAACCGTTTCCCTCTGGTGATTCTATGACCTTTGTATCCAACATATCTGGTATGATTTCTTCCTCCTTGAAAAGTGAAAGAATACCATTCATCGTCCCATTCATAGACATCCATAAAAAGTCTTTAGGGGGTAGAAGTTTAGGGTCAACTATAACCCTATCGACCCGGCCTAGACGTTAGACCGAACTTAGAGAGCTACTAGGTTTGCCGAAATAATCTCGAAAAGATTAAACTCGAAACACGTCCATTTTTTTCTTTTATCTTATCTAGATGCAACATATTAACTTATGGTGTGCATAACGGCAGCGGGTGGAAACTCAACTCAATTGGGCGTCAATTCGACATCCAATTGCACTTAATTGCGATCTAGGGACTAAATCGCAATTCTGGAAAATTACAAGGACTTAACTTATTTTCAAGTTACCAATCCTTAATTAGCCAAATTACATGCTCGTAGGTCAAAACTAGCTTAAAACAACCATCCCAACTCATCCAATGGCATACACATCAATTACGGACCAAAATAAAAGAATATTAAAACATCAGACTTCACTTTAGCCAACTAACTGCTGGCCGTATTGGTACACGGGCAAGTGTATCGGTACTGTTATACATTTCTAAAAACATCAGATTCCAATAGCTCAAACTCGTACTGAAACACCCTTCGTGTACCGAAACACCTAGCCAAAACACCTATACTCGTACTGGAACGATTGCTAGAGTACCGAAATAGGCCTTCAAAAATCACTTACCTGTTTCGGTACAGGCTCAAGCATACTGAAATGCCTGGACCCAAAATGTCTCACATTGTTGGTTTTTCATGCTTTCAAGGATTCTAATGTATTCTAACATGCAATAAACACTTCTACAACAACACTTAAGATCAAGCCTTAACATTTCACCACAAAACATCACCAAATCATGGCATTAAGCTTCAAAAGGTAATCCTAGAGGCATGCTTCCTAGAAACCAAACCATTCAACGTTCAAAACATAAATCCAAAGCCACAAACCTCATAAGAGGCCAATTACAAATCCAAAGCAACATCACAAACATGCTTAAACAGGGAGTTTCTCAAAAATCCTTCCAAATCAACAATGAAACTCTATTGCCTTTATTACTACAAGTCTAGTTCAAAACCATACGTTCAATAGCCGAAGTCATTGGATATCCTTCGATTTCTTGCTGCCTTTAAACCTTTAATTCTTTGCATTGATGGACAAGGAGAGCGTAAGCACACAAGGCTTAGTAAGGAGTGCTCAAACAAAACACCATCAATGCATTTAAAAACCATTTTCCAAAACCACATTGAAATCACCATTTCAATCATTGTATAAAACATCATTCCTTAAACAATGCACTTAACGCTTTCAAAACTAGCATATTAAACCATATGCAACATGTATCATGTATTAATAGCAAATATCATTGCTAACCCTCAATTTAAGCCTTCCTATGAATAACAATCCATATGCAAAGCTTAAAGAGTAAACATGTATAAACCAACATTATACATTAACAATCATCAACATGATACATCAACAATTATATTGGCTTTCAAGTGATCATAAACCAAGTTCCACTTTCCAAAATATTGCATCGGATACACGGATTCAACAAGTGTCCTCTCAACACTTCATGCCATCTCAACCAGAATTATGGTACATTCACAACCCATGGACACCAACCCCAATCATCGATTAGATACATAATCCACTAACGGGAGTTTTCAGTACCATATAACCCCTCGACCGTTAGGGTACTCATGGTGGAGTATTCGGTACACATAAACCCCTCAACATTGAGGTGACTTATTTATAGTGCACTCAATCCAATGGCCGACCAACTACATCTGATAACACTTTAACCACATCACTTGCCAATATAATTCATTATTAACCATGTACCTCACTGTTTTTATATGCATCAAATCAAAACCATTTCCAAAGCATTAAACCATGCTTTAATAAGTATTCCACATACTTACATGGATCATTTACCAAATGCATCCATCATCATTATATGATCAAAAATAGTATAAAACATACTTTAGATCATGCTCAACGTAGGTACCATGTAATTCAAAACAAGTGCATAAAAACCATTTCATTAAAGCAGAATCGAGAGATAATTATTGTCATACTTACTTCCGAGTTTAAACTAGCGTTTCAATCTCAATTTAAACTCCTAAAATAATATTTAAACCATTTCAAAGATGAAATCCACGTTCTCACTCACTGACAACGCAAAGCTTTATTCCTGATGCTGAAATAAGCGTCCAAAGCCTCTGAAGCTTCACCAACAACCTTAGGATCACTCTCCCCTATTTAATCACATAACAACAGAGGATGAATGCATCATCATGCATTCATAATCCCAGTAACACAACTCCTCGACTTTGCCTCACTAGAACCATCAATCGCTACTCGAAAACAACCAAAAACACCATCACACATCATCCAAACGTTACCTAGCCAAAACCTAAAGGTTTGATACATCAATTAACTTCAATTGACATCCAAAAACAACCTAGCATCGACCTTATACCTCTAGCATACATTAAACTTCCACAACTCCTTAAAAACACATAACTAGCAACCTAGAAAATTAGAGATTCACATAGCTTCGGGGTTCCAATGTTAAAATAAATCTATTAACATTATAAGACATCAAAATATCGATTAAAACCAATCAAGAACTCAGCAAAATAGATCCAATTTGAAAACCACATAATCATATCACTTAAACTTTGATTTAACCAATTTTCCATAATTAAATCATTAAAACTCATTAGAAAACATATATAAAGGATCAATAACTTGGGAATTTCAGTAAAGAACCATTCATTAGAGGAGAAGAACGAACCTTGCCTCTAATGAGTGAATTTCCTCTCAATTGGATGTTTTTACTCTTGAAAAACAAAAGATAACAATGAGATTTTGTAAAACAAGATTAAGGATTCCATTAGAAATCAAAGACTTAAGAAATCAAGAGTGTTACCTCATCTCTTTGATGAAAAAGATAGTGTTTAGCTGAAAAGTTTTTGAGAGAAAAGTCTGTAGAGAAAAGTTACGTCAAATGTGTTTTTAGGAAAAATAACCATCTCTTTTAAGCAACTTCTCTTTAATTCTTTTAATTAAAACCCATTAAAATTAATCACAATTAATAGTAAACTCAGATTAACACTTTAGGTAAAATAGCTCCTTAAAGATTCAAAGTTTTGACCCTTTTACAAAATAATCACTAAAAACATATTTCAATCTTTACATTTTGGTCACTAGCCAAAATGTCCAATTTCCAAATTCCTTTTTTCAAAATTGAATTTACCAAAAATATCCACATATTAAATAATGATTTTTAGATATATCCCCCAATTTTTTTCTCACTCAAAAATATTTAATTCGATCTAAATCCCGAATCCGACTCGAATGTATAACCCGATCCACTGGACCATCCCATCAGCCTACAACCTCTAGGCCCAAAACTGGGGCGTCACATCAACACTCAATTCAAGGATCTTAAATGAAAATTGCCTGAAAAGGGAATTCCTTAAATGGGATATGACCATTATCTAAACACTTGTTTTGTTCTTTCGTTGGCCTAAATGGACTAGCGGATGCTCACATTTGCAGCATCCCCAAAATATTCGATTCTTTCTAGACATAAGCAGCTTGGAATTAATCTTTGGATCTACATCAGAGTTACTCTTGCAATTGAAATTTAATAAAAACTGATATGCACGTATGCATACTTTTTCCATAAATATGTATATGAGTATGGCAGAACAAAAACTACCCAATGACAAGGAATGAAATGTTTAAAGAATCAAAGAATGTAAAAATGTTTCTCAAATAAGAATTAAGGGAAATACGATTTCATTTTGAGAAAATGCATGCTTCTTTACAAAATATTTCTACTACTTTAGGGCCTAAGCCGTAGGGTTTTTCTGTGCACTGTTCTAAAAAAGAGGGGAAACTAAAATTTAGGGAATCAAAATACCATCTTCACAAAAGATGAGAAACCCAAGCATAGGGACTTTTGAATCATCCTCAGGGTGCCAACTCATTCTAGCCTCTTTGGTACGGTGTAAGCTCACCCCAATTCCTTCGTTTTCCATTGCTGGATCAATTCTTGTGATAGGATTCCCTTGCTAACCAACCTCTTGATTTCTTCCAGTAACGACCTACATTTCCTGGAAGAATGTTCTAGTGCCCCCATATGGAAATCACATGTACTATTTGGGTCAAAACTGTGAGCAGACGAGTAAGGTGTAATCTTCATTAGTCTAGGAATGAGGTAGCGACCTTCAAAAAATGAGAAAATATATCATAAATGGGTATACCATATATCTCAAGATCTGCACTTGCTCGAGGAGTTTTTTGCGGTAACTCAGAAGGATCTGCAGGCCTTCTTCTTTTACTATTACGAGAACCTTGAAGGTGACATTTATTTATTTCTTTTTCTTCTTCTATTTCTCAGCTAGTTTGGTTTCTTAACGTAGGTCTTAATTTTCCTTTCTGGATCGCGTACTCTATTTCTTCTCCCACCATCAGAAAGTCCTAAAATCTGCTTCTTGATTTCTTAAGCATTATATCAAAGAGATGGAGGGGAAGAGTCGCGTGAAATAAATGAGCCATTTCTTCTTCGATTATGGAAGGTTGTACCTGGGCTGCCAAACTCTGCCATCTTAAAGCATAATCCTTGAAGCTCTCATCTGGTCTCATCTTCATGTTTTGGAGAATCTGCCGACTTGGTGCTAAATCTAAAGCATATCCACATTGCTTCAAAAAGGCATTATCTAAGCCAATCTAGGATTAAATTTGATTTCTGCTCAACCGATTGTACCATACTACAGCATGTTCGATCAAACTATCATGGAAGCAATGGATCAACAATTTTTCATCCTTTATGTAACTTTCCATCTTTCTACAGAACATGGTCAGATGAATCTTAGCACAGCTTACTCCATGATACTTTTCAAAGCTAGGAAGCTTGAAATCTGAGGGAATAACCAAATCAGGAACTAAGCAAAGCTCCATTGTATTGAAAGTGTCAAATTTTCTTCTTCTCTCGAGCTCTTTTTTGAGTCTTTCTTCTAACTAATTGAGTCTAGATTTTTGAGGTCTTGTACGCTCAATTTCTTTATCCATGGCAAAACTTCTACTAGTCCCTGAATTATTATCATTGAACCCAAAAAAATCTTATTATTTAATTAATTAATGCATGAAATGCATTATAAATGATTAAAGAGCAGAAGGGTAAACAACACATAAGATTTTTATTAAGAGAAGATGTTTGTGTACAAAAACTTGACAACATTCTACAGGCATCTGTTAGTCATTCCTCCTATTATCTTAACTTCCTAGAGCAAAATGTGTATTCGGTGCCCCTATCCTAACTCCTCTCTATTCGCTTCATGTTCGAATCATTTCAAATCGTAGTATTATCAATCTCTGTACATTACAAAATGTTTCCCCTATTATAAAGATCTCCTATTATGAAATATTTTTGAATCAACACTTATACTATGTAATTTTAAAACGAAATGCAAATATGTATGCAACAAGGTATTAGTCGCAAAGTGATTATCGTGGAAAGATTTTCATTAAACAAAAAGGCTTGTTACATCATATATTATTCTTCTGAGCTTTCCTAACCCTAAAATTTGTAACTTCATCCAATAAACAAGATCAGCTTTCTTTCACGGTCTAGTGCTGGATCTATATTCTAACTTAACGGCATCGCTGCGTCAGCTAAGTCTATCACTTGTTGAGACACTCTACGCGCTTAGGTGACAGCCATCTTTAAGTCATTGTCCCTCTCTTATATTTCTTACTTAGCCTTTCGTAATTGAAGGGTTAGCTTTTTGGCAATTTCATGGCTAGTTTTTTTGTAGGCTTCAGCATGAATCTCGTTCGTACGCAAAAGACCTTGAAGCTCATCCACTTGCTCTCTAAGTGTTGTATTCTCTTTTTAAACGGTGTTGGATGTGTCCTCGCACTATTGTAGGCTTATTTTCAAAACCTCATTCATAGTTAGAATGCTTTCCTACTCACTCTTAAGAAAGTTGCATTGGCCCTCGACCTCTTATAACTTTTGGGACAACAACCGAACTCAATTTTTCCTGGTCTTGCCTCTCCATTTCCAATGCTTCAAACTGTTCTTCAATCGAATGATGCCATTCTTCCACTCTTCAACGGTGCTACCCAGTCCAGCATTCCTAAATACGCAGTGAAGCTTATGATGCTCTTCTTGCAAACTCTTTAGTTTCTCACTCAATTCTCCTCTCTCCTGCCTGAGCTAGTTATACTTAGATGTGTGCCCCTCTTTTTGAGTATCCATATCCTTGGTTTTAGAATCTGACTCCAGTGAGTGCCCCGCTTCTATACTAGGCTGGCCTCTAATTTTGAAATCCCATTTTCCAATTTCTAGAAGAGCATGAACTCTCTAGTTGATGGCAATACAATCCTCAATAGTATGCCCCTAAATTCTGGGATAATACTCACAACGAGCATTAATATCGTATCAATCCGAATACAATGCTACATGGGTGTCAAGAAGACTGGACCCACCACTTGAGCCTCCAACAGTTACGGGTACAACTCTCTGTACGATATGGGTATTGAGTCAAAATGAGGACCTTTAGCTTTCATTTTTTGGTTATCAGTCAAGAAGTAGGTATCAGGATTTGAATATTGTCCTGGGCACTTAGTCTTTTGCAGTTTTGAATCACGGGTGGTTACTGGCCCAATATAGAATATGGGCCTTCCGTCCTCAAAACCCATTACTCCCATTTTGATAAGGTCTTCAACTTTGTTCTTCACTGCCACATAATTCTCGGTGATGTGACCCGAACTTCCTATGTGGTAACTACATCTGGCATGAATATTGTAACCTTTTGAGTAAGGGGGTTCTTTTGCCATAGACTGAATTGGGGAAATGAGATTCTTTTCAATAAGTATCGAGAGTAGCTCGATGTACTTTACGGGAATCGGGATATGCTTTTTCATATCACTTGCTTCTCATGCTCTTTCTAGATATACTTATATTTTCGGGGAGCTCGACTCAAAGGTACTTCCCATTGGTTTGCTGACGCGAATTATGAGTAGGTTCAAGCTATGGTTTTTGGTTTATCCAAGGAAAGAACCTTGACCATCAAGCTCCATATTTTAATTCTTAACTGACTCTTCTCTTAATTTGATAGACATCTTGCCTTTAGCCATAGCGTTCATCATATTCATTATCTCGGCTATCTACTTCTTCAATTCTTTCACTTCATTTCGCTTGTCACTAGCATTAGTATCAGTTACCTTGTCCAATTCAAAACCTTCGAATGATCCATCCTCTCTAGTCTTCATTGTATTCCTAGGACAGCGCCCAGAATCCGTCTGCTCTGCCTGATCACGAGACCTCTTATCCATTATGATCACCTTCTACAGTGATGGCCACTTGCAAAATTAATACCTTTATTCTTGCCATGAGAATGCAGTGCAAACTAAATGCAAAAGGACAAAACAAACACAAAAAGAAAATTACGTCAGTAAACAAGAATAATCTAAATAAATAGAATGTTAACTAATAAACAGGGTAATAAATTAATAGTCAAATCAAGCCATTAAAATATTCAAAAACAAAAAACGAAAAAAAAATTAATAGAAAAATGCCTAAATAGGGTCACCGCTAAACGGACAGAGTACCGACATGGCTCTAATAGGTGGGGTCTACGGTTCACTATATATGGTCATGTTCTAGCGTAAATGGTACCTAAATTGTCGCTAGGACACCAATTCAGGGGAACGTGACCCTTATACCATACGGAGGTGAATACCCCATGAAATATAAGGACCGGATTTCGAAAGTGAATAACATCACTATACGGAGGTGCACACCCCACAAAGCGAAGTAATCACTCACACTTAAAGGTTCTAAACCTAATGGATGATTACAATTTATCGAACATTATGCAATTAACAAACAACGTTTAGAAATTAAAAGTTAAATTAAATCAAATTCAAATTTTCCTTAATAATTACGATGTAAACCCAATTAAGGCTTAACTCTCTTTTTTATTTTTTTAAAACAAAAAATTTTGCCCAGCGGAGTCGCCATGTTGTAGCGACTATTTTTTGAAAACGAAAAGAGGCTTCCCATTTTTTTATAAAATATTTAATTTAAAAGGGGAATTTTGTAAAACTCGTTTTTTGTAAAAATTTGGAGTCACCACTGATCATTTTAGAAGGATAGACCGGACACCAGAAAAATAAAACCAGAGAAAAATTTGGGTCCAGGAGTTGGTTACGTATGGGGAAAGATTAACACCCCACAACGCCCAAAATTGGTACCTCAAGATTCGCATCTTATTTATTAAGGAAAATAAAAGTTCGAGTTAATTTAAATTTTAATACCTAAAATGCATGTATGCATGATAGTTTTAAAGTTTGCCTCGACATTCATGGCAGTCAAAGAAGATAACACTCGGAGGCTCGGATGCCACTCCAAAAGAATACCGGAACAATAAGGCCTACACAAAATGCAACAATTATATGCTTGAACAATATATATCAACAAATATTAAGTTCCAATAACAATACACAAATAAATTTAAAGCAATATTAAAAGGTAGTAAATGGTACATAATATACATATATAATATATATACGTAAAATAATAAAGTATAAATATAATAGTAATAGTAATAAATTAAAAATGATACACATAACAAAAAAGGACTAAATCTTAAAAATCAGAAACTTAAAAATTGAAAAAGAGAGACGCAATTGCAACAAAAACGAAATAAGGGAGACTGTGGGATGATTATTTTAGAGCGGAAGGATTCATTATGCTATTTTCCATTTTAGTTTTATCTTACGGGATAAATTAAAACAAAAATGAAATCTAAGGACACGATTGAAAACTGTGGAAACTTTAGAGGGATCAATAACGTTATTTGACCATGCGGAAGGGCAACTGTGCGAACTAGTTTGTGGCAGAGGGACTTAATATGTAATTAACCCATTTTCTAACGCTAGTATATAACCTAAAAATAACACCTGATTCATTTCTTCTCCATTTTTTTGCTCAAGCCTTTCCCATCCCCCTTTTTCTATGTTCTTCAAACTTTTAAACCCCCCAAATTAAAACAAACCCCCCGTTTTACACTTAAAACTAAAAAAATCCTTGGATCCGGTTGAACAATGAAGGGGAAGACCACTTGTTACGCGTATTGAGTGCTACGCAAATGGTGCAAGTATACATGTCGCAAGTAATAAAGTGATACGAGTATCGTCTCCACAGGGATTGGTTTGGGCCACTTTGCTTAAGTTACTGCACTGTGAAAATAAAAACATAATTGATAATAGGAGTTCTAATTAACGAGTAAACTAAGAGCAATAAACTAAAAGAATAGATGAAATCAAATAAGAGGGAATAGGCCAGGTTATCGTGAGTTGAGGAGTGATAGCCGATTGGATCATCTTGGTAAAAGAGTGCAATGGCAACTCGATTGCCGTGGCAACTTGCGCAGCTGGGTTGCCTTGGCAACTAATCGAATAGTTGCCTGGGCAACTAATCGAATAGTTGCTTGGGCGACAGGGCAGCAACTTCAAGGTTCGGCAGAGCGTTCTTTAATGGTTTCTTCTTATCCCTAAGTCAAAACTCTAGCTAATTGTGCATGCCTTGACAATACATCCCTGCGTGAATCAAGGGTGAACAACAACCAATCTTGCGCTCCACTTAGCCGTTGAAATCCTTAACTTATTCCTAAGCCGGATTAATCTTCACCATCAATAGATTGAATAAAGACCATGCTCATTCGTTTCTTGAATCTAACTCTCTCGATATTAGATAAATATATAGATTCATGAGATCCTCTCCCAATTCACTCACAAACAAGATTAAGAACCAAGAATGAACAAACCTTGAATTAAAATTGCAAGCTCAAAAACCTAAACAAATCTAATCGTTTATCAAAACCATAAACCCAAAATAACCCAAGTCAATTCACATCAATTCATGGCCGGGTTTCGAAAGATATACAAATAATAATCCCCAAACATGAATCGAATGGAAGCAAAGAAGAAGAAGAAATCGATCAGCCCTCTTTGGAAACTCTCTCAATCGAACCGCCCTCCAAGCTTTCTCCCAATCGAACTCTCTCCCCCCTTGCTCTCTCTTCTTTGAGTTTGACGGCTTGGTCTCCTTTAAATAGGAGATGGCTAGGTCAAAGTCCTTCTTGAGGAGGAAGTTAAGTTGGAATTAAATACTTTAAAAGAATATAATTCTTTATTATATTTAAATTACTTCTAAATCTTCTCCTATCTTTTTGGGATTTAATTTCTCTTTGACCTCTTCATGGAAATCAAACTCCTTTGGGATTTAACTTTGCTCCACGTCATCTTGGGCTTATCTAGTCATCAATTTCGACTGCCATATCATCGTATCCCTTATCGACAATTGCCCTGGCAACTAGCTCTGCATCTCCTTCATGCATTGCCCTGGCAACTGCGTCAACATCTCCTTCATGCACTGCCCTGGCAACTGGTTCTAGCCTTGCTTTGGCAACTGATTTCGCACACACAAAAACACACCAAAGCAGTATCTTTTTCCACAAAATTAAGCAAAATATGAAATCAAGCTTGTCCACAAAGGAAACAATGCAAACATGCATGAATGGCTAATAATGCAACTAATATGAACCTAAGTCTAACAATAATATGAGTAAAAAGGGTAATAAAAATAGTACTTTTGAACACTTAAAACATCCCCAAACTCAAACTATTGCTTGTCCTCAAGCAATGCAAAACTAAAAAATTACCTGCCAAGACTTTAATCATCAAAGACATACTTCAAACTTGAATTCAAACCTCGGAACCGTGGCACAAAGTATGATCACCTTTTAATTTTTTGGATAGCACAAAAATTACCCGGAATCAAACTATAATGCTCGTGACAATGTGTGTGAGTAGTTGTGTACAAGTTGATTTTCAAGATTCTATGTGAACAATAGGCTTTTATCAATTTAATTACCGGGCATTTATTTTTATTTTCACTAGAGCCAATTTTGGGCACCTCTAGCAAAGTAAGCAATTTCTCATTTTATTTTAGTCGACTATAGCCAATTTCTGGCATCTCTAGCGATTCTTTAATGTGCATTAACTACTAGAGCCAGTTTCGGACACCTCTAGTAAGAAATTAACTTTTAATTTTCAAATTTACCCAAATTTTAAGCAACCTAAGTTCACTAAGTTTCTTTTAATCAACAAGCCACAACCGTGTAAAAAAATCAGCATCATAGTAAAATTATAAGTTCTTTTCATGCAATCCTAAAACTAAAGGTTCTTTCAATTAAGTGCAGTGGTAAAAATTCATCATTGGATATTCAAAAAGTCTTAAGCAATTAAATCCAATCAAAGGCATGGCAAGTAACATATGCAACCTATATGTGATTGCTAAAGATGAATGCAACTAAACATGAAACTAACTAGAAACCACACCCCCCAAACTTGAGAGAAGCATTGTCCTCAATGCATGTAAAAGTGAAACAAAATTTAAAAGAAACTAAATGAAATGAGTTAGTCGGAGAGGTCGTCACCTCGAGTGATAAGTTTCCTTCGTGTCGTTTTCTTGATTCATATTCTGGTCAGTGGTTGAATGCTTCTGGTTGGTACCGCGTGAATAGCATTGCTTTGATTTGATCCATGTTTTTCGAGGCAGGTTCACTTGCCTGGGCACCAGTAGTTGCCAAAGCCATTGTTGTTGCCTGGGCATCGCCAGTTTTTGTTACCGTGGCAACTACTGAGGTAGTTGTCGGGGCTTCCTCTGTTGCGGTTGTCGTGGCAAGTAGTCGGCAGTGAATTTCCTTAGCATGGTGGTTGTGAGTCTTGTTGTGGAAAAGAAAAGAAAACCTGGAAACTAAAGATAATGAAGACAAATAAAATAAAATATCTCCTCAAAATTCCAAAAATAAATAAAGAAAAAAAGGAAAATAAAATAAAGTTCCAAAAAATTAAAAACAAAATTAAAGTTTCTTAGAAAGAGAATTTTTCATGCATCTTCTAATGTTACTGCATGTTTGAGAAAACTTGAGGATGATCGTTTTCGATACTTCTTATAGTCCATCTGCACCCTCCATCGGGTGACAATATTGCCCAAAAAGAGTTTGGCCAATGTGCTTGCCACTACTCCCTTTTGCGTTACCATGGTGGATGTGTCTTTCTTCCGTGTTCCCTTGTAGTCCATGCACATCTTCCACCTTGTTACTGTTCTTGAAGGCATGAATATATTATTAGGAAAATTATATCAACATCCAACTATTTAATTACCTCATTCTCGTCGGGCTCCATCATGGTTGGACGTAGCCTTCGTTGTCGTGGCAATTGTTGCTCTAGCCAATTGCCGTGGTAATCAGTTGCCAAAATTTGCTATAAGTCAAGGGAAGAACCAATTTTCTAAAAAGCTTTACGAATCCAAACACCTTTTTCTTTTGTCCTCTCAAACATCTCCATCAGTAGAGATTTCGATGGCTTCAAATCTACCAATATCAGTTCCTCAAGACATACCTGCAATGGACGAGGTGAGTTTTTAAAGAATTCGAAAGGTTCAACCATTACCTGCTCATATTTCATTGGCAAAGTATTATCATCTTGTTGATCTTGCATGTGGTCTTGCAATTGCCGTGGCAACTGTAGATGAGAGCAATCTACAGATTCCTGCTTCAACATCAACGTTGTAACCTTCTGGGCATCAGGTTCCTTAGAATTTGCTGTAGTATTGATGTTCTCAGCTTCATTGAGTGTTGTCGCGGCATTGCTCTATTCAGGCTCCTCAATCATTGCCGAGGTAATTTGTTGCTCAGGCTCATTATGTGTTGGGCAATCTCTCTCATTGGTATCCTCTTGACTTGGAGGTTCTAGTTGTTCCCCACGCATCAGGGACCTCTCTTTGTATTGCTCTTTATCCTTTTGCCTTGGGACGTTAGTATCCCAAGGAATAGATTGTTGGTGTATGTTATCCAAGGCATATGTGGATCTCCTCAATTGATCTTCTAAATCCCCCAAGGTTGCATCCCACTGAGCTATCCTCGCATCCATTTTCTTTGATAGCTCTCAGATCTCTTTAATTGATCCGTCAAGTCTAGCCAAGGAAGCTAGTAACGTTTCCTCCAAGGAATTGGAATGTTCTTAAAAAGGACTACATTACCATGGCATATCTGTTACCGTGACACTAGGCTGCTGATAAGGACTAAATTGCTAAAGCATGTCTATTGCTGCAGCAAAATTGTTATGGTAAAAAAAATTGAGCTTTTTGATCATACCATGAAGGATTTTGCTGCGGGTTCCATCTATGGTTCTCCATGTAGTCATATGCACCGAAAATGTGAAGGCAATTTTCAAACACACTCCACAACAAGTGCACGAGTTTTCCACGGTATATGTTTTTCTCCGTTCGTATAGGTAATCATCAAAGGGTGCAAGAAACTCTTTATTGAATTGATTCTTATCTTCCCACATCAACTCTCGAATAGATCAGCTTTTATTTCCTGACATGTTAATGTCCCTTAACTTGTATCGCACCTGGTTTTTTTTTGATAAAACAAACAAAAAGAAAAGTTAGTAGAACTAATAAGAAAAATGCAATAACTAAAACAACTAACATCAATTGCCAATCACTGGCAACGGTACCAAAAACTTGCTGCGCGTATTGAGTGCTACACAAACGGTGCAAGTATACACGTCGCAAGTAATAAAGTGATACGAGTATCGAGTATCGTCTCCACGGGGATTGGTTTGGGCCACTTTGCTTAAGTTACTGCACTGTGAAAATAAAAACACAATTGATAATAGGAGTTCTAATTAACGAGTAAAGTAAGAGCAATAAACTAAAAGAATAGATGAAATCAAATAAGAGGGAATATGTCAGGTTATCGTGAGTTGAGGAGTGATAGCCGATTGGATCGTCTTGGTAAAAGATTGCAATGGCAACTCGGTTGCCGTGGCAACTTGCGCAGCTGGGTTGCCTTGGCAACTAATACAACGGTTGCCTAGGCAACTAACTGGTTGGGCAACTGCTTGGGCGACTGGACAGCAACTTCAAGGTTCGGCAGAGCATTCTTCAATGGTTTCTTCTTATCCCTAAGTTGAAACTCTAGCTAATTGTGCATAACTTGGCAATACATCCCTGCGTGAATCAAGGGTGAACAACAACCAACCTTGCGCTCCTCTTAGCCGTTGAAATCCTTAACTTATTCCTAAGCTGGATTAATCTTCACCATCAATAGATTGAATAAAGACCATGCTCATTCGTTTCTTGAATCTAACTCTCCCGATATTAGATAAATATATAGATTCATGAGATCCTCTCCCAATTCACTCACAAACAAGATTAAGAACAAAGAATGTACAAACCTTGAATTAAAATTGCAAACTCAAAATCTTAAACAAATCTAATCGTTTATCAAAACCACAAACCCAAAATAACCCAAGCCAATTCATATCAATTCATGGCCGGGTTTCGAAAGATATACAAAAAATAATCCCCAAACATGAATCGAATGGAAGCAAAGAAGAAGAAGTAATCGATCAGCCCTATTTGGAAACTCTCTCAATCGAATCCCCTCCAAGCTTTCTCCCAATCGAACTCTCTCCCCCCTTGCTCTCTCTTCTTTGAGTTTGACGGCTTTAAATAGAGATGGCTAGGTCAAAGTCCTTCTTGAGGAGGAAGTTAAGTTAGAATTAAATACTTTAAAAGAATATAATTCTTTATTATATTTAAATTCCTTCTAGATCTTCTCCTATCTTTTTAGGATTTAATTTCTCTTTGACTTCTTCATGGAAATCAAACTCCTTTGGGATTTAACTTTGCTCCACGTAATCTTGGGCTTATCTAGTCATCAATTTCGACTGCCATATCATCTTATCCCTTATCGAAAATTGCCCTGGCAACTAGCTCAGCATCTCCTTCATGCATTGCCCTGGCAACTGCGTTGGCATCTCCTTCATGCACTACCCTGGAAACTGGTTCCAGCCTTGCTTTGGCAATTGATTCTGCACACACAAAAACACACCAAAGCAGTATCTTTTTCCATAAAATTAAGCAAAATATGAAATCAAGCTTGTCCACCGAGGAAACAATGCAAACATGCATGAATGGCTAATAATGAAACTAATATGAGCCTAAGTCTAACAATAATATGAGTAAAAAGGGTAATAAAATAGTACTTTGGAACACATAACACCACTATTCAAACCATTCATTGGTGGTTCACCCTCGGCCGTGGACGGGGGAAGCGTCGGTTCGAAACTGAACCAAGGTAAGCCGAATCGTCCTCTTTTCTTATTTTATGCATGGATTCGAATGAAGAAAAAATAGTATACCTTTATTCTCTTTTTGCACTTGAGATTTGGATCTGGAAATATTTTGTTTGCCTTTAATTTCTTGTTCAAAAAAAAAGATCCCCACATATTACAAATATATGGGTTTTATACTCATTTTCATTACATTTGAAATATGTAAAAATCTTCATTTATGGTTAATTTAGCTCGAATGATGGCATTTTTAGGATTATAATCCTTTCTTTTCTTTGTTTTTGAAGATTTGACATGACCTTGGGTGATGGAGCAGGCGTCTAGTTAGAGCAGTGGTAGTGATTGGCGTATGGCCTTCACGCGGGCGTTGAAGAGCCGCGCATGATGGCCACGGGCAGGGAAGGTGAAGAGTTTCCTTGGGCATCAATGACATCATATAGGGTTAGGATTATTAGGGTTTTTTCTTAATTTTTAGGTTATTACAGTTAGGGGTATTAGGGTCATTTAGTTTTTAATGGGTAATTGGGTTTTGTAAAGGTATTTGGTTTGTTGGGTTAAATATTGGGCTGACAGATTTGTAGGGTGGTGGGTTTCAATGTAATGGATATTAATTAATTTGTAAATGAGTTTGGTAATAATAATAATAAGTGATTCTTTTTTTATCTGATTTTTAATTTTGGATTGGGTTTAATTTTGGGTTTAAGCCCGGTCAAAAATGGGTGCTTACACTTATCCACGACCAAGCAGAACAAACATGGGAATAAGACACAAAAAAGAGTCTTCACACACCAACTATCGTGACAAAAAAGGACAATTGCACCATACCCTACTGATGCTTGTTGAATAGTGATGCACTTTAAAACAAGTATACTCTTCGTATCAAGTAATAAAGTGAGAGTAGAGTGTCGAACCCAAGAGGATTGGTTGATAAATACGAAGTTATCGCACTTAGGGATGTGTTTGCAAGTATGGGTATACGTTGAATTAAGGAAAACTATTTTAACTAATCTAAAGATAACAATAATAAAGACACACAATTGCAGCGACTTAACAATTAATTATAGAGGTTGGGATTATTGCTAAAGATATATGTTTGATTACCTATCTCAATGCTATAGCAACGAGCAATACATGTCTGCGTAAACCCTAAGGTACTTTATCTACTCGACATGATTTTCTAATGAACTTCCGACTCTCTCAATTCCTAGAAGCTAATAACTTTGTAATTAAGGTGATACATGTCTACGTTAACCCTAACTACTCTATTATTTGTTTAAGAACTCTCTTTTAGTCATTGAAACCCTAAACTTATGTCTAAGTCAAATTAAGACTAAGCTGAAAGCTTAGCCCCACCTTGAAGATTGGGTCGTCTTTTAAATCTAATATATCCACAGCACAACATGGGTAAACCTTGACTACTCGGAATGGCCCAAACCACCGCTATTTCAATTTTCCTGGAAATAGCCTTAAGCGAGAATTGTAGAGTAACACTGTTTGACCTTCAAAAAACTGTTGAGGTATTAATTTAGCATCATGCCATCTTTTTTTTCTTTTCTTCATAGATCTTGGCATTTTCATATGAGTTAAGTCGATGTTCATCCAACTCATTTAATTTTAGTAGTCTTCTTTCACCGGCTAATTGACAATCCATGTTGATCTTCTTAATGGCCCAAGAGGCTTTGTGTTCAAGTTCAAACGGTAGGTGACAAGATTTTCCATATACCAGTTGATAAGGTGACATACCCAGCGGTGTTTTAAAAACGGTTCAATAGGCCCAGATTGCTTCATCCAATTTCAAAGATCAGTCTCGGTGGTTCAATTTAACCACCTTTTCAAGGATATGCTTGATTTCTCAATTTGATACTTTAACTTGCCCATTGGTTTGTGGATGGTATGTTGTTGCAAGTTTATGGTGGACTCCTTAGCGACGCAATGCCTTGGCGATTAGTTTGTTATCAAAGTGCTTACCTCCATCGCTAATAATGGCTTGAGGGACACCAAAGCGTTTGAAGATATTTTGTGTAAGAATCTCAAAATAATGTTGGCATCATTATTAGGTATCACGATTGTTTCCACCCATTTAGACACGTAATCCACTATGAACAGGATGTACAATTGGCCCTTATAGGATGGAAAAGGTCCCATAAAATCTATACCCCAAACATAAAAAAGCTCAACTTCTAGGATGACCTGCATGGGGTGTTCATTATGTCGAGATATATTTCCCGTCCTCTAACATCTATCGCATTCCTTGTAGTAGTCATAAGCATCTCGAAATAAATTTGGCCAGTAAAACCCAGACTGTAAGACTTTCACAGCTGTCTTTTGTCCTTAATGCTTGTCGAATAGTGATGCACTTTAGAGTAAGTATACTCGTCGCATCAAGTAATAAAGTGAGAGTAGAGTGTCGAACCCACGAGGATTGGTTGATAAATACAAAGTTATCGTACTTAAAGATGTGTTTGCAAGTATGAGTGTATGTTGAATTAAGGAAAATTATTTTAACTAATATAAAGATATCAATAATAAAGACAAGCAACTGCAACGACTTAACAATTAATTATGGAGGTTGGGATTATTGCTAAGGATATATGTTTGATTACCTATCTCAATGCTATCGCAATGAGCAATACATGTTTGCGTAAACCCTAAGGTACTTCATCTACTCAACGGGATTTTCTAATGAACTTCTAACTCTTTCGATGCCTAGAAGCTAATAACTTTGTAATTAAAGTGATACATATCCGCGTTAACCCTAACTACTCTATTATTTGTTTAAGAACTCCCTTTTTAGTTGTTGAAACCCTAAACTTATGTCTAAGCAGAATTAAGACTAAGTTGACAATTTAGCCACACTACTCATGTTTGTATAACTTAACTCTCTTCGAATATTAAGCCACAGATTAATGTTAACATGTTTCTCTTGAATAACTCTTACAATTAACTACGCATTAAGCACATGAACAAAATAGATGAAAATAAATAACGCATTGAAATTAAATAATCAAAACATAAAATCCTGGGACGCAATAATCCCAACTAAAAAGTTTAGCTCATGTATGATCGTAAAACAACAATAATTAAAAGTATAGTATAGCAGTTTATCAAGCAAAGGAATAGAAATAAGCTGAGTGTCCTCAACAAAACTCCCTCCATGCCGTCCAACTGTGTTGTAGGCCTCCTCTCCGTTAGCCTCTCTCGATGGCTTTGTTCTGTAAGGAGAATCATCTAGCTTCGCCCCGCTAGTTCTCTGCATGCTCGGACTAGGACTGTCGTCTGAATTGTGCTCTCTATCGACCGGCTCTCCTCTTGAGTAGCGTTCAATTCTTCTTTATATAGGCGATGAAACTAGGGATTCAGTACCCTAAAGTGCATGGCTTCATTAAAGAAAGCCAATCGTTTCTCGCTCCATTAAATGTTGCGTATCTTGGAGAAAGTCCACGTGGACAAAGGTAGATTCATCTCCAACTCTTCATGCTTCGTCATCTCCAGCCATGCAATTTGCTCCTCTCCTGCTCCAACTATCCTCCAGCATCCTGCTCATACAACAAAAAGCACCACCTTCCCGTGAAAAGCACCAATATATATGACAATTTAAGCACAGGCGGTGCAACTCCCTATCTACATGAAAATATGTACATTCTAACCTAAATGCAACCTAAATGAGCTTGAAAACATGCAAAATGCAAGGATTAAGGGCATATAAAATAGAATATGTACACACTTATCACCTACAATCCAAGAGAAATTAGCCAACCCCATGTAACACGATACTTCCTTTGAGTCTTGTACCGCAACCACATTGTGCTAAACCACCGACATACGCTATTGCTGCAAGGCATTGAAATGCCACTCCAAACGAGAAAAGCCATACTTAGCCATAATAATAGACCGCCACAAGAACCTTGGTTCAAAAGCATATTACGAAGTCGCAGGTCCAAAACACCTAAACCACCAAGACACTTTGGTCGACACACCAATTCCCAACGAGCTCGACTCATCTTACTCTTTTTCTTGGAACCACCACAAAGAAAACGCCTATAGATACGGTCCATCTTCTAAATGATGCCTTTCAGAACAACAAAGATCGACATATAATATAACAGTAGATAAGAAAGAACTAAATTAACCAATAACAACCATGCGACGAAAGACAAAGAATAGCCCTTCTAACCAGCAAGTCGTTGTAAAAAATGCCTACAAAATAGGCTCCAAAACACTTAAACAACAAGGGTTGACCCCAATCAGAATCCTCAAATAATTAAACGATAGTTCACTACACTAACACCCTAACACCTCCGCCATCTGCTCTTTGACCGAATTAGAAATCCCCATTGCATACAAAGATGATTTAGAAAAATTAATTTCCAATCCCGGTCTATACTGAAAGCAAGTAAGAATGCGCTTCAAATTAGCTGCCTCATTAACATTCCCATGAAGGAAACTAACTGTGTCGTCCGCAAACTGCAAGTGAGAAAGAGTCAACTACCCTATAATACTAACACCGTGAATTATACCACACTCCTCACCATTCACTAAGAACTGATATAGTGCATTGGCAACCAAAAGGAAAAGAAATGGCAAGAGCGGATCACCTTGGCAAACCCCCTTTGCATTAGAAACTCGCGGGAAGCACTCAAATTCACAAGGATAGAAAATCGAGTCGTGCTAATGCAACTACTAATCCAAGTTCTCCAATGGGTAACAAAGCCCAAATGCAACATAACCTGATTAAGAAACTCCCATATGATACAATCGTAAGCCTTTGCAAAGTCAAGCTTTATAATCACTTATCTCTCCCCATCTCAACAAGATTGTAAGGAATGCAGGACCTCATTCGTCAACAAAATTCCAACCGAGATGTGTCTCCCTTGGATGAAAGCCGTTTGCACATCACTCACCAAAAAATTCATAATCAACTGTAAACGAGCAGTCAGGACTTTTGATAGAATCTTATATGCCGAATTGAGAAGAAATATAGGGCGATAGTCACTTACGGATATAAGATTGGAAATTTTTAGCACCAATGTGATGAATGTAGAATTTACGCTTTTTAGAAGAAATCATTTATCAAAAAATTCCAGCAATAACTGCATAATATCATCCTTAAGGAAAGACCATTCACGCTTAAAAAAGAAAAAAGTAAAATCATCAGGGCCCGGGGCTTTCGAGCCCTCACAACTCCACATCGCCACTTTAACCTCCTCGACAGTAAACAAACTCTACAACAAATCACAGTGAGCCTGTGTTAGAATGGAAAAATTCACTCTCAATTAAAACATTCCTGCTGCCGGAACCTTCGCAAAATGCTTATGAAAAGTGAAAAAAATGGTGTTTTATTTCATTCGGACTAGTGATCCATCTTCCATTCACACGCAATCCCCCAATACCATTACGTATTGCCCGAGCCTTCGCCATACGATGAAAGAACTTTGTGTTCTTATCTCCCAATTTAAGCCACAACACCCTCAAATTTTGACGCCAAATCGATTCTTTAAATTTCTTTAGACGCCACAATTCAGAAGTAAGAGCCTTATAATTCCTCTCTTGAACACTACTCTGAAAAACTCTTGAACCAGTATCCAATCGATCAATTTCAAATTCCGTCTCACGGATACGAGTGTCCACATGGCCAAAACATTCCCCATTCCACTTCTTTAGAAAGCAACTTAATTTTCTCAGGTTCAAAACAAGATGACCTATGCCCAATTCAGCCGACAGCTTCAGCCACTCAACATTAAAATCATTCACATGCCTCTGTTCCTCAAGCCAACAATTGAGAAAACAAAAGGGACGTGGTTCCCAATCAAACTCATTACTCGTAAGACAAAGTGGTGAATGGTCAGACACCCCTTTAGGAAAATTTTCCTGCACTAATTTGAGAATCGATCCATCTACTCGCACGTTACCATAAAACAATCAATACGGTTACATCTTCCCCAGGAGCCAGACCATGTAAAAGCTTTACCCACTAGCTGAATATCCATAAAGTCGCAAACATCATAGATTTAGAAAAATTTCTCCATACCTCTCTAATGTGTCGAACAACCTTGTCATTCTAAATGATCTTTCACGGCGTTGAAGTCGCCACCAATACAAAACGGTGCATCTCGAGAACAACCCAAATTTCGGAGAACCTCCCAAAGGGTAACCTACTCAGCCAGAAAAGAAGAAGCATATATATTACACATAAAACAAGACCAATTCTCATGTATCCATGTAACTTTGATAACAATAAAATTTTGCTTCACCACAATCGAATCCACATGAAAACGTGAAACCTCCCAAATAAAAAAAAGCCCCTTGGACTTCCCCAACGATAGGGAGAACGTAAAACCAAAATTATTTGTATGCCAAATAAGGCTCACAATCCTTTGATCAATACTTTCCATCTTGATCTCTTGTAAGAAGACCATCTCGCAGTGATGTTGTCATAACAAATCAAGAACAATCTGCTTCTTCATAGACGACCCCAAACCTCTAGCGTTCCATGACAGCACCCACATGGTTCACCTCTAAATGTTTTTGTCCCGACCCTCAATAAGTCGGGATATGTCATGTAATTTCTCTTCTTCATTTTTGACAGTCAAAGCTCCAAACAATCAACCGACCTTTAGAATTTCCTCAGCCTCACATAAAATCTACTTTTTTCGGCTAACAAAGTCTGAATCAGATAAAGAACTATTTGCAAACCCCTAATCTTGGTTTGATTTTTTCTTCGGCCTACCCTAACCTTTCTTGTTCAAATTTTCCTCCGCAATTGCCCTAGCTTCTGACGAGAAGAATCCCAATACTATATCCGAGACCTTCCTAACACTTCTATATGTGCCCTCATGGTTTACAAAATCTGATTTATAAACTCTCTCAATCAGTTCAGACCACATTACTTGAGCCAGGTTTGTCAATCGTATGTTATTTTTGCATTCCACCAAGTTTAAAACTTGAGGAACCTCATCTACTCCCCGACCAACCCAACCCACTATTTCGTCTGATGTTCCCCGTTCAGAAATCAGCACTATAGAAGACTGTGAGACATGTTCCTCCACCAGACCTACCCTAAGAAACTCACCAACATTCCGGCCTTCATTCCTCACAATAAGTAACGGCGTACCAATCACATTACCTTCCAAAGCAATGCTCAAACGTTGCTTAATCTGTTCCACAAGTAAAGGTGAGAACTGACTCGCACCTTCAGACACTTCATTTGGCTCAATCAATGCATCATGTTTTAATCCCCGCCACGGATCAATTTCCTGTACATGGACTGGGAATGAATTCTCTCCCACCACTAGATCACTAATCTCATCTATACGATTCAAGAATGATGTTCGTATCATAATCTGACCCCTCTCAAAAGTAGGCTTTTCTGTGTTATCAGCAAGGCAAACTAACGAACCCCAAAACCATGCAACATTCGCAAACATTTGTTGGGACCAAACGTGGATGGGGATGCCACTTATTGATAACCATACACTCCTGGATGACATTTTGATTTCAGGCGACCACACAATTAATCGAGTAAACCATCGACTCATATCGCTAAGATTTAAGAACTTCTCCTTAACACCCTCACCATAACACATAATCAGCACCATAGATCCCACGATACGCATTATGAAGAATCCACCCATGCTTGTAAGACTAAATTCTTTAGCCATTTTCGTGATCGTCTTAGTGCAATCTGTCTACCCAACCAGGCTCTTCTGGAGTATTGAGACGTTGTTTGGATCAATTGAGGTAAATACTTTCCGGATCGCTTGTTGTAGTTTTTCCAGTTTGTTAGGTATTGATACTGATATCGAGGAGGATTCTTTGCGCCGTCAAAAAGAATTTTGATCCCCTCCTCGTGCCCACGCAACTCTGATCTTCGATCCGTGTAACCAAAAGCCATCCAATCTCTCCATTACACATTATATATCGCTCTTATATGCTATTTATACAAACCCAAATCAAGTCACATATCTCGTTCTTTTTAGGGATGAACGCGTCAACCACAACCTTGTGGCGATAAAAAGCTTGCCACATGCCTTTCCAGTGAAATTGTGGAGGGATGTTTCCCACGAAGCAGATCCAGACCCGCCGTCGGCCAGGTTCTTCCGCTCTCCTAACATTTCTCGTATTTTAATCCGATTTGTGTGGAGTTTCGCTCTCCCAGATGCAATTTTTTTAGGATTAATGTATTATATATCTACACTTATCAATCAATAAAGTATACGAAGTTTTACTCTTCTTTAGAAAAGTCTATGGTTTATTTTTACAAAATTTGATATTGGTGGTTGCTTGCGGGTACGGGCAAGTACAAGCTAGTACCGGGTTGAATGGTGGGTGTCTAGTTAGGTAGTGGGTGTGGAGATGGATTTGAGAATGTACTCGCATGAGCGAGTGTGGATTTGAAAATTGTACCTGTGGTGGGTGATGGGTAGGAAAATTTTAAGTGGGTATGAATATGGGGAGGGGTATCTGCACTCGTCTTGCTCGTTTGCCATCCCTATCCATGATCACTAGATTAATTAGTTGATCTCCAGATACACAATATTTTTATGTTTATTTATTTTAATTTTTTTAATCGAATGAAACAAGCTTACAATGAGGACTCCAAGAATATCACAAGAGTTGAGAAGTTAAGAACATCGTGTAAAGACGTTGGTGGTGTATCAAGAATCAACGTATGGTAAGGTGGTGGTGACTTTAGCATTTGAGTAAGATGGTGGTGACTTTAGCATTTGAGTTTGAGGAATTTTTAGAGAAACTAAAGATTTTATTTTTTTTATAAAACTTAATATTTATAATTTTTTAAAAATAATAATTAAAAAAATAATAGAAATAGACCGCATGTCATGTTTTAATTTTATAACGAAAATTTTGAAACGTTTGTTATGTAACACAAAACCTTAAAATAGTTAAAAAAAAATAAAACATTAAGCACCTACTTGAACCGGAAAAATACTTTAGGCACTTATATGAAAAAATGTATATTTTAGGCATTTGTTTGAGTTTTAAGTCTTTGTAAAAAAATAATTATTTTTAGTTATGGGTATATTGTTCAAGTTTTTTCCACACTATGATCTTAATATTAAGGGTAAACTACATGGTTGATTTCTTTTGTGTTTTGGACGAGTTGATTTTAATTATATGTTAAGTCGCTTATGTTATTAATTTATAACAATTTGGTTACTGAATTGTTAATTCTCATTAGCAAATTAGATAAAAACACTTGTTTTTAATCCGACTCATAAACTTTAAATAAAAATATCAATTTGAGCATTGAATTTTAGTTAAATCTCTTATCGATCGATGTTCATAGTATTATCAATTATCGTTCATCACAATCACTGATCACCGTTAATAACTACAGTTAGACCCTAATGTCATATAATAACCGACTTCTTGATGGGAATCAACATCATCGTTCTTCTCTGTTCGCCATCATGTCATTCCTTTGAGAGCTATGTAGCGTATGTTTTATTGAATATGAATATGTACAATCTTATACCCCAGTTACTTGATGAACAAGTACCGTGTTTTATTTTTATTTTTATTTTTTATTCATTAAAAAACTCTTGATTTATTAATTTCTTTATGTTTTGTCGGTTTTAATCAGAGAATTCTATTTTTATTAGGTTTTACCTTGAACTTTTTTCAAAAAAATATATTATTCATTGTAAAGAAAATCCATGTCTGAGTAGGTTTAGGTTAACCAGGTAGGCTTAAATCCATCTATAAATACCAATCGGTTCTTTTAATTTTCCCCTACAATTACAATTCGCAATTCAAGTTTAGGTTATGACTCTCTTTGGATTAAGATTTCAGCATTCAACATCAACAATGGCGTCGACTTCAAAGAAGGTAGTATTGAAGAGTTGTGATGGAAAGGCTTTCGAAGTCGAGAAAGCGGTGACAGTTCAGTCGGAGATGATAAAGAATATGATAGAAGATGATTGTGCAAGAAATCTTCCTCCCTGAAATCAACGGTGAGATTTTAAGTAAGGTAATCGAGTATTGCAAGATGCACGTCGATGAAAAAAATAAATCAGACGATCAACTTAAAGCTTGAAATGTTGATTTTATCGCTCGTGTTGATCTAAACACACTATATTATCTCATCGTGGTTAGTTTTTCGTTCTTTTTTCTTATATTTTACGATTCTGCAATCGTTATTGTTACGACACTGTTAGTCAGCTCTTAATAATAAGAAGAAATTGATTTGCAATTGCAGGCTGCCACGTAACATCCCAAATTTTGCCCCAAATTAAAAATTATAATTCTGAAATCCCTAGATTCAAAATCTTAATGTTTGGGATTTTTTAAATTCAAAATCTTAATTGAGAATTGGAAATTAAATTGAATTTCAGTTATGTTTTTAGTGATCAAATTGGGGAAATTGAGACTTTGGTGATCAGTTAAAGTTTGAGCCTTTATTATGCGGTTACCCTTTTGAGCAACGTATTTAACCAATCCTTTATCAGCCCTAAAAGTGGATACAGTTTCCATTTTGCTTTGGCAGCTGCTTTCCCTATCTCAGTCTCCATCTCTCTCACGATATCTTTCTCTCACCCTCTCCCTTGAACACTCGCGAAGCTCCGGTGACCACCTTACCACTGTACGTGTTGCGCACCGCCAACATCACCTTGTCCGTCTCCCCATCACGAATCTAACCCAACTATTTGTGCTTCGCCATTATTCGTCTTTTGCTCGGAAAGTGTATCGAACCCTTCGTTTTTTCAGTCGAAGCCTCGAGCCATCGTCCCTTCTCCTTCATTTGTCTGTGTTGGGCAAGCCTATTTGATTTGGTTTTCTTGTTCTTTTATTTTGAGTTTTTTAATCACTCGTTTCTGTTTGTTTCTTGGCCGAAATCGACCATCTCTGTCCTCAGATTTGTACCTGGTGAGCCACTGCCTCGTCGTTTAGGTTGTGTACGTGTTGTCACCTTTTCACCCGCCGTCATCTCTGCTTTTTGTGGTTGTCGTCATATCCGCATCATCGCCTTTTGCCTGCCATCGTCGTCGTTTGTCTTTCGCCGCTGCCGGCATTAGGGGATATTAACCCTAATTTCAGATCTAGTGCAGTTGGTAATATATTTGGGTTGTGTGTTTTGGTGAGCCCAATCGTGAGTCCAAATGTGTTTAACCCGATTAGAAGTGAAACCAATGGGTTTTATGTGTGTGTTGAGGCAATCTGTAACCAAAGTGAGAGCCCATTGGTGAGTTCAAGTGTGAACCAACAAATAATGAAACGAGCCCATCAGTGTGATCCCTTAAGCTGAGTTGACCAGATCGGATCTGTAAGCCCAGTGAATCGGTTGACAGAGTGAACCGGACCAGTGAAATGAACCAGGTTGTGCAACTGAACAGGTTTTGACCTTGGATTTTTTGACCTGACAGTTGACTTTTGACGTCATGTTGACTGAACTAGATCTTGAACTGTTGACCAATTGATCGAACTTTGACCGAGTGACATTAACATTGATCTTTGATCTTGCATTGACTTTGATTAAAGTTAATTTTTTCGGACAATTTTTTTCTTGATCTTTTTCGATGTCCGAGTTCGTATTCGCTATCTGTTTTGTTAAATTCAAACTTGAAAGGTTTTTTTTTATTTACAATTATTTTGTACTTAAAATCTAAAGAGTTGTGAATTTTAGAATCTGATTCGGAATATTTTTGTGTTCAGGTGATTATGTCTCCGAAGCCGACAAGTTACCACAGTTGTTCAGATCGACCGTCCATGTTCTCTGAGTCTTTTCGTGAGTTTGCTTCTAGATTAGTTGTGTTTAGTTTGTGGCTTAGTAATAGTTAATATAGAATTCATACTTTGTAGATTCTGATTCAGCTAAATTTGAGCGTGAGACTTGTCATTCATGACATTAGAGCTACTGTTGCTTAAGGTGTGTTTCTCTCTTTGTTATAAATAAAAGATTTTACTTGTATGCTCTCTGAAATATTTTGCAACTTGCATGATTACTTTTCTATGTTGCGACTTCAAGGTAATTTGAGATGCCATGCACACTGTGATAAATTGTTTTTCAATGGGACTATCAGAACTTCAGAAACTATAATCATCGTATTTAGTACGAAACAACAGTGATGTGTTTTGTTTTACAAACAATAAATTTTACATGTATGGGATGTGATTGTATAGAGGAAGAAGTGGTTTGACCACACTGCGATTGGAGAAATAAAAGGTGAGGGGTTCTGGGGAACTACATCCACTGTGACCGGTTAGTTTTGCCATCACTATGATAAGAGTATTTTCATATAATGTGTTTTAATGTATTTATAAAGCTTTGTGAAAATACTGTGAAATTGAGACTATGTTTGTTGTAGAGACACACTAAGCTCTTTAGCTTATACCCTTTTAGTTGTCTTTCAAATATTTAGACTTTTTAGGTGATTCGGCACCTAAAGCATCTCGCATTTTACTCGGATATTTTTAACATTTAGTATGAACTCTTTTCAATTATTCATGTTATTATTTTCGGGATATTTATATATTTCAAACATTGGGACTGTTATTATTGTGGGATTATTTTTGCATCTATTTCTATTTATTCAGATATTTTATTAATTTACGGAATGCTAATTTAAAAGCTTAGTTGTGACAAATAAATCACTTATTAAGTAATAATTATTCTTAAATAATTATTATGGATTTTACATGCTTAAAGCTAAATTGGGTTTTTTGAGGGACAAATTTTCAATACGATTTCTAGATTCGACCTATTTTTTCTGGGACGGTGTTATACGCCAACTTTCTGAATGTGAAGAGTTTGTTGGACTTGACATGTCAAAGAGTGGCTGACATCATAAAAGGAAAATCACCGGAGAAGATTCAAACAATGGTGTTATACGTTCAACATTAAGAACGATTTCACTCTCGAAGAAGAAGTGTTAAGAAAGAAGAACGCATGGGCATTCGATTGATTAGGGTTTAAGCATTAGTTTTAACAAGTTTTGTTTTTTTTATTACTATTGGGTTCGTCTCTTTATTTTAAGGAATTTTAATTTTATAAATTTGTACTTCACATTAAAATTTTAATATATTTAAATAAATTAAAAAATGAAAATTTTAAAAATAATGCTTAAGGGTGTACCAAAAGTCTTTGAACTTTTTTGAAGAAAAAATCAATTAATCCCCTGGACATTTTTTCACTCAATTAAGCCCTCATATTCTAAAATTTCTTCAGTTCACCCTTTCGACCAACGTTGACCATTAAATTTAACATGTTTTTTTTTATCATTTAGTGCAACGTGTCGTATTACACTGTTTTCACGTGACATTTTCAAATTTTTTATTTCATTCAAAAAATTTCTTTAAAAGGTTCTAAAAATTATTAAAAAATAGTTATCTAAAAAATCTGTAAAAGCCACATGACAAAATTGTAATGCGTCACGGGTCAAAAATTGATAACCAAATTGATTAAAGGGTTTAATTGAGCTAATTTATTTATTCGGAAGCTTTTTTTTTGAAATGATAATGATTGTATGCCTTTATTGATAAAGAAACATACAATATAAAATATAGACGTGAGCCTCGTTAAAAAACTCCATAAACCTAAATAGAGGAAAAATAGTGCACCCATGCCAAGATTAAATACAATTGAGGATACTGACCATTCGAGAGCAAACATGTAATGGCCCAAATTTCAGGTTAGCGAAATGGGTCTCGGACACGGGTATTGGGCCTTTTGTTGAGAGTTTAAATTAAGTATTTAGTTTGGGCCTAGTGAAAAAAAAGAAGAAATATTAAGTGAGCTTTTATTAATTAGTTGTCATTTTTTATTTGAAGAGCGGAGGAGTTTGAAATTTAAAAAGGATGAGAGAAAAAAGATAGAGAAAGTGGTAGGTGGGAAAAGAAAAGGTGATATGATGGGGAGATAGAAAAAATAGAAAGATAGGAGAGAAAATGAGGAAAATGGCTTTGAATCTCGATCTATCGTTGTCTAAGCCTCCGTTTGTGACCTACCGGCACCGTTAGAAAGAGCTCATTGGGACGAGTCGACCTATGGTCACCTTGTCATCGTCGTTGCCGCCATTCGTAGGAGTGAGGGAAGAAAAGTTTCAGGAAGTTGAATCGGGACAGTTCCGGTGGTCAAAACCAAAAATAGAGAGACCCTACCCGAGGTTTCTCGACGTTCTAAGTCCGTTTCACCAAATTCGAGCCTGGTAAGCTGTTTTTACACATTTGACCCTTCAAATTCATTAAAGTATGTGATTGAGTGATATATATGGTATTAATTGATATACGATGATTATTCGGGATCGAATATCAAATTAAGTGGAATATTCAAGAAGCTCAGATGAGGATTTTAGCGATATCAGTTTAAGGTTAGTACACCTTAAACTTCAAAATGCTTCATGAGCATCATAAGTGTAGTTGCATTACTTGTTAGTGATTGCAAAATAAGTTGATGATAGATAAGCATGTGTTGAGACCGATATTACGAGAATCGGTAAATATTGAGATGCTTGATGAATTTGAGAATATTCGAGACTATTATAAGCTTTAGAGACTGTGTAGGGTCGTTGAATATTCGTATGATTATCTGATTGGTTGATTTACATGTTGTATTGCTTGAATGTTTGAGATAAGAATTGACATGTTTGATAGAGATATATTAAATGGACTAATAATTTAGTAATATTTGAATAAATAATCATGAAGCTGGTAATTAATATTAATTAATGGAATACGTTAGTAAACAAACGCTAATAACTTTCATAAGCTTTAAGGATCGAATAAAGTGTTGTAAAATTGTAATTCAAGGAAATTATACTCTTACCTCCTCAAAAGTACTATTTTTATGCCTATTTTATAATGTCTTTGCTTGATTTTGAGTATATTTAGCTGCATTTAGTTGTTAAATTCATGCATTTACATAAGGAGTTAGGATTTGTGTCTTTGCCAGTGTGAATGGTTGTCTCTTGGCAATATTGCAGGCTTGGCATAGCAGTTGGCAGAGCAGAGCAAGGCAGCACAGAAAGGAATGCCAGAGAGAATGCCGAGATGTTGTTGGCATAGATGGACCAAATGATGCCAGACCAAGTAGCTGTTGAACCTGAAAAAATAGGACCATATCAGGCTGTGAGAAAATAACAATTGGATCAATCTCCTAAAAAATAGCGGAAAATAGTGCCAAGCTTGGTTGGCAGAATGATGCCAAGCTTGCCTGGCAAAGCAGTGACGGCATATAATGTCAGCCCTAACCTGATCAGCTCACATTCAAACTTTAGATAAGATGATCACATCCCTTATCCCTTGAGCATTCAAAATTCAAGAGGTTATCCTAAGTCTCCCTTGCACGCCTATTTAAAGATGATCATCCATCCATTTGAAGAGAGATTTTTTGAGGGATCAATTGGAGGATTGAGAGTGATCGACGATCGGCTGCACCAAGGAGACGTGGTTCAATCAGCTTGACTGAGAGCCTGGACCTTGAAGGGCTGCATCGAAAGACCCCTTCTCGACCGTTCTCTTTGTTTAGTTATTTTTATTTTTTTTAATGATGATGTATTTGCAAAACGTTGAAGGTTTTTTGGTTGATACCCCACCATGAACTAATTTAATAGTTGGTGGGGGATGTTTTCGTTGAACGCTATTTTTATGTTCAATTTTCGATAATGAAAATGTTTCGGCATTGTTTCCTTATCTGGCATGTTTTACAACGTTTTATCAAAACTGTGCCAAGCGAAAGCTGACATTGTTGGCTTATTGAACCTTAATATCTTAACAGACTTAAGAGGCAACGATCTGTTGCCGGATACTAAGGCAAGATGCTTCGAAAGAAGACGTTCAAGTAGATGAACTTACTTTTGAAGTGAATCTACCCCTTAGGAGTAAAGGTTGGGACTTCATCAAATTGATTTATGAAAAACATCACTATAGAGATATATAGGATTTTACATGGTTGATTTCGGGCAATGACTATCGAGATAGGCGGTGCTAATTTTGAATATGCTCCTTTTAAATGATGCCAAGGCATTACATTACTAAAGGCTGGCATGGCATGAATAACATGAAAACCAGGCATCCCTTGCCAACGCTCATCACTTATTTGAAAAATCTCTTTGCCAAAGATGTTTTATTTTTTATTTCTTTTCTTTTAAATTGTTTTCAAACCCAATTTAAACAAACAAAATTCTTTTTTCCTTTGACAAGTAACAATCAAAGCAGTCAAATTCCTGGTCAACCCCTATGGGATCAATACTCAGTTTACTGCTGTATTACTTGCCGACCGTGTATACTTGCACGCAAAAGACTAAATCTTGGCACTGTTTTATACATTTCCAATACATTTTCTACCCCTTTTTCAAGCACTCTCATAGCCGAACAATTTTTTGCGCCGTTGCGGGGGATTGCAATGGAGTTTATTGTGTTCAAATTTTTACTTGTTGTCTTTTTATTTTTGTTTTTATTTTATTTCTTTGTTTTAACCGGTGTATGACCAGAAACTGCACTGTGGTGAAAGATTGACTATATGACCCAAAAATTGAAAGAACCTCGCGAAGGTTAAAGAAAAAGATTCGAGAGATAGCTCAACAAGGCAATGGAGGAAATGGTGTGTTAAACAATGATGAAAATCCACCAAATAATAATGGGATACCGCCAGATCCTGTTGCCCCAGCTATTAATGTGGAGGAATAGAGGCCTATTAGAGAACACTCGGCACCAAACATTGACAATTTGATGCCAGGACTAATTGGTCCCGAGGTAAATACACTGAATTTTGAACTTAAACCGGTAATGATACAAATGCTTTTGAATGTAAGACAATTTGATGGAGCACCTACTAGAGATCCGAGGTAACACTTGAAGCAATTCATGAAAGTTTACCAACTATTTCAACGACCTGGAGTATCGGAAGATACGGTGAAACTAAAGTTTTTTACATTTTCCTTGAGAGATAGAGCAAAAGCGTGGCTAAGTTCTTTGCCACCTGGTTCTGTCACCTCATGGGAGATCTATGCCAGAAATTTTTGCTAAGATTCCAGCCACCTAGACTCACTGCCAAGTTGAGGACTGAGATCATCACATTTAGGCAGGCTGACGATGAGACCTTATATGATGCCTAAGAGAGATATAAAGACATGTTGAGGAGATGCCCTATGCATGTATTCCCAAAATGGACCCAAATAGAAACCTTTCACAATGCACTTAATGTACAAACTAGAACAGTTGTTGATGCTTCGGTAATTGGTTCATTGCTTGACAAAAACTACACAGAGGCAGTTGGCATCCTTGAGAGGATTTCAATCAATAACTTTGAATATCCTGCTGCCAGACTTGGGATCGGCACTAAAACTGATGGGAAATTACAGATAGATGAGCTCACATCCATCCACGCTGAAATTTCTAATTTTACTACCATGGTGAGGACCTTGCAAAAGAGTAATGAGGTCTAAGAAATGAAGGCATTAGCCCCATTCTGTACGATATGTGGAGAGGATCATCACACAAAAGATTGCCCTACCAACCCTGAGTCAGTAAATTTCGTTGGCAATTTTAATCGTAATTATAATCTGAATTCCAATACTTACAGTGCAGGATGGAGGCAACACTCAAACTTAGCTTGGGGAAATCAATGAGGAAACCAATACAATGCCCAACATTAAAACAACAATGCCCAACGTCAATACAATGCCCAGCTTCAGAACAATGCCATGCCAGGGGTCAACCAGAATGTCGTGCCACCGTGGGCACAAAATAATTTTTATGCAGGGCAAAAGAACAAGCAAGGGACCTTGACAGATTTATATGGAGAGGAATGATGCAACTGTCCACAGTATGGTCGCATTTATACGAAACTTTGAGGTACAAATTGGACAAATTGTCAATGCCCTCAAAAACATACCCCAGAGAGCTTTGCCAAGTGATACAGAGGATGCTAGGTAAAACCAAAACGAACAATGCAAAGTTGTAACTCTTCAGAGTGGCAAACAATGTGAGGTTGAGACGGATGCCAAGTAGTAAAATAGTTTCTAGAAGAAGGGAAAGTACCAGTAGATGAACCAAAAGAACCAGGGAAGAATAAAGTAGAAATAAGTGATGCCAGACCGCAAACTGATGTTAGACAACAGTCTGATTCTAGACCTCAGTCAGATTCCAGCAAAACCTTGGCAAAGCCGGCGGAACTAGCGTATGCTTATCCACCTCCACCATTTCCACAAAGACTAAAAAAGCACAAGCATGATCAACAATTTAAACGCTTCTTGGAAATCCTTAAACAACTGCAAGTCAATCTACCATTGGTGGAAGCTCTCGAACAAATGCCCAACTATGTCAAATTCATGAAGGACATATTGTCCAAAAAGAGGAAGCTGGGTGATTTCAAAATTGTAGCTCTAACTGAGGGATGTAGTGCAATGATACTAAATCGTTTGCCACTAAAGTTGAAAAATCCAGGAAGTTTTACTGTTCCCTAAACCATTGGCAACAGATTTATGGGTAAGGCACTATGTGACTTGGGAGCCAGCAGCAATTTGATGCCAATATCTGTTTTCAGAAAGCTTGTTATAGAAGCAAGGTCTACCATGGTGACACTCTAGCTGGTAGACCGATCTTTTGCACATCCTAAGGGTAAGATTGAGGATGTGTTGGTAAAGGTGGAAAAATTCATATTCCCAGCTAATTTTATTATTTTAGATTATGTGGCAGATATTAATGTCCCAATTATATTGGGAAGGCCTTTTCTTGCTACTGGTAGAGCTTTGATTGATGTACATAAAGGAGAATTAACAATGCGCATGAATGATCAACACGTTACATTTAATGTGTTTTAAGCTTTGAAATGTGCAGATGAATCGGAGGAATGCCAAGATGATGAAATGATAGAGTATATTTCTAAAGTGGACGTGGCACAACTATGCCAAGATGCAGATGATGATGTTAGGGAATTGGATGGCAATGATGAGATGAGTAAGGAGCCTGAAGAAACTTTGGAGACTGAAAAGGTGAACTATTTTGAGTCACTAGAGTTGGATGGTAGTGAAATTAAGGCACCTAAGCCATCAATTGAAGAACAGCCAGAATTAGATGTGAAACTTTTGCCAGACCATCTCAAGTATGCTTATCTAGGTAAACACTCAACCTTGCCAGTGATCATTGCTGTTGATCTCACTCATGATCAGGAGGAAAGATTGCTGGAAATTATAAGCAATTACAAGCAAGCATTGGGATGGACCTTGGCTGATATCCGAGGAATAAGCCCAACCATTTACATGCACAAAATCATCTTGGAGGAATGTCATGGCAAGACCGTTGAGGGTCAGAGAATACTGAACCCAATCATGAAAGAAGTTGTTAAAAAAGATATTATCAAGTGGCTGGATTCTGGGATAATCTATCCCATTTTTGATAGCTCGTGGGTCAGCCTGGTGCAATGCGTGACAGACTGTGGTGTAAAACAACAAAGAGGAATTGATTCCATCTAGGACTATCACAAGATGGAGAGAGTGCATGGACTATAGAAAGCTGAATAACACCACCAGGAATGATCACTTCCCATTGCCTTTCATCGATCAGATGTTAGACAGACTGGCAGGTAAAGCTTTTTTTGGAGGTTATTCAGTTTATAATCATATTGCCATCGTACCTGATGATCAAGAGAATACCACCTTTATGTGTCTATATGGGACATTTTCCTTTAAAAGAATACCATTCAAGTTGTGTAATGCTGTGGAAAAATTTCAACGTTGTATGATGTCCATTTTTTCCAACATGATTGAGCATAATTTGGAAGTGTTCATGGATGATTTCTCAGTGTTTGGCAAAACATTTGAGGCATGTCTTTAGAGTTTGGAGCAAGTCTTGAAGAGATGCATTGAGACAAACCTAGTGTTGAACTAGGAGAAATGTCACTTCATGGTGAAGAAAGTCATTGTTCTGGGGCACAAGGTAACCAAGAGAGGATTAGAGGTAGATGAAGCAAAGGTTGAGGTAATAAAGCAATTGCCACCACCGAGTAGTGTAAAAAGTATTAGAAGTTTTTTGGGACATGCAGGTTTTTACCGACTTTTAATCAAAGACTTTTCTAAAATTTCTAAACCTTTATGCTTGTTGTTAGAATAGAATGCCGCTTTTGCATTTGATGATTCTTGTTTAAGAGAATTTCAGGAACTTAAGGAGAAATTAATTAATGCCCCTGTAATTGTGGCACCATATTGGAATGAGCCATTCAAACTCATGTGTGATGCCAGCAACTATGCCGTCGGAGCAGTGTTGGGACAGAGGCATGGCAAAGTCTTTCATACCATTTACTATGCCAGCCAGACACTAAAAGGAGCTCAGCTAAATTACTCCACAACCGAGAAAGAATTTCTTGCAGTTGTTTTTACTTTTGATAAATTTAGATCTTATTTAGTTGGTAATAAAGTTGTGGTGTATACAGATCATTCAAAACTGAATTATCTCTTGGCAAAGAAGGATGTTAAGCCTAGACTAATCCGATGGACGCTTTTACTACAAGAATTTGACCTCAAGATCCGGGACAAGAAAGGCAGTGAAAATTTGGTAGTTGACCACCTATCACGCCTAGAGTAACACCTTGAAGATGGTAAGACCGCTGCCATAAGAGATGAGTTTCCAGATGAGCACTTGCTTGCAATTAACGTTATTCCATAGTACGCTGACATAGTCAACTACCTGGTAAGCAAGATTTTGCCACCAGATTTGGCATACAATGCTAGGAAACATTTCCTGCGAGACGTTCGGCAATATTATTGTGATAAGCCGATTCTATTCAAAAAGTGTGCCGATCAAGTGATCCGCTGGTGTGTGCCAGAGGATGAGCAGCACAGTTTACTATAATTATGCCATGCCGCACCGTATGGAGGTCACTTTGCTGGGATGAAGACTACTGCCAAGGGTTGAAGTCAGGATTCTTTTGGCCTATAATATACAAAGATGCCCACAATTATGCCAAGGCATGTGATCGATGCCAACGGATAGGAAACATCTCTGGCATACACCAACTACCACTCCAAAATATTATGCCAGTGGATTTATTTGATGTATGAGAAATAGACTTCATGGGTCTATTTCCTTCATCATTTGGTAATGTGTATATCCTTGTAGCTGTTGACTATGTATCAAAATGGGTAGAAGTTGTTGCCCTACCAAGGAACGATGCCAAGGCTATTGCCAAATTCTTGCCCAAACACATCTTTACACGATTTGGTGCCCCTAGAGTGATTATTCATGATGAGGGTACCCATTTTAAATGCAATCTAATCTCTAAAGCTTTATGCAGGTATAGAATTCAGCAGAGGACTGCCACGGCATACCATCCACAAAAAAATGGGCAGACCGAGATTTCAAACAAGGAGATCAAGAGCATCCTTGAAAAGATTGTGAATCCATTAAGGAAAGGCTGGTCCTTGAGACTAAATGAATCCTTCTGGGCTTACAGGACAACATTAAAAACTCATTTGGGTACTTCACAATTTAGACTCATTTATGGAAAAGCATTCCACCTACCGGTGGAGATGGAGCATCGTGCATATTGGGCTATCAAAAAGCTTGATATGGCATGGAGAGATGCTGGAGAAAAAAGGCTACTAGACCTAAATTAGTTGGAAGAATTCAGAACACAAGCCTGTGAGAATGTCAGACTCTACAAAGAGAGGACAAAACGCTGGCATGACAACAGGATAATGTCGAGACAATTCGAGGTAGGCCAACGTGTTTTGTTATTTAACTCGAGGCTTAAATTGTTTCCAGGTAAACTCAGATCAAGGTGGTCAGGACTTTATGAAATTGTAAAGCCCTATATCCATGGAGCCGTGGACATCAAAAATTTGAGGACGAGAGATATTTTTGAGGTGAATGGCCAATTTTTAAAGCACTATTTGGAAGGTGATCAGAAGCATGCCAAAGAGGTTATCCTCTTGGCAGAGGTACCATAACATCATCATCATGGTTTAATTCTTTGTAAATATTAGGTTAGATGTTTTCTTTTTCAGTATTTTCTTTATTTGTTTATTTTCTTTCAGTTTTAATTTTCCTTTATTGCGTTGAAAGGTTTTTTTTAGTATGTGCAGATTTAGTGTGCCAGGGATAATGCCAAGGCAGAACTTGGCATAAGACAATGACATGATGAGAGAATTTCGCGTGCCAGCGCAGAGGCTTGGCATGTGGTGGATTGGAATTTTGGAAGAAGAGATTTACCCTAGCTTAATTAAATTCTACCCATTGAAGATAGAGATTTTTTTTCTTTGAACTTAACCCTAGCCACCCAAATTGGATTTAGTTTAATATTAATTCAACTCAAACACCTTATCACTCCAATCTTTAAGCCTATCACTTACAACCTTATCACATCACCCTTATCACTTAACCCCTTATCAAAACAAATCTTTTTCTTTTCCATTATTATCCCCATTAAATCTGGCTACTTTATTACACCTCATTAAACACTCAAACTCTTTACTTTCTACATACCCTAGCGATTCAAAGAAACAACACCATTTCCATCTCTTTCTTTATCAAGCAAGAAACCAAGATTCATTTTTTCTCTTCTTCTTTCTTTGTCCAAACCGTCTCAATCTTTCATCTCGTTTCAATGGCTTCCTCATCGAATCCCTTTAAAATATTTTCAACAAGGATATCCAAAAAAAGTACGAAGAAATTTTTTCTTCAAGATCCTTTTGTTATGAGGAGCACTTCAAATTTAACAGTGACCAAACCGTGGGATTTCCTTCCGATTTCATGGCTGTAGTAATCATGCACAAATGGGAACTCTTCTGCGACCATAAAATGAAGGTTTATGCGAACATTGATCGTGAGTTATACGCCCATTTGACCACCAAAGGCAATCCCTTCTTGATGATTCAAGGTACGTGTGTGCGTTTTGATGAGGGGTATATTAACACCATGTTTAAGTTGGAAGGTGCAGATGATGAACATCTTGAGTATGCCAAGTCAATGACTGCTTCCAAGAGAAAGAAGTTGCTGGCAGATTTATGTGAACCAGGCACGGAGTGGATTGTGTCCACAAAAGGGCATTGAACGATCAAACGGTTAGCGCTGACATCGCGACTGAGGGGGTAGAACCACTTCCTCAAGGCAAACTTAATGCCAACGACTCACAATAAGACCGTATCGGAGGAGAGGGTTGCACTACTACACTCAATCATAGTTGGCCAGAAAATCAATATCGGTCGGATCATCATAGACAAAACGTACAAATGTGCTGGTAAGCCAACTGGTGGCTTGTTCTTTCCATTATTAATTTCTAACATTTGTGTGAGACATGGTGTGCCCAATACCTATTTAGACAAAATCCATGAAGTAAAAGGAACCACAATCACACCGGCTGTATGGAAGAACCTCACTACCACCGATTCGAAGGACAAAGGCAAGGGAAAGGCTGTCGTGCCAACACCAAAGCCAAAAGCACCGAAGGGTGAGTCTGAAGCTTCTATGCCAGAGGCAATGCTCTGCCAAACCAACCAACGCCAGGAGATGATTCTAAGCTTGAAAAAGCTGAGGAACAGAGCAAGAAGTTATGGCATTACATTCATGCCAGGTATGTTGCAATCAGAGAGACCCTTGAGCGAATATCCCCAGACTTTTTGCCAGCCTTCCCTACTTTCCTAGTAGAATTGTTTGCTTGTGATAGCGCCATGCCAACCAGTCCATCCCATACTCACACGCCCTCTGATGTCACAGTACCAATCTCCCCTATGCAAGTAGAGTTTTCCAAGTCTGAAACACCTCTAGAATCTGAAAAAGAAATCTAGAAATATGTTGTCCCTGCCTTATCTACTGCCACTCGCGCCGCGTCAGAGCCGGTACAGATCGTTAAGGAAGTCGGTGTTTCCACTACTGTCTCAAAGCCTAGTCTTAAAAGAAAAAAGCACATAGCCCCTGGTCGTGGGACCTTTGTGAAGAGGAAGACCCGCGTCACAAGAAAAGAAGTATTCGAAGAAGAGTCATCTTCTTCCTAAACTCTTTTGCATTTTAATTTTATTGCATTTCACATGTTCGTGCATTTTATTTTTCTGTTTTAATTGTATATATGTATTTTTTATGCATTGAGGACAATGCACATCTTTGGTTTAGGGGTGTGCGTTGCCTCACGTTTATGCCATGCCATGCATTCATATTTACTTTTTTGCTGTCATGCTATGTATGTCATATAGATTAGTTGCATACAGAACCACTAAAAATGAAAGAAAATTTTGCCTCGATTTCATTTTGAAGAATGTTAACACTTTGTTTGGCAAGTTGAATTTGATCTAGATTAGTCTGTCCGATGAAGAAATTTTAAATGTTTAGTTGCCTATGCCAGCAGAATAGTAATGGCAAGTCTGCTTAGCAATTGATCTCTAGTTTAGGGAATTAAACTTTCACTTAACACGTAGTGTGCATCTAGTTCCCAAACAAACTTAGAACTGTTGAAACTAAGCTCATAATAAAAAAAGAAAAATTAATGCCAGGGTAAAAAAAGAAAGAGAAAGAAAAAATAAGGCAACAATGTTTTGCCAAGGCAAGAAAAAGAAAATAGAACTCTCATCTCCCTAGAGATAATAAAGTTACTTGGGGCTTTGTGGTTTGCTCCATCTTATTTCTCAAGTCCAAAACTTTAGGGTATGAGTTGAAGAGTAAAAGCCTAGTAATGTCTAGATTAACGTGGGGGTTCGTGGTATGTACCTCTTATTTCTGTTGCCAAACAGTGTTACGAAGCAAGCTTAAATTATTGCCAGCAGAAACCCTTGGCAGGAATAAAAGAAAAATAAAAATTTTGAGTTTAGGCAATAAATTGGAGTAAAGGAGTGAATGGATACTTAATGCATATTACCTACACATTGTGCACTCTTCATGCTCTTAGACTAGAGTTATATTGCTGTGCTTGAATTTACTACCTGCTTGGCATTACTGCACTGAGATACCTGAGGACAAAAATAGAGCCAAATTTTGCTTGCCAACACTTGTTGGCATTCCAACCAAAATTTTGCCGAGATACTATTTTCACAATTTTTGTTTTTATTTTTACTTGCATTACTTGAGGACAAGCAATGAGCTAGGTTTGGGGGAGTGTTACCTCATCAAAAGTATTGTTTTTATGCATATTTTGCAATGCCTTTGCTTGCTTTTGAGTACATTTAGCTGCATTTAGTTGTTAAATTCATGCATTTATATAAGGAGTTAGGATTTGTGTCTATCTAGTGTGAAGGGTTGTTTCTTGGCAATATTGCAGGCTTGGCATAGCAGTTGGCAGAGTAGTGCTAGAGAGAATGCCAAGATGTTGTTGGCATAGATTGACCAAATAATGCCAAAGCTCCGGTTGGCAGAGAATAGAAATTTGATGCCAGGCAAGTAGCTATTGAACCCAAAAAAAATAGGACCAGATCAGGCTGCGAGAATATAGCAATTGGATCAATCTCTGAAAAAATAGTAGAAAATAATGTCAAGCTTGGTTGGTAGAATGATGCCAAGCTTGACTGGCGAAGTAGTGACAGCATATGATGTCATCCCTAAACTGATCAGCTCACATTCAAACTTTGGATAAGATGATCACATCCCTTACCCCTTGAGCATTCAAAATTCAAGAGCTTATCCTAAGTCTCCCTTGCACGCCTATTTAAAGACCGATCATCTATCCATTTGAAGAGAGATTTTTTGAGGGGATCAATTAGAGGATTGAGAGTGATCGACGACCGGCTGCACCGAGGAGACATGGTTCAACCAGCTTGATTGAGAGCCTAGACCTTGAAGGGTTGTATCGAGAGACCCCTTCTCGCCCATTCTCTTTGTTTAGTTATTTTTATTTTCTTTTAAATGATGATGTATTTGTAAAATGTTGAAGGTTTTTTGGCTGATACCCTCACCGTGAACTAATTTAATAGTTGGTGGAGGATGTTTTCGTTGAATGCTATTTTTATGTTCAATTTTTGATAATGAAAATGCTTCGGCATTGTTTTCCCTATCTGGCATGTTTTATAACATTTTATCAAAATTGTGCCAAGCGAGAGCTGGCATTGTTGGCTTATTGAACCTTAATATATTAACAGACTTAAGGGGCAACGATCTGTTGCCAGATACTAAGGCGAGATGCTTCGAAAGAAGATGTTCAAGTAGATGAACTTACTTCTGAAGTGAATCTACCCCTTAGGAGTAAAGGTTAGGACTTCATCAAATTGATTTATGAAAAGCATCACTATAAAGATATATGGGCTTTTACATGGTTGATTTCGGCCATTGACCATCGAGAGAGACGGTGCTAATTTTAAATCTATTCGTTAAACGATGCCAAGGCATTACATTACTAATGGCTGGCATGACACGAATAGTGTGAAAACCATGCATCCCTTGCCAACGCTCATCACTCATTTGAAAACTCTCCTTGTCAAAGCTGTTTTATTTTTATTTCTTTTCTTTTAAAATATTTTCAAACCCAGTTTAAACTCAAACAAAATTCTTTTTCCTTTGACAAGTAACAATCGAAGCAATCAAATTCCTGGTCAATCCTTATGGGATCGATACTCAGCTTATTGCTGTATTACTTGCAGACCGTGTATACTTGCACGCAAAAGACTAAATCTTGGTGTTGTTTTATACATTGCCAATAAATTTTCTACCCTTTTGCCAAACACTCTCACAGTCAAACAAAGTGATGTAAAATCGTAATTTAAGGAAATGGTACGAACCCGTGTATAGGGTATCGATATGAGCTTTGGTTGTACCGATACACGATTAAGGGTCGTATCGTACGACCAGTATCGGTGCTTATGGAAATTGAGAATTTCTAGTAAGCTATATTTATATCGGTACATGTATGAGTACGAGTACCTAAGGGTATCGCATCGATACTTGTGTTCAAGTATTGGTATCCATTGAAAAAAATAATCTATAATGTTAATAAAAATATGTGAATTGGCGGGGATAATTAATGATATAAAATGGATTAATAGAGATAATTAATGATGATAAGTAATGTACACTTCCATAATGATCAATAACTTGGTAAACGTTTGGTAACTTGATGATAATAGCAACCGTATGGATCCTGGGTGGATTGTGTGATGCTATGTTCTGTGAGGTAGACGTGTCCTTACTATGTGTTGATATGGACACCTAGATGATTGAGTTACCATTGTTTGGTAGGATCTGGATACCTAGTGAGAGAAAGAGTGTGTTACAACACCATGGTTAAAGATTCATGAATATAGTATCCTGATGCTTTGTGGATGCAGGCCTCATTCAAAGATGCTTGATGTGAGAGTCTGAGTATGGGTGTATGTATCCCGATACTTAGTGGTCGTGGACCTCACATCATAGAGTGTATGTATCCTGATGCTTAGTGGTCGTGGGCCTCACTCCTGTATTATGGTATAAGGCTTATATGAGAAGCTTATGCTTTCTTACTATGTTATATGACTTGGCGACTAGAGGTAACACCATATTTATATGATGATATATTATCATGTTACGAGTATGGTTGGGCCTTGTGTGTCATGCATGATGATTGCTATGATGAGAGCATGTGTTTAAGAGACTAGTGATAGTGTCACGTGTTTATTTATCTATCATTTTTGCTTGTACTAGCTTGGATGCTTATGTTTATGATTAGCATGAAGTATAGTAGAGTAGATGTGTACCACTGAGATTTGTAAGCTCAACGTTTGGAATCGTTGTTTCGATGTGTAGGTTGATCGTTGGATTATGGGATCGTGAAGTACTATTGGTACGAGATTCTAAGATGTGGTAATCTTCGGAGTACGATACTTGTGTTTAGTGGGTTATGTATTCATAGGACCTTACGTGGTGGAGTCAATAATTCTTATTTTGAAATTGTATTAAATCAAATCAAAAATTTAAATGTTTTAAATTAAAGTGGAGCTCCTTTTGTAACAATTTAAATTGTTCATATATATTTTTAACTATTGAATTTAATGTTTTTGGGAAATACCTTGTTTGGGCTAAACCGATTTGGAAATTTTATGGTTTTGGGTTTGAGCTTGAGGCCCAAATGTGACATTTGGGTCAAAGGTGTTACATTTAGTGGTATCAGAGCTTAAGGTTAGTCAGTTCTAGGAAACCCTAGGGTGGTATAGGTGTTTTTGTAAGGTGTCTAGTGAATACAAGACCTTAAATTTAGTTCGTACTCATTAAGACTGGAATCCTGATGGTGCGTCCAACATTGCGACGTTAAGTTGGTTGTGATCATGGCCGAGAAGGGCCGAGTTAAGTGTTGAGTTGCTCATGGGAACGATCTCAAAGGCGAGGTCGCCCTGGATTGTTGAGATGCAAGTTATTTGAATGATACCGGAGTCAAGGATGTGTCATTCTCCCTCCGCCTAAATGGTGTCTTCGTAGTGTATTTTAGTTTCTTCGGATACATTATAAAGGTTTGTGTCAAAGAATCTTTATTTTTATGCGTGAATAACGTCCGTGATGTGGGTATGGATAACCCACTTCTGAAATTGATTAGTGGATGCATGTTGGGGTGAATGACCCTTTGTTCGTGTAAAAATAAGTCTTGTTGATACTTGGGAAGTATCATTGCCTCCTCAAGGGCATTTCTGGGAGATAGTGGAATTGTGATCCACTAGTTCATTAGAGTGTGGCTGAAGTTAGACGTTCTACAAGTATGAGAGAGCTATCTTCTTGGGAGTCGTTGCACCTTGGAAATTACTTAGGTTAATCAAGTGTGATGTTAGCTAGTAATGTCGAAAGTGGGCTCGAGGCTTCGAGAGACCTCGAGTGAACCCCGCCATAGATAATAAGAATGTTGAACCGTTGCCCTTCTACCGTGATTTTTGTAGTGGTTGTTTAGAGTATGGCACAACGAGGTTGTGAGGTATGTTTGACCATTGGGTAGATGTCTTCGTGTGTAGCTTGACGCTCAAGAGCTTGCAAAATGTCAGAGTGTTTGTTTATGCCTCTTGGAGGAGGAGTTAGAATTTCCTCCCCGTCAAGAATATGAGTTGATATTGAGGTAAGGCTATGTTGGACATCATTGCCCATCTCCTTTTTTAGAAGACATCGATCCAATTGAGAAAATCAGAAATTTAGTTCCGAAGGTGCAACTTGAACGAATTTCCTTTTGTTTGAATGTTTCACCCAAGGAAGGATCGGGCTTGTTCGCTAGTAAAAAGTTGGTTTGCATGGCCGATGCTTAAACCGTTGATAGCTTGTTAGGTGACAGTGGAAGATTGTTACGTGTCTCCTAAGGTGGATGACTCGTTTAACAGATTGTGAATAACCCATGTATTTTTTCTCGAATTGGCTAGAGAATGAGATAGTTACAGTTAAAGTGTTGGAGGTTGGTAATTTCGAAATGGATTTTGGAATGAAGATTTCTCTCTTTTGGGAGTGTCATGGTAACATTGATGTCTACAGTGATGTTTGAGGTGTTTCAGTGATGATATGGTGGGGGACACCATGTTGTCTCTCGAATATAAGTTTGATGCCTTGTGTGACACGTGTGAGTGTATAAGGAATATAGAAAGGTGAACGCTGGCAAGATAATTACCTTAATAATTGTTGCGCGTAATAAGTGCTCCGCAATTGTGCAAGTGTACACGTCGCAAGTTATAGTATAAAAGATATCATCTCCACAGGGATTGGTGCCACTTCAAGAATCTAATCTCTTGCACTGTAAAAAGTAAAAGAACACAAGTAGAAGATTGTAGGAGTTTTAACTAACAACTAAACTAGAAAGCAAATAAGTAAAGGAAGATGTAATTAAATAAGAGAGAATAGGCCAAGTTATCTTGAGTTGAGGTGTGATAGCCGATTGGATCGTCTTGATAAAAGAGTACAAGGGCAACTTAGTTGTCGTGGCAACTTGCACAGCGGGGTTGCCTTGGAAACTAATCGATGGTTGCCTGGGCGACTAGTTGGGCAAATACTTGGGCAGCTGGGTAGCAACTTCAAGGTTCGGCGGAGCGTTCTTCAATGGTTTTTCTTATCCCTAAGTCAAAACTCTAGCTATTTGTGCATGCCTTGATAATACATCCCTGCGTGAATCAAGGGCGAACAACAACCAATCTTGCGCTCCTCTTAGCCATTGAAATCCTTAACTTATTTCTAAGCTGGATTAATCTTCACCATCAATAGATTGAATAAAGACCATACTCATTCGTTTCTTGAATCTAACTCTCCCGATATTAGATAAATAGATGAAGTTACGAGATCCTCTCCCAATTCACTCGCAAACAAGAATAAGAACCAAGAATGAGTATACCTTGAATTGAAAGTGCAAACTCTTATTACCTAAACAAAATCCAATTGTTTCTCACAACCACAAGACACAATAACCTTAGCCAAATAGTTTTAGTTCATGGCTAGGTTCCAAAGAAACACAAGACAAAGAATTCCTAGCATAAACCTAATTGAATAAGAAAGAAAAAGATGAAGAATGGTTGAAGCCTTGTCGAAATCTCTCCAAAGCCTTGTCGAAATCTCCCTTGCTCTTTGTCAAAATTTCTCTCCTCTCTCCCCCTTAGAGTTGACGGCTTGATCCTTAATTTATAGGGCTAGGTCAAAGTCTTTTTTGAGGAGGAAATTAAGTTGGAATTAAATATCTTTAAATAATATAATTCTTTATTATATTTAAATTCCTTCTAGAACTTCTCCTACCTTCTTGGGATTTAATTTCTCTTTAACCTCTTCGTAGAAATCAAGCTCTTTTGGGATTTAACTTTGCTCCACGTCATCTTGGGCTTATCTAGTCAACAATTTCGACTACCATATCATCTTATCCCTTATCGAAAATTGCCCTGGCAACTAGCTCGACATCTCCTTCATGCATTGCCCTGGCAACTAGCTCGGCATCTCCTTCATGCATTGCCCTGGCAACTGGTTCCAACCTTGCTTTGGCAAGTGATTCTACACACACACACAAAACACACCAAAGCAGTATCTTTTTCCACAAAATTAAGCAAAATATGAAATCAAGCTTTTCCACCAAGGAAACAATGCAAACATGCATGAATGGCTAATAATGCAACTAATATGAGCCTAAGTCTAGCAATAATATGAATAAAAAGGGTGAATAAAATAGTACTTTTAGACACTTAACACACCCCCAAACTCAAACTATTGCTTGTCCTCAAGCAATGCAAACTAATAATTACCCGCCAAGACTTCAGTTTTCACAAACTTAGCTTTGAACTTGATTTCAATTCTCAGAACCGGGGCACAAAGTATGATTGGCTTTTCATTTTTCGGAAAACTTAGGAGTTACTCGAAATCAAACTATAATGCTTGTGAGTGTGTGTGGAGCTGTGTGCAAGTTGATTTTTCGGATTCTGTGCAAACAAGAGGTTTTCAAATTACTTCATTGGGTTCTTTTAACATGTTTTAACTAGATCCGGTTTCAGGCACCTCTAGTGTTTTGTTTTTAGTTAAGTTAATTAATTTATTCAACTAGAGCCGGTTTCGGGCACCTCTAGCGATCAATTTTTAGCACATACTAGAGCCAATTTTGGGCACCTCTAGTGATAAATTTTTATCACATACTAGAGCCAATTTCGGGCACCTCTAGCATTCATCCAATTTTTATTGTAATCCCCCAATTTTTTAACTATCAACCTAAGTTCGCTAGAATTCCTTAAATCAATCAAGCCACACAGTGTTTCATCAAGTTTAGCATCATAGTACGATTCTAAGTGTTTCCATGGTTATCCTAGAATAAAAAGTTCTATCAATTAAGTACATTGGCAAAGTCATCATTAGATATTCATCAAATCTAGGCAATTCTTGCTCCAACTAAAGGCATGGCAAGCAATTTATGTACCCTAAATGCAATACTTAATATGAATGCAACTAAACATGGTAACTAACTAATAAGAATCCCCCCAAACTCGAGTGAGGCATTGTCCTTAATGCATGCAACAAAGAAAAATAAAAATAAAGAAAAGTAAAATGCAAACGAGGACTTACTCTGAGAGTTCGTCGTCGTGGATGATTAGTTTCTTTTTGGTCGGTGTCTTGATTCTTTTGCTTGAACGCGGTGGTTGCTTCTTTGTTACGATTGTGGAATCGATCCTCGTAGGGGGTTGTCCTTATCGTCCTCTTCATCAATGTCATTGGCTTTTCGCTTGGGCTTGGAGGATTTGATTGGTACGGTCTTTGTTGGAACAATGGAGGACTCATCCAAATCTGAAAAATCAGACAATGATTCAGTAGGAGTTGATTCGGGCATAGGTGTTTTACCTTTGGCTTTTGCAGTGGTTGTTGGGGCATCTTTAGCTTTGGTTGTCACAACATCTTCAGTGTTAGTTACCGTGGCAACTTCTTGGGCAGGCGCAGTGTAGGTTGCCGCGGCATCATCTGTTGCGGTTGCTGTGGCAACTGCTTCATTGGTTGTCGTGGCAAAGATTTCGGAAGGAAAGATTGGGAACGACACGCGGCTGTCCAGGTACTTTTCCAGGATGACTTGGGTGATGGCATTGTTGTGATCCTTCATATACCGCATGAATATTAGTTTCTGGTCTTCAATTTGCCTAAGGTGGTTCGTCAACGGTTGTAAGGGTGCTTCAAGTTATCCCAGGGCTGTTGCTCGGGCATCGGTTTCTTGGGCATTAGGAGTTGTCGAGGCGGCAAGAGTTATCGCGGCAATTGAAGGTGTTGGGGATTTTACCGGTGCTTCTCCTATTAGCTTTCAGATTTGTTCTCGATTCCAACCGGACTTTGGTAGGGCCTTTTCATCAGTGGACTTACTTGGGTCATGCATCTCCTTGCAAAGATTGGAAATTAAGCAATGGAAGAAAAGAGAACCCTTGTCTTTTGTGCTACATACAAAAATCTCATCACAAATAATTTTTCCAATGTTAATGATGCGATTATGCAAGATAGAATGTATGAGCAAAAGACGAGGTGTATCAACGGTGGTATTGTGTGTTGTGGGCATTAAAGAAGTTTTAACAAACTTATTCCATAATTTTGCCTCGGGTTTAAGCTGAAGGCGATTTACCGTACCCTTGTATTTACCATCGTTCTAATGAGTTCCCGATAGAGTAAGTTCTTGAAGCACCTTGTCGAGTTGCTTGGGCGTAAGTTGATCAACAAAGGCTTGATGCTCGTCTTTCTCAATGTAGAGCCCGTAAAAGGTGTTGATGTTTTCGGGGCTTATGAGTATAGCCTTGTCACGAACAAAAACATAAGGATTATTCGGGTTAGGTGAGTGAGCATAGAATTCTCTTGCCCATGAGATGTTACCCGGTTCTGATTGATGGCAAAAGATTTGCCACTTTTGATGTACAATCCTTTAGAAGATGAATGGTTCAAGGCCGAAATCTTGATGAGAGTTGGAATATTCGAAGCCTTGTTCTTCGTAAATCTTCCGGCTTTCAAACTTGGAGTGAAATGTTTCTTGAACCACCGGTGTAGCAAACTTCTTGTATCTTGGTTCTTTGGAGGAACTTGGATGAACCAAAAAATCGATTTTGGATGCCATGGATGATCTTGGTTGTGAGTTTGGTAAAAACAAAGAAAAGAAAGCAAAAGAAGCTAAAGAGTTGCAAGGTGAAAAGTAGGAATAGGTTTCTTGGAAGTTAAGGGTGATGGGTTAAATAGAAAAGATAGGTAGTAAATATGGTGGGTGGGAGTAATTTTGAGAGAAAGAAAACAAGTGTTTAGATTGGGGGAAAGTGACGACTAGGGGGTTTAGGGAAGGGGAAGGGTTTGGCCGATTATGTAGGGTTTATTTAGGGTAAATTGGAGGTTTAATTTAAGCCTTAGATTCAGTACATTAATTTCCTTGTTGAAGAAGTTTCCTTCTTGAATTAAAATTCCTCTTTATCTTGAACTCTTTTCCTACAATTCAAAAACAAATAAAATCAGGATTAAAATTAAAGATAAACTAATAAAAGAAAATAAAGAAAGATATGCAAAGAAATTCTTGAACTTAAAATTCTAAATCAATTAGATAAATATGAAAGAAATATGTAGTTTTAATCTTAAAGAAAATAAATAAATCTATCCTAAAAAGAAAAGTAACCAAAAATAATAAATAAAAAAATTAAATAGTTCGAAAAAAATAAAAATAAAAATAAAATATCGAAATGAGAGCATGCTCATGCATCTCCTAAGATGACCACTTCTTTGTTACGTTCCACATGGGCACCGTTGTAGTGCTTTAATCATTGTCCGTTAACTTTGAATTCATGTTTGTCAGTGATGGACTTGATTATCACGGCACCATGAGAGAATGGTTTGACAACTTCGAATGGTCCTGACCATCTTGATTTCAGTTTTCCCGGGAAAAGTTTTAGCCGTGAATTGAATAAGAGAACTAGTTGCCCTGGCATGAATTGCCGCGGCAATAGTTTCTTGTCATGCCATTGCTTTGTTTTCTCCTTGTAGATTCATGCATTGTTATAGGCGAGTGCACAGAATTTTTCTATCTCGTTGAGGTCCAACAAACGCTTTTGTCTGGCACTTACCCAATCCATATTCACGGTCTTGATTGCCCAATATGCCTTGTGTTCGATTTCCACCGGTAGATGGCATGTTTTGCCATAGACAAGTCGGAAGGGAGACATACCTAAGGGTGTTTTGAATGCAGTGCAATATGCCCAAAGTGCGTCATCTAGTCTTACTGACCAATCCTTCCTAGAGGGATTTACAACTTTCTTGAGTATATCCTTAAATTCTCGGTTGGAAATTTCTGCTTGCCCATTGGTTTGTGGGTGATATGTCGTGGCAATCTTGTGAGATACACCAAAGCGTTGTAACATCTTGTCGATGAGTTTGTTGTCGAAGTGCTTGCCTTCAGCACTAATAATTGCTCTCGACATCCCAAACTGAGTAAATATATTTTTCTGCAAGAATCGTTGCACGATCTTGGAATTGTTGTTAGGAACTACAGCTACCTCGACCCATTTAGACACGTAGTCGACAGCAAGTAGAATGTAGAGGTTGCCGAATGAAGATGGGAAAGGTCCCATAAAATCAATTCCCCATACATCGAACAATTCCAACTCGACGATGTTTTGGAGCGACATATCATGTCGTCTAGAGATATTACCCGTCCTCTGGCAACGATCATATTGCTTGTAAAATTCTTGGGCATCTTTGTACAGTGTTGGCCAATACAAACCAGTCTGCAAAACTTTGGCCGCGGTACATGTTCCTCTAAAATGTCCTCCATAGGGTGAAGAATGACATTACCGGAGTACATTCTGCTACTCCTATTCAGGGACACATCGGCGTATAACTTGATCTACACGTTGTTTAAACAAAAGAGGTTCGTCCCAAAAGTAATGCTTAGCATCATGGCGGAACTGCTTCTTCCCTTGGTGAGTAAGGCCATAAGGTAAAATACCACAAACAAGGAAATTAACTAAATCCGCGTACCAGGGTATTGTTGAGGCATGTGTTGCCGTGGCAACTGCTTCTATGGTTGCCAAGGCATGCGCGTCTAGAGTTACCGAGGCATATGCGTCCATGGTTACCGAGGTGTGCGAGTCAAGAGTTGCTGAAGCGTCGAGGGTTTCCGAGGCGTGCGCATCCATGGTTGCCGAGGCGTTAGGGGTTGCCGAGGAGTGCGCATCCATGGTTGTCGAGGCAACTAACAGTTGCTCATCTGGGAATGCATCACATATCTCTAAATCTGCGTCCTTCTCCCTATTGCGTTCTAAGCGTGATAAGTGATCGGCCACTTAATTTTCTGTTCCTTTCCTGTCCCTAATTTCAATGTCAAACTCTTGTAAAAGCAATATCCAACGAATCAAACGATGTTTGGCATCCTTTTTAGCAAATAGATACTTAATTGCCGAATGGTCCGTATGAACAATTACCTTTGTACCAATCAAATAGGATCGAAACTTGTCAAATGTGAAAAATACGGCTAGTAACTCTTTCTCCATTGTTCTGTAATTCACTTGAGCACTATTAAGAGTTTTACTAGCGTAGTATATCACAAGAAAGGTCTTACCTGTGCGTTGGCCTAGGACTGCTCCTACCGCGAAATCATTTGCATCACACATGAGCTCAAAAGGTAGCGTCAAATCTGGTGGGACGACAATGGGTGCCGAGGTAAGATTTTCCTTTAGGGTTTTGAATACTTGGGTGTAAGAATCATCAAAGTTGAAGACTTTATCCTGTTCAAGCAAATTGCACAAGGGTTTAGTAATTTTAGAAAAATTATGAATGAACCTCCTGTAAAAACCTACATGTCCAAGAAAGCTTCGGATTTCTTTAACCAAACTTGGTAGGGGTAATCTCTCGATCACGTCTACCTTGGCTTTGTCTACTTCAATTCCCTTGGATGAAATCTTGTGGCCGAGCACTATTCCTTCATCTACCATAAAATGGCACTTCTCCCAATTAAGGACTAAATAAGTTTCTTCACATCTTGCCAACACCTTCTCTAAATTACCGAGGCAGCTTTCGAAGTCATTACCAAAAACGGAAAAAACATCCATGAAGATCTCAAGGAAGTCTTTGACCATATCTGAAAAGAGTGCCATCAAGCATCTTTGGAAGGTTGTCGAGGCGTTACACAATCCGAACGACATCCTTCAGAAAGCATAAGTATCGTATGGGCATGTGAAGGTTGTCTTTTCTTGATATTATGGTGCTATAGCAATTTGATTGTAACCTGAATAACCATCAAGAAAACAATAAAAGGGTTTACCTGCAAGACGATCAAGTATTTGATCAATAAAGGGTAATGGGAAGTGGTCTTTCCTAGTGGATTTGTTTAGCTTTCGATAATCCATACAAACCCTCCAACCGGTCACAGTCCTGGTTGGAATGAGTTCATTGTTTTCATTACTTACCACTGTTATACCTCCCTTTTTTGGTACACATTGTACCGGACTTACCCACATACTATTAGAGATAGGGTATATGATGCTGGCGTCAAGCCACTTGATGATTTCTTTCATTACAACCCCTTTCATGGCATGATTTAGTCTCCTCTGGGCCTCAATCGAAGGTTTGTAATCATCTTCCAACAAAATCTTGTGCATGCACACTGTCGGGCTAATTCCCTTCAAGTCGGCAATTGTCCACCCTATTGCCTTCTTGTGTAGCATCAACATTTTGATCAGCTTCTTTTCCTGCTCAGGCTGTAACTTAGAGGAAATAATTATAGGCAATGTTTTATCGGTTCCCAGTAAGCATATTTTAGTTGCTCTGGCAACTGTTTCAATTCAAGAATCGGTGGTTGTTCAATAGAGGGCTTTTCGAGCTTACCTCCCTTACCTAAGTAATCCAGTGGTTCAAAGTATATACCTGGTCGATTGACTAACCAATTTGTCTCTTCTTGTTGTTCATCATCAATCGTTTCTTCATACTCCTCAGGTTCCTCTTGATCGGTAATGTAGTTTCTGAGGCAACTAAATTCCTCGTCGAAATTAAACTCTATCGTGGCATGAAGAAGTTGGCATTCTTCCGGATCATCGGTATGCCTTAAGGTTTGGAGCACATTTAGTTTAACTTGCTGGTCATTCACCCTCATTGTGAGTTCTCCCTTTTCAACATCGATCAAGGTTCTCCCTATTGATAGAAAAGGTCTCCCGAGAATGATAGGTGCATGTTCATCTGCTTCACAATCCAAAACAATACAGTCAGCAGGAAAAATAAATTTATCAACTTTTACCAGTATGTCTTCGATTTTTCCCTCTAGATGCACATAGGATCTGTGGGCTAGTTGTAGCATAACTGTTGTAGGTCTTGCCTTCCCGATTCCTAGTTTCTAGAAAACCAATTTAGGCATCAAGTTTATGCTTGCTCCAAGGTCACATAATCATTTCCCGACATAGTGGTTTCCAATGGAACAAGGTATTGTGGAACTTCTGGGATCCTTCAACTTGGGTGGTATGCGATTGTACAACATGGCCATGCATCCCTCTATTGCGGCAACTGTTTCAAACTCTCCTAGCCTTGTTCTCTTGGACACAATGTCTTTAAGAAACTTGGCATAGTTCGGAATTTGTTCAATTGCTTCAACCAATGGCAAGTTGATGTGGACTTGCTTGAGGATATCAAGAAACTTCTTGAATTTATATTCTTACTTTTGTCGCTTCAAACTTTATGGGAATGGTGGTGGAAGTCGGATATCTTCGATCCTTTCATTGGTATGGAACCTGATTGACGGCATTGTCGAGGAAACTGGAGTTGTCGAGGCATTTTCAACTGGGATTGTCGTGGCGTGCTTATCGTTGGTTGTCGAGGCATCCTTATCACCGGTTGCCGAGGCATTCTTATCGCTGGTTGCCGCAGCAATTCTTGGTTCGGCATCTAAGGCTTTGCCGCTGACTTCGTCTTGATCTTTTTGTGGAGTTCTGTTTGATGAGCGAGCTTGAGCCTCTTTAAGTTGTTGGCCACTTCTAGTGATGATCGCCTTACATTGCTCATGGCCAGTTCCTCTTGCGACTTTAGTACCGCTAGGTAAACCTCCTTGCGGTCTAGTAATCAGGTTTTGAGCAAATTGTCCGACTTGATTTTCCAATGATTTGATTGCCGCCTCTTGGTTTTGCAATCTCATCTAGGTCCTGTTAATAAAAGCATTAGTTCTTTTTATGAAGTTACTATTCTCAGCCATATAAGATTCAGTTTTCAACATAAAAGCATTGAGAGAATTTTCTAAAGAACTAGATGTTGTCGGTTGTTGCTACGGTAACTGTTGCCATGGCATATTCTGCTAGAATCCCGGTGCTTGTGGATTTTGATTGTTCTAGTTTATAGCATTGTTGGAATTGCTCCATGAAAAATTCGGGTGCTTCTTCCAAGCTGGATTGTATGTATTGGACATCACATTTGTTTTTTCGATTGTAAATCCCCATATAAAAGCTAGATTCCAGATTCTGCATACATTCAGAAGAATCATGGTTACCACCACATAACTCACAAAAGGAATCCATTACCTTGACCTTCTGTGTTGTTTGGTTTCTGCATGTTCTGGACCATCTTGATTAGAGTGGCCAATTGTGCCAAAATTGAGTATGATGATCCCAGTTCATGTATTGTGGCTTGGCGCCTAACTCCTCTTCTAGCAGATGGGAATTGATAATCATTCTTGGCAAACCTGTTTAGAATTTGCATTGCTTCCTCCGGTGACTTATCTAGGAGTATGCCGTTTGCCGAGGCATCTAGCATCATCCTTGTTGGTGTATTCACAGCGTTGTAAAACATTGTTACCTGTGTCCACACTGGGAATCCGTGTAGGGGGCATTCGTGTAGAAGTTCTCTATATCACTCCCAAGCCTCGTACATGGATTCATCATCTGCCTGCCGAAAAGAAGTAATTTCATTCCGAAGCTTATCAGTCAAATTTGTAGGATTAAATCGAGCAAGGAAATCACAAAAAAGATCGGTCCAAGATCCTATTGATTCGGCAGAAATACTATTCAACCATGCTTTTGCCCTATCCCTTAGTGAATAGAGGAATAATCTTAGTCGTAAAACATCGGGGATGACTCCTTGTATTTTGAATGAATTGCAAATCTCGAGGAAAGATTTAAGATGTTGTCGTGCATCTTCAGTTGCTGAGCTGTCGAATTGACCAATTGTGTTGATCATATTAAACATCACCGATTTCAACTCAAAGTGGCCGGCTTCAATTTCAGGTGTGCCAACTCCTAGATTAAGTCCTTCAAGATCTTCTTCAAGATAGTCTCGAATAGTTTTGTTTCGTGCAAAAATCACTCCTCCTCCTGTTGAAACATCTTAATTCATATTGCCGTCTTGATTAGCCATTGCTACTCTTAACCTTCGTCTGAGTCTTTGCAAGATTTATTCAATTTCTGGATCAAAGGGATATTCTGGTGTAATCGGTCTCGCCTTGGTCATATACCAATGCAAAACCAAAGTTTGTTAACCCTTTGAATCTTAAACAAGAAAAATAAAAAGTGCAAGAAAATAAAAACAAAGTTGATATTGCCAATCCCCGGCAACAGCGCCAAAAACTTGTTGCGCGTAATAAGTGCTACGCAATTATGCAAGTGTACACGTCACAAGTTATAGTATAAAAGATATCGTCTCTACAGGGATTGGTGCCACTTCAAGAATCTATTCTCTTGCACTGTAAAAAGTAAAAGAACACAAGTAAAAGATTGTAGGAGTTTTAACTAACAACTAAACTAGAAAGCAAATAAGTAAAGGAAGATGTAATTAAATGAGAGAGAATAGGCCAGGTTATCGTGAGTTGAGGTGTGATAGCCGATTGGATCATCTTGGCAAAAGAGTACAAGGGCAACTTGCACAGCGGGGTTGCCATGGCAACTAATCGATGGTTGCCTGGGTGACTAGCTGGGCACTACTTGGGCGGCTAGGCAGCAACTTCAAGGTTCGGCGGAGAGTTCTTCAATGGTTTTTTCATATCCCTAAGCCGAAACTCTAGCTATTTGTGCATGCCTTGATAATACATCCCTGCATGAATCAAGGGTGAACAACAACCAATCTTGCGCTCCTCTTAGCCGTTGAAATCCTTAACTTATTCCTAAGCCGAATTAATCTTCACCATCAATAGATTGAATAAAGACCATACTCATTCGTTTCTTGAATCTAACTCTCCCGATATTAGATAAATAGATGAAGTTACGAGATCCTCTCCCAATTCACTCGCAAACAAGAATAAGAACCAAGAATGAGTAAACCTTGAATTGAAAGTGCAAACTCTTATTACCTAAACAAAATCCAATTGTTTCTCACAACTACAAGACACAATAACCTTAGCCAAATAGTTTTAGTTCATGGCTAGGCTCCAAAGAAACACAAGACAAAGAATTCCTAGCATAAACCTAATTGAACAAGAAAGAAAAAGATGAAAAATGGTTGAAACCTTGTCGAAATCTCTCCAAAGCCTTATCGAAATCTCCCTTGCTCTTTGTTGAAATTTCTCTCCTCTCTCCCCCTTGGAGTTGACGGCTTGATCCTTAATTTATAGGGCTAGGTCAAAGTCTTTTTTGAGAAGGAAGTTAAGTTGTAATTAAATATCTTTAAAGAATATAATTCTTTATTATATTTAAATTCCTTCTAGAACTTCTCCTATCTTCTTGGGATTTAATTTCTCTTTAACCTCTTCATGGAAATCAAACTCCTTTGGGATTTAACTTTGCTCCACGTCATCTTGGGCTTATCTAGTCAACAATTTTGACTACCATATCATCTTATCCCTTATCGAAAGTTGCCCTGGCAACTAGCTCGGCATCTCCTTCATGCATTGCCCTGGCAACTAGCTCGGCATCTTCTTCATGCATTGCCCTGGCAACTGGTTCCAGCCTTGCTTTGGCAAGTGATTCTGCACACACACAAAACACACCAAAGCAGTATCTTTTTCCACAAAATTAAGCAAAATATGAAATCAAGCTTGTCCACCAAGGAAGCAATGCAAACTTGCATGAATGGCTAATAATGCAACTAATATGAGCCTAAGTCTAGCAATAATATGAATAAAAAGGGTGAATAAAATAGTACTTTTAGAACTTAACAATAACCTTGTGTGTGGGAAAGTTTAGTTACTGTGTAATCAGTTAAGGAAGCAAGGGTTGACACATCATAAATACTTTTGATTTGTATCACAGTTCCTTGGAAGGAGCCAAGGAACATTGGGGGAGATCTGAGCTGTGTGAGACCATTTTGTTTTGACAGTGGTGCTGACCCAATTATAGTCAAAAAAGAATTCGAGATCTTCGAGGATGTTTTATTGTTTGGTCAGGGTTGTATTTTTGTGTTAAAAGAGGGAAGGATGTGTCTACCCCAACAGTGAGAAATTTTAGGTACTTGAACTTTAAGGAATTTGAGATTTGGAAAACGACGTGGGTCGTAGTAGTTAAGAGCTATTGATCGATCACCACCTAAGTAAAGTGAACTTGATAAATGATGGATTGTACGAAGTTAGTTCGGGTTAGAGTATCATGTTGCCCATGTGGGGTGATCGATGAATTACATCAATGGCTATGTAAGGGAGTACCGATGCTAGATATTGCAGTACCAATGCTTGTTTCAGTTGGTGTGATACTAATTGGTCAGTACTGGTACCCACGTGTTTTTTAGTTAAGCTCCGAGCTAAGGATTGGGTAACTTTGGAAGCCGTGAAAAGTAACATCTGATTGTAATTAAAAGGATATAGTGTTGTGATCAAATTTGGGTTCGATGGTTTTTGAAGGACTTTTAGATCTTGTACTGGGTGTTTTAGAGAAAGATATATCAAGGCAAGAGATTCTTCTTTTATGGTACAATGGTCAGTATACAGTGAATCTTAAAAGCGACAGTTTGTGCCAAAATTTTACTGCATGTTTTGGGAAACAATGTGGGGTCGTGTGTTTGAGATAATGATAACTGAGTGACTTGCCATCAGTTGGGAGTCTAACATCGAGCTTTTCAGATTTGTCAAGATGCTTTGATATTCTTTAGTGGAAATTAAATGGATGACCACGCATCTTGTAAAGGATTGGTGAATGCACAATTTTGATGGGATTTTGTTAGGTAATTATATAGTCCTTAGTGGGTACCGTTTGATATTTTTGGCAAGGTGAGGCCCATTTAGAAAGTTTGCTTATGTTGTTTGCGGGTTTAGTTGTACGACACTGTGGTGTGTACATGTTACCTTTTGACTCGAAATTTGAGGTTTTTGACGAAACCTTATCCTTTGGTGGGATTTCATGCAATGAGAGATCGTAACACTCTTACGTGAACTGAGTTATTGGAAGTTGCGTTAGTCTCCGATATGAGTTATCATGTCAAGTTTAAGGTAAATGCTTGAGGCGAGTTGAGACGCCACCTTTTTCCAGAAGTTTGGTACCGAGCAAGCAATGATATTGATAAGGGATGTTGTTAGTGTTAGAATCTCCTTTAGGGAGTCACCGCGGTAGGAATCGTTTAGTTTTGTTTGCAATGGTTGTTTACCCTTTTATCTTTTCAATCTTATGGAGTTGTGGAAGGACTTTGTTGTTCACAAACCTTTTTGGGTCTTACCGTATCAATTTGATCACCATGATGGAGTATTTGTGTGACAGTTTTGGTTGGGGTACTATTGAGTTTTGGTTGTTGTATGTAATGTATCGGACAATGATGAATTCCTTCTATGAGAAGAATCAATTGAGATTATGTTTTTATCGTTGTAAGACAAGGGTTATTGTAGACAAGTGTTGTGGGAAATTAGAGTAGCGCAGCATGAAATCTTTGAGAATGTCAAAGAGTTGTAAGGGTTTGAGCATCTTCATTGGTTTATGAATAAAAATTTCGATAATGATAAGGTGGGAAGAGTAGTAATGGCCCAAATTTTGGGTTAGCGTATCGGGTCTTGGATACGGGTATTGGGCCTTTTGTTGAGAGTTTAAATTAAGTATTTAATTTGGGCCTAGTGGAAATTGGAAGAAATATGAAGTGGGCTTTTATTAATTAGTTTTCATCTTTTATTTGAAGAGTGTGGGAGTTTGAAATTTAAAAGGGGTGAGAAAAAAGTGATAGAGAGAGTGGTAGGTGGGAAAAGAAAAGGTGATATGATGGTGAGAGATTAAAAATAGAAAGATGGGAGAGGAAAAGAGAGAAAGAGCTTTGAATCTCGATCTACCGTCGTCCAAGCCTCTGTTTGTGACACCGTCGGCACTGTTGGAAAGAGCTCGCCGAGATAAGTTGGTCGTTGGTCACCTTGTTACCGTCATCGTCGTCACCGCCATTTGCTGGAGTGAGGGAAGAGAAGTTTCGGGAAGTTTAATCGAGGCAGTTTAGGTGGTCAAAACCTAAATCTAAGGGCAACGGTATGCTCCCCAACGTGGAGACAGCAAGGGAGGATCTCGCCACCGTCGCCCGACCACCGCAAGACTCTCTATGTGCCACCATTGAGGGTGGACGTGCATATGCTAGACAGGTACACCATGTTGTAGTGGACTATGCTACGCTGGATCCTGGTACCGGTTGTACGTGGTCCTTGCTACACCAGATCACTGCATGTGGGTGCACAATGGCTACCGCGCACTGCACCATACAAGATCAGTTGGGCAGCTAGAGCGGTTGACCGAGCTGTTGACTGTTTTCAGAGGATTCTCGATGTTCTGAGTCAGTTGGCACAGTCTGTTTCACCAAATTCAAACCCAATAAGATGTTTCTACACATTTGACCCTTTGAATTCATTAAAGTATGTGATTAAGTGATATATATAATATTAATTGATATATGAGGATTATTTAGGATCGGATATTGAATTAAGTGGAATAGTTGGGAAGCTTGGATAAGGATTTTAGCGATATTGGCTTAAGGTTAGTACACTTCAAACTCTGAAATGCTTTACGAGCATCATAAGTGTAACTGTCTTGCTTGTTAGTGGTTGCGAAATAGGTTGATGATAGATAAGCATGTGTTGAGACTAATATTACGAGACTCAATAAATATTGAGATGCCTGATGAGTTTGAGAATATTCGAGACTATTATGAGCTTTAGAGATCGTGTAGAGTCGTTGCATATTCGTATGATTTTCTGATTGGTTGATTTACATGTTGTGTTGCTTGAATGCTTGAGATATGAATTGGCATGTTCGATAGAGATTATATTAAATTGATTGATAATTTGGTAATATTTGAATAAATGATCAAAAGCCGGTAATTAATATTATTAAATGGAATACGCTAGTAAACAAACCCTAATTACTTTCATAAGCTTTAAGGATCGAATAAAGTGTTGTAAAATCATAATTCAAGGAAATGGTACGAACCAATGAATAGGGTATCGATATGAGCTTCGGCTGTACAGGTACGCGATTAAGGGCCATACTGGTACGACATATACCGATGCCTGTGGAAATTGAGGATTTTCAGTAAGCTATATTAATATCGGTACACGTATGAGTACAAGTACCTAGGGTTACTGCATCGATACTCGTGTTCAAAAAGGTGAGCTTACTATGCGTATAAATGACCAGTAGGTTACATTTAACATTTTTCAAGCTCTTAAGTGTGTAGATAAACCTAAGGAATGCCAAGCTATTGAGCTGATAGAGCCCATTCTCAATGTAGACATAGCACAGTTTTACCAGGGCATAGATGCTGATTCCATGAAGCATGATGATGAAGATATGATGATTGAAGGGTATGAGGAACCAACCATGTTGAATGATGTCATGAGTTATTAAGGGAGATCTAAGCCACTTGAGTTGTCTGGCAGAGATATCGGAGCACCAAAGCCATCTAATGAGGAGCCGATGAACTTGGAATTGAAACAATTTGCCAAGTCACCTTAAACATGCCTCAACATCAAAGGAGAAGAAAGCGGCAAAACCTAAGCTGATAGACTCGATTCCCTCAACCATTTATGCTTGCCAAGTGGTGGAGAAGTTATATTTTGGGTGATGGTGGTGGAAGCAAAAAAATTAAGAATTAAGACACAAGGATTTAGAGTGGTTCAGCTTTCTAACCAAGGCCTACATCCACTACCTTAGCTTTCCCACTAAGGATTTCACCAATTCACTAAGAATTCTTCCCCTTTTCTAGGCTTAGGAGGCAACTGTTACAACCGATCAAAGCTTTATACCCAAAGCTTGATCAAACCCTTTTATACAAAGAGAAAAACAAAGTAAACCAAAATCCCTCTTAAAGGTATGTGTTTGCACTCTAAAGCACTCACCCAAATCCTAATACACTTGAGCATACATTGACAATTAAGCTCAACAAGTGTAGTCGATACAAGAATAGAAAATTTAAGCACTAAGACTTGATTACAATCATAGACAAGTCGGTTTTTGGATCATTAGTTTCTTCAGATGCTTCTTGAGGTCTTTTATACTCCCAATTGAGTTTCTAGCCGTTAGAGACCGTTGGGATTGAATTGAAGCCATTGAGGACTATATTTCCTATAATAAATACTATTCTAGAGCAATACGTATCGATACACGAGTGGCCGTATCGATACAGTCCTCTTTAGGAATGAGCCATTGAGCCTGAAATCATACAGGCGTATCGGTACGCTTATAGGTGTATCTGTACGGCTCTGTTTAGAAAATAGTCGTTGGGGGAGTTTAAACCATAGGCGTATCGATACATATTGAGGCGTATCGAAACGATCCTTCGTGTATCGGTACGGACAAGCCTATAACTATACGGTTTTTGGCTATTGGAAAATTACTGTAGCTGAAACCCTAAAGGGTATCAATATGGGTGTATACCGTATCGGTACGGTTCTTAATAAAACTTGGGTTTGGCTATTTAAATCGTTTTGAATCTTTCCAAAGCCTTATAAAAACACATCAAACATATTTTCAAGTTGTTTGGACTTAAAATCATTTTTGAAATCTTTTCAATTTAGTCCAAAACTATTTTTCAATTATTATATCAAAACAAAAAATCCTAACATAAGCACTACTAGGGTGCTGAGTTCGATAAAAGGTTCTTGAGACCTACAACAAAGAGATACTTCAGTTTTCTAAGGTGGTTGTTCAAAGCCACCATGGCAAAATATTCTCTTTCATTGTGCAATTGAGAGTTTGACATACTCAAAGGCAAGAAATTCTTCGGCCTTCTACGTTGGTTATTCAAACAAAAGATTGCCACAACCTACCACCCACCAACTAAGGGCTAAAGACTAAAGCACTACTGGAAGGAAGTTAGAATAATGCCAAGGAGACCATTCTCCTTACGGAGATTCAGTAAACATTTGTCAACCCATTATGATCATTATAAATAGTTTAGGGGAGTTATTTTCTTTTCAGTACTTAGGATATTTTAGTTTTAAATCTTTAATTTTTGGTTTTATTTTTTTTCTATTTTGAAAGGTTTCTTTGGTTTTTAGCACAGGAAATTATGCCAACAGAATATTTCGAGTTCTGGTGTCAAGACACCAAAGGTTGAATTGGCTTCTTAATTGCCAGCTAATGTTGTGGCATTACTCCTCAGATCTATCAGTGCTAATAATTCCTTCTTCAGAAGTTCCAAAAAGTCGAGAAACAAAACTTGGCACTCTAGCAGTATATTGGGGACAAAGATCGTACCCTGCAGACAACTCTCAAAGTAATATCCGCCAATTCTTTGCCACAATATCTGAATTTCCCATCCAATCTCCATGCAATAAAAGGAATGCCAGCCAGCCCTTAACCTGATCATACTCCAGCCCACCAATCTAATGCCACTGTACTAGTGGAGCATCAAAACCATTCCTCAGGGGAGTCCTCATCCCCTAAATTCTTTACATTCATGTTTTTTTCATTTCTAGCATGCATTACATTTATATATATGTGTGTGTTTTCATGCATCTCATTTTGTGAATATATGTGTTCATGCATTGAGGACAGTGCACACCTTTGGTTTGGGGGTATGTGTTGCCTTGCATCTTTTGCCATGCCATTTATTCATGTTTAAATTTCTGTATACATTCTATTGCCATGTAGATTAGGTATAACCATGCATACCAAACCACTAATTTTTTTGCCAAGGCTTAATTGATCTGATAAGCATAAATGCTAGCAGAGTTAGAACTTGTACTAGTATACACTGTCCAATGATGAAATTGGAAATCTTTAGTTTGCATGGGCCAACATATTAGTAATGTTAGGACTGATTGGCAATTGATCCCTAGTTTAGGTAACTAAAGTCTCACTTAACACGTAGTATGCATCTAGTTCCAAAAAAAACTTAGGACTCTTGAAACTAAACTCAAAATAAAAAAACGATGTCAGGGTAAAAAGAAAGAATAAGGTAACAATGTTTTGCCAAAAGCACGAAAAAATATAACTCTCCTCTACCTTAGAGATAATAAGTAACTTGGGGCTTCATGGTTTGCTCCCTCTTAGTTTTCAAGTCAAAAAATTTAGGGTATGAGTTGAAGAGCAAGCCTAGTAACGTCTGCATTAACATGGGGCTTCACGGTTTAGGGGAGTGTTAAATCCTCAAAAGTAATTTTTTTCCTATATATATTGTCATGCTTTTGCTTGCCTTTGAGTATAGATTCATGCATTTAGTTAGTAAAATCATGCATTTGTATTAAGGAGTTGGGAAACGTTTCTTTTGCCAGATGACATAAGTAGAACATGAGCAGTTGGCAAAGCATAACCCAAAAACCAATAGAGAAATGAAAGGTCGAGTTGGCACTGCAGGATAAAGACTATCAGACTTGGTTGGCAAAAGATTGAAGGCTGATGACGTCAGCCATAGTCAAAACCTGATCAGCTCAAATTCAAAAGAGGATAAAGAGATAAACGTGTTTATCCTATCGTGTAATTAGATTTCAAATTTAAACCCAATTTAGGGTTTCTACATATGCCTATTTAAATCTTAATGATGAGCAAAGGAGATGGATGAAGAAGAGGCTACACCATGGTGAAGAGGGCGACTTGTGGTTCGACTAGGCTAGAGCAAGAGCTTTGAAGCCATTGAAAGGTTGCATCGATGGACCCCCCCTTCTTTGTCCATTTCTCTTTATTCTAGATCTAATTTTATGGTGACGTTCTTTGAAAATGATTTGGTGTTGATGGTTCCCCCAACCATGAACTAATTTCCTTAAGTTGGTTGGGGATGTTTTTGCGATGAAATGCTCAGCTATTTTTAGCTTTTAATAATTAATTACTTTGGCATTTTTGTTTATCTTGCAAGTACTTATTTTCTTACATTGTTTGCCAGATGATAGTTGGCATTGCATGCATATTATCTCTTAACATCTTAACAAAATTGGGGGATAACGATTAATTGCCAAGGTACTAAGGTGAGAAACTTCGATAGAAGATGTTCAAGTAGATGAGCTTACTTCAGAAGTGAGTCAACCCTTTGGGAGTAGAAGATTGAAACTTAATCAAGTTGGTTAATGAGTAACATCACTATAGACATATAGGGCTTAATCATAATTAACTTAGGGTATTCCATCAATAGAGGAAATACTACTTAAAATCTGATCGGCAATAAAACCAAAGTTGAAGTTATTAATCGATGGCATAGCTAGTGTGAAATCCAAGCATCCCGTTGCGTGATTTAAGTGCAACGCAAATGGTGCAAGTATACACGTCGCAAGAAATAAAGTGATAGGTATCGAGTATCATCTCCACATGTACAATGCCCCAGTTTTGGGCCTAGTGGTTTATAGGCTTACTAGACGATCTGGTGGACAGGGTTAGAGATTCGGTTTGGATTCAGGAATGTGAATATTTTTGGTAAAGTCAATTTTGAAAATGGAATTCGGAAATGTGACATTTTAGCTAGTGACCAAAATGTAAAGAATGGAAATTATTTTTAGTGACTGTTTTGTAAAAGGATCAGAACTTTGAATCTTTAAGAAGCTATTTTCCAAAGTCTAATTGATGGGTGTCGAATCCGTCAAAAATAATACATACTTGTTCTTTGGATTTGTAGTAGCAGCAAGTAGGGTCGATCCCACAGAAAATGGTTAAGAAATCAAGTTCACAAGCAATTAAAAGTAAAAATGGGGTTTTGTGTTTGATTTGAAGAAAGCAATTGAATTAAGGAAGAAATCTATATAAGATGAAACTCTAGTCAAGGTATAACTTGTAATATTAAATCAAGAATTTAGATCATTGACCCACAAAAGGTAAATCAACATCAACTTCAAATAGCTTGATTTTAGATTAGATGAATACCACCAAATAACCTAAATCTCTTCTAAGATAGATAACCAATTAAATACCATCAAAAGATTAACTCTTATTATTAATATTAAATTCCTAGATACCATTAAAGAATTATAATCTATCAAATAGCATTAATGATCTTTAAGAGACCCAAAACACATATTCTTCCTAAGCATGAACCTATTAACTTATTAAGAACATGAATTCATACCTTTAGAAATCAAACCCGAATTTCTTTACCACTTGTATCATATACCATTGAATTGGTTGTAACATATATTTAACCAAATATATACATGAAGATGAAGCGCAAAAGTTATGAAAATACTTGAATAAAGATGAAGATAATTTGGGAACAAGAAATCTCACTAAAAACTTGAAATAATATCCTTGTATCTACACTTGACTAGAAAAGAAGGGTTTAGCCACTCATGGTGGTTGATAGCTACAAGAGAAGAGGGGAGAGGGTTTCGACTAGACTAGGGTTTCTCCTTTGTATTTTCTCTTAACCCTTTGATCTATATTTATAGGGAATAAAGGGAAAGATTTTACATTAAATAGAACAACCCTAACTACTTTTAATTATGGAAAAAGTAGAAGTCCTCTTTGTAGTAGGATTGCTTGCCCTCCAAGTAAAAATTTGCTTGTTCTCTAGGCCCAAATCTGCCTTGCGCCTCGTATTTTCGCGGAAACAGTATTGCTGTGGCAAGTGCAACTTGCCAAGGTAATTAAGGCAGTTTATGAAGAGCTTGCCTTGGCAATTAACAAGAATTTTGGAGGTGACACCTAAATGGTGCTAAAACTCGGCTTTTACGTATAAAACGTCATTAAGGCCCAAAAACACCTACAAAACCAAATAGGAACCAAATCAAGGTCTTTAAGATAGATTAATGTGCTAAAACATAGGATTTAATATGTGAAAAACATGCAAATATATGACTTATCATATACCCCTACACTTAGATTATGCTTGTCCTCAAGCATATTGAAATTCAAGATCTAGGGTCCTTTTGGTAATGAAGAAGGGATAAGAGAAGTAATAAATCATGATTTGCAAATTAGCACAAGCAAATAATATCTCAATTAATTATCATGAAGTCAAGATGGAATAAAATCAAACATCATCGCAAAGGATTCACTCAATATCTCTCAAAGTGTTTAAGGGACAACAACACTCAAGTCAAAGCATGAAAAGATACTTACCATAAGCTTGAAAATATATCAAATCTCCACCATTTAGCTAGGATGAATCACAAGATCAAAAGGTCTTTAAATTTGTTGTAATGGGGCTTAGGACAAGGTATTATAAGAAAGACTTTTGACTTTTTGAATCGAAGAACTTGACACTCTTTTTCCTCTTTTGTATCAAGCTTTTGCACAAATTTATTTTTGGGAGAAACAAGGATTCAATCTTTTTCACACCTTTTGTCTTTTATTTTGAATTTTCTTTTTGAACAAGACAATTTTCTCTTTGATTTTTTTCTTTTCCTTGTTTTTCAAGATTCTCTCCCTTTTCTTTTTTCTTTTGCTTGATTTTTCTCTTTCAAGTAAGGAAATTGTGTAGTTTTTCGATTTCGGGTGCAAATTGGGGAAATCAACAAAAAGGAATTAGGCTTGTAATGTGGTTAATTTCTAAACAAAGGGCTTAGGCTCAAAAGTGGTTCTCTAATGGTCATATTTACCTAGGTAGGCTTTTTGGATCAAGGTTCATACCTAAGTGCCTTAATCATCTCAAGTAATTCAATCCTGCAATGTGGTCTTGATATGCATAACATCACAAGTTCTAGAAGAAATCCAATCATGCTTGACAATCACTCAATGAACAAAAATATAAAGTACAAGATATATGCTTATTAAGGCTCAAGTCTCACAAAGTGGTTTGTTGTGTCCGATTTTTATCCATCCGACCATCAAATCAATTAATATGAGAAACGATTTGCATGTCTAACAAGATCTAATCAATCCTATTTTACTTCCCATATCAATCTCATCTTTAACTAGGGATCCAATTTTCTTAAAAATCTCAACATGTTAAGTTCAAGAAAAATTTTCATGTGAAAGTAACACTCAAAGTCATCAAGAAGCATGCAATTTCACACAACTATATCTCATGGTTTTAGCACAAATTAAGCACATCAAACTTAACTCCCCCCCACACTTGAACCTAACATTGTCCTCAATGTTCCCTAACCTACATGCAGAAAATAAAAGAAAGCAATTAAAAAGTGAAAGGAGAAGTGTGGTCCCTTATGCGGCATGCGGCAGTAGGGGTGTAGGGTGTGGTGGTATGATATCTGCGTGCTCGAAGTATGCCCTTTGGTTTGCCTTAAGACCGACTGAGTTGCCAGGGCAACTGAATTTGCCACGGGTACTGGAACTTGTGTGATTGTCGTAGCAACTGGGATTGAGTTTTGAATTGTGGGCATGCCTTATTCTAGTCAAGTTTTCCTAAAAAAAATAAAAATTGCAGAGATTAAATGAAACAAAAATATAAAACTTCAACTAAAACCATAATAATAATAATAATAATAATAATAATAAAATCATGGGTTGTCTTCCAAGAAGCAGATTTCTTTAACGTCTTTGGCTAGACGTAACTCCCTTTAATCCTCATATTGTGGTGAGAAGATGTTCGTCAGGTGGTTTATCCTTGATGGAATTGAACACTTCTACTTTCCATGGTTGGTGCATTAGAGGCTTGTCGGGAGGCTTGGCATGTTGGTGTGTTAGAGGCTTTCGGGAGGCTTTGCATTGATTGGATTGATTCCTGGATCCCAGTTGATGTTCACCACTATGACTAGATCAACTCCTATCTTCCATAGGTTTGGGCCATCCCATAGGTACGGCTTCGCGTCGCATTTGATCTTGTCTTTCTTAACCTGTGATGTACATGTTGAAAATGTCTTTGTCACAAAAAAGTATGCGATGTCCGCATACCATGGTATGATGTCTTTGTACGCAAGGAGTTGTCCTCGGGTTTTATCACAATCAAGCTCTTTGATGGTTTCCTGCATTGGAGAGTTAGTAACATCTAAGGCAATAATGAACATACATCCTCATTATGTGTCATGGCATCATAGATGTTGAATTTTATGATTTTGCCATCAAATTCCATGGTAAGTAGTCCATCATGCACATTAATATTTGTTCTAGATATTTTCAAGAATGGTCTTCCTAACAAAATTAAATTAGGACTAGATGAATCTTTTTCCTCCATATCTAAAATATAAAAATCAGCAGGAAATACAAGCCCATTAACTTGCACCAAAACATCATCCAAAACACCTTTCGAATAAACATTCGACCTATAGGCAAGCTGTATGATCACACATGTATCTTTAAGAGGACCTATAGGCATAACATTAGTAGATGCTCCTAAATCTAACATGGCTTTCTCAATTTTTATGCTTCTGGTTTGATAAAGGATAGTGAACATACCTGGATCCTTAGACTTTTCAGGGAGTTTCCGTTTAAGTATGGTGGATACGTTCTTACCCATTCTTACCTTTTCATTGCCATTCAACTTCCTCTTATTGGTGCATAATTCTTTGAGAAATTTTGCATATCGAGGTATTTGTTTTATAGCATCAATCAATGGAATATTTACCTGGACCTTGCAGAATGTCTCAAGAATTTCTTTTTCTTGCCCTTCTTTCTTGGTCTTTGAGAACCTTTAAGGAAAAGGTGGTTGAACAACGATGGGCTGAATTATCTTGCTTGTGTCAACATCTTCCTTGCCTAGTTCAACTTTGTGCGCTTTTCCATCTTTTTCGGGAAAAGGGGTTTGCCAAAATTTTGTTCGTTTGCTAGTCTTCCCTTCTTCCTTTACGTCGTCCTCCTTGGGTGAAGAATCAAACAACTTGGAAACAAGACCATTTGAATTACCTGGGAAATGGTAATTGTTTGGGCAACTGGGAATGGTGCGATTGCCTGGGCAATGGCACCAATTTTTGCTGGGTTGAAGAATCCTGCAAATTCTTTTCACTTCTCAAAGTAATTGCATTCATATTTTGTTTCGGATTCACAATAGTTTGAGAAGGTAACTTACCTCAAGTTTTGGATTGACTAAGAGATGAGCAATTTGACTTACTTGGGTTTCAAGATTTTTAATGCTTGACCTTGTCCCTTGTTGGAATTGCTCGAGGTTGTGAGCAAGCTTGTGTACGACATCCTCCAATGGTGGTTTTGTCGATGAAGATGGTTGCGCAAAATTCCCTTGTTGATTGTTCCTTTGCCCATAGCTCAAATTTGGATGTTCTTTCCAGCCCGGAGTATATGTATTTGAGTACGGATTGTACTTCTTTTGTCCGTAAAATCCTCCTATGGCGTTGGCTTCTTCAGTGCTCTCTTCTTGGAGTGTGGGGCACATATCAGTTGCATGATCTTGCCTTGTGCAAATCTCACATGCCTTGACTTGATGCGCATTACCTAATGTTAATTTTCCAGCAAGAGAAGTTAGATTCAAAATCTTACTTTCAAGGGAAGAAATATTTACCTCATTCACATGTCGAGAGACGGTGTCATGTTTTGAGCCGAATTGTTAAGAGTTCGCGACCATAATGTTGATGAGGTCTTTGGCTTGGGTAGGCATCTTGTTCACAATTGCACCTCTACTTACGGCATCCATCATTCTTCTCTCCATGGGTAATAAACCCTCATAGAAATATTGGATGAGTAATTTGTCAGACACTCCATATTGTGGATAGCTTGCACAAAGTTTCTTGAATCAGTCTCAATAATCATGAAGCGTCTCAGAATCTTTTTGTCAAACTCCACAAATCTCTTTTCTAATGTTGGTTGCTCTTGATGCCAGAAAATATTTTTTGAGGCGGAGCTTTGCCATGTTCGTCCATGTTTCAATCGATACGGATGGTATGTAATACAACAAATCATTGGCATGGTCGACTAGTGAGAATGGAAACGCCCTTAGCTTGACTTCATCAACGGTGACATTGTGGGGTTTCATGCTCGAGCACACCACATGAAATTCCTTAAAGTGTTTGTATAGATTATCATTCTCGCGACCCCTAAAAGTAAGAAGAAGATGAATTAGTCCAGATTTTAATTCGAAAGGTACTTCAGGTTCTTGGTAATTAATGCAAAGAGGTTGTGGGGCGATCTCGGGGGCTGTAAGTTGGCGAAGGGTTTGTTCAGCCATGTTGTTGGTTTGAGTGTTCTTCTAGTCAGCTTTCAAGTCTCCTTGTGTGTTCGCTTGTTTGCTTTGCTTCGCTTCCTTCCTTAGTCATCTTTCGGTTTTGTCAATATTAGGATCAAACAAAAGATTTTTGTTTGCAAGAGAAGAGCGAAGCATAAAAGTAGAAAAGAAAGAAGAAAAAAATCAAAAAATGAAAAATAAATAATAAATAATAAAATAAACTAAATAAATAGTGAACTTGGCTTCTTGACACCATTCCCTTGCAACGGCGCCAATTTTTGATGGGTGTCAAATCCGTCAAAAAATAATACCTACTTGTTCTTTGGATTTGTAGTAACGGCAAGTAGGGTTGATCCCATAGAGAATGGTTAAGAAATCAAGTTCACAAGCAATTAAAAATAAAAAGGGGGTTTTGTGTTTGATTTGAAGAAAGTAATTGAATTAAGGAAGAAATCTATATAAGATGAAACTCTAGTCAAGGTAGAACTTGGAATATTAAATCAAGAATTTAGATCATTGATCCACAAAAGATAAATCAACATCAACTTCAAATAGCTTGGTTTTAGATTAGATGAATACCACCAAATAACCTAAATCTCTTCTAAGATAGATAACCAATTAAATACCATCAAAACATTAACTTTTATTATCAAGATTAAATTCCTAGATACCACTAAAGAATTATAATCTATCAAATAGCATTAATGATCTTTAAGAGACTCAAAGCACATATTTTTCCTAAGCATGAACCTGTTAACTTATTAAGAACATGAATTCATACCTTTAGAAATCGAACTCGAATTTCTTTACCACTTGTATCAAATACCATTGAATTGGTTGTAGCATATATTTAACCAAACATACACATGAAGATGAAGCACAAAAGATATGAAAATACTTGAATAAAGATGAAGATAATTTGGGAACAAGAAATCTCACTAAAAACTTGAAATAATATCCTTGTATCTACACTTGACTAGAAAAGAAGGGTTTAGCCACTTATGGTGGTCGACGGCTACAAGAGAATAGGGGAGAGGGTTTCGACTATACTAGGGTTTCTCCTTTGTATTTTCTCTTCACCCTTTGATCTATATTTATAGGAATAAAGGGGAAGACTCTACATTAAATACAACAACCCTAACTACTTTTAATTATGGAAAAAATAAAAGTCCTTTTTGTAGTAGGATTGCTTGCCCTTCAAGTAAAAATTTGCTTGTTCTCTACGCCCAAATCTGTTGTGCGCCTGGTATTTTCGTATAAATATTATTGTTGTGGCAAGTGCAACTTGCGAAGGTAATTAAGGCCATTTATGAAGAGCTTATCGTTGCAATTGGAACTTGCCTTGGCAATTAACAAGAATTCTGGAGGTGACGCCTAAATGGTGCTAAAACTCAAATTTTATGTATAAAATGTCATTAAGGCCCAAAAACACCTGCAAAACCAAATAGGAACCGAATCATGGGCTTTAAGACAGATTAATGTGCTAAAACATAGGATTTAGTAAGTAAAAAACATGCAAATATATAACTTATACTAATATCATAATTTTCTCCTTAATTGGTTATTTTTAAAAGGGTTTTGGAAAATATAAATAGGTTGGGAGAATTAATTTTTTAATTAATTGTTTAAACAAATTTTACATAACTACCTTTTCTCCAAAAGATTTTCTCTCAAATTCTCTATAGCCAAACACTCTCTTCTTCTTCAAAATCTTCAGGTGACTTCTTGATTTCTTCAATCTTTTTATGGCAAATGAGTTCTTAATTGTTTCCTATCAAAACCTCATTGTTTTAATCTTGTTTTCTCATGTAAATCAAAAGAGTTAAGGAGGGAAGTCAACATTAGAGGTGAGATTTGTCCTTCTCCTCTAATGTATGGTTCTTTACTGAAATTCTCAAGTTATTGATCCTTTATAAATGTTTTCTAATGAGTTTTAATGATTAAATTATGGAAAATGGTTAAATCAAGGTTTAAGTGATATTATTATATGATTTTCGAATTGGATCTGTTTTGCTGAGTTCTTGACTGGTTTTAGTCAAGATTTTTGTTTTTAATAATGTTAATTGATTGATTTTAACATTGGAATCCCAAAGTTATATGAATCTCTAATTTCCTAGGTTTCTAGTTATGTGTTTTTGAGAAGTTGTGGAGGTTTAATGTGTGTTGGAGATATAAGGATTGGTTTGGATTTTTTTGAATGTCAATTAATGTTAATTGATGGGTTGAAATGTTAGATTGTGGTTGGGTTGAGTTTAGGTTGAGTTGGAATGTGTTTTCAATTGTTTTCGAAAGACGTTTGATAGTTGTTTGTGAGGCGAAGTTGTGGAATTGAGTTTTTGGGATTATGAATGCATGATGATGCATTAATCCTTTGTTTTTATGTGATTAAAACATGGGAGAGTGATCCTAAGGTCGTCGTAGTAGCTTTGGAGGCTTCGGATTCTTGTTTTTGCATAAGCGATTAAAGCTTTACATTGTCGGTGAGTGAGAATGTGGATTTCATCTTTGAAATGGTTTAAAGGTGATTTATGGGAGTTTAAACTTAGCTTGAAATGCTGGTTTGAACTCAGAAGTAAGTATAAAGATATTTGCCCCTCGGTCGTGCTTTTACGAAATGGATTTTATGCATTTGTTTTGAATTACATGGTACCTACTGTTTAAGCATGTTTTGAGTATGTTATATACTGATTTTGAACATGAAATGATGATGGATACACGTAGTAAGATGTCCATGTAATTATGAGTTATACTTGTTTTAAAGCATGGTTGTTGCTTTGGAAATGGTTTTGAATTAATGCATATAAAAACAGTGAGGTACATGGTTAATAATGAATTATATTGGCAAGTGATGTGATTTAAAATGTTATCAGATATAGTTGGTCAACCATAGAATTGATAGTGCACTATAAAAAGTCATCTCAAATATTGAGGGGTTTATACGGTGTAACAAATACTCCATCCAAGTACCCTAACGATTGAGGGGCTTATGGTGCTAAAAACTCCCGTTAGTGGGTTAAGCGTCTAATCGATGATTGGGGCTGGTCTCCTTGGGGTTATAATCGTCGGCTGTGAATGTACCATGATTGTGATTGTATCGTTATTCTGGTTGAAATGGCTTGAAGTATTGAGAGGACACTTGTTGAATCCGTGTACCCGATGAACTATTTTGTAAAAGTGGAACTTGGTTTATGATCACCTGAAAGACAATATAATTGTTGATGTATCATGTTAATGGATGTTAATGTATAATGTTGGTTTATACATGTTTTACTCTTTAAGATTTGCATATGGTAGTTGATAAGTGTGTAAAAGTACTATTTTTCTTGCCCTTTTTACTCATATTATTGTAAGGCTTAGGCTCATCTTAGTTGCATTCATAGTCATTTATGCATTAATTCTGAGTTTCTTTCAAATTGATAAGCTTAATATCACATTGTGGTTGTTTTTGTGGAAAGAGATGCTGCTGGTGTGTAATGTCTTGTGCAGGGTAGGATTGTCGTGGCAATCAAAAATTGCCGAGGCAAGTAAGGGAGATTACTGCAGGGTCTACCAAGGCAATCGAAGTTGTTTTCTGAAAGCCAGGCCGAGCTGGTTGCCGAGGCATGTCAGGATAAGTCCACCTCATCCGAGATAAGTACGAAAATTAAGGAATAAAACCCAAAAATCTGGACTTTCCATGCAGAGTTATAAGGAGATAAAAAGACAGATTTGCTTAGAGTTTAAGGATAAAGATAAAAGGGATTTAATATCTCTTTTAATCCAACTTAAAATCATCTTCATCAACAACAAATATAACCTAATAATCCCCTATAAATAGAGACAAATCATAACCTTCAATTGAGAGAAACGACTAGAGAGAGAGATCGCACGACAACTCCATCTTCTTCTTTATTTTTCATGCGATCCATGGCTGGGAGTTTTTCCTTTGTATATCTTTCGAACCCAGCCATGAATTGATGTAAATTGGCTTGGGTTATTGTGTTTATGTGGTTGTGAAAACGTTTGGATTTGTTTAGGTTTTTGGTTGCAATTTAAATTCAAAGTTTGTTCATTCTTGGTTCTTAATTTGATTGCGAGTGAATTGCGAGAGGTTCTCGTAAATTCATCCATTTATCTAATATCGGGAGAGTTAGATTCAAGAAACGAATGAGCATGGTTTTCATTCAAGCGACCATTGGTGAAGACTAATCCAACTTAGGAATAAGTTACAGATTTCAACAGCTAAGAGAAGCATAAGATCGGTTGTTGTTCACCCATGGTTAACGAATGGATGTATCACCAAGGCATGCACAATTGACCAGCATTTTGAGTTAGGGATAACAAGAAGCCATTGAAGAACGCTTCACCGAGCTTTGAAGGAAGTCGCCAGTTGCCAAGGCAATTGACGAATTGCCCAGGCAATTCAACTGGTTCTAATTACCAAGAGAATTGAGTGGCTTCAGCTACCAATTACTACAACAATCCTTCCAACAATCACACCACTACTCACGATAACCCGACCTACTCTCTAATCAATTACTCTTTCCATTTATTCATATTTACTTATTTTATTCATCACTATCAATCTATTTCTTTTACAACGCATTAACTTAAGCAAAGTGGCCCAAACCAATCCCTGAGGTGATATCATGTGTTGTTGAAGGTATCGCCTTGAAAGACGGTGATGCAGTTCGGATGTAAGGGTAAGCTTAGTCCGAGGTTTACTGGACCGTATGAGGTTGAGGAGCATGTAGGTCCTGTGGATTATCGTTTGATTTTGCCTCCTAAGTTGGAGAAGGTTCATGATGTGTTTCATGTGTTGATGTTGCGGAGGTATCGGTTGGATCCATCGTATGTTGTGTTGGTGGAGGATATGGAGTTGTGACTGAGGTTGTCCTTTGATAAGGAACCTGTTGAGATCATTGGTTTGAGTAGTAAGTTCTTCGTGGCAAAACGATTGAGTGTGTGGAGGTGTTGTGGTGACACCATGGAGTTTATGAGGCCACGTAAAAGAGTAAGGTGGACTTGATGAGATAGTTTCTGCATTTGTGTCTTTGGATAAAATTTTGAGGGCAAAATTTCCTAAGTGAGGGAGAGTTGTAATGCCCCGATTTTGGGACCAGCATTTTATAGGCTAACTAGACGGTCCGGTAGACCGGGTTAGAGATTTGGGTTGAATTCAGGATTAAAATCGGATTAAATATTTTGAGTGAGAAAATATTTGGTAAAAATATCTAAAAATAATTATTTAATATGTGAATATTTTTGGTAAAGTCAATTTTGAAAAATGGAATTTGGAAATGTGACATTTTGGCTAGTGACCAAAATGTAAAGAATGGAAACTATTTTTAGTGACTGTTTTGTAAAAGGATCAGAACTTTGAATCTTTAAGGATCTATTTGCCCAAAGTCTAGTATCAGAGTTTTCTCCTTAATTAGTTATTTTTAAAAGAGTTTTGGAAAATATAAATAGGTTGGGAGAATTAATTTTATAATTAATTGCTTAAACAAATTTTATGTAACTACCTTTTCTACAAAAGATTTTCTCTCAAATTCTCTCCAGCCAAACACTCTTTTCTTCTTCAAAAGCTTCAAGTAACTTCTTGATTTCTTTAATCTTTTTATGGCAAATGAGTTCTTAATTATTTCATATCAAAATCATAGTGTTTTAATCTTGTTTTCTCATGTAAATCAATAGAATTAAGGAGGGAAGTCAACATTAGAGGTGAGATTCATCCTTCTCCTCTAATGTATGGTTATTTATTGAAATTCCCAAGTTATTGATCCTTTATAAATGCTTTCTAATGAGTTTTAATGATTTAATTATGGGAAAATGGTTAAATCAAGGTTTAAGTGATATGATTATTTGATTTTCGAATTGGATATGGTTTGATGAGTTCTTGATTGGTTTTAATCAAGATTTTGATGTTTAATAATGTTAATTGATTGATTTTAACATTGGAATCCCTAAGTTATGTGAATCTCTAATCTCCTAGGTTGCTAGTTATGTGTTTTTGAGGAGTTGTGGAGGTTTAATGTGTGCTGGAGATATAAGGATTGGTTTAGATTGTTTTTTAATGTCAATTGATGTTAATTTATGGATTGAAATGTTAGATTGTGGCTGGGTTGAGTTTAGGTTGATTTGGAAGGTGTTTTCAGTTGTTTTCAAAAGGTGTTTGATAGTGTTTTGTGAGGCGGAGTTGTGGAATTGAGTTTCTGGGATTATGAATGCATGATGATGCATTAATCCTCTATTTTTATGTGATTAAAACAAGAGAGAGTGATCCTAAGGTCGTCGGAGAAGCTTCGAAGGCTTTGGACGCTTGTTTTTATATCAGCGATTAAAGCTTTGCATTATCAGTGAGTGAGAACGTGGATTTCAGCTTTGAAATGTTTTAAAGGTGATTTATGGGTGTTTAAAATTAGCTTGAAATGTTGGTTTGAGCTCATAAGTAAGTATAAAGAGATTTCCCCACCGATCGTGCTTTTACGAAATGGACTTTATGCACTTGTTTTGAATTACATGGTACCTACTATTTAAGCATGTTTTAAGTATGTTATATACTGATTTTGAACATGATATGATGATGGATGCACGTGGTAAGTGATCCATGTAATTATGAGTTATACTTGTTTTAAAGCATGGTTGTTGCTTTGGAAATGGTTTTGAATTAGTGCATATAAAAACAGTGAGGTACATGGTTAACAATGAATTATATTGGCAAGTGATGTGATTTAAAATGTTATCGGATATTGTTGGTCGGTCATAGGATTGATAGTGCACTATAAAAAGTCACCTTGGATGTTGAGGGGTTTATACGGTGTACCGAATACTCCATCTAAGTACCCTAACGGTTGAAGGGTTTATAGTACCGAAAACTCTCGTTAGTGGGTTAAGCGTCTAACTAATGATTGAGGTTGGTGTTCTCGGGGTTGTAATTGTACCCGGTTGTGAATGTACCACGATTGTGATTGTTCGTTATTCCGGTTGAGATGGCTTGAAGTGTTAAGAGGACACTTGTCGAATTCGTGTATCCGATAAACTATTTTTTGAAAGTGGAACTTGGTTTATGATCACTTGAAAGCCAATATACTCGTTGATGTATCATGTTAATGGATGTTAATGTATAATGTTGGTTTATACATGTTTTACTCTTTAAGCTTTGCATATGGTAGTTATGCATGGGAAGGCTTAAATCGAAGATTAGCAATGGGATTTGTTGTTGATCCATGATACATGTGGCATGTGGTTTAATATGCTGGTTTTTGAAAGTGTTAAGTGCATGGTTTTCAAGGCATGATGTTTTAAATAATGATTGAAATGGTGATTTCATTGTGGTTTTGGAAAATGGTTTAAATGCATTGATGGTGTTGTGTTTTGAGAGCTCCTCATTAAGCCTTGTGTGCTTACTCTCTCTTTGTCCATCAATACAATGAATTGAAGGTTAGAGGCAGCGAGCAAACGAGGGGAAAATCCAAGGACTTGAGTAACGAGAAAGTACGATTTCTAACTAGACTTTTAGTAATAAAGGCAATGGGGTTCGTTATTGATTTTGGGATGGTTTGGTTTAAACTCTCTGTTTTTACATGTTTGATATGTTGTTTTAAGGTTGTAAATGGCCTTTAATGCTTGGCATGGCTTTGGGATTTACAATTTATGCTTTAATTGACTTGGTTTTAGGAAGCATGCCTCTAGTTTACCATTTGAAGTTTAAAGCCATGTTGTGATGTTAATTCTGTGATGCTTTGGTAGGGATCGACCCTTGATGTTATGCTTATGTTTGAAGAATGTTGGAATGTTGTCGTAGCCTTGAAAGCTTGTAAAATCAGCAAAATTGGACATTTCAAGTCCAAGCGTATCGATGCGCATGTCCCCATATCGATACAGGTAAGTTGTTTTAGGCATAGTGTTTCGGTACGCGGGGAACTATTTCAGTATGGGCAAGAGTAAATTGGCAAGGCATATCGATACGCATAAGTCGTACCGATACGGTTTTGAGCTACTAAAATTTGATTTTTGAAAAATTCCAAACCGTACCGACACACTTGCTCATGTACCGATATAGGCAGCCGATAATTTAGTTACTGAGATGCCTGGAAGTTTCTGTTTCTTTCGTTTTAGTCCCTGAATGTTATGAATGTAATTGGATGAGTTTGAACGATCATTTTGAGCTGGTATTTGACATGTGAGCATGAAACCTAACTAATTAAGGATTAGTAAACTTAAAATGGGTTAAGTCCATTTAGTTTTCCATAATTTCAATTTGGTACCTAAATTGTAATTGTGAGCAATTGGATGTCAATTCTATGCGCGATTGAGTTGATCTTTCATCTGCTGCTAAAATGCACACCATAGGTTAATATGTTGCATCTAGATAAGATAAAAAGGAAAAACGGGCATAATTTAAGTTAATCTTTACGGGTTTGTTTCAGCAAACCCAATGTATCTCGTTCGGTTCGGTCATGCGACTAGACCGGGTTGAGGGGGTTACAACATGGATTGGTTTGGGCCATTTTGCTTAAGTTATTACATAAAAAATATTTTTGGAAGTGATAGATGTCAAGTAAAATAAACTAAGTAGATTAAAGTAAAAAAAGAGAAGTAATCGATATGAGAGATCAGGTCGGGTTATCGTGAGCAGTGGTGCGATTGACGGATGAATTGTCGTGGCTTGTAATTGCTGAGGCAAGTCAATTGCCGTGGCAACTGGGTTTAGATATATGTCGTGGAAACTAGGTCATGATATATGCCATGGCAACTGTGTTTTGATGAATGTCGTAGCAATTGAATTTCCTCCTTCAATGTTTGGCAAAGTGTTCTTCAATGCCTTCGTGTTAGCCCTAATCAAAAAACTAGTGTTTGCGCATGCCTTGGTGATACATCTCTGTGTTAACCTTGGGTGGGCAACACCGATCTTGCACTTCTTTTATCCGTTGAAATTCGATTCTTATTCTTAAGGCGAATTAGTTTATACCAACGTTCGTTCAAATGGAAATCGTGTTCACTCGTTTCATGAATCTAACTCTCATGAGCCTAGATAAATGCATACACTCGAGTTTCTTTCCCAATTCCCTCAAGGTAAAAATCAAGATCCAAGAATGAACAAATAATGAAATTTATTGAACCAAAAACCATTCATTCGTCCCTTACATCAACAAAACCCGATAACCCAAGCCAAATTAAACTAGTTCATGGCTGGGTAAAAAGAAAATACAAAGGAATAAAACTCAGACATAGAAGGATTGCACGATACAAGATAAAAGAAATGGGGAAGATGAACTTCTCCAATCTTTGTTGATGGTTGGGCGCAAATACCCCTTTTAGATCTGATCTCTCTCTCACAATCGAATCCCCTTCCATTTGTGATTTGATCCATATATATAGGGTGTTGTGATCAGCTTTTTGATGATAGGAATGAGTTTGAATTAATTTGAATTAGAGATAATTAATCTCTTTTCTCTTGATCTGCAGCAGGTCTTTAAATCTGAATCTTTATCCAATATGACAAGGATAATGTTGGAGATAAAGCTGGAAATTCTAATCCTTATCCAGAACATGCCACGGCAATCCTCTCGGCAAGTCATCCTGCACAGAAAAAGGACAAAACCACAATGATTTCTCCAGAAAATAGCAAAGTGCAAGGCCAAGCCCAATAAACGGAAGGAGTACAAATTTATGCATAAATAACTACAAATGTAAATAAATGGGCCTAAGTCTAAACAACAATCTAAGCAAAAAAATGTATAAAATACAGTACTTTTTCACACTTATCACACCCCCAAAATTGAAATATTGTTTGTCATCAAGCAATGCAAAACACTAACAATTACCTACCAAGGCATTTACCACCAAAAACATGCTTCTTACCTGACTTCAATCCTCAAAATCGTGGCACGAAGAATTGATTACCTTTCGATCGTTGAAAAGCACAAAGGATTACTCAAAATTAAACTACAATGCTTAGTGAAAATGTGTGTGCGGAGTTGTGTACAAGTCAATCAACAGGATTCCAAGCAAACCTTAGGTTTATTATTAACTTGTCGAGGCAATTAATTCCGCTAGAGCTAGTTTAGGCACCTCTAGCAATTTCTTTTAAATTAAATCAGCTAGAACCAGATGGGCACCTCTAGTAATAAGTTATATTTATTTATTTTATTGGCTAGATCTAGTTAGGCACCTCTAGCACATTTTCCAATTTTAATAACTTGTAGTTTACTAGGTCTCCCTCAATCAACAAGTCACAACAGTGTCAACATAAGCAGCATCATAACAAAATTCCAAGTAAACTCCATGCTCACCCTAAAATCTAAGGTTTTCTCATCTAAGCGTAGTGGCAAAATTCATCCTAGAATATCACAGTTGGTTTCGGTAGTTTCATCAGGTAATTGTTATGGCAAGTAACATATGCAAACTAACATGAGACAAACAAAATGAATGCAAACGACCATGAGACAAACAACAACAAAACAAGGCAATCCTCCCCCAAACTCGAGTGAAGCATTGTCCTCAATGCATGAAAAAAAAACAAAAAAGAATAATAAAATGCAAATGAGTTAATTGGAGAGGTCTTCACGTCGAATTTGAAGTGTTATTTGGGCCGTTTGTTTGATGCGTTTGTTGTCTCGCCTTGTTGGTGGTGGTAGAGTTGGTGCATGATTACATTCTGTAATTTCCTCGACCTCACCAACAGGCTCACCCTCCTTCTTAGCTTTGTCCAGTGGTAAATTTGGACTCTGCAATGTTGCATTTGATGGTACATCCGGAGGTGGGAACATTGACGATGTAGAGGTGGTGTCTTCAAAATCTTGAAAAAGGTACTATACAATTTGAATTATCCTTCAATATAACGCGCCCTAGAGCGATATCTCGATCCTTCACAAAGCACCAGAACAGCTGCGGCTTCGCTTCCAATTGATCCAATCGTTGCAACAGTGGACGAACAAGGATAGCTGGCACCTGAGGAATTGCCGCGACATGTGCACTACACCCTAAATTAAATTCCCCAAATAATGGGGCTGCAAATGCTCCCCTAATAGGCCATGTGGCTCCACCACTGGTTGAAAGTGATTACAATAGAATACATGTTCATATTTTTTTAATTCTTTGGTAAGACGCATACCTTGTAGCAAAGTTATTCGAATCTAATATTCTAAAATAAACATTATCTCTTTTAACTGAGATCACTTACTAAATTCTATAAGAAAAATCTTGTTAATTTAAGGAAAAATACATGATGCACTGGCAGTGAAACACATTTTGTTTCCACAAGTGCTCTAATTTTAGGGGTTATAGAACTAGTTTAGGGTTTAGGGTTTATAGTTTAAGGGTTTTGGTTTAGGGGTTTAGAATTTAGGGTTTAGTGTTAGGGTATATGGTTTAGGTTTTAGGGTAATATGGTAGGGATTTAGGTTTTTACCTATAATACCTAAATTCTAACTCTAAAATCTAAATTCAAACCACAATCCCTAAATTCAAAGTAGATAAACCTAAACCCCTAAACTATAAAGTCCAAACTAAATCTCTAAACCCTAAAATTAAGGCGTTAGTAGAAATAAAATATTTATACCGTCAGTGCATGGTATAATTACCCTTAATTTAAGGGTATAATTAATATTTGAATTTAATATCTATCCAATACCTAAGATATTTATTCAAAGTTGATGATAGAAAATGGTGAGGTGATAAGAAAACAAGGTCGAAATGGTTAAAAGGGAAATCAAAGGTGTGAGGCCTCATCTCATCTATTGTCTGATTTGTTGTACGATTACATTCGGCACGTGTATATATATAAATTGTAAAGTCACAACATTATTGTTGTTTTCTCCCCCAACTACCCAAATGAAAAACTGTCCACGAATCTCTTTTCCTCCGTAACTTTTGCCATTGTAGGGTTCTTGTAAAAGACAACTGAATAGATGTTACTTAGTATTTTTTTTTCTATGTAATGTGTATATTATTAAAAAGTTAATAATATATAAATAATACTAAAAAATATATAAATAAATATTACTTTATAATTATATATTATTAAAAAGATTATTTTTACTATCTTTAATTATTTTACAAATATAGTTCATACAATTTATAGATGGACTCACAACTTGTTGTGTTTATGCTTCTAAGAATTAAAGAGTTTATTGGGAGCTTTTTAAAGTGTTTTTTAATCTTTGGTTTTGTACATAAAAGTGCTTGTTGGTGAGAACGATTGTAAAATCTTCTTATACCGAAGAAATTGAACTTTGAGTGTGACTCAATAAATTATTTGTTTATTTTTTCTGCCATTTTATTCTCTAAATCAAAGGGCGTGGGTCAAATTTATTCATCGAAAAAATACAACATTTCTCAAAATTTTAAAAAGTATTGTTTAAGTAATTTGTTATAGGGTTTAATTTTTACACAAGCTTGCATATTTATACTATAAATCTAAATCTTAAATTACTAACCTTAAACCCTAAAAAACTAAACTACAAACTCTAACCTTAAACCCTAAATTCTAAATACTAACCTTAAATTCTAAACACTACAATCCAAAACTCTAAACCTTAAATTAAATCTCTAACTCCTAAAATTAAAAGGCTTGTGTAAATTAAAATTTACCTAGACTGTGTATCAAAGTTTTTCTCTTTGTTATATTAGGTATACGATCATATTCCAAAATGATAGAAGTTAAACGATTAAAATTTTGCATCTTTGTGAACAGGAAAAATGAATAATTTTTTGTTTCATATCGAATAAAATCCAACAAATTATTTAAATAAAAAGTATATATATTAGAAGAAATAACTTTGAAATTATTAGAACTCAACAAATGGTCCTAATTAAAAAAAGAAATAACTTGTACAAATAATTGAGATGTTATGTTGTTCATACTTGGCATGGCGTGTGCCATAATAGAGGAATCCTCATTAAAAATGCAAATTTCTTTCAGCAACCAACTTCACCCAGAGGAAACGCAACCAACAGGGATGCTTCACCAAATAGATTGCGACAACAAATACTTGGAAAGGTTCTTTTCCGAAACTTAAAGAATCTGAAATTGTGATTCTGTGACTGTAACTCATTATGTGCAAAATGTCAGGATGCAAAAACTAGGTACAAATGCGTCGCAATTTTTATATGTTGATGTTGATCTCAGGTTGAATAGTCTAGGATTTCAACTGGTTTGCATGAGATTCAGCTTTTAAATTAAAGATATAGTAAGAATTTCAATAATACTCGAGTAGTTTCTTGTAGTTACTGAAGTGAAAGACGAGCAATACCATTGCCTAACAGTATTTTTTTACCAAGTTGACAGGTTTTTGACTCTTATTGCAGGGTCCAGTTGGATCAACCTCTCTTCCACTATTCCTAGGATAAATCACATGAACTTCACTAATCAAGTTGAAACTCAAATGACACCCTCATTCTGTGAGTTGTCTCTTTTATTTTAGACTATAGGATTCTGTACTTTGGTTATTTAACCAAGGATGTGGGTTATGGAAATGTTTAGCCATACTGTATTGTTGAGTTTGATGGTGCTTCTAAAGGAAATCCTGGACCAGCTGGTGCAGGAGCTATTTTAAGAGCTGAAGATGGAAGAGTGGTACAATGTCACTTGAATTAAATACGACTCTTTTAGAAGTGAATCGTTCTTTTTTTTATTGCCCTATAAGTGATTAACCTTTTTCTGTAATAGGTCTGTCGATTGCGTGAAGGTGTTGGCATTGCTACAAACAATGTGGCTGAATATCGAGCTGCCATTCTGGGGATTAAATATGCTCTTAGAAAGGGGTTCAAACACGTTATCGTGCAAGGAGATTCTAACCTCGTCTGTATGCAGGTCAAGAGTTTTGTTGTTATTTTTTACTACATTCAAGTATTCATCTTGTTTTTGTGACTTCCTTTCTTGCAATTTCCTCATGCAACAGGTTCAGGGTCGGTGGAAAATTAAGAGTCAGAATTTGATAGAGTTAAATAAAGTTGCAAAGGATCTCAAGGGTAAGTTTATGTCATTCCAGATCAATCATGTTGACAGGGTACGGGTTGATAGTTTTTTATGAGCTTCTCCACCATATACATGTTATCTATGCTACTACTTTGACTCTTTATTTTCCCTTGAGTACTGTTGTTCGACGCTCATATTCGAAACATATTCGAACACAGTTATGGAGTATGATTGTCCAATTATATGGATAAACTTAAAAAAGAAGAGAGCATATAAGTGTCTGATTCATATTGATATCTGACGCCATGTCAATTCTAGTTTTAGACTAGTTTTTATAAATTGTAATGAAGCAATATTTAATGTCAACTCAAACAATTGATTCTTGTTCTCCGACTCTGGGATGCAAATGACACATTGATTGTGTTCAAGGAATTTAACTCCGAAGCTGATGCTCTCGCAAACCAAGCTGTTAATCTCATGAGTAAGGATCTTCAAGCTCATTAAATTTGTACAAGCTTTTATTTGTGGCTTTCCGGAATTTGTCATACTTTAATCAGTGTTTTCATTATTGGATTGAATCTGTTGCATTTGCAGATGGTCACGTTCAAGAGGACTGGATCATGATGTAAAACCCGAAGTTTAGGCCAACACCGAGGAGGATGCGTAAAACTCAAGGCATTAACTGGTTCACCGGCACATTTTTTTCACCGTCGTGTAGTTTTTATGATGACTAACAAGGTTACTAGATCACATTCAACATTTCAATTTGTTGGTTGGCCAGCATAAGCTCAAACCAACCTTTTGAGACAACTTTTGTCCATGCTTTATCATGAAATCTGAATTATTCTCCGCCGATACGAGTGCCGAATTTGAGGGGCATCATGTCATTGCTAGTTTTAAGTTAGTTTTTTAGAACATTAATATATGAATTATTAATGTGATTAACAAAAAGCACCATGGATTTTCGATGATGGAGGACAATGATAAAGAAAGAAAGCTATCCAGGTAATGAAAGCATAAACTCTATCTATGTTGTCAACAAGAAAATATCACCAATTCATCACATTGATTTCGGTACTCAAAGCTGGGACCTTTTTAGCATCACTTTTAAAAAGTGCAATAGAAGCTTTTGGAGAGTGTATTTTTTTTTTAACTTTCGTATTATTTAATTTGAAATTTAAGTGTTTAGTATTACTATTAAAAGTGATTACAACCCAAAACAAGGATCTGCAGTATTTTGTTAACCAATGTGGTTGCTTTTAATGCTTATTCTGCTTTTTCATAGTTGAAATGATGAGTGCTATCAACATAAAGAATACAAAGAATATAAATACATAATATCTTATATAATCAAATGATTCAGATTATATATTTCAAAACTTGGTATACTTAAAACAGTTGTAGTTGCAGAGATCTATTAATTTTTATTTTCTTTTCATTATTTTTACTTTTTTATTTTAAGTATATCATTTTATGATAATTAAATTTATCAATAAGTCATGTAATTAATAATTTATTTTTAAAAAATTGTTTAGTGGATTAGTTTTGGGTAAATCTTTATTACTGCTCGTATTAAAACAATCGATGCGTCCAAACATAACCGCTGAGAAAGCTTCTTTAGTTTTCCCTGTCGCTCAAAATTTTAACAATTTCAGAGCTGATCTCTAGCTTTAACCGTTACCAAATTCCCCAATCTCTCTCTCTCTCTCTCTCTCTCTCTATCAGGTTCTTGACATTTCTTTTTGTTCTTTAATTTTCACCCATTTTGCTGTTCTTCAAATGTATTATCTTTATTTTCTGCTCTGTTTTGTTATTTGTAATATGAGTTCGATTTAGATCCATATATTCTACACTGAAGATCTTGATCACATGTACCCATTTTCGATTTTTTGATTCTGGGTTGCTTTGATTTAAATGTATTAATCTGTAAAATAAATTGAAATGATTTCTGGGATTGATTTAGACTGAAGAACTTGATCAATTGAACTATTTTTTGTAATTTTTGTTCATTATTAGTTGTTTTGATTTGAATTTCGCTTTAAAAACAAGTTCTTTTATTGATCTTTCTATTGTTATGATTTGGTTGAAAATTGAAATGATCACGAATATTATGGTATGAGATTGCTATTGCATATACACAAGTTTTGAGAATTATTTTGAAAGACTTGGATTGTGTTTGATTTGATTTTGGATGTTGAAATTTGAAGATATAAAGGAGCTGCGAATCGGAGTTCAAAAAGATGCCGGCACAGAAAATTGAGACGGGTCATGAGGATGCTCTCCATGATGTTGCCATGGATCATTATGGAAGACGGCTAGCAACTGCTTCATCTGATACTACCATTAAGATTGTCGGTATAACCGGCTCTAGTTCCCAGCAGCTTGCCGTTCTAAATGGCCATAAAGGACCTGTTTGGAGGGTTGCTTGGGCGCATCCCAAGTTCGGATCAGTCCTTGCATCATGTTCTTACGATGGCCAAGTGATAATCTGGAAAGAAAATAATCAAAACGAGTGGCTGCAGGCTCATGTGTTTAATGATCACAAGTCATCTGTGAACTCCATTGCATGGGCACCCCATGAGCTTGGCCTCTGCTTGGCCTGTGGATCTTCTGACGGGAATATATCGGTCTTTACCGCTAGGGATGATGGTGGTTGGGATACCACCAGGATAGAGGAAGCTCACCCCGTTGGAGTAACCTCGGTTTCATGGGCACCATCAACCGCACCAGGTGCTTTCATCGGTTCTGGTCTACTGGATCCTGTTCAGAAGCTGGCCTCTGGCGGATGCGACAATACAGTCAAAGTATGGAAGCTGTATAATGGGAGTTGGAAGATGGACTGCTCCCATTCCCTCCAGATGCATACCGACTGGGTGAGGGATGTTGCTTGGGCACCTAACTTGGGGCTCCCGAAATCGACCATCGCAAGTGTTTCACAGGACGGTAAAGCTGTTATATGGACCTGTGGCAAAGAAGGGGAATGGAAGGGTAAGATTTTGAAGGATTTCAAGACCCCAGTTTGGAGTGTCTCGTGGTCACTGACCGGTAACTTATTGTCCGTCGCCGATGCCAATAACAATGTCACACTGTGGAAAGAAGCTGTCGATGGGGGTGAATGGCAAGAAGTGAGTACTCTGGAGCCATGAAGTTCAAAAAAAAATTATTCCCGTTTTATCTATCTAGTATCTACAGTCGTTTTAACATTTTCTGGGTCTCGTCTATTTCGAGTTCATCGGCATTTTGTCTTGATTAATCATTCAACATCTCCCTTAAATAAAATCATATTCATTCACGTATCCTTTTAGCAATATTAATTTTTTTAAGCTTCAAATTTATTACTTGTTGTAAAGTTAATATTTGATTTTGATATAAAATAATTTTAAAGGATTAAATTATAAAATTGAATAAATTTTTAAGTACTCAAAAATGCTCACAAAACGAGTACTAAATTATAAATACATAAATTGAATTTTTAAGTACTAAATTATAAAATTCGAACTTAAAATTGTTTTTAAGTCAAAAATTAAAAATCCAAATATTTTCTAAGTGTTTTCGTACTTAAATAGTCAATTTAGTCCAGGAGTACCGATACGCCTTTGGCCGTATCGATACGAGTTTTAGCTACTAGAAAAATGTTTTATGCTAAATGGCTATTGGGTACCGATACATGTGTAAACATATCAGTACGACATTCATAGCTAAGAACTAAATAAGCTTTGAGTATCGGTACGTTCTTACTCGTACCGATATGAGTGTTCAAATTTATAAAATCTTTGCATTTAATGATATAGTCATTACCTTGTTAGTTTTATTGAATCTAACATTTAAAAAAGTAGTTATACTGTACCGATACTCCTTTAGGCATACCGATACAATTTTTCAATGATTTTTTTCTCAAATTTTAGTGAGCAAAACTGGTATCGATACAGTACAGACTGCACCGGCACGCATTTGTAAAATGAACTTCTCGTAACAATACGCTTTCTCGCGTATCGGTGCTCCTTTGTACAACGACTTTTTCTTTATATAATAGGTGTCGATATCGAAGCCCGAGTACTGATACCGAGAGTTAGCACACATTATTTATTGCGGGAAAAATAGTCTCCAACGCTATAATTATGATCTCTGCGACCCAAACGATTAGAAATTAATGAGGTATATTCAAGTGTTCAAAGTTACGACAACAACTATTGAATATCAAGTCAAAAAGCATTCAAGCACAAATTCAACCATCTTTAAAATTATTAGAGTTAAATCTTTGTAACCCACTTGAGTGGTCTCTCTTGTAATATTTTTATTCAAGTATTAGGTTTGAATGAACTTGTAAGTGGGCAAACAAATTACCTTTGACAGAATTGTGTGAGATTTCCTCCTTAGCCTAGAAAATGAGAAAAAATTCAATAGTGCAAGATTGGATCACTATAACTCTTGTGTCTTAATTCTTTTCATTTTTAAATTTACTTCCAAATTTTTTTATTTACCAATTCACCCATTCTTGGCCATTTCTACATTTGATTGAACATCCTAACACTATGCAGGTATGCTTCTGATTTTTCGCTGAAATGGTGATGGATAGTATGAATTATGATATTTTATGATCTGTAGTCTAATTTTTGTAGATTTTGAAATTGTATATTCGAATAATATTTTGCATTTAGATATGATGATTAAGATAGTTATACTATACATTAGCGGTGGAAACAAAATGTTTCCACAAGCGCCCTAATTTTTATGGGTTAAGGATTTAGTTTAGGGGTTTAGGTTTATGTGCTTAGATTTTAAGGACTATGATTTGAATTTAGAGTTTAGGGTTAGAATTTAGGGATTATAGGTAAAAACTTAAATCCTTATCATGTTATCCTAAAACCTAAACTCTAAATTCTAAACCCTAACACTAACACTAAACCCTAAATTCTAACCACGGACTCTAAATTCTAAACCCCTACACCTAAACTCCTAAAATATATACCTTAAACTAAATCTCTAACCCCTAGAATTAGGACGCTTGTGGAAACAAAATGTTTTCATCGTCATCGTATATTTTCCTATGATGATCATCTCAATAAGTGGATAACGAATTCAAATATCCAAATTCATTTTCTAAATCTACTTTGTTTTTACGAATAATAAATAGGTAATTATATCATGCACTAGTGGCGAAAACAAGAAATTTTCACAAGCATCTTAGTTTTACGGTTTAGAGGTCTAGTTTGTAGTTTAAATTTTAGATGTTTAGGTTTTAAGTTTAAAATTTAGAGTTTATAGGCTAAAACTTAAACCCCTAATATATTAATCTGAACCATAAACTTTAACCTTAAAACCTTAAATTCAAATAAACTCTAAATTATACTCGCAGCCCCATAAATTTAAACATTTGAGTTCAAATATATCAATTTTTTTACTTATAAAATAGCTATTTAGCGAATTCAATTTGGGAAGGAATGTTATTTAATTTCCATTCAGATTTGATGTAGGTAATAAATGTATTTGAACTTAAAAGAAAAATGGAAATGCAAACTTAGATATGATAAATAACAAATATTACATCCATCATCATCCCTTTCTGCTTGTTATATGAATCAATCCAACATTCACACCACCTAAACAGAACAAAAAAAATATTTTTGGAGATTTTTAAAGTATTGGTTAGGAAAAAAATATTAGCATTTTTCTCATTTGAACAGAATCAAAGATTAAACTATCCTTAAAAATATGTATTTTTGTCTAATTTATTCGATTGATTTGGCATCAAATTAACCCAACACTGAGTAATTTTATTAACAGCAAATACAGAGTTCAAAATTCATAAGGTGCAAATTGGAAACAGAAGTTTGAACTGTGGGGGGAAGAAAACATGTTAGCCCCCCAAAAGGCTCAACATTTTTCTTCTTTTTCCCACAAAATATCATGCAAAACCCTATTTACACAATAATGGCTCATATGATCTTACAAGTATGCTACACTTCTTAACCATCCATCAGTTACTACTAGATGACCCAATTAGCACCAAACCATGATCATTCAAGAAACATGCCTCAGTTTCCACGGCTTTTTCAAGGTTTAGTTGCTGCAAGGGCTGCTGCAAGAAAAGCGTTGTCAAGTCATCTCCAGATATGAGCAACTTAAATGGTTGTGAAAGATATAAAGATTAGCGATGTCGTACTTACCGTTTGCCGGTCCATGAAAGAGTGCTGAATTATTGTGAAGCGGATAAGAATTTATGGAACCGTTGAACTCTAGCTTGATTATTGTAAGAAGATCTGCATTGCGGTGAATTTCTTCTACGAAAGAAGAAATCTTCGGTATCCAACACATAAGAAATCTGTCAACATAAAAAGACCCAAAGTGAAGGTTACGTACACATGCGATTTCTTAGTGATACACCAACCTACAAGGTATCAACTTCAGCTCATTGGGCCTAACAGTTTTGTCCACTAAAGGCACCTCAGAAGTTGAAGATGGTCCATGTGACACTGAGTCCGAATGGTCCATACCAGACAATGAAATAAAGAAAGGTGAAAAGATTAAACCAGACACTAATAACAAAACATACCTTGTATGAGTTGCAAGCTAACTTGTTCTCTAAACCATTAACCAGCTCAACACCTTCCATGGCCATGCAAGTAGCAGCAAATTCATCAAGACTTGCATACTTGTTCTTGTTTCTGCAAATATCAGTAAAGAAAAAGGAGATTAAGCACCAGTTATTTAACTTTTATTACAACCATCTATATAAAAACACAAGAAAGGCTGACAGATCCTAACACCAGAAAAACTAATCGCAGAACTAGGAAATAATTGATCTTAATGTTATCAGTTGTAACCTCTTTAGTGTAATGCCATGTGGCTCTTTTTTTCCAAGGAAGACTGACAGAAAATCATTGTGCAAAGAAGCTGAAAAATTAGGTTCCATTGAAACAGCAAAGGCTTCAGGCTTTTCAATGACATTGTCCATCAGCTGAATAGACAATCGAGATGGTGAAGATGACTGCAAAAAGGAACCAAAGTAAAAGATCATACATGTCAACCCAAGTATATCATATATGCGTATAAAAATAGTATGTCATTCATGTGCCTTATAATGTTCCCTTCTTTTATATTTCCTTAAGAAAGGGGTCGTAATGCAAAACTTACATATTTCAATCGATATATATTATCCTCGTGAAGAAGGACACGTGCATTCTCATAATACACTGAATCCGTTGTCTTCCTATCTTTCCGGGATTTTTCATACTCAAACAATTGAAGAAGCTGATCATCCATCTCATCTGTTGCAACAGCTTGAAGCTGTACCAAAAACTATAATTCAGAACAGTTGCTGGAAAAAAACGAGGTGGGTAGTAACGGATGTCCATCAAAGAAAGCAAACCTGCTTAACCAATTTATATATTAACTTGTCCAATGTAAATAACTCATATGAGTGGTTTCCTATTATAGCTCGACATTCATCCTCGAACTTTGCATTGTCGGCAGATCCATCAAGCAGACTGTACAGCGCACTCATAAATCTGTGCAGCACAAAGAGATATTTTTCACATGAGAATGCAAATGCATCTGACGTTCACATTGTTCAGCACTGAAATTATTATGCAACTCACCTGGCATATAAATCTGAAGAACTATCATGTTTCGAATTTTTCCACTTTTCAGCAGCTGCTGAATTTGTTTTCGCTGACAATATTCTTTCATAGAGGATCTACACAAAGGTTAAAAGGTTGAAGAATATATATTAAAATGTAGAGAGAGAAATTGGAGAAAGAAAAAGCTAAAAAGCTTTAGAAATCCTACATACACGATGAAGTCTGAAAAGAACATAGAAATCATCATTTGCATAAAAAGCCCAACTGTTTCCATCTTCTTCAGGTGAAACTGCAGGTACATGCTTTGCAAGAGGCTTCACTGAAAAGAGAAAACGTTCTGAAAATGACAAGGACATACCATCTGCTCCCACAAGTGAATCAGGAGCCCCATCGGCTTCACCTTCACTTTCAGCCTTACCATCAACATCATCATGGTCTACCTCTTCATGATCTTCACGGGAGCATTCATCGCTTGCTGAATCACTGCCTGATGCAGCATCACCAGCCTCCAAGGCGTTTTCACTATCCTCATCATCAGCATCTGCGTCATTTTCCCCTCCAGCATCCTTAGGATGCAACTCTTTGCCATTTCCAGACCAGTATTGTCTATTTTCAATACCATGCTTGGCCTTTGGCACAGCCTTTAGACTGGCTTCACCATAGGCAGCAAAATAATCCTCAAAATCACCATTAGGTGATAATTCACCTTCTTCTTTTTCAATTTTGGAAGGACCGGCAGATTCTTCATGATATCTACTAGCAGAAGAGCCATCTGTAGGCACTCCATTTACTAATAAAGCATGTCTTGTTACACAAGCACCCTGAAGAACCAAGAAATTTACGTAAGCTTATACGACTGAAAAATCAAAGAAAGAGCCTCCGTGCTTTTGAACCTCAACAAGGAGGAGATGAGGAAAATTAAGCAAGGAAAGAAAGGTCACAGATTCCAAACATTGCTATATTTTAACAGAAACGATTAGTAACATCAGCTTAACTCATGCTAACTGCCAAGTAGAATACAGTAGCTGATATGTATAAATCCCTACCTCTGATGTATGTAGAAGATCAGGATTAGCTTCAGATTCATGACCCTCACCAACAGCAACACTACTGGGTCTAGATGTTGCTGCACCGCAACATTGAAATTTAAACTAATCTCAGTATTGAAACACAATTTTGGAAGGAAGGTATGATAAAAAGTTAAAAGAAATAATAAAAACAACTAGATCAATTAACAAGAAATCATGGAAAAGATTGAGATGTAGAACTTTTTGACATACACACCTGAAGCCCCTTCAGTGTTGTTTCTGCTTTGATTATTTTCTGCCTCGATTGCAAGGGCTCCGGTTCCATTTGTAAGAATGTTAACTCTAGGCCTTTTATCAGCCATACGTTTGATCTCTTTCTCTAGCTTTGAATCACCCCTATTACCACAACCTGAGTGTTCTTCTTTGGCCAAAGTTTCCCCATTTGTCAAACCATTTCTGCAAGAATTAGTAATTTTCGGCGATCTGTTCTCATCTCCGTGACTAGCACCCTTTTGTTGCTCAGAATTAACAGTAGCATCAGTTCCAGGACTTCCACCACTTTCAGCAATGCCTGATGCAGTGCAGTTTACCGTAGGATTCTGAGCTCTACCAGCGTCTTCAGTACCCTCTTTGCCATTAGGTCGAGGAGGAACACTTAACATTGGCTCCAAGAAAGTGGTCCAGAGCCTCATGACTTTATCCAACTGTTCTTTGGTTGAACAAATCTCTTCACATGAATATTCCATAAGTTTATACAGATCTTCATGAATGCCAATGTCCAAATAGTCATATTCAAGGTGTGGAGCCAGGGGTTGCCTGTGACCAGCAATGCTTGCCACGAGAACATCATCCTCGTTCTGGTTCTTCTCTTTCAATTCCTTGATTTCAGCCACTAAAGCTGCAATTACAAAGAAACATCAACGAGACTATACAAGAAATGTATTAAGGATGTTGAAGAGCATAAATGAACACCACATTAGAACATATTGTAAGGATGCAACAGAGGAAAATGGAGCATCTTTGGTATGAAATTCCACTTACATTTTGCACTCAGGTTCTTTGAATCCTGCTGCTTGAAATAGAAGCTGCGGTGATCAAGTGATTTGTAATGATTTTTCAAATAAATCTCAGCCCAAACCTTGTTAAAATCTAAACGGCACTCTGTCCACTCTTCTTGCTTCTGTTTCAGACGAGTTAAAATGACAGATAATGCAACAGCAGGATTTTTACGTAATATTTCCATTACATCAAGACCATGGTCACCATATAAACGCTCAATGCACCTTAAATGTAGAACTGCAGTAAGTAGTCCAGAAGAGGCCAAAAGATAAATAGATGGGGGGAAAATGTTCAATATTGCAGCGAAACACATATATAATTCGATAACATGGTAATAAATACAAACCGGTAAAATGGTCTTCTATGCGAACCGGAGGATCCATATTGATTTTATTTTCATTAATGCTGTTCAGCAAGTCCTCAACACGCTTGGCAGTTGAGCTCACAGACTCTAACAACATATCCAGCTCAAATCTAAAGACAATTAAACAAAAAGTCTTATCATATCTAGAATGAGTTAATATCTAGAATTTCCAAAGACCAAAAAGAAACAGTAATGAATCAGCACACATCGAATTTTTCTCCAGAAAACTCATTCTCCACTTCACATGCAGTACATAAAATTGTAACGGAAATAATAAAATACTCAAATCATGAAAGAGATGGAATAGTGATTGCATACATAGTATTGGGACAACAAGAGGGCCAGCAAATTTTACCTATCATCCTCACATCTGAACAAACTCTCTTCATACTGATTTCTGCGCATGTGCTTAAAAGAATAATCCTCACTTCCAGAAGTCACAGATACCCAATAATCATTCAGCACTTGAGCACCAAGCTCTGATCTCTGACTAGCTGAAGGTATCGGATACTTAGAGAATCAAACACAAAAGGCCAAAATCAGTGCCAAATCATGCATAATTTGCAAGTTAACAAAAATAACCAAATGCTTATACATCATCAGGTAGAAGCCGATAGCTCGGAGTACAACGTTGGCAGGTAGAAAGATCCAGCTCCTGTATGGATTTTGCCATATACTTCTCTCTGTATCTCTCCCTTTCCCTAGTTCCCTCCATTTCACGTTTCGGCTCTCTGTCTTTTTCATCACCACTAAGTGATTCTGCAATCAAGAGGTAAACATCATTGCAGTTTACAGAATTTTATATAAAAGAATATAATTTCCGATTGAGTGAATTGTGTACATGTGAGGAAATAACAAATGAACAAACAGCCAAGAAAAATGTAAAACAAAATGACAGAAACTGAGAAAAGGAGGTTATTAGTTACATACTTCTACTAATAACACCGGCAAGGAGCCCCTCTGCAGGAGACATTCGATTAGACACAGCCATACGGACAAATAATCAATAAAAAAACTTAAAATGATATTTCAGAAGTTACCACTTACCAGTATTCTCACAACGCTCCAAGAACTGATTGAACTCATTCATAAGATCTGGATGCTTGCCAAGTAAATCGGTCACCTGAAATAGGCAGAAGCAATGTATCTAATTAAACTAACAGAAAGGTAGAAGATTAAACATGCACTTCTTGATAATTCAACAAAGAAGACTGAACAATTTGAAAAGTCATAGATAACTGCTCGAGATGGTATAAAACACACCAAATTTTGCAAATCATTTCTTTTGATTATTCCATTGCTGTAAATGTTAAGGCATTTTAAAAATGCCTGGTAGTCATCAGAGCTGCATAGCCTCTCCTTAACTTTCTCACAGAATGCGAACCCTTGGTTGCACATGCCTGAGATTTGAATGGAAAAACATAAGTCTTAACAGGATGATATTTGAAGGACAAGAAAATGAGCACTGCCCCCAATCTCATTATACAAGAAAGAAAAAATATCTGAAAACTTCAAAAGACAAGCTGAAAAGGCTCATTAACAATAATTTAGGATAACAAATTCAAAGGACTACAGGAAGTTTATCGTAAAATAAACACCATAAAGAAAACTATATATTACATTTGTGGGGGCCTGGGAGTGTACCTTGCATATTATGAACTAATAAACGCAGTCAAAGGTTGAGGGACTCACTTTTAAAAGTATCTCTGTCATCATAAGAAGCAAATCCTTCAATCTTCCTCCCATCTCTATTTTTATCAGGAAAATGCTGCAAATTAAAATCCCTATTGTTGTCATGCTTGGGATCATCCAGATCACGAGTTCTCCTATCCCTGTTTTCCTTTTCAACACGCTTTCTCTGCTCCTTTTGCATTCTCATCATAGTTTTGTCATCGTCCAGTTCAGGATGATCAACACGATCAGCATGGGAGGTAATAATCCTATCCCTTCGACGTTGCTAAAAAAATTTGATCGTTGTAATATAATAATCAGATTTAAAAAATAGAAATTTACAAGGAAATAAATGTTAACAGACAAGAGAGAACAGTTACCCTGTCCATCTGTATCTGCTGCAAGGTAACTGTAGCAGAGCTTCTCTCAATATAACGCTGAGTAGAATTTTGACCATATGTAACTTGTTGTGTCAAAGGTGCTGCCGAAGAATTTGGTAAAAATCTTGTGAACTCCTCCAGCAGATCTGGATGGTCTTCAAAAAGAGAAGCAACCTGAAATCATTGAAACAAACAAGTAATGTTTCCTGAAGGAGAAAACAACATTGAGAGATTAAGATTCTAAGTATCAAAGAGCCAGTGAAAACGCATCACCAAGACATATTACCTCACTATAGACCTGATTTATGTCCTTGTGCTCCTTCCGATACATATTCAAGATATCAAGGAATGATTTATAAACATGCTCATCGTTTTGAAAACGTTTCTGCAGTAAAATGTATAAATTAGATAGTGAAACAGGGGCATTGGTGAGGCAAAAGATCTTGGCACAATGATTTCACCTTTATTTTATTTACAAAACTGATTGCTTCTTCGAATTCAACTGTCTTTTTTGGTGGAGCCTCAACCTCATCAAGTGTTATTTCATATCCCTTTGGCAGGAAGGTATTAAATCCATAAATCAAGTTGTTATGCCCTTTGAATAATGCTTTAACTCGGGCAATGACACCAACTGTGTCAGTCCTGCAAAAGACACAAGACGGATTGAGCATTTAGTAGTTTTAAGAAACAATCCGTTGCCCATTCTATTGTCAGAACATAGCTTCTGAAAAAGAGGATACCTTTGAGCCTTGAAATCCTTCATGACTTCAAGGAACAAGTCATACTTCTCTTTTTGATCCTGAAACATCCCCTTGACTTCCTTTAGATATGATAAAGCATCATACGTAGTCAGTTTCTGTGATACACCTCCTCCTCCTCCTACACTTGCCCCTCCCATTCCTCCACCTTCACCGCCACCACTACCTCCACCCCTGCCTCCACTTGGCATTTGGTTTTGCCCAGAGCTTCATTGGTAGAAACAATAAAAACAATTCAAAACCACAGCCATTTAACCAACACCAAATAAAAGTTTATATTAAATCTAATATACTTTCAACAGATGATAACTCGTGAAAAGAACCTAAAATTCCATTCAATTAGAAGTAAATTTACTAGATATTGCAAAACCGAGTGGTAAATCATAGTTAAAGTAATCACCCCAGAAACACAAAAAACCCACATGATTCAACCAAAAAGGCAAGCCAAAATCATAAACAAATCACTCAATTCAAGTTATAAACAAAACAAACCAACATGAAAGCTCAACAAAGTCCCATATTAACCCTCATCAAACACAACCATTAAAGCTGACAACGATAACCGACCAGTAATCAAAACAAAAACAACCAATATTACCAAAAAGAAAAAGGCAAACTTCCATATTAGAACAAAACCATCCATTCAAATCCTCAAAATAATAAAAAAAACAAACAACTTACGATTCAGGCCTTGAAGAGCCAAATGGACGTTTAAAATGCGAACCAGAATGTAAATCCTCTTTTACTCGCTTCATCCTGAAAACCAAAAGGAAAAAACGAAGTGAATTTTTATTTAATACCAAGATGAATCTTTGAAGAAATTAAAAGAAACCCATTTTAACAATTGGGTTAAAGAAACTTACTTCCTATGTAACAGATCTTAAAACGAAAGAAAAGACGAACACAATCCAGTAGCTCTCGTTTTCCTTATGACCCTTTGTGTTATTTTTTTTTATCTTCGGTTGTGGTAGATAAAGAATTGGAGAAGCAGAATATGTATATATTGCGAACGAGAAGAGAGAAAAAAGAGAAACTTTGGTACATGGGAGAGAGTCAAAATCTGAATGAGAAAAAGTTAAAATTGGTTTTCAAAACTGGTGAGGAGAATTGAGAGATCGCATGTTTGAGTTTATATATAATAGTGCTTATTTCTTAAAAAATAATTAGTGTTAAACAGGCTTAGGTTGTCATATATATTTTGCTACGAGAGATCCCACATTGTGCGATAATTATAAAAATTTTGTTATTTTTATATAATTTAAATCGGCTATTTCACAACAATTAAACTTAAAATTTTTATTTGATAATCCGTTGGTCTATTAAAATAAGATTTAAAATTTATGTAAGTTCAAAAGTTTAAATCATGATATTTATGAGTGGAGAAAATTAGTTAAAAATATTATTTTTATAGTGAGCTTTTGTAAAATTCAATTCGAATTAGTCGATTAACGAGTTAAATACCCATGATTAAACAAAAAAAATTAAAACTTTTATTTTATATATGAAAAATAAAATTTCTTTAATTCAATTGTTAATTCTAAAATGGCTTAAGGTGTAGGAAGTCTTCAACGTTTGGGCAAAAAAGCAATTAAGCTCTGCATTTTTTACTCAATTAAGCTCTTGAATTAATAAATTGAATAAGTTAAGCTCTTTGATCAATATTAGTGGTTGAATCTAACGGTTTTACTGGATCAATTAGTGCAACACGTCGTGTGTCACAGTATTATCACTTGATTTTAAAAAAAATTATTTCATTTAAAAAAATTTAAAAGTCTTAAAAATTCTATAAAATATTAAAATATATATATAAATGTCACCCGACAAAACTGTTGTTTATTATGTAGCATTAATATTTAAAGAAGAAAGAGTTCGGATTTAATTGTCAATATTGGTCAAATAACTCAATTGATTCAATTTGTTGATTTAAAACGCAATGAATGAAAAAAAATTAAAAATTTAATTGAGGAAAATTTTTCAAATTTTAATTTTTTTTAGAATTCAATGACTTATTGCCCCTTTAACCCTTTAAATTAAATTGAGTATTAACCCTCGATTTAGGGTAAACTCTGGCCAACTGAGTTTTACGAAACTTTTATTAAATTATTGTGATATTAAAATCAATTTAAGAGAGTTTACCCAAAAAATGAAGGTTCAGCTCGATTTTATTCTAAAGTTAATCGTAGCGTTTTTTCTTTATATTCCACGTAGAAATAATATATATATATATATGAGTTATATTTTGATATATAAATTGTGTAAAAAAAATTACACAATTATTTTATAAAATTTAAAACCTAAATCTTAAACCCTAACATTCTAAAACCTAAGCCTTAAACTTTAAATTCTAACCATAATTTTAAATACTACACCCTACAAACTAAACCCAAACCTAAAACCTTAAATCATGCTTGTGTATCAAAATATTTTTCATATACATACATGCATACATACATAGAAAATGCTTTGATACACAAGTTTGTGTTAACTTTAGTTTACACAAGTCTTTTAATTTTAGGGCTTAGGGTTTTAGGTTAGGGTTTAAGGGTTTAGTATGTAGGGTATAGAATTTAATGTTTATGGTTAGAATTTAGAGTTTAGGGTTTAAGTTTTTAGGTGCTAGGATTTGAGATTTAAGTTTTAAATTTTATAGAAGGGTTGTGTAAATTTCTTTTACATAGCTTGTGTATATATAATTATATATATAGTGGAAATATGATACTAAAATTATTAAGCGTTAATGAAGTTTACGATGTTAATGGTAAAAAAATCATTTTTATTTAGTTCTAATTGAGATTATTTTTTGTGATTACACTACAGGTCTAATAAATATAAAATTGTTGAGATCTCTTAATTAGTCAAATAGTTAAAGATATTCATATTATATAAATTCGAATTCATATATTTGTCAAACGTAAATATCTATATACTTAATCGGAAAATATATAAAATTAGTGTGTTAAGTATCATTTATATAAATATAAAAATACTTAAATAATATGAAAATTTAAAAAATTTAGAAGATATGACCATACCAATCCATTTTTGTTTGAACATATAGGGCGTGATTCTTATTTATACTATTTTATATATTCCTATAACATTTCACATATAAAATTACTAATTTTTAGTTTGTGGAACTGATTTTGGTGAATTAGGGTTGGATTATTATAAAGTTATGTTTGAAATGCAGAGGGTGCAAAATCTATTAATTGGTCGAGTGGTCAAGGATATTTATGTTGTTCTTATCTTATGTGGGTTCGAATATCGATATATATCTTGAGAATATAATATTTCTTTACTAAAAAGGGAAGCGTAGAAGCACGAATTACAAAATTTTGAGAAGTGTGAAATTAAATTATTATAGAAAATAAAAAATATTTAAATTATAAAAAAATATTTTTAAAGGGTGTGATTGCTTTTGAGCACCCTTCTATCCATTCATAGTTGGTAGAGGTTGAATTGGATCCCATTTAAGAGTTTCTTTCACTTTTCATTTACCGTACAAATGAAGGTATGGAATTAAAAACAAGCAAAATTTATTATCGTTATAACCAAATGGATGTGTACAATATTTGTGTGTTTACTTATTGAATTCATCATCTTTAAGTGTCCGTTTGTTTTATTAAAAAATATTTTAAAAATGGATTCTGAAAAGTATAATGATTTTCTGAAAAATAATGTTCAGATGATTTTACGTGAATTCGAGAGTTTTTTTTTTTAATATTTATGCATTTTGAAAATTATTCAATACCATTTTATGTAGTGTTTAGATTAAATAATTTTTTTATTTTAGAGTTTACGAATTTAGTTTAAGATTTAGTTGTATGGTTTAAAATCGAATAAACTATATAGATAATCTTTGATTACGAAAAATTATAAAATAATCACTTGACTTTTAAAAAGTAATAAAATAATTTAGTGTCGTTAAAAAGTTAACGGCTGATGATATGATAGTTAACAAAAAAATGGCATAATAACACATCTAGTCTTTTATATTTACACATTCAATTAATTTAGTCATCGTTCGAGAAAAAATTAATAAATTTAGTCCTCTTTATTTATACATTATATCACTTTAGTTCTATTTTAATTAGAAATTATTTAAATTTTTTTCTTCCGAACCGATGGTGACGTGTTGTTGGAGGGAAATTCGAACCTGGGTTGCTGGAGGGTTTCTTAGCCAGCTCGACCACTGGACTAACTTAATTATCTCATTTACAACGACAAAACTTAAACCTTTGCCCTTGTTTGAAGGATCTGATTTCTCTTCTACTAGACCAACTGATTGTTGATAAATCTAACATAATTTAATCATTGTAGGTAAAATATCTTCTGATAACAAGGAAATCACTCTTTTTCAAACATATAAGTCCGCCATTAACTGCGATAAGCACCTACAGTTTCTCTGAGTATAATCTTAAAGTTCATACTACCAAAAACGAAACTAAAATAAATATCGAAAGGAATTAAATCGTTTTAATTTTAAAACAATATACTATTAAATATTTAAATATAAAAACATGATGATCAAATTTTATTTTATTAAAATTTGAATTAATAAGACCTAAAAATACCATTGGACAAAAAATTTAGGAGATCTAGACAACTCCCAATCCCTACATAAGTACGTCCATGCGTGCTACTCCCTTATAAACAATTTCATGAACTATAAAATAAAGTTATTTTTATTTTTGAAACTGCAAATTATAATGTGTAAACAATTTCAAATCCATTTTAGAAAAAAAATTGTTTTAGACTAAATCTTGAATTTCTGAATCCGTTATTATACATATCAATTATTTTCGATCGTTTAAAGTGCAAGTTTAACATTTTGGTACTAAAAATCAAAGATTAATGCCTATTGAACTTCAATTTAAAGCTTCCATAAGTTTGGTACACCTCCAATTAGCAATGTCTGCAAATCAATCACTAAACTTGAGCTATACTACATTAAAATTAGGTTAGATTTATCAATCTCAACCATTTCAGGTTTTATTAAGTCAAATATTTAAAGCAATTCCATGAGCCGAGTTATCAGTACCAGTGAGTCTTCAATTTTCCTAATTTCATATTTAATGAAAAATAGTTTATTTATTTATAAAAATATATATATAAATATCGTGTTGAACCTTTTTTTTATCTTTTTAATATTATTTTCAGAAGTCAAATTCACTTGTATACACCTCAACCTATATAGCAATGGCTGGTTTATTAAAGGGTTTGACAATCAATTAAAATTATTGAAAATTTTACTTAAATAAAAACACGAGTGTTACTATATCTAATAATATGGAATAAACACAAACACAGTACGAAAAACTAACTAAAAAAATATAATATGAAAAAAGTAAATGTTATATTTTGATACACAAGTTATGTAAAAAAATTACACAAAAATTTAAAACATAAATCTCAAACCCTGGTACCCTAAACCTTTTTAAACCATAAACTCTAAATCATAATCATAAACCTTAAATTCTACCCCCTGCACACTGAACCCCTATACCCTAACCTAAAACCATAAACCTTAAAATTAAAAGGCTTGTGTAAACCTTGTGTATCAAAGTATTTTCTAAAAAGTAAAGCATATATATATATATATATATGGATTTATAACCAATACACTTGCGGTTGAAACTTTTAGTTTCCACAAGCGCCTTAGTTTTAGGGTTTGGGGACTCAATTTAGGGTATAGGGTTTAGGGGTTTATGTGTAGGGGTTTAGAATTAGGGGTAATGGTTAGAATTCAATGGTTAAGGTTAGGATTTAGGGTTTAGAGATTAAGATTTATATTTTAAGGTAATATGTTGATTATTTAGGTTTTAACCTATAAACCCTAAATTATAACCCAAAACCCCAAATTCTATCCACAATACTTAAATTCTAAACTAGTAAACCTAAACCTCCAGCCATGGCATATGTTCACCATCATTCTTTCGTCTCTATTCCTAGGAATGAAAGAAAAAGGAGCTTTTACATTCCTTATTCATTTTGTTGTTATTCATATCATTTACTTTATACATGGCATATTTAGACTTATTATATTGCATCATATATCTTATATTAATATCATAATACTTTACATTATGTATGACATACTTAGGAGCATATTAATACACACTGGTCCTTATACTACTTAAGTTTGCCTAATAACTTAAATACACATGCTTATAAGTTATTTAAGCGCACATTACATTTTATACTTATTGCATTGCATTTTATACTTATTCATGCATCATATTTTAAACCTATTTCAGCTTACACATTGTTTAATATTTCTTTAGGTATTAAGGATGAAGGTACAAGCTCGGTATAGCTCAAACACTTCAAATGCAGCTCAGATCGACTCAAAGACATTCATGGCAGCTTGGAACAGCTCAAGAACATTCATGGCAGCTCGGATTAGCTCAAGTAGCACATTAGCAGCTTATGGTAGCACGAGGACAAAGGGAAACAATCAAAGGAAGCTCACAAACTTCAAGGACTAGCTCACATGGAAGCTCAAAATGAATCAAAAATTGAGCTAGCTCAACTCAATCTAGCTCAGACCAAACTCGACCAGCTCACTTTAGCTCCACCTACACATGCCATGTACCCTCCGAAAGAATATGTCCTTAGCCATTTGGAGGGAAAACCAGAATGGGTGTCAAACTCATGGAGGGAAGCCTTTTGTGCACCAAAACAAAGTGGAGGGAAACTCCAATTCTATCGAATCATCACAAAGGCCTTGGAGGGAGTCACGAGTACCCTTGGAGGGAGGTTTGAAGCCTAGTCGAATAGACACATGGCCTTTCAGCCAAACCCCTTCATCCCCTATAAATTTAAATTGTAATTCTATTTGTAGACATCACATTCATTCTATAAAATTACATTTATGAGAATTTTCTCTCCTTTAGTTCTTAACTGAATTTTATCGACTTATCAAGTACTTTTACTTGTGGCATCAACCCCTCTATTTTCCACCTTGATACTTCTAGTTCCTATTTCTTTATAGATAGTGAATCAAAGTCCTTTCTACTACCCCTTAAAGCAATCATATAAGGTCCGAGGCTTAGCTTTAATATAGCTTTGTTCCATCATTTGATTCTTTAAGATACTATCACCATATTTCACCATATCCATCACCATCATTCACCCTCGCTATTCAGCTAAATTCCCTTATCCAAATCTGCCCAATTTCATCATACTTCTGCATCACCTTTTCAATTCACCAATTCCCTTATTTCCGAGCTTATCTTGTTTTGTAGGTTGCTTGCTTCCTTCCTAGATCCGACAATCAAAGGGGCTGTCTTCAACATCACTTAAGCAAGGCGTTATCTTCATAGAAGCCCTTATATCACAAGTTGTGTAAAAAAAATTACACAACCATTCTATAAAATTTAAAACCTAAATCCCAAACCCTAGCGCCCTAAACCTTAAACCATAAACTCTAAATTCTAATCATAAACCTTAAATTTTATTCCCTACACCCTAAACCCTAACCTAAAATCATAAACCTTAAAATTAAAAGGCTTGTGTATCAAAGTATTTTCTAAAAAGTAAACCATATATATATGGATTTATAACCAATACACTAGCGGTGGAAACTTTCACAAGGGCCTTAGTTTTAGAGTTTAGAGACTCAATTTAGGGTGTAGGGTTTAGGGGTTTATGTGTAGGGATTTAGAATTTAGGGTAATGGTTAGAATTTAATGGTTAAGGTTAGGATTTAGGTTTAGAGATTAGGGTTTAGTATTAAGGTAATATGTTGATGATTTAAGTTTTAACCCATAAACCCTAAATTATAACCCGAAACCCCAAATTTTATGCACAATACTTAAATTCTAAACTATTAAACCTAAACCATACACCCTAAACTGAGTCCTTAAACTCTAAAACTAAGGTGCTCATGGAAATTAAAAGTTTCCACGGTCAGTGTATCAATTAATTATCCTATATGGATTTATAACGTGAGTATATCTAACTAATTTTAACAATTACTATTTAATAATGGTCAGGAGCAGATCTACTTGTAAGTTTAGGTGGGTTTGTACCCATTCTAAACTTTTTAAAGTTCACACATTTAATTTTATTTTTTAATTATGGTGAATTAGTCCTTAAATTTTTTTAATTTTTTATGACTTGTGTCTGCCCAAAAATTTTAAATTTTTAAAGTCATGTTTACTCTAAAAAATATTTTGACTTGTATCACCTTAAAAATATTTCTTGATCTGCAACCGATAATGGCTCAACCCAAGGGTTAAAATAAAGAGGATCAATGTCTTCCAGTCCACTTTCATTTCATAAAAATAATAATTAGAATCTTACAAATTGAAGCAAACAAAATTCGGGTAGGTCCAATTGTCCAAATCCCATCGACTTGATTGGTTGTCTCCAAAGGAGAATTCCCTTTGGGTAAATATCTTATTATTCATCCTCGAAAAATTCTATTATTAAAAAGTACGAAAATAGGAGTAATATATAATGGAATATTGACTTATTATAAGAAATGAATTATTAACTTTAAAAGTATTTTAATTATTAAAATTAGGTAGGAAAATCGTCTAATAATAAAAATATATAATATTAGTGCATATTGATTCGTTAGTGAATTAGATGCTAATGTTTATATAAAAGTATTTAAATTGATGTTTTAATTTTTGTTAAAAAAATTATTCGAGTTAAAGTAATAAAATAGTAAGAAATATATCTATATCTATTGATTTGAATGATAAAAAATTAATTTAATTTTATAAACGAAAAGAACAAAAGAACTTCAAATGAAGGCCTTAGATAAAAAAAAAAAACAAGCAAAGAATATTATCTTCCATAGAGCATGGTTATAGTTTCTTGGTCAACAAAATCTTAATTAATTATTTGTTTAAAATATTTTAAAATAATATTTTTAATCATTTTCTCTTTTTCATGTCAATTTATGCTTTATTTATTTATTTATTTAAATAAATGTAACAAATTAGTTTAATTAAATTTTAACAGACTTAGCAAAAAAAAACATATTTTTTTATACACAACTAAAGATTAAAAAATTATTGGCTCAATATGCCATTTCTCCGTGTACTATAACATAGTTCTTATGTTCTTTTTGTCTCTGTATTTTTTTCTGACGATTACTCTGATGTATTATCATGTTTTATTTAAACAAAGTCATATGACTCGAGAAATTATATTATGGGTCCTTCTCAGCACGTCATCTATGAGACTAACAAATAAAATGTATTAATTTTATTAATTTTTTTATCTCATCTTTTTACCAAGTGAATCTTCACTTTGTAAAAACTGTTTTTAAATTTTATTTACAGTAAATATGAGTGAAGATTCACTTGGTAAAAAGATGAGATAGAAAAAAATTAATGAAATGCATACATTTCATTAGTTGGTCCCATGAATGACGTGGTGAGAATAACTCATGATATAAGTTCTCCATATGACTCAGCCTAGGCTGTCATGTATAATAAATATTTTTTAAAAAAGTATATATTTTATTTTTAAAAGCTTAGTATTTTTTTAGAAATTTAAGGGTCTTTCGTATTATATGTTTTTTTCAATGTAAAAGGGAGTATCACTGCGAGCCTCATTAAAAACGTCCCTAAACCTAGATGGAGGAAAAGAGTACTCATAGCGATACGTACAATAAAAGTCTTACTTACAAGCCAAAAAACCAAAAGCAATAAACCGGACCATAATCAAACATGGAACTAGTCAGCTACAAGGAACAAAATAACCTACAGTGGAGGATGTACGTGGAAAACCTCACCAATCACACCACCACAAACTGAATGGGCTAAGCCATCACCAACAACATTCCTAGTTCGGCAAACATGGGTAGCTCGCACCTCCCACTCTCTTGCTAGAAACTCGCGCAAGCGCTTAATAAGAGCACTTCCGCTCAATGCCCTAGATTTACCACTCAAAATATCGACAACAGTCTTGCTATCAAGTTCCAACTCAACCCTACGAAATCCAAGCCTCCACTCATGTAACAGCGCATCGTGCGCCGCCCAAAGCTCTGCAACAAGTAAAGAACAAGAGCCTATGCTTCTAGCAAAGCCAAAACGGCACGCCCCGACCTCATCACGAATCACCCCTTCTATCGATGCACTACCACTCGATCCATAAACGGCTCTATCCGCATTTGCCTTAACGCAACCTTCAACCTGTCTACGCTAGACTATTCCTGACTGCCCAGCACCACTCAATTTACCCGGTGTAGGTTGAGTTCTAAGCAATTCCTCCCACACCCGGCGATAATAACCAACGATGTCCCCAAACACTTCACGGCCCCCATTGAACACATAAAAACATATATGTTTCCAAAGAGACCAACAAGTTGTTAGAGTATGTCCAAAGACCAATCATAAGATGATTGTAAATGACATTTGTTTTACCTTGTTTATTCATAAAGAGGCATTGTCATTATTATTTTCAGTTACAATTCTGCATGTCCTTAGAATAATATGGTTATTCTAAAATGTCCTTAGTCGAGTATTATTGTGAGCATGGACAACAATAATGCATTAAGACTAATATGTAGTTGATTGATGACAAAGTGTTGTCATTGACATGGAGATGTCAAAATCAATACATAAGTATGTGTTAGAGAACAACATACTGGACTGACCCACTATGAGCATGTTTCTTGGATTATTATGTGTCAGTCACAACATTGCTTATAGTGATAACTACATGTATGATCCTCAGACTTGAGATCATCATTATTTCAACATCGTGAGTGATATATTTTGATACGGTTTAACGTGTGTCGTAACTGACTACACTATAAAGACTGATATTGGATATGTCACAATCTATGTAGTGGAATATGGTTGATCAAGATAAGATTTGTCCATCCTACATAATAGGAGTAATATCGTAGGCCACTTGATTGAGTGAGACTAGAAATACATGGCCATGCTCGAATAAGTTGATATGAGATATCATAGCTATTCGTTTATAATAGTTTACTCAAGATATCAAGAAACATTAGATGAACTATACAAGTGTGACTGTTCCATGACTTGTGTCCAATCTAGATATAAAGGACAAAAGGATGTGATACATAAATAGAGTTAATCACAAAAAGGTTATGCCGAATCATGATTTATTGTAACTTAGGTGACAATGGCATATTGCTAGATGTCACTAATTGTTTGTAATATTATAAGTGTTCTAATATTTACTACTAACGTTACATGAACCTACATGGTCACACCCACAGTTGAAATAAGCATATATTAAACGGATTATATATGTACAAATTTGTTGTACAGGGATTTAGTTAAATTAATATATATTTGATATATATAATTTAACTATTGGGTAAATATTAAAAGAAAAATAATTATTGTAATTATGACTCTTTTAATATATAAACAATATAATTCCATTTAAATTAATATATATATTGAAATCCTAGTTAAGTTGAATTGAGATTATATATATTTAATATATATATATATTGAAATCCTAATTAAAGTTGAATTGGGATTATATATATTTAATATATACATTGAACTTTTAATTAAAGTTGAATTGGGATTATATATATTTAATATATATATATATATTTATATATATTGAAATCCTAATTAAGTTGAATTGGGATTATATATATATATATATATATTAAAATCCCAATTAAAGTTAAATTGGGATTATATATATTTAATACATATATTAAAATCCTAATTTGAGTTGAATTAAGATTACAAAAGTTATATAAAGGCATGAGAGATCTAGCAGTCATTAATGTTTTTTTGGGAAAAACCTCTAAATAATTTAGAGAGTTTTTTATGCTCGTTTCCTTCTAACTGGTTTAGAGAGTTTTTATATACTCGTTTCAACTGGGTGAACTACGTAGAGGTCGGAGCGTTATTGTTGCGGCTTAAGAATCGACATCGTGGAATCGTGATTGAATATCTATCTCCTCCAAACTCAGAATTTCAGATTTTAAACAGGTAATTATCCACCCTTATTCACCCCGATTTGTTCCTCGTACATGAATCTCTGATGGTAATCGCCGAATAATTTTTCCGTTGCGCCGTGGGGTGTACCGGCGTGATCCAACACAAGTAACCGCAAACATAATCTTCCAATTCCTTCCTCGAAGCTAAGCATGGCCGGTCTCACGTAAATTTTCTCAAACCAACCCACAAAGTCGCCCAAGTAGAAGTCCAACAACAAATCTTGGCGAATCAATTGATTCCATAATTTTTTAGCACGAATACAATCATGCAAAACATGATTTATATCTTTCTCGCCATGTATGCAAATACGACAGGTTCCATCTAAAGTAATATGGCGACGACAACGCTCACCATTTGTTAACACCCGCTCGTGCCTGACCAACCACAAAACTGTCTGGACCTTCTAAGAAACCTTCAAGTTCCAAATAATCTTCCATATTCTGGAAGGTCCGCTTAGTGCAAGATTCCCAAAAGCTTTGTAGGCAACTACTATAGTGAAAACATGATCCTCGGCCGATCCTCACCGAGAGCGGCATGAGACGACACTATGCAAGCAATACGACGTAGCACCTGTTGCAGTATGAATCTCATCAAACATGCCCAATCCCAATTTCCAGTGTTATCCACCATAACTGCCACCGACAAAGGACGGGGTGGCGACGGTAGAAGACACTGGGTTGCAAGCGGTTCATCTCCATCGAGCCACAAATCTCACCAAAAATTGGTCTTCCACCCATCCCGAATTTGCCAACTAATACCCATACAGACATCTTCCCAAACATTACTAATCTCATTCCACAAGCGCGAAGAATTTGGCCAAGTTATACCCGTTATAACCACCCCATTCCATTTATACTTTTCTTTGAGAACACTGATCCATATCTTATCCTCATTACTCACAAGTTGGAGCCCAAGTTTCATCAAGAGTACATTGTTATGGTGATGCAGGTCCTTAAAACCTAAACCACCCTCGTTAAGAGGTAACTGAATCGATTCCCATTTCACAAGAGTACGAGTGTTCACCTTATTCGACGATCCCCACACAAACTTGCGTATCATTTTCTCTAACTCATCACAGATCCCTTTGGGTAGCCAAGTGGATTGCATAACATACGTAGGTATTGCTTGTAAAACTGCCTTAGCAAGCGTTATTCTACCTACCAGGGAAAAGGGTATTCGCCGCCCATCCGGATAATTTATGATCAACATTTTCCAGGATGAAACGATACGTGTCCTTAGTAACCCGCTTATGGAGCAAGGATACCCTTAAGTACTTCCCAAGGTCATTAACCATCACGACCCCAAACCCGTCGACAATTTGGATCTTTTTGTCAATAGCACATTCGAGAAATATATTTGGGTTTTTCTAGTGCTCATACGATGCCCTGAACAAGTACACAAGTGAGAGAGCACATCTTTCACCATCTCCATTTGATCCAAGAAACCCTCCACAAACAACACAAGATCGTTAGCGAAGAAAATATACGAAAGACCAATCCCATGTCAAACGTGGCAAATTTGTTTCCACAACCCATTCTGCACTTTCTGATCAATAGCATAGGAAAGTCTTTCTATACACAACATAAACAAATACGGGGAGAGCGGGTCACCCTGTCTTACGCCACGCTAAGGAACAAAGCTATCCGTAACCTCTCCGTTTCATATGATCTACGTAGATACTGAGCTCACACATCACATAATCCAATACAAAAACCAACAAAAAAGACCAACTCAAGAAGCTTTTCATGTATAAAACTCCATTTAAGTCTGTCATAGGCCTTTTCTAGATCAACTTTTATTGTCATCCGTGACTTCGTATCCCGTTTCTTACTCATTGTATGAATAATCTCTTGTATTAAGATAACATTATCAATAATATAGTGGCCAAGCACAAAGTTGGTTAGAGTCTGTGACACCCAGTTCGGCAAATAAGGTTTCAGTCTATTCACAAGGATTTTAGTTATAACCTTATATAATACGGTGCACAAACTAATTGGTCTGAACTACCGAAGGCTCTCCGAACTTGCCACTTTAGGGATCAAAACAAGCAGTGTGCGATTGGCCAAAGCTTCAAGCTCCCAAGTTTCAAAAAAATCTACCACGAAACGGAAAACTGACTCCCCTATCATCGTCTAATTTTTCTAAAAAAAGCGAGCTTGAAACCCATCAACTCATGTGGAGTCTATGGTCATTCGAAGGAATTTTGTGCAGCGAACGCGGCTCCTTTGGCTTCTTCAGGTGTTGATAAGGGTATTTTTGAGGGTACTATAAATAAGCCTGATGTCGATGTCTCTGAATCAAATCTTTTTGTCCCTTGGATGCTTGTTGATAATAAGCACCAGCGTGGTAGGGCTACGCGTGAGTCTGCTCAGCCAGTTATTGGTGGGGGCTCTAGCTTCCGTTATGCGTCTCATGAGGTTCTAGATACTGCTAGTTCGGATAGGCCTACTGGGTGTAGGGTTAAGGATTTCCTTAGTGCAAATAGGGACCATGTGGTGGATATGGTAAGTAAAGTGCATTCTGGTGTGAATGGAGGTGTACATGCAGCTACAAAGAGTGTTGCGTATTTGGCGACAAACCCGGAAAAGAAGAACAAAAATAAGAAGAAAGGTAGTAGGGCACCGACCGTAGTTCCATTGGTTGAGGGCACTGAGGTTCAAGTTGTTGATCGTTTGGTTTTGGCTCGGGTTGGTTCGCATAAAGTAGTAGCCATTGTTGAGAATAACGCATCAGGGGTTTCTAAGTCTGTTGTTCAGGGTGTTCGAGGGCATTTGGCCCAAGGTAAGGATAATTTTGAGGGGTTTCGATGGGGGTTATAGATTCGAAAGCCATCAGAATCGAGAGGTGGTACGAGAATAACAGCTACAGACTTAGCTTGCCGCTTGTCGAGTGAACTGGATTAGTCGTTAACGGAGACGAGTAACTTTGAGGAGAACCGTTGCTTTGATCTAGTCTATTCTATTTTGATGGTTCGATCATCGGATGATGAGGAACTTTATCTACCTAACACTCCTCCTGGTGGCATGTTTGAGGGGGATATGTGGGATGATGGTCAACCATTGGACGACAAGTAAGGTTCGGTTACTTTTTTGTATAATTTGATAATGATTAAATTTATGTTCTGGAATTTCCAGGGTGCAGCTAGCCTGGAGTTTAGGAAGCATTTCAAATCCTTCATTCGGGAGCATCACCCGAGTGTGGTGGCTTTGTTTGAACCGCGCATAAGTGGTAGGATTGCCGATGTAGTTATCACGAAGTTGAGGTTCGAGCATACTTACTGGGTTGAAGCTCATGGTTTTAGTGGTGGGTTGTGGTTACTGTGGAATGGGTCAGTGGTGGTTAATATTCTTAGTATTTTGAATTAGTTCATTAATGGAGTAATTTCCGATGCTGAGGGGGGTCTCGATTCCAATTCACAGTTGTGTATGCTAGTGTAACTAGATCGAAATGGAAGCATTTATGGTGTCTACTTGCAGATTTAAACCCTGGTGAGGTGCGGAAGAGCGCATTGAAGGGTGGATACACATGTTCAGGGTAGTCGTTTGTTCTCGAATTTTCTCTTCTATGAGGGGCTTACGGATATGGGTTTTCGGGGTCCTTCTTTCACATGGTCTTGGGGGAATTTGTATCAATGTTTGGATCAGTGTGTTGTAGGGGTGTTCAAAAATACTTGACCAGATTGACCCGACTCGACTACCCAACTACCTGAACATAAATAACTAGGTATTTATCCAATTTTTTTTACTCAGGTCGGGTACTCGGCCCGTCATTTCCCGGGTCGGGCCCAGGTCACAAATTTAAGAATTTTCGGATACCCGGTTGTAACTGGGTACCCAGATAGATTTAAAATTAATATTTTTATATTCAATATACATATTTTTATATTAAACTAATAAAAAATCTCATTTTTTTATATTTTTATATTTAATAAATGTATATTTTTATATTAAACTAATATATATATATTTATATTAAAATAGTAAAATATTTTTATATTTAAAAAATACATATTTTTATATTCGGGTACCCAAATACCCGAATTTTTGGGTACCCGCAACTTCCGGGTACCTGACTAACGGGTCGGGACACGGGCTGCCCTTTGAACTACCCGACGATCCAGGTACTCGGTACTTCAGGTACCCGCATACCCAGGTACCCGGATTTGAACACCTCTAGTGTCTTGTTAGTGCTAAATGGTTCTCGGATTTTAGTGATTCTTTTGTGGAGCATCTGGATCGATTAGGGTCTGATCAACGTCCTTTGTTGGTTTCATTACATGATGGGCGTGGTGATATACGAAATAGGCCGTTTCATTTTATAAATGCATGGCAATTCCATCTGTAATTTGTTGACTTTATTAGTCATGTTTGTGCCGGCAATGACGCTTCGGATGTAAAAGTTGCCAAATTTCAAGAGGATGCAAAGTCGTGGAACAAGGAGATTTTTGGTCACCTTGGGATGCGGCATCGAAGGTTATGTGCTCGGCTTAGAGGGATTTATCACGCTTTAACTAATCGACACTCTGATTACTTAGTTGCTTTGTCGATTAAATACCAAGTTCTTTCATCCATCAATGTTGGCATGTCGGCAGGTGAATCATATTTCGGCCAACATATCCAATTCATGGGTGGTTCTTGACCTTGTCGTAATCTCAAATGGATGACCTTGTTGCAGCTGTATCTAATAAAGAAATTAGGCGGGCTATTTTTGATATGGGGGCATCGAATGCGCCTGGTGTGGATGGCCTTAATGTAGGGTTCTTTCAGAATAATTGGTTGGTTGTTGGGGATTCGGTTTGTTATTTCATTCATCAGGTGTTTCGCATAAAGATTATTCTAGCTAATATCAACCGTACTCTTCAGGTCTTACTGCCTAAAGTCTCAAAGCCTAATAATATCGGTCAATTTCTCCCGATTAGTCTATGTACTATTATTTATAAAGCCATTTCTAAGATCCTTGTGAATTGCTTAAAGCACTTATTGTCGTTTTGGGTCTCGGCTAACCAGACTAGTTTTGTGCTGGGTCAAGCCATTACTGACAATATTATTATTACACATAAGGTTATTCACACCATGCCAAAAAAACTGGTAAGAAATGATGGATGGCTCTCAAAATTGATTTGGAGAAGGTCTATGATCGTATTGAGTGAGACTTTATTTTTGACACTTTGATCGAATTGGGGTTCTAGAGTCTCTGCGTAATCTGATCATGCAGTGTCTATCGACGGTTAATACTCAGATTATATAGAATGGGTCGGTGATGGATCATTTTACTCCATCCAGAGGCATTCGTCAAGGGGATCCATTATCGCCCTATTTATTTGTTCTTTGTATGGAACGGCTATCGCAGTAAATCCATGTTGTTTCTCACATTGGTGCCTGGAAACCTTTCCATAATTTTTCTTCTGGTCCTGAGATTTCACACTTATTTTTCACTGATAACATGGTTTTATTTGTTGAAGCATCAATGGAGCAGATGCCTGTTGTCCGTTCAGTGTTTAACTTCTTTTGCCAAATGTTTAGGCATAAGGTGAGTACCTCCAAGACAACGTTGACCTTCTCTAATAATGTTCATGTTACTCTTCATCATTGTATTAGTACTGGGTTTGGTTTTGCTGAGGTCGATGACTTGGGCAAGTACCTTGGCGTGCCACTTCTACATCGTCATGTTACCACGGCGTCTTATCAGTACTTGATTCAGATGATTCAGTGTAAACTTAGTGGGTAGATTACAAGTTGTTTATCGTTGGCTGGTTGTATTATCTTAGCTAAGTCGGTGTTAGCCGCAATTCTAAACTATACGCTACAGGCTGTAGTCTTGCCGAAGAAAACTTGCTTGGACATTGAACGCATGATCTGTAGGTTTATCTGGGGTATTACTTCTGAGAAAGGGGTGTTCATCTTGTGAAATGGGATGATGTGTGTAAGCCGGTGAAGAATGAGGGGTTGGGTTTCCAAAAAATTACAACTCTCAATGATGTGCTTCTTATGAATATTGCATTTTAGTTACTCGTTAAGAAGGATACGCTTTGGGTAAGGTTCCTTCAAGCGAAGTACAAGTGTATAGAAGGTGTTCCATATTTTTGCACAATGCTAGCTGTTCTCGGTTATGGAAGAGCCTCAGTGTGATATGGACAGACGTTTGAGATAATTTGGTTTGGACTGTGGGAACGGGTCGTGAGGTGGATTTTTTGTATGACAATTGGTTGAGTGATGTTGGACCTCTGATAAATCACATCAATCTTCCTAATAGAAGCTATGTGAGTCAGGTTCCAGTTTCACATATGATGTCTTGTGATGGAGAATGGGCATGGCACTTGTTTGAGCGCTTATTACCACATGAGATTTTGTTGCGTATTGTGGCAACTAAAGGACCTTGTGTGTAGGTGGGTCAGGACTGGCTCGGTTGGCAAGGGTCGAATGATCGTCAGTTCTCTATTAAGTCAGCCTTCTTGTTGAGACATGGTCCATTGCCTGCCAGTTCGTCCGACCTTTGTTCCTTGTTACAAAAGTTTAAGGGGTCTCCACGTATTAGGTATTTTCTATGGCTTGTCTATTAGCACAAAATTATGAAAAATGATGAGCGGGCTCGGCAGAATTTTACTACAGATAGTAGTTGCCATATTTGTGGTGCTTCGGTGGAGGATGTGGACCATATGTTTCACTGATTCCCTCGTGCGGTACATGTGTTATAACCCTCTCGACCCAGTCTAGACGCTAGACCGAACCAAGTAAGCTACATTGGGTTTGTCGAAATAAACCTGAAATGATTAACTAAACTTAGGTCTAATTTTTTCTTTTTATCTTGTCTAAATGCAATAATATATCCTATGGTGTACATGCTAGCAACAGGTGAAATCTCAAATGAATCGGGCGTCGAATTAACATCCAATTGCTCTAATTTGCAATTTATAGACCAAATTGCAAATCTAAAAAGTTATGAGGACTTAGTTAAAATTTAAGTTACCAAACCTTAATTAATCAGATTAAATGCTTGCTTGCTAGCCAAATTTCAACTCTAAACGATAATTCAAACTCATACTATTGCATTCACGAATATTAGAGACCAAAATGAAAGAATCAAAACCCTCGAGAATCACTTTAACTGAAATAACTGCAGCTCGTATTGGTACACGAGCAAGTGTATCGGTACGCCTTTACAATTTTCAAATCCCATATTCCAGTAGCTCAAAACCGTATCGATACACCTTCCCCGCGTACCGGTACACCTTGCCAAAATACTCATGCCCGTACCGATACAGGTACCGGAGTATCGAAACCCAACCTCAAATTACGCTTACTTGTACCGATATAGGGGCACGCGTACCGATACGCCCAGACTTGTAATGACCAATTTTGCTGGTTTTTCATACAATTATGGATTCAAACATGCTTTAGCAATTCATAAACATGTACACCACTAAACTAAAGATCAAACCATGCCAAAATATCAAAGGAACATGATCAAACCATAACAACATGCTTCAATCAAAGGTCTAGAGGCATGCTTCCTAAAAACCAATCCATCCAACTCTCGAAACGTAAATCCATATCAGCAACAAACATATAAAGCCTCATACAACTCCACAACAACAATATAAACTTGCACAAACTGGGAGTTTAGCAAATAACCCTCCCAAACAACAATGAACCACATTGCCTTTATTACTACTAGTCTAGTTCAAAAACTAGTATAAAACATACTTAAAACATTCTTAAACAGTAGGTACCATGTGATTCAAAATAAGTGTATAAAATCCCAAAATAACCTTTAAACCATTTCAAAACTGAAATTCGTGTTCTCACTCACCAACAACGCAAAACTTTGTCTGCCAATACGAATTACTCATCCAAAGCTTCCGAAAACGATGCCACAAGCTTGAGGATCAACTTCCCCTGATTTAACCACACAAAAATAGAGGATTTAATGCATCTAAATGCATTCAATGACTCAGCAACACTAATCCACAACAACTCCAACCAAAAACCCATCCACAACAACCGAGAACAACATCAAACACCTTCCAAACTTAACCTAGCCAAAACATAAAGGTTTAATCCATCAATTAACTTCAATTAACATCCAAAAACAACCTAAAATCATCCTTATACCTCTAGTATTCATAAAACAACCATAACTCGCCAAGAACACAACACTAGCAACCTAAGAAATTAGAGATTCACTTAGCTCCGGGATTCTAATGTTAAAACTCATTTATTAACATTATTAATCATCAAAATTATGATTAGAACCATTCAAGAACTCAACAAAACAGATCTAAAACGAAAATCACTTAATCTCATCAATTAAACCTTGACTTCCAATTTCCATAATTAAATCATTAAAACTCATTATAAAAAATTAAACAAGGATCAAATACCTTGGAATTTCAGTAAAGAACCATTCATTAGAGGAAAAGAACTAAAATTTCCTCTAATGAGTGAATTTCCTCTCAAGTGAATGTTTTACTCTTGAAAAACAAAGGAAAACAATGATATTTTGGAAAATAAGATTGAAGAATCCATTAGAAATCAAGAGTTTAAGAAATCAAGAACATTACATCAAATCTATCAAATCTTTTATGCAAAAGAGTGTGTTTGGCTGAAGAAACTTTGAGAGAGAAGTCTAAGAGAAAAAGTTACATCAAAAGTGGTTTTAGGAAAATAACTACATTCCTTAATCAAATCCTCTTTAATTCCTTAAATAAAACTCATTTAAAATAACCAAAATTGAGAGAAAAATCAGATTAAAAACATTAGGTAAAATAGCTCCTTAAAGATTTTAAGATTTGACCCTTTTTCAAAATAGTCACTAAAAATAGTTTTTCATTCCTTACATTTTGGTCACTAGCCAAAATGTCCAATTTCCAAATTTCATTTTTCAAAATTGACTTTAACAAAAATATCCACATATTAAATAATGATTTTAGGATATTTTCCTATATATTTTCTCACACAAAAAACATTTATTCTGATTTTTATCTTGAATTCGATTAGAATCTCTAATCTCGATCCACTGGACCGTTTAATCAACCTAGAAACTCCTAGGCCTAAACTGGGGCATTACATGTGTGGTCTGAACTTATTTACGCTTATCGGTTATCTTTATTTCTTAACATGCCCTTTACGGATTGGGTTATGGCCAACTTGTCGAAATTTGTTGTGTTCACTGCGAGTTCGGACCAGTGGCAATTATAGTTTGGTAATATTCTATGGCAAGTTTGGTTTCATCGGAATTCATTGGTATTTGATACTCCTAGGGATGGTCCTTGGTATCTCGTTGATCATGGCAAGCACGTTGTTGCTATGCAACTTGCTGCAGTCGAACGGTCCCAGCTTCAGGCACAGCTGGAAAGAACGGGATTTGCGCATGCTACTCAGTGGTCTCCTCCGTTGGCTCAATGGGTGAAGGTAAACACTGATGGTGCCAAGCAGGGTTCTGATGGGAAGAGTTCATGTGGGGTTGTGGCTCATGATAGTGCATAGACATGGCTTTTTGGGTTTTCTAAGTTTCTTGGCATTTGCTCGGTGCTTGATGTCGAGCTGTGGGGTGCATATTTAGGTTTTATTCTATGTGTGAGAAGCGGGTTATCGATGTGTTATTCTTGAAGTTGATAGTCTTGAGGTTAGTCGAATTATACGTGCCGGGATATCGGGATGTCACTTCTTGTGTTGGCACTTTCAAGATCTTTGTCAACGTGATTGGGTTGTGCAGGTTCAACATGTTCGTCGTACTGGTAATCAGGTTGTCGATGCCCTCGCGAAGAATGCTCGGATTGGTAGTCTTGAAGTTACTCTATATGAGTAGCCGCCCATAGCAGTTAGTAGTGTGTTATTGTTGGATGATTGTAGTATTCATGGTTAATTGGTTAGCGACTTTACATGGTTGGCATGTTTAAGTGTTGGTGTATGTACTCTTTTTCCTCCACTTAAATTTATGAAGGTTTTTTAATGAAGCATGTGCTAACACTTTCCCGTGTATGATTTTCTCTTAATGAAATCACACCTTTTTCAAAAAAAAAAAGTCAAAACATAAACATTTTGAATTTTTTGTATTTTTTTTCTTAAGGTTTGTTTTAATTTTTATGATTAAAATGATAAAGTGTGCCACGTTCTGATTAAGTCAATGGGTTTTAACAAAAATATTATAAAATAACATATAAAACATAATTATAAAATGATAATATAAGGAATAACTAAAAAGAAATTGTACCGAAAATAAAGTGAGAATTAGATTAGATTAAAATACAGGAAAATGACGAGATATTAATCCAAAATCATTTGAAGTTGAATTAAAGTTTGTATATTTCGTAAGGGCTTTAGATTTACTATTTAAGAATTTAATTTAAGGTTTAATACTAAGATTATGATTGAAATTAAAAGTTTAGGACAATATGGTTAGAGATTTAAATTTTAACTTATAAATTCTAATTATAACCCATAAATTTTAAACTCCTAAATCTAAACTTTAAATCTCAAAATTAAAACACTTGTAGAATAAATTTCACTACACTAATAGTTTAGTTCAAGTGGTGAGCAGTTTAATATCACTTAAGCAGATCTTGAGTTTAAAGCCTTATATATTTAAAAATCTCACTGAAAAAATCATTCACTATTTTTTTTAATCAAACACTATATTTTATTAAAATAATGAGAAGAAATACACATATAAGCATACCGTAAAATATAAAATTAAACGTAGAAAACAAAGAGTATTCAAACATGAATTAAAAATTTAAATCTTCTCATAAAATTTTTATTAGCGTTCTTCAAATCTATCACTATAACGAAATTTTGGAGTGTTTACTGGAAGAGCGCATATCATTGAATTACTTTAATTAACAAAAAAGAAAAAAAAATGTCTTGGTTATCTCTACGAAAAATCAACCCACGCAATGTTGTGCAGTAAGATTCAACTGTAACATACACTAAGTTTTAGGCATCTTTAATATCAACGTGCCATAAAGACAGATAAAAAACGTACTATAACAACAGATAAAACAGGTTAAAACATCTGATAAAAACAAAAAAAAAAACAAAAAAATACTGCGGACAAACTGCCAAAACTATCACTATTAGCTTAAAAGACTTAAAAATCTATTAAAAATTTTTCAAAAAAAATAATCGCTACAAAAATGTGAGAATAAGAAACTTTACAATAATTTTTAAAATTATTTATTAAAATTAAATGTACGAAAATACCAAACAAAAATTTCACCGCCATAGTAAAGATAATTACCCTTAGAGTTTTTTAAAATACATTAAAAGTATGAGTTATCATAAATCAATCTCATAGTCAAACTAGACGTAACATCAAAGCACAGCCATCTTCAATTCAAATTAACGGGAAAAAAAAACACCTTTGTCTTCAACAAAAAGCACCCACTCCCCCAGAAAAATACCACTACTAATAAAAAAATATACTTGCAGTATTACAGAAAATAAAAACAAATCAATAATGGTGTTGGGTAATTTCTCATATACATCTCCAAGTCAATGACTCTTCCTCTTTTAGACCATTCAACGCCTTCTCGCCCAAATTCCGCTTCTTTTCTGAAGAAAGATCAGATTTTTATCTCATGAAATCCAGTGTTGTTTTTATGATCTAAGTCACAAACAAAACTCTGGGTTTTTTTTTGTTTTGTTTTGTTTCTTTGTTTTGGTAACCATGGAGGGATCCTTTTCCAGGAAACTAAAGATCTTCAGCTTTGTTTTTCCATGTATTCTTTTGCCAGCACTTGTTTTCGCAGCCGTTGCGGAAGATGATCTCAAGTGCCTGGAAGGCGTCAAGAATTCTCTAAACGACCCAGATGGGATGCTAAATTCCTGGAATTTCAACAACAATTCCGTCGGTTTTATATGCAATTTCGTCGGCGTTTCGTGTTGGAACGAGCAAGAGAACCGCCTCTTAAGTCTCCAGCTCCGAGACATGAACCTCTCAGGACAGCTACCTCAATCATTAGAGTACTGTCGGAGTTTACAGTCCTTGGATCTGTCTGCCAACAAGCTTTCCGGTACGATCCCTCCCCAGATATGTTCTTGGTTACCTTATTTAGTAACCCTCGATTTGTCTAGCAATGATCTGTATGGTTCGATTCCCCTGGAGTTATCAAATTGCGCTTATCTGAACAATCTAATACTGTCGAACAATAGGCTTTCGGGTTCAATCCCGTACCAATTATCTAGTTTAAATCGGCTGAAAAGGTTTTCTGTAGCGAACAATGATCTCTTGGGTGCTATTCCTTCATCTTTTGAGAACAGTGATAAGGCAGATTTTGCTGGGAATGGTGATCTTTGTGGGGGTCCTCTTGGAAAGTGTGGGGGTTTGAGTAAGAGGAATTTAGCCATTATTATTGCAGCTGGTGTTTTTGGTGCAGCTGCTTCAATGTTGTTGGCATTTGGGGTTTGGTGGTGGTTCCATTTGAGAGGGGAAAGTAAGAGGAAAAAAGGGTTTTTTGGAAGAGATGGGACCAGTTGGGGTGACAGACTTAGGGCTCATAAATTGACTCAAGTTTCATTGTTCCAGAAGCCACTTGTGAAGGTTAAACTGGCTGATTTAATGGCTGCAACCAACAATTTCAGTACAGAGAGCATCATGGTTTCGACCAGGACCGGGACTACTTACAAGGCGGTGCTCCCTGACGGATCAGCCCTTGCGATCAAGAGGCTGACGACTTGCAAGCTCGGTGAGAAGCAGTTTCGATGGGAGATGAATAGATTAGGCCAACTTAGGCATCCGAATTTGACACCCCTTTTGGGGTTTTGTGTGGTGGAGGAGGAGAAGTTGCTGGTTTATAAGCATATGTCGAATGGGACTTTGTATTCGTTGTTACATGAGAGTGTTGCTGTTTTAGATTGGCCGACTAGGTTTCAGATTGGTTTGGGTGTAGCCAGGGGTCTAGCTTGGCTGCACCATGGGTGTCAACCTCCGATTCTGCAGCAGAACATATGTTCTAATGTGATTCTTATTGATGAGGATTTTGATGCTAGGATAATGGACTTTGGATTGGCAAGCCCCATGACTTCTTCGGATGTTAATGCAACTAGTTTTGCGAAAAGCGATATAGGTGAATCCGGTTATATGGCACCGGAGAGTTCAAGTTCAAGCACCATGGTTGCTTCGATGAAATCCGATGTGTATGGTTTCGGGGTCGTGCTTCTCGAATTGTTAACTAGGCAAAAACCCCTAGAAGTCAATGCAGTCGAAGAAGGATTCAAAGGTGATTTGGTGAATTGGGTAAACCATCTCTCGAACTCCGGTAGAATCAAAGATGCCATCGACAAAGATATCTGCGGAAGAGGCCATGACGAAGAGATTCTGCAGTTCCTCAAAATCGCATGCAACTGTGTGGTTCCTCAGCCGAAGAACAGATGGTCCATGTTCAAGGTTTATCAGACATTGCAAACCATGGCTGAGGAGAAAGGTTTTTCGGAACATTTTGACGATTTCCCTCTGATTTTCAATGAAGACAATGAGTCAATGTAATATCGAGCCCCTTGCAGTTTACCTTCTTACATCTGTTATCAATAGTTTGTATGATACCAATAAACATGTTAAACATCAGGTTCCTTGTATTTTCAAGATTTGTGTTGCTCCTTTGAACTGATACTGATTGCTTGAGCATGTAAGTCATATATGTTTGTTTTCATTCTTGTCTCTTGTTCGGATTTGGGTTAGTATTAGATATGGATATATATTAATAATCTTTCACATATTCTACTGATAATTTTATCCATTCGTTTCACTCGTGTAAAATTTAATAAATTTTATACCGTGTAATTGGATCATATCTCATATATATATAAGTTAATAAAAATATATTAATATTTTTATAGTTATTATAATTAAATATTAGTCAAATTTGATTCATAAACGAAATCGATTTTTTTTTGTCATTTTCGTTGAAGAAATTGCTGATGTGGGAAAAGGAATGAAATTTTTCTGTGAAAACATGGATAAAAGATTTTATTTGGATAATAGAGATATTCATTTAGGAAAAAATAAGAAAAAATATTCCAATTAAATTGTGTGTCAAGCATAAAATGTAATACCCCAAACTTTGCTTGTTAGTTGATTTATATTTGCTTTATATGTGTTTGGTGATTAGTTTGCAAAGTTCTTAAAATTGATAGTTTTAGTTTGGTGACTAAAACGTAAGATTTCAAAGTTTGGTGACAAAAGTGAAAGGTTGGGAAAATCATAAGGACCAAAATGGTAACTTTCCCAATAATAAATTTTATGGTAAAAATGAATAGTTTAGATCAAAGAATAAATTCAGTGGGAATCGGATTTTTGGTACGAGAATTGTGTAAAAAGCTAGTAAAGGTATAAGTTTTGGTAAATTTTTCGGGTAAGTATTCGAACTCGGAAAATTATGAAATTTTAATTGGAGCCTTAGTTAGACTCAAGGAACCTTGTGCTGAAATTTGAGAATTTTCTGAGACTGTTTAGATTCGATCATATTCGATACCTTATTAATTATCGGTATTTCGAATCGAGTTTAAATTTTAGAGATGGGCCCATTGGAGTTGGAAAATTTATAAAATATTCATTTTTGAATATTTTATTATGTTTTGGTTGGTTTCTTGAGGTTGGTTGGATTTCAAGTGAATTAGTTGGATTTCAATTAGTTAGTTGGAAACTAACTAAATTGCTAACTAGTATTTAAAGTCTAGTTAGATGTTGATAAGGGAATTTAATATTCCATTTTTATTTCAAGAAAAGTGGCATAGTATGATTTAATATTGTATTTAATGGGTAATAATATGCCAAATGGCATAATTGTGTAAAAAAAAAAGAAAAGAAAAAGAGTACTAAATGCCATACGGCATTTGAAATAAGAAAAAGGAGATTGAAAAATTTTCAATTCTTATCAACTGAAAGCTGCCGAAATTTCAAGTTAAAAGGGGGTAAGGATTTCAATTCAATTTTGGTGCTTATGTGGTTGATTTTTTGCTTGAGCTATTAGATAGAAAATTTTTCCTCTTGAAATTCTCTATCTATTGATATAATTTTTGCTTAGTTTCCATGTGTTTTTGTTGAGTTTGGAGGATTGGTTAGATGAAGAATTATGGGGAAACTATGGCAAAATTTTGGTTTGAGGTTGGAAATGATGAAATGGAAGTGATTCAAGTATATTTGTGTTGTTAGATTAAAAAAAAATCTTGATTTTTAAAGAGGAAATTTTAGGGTTTTTGATAAAAATTGAATTGGAAGGTGTTGTACAAGAAAGAATTGTTTAGAATGATGATATAAATGGTTTGGAGTGAAATCCCTAATTAATTTGGCATTAGGGACCAATTTGCAAATTTTGAAAAGTTTGGGGACTAAATTATAAAGTTTTTTTTTGGAGTGTAGTGGCTTGAAAAATCAAGTTAAGTGGTTTGGAGGCTTAATTTGAAATTTTTGGTGACTTTGGGACTTGATTGTAATTTTTGGAAATATTAGTGACCAAGTTGGAAATTTCTAAAGCTTAGGTCCTTGAGTGTATTTGATGAAAAATGCAAGGATTTAGCTTGAAATTGATGTTAGAAGCTTGAAAATGTCCTTAGGGACTAAAATGCAAAGTTTGGAAATTTTTATAAAAAGTGTGAAAAAAATTGGTTCGAATATGGAAAATTTTATCGGATCAATTTTATTGATTTTAGATAATTATTGGTTATTTCCATTATTATTGGTGAATTGAGAATATTCTAACATATACTTTGAAATGGTATATGTTATGATTTTTTTGTAGATAATCAGTCAAATCGGGGACATAATAATCGAAAGGGCAAAGAAAAAGTACAGGACTGAAATCGAGTAGTGAGGCATTTTGATACAAGGCAAAGGTGAATGCATGCATGTTTTTATAATATGTGATAGGAAGACTTGCGATAAGTCGACCTAAAAAGGTAATTATTTTTTAAAAGTATGAAATTATTTTAAATGATACTTGTCTCGTATTTTTAAAGAATGGCAGCATATTGTAAAATGGAAATGGGCATATTGGAGTATGAACTGCTCCTTTACGATTGAGTTACATGATTTAAATTATAATGTCATGCTAGCCATTATGTTATTGCAGAAATATTTTTATATTTGCCCTTGGTCATGAGTAAACGAGTATTGTGGTATACCATTAGAGTCACATGATTTCGACATGTCGCTTGTTTTCGATACCGCCGGGTGTCGCTCGTTTTCGATACCTTTGGGTGTCGCTTTCGTTTCGATACTTTATTGTGTCGCTTGTTCGATACTCTAATGTGTCGCTCGTTTCGTCACTTGGTGGCGCTTTTTTTTCGTCATTTAATTATGGCGCTCGTAAAGAATATTACTTTTAGTACACGACTCGTATATTAGTCACTCAATATTACCTTGGGCTATACGATTTTTAATTGATGAATTAAATTATGTTTCAACATAATATGATATGTTTTTTTTGCATATTATGAAAAGTATTATGAAATTTAATAGGTTTTACAAGTATCATAAATTGTTTATGGTTTATTTCATGTTACTTACCTTATGCCTCTTGAGTATATTTCTCGTGTATTTCGGTGATACGCGTAGGTTGCCGGAATAGCTAGTGGGATAGCTTTTGCATCAGATCGGGTATTAGGGCCTACAACAACGAGACAGGTTATTTTCTTGTATCTATGGCATCCTATTTTGTTGTATTGAGTGGCATGTAATTAAGTAACTGTCATCGTTTTGTAAAATTTTAAATCCGGCTTGCCTTGTAATAGTTGAAATTAAAACATGATTTATATAATTATAATACTTTATGCTTATCTTTTAAATTGACAATATTAGTATTATGAGTTAAAAAAATTTTGTTAGCCTAAATTTAGCATGGTAAGTATATTGTATATTTTACGTGACATTCTCGATTCATATTCGTATACGGATACGGGTGCAGGGTGTTATATTTATTGGTATCGAGCTACTGAGTTTAGCTAGGTTCTTGATTTATTTTTGAGTAATGAAAGTGTTTTAAAAGTGTACATGCCACTAGGATGTCGTTTATACTTGAAAATGATATATGTTTAGTTGATGCAATTGCTTATGAGTTTAGTGAATGTTATGAGTACAAATGTCGGAAGGAGAGGGTTCCCGACACGCTGCAGAGCGGGCAAGGCTCGAGATTGCTCGATGCCGAAGAAGAGGTCCAGCCCGGCGGGAACGCCGGTTCGAGGATCGGGGCACATTTTTGCGGACTCTGAATGCTATATTGAATAGACATCCCCAATTGAATGTGCCAAAGGAGCTAAAGACACTTGAGGCTTCGAATTTTAAAGGAGAAGAAGATGGTGATCCACCGTCGGTCGATACATGGCTTAATGATGTACAATCTATATTAGCTCGCATCGGATGCGATGATCGAGGAAAGCTTGATGGTGTAGTTTCTCTATTTGAGAGGTCGGCTCGATCCGGTGGAACACCATTACGGCTCGTGTGCACGAGGAGATCACTGGCGATTATTCCTTCGAGAGTTTCGAAGGAAATATATCGGAGCTATTTTTGTTAGAGAGATGAGACAGCAGTTCATCGATATGAAGCAAGAAGGACGGTCGATTTATGAGTATGAGTGTGATTTCAACCGTCTCGAGCCGATTTCTTTCTTTCAGCTGCTACTTCGAGAGAATCTGTTATAGGCAGTTTCATTGGTGGTTTGGATTCGAGATATCAGGAGGTGTTAGTGGCCAACTCTATCCAAGATTTTCAGGATGCTGTTAATAAAGCCAAAGCGATGGAGAATGTTCGAGACAAGGTCGAGAAAGAGATGTTTGGGCAGAAAATAGGAGCTGAATCATCTTTTACTTCGCGATCAGCTAAGCGAGGTAAAGGTAATTTTCAGCAAGGTAAATCTGGATATTCGGCATCTCGAGGTCGGACCAGTCAAATTTGGAAAGTCTAAGGGTACTTCGCAAAGAATTGCGAAATAGATCGGGAGCTCCACGGTGTAAGCACCGTAATCGGTATCATCGTGGAGAGTGCCGGAAAGTTCAGCGGTGCTGTTTCAACCTGTGGAGAGATGTGACACTTTGTTCGAGATTGTCCGGCTCGTGAAGACAGATCGGTCCGCACGAGAGAGATCGGTGGGTATGCACGGGAGGCCGAGGCGTGGATCTGCGAGTTCGTCTCGAGGCGAGGTTCGGGAAAGATGTGAGCTTACGCTCGAGTCTATCATATTCGGATTCGTGATGACCGAGATGATCGGGAGGATCCTAACATCATCATAGGTACTTTTCTACTTTATGGTGAACTGTTTTTGTTTTGATAGACACTTTGGATCCCACACTCCTATGTTAGTGCTAAATTGGTACGGGATAGAGGAATTCTGTAGTGTCTACTCGAGTGATGTGATATTTGTCAATCCACTTGGTCAAAGTGCTCGGGTAACTGGGGTGTGTAAGGACTGTTCACCGATAGTTCGGGGACATGAGTTTTCAGCTGATTTATTGGAGTTATCTTTTGATGATTTGGAGATTATTTTGGGTATGGATTGGCTTCATGCCCATGATGATCTCTTGTGAGATGTCATCAACAATGATTGATTTTGAGGGCGGTGATGGATCATAGATTATAGTTTTGGGAGAAGGATCTCGGTGTTTGCATAATGTGATTTCAGCCCTTAAAGCTAAAAAGCTGTTGGAACAGGTTGCGGGCTTTTTTTGGCACATGTAGTGGATAATCAAAAGGATGGTAATGATCTCGAGTGCCATTCAAAAAGATCTGAGACTTTTCGGATGTGTTTCTAGAGGAATTGCGAGTTTGGCTTTAGGAAAGGAAGTTGATTTGGAATTGAGGTAATTTGTGGGGTGAACCAATATCGATGGCTCCATATAGAATGGCACCAAGCGAGTTAAGAGAATTGAAGTCATAGTTGCAAGAACTGCTGGATAAAGGGTTTATTCGTCCTATTATTTCACCGTGGGGAGCACCGGTGTTGTTTGTTAAAAAAGAAAGATGGTTCGTTCTGATTGTGTATTGATTATCGACAATTTGAACAAAGTGACTATTAAAAATAAGTATCCACTACCGAGAATTGAAGATTTGTTTGATCAGCTAAAAGGAGCAGCAGTGTTTTCCAAGATTGATCTTGATCGCTATTATTATTTGAAAGTCAAAGAGGAGGATGTTCCGAAGACAGCTTTTCGAATAAGGTATGGTCATTACGAGTTTGTGGTTATGCTATTCGGTCTTACTAATGCTCCAGCTGCATTTATGGACTTGATGAACCGAGTGTTTCAACCATACCTTGATCAGTTTGTAGTGGTCTTCATTGATGATATTTTGGTGTATTCAAGACCAAAGAAGATCATGATGTGCACTGCGAATAGTATTCTGATTTTGAGAGAAAAGAAGTTGTATGCCAAGCTCTCAAAATGTGAGTTTTGGCTGTCCGAGGTGGCTTTCTTAGGACACATTACTTGATTGAGGGGATACGAGTTGATCCTAAGAAAATACAGTCCATCCTTGAATGGAAAGTTCCCAAGAATATTATCGAGGTTCGTAGTTTCTTGGGATTGGTGGATACTATCGCAGTTTGTCAAGGATTTTTCTTTGATATTTGCTTTCGCTTACCAAATTGTTGAGAAAAGATGTGCCATTTGTTTGGAATGATAAATGCCAAGAGAGTTTTGATCATTTGAAGAAAGTTTTTGAAGCTCTAGTATTAGTTCAGCTGAGTCGGGTAAGGAATTTATTCTATACAAATGATGCATCTTATATTGTTTTGGGTTGCGTGCTGATGCAAGAAGGAAAGGTGATTGCTTATGCTTCCCGACGACTGAAAACACATGAGAAGAATTATCCGACACATGATTTGGAGCTTGCTGCAGTAGTGTTTGCTCTGAAAGTTTGGCGACATTATCTATACGGTGAGCGTTGTCATGTTTACACTGATCACAAAAGTTTAAAGTATCTGATGACTCATAAAGAGATGAATTTGAGGCAACGAAGATGGTTGGAGCTAATCAAAGACTATGATCTGGTTATTGATTATCATCCTGGCAGAGCTAATGTTGTAGCAGATGCTTTAAGCCGGAAGACATTTGCTACATTACGAGCTATGAATGCTCAGTTGAAAGAACAATCTGATGGTTCATTTTCGGTGGAATTAAGAATAAAATCAGCATTGTTGGACCAGATTAAAGAAAGTCAGCAGCAAGATAAAGAATGTACCGAAAAGATTAAACAAGTGGAATCGGGTGAAGTGAAGAATTATGAGATTAGACCGATGGATATCTTTATTATAAAGACAGGTTGTATATCCTCAAGATGCTAAGTTGAAATGGGATGCAACATGGAAGCTCACTATAGTCCATTGACTATACATCCCGGTGGAAACAAGATGTATCGGATTTGAGAAGTCGATCTTGGTGGCGGTATGAAGAGAATGATTTGAGTTTGTTGCTAAATGTTTGACTGTCGAGAAGGTGAAAGCAGAGCATCAAGTGCCATCGGGAAGCTGCGGTCTATTTCATTCCCGAATGGAAGTGGAAAAGGATTACGATGGATTTTATTACAGGATCGCCTCGACTCCCGGAAGAAGGATTCTATCCGGGTGATTGTAGACAGACTAACCAAGACAGCTCATTTCATACCGATTGGACAGATTATCGGATGGCGGGTATCTTTGAGTTGTATATTAAAGAGGTGGTTCGACTTCACGGAGTACCCTCATCTATAGTGTCGACGAGAAATCCCAAGTTTACATCCAAGTTTTGGAAAGCATTACGAAGGCAATGGGGACACGTTTGCATTTCAAGATGACCTTTCATCCTCGGTGATGGTCGGTCGAGCGGGTGATTCAGATCCTTGAGGATATCTTTGAGAGCTTGTGTTATTGAATTTGAGGATCTTGGGAAAAGTACTTGCCATTGGCAGAATTTGCTTATAATATTGATTATCGAGCAAGTATACAGATGGCACCATTTGAGGCGTTGTATGGCGAAAGTGTAGATCACCATTGAATTGGTTCGATTCGGGATTACAAGATTTTAAAGCCTCGATCTGTTACAAGACACGAGAGGAAAAAGTAAAGATTATGCAAGAAAATCTTAAAAGGCTGCAGACCGACAAAAAAGCATATGCGGATTTGAAAAGAAAAGATATCCGGTGGGAGAAAAAGTGTTTTTAAAGGTTTCTCCTTGGAAGAAAATCATGAGATTTGGACGCGCAAAAGGAAAGTTAAGTCCTCGATACATTGGACCGTATGAGATTTTAAAGAAAGTGGGCCTGTTGCTTATCATTTGGCTCTTCCACCGGAAATGAGTAAAATCCATGATGTTTTTCATGTCTCCATGCTTCGAAGGTACCGATCAGATCCATCCCATGTGATTGCACCCGAGGAGATTGAATTCTGATCGGACTGACGACGAGGAAGAACGGTCGGGATATTAGCTTATGGTACTAAAGAGTTGAGAAACAAGCGGATACCTTTGGTTAAAGTCTTGTGGCGTAATCATAAAGTTGAAGAAGCGACATGGGAGACGAAGGAAATGATGGAGAAGCAGTACCCACGTCTGTTTAAACCCAGTGCGCTCACGAAAATTCGAGACTAATTTTCTTAAAGGGGAAGAATTGTAATACCCCAAACTTTGCTTGTTAGTTGATTTATATTTGCTTTATATGTGCTTGGTGATTAGTTTGCAAAGTTCTTAAAATTGATAGTTTTAGTTTGGTGACTAAAACGTAAGATTTCAAAGTTTGGTGACAAAAGTGAAAGGTTGGGAAAATTATAAGGACCAAAATGGTAATTTTCCCAACAATAAATTTTATGGTAAAAATGAATAGTTTAGATCAAAGAATAAATTCAGTGGGAATCGGATTTTTGGTACGAGAATTGTGTAAAAAGCTAGTAAATGTATAAGTTTTGGTAAATTTTTCGGGTAAGTATTCGAACTCGGAAAATTATGAAATTTTAATTGGAGCCTTAGTTAGACTCAAGGAACCTTGTGCTGAAATTTGAGAATTTTCTGAGACTGTTTAGATTCGATCATATTCGATACCTTATTAATTATCGGTATTTCGAATCGAGTCTAAATTTTAGAGATGGGCCCCATTGGAGTTGGAAAATTTATAAAATATTCATTTTTGAATATTTTATTTTGTTTTGGTTGGTTTCTTGAGGTTGGTTGGATTTCAAGTGAATTAGTTGGATTTCAATTAGTTAGTTGGAAACTAACTAAATTGCTAACTAGTATTTAAAGTCTAGTTAGATGTTGATAAGGGAATTTAATATTCCATTTTTATTTCAAGACAAGTGGCATAGTATGATTTAATATTGTATTTAATGGGTAATAATATGCCAAATGGCATAATTGTGTAAAAAAAGAAAGAAAAGAAAAAGAGTAATAAATGCCATACGACATTTGAAATAAGAAAAAGGAGATTGAAAAATTTTCAATTCTTATCAACTGAAAGCTGCCGAAATTTCAAGTTAAAAGGGGGTAAGGATTTCAATTCAATTTTGGTGCTTATGTGGTTGATTTTTTTTTGAGCTATTAGATAGAAAATTTTTCCTCTTGAAATTCTCTATCTATTGATATAATTTTGCTTAGTTTCCATGTGTTTTTGTTGAGTTTGGAGGATTGGTTAGATGAAGAATTATGGGGAAACTATGGCAAAATTTTGGTTTGAGGTTGGAAATGATGAAATGGAAGTGATTCAAGTATATTTGTGTTGTTAGATTAAAAAAAAATCTTGATTTTTAAAGAGGAAATTTTAGGGTTTTTGATAAAAATTGAATTGGAAGGTGTTGTACAAGAAAGAATTGTTTAGAATGATGATATAAATGGTTTGGAGTGAAATCCCTAATTAATTTGGCATTAGGGACCAATTTGCAAATTTTGAAAAGTTTGGGGACTAAATTATAAAGTTTTTTTTTGGAGTGTAGTGGCTTGAAAAATCAAGTTAAGTGGTTTGGAGGCTTAATTTGAAATTTTTGGTGACTTTGGGACTTGATTGTAATTTTGGAAATATTAGTGACCAAGTTGGAAATTTCTAAAGCTTAGGTCCTTGAGTGTATTTGATGAAAAATGCAAGGATTTAGCTTGAAATTGATGTTAGAAGCTTGAAAATGTCCTTAGGGACTAAAATGCAAAGTTTGGAAATTTTTATAAAAAGTGTGAAAAAATTGGTTGAATATGGAAAATTTTATCGGATCAATTTTATTGATTTTAGATAATTATTGGTTATTTCCATTATTATTGGTGAATTGAGAATATTCTAACATATACTTTGAAATGGTATATGTTATGATTTTTTTGTAGATAATCAGTCAAATCGGGGACATAATAATCGAAAGGGCAAAGAAAAAGTACAGGACTGAAATCGAGTAGTGAGGCATTTTGATACAAGGCAAAGGTGAATGCATGCATGTTTTTATAATATGTGATAGGAAGACTTGCGATAAGTCGACCTAAAAAGGTAATTATTTTTTAAAAGTATGAAATTATTTTAAATGATACTTGTCTCGTATTTTTAAAGAATGGCAGCATATTGTAAAATGGAAATGGGCATATTGGAGTATGAACTGCTCCTTTACGATTGAGTTACATGATTTAAATTATAATGTCATGCTAGCCATTATGTTATTGCAGGAAATATTTTTATATTTGCCCTTGGTCATGAGTAGACAGTATTGTGGTATACCATTAGAGTCACATGATTTCGACATGTCGCTTGTTTTCGATACCTTCGGGTGTCGCTCGTTTTCGATACCTTTGGGTGTCGCTCGTTTCGATACTTTATTGTGTCGCTTGTTCGATACTCTAATGTGTCGCTCGTTTCGTCACTTCGGTGGCGCTTGTTTTCGTCATTTAATTATGGCGCTCGTAAAGAATATTACTTTTAGTACACGACTCGTATATTAGTCACTCAATATTACCTTGGGCTATACGATTTTTAATTGATGAATTAAATTATGTTTCAACATAATATGATATGTTTTTTCTGCATATTATGAAAAGTATTATGAAATTTAATAGGTTTTACAAGTATCATAAATTGTTTATGGTTTATTTCATGTTACTTACCTTATGCCTCACTGAGTATATTCTCAGCGTGTATTTCGGTGATACGCGTAGGTTGCCGGAATAGCTAGTGGGATAGCTTTTGCATCAGATCGGGTATTAGGGCCTACAACGCAGACAGGTTATTTTCTTGTATCTATGGCATCCTATTTTGTTGTATTGAGTGGCATGTAATTAAGTAACCTGTCAGTTTTGTAAAATTTTAAATCCGGCTTGCCTTGTAATAGTTCGAAATTAAAACATGATTTATATAATTATAATACTTTATGCTTATCTTTTAAATTGACAATATTAGTATTATGAGTTAAAAAAATTTTGTTAGCCTAAATTTAGCATGGTAAGTATATTGTATATTTTCTGTGACATTCTCGATTCATATTCGTGTACGGATACGGGTCTGGGGTGTTATATTTATTGGTATCAGAGCTACAGGTTTAGCCGGTTCTTGATTTATTTTTGAGTAATGAAAGTGTTTTAAAGTGTACATGCCACTAGGATGTCGTTTATACTTGAAAATGATATATGTTTAGTTGATGCAATTGCTTATGAGTTTAGTGAATGTTATGAGTACAAATGTCGGAAGGAGAGGGTTCCCGACACGCTGCAGAGCGGGCAAGGCCTGAGATTGCTCCTGATGCCGAAGAAGAGGTCCAGCAGCCGGGAACGCCGGTTCAGGATCAGGGCACATTTTTGCAGACTCTGAATGCTATATTGAATAGACATCCCCAATTGAATGTGCCAAAGGAGCTAAAGACACTTGAGGCTTCGAATTTTAAAGGAGAAGAAGATGGTGATCCACTGTCAGTCGATACATGGCTTAATGATGTACAATCTATATTAGCTCGCATCGGATGCGATGATCGAGGAAAGCTTGATGGTGTAGTTTCTCTATTGAGAGGGTCAGCTCTGATCTGGTGGAACACCATTACAGCTCGTGTGCACGAGGAGATCACCTGGCAGTTATTCCTTCGAGAGTTTCGAAGGAAATATATCGGAGCTATTTTTGTTAGAGAGATGAGACAGCAGTTCATCGATATGAAGCAAGAAGGACGGTCGATTTATGAGTATGAGTGTGATTTCAACCGTCTCGAGCCGATTTGTCGCTTGAGTGCTACTTCTTGAGAGAAGCTGTTATAAACAGTTTCATTGGTGGTTTGGATTGAGATATCGGGAGGTGTTAGTGGCCAACTCTATCCAAGATTTTCGGGATCTTTGTTAATAAAGCCAAAGCGATGGAGAATGTTGAGACAAGGTCGAGAAAGAGATGTTTGGGCAGAAAATAGGAGCTGAATCATCTTTTACTTCGCGATCAGCTAAGCGAGGTAAAGGTAATTTTCAGCAAGGTAAATCTGGATATTCGGCATCTCGAGGTCAGACCAGTCAAGCTGGAAAGTCTAAGGGTACTTCGGCAAAGAATTCTGGAAATAGATCAGGAGCTCCACAGTGTAAGCACTGTAATCGGTATCATCGTGGAGAGTGCCGGAAAGTTACAGGTGCCTGTTTCAACTGTGGAGAGATGTGACACTTTGTTCGAGATTGTCCGGCTCGTGAAGACAGGTCGGTCCGCACAGAGAGATCGGTGGGTATGCGGGAGGCCGAGGCCGTGGATCTGCAGTTCGTCTCGAGCAGGTTCGGGGAAAGATGATGATGAGCTTACGCTCGAGTCTATCATATTCGGATTCGTGATGACCGAGATGATCGGGAGGATCCTAACATCATCATAGGTACTTTTCTACTTTATGGTGAACCTGTTTTTGTTTTGATAGACACTGGATCCACACACTCCTATGTTAGTGCTAAATTGGTGCGGGATAGAGGAATTCTGTAGTGTCTACTCGAGTGATGTGATATTTGTCAATCCACTTGGTCAAAGTGCTCGGGTAACTGGTGTGTAAGGACTGTTCACCGATAGTTGGGGACATGAGTTTTCAGGTGATTTATTGGAGTTATCTTTTGATGATTTGGAGATTATTTTGGGTATGGATTGGCTTCATGCCCATGATGCTCTTGTGAGATGTCATCAAGAATGATTGATTTTGAGGGCGGTGATGGATCATAGATTATAGTTTTGGGAGAAGGATCTCGGTGTTTGCATAATGTGATTTCAGCCCTTAAAGCTAAAAAGCTGTTGGAGCAGGGTTGCGGGCTTTTTCGGCACATGTAGTGGATAATCAAAAGGATGGTAATGATCTCGGTGCCATTCCGAAGCGATCTGAGACTTTCGGATGTGTTTCTAGAGGAATTGCGAGGTTTGGCACAGGAAAGGAAGTTGAGTTTGGAATTGAGGTAATTTGTGGACTGAACCAATATCGATGGCTCCATATAGAATGGCAAGCGAGTTAAGAGAATTGAAGTCATAGTTGCAAGAACTGCTGGATAAAGGGTTTATTCGTCCTATTATTTCACCGTGGGGAGCACCGGTGTTGTTTGTTAAAAAGAAAGATGGTTCGTTCTGATTTGTGTATTGATTATCGACAGGTGAACAAAGTGACTATTAAAAATAAGTATCCACTACCGAGAATTGAAGATTTGTTTGATCAGCTAAAAGGAGCAGTGAGTGTTTTCCAAGATTGATCTTGATCAGGCTATTATCATTTGAAAGTCAAAGAGGAGGATGTTCAAGATGACTTTTCGAATAAGGTATGGTCATTACGAGTTTGTGGTTATGCTATTCGGTCTTACTAATGCTCCAGCTGCATTTATGGACTTGATGAACCGAGTGTTTCAACCATACCTTGATCAGTTTGTAGTGGTCTTCATTGATGATATTTTGGTGTATTCGAAGACCAAAGAAGATCATGATGTGCACCTGCGAATAGTATTACAGATTTTGAGAGAAAAGAAGTTGTATGCCAAGCTCTCAAAATGTGAGTTTTGGCTGTCTGAGGTGGCTTTCTTAGGACACATTACTTCAGTTGAGGGGATACGAGTTGATCCTAAGAAAGTACAGTCCATCCTTGAATGGAAAGTTCCCAAGAATATTATCGAGGTTCGTAGTTTCTTGGGATTGGCTGGATACTATCGCAGGTTTGTCAAGGATTTTTCTTTGATAGCTGCTCTGCTTACCAAATTGTTGAGAAAAGATGTGCCATTTGTTTGGAATGATAAATGCCAAGAGAGTTTTGATCATTTGAAGAAAGTTTTAACAGAAGCTCTAGTATTAGTTCAGCCTGAGTCGGGTAAGGAATTTATTCTATACAGCGATGCATCTTATATTGGTTTGGGTTGCGTGCTGATGCAAGAAGGAAAGGTGATTGCTTATGCTTCCCGACAGCTGAAAACACATGAGAAGAATTATCCGACACATGATTTGGAGCTTGCTGCAGTAGTGTTTGCTCTGAAAGTTTGGCGACATTATCTATACGGTGAGCGTTGTCATGTTTACACTGATCACAAAAGTTTAAAGTATCTGATGACTCATAAAGAGATGAATTTGAGGCAACGAAGATGGTTGGAGCTAATCAAAGACTATGATCTGGTTATTGATTATCATCCTGGCAGAGCTAATGTTGTAGCAGATGCTTTAAGCCGGAAGACATTTGCTACATTACGAGCTATGAATGCTCAGTTGAAAGAACAATCTGATGGTTCATTTTCGGTGGAATTAAGAATAAAATCAGCATTGTTGGACCAGATTAAAGAAAGTCAGCAGCAAGATAAAGAATGTACCGAAAAGATTAAACAAGTGGAATCGGGTGAAGTGAAGAATTATGAGATTAGACCCGATGGATATCTTTATTATAAAGACAGGTTGTATATCCCTGAAGATGCTAAGTTGAAATGGGATCTGCTTATGGAAGCTCACTATAGTCCATTGACTATACATCCCGGTGGAAACAAGATGTATCAGGATTTGAGAAGTCGAAATCTTGGTGGCGTGTATGAAGAGAATGATTTTGAGTTTGTTGCTAAATGTTTGACTGTCGAAGGTGAAAGCGAGCATCAAGTGCCATCGGGAAGCTGCAGTCTATTTACATTCCAGAATGGAAGTGGGAAAGGATTACGATGGATTTTATTACAGGACTGCCTCTGACTCCCAGTAAGAAGGATTCTATCTGGGTGATTGTAGACAGACTAACCAAGACAGCTCATTTCATACCAGTTCGGACAGATTATCGGATGGCGGTATCTTTGAGTTGTATATTAAAGAGGTGGTTCGACTTCACGGAGTACCCTCATCTATAGTGTCCGGCGTAAATCCCAAGTTTACATCCAAGTTTTGGAAAGCATTACGAGAAGGCAATGGGGACACGTTTGCATTTCAAGATCTGACCTTTCATCCTCGGGTGATGGTCGGTGTAAGCGGGTGATTCAGATCCTTGAGGATATCTTTGAGAGCTTGTGTTATTGAATTTGAGGATCTTGGGAAAAGTACTTGCCATTGGCAGAATTTGCTTATAATAATGATTATCGTGCAAGTATCTGAGATGGCACCATTTGAGGCGTTGTATGGCAGAAAGTGTAGATCACCATTGAATTGGTTCGAGTTACAGGATTACAAGATTTTAAAGCCTGATCTGTTACAAGACACAGAGGAAAAAGTAAAGATTATGCAAGAAAATCTTAAAAAGGCTGCAGACCGACAAAAAGCATATGCGGATTTGAAAAGAAAAGATATCCAGGTGGGAGAAAAAGTGTTTTTAAAGGTTTCTCCTTGGAAGAAAATCATGAGATTTGGACGCAAAGGAAAGTTAAGTCCTCGATACATTGGACCGTATGAGATTTTAAAGAAAGTGGGCCCTGTTGCTTATCATTTGGCTCTTCCACCGGAAATGAGTAAAATCCATGATGTTTTTCATGTCTCCATGCTTCGAAGGTACCGATCAGATCCATCCCATGTGATTGCACCCGAGGAGATTGAATTCTGATCGGACTGACGACGAGGAAGAACGGTCGGGATATTAGCTTATGGTACTAAAGAGTTGAGAAACAAGCGGATACCTTTGGTTAAAGTCTTGTGGCGTAATCATAAAGTTGAAGAAGCGACATGGGAGACGAAGGAAATGATGGAGAAGCAAAGTACCACGTCTGTTTTTAAACCAGTGCGCTCACGAAAATTCGAGGACTAATTTTCTTAAGGGGAAGAATTGTAATACCCCAAACTTTGCTTGTTAGTTGATTTATATTTGCTTTATATGTGCTTGGTGATTAGTTTGCAAAGTTCTTAAAATTGATAGTTTTAGTTTGGTGACTAAAACGTAAGATTTCAAAGTTTGGTGACAAAAGTGAAAGGTTGGGAAAATTATAAGGACCAAAATGGTAATTTTCCCAACAATAAATTTTATGGTAAAAATGAATAGTTTAGATCAAAGAATAAATTCAGTGGGAATCGGATTTTTGGTACGAGAATTGTGTAAAAAGCTAGTAAATGTATAAGTTTTGGTAAATTTTTCGGGTAAGTATTCGAACTCAGAAAATTATGAAATTTTAATTGGAGCCTTAGTTAGACTCAAGGAACCTTGTGCTTAAATTTGAGAATTTTCTGAGACTGTTTAGATTCGATCGTATTCGATACCTTATTAATTATCGGTATTTCGAATCGAGTTTAAATTTTAGAGATGGGCCCCATTGGAGTTGGAAAATTTATAAAATATTCATTTTTGAATATTTTATTATGTTTTGGTTGGTTTCTTGAGGTTGGATTTCAAGTGAATTAGTTGGATTTCAATTAGTTAGTTGGAAACTAACTAAATTGCTAACTAGTATTTAAAGTCTAGTTAGATGTTGATAAGGGAATTTAATATTCCATTTTTATTTCAAGACAAGTGGCGTAGTATGATTTAATATTGTATTTAATGGGTAATAATATGCCAAATGGCATAATTGTGTAAAAAAAGAAAGAAAAGAAAAAGAGTAATAAATGTCATACGGCATTTGAAATAAGAAAAAGGAGATTGAAAAATTTTCAATTCTTATCAACTGAAAGCTGCCGAAATTTCAAGTTAAAAGGGGGTAAGGATTTCAATTCAATTTTGGTGCTTATGTGGTTGATTTTTGGCTTGAGCTATTAGATAGAAAATTTTTCCTCTTGAAATTCTCTATCTATTGATATAATTTTTGCTTAGTTTCCATGTGTTTTTGTTGAGTTTGGAGGATTGGTTAGATGAAGAATTATGGGGAAACTATGGCAAAATTTTGGTTTGAGGTTGGAAATGATGAAATGGAAGTGATTCAAGTATATTTGTGTTGTTAGATTAAAAAAAATGTCTTGATTTTTAAAGAGGAAATTTTAGGGTTTTTGATAAAAAAATTAATTGGAAGGTGTTGTAGAAGAAAGAATTGTTTAGAATGATGATATAAATGGTTTGGAGTGAAATCCCTAATTAATTTGGCATTAGGGACCAATTTGCAAATTTTGAAAAGTTTGGGGACTAAATTATAAAGTTTGTTTTTGGAGTGTAGTGGCTTGAAAAATCAAGTTAAGTGGTTTGGAGGCTTAATTTGAAATTTTTGGTGACTTTGGGACTTGATTGTAATTTTCGGAAATATTAGTGACCAAGTTGGAAATTTCTAAAGCTTAGGTCCTTGAGTGTATTTGATGAAAAATGCAAGGATTTAGCTTGAAATTGATGTTAGAAGCTTGAAAATGTCCTTAGGGACTAAAATGCAAAGTTTGGAAAATTTTATAAAAAGTGTGAAAAAATTGGTTCGAATATGGAAATTTTTATCGGATCAATTTTATTGATTTTAGATAATTATTGGTTATTTCCATTATTATTGGTGAATTGGGAATATTCTAACATATACTTTGAAATGGTATATGTTATGATTTTTTTTGTAGATAATCAGTCAAATCGGGGACATAATAATCGAATGGGCAAAGAAAAAGTACATGACTGAAATCGAGTAGTGAGGCATTTTGATACAAGGCAAAGGTGAGTGCATGCATGTTTTTATAATATGTGATAGGAAGACTTGCGATAAGTCGACCTAAAAATGTAATTATTTTTTTTAAAGTATGAAATTATTTTAAATGATACTTGTCTCGTATTTTTAAAGAATGGCAGCATATTGTAAAATGGAAATGGGCGTATTAGAGTATGAACTGCTCCTTTACTATTGAGTTACATGATTTAAATTATAATGCCATACTAGCCATTATGTTATTGCAGGAAATATTTTTATATTTGCCCTTGGTCATGAGTAGACAGTATTGTGGTATACCATTAGAGTCACATGATTTCGACATGTCGCTTGCTTTCGATACCTTCGGGTGTCGCTCGTTTTCGATACCTTCGGGTGTCGCTCGTTTCGATACTTTATTGTGTCGCTTGTTCGATACTCTAATGTGTCGCTCGTTTCGTCACTTCGGTGGCGCTTGCTTTCTTCATTTAATTATGGCGCTCGTAAAGAATAGTACTTTTAGTACACGACTCGTATATTAGTCACTCAATATTACCTTGGGCTATACGATTTTTAATTGATGAATTAAATTATGTTTCAACATAATATGATATGTTTTTTTCTGCATATTATGAAAAGTATTATGAAATTTAATAGGTTTTACAAGTATAAATTATGCCTCACTGAGTATATTCTCAGCGTGTATTTCGGTGATACGCGTAGGTTGCCGGAATAGCTAGTGGGATAGCTTTTGCATCAGATCGAGTATTAGGGCCTACAACGCAGACAGGTTATTTTCTTGTATCTATGGCATCCTATTTTGTTGTATTGAGTGGCATGTAATTAAGTAACCTGTCAGTTTTGTAAAATTTTAAATTCGGCTTGCCTTGTAATAGTTCGAAATTAAAACACGATTTATATAATTATAATACTTTATGCTTATCTTTTAAATTGACAATATTAATATTATGAGTTAAAAAAATTGTTAGCCTAAATTTAGCATGGTAAGTATATTGTATATTTTCTGTGACATTCTCGATTCATATTCGTGTACGGATACGGGTCTGGGGTGTTACATAAAAATGAGCTCGTTTTTTAATAACAGTAGCTAATATCAGCGGAGTTTAGCATGGATTAAGTACTATGACTGACTGATGTAATAAATAGTCTAGAATTAATGAAGCTATAATTATGAAGTATAAATAGATATTATCATATAATTATATTGATATATTTATAAAAATTAAATAATATTGAGTTTCACAACTGAATACAAATTCAATAAATAAAATTTAATCTGTTTAAATATTAATACAACAATCTTTTATTAGCAACTAGTTCGTCTAGTGAGATAAGATATTAAGTCATTTAAGCAAGGTCAAAGATCCAAAATTAATATTGTGAATGGAGAAAATTAAGTTAGAAGAGTCGTCCTCATATTGAAACTTTTTAAAATTTAATCCGAATTAATCAATTAATAAATTAGATACTGGTGTTCAAACTAAAAAATACAACCATTTTTTCATCTTCAAATCATTACTCAATAGGTGGTAGCTTAAGCGACTCGAAAAGCTCTAGATAATCGACTTTTTCGAGTATAAAATCACTCATCAGTCCTACATGTTAGATTTTGGAAATTTTTATTAAGATCTAACTTGAGTATAAACACATTAAAGTTCAACTTGATAATATAAACTTCCCAAAAATAATTTATAGTTTATTAAATTGTTTAAATTTTATTGATACTTCTATAACAATCCATAAATCAATTTATTTAAAGTAAGGTTTAATACATATTTTCCTCTTAAATTTTACATGTTTTTTCAATTTGCCCCCTAAATTATGTTTTGTACATTTTTACCCCCTAAACTTTTTACCGTTACTCATATAACTCTAAAAAGTTAACACCGTTAAAAAAATTATTTTGACCAATCAAAACGTACCAAATCATTTTCTTTATTTATTTTTAAATTTTAAAATAAAATAAATATATTAAAATATTTATTAATTTAATTATAGCTCCTAAAATACCCAAAACACACACATCTTCATCCTCCCATCATCATCTTCATTCAAGCCTCCATCATCATCTTCACTCAAGCCTCCATCATCATCATCTCCCAAAATAATCAATCTAGTCCGCCCGTGTTCAAAACACACACATAATTATACTCAATGTGTTTATAGGTTCAAATCTCTTTGTCCGCCCGTGTTGAATTTTTCTAATAATGATGTTTTCTTTTGGCATACAGGTTCCTTTGTATCCTATTACAATATTTCATAGTGAAAACGATGGGGAAGGAATGAATTTGGTGTTGTACTTTAAACTATCCGAAAGTTACTCAAAAGAGCTCCCACTTCAGTTCCGAGAAAATATTATAGTAAGATAAATACATCTATTGCTCTTTGCATCTATGTTAGACATTCAATAATTGGCAGCTCCTTGTTTCGGACATTGCTTTGGTGTTATTTATCTTAATTCATTAGCTTTTCTTTTTCATTCTTTTACCAACAGTGATTAATAAATGATGAGGTTGAGCGAGTGAAAGGATTCCCAGTAGATACCATTGCACCTTTTCGAGAAAGATTGAAAATGATAGGCAGAGTGGCGAATTTGCTGGATCTTCATTTAAGCACAGCTGAGAAGAAGCTTATGAATGCTTATAATGAATAGCCGGTTCTCTCACGTCCTCAGCATGAGTTTTACTTGGTATGTTTTTTCCATCTTTAGAATGAGATTAGTCCATGGACCGGGTCATTTTTATTCTTTACGATGCATATGATTATGATGGATTGGAACTTTTTTCAGGGTGAAAACTACTTTGAGATCGATCTAGATTTGCATAGATTTAGCTACATCTCCAGAAAGGGTTTCGAGGCGTTTCAGGACAGATATAAGCTGTGTACACTAGATTTTGGCTTGACAATTCAGGTAAATCTCTTGATTACCAAAGCTGCTTTATACTTTTTGAGATGTTTCTCGGACACTGCACTTGATATTAATTGCAACTTCTGAACAGGGAAATAAACCGGAAGACTTACCGGAGAACATACTATGCTGCATACGGTTGAATCAGATCAACCACAGCAATTACAGTCAGATGCAGTTATAGGCAAGAATTCTTGTTTTTGCAAAGGCAAATGCTTAGATACTCCAAAGTTGATGAAGAGTACAAATAGATTTTTCTTAAACATTACAACCTCGATTCCGCCTTGTTTTCGAGTGACAAATAAGTCTTGCAAGTTGCATAAAATGTATCATTTCCATTTTTTTGTACATATATTCAGATGTAAGGTTCTCACCAAGGTGAGGGAAAAAAGTAACTAAAGAAACGACAATTTATATGCTTCTTGAACAATGCTTTCTTTGGTTGTTCCTATGTTTAGGTAAGATCTGAACACGGGATTCATACCAAAACGAAAAATCCGGCAGCGGAAAAGAACAACAAAATAGAGATACAATAATAACTAATAACCATCTTCAGTATAACGTATGGCATTCCACATTAAAGATCCAAATCATCGGATATGCGTGTGCATTGAGCATAACGCAAAAATGTCTGTATATACAGTCATTAAAAGGAAACTACTGATCTGTTAAAGGCCTGGAACAGCTCGAAAATAACTCTCTACGAGGAGCATACCTTACAACTCTTCCTACAGTATCCGTAAGCGTCTTCAGAACCCACCATATAAGTAGGGTTCTTTTCACACTCGCCGGTTGAGGCCCAGATGGGGCAGTTCTCGTTTTCATCCACACAATCCCCATTTTCAGAATGTCTCTTTGACACATCAAAAGACCTGACGTGGATCCACTTCGTTGCGGACCATTTCTCGCCCTTTATCACCGGGCAGCTTCCATGCAAACTGTCGGAATCAGGCGTTGCATCAAGATGAAGACTGAAGAATAGCAAAGCATCGCCTTTTTGGGGTTTCACTGCAAGGACAACCGATGTAATAGTGTCAGATACTGAGGATTATAAAAATGGTCGATGATTATATGGTTGGATTAGGGCAACAATTTTATACCAGAACAACCGAATAAAAAGCTAGGAGTATGATACAAAAGTTTCGTATGAATCTGCAGAACTCATTGGAATACAGATCACAAGCCAAATACAAGTGGGATAATAATCGGGAAAAAAAAATGAACGGCAAACATTATTTCACTGCAACATCAAAGAGGATCAAGATCGAAACAATTTTTTATTCAACAGGCATATAATAATACCTGCATATCCATTTTTGGCACAATCAGACCAGCTTTCGTCCTTGGGCTGAGTAAGTTTTCCCTAGAGAAGGCAACTCAATGAGTGATGAATAAAACGAAATGAAATGTCAGTGATAGAACAGGAAGAAAGCATACATAAAAAAGAAATCTGTAATGCTTACCTCAGAATTCGGAAACACAGTTTCCCCACCACTCTCAACATCAGACAAATACATTAGTACAGTGGCAATACGGTGACCGCCCAGCTCTTGGTTAGCCTTGTCATGAAAATAATCGTAATGTGGCTCATACTTCTGACCATTCTCGTAGTGCAGTATTTGCATGGATTCCCCATTCTCTGTTTGGGGTGCCGTATTAAAGTAAGATGAGAAAATATCTTTCCACAGAGTAAGAAATTACAGAGAGTAACAATAAGCAATCAACAAAACATACCTACTGGAAGGAAGGTCCATGCAGCAATCCTGGTTTCAATATCAGCAACCACTTCATCCTTCAGATGAGAAATAGAGGACACAGATAAGCAATTGAACTTCAAGAACAAGTATATACAACACTTTCCAAACAGGGTCCGTAAATGTAAACAATCATAATCTGTTAGCATTAAGCAAACAAATATCTAAACTAAATGAAACATATAACTAATACCAATCAAGATTGCATACATGGGAGTAATCAAACGGAATCAATCATAGGTAAAATTCCTTTCAACATTTCTTTCTTCTAAATTGAGTGACCAACTACCCCAAGGCTAATGGAACCACAGTACAAGCTGGATGAATGATTAATGGATTTGCAAGTGAACCAAAGTGAAGAATAAAAGGTAAGAAGAAACCATTTGTCGGGATTCAAAATTCGAGAGTTCTAATACAATGCTAAATGAAACCAATTACCCCAAATGCATAAGCCGATAAGAAATTGGCAAACTATTATATTGAACTTTGCTTATCCAAAAAAAAAAGAAGAAAAAGAAAGAAAGGTAATATACAATACCTGAGCTTTCTGAAGAAACATGCCAGAGCTGGTTCGAACTTCACTTTCAATGCTTTCGCCTGATTCATTATCAGCCACCATTGATTTCTCTAATTTATCCTTAGCCTGAAATTCCCTCATTTTTAAAAAAAAAAGGGTTAAAATCACAAATCGAAATTCTTCAACAGATAAGTAAAACAATAAAAAATCGTTAATTACCAGAGTAATAAGGTGATCACATTCCTCACTAGATAAAAACCCTTTATAAATAAAAGCCCTGAAAAGAAAACCCCATAAAGTCCACAGTTTTGACTAAATCACACTGCAAAAAGAAGAGAGAAATTAGGTTTACCTAGGATGCCAAGAGAGTTGAGTAACACGACTGGGATCAAGGGGAAGAGAAGAAGTTCCTGTTTTCATTTGAAGAACCGATCCGCCGATCTCAGCTGAACCCAAACAGAGATGAAGGGAAACAAGAAGAAAGAAAGCGAGAAAATCCCAAGAATCCATGGCCGGAAAAAATGAATCCTTTGTCCGGCTACAGTTGGTAATAGAATTACAGAGATGAGATCATGTGACGACTTCCAAGACTTGGCCTTGGCCTTTTCTTCAACTTTATATTTGTTGTTTAGTGGAATTGTCAAAAAGCGAAAATAATTCTGGAAGTTTCTTCTCGTGTTTCTGGTGGAAGAACCATAAACGAAAACGATGCGTTTAGCACTTTCCAGCCAATGGCAGTTTTTGCCCCAACTATAAGAAAAGGATGAGAGTTTAATCTAGCTATATATAAGATTAAGATAATGGCTTGTTTGTCGATCAACCGATAACTGATAGTAGATTAAGTTAGCTAATAACTGATATTAATAGTTGTTTAATTTTTTTGACAAAGATAACTGTTTAATTATTTAAACAAGCAAAATGACATATAATGATATGATTATATTCGATATTTGTTTGAATAATTTATTAATTATTAATATTATATATATTAATATGAATTAGATTATAAATAAAATAAAATTTAAATATAACATTACTAAGTATAATTAAAGGAGTTATATATTAATGAATTATTTGTATAATTAATTTTAATATAACTAATCATTAAATTTAAATACAATATATAAATATATGAAAATAAAAGAAAAATAATAAAAAGTAGTAGTTTACAAAGGTCGCAATATAAATACATGAGAGTGAAAAATTAAAGTAGAAAATGTTAAATTTAGGTTATTTGACGATTTTTTATAATTGTAAAGGGTAAAAAGGTGTTTATGCCTCTTATGTCAAAACTTTTAATTTCAAAAGCTCATATTAGCAGTTTTTTCTAAAATTAGAGGTTTTACTCAATATGTTATTTACAAAACATTTGAATTAACCGATTTAATCGATCAAACCTTTATTTTAGCTCAAACCTCTAATTTTAGCTCAAATCATTGTTTATCAAATATGACCAATATATTTTAACATATCCTTCTTTACATGCGTTGCGAGAGAAAAAACGAAATATTTAAAAGATGAATTATTTATTTAGTTCGGACGTTCGGTGTCATCTTTCGATACTATCTGATGTCGTTGTCTGTTTTCTTTACATTTAAATTTGAATTTTAAAATGAATTTTTTTGATATATAGGCCATGTAAACTTTAGCTTACACGTGCCTTTTAATTTTAAAAGTTATGTTTAGAAATTTAGGTAATATAATTTAAAATTTAAAATTAATATTTAGAATTTAAAATTTAGTGTTTAAGGGTCATTATCTTTAGGGCAGTGATGCAAGTGGAGCTTTCATGGCTATAAGAATGGAAGAGGGAAAATTAAAGAAGCCGTGATTTACGTGCTACTTATTAATTGGTTTGCGACCAAACCCTTAGTAAAAGTCGTCTGCTTTTTTTATATATTTTTATTTATGTTTTAATATTAAAAATATAAATTTAGGATTTAAAATTTAAAGTTAAGATTTATAATTATATTTTATAGTATTAGGTATGATGTTTTTTGAGATTTAAAATTTAAGGCTCAAAATTTTAAATTTATAGTTAAAATTTAAGATTTAATTTTTAATGTTAAAACATGAAAATAAACATAAAATGAGATGATTTTTTCCCAAACCCTTACGGATACATTAAATAAGTGAATGAATATGTCTAAAGAAACGAAAGGAATTCGCCAGCTTCGAATTTATATGATTATCTTTAATATTAATTTTGGAGTACGATGCTTTAGTAGTAGGTTTTTTCGCACTTCCATTAATCTTTAAATGAAAGAAAATAAACAAAGCTCTTTAAATTTTCAGCCCAAACAGCTTAACTATTTATTATTAATGAAGTTTGAAGGTTATGCTTTATTTACACAACAGTTTATGGGACAAAATATATATCATACATCAGTCCAAACAAATTTAAAATAAAATACTGTTGAAGGTTATTTCTGCTTTCTGATTGAGTGTTGTTTGTTTCTTGTAACTAAATGGAAGTTGGGCTGTTAGAGTTTGTTTGCTTAGCTAGCCCACGTGCATTAATAGAATAGTTCTTAATACCTTTTTTTTGTTAATCACCTGGGCTATAAAGAAGAATATTCCTCTGTAAAACGCTTCATTTCTTTTGCTTTACAGCTGTAAAACACTTCCACAATTACAATCAATGGCAGAAACCCCTCGTTTATCTCCTTTCATTATTTTGATCTTCTCTCAAGATAACATGGTATCTTTCGCCTAATTTCTTGGGTCTTTCTTCGCTTTCGTTTTCTCTCTGATTTTGATTGGTTCTTGTGGCGATGCCGAGCTCGAGTTTTAATGTCTCCGGCGACGATGATACGGCCGAATCTCGATCTCGAGGTGGCCGTGCCTTCACAAATGACAAGGTTAATGTGTTTCTCAATGAATCTAACTTCCTTGTTTGGAAGCAATAGATTCTACTTACGGTGAGGAGCCGCCGTCTTGAGAAGCTATTAACTAGTGCCCTGGTTGCTCTGCCGGCCAAAGTTCGATCTGCGGCTGGTGTTGAAATCGACAACGAAGAATATGAAGTGTTTGTCGCACAGGATAGCGCCTTAGCATCCTGGTTGCTCTAAACGATGAGCCTGCATCTGTTGTCGAACTTTGTCGGCACAGAAACGTCGGCCAAGATTTGGAAGGTGGTGGTTGAGTTCTTCAACAGTCGCTCCACCACTACAGTGATGAGTCTCCATTTTCACCTCTGGTCCATTCGAAAAGGAGATCTGCCTATGCGTATCTACATCTCCAAGGTTAAAAAGTTGTGTGATGCCTTAGCTTCTTATGGCAGCCCCCTCTCCACCGCAGAGCACATTGCCTCCATCCTGAATGGGCTTCTAGCAAAATATCGACCTTTTGTGGCGATTATTACGGCAAGCCAAGTGCCGTTTACACTTGATGGCGTCACGATGTTTGATCAGAGTTTACCTGTTCCAATGAGTGCTCACAACGTGCAACTTTCTGGTGTGGATGACAGAGCTGGAGGAGGTTCTGCTCAGCGGACCAATCGTAATTAGTCTGGTCAAGGTGGTCGAGGCTGCGGGCGTAACCGGTACCAGTATCAACTTTGTGGTAAAATGGGGCACCTTGTTAACCGGTGCTATCGCCGTTTCGACAAAAGTTTTCAGGGGTCATTGCTAGGACCTCTGCTGATAACACCTCTTCTGCACATATTGGTTCTGTTGATAATACTAATGGTTTTCCATTATACAACATTGCAGGAATGACATCTTCTGCTACTGGTTTTAACTAGTGCACTCAGCCTCACTCACCATCATCCTCTGGTTCTCGTGAATATGTGTTTGCTGACACGGGGGCCACACACCATGTCTCACTTGAATCATCGAATGCACATCAATGTTCTGATTATACAGGACCAGGTAAACTTCTTGTCAGTGATGGTAAGGATCTTTGTATTTCTAAAATTGGTTGTGCTTCGCTTCAATCTACCTCAAGAGTTTTAATGTTGCGTGATCTGCTTGTGGTGCCTTAGATAAATAAGAAACTTCTTTCATGTCCAAGTTTGCTAGGGATAACTAGGTTTATTTTGAGTTCCATGCTACTTACTGTGTTGTTCGAGATGAGGTTACAGGTGAAGAGTTACTTTGAGGGGTCGAAGAATATGGTTTTTATACTTTCAATAAGTGCACTGGTGTTGCTGGTGGAGTTAATGTTCAGTTAGATATGGTCAATATGGATTTGAATGTAGTTCAGTCTAGTAGTACAGATGTTGATGTATGGCATCGTAGGCTGGGTCATCCTGCCCATGCCACATTGGCCAAGTGTTGAAAAATTGTAACATTTCTTTACCTATGAATAAAAGTCCGATTTGTTCAGCCTGCCAGTAAGGCAAAAGTCATAAGTTGCCTTTTCCTACCTCTAATACTGTGTATGAATGCCCTTTTCAGCTTGTCTTCACTGATCTATGGGGACCAACACATGTAAACTCAGCTGGTTTCTCGTATTACTTCTCATTGTTGATGCTTTCTCCTGGTATACGTGGTTGTTTTTGCTAAAGTCTAAGTCTCAGGCAGTTCAAGCCTACAAGTTATTCTCAAAACTTGTAAGCACACAGTTTGGCACAGTGATAAAAGAAGTGCAGTCTGATTGGGGTGGGGAGTTCAGAAGCTTGTCTCCAGTGCTTGCTGAAGCTGGTACTGCCCACAGAGTAACGTGTCCACATACCTCCGAACAGAACAGAGTAGTTGAGTGCAAACATAGACATGTGGTTGAAGTTCCCCTTACTCTACTTGCGAAAGCTTCAACGCCTATTCGATTGTGGGTGTTTGCTGTTGTCTATCTGATTAATAGCTTCAACGCCTATTATCTCTAACTTGCTCCATTTTTATAACCATCAACCACTAGCTTTTAAGACACAACCACTTATGTTTACTCCAACCAACAACCTCCCCTGGCAAATGGTGATGGCTACACAGATGTGAAGAAGATGGATGGACGCATAATTTTATGTTAAAAGGTGGGAAATTATAAAATTTAAAGGGGACGAATTTATAGAATTTTAAGAGGCGAAAATAGTTTTTTAATAAAAAATACATAAAATTTTTTAAAAGATTTTAAATTATATATGAATTTTAAATTTTTAGGGAGACAATTGTCCTCTTCGAGTCCCTCTCAGTTCATCCTGATAAGGAACATACTGTATTCAATGGATTGGTGGCCATTTGTGCCACGATTCTACTGAGTTTATTAGCTTCATATCTCATTCGGTTATGGACTTTACATGAAAACATTATAAAATAGGTTAGAATTTACTTACATTGGATAAAGCTTAATTACTTGTATATTTTTTAGACCGTTGGATGATGGTAATAAATGTTTAAGATTATTTCTTTATCTTTTTCTTTCCAAGGGATAATTTTTATATTTTCTACTGTAAATCTCTTCCATTCATTTTCTTTCATTTAATGGTTCAAAAAAAAGTATAAAACTCGAAAGTTTTACATAATGTAAAACGAACTTATCTCTTATAAAATATCTAATATAACAAAATATTATAATACGGAAGATTTTACCCAAATTCAGGTAGAGAGAAGGTGATGTGAATTATGTTCGTCTAGTTTTTAGGATAGATAGTTTTTTTCATTTAATAAAATTAGTTAGTTTTATTGAATCAATGAATAAAATAATAAAAATAATTTTAAAATAAATTAAATATAAAAAACCATTATCGACAGTGAATAATAATAAACATCAATGCTAACATAAAATTTAATATAACAATCAAAAGTAATACAAGTAATTTTATCACACTTTAGATACAATCAATTTTAAGTGATTGCAAGCTCTCATCAATATGAGAGAATTAGCTTGAAGTTTCGGACAAAAAATAAATTATCTTGTAGTAAAAAAATCATTATTTTCATGAGAAAAGTGAAGGAGTTACTAAAAATAACATCAAAGTTAAAAGCATGAAAATAATGAAATAGACAAACGACATTTTCAAGAACTAATTGGTATAGTGAGATAAGATATTAGATCATTTAAGTAAGAAAGATAATGATTCAAACTTTAATGTAGTAAATAAAACAAATTCAATTAAAAAATTATTTGTAATAGATCGAATATCATTAATGTTGAGCTCGATGTACATAACCGATTAAGTAGTCAAGTGGTTGAGAAGGTTGGTTTTTGAGTGGAAATGGTGGAAGCAAAAGATAAACAAAAAGACACAAGGATTTAGAGTGGTTCAACTTCCCCAATGGATTCTACGTCCACTACCTAGGCTTCCCACCTTAGGATTTCAACAATTCACTAAGAATTCTTCTCATTTTCTAGGCTAAGGAGGCAACCGTTACAATCCTAGAATCACAGCATGTGATCTAGCATTCAAGAACTCACAACCGAGTCTTGGGAACACTCTCTAACAAAGAGAATCCTAGCAAACTGAAATCTCTCTTAATAGGTAAATGTTTGCACACTAAGCACTCACCCAAAACATAAAACACTGGAGCAAAATATTACAATTAAAGCTCACAAGTGTTGTCTATACAAAGAAATATACAATTAAGCTCTAAGACAAATCTTTGATCATAATGTTGTTGACAATTGAAGCATTTTTTATTCATAGATGCTTGAAGGTCCCTCTTATACTCCCAAAAGAGTTCATAGCCGTTGGTGACTGTTGGGATTGAATTGGAGCCGTTTAGGTCTTTATTTTCCACATTAATTGCAGTTCTGAGGCTGTCTGTATCGGTACGCGAGTAACCGTATTGGTACGACCTTCTTCATAATTAGCCGTTGAGCTCTGATCAGCTAATGCGTATCGATACGTGTATAGGCGTATCGGTACGTCTTGCAATTTAAAAGACCGTTGGAAATATGACCGTCGGGGGTTTTGGTCGTTGGGATATATGCCACGTAGGCGTATCGATACACCAAAGGGTGTATCGAAACCACATTTCTCCCTCTCGATACGGGAAGGCCCTGTATCGGTACGGATCTTGACAGTTTCACAAACTGTAGCTAAAACCCTTTATGCGTATCGATACGAGGTATACCGTATCGGTACGGATACTTAAAAAACTCAGGTTTGACTACTTTAAAGATGTTTTAAATTATCCCAAAACCTCTTAAAAAAGCATTAAACATTATTTCAAATTGTTTGGACTTAAAACCATTTTTAAAATCTTTTCAATTTATTCTAAAACAATTTTTCAATTATTATATCAAAGCACATATCTCAACAATTAATTATAAAAAGCAACCATTATTTTCTCTTGAATAAAGAAAGAAAAACCTAAAAAATTGTCCTAAAATAAAATCAATTAGTCTACAACAAATATGTAAAATTGAAATAAGAATAGCATTAGAGGCAGCAATAATAATTTGATTAAAAATTAACCAATAAGCAAAGTATTGCATTTGGTGAAAGCTTTGTCTCTTCTCTCTCTTTTTTTTATTTTTGGGGTAAATTATATAAATGGTCCCCTGATTATGACATAAATCTTTGTCGAGCCAATTGACTATCAAAAGTTATAAATTAGTCCTCCAACTTCAAAAAATAACAAATTAGTCTGGTGTTGTTTAAAAACTTAAAGGCTGATGATAATGTGGCAGATAATAAAAAATACCATAAAAGATGGCATAATAAAATTTCAATTTGGTCCTAATTCTATAAAATCATCTCAATATTTTAATTTTCTATCAATTTAGTCTCTCTCTGACTCCCCTCACCATCTTCCTCCACCACCAGTTATCCGAAGTCCCACTAACAAACCAACAAGTAATACACAATTGAACAAAAGAAAACCAACTTAAGCCGGGAATTATCGTTTCAAAAATGCAACTCGAGTGCTCAACAATTCCCTTCCCTTTACTCTTCCTTTTCTCAACAGTTTTGTCTCCTGTAAACTGTAAAAGGCTCAAAATCAGCACAATCACCAAAATAGATGCAGTCCAGAAAACTAGGGAAAAAAATAGTTGAGGTTCATTAACTTCACAAAATTTCCAAATCATATGCAATCCACCTATAATTTCTGAAAAAATAATACTTCAAAATAGAAGAAACTTAAATTAAAATCAGTCTAGAATCTAGAGAACTATATTCGATCTATCTACGTGGCTTGCATTCAAAATGAACATTGAGCAAGACTACTAAAAGCCTTAATTCAAATTCATAGAGTAATTTCAGAAGAAATTCTATATAGCTTAAATTGAACCCACAAAGTTATATTGTTGCAAAATGTTACAATTCACTTGTATTAAACGAAAATCAAGATTCTAGAACTAAAATCCCTAGACAATTCGAAACCCCAAAATTAATATCTAGCTAAAAACCGAGAACCCATCAAAATTACCCAAAATAAAAGGCGATTCTAACGGAGTAGACAGCTTGGAGCTAGGATTTACCTCGTTATCCCGATTGTTTATATTCTCCTTGTCATTGTTATTATTAACATTTTTGGTGGACCTAGTGGTGGTAAGATTGGAGTTGGGATTAAAGTTGCTCTTGGGGTTGTTGGAAAGGGATTTAAGAGACGAAGAGAGCGATGATTTGATTTGGGGTTGGATCAAAGTAGAATAACAAGAGGATTGTAAAACTTATATTTTGATTTTGATCTAACAAGAATTTCAAGGACCAATTTATAAAATTAGATAAATTTTTAAGTACTAAAAAAGACTCACAAAATGACAAAGATTCGAACTTTAAATTGTTTCTAAGTCAAAAACTAAAACCCTAAATATTTTATAAGTGTTACTCAAATAACCAACTTCGGCCCAAGAGTATTGATACGCTCTTGGCCGTATCGATACAGATTTTAGCTACTGAAAAACGTTTTATACTTAATGGCTATAGGTACCGATACGCGTGTAGTTGTATCGGTACGCCATTCATACTTGAGAACCAAATGGCCTTTGAGAATCGGTATGGCTTTATGCGTACCAATACGGAGTATTTAGATTTTATAAATCTTTTGTATTTAATATTTGACAGTTGTCCTTGTTAGTTTATTAGAATCATAACTTTAAAAATCAGTAATACCATACCGATACGCCCTTAAGTGTACCGGAACCTTTTTCCATTCTCAACTTTCTCAGATTTTCGCGAGCAAAATTGATACCAATACGCCTTAGTCCGTACCGATATCTTTTTGTAAATACACTTTTCGTATCGATATGTCTTTCCACGTATCGATACCCCTTTGTACAACAGTTCTTTCTTCTTATGGCAGGTACCGATACATATGTTCGTGTATCGATACGTCTGGCTACCAAACATTATTTATTGCGAGAAAAATGCAGTACAACGGCTATATTTATGATCTCAGCTACTCAAACGGTTAGAAATCAATGAGAGATATAAAATCAAGTTTCCAAAGCTACAACAACTACAATTGATCAAGTCTTGAGCATTCAAGCAATTATCCAACAATCTTTGAGCATTTAGAGTTATATCCTTCCAACCCACTTGAGTGTTTATATTTGTAATCATTTTTATTCAAGAGTTGGGTTTGAGTGAACTTGTATTTGAGCAAATGCATTACTTTTGAGAGGATTTTTAGTTTGTTAAACTTTTTGAAAAGAGAATTTTTCTCAAAGCTTTATGGTAGAAAGCTTTGAGTTTGTAAAAGGTTTTTTCTTGAGCCTCGAAAAAAGAAAAAGATTTAATGAATTTAAAAAAAATTTGGTAGGAAGCTAATGTAGTGGATATAAACCTTGTTAGAAAGTTGAATTATTAACTCTTTGTGTCTTAATCTTTATGTTTTTTAATTTATTTTTACATATTTTTATTACCAATTTATTCTTTTTTAGTCACTTTTACTATTGATCGATCATTCTAACGAGGATTGCGAAGGAGAATGGATACCGGAGTTATACTGCTGAGATCGACGAAGGGCTTCCTATTTCTGCTGGATTTTATTCTAGATTTTGTTGTTGGCGGTTCTGTTCCTTCAATTCTTATGTCAATTTCCCATAATTGTATGCTTCCATTTCTCTTGCGAAACTCTAGCTTTGGGTTGACAAAGATGATGAAAAATTAAAATGTTGGGGAATAATTTTATAAAATTAGGAATAAATTAAAAAATAAAGTGTAAACTTTAAAGATCAAATGTGTTATTATACTATTTTCTGTTAATTGTCACATAGGAGTGTTTATTAAGTTGAGCAATTCGCAAACAACTTGAAATCAACTCGATCAAAACTCGGTTAATACTCAATTCGAGTTAATTCAATTCAAAATCGAGCTCGACTCGAGATCTTAAAGAGGCTCAACTCGACTCGATAAATTCGTGAGCATGTCATTATCTTTTATACATTTTTATGATTTTTTGGTAGCTACCTCAAAAAATTATGTTCCAAGAAGTTTAAATATTAGTTGAGAACTTTAGAAAAGTTTAGCGAATTGCTAGGTAGTTTACTCCTAAAATTTTAGTTTCAAAATTTAAAAATATTTTGTATTTTTCGATAATTAAAAAAGTGAATTTGTATCAATCAAAAATTAAATTATAATAATGAGTCTTTTTTATTAAAGTCTTTCTTTTTTTTTCTTTTATTACTTTATGTATAAGAAGAAGAAAAATTTTCAGTTTTCATTTATATAAAAAATAAAATTTTAAAATTCTTAAGGCATTCTCTCGTATGTTGTTCATCGAAGATTGTTGAAAAACTAAAACGAATCTTACACTCGAATATCAACTTCATCTCTAACTCGGTCATGATAAGTTCATTTATTTATCTCCTTAGACCTCGCGTTTTTTTTCTCTCTTGAATTTCCATGTTTATATTAAGCTCTAATAGTATCACTAGATTTTATTTATATTTAAAAAATTTTAAAAATTGGTGAGCTTAACGAGCAACGGGATTTTTTAACGAGCACGAGTCGAGCAAAATTTTATCGTGCTTAACGAGCAACGAGTCAAATCTAACAACGAGATTTTTTAGTGAGCATGAGTCAAGCCCTACTTAACTCACGATTGACTCGCTCGATAAGCACCCCTAGTGTCACTTCATTTTCTTTTAAATTTTTAATGATATCAGATTAACTTTTTTATTTTTTTTAGACCGGGGACCAGTTTATAATCTCTAATAGTTAAGGGACTCAACAAAGAATCGAGTCCTAATCGTGGACCATTTATGTAGTTTACCCTAACGTTTTCTAATCCGCAGCCCCCCTCTCTCGCTCCCTTAAATTATTTGTTCCGTCTTCCCGTTACCTTCTTTATCTCTAACCTTTGGGTTTTTCATTTCTATTTTTCAACGCCTTAATAACAATAAACATAATAAGAGACCAAAAATCAAATCTCCTGAAATCTACCTATAAATCAGGTAAATAATTCTCTGGATCTGTGGTTTGTTCATTTCTATCTTTTTCGTTTTTTTGGGTGAATTTCTCGTGTATGAATTAGAAAGTTTCGATTTTTTTACATATCATGTAATAGTAGGGTTTGTTTTTGTCTCTGGGTCTGTTTTGCTTTTTATGATTTAGTAAAGCTATGATTTTTTTTTTCACGAGGTACTATTTCTAGGGTTATATTTATGAATTTGGGTGGAATTGCTGGAGGTTTTAAGCTCAGAATTGTCTGAGTTTTTGAGGTTTACTAATGAGAATTGTAGAGCTATAAAGGAATTATATGGCGCAGAATAATGGTGCTCGATACTGAATTGGCGACTTATGATGTCATTAAAGTGTCGGTTTTGGTAAATTGAATGCTTTAAATTCACTTGATGTGTGTATTTTGCTCTTTGCATTCGTGTATGATGTGTATCTGGCCGGTAGGAAAGGTAATTGAGTTGGTTTAAGATCATAGATTTACGCCTCGGTGTCAATGAAGTTGAAATTGTACGAATTCCATTTGCATTTAGAGGTTATTGACCCGATCGGGTTGTTTTCAAGTACAATACGACGGTAGCTAACTTGGGGAAGACTGGAAGAGAAAATTTGTCATTTCTTATCCTTTCACAGACTTTTTTATGACAGACATTGTTGCCTGAAAGAATGTTTTAGTTTTGAACACGGTTGCAATACCTTTATACTAGTATCTTTTCTGTTGAATGCATCATTTGACATTCCAGGCTCCATTATACGGACATCTTGCTGCAAAAAAGTATGTGCAACATTCATGTTTTGAGCTTCATATCGATCCTTGATGCTTTGACATTTAAAACTTAATTCTATTGCTTTTGCAGGAAGCCATCAGCTACTTGGCTTTTAGTTCTTTTACACCTTTTCCGAATTGCTGGTGCAAATTATCATCATTCGGCTTCTGATGGTCATTTTGCAATCCGAAAATGTCATTAGAAGAAGTTTTGAAGGTTGTTTTTCCCCTTTTAGACGGCGTAGACCTTGCAGCTTGTATGGTGGTTTGTAAGCATTGGAGACGCATTGCTAAAGATGATTACTTTTGGAAATGTGTATGTGCAAAGAGATGGCCTTCGGTTTGCAAACGACCCAATCCTCCTACTGTAACCTACTATAAACTGTATCAAACGTTTTATAAACGGACGCATCAGCGAACACTTCTCCCTCCAAGACTTTCCTTTGATGAATTGGAATTCTTCATTGACATTTGGAGTGAAGATAAATTGATTTTCTCTGAAGTTGTCCCTGGCCCTGTCCTCCAGAGAGGAATCAAGATCCCACCAGCTGGAATCTGCGACATGCTCAAGTTTCATCTTGAGGGTTCCGAGTACAAGATGACCTTACCTGTTGACCCTAGGTTCACCGTTCCTTGGAGCCAGACTGCGAGTGTTTCGGTGCTTGTGGGGCGGAAGGACTCAAATAAAGTTGCTTGTATAATTAACAAATCACTGTTTGATTACATAGATCGTACAGCTTCCAGGGCTCTAGCTTTCGACTACCTTGTCTTCTCTCCTAATTATCCCTTTATTTCGGGAATCCGGGCATGGATCTCCTTGCTTTTCTCAGAAGACGGAAACGATGGTGTCATGGATGTTTTCGGCATTGAGCTGGACTTCTGTGATGCTGCCAATTCTAGAGAAGAGGTACTGTGGCTATTAGACATGCTTGATTGGAAATGAATGGACACTTCTTTATGAGCACTATGCTGTATTCATGTTAATCGATAAATATGAACACTTCTTTGTATGTAGCTTTCTGCACAAACTTTCAGACTGTATGGATCATATCTTTACTTTTTAATAATTGATTTAAGACCGAGTTTCATTACCTACACGAAATGCACAGGGATTAGAGACAATGGGTTGTTCAAAGCAGATGAATTTTAAGTTAATAGTAATAATAATGGAACTCAATGAGTTTGCAATGCATTTTTAATTTTATGACTAATTTGAAATTTCTCCGGAGTTAGCATACTTAATTTGTTAATAGTAAGAGTTCACTAATGTATATCACTTGAATTATTCATTTCGACACGGAAAAATTAGACTTAAATTTTTTTCGAATAATTCGAAATTTTTAGTAATCAACGGATTACTTTTCAAGTTTGAGTCAAATTTTTTAATTTTGCACGATATTTGTATCACATATGAAGAACTATATATGTATTGTATATGGTTACAGAGGCCGCTTAAATATTGTTAGTTGGGAGACTCACCCACTAGAATCACGTGGGTCGGTTCGGATTAGCTAAGATGAAATCCTAATAGAATTGAGAGAACAATTAATTTTTTAAGATTTAAGGTTAGAGTTTAAAATTTATATTTTTATGATTTTAGATTATAAGAAAAGTTATATAACTCTTTCTACATATATTATAGGAAAAAACTTTGATACACGTGCCTTTTAGTTTTAGGGGTTAGGGTTTTAGTTTAGGGTTTAAGGTTTAGGGGTTTAGGCTGTAGGGTTTAGAATTCAATGTTAATGTTTAGAATTTAGTGTATGAGTTTAAGGTTTAGGGTTTAGTTTTTTAGAGTTAGGGTTAGGAATTTAAGATTTTGGTTTTTATAGTATAAATACACAGGCTTGTGTTAAATTAATTTTAAAATGTTTGTGTATAAAGTTTTACCCAATATTATATATCAAAATATAACCATATATAAATATTACAAAAAATTATTATTATATCAATTAAAATTATATAAAATTGACGGAAATTATTAACACTATAACTAATTATTCTTAATGCGTCGCTTCTGAAATTGTTAGAATTAAATTGTTTTTAGAAGATCAATTTTTTTTTTTAAATTGAGAGGGTAGTTTTTTTAATGTTTAATATCAAAATAAGTGTTTGAATTATTATTTTTTATTATTTTTAGCTGCTTAAATTATTATTTTTTGTTCATTTTAAAATTAATTGAGACACACCTTTTGTCAAAAAAATAATAGTTTAAACAACTAAAAACAAAAAAAAAATAATTTATACACTTAAAAAAATAAATAATTTGGGCACTGTTTGATAGACATTAAATATTTTTTAAAAAATTATTAAAAAATTAATTAATATATAGAAACATACATTTCCAGACCAAAAAAGGCGTAGCATTTGACAGAGAAACCAGACTTAATGAATGGGCAATCTCTGGTCTTGTTCATAGGCAGACAATGCAAATCTCTCTTAAAACACTACACTGCCACTAAGTCCCTCACCAAAACAACCCAACTCCATGCCTTAATCATAACGTTAGGCCTCCTTTCCCCCCATTTCCGCTCAGACCTTTCCTCTTCTTACGCTGGTTGCGGTGACATCGAAAATGCTCGCAAACTGTTCGATGAAATGCCTCAACCAACCTTGTTTTCATATAACATGATGTTCAAAATGTACACAAAGAGTGGGTTTTATTTTGAAACACTTAATTTGTTCGTTGAGATGGTTAGCTTGGGCAAATGCATGGCGGATAATTTTACTTACCCTTTTGGTTTTAAGGCTATTGGGGAAGAAAAGCTGGTTGGTTTTGGTAGGGTAGTTCATGGGAGAGCTTTGATGGGTGGTCTTGAAAAGGATAGTTTTGTGATGAATTCTTTGTTGTCAATGTATATGAATTGTGGGAAGAAAGAGGAAGGAGGAAAAGTTTTTGATTTTATGTGGAGGCCTACCGTGGTTTCATGGAATTCGATGATTAGTGGGTACTTTAAAAATGGATGTGCCAAGGAAGCTTTGGGGATTTTTAATAAGATGGTGGAGGATGAGGTGGTAATGGACTGTGCTACCGTTGTTTCAGTTTTGCCTGTTTGTGGGTTTTTGAAGGCATTGGAGGTTGGGAAAAGGGTTTACGAGTTGGTAAAAGAGAAGGGTGGGGAGAAGGAAATAGTAGTAAGGAATGCATTGGTGGATATGTTTGCAAAGTGTGGGAGTATGGCGGAAGCTAGGTCGGTTTTTGATGGGATGGATCAGAGAGATGTGGTGACTTGGACTTCTTTGATCAATGTGCATATTTCAAATGGTGATTTAAGAGCTGCATTGAGACTCTGCTTCTCGATGGTACTTGAAGGTGTGAGACCTAATTCGGTTGCCCTCGCATCTCTTCTTTCGGCTTGTGGGGAGTCGAACAATTTATTGGACAGTAGGTGTTTGCATGGTTGGGCAATAAGGCAAAAACTGGAGTCTGATGTTATGGTAGAGACTTCATTGACTGATATGTATGCTAAATGCAATCGTTTTGATCTTAGCTTCCGAGTTTTCAAGAGAACGTCGAAAAAGAAAACGGTTCCATGGAATGCAATTCTCGCTGGGTGCATTCATAATAGACTTGGGAATGAAGCAATAAAACTTTTTAAAGAAATGCTGATAGAAGGTGTAAAACCTGATGGTGCTTCCTTGAAGAGTTTTCTACCTGCATATGCCATCCATGCGAATTTACAGCAAGCAATGAACATACATTCTTATTTGGTAAGGTCTGGATTATTGTCAAACAGTGAAATTGCTACAACGGTGGTTGATATATATTCAAAATGTGGTTGTTTAGAATCTGCTCACATGATTTTTAATGGGATACCCGACGTGGACAAGGACATTTATGCATGGAGTGTGATAATAGCTGGTTATGGAGCACATGGGCATGGTGAGGTTGCTGTTTCTCTTTTGAAAGAGATGGTTCAAGCTAGGGTAAAGCCTAACGAAGTGACTTTCACTTCTGTGCTGCATGCCTTCAGCCATGCTGGTTTGGTGGATGAGGGTTTGGATTTGTTCAATTTCATGCTTAGAAATGACAAAATAAGCCCCAAAACTGATCATTATACTTGCATTGTTGACCTTCTTGGCCGTTCTGGCAGACCAGATGAAGCTTATGATATCATTAGAACAATGCCATTCGCACCTGGTCATGCAGTTTGGGGTGCATTGCTTGGTGCCTGTGTAATACACGAGAATGTTGAGTTGGGGGAGATAGCTGCAAAGTGTCTTTTCGAGCTGGAGCCAGAAAACACCGGAAATTATGTTTTGATGGCTAAGCTTTATTCTGCTGTTGGAAGGTGGGAAGATGCAGAAAATATGAGACATATAATAAATGAAATCGGATTGCAGAAAGCACCAGCTCACAGTTTGATTCAGGTCAGAAATTTGTGAAATTTTGTAAAAGGATAATTATTTTGAATGATTAAAAGCCTCAGCTTGAAATTAGGCTCGAAGTTCATATGAATCATATCATATGCCAAGATTAGTGTCTAACTCATGCAATTAAGAAATATCATGCGGGATACTTTTTTTTAGTCTAAAATCGATCTTTCTTTAGGCTGAACTTTATCAGGGAAATCATATAATCTATGTTACATATTGTTGAGGAATTTCAGACCCCAACACATCTGGTATTGTGTTATTGGAGGTGTCTATGTTTGTTTTGTCATGGGATTTTATCTCTCATACTCTGTTACAGGGTGTTGAGAGCGTGTTGTATTATTGGGTTGTTCACTCGACCTTGTGGAGAGCCGTGAAGGTTCACACGGGCGAGTGGGAGAATCACAAGCACAAAATGTGAACATTTGTGCACTGTTAGCCCAAGTGGTACCAACTCTCCCATTAAATGGCCTTTAAACTTAAGGTCATGGGTTCGAGTCCTGCTCACAAATGCTCCAGTCGTAACAAGCGGTAGTGAACCAAATTAATTGTGAGTCAGTTGTATCAGACTGCTACATACAGATACAACCATTATTTTTCATGACAATATATCCCAACTATATTCAATTACTACTTTTTATTCTTATATTTGGGTAGATTGTGTTTTTGTTTCTTCCACCTACAACAATCATGATCCATAAAACCTCTAATTATTTAATGTGAATTTGCATGCACTCTTAGTGTTCTTTCAATGTGATGAGTTTGAAGGACCCCATCCTTAGTATATTCTAACTAACCCAATTAAAACAAGACACCAAAATAATGACCATTAATTTCAATTTGGTTAATTTGGAATTTTTGTTGGTTTTTTAAAGTTTAATATTATTTTGAGACACATGTGTATCAAAATTTAGTATTTTGGAATTTAAAATCAATCTGATCGAATGCTTATCCTCTTAATATGCCGATAAATCTATTTTTTTGGACTTGTATGGCCAGTAGTAGTAGTAGTAGTAGTAGTAAATGACTGTAGAAGTAGCATAAATTTATTAGTAATTATATAAAAGGTTTTTTATTAAGTAAAATTAAGAAAAATAATACCTACACTTTCTAAATTTAGCTCATAAACTAAACAAGGGAGAAATTTTCTAAATTTAGCACTAAAGATGATTGCTTTACTCCCTTTTTCAAAGATCAAACTCAACCCCACATTTATTTGTCTCTAAATCCCTTGACTCCTATTTGCTTTATTCATTCTTTCTTACCCTTTCCCTCTTGGTCCATGGGAAAACAAAAAAATAACAAAGTTTAAGCTTCAATAATCACAAACCAGACTCAAAAACAGAGAGAAGAGAAATCCAATTTTTGGTAGGTGTTAAAAATCCAATACGGTGGGGGTCTCTGTGAGAAGAATCAACAACAAAGGGGATATTTTGGAGGAAACCCAGATAAAAAAATCAAAGATCAAATCAGGAGAAAAAATGATTTGATCTGATGGTGGTAGGGGTTGGATTGAGCGTGGAGAGGAGCAAAGAGAGATTGTGAAGGAGCAGCAGCTGGTTTTTATTCTAAAAAGCAAGGGGATGTGTTTTTTGATAGTGTAGAGAAAAATTGTTTGTGGTGGGGCTACATAGAGAAGGATGCATCTTCACATCTCACCTAACATGAGAAGTATAAAGATATCAAGCAACAATGGGGTTAGAGTCTTAATGAAGATCGAAGTGGCAGCTAGGCATATCTCTTATCGGACCCTTTTCCATACCATTCTCATTCTCGCATTCGTGTTGCCTTTTGTATTCATTCTTACTGCCCTTGTTGCCCTGGAAGGTGCCAACAAGTGCTCCTCATTTGGTACCCTTTCTTTTAATCTCTTAACATTCTTTTTTTTTGTTTTGTTTTTAGATAGATATTGATTTGGTATTTCTTATGCATTTGATGTTAGTTCTATCGTCTGTTAGGCTTTACTTGGAATCTTAATTATCCGATTCTTACTTTGTTCATGTGTATTTGGTCATGCATTTGATTTTGGTTGATGTTGTGATGCCCTCATTTTCTGGATTCACGTCAATCTGGTTTAAGGTGTGTATGAAGCTAATTGGATAATATGTTGGAACTTGGTTCCTTTGAAATCTTCTTATAATCTTAATTTGGTTGATATGCTAGCCCTTTTGTTTCTTGGAATCTTTGTTTATCTTGATCCCCATTTTTTTATATGTGTACTTGATGACACAGTTGGTTTCGGTGTAAGGGGCAATCTTGCTTTTCTTTGGTTCGGTTGATATTTATGATGCTCTGGTTTTTATGGGATTGCTGTCAACCTGATTTTGCTTGTGGATGGAGCTAATTCGTTAATATGTTGGTTGATGTTAGATTACAGCTGGATTAGGATATGTGGGTTGTTATGTGACATAATTACTTTGATCCTTAAATATCTCTTTTGCAGTGTATTTTGATGATTAACTTGTATACGTTAGTGCTGAAAATTAACAGTTGTTTGCATTGTTATAAGATCCAAATATAGTAAAATAGATTTCTTAATGAGTATATTGGAGTTAATTTTACTGGTCAATTTGAATCTCAGGTTAGTGTTGTTCTTTTGTTAATAAAAACTTCTTTGGGTATCAGATAAGTGAATCAGATAACTTATGCAGATAGTTCTGGAAGTTCAACAGCATTTATTGCCTCATGGTCTCAATTAATATTACTTTAACAATTTCTAATGTCTATAATTCAGTTGGAGTGGTCTCCAAAGTTTTTTTTATAATTCATGCTTTTTGTGGAATTCTTATTTTTATTCTATAACTGTACGAATTCTTTGCCAGCTAATTAACAGAAATTAACTATATTTCTCTGGGATAGTTCAACTTCGGACTAGGTTTTTCATTGTTTTTCACGACTGTATTTATGTATTTAACGTTTACATTCGATCACCTATTTTCTTGATGGAAAGACCTTGGAAGTTGATTAGAGTTTGTTAATCCAAACTTATATAATAATGTCCTTGTTGATGCTTGAAATTGGTTGCTTGTAACTCATTTTAGTGTTTATATAGAGTAAATTTAACTGACCGTTGAAGAACTTGGTCAACTTTTCTTGTTGGATTCTTAGTTTTTATAAGGTCTTTTACTGTTATAATATTGTCTTTGGGTCCTTGACTATTCTTCATGTTCTACTATGCCCAGATTGTTTTGGCAGACGCCTAGGACCGAGTTTCCTTGGGAAAGTTGATGATTCAGGAGTAAGCAGCCCATTCTCTCCATACAAGAATTGCTTTTTTGGATTTCTCTTATAGACAACCATTTATCTATGCTTTTAACTTGACTTGTTTTTCATGGTTACAATGATGGTGCTGCAGAAACTAGTTAAGGACTTTTATAAGATCCTCAATCAAGTAATCACTGAGGAAATCCCTGAAGGTCTAAAGCTTCCAGATTCGTTTAGTCAACTTGTTTCTGAACTGAAGAACAACCAGTATGACGCAAAGAACTTTGCATTCTCGTTGAGAGCAATGGTATTGCCATGCTAACATAAAGATAGATACTTTGAACTTACTTTTGTTCTTCTTTGAAATGTATTTAAAAAGTTGAAAAATGTAAATGTTCAAAAATTAAATGTGTACCGAGTCATTATGGATTCTAGTTTTCTCATAATATGTAAGCTTGGTGAACTTCTATTAAATTTTTTTTGTCTTTTTTACACAGATGGATAAGCTTGAAAGAGAAATCAGGGAATCTAGATTTTCAGAGCTGATGAATAGGCACTTTGCTGCAAGTTCTATACCAAAAGGCCTCTATTGTCTTTCGTTGCGTTTAACTGATGAATACTCTTCCAATGCCTATGCACACAGACAAATACCTCCACCTGAGGTCCTCCCCGTGCTCTCTAACAACTCTTACTGCCACTTTGTCTTGTCAACGGACAACATATTGGCTGCATCTGTAGTCGTTACTTCTGTTGTCCAGTCATCACTAGAACCTGAAAAGGTCGTCTTTCATGTCATCACTGACAAGAAAACTTATGCGGGTATGCATTCTTGGTTTGCGCTAAATCCAGTAGCACCTATTATAGTTGAAGTGAAAGGTGTTCACCAGTTTGATTCGTTAACTAGAGAGAATGTTCCTGTGCTTGATGCTATAGAGAGCCATGATGGTATCAGAAATTACTATCATGGCAATCATATTGCAGGGGTAAATCTCTCCGATACTACTCCTCGAACATTCGCTTCAAAATTGCAGGCGAGAAGCCCAAAGTACATATCCCTGCTCAACCATCTTAGGATATATTTACCTGAGGTAATTAGATTTGACAATTTCATGTATAGCAAAATGCCTTTCCTCCTAAATGTCTGTTTGATTGTATGTGTTTGAACAGCTGTTTCCAGACCTCGACAAAGTGGTTTTTTTGGACGACGATGTTGTGATCCAACGTGATTTGTCTCCACTTTGGGAGATCGATCTACAAGGGAAGGTTAATGCAGCTATAGAAACTTGTAAGGGTGAAGACAAGTGGGTTATGTCAAAACATTTCAAAAACTACTTTAACTTTTCTCATCCCCTTATAGCCAAGCATTTGGATCCTGATGAATGTGCATGGGCTTATGGAATGAATATATTTGATCTCCGTGCATGGAGAAAAACAAATATAAGAAAAATATATCATTTCTGGCTGAAAGAGGTAACTTATCAGACACCAAGTTTATTTCACCTGCCATTTTACTCTGATTGTTGGTTTGTTTGTGGCAGAACCTGAAGTCAAACTTGACCATGTGGAAGCTTGGAACTCTACCACCTGCTTTGATTGCATTTAGAGGCTTTGTTCATCCGATCGACCCGTCATGGCATATGCTTGGCTTGGGATATCAGAGTAAGACCAACATCGAGAACGTGAAGAGAGCTGCAGTTATTCATTACAATGGCCAGTCAAAACCATGGTTGGAGATTGGCTTCGAACATCTTCGGCCTTTTTGGACCAAGCATGTTAACTACTCCAATGATTTTGTTAGGAGTTGCCACATTTTGGAATGGTAGTTAAGCGACTAGAGGGCTTAGAAGGAACGGTATACGTAGAAGAGACACTAGCAAGTCATGGCATCTTTTTAGGAAGGACCTGCATAAAAATCTCTCATTTTTCCATCACATAATGTTTTGATGAATAAACAAATAATGTAATAAACATGGCATTTAATGATTAACACAAATCATTTAGTGTTGAATGCAGTTGTAAACTACAATGTACTCTTAAAGAAAGAATATAAATTTGAAACTTTTGATACGACATTATTGTGAATATATGCATTTTAAGTATTGACCTGGAAACAGAAGTCTGTAGGTGGATATGGTTCGACCGACATTGTTTGGAGTTGAATAAAATTTTGAATGCATGTTATTCTTTCAAAGTTGTGCAGTTTTGGCATTGCTGCAAAAAATAGAGGATGTAACTTTTCAGTATCTGGTGATCTAGAGGAGAATAATTTGTCTTGAATTTACTGTAAGCTGCTTTTGGTATTATTTCCATATGGTGTGCAAATGTTTGAAGCTTGGAGTATGTTGACATCTATGATGAAATATGTTGTATACATTGAGAAGGATTTAGATTTTGAAATATTAAGTCAATTTTTGAATCTGGTTGCATAAATGACCAAGTTCCGCGAGTATGGAATTCTATGTTATAATCTGAGCTGAAAATCCCCAAGAATCTTAGGTTTTAGGCTTAATCTACATAAACCAAGTGTCTAAATTATATTTCAAGTCAAAATAAGTGTCTAACATTTCTTTACTTATATAAGTTTTTTCGTCACGACTGTTAAAAAAATTTCGTCATCCAATAAGACATGGACATGATACATGACATGTTTCTGTTATTTTCTTTAATTTTTGTTTTTAAGAAATAAAAAAATTAATTTTATAAAAAAAACTCTCAAAACCCTAACTTAAATAACTAAATTCCTCCAATTTGACCACCAATTTAATTACCTCCGGCTATCTTTATCTTCATTGGATCCCATGATTAAAAATTATATCATCCTATTGTCAAAATTGACGAATGAACAGTCAGTAAACATCCAACAATAAAAAAAGATTGATTGAGTTTTAAACGATGGATAGAGGTGGGGGCACCAAACAGTGAAGTACGTGACGCATAGACGATAAACTGTGAACCACCAACGTGTAGAAAATGCTAGATGTAAAAGAGATGTAATTTGAAAGTTTGCTTAAAAGAAAATAAAACTTTTGAATTTTTGAAGTAATTTATATTTTTAAACAATTCAAAAATTTTAAAAAATAAATTTTTTTAAGGATAGTTGACGAAAAATTTTATTTGCATAATGGAATGAATTGTTAAACACTTATTTTTTACCTAAAAAATAATTCAGGTGCTTAACTAAAAATATATATATAACTTGAACGCTTATTCTATGGTGTTGAAAAAGAAAGAACACAATGAAATGGAGTTATCTTGTTGTCTATGTACAACAATGATGACGAGGAGCGGCGTCTATTCCCCCAAAGAGTCGTCTCCCCTCTAGTTTATTAAAATTTTTCGAGTGGATGGGTCGTCAGATCTCTCAAGAAGATGTGTTTCAGCCGTTTGTGCTGTCTTCTTCTTCTCTTTGAGTCGAGGTTTAAGGAGGCTACCGTACTTTGCTGGTGTTTTTTTGTCTCTCGGTAGTTGCTTTATCTCAATGTCGGTGTAAGAGTTCGGCGGCACTTTTCACGATCATCGTTTTCCTTTGCTTCATTGTTTTCTTGGTTTTTTTTTTTCTTTTTGAGTTTTGCCTTTTGTTTTGCAGGTGATGGTGCGACAGTAGGATCTTTGTGTTTTTGTCTCCTTTTCATTTCGCCACATCAGCGGTGGCCGTGAGCTGTGCTTCCGTCTCTCCTCTAGTTATCGATGACTCTAGATCTAACACGACAGGCTATTAGAAGTCTCTCTGCATTTCAAGTATCCACCTAAACGCTTCAGTAACCACCGAAAAGACATACAACTGGTGACACCGAATTTGCTTGCTCTGTGCTTCCATAGCTTTGGCCGATTTTGTATTTCTCTGCCGTGTTTCGACCCTTCTTTGGTTCGTTTATTTTGTGGATTTGTTGTTTTTCTTCGATTCGTGATATGTTGGTTTTTTTCTTTATTTGTTGTGCGCACGGAATTGTTGTTGTTCTTTATTTTTTTGGTCTCTTTTGCCGGTTCATCTAATTCTTGTTTTTGTGATTTTACGCTTTCTTGTAATTCTTTTTTGTGATGTATGAAGCCGCTGGTATTATTATTCAAAAAAAAAAAAGAAGAACGATGAGTAGGAAGATATGGATTACAATTATGACAAAGTTGTCTCTCCTCTCAATAACTTGGCTTACCTTGTATTTGCTTAGTTACAATATAAATGAACATATAATTTCATGTAAAGAGGGTGAACTATCAAAAAAAATTATATTAAGAATCTAAGGGTATAAATTATAAAATTTTAAGAGTACAAAATTAGATTATCAATAGAAAATATAAAAATATATATTTATAATATAAAATAACTTAAAACTCTGCCCCTAACACTCCTGTTGTGTCTGTCTCTGATTGTAACAAAGAAGAGAAGAACAAGCATATACAGAAAAACCATGTATTCATAACATATTGTATCTAATAACAAAGGCTTCAACTGTGCAAGTCTGTTCGTTAAGCTTTCTCAATGACTTGCACATAACTATTTCAACTGTATATATAAAACCACTTCCTGATGAATCCAGGAAGCACAGCTGCCATCTAATGAAGGTGAATTCCAGATATACGAATTGAAAACAATCACACACAAGCTGAAAGTAGATAAACGGCCATAAAACTCGGGCACCGGAAAGTCATCAAATTGGAGGAGATGCATCATGCTATACGTGCAAACTTATATTCACAATGCTTGCCGAAACCGTTTTTGATACTCTCTCAAGTTATGATCTCTTTGACAAGCCACTCTAGAATCGGGTATGCAAAGTACAAAATGAGAAATGAAGGGAAAGCAACTACGACAGTAATAAGTACGTACAGGGCCAAGATGGCAGCACTGACGGGAATCACGTACATGATGCTTAAGAGAAATATGATGACTAATGGGAACTTGGCTGCCAGTTGTGTGAAGATCACCAGAGACTTCCGAAGGGAAGAATAGATTCTTTCGGAATTGAAGTAATCGGCAAAATGGTTATGATTGTGGTTTGATCTTGATGACTCACAATGATACGGATACTGTCCCCTTCTGTGGTTACCCTGAGTCACTTGGTTTCCTGATACTGAATTATTGTTCAACGAACGGTCAGCCTGACGATCTTCACAGAAAGAAGAGTGAGATTTCAGTCTATCACCATTCATGCTCTCAACCATCCAAAGTAGAAAATAGTTCTTCCGAGGGAACTTGAGATTTCCCTGATAAACCAGACGAAACGACATGAGATTGCACCATGGGCAGGAAACAAAAAGCGGAAGTTGAACTGGTAGAGTCAGAAATTTCACAACTGCTGATTGTAGTCCTAGAATGCAGTTTTTACAAAGGGAATGGCCACACCATAAGACATAGGGCACATTTTCTACAATGTTGAAGGATTCAAAGCATATAGGGCATTCTAAACACTCATCCCTGCTAACTACAGAAGAGCTTTCATCATCTGAACATTCTGATGCAGCATGAGTTTGCTTTAGAAAACCATTTTTCTGTCCAACAGTTCCCGCAACAGAGTTCGATGCAAGACCCCACATGCTGATACAAGGAAAATGAGCAATTACATAGCCAGCATGGTTTTCAAGCAGCAGAAACTGAACCTTGATAATTATAACAGAATCTCAAAATCGATAAGGTCCATCTGCAAGTAACCAAGAGTGCTGCGAACTAAGCAAGCATTTCCATTTCAACTGCATGCAACAATCCATAATGTATCAGTCTAACATTCCTTTTCGAATTAACCCACCATTAAAACACATGCATATTATAGTACAAATCCAAAGGAAAACACTAAGATTTGCTCATATAGACCTTCAACAAACAAACAAGAAACTATAATTCACAGTAGTTAATGAGAACCAAAGTGAAAATTCTACCTATTATTTCTCATTTTTCCATCTAAGTCGGATGCAAGCGCCATTTGGCTTCTACTTGACATAAACAAATGTCCTTCAAACTGAACATTCCAAACAAGGCAGGATGATTGCTTGCCTTCTAAGTCGGAAGCAAGCCTAATTCGACAAAGTATGCCTCAGTTCTTATCTATAAAAAGAGAAAACTACTTCACAAAAACAACTATTTTCAAGCTTTGGGCACTGGATTTGCAGATGCAGCCTTGCAAAATTTTCCTTGACTCACTCAAGTTCATATTTCAAGTTATCAAAGCTAAGACAAGGTAAACCAAGCTATCATACAACTCTATTATCAAATCCTTAGATGTGGAAAACCCGAAGTTTAGCTCAGTTCTTGCAATCTTTCTTATGAGATGATAACTAGTAGGTGGCCGAAGGCGTAGTCGATGGACAACAGGTGAATATTCCTGTACTAACCCCCTGTTGGTTTCGAAGAATAACAAATCATCTTAAATCAGAAAAAAAATGAATAAATCTCCTCCAAAATCATTTAATTTTAAAGCTACTATTGCAAATTGAAAATAGATAAATACACAAGAACGAAATCAACTACAAGTTGAATCAGTAATTGATATATGCAACAAAATGAAAGAACCCCAGAAACGGAAACACTTTAGATGATCATATAACACACAACTCGTACAGAAGCAAAAGATTTTTTTCTTCTTCTAAAGGTTAGTACTTTGCAAACAACCCAGCCATTAACTCATACAAAACTTGCCCAGAAAAAGATATGGTCTTTGCATTTAAACGCATCTTTCAAACAGAAAATTGAAAGAAAAAAAAACTTTGAAATAACGATCTTACAGAGTATTTGGTATTTTGATTTGATGATAACAAAGAGAGAAGAAAAGGGTTTCAAAGCTCTCGTTCTCTCTGTGTTTTCACTCTTTTCCACGGACTTTGGGATTTGTCAACAAGGAGTTAAAATAAAAGGATTCTAGAACGTGTGGCCAAAAAAACTTATAGGGTAAAATACATATATGGTCACTAAACTAGATTAACTTGATCTTTTTGACTATTAGACTTATAAAATGATCATTGAATTTTTTATTCTGTTACAAAATAGTCCATTAAACATTTGATTCTGTTACAAAATAGTCCTTTTAAACATTTGATTCCATCAATTATGACATGGCATGTTAGATTGCTGAAAAGATATCTCGTTTGATCCCTTAATTATAACTAAAACATCACCTAAGTCCTTCAACAATTATTTTGTATCCAATTCGCCCGGAAAGCTTTCTAATTTCCAGCTTCTCTTAACGCCAGGGACGAATCCACTCAAAGGGTGGGAGGGGCTCCTAAATTTTTTAGTATAATGATACTCTAGGTCTTTTTTTAGTTTAAATATTAGTCAAAAGAAGACCTTTGTCCCACCCCGTTTTTAAATTTAAATACTTAGTTGGTCTTTTAACTCCTCTCAATATTTAATCCTAACTCTGTCAGTGCTCGATACCATTTGATTTTCGATCTTTTAGGGAAGATGACAATGGAGTGAGAGAAATATGCAGAAGAAGCCACTGTTACGAGCTAAAATGAATCAGGTTAGCACGAGGAGAAAGATGAAGAAAAGGGAGGCCATTCCATTCTCAGTGTTAAGGCATGCCATGTAAGGTTTAGTTGTGCTTTGAATTGCTATTCGGTCCGTTAAATCAGAGGCCCTCCGGATCTTTGCCATCTGATTATGACTATAAAGTAATGAATTTGTTTGAGAAAGAAACAATAAAGATCTGTCCATGTTCAATTTATGATTTCGATTTTTTTTCTGCAGAAACACTCAAATTGTTAGAAGTTTTGTACTCATAGATTTAGCAGGACCTTTTATTAGAAAAGAAACACAATCCTTTTAACTCACAGTGCATTGCATCTGACAACTCTAGCTTAACTGAATTAACTCAATCACTCACCCTTCCTTTCTACGATGGATTAATATGAATTCATCAAACTGCTGTTCTTCATTTCTTGGCTGCAACATTTACCAAGACTTTGGAGTTGAAATGTATCATAATCGTACATTAAGGACTTTGACTGCATCATGGTCTTGCTATGGGAGGTATACGGGCCTTCCGCTTAGCCTACTCATGAGCTACGCTGATCGAGCTATTATTATGATGCAATAAGAACTCTGCAAGTAAGATTTGGCTTTCGTCCTCGCTCAATCACCATGACAACCCTGTGTCAGACAAAATCTATGTAATTAAAATAAATTGATGCAGACAAACAACTTCATGAGCAAGTTACGACCATTGCAAAAACTAGACGCATGCGTATCTCATAAACTATGTCCGGAATGAACGCACAATTCTGTAATGGAGAGGGCTTATCTCTAATTAACAGATTATGTAGTGCAAGGCTCAATGGCACTCAATATGAAACCGTCCGAAACTTGGAACAACAATTGCAAAGAGGCAAAAGTAAAATTGACACGAGCGGATAAAATTGTATTTCAACTTTCCTAAGTTTGGAGCACTAATCAAGAAAAACCCTCCATGACTTGATAGACCTATGGATATTCATAGGTGCATATGAAATAAATTGATTCATATCTAGAAATGGTTGAAAATGTACTAGACCGGTTGAAACAGGAGCGTTTAATTTCTGAAGGAAAATACTATGTCTATAGACTAGAGCAGAAACGAGTACCGACTAATGGGTTCAGTCAGTTTTTGGAAAGACAGATTCATGCAGGTATTTTCTACTATCTCTTTAATCCCTAGAAGATAGAACAAACACAATACGTGTGGTACCAATATGTCTATGAATTTAAGCAGTAAATATTACCAGGCGCATTGTTCTGTCACAAACAACTTGGTGCATGACTATGCCTACGGCCACTGAAACATTGAAAGAGTGGACCATGCCTTTCATCGGAATACTGCAATGCAAATCCGACAGTTCCAGTGCCTCATCACTTATTCCCCTGCAATCAAGGAAACATAAACCTCAAAAAACACAATTATATTACAAGACTTGGAATGCACGAACAAAACCAAGGCATCAGATGGACTTGAAATGAGAGAATCATAAAACATCTTTGATATTGTAATGAACTTTGGAAATTACGAGAAGTTTTGCAGAGGTAACAGTGTAATTTACCTATTTTCATTCCCAACTACAATTGCAGTTGGCCTTGACCAATCCATGTCATATATGGATACCTGCTAATAGAGAATTATGTAAGTATCCCAACTTAGAATACTCGAACTTTGATCATCCATGGCCGTATACTTGCTAAGGATTTTAATTTTTTTGCCTGTGAAAAAGAGTGCAATCTGATACAGGGTAAAATTCATTTATTTATCCTAAGGAACAATATTTTAGTAAGAAGTACCATCAAAAGTGGGGAAAAATCAATACCGCATCCGTTCCTAAGTGTGTTGTAGCGATCCGGTAACCATGTAATTTTAAAACTTCAAAACACTCCTTGGGAGAGTTCCAAAGTTCGATATCCAACCATTTCTCTGCACCCATGCTAACATGGCGGTTTTCTCTGTATCTGAATAAACAAATGATGTTAGGAAAGCAATTGATTGATTGAAAAAACTAAAAGCACAAGACATTAAGCAAGTCAAACAAAGAATTTACTAATATGCAACAATAATAAAAGGCACAACAACTTATAATGCTTGAATTAAACTACCATCAACCAAAAACAAGGCCATTTTGGCTTCCAATTATCTTACCACCTTTTCGAGCTGTCACATGATACCACATGAACTAACTGCAAGCCAAGGGCATCAGCAGACCTGAACGTAGCCAAAACATTACCGAAATCGGACAACCCTTCCACCACCAAGCAAACTGAATACCTCCTATTTCTCACCACCCTCTTCAACCTTTCTTTCCTCTCCTCCATCAAGACAGGTCCGATTGCCTGTATAACCTCCCTGCTCAGGGATTCATTCCCACTGCCACACCTAAACCAATCAAAGTACGGAAACCACCGCTTACTATGGCTATCAATTCCTGATTTCCTCTCCATTTTCATCAGCCTCACAACATCATCTTGGTGAGTCAGCAGGTGTTCCACGGTGTCCTTTGCCAAGTCATCCGGTGATTCATCTTCTAAAGGGTCTACTTCTTGTAAAGCCGAGAAAGACGTGGTTCGGGTTCTACTAGAACTAATTGGACTACATAAAGGAACTGCATTTACCCAAAAGGAAAACCAAATAAAGATGAATAAAAGGATAGCTTCTTTCATTGTTCTCCATATAGATAATGGATTCCGGAAAGACGCTAAATTTAACAAAAAATAGCGTTTTTTATTAAAAATGAAATTAAGAAACATAAAAAGGTGAAGGCTTTATTCAATGAAACATACCTGAAGTAAGGGGGCGAAATGAAAGAGGAAGAAAGAAGGGTTTAGCGTTTAGGGTTTAAGTCAAGTTTACAATGAAAATTAGATAAAAATGCACGGATTAGACCATTGCAAGCACATCTTTCCCCCCTTTTTCTGGGGTTTTTACAGAGATTAATGGCAGTTGATTATGGCGCCAAAGAGTTGCAGTTGAGGAAAAAGCTTTTTTATTGAATGGATAGGGTTTCTGGCAGTTAGCGGGTATTAAAATTATATTATAAGGATTAAATTATAAACATTAAAAGAATACAGGGACCTATACAAGATTTAAACTTTTTACATTTTACGGATGAAGCAACTTTTGGATCCTCCTCTACTAACCGTCGTTTCCACTTTCAACCACCTAACTCACCTACCACAAAGAACCCGTCAATCAATCTGTTATTTTTCCTTTCCTTTTTCTTTTCTCAAATTATAATTCTGGGTGTATATATATACATATATCCTTCGTATTTTTTCCCAGCGAATTCATTGCTTCAATTTACCTAGAAAAAAGAGAGGAATTCTTTGTTCCAAAGCTTCGAACTTTAGCATTATCTACTGCCTTTCTGTTCAAGATCAATGGAGGCCAAGTTGTTGAGTGCTTCTTCTCCACCTTCGTTTGCTGTTCATGGGGCGGCCACCAAGTTTTCAAGACCCGGTTTTGTTTTAACTTCACCAGCCAGAGAATTCCCCATCTTTAAGCTCCATTGCCCATCGAGATTGTCCAAGAAAGCAATCCAATCTGTTCATGCTTCCTCCGACTCTATTGTGTATGAAAAAGAATCCATATTTTTTGGCTTTTCTTTTGTTCTTTACCCAAAATTCGGCTTTTAGAATGTTCAAATGTGATTCTTGCTTTTAGTTTTCCTCTCTTCTTTTGCTTTCTAGTTGTGTATGAAAATGATTGGCTTTGACTTTGACTTTGACTATGGAATTAGCTGACTTTGCCGCCATTTTTCTGAATTGGGTTTGTTTCAATTCGTCAGTTGTTTACAATTCCATTGTTAGATTGCTTGGAATCTTGGGTTTTAATTGCTTTTCTGATGTTTGGCAAATGGCAAGAAAATGTTTTCCCGGCTGTTGGATTATCATATGAAAAGCATTTTGATTGTGTTGAATTCCTTTTCCTCACTATATGTCTTTAAATCTTGGAATGGATTTTCTTCCTTTATTCTTTCACTGTTTTTACTTCTTCTGGAAACCTCCGCATTGAGTGCAGCAGCCAACATGTTGTCTTTTTGTCTGCTTCTTTGATTGAATGCATTAATTTCTATACTTCTGAACACCATTCTGCCACATATGCACATCATATTCTCAAAATTTTCCCATCTATATGTTGTTTCCATGGTATAGAAACTGATTTCCTTTTGACATTTGATGGAGGTTTTTGATGACTTAATGTTTCGGTAACATCTCCTCAGATCAACAACAGTAAAGCAAAGGGTGGATGACAGCGAGAACTTGACCCTCGAGGCAGTGAGGTACTCGTTAATTCGACAAGAGGACAGCATAATATTCAGCCTTCTGGAGAGAGCTCAGTTCTGTTATAATGAGAATACATATGACCCTGATGACTTTTCAATGGAGGGGTTCCATGGCTCTTTGGTCGAGTATATGCTTAGAGAAACCGAAAAGCTTCATGCCCAGGTATGTCAAGACTCATTGAGCATAGAGAGAAAGGAAATAGGTGTAGCAAAATCTATGCTGCATTTTCTGATAAACCCTTTGATTGTACATTATAGGTTGGCAGATACAATAGCCCGGACGAGCATCCATTCTTCCCTGATGAATTACCTGACCCCTTGTTGCCACCTTTGAAATATCCTCAGGTAAAATGATTGGAGGCGTTACTTTTATCGCACTTTTGCATTGCAGTGGCATTGGACTTATGTTCATTGCTCCCTTTGTTCTCTTTCTCACTAATACATGAAGTATTCTGTTAATTATGTGTTACTTTACCTCGAATATAAGTATCAGATATAAATATGTTTCCGACATGGGCATGTTCAATATTTTTTGAAGTTCTTCCTAATTTGGAGGGTCATGTTTCATTCTCGTTTTTCAATATGCATCAAACACAATACTTTTGGAGCAACATATCTCATCACACTATCTTTTGGTGATAAATGATGCTCTTGATGGTATAATCTGATCTATTATGATACTTTATGGTATTCTATTGGAGGAATTTAATCCTTTGCACATGATCTTTATCTTTCATTGTCCATAATATTTATGTATTTTTTGGACATTCAGATTTTTTTGCTGGTGAGTGCTAGGTTTATTAACTTCTTACGGGAGCCCTTTTCTGATAATCAAACAGGTACTGCATCCCATTGCTGATACAATTAATATAAATCCGAAAGTGTGGCAAATGTACTTCAAGGATATTATTCCGAGGTTAGCAAAGAAAGGAGATGACGGCAACTGTGGATCTACTGCTGTCTGTGACACCATGTGTTTGCAGGTAAATTTTTAAGACAAGTCTCATGTGTATTTCCGATTCGATATCTGCTTGCTTTTGCACACACCTGGACTTTTGCTAGTGAAATAACAACCAAAATTGAGTAGAATTCCCAGAAAGTGGTGGTTCATCCCTTGGTATTTGAATGGGGTCTAGACTTTCTAAATGCTGTTAACATACAGTCACCGAATGCCTGAATAAGTGTCGGTATTGGATCTTTTTAAGAAAAATGAAGAGTGATTTGTTGGTTGAATAAGGTTTTCATGGCATGTGTAGAATAGATACATGTTCTGACCAGTTCTTCCATCGACCTGGTGATTGTATCGAACAACTTGATGTTCTGGAAACCACCGGATGCTTAATATTTATGTGTCATTGCAGGCTCTTTCCAAGAGAATTCATTATGGAAAATTTGTAGCAGAAAGTAAATTCCGGGCATCTCCAGATGATTATCAAGCTGCCATCAGAGAACAGGTATTGTTTATGAGTTCCATTCAAAGAACAGTCAATGGAAGCCTTTTATTGGATTGTGTGTTTTGATTATGTGTCCTTGAATGTTTGCAGGATAGGGATAGGCTGATGAGTTTGCTGACATATCCCTTGGTCGAAGAATCGGTCAAGAAGCGAGTAGAAATGAAAACCAGAACTTACGGACAAGTAGTGGTGGGCGATATATGCAAAGACGGCCGTGAACCGGTTTACAAAATAAAGCCGAGCTTGGTAGCTGACTTATATGGCGACTGGATCATGCCATTGACAAAGGAAGTCCAAGTCGAGTACCTGTTGAGAAGGTTAGACGAACCCGAGGGAAATTAAGCAGATTTTGTTTAGCTGTTATGATGGAACAGAAATATGTGAGAAAAGAAAGTTTATAGGTAAACAATTTGTCAATGGCTGTTGATTAACAGTTTGATTTCCATACTTCTGATGATGTAAATTTTGAACAATGGAGGAAAATGAACATCTCAGCTGAAAATTTTTCATTTCCCATATAATTCTGATTTTTCATTTCCCATGCTGATGTTGATGCCTTACAGTTCTTGTTTCCATATTCTGTGCTTTAATTCTATAACATAAAATTACAAACTGTTTCAAATTGATGATAATTTGATTTAGGACTAACAAAATTAGCAGCTGCCATTACTAATTACAATTTCAAATTGAAACCGAATCAAAAGTTTAGTGACCTAATTGATGATTTTTTTAGTTTAGTGGTCAAAATAGAATTAAACCAATAGTTTAGTGGCTTACAGGGTGGTTTTGCCCAAAATTATTTTATTCAATAACTGAAAATATTCCATTTATCAATATGTATGTTTGTGCATTATAATAGTTGATTTGATTTATAGATATAAAAAAGTATTTATTGTAAATATATATATATATAGAGAGAGAATTATAATTTATAATTTTATATGTGCACCATACTTACTGATTTTGACTATAATTGGAACCAATATTTAATTATAATTACATCTTCAAAAAAGAATATATCCATTTTTGTGGAGTAAAAACTGTCTTATCTTTTGACAAAGTGTGCTGAAAAATTAAGAGATGAAACTAGTTCTTCATTTTTGGCATGGCTTTAAGTTGTAGGTTTAATTATCCATTTTAAATGTGATGATGAGCACATTTTGATCACATGGGGAGATCGTTTTGGTTGTTTACTTTTTGGAAAATATGCAAAACTCACCACTAAATAATTATACAAAATATGTGATTATTTTGTTTATATAAATATTTTTTAAGAAAAAAATAGATGATTAGGAATTAATGGGAGAGTTTGTATATGAAATAAAATAAAATAAAATTATAAGAAATCTTTAAATTCTGAATGATTTATAAAAGTTAGTCAAAGTCAAACTGTCAGATATGATAAAGATTGCTAAAAGATCTTATAGGAGGGGAATACTAGAAAAAAATGTGAAAAAGCTAAAATAATAGTTAAAAATAGTACTGATATTAATTTGAAATTTTTATATTTGTTTAACTTTGATCGAATATTTATCATTATTTTCTATTATAATATTTAATCATAAACTTTTTTTCCGATGAAATTAATCATAAACTTTATATAATATTATCAAATTAATATTTAATTATGTGTCATTCAAGCCTAGTCACTCAAACATTATCGATACAACCAAGACCAAATAATATAAATAAATAAAAGAGAGAGAATAATATAAAATTAGACGTAAAGATTCGATCGATTCAAGTAAAAAAGCTTTAAATTAATGAGCCTTATTTTATAACTTAAACTTTATTTGTAATTTTTTCGAGTCGAGTCGAGTTGTTCGAGTTTCTATTTAAATTTAATTATAAATATTAATAATGTTATGATACTAATTGAATCAAATTTAAAAGATTTTCTTATAAGCATATAAGATATATATATTCATATTTTTCATATATGACGTACATATATTAGACATAATTGAAGGACTCTACTTGAACTTGAAAATCAATCCACTAATTACTAAAAATTTTGAGTTATTCGAGTCTTATTTTATAACTCAAACTTTATTTGAACTTTTTTCGAGTCGAGTTTATGAAATTACGATTCGAGACAAGTTGAGCTTATGAAATTAAGATTTGAATCGAGTTGAGTTGACTATTTTCGTATTGAGTCAAAGAAATTCAATATTTTCAAATCGAGTCGAATTTTATTCATCTCATACACAGAATACCCAAAATGTATAAATGCTTTGTTTAATCCATATTACTATTTGAATATATTATTTGATTTGAATTAATCAATTACATAAAATAATCTGAACCAATTGTGGATCAAAAAGCTGCTTAAAAAATTCAGGTTTAAATCATTTCATCTGTAAAGCATATGTATATTATTAAAAAATTAAAAATATGTATAAACAAATACAACTTTATAATCACAATTACGTTATAAAAAAATTGCCTTAAAAACCCTTATTTTATTATTCTCTTTATTGATAACCATTAGCTGGCTATTTGCTTATAAACCCAAAACCAAACCCACTCACAGCAAAGCAAAAAAAAGGAAGTACGCAGCAATGGAGAGAAGCAAAGTGATGATGATGGCAATGGGAGCTCTGGGATTAGCTTTACTGTTCATGGCGCCATCGGCCGACGCTACAAGGTTCATTGTTGGAGGCGGAGGCGTGGGTTGGACCACTAATGTCAATTACACTGTCTGGGCTCAAGGAAAGCACTTCTACAATGGCGACTGGCTCTGTAAGTTATTATCTCTTCATCTTTCTTTAGATCTGCTGCTGAATTACGCTAGTTTTTCTGTTTTTCAGCATTTTGACTTGTTTTCTGAGTTTTATGGTTGATAAATTGATAGATCTGGGAATGAGTTGTTTTCAAGTGAATTGGTAGTCTCAAATCTAGAAACTTTTGTCTTTGTTTTCCTGGAAAGCTATAGTTTACCTGCTAGTTTTAGAATATTCTCGCCTCTTTTTATAATTACTTTTCCTTTTTTGTTTTCTTATTTATCACTTGGATGAAGTTGAACTAAGAAAAGGGAATATTTTAATCTAGTTTTAGAAAGATAGAGTTTTTAAAAAATGTGATTTTGGTCTTCAATGTGATTTTAAAGTTCATATTTTAGCTGCCCCGAAAATGAAGAAACTTGAAGGAAAGTGAGCAAAAAGAAGTTAAGTTTTCCCAGGTCTGGAAATTTACTTGTTTGTTTCTGTAGTTGATATTCATAACTTAAATTGATTCGATTGATCGATATAGCATTTGTCGACTTGACTGAAAACTAATTTAAACCATTGGTCCTGAGTGTTAACAATGGTTATGCAAGTTTCTTATGCAAAATGAAATCTTTTAGGTCTTCAAAACCCTCTAACAAGCCTCTTTAAGCACTGGATCTATGCTATTCCGATTCTTTATTTCTCTTGTCCGATAATTGTCTGATGTTTACACTTAAGTTTGAGTAACAAAGAAAGATAGTAACCACAGATTAATCACACGAATATGAATATGAACATCAAGGAATGAATGATCCTCTCTCCTTCCGAGACCGGATAACATAACCTGAGAGCTGAGATCATTAAGTTGCTGCAAATCCCATTTTTTCAGTTACAGTTGATTGAAATTATTGTTTTGAAAAACATGGCTGATCGTTAACTATGCATCTGGTTGTTTGTGTTTGTTCGTTTATTTCCCAGTCTTTGTATACGACCGGAACCAGATGAATGTGCTAGAGGTGAACAAGACTGACTATGAGTTGTGCAATGCTGATCATCCACTTCACAACTGGACAACCGGAGCGGGAAGGGATGTGGTTCCGCTTAATGTGACTCGCCATTACTATTTCATTAGCGGCAAAGGGTTCTGCTATGGAGGCATGAAGCTAGCAGTCCATGTCGAGAACCCGCCTCCACCTCCTAAAGCTGCTCCGTTGAACGAAAAGAGTGGCTCCTCACCAAGTACCACTTTCTACAGAGGCCAGCTTGTTTTACCAGCTGCTTTCGCCATTGCTGCTCTGTGGGACGCATTTGTTCGAATCTGGTAGTTTCGGAATCAAGATCGTGCCTAGACAATTCCTTCATCAATTGTGAAACTGAAACAAACGATTCATATTCCATTTCTTAATTTATTGGTGTGTGTATTTGTGTTCCCAAAAGAGTAGACATGAAACTAGCTTTAGGAGGGGTTTGCTAATAGAGAAGCATTTGAAAATGGCTTCTTTGTTGGAGATATTATTGCTTGCATTTGTGGCAAAATGCTATGTTTTTGAGTTCTGGAAAGATTTAGCTTACAAGACATCAAACCCCTTAACAAACCACTCGACAAACATTCTCAAAATCTTACCGATTTGTACGAGGTATCGATATTGATTGGCACAATGAATTGGTATAAAAATTGAAACGTAACAATGCTAATACTTTTTAATTGGTACTGGAACGAGAAATCAAGCATTACATTAAATATATTTGCAGTAAAGCTGGTATTATAATGACTAAGCTTCAACAAACTAAAATTGATACAAGATTTTCTAAATTCGGTATCCTGCACCTTGACAACGACAACATCAATAAGTATCCAGAACTGTCCGGAGTGTCGGTATTTTGCCATGATCGGAAAAGTCAATCTTGTTAAGTCTCAAACAGCACAATGCTTGCTCCGGAAGTTCCTCTTGTTTTTGTGCCTGTCAATCAAAGGCAAAGATCGTTAATCCAAAGCTACACATCGACACGTCTGAAGGGAGTTTACTGTAATTTAATGATGACCGGTCCATGGAAGGGCCGCGCAAAAGTCGGTTATAAGGAACTTGTCTGGCCGAACCGGCCTGCACAGCCCTTGTTCAGTCATTAACCAGTCCATTTAACAAAGATCCCAGATTACACGTGCAATCAGAATGTGTGTTACCTGGATAGTTAAACCCAGATCAAGAACTCCGTTTTTCAATCGATCTCGAAGAGACTCGAGCCCCTTTCTCGATATATAACTGAAGCGATGAATGTCCAGATCAATCTCAAAGTAATTAGAACCCTGCATGAGAAATAACCGATCCTATGAATGACTTGGTAGTTACAACTTAATATCACACGGATAAAGTCTCAAGGGTCAACAAAATATGTCATTTGATCATCAAAGAAGTCTGGACAAATTAGTGAATTTAGTTATGTCCGAACTACAAGGTCGGTGAGTCTTAAGTAACATAATAAGACATATTTTGGGTAATGATTGTGCTGTCCCTTTATGTTTGTAATCTATCGGCTCAACTAAACACTGACAAAGCCAACGAACAAAGTAGAGACTTGTACTTTACCTTATAAAAATTGTGCTGAGGGCGTGAGAGAACCGGCTTTTCATTCTAAGCATTTACAAGTTTCTTCTCGGTAGAACTAAAATTGAGGTCATCGGGATTAACCAAGCTGGCCATGATCTTTAGCCTCTCTCTGAAGGGAACAATAGAGTCTATCGCGAACCCTTTAACCTTTTCCATCTCATCATCGACCAATTTCTGGAGCAAAAGCAGCAATTCTCAACAGATAGTACAGAGAGAGAAAATAAAAATGTGGCTAATATTGAACGAATGAACCGAAAGAACTTAACATCGATTTTTCATTTGCGCCAAATCTATGTCTCCAGCATGGATAAGTTGAATGTTTTTTTAAACTTTTTTCATGCAACTAAAAGATGCTTGGAAAGTAAAATCTACCAAGTGGATTCTCTAGCAGCAATGAGGAATAGCTAAGAATCATTTTGCCTGAGAAACCAGATTAGGTACCCTTCTACTACCACGACTACGAACATAACCGATGCTTATTTTCATTATACCGCAAGCCCACACTAAGCCCTGGGAGCTATAGAATTATAGCTGGCTGAGGGCATAACCTAAATACTATACAAATTAATTAAATATACAATTTATGAAAGTGAAATGTTATAATGTTACCTTAATGCTCTCCTGATATTGTGGAGAGATGAGTCCGTCAAGATTCTCGGAAACTTTGAAATAAAGAACGAGACTCATTCCTTCACCATTACCATCGCCGAGGAACATTGCAGCAGGATAAGTAGGCAACTGCAAGAGAAGACATGAAACAATACAAATCACTTAAAAGAAATTGCCAGGAAGCATTTTTATTAGTGATTAAACTGCAGGGTAATATACCTGAATATTAACAATAAGCAGAGGAGGGATTTTCCCATTTGCTTTTACATTAGGAAGCTCGATATGTTGGGCAATATGATTTATCTTTCTCGGGCAGATAAATAAGTCAACGCCTATTGGAGTATACGGGGAGTAATGCGGTGCCGGACACTTCCGTTTATCTCTGTACAGAAAGTAAATCAACAATCATGAACTTCAATAGAAAGGTACAAACACATAAGCTAAGCCAAGGGTGAGAATTACTAGCATACTTGAAATAGGTCTCGCCTCGAAGTTTAAAAGTTGAGGGAGGAATCTCGGACTAACTTCCTCGACTCGCCTTCTCATCCTTGCAACATGGAATTATATATCCTGCTCTGGGACGATATAAAAATCGTGTTGATGTACCTGTTATCGATGAAGTTGATATTATGTGTAAAATTCCTACTCTAGGAGTAATCATTGAACTAAAAAAAAGTACTACACAGAACTTTGGAAATAAACTAGACTCGAATCACTTACAGTCTTCGAGTTTGTCTTCGGCATCACATGATCTCCTCTTAAACGAAAGCCTTAAAACTGCTGATTTCTTTCTTTGGGATTGTGGAGCGTTAAAATCTTTTCATTGAAACTCACAGAAGGAACCAATCTCGATAATCCTGATCTTAAGTTTTTCTCTTCAGATTTACGCCTATCCTCTTTTGAACCTTTAAAGCTTCCGTAACGATGATCTAATGGTTTCTTCTTTCTATTACAAATTTCATCCGCCTTTCCGTCATACTGAAGCAGCTGACCACTTGACATATTCCCAATGGCATTACCCAACGGAAAACCATCTATAAAAGAAAAGTTCAGAAAATTACATATATAAGACGTGCATAGATGATTAATCTTCCTGTTGTCCATTCAAAATTGCATGCATAGATTTGCACACACAACAGCTAAACAGTCCATAATGTAGTGCGCTAGACAACACAAACTCTATGATGTAATACACCGAGAAAATTAGCAATCATAAGTTTTGATGTATTTATCCCCCACCTTTGTCTAAAATTCAGTAGATACGGAAAAAGTAAGACTAATTACTAGTTTTATACGGCCATTGATAGTTTGCTCCAAATTGTTACATTGCTATATCATCATGCTTTATTTTCTATTACAGAACTTTAAATTAGGATCAAGTAAATGTTGAATCATCCTTTACCTCCTTGAATGCTGATGAAATCATCATCCGAATCAGATTCAAGAATACTAACTGAATCGAACCAAGCATCCTCTTGGCAAGCTCCTGCAGGGGAAAAAAAACCTTGGTCAACTTCAATTTTTATTACTGGTTTATACTAAAATCTAGAGCTAAAGGACTAAAAGGAAAAAAAAAGGACTGTTTTTAAGACGGATCATTGCACAGAATGAAAAGTTCACCGGAAAGTATAAGAGTACTGTTTTACTCCAACTCATCATTTTTCTTTAAGTTTACATGTCCGAAACTCATGTTTTGACACATATTCGAACTTGGGTATGGACTATGGAGTAAGATCCTCCAAATATGAAAAAACATTAAAAAAATGCATTCTCATGTCAAACTCATACCCTAATCCAACTCCAATCCCCGAGCTTGATTACAAAAATGCTTATGTTATACTATCATTTACACTCATTTCCTATTTAACCAAAAAAAAGCAGTCCTTCAGTTTCAGGAAAAATAAAGGTATTTCACTCCCTTTCATCATAAGTTTTCGGCAACCTTATAATTTAGCAAAATGTGTCTGCAAAAACTGTTAATATCGATGAAAATAAATGATCTAGCATTTGCATCAATTTGACTCAGATGCCACTGCAACCGAGTGAGATGGAATGCAGAATTCGAAACCTCGGATTTTCTACGAGTAGTGGTTGTACCGTTCTCAAAATCAATATGTGCATATCCGCTTACAGCTATATCCGTTACTCGAGAATCACTATTCCTTTTCTTGGTTCCGTCTGTCATAGAACTGGAACACTTCCCACGGCATTTTCGGAACCTTTGACGGGATTTCTTCACAGTCCTGATTCTTTTTGCAGGAGCTGATACACAACTCCCCATCAAGACTGTTTAATTGCAGAACCCTGGTTAACAGCAACTATTGTTTACAATAGATATGCCAGCCCTTGTTAACAAGCCGAACTTCCTGTAAAAAAGATTGAAAAACTTGCAATTAGTGGCAGACATAATCACTTGATCAATTCAAGGAAAAGAAAAACAAACAAGTTTTATAGATGAATATATATGGAACTAACCTTGAAAAACCTTGAAAAATCCAAACAAAAAAATTGTGAAAACTTAAGATGATCAATACAAAGAAAACCTGTGCTTAAACTTGAAGCAGAACCTCTTTGAAGTTTAACTAGAAATATAATAAAAGGGAAATCATGAAGAGAAAAGACAATATATACCCCATGTCCAATGAGGTTAAGGAGACAAAAACGAACATAAAAAAAAATGAAATCCGTCCCACATCAGAAAGGAACTTGAAAGTAGGAGGAAGGGAACTTTAAGTATTTTTAATTATATAAAAATTATTAAAAACAATATTAATCACATATTTTATTTCTTAGAATCCAAAGCTGAAATTTGGCAAATACACAATACCCGCAGAATGAATGAATCAATCATATGTTCAAAAGCAAATATCTTTACCAAAAAAGAAGAAAAAAAGGATTACTAAAATGAACATTAAAAGTCAATGCTCCTGCTAACTTAAAAAGAGAGATGAAAAAAAGAAACTTTGAATCTAAAGTAGAAATTACAGTAAAAAACTCAACTTTTATTAGTAATATAAAACTTTGAATGTGCTGCGAAAACAAACAAAAGCTTTAATATCTCCACTAAGAGAAAAAAAATCAATGTTAAATGAATATTACAGCAGACATTATAAGCAAAACCCAGAATCACAAATAAAAAAATGGATCAAATTTAAATAAAATTACCTTGATTGTTTTCCTTTCTCTCCAGAAATGGGATCTCTCAGCTGAGAAAAATACACAAGGATCAATCAGGGTCGGGTCGGATCCAGGTAGAAGATCAAACAAAAATCTGCAAGCTGTGTTATTATTTTAGAGGGTTCGAAGAATGGGAAAATAAATAAACAAAGACATGAAATAATGTAAGGTAGTAAGAAAGGAATTAGCAGAGAAGAGACTTTGATGATATAGTTCGACATCACTGTGCCGATCATTTTTTTAAAAGGCTTAATAGTTAGAAAGATGCTCGATCTATATTTTTTTTAATTTGGTGCTTAATGTTTTATTTCGTAATTTAGTTTGAGTTTTTCTATTAACGGAATCCCACACACGTAGATGATTCACCGTTTTCCCTCAAGCGTCGGGTATCTCACCGTTCAACATTCTCCACCCTCTAGTCGTCGATTAAAAGTTCAATCGGTCTCTTTTCTTTATTTTTAGATGTTCGTCAACGAAGCAATCACCGGTTCATTCACCAGTTTTCAATGGCGGGATGATGAGGTTTCGGTAGTGAGGGGCCGACGAATGCAAGGGTGGCTGGTGGTGGTTGAGTCGGTGGTGGAAGGGGGAATTTAGGGATCTAGAGTTTAGATTTGGGGTTTAGAGCAATTAAAGATTTTAAATTTTTTTATAAAATTAATTTTTTTAAATTTTTAGAAAAATAAAAATTAAAAAATTGTCGGAATATGCCATGTGTCACATTTTTAATGGATAACGAAAAAATTTAACGGTCGTTGACGAAAAAACCCAATCTGAGTTACGAAATGAAACTTTCACCAAAGTGGGCAAAAAACGTTAAGCACCAAACTGAAAAAAAATATACATTGGGCACCTTTCTAGTTATTAAACCTTTTTTTAAATTGAAAAGAACCAAAATCAAAAAGCTGAATTATAAGAAAGACAAAAGAAGGGTGCAGACTTCATCTGAGGATGCGTAGGCCGAGCGCGGGAGTTCGCGGACTTACAGGCCCAAACCTTGTGCCTATCTCAAGGCATCATTAGATTTCTTATTTTTCTTTTTTTCTTCATTTTTTTTGTTTTTTCACTCTCTCTAGCTTTAAATTCTCTGCAACAAACACCAACATGCCCAGATTTTAGCTCAATTTCGGATAAAAAACAGTGGCTTTACATTGGTGTTCTTCGAAGTTCTTCAAAAACTTGAAGAACATCATAAATCTCGGCGATAAACCGTCTTGCTCACTGCCGCTCAATCTTTATCCTCCAACCTTCGATTACCAAACATCGTTCGCCGACTTATGCCTAAGAACTCCGGTCATCACTAACCTCACTCCGATCACTGCTACAACTCCGACCTCCATCTGGTTTTAGCTGGTCTCCGTGAGGCGATTTTTGGCCACCACGCCGAAACCCTAAAATACCCTAAACCCCCAAACTTTATTTTTGCTCTAATTTGACCTAAATCTACCCGATCTGGCAGGATCTCCCAACTTCTCCCATAAATCTGCCCTTACTCACTCATTTTCAACACCACCTTAACCCTCATCTAGAACTCGGATAAACATTCCGACCAAACAAAAATTCCACCGTGGCACAACTCAGTCCAGAAACTAGATAAGCACCAGCCACTGTTTCAACTCTTTTATTCTTGTTTTTTATCGTTTTTGTTTCGATTTAACCCTATTCTATGTTTCGTTGCAGGAAATGGGAGATTTGAAAGCGATAAACCTTCCAATGACTTCAGATAATGATTCTGGTGAAGTTTACGACATCATATTGTCTTTCTCGGCGTCCTTTCAGCTCCTCCGGTGACGCTCCAACGACGATTCCCTTTCGCAATAACGGTTCAACTTTGAAGGATGATAAGCTCTCTCTCCTCATTTATTATTTTATATTTTATATTATTATTATCTGATATTAGTGATAACTCTTCTCTTTTTTTGAATTTTCTCTCTCATTCATTTATATAAGAGTCAGACTCGCCAACGTCATGCTGACGTCAACTGAACCCAAAGAAACACAGATCCAAGTGAATGTTAGAGGCGCCAAAAGAAGTTACCACGTAGCGGTTTTTAGGCGGAAAAACCAAATATTTGTGTTAGTTTGGTGTAATCTGATGTAATTTGGGTGGGAATATCAAATGTAATTGAAATTTGGGCTTTCAATTGGACTTTCGGGTTTATACATGTATTTGAGCATTCTGACTGAATTTTTTGACATTATTTATCTAACATGGATTTTTATTATCTATTTATTATTTATAACTATATTTATATACCCCTACTCGGGTAAAATTAGGGTATTACAATCGCTTAAGTAGATCTCGAGCTCGATCGATATCACTGGGAGACTTACTTATACTCCCCAAAAAATTAAATAAGGGTAAAATATACTCAACTCACTCAATTATACGTTTATATAGATGACCAAAATATATCAAAATAAAATATAGAGATTAAGGGCCCATTCAACAATACTTTCGGAACGAGCGTTGGAACGCCAACCAAAAAAGCAATACTGAACAGCTCCAAAAAACGCGCGTTCCAAGCATTTTTCTGCCGAAATCATCGCCCAACGTTTCTCCGCCACTAAAAAATTTAACTTTTCCTTTTAAACGGTCGTTGAAGGCCAACGGGCGTTAAATAATCTCTAAGGCTTGAATATGTTGAAGTTGTACAAACAAAAATATTATAAAAAAGTTTAATTATACAAAATCAAAATTCTAATACTATTTTTTAAATTTTCTATTAATTCTTTAATAACGATGAATTGATTAATCAGATGGAATCGAATTTGATTTGAGAAATTATTATGAGCATTATCTATGACTATTTCATTTCCATTATTTTGGTAATATGTGATTTGATGTGAGGTGAAGGGTCACTATCTTATAGTAAAAAAGGAATGCACTTTTTATCATATAAGCTTGGACTTAACATTGCATCAATCATATGCAATAATGTTAATATATTTACTATTGAAATTAATAATATAAATCCAAAAAAATCATGTCAATTATCAATCTTGAAAAAGAAAATATTGTCAGGAAACAATTGATTTTTTCAAACGAAAAATTATATTATAGGTCATTCCTGCCACGTCATTCATGAGATTAACCAATAAAAATTATCATCTTATTATTTTTTTCATGTCATATTTTTACTAAATGAATCTTCAGGCAGTGAATATTCACTCGGGAATGGCTCATTATAAAATTTATCTTTTCAAAACATTTTTTAAAAATAATCTATTATTGAATTGTTATAATTAAAGATTTTATCTTTTGAAAATATATATGATCATATTTGATAGTTTTTGGTGTGGTCTAAAATTACACCACCACCACCATCATCATCATTAAACATGTACTATAATATGAAGAAAAATTGTAGTTTTGTAAACGGACAACGCATGAATATGTATTTGCCTTGTCCATGAAACAATTCAAATGGTTTGTCCTTTTGGAAAGTGAAATAATTGTGTTGATATTACCATAGATATTAACACTTTCCCCTTTAAACATAGACAACAGTTATTGTTTATTTATATATGGATATCATATTTATTTAAAAATTTATGTACATATCGAGTATACGTATATTATTTTTTGAATATGTATATGTATATTATTAAATTTAAATGTTAATTTATTAAAGTACTAATCGTATAAGAAGTATATAAGTGTAATTCAAAATAATATTAAGCTTGGAGGATACTAGGCTCATAAAAGTTCCTTTCGGCCCTAAAGTGCTACATTATGGTCCATTCCCCCTTTCTAATTTAAATTTTCTTATAATTATTTTAAACCTCATAAATAAAAATTAAATTCGAATATCAAATTCGTACAAACACATTTAAAAATAAAAGAAAATTATAAAATCTGATGTCGGACAAAAATAATTGTTATAATAGAGGAAGGAGTCAGTCCACACTCAATAGATTCTTTGTCATCTTATTTAGATCAATTTTTTTGAAATTATATATTCCGTTTAAATGCCCTAATCAACTAATAGTTAACATTGACACGTGGCTCATTAAAAAATCTCCGGAAAAAGAGTGCAATTCACAACACAAGCTATCACCAAAGCCAATACCAAAACAGAATGAGCCACAACATAGCGATAAAATAAGGGCTGACACCTGGAGAATCAGCACAACATAATGGCAAAGAAGCACAAAGAAACCATCCAAAAGCGATAGCTGAAAGCAAGCATAACACCATCAGGGAACATTGATGAAAATGTGCTCTTCAGACCTGAATATTCCTTTCTTGGCCAACAAATCTCTCCACAAATCCTGCGGCAATCATCGACTAAAGATTTAAAGGCTGCAGGAGTGCGAAATGGTTGCTGAATCCACCCGACAATAATTAATTTAAATGATTTGGTCCATGAAGATGAAACAAACAGCACACATGCTTCCTTAATTGCTAACACCGCAGCAGTGGTTGCATCCACTACCCCTACAGATTTGGAGTCTCGAAGTAAACCCCCAATCTTCCATTAACAGCGTCATCCACACAAAATTTCAAGGATTGAATATCAGGTTTTGAAGATGAAATCTTCTGCATTACGTAAAATTTAAAAATTTTACATTTTTTTCGGACTGTTGGATGAAGGTAAATGGATGAATGAGATTAATGGTAGAAAATGAGAAAATTATCATATAAAAAATACGAAAATAATCTTAGTAATTTATTTACCATCATCCAACGGTCAAAAAATGTATTAGAGTAATTGAATGGATCTTAACCCTTTTAATAATAATGATAATAATAATAACTTAGCTTCAAATGTTCAAAATTCTTCCATTTCCAAAGTTTCCCACAAATACAAATACATGTAAGATTATAAAATATGGAAAAAAAAATCTCATGCACCAGTAGTAGAAAACGAAAATATTTTCACAAGCGCCTTAGTTTTAGATTTAGAGACCTTTATTTAGGGTTTAAGGTTTATGGGTCTACGTGTATGTGTTTATAATTTAAGGTTTATGATTAAAATTTAAGGTTAAGGGTTAGAATTTAGAGTTTAAAGGTTAGAGTTTAGGTTTAGAGTAATATGGTTAGGGATTTAGGTTTTAACCTATAAACCTTAAATTGTAACCATAAAACCTAAATTCTAATCACGTCCCCTAAATTCAAAGCTCGTATACTTAAACCTATACACACTAAATCCTAAATAAAATCCTAAAACCTTAAAACTAAAGAACTTGTAAACAAATTTTACACAAGTGTTTATACGTAGAGTAATCAAGCATAAAATATAATTGTTTACAACTTAAACGTTGGATTAATTAAGGTAAAAGTTTATAATAAATTTACTTGTTCAATTATTATTTTTTATCAAAATATGAATTAACATATTATAAACATAGATTAAAAATAAGAATAAATTAAGATTAAATGAATCGACTAACCCTTAAACATGTACAACTTTAAAATCTGAAGTCAAACAAAATGAAAATTTTAAGGTTTAAGGGTATAAAAAACTTTTAAACTTTTGAAAAAAATCAATTAAGTTTCTGAATTTTTTTATACCCAATTAAGCCTTAAACTATAAAATTTAATCAATTAAGCCCTTAAACCAATAAATTGAATCAATTAAGCTCTTTGACCAATTTTGACCGTTAAATTTGAACAATTTTTTCGATTCATTGTTGCAGTGTGCCGTAAGTGTTTCCTCTTAAAAGTTTTTAAATTTTTTATTTTATTTAAAAAATTCTTTAAATGTTCTAAAAATTCTAAAAAACTTATAAAATAAATATTTTTTTGATTTTTTTTACAAATACAACATGATAGAATTATAGTGTGTCATGTTTCAGTAATATATGAAGAAAATAACTGTTAAAAATTAATAGTCAAAATTGGTCAAATGACTTAATTGATTCAATTTATTGGTTTAAGGTCTTAATTGATTAAATTTGTAGTTCAAGAGCTTAACTGAGTAAAAAAAATTCACGAATTTAATTAATTTTTTTTTTAAAAAAATTCAAGGCCCTTTTACCCCTTAATCCAATTGACGAGATTGTGGAACAAAGAATGAGAGAACTAAATGTTCACATGATTGAGAGTGCATGAGGGCACACGTGCACCCACGATTAATGCACACATTGGAGAACAATAATTGCCCCAAAAATATAATATATAGCATGATATGAGAACAAAAATAAAAATATATACTGTATGATATGAAAATTAATATAATATAATTATTAAGAATAAAAAATAATAAAAACATTGGATAGTTGGAGTATTGGTTATAATCAAGGACATAATCAAACATAAACGTTTAAAAGTAAAAGAACAAATTTATAAATAAACTAATTTTTTTTATATATAAAAGAAGATAAAATGTGAAAAAATGGGGTGGAGGCAATTAGATAAATTGCTTCAATATATTTTTCCTAAGAACCACGAACTTCTTTAGACTTTTGATTTTTTCCTGATATTGATCGAGTTCTTGTAATCACTAATTTTATCCGTGGGGCAACCCACTTCTTTCGATTCTTACAAATAAGGGTTTAAGATACACAATGTTTGGTTTAGTGTTATTGCTACCATTGCTAGATGTTACATCCTTGTTATTATAGAAAATCTCAAAAATTATTATTCATATTAATACCACTTTCGTATAAATACCTTGGTTACCATTATTATTACTAGTATTAAGTCTGGAAATACAGAACAATAAAATGGATAAGCCCGATAAATAATATAAAAAACCCAAGTTTTATTTAAAGAGTCCAATTACAAATATAATCGGTCCAACAGGGCCCTAAATACATCAAATAGCAGAAACCCTAATTATCTTTATCCCCGCGCAGCTGATCCTGGACCGTTGGATCCAGGATGATGATTGAACGGTTGAGACACGTGCAGAACATTCCAGAGAGTCCCACGTGCTGCACGCGCGACTGTTCAGGAACCCCCACGCGCGCGTAGGATTCACGCACGACTCTTTCATCTTCCACTCGCACGTCTGACGTTTCGTTTCCCACGCGCGATGATTGACCATTAGATCTCGTCCCCACGTTGGCAGATCCGACGGCTACTAGAGGCCCTTGCTCCCCAAGCCACTTCTCGCTCTAGTCCCCTCCCCTCTTCAGCCCGCCACGTTATTTCAAGGGACAAGCCACCGCTCGCTATCTGACTGCCCTCCTCCATAGCTGGGCGTCATGGTTCACGGGCAAAGCAAAAATAGAGGCGTTAGAGACAACAAATAGGCTGCAAATCAAAAGGACATCAGATCAACAGAGACAACCAATAGGATTTTTTTTTTATTTTTCATTTTTAAACAAATGTAACGCTCGGGTATAAAAAGAGAACCCAACAGACATGTAAAAATAGATTCGGAATCCCAACCAGCAATACAAAAATAGATTTCCAAGGTACACCTATCTTTAAAAAAAAACATGTATATAGATAGATAGTTAGGGTTTAGATTTTACCTTCGAAGCCTGTTTTCCCCTCCGATGACAAGCCTTGTAGTGTCATCCGGTGCTACGAACGGTGAATCGGCAGGGGAAATGAGTTTTTTTTTGTGTTTCGTTTAAAAAAAAGGCTTTTCGTTTCAGCTTTTGAAGAAGAGAGGTATCCCCGTTCGTTTTTGTTAAAACTAGGTTTAGATCGGAGTTTAGGGAAATGAGGGGAGCGTTTTGGGGGGAGTTTTGGGGAGAGTGTTTGAGGCTGAGGATAATAACCAAAAGTGGAAATTGTTATAAAACGTTGTGTTTTATACTAAGCTCATTTTATTTTTGGTTTATTCACGTTATGAGTCCCCCGCCTCGTTATAATTGCGCTGGGAGGGTCTCCGCATGGGCAAATAGCCCTTCGGTCCCTTCTGGTAAAACGGGCAAGGCCGTATCGATACAATTTTACTCACTTGGGCTTCTACCAAAACCTGTTTTGGTACACCACATAGGCATATCGATACAGGTTAACTGATTTTTAAAACTGTTTTTTCCCAATAATTGACAAGGCGACATTCGAATAATAAATGGAAAGATTGGAAAAATCTTAACCTCCATATCGATACAGTGGTAGCCTTATCGGTACGTTGTTCTTAAAACGCCTGTACCGAAACAGGCTTTCCTGTATCGAAACAGATTCTTACAGTGGCCTATTTCTTTTTAATTATGTATCGAAATGCTTGAGGGCGTATCGATACGCCAGGGCGTAAATGTTGAATTTTTCTTGAAAACACTTAGAAAAATTTTATGGGGTTTAAGTTTTTTGGCTTAAAACAATTTTGTACTTGAAAAATCCTTGTCAATTGTGAGTCTTTGAAATACTTCAAAAATTTGTGTTCTTTTTCAAATAAGTCCTTAAACAATTTGTTATATCAAAATCAAATGTGGGTTTTACAATCTCCCCCTTTTTGATATAACAAAACTAAAGTAAATTTTTAAGTATTACGCCCCTTACTTTAAGATAAGTTTTTAAAAAACTTTAAAGAAACATTTAAGCTCTTTACTTCTCCCCATTTTTATTAGATCAAAATCAATGATAATTAGAGGCAATAAATAAGCAAGATTAAAGCAAAACAATATAATATTTTATTGAAGCATAAAGCAATAATCAAAGCAACATATTAATCCAAACTTAGAATCCTAAAAACATGAGCATAGGTTCAAATATTAAATAACATAAGTGCATAAAATAGAAATCCTAATATGACATGTATGATATGCAATGAATGTCTAGGGAGTATCCTCATCGTCTTCGTCATCTTCATCTTCATCATGGGTTTGAGTAGCCTGAGATTTTCTCCATTCCCCATGGAAAGCCGTTAGAGAGATATCCATTGATCCTTGTTGGCTTTCAATTGCTTGAACTCGTTCCTTCAAGGAAATAAATCGGGTGTCAATGGCCGCAAACCCTTCATTCATTGTTGTCTTCAATGATGTCATAGAGGTGTTGAACGTAGTGAATTGCTCATTGAGATAAGCCATAAGATAATCCATAGCCGGTGGAGCTACCAGAGCTTAAGGAGTAGCTTGTGGAGGAGCTTTTCGATTCTTCGGGGATAACATCATGTGGAAGATTGGCAAGACGAAGTCACTCACAATTAAAATAGTGAAATTTGGCTCGAGTAAGGGAGCGCTCATCAATGGGATCCGTGAAGGGCTCAAGAAAGTCATGAGAGCAATCAATCTCCAAGTGCGAAAATAGATAACTCAAAGCCGTACCGTAAGTAAATGAAGATACCAAGGAACTGTAACGATGTTGAACGAGGCAAACAAGCTCTGCAAACATAATCCGAGCAAGTTTCAGTTGCTTTTTCTCCTAAAAGCATCTAATCCAAAAATCATCCACTTGTCGGATAGTGGAGAACTTACCACCGGATGGCCGAAACCACCAAGTGATCATCAAGTGTAGGATGCGATCGTGCGCGTCTAATACGGTTACGAAGCCACCAAGAACATGCCTTAAAGAGTCCTCATCATTAATACCCTCATCATTATCCAAAAACATTTTCAAGGTATCGATGTCAATTCGAAATCTCTTACCTATCAAGAAAAATTCAATGGCTATGACCTTAGAACGGTCTTGGTTTGGGATGCACCGAGCATTGGCAAAGAAAATCAAGACAAGACTACGGTATAAAGACCCAGGGATAGCCAAAAATTGAGTAATATTCCAACACCTCAAAAGATAAAGATATTTAAACTTGAAACGTTTTAGAAGAGATGTTACTATGTCGCGGCGAATTTTGTAGTTTTGGTATTGCTTGAAGTGATTTAAAGTTGTCGGGGTTGAAAAGCTCTTTTTAGTAAATAATGCTAAGGTTGGGACGAGCCGAATTGTCTTCGGTTGAAGACTCCCCAACCTCGGTTGGTCTAGTTCTCTTTCTTGGTGCCATAGATAATCTGAAAAACAATTTTAAGACACAAAAACAATGTATGCATAAATCATCATATTTGATCTAATATTCAATCCAATAATTCAAGGTATTGTTTAAAAATATATATTTTAAAAACATATACAAGTATAAAATATAATTTTGGTAAAAAGAATTTTGGAAAATAGTTTAGAAAAATATAAAGTATAATTTTATATTCAAATGAAAATTTTCGGATTAAATTTTTTTTACGAAAACTTTAAAAACCATAATATATACATATGAAAAACATAAATTTGAAATAAGAATAGTGAATAAATCAAAACGAAATTGAAAAGAAAAGGAAAAGAGTTTTATACCTTGAGACATGGATTTGGATGAATGAAGAATGAAGAATGAAAAAAGCACAATCTTGATGAAAAGGTCCTTTTAATGTTGTGTAGAGTAAAAAACCTCAAAAACTTTGATGAATTGATGAGAAAAACTCAAGGATTTAGGGTGTTTATATAGGAAAAACAGCTAGGGTTTTGGTTGAAAATTTTTGGTTAAAGTTAAAACCCTTTATTGACTCTTTTAATGGTAGACGGCTTCATGTATCGATATGCCATGTGGCGTATCGAAACAGGTGTACCGGTACACCTAGAAGATGTACCGAAACACGAGCCCCATATCGGTACAGACTCGACTATACGAAACGCATTCTTGAACCCATATCGATACGAATAGAACCGTATCGATACACTTGTACTAAGAAAAGCACTCTGGGCAAATATTCAAAAAGGTGTATCGAAACACCTTCACTCATTTCGATACACGTGTGCCAGAAAATGCATTTTGGGCCACAAGTTACTCAAAAGTTCGATTTTATTCGAACTGAAATACATGTAAATGAAATGTGAACATCATTTATGGGGATACATACTCCCTTAGTAACAAGCATAGATGCATCAAGAGGCAAAATCACATAAGCAAGGCAATCAAATAAATTCAAGCAAGTTTTTTGTCCTTAAAGGGTTCTAAAGGGTCAAGAAAGGCTAGTTAGACCCAACTCTCTCCTAAGAGACCAAAAACGCTCTTTATCTAAAGGTTTGGTAAATATGTTCGCTAATTGATTTAAGGTGTCAATATACTCTAGAACTACATCATTTTCAAGACATGATCTCTAATAAAATGATGCCTTATTTCTATGTGTTTGGTTCTAGAATGTTGGATGAGATTCTTAGTGAGACAAATGACACTAGTGTTGTCACACTTAAGGGGTATGGTACCTACATCAACTCCATAATCTAAGAGTTGTTGCTTCATCCAAAAGACTTGAACACAACAACTCCCGGCCGATATGTACTCCGTTTCGGTGGTAGATAAAGATACACACTATATTGTTTCTTAGAGAACCAATATATGAGCATACTACCTAGGAATTGGCATGTTCCAGAGGTACTTTTTATATCTATTTTACATCCCCCATAATCCGCATCCGAGAAAGCATGAAGATCAAAGGAGGAGTCTCTAGGATACCAAAGACCTAAACTAGGTGTATCTCTAAGGTATCTAAAGATTCTCTTAATGGCTATAAGGTGAGATTCTCTAGGGCTAGCTTGAAACCTAGCACACAAGAAAACACTAAACATAATATCGAGTCTACTTGCGGTAAGGTAAAGCAAAAAGCCAATCATAGAACGATACAGCTTGGAATCGACACACTTACCTCCTTCATCTTTGTCAAGCTTTATGGATGAGCTCATTGGTGTGGCTTGAGGCTTCACATTCTCCAAGCCAAACTTCATGAGAATATCCTTGATGTACTTAGCTTGATTGATGAAGATGCTATCTTTCCTTTGTTTGATTTGGATCCCCAAGAAGAATGAGAGCTCTCCCATCATGCTCATCTCAAACTCACCTTGCATCAACTAAGCAAACTCTTGGCAAAACAACTCATTAGTAGAACCAAAAATTATATCATCAACATATATTTGAACTAATAAGATGTCTTTGCCATTTCTTTTAATGAAAAGTGTAGTATCCACCTTGCCTTTTTCAAAACCCTTTTCAATCAAAAAGTTTGAAAGCCTTTCATACCAAGCTGTAGGAGCTTGTTTTAAACCGTATAAAGCTTTAGTAAGTTTGAAAACATGATTTGGAAATTTTGGATCTTCAAAACCTGGTGGTTACTCTACACACACTTCTTCATTAATAAAACCATTTAGAAAAACACTTTTTACGTCCATTTGAAAAAGCTTGAATTCATGAAAGCATGCAAATGCAAGAAGCATCCTAATAGCTTCCATTCTAGTTACAAGTGCATATGTTTCATCAAAATCAATTCCTTCTTCTCGAGTGTAACCTTGGGAAACAAGTCTAGCCTTGTTTCTTACTATGTTACCACTCTTATCTAGTTTGTTTCTATAAACCCATTTAGTTCCTGTTATAGACTTATTACTAGGCCTATCAACTAATGTCCATACTTTACTTCTCTCAAGTTGATTTAGTTCATCTTGCATGGTCAATATCCAATAGTCATCTTTTAATGCCTCTTTCATATTCTTAGGCTCAATGCATAAAATAAATACAACATTATTAACAAGTTTAAGAGAAGATCTAGTGGTTACCCCTTTGTATGGATCACCCAAAATCTCACCACCTTTGACATAGTTGAACTCCCTTGGGTAGGTGACCTCATTTTCCTCTAGAGCCATGTCCTTCAAGGCTTCAAGAGGTTGATCTTGTATTTCTTCTTCTTTGGTTGGAACCCCATCCACCTTTGATGTTTGTCATCCATCAATGGCTTCAATGATTCATACATCATCATCATTACAAGAATCCTTCCTCGGAAAGAGTTTATCAATGAAGACAACATGAATAGACTCTTCAACAACTAAAGTTCTTTTATTAAATACACTATAGGCTTTAGAGTTTAAAGAATATCCTAAGAAAATAGCTTCATCACTTTTTGCATCAAATTTACCTAAATTATCTTTTCCATTGTTTAAAACAAAACATTTACAACCAAATGGATGAAAATAGCTAATGTTAGGTTTTTTGGATTTTAAAATCTCATAAGGTGTTTTTTTTCAAAATAGGCCTAATCATTATTCTATTAATAATATAACAAGCCATATTAGTGGCTTCCGCCCAAAAATATTTAGGTAAATTGTTTTCACAAAGCATGGTTCTAACAATTTCCTCTAAAGTACGATTTTTCCTCTCAACAACCCCATTTTATTAAGGAGTGCGATGAGCCAAAAAATTATGGCTTATACTATTTTTATTACAAAAAATCCTCAAAACCAATATTTTGAATTTGGTTCCATGGTCACTTCTAATATGTGAAATCTTTTGAACAAGGTCATTTTGAGTAATTTTTGAAAATGTGACGAGCTTTTCTAAAGCCTCATCCGTAGTACTTAAGAATAGAACCCAAGTGTATCTAGAGTAGTCATCCACTAAAACATAAGCATAAGATTTACCACCCAAGCTCACAGTCCTAATTGGGCCAAAAAGATCCATATGGATCAATTGTAATACTCTACAAGTTGAAATATCATTTATAGGTTTAAAAGAAACTTTTTTATGTTTACCCTTAGCACCGGCATCACAAATTTTATCTTAAGAAAATTATAGCTTAGGTAAACCTCTTACTAGATCTTGGGAAGCCAATATTTCTAAAACACTCATACTAGCATGTCCTAGTTTCCTATGTCATAACCATGAATCATGTTCATTTTGTGCAACAAAACATACATTGGAAATGTGAATGTCATCTAAATGCACCATATAAATATTACCTATGAGATTACCTATGAGCATTATTTTGTTGGTTTCAATGTTCAAGATTTTACAACCATTTACCTCAAATAGAACATTAAAACTTTATCACATAATTGACTAATGCTCAATAAATTATGTTTTATACCGTTGTCATAAAGCACATTATCAATGAGAATAGAAGAATGATTACCAATAGGGCCAATCCCTTCAATGTGGCCTTTGGAGTTGTCACCAAATGTCACCACTCCTCCACCCTTTGGTTTTAGCTCTAAGAATCTACTCTTGTCATCGGTCATATGTCTTGAGCATCCAATATCAAGGTACCATGTATTTTGACTTGTAGCTTTGGCCTTGTAGCAATGCTCCCCCTACAAACAAAGAATTAATTCTTGATTTTTGGTACCCAAATCATTTTGGGTCCATGAACATTAGCTCCCAAAATCTTGGTTCCCTTGGGAATCCAAGAAGCAATAGCATGTAAATCATTAGAAGTAATTAGGTACTTGAGAACCCAAACATTCCTAATCCTCTTACCTCTAGAGGGCCTTTGGAAGCCTCTTTGTTTGTAACCTTTAAAGTTTCTCTTTACATAGTTGGGTTTCGAAGAATTTGCTTTTTCAAAATTTTGTTTCCCAACTTGGTTAAGAGAAGCTTTAAGCTCATTCACCACTTTGTGGTGATCATCATAAAACTTGGAAATAAGATTGTTTAAATCAACATTTTATTTTTGAAAATATTTTTGATTATCTTGTAAAACCACAATATTCTTTTCAAGTTCTGAGTTGGTTTTAGAGAGGGAATCGTTTTGGTTCTTCAAATCAGAAATCATTTTCTTATTTTTCAAAACTGATTCCTTGAATTTTTTAACCAACTCATCGTAAACCTCTTGTAACTCATCATAAGCTTCTTGAAGCTCATCAAAGGTAAAATTAAATATAGATGAGTTAGGGTTTACCTTAAGATCTTCCTCAAAAGCTGTGAGGCAAAGGTTGGCCACTTCTTACTCCTCTTCAGCGAATGATGATTCCTCATCACTCCAAGTAGCAACGTTGTCCTTGAGCTTCTTCTTCTTTCTGAAGCTCTTTCTTTTGAGTTGGGGGCAATCAAATCGAATATGCCCATGCTTCTTGCACTCAAAGCATATGAGTTGGTCATTCTCTTCTTCTTTGTTCTTGTTCTTGAAGTTTCCACTTTTTTGGAATTTTCTTCCTCTATTGGACTTCATGAACCTAGTGAACCTTTTGGCCAACGTAGCCAACTCTTCAAATTCATCATCACTAGAATTACTCTCTTCTTGTGAAGCTTTGAGAGCAATTCCTTGTTTCTTCTTCTCTACCTCTTGCTTCTTCATTATTTTCTCTTCTCTTCTCTTTTCTTCTTCTCTTCCTTGCTTCATGTTCTCATGAGTAAGGAGAGACCCCACTAGTTCATCGAGCTTCAAAGTCTTCAAGTTTTTAGCCTCGATAATGACAGTTCTCTTCCCATCCCATGATTCAGGAAGAGAATAGAGAATTTTTCGAACAAGCTTGTCTTCGAGAATGATCTCATCGAAGCCCTTGAGATCGTTGACGATGACGAAGAAAGGATTGAACATCTTGGAAACACTCTCATCAGGTTCTATTTTGAAATTCTCATAACTCACCGAAGCCCTTGAGACCGTTGACGATGACGAAGAAATGATCGAATATCTTGGTTCCTTCATAGGTGGTCTCGAGCTTGTCCCACACCTTTTTTGCGCTTGTACAAGAGGACATCTTTGCGTACATGTCCGGTCCTAGTGCACAAAAGAGGATGTGCAAGGCCTTGTCAGTAACTTGTAGTCTCTTTCGATCTTCATTGGCTATCTCCACCTTTGTCTTAGGAATGAGTCTTCCTTCTTCATCTCTCTTCATTGGGATTGTTGGTCATTCTTCCACTACATCCCAAAGGGTGTAGTCATTTGACTTGATGAAGAGCCTCATTCTATTCTTCCAATATGGATAGTTATCCCTATTGAAGCAAGGAGGTTTGGTGATCGGTTGTGACTCGTAGAGATTGTGGCCGGAGGTAGATGTCATGGCTTCACTTGTAGGTTGATCAATCTCTCCTAGAATCAACTCAAGAGGATGTTAATCCTTCCAATTAGTGTAGCTCTTATACCACTTTGTTGAGATGATCAAACAATGGCAATTAGCCAAGATGGGTTGAATTGGCAATTAAAATGTGAAGGAAGGAAAATGGAAAGATAAAATATTGGACAAAAGAATTTTAGAGCGATTCAAGCTTCTAACAAGCTCTACATCCATTACCTTAGCTCCACACTAAGGATTTCAACAATTCATTAATGGAATTCGTCCCCTTTTCTAGGCTTAGGAGGAAACCGTTACAAAGATCAAAGCTTTCTACCCAAAGCTTGATCAAATTCACTCTAATACAAAGAAGTGTTGGCAAATTGAAAATAGACCTCTCAAAAGGTACAATATTTGCCCAAGATGCAAGTTCACTAAACCCAAATTGATAAAAGATGATACAATAAAAATTCACTCAATTTGGTTACAAAGGTTTGACTATATAAGCTCAATTGGATTGGATTTTTGCTTGAATGTGCTTGACTTGATCAATAGTTGTTGCTGTTGCTTTTTAGGCTTGCTTTTATACCCCTTTATTGATTTCTACTCGTTTGGGTAGTTGGCATCATCAATAGAGCCACTGGTCTATCTTTTTCCCACCATTAATGCACTTCTACAACCGACCGTATTGGTACACGAACAACCGTATCGATACCTGTCTCAAAATAGAAAGAGCCGTTGTGTACAAAATACATGGGCGTATCGATACACGAGAAGGTGTATCGGTACGGTCTCAGTGTAAAACAAGGGGCGTATCGAAACAAGCAAGGTCGTATCGATACAATTGTGCTCACTTGGGCTACTGCCAAAACCTGTTTTGGTACAACACGTAGGCGTATCGATACGGGCTAACTGATTTTCAAAATCGTGTGTTCCCAATAACTGACAAGGCAATTCGAGTAATAAATGAAAAGATTGGAAAAATCTTGACCCCCGTATCGATACAGTGGTAGCCATATCAATACGCTGTTCTTAAAATGCCCGTATCGAAATAGGCTTTCTTGTATCGAAACAGATTCTTATAGTGGCCTATTTCTTTAATATCGTATCGAAACGTTTGAGGGCGTATCGATACGCCTGGGCGTAAATGTTAAATTTTGCTTGAAAACACTTAGAAAAATTTTATGGGGTTTATGTTTTTTTGGCTTAGAAAAATTTTGTACTTGAAAAATCCTTGTCAATTGTGAGTATTTGAAATGCTTAAAAATTTGTGTTTTTTTTCAAATAAGTCCTTAAACAATTTGTTATATCAAAATCAAATATGGGTTTTACATCATGCTTACTTCCTAAGCATTTCATATGTGATTTAAACCATTTGAAAACTATAAACCATTTTGTTTTCAAAACATGCTTTATCACCCAAGCATTATCTCATTTGTTTCCAAAACAAATCATGCATAACAATCCTATGCATCAAACCATTTATAAACTCTTTAATCACATATATTCTCATATATTGGCATTTAGTGTGACTCAGATAGACTCAAGTCTATCCTTTGATAGTACTACCTCTATCCATACATGTTTGGATACATGGATTTATCATGGTGGGCTCACCTCCACCAAATCTCATACATTGCCTAGTTAAACCGCAAGATATCATCACAATGGGCTGCTTAGTTAAACCGCAAACCCAAGTGATAACCCAATAGTCCGAGTAGCCTAGTTAAAACGCTATTCCTCAAGGACTATGACACGATCGATTTAGTATATTATAGTGCACTTTAATCCTATGGCTAGCCAACTATATCTGAAACTTTCACAATACGTCACATAACCAATATATCTTTGCAAATACATTTACTTATTGTTTTCAAATGCATTTCTCAAACCGTTTCATATGCAAAACCAGATTGCCAAAGGCAACAACACATTCCTTCAAGGAACAATTCTCAATGATCATAGACATTTATTTATTTGTTAAATATTGCATACTAATCCAAAATGATGCTTTTACAACAAGTAAACCAAACCATGTTTAATCCAAAAACATGAATTCGCAAACGAAATAAGAGAAACTTACGCTTGAGCTTAGTTAAGCTATAACTAAACCTCCATGATCTATCGATCAAACCTTTAAAGAGCTTTAAAGCATTTAAACACTCACCAATACGCCTCGCCTTGCTCGGCAACGCGAATCAAGCCACCGATAAGCAACGTATGCAACTAGGCAACCTTGAATTGATCATCTCCTGTTTTAATCACATAAAACTAGAGGGAAAATGCATCATTATGCATTCAACTCGTTGCTAAACAAGGATTCCCTGTATCCTTAACATAAACCCTAAAAAACTAGCCGAAACTACCAAAATTATCACCAAACTTCGCTCCACCAACTCCTAACCTCAAACCAGCGATTCTAACATTCAAACCACATCAAAACATACCCACAAACACCTTCCAAACATCCTTATACCTCAAACAACCCCAAAACACATAGAACAGCCCCAAAAACCACTAAAACTCCTCTAACAATTAGCCAATCTAGTAGTTTCAGGATTCATTCTCAAAATCGCATTTCACATTATGATTACCTTATTAAAACATGAATTTACCCAATTAAAATCTCTAGGTTTCATCAAGTTAAACAAATCTTTAAGGAAATCATCAAAATTACCATTAATAGATTAAATCTTGAAATCTAATGCAAAACCATGTTCATATCAATCCATAATCAGCCAAATACTAGGGAATATCAATAAAGAACATTATTTTAAATAGAGGAAAAGAAATTCACCTTTGAAGAAGCTTCCACCAAAATTGACGCAAGATTTTCTTGAAACTTGATTTTTGAAATAGATGAAATCCTAGAGAAAATCTTGTAAGGTTTTGTTAAGAAACAAGTGTAGAATCAAATGATAAATTCTCCGTTGAAAATTAAAAAAGAATTTTGGAAAATTTTGTTTGGAAGTTGAAATAGAAAGTGATGGAAAATAAGGAAAGAAAATGAGAGGAAATCCAAACAATTGTAAAATGATTTAAGAAAAACAATTAACCTTCAAATCTTACTCAATTAAGGTGAATATTTTCTGATTAAAACATTTGGAAAATATAGCTCTCTAAGGATTCTTGGTATTGGCCCATTTACAAAATAGTCACTAACATAGTTTAGCACATTTTACAATTTAGTCACTAAAACGCAATTCTACTTATTAAACCTTCAATTAAATTACCAAATTACTTGATAACGTTTATAAACCTTTTCAAAACCCTCAACTTATTTTAATTTCCACCGATCATATTTTAAAATATTAAATCCCCGAAACTACTCAAAACGACTAATACGATTCAAACCGAACCCGATCGAATCTCTAAACATCTAACCCTATTTTTGGTTGTTACAAATCTCCCCCTCTTAAGAAATTTCGTCCCCAAAATTTATCTGAAGGAAAGAGATGAGGAAACTGCTTTATCATGTCCTCTTTTGTTTCCAACTTGGCTTCCTCGACTCCTCGATGTCGCCACAATATCTTGACCAACTCTATGGCATTTCCGCGCAGAAACTTAGTGCTCGAATCCAGAACTTTCACAGGCTCCTCATTATAATACAAATTCAGACACAACCCAATCTCCTTAATAGGCACAACACGCGTCGGATCCGATTTACATTTTCGAAGCATCAACACATGGAAAACATCATGTATCTTCTCAAGTTCAGCCGACAACCTCAATCTATACACAACAGACCAACTCGCTCTCATAAGGTCCAATGAACCTAGGGCTCAACTTACCCTTGCGGCCAAATCTCATCACCTTCTTCCAAGGCGAAACCTTTAAGAACACTTTATAACCTACTTCATATTCAACCTCTTTTCACTTCAAATCCGCATAGGAATTTTGCTGACTCGAAGTTGCCTTAAGCCTTTCAAAAATAAGTTTTACTTTCTCATTTGTATCTTTAAGCAAATTGGGTCCTGCCACATGTTTCTCACCTGATTCTGCCCAACAAAGAGGTGTATGACACCTACGACCATAAAGAGCCTCATAGGGAGCCATTTGGATACTCGAATGATAAATATTATTGTAAGCAAACTCCACCAACGGTAGTTGCTTCTCCCATGTCCCTTAAAACTCAATTACACAACACCTCAAAACATATCCTCCAAAATCTGAATAACACATTCAGATTGTCCATCTTTTTAAGGATGATTAGACGTACTTAGATTAAGCCTAGTATCCAAAGCCATTTGAAAACCTTCCCAAAACCTTGACGTAAAATATGGATCCCTATCCGCTATAATCGACTTAGGAACTCCATGTAACCTCACTATCTCGGCAATATACGTATTAGCCAACTTATCCAACGTATACGTCGTATGCTCAGCAAGGAAATACACACACTTTGTAAAACGGTGTACAATCACCCATATCGAATCCTTTTTGGACAGTGTAAAAGGCAAACCCGTCACAAAATCTATGGTGATTCTTTCCCAATTTCATTCTTGAATCTGAACATGTTGCAACAAACCAGAAGGCCTTAACTCGCTGACACACCATTTAATGAGCAACAACCTCGACCACATCATTCTTCAAACTAACCTAATAGTAAAAATCCTTCAAATCTCGGTACATCTTTGTACTACCCGGATGCATCGCAAAAGGACTAGAATGAGCCTCAATCAAAATAGTACGCCTCAACTCTGAATCACTTGGCACAACTATTCAACCCTTAAAGCATAAAGCGCCATCAAAATTAAAATGAAAATCTTTGTACCAATGCATCGTCATACAGTTGCCTCTCTTTAATCCTTTGAGAAAATGTGGAATTAACTTGCAACTCAGCCAACGACCCTCATTCACGTATCACACTAAGCTTTGCAAACATCACCCTAAGCTCAACAACAACTTTATGGCTCAGCGCGTCCGTTACCACGTTAGTCTTTACTGGATAATACTCCAATGTCAAATCATAATCCTTAAGCAACTCAACCCATCTTCGTTGCCTAAGATTCAACTTCTTTTGAGACATCAAATACTTCAAACTTTTGTAATCAGTGTAAACAATACACTTCTCACCATATAGATAATGTCTCCAAATTTTCAAAGCAAACACGACCACCGTAAGCTCCAAATCATGAGTCGGGTAATTTCGCTCATGAACTTTCAATTGCCTTGATGCATAAGCCACAACCTTACCATCTTGCATCAACACACAACCCAAACCAACATAGGACGCGTCACTATAGACTACAAACTCCTTACCAGACTCAGGTTGAATCAGGACAAGAGCATGTGTCAAAACCTCCTTTAACTTCTCAAAACTACATTTTTTACTTTCCTTCCATACATACAGAACATTCTTTTGCAACAACTTCGTCAATGGGACAACAATACTAGAAAATTCATCCATAAAACGATGATAATATCCAGCCAACCCAAGGAAACTATGAACCTTGGACACTGACTTAGGTTGTTTCCAATTAAGAATAGCCTCAATCTTCTGCGGATCAACACAAATACCCTAAGCCGAAAACATATGACCAAGAAACATTACTTCCTTAAGCCAAAACTCACACTTACTCAGCTTAGCATACACCGATTTTCCTTCAAACCTTGCAAAACAATCCGTAAATGCCGATCATGATGTTCTTTGGTACGCGAGTACACAAAGATATCATCGATAAACACTACCACAAAACGATTAAAATATTCATGGAATACTCTATTCATCATATCCATAAAAGCAGCTGGAGCATTTGTCAAACCAAACTGCATCACCAAAAACTCATAATGCCCATATCTCGTACGAAAAGTAGTCTTCGACACATCCACATCCTTAACTTTTAACTGATAATACCCCGACCTCAAATCAATATTAAAAACACAACCACCTTACGAAATTGATCAAACAAATCATTAATTCTTGGTAAGGGATAGTTATTCTTAACTATCAACTTATTCAATTACCGATAATTAATGCACATACGCATTGTCCCATCCTTTTTTTTCACAAAAAAGGACCGGTGCACCCCATAGAGAAATACTAGGTCAGTAAATCCTTGATCCAGCAAATCTTGGAGTTAAGTCTTTAATTATTTCAACTCCCGCGGTGTCATTCGATACGGGGCAATGGACATCAGTGTCGTACCCGCATACGTCTCTATGCCAAACTCCACTTCTCTATCCAGAGGCAAACCTGACAACTCTTTAGGAAACACCTCCAGAAAGTCATACACTGTCCGAATGTCTTGCACCTGAACTCTTTTTATCTTTAGATTCATCACAATAGCTAGATAAGCTTGACAACCTCCTTGCATCAACTTATCAGCTTGCGTTGCCGAAACAACATTAGACAAGAACTTAACATTATCGCCAATCACCACAACTTCATAATCGTCAGCAAGCCTCAAAGAAATCTTTTTGGATTCATAATCCACAATTGCTTTATGCTTACTTAACCAATCCATACCCAAAATAACATCAAAGCCAGAAAATGGCAACTCCATCAAATCCGCGGCGAACTCATGACCTTGAACTACCAAAGGACATCTCCTATACAACCTTCTAACCGTAACTGTCTCACCAAAAGAACTAGTTACCAACATACCCACATTCAAGATCTCAACAGGAACATTAAAAAAAGTGCATGCTCACTTAGAATATTAGAATGAGTAGACCCTGAATCAATTAAAGAGAACAATGACAAAGATTCCAAGGTAAAGGTACATGCGATTACATCGGTGTCATTACGGCCCTCACGATGAGCATAGATCCATGCCAGTCCACCATTCTCTGTTCATACAACAACTGTATGAGCCACAGTCCTCTAACCATTATCACGCCTCTAAAAATTACCCTTGCCATGGCCTCAGCCTCTAGCATGTGCAACAACCTAAACCGGTGTATCTCTCGCAACACGAGGATAATCGCGCTTTAGATGATCAGGCGATCCACACTCCCAGCAAGATCTAGAAGATCCCCAACACGCACCCACATGGCGTCTACCACAACGCTCACAATCAGTAGCAATCTACACTCCCTGATTGCGGCCACTGCCACCACATTTACTATCCAACTTGTATCTCTTATCACGCGACCTCTTGCTCGGCCTTTTAGAAAAGCTAGAATCAGCGGTTCTCTTTCCGAACCTGTATTCAGTATTTGTGCAAAACCACCCAAGGACTGCTCAATATCCTTAGCCATGTTGATCAATACATCAAATTCCGTATAATCTATGGCCAACAAGTATGTCTTAATATCCTTAACAAGCCCATAACAGAACCTGTCACACCTCTTTCTATCATTCGAAACCAGCTCAGGGGCATATTGGCTCAACCGAACAAACTTCACCTCATACTCAGACACCGTCATGCCATCTTGCACCAATTATATAAACTCACACTTTTTAGCATCCAAATACTATGGACTGGGATATTTCTCCTTAAAAGCTGTCTGGAAGAACTCCCAGTTCACATCTACCTCAAGAACTCCGGCAATCATGGTTACCCACCAATGATACGTGTCACCGTGTAGCAAGGACATTGTACAACCCAACTTACGTGCATCATTACAGTCCATCTAAACAAGAATACGAATAGTGCTCTCAAGCCACTCTTCCTCTGCCTCAGGATTCAATCCTCGAAATTATGTACCTCCTAGACTACAAAGACGCTCTAGAGGCAACCCATGATTAACAACCACAATAGACGCTGGTGCATGCACATGCACTCCGGCTATCACTGCCTGAAAAGCTCTCGTCATCACTTGAATTAACAACGTCATATCACCAAACACCGGCCCTTGCGGAGCCTGAGGGCCACCACCAACCCCAACTACAACACCAATAGGAGGAATAGGTATAGGAGAAAGTAATCTATTAGGAGGAATCACACCATCCTTGGGATTTTGAACATTCTAAACATTACTTACGTTAGCACGCGTCTCACATTGATGGCCCATACTTTCAAAATCCTATTCACCATATAACACAATAAAGTCATGCTAGTATTTAGCGAGGGATCCAAGACAACGTTACAAAATATTTTAAAACCACGGTAATAGGCAATGTGTTCCTTAAATATACCCCAACATAACAATTATCAATAGCATCACTTATTAGAAAACATAACATCAGTGAAGAAACCAACAAAAACACCCAACAATCGCAAAACTAGCATTAATACCGCTAAATGAAACCCCATCGACCCGACCTAAATGCCAGACCGAACCGAGTGAGCTAAATTGGGTTTGCCAAAATAAACTCGTAAAGATTTAACTCAAATTACGACCATTTTTTTCTTTTATCTTATCTAGATGCAACATTATAACCTATGGTGTACATATTGGCAGTGGGTGAAAACTCAACTCAATATGGCGTCGAATCGACATCCAATTACATGCAATTGCAATTTAGGTACCAAATTGCTATTTTAGAAAATTACAGAGACTTAATCCATTTTGAAGTTACCAATCCTTACTTAGTTAGGTTTAATACTCACATTTTAAATTTTAGCTTAAAACAAACAACCGAACTCCTTTAATTGCATGCATAACAATCAAGGACCAAAACAGAAGAATCTAAAACCTTTAATATCAATAACAACTAACATAACAATAGAGCATACAAATACGGTCTCAAAGTGTACAGATACGCAGGGGTTTATCGATACAACCCTTAAGCGTATCGATATACAGGTTACAAAATATTTCCTATAATTCTAGTAGCTCAAAATTGTATTGATACACCTCTACCCGTAACGATATGATGGCAAAAAATACATATACCCGTATAGATACGCCTCTACCTGTACCGATACGCCTGGAACTAAAATGTCTAATTTTGCTGGTATTTCTCTCAAACAAGGATTCAAACATGCTTTAACTCAACATAAACATACATACAACTAATCTAAGGATCAAACCATGCTATGAACACAGAGTAACATGATCAATACATAAAGAGGAACTTCAATCACATTTCTAGAGGCATGCTTCCTACATTTCGACCAACTCAACATTCAAAAAGAGACTCAAGGCATATCTCATAATAGGCATGGCATCAACACTCTTCTATCATCATTTAGGATAAGATGGCATCGCAAAAACATGATCAAAAGCATAATAGGCAATTCTGCAACTAAAGGAAAACACAAGGCATAATATTATACTTGCATGGCATCAACAAAACATGTCTCAAAACCAAACTCAAAGATCAACAAATCACAGCGAATAAACCATCGCAAACAACCCAAAAATCTAAATTACAAAACCCCAAAACATGGTAAACATATTGCCTTATTGACCGAATTTAAAATCGAGTTTCAAACTTAAGCAAATGTCTTGATCTTGGACATTCCTTTCCAAACCAATGCTACCCCTTGACTCTATTGCTCTGCATCAATGGAAAGAAAAGAGGGCATAAGCACAAATGCTTAGTGAGGATGCTCATAATCAACATTTATACAATTTGAAACCACTTTAAAACCATTAAGCCTTTTGTTACCAAATCATGCTTACTTCCCAAGGATTTCATATGTGATTTAAACCATTTGAAAACTATAAACCATTTTGTTTTCAAAACAAGCTTTATCACTCTAAGCATTATCTCATTTGTTTCCCCAACAAATCATGCATAACAATCATGTGCATCAAACTATTTATAAACTCTTTAATCACATATATTCTCATATATTGGCATTTAGTGTGACCCAGATAGACTCACCTCTATCCTTAGATAGTACTACCTCTATCCATACATGTTCAGATACACAGATTTCTCATGGTAGGCTCACCTCCACCAAATCTCATACTTTCCCTAGTTAAACCGCAAGATACCATCACAATAGGCTTCTTAGTTAAACCGCATACCCAAGTGATAACCCAATAGTCTGAGTAGCCTTGTTAAACCACTATTCCTTAAGGATTATGGCATTATCGATTTTGTATATTATAGTGCACTTTAATTCTATGCCTAGCCAAATATATCTGACATTTTCACAATATGTCACATAGCCAATATATCATTTTGAAATACATTTACTTACTTTTTTCCAATGCATTTCTCAAACCGTTTCATATGCAAAACAATATTGCCAAAGGCAACAACACATTTCTTCAAGGAACAATTCTCAATGCTCATAGGCATTCATTATTTTGTTAAACATTGCATACTAATCCAAAACAATGCATTTACAGCAAGTAACCAAACCATGTTTAATCCAAAAACATGAAATCTGCAAGCTCATATCAAAGCCAATAACCAAGCGAAATAAGAGAAACTTATGCTTCAGCTCAGTTAAGCTTGTTAGGCTATAACTAAACCCCCATGATCTATTGATCAAGCCTTTAAAGAGCTTTAACACGTATAGACACTCACAGATACGCCTCGCCTTGCTCACCAACGCTAATCGAGCCACCGGTAAGCAACGTACGCAACTAGGAAACCTTGCCTTGATCATCCGTTGTTTTAATCACATAAAACTAGAGGGAAAATTCATCATTATGCATTCAACTCGTTGCTAAACAAGGATCCCTTGCGTCCTTAACATAAACCCTCCAAAAACTAGCCGAAACTACCGAAATCATCACCAAACTTTGCTCCACCAACTCCTAACCTCAAACTAGCAATTCTAACATTCAAAACATACCCAAAACAACTTCCAAACATCCTTATACCTCCAGCAACCCAAAAACACATAGAACAACCCCAAAACCACTAAAAACACCTTTAACAATTAGCCAAGCTAGTAGTTTCGGGATTCATTCTCAAAATCTCATTTCACATTATGATTACCGTATTAAAAACATGAATTTACCTAATTAAAATCTCCAAGTTTCATCAAGTTAAACAAATTTTTAAGCAAATCATCAAAATTATCATTAATATATCAAATCTTGAAATCCAATGCAAAACCATGTTAATATCAATCCATAATAAACCAACTACTAGGGAATGTCAATAAAGAACCTTAGTTTAAAGAGAGGAAAATAAATTCACCTTTGAAGAAGCTTCCACCAAAATTGACGTAAGATTTTCTTGAAACTTGATTTGTGAAATAGATGAAATCCTTGAGAAAATCTTGTAAGGCTTTGTTAAGAAATAAGTGTAGAATCAAATGATAAATTCTCCATTGAAAATCAGCAAAGAATTTTGGAGAATCTTGTTTAGAAGTTGAAATGAAAAGTGATGGAAAATAAGGAAAGAAAATGAGGAAAAATCCAAACAATTGTAAAATGATTTAGGAAAAACAATTAACCATACATTCTTACTCAATTACGGTAAATATTTTCTGATTAAAACATTTGGAAAATATAGCTCTCTCAGGATTCTCAGTATTGGCCTATTTACAAAATAGTCACTAACATAGTTTTGCATATTTTACAATTTAGTCACTAAAATGCAATTCCACTTAATTTGACTTATTAAACCTTCATTTAAATTAGAAAATTACTTGATAATGTTTATAAACCTTTTCAAAACCCTCAAATTATTTTAATTTCCACCGATCATATTTTAAAATATTAAATCCCCAAAACTACTCAAAACGGCTAATCTGGTTTGAACCAAACCTGGTCGAACCTCTAAATGTCTAACCCTATTTTTGGGTGTTACACACTTTATGCGGTGATGCCCGCAACCACTAAGCATCCGGATACATACACCCTTGCTCGAAATCTCTCATCAAGCATCTTCGAATGAGGACCGTGTGTTAGAGTATGCCCAAAGACCAATCATAAGATGATTGTAAATGACATTTGTTTTACCTTGTTTATTCATAAATAGGCATTGCCATTATTATTTTCAGTTACAATTCTGAGTGCATAAATAAACTAAATTATAATAAAGTCCTTAGAATAATATGGCTATTCTAAAATGTCACTAGTCGACTATTATTGTGAGCATGGACAACAAGAATGCATTAAAACTAATATGTAGTTGATTGATGACAACGTGTTGTCATTGACATGGAGATGTCAAAATCAATACATAAGTATGTGTTAGAGAATGACATACTGGACAGACCCGCTATGAGCATGTTTCTTGGATTATTATGTGACAGTCATAACATTTCTCATAGTGATAACTACATGTATGATCCTCAGACTTGATATCATCATTATTTCAACATCGTGAGTGACATATTTTGATACGGTCAAACGTGTGTCGTAACTGACTACACTATAAAGACTAATATTGGATATGTCACAATCTATGTAGTATAATATGGTTGATCAAGATAGGATTTGTCCCTCCTATATAATATGATTAATATCGTAGGCCACTTGATTGAGTGAGACTAGAAATGTATGGCCATGCTCGAATAAGTTGATATGAGATATCATAGCTATTCGTTTATAATAGTCTACTCAAGATATCAAGAAACATTAGATGGACTATACAAATGTGATTGTTCCATGACTTGTGTCTAATCTAGATACAAAGGACAAAAGGATGTAATACATAAATAGAGTTAATCACGAAAAGGTTATTTCGAATCATGATTTCTTGTAACTTAGGTGAAAATGACATATTGCTAGATGTAACTCATTGTTTGTAATATTAGAAATGTTCTAATATTTACTACTAACGTTACATGAACCTACAGGGTCACACCCACAGTTGAAATGAGCATATATTAAACGAATTATATATGTACAAATTTGTTGTACACAGATTTAGTTAAATTAATATATATTTGATATATATAATTCAACTATTGGATAAATATTAAAAGAAAAATAATTATTGTAATTATGACTTTTTAATATATAAATAATATAATTCGATTTAAATCAACATATATATATATATTGAAATCTTAGTTAATTTGAATTGAGATTATATATATTTAATATATATATATATTGAAATCCTAATTAAAGTTTAATTGAGATTATATATATTTAATATATATATTGAAATCCTAATTAAAATTGAATTGAGATTATATATATTTAATATATATATATATATTGAAATCCTAATTAAGTTGAATTGGGATTATATATTTAGTATAGATATATATATTGAAATCCTAATTAAGTTGAATTTGGATTATATATATTTATCATATATATTAAAATCCTAATTAAAGTTAAATTGGGATTATATATATTTAATATATATATTGAAATCCTAATCTGAGTTGAATTAGGAATGAGAGATCTAGCAGTCATTAATGCTTTTTTGGGAAAAACCCTCTAAATAGTTTAGAGAGTTTTTATATGCTCGTTTCCTTCTAAATGGTTTAGAGAGTTTTTATATACTTGTTTCAACTAGGTGAACTAAGAGGTCAGAGCGTTATTGTTGCGACTTAAGAATCAACATCGTGGAATCGTGATTGAATATCTTTCTCTTCCAAACTCAGAATTCCAGATTTTAAACAGGAAATTCTTCACCCTTATTCACCCTGATTCGTTCCTCGTACATGGATCTCTAGTGGTAATCGTTGGATAATTTTTTTTTTGCCCCATAGGGTGTACCGACGTGACCCAATAGTGGTATCGTGAGCCACTTGTACGATCTTGATTCGGGTTTTAATTACTTGGATGATGTAATTGTATGAGATACATGTTATTTTTCGATTTATTTAGAGTATATATGATATTTGTACGAGCAAATCTATTCAATCACGGTTAATTTGTTAATCCAATTAAAATATGTTCCTAAGATTGATGATTAAGAGTTAATCACTAGGATCTTTGTCGATAGGGTTTGAAATATTATATGTTAATTGTTAACATGTTCAATATGGATTTTTAAGGTTTTAGATGTTAAGTGTTAACATACGCGGGTTATAGTTATATATTAGACTAATGGTTAGTTTATGGATTTCGTGCGGGGAAGTAACAAGAGCTGTTCCAGTAAAAATCTCGTCGATTTTAAAATCCTGAAAAAATGCGATAATATTGATAAAAGTTATCAAATCGTGAGGTTTTTACACAAAAATTAAGATGTTGATCTTAAAAAAAAATCATCGCCGCTGACCGGGCAGGGGTAACCCTGCCAACAGCTACAAGCCCGTCGAAACCCTGCAAGGGGCTTGACCCCTGTGTAGGAACAATCTAGAAAGACCTCAATTACAAACCTCGTCGTTACTATGTTTGTTTATGCACAGTGTTTAGAATGCATGGTTATAGCCCAATAGCCCATTTAGTTTTATTTATAAGGTTTTATAAATACGGCATGCGTGTCGTGTCTTTCTCTACTTCTATTGTAATTCTCTTCTCATCTTACTCTCTCGTATGTAAAACAAGTTTCTAAATTGTAATCTATACGAAGAAACATGGACCAGAGGAACAAAAGTGTGGGCCGACAAAAAGATACTTGAGAAATGTTTTTATCCTTATAATAATTTGGTTCTCCCATTGGCTTGGGACAGGCCACCTTAGGATATGGGCTATAACTATTGCATTCATATTTATTGCTTTTCATGTATATGATAAAATGAATGTATGAGATGCATGTTAGTTAATTGATAAGATCAAATGTTAAATTGTGAGATAATATTCACAAAAACCCTTCATATTTAATTAAAATTAGTTACCCAATATTAGCCCTCGTTAAAACCTCGATCGATACTATGTAGGTTTTGCCAAAGCAAAATACTTAGATCTATCTTGGTTTAAACTTGAAGAATAAGCAAGTGATATTCAGTGGTAGTAATATTGGTTAAACTAGGTTGTTCTAATAAGATTAGAAACCTAAAGACTAATGATTGTTCAAGAACTTTGGTGATTGGAAAACAATACGAAAGTGCATGTCTAGGATTGGTTCTTTGAAAGACTTGGTATTTAAGCGTGCCCAAGACACCACCTCTCTTTTCATAAGTTACCTACTTGGTGCACTTTGTTCATTATTGTTCTTTCTATTAGACCATATGAACTTTTGTTTTGGACAAATAGTCGTTCATCAAATATAGGAATTACATGAGATGTAATTAACAAGTGTTGCTTACCTAAATAATTGAATTCTAAGAGTAAAGACAAAGTGACTTAGAATGAAATGAAATATGGATCTTTACCCATTAGAAATACTTTTAGCAAGTTTTCGATTTTGAGGGGTTTTAATAGTGGAAATGTTATTACTTTATAAACATGATAAATAGCTACTTATAAAACATATTTTATTGTTGTAGACTTATTATACAAATTTGTTATCATTGCGATTGGTCCTTGAGAAGGACAAGTTGAACTGCGTAAACTACCTTGACTGGTCACTAGAAAGAAAAATATTTCCATTAGTAATAAGACATGTCATTGTAAAAGGAACTGCCCCATTTATCTTGAAAAGTCAATAAGGCAAATGAAAGTGGAGTGTCCGCCTCGAATATTTATGTTATTGATATTAATTTATCAACACCTACTTCTTGGGTATTGAAACCGGTTGTGGTTCTCATATTTGTACATTTTTATAAGGACTACAAAAGAATAGAAATCTGAGAAAATAAGAGGTGGACCTATGGTTTGGTAATGGAGCAAGAGTTTTTGTATTAGTTATAGGAACATATACTTTATCGTTGCCTAGTGGACTTAATTTATGTTTAGAGGATTACTATTTTGTGTCTAGTTTGACTAAAAAAACATCATTTCGATTTCTTGTTTGGACAAGATTGGTTTTGAGATAATTATTAAGAATAATTGTTGTTCTTTTATCTCGACAATATTTTGTATGGTGTGACAAAATTAATAAATGGCCTCTATATTTTGAATCTAGAGAATTCCATTTACAACATAAATGCGAAAAGATCAAAACAAATGACTCTAATCAAACTCATCTTTGGCATTGTCACTTGGGTCACATAAGTGAAAAACGCATTTCAAAACTTCATAAAGATAATTTTTTGGATTCATTTGTTTTCGAACAACCTGATGTATGTGAGCCTTGCTTATTAGGAAAGATGACCAAAGCTCATTTTAATGGTAAAAATAAGCGAGCAAGTGATTTATTTGGATTAATATATAGCGATGTATGTCAACCAATGAATACACAAGCTAGAAAAAGGTTTTCAATACTTTATTACTTTCATAGATGACTTCAGTAGATATGGGTACATTTACCTAATGCATCATAAATTTGAAGCCCTTGAAAAGTTCAAGGAATTTAAAAATGAAGTATAAAACCAACTAGGAAAAAGCATTAAGGCTCTTCGATCAGATCGAAGACGAGAATACTTAAGCTTGGAGTTTGGTGACCTTCTTAAGGAATGTAGGATTGTCTCATACCTCCTGGTACTCCACGATGGAATGGAGTTCCTGAAAAAAAAGAAACCGAACATTGTTAGACATGGTTCGATCAATGACGAGTCACGTTAATCTTCCAGTTTCTTTTTGGGGACATACGCTAAAAAATATCTACTTTCACACTAAATCATGTTCAATCTAAATCAGATCAAAATACACCATATGAGATATGGATTGGGAAACGTCCTAGTATGTCTTTTATGAAATTTTGGGGATGCAAAACTTATGTTAAACATAAGATGTCTACAAAGTTCAAACTCAAATCTCATAAATGTAATTTTTATGGGTTATCCTAAAGAGACTAAAGAATATTATTTCTACAATCCTACTGAGAACAAAGTGAACATTAATCTTCCTAGAAAGATAATTTGTTTTCTAAAAAGGAACTGAGAGAAATATTGAACTTAATAAAATTCGAGATCAACCACATATCATTGAACAAGATATTGAACAACAACAAGTTCCACAAGTTGTTGAGGAACATTCAATGGTTTTGGAAACACAACCACTGCAAACATCTTTGAGAGAATGCAATATGCCTGAGAAATATGGATTTCTTATCACATTGCATGGTGATGTTCTCTTCATAGATCAAGATGAGCCTAAGACTTATCAAGAAGCAGTGACGGGCCCAAACTCTAAGAAATGGATAGAGGCCATGAAATTCGAGATAGATTCTATGTTAGAAAAACAAGTTTGGACCTTGGTAGACCCAACTCTAGGGGTTAAGCCGATAGGGTACAAATAGGTTTTCAAATGGTAATGTACAAACATACAAAGTGCGATTAGTCGCTAAGGGTTTTGGTCATATTCATGGTATAGACTATGATGAAACATTTTCACCTATTCCTATGTTTAAATCCATCCGGATCTTACTTGCGATAGCTACATCTTATGATTATGTGATATGGCAAATGGATGATAAAATCGCTTTCCTTAATAGAAAACTAGATGAGGATGTGTACATGACACAACCTGAAGGTTTTGTCGATCCAAAAGATGGCGAAAAAATATGCAAGCTACAAAGGTCCATTAATGGAATGAAGCAAGCTTCTCAAAGTTGGAATCTTCGTTTTAACGATGCAATCAATGAGTTCGATTTTATCAAAAATGAAGATGAGTCATGTGTTTTCAAGAAAATTAGTGGAAGCACTGTCATATTCTTGGTAATGTATGTGGATGACATACTGATAATAGGAAATGACATATATAGCTTACAGTCTGTGAAAACTTGGTTAGGAAAATGTTTTTCCATGAAAGACTTGGGTGAGGCAACTTACATATTAGAAGTCAAGATCTATAGAGATAGATAAAGATAACTTCTAGGACTGGGTCAAAATACATACATAGAAGAAGTACTGAAAAGATTTAGTATGGAAGAATCCAAAAGAAAAAGGTTCTTACCTATGAGACATGAAATTTCACTCTCGAAGGAAATGTGTCCTCCAACATCTTAAGAAAGAGAGCAAATGAGTAAGATTCCATATGCTTCAAAGAATTGGATCTATCATGTATGCCATGTTATGTACTCGTCTAAATGTATCATTTACTTTAAGTATGACAAGTCGATACCAGGTAGATCCTGGTGAAAGTCACTGGGTCGTAGTTAAAAACATCCTTAAGTACTTAAGAAGAACTAAGGATACATTCCTTATATATGGAGGTGAAGAAGAGCTAAGTATAAAAGTTTATACTGATGTCAGCTTTCAAACTGATAAGGATGATTCATGATCGTAATCAAATTTTGTGTTATGCCTTAATGGAGGCGCTATGAGCTGGAAAGGTTCAAAGCAAGATACAATAGCTGATTCTACAATAGAAGTCGAGTATATTGTAGCATGCGATGCTGCAAAAGAGGGTGTTAGGATCAAGAAGTTCATATCTGAATTAGGGGTTGTGCCAAGCATTTTGAATGCTATAGATCTACGTTAGATAACAACAGAGCCATCGCACAAGCAAAGGAACCCAGATCTCACCAACGATCCAAACACATACTTAGGCTTTACCATCTCATTCGAGAAATAACAGATCGATGAGATGTGGAAATATGTAGGGTACCAACAAATGACAACATTGTCGATCAACTAACAAAGCCTCTAACACCGCAGTGAAACATGATCGTCACACTAAGTCACTTGGTATTAGATACATGAGTGATTGGTCTTAGTGCTAGTGGGAGATTGTTAGAGTATGCCTAAAGACCAATCATAAGATGATTGTAAATGACATTTGTTTTACCTTTCTTATTCATAAAGAGGCATTGTCATTATTATTTTCAGTTGCAATTCTGTGTGCATAAATAAACTAAATTATAATAAAGTCCTTAGAATAATATGGCTATTCTAAAATTTCCTTAGTCGAGTATTATTGTGAGCATGGACAACAAGAATGCATTAAAACTAATATGTAGTTGATTGATGACAAAGTGTTGTCATTGACATGGAGATGTCAAAATCAATACATAAGTATGTGTTAGAGAATGACATACCGATGATGGACCGCTATGAGCATGTTTCTTGGATTATTATGTGACAGTCATAACATTGCTCATAGTGATAACTACATGTATGATCCTCGGACTTGAGATCATCATTATTTCAACATCGTGAGTGGCATATTTTGATACGGTCAAACGTGTGTCGTGAATCGACTACACTATAAAGACTAATATTGATATGTCACAATCTATGTAGTATAATATGGTTGATCAAGATAGCATTTGTCCCTCCTATATAATATGATTAATATCGTAGGCCACTTGATTGAGTGAGACTAGAAATGTATGGCCATGCTCTAATAAGTTGAGATGAGATATCATAGTTATTCGTTTATAATAGTCTACTCAAGATATCAAGAAACATTAGATGGACTATACAAATGTGATTGTTCCATGACTTGTGTCTAATCTAGATATAAAGGACAAAATGATATAATACATAAATAGAGTTAATCACTTAAAAGGTTATTTCGAATCATGATTTCTTGTAACTTAGGTGAAAATGACATATTACTAGATGTCACTCATTTTTGTAATATTAGAAATGTTCTAATATTTACTACTAACGTTATATGAACCTACATGGTCACACCCACAGTTGAAATGATCATATATTAAACTAATTATATATGTACAAATTTGTTGTACACAGATTTAGTTAAATTAATATATATTTGATATATATAATTCAACTATTGGATAAATATTAAAAGAAAAATAATTATTGTAATTATGACTTTTTAATATATAAATAATATAATTCGATTTAAATCAAATATATATATATATTGAAATCTTAGTTAATTTGAATTGAGATTATATATATTTAATATATATATATATTGAAATCCTAATTAAAGTTTAATTGAGATTATATATATTTAATATATATATTGAAATCCTAATTAAAATTGAATTGAGATTATATATATTTAATATATATATATATATTGAAATCCTAATTAAGTTGAATTGGGATTATATATTTAGTATAGATATATATATTGAAATCCTAATTAAGTTGAATTTGGATTATATATATTTATCATATATATTAAAATCCTAATTAAAGTTAAATTGGGATTATATATATTTAATATATATATTGAAATCCTAATCTGAGTTGAATTAGGAATGAGAGATCTAGCAGTCATTAATGCTTTTTGGGAAAAACCCTCTAAATAGTTTAGAGAGTTTTTATATGCTCGTTTCCTTCTAAATGGTTTAGAGAGTTTTTATATACTTGTTTCAACTAGGTGAACTAAGAGGTCAGAGCGTTATTGTTGCGACTTAAGAATCAACATCGTGGAATCGTGATTGAATATCTTTCTCTTCCAAACTCAGAATTCCAGATTTTAAACAGGAAATTCTTCACCCTTATTCACCCTGATTCGTTCCTCGTACATGGATCTCTAGTGGTAATCGTTGGATAATTTTTTCGCTGCCCCATAGGGTGTACCGACGTGACCCAATAGTGGTATCAGAGCCACTTGTACGATACTGATTCGGGTTTTAATTACTTGGATGATGTAATTGTATGAGATACATGTTATTTTTCGATTTATTTAGAGTATATATGATATTTGTACGAGCAAATCTATTCAATCACGGTTAATTTGTTAATCCAATTAAAATATGTTCCTAAGATTGATGATTAAGAGTTAATCACTAGGATCTTTGTCGATAGGGTTTGAAATATTATATGTTAATTGTTAACATGTTCAATATGGATTTTTAAGGTTTTAGATGTTAAGTGTTAACATACGCGGGTTATAGTTATATATTAGACTAATGGTTAGTTTATGGATTTCGTATGGGAAGTAACAAGAGTCGTTCAAAGTAAAAATCACAAATCGATTTTAAAATCCTGAAAAAATGCGATAATATTGATAAAAGTTATCAAATCGTGAGGTTTTTACACAAAAATTAAGATGTTGATCTTAAAAAAAAATCATCGCCGCTGACCGGGCAGGGGTAACCCTGCCAACAGCTACAAGCCCGTCGAAACCCTGCAAGGGGCTTGACCCCTGTGTAGGAACAATCTAGAAAGACCTCAATTACAAACCTCGTCGTTACTATGTTTGTTTATGCACAGTGTTTAGAATGCATGGTTATAGCCCAATAGCCCATTTAGTTTTATTTATAAGGTTTTATAAATACGGCATGCGTGTCGTGTCTTTCTCTACTTCTATTGTAATTCTCTTCTCATCTTACTCTCTCGTATGTAAAACAAGTTTCTAAATTGTAATCTATACGAAGAAACATGGACCAGAGGAACAAAAGTGTGGGCCGACAAAAAGATACTTGAGAAATGTTTTTATCCTTATAATAATTTGGTTCTCCCATTGGCTTGGGACAGGCCACCTTAGGATATGGGCTATAACTATTGCATTCATATTTATTGCTTTTCATGTATATGATAAAATGAATGTATGAGATGCATGTTAGTTAATTGATAAGATCAAATGTTAAATTGTGAGATAATATTCACAAAAACCCTTCATATTTAATTAAAATTAGTTACCCAATATTAGCCCTCGTTAAAACCTCGATCGATACTATGTAGGTTTTGCCAAAGCAAAATACTTAGATCTATCTTGGTTAAACGCGAAGAATAAGCAAGTGATATTCAGTGGTAGTAATATTGGTTAAACTAGGTTGTTCTAATAAGATTAGAAACCTAAAGACTAATGATTGTTCAAGAACTTTGGTGATTGGAAAACAATACGAAAGTGCATGTCTAGGATTGGTTCTTTGAAAGACTTGGTATTTAAGCGTGCCCAGTACACCACCTCTCTTTTCATAAGTTACCTACTTGGTGCACTGTTCATTATTGTTCTTTCTATTAGACCATATGAACTTTTGTTTTGGACAAATAGTCGTTCATCAAATATAGGAATTACATGAGATGTAATTAACAAGTGTTGCTTACCTAAATAATTGAATTCTAAGAGTAAAGACAAAGCTGACTTAGAATGAAATGAAATATGGATCTTTACCCATTAGAAATACTTTTAGCAAGTTTTTCGATTTTGAGGGGTTTTAATAGTGGAAATGTTATTACTTTATAAACATGATAAATAGCTACTTATAAAACATATTTTATTGTTGTAGACTTATTATACAAATTTGTTATCATTGCGATTGGTCCTTGAGAAGGACAAGTTGAACTGCGTAAACTACCTTGACTGGTCACTAGAAAGAAAAATATTTCCATTAGTAATAAGACATGTCATTGTAAAAGGAACTGCCCCATTTATCTTGAAAAGTCAATAAGGCAAATGAAAGTGGAGTGTCCGCCTCGAATATTTATGTTATTGATATTAATTTATCAACACCTACTTCTTGGGTATTGGAACCCGGTTGTGGTTCTCATATTTGTACATTTTTATAAGGACTACAAAAGAATAGAAATCTGAGAAAATAAGAGGTGGACCTATGGTTTGGTAATGGAGCAAGAGTTTTTGTATTAGTTATAGGAACATATACTTTATCGTTGCCTAGTGGACTTAATTTATGTTTAGAGGATTACTATTTTGTGTCTAGTTTGACTAAAAAAACATCATTTCGATTTCTTGTTTGGACAAGATTGGTTTTGAGATAATTATTAAGAATAATTGTTGTTCTTTTATCTCGACAATATTTTGTATGGTGTGACAAAATTAATAAATGGCCTCTATATTTTGAATCTAGAGAATTCCATTTACAACATAAATGCGAAAAGATCAAAACAAATGACTCTAATCAAACTCATCTTTGGCATTGTCACTTGGGTCACATAAGTGAAAAACGCATTTCAAAACTTCATAAAGATAATTTTTTGGATTCATTTGTTTTCGAACAACCTGATGTATGTGAGCCTTGCTTATTAGGAAAGATGACCAAAGCTCATTTTAATGGTAAAAATAAGCGAGCAAGTGATTTATTTGGATTAATATATAGCGATGTATGTCAACCAATGAATACACAAGCTAGAAAAAGGTTTTCAATACTTTATTACTTTCATAGATGACTTCAGTAGATATGGGTACATTTACCTAATGCATCATAAATTTGAAGCCCTTGAAAAGTTCAAGGAATTTAAAAATGAAGTATAAAACCAACTAGGAAAAAGCATTAAGGCTCTTCGATCAGATCGAAGACGAGAATACTTAAGCTTGGAGTTTGGTGACCTTCTTAAGGAATGTAGGATTGTCTCATACCTCCTGGTACTCCACGATGGAATGGAGTTCCTGAAAAAAAAGAAACCGAACATTGTTAGACATGGTTCGATCAATGACGAGTCACGTTAATCTTCCAGTTTCTTTTTGGGGACATACGCTAAAAAATATCTACTTTCACACTAAATCATGTTCAATCTAAATCAGATCAAAATACACCATATGAGATATGGATTGGGAAACGTCCTAGTATGTCTTTTATGAAATTTTGGGGATGCAAAACTTATGTTAAACATAAGATGTCTACAAAGTTCAAACTCAAATCTCATAAATGTAATTTTGCGGGTTATCCTAAAGAGACTAAAGAATATTATTTCTACAATCCTACTGAGAACAAAGTGAACATTAATCTTCCTAGAAAGATAATTTGTTTTCTAAAAAGGAACTGAGAGAAATATTGAACTTAATAAAATTCGAGATCAACCACATATCATTGAACAAGATATTGAACAACAACAAGTTCCACAAGTTGTTGAGGAACATTCAATGGTTTTGGAAACACAACCACTGCAAACATCTTTGAGAGAATGCAATATGCCTGAGAAATATGGATTTCTTATCACATTGCATGGTGATGTTCTCTTCATAGATCAAGATGAGCCTAAGACTTATCAAGAAGCAGTGACGGGCCCAAACTCTAAGAAATGGATAGAGGCCATGAAATTCGAGATAGATTCTATGTTAGAAAAACAAGTTTGGACCTTGGTAGACCCAACTCTAGGGTTAAGCCGATAGGGTACAAATAGGTTTTCAAATGGTAATGTACAAACATACAAAGTGCGATTAGTCGCTAAGGGTTTTGGTCATATTCATGGTATAGACTATGATGAAACATTTTCACCTATTCCTATGTTTAAATCCATCCGGATCTTACTTGCGATAGCTACATCTTATGATTATGTGATATGGCAAATGGATGATAAAATCGCTTTCCTTAATAGAAAACTAGATGAGGATGTGTACATGACACAACCTGAAGGTTTTGTCGATCCAAAAGATGGCGAAAAATATGCAAGCTACAAAGGTCCATTAATGGAATGAAGCAAGCTTCTCAAAGTTGGAATCTTCGTTTTAACGATGCAATCAATGAGTTCGATTTTATCAAAAATGAAGATGAGTCATGTGTTTTCAAGAAAATTAGTGGAAGCACTGTCATATTCTTGGTAATGTATGTGGATGACATACTGATAATAGGAAATGACATATATAGCTTACAGTCTGTGAAAACTTGGTTAGGAAAATGTTTTTCCATGAAAGACTTGGGTGAGGCAACTTACATATTAGAAGTCAAGATCTATAGAGATAGATAAAGATAACTTCTAGGACTGGGTCAAAATACATACATAGAAGAAGTACTGAAAAGATTTAGTATGGAAGAATCCAAAAGAAAAAGGTTCTTACCTATGAGACATGAAATTTCACTCTCGAAGGAAATGTGTCCTCCAACATCTTAAGAAAGAGAGCAAATGAGTAAGATTCCATATGCTTCAGCAATTGGATCTATCATGTATGCCATGTTATGTACTCGTCTAAATGTATCATTTACTTTAAGTATGACAAGTCGATACCAGGTAGATCCTGGTGAAAGTCACTGGGTCGTAGTTAAAAACATCCTTAAGTACTTAAGAAGAACTAAGGATACATTCCTTATATATGGAGGTGAAGAAGAGCTAAGTATAAAAGTTTATACTGATGTCAGCTTTCAAACTGATAAGGATGATTCATGATCGTAATCAAATTTTGTGTTATGCCTTAATGGAGGCGCTATGAGCTGGAAAGGTTCAAAGCAAGATACAATAGCTGATTCTACAATAGAAGTCGAGTATATTGTAGCATGCGATGCTGCAAAAGAGGGTGTTAGGATCAAGAAGTTCATATCTGAATTAGGGGTTGTGCCAAGCATTTTGAATGCTATAGATCTACGTTGTGATAACAACAGAGCCATCGCACAAGCAAAGGAACCCAGATCTCACCAACGATCCAAACACATACTTAGGCTTTACCATCTCATTCGAGAAATAACAGATCGATGAGATGTGGAAATATGTAGGGTACCAACAAATGACAACATTGTCGATCAACTAACAAAGCCTCTAACACCGCAGAAACATGATCGTCACACTAAGTCACTTGGTATTAGATACATGAGTGATTGGTCTTAGTGCTAGTGGGAGATTGTTAGAGTATGCCTAAAGACCAATCATAAGATGATTGTAAATGACATTTGTTTTACCTTGCTTATTCATAAAGAGGCATTGTCATTATTATTTTCAGTTGCAATTCTGTGTGCATAAATAAACTAAATTATAATAAAGTCCTTAGAATAATATGGCTATTCTAAAATTTCCTTAGTCGAGTATTATTGTGAGCATGGACAACAAGAATGCATTGAGACTAATATGTAGTTGATTGATGACAAAGTGTTGTCATTGACATGGAGATGTCAAAATCAATACATAAGTATGTGTTAGAGAATGACATACTGGACAGACCCGCTATGAGCATGTTTCTTGGATTATTATGTGACAGTCATAACATTGCTCATAGTGATAACTACATGTATGATCCTCAGACTTGAGATCGTCATTATTGTAACATCGTGAGTGGCATATTTTGATACGGTCAAACGTGTGTCGTAACTGACTACACTATAAAGACTAATATTGGATATGTCACAATCTATGTAGTGGAATATGGTTGATCAAGATAGCATTTGTCCCTCCTACATAATAGGAGTAATATCGTAGGCCACTTGATTGAGTGAGACTAGAAATGCATGGCCATGCTCTAATAAGTTGAGATGAGATATCATAGTTATTCGTTTATAATAGTCTACTCAAGATATCAAGAAACATTAGATGGGCTATACAAGTGTGACTGTTCCATGACTTGTGTCTAATCTAGATATAAAGGACAAAATGATATAATACATAAATAGAGTTAATCACGAAAAGGTTATGTCGAATCATGATTTCTTGTAACTTAGGTGACAATGACATATTACTAGATGTCACTCATTTTAGTAATATTAGAAATGTTCTAATATTTACTACTAACGTTATATGAACCTACATGGTCACACCCACAGTTGAAATGATCATATATTAAACTAATTATATATGTATAAATTTGTTGTACACGGATTTAGTTAAATTACTATATTTGATATATATAATTCAAATATTGGATAAATATTAAAAGAAAAATAATTATTGTAATTATGACTCTTTTAATATATAGATAATATAATTCGATTTAAATCAATATATATATTGAAATCCTAGTTAAGTTGAATTGGAATTATATATATTTAATATGTATATTGAAATCCTAATTAAAATTGAATTTGGATTATATATATTTAATATATATATATATTGAAATCATAATTAAGTTGAATTGGGATTATATATTTAATATATATATTGAAATCCTAATTAAGTTGAATTAGGATTATATATATATTTATTATATATACTAAAATCCTAATTAAAGTTAAATTGGGATTATATATATTTAATATATATTGAAATCCTAATCTAAGTTGAATTAGGATTACAAAAGGCTATATAAAGGCATGAGAGATCTAGCAGTCATTAATGCTTTTTGGGAAAAACCCTCTAAATAGTTTAGAGAGTTTTTATATGCTCGTTCCCTTTTAAATGGTTTAGAGAGTTTTTATATACTTATTTCAACTGGTGAACTACGTAGAGGTCGGAGCGTTATTGTTGCGGCTTAAGAATCGACATCGTGGAATCGTGATTGAATATCTATCTCCTCCAAACTTAGAATTTCATATTTTAAATAGGTAATTCTTCACCCTTATTCACCCCGATTCATTCCTCGTATATATATCTCTAGTGTTAATCCTCAGATAATTTTTCCGCTGCGCCATGGGGTATACCAGCGTGACCCAACACCGCGTTCACTAAGAATCGGGATCCTACTTTCGAGAATCTTCAATCGTGGTGTTCCAATACACTCTTTCTCTCACTAGGTATTCAAATCTCATCAACCAAAGATTACTCAACTGTCTAGGTGTCTATATCAGCACATATCAAGGACACGTCCACCACACAGCACATAACATCACACGACCCACCAAGGATCCCTACAGTTTCTATTACAATCAAGTCACCCAATTAAGTTTACCGACTTGTTAATTTATTATGGAAGTGTATATTAAATATCCTTATTAATTATCCATTAATCCATATTATCTCATTTATAATTCACATCATTTTTCATATTTTTATTAGCATAATAGATTATTCCATGTAAAGCCCCGGTTTTGGGTCTAGGATTTTCTATGTGATTAGCCGGTTCAGTGGATCAAGATTAAAGATTCGAGTCGTATTCAAGATTTAAATTGGAATGAATATTTTTAGTGTGAGAAAAATATGGAAAATGTAGCATCCTAAACCCGACCTAAAAGAAAACTGGAGTTTAAGATGTCATAGCAAGAAAAAAAATGAAAACACGAACCAGAAAAGTTCAAATCTTGTGAATTAACCATAGTTAAACAATATAGTCGTAAGTGCATAGTTATTTAATGAAGCATTCCTTAATCTTATATTCTTACATAACACACAATAGCAACCCAAACAACCAATGGCCAATGGCAATCCACAATTGTATAGAAATCTTTTAAATTATTTTTATACTGGACAATTATACCATCTTCTTATAATACAAGTACTATTACTTTCCATGATAACCTTGACTTATATCATATGTTCAGATCAAGAGTACTCGTATTTAGATCTCAAACAATTTATTTGAACTAGTTAAAGATTAACTTCTACTCTTGAACAATTATCGCATAAACCTTATTATCCACTCTTGATCATATAAACACATATCAACCAGCCAATTCAATGTGAACCAAGAGAAGAAAAATTCGACTCATTAACATGTTAATTCCATAATTTAGAACTCTATAAAATTATCACTTAATAGTTGAATATGACTTAAGCATTTATGGAATCTATTTGATATAAGCTTTGAATATCCCCAAGCATATCAGAGTAGTTCGTTCTTGATTACCATTTAATCTTGATCAATCATACCAATTTAAATCGTAATTTACATACTAAGCAGGCCAAATACCAATTGAACCTAATATTGTCATAGTAGGGAAGCACCCAATTATGATTCCAAACCCATCTTACATTACAAGCATTTGAAAGATATAATTATCCAAGTAACGGACCAACAATCACATTTAATACTTAAATATTTCAAACTCTAGACAACCACTAACCGTTGAATACTTATATCCGAACCTACATGAAACAAGGCTTCAATTTATATATATGAATCCATTAACAGATTTCAATTATAACATCCTCAATTACAATTGTTTCAATTCGTGATTCTCAAATGTTATGAAGTTCATATGATTTACCTACCAATTGAGGCAACCATTCTACTCACCACCTACCACACATGACATTCATACATTCTGATCACACATTCAATTATGAATATTTATCTAGCCATTCGAGTCATTTAAACTATTTAGGCATTCATAAACCACACAAGGATTTACAAATAATTCTCAATGTATTAATTACATGCCAACATGATTTAAACTAGCTTCAAAAGTAAATACATGGTGCCACCATCCTAGGAGTCTTTAAAGGAACTTCTAAATTCTAATTTGCATCTGAAGCAGCAACTTGCGACCTTTGAACATGAATAGATTACATGAACTTAAAGTGTCTTGCAATGCATGATTGTAAAATACATTAGGCTTATATAGCCAAAGTGAGGTAGTAATGTCAAGATAATAAGCAATAATGGATATGGTTATAACGAAACCAAGCAGTTCAAGAATGTGATTGTACAAGAGCTTTCATGTGAGTTAAGTTAGCTTAAACTTTTCTTGTTTATTATAAGTTCTTGAAAGGTTCTGATCTTTGAGGTATCTTTCGAGTCTTAATCTTGTATCAATCAATTGATCTCCAAAAGATATCATTTATGCTCACCAAGAGCCTTGTAAACTTCCTTGCTCACAAAGAGCTTTACATAACACTATGCTCACCAAGAGCTTATTCACTTTCATGCTCACCAAGAGCTTATTCATTTTCATGCTCACCAAGAGCTTATTTACTTTCATGCTCATCAAGAGCTTTACCAAGTTCTTCGGAATTCTTATTTGATTTCTCATTAGGTTCATGTCTTTACTTGTTTGCCTTGGATCACATGTTTGATCATGAATATCATTGGTCTGAGTTTGACCATATAGGTCCAGGTGATACTTAGTACAAAGCACATAGCAATGACTAACATATCACATATAAATGGGGTGTCCCCCGAGCCAAGACTCATGGACCGTAGTCCCAGGCAGACCAAGTATTAAACCCAAGTGTCCAAGGACTTCCATTAATAGAGCAACTTAGATATCTTATATTTCTTTTGATATTGGAGGAGTATCTTATTGTACAAGTAATCTTACTTGTTACTTCTTCAATAGCTTATTGCATAAGTTGAGCTTTCTTGCTTCTTAAATCTTTAATATTCAAGGTACTTAAAACATTAGCTTTCAATCTTTTAAAAGAATCTTATTGTTTTATTGGTCAGTAAGCAATTTCAAGCTTTATCACAAAGTATTCAAGATCACCATCACAAGTACATCATAGCAAGGCATACAATACTCATGTAATACATGCATAACTAGATGCTTATCAATGATGCCATGCATGCTTCACATGTCTTGCTGTAAAGGAGCCATATGCATATGCTTAAATCATATCAGCATATCAATAATCAATATTTGGATGACACCGTGTCACCCGAGACAAACATAACTACACTCACCTCATTATTCCAAAGTTATGGAATACCTGATCTACTAACCCCAATTAACTTCTTCACTTAACCATCCTTGTCCAAGTGTACCTCAAAACGAATATCCAAGCATTATTAACTAATTCATTTAATTATATAACCATTTGAAATACAACCAGCATGCGTATCAATTCAAAACAACATACGTTTCATATTTAAAACTGCATTTGTTTAGCATACAAAACTGCTACCGGGCAGCCGTACTGTCTTTACAAAAATTGATTCCAGATTTTAATCTGCACGTCGGAACATTGATCTATTTGTACCGTTATAAATTATAATCATAGCCCTTTTTAACCATATATGGCAAGATACTTAGTTTATTTTGAATGAATACAGTTCTTCTTTTCAAAACACCTAAACTGCTGCTGCCAGGCAAACTGTGCATTACTCGCTTAAAATCTTGTATATTCCATTTCGTACATCAGAATTTCAAACCGTTTACACTATTAGAAAGCTAACTTAAATAAATTCCTAGCCATATAGGCCTTTTATTTTTAATCTTTATTAATTAATGCAGAATTTAATTAAAAGACAGCCCAGTTCTACCACCAGGCAGATTGCATACTCCTTAAAGAATCAACTCTAAAAATTGTTCTATAACTCAGAATTCAATTCCGTTTGTTTTCAGTGAAAATAGACATAATACGCTTTCTAACCATAAGAATTATAGCTTCTAATTCGACTTTTACAATTTATAGTGAATTTTCAAAGTTGTTGCCTTTGCTACCCTAATAGTAAACTACTGTTCTATTTTTCTGACCCTCACCTACTCAAAAATCCATATCTTTTAATCTAAAAATCAAAATTAATCACCGTTTGTTATATAAGAAACTAGATTCACACACTATTCTTTACATATATGTTTCATGTTCTAATTTAACCTATGGAAATTATTACACATTTTTGAACTGACTGCCACATTACTTATTCCTGGGCAAATTTCACAAGACTTAAGCATAATGTAATTCTAACATGAATTTTTTAACAAGATACATATCAAAATCAATTTTATCAATTGTAACACATATTCAAATTGACCAGTTATGAGCTTAATCATACATTTGCACATCAAGATCAGCCCCTATTTACTTCGAAAATAGTCCCTGTTCAACAACCACTTTCATCCTAATTAAACTGCCCATTCGATTAGGATGTACACTAAGACACATTTCTATATTCAATAATTCAATTCATTACAAGATTGAACTATTTAAAAACATAGTGATTCCTAATTAAATATTCGACTAGTTATCTTTATTTCTTAATCAATTGAACCACCAAACCACGGAATTAAACTAATTCTTATCACAAAGAGAAGCACCATATCATTTCAACTCAACTTTATAATCTAACCATTCAAGCAAAACCTCTCGGTACAATTACATGAGCCTACAAAATCATTCAATCATTCTCATTCTAATATTCACACATATCTACTAATAATCATCATTTCCTTACTTGAATATAAAAGAATAACAAGATATGTATACCTTAATATCAAGGTACTTTCCAACAAAAGCAACAATTTGAGTTAGTTCTTCCAAGGCTTCGTGTTCTCTCCCCCTCTTTCTATCTTCTTTTTTTTCTCCTATTTTCGGTTGATAGCATAAAAGAGATGATGATAGAACCAAGGATTTTTCTTTTCATTCTTTTAATCCACTTGGCCGGTTCTTCCATTGTTACTAAACACATGTTTTATTCCTTGATAGCCAAGTGTACAAGCTTATAGTTTAGATTTCTTTACCATGGAAATTCCCTTCTTTCATTATCATACAATTTGGTCCCCTAAGGCTTTAGCCATTCTCTTTTAAAATAGTTACATTACTTTCCTAACTTTACACTTTAGTCCATAACTTATAGGATATAAATAAGTATAAATTCATTCTAAGATAGTTCAAATAGTCTATCCATCATTTAATTCCAACATACTCTTAAAGTAGCAATTTGGGGCATTACAATTTTGTACACAAATCTATTCTTAGTCTAATTATTCATTTTAATCCTTTATTCACCTAGCATCTAAACTGTCAATTTATTTAATCAGCCCCAATCTTCCAAATTAACAACCATGTATACCATTTAAACTACCTCAATCGGATCAAAAATGACCACTTACTTCTAAGCCCGAATTAGGGGTATTACAGGAAAAATATATAAAAATCATTATTTAATATATGGATTTGTTTGGTAAAGTCAATTTTGGAAAATGGAATTTGGACATTTTGGCTAGTGACCAAAATGTAAGGATTGAAAACTATTTTAGGGACTGTTTTGAGAAAAGATCAAAACTTTGAATCTTTAAGGATCTATTTTACCTAATGTTTTTAATCCGATTTTCCTTTTAATTGGGTTTATTTTTAATGAGTTTTAATTAAGGAAATTAATTAAGGAACATGGTTGTTCCTAAAAATCACTTTTGATGTAAATTTCTTGTCTCAAACTTTTCTCTCAACTTTTCTTCAGCTAAACACTTTATTTTGAATCAAATATTTGAGGTAATGTACTTGATTTCTTAAACCCTTGATTTCTAATGGATTCTTCAATCTTGTTTTCCAAAATCTCATTGTCTTCTTTTGTTTTTTAAGAGTAAAACATCTAATTGAGAGGAAATTCCCTCATTAGAGGTAAGGTTCATTCTTCTCCTCTAATGAATGGTTATTTATTGAAATTCCCAAGTATTTTATCCTTGTTTAATGTTTTCTAATGAGTTTTAATGATTTAATTGTGGAAATTGGTTAAATCAAGGTTTAATCGATGAGATTAAGTGATTTTCATTTCGGATCTATTTTGCTAAGTTCTTGATTGATTATAATCATGATTTTGATGTTTTATAATGTTAATGAGTTGGGTTTAACATTGGAATCTCGAAACTATGTGAAACTCTAATTTGTTAGGTTGCTAGTGTTGTGTCTTGGGCGAGTTATGGGTGTTTAATGAATCTTGGAAGTATAAGGACGATGTTAGGTTGTTTTTTGATGTAAATTGAAGATAATTTATGGATTAAACATATAGGTTTTGGCACGGTTAAGTGTGGAAGGTTTTTTATGTTGTTTTCGGTTGTTGTGGAGGGGTTTCGGCTAGTGTTTGAGGAGGATTGTCGTGAATTGATGTTGCTGAGTCTTTGAATGCATTTTGATGCATTGAATCCCTTATTTTTTGTGGTTAAATCAGGGGCGATTGATCCTCAAGCTTGTGGCATCGTTTTGGAAGCTTTGGTGGAGTAGTTTGCATCGGCGAATGAGGTTTTGCGAAATCAGTGAGTGAGAACGCGGATTTCCTCTTTGAAATGGTTTAAAGGTTATTTTGGGGGTTTAAATTAAGCTTGAAACATTGGTTTAAACTCAGAAGTACAAAGAGATTTCTCCCTCGGTCATGCTTTGGCGAAATTGTTTTTATGCACTTATTTTGAAATACATGGCACATATTGTTTAAGCATGTTTTGAGTATGGTTTATACTGATTTTGATCATATATTGATGATGAATGCATTTAGAAAATGGTTCATGTAAGTATGAGGAATACTTGTTAATGCATGGGTTAGTGCATTGAAAATGGTTTTGATTGTTGCTTATAAAAACAATGAGGTACATGGTTAATAATGAATTATATTGGCAAGTGATGTGGTTTAAAATGTTATCAGATATAGTTGGCTGGCCATAGGATAAGTAGTGCACTATAAAAAGTCATCTCGGGTGTTGAGGGGTTTATGTGTACCGAATACTCCACCCGAGTACCCTAACGGTTGAGGGGTTATATGATACCGAAAACTCCCGTTAATGGATTAAGCATCTAACTGATGATTGGGTTGTGATTTTACCCGATTGTGATTGTACCTTGAATTTCGGTTGAGATGGCATGAAGTGTTGAGAGGACACATGTTGAATCCGTGTATCCGATGTAATATTTTGTAAAATGGAACTTGGTTTATGATCAATTGAAAGCCAATATAATTGATGATGAATCATGTTGATGGATTATGTTGTATAATGTTGATTTATACATGTTTACTCTTTAAGCATTGCATATGGGTTGTTATGCATGGGAAAGCTTAAATTGAGGGTTAACAAATGGGATTTTGCTGTTGATCTATGATACATGTTGCATATGGGTTAATATGCATGTTTTGGAAATGTTAAGTGCATGGTTTAGAGGGCATGATACTGTTTTGAAAGTTTTTTAAACGAAGAACTTAGTGTGAGTTGGATACCAATTTTAAATCTATTGATGGTGTTGTGTTTTGAGCACTCCTCACTAAGCCTAGTGTGTTTACGCTCTATTTATCCATCAATGCATAGAATTAAAGGTTGGAGGCAGCGAGCAAGTGAGGGGAAATCCAAGGACTCAAACTATTCAAAATTATGGTTTTGAACTAGACTAATAGTAATAAAGGCAACGGGGTTCATTGTGGTTTGGGAGAGTTATTTGCTAAACTCCTTATTTGAGCAAGTTTATAATATTATTATGATGTTGTATGAGGCTTTATATGGTTGGTTTTGGTGTAGATTTATGTTTTGAGTTTTGGATGGTTGAGTTTTTTGGAAACATGCCTCTAAAATCATGATTAAAGAATGTTGCTATGTTTTGATCAAGTTGTATTGATATTCTAGCATGGTTTGATCCCTAGATTAGTGACATACATGTTTATGACTTGTTAAGGCATGTTCGAATCCATAATTGTATGAAAAACCAGCAAAAATAAATATTCTAGGTCAGCCCGTACCGATATACGGGGCCTCGTATCGATATGGGTATGCTAAATGTTGGCATGGGATCAGTATAGGGAAGGTCGTATCGATACGGGCTTTAGCTACTGGAAATCCACTTTGTAATCGATCTCGCGTACCGATACGCCTTGGCTTCATATCGGTATGCCCTGTTGGATTGAAGCCCCGTATCGGTATGGGTGCCCCGCGTATCAATACAGGCTTTCGTTAATTCAATTAGTGTGATTCTTGAAGTTTTTCTTTCTTTCATTTTGGTCCATGATGTTCTTGAATGCAATTGTATGAGTTTGGATTACCGTTTTGAGCTAAAATCTGACAAGCATGCATGTAATCTGACTAATTGAGGATTGGTAACTTTAAATTTAAAAATGTCCTTGTAACTTTCTTTATTTGCAATTTGGTCCCTAAATTGCAAATGCACGCAATTGGATGTCAATTCGATGCCCGATTTAGTTGAGATTTCACCCGCTGCCAACATGCTCACCTTAGGATGTAATTTTGCATCTAGATTAAAGAAAAAGAAAAAAAATGGACCTAAGTTTAGTAAACTGTTTCAAGTTTTGTTTTGGCAAAACCCAATGTAGCTCGCTCAGTTCGGTCTGGTGTATAGGCCGGTTCAAGGGTGTTACAATTCAGTGGGTACTAGTACTCGAACAAATTAGGGGTACCAATACTCATACGCGTACCGATACTATTATAACATATTGGAAATCCTTGATTTTTACAAGTACTAGTACGACCAAAGGTCGTACTAATGCCTTATTCACGGTTTCCCACCATTTCCTTGAATTACAATTTTATAACACTTTGTGTGATCCCTAAAGCTTATGAAAGTCATTAGGGCTGGTTTACTAACGCGTTCATTCAATTAATAATATTTATCGGCTTCATAATCATATAAATCGAGTATTTACCCCTTAAGCATAACTCCCATCAATCATGTCAATCTATTCGAACAAGCATACAAAGTATCACATTATCTCAATAAATCAGACAATCATCAAATAATCATACGAGCATCTCAAACGACCCTACATTGTTTCTAAAGCCTCTATGAGTCCCAACATATCCATAACATCATCATGCATTACATAAATATTAAGTCTCATACTACCGGTCTTTATACATGCATATTCATCATCTACCTATTTTGAAACCACTAACAAGCAAGGCAATTATACTTATGATCTCATGAAGCATTAGGAGTTCGAGGTGTACTAACCTTAAGCCATTATCGTTAAAATCCTCATCTGAGCTTCTTGAATATTCCACTTGATCTAATATCTGATCTCGAATAATCCTCGTATATCAATTAATAACATAAGTAGCATTTAATCACATACTTTAATGAATTCAAAGGGTCTAATGCGTAAAAATAGCTTACTGGTTTCAAATTTGGCGAGACAGACTACGCCAACTAACTCAGAATGTTGAGAAGCCCCCAAGTAGGGTCCCCCAAGAAAAAAGTCAATGTTGGTAAATAGTGGCAACAACGGCTAATGACGATGGCTCAACTTGGCTCGATATACCGACTTGGCAGACCTTCTTGGTTCACAAGTAAGCCGGCTCATTGGGTCGCAGCTCGACTCAAAAGGTCAACTCAAATGGCTGGCCCAACAACTCGGGCACGGCTTGTTATAACAGCATGGCTAGCTGGATGTTGCCCATGCACAGACGGCAGTGCGTGCGGCGTCTTCTGGTAGCCGGATGGTAGTTGCAAGGCCCTATTCTGACTCCCTCGATGTTGGTGAGCATAATGGTGGCCTCGGTTTCCCAATTTGAGCACTCTAATATCTTCAACTGGAAAATTTGAATACTACTTTCTCTCACCCCATTTGATAGCAGCTCTGATGGCGACGCTGTTGGTACCGGCAAACTCGTCTCGACGAGATGAACACAATGACAGTAGAGGTGTTAAAAACGGACGATTGTATCTCTGTAGGTCAGATTTTGAATCTTCTTCCCTAAATTTCCTCTCATTTTTCTCTTCTTACTCTCTCATCTACTTTTCACTTTTTCTCTCTTTCTTTCTCTTTTATCCTCTCTTCCCCCACTTTTCAACCACCCACACATATTTAAATTTCAAACACCACCACCAACAACATCTATTCTCCCAACTAGGATAAAGCCCATATTTAATTTTCTTAATTGGGCTCCTAACATAAAGGCCCAATACCTGGGTCTGAGACCCGATTCGCTAACCCAGAGCTCGGGTCATTACATATCGCCCTATCTCGAAGATTATATAGAAGTATCCATGAGAGCTTTGGACATTGTGGGTAATAGAAAAAGAAAGAGAGAGTTTAACATGTTTGGGACATGTTCAAACACAAATAAAGAGCTTCTCGAGAAACTTTTTGCTGGAGTTGACTAGATAAGCCTAGAGATCTGAGGGACCAAGGGTGTGGAGCCATCGTTTGTGAAGTATTCCTTGAACTGGGTTTCTATCCTTTTTCTATCACTATTTCATTTCCCATTTTCAATTCTCTAATTTTAAAAAGAAAGGTTTTATAGTTGGCGGGAGGAAACTTAATTGGATAAAAAAATAACGCAAAGATTGGTCTGAATTCTTTTGGCATCTTTTTGACCAAAGTTCCTATTCTGGTTTAAAGTTCAGTCTTTATCTTTGATCTGGTTAATGACGAGTGTTGTATGGTAGCGGATGATCATGTTGGTGGTCATCCTTAGCCTGAATGATGTGTTTTACTCATGTCATCTTCGTTTGGAGGAAGGTTAGAATGATGGCAATGTCTTATTTTCCTTCCCTAAGGATCATCTCATTTTCCATGATTTCAGCTATGGCAACATTTCATCTTTGTTGCTTTCTTTTGGTCTATGGTGTTTTTTGTTTTGCTCTCCCTCTCTTGGTTAAGGGTACTCACCTCATGTTCGTGGTTGACCCCAACCTTTCATTTCCGCTTGATCACAATCTGGCACCCTCAGTACTTCTGATGACACGATCTTTTACTCTCACGAGAAAAGAAGTCTGCCTCTGAGTGGAGCTCTCGCAAAGATGCCACCTGATTGAGCCTTTGATTGACTCATGTGCTTGCGTTTTCTTATTTATTATTGGGAGGCTTGTTCGATCAACTGTGTGGCTAAGAGGGGTGAATTGGTTTTTGAGTGATTGGTGTGGAAGCAATGGAAAATAAAACTTGACATGATGATTTAAAGTGGTTCGAGCTTCTAACCAAGCTCTACGTCCACTACCTTAGCTTCCCACTAAAGATTTTCCCAAATTTACTAAGAATTTCTTCCCTTTTTCTAGGCTCAAAAGGAAAACTTTACACACTCAAAGCTTCTACCCCAAAGCTTTGAGCAAATCCTCTTTTACAAGAGAAAATATTTAAGCAAACTAGAAAACCCTCTAAGGTACAAAGTTTGCACAATTAAGATCACTCACCCAAATCCTAACACTTGAGCATATATGACAATTAAGCTCACAAGTGTGTTCTAATGAAGACATTGACAATTAAATCACTAAAACACTTTTTCTATACATTGAATGTTGGTTTGATGATTCTTGTTCTTCCATAGATGCATGGAGCTGCCTTTTAAACCCTCTAATAACTTCATGACTGTTAATAGCCATTGGGGTTGTTAAGAGCCGTTGGGGACTTCAATTCAAGCCATAAATGCAGTTCTGGAGCAGGGCGTATCGGTACCCGAGAGATGGTATCGGTACGCTACCTAAAAAAGAAAGAGCCATTGAGCATTTAATACAAAGGGTATTGGTACAGATACATGCGTATCGATACAGACCTATTCCTATCAGTTCGTTTGAAATTGTACTGATACAAAATTTGTCTACTGGAATTTCGAAATCTTTGGGGATAAAAAACCGTATCGGTACACTTAAGTTTGTATTGATACGAGCATTATGGGTATCGTTACGGGTCAAACCGTATCGGTACACTATGTCTGTTTTTGACACTTTGGCTATTTAAAATCATTTAAAAGCATGTCAAAAACCTTTGAAATCATTTCAAACATATTTTTCAAGTTTATAGACTTTTGAAATATTTTTACAAATTAGTTTAAGTCCAAAAACATATTTTTCAAACAATGAGTCTTTGATAAAAATTTGTTTTAACAAAATTTGTTTTGGAGCTACCTCCAAGTTCACATTTTTGAAAATCTTTGTTAAACAAATTCTTTTTGAGGTCATCAATTTCCCTTTGATGATCCTCTTGAACTTTTAAAAGCAAGTTTTGTAAATTCAAATTCTTTTTCTCAAAAGCTTCAAACCTTGTTTCAAGTTCGAGATTGGTTTTAGAAAGCAATTCATTTTCGGTTTTCAATTTTGAAAGCAAGTTTTTTTTTCAAAAATAAAGCCTTGAATTCCAAAACCAACTCATCATAGGCTTCTTGTAACTCATCAAAAGTATAAGAATTTGAACAAGATGAGTTAGAAGTTACCCTTGAATCTTCTTCGATGGCCATGAGACAAAGGTAAGCTACTTCATTTTCGGTGGAGTCCTCTTCATCACTCCATGTAGCCATATATGCATTTTTGTTATAGCTTGATCCCTTCTTGTTGAATCAAGGGAAATCGTACTTGGTATGCCCCAGCTTCTTACACTCAAAGCAAATGATGGGATCTTTCCTTTTTACTCTTGATTCATGCCTTGATTCTTCATTTTGGCACTTCATGAATCTGGAAAATTTCTTGAAGAGCTTGGCCATCTTTTATTTTTCACTATCCTCTTCATTGGAATCTTCTTGTTGGCTTGTAGAGGATTTGAGAGCAAAAACATTCACGTTAATGCCTTGCTCGATCATCTTCTTCTTTTCCTTCTTCTTCTCCTTTTCTTTTCCTTTCTTCATGATTTCATGAGTGAGAAGAGACCCCATGAAAGCATCGAGCTTTAAGGACTTGAGATCTTTGGCTTCGATAATGGTGGACTTCTTCGAGTCCTATGACTCGAGAAGAGAGTAGATAAGCTTTCGAAAAAGCTTGTCTTTTAGAATGATTTCTTTATAGCCCTTAAGTCCATTGAGAATGATAGAGAATTTATCGAACATCTTGGCGATGTCCTCATCCAGTTCCATTTTGAAGTTCTCATAGCTCAAGTTGAGGAGCCCAATCTTGGTCTCCTTGACATTGTTGGTGCCCTCATGGGTAACTTCAAGCTTGTCCCAAATCTCCTTGACACTATCACAAGAAGAGACTTTGACATATTCTTTCGGGCCAAGTGCACAAAAGAGAATGTACAAGGCCTTCGCGTTTAGCTCCATCTTCTTGCGATCATCCGCACTACATTTTGCCTGCTTCTTTAAGGGATGAACAAGCCACCAAGGACGATATCCCAAAGACGGTAATCTTTGGCTCTCATGAAGTACATCATCATATTCTTCCAATAGGCGTCGTTGGCACCGTCGAAGTAAGAAGGCTTGTTGATGGATTGCGCCATGAACTTCAGTTGATGTAGAATGGTTGAGCACCTCTAGGATCGACTCTTGGAAGTTAATTCGATGAAAAAATAAAGATTTGATACCAATTGTTGAGAGGCTCGTTAGATCAACCATGTGGCCAAGAGAGGGTGAATTGGTTTTTGAGTGATTGGTGTGGAAGCAATGGAACTTGACACGATGATTTAAAGTGGTTCAAGCTTCTAACCAAACTCTACATCCACTACCTTAGCTTCCCACTAAAGATTTTCCCAAATTCACTAAGAATGTCTTCCCTTTTTCTAGGCTCAAAAGGAAACCTTTACACACTCAATTCTTCTACCCCAAAGCTTTGAGCAAACCCTCTTTTACAAGAGAAAATATTTAAGCAAACTAGAAAACCCTATAAGGTACAATGTTTGCACAATTAAGGTCACTCACCCAAATCCTAACACTTGAGTATATATGACAATTAAGCTCACAAGTGTATTCTAATGAAGAAATTAACAATTAAAGCACTAAAACACTTTTTCTATACATTGAATGTTGGCTTGATGATTCTTTTTCTTCCATGGATGCTTAGAGGTGTCTTTTAAACCCTCTAATAACTTCATGGTCGTTACTAGCCGTTGGAGGTAGTTAAGAGCTGTTGGGGACTTCAATTCCAACCATAAATACAGTTTTGGAGCAGGGTGTATCGGTATACGGGTGTTGATATCAGTACGCTACCTAAAGAAGAAAGAGTCATTGAGCATTTAATACAAAAGGGTATCGGTACGAACCCATTCATATCGGTATGTTTGAAACCGTACCGTAACATAATTTATCTACTAGAATTTGGAAATCTTTGGGGATGAAAAATCGTATCGGTACACTTAAGTCCGTATCGATACGGACACTATAGGTATCGGTGCGTGTCAAACCGTATCGGTACACAATACCTTTTTTGACGCTTTGGCTATTTAAAATCATTTAAAAGTATGTCAAAACCTTTGAAATCATTTCAATATTTTTCAAGTTTATGGAATTTTGAAATATTTTTGCAAATTAGTTTAAGTCCAAAAACTTTTTTCTTTAAGTTATATCAAAATCAAATATCTCAACATTTATGTTGATATCTATTTTTGTTCCTAATTTTTCTGGTTTTTGTTGTCTTGCGACGTTTGTTTTCTGTTTTCCCTTTTTTAGAAGGTGATTCTATCACCTTTTTGGTTGGTTTGTTTGTTTGGTATCCCTTTGTTGTTGTTCGTGTTTTTCCTTGAATGAATATTGTCTCTTTATTGTAAAAAAAAAAACTTTCTCCTGCGTTTTCCGCCTAATTTTGGACGGATTACCATTTATACAGTAGGAAAGAAAATCTCATCCCTTCATATTTTCCTCCCCTCTAACTTTCTCTTGTATCAAGCATCTTAAAATTTATTTTCCTTTCACTTTTCTGTTCTCTTTACTTTTCTTTCCAGTTTTTTTGCAAAACCAAGCATAACCTAAGAGCGAAGAACAAATACTACCATGTAATTACACCTGAATAACAAGATGACACACATATTTTAGGTTATATTAAAAAAATCTTTGAAAATATAGATTGTCCCAATGATTAAGTGATATTAATATTTAGGAATATACACAAAATTTTATGTCCAATGGTAAGTGTTTTTTAAAACAATATAATAAAATTTATATGAGTATAAAATTATATCATCAATAAATAACAAGATACCAATAAAATACTTAAACAATATGAAAATTTAAAATTTAAAGTACTCAACCGTACCCTTTCACCCTTCGGATCCATGTCGGTACCTTTACTCTCACTGACTTTATTGATTAATACATTTTTCTGGGTAACATTAAAATAACTGGATCTTACCAAGGAATATTTGGTTTAGTCGGACGAGATGTTAGGTATTTTAAATAAGGTCAGATATTTGAACCCTGACGTTATGAATAGAGAAAATGAGTTGGGAGAGTCACCCTATACTAAACCTCTGCAAAACCCGATTTAGATTGGCCGGTCAATGAGTTGATATAGATATCAATAGTTAAAATTAAAAAAATAACCGGGCCTTCATAAAGCAAGCCAATGACTAACCTGAGCTCTCAGTCTGTTAATTAACTCAGCCCTTTAGGTTTTATCAATTTTCGTATAAATAAGAGAGGAAAAGAGTATTACTATGTGCCTCGTTAAAAAATATTCTTAACTTAAATGGAGGAAAAAGAGTATTTATTGTAGCACTTACATAGAGGAACTAACAAACGGAACACGACTCGAAACAAAAACGAAGACAAAACGACAACCCGATATCACGTAATCCTTTGCCCCCATTGCATGCTGAACTAAGTCGACCACCTCCCTGGGTGGCACAACAAAAACACGTTCACCCAAAGGTGAACCTCGGATAATAGCCTCAAGCCTATCCACAAAACCATTAGCACTCCGGCAAATCCGTTGAACTCGCACCTCTCAATAGCGGCCAAGCAAGTCCCGGATGCTAGCCACAAGTGAGCACCTATTGAGAGCCTTCGATAACCCATTTAAAATATTCACAATCGTTGAGTTATCCGATTCTACAACCATCTTCTGCACCCCCATTACAAGTAGGAGTGTTCATAAAAACTTGAACCGATATATCGTATTAAAAAATTGAAAAAATCAAACTAAATAATAATTAACCCTACCGATAAAAATTAGTTAAAATAGTATGGTAACCGTACCGGTAAAAGTAGCGGTTAAACGGGACGAGAACGATTACGATTTTTTGCTAAACGGTTAATCGAAAAAATTGATAAGAAATTTTAAAATTAATTTTATATTAATGTTAAATTATTAATTATTATTAATATATGTGTCATTATCATACTTAAATTATATTTTATAATGATATTAAATTATTAGTAATAATCAAACGTGCAGTATACGTCTATTCAAACGTGCATTTATTTTAGTATTGAAATATAGTGGGATATGTGTTGCATCCTTTTGTTTTTATTGGGTTTCCAATGTGGTTGCAGGCAGTTTGTGTCATGGGCATGCTATTGTGATCGTGAAATAAAATAGATTTGGAGTACTTTTTTTTTTCTTTCGGTGTTCTTGTCTCGATTTGAGTTGGCTCAAATGATGAAGAGAATGATATCACATTATTGATTATACAAATAATTGTGTAATTGATATAAATTATTGATTATTACTAATATTTCTATAATTAATATAATTCTATTTTTCACTTTTAATTGGTTTAAGCTTTGAAGACTTTTTAAATATAAATATTAGAGATTTTATTTGGTTGATTTTTTTAAATTATTAAATTTAGTGGTAATAAATATATAAAACGATTCATGGTTAATCGGGTAATCGTACCGAATAAACCGGTTAACCGTTTAAGCAGTAATCGATTTAAACGGAACAGTAACGGTTTATCAAAATATCGAACTGAAACTTCTGATAACCATACCGATAAGCCGTGTCGATACGGTTAACTGTCCATGAACACTTCTCATTCCAAGCGTTAATGAAGCCATCATGGACCGCCCACACCTCGGCCGTAACACCGTGCAAGACCCTATGCTGCGGGCAAATCCAATCAACCACTCACCTCTATCATTCCGATGCACCCCCAACTGCTGCCATATTCCGGCTCTCCTCACGGCCCCATCTACATTGGCTTTAACCCAATCAAGAGCCGGGGCTTGCCGACTGACCACGGCCGGCCACACCATATTCCTCACCTGATTAGATTCGGAAGTGGCAATTATATCATCCCTGATTCTACAGCAAGCATACAGAAGGTTTTATCAATTTGACATACCGAAGTTATAGTATTTTTATCAATGTGTTTGCTCTTAGATTTTGGTTTGATGTTCGAACTACCTTGGAAATATTAATTATGTTTGGTCAAACGAAAATTATCAAATTAATCAAAATTATTTCAGTTTAGTTAATTTATACTTAATAAATATAGATTCAACCAACAATTATAAGTCACTAGATCTTTTAAGCAAGATTAAAAAATCTTAGATAAATGAAGAAAATTAAATTGGAAGGATTACCGAATAATGTATTTTTACGGAACCTATTTCAAATTAATTCAAAGTTCAATTTAATTATCAATCGAACTGATTAATTGAACATTTTGATCCATAACACTAAGTATAATTTGGCACACAAAAAACAAACACACCATTTTTGGTGTACGTTGGAGGATGCTTCTCAATCCTTAGAAAGCAAAATATTTCAACCGACTAAAAATATGGATTTATTTTAATTGGGGGACTATTTATGTAGTTTAACCTAAATTTTGTAATAGAACAAAGAAAAATGGATTAGAGAACGAGTCCATCACATAGTCTGCCCTTGTGATCTTTGCCAATGGACTTTTTCGAATCTAAAAGAACGTAGAAGGGTATTTACGTCATATCAGAATTAAACAAAGGAAAGTCCCAACATCTCGCTTCCGATCTTGAATATTTGCTTTGAAGTTTCAACAAGTTTGATTCTTTACTCATTCCCTGTACAGATTTGCGATCAAATTTCATCTATTCTCCCTTGTAAGTCCCCTTTTTTTTCTCTTTTGTATCGTTAATTTTTCTATATTTTCCTTCCATTATCAATCTTAGAAATGATCAAATCTGTTTGCAACTGGGTTTCTTGAGAATTGAATTATATGGGGATTTTAGTTTTTGGGTTTCATGGTTACCAATTTAATATATAGCTCAAAGATAGGTTCTTTAGTGCTGGAAACACTGAAAAAAAGGAGAAATTTTTGTTGTTTATTGATTTTATTTTGTCTGCAACTTTGATTTTAATTATTCTGGTTTTTATTGAATTAATTAGTATCAACTGCTAAATTTTATGTTTATTAAGCTAGGTTCTTTGGATTTAGATGTTAAGTGATGATCTGGTTGTGTGCTTTCTAAGAATAACATAGTTTCGTGTTCGTTGTTGCATTTAGTAGTGAATATTATTTATGTTTATTTCTTTGATTCTTTTGTAACTTCTTTATTTGATATCTGAATGAGCAAATTTGTGTATTTTTTTTGTGTTTAGACGAATATCTCCAAAGGATCCTAAGAGATAGCTGAGTGTTTAACTATTATGTCGTCCAGGCGTCATGTTCGTTACAGTCATTTAGCTGTTGACGAAGACAATGATTATGCTGGTGGAAGGTGTTACGACCCGAGGTTTGATTATGCACCGAAAGCCTTCGATAGAGTACCATGGAAGTCCATTGCCCTTGCATTTTTTCTGCTTTGTCTAGGGTGCTTGCTTCTTTTTCTTTCGTTTTTCATCTTCACTGGGCATATGGGACGAGAGCAATCGCAGGCGTATGGCCTCTTAGTCCTTGGCATTCTTACTTTCCTTCCAGGTACACCTTTTAGTCCTCGGAATTTTTTCTTTCCAGTTACACAGCTGATTCAACAAAAAATGTTTTTAACTGAATGGTGTAGACAGTATGTGCTACGGATGAAAGGGGGATTTGTTTAACAATTTAATGCATATTTCATAGTTATGGTTAACTTGTTTCTGTAGTTCTAGATTGTTAATGATATTTTGTCCAATAATGGTGGCATTAGTCCGGGTTCTCGGATGTGGAAGTTGCTTATCGTCATTGGATCATAGTTGAATGCTGTAGCATAGAGCTTGTTCTGAAATCATTGCTTTAATTGTTTCATGTATGCTAAAACATAAGACTCGCGACAGTATTCATCCTTGCAGTTATAGATGGTTTCATTATGACCATTAATTCGGGAAGTGATAATAGGATAACTCGATATGCATTTAATCAAACGCAACTTATTTCATAACAACCTTGATTGAAACAAACATTCCTGCAATAGGGCATTACACACCAAGTAGTGCATGACGATTACAACCGTGGCATTGGCTTTGCAGGTGAAGCTTTTATTGAATAACTGATAGACCATCTTTCTGATGTCTCTTTGCAAGCCTCTTTAACAATCTGCTTTGATGTTATCTTTAGCTTTTGTTCAAACTCCGAAAGAGCTCAACTGACACTGTTTTTCTTTTATCGTAATATGTATGCTGCAGGTTTTTATGAGACTCGGATAGCTTATTATTCTTGGAGGGGTGCTGAAGGATACACCTTTGCTTCCATTCCTGATTATTAGTACGTGTGATGTTGTTCGTCCTGTCGATTCATTCCCCTCCCTCTGCTGCCTCTTTAATTGAACTTGTTTAAAGCAACCTTACGATGCTGTAAATTCTTTAATTTTGGATGCAATCGATTTGTTACTTGAAGCAAAACCAGGCAGAAAACTCTTCCTTAGAAGACAGGTTTGTCATACATAGACTCGGCCTCAACAGACTTGCCCCATACTCCAGGACCAATAGATATTATTTAAGTCGGTTCGACTCGAATGACTGCTTAGTTTAATTTTATTTTAGACAGTAATAGTTTTTAGTGAACAATTTAAAGTGTACCAGTAATGGATATTAGTTTAATTTTGGTTGATTTATGTCTCAAATTTGATTTCGGATAACCCTTCCCCCTTTCCCCTCTATCTTCTTTCTATGAAAAAGAAATACTTAATGCTAATAAAGGAACTATAAAAATGCATTTTAAAATTAGAGTACATTATACAAGATATTACTGAATTTTAGGCATTATATTGCTTATACTATTGAACTTTCATATACTTTAGTTATATTACTAAACTTTGTTTAATTATATTATTGGGCCGTTAACTCACAATATTGTCCTGTTTTGATTGTTTTGATGCCCAAAATATTTTGTCGTTTTGGTGTAGATATTTTATAAAGAAAAAAAACTTTGATACACATTAGTTGTAGGATTAAGAGTTTAGTTTAGAATTTAAAGTTTAATTTTTAAGCTAATAATTTAAAACTTGAATTTTATAGTGTACATATACAAATTTATTTATTTTACACATTGCATTAAAATTTTACCCATGCCCGTGTTTTATTGATGAAAAATCAAGAAAATATATGTAGGTGCAAGGAAATTGGTTATATCGTGATGCGAGTAAAAAGATAAAAAAATATGTGTAAAAATTAAATTATATAAAATTCTATCAATAATGATCATCGATTAAAATATATAACTTTTTTTATACAATTGATCAAAATTTATACCTAAATCTTATTAAACACGATTTTAAATCCTTGAAATTATGATATTTAGTTATTTATTTAAAAATTATAAAAAAAAAAACAAAAAAAACCAAAAAAACGAAAAGTATTATTAAAAGCATATAGCATTGGAACAAATTTATGTCCATTATTTTACAATTTATGTATCAATCAAAAATAAATATTTGTCGCATCAATACCACGTCATCCAAATTGAAACCAACGATCATCGCGTCGATGCCACATCCTCCCAAGGAAATAAATATTCTAACGTGTATATAGATGATTTTAAAATAAAATAAACTGTTTAGTTATTCTTCTTTCCTTCGTTTCTTAGTCTGTACTTTCAAGTTGAAAACTTTTTTAACAAAATCTAAGAAAACACCGTTCGAACACATTCCTTAAAGTTGTCTTCTCCGATCGAATTCCACACTAAACAAAGCCAAAGACGAGCCGATTCCGATCCAATCAAGTGGTTTTACACCTACTTTTAATGATTTTTTAGCCGCTGTAATTTGCTTGATTTTGATTGTCTGTTCTGATTTTGTTTGTTTGTTTCGGATTTAAGGAAGAAAAGAATGGATGGATCGGGAGGAAGTGGAGAGGACTGTGTACTATTACCTAATTACAAGGTTGGAAGAAGGATCGGAATCGGTGCGTTTGGAAAGGTTAAAATTGCTCGACATGTATTGACTGGTCAGATGGTTGCTATCAAGATTCTTAATCGCAGAGAAATTAAGATATGGAGGAAAAAGGTATATATATATATATATATTTCAAAAATAAAGTAAAAATTGTGAATGAATGTTTATTCGCGCCTTTTTTGTGTTTACTATTTATTATTAGTTTGCTCAATGCTCACATGATTTAGATTTCTCTGAATCTTTTTTTGAAATTTGCTTTAGTATTATGTTTGAAACGTGAAATTGCAAATTCGTTGCTCAATTTAGTTTGTTAAGTAAGTTTTGAGAATGAAATACTTATATTAACTATAAATTAGGTAAGATACACTCATATTATGAGTACATATTCAATTTGATGCAGTAGCAAGAGAGATTAAAATCTTGAAATTGTTGATGCACCCTCACATCACACGAGTCTACGAGGTCGTCGAGACGACAACTAGCATTTTTATGGTCATGGAATATGTCGAATCAGGAAAACTCTACGATTATATGGATGGGAAAAGACTGCTGGAGGAGGACGAGGCTCGCCTTATCTTTCAGCAGATAATTTCTGGAGTGGAGTACTGCCACAGAAATATGATGGTCCATCGTGACCTTAAGCTTGAAAATATACTTTTCGACTCCAAATGTAATGCTGTGAAGATTGCCGATTTCGGGTTCGGCAACGTAATGAGAGATGGTCATTTCTTGAAAACAAGTTGTGGCAGCCCAAACTATGCCGCCCCGGAGGTGGGAGTTTGTGAATTAGAAAATCAAAGATGGATTCCTTATATGTTATGATGTCATTTTCTAACTGTGTGGATCTCTATTGTTATAGGTTATTTCTGGTGAACTATACGCCGGGCCAAAAGTGGATGTATGGAGCTGTGGTGTTATATTGTATATTATTCTCTGTGGCAGCTTTCCTTTCTACGATGACAACTTTCCCATCCTGTTTAGGAAAATTAAGGCAAGTGATATCAAATTTTCATTTTCTTTGATTTCATATTTATCTGCTCATCTGATCTTCTCTTTGTTCTCATTGTTATATCTCGTTCGACCCTATTTTCTACCTGCTTAAATCCTGATATTGGAATTTGCATTTTTTGTCCTGCAGAGAGGAGTATACAATACTCCAAGTCATTTATCTGCCGGTGCTAGAGGTTTGATCTCGGGGATGCTCTTAGTCGATCCAATGAGGAGAATGACCATTCCCAATATCCGCCGGCACCCATGGTTTCAAGCACATCTTCCAAGATATTTAGCTGTTCCCCCATCAGATACAATGCAACAAGCTAGAAAGGTCAATACCATTTGTAAACAGGCTTGTACTGCTATTTTAGCACTTGTTAATGTCACATGCTTGTTACTGATTGAAACATGGTTTCAGATGAATGAGAAGATCCTTCAAGAAGTCGTTAGGCTGGGATTTGAATGGAACCATTTGGTCGAATCTCTTCGCAACCGAGTTCAAAATGAGGTTTGAACTTCTCAAACTCTCTTTTTTAGGCATGAATTCGGGTAGTTTCTTAATGCATTATGTTCCAGGGAACTGTTGTTTACTACTTACTATTGGACAAGTACAATTCCCTCCAAGTCTCCAGGGGCTATCTTGGAGCTGAGTTTCAAGAAACCATGGTGCACTTCGATTTGCACTTTTGTTTTCATAGAGTTGCAGACTTCCATACAGAGTTGGAATTTCTTATTGATTTTCTGAATCCATTTTCAGGAATACGACTTCAACGACCTCCATCTAATGGAACTTACTGTTAGACACCACCTTTCGGTACACGCTGCATATGAAGCAATGGCTGTAAGAGGCCCCGAGAGGAGATGGGCACTCGGACTCGAGGTTTAGTTTGTCGATTTTTACAATGATAGTAGTTTCATGCACCAATGTTTGTTGACAACTTGACATTGCATTAATGTTTCTTAATTTTTACAGTCTGAAGCCCGTCCACGTGTAATCGTGATGGAAGTTCTGAAAGCACTGCACGAAGTGAGTGTGCGTTGGAAGAATATAGGGCATTACAACATGAAGTGTAGGTGGCCTCCTGGTCCTAATGATGAAGAGAATGTTGTAAAGTTTGAAGTGCAGGTAATATATGATTTTATAATGGGTCTGCTTTGTTGTAGTTTACTGAATGATAAACATTTTGCTTGCTGTGTGTGTTGTGGATGGGGGCAGCTTTACAAAAGTCGAGAGGAGAAGTATCTGCTGGATCTTCAGAGGGTTCAGGTGTCACAATTTCTCTTCTTTGATCTCTGTGCTAAATTCCTTGAACAGCTCCGGGTCTTTTAAAATCACAACCCTATTTTCTCTTATTATTAGTTATAATTAATAACCAAAACCAAACTTTAAATAACTTTTTTTCCTGCCATTAAATCAAAGACATTATTATTATTATATTTTCTAAAATCAATTAACTATTTAATTGAGATTCTAGTCTTAATTGACGTTGTGAATGGAAAAAAATAAGTTCGGAGGGTTACTCTCATAATCGGCCTATGCAATATGTCACGTCCGTAAATTCACACAAACTAGGACGTGCGGCCTTGGGTGCTTGCTGGGCGGACTAGCAACCAAGTAAGCCTAAACTGATCGAAGCTAGAATGCTTGGATCGTCGCGGAAACGAAAAGAACAAAGAAAGGAAATGGCTAGCAAAGAAGACCGAGGGAAATGAGTGAATGCTCAATGTATTACTCAAATCAGAAGTGATGAAATGAGGTGGGGGTGAGCCTCTATTTATACTTGAAGCCCCTTACATCCAACGGCTAAGATGAAAGTAAATCAACGGACAAGATTAAAGCTATACAATAATATCCCTTGATCCTAGCTATTTGGATCAAACTTGCCAAAGATAAGGGATTATAATAGATATGGAAATATTCAAGGTGATAAGGCTTGTTGACTTGTGATACTTGCCATATCTGATGGCTCTTCAACCCCAAGTGATGGGCTAGCTCGGATGGGTGCTGGCAAGCCCAAAATAGCGTGGAGGGCCTCCTCAGCTGCCTGGTGTGCATTGGGCTCGGACCCTAGGGTGCGGGCCGTGACAATCTCCCCACTGGTTCTGGCGACGCCCTCGTCGCCCGACTGGTATGGTAGTGCTCTACTTGGTTCTTGAATTGCCAAAGGGCCTCGGCTGGTTCCCAACTTCCTTCACTGTCGAGAAGTCCCTTCCATTGAACAAAGTACTCGTGCCTTGGCCGGTAGTTTTGCCGTTGAATGACTCTCTCTGCTTGGATCTCTCGAACCTCGTTCTCATAGGAGACCTTCACTCCGACTGGTGCTCGGTGTGACTTGCCTCGATCCGGATCTAACTCATCTCGATGGTAGGGCTTGAGTTGACTGACATGGAACACTGGATGAGTTCGGATGGCAACTCCAATCTGTAGGCCATGGTGCCTACTCGCTTTACAACTTCGAATGGACCCTCGTATCTCCGCACAAGACCCCTGTGCATGTTCTTGTCGCGGAAGATCCCGGTGATTTTGGCAAGGACTTGATCACCAACTTGGAAGTTCACGTCCCTACGCTTTCGATCTGCCCACTTCTTGGTCCGCTTCTCTACCTTGTGTAAACAAGCTCGGGCTAAGTCGTGATTCTCTTGCCACTCCTTGGCAAACTTGTGTACTGCTGGATTAGGCCCCTCATACTTGGTAGCAACCGCGTTGGGTGTAAGCGGTTGTTGCCCCATCACGATCTCAAACGGACTTTAGTTTGTCGCCTCGCTCCGTTGCAAGTTGTAGGAAAATTGGGCCACATCTAACAACTTTGGCCAGTCGCGTTGTGTGGCACTCACATAGTGCCTCAAATAGATCTCCAACGAAGCATTCACTCGCTCGGTTTGCCCGTCGGTCTGTGGGTGGAAACTAGTTGAGAAGTTCAAACTTGATCTCAATAGCTTGAACAATTTGGTCCAAAACTTCCCTGTGAACCGCGAGTCTCGGTCACTGATGATTGTCTTTGGTACTCCCCAAAGCTTCACCACGTGCTTGAGGAAAAGACGGGTTGCCTCCTCTGCTGGGCATGCCTTAGACGCTGGAATAAACGTCTCGTACTTCGAAAACCTGTCAACAACAACCATAATAGTAGACAGACCATCAGTGCTAGGCAATTCGACTATAAAATCCATAGAAAGACTCTCCCATGGTCACTCGAAAATGGGCAATGGATGCAACAATCCCGCTGGTTTCTTCATCTCCATCTTATCCTGTTGGCACACAAGACAAGTCCTCACATAGGCTTCAACAGCCTTGCCCATGTGTGGCCAGTAGTAGTGCTCGCTGATTAGTGTCATGGTCCGATTCATCCCTGGATGTCCGGCCCACTTGGAGTCATGACACTCCTTTATGAGCCCCTTGCGCAGTTCTCCAAACTGAGGCACGTAGAGACGGTGTCCTTTGGAATAAAGCAAGTCCCCCTCGAGCCAAAACCTTCTGGTTTTCCCTTCTTTGGCATACTCGATCAACATTTTGGCCGTTGGGTCATGTGACAACCCCTCCTTGATACGCTCCAACAACTGTCCCTTCGGCAAGCTAACAATCTCTATGTTGTACCTTCGGCTTAAGGCATCGGCAACGAAATTCACTTTTCCGGGCTTGTATTCCATGGTAAAATCGAACTCTGCAAGGAATTCCTGCCAACGAGCCTGCTTGGGAGACAATTTCTTCTGGGTCAGAAAATAACTATTGGCAATATTATCAGTGAATACTACAAACCTCGACCCAAGTATGTGGTGATGCCAAGTACGCAAGCAATGCACTACTGCTGTCATCTCCTTCTTATGGACCGTGTATCTTCTCTCGGTCTCATTGAGCTTCCAGCTCTCATATGCAACCGAATGTCCCTCTTGCATCAGGACCCCACCAATGGCAACGTCGGATGCATCGGTGTAAATCTCGAAAGGCTTGGTGTGATCCAGCAACACCAACACTGGCTTATTCGCTATGGCCTTTTTCAGTCCCTCAAAGGCTTCTTGGCACTCGTTGCTCCAGTCTCACCCCTTGTCATTCTTCAATAGCTCGGTCAATGGTGTGGCGATCTTGGAGTAACCCTTGACGAACTTTCGGTAGTAATTGGCTAGCCCCAGGCAGGATCTCAACTCTGTCACCTTGGTTGGCGGCTCCCAATCTGAGATGGCTTGAATTTTGGCCCCATCCATCCGGATCTTGCCACCTCCAACTATGTGGCCTAGAAAATGGACCTCCATCTGAGCAAACAAGCACTTCTCCTCTTTGACATAGAGCTTGTTTTCTCGCAAGACCTCGAACATCTGTCTCAAGTGTTCCACATGCTCCCCAAGGCTCTTGCTATAGATGACAATATCATCAAGGTAAACTACAACGAATTGATCAAGGAAAGGCTGTAGTACCTTATTCATCAGGGTGCAGAAGGTGGCGGGAGCATTCGTGAGGCCAAATGGCATCACAAGAAATTCATACGAACCGTAGCGTGTTACACAAGTTGTCTTCGGCTTGTCTCCTTCTGCAATCCTCACTTGCCAATATCCGGACCGCAAATCCAACTTGGTTAACCATCTTGCACCACCAAGTTGATCGAACAAGTCTGCTATGAGCGGGATCGGGTACTTGTTTTTTACAGTGAGCTTGTTCAAAGCCCGATAGTCGATGCACATTCGAGGAGTTCCATCATGTTTCTTCTGAAAGAGCACTGGAGAGCCATAGGGTGCCTTTGATGGTCGTATATAGCCTGCATCGAGGAGTTCCTTCAATTGTCTGCGTAACTCCTCTAGTTCTGGCGGAGCCATTCGGTAAGGGGCTCTAGCGGGTGGCTCCGCGTTCGGCTCAAGCTCAATCTTATGGTTGACCTCCTTTTTTTGTGGAAGATTCTTAGGCAACTCGGCAGGCATCACGTCACGGAATTCTGCCAAAACTTGTCCCACTTCTGCTGGAACATCCTCGGTCATGGTAGCCTCATTGATCACCAACGTTGCTAGGTAGGTTGGCTCCTCCTTGCGAACTCCCTTGCTGAATTGGATGGCTGAAATCATCTTGGCCCCAACTCCAGCTACTCGGTTTACCGGAATAATGCATTGGCCTCTCGAATCAAGTATGCACAAGCAATCGGCAAATGGAACGGGAAACACATTAATCTTGTCAAGGAAACTAAGCCCAATGACAAAGTCAAAATCATCAAGTGGAATTACCTTGATGTTTTCCTTACCAGACCAGCCCCCAATCTTGAGTTTGACTCATTTTGCTACTCCTGCAATCGGAGCCTCCTTGGTATTCACGGTTTTGATGAACCCACTTGCCTTCTCAACATGAAGGTCAAGTTTCTTTGTGGCCTGTTCAGACATGAACAACTCTGAGGCACCGGTGTCCACTAGCGCGCTCAACTTCTGGCCAGCAATGGTGATGTCGACGAACATCAGCCCCTTCTTCTTGGAACCCTTCTTGACCTCCATGCAACTGAGGATGGAGCCAAGCTTGAGGGTCTCCTCTTGATCTTCCTTTTCTTGGATGGCAACAACTTTCTGTCTTTTTGGGCACTTACTTTTGTAGTGTGGTCCTCCACACTCAAAATATTTGAGATTTTCGTCCCCTATCTTATTCCGGTTCTATGGTTGGTTGGTTGTATAATTAGCGTTGGATTGCTTATTGGAGTTGTTCTTTGGTTTGTCTCCCCCACCATTACCTCCATTACCACGTAACTTTGGCTTTGGTTTGGTTGACTCATTTCTGTTGGCACTATGCTCCTTCAATGATTCTGCAATCGCCATGGCTTTGGAGAGTTCCTTCACGTCTCTCCGTTCTAGCTCGGTGTTCGCCCATGGCTTTAGTCCATCCATGCACTGGAAAAAAGCATTATTCTCGGATAAGTCTGGGATCTGAAGTTGAAGCTCGCTGAACTCTCGAACATAGTCTCGAAGGGTCCCGACATGCTTAAGAGCTCTAAGCTTCGATCTTGCCTCCTTCTCGGCATTGCCTGGGTAAAACTGCTCCTTCAATTCTGCTTGGAATTCAGCTCACGTTCCAACAGCAGTGCCCTCACGTTGCTCATCCGAGCACCTACGTCGCCACTACAACAGAGCAGCATCAGACAAATAAATCGAAGCAGTTGTTACCTTTTCAGTATCCCCACGATACTCATTGCCTTGAAATATTGCTCAAGTCCCCACATGAAGTTTTCCACTTCTTGAGAAGATCTGGTTCCCTTGAACGGCTTGGGCTTCGGGGCGTCGATCCTGGGCTTGGGCACAGTTGCTTCGGCCATCATGCCATTTAACATGGCAGTCTTGTAGAGAAGTAGCTCGGCACTGAGCTTCTTCACTTTTTTCATCATCTCCTCCTTCACAGCTTCAACGGCAGCTTTGATGGAGAGATCTTGGTCGTTCAACGACTCATACAGGTTCTTGAGATTCTCGTTAACTTCCTTCATGATGTCTTCCTTCATGGAATCCATCTTCTCGAACCGCTCATCGGCTTCCTTATGGGTCCCTTGAAGCTCGACAATCAACTCTTCAAGCCTGACGACCCTTTTGTCCAAGGCAACAACAATGTCCCTCGAACTCTCTCGCTTCTTCCCAGCAGCTGCAGCACGAGTCTCACGGTCAGTTGCTGGGACCTCACTGGCGTTCTGTGGTGCCATCTCTCTCGACGAAATTGTCTTTGATACCAACTGTTACGTCCGTAAATTCACACAAACTAGGACGTGCGGCCTTGGGTGCTTGCTGGGCGGACTAGCAACCAAGTAAGCCTAAACTGATCGGAGCTAGAATGCTTGGATCGTCGCAGAAACGAAAAGAACAAAAAAAGGAAATGGCTAGCAAAAAAGACCGAGAGAAATGAATGAATGCTCGATGTATTACTCAAATCAGAAGTGATGAAATGAGGTGGGGGTGAGCCTCTATTTATACTTGAAGCCCCCTACATCCAACGGCTAAGATGAAAGTAAATCAACGGACAAGATTAAAGCTATACAATAATATCCCTTGATCCTAGCTATTTGGATCAAACTTGCCAAAGATAAGGGATTACAACAGATATGGAAATATTCAAGGTGATAAGGCTTGTTGACTTGTGATACTTGTCATATCTGATGGCTCTTCAACCCCAAGTGATGTGCTAGCTCGGATGGGTGCTGGCAAGCCCAAAATAGCGTGGAGGGTCTCCTCAGCTGCCTGGTGTGCATTGGGCTCGGACCCTAGGGTGCGGGCCGTGACAAATATCAAATCTATATTAGTCGGTCAATAGGTTGGATATTGTTAGTTAAATAAAAAATATGTTTAATTAAAAGTTTTGTTAAAAATGGCCGCTTTTAAATATTATTTAGTGTATTGTTTATAAAAAAATTAATTATACACTATGTCCCTAAATTATGACTTTCTAAATTGGTTTATTTAAATTTTAAATGTTTCAATTTCATCTTCAATTTATAATCCTTATTTAAAATTGATTCTTAAATTTTTAAACATTTTAATTTTATCTTTAAATTATTGTTTATACCACACCAAATTATTATGTAATACAAATTATTGTTTACATGATAATTAACAATTTTATATTTAATGATGCATGGTATTTTTTAAATAATTATTTTAATAAATTAGCGATTTAAGGGAAAATATATGATGTATTGACAGCGGATACATTTTATTTTCACAAGTGCTCTAATTTTAAGGGTTAAAGGTCTAGTTTAGGGTTTATAATTTAGTGTTTTAAAATTTAGAGTCCATGGTTAGAATTTAAGGTTTAGAGGTTAGGTTTTAAGGTAATATGATAGAGATTTAGGTTTTTACTTATGACCCCTAAATTCTTACCCTAAACTTTAAGTTCAAACCACACTCCCTAAATTCTAAGCACATCAACCTAAACCCATAAACCTAAACCCATAAACCATTAACCCTAAACTAATTTCCTAACCACTAAAATTAAGGTGCTTGTGGAACTAAAATATTTCCACCGCTAGTATATGGTATAATTACCCAACTTTAATTAATATTATAAAAAGTAATAAAATAAATAAACGAGATATACAACGTTTCCTCATTTTGTTTTGTAGGGATATAAAATGATAGTTCGAATAACTTGAAGGTTTTAATATTTAGTCTATAAATTTTCAAGCTTGAGTCCCCTATCCAGTCTTTTAATTTTGTTTGATGCATATATATCACATATGAAAAATATAAATAAATATAAAGTAAACTACACGGAATCTTTAACATGCGTATCGAAAATACCACCGAATCATAAATCGATACTATTATAACACTAAGTTTAGAGTTTGGCTTTAATCCAAACACTCCGTCATTAATCCTATAACGGAGCGCTGTCATGGACCACCATTCCCGTTACAAAGGTGATATGAATATTATACTAAAATGATGTCGTTTTGGTATAATTTTTTTATGCTTAAAATGACCCAGAACAGTGTTATTTTGATAAGAAAAAAATTAAAAAAGGTTAACAATTATCTACCAAATTAACTTAAGATCTTAATATAATTTTAACAAATAGTTGGTTGGTTGAGACCACAAATAACGTGGTGAACTGAGTTTATCTAATAATTTTTTCCACCAAATTAACTTAAAATCTTAATATAATTCCAACACTAATAATATCTATACAATTACAGTTGAACTCAATTTTATTTATTTCGTTATATAATTTTTCTCATTTTTTATAATGTTCTTACTTCTATCTTTTTCTCTCCACTGTTTAACCATCCCAAAATTCATTCAGACCTTCGTTGGTCGTCGCCGGCCACAGTCTCCAGTGGTTAAAATTTCACAAAAAGTACACATCACCCTTATATTAGTTGTCTTCTATTTTCGTCCCCCTACACCATCGTTTGCTTTCCCATACTCAAAACTTCCCTTAAACCTTTCTCTTTTCAGTTCATACAAAATTTTTATTCTTGTCATTTCCATTAAGCTTTCCAAAATCCAAACAATTCCTTTGTCTTCAAAGAAAATGTGTGGTGGTAATATCATCACTCGTAAACGACGGCCCTTCGCGTTACTGCTTCCGACTTCTGGCTCAACTTCCCTTTCGCCAGAATCAATGGCTTTAGGTATTGTCAGAGTCAACCCTCTAGTTTCTGATCTTTGTTTTGAACATGTTTACGAACATGTGGTGCGCAAGTGGAGAGGAAAGTGAAACGACAGACAAACCTAGGGTTGTACACGAACAAAATGTTCAATAAACTGTTTGTAAACCGTTCTGTGAGAATTTCGTTTATATTTGTTTATTTATTAAACGAACGAACATAAATAAGACTTTTTGTTCGTTTAATTAAATGAATGAACACGAACAAAGAGCTTGTTCTTTCATATACGTTTGCGAACGTTCGGTAATTCGTTCATTTATGTACGTTTAAATTTTTTTCGCATATATTCATTTATACATATTATTTTTCATAATAAAAGTATTAATATATTTTAAAAATAATAAATTTATTTACGTATGTTCCTTCGTTTGTGTTTGTTTAATTCGTTTATCATTTTAACGAACGAACATGAACAAGTTATATTCCTTAACAAACGAACACGAACAAAAAATTATGTTCGTTTAGTTGTTTGTGTTTGTTCATTTGTTCGGTTAAACTTAAATGAATGAATATGAACATATCCTCGTTCATGTTTATTCGGTTCGTTTACAGGCCTAGACAAACCTATACATGATATTTTCAAAATAATAGTCAACCAAATATTTGCAGTGTAAAGATTCAAAGATCCTTTCGATAATTCCAGTTCTATACGAACTCGTTCGTAGGCAGAAAATAAAAACCATACACCAATATCGAAGAAGCAAACCCATATTGCAATCGAATTATCTTAAAGAAGAAATCGATAGTCACTTTGAGAGAAGAGTGTGAGTTTCATTTTCTCATACATTCACCGAAGAACAAATCATGAAAAGCATGTTGAGAAATTTGGGTGATGCAAGTGTTGGGGATGATTATGCTTCCATGGTTTTCATCGGCGATAATTCACATAGAAATGAAAAGGAATTTTTTAGGGATTCCACTTGATCAAATCGGGGGTTTTACATCAAATATAAAACATAAAATATAACTTAAGCGGATCATACCCATAAAAAACGTTATTAATAATTATCCACGTCACCTTTGTAACGAAAAGGTAGTTCATGTCAACCTTCTATTATGAAATTAACAGTAGAATGTTTGGATTGAAACCACACTTTAAGTTTAGTGTTATAATAATATCAATTTATAATTTAATTGTATTTTTGATACATATGTTAAACATTTTCTGTAGTTTACCCATAAATATATATGTGTTATATATCATTTTAGAAAATCGTTTAAATTGAAACTAATTATAATCATGAAATTATAAATGTTTAGAATTAAATTTTAATATAAATTTAAACAATTTAATTAGAATTTTATAAACTCTACTCGAATCAAAATAATTTCAAATAAAATTTAAATTTTACTATACGACTCTTTTAAATTTTTGAGTTAACTCAATTGATACTGCTGCCCATATGACAACAAGCTTTTATACACGTGTCAATCACAGATAAACAATAAAAAATAGAAAACGCTGTCGTTTGTTCATTTTTATTATTAAAAAGAATGAAATAATAATCGAAACCACCACGCCCCGACGATTGCCATCTCAGGTCCTCTCTCTCATTCTCTTTACTTTTTATAATTTTTTATTTTTTTATCCGATTTTAAATCTTAATTTCCTGATTTTCTTTTTTGTTGATTTTGAAGAGAATTGTTATTTTGGATAAAGAAATCAAAAGATGAGTGAAGCCTTCGAAGGATATGAACGGCAATATTGCGAGCTATCGGCGAACCTTTCCAAGAAGTGTACGGCTGCTTCTGCACTCAATGGAGGTTGTAATTTCAAAATTTCCATATGAACGTTTTTATTGTTTCAATTTCTTCATTTTTCTTGCTCCTAATTGCGTTTTTGTGATGACATTGTTGATTCTTCTATTTTTCCTTTCTAGTTTAGCGGAATAAAGGATTCTCAGATTAATTTGTGCTGCTTTTTGTTTGCTTTATGCTGATTTAAAATTAGGAGATATGAAGATGAAGGAAAGAAGATCAGATCTTTATCTCTCATTGGGTTTCTACGATTTATCTAGTTTGATTAATACTCATGATTTTCATGGTGCTTATTCTCAGCTTGAAGTATTTGATGTTTTATTAGTTTTGTAGAATTCGCTAGGGCATTGAATTTGGAACTTTGAGTTACATATATAACAGGGGTGAATTTGAAATGTCTGAATTTGAAGCGATAAACATGGAATTGAGAAAGCGATTCTGAATCATACAGTAGAATATTTGTTGGGATTGGAATTAGTTTGAAGTTAGTAATAAACTACCATGAATGAATTATAGTTTGGAATGAACTTGCATTGCTTTATAATATTTTGATGTGCCATGGTGTTTGCTTTGTTCTTTACTTGGGATCTTTAAATTGTGGTATTATTACTTGCAAGTAGAAATAGAGGAGGAAAGTTATATGAAAGAGTTATGTAGATGTATGATTACTATATTACTTGGACTCGGATATGATTTTTTGATATGGGTATGTATCCGACACTGATATGCCCTAAAATTTAAAGTTTTTCCATGTATTCCCCACTCATGTCTGGTTTTGCACTGGATACAACGTGTCTCACATGGATAGAACAAGAAGATTAAAGAGTTGGACTAACATTGGAAGGTTTAGATATATAATTCTCTTAGAAGATGTAAAGAAAGAATATTTTTTGGCCTGTAAACAATGGCATCAAGCTGATCAGTTTCAGAGTACCCTGTTTAAAGAAAAAGAAGTTGGGGAGGGGACGTTGAATCATTGAATTGATAAAGGAATTTGCCAGTAGTGTTTGGTAGACTCAAAATTAGGACATGAATCTAAATAATACGTGCTTCCTTTTATTGAGTGACGTGGTAGGTTTGTTTTTTAATTCATTGGAGATGATGAAAAATGTCTTCAATTTTTTTAGCACCATCCTTTGGAATTGGTCAATTGCTCTCGTTTCAAGCTATTAATTGTGTTTCTGTTTGCAGAGCAGAAGAAGCAAAAAGTTTCTGATATAAGAGCTGGATTGGAAAATGCGGAAGATCTGGTAACTGGTTATTTCCCATTTGGATACCACTATTTGGTCTTTACTTACCTTGGGTATTTAACTTGATGTTGCTTTTTTCTTTATCAGATTCGAAAAATGGACCTTGAAGCAAGAAGTTTGCAACCAAATGTCAAGGCTATGCTTCTTGCTAAGTTAAGGGAATATAAATCAGACCTTAACAATCTCAAAAGCGAAGTTAAAAGAATTGCATCTGGTAATTTAAATCCAGATGCCCGAGATCAATTGTTAGAGTCTGGAATGGCTGATGCGCTCACAGTATGTTTTCGTTCTTCTAACTTTTAACATGCTGCGGTTTGACCATGGTCTGCTTTCCTTACATTTAACTTTTGATTACTTATCGATGAATATGTAATAGGCTTCGACTAATCAAAGATCAAGACTAATGATGACTACAGAGCGGTTGAATCAGAGCGGTGACAGAATTAAGGACAGTAGAAGAACCATGCTTGAAACAGAAGAGCTTGGTGTTTCAATTCTTCAGGATTTGCATTCGCAGCGACAGGCTCTCTTGCATGCCGATAAGACGGTATTTCTTTTATACACTGTTGTTTTCTCCTCTGTTTATTGTTCATGACCTCCAATTCTCTAACATAAATGGTATGCTTCTTTTAACCTTGTTTTTCTGGTATCTGAGTTGCAATTTCTTTAAAGCTATATATAAGAACTTTGGAATAGTAGCTATTTTGTATGATTATGATGTTAATAGCATCTCATGAACTCCAATGTCTTTCAGCACACTATCAACAAGCATATTATGTCGAAAGCTTATATAATACTTGAACCTTAGATTTTCTTGCATCAAGCTATATAATGTTTGATTGTAAACCATTTCGGATCGGATATCTATTTATCGTTGGGTTTTTGGTTCGATTGCAGCTTCATGGAGTGGATGATAACATCGGCAAGAGTAAGAAAATTTTGACATTCATGTCAAGGAGGATGAACAGGAACAAGTGGACCATCGGGATGATTATTACAGTTCTTATGGTTGCTATCGTCGTCATTTTATACTTCAAACTTGTTAAATAGGTAACATTCTGCATGTTCACTATCTTGGTTCTTGGTGATTTTTAGACATAATTTTACTTTGTTCTTGCAACGTGCTTCTTTAATCCGCAGAATTGGCACTTTTTAAAGATTATATATATGTGTGTGTGGCACTTTTTGATTTTAAATATATATGTATTTTAATGATTAAGAGTTAATATGCTAAAACTTGTAAATGTTGAAATTAAAATGTTATTTATATTTTTTTATAATTGTCATATCAAGAATTAATGTTTAAATCGCTGATTTTTTTTGCGGATGAATTATTTTGTTCTTTTTGAAATGTATAAAAAATAATGTTTATTTTTAGGAGAGAGACCAAAATATAACCTGTGATATAATACAAATAGTACTTTTATTTGAAAAAAATGTGTTAAAATATTTTATAAAATCTCATAATAATTTAAATCGCTTAAATTTAATTTAATTAAAATGTTATTTATATTTTTTTTATAATTGTCATATCAACAATTACGTTGTGGATTTCGCTGGTAACAAGGGAATAATATTTTTCTATGCGCAGAGATTCGTTTAAGGATTCTGCTATGCATTCCAATTGAATTCATAATAGGTTTGTTTTAGTTTTGATTCATTTTAAATTCAATATTTCCGCTTAAATTTAAGGGTAAATTACTTTAAAGACCACTCAACTATGAGATTAGGTTAGTTTCGATTTGACCATTATACTTTTAATTATGATAATAAAATCACATAATTATTTAAGTGGTATCAATCATGCTACGTGCCATTAAAACCTAATTGTAGGAGTGATGTGATAGTAAAAATTTGTATAATTATATATTTAATCTTTATTATTTATACATTCTATTAATTTAATCTTACTTTTAATTTAATAAAATAAATTAAACATTTAAATATAAATAATTAAATTTCTCTAATTAAATAATGATACGTGTCACCTAATTAAAAGAAGAAAATACGTATCATCACCTAATCTGAGTGAGATTAAGATTATGATTCGATCTGAGTGAGATTCTTTTGATTTGGTGGCTTGGAATTCTGACATGGTGGCTTGTAAATTCAAAGACAAAGTCAATTTGGCAGGGATATTGGCACCAAAAGATGCAAAGCATTTAAGGCGCCGAAATTTGGTTTGAAAATTAGCAATGGGAAAATTATTTTTTGACCATTGAATTGTTAAATTGTGAGTTGGTTCTTTTAGCTAAACTATAAATAGGGGCAATCATTTCACTCCAAATTCATCCCAACATCCATATCATTTTTTTCCATTTGTTTCTCTTATCATATTTGTAATATTAGGAAATTTTTAGGAATTCCATTTGTTTGTACTATTTTGGTATTAGTGAAGTTATCATCCGGTGGTGATGCCCAAGGAGTATACGACATTTTCGTCGAACCTTGTAAATTTGGTGTGTTCTCTCCATTATTTATTTTTCTTGTTTATTATTGGGTTTTTCCATTGGGTTTCAATATTCAATAGTTAACGGGTTTGTCCGCTGTGCAAATTTTGGTAGTTTCGATCTTGACATTTTAGCTTAGTTGAAGCTACGTTCATGTGGGAAATAACCCGGTTTTCCCGAAAATTGGTATCAGAGCTTCAGTAAAGATTATCTCGGTTGCTGCAAAGAAGTGTGGTATTGTGATAGTGCATGTCTAGGAAAGTTCTGGCTAGGAAAGACATGGTACTTAAGCGATCCGTGTGATCAATCTCTCTTCCCTGGGAACTTACCTGGTGCAGTGTTTCAATATCCAGTTCGTGTAGTTGAATATTATTCGTTGCCATGGAAAAAGACAGGTCAAATGGTGCATCAAGCTCTTCCTCTATACCGATGAAGAGGATAATGTTAAATGCAAACTTCTAGGTGGAGTTGTTCGATGGATCCGATCATTTCAGCATGACGTGCAGTACGATTCGATCTTGTCTTTCCAGGGAGCAGAAGTATGCCTACAAGAATGAGACTTCTACAAGAAAATTGTGGAAAGTGTTGGAGGAAAAATTCCTAAAGAAACGTTTTCAGAATCGCCTTTACATGAAGAAAAGATTGTTCAGATTTGATTATCAGCCAAACACCAGTATGAATGAACACATCGCTGCCTTCAATGAGTTAGTGGCAGATCTGTTGGGCATGGATGAAACTTTCAAAGATAAAGATTTGGCTTTAATGTTGTTGTCATCACTTCTAGATGAATTTGAGCACCTGAAACAACGTTACTACATGAAAATGATGAGGTGACCCTTAAAGAAGTAACTGTTGCTCTGTATAGTTACAAGCTCAGAAAGAAAACCAAGATAGAGAGCAAGTACAATGCAGCGGAGGCCATGGTGGTAAGAGGTCGCTCTAAAAGCCAAAAGCCAAAGATGAGAGGGAGATGAAAGTCAAAGTCCAAAGTTGGAAAAGATGAATGTGCCTTTTGTCATGAGAAATGTCATTAGAAGAAAGATTTCCCGAAGCTGAAGAAGAAAGGAAAAACTGATCCAGATGAATATGTTGCAGAGCATGATACTAGTGACTTTGAAATATCATTGGTTGCTTCATCATCATAATTCCGTTCAGACGTGGATATTGGATTCGGGTTATACCTATCAAATGTCCCCTAATTGGGAGTGGTTCTTCGATTTAGTAGAATTAAATGGAGGAGTTGTTTATATGGGCAACGATAATGCATGTAAAACTGTTGGGATAGGTTCAATCCGATTGAAGAATCAAGATGGATCAACCAGAGTTTTGACTAATGTCTTATACGTGCCTAGGTTGAAGAAAAATCTTATCTCGTTAGGAGCCTTAGAATCGAAAAGCTCGATTGTCACTATAAGAGATGGAGTTTTAAAAGTCACATCGGGCGAACTCGTGATAATAAAGGGCATCAGGAAAAATAACTTGTATTAATACCAAGGTAGTATAGTTATTGGAGCAGTAGCAGTGTAATTACTAATTTTTTCCGGGGTTGATTCATTCTTTATATTTGCAATAATGGGCTTACATATATATACTATTATGTGATGATGTGTGTTATTATATGTATGTTATGTATATGTCATGTATATGTGTTTACAAATGCATGTTTATATATATACATGGTATATAAATATATGAGGCATATGCGTATGTTTATATATTACACGTATGTGTTGCTTGCTAGCATGCATGTATGAATTTACTATTGTTTTAATGTCACTAATGTTTAAATGTGAGTGTGAGTATGTATTGCATGTTTTATGTGTATATGTAGTATGTATTAATGTTTGTGTACGTACATTTGGTTATGTGTGTGTGTACATAAGTTGGTATGTATATTATATGTTAGTATTATTATTATTATTATTATTATGTATTATTGTTATCTAAGAATAAAAAAAGCATATCATAATTAAAATAAAAGCCCAATAGTATTATGTTTGTCCAAGTGCATCACAATAAAAAGCTCAAAAAATATTACATGACCCGATAGGCCCCAAATAAAAAACCCCCTAATCTAATGTCATCTTTTTCCTTGGGCAGCCTCATCTGAGCCGTTGGATCAGATTTGATCCAACGGTCCAAATTAAAGGGAGGAGGCTCTTCATCTGCCGCGTGAGATGAACGCTCGGAACCACTAGCCTTCCACGCGCCACGTGCCTTCATCTGATGTTGCCACGTCATCCTAGGAGCCATCTGGATCGTCCATCTTCGAGCGATCTCAGCCGTTGGATCAGATTTGATCCAACGGCCCAGATCTCACCTGGCCGTTCGACTCCTTCACGCGCCCACGCACTCTTCACCGATGGCCGCCACGTGTCCAGATCGACAGTCCTCATCCTCGCCGACAATCTCGCATCCACTTACCGTCTCTCAACCACCGAACAGACCGAAAAACATAAAAAAATAGGGCATGTCAGTCTAAACAATCATCCACAGTGATTTAATTAAATTTTTGCTTAAGAATGTAATCAATAGTATAGATATAGGCAATTAGTAATCTGTGAAAGATATAAGCATGTAAATCAACCATTTGTAACGGTAGAAGTTCAGACGAAAAAAAGAGAGTCCAGAATCAATACAAACAGTAGGCCTTTCAAGGTATCTTTCTTTTTCTATTTCAATTCGAATATAACATGCATATATTTTTTTAAAAAAACAAAGGGTTTAGAGTTTACCCTTGCAGATTCCCCTCCCTTTTGCGCCGTTACGGCTTCCTCCAGCCGTCGCTCTACGGTTGATAAGCCTTGGTCTCCGCGAGACCAAGTATGGTGAAACAGTGCGAGGGCGTGGCGGCAAAAACCCTTTTTTTGACTCGGCTTTTGGATTTTATCTGAAAAGGGGGGTTGATATTGAAAAAATAGGCTCGAATCGAGGATATGTATAAAAAATGTCTTTTTTGGGTTATTCGAGCTCGGCGAGCGGCAACCGATGCGGCGGCCACCGGCCAGATTCTGGGATTTATCCCCAGTGAACGGCGGCGTTCGGCCAAAGTAGAGGAGAGAGGGGGAGCATTTTGGTGTTATAACAAAGGAAAAAAATGGAAAAAAGAGGGCTGAAATCGGATAAAAGGGGTATTTATAATGTTATAATTTTTTAAAAGGGTTAATTACATTTTAAGGACCTCTGCCCTAAAATAATTGCATCCGTAGTCCTTCCGCATGGTCCAGTTATGCTATTAGTCCCTTCGTGTGGCCTAATTACAAGGGGAGGCCATTTTGCCTATTTTAATTACTCCCCGGGTCCTTCACAGTTTTTTGATGTTTTCAATTACGTCCTCGTTTTTTCTTTTAATTTTGTCCCCGTATTTTATTTCCTCACGATTTGGTCTTTTTTCCAGTTTTAAATTAAAAATTTTATTTATTCTTTTTCATGCATTTTTAGTTTAAAATTTTTCACATTTATTTCCAGCAATTTTGATTTAATTTTTATGTTAATACTGCTCGTTTGTGATCGTTATTTTATGGAGGAAATTAGTTCGAATGGTGTATATATATATATTAGGGATTTAACATGCAAATAGATTTAGTACAAAATAGAAGCGTAACATATAATTTTTATGTTTAATATACATTTGTTGGTAAAGTATAAATTGGTAAAATAAAGTATATATTTCTCAACTTATATTACGTTTTAGTATAAAATAGAAATTTGTAAAAAAAAATGTAATATATATATAAATGTTTTAATATAATATATATATATTTAGTATATAGTAAATTTTAAAAAAATATATAATATATACTTTTCATATATAATGTATAGTTTTTAAAGTATAAGATAGAATTTTGTAAAATGTAATATATATATATATATATATATATATATATATTTGGGCCTATAATACATAGTTTTCAAAGTATATAGTATAATTTTATAAAATAATACATGCATGTTTTTGATATAATATATAGTTTTTAAGGTATATTGTATAATCTTGAAGAATGTAATACATACATTTTTGGTATATAAAGTATATAGTTTTTGGAGTATATAATAATATTTTGTAAAAGTGAAATATATATTTAGTATATAATATAGTTTTTAAAAGTATATAGAAGTATTTTGCAAAAAAATATAACGTATATTTTTGTTTATAATATATGTATAGTTTTCTCTAAATATAGGATATAATCTTCTAAAAGATATAATATATATAATTTTACAAAAGTATAACATATATAATTTCCGTAAAATAATGTTTTATAATTTTAAGACATAATGTGTATTAATGTATATGTTTTTGGGCCTTTGTGAGATAGTTGTAATTTGGGCTTTAGGCCTAGCTTTGTCTTGGGCTTGGTTTTAGGTTTTTTAGAGCCTTATGTAGATTAAGGTTCGAATTAATTTAGTGAATTTAAATTTATCATTGACTTATTGGGGTAAATGTTAAATTCATTAAATTAATTGAACATTTCTTAGTTACTTTAGGGGTAAAATCAATTTCAAGTTTAACTTAATATTAAATTACAAATTAGTCACCATAAATTAGGTTTCTTAATCTTTTAGGGGCTAATTAGTTTAGGGTTAAGTATTAGGATCATGTAGTTGATAAATAGATCACTAATTGGGGCTATATAATAAATTGGGCCTTTCTTTTGTATGTTTACGTTCATGCCTTTGATTGTCACGCCTTAATTGTCATTCATATAATATTTAATCTTAATCGTATTCAAAATTAATCTAAATCGTAAAAGGGAGGTACCTATTAATTCCAATATTTGTGTCATAACAGTCCGAGCTTAAAGGATGTTGACCAAATATGCGAATTAATCCTTACCATCACGAGGTAAATGGGTTAAAAATTAACAAAATCATCACATCATACTTAAATGTTTGCATCATGCATAAAGGTGACGTGTGAAAGTCGAACCATAAATTAATACGGCAATCGGGCTTATTCGATGCCGGTTCAATCTATGGTCTGATATATCGTCAACCTTATTAAATAAATGTCCAATAATTTGAATCCACCAATTTGATAAAGCCCGTGTAGTTAAGGTTAATTTTCATTTAAGAACTCTGAATCGAATTCAATATAAATTTCAATGATTTCCATCATTTTAAAAGCAACAAATATTTTGGTATTGATTTCCGGGTGTGATGGGGGGTGTTAATCCTTCCCCACGTGTAACCAACTCCCGGACCCTTTCACCATAAATCTCTGGTTTCTTATGGTGTTCGGCCTACCTTACCCGCGTGGTCGGTGGCGACTCCAAATTTTCATCATTTTCAAAATTAAGGTTTTCAAAAGAGATCCCCATTCTTTTAAAAGATTTTCATTAATAATTTAGGCGGATAATTCGTAGCGCCTAATTTATGTATGATCCATGTGATTTTCCTTAAAGAAAAAGGTTGCTACAGCTTGGCGATTCCGCTGGGGACGTTTTTGTTTTTTCAAAACAAAGGAGAGTTAGGCCAAAGGAAAAATTGTTGCTCTTAAATAATGAAAATCATTGGGATTTTAATTGGTTTTAACCAAGATGATTCTTCCTTGAAAATGTGATCGAGATTTCACGGGCTTTGATAATCGGTGGTCCTCAAATTAATTCTTCATTTAATTTCTAAGGAGTCACTGACATGTGTTGCATCATATCATTAAGCTCTATACCTGTGCTTCTTCCCTTAAGTGGAAGTGAAACGCCACATACCCACGTGAGTAGCCCTCCACGGGTTAGTAATTCACTTTTGAAATCCACGCCTTTTGACACGTGAGCAGCCCTCCACGTCACCAGGTCGTGTTTTCCCTCGAATCGAAACCAATTCGCAAGCTTATAATGGGCCAGAATTGGGTTCTTGTTGCCTTAGTAGGCAATAAGATAGGTTCGGGTACCCTTAATTAGAACCAAACCCATGCGTGAGAATTTAAGAAAGCCACCCCTAATAGTGCCATGCGGATAACCTTAGTGAACTAGAACTCGTGTGGCTAGGTTTCTTTTTTTGTGTAAACTGTTTATGTTTATCTTTTCTCACTTTCGTATTTTTATCTCATGACTAACTCTTCTCTTTTCTTTCTTTCCCTTGTTACTATTTTGTTTTTCATATTGTCTTCATATCATAAAGAGCACATTGAGTTGGAAATAGTTTGAAGTTAAAAGCTAGATTTATGGGAGACCTAGTTCGCAACAATGATGAAAAGAACTCCGACGTACAAATATGGTCTGAAGGGGAACAATTGCATGATAGAAACAATATCCCTGCCGTGTTCAAGTCAACGTTGGCAACAGAGACATTCATGAATACAGAATACAACGACACTTTCGGAATGAAGACTATGTGGAATAGTTGGGATTTGGAAATAAGGTGCACTTTCAGCAGAGAATGTGGTGACATTGCATGTTTGTTAGATGTTTTGGTAGACTAGGCACTGCTGCAAGCCTTGGTGTGGTTCTGGAACCCCGCCTATAGTTGTTTCACGATCGGTAACTTCGACTTAACTCCTACGATTGAAGAATATCAAGACTTTTTAAACTGTGAGAAGATTGACAAAACTCGGGTAAACTCGAAGCCAAGTAAGAACAAAGCCTTATGGGGCAAGCTCAAGAGATTCTCGGACATGTTGGAATCCTGGGTCGAGCTTCAGGTCATTACTTGGAACGGTAAGGAGTATCTCAATTGGGATGGGATTTTAGCCCTGGCTTTTGTACATCCGGTAGGCCGATTTCAGCGAGATCTCTTCGCGTTGTTAATTTATGGGTTAGTGCTCTTTCCCCGGGCACGAGGGCTAATTGATCCAGCAGTGTTGGACCTGTTTGACCGTTTGAGTGGTGTGACCAATCTGGTGCCTGTGATTTTAGCCGAAACTTTTTGATCTCTGAAGTTCTACTGGGAGCATGGTGGGGATCGTTTTCATGGTTGCCCGCAACTTTTGACATTATGGTTCTATAGTCACCTATGGTCGAACGCTAATTTCTCGAAGCCTCTCTACAATGGCAGCTTCTCACCTTTAGAAGAATTTCTGCAAAAGGAAGATTGGCCCACCCGAAGATCTGAGGAAGTTTGGGTAAATTTTCTTAGCAACCTAAAAGAGGAAGATATAGTTTGGATGGTTCCCTGGCTTTCTGCAAGAATTATCCTTTGTAGGTGTGGGATACATTCTTGGGTGCTATTTCTTGGACTTTGGGGGCACACTGCTTATGCTCCTCTTATGGTTTTGAGACAGTACGACTGGAAGTAATTATGAGAAGGAAAAGGGTTACGAGGCAGTGGTGTACGATGTTTCTTCAGTTTGGAACAGCGTGAGACGAATTAGAGTCATGAATTCTACCCACATGACCATTCCCGAATACGAGGCGTGGAGATTCAGCCGCGTCAATGACAACATTCCCCAACTGAATCCCGATAGAAAGAGGTTAATGGAAGAGAGGTTGGCCACACTTCCTACCGAGGTCGGGTTGATGAAAAAACAACTTGAAGAGGAGCAAGAGAGGTATCTCAGGCTCGAAGAGAAATCCCATCAAGAAAGATTCAATTTTGAGTTGAAGAAGGTACAGTTTGAAGGAATGGTTAAAGGTCTACAAATGAGAAAGAATGAATTGGAACTTGAGCTTAAGTTAGAAAAGGAAGAAATTCAGAAACTCAATAGGCTAAAAAAAGCAAGAGAGTCGTGGAAGGTGGATCAGACGAAGGGATAGAGCTCCGACTCGGGGAGGAGAAATGTATTGTGAGAATAGGGACCAGGTGCTCACTTTAACACAAGAAATGAAGAACTTGCACACTTCTCACTCTAGGCAGCTCGAGAAAGAACGTCACCAAAATAAAGCCTTGAAGGATCAGGTTAAGTGTCTGGAGAAGTCTCTTTTCAAGCACAAGGGTTCGACTAGCAAGTTAAAAGTAAGCAAGTCGGAGAACCAGGCTTTAGAGGCTCGCATTGAAGAGTTGAAAACTGATGTTCAACAGCTCAAGGATCATGTGGCAAGCTTTAGATGAGCCATTCAAGTACGCTCGATGCCGAGTTTAGAGCAACTACAGTTCGCTGCCTACACCATTTGGAGACAAGAACATGAGTTAGCGCAATGGATGGTTCAGATGCAAGGAATTGCCCAGAAGATACAGCTCTTGGCAGAAGATGCTACTGACTTCATGATTGTGTCGACGATGACTCTGAAGAATGAGAGAGGATTGTTTGGATTTTGAGAGAGATCATTGACCTCGATACCACCCCGAAGTCATATGTTTAGTTGGCTTTCTTTGGTTATTGTACCAAGACTATGTTTCTATTAATGAAAGTCGTTTAATGATGATATTTGCCAAACTCAGTATTGCTCATTTCATTCATGCATAATTCATTTATTTGCATTCTTTGTTTTGTTAGCAAATGATTGAATAAAAAGCTTTCTGTTTCAAAAACAAGAAAAAATGCATTTTGGTTCTTTGAAATTACCATCATTCTACACCCATATCATATCTGTTTACGAACGAAGCGAATGGAGGAAGGTTTTGCAAAGTTGGAAGCCAATCTGCGTGGTTAAATGGAACGAACCCAACAGGAATTAAAGGACACCATCCTCAAGTCCTAGTAAGACATGATGAAAGAAATATCTCAGCTGTTACAAGCCTAGCTAAGGTATGAGTCAAGAGACAAGGGTACCGTCGAGAGTCTTGCCCAAAACTCGGAGGATCACCTTTTTGCCCAAACCATCAAGAATTTTATGTTTGTTGACCCTTCACCAAACCCAACACAAGGCGTATTTGCTTCTCGTGCTGGTGCAGTAGCTCAAACTCAACCAGGGGTGACCTTCGGGAATCTCGAGATTATCGGGGACAACATCCCAGATTTTGATGAATTAGAAAAATTAAACCAAATGAAAGCGGAGTTCACTAAGCAACTAGAGGATACTCGAAAAGACCTAGAAGAAAGGATCTGAGTGAAGGAAGACTAGGATGACCCCTATGGGTCAAGTGCTAGGGAGCTCAATTTGGTTCCCGATGTGGAGATCCCATATAAGTTCAAGGCCCCAGATTTTGAGAAGTTTGATTGAAGCACCTGCATGTCCGCTCATATAGTGATGTTTTGCCAAAAGATGACTGGATTTACCAACAACGAGAAGTTCTTGATCCAGTATTTTTAGGACAGCTTAGTAAGATCTGCTTTGAGGTGGTATAACCAACTGACCAGGGCTCAAATCAAGTCATGGAGAGATTTGGAGAAAGCTTTTACTAATCAGTATAAGCATGTAACCGATATGGTTCCCAACCGATTGCTGTTACAAGGCATGTAACAAAAGTGCAATGAGACCCTTCGTGAATATGCTCAAAGGTGGAACGATGTGGCAGCCCAAGTCCAACCACCGCTTCATGAGCATGAGATATCCCCGATGTTCATAGATACGCTAAAAGGGGCGCTTTATGATTGGTTGATCAGTAACCCTATTACTAACTTTGCAGAAATGATTATGACTAGCCACAGGCCCCAGCAGAGAATTCCAGAAACTTCAACAAGAGAGAATATAAGGGACCTAAGAAGGAAATGGATGATAGATCTTTCACGCATTTTCCAATTACCTATAAAGAACTCTACTCCCAGTTATACAAGGCCAATCTAGTCCGACCGTACCACGTTACCCCTTACAATCTACCGTACCCGGCTTGGTATAACCCTAAGGAACATTGCAAGTATCATGTCGATGTCCTAGGACATTCAATCGAGAACTGTATAGCATTCAAAAAGTTCGTTCAGAATCTGATTCGAACTAGGGTGTTACAGTTAAGGGAGCCTAGTACGGCCAACAATCCATTGTCGAATCATGAGGGATAGGGTGTAAATGCTATCGAAAATGAGTGCACCGAGAAAGCCAAAAGGAACGTGTCCGAAGTCCAATCTCCCTTGAGATGGGTCTTTTAGTAGTTATGCATGGCACATCTCATCAATCGGGGAATGGTGTTGGTCAAAGAAGGATATGGCCCGTACTATGAGTATCATCAATTAGAAGGTCATGATATTCAACATTGTGAGGAATTCTGTCATTTACTGCAACCTATGATGGATAACAAGAAGATTGAGTTTTTGAGAATGAGAAAAAAGGAAAAGAGTTTGAAGTTTGTGCATCAGAGAGTCGAGAAACTAGATATAGTGCGAAGAGTCCACTTGTCGAGAAACTAGATATAGTGAACCAAAAGTGGCTCCCAAAATTATAATTGCTACCCCAAAGTCTTTTCCTTTCAAAGTCACAAAGATGGTCCCGTGGAATTATGTCGCGAGCATCACGATTCTGGGCTCGTCCACTGCACAAGAGGAAAAAGGATAATGGAGACAAAACCTTCTCAACCGAGTAGTGGAGAAGTAAGCGATGTGGGGGCATCTAACAAGAAGTTGTCGATGCTACATTCCAGAAAACCTAAAGGATAAAGGCCATGAAGTTGGAGCAGGACTCGAGAAGTTGTTTGGAGAAAACCCACCTTCAAAGATCAAGGAGCCGATCACAGAAACCCAAGCACAAGAATTTTTGAAAATTTTGAAGCACAGTGAGTATAATGTTGTCGATCAACTCCGGAAACAACCAGCTCGCATTTCAGTACTCGATCAGTTACTAAATTCAGAAAAGTATCGTGATGCATTGTTGAAGGTTTTGAATGAGACCTTCGCTACAAAAGATATCTTTGTTGGGATATTGGATCAGATTATCAGTCACATCACCGACGTCAATCACATTACTTTCAGTGATGATGAAATTCTAGGGGAAGGCACGGGGTCCGTTAAGGCCCTGAACATTACCACTCACTGTAAATGTTATGTGTTGCCGGGTGTTTTAATCGATAATGACTCTACATTGAATGTTATGCCATTAGCCACGCTACAACGACTACCAATCGACAGCTCGCATATGAAACCATGTCATAATATGGTACGAGCCTTTGGCGGGACTCAAAGAGATGTGGTCGGGAAAATAGAAATACCCCTTCTCATTGGTCCCACTAAATAAGTGGTCAATTTCATGGTCATGGATATCTAGCCATCTTACAACTGCCCGTTAGGTAGGCCGTGGATACAATCGACCGACGCCATTCCGTGCTGATAAGTGTTCAAAAGTATTATTTTTATTACCCTTTTTACTTATATTATTGATAGACTTAAGCTCATATTAGTTGCATAATTAGTCATTCATGCATTAATTCTTGTTTATTTCCACCGTTGAGCTTGATTACACAACTTGGTGATTTTTGTGGGAAAAGATGTTGCTTTGGTGTGTTTTTGTGTGTGTGCAGAATCACTTGCCTAAACAAGGCTAGAACCAGTTGCCAGGGCAGTGCATGAAGGAGATGCCGAGCTAGTTACCAGGGCAATGCATGAAGGAGACGCCGAGCCAGTTGCCAGGGAAATTGTCTACAAAGAATAAGGTGATATGGTAGTCGAAATTGATGACTAGACAAGCCCAAGATGACGTGGAGCAAAGCTAAATCCCAAAGGAGTTTGATTTCCATGAAGAGGTTAAAGAAGAATTAAATTCCAAGAAGATAGGAAAAGTTCTAGAAGGAATATAATTATAATAAAGAATTATATTCTTTAAAGATAATTTAATTTCAACTTAACTTCCTCCTCAAAGGAGGACTTTGACCTAGCCCTATAAATAGATCACCAAGCCGTCAACTCCAAAGGGAGCGAGAAGAGAGGATTTTTGACAACTCCAAAGGGCAAGAAGGAAGAGATTTCGACAAGAGAGCAAGGGGAGAGTTTGATTTCTTCTTCTTCTTTGCTTCCATTAGATTCATGGTTTGGGGATTATTCTTTGTATATCTTTTGAACCCAACCATGAACTAACTTGATTGGTTGGGGTTATTGTGTTTTCTTGTTGTGAAAAACAATTGGATTTTGTTCAGGTAATAAGAGTTTGCACTTTCAATTCAAGGTTTACCCATTCTTGGTTCTTATTCTTGTTTGCGAGTGGATTGGGAGAGAATCTCGTAACTTCATCTATTTATCTAATATCGGGAGAGTTAGATTCAAGAAACGAATGAGTGTGGTCTTTATTCAATCTATTGATGGTGAAGATTAATTCGGCTTAGGAATAAGTTAAGGATTTCAACGGCTAAGAGGAGCACAAGATTGGTTGTTGTTCACCCTTGATTCACGCAGGGATGTATTACCAAGGCATGCACAAGTAGCTAGAGTTTCGACTTAGGGATAAGAAGAAACTATTGAAGAACGCTCCGCCGAACCTTGAAGTTGCTATCTAGCCACCCAAGTAGTTGCCCAGCTAGTCGTCCAGGCAACCATCGATTAGTTGCCAAGGCAACCCTGCTGTGCAAGTTGCCACGACAACTGAGTTTCCCTTGCACTCTTTTACCAAGACGATCCAATTGGCTATCACTCCACAACTCACGATAACCTGGACTATTCTCTCTTATTTAATTTCATCTATTCTTTTAGTTTATTGCTCTTAGTTTACTAGTTAATTAGAACTCCTATTATCAATTGTGTTTTTATTTTCACAGTGCAATAACTTAAACAAAGTGGCACAAACCAATCTCTATAGAGACGATACTCGATACTCGTATCACTTTATTACTTGGGACGTGTATACTTGCATATTTGCGTAGCACTTATTACACGCAACACGTGCCATCATCACTTTATTGACTCCGGATACACCATACATCCCTACTAATGGAGAAGCAATAGAGTGGGCCTTTAGAGCCTTGGAACTTATCAATGCTACTTTTGTTGCTGAAGGAAGCATAGTTCCATGCCCCAAATTGTCAAACTGCACTAAGATGATAGAATTCGAAACCCTAGGAAGTGGAGCAAGAAAGAATAAAGGTTTGGGGAGAAATCTATATGGGGTCTTTGTCTCGTTAGTGTGATTCATAAGGTGGACCGCTTCGGACTTAGCTATAAGCCTAATTTTCTGCAAAAAATATGAGAATGGAAAAAGTGACAAGAGCAGAGGAAAGCCAAGTTGAGAGGGAAAGACATTCCCTGGGCTCCCATAACCTACTCAAACTTCAGAAGTAGCTTCATAACTGGGGGGATCCGAAATCCGGAGGAAGACATCCAAAAGGCAAACTAAGAGGGTGAAAGGTGCCTCCAAGAAGAGCTGATCAATGAGGATTTACAAGAAATGGATGTGAACATGATTGGCGATAGAAGCAAGCCTAATCGGTTTCTGGCCGGAATTCGCCCGTATCTCCCAGAAGAAGAGCTCAACAACTGGACCTTCATGGTCATGCCAGCATTCAATAGGGACAAATCAAAGTAATGCCTAGAACCATTCCGTCACTTTGGCCCGAAAGTAGCGAACATCTTTTGTAAAAAAGGGCAACTATGTCATATTCACTTGATTTCAATGAAATATACTATATCTACCTTTTCTTTTCAAATGGCAAACATGGCATTCATTCCATTCCATTTCATTCATTCATTATTTATTTACCTATTCATTTATTTATTAGTTAATTATTTATTTACATCATAAACTATACCTTTCCTTTCCCAATACGCACTTTCAAAATTGTGCATGCCTCTTAATATAAACTGTATGAACGATGTGGAACCTAATCCTAAAGTAGATTTTGAACAAACCATGTACTTGATGCAGATAGGGGAAGAAAATGATGAGATTCCCAATGAGCTGCTAAGAATGATGGCCGATGAGGAGAAGCAAATCCTTCCACACCAAGAAAAGATAGTGATAATAAATTTGGGGACTAACGAAGAAAGGAAAGAAGTAAAGATCGGAGGCACCCTATCACTATAAGTCAGGTAAGGGTTAGTAGAATTGCTTGTAGAATTTAGAGACGTGTTCGCATGGTCATACCAAGATATGCTGGGCTTAAACACGGATATTGTAACACACCAGGTTCCCAGTAGGCCAGAATGCAAGTCCTTTCAGTAAAAGCTTTGAAGAATAAGAACTGACATGTTACTAAAAATTAGGGAAGAGGTGAAGAAACAGCTCGAGGTCAGATTTTTGGAAGTCTCTAAGTACCCAGAATGGGTAGCCAATATCGTGTCGATACTAAAGAAGGATGGGAAGGTGCATATGTGTGTAGGTTATAGGGACCTTAATAAGGCGAGCCTCAAAGACAAATTTCCTTTGCCCCATATTGATACTTTAGTGGACAATATTGCGGGGCATGCTTGGTTCTCATTCATGGATGGCTTTTTGGGGTACAACCAGATCAAAATACACCCTGAAGACATGGAGAAAACCATTTTGTGACCATGTGGGGTACGTTTTATTACTAAGTGATGCCTTTTGGATTAAAAAATGCCAGGGCAACTTACCAAAGAGCCATGATAACCTTGTTTCATTACATGAAGCATAAGGAAATTGAGGTATACGTGGATGACATGATATCCAAATCTAAGATCGAGGAGGAGCACATCCAAAACTTGCGAAAACTCTTCTGAAGGCTAAGAAAGTATCAGTTAAAGCTCAACCCGGCCAAATGCACCTTCGCAGTTACATCAGGAAAGCTTTTGGGCTTTGTGGTAAGCCAGAAGGGCATCAAGATCGACCCCGACAAGGTGAAAGCAATTCAAGATCTTCCACTACCGTGAATACAAAAGGAGGTCCGAAGATTTTTAGGGAGGTTAAACTACATCCCCCGATTTATATTTCAATTGACTAATAAGTGTAACCCCGTCTTCAAATTACTTCGAAAGAATAACCCAAGAGTCTTGGATGAAGATTGTCAAGAGGCACTAAAAAAGATCAAGAAGTATTTGAATGATCCCTCATTTCTAGTAGCACCAGTGCCGGATAGACCGTTGATCCTGTACCTGATAGTCTTTGAAAACTCTATAGGGTGTGTACTTGGACAACACGATGACTCAGGCAAAAAGGAAAGAGCAATCTACTATTTGAGCAAGAAGTTCACCGATTATGAAACGTGATACCCGCCGATCCAAAAATTATGTTGTGCCTTAGTATGTGCTACTAAACAGCTATGACAATACATGTTGTATCATACCACCTGTCGAATTTCTCGGATGGATCCGTTTAAATTTCTAATAGAAGTACCAGCATTGACCGGGAAGATTGCCCGTTGGCAAATGCTCTTGTCGGATTTTGACATCATTTACGTGAACCAGAAAGCGGTAAAAGGAAGTGTCATGGCAGATCTTTTGGCAAGTCGCACCTCGAATGACTATGAACTGCTGGATTTTTATTTTCCAGATGAAGATTTGATCTATGGTTTAACTGAAGGGATATCTGTTGCCGAGAAAGAGGGATTGAGGCCTTATTTCGATGGGGAGTCGAATGCCCTAGGCCATAGAATAGGGGCAATATTAATTTCCCCTGAAGATAACCACTACCCTTTCACATGTAGGCTGGAATTCTTTTGTACCAACAATATAGCCGAGTATGAAGCATGCGTCATGGGACTTCGAGCAGCCATTGAGAAGAAGATCAAGGTGCTCCAGATTTTTGGAGATTCTTCTTTGGTAGTCTACCAACTTTGAAAAGAGTGAGAGACCAGAGTTCTAAAACTGATTAAATACCATGATTTGATCCAAGATTTGGCTAAAATTTTTGAAGAAATCAGTTTCACCTACATTCCAAGAGAGGACAACCAAATGGCCGACGCTCTGGCCACTCTGGCCGTATGATCAAAGTAAATGGGAAAGCCGAAATGAAGCCTGTTGAGATGCAAACTTTTGAGGTACCGACCCACTGCTATAGTTTGGAAGAGGAAAAGGACGGTAATCCATGGTATTATGACATCCTCTAATATATCAAGTACGTCTTTGACGCCCGGGAAGTTTTGTATAAAATAAGCAAAGATTAGATACTGTTGAGATGTGTCAATGCTCGGGAGGTTGAAACTATTCTAGCAGAGGTCTATGGAGGTTTATGCGGAACCCATGCTAGCGGATTCTCGATGGCTAGGAAAATCATGAGATACGGTTACTTCTGGTCAACAATGGAAAGAGATTGCATCAATTATGCAAAGAAATGCCATAAATGCTAAATCTACGTCGATAAGATACATTCCCCGCTAGTACCACTTCACGTCATAAACTCACCTTGGCCTTTTGTTGCCTAGGGAATAGACGTTATTGGTCAGATACACCCGAAAGCTTCTAATGGGCATCGCTTCATCTTAGTAGCCATTGATTACTTCACCAAATGGGTAGAAGCTGCCTCGTACACCAACATCACAAGAGCGACAGTTTGCAAGTTTCTCAAGAAAGAAATTATATGTCGCTATAGTCTGCCTGAAAAAATCATCACCGACAATGCTTCCAACTTGAATAACAAAATGATGACTGAGGTGTGTGAACAGTTCAAAATTGTACATCACAATTCTACTGTTTATCACCCCAAGATGAATGAAATAGTGGAGGCGGCAAATAAGAATATAAAGAAGATCATAGCAAAAAACATAGAAAATTATAAGGATTGGCATGAAAAGCTACATTTTGATCTATTCACTTATCGAACCTCTGTGAGGACCTCCACCGGGGCAACGCCATATTCTTTGGTATACGGCATGAAGGCGGTATTACCCATCAAGGTAGAGATTCCATCACTTCAAATTTTGAATGAAGTAAAGTTGGATGAAGCCGAATGGATACAAGCTAGGATTAAACAATTGAACCTCATTGAAGAAAAAAGGTTGAAGGCTATCTGTTATAGTCTAATGTATCAGAAAAGGATGATGTGAGCATATAACAAAAGGGAATTTCCAAGCAAATGATTTCAAACTTACCACTTCCAGGTGATAGAGACGAGATGATAGAACCTTTCATAAAAGGGAAGAAGAAAATTAGCCTATCCGTTCAGGCTCAGAAAGAGCGGAAACCTTCATGGAACCCTTATTTGAAGAACTGCTATTTGTTCGCTACCGCTTCGGAGGAACATGCCATCTTTGTTTAGTTATGTCTGCTGCCATTTTGGAAGGACGTCTCAACATCACCAATGTTACTTTTTGCCGCTTCGAGAGAGCAAAGTTATTTGGATTCATTAAATACCGTTTCGGAAGAATGAGTCGTCTGAAGGATATTTGGATTCGTTCGCTGCCGCTCCGAAGGAATGAGTCATTTAGTAACTGGTTTGTTTGTTGCCGTCTAGGAAAGGCATGCCAGTGCTACCCGTTTGTTTTCTGCCGTTTCAGGGAAACAAGTTGTTTGGATTTGCTCACTGTCATTCCAGAATAGCAAATCGTCCGACATAGAAGTATGACAAAATTAGTACTTATGGTCTTTGCTTTATTCTTGTTCCACAAGTATAAGCAAAGAAGGGCAGCAGTAATCACTAATTTTGTTCGGGGTTGATTCGTTCTTTATATTTGCAATAGTGGGCTTAATATATATACTATTATGTGATGACGTGTGTTATTATGTTTATGTTATGTATATGTCATTAGTATGTGCTTACAAATGCATGTTTATATATATACATGGTATATAAATATATGAGGCATGTACGTATGTTTATATATTACACGTATGTGTTGCTTGCTAGCATGCATGTATGAATTTACTATTATTTTAATGTCACTAATGTTTAAATGTGAGTGTGAGTATGTATTGCATGTTTTATGTGTATATGTAGTATGTATTAATGTTTGTGTAAGTACATTTGGTTATTTACGTGTATGTGTACGTAAGTTGGTATGTATATTATATGTTAATATTATTATTATTATGTATTATTGTTATCTAACAATAAAAAACATACCATAATTAAAATAAAAGCCCAATAGTATTATGTTTGTCCAAGTCTATTACAATAAAAAGCTCAAAAAATATTACATAGCCCGATAGGCCCCAAATAAAAAAAAACACTAATCTAATATCATCTTCTTCCTTGCGCAACCCCATCTGAGCTGTTGGGTCAGATTTGATCAAACAGTCCAGATTAAAATGAGGAGGCTCTTCATCTGCCGCGTGAGATGCACGTTCGGGACCACTTGCCTTCCAAGCACCACGTGCCTTCATCTGATGCTGCCACATCATCCTAGGAGCCATCTGGATCGTTTATCTTCGAGCGATATCAGCCGTTTGATCAAATCTGATCCAATGACCTAGATCTCACATAGACGTTCTACTTTTTCACGCGCCCACGCTCTCTTCACCGATGGCTGCCACGTGTCCAGATCGACGGTCCTCATCCTCGCTGGTGATCCCGCATACCGGTATCTTCTTTTAGGGGCTAATTAATTTAGGGTTAAGTATTAGAATCATGTAGTTGATAAATAAATCACTAATTGGGGCTATATAATAAATTGGGCCTTCCTTTTGTATGTTTACATTCATTCCTTTGATTGTCACGCCTTAATTGTCATTCATATAATCTTTAATCTTAATCACATTCAAAATTAATCTAAATCGTAAAAAAGAGGTACCTATTAATTCCAATATTTGTGTCATAACAGTCCGAGATTAAAGGATGTTGACCAAATATTCGAATTAATCTTTACCATCCTACGGTAAATGGGTTAAAAATTAACAAAATCATCACATCATACTTAAATGTTTGCATCATGCATAAAGGTGACGTGCGGAAGTCGAACCATAAATTAATACGGCAGTCAGGCTTATTCGATGTCGGTTCAATCTATGGTACGATATATTGTCAACTTTATTAATTAAATGTCCAATTAATTTGAATCCACCAATTCGATAAAGCCCGTGTAGTTAAGGTTAATTTTCATTTAAGAACTATGAATCGAATTCAATATAAATTTCAATGATTTCTATCTTTTTAAAAGCAACAAATATTTTGGTACCGATTTCTGGACGTGATGGGGGTGCTAATCTTTCCCCACGCATAACCAACTCCCGGACCCTTTCACAATGAATCTTTGGTTTTTTATGGTGTTCAGCCTACCTTACCCAAGTGGTTTGTGGCGACTCCAAATTTTCATCATTTTCAAAATTAAGGTTTTCAAAAGAGATCCCAATTATTTAAAAATATTTTCATTAATAATTGAGAGGGATAATTCGTAGCGCCTAATTTATGTACAATCCATGTGATTGTCCTTAAAGAAAAAGGTCGCTACAAGTAGTAGCTTCCGGTGGAGACAAATTGGATTCTACTCAGTTGTGGCATATGCGGTTAGGACACGTTGGTGAGAAATCCTTGCAAATTCTGGAAAAGCAAGGATTGTTGAAAGGTGCAAAGGCTTGCAAGTTAAATTTTTGTGAGCATTGTGTTTTGGGAAAGCAGAAGAGAGTGAAATTCGGCACCACTATTCATAATACGAAAGGTATTTTGGATTATGTTCACTCAGTTGTGTGGTGTCCTTCCAAAACATCATCGTTAGGAGGAAAACACTATTTTGTAACTTTTGTTGACGACTTTTCCAGAAGAGTTTGGGTGTATACAATGAAGTCTAAAGATGAAGTGCTCAAAGTTTTCCTAAAGTGAAAAAATTTGATCAAGAACCAGATTGGCAAAAAGATCAAATGACTTAGGACGGACATTGGAGGGAAATATAGAAGTGATCCACTATTTGATGTTTGCCAAGAGCATGGTATTGTTCAACACTTCACTGTTAGACATACACCACAGCAGAATGGGGTGGCTGAGCGTATGAATCGAACACTACTTGAGAAAGTTCAATGTATGTTGTTCAATGTTGGGTTGGGCAAACCATTTTGGGCTGAGGTTGTGATATATGCTGGCCATCTCATCAATCGTCTATCGTCATCGGCAATTAAAGGAAAAACATCGTTGGAGGTATGATCTAAAGTACTCTCTACAGATTATGATTCCTTACATGTATTTGGATCCACTACGTATTAGCATATGAAGGAATCAAAGCCTGATCCTAGAGCAAAGAATGATCTCTTTATGGGAATCACCCATGGAGTAGAGGGATTTCGTCTTTGGTGCTTAGACAAAAAAAGATAATTTGTAGTAGAGATGTTACCTTTGATGAATATGTCATGTTGAAGAAGGTAGCAAATGGAGCTGTTCAGACAAGTAGTACTCCACAACAGGTAGAGTGTACTCCAAAATAGGTGGAGTTTCAACAGACGGTGATTAGTCCAAAATTGATGCTACTGATTCTCCAACTCCAATGAAGGAATCAAAAGATGAAGAGTTTCAAACACAAGAACCATTGGAGACACCAAAACCACTTGCAGTTACAAGGCCAAGGAGAGAAATTCGTAGACCTGCTCGATTTACAGATATGGTGGCATATGCCCTTCCAATTGTTGATTATGATATCCCTGTCATTTACCAAGAAGCAATACAAAGCTTAGAAAATGAAAAGTGGAAAAGCGCCATGGATGAAGAAATACAGCCTCTCCAGAAGAATAACACCTGGGATTTTGCGTATTTACCGAAAGGTAAAAGGGTAATTAGATGCAAGTGAGTATTTGCAAAGAAAGGTGGATCTCACAGCAAGAAAGATGTTCGCTACAAGGCAAGATTGGTAGCTAAAGGCTACGCTCAGAAAGAGGGAATCGACTATAATGAAGTATTTTCTCATGCTGTGAAGCATTCCTCTATTCAAATATTGTTGGCCTTAGTAGCACAGTTGAATTTGGAGCAAGCTCAACTCGACGTAAAGATGGCTTTCTTGCACAGTAATTTAGAAAAAGAAATCTATATGACTAAGCCAGAAGGATATATGGATGCTGGTGGTGATAAATGGGTTTGTAAGCTGAAAAAATAGCTATATGGATTGAAACAATCTCCGAGGAAGTGGTACAAGCGGTTTGATAGCTTTATGAGGAGACAAAGGTACACAATAAGCAAATACGACCATTGTGTGTATTTGCAAAAGCTACATGACGGATCTTTCATTTATCTCCTCTTGTATGTTGATGATATGTTGATCACTTCAAAGAGTCAACAAAAGATAGACAAATTGAAAGCTCAATTGAATCAAGAGTTTGAGATGAAAGATCGAGGTAAGGCAAAGAAAATTTTGGGCATAGAGATAAGTAGAGACAAACGAAGATACAAGCTTTGTTTGACTCAGAAGCAATATCTAAAAAAGGTATTACAATGTTTTGGCATGAATGAAAACAAAAAACATGTAAGTACCCTACTAGCTTCTCATTTGAAACTTAGTTCTCAATTATCTCCTAAAACTGATGAAGAGCGAGAATATGTGGCAAAAGTTCCATATACTAATGCAGTAGGGAGCTTGATGTATACGATGGTGTGTACGTGGCCTGACATTTCACAAGTAGTTGGAGTTGTGAGCAGGTACATGCATGATCCTGGAAAAGGACATTGGCAAGCTGTGAAATGGATTCTACAGTATCTCCAACAAACCGTAGATGTTGGTTTAGTATTTGAGCAGGATGAAACACTTGGTCAGTTTATCGTTAGGTATGTTAATTCCGACTATACTGGTGATTTGGATAAGCGTCGATCTACTACTGGTATTTGTTTACTCTAGAAAAAGCCCCAGTGAGTTAGAGGTCTACTTTACAGTCAACGATGGCTTTGTCAACTACAGCGGCAGAGTACATGGCGGTTGCAGAAGCTGTTAACGAGGCGGTTTGGCTTAACGATTGTTAGAAGACTTGGGAGTTGTTCAAAGTCACATTAGTCACTATTGTGACAGTCAAAGTGCTATTCACTTAGCGAAAAATCAAGTCTACCATTCAAGAACCAAGCACATCGACGTGAGGTATCACTTTGTGCGGGAGATATTTGAAGAATGAATGATTATACTTCAGAAGATTGCGACGACAGAAAATCCTGCAAATATGAAACCAAGATGGTAACGATAATTAAGTTCAACCATTGTTTGAGCTTGAGTAATATCCTGTGTGTTTGAGCACTTTCGGTTGTATGGCGCTTGTGAGCGCATTTGGAGGCACTACAGAAGATAACATTTGGTGAGAAGAAGATTTTGATAAGCTTGATGGAATTTCAAGTCAAAGTGGAGATTTATTGATTTGGTGGCTTGGAATTCTGACATGGTGGCTTGAAAATTCAAAGCCAAAGTCAATTTGGCAGAAATATTGGCACCGAAAGATGCAAAGCATTTAAGGCACCGAAATTTAGTTTGAAAATTAGCAATGGAGAAATTATTTTTTGACCACTGAATCATTAGGTTATGTAACACCCCATTCTTGGTCTAATAGGGATCCGGGTCGGTTAGTATTATCAGAAGACTGATTGAAGGTTCGGAAAAAGTTTTAGAGTTCAAAACCTAATCTAAGTATCATATTGATTATTCTTAAGACTTATTCACTTTGTTTGTTACTAAATCGGTGTTGGGGTCAATTTTAAACTTTTCTTAAACTTAGGGACTATGTTGTAAAATTTTTACCGATTATCTGATTTCGTATTACCAATTGAAATTAACTTTCCAATTATTGATCTAAAGGTTTCATTATTAGAACCTATCGAATTACTACGTCAATTAAACCAACCTGAGACTTTTTACGAAAATCCATTTTGTGACTTAACTAAATTTACCAAATTTCACCGGTGCACTTATAAACCATGTTTCTATTGGTATGCCAAATTTTAGGGCATTCGGTCCATTTACCAAATTTTCTCCTCAGGCTCATTTTAGGCACTTTTTAACCTATTTATATCCAGTCACTATAAGCATACAACAAACCACATTATCAAGTCATCATATAATTCTAGAAAGGCTTATACAAAACAAGTTGGTCCATATGCCACTTCACTAGGAGTTTATAGCAAAAGATAACATACATATATGGCAGGGACGTGACTTGCAATCGTAACAACACGATCAAAGCTCGGGATTGTTCAAGGTCCTGAAAATGCATGTAACACACATGTTAGGCTTACATAGCCTAGTGAGGTAGTTATAACATTTACAATGAAATGCATGATAATCAAATATACAAGTAGTCATATTATACTATGCATAATTCATGCTTATTACACATATTCTCATGCTTTCATGTTCATATATTAAATGTCACATAGTCATATCATAATCATATTGTCATAGCACAATTCATAAACACATATCACATTAGGTATCATTGGATACATGGATCCCCTGTACACCAACACATATAACAGAGAGTGGGTCGTAGCCCTTGAGCCGTAGCTCCGGAGATATATCCCTTACACAGTCGACCTTATTTCCCCCACATATAGGCCGTAGCCCTGGACCGTAGTCCTCCCTTACTTAAACGAGCTCAATAATCCTATGGCATGCCAATTGTATACAATGTCCATAATTACACAAATTCACATAGTCCATATTTTTCAAGTCATATCATATCAAATATCATAATGAGCCTTAGGTCCATATCATGTCACATTTTATATTAATTTTCATATATCGCATACGTGTAGCATATCATAGTCATATTTGCACATATCAAAGCAATACAGCTACTTACCGAATTTGCCAATCGAATTCAACACAGTTGCTCTACGAGAGCCCTTAAACAATTACAAACATAACCACAAAATAATGCAACGGGATGACACCAAGCCTATCCCTTGACACAACTCACTCACCTCGACAACCTGATGCTTTTAAGACTCTCGGATAGCAGCACATTTATCATTGGCTTTCGGAAAGGATGACGGTTGTTCTTTATCAACCTCTTGAGCCGATCGATAGCAAGGACTCAAATTTATTAAACCGAAAATCTCAAGCTTACCACCCTATCACTGAAACGATTGTTTGTTCCTTATTTTCCTGCCCCTTTCTTGTGTACACCCCCTTTTTATACCCAAATGGGCCGGCCTCCCAATTTGCCTTCATTCTCCATGTTGGTGGAGTGGTGGCATGCCTAAAGGGCATGGCCCTTCGGCTTTCCCCACGTGGAGGCCCCCTTGCCCCCTTGTGCCGAATCATCCCCACATGTGGGGGATTCACGACAATTTCCTTCAATTAAAGGAATTTGTCGTAGGCCCCCTACTCACGACATTTATATTTTTTTAATAATAAATATAATAATAATAAACTAATACAATTAGCCTGAATAACCTTTATTGCTTCGAATTTGGTAAAAGATCGAGCTAATTATATAACTGATACAAAATATTTGACCACTGGAACCTAACCCCAACTAGACCAGTTTTCGGGGTATGACAACTCTCCCCCTTAAGAAAATTCGTCCTCGAATTTTCATTTTAGGTGAACAGATGAGGATAATATTTTTGCATAGTCTCATCGGGTTCCCATGTTGCCTCTTCAACGGAATGAATTTACCACAAAACCTTCACTAAGGGCACAGACTTGTTACGAAGCCTCTTGGTCTCTCGTGCGAGGATCTGAACAGGTTCTTCCTCGTATGTCAGATTAGATTGGATTTCCACAGATTCTGGTTTAATCACATGGGAAGGATCTGACTGGTACTTGCGTAGCATAGATACATGGAAGACATTGTGAATCAGACTTAACTCATCGGGGAGAGCTAATCGGTAGGTAACATGTCCAATATTTTCAATCACCTCAAATGGACCAACGAAGCGGGGACTTAGCTTTCATTTCTTTCTGAAATAAAGAATCTTATTCCACGGAGATACTTTGACGAAGGCCTTCTCACCAACCTCGTACTGAATATCTCTCATGCCCAGATCAGCATAGGACTTGTGTTGGTCGAAGGCAGCCTTAAGCCGATCACAGATAATGATAGTTCTTTCTTTGGTTTCCTAAAGTAAGTCAGGACCTAGCATCTTGCCTTCACCGAGTTCAGTCCAACAAAAAGGAGTTCTACACCTCATTCCATAGAGAGCTTCATACGGAGCCATTTGAATTGAAGCTTAGTAATTGTTGTTGTAAGCAAACTCGACCAAGGGTAGGGATTTCTCCTACGTATTCTCGAAGTCGATGACACAGGCTCAGAGCATATCTTCTAGAATCTACAAGGAAAAATCATGATTGGTACAAATACTTATTCACATAACTTAGAGAAGGGTTTAGAGTTACCTGAATAACTCTTTCAGATTGGCCATCAGTATGAGGATAGAAAGCAGTGCTAAGATGCACTCTCATTCCCAGGGCCTCGTGTAAGGTCCTCCAAAACTGAGACGTAAATCATGGGTCACGATCGGAGATGATAGATAGTGGGATTCCGTGTAAACGAATTACTTTACGGATGTACAACTCCACGAGCTTAGGCAAGCTAAAATCTATTCTTACCAGAAGGAAGTGAGCAGACTTGGTGAATCGGTCCACAATAACCCATATGACATCATTTTTCTTCGGAGTCAAAGGTAGAACACTTATAAAGTCCATCGTGATATGCTCTCATTTCCATTGCAGAAGTTCGATAGGTTGTAGAAGACTCGTAGGTACCTTGTGCTCGGCTTTGACCCGTTGGCAAGTCAAACACCTAGCTACGTAGTCTGTGATTTTATTCTTCATACTGGACCACCAATAGATCTCTTTCAGATCTTTGTACATTTTGATAGCTCTAGGGTGAACAAAGAAAGGGCTAGAATGAGCTTCACTTAGGATTTGGTTCCGAAGATCATCATTATCGGGAACACAAATACGGTTGCAGAAACACAATAACCCTTCAGAATTCAAAGCAAAGTCAGGATCTGAGCTATCCTTGACCTTAGCAATAAGGGGTTGCAACTCCTCATCAGTTCCTTGGAGTGCCTTAATTTGAGATACAATGGTCGAATGAAATCTTAACTCGGCTAGCAATTTACCATGCTTCTTGAGCTGAAAATGAGCATTCAAGCATCTCAAGGAAGATGTGGGTTTTTGGATAAGAGAATCAGCCACCACATTGGCTTTACCGGGATGGTAGTTAATAACTAGATCATAATCTTTTCACAATTCCATCTATCGGCGTTGAATAAGATTTAACTCTTTTTGAGTCAGGAGGTACTTTAGGCTTTTGTGATCAGTGTATAGGTAACACTTCTCACCATAGAGATAATGCCGCCAAATTTTCAAAGCAAACACAACTGCGGTAAGTTCTAGATCATGAGTCGGATAGTTCAACTCGTGAGGCTTGAGTTGACGTGAGGCATATGCTATGACTTTGCCTTCTTGTATCAGAATACAGCCTAACCCCAGGTGGGATGCATCACTATACATGGTGAAATCTTTGCCCTACTCGGGTTGCGCTAAGACAAGGGCATGCGTAAGGACTTGCTTGAGCTGGTCGAAACTCCTTTGCTGATCAACAGTCCACACAAAGGGAGTATCCTTGCGAAGAAGCTTTGTTAAGGGTTTTTCAAGCAATGAGAATCCCTTAACGAATCTACGGTAATAGCCTGCAAGGCCCAGAAAACTACAAACTTCTCCCACGTTCTTCGGAGAAGTCCAATCAAAGATTGGTTGGATCCTCTTTGGGTCCACTTGAATTCCCGCAAAAGAGATTACATGGCCAAGAAAGGATACTTCAGAGAGCAAAAATTCACATTTACTTAACTTGGCGTAGAGTTGTTTTTCCTGAAGGGTCTAAAGCACGATCCGAAGATGTTATTCATGAGAAGCATAGTCTTTAGAATAGATTAGAATGTCATCTATAAAGACAACCACAAACTTATCAACATAGGATCGGAATACGATTCATCAAGTCCATGAAGGTTGCTGGTGCATTCGTGAGCCCAAAAGGCATAACCAGAAATTCATAATGACCATATCTAGTCCGAAAGGCGGTCTTTGGAGCGTCAGACTACTTTACTAGCATTTGGTAGTATCTGGATCGAATATCTATCTTGGAAAAGACAAAAGCATCATTCAACTGATCAAAGAGGTCGTTGATCCTCAGAAGTTGGTACTTGTTCTTGATCGCCACTTTATTTAATTGACGATAGTCAATGCATAGACGCATCGATCCATCCTTCTTTTTGACTAACAAAATTGGTGCTCCTCGCGGTGAGGAACTCGGTCGGATGAATCACTTATCTTGAAGGTCTTGAATTTGAGCTTTTAACTCTTTCAACTCTACCAGAGCCATTCTATACGGAGTAGTGGAGATCAGAGTAGTTCCAGGTTGTACTTTTATCTCGAACTCAACTTTACGGGTGGGATAGAGTCTCAGAAGTTTATCGGGAAACACATCAGGAAATTCTTTCACCACGGGTATATATTTGATTTTCAAATCTTTCTTAGACTCTATGGCATACGTGAGACTCTTTTTAGGCTCGGGTTCGTACTTCATCAAGGTTATGCTCCCCTTACCAAGTCCACAGAGATATAATTTCTTCTTTGAACAATCCACCCACGCTTGATGTTCAGCTAGCCAATCAAGGCCTAGAATGAAATGGAACTCATAGAAGGGTAATGCCATCAAGGCGGGCGGAAATGGGATCTCATGGATCCTTAGGGGACAAGCTCTATAGATTATTCGAATAGCCACACTATCTCCTAGCGAATTTGAGACAAGTATCTCAGAAGCAACAAGTTCGCATTCTAAAGCATACTTTTCCATCAAGGGTTCACTAATAAAAGAATGTGTGGAGCTTGGATCTATCAAAGCATAAACAAATTTAGAACATAACTCCTCCATATCTGCAATCACATCAAGGTCATCTTCCTGTTCGCGACCTCGGACGTGATACATCTGAGCTGAAGTCTAAGGATCATGGCCAGTTGGAGGAGCATTGTTGTTGCGGAGTCTACCTACATATCTAGATGGTACTGGCTTTGCTCCTCTCCCCTTATTAGGATTTTTCTAAGAAACTACAGATGTAGGAGCCTGAGGGTTCTGTGGGCACTGACAGGTGAAATGGCCAAACTGTCCACAAAGGTAACAAGAACCGGATTGCCTACGGCACTACCCCAAGTGCCTCTTCTGGCAAAAGTTGCATAAGGGAATCTGGGAACCCTTTGTGGAACCGGCCGTGCTATCTACTGAAGCCGTGCGGGTAACAGTTGTTTCGGCAGACTGGAACTGAGGTACATAACCAGATCGAGGCAATTGTTGGTAGGTAGCAGACTTTTGGTCCCATTGTCTTCCTTTCTTCTGGGATATGGGTGACTTGGAATCATCTCGGAACCTCTTATCAGGTCGAGTCTAGTTCCTCTTTTTCCTTTCGGAGGCTTTCTGTGAAGCTTCAGTTGTGATGGCCCGATTGACAAGGGTCTAGAAGTCCTCAATCTCCAGAGCAACGAAGAGAGGACGGAGTTCATCACAAAGGCCGTCTATAAACATTATGTATTTTTCCTTCTCGGTACGAATGATTTCGGCGCCATACCTTGCATACTTACAGAAATCGTAGATGTACTACTCCACTGGTCTTCCCTCTTGCCTTAGATGAAGGAATTTTTTGCTTCTTTCTAAAATGTAGTGCTCGCTGATGTACTTTTTACGGAACTCCTAAAGAAAGAAGTCCCACGTGACACGATGTTTAGGAATAGTGAGGGTCACCATATCCCACCAGCTTTGGGCCTCTTCAGCTATCAAGGCCAGCGAACATTCAAGCTTATGCTCCTCAGGACACTTCATTTGCTTATTCAGCACCTTTAGAGTGTTCTCCAGCCAGTATTTCGCGATCTCGTGGTTATCCAGGTCCTGGCCGGTGAACGTATACACAAGATACTGCTTGAGTTTGTCAATAGGAGCTCTCAAAGCAGGCAAAGAAGTTTCAGCAGGTGGTGGAGGTGGTTCTTATCAGAGAGACGCCTGCTGAGCGGGTGGCATTGATGGAGGGTGAGGTGGGTCATTTTGTCCCACACGCTCGGGTTGGATTTCAGGCCTCAAATTGTCCCCTGAGTTGAGGAGGAGCCCGAATGAGGTTCGTTCACTACCCTCCTATCGATAGGACCAGACATTTTAGGTCTAAGTTACATAGAATGATTAAATCGTATGAGTTGCAAGTCACAGAATAGATATTCAAATAACTCATAAGTGGTATATGTAGACACAGACTCATAACGGATGCCTGATTAGTCCTAGAATCGACTAAACCTAGGCTCTGATATCACAATTGTAACACCCCCTTCCCGGTCTGGTAGGGATCTGGGTCGGTTAGTGTTATCGGAAGACTAATCGAAGGTTTGAAAAAAGTTTCAGAGTTCAAAACCTAATCTAAGTATCATATTGATCATTCTTAAGACTTATCCACTTTGTTTGTTACTAAACTTAATCGGAGTTATGGTTAATTTTAAACTTTTCTTAACCTTAGGGACCAAGTTGTAAATTTTTACCGGTTATCTGATTTCGTATTACCAATTTAAATTAACTCTCCAGTTATTGATCTAAAGGTTTCATTATTAGAACCTATAGAATTACTACGTCAATTAAACCAACCTGGGACTTTTTATGAAAATCAGTTTTGTGACTTAACTAAATTTACCAAATTTCACCGGTGCACTTATAAACCATGTTTCTATTGGTATGTCAAATTTTAGGGCATTCAGAATCCATTTACCAAATTTTCTCCTTAGGCTCAATTTAGGCACTTTTTAACCTATTTCAATCTAATCATTATAAGCATACAACAAACGACATTATCAAGTCATCATATAATTCTAGAAAGACTTATACAAAACAAGTTGGTCCATATGCCACTTCACTAGGAGTTTATAGCAAAAGATAACATACATATATGGCAGGGACGTGACTTGCAACCGTAACAACACGATCAAAGTTCAGGATTTTTCAAGGTCCTGAAAATGCATGTAACACACATGTTAGGCTTACATAGCCTAGGAGGTAGTTATAACATTTACAATGAAATGCATGATAATACATATATGACAGGGACGTGACTTGCAACCGCAACAACACGATCAAAGCTCGGGATTTTTCAAGGTCCTGAAAATGCATGTAACACACATATTAGGCTTACATAGCCTAGGAGGTAGTTATAACATTTACAATGTCACATAGTCATATCATAATCATATTATATTATACAATTCATGCTTATTACACATATTCTCATGATTTCATGCTTATTACACATATTCTGCACAATTCTCATAATCAAATATACAAGTAGTTATATTATATTATGCACAATTCATGCTTATTACACATATTCTCATGATTTCATGTTCACATATTACATGTCACATAGTCATATCATAATCATATTGTCATAGCACAATTCATAGGCACATATCACATTAGGTATCATTGGATACACAGATTCCCCTGTACACCAACACATATAACGGAGAGTGGGCCGTAGCCCTTGAGCCGTAGCTCCAGAGATATATCCTTTACATAGTCGACCTTATTTCCCCCACATATAGGCCGTAGCCCTGGACCGTAGTCCTCCCTTACTTAACCGAGCTCAATAATCCTATGGCATGCCAATTGTATCCAATGTCCATAATTACACAACTTCATAGTCTATATTTTTTAAGTCATATCATATCAAATATCAGAATGGGCCTTAGCTCTATATCATGTCACATTTCATATTAATTTTCATATATCACATACGTGTAGCATATCATAGTCATATTTGCACATATCAAAGCAATGCAAGTACTTACCGGATTTGCCAATCGAATTCAACATAGTTGCTCTACGGGAGCCCTTAAACAATTAAGGACATAACCACAAAATAATGCAACGAGATGGCACCAAGCCTATCCCTTGACATAACTACACTCGCCTCGACAACCCGATGCTTTTAAGACTCTCGGATAGCAGCGCCTTTATCCTTGGCTTTCAGAAAGGGTGACGGTTGTTCTTTATCGACCTCTTGAGTCGATCGATAGCAAAGACTCGAATTTATTAAACCGAAAACTCGAGCTTATCACCCTATCACTGAACCGATTGTTTGTTCCTTATTTTCTTGCCCATTTCTTGCGTACACCCCCTCTTTTATACCCAAATTGGCCGGCCTCCCAATTTGCCTTCATTCTCCACGTAGGTGGAGTGGTGGCATGCATAAAGGGCATGACCCTTAGGCTTTCCCCACGTGGAGGCCACCTTGCCCTCTTGTGCCGAATTATACCCACGTGTGGGGGATTCACGGCAATTCCCTTCAATTGAAGGAATTTGTCGTGCCCCCCCCCACTCACGACATTTATATTTTTAATAATAAATATAATAATAATAATAATAATAATAAACTGATACATTTAGCCCGAATAACCTTCATTGCTTTGAATTTGGTACAAGATCGAGCTCATTATATAACCAATACAGAATATTTTGTCACCGGAAACTAACCCTGACTAGACCGGTTTTCGGGGTGTGACAAGTTATTTGTGAGTTGGTCCCTATAGCTCAACTATAAATATGAGCAACCATTTCACTCCAAATTCATCCCAACATCCATATCATCTCTCTCATTTGTTTCTCTTCTTCCATTTCTAATATTTAGGAATTCTCAGGAATTCCATTTGTTTGTATCATTTTGGTATTAGCGAAGTTATCATCCGGTGGTGGTGCCCGAGGAGCAGACAGCATTTTTGTCGAACCTCGTAAATTCGGTGTGTTCTCTCCATTATTTATTTTGCTTGTTTATTATTGGGTTTTTTTATTGTGTTTCAATATTTAATAATTGAGAAATTTGTCTGCTGTGCAAATTTTGATAGTTTTGATATTGGCATTTTAGCTCAGATTTGAAGTTACGTTCGTATAAGAAATAACCTGGTTTTCTAACAGATTCAAACCTAGGCTTCAGAGGAAGTTGGCGAGCAACACAACCACTAAGCCAAGCATCAATTTATGATGCAATATACAATGTTTAATATATATTTCTTATTCAGTTGAAATAGTTTTTCTGGTAAAACTTGAGTTTGTTTTCTTCTTTGTTTGTCTAAATAGTCAAAATTTTAAGCCTACCAATTTTTCTCGGCAAACGAGATATAAACCAATTGTTCATCAAAATAATTTCTTCAAGTCGAGTCATGTTATCATACTCGCCGACAGACAACCGTGAAAATTTTTCTTGGCCAACACAATGATGGAAATCGGAGAGTTGCCGAAGTTGTCCGATAAGTCAAATCTGGACCGATTGTGATTGATAAAATTACATCCAAATTTTTGTCAAAAAAAAATTCTCTGGGTACATACTTCCTTCGAAATCACTGAACCGTGAATCCAAAACTTGAGCGTCGACAACTCGAGAACCACCTCAGGGAACTTACTGGCAGGGACGAACGAAAGACTTTAGGTTAGGGGACGAACCTATAAATTTTTAAGAGAGCGAATTTATAAAAAATTGAGGGTGAGAAAAAATAGATTTTTAATAAAAAATACTCCAGCCCCCTCGGTCTATCTCTGCTTACCGGCAAACCGGTTGTTGCTAAGATCCAGTTCGTACAGTATCGTCAAGTTACTGAACTTGTGAGAAACAATACCGTAGAACCGATTTGAGTTGATATGGAACAATGCAAGATCAGTAAGCAAGCCAAGCTCTTATGGCAAATACCCAGAGATATCACCACGGCTCAAGTCAAGGTCGGCGACGGTTCTGATCCTGCCGTTACCATGTGCTGGGACACAAAAAATGTCGGTGTAGTTACCATACATTGGATCTGACCCAATTACGGGTGAGATTAAAGGGGTCGGAGAGTATAAACTTGCTTCTAAGTTCTAAGCATGTGATTCAGACCCATCCCTTATGTTGCTCTTCTTGTCTAAGATCAGAGAAGCACAATGAACTATGGGTTTACACAGTGAAAGATGCATCAAAGCCGCCAGAGTTGAGACAAAAATCAGAAAGAAAACAAACTCAAGATTTACCGGAAAAACCATTTCAAACAATTAATAACTATATATTAAACATTGTGAATGGCATCATGGATTGATACTTAGCTTAGTGGTTGTGAGGCACGTTTGTTTCCTTGCAACCTAGGTTTGAATCCTGTTTGGATCAAACTCTAATTTTATTTTCTTCGTACAATTACGTGACACATGTCACCAATGTTTAAATAATTTTATTAAATTAAAATTAAGATCAAATTCATAGAATGTATAAATAACGAAGACCAAATGTATAATTATAGAAATTTTTATTAACTGCCACGTCATATCCAGGTAGCTTGATTGATACCACTTAAATAGTTATGTGGTCTTATTATTACAATTGAAAGTATAATGATCAAAATCGAGACCAACCTGATAGTTGAGTGGTCATTTGAGTAGTTTACCCATAAAAACAAAATGTTCAACGATCAATACTTGTGTTGAACAGATGAATACCAGTTGAGGATGTAGCTCAAATCGATCCCCTGCATCTCCATATTTGGAAATTTTATTTTCATTTTGCCGAAACACCTTTCAATACCATACTTCCTCTCCAACTACTCACTTTAGAGACCAGACATCATTTTTTTTTCTTTGATGGATGGAAGACCAGACACATTATTAATTATTACTATGATTATTATCATTATAACATGTTACCCCTTCTAATATTATCATTTTTTATGAATCCTATACTGTTAAAACCACGCTAAAAAAACATGTTCTATATTTCTGCCAATGAACATGCACAGAAGTTATTACTAGTCCAAGAAAAATCTAACAAAGACAATGGGGTAAGTAGCAAACAAGTTTCAATGCATTTTGCATGAAAAATCTAACAAACATATGGCCAAACGCCTAAAATGTTGCTGCTACAAGCTCAGCTTCAAGGGTTGATACGAAGGCCATGAAACAGCTCCGAAAATCCCGCAAGAACACAAAACCAGTTGTACTTTTCCTATCAAATGGAATTGTTTATAAAAAGTGTTGTCAATCTCTTTTCCCCTAGGATCTTTCACAAGTTTCATTCCCATATCTATTTTCTTTAAATTCCGACTTGTAAATCCATTTAACCCTGATCGTCTGCTGACCTCTCGATAAATCAATCTGTAGAAAAGCAATTTTCTAGCTTTAGGAAAAACTAATTAACGCATAAAAATAAAGCAGAATTTTAGTTTCTGCAGAAAAGAAGAAGAAAACAGAATTGATTTTCTGTTATTGAATATATTCAAAAATTACATCCCTTTACAGTGAATTTATAGACTCAAGTATTGGACTTTAGTTACAATTAGGAGTCCTAAGTACACAAGACATCTAACTCTATCTTTTAGGAAGTAAACTTTAATTTAAACTACTATTTACATGAGGACTCTAACTCTATCTTTAAACTTTAATTTAAACTACTATTTACATAAGGACTCTAACTCTATCGGATAATCTAACACCCCCCTCCAGTTGGAGAATATACATTGTATAATCCCAACTTGAATAGAAACTTGTCGAAAGAAGCTTTTGGTAGTGCTTTTGTAAGTACATCGCCACTTGTTCTTCAGAGGAACATAAGATAAAGAAGCTATCCCACTAGTAATCTTTTTTGAGATAAAATGCTGTCAATCTCCACATGTTTAGTCCTATCATGGTGGACTGGATTTTGAGCAATATGTATGGTGGACTGATTATCACAAAAATCTCAAACTTCTCATCTTGGTTCACATTTAGCTCCTTCAATAGCTTTAACAACCAAAGTCCTTCACACATTCCCAATGCTAAAGCCCTATATTCTCGCTTCAAAGATCGCTTCTAGATACAATCTGTTTGTTTCTTACTCCTCCAGTCACTAGATTTCCCCAAACAAAGGAGCAAGTAACCACTAGTTGATCTTCTTTTTCCGTCGATTCGTTTGCCCAACTTGAATCAATAAATTTGAACAGTCCTTTCTTGAGTCTTTTTAAATAGCAATCCATGCCCCGTGTCCCTTTCAAGTATCTCAAAATTCTAATTGCAGCTTCCATGTGATCTTCCCTTGGATCAGTCATGTGTTGACTGATAATATTAACTGGAAAAGCAATGTCCGGGTCTAGTTAATGACAAATAAATCAATTTTCCCACTAACCTCTGAAATTTACCCTTATCGCCTTTAGGGCTTGTGTCCTCTCTATTGAATTTTAAGCCCGCTTACATGGGAGTATCAACTGGTTTGCATCCCAACATTCTGCTTCATTAAGTAGATCAAGAACATATTTTCTCCGGTTTATCACTAGACCTTTACTCGACCTAGCAACCTCCATGCCTAGAAAGTATCCGAGCTTTCCTAGGTCTTTTTTGTTTCAAACTGTGTATTTAACAACCCTTTCAAGTGACTTATCTCTTCATCATCATCACCTGTCAGAATAATGTCATCCACATATACTATTAAAATAACCCTTTTATTGCTAGAGGTTACCTTAATGAAGAGAGTGTGATCTGTCAAGGATTGTTTGTATCCATTTTCTAAAATCACCTTGGTGAATCTGTCAAACCAGGCTCTAGGTGACTGCTTCAAACCATAGATGGATTTATTAAGTCTGCAAACTTTCTGATCTCCTTTTACTGACTTCAAGCCCGAAGGCACTCTCATGTACACTTCTTCTTCCAATTTTCCATTAAGAAAGGCATTCTTAATGTCAAGTTGATGAAGCTTCCAGTCCTTGTTTACAGCCAAGCTTAAGAGAACTCTAACTGTATTTAGTTTAGCTACAGGAGCAAAGGTCTCATTATAATCAATTCCATAGGTTTGAGTAAAACCCTTGGCCACCAACCTTGCTTTATACCTCTGTATCTCGCCATCGAGTTGTATTTTATGGCGAACACCCATTTGCATCCGACTGGTTTCTTGCCTTGTGGAAGATCTGTAATGGTCCAAGTATCATTCTTTTCAAGTGCTTCAATCTCCTCTTTAACAACCCTTCTCCACTTAGAATCTTTTAGAGCCTCCTCAATAGTGTTAGGTATCATTCTTTATCTAAGCAAGCTGTAAAGCCTTAAATGATGGCATTAGATTACCATAAGCAACATACCTCTGAATGGGGTGTTTTGTACATTGTCTTACCCCTTTCCTTTTAGCAATAGGAAAATAATCAAATTCAAGTAAATGAGAGGGAATCTCGGCTAGAACATTACCTCCATCATTTTCATTGGCAACTGAATTCAAGTCCAATTCTCGGCAAGTGTCAGATTGCAAAACAGTCTCTAGAATAGTTTTTTTTTTTTGGTATAAACTTTCAATTGCTTAGGAGGTGAGGGGTTTGTGAGGAAGGTTTGGGTGAATTTCGAGGAGTAGTAACAATAGGTGAAGGATGGGAAGCTGTAGGTGTAATAATAGGTGAAGAAGTAGAAGGGTTTAAAGGAGTATGGGGTTCAAATAACAAAGGATTATTAGTAGGTAATAACTCTGAAGGTAAAGGAGGATAAACCTGATTGGTAGGAGGCTGAAAAACATCACAATTCTCCCCCGATTTGCAGTACCGCAGGGAAATAAGGTTCTGTTCAAAAAGGTGAGATCCAAGGAAGTAAAAATTTTCTGAGAAGGAGGATGATAACATTTGTAGCCCTTCTTAAGTGAAGAATACCCGACCAAAACACACTTCAAGGATCTGGGGTCAAGTTTTGACCTAGAGCGAACATAATCTTTCACAAACACAGTGCAACCAAAAACTTTGAATGGGAGAATAGAGGACAAAGGTTTAAAATTGGGGTACTCTCCAAAAAAACAGCTCTAGGTGTTCTGTAACCTTACTGGGCATTCGATTAATGAGATAGGTTGCAGTTAACAAAGCCTCACCCCACAAATACTTAGGAATATTACTAGTGAACATCAAAGACCTAGTTACCTCCAACAAATGCCTATTTTTCCTTTCTGCAACCCCATTTTGTTGTGGTGTATCCACACAAGTGCTAAGTTGAACAATCCTTTTTTTGTTAAAAAATTCCCCCAAGGACTTGGTAAAATATTCACTCCCATTATCAGATTTGAAGATCTGAATTTTACTTCCAAATTGGGTTTCAACCATATTGTAAAATTTCTCAAAAACAGAGCCTACTTCAGATTTATCCCTTAACAAATATGCTCAAGTTGTTCTACTATGATCATCAATAAAAGTGACAAACCACCTACTACCAGTTACATTCTTCACTCGAGAAGGACCCCAAACATCACTATGAATTAATGAAAAAGGTTGGGAAGGTTTGTAGGAAGATGGTAAATAGGATGCTTTTGTCTGTTTAGCGAGAGGACATATATGGCATTTAAAAGAACTTGGTTTTCTATTAACAAATAATTCAGGGAATAATTTAGCAAGATAATGAAAATTAGGATGCCCTAACCTAAAATGCCATAACATTATATTATCAATTTGCCCTAAAGAAGTCAAAGAGCAAGAAGTATTTGGTAGGGTAGATGGTTGATTTCTGAGGACATAAAGACCATTTTGCAAGCTAGCAGTGCCAAGCATCTTCCTTGAATTCATTGCCTACAAAAAACAACCAGATTCAGTAAACTGTAATTAACACTTCAAATTCTTGGAGAGTTTACTAACATAGATGAGATTGCAGGCGAGATTAGGCACAAACAAAACATCATCAAGCAACAAATTATCGTTAATGAGGACTGGGCCACTTCCTTTGATAGGAGAGAAAGAGCCATCTACTGTTTTAATAGAACTTGTAGAAGATGAATCGAAAAACTAAGGAATAATTCCTGTTACGGTCATGTGATCGGATGCTCCAGTCGATGATCCATGCTGATGCACCTTTGGTAGAAAAAGTGCAGTAGGAGAACAAGTATTCTCAGTATGCTTGTATCCTCCACGAGGGCTAACCGCTTCACAGTTCTTGTCGAACCTGAAATTTCGGAAAAAACTCCAATCCAAAGAGCCTGCTCTGCTATGGATAGCATCTCAAAGGTTGTCGAAGGGGATCCCATTAAGAATTCTAACTAAGATCGATGTTAGACTGATACCATGTAGAAAAGCAATTTTCTAGCTTTAGGAAAAACTAATTAACGCATAAAAATGAAGCAGAATTTAAGTTTCTGCAGAAAAGAAGAAGAGAACAGAATTGATTTTCTGTTATTGAATATTTTCAAAAAATTACATCCCTTTACAGTGAATTTATAGACTCAAGTATTGGACTTTAGTTACAATTAGGAGTCTTAAGTACACAAGACATCTAACTCTATCTTTTAGGAAGTAAACTTTAATTTAAACTACTATTTACATGAGGACTCTAACTCTATCTTTAAACTTTAATTTAAACTACTATTTACATAAGGACTCTAACTCTATCGGATAATCTAACACAATCAACTTCAATGTATTGTTGCATTCAATGGAAGTGGTCACTTCCACAAGTTCTCTTCATCAAACACAGCATCGCGACCGATAACGACTTCCTTTGTGGCAGGATTATAAAATTTAGAGTCTTGCGTTCGAGCTTTGTTCTCCTTTGATCAAGAATGTGAGCAAAACTTATGCAGGCCAAAAGAAATTCTAAAATGAGCAGAGCATTTGGTTGATGTCCGCTACAAAACCTTCTCTGGTATAATGGTTTGACAGCATATGTTGGACTTTTATGCAAAACATGATTGCTCCATTGTACTGCTTCAGGCCAGAACTCCTTTGGAACATTCATTCTCTGTAGGACACTTCGCACCAATATTCAAGATGGAACAATTTTTCCTTTCATCAGACTCAACGCACAAAGCCTCCAATCCACAGCGGAGATGATGAAGCTGTGAAGCCACTATCAACAATCTGCCAATACTCTTTTGATCTCAGAAAATTCTCCATCAACATGCTTGAATGACCATAGTTACGATCAAAACACAGAATGGCTGGCTGCACAAAATTTTTTGTATCCATTGTTGCTTCCTTCGTTGTCGCAATGATCATAGGTTATTATTATCACTGTAAGTACATTTTTCATGTCCATTTCACTGTATATGTTCGGTGCTCATGGCTACCCCTTCTAATAGTATCTTCTCTAAGATTCGAATCACCCCAATATTGTTAAATCATGTTCTGTATATCTGCCGATGAACATAATAACATATATGGTTTAAGAAAAATGAAAAATCCGGATATCATAGATACAAGAAAGAAAACTCACTTTATTCCGAAACAACCATTCAGATAAAAGTTGCCAAAACAGAGTTCTTCAATGCTAAACAAAGCATTGAGTAATGTTCCACACGCCTTAATACTAAAAACGGCAGCAAGGGAAAGTTTTATTCTACGCAAAAACAGGACAAAACTCCACTAAAGCATTTCTTATCAACTCATGCAAACTTCGGCAATGTTTTCTAGGCATTAACTGGGACTCTATGCCCCATTTTCTGAGCAAGCCAAGAGTTGCTTGGATCAGTGTCAGTGAATTTATGTACCAGGAATTCTTCTGCCTCTTGGTCGTTCAGTTCTTTGGACCATGCCACCCGTTCATTTCGATGAGCTCCCGGTCCGAAACATCTGCAGTTTCAATCAAGGAAAATACCTAATAGTTAGCACATTGCAAATGCTATCACAGTCTATTAGTAATATCAGTGTCAGAAAGAGCTGAACTCAAAACATATGCCGGATTCAATATGAACTAGTTAAAATATATTGATCCAGGGGATATACTTGAACTCGTAGAAGCAAGCAGTCTTCTCCTTTTCTGGATCTTCCCAGTTATGCCAGCCTTCATTTTTGATGCATTTATCAATGTAAGTGTATGCAAATAGCACCCTACCAAAGGGTCCCCATGGACGCCGAAGGTACGCATACCCCAGCTCTCCGTTGCCAGTTAGGACACATCTGCATCAATACCACAAGTTATTCATAGGGAGAATTGCAAATAATGAAAGTAAACATTGTAATAGGATTAGGCAGTATGGTGTTTAGGGATAATGGACATCAGAAACACGTAACCAGTGGTTTCGTCAGCAGTACCCCGTTTGTGCGCGGTTACGAAGCCAGGCAACTTGCAGTGGAGATGACAATGTTCAAAGAGAGTTGTACTATTTCCGAAAATGTAGTCCACGTCTCCTTCTATATAGCAATCTCTCAAGTACGATTTTCCCCTGTGCAGGTAAAGAGTGTCCTGCAATTGTTGTTCAATCATGCATCTATGTTAGTCATGAACCATTGAAATGCTATGTTATTTGGACTTGAATTAGAGTGTCAGATATGAATATATATATCGCCCAGGTTAGTACCTGCCACCCAAGAAATCTGCAACTATAGAATGCACACCGATCTCCTGTTACTCTAATTGCCACAGCTTGGTGTGAACCCTGGAACAAAACACGAACTGACTGATATTCATGTGTCGGATACGAGTGTCCAACATAAATACTTTAAAATAAGCATAAATAAATGAGAAATTTCAGAATTTTACCTCTGGAGCATTTTTTTCAAAAGTGACATTTTCAGCAATAAAATCGTCTCCTTCCACAATCATACTCCAACAAGCAAACGTGCCTTTTTCCGATCAAACTCTCATCCTTGAAAAAACAGGAAAAAATAATTTATCCAATGAACAATCAACAGACAAGGAAGAACAAAAGGAAGCGTCGAATTAATTACCAGGTGATGGTCAATTTTAGTGGCGGTGTTGTCCCATGTAATAACAGTGAGCTCAGATCGGACACCGAGCAAGGTGATGAGGTGCCTGTCCTTGGGAACGTAAACGGGTTGCTTGTAAATACTGGGTGACAGTCGAATGATTGTCCGAGTCTTGCTTTTGGGTTCGACGGCGTCTACGGCTTCCTCTAGTGTTTTGTGGTCGGCGCTGCCGTCTTGCGACACCGTGATTACCTTCGGTTCCGCCATTGATCAAACAACAAAATCAAAACCACTTTCAATGTCTGAAATGTTTGTGTGTTTCTGTCGATAAACAAATGAAAAGGTTGTGTTTTTATTTTTTATTGAAGGCTTAATTCCTAAATTTGTCCTTAACTTTTGTCCACCTTTCCAATTTGGCTTTTTATTTTTTTAACAAATAGTTTGCATTGATAAATAAATTTTGTAGACAGTGGATTCCGGATAAATTAGGGGAATATTGTTCCTTAAAATTAAATTTAGGAAAATAAAATCTTTAAGTTCAAGAGGTGAAAAACGACTTGCAGTTAGTGTTTTGAGTTTATTTAATATTTTTTAACGTATATGGAGGTGTACGATACTACTTGTAAATTTAAAAAAAAATTAATTAAAAATATTAGGTCGTTGTCTGCAAATGACATTTTAAATATAAATTTTTAAATGTATTTTAATATTTTTTATTTCTTTGAATTTAATCCCTAAATACATAATGAAGCCGTGGATTCCCAAAACATGCGCTCCTATTAAAAACTGCTCTAATTACTAGTCAGTAGATTTGGCAAAAAAAATAGAATTTGCATTGTAATTGTTTGGTAATTAATTACTAAACCTTGATTAGAAATCCACCGACTAATTCATTGGAAATTGTTTGGTAATTAATTACTAAACCTTCATTAGGAATCCACCGACTAATTCATTGGAAATTGTTCGGTAATTAATTATACTAAGCTTTCGTTGGAAATCCACTCACTAATTCATTTTAAATTATTTAATAATTAAGCACGAATAAAAATCTTATGTCTTTTTTCAGTGTTCTTTTTATATTCTAATATTAAAAAATTAAATTTCAAGTTTAACTTTAAATTTTAAATCATAAACTCTAAAAATATACTCTAACTCAATTCTCTAAACTCTAACCATAAACCTTAATCTCAAACCCTTAAACCTAAAATAATGGCTTAATTAAGTAGTTTAAATTTTATGGTTTAGAATTTAGGGTATATGATTTAGAGTTTAGGGTTTAAATTTTTTAAAATTTATGGTTAAGAATTTAAGATTAAATTTTATAATGTAAATATATAATTTTTTATAAAATAAAATATAAATTTTATAATGTAAATACATAATCTCGAATAAAATAAAATTTATTATGCAAGTGCAGTCATAAAAAATGAAAACTGAAAAATAGAATATTAATTATCAGAGTGATTCAGAAAATAAAAGCGTTCTCCATTAGTTTTACAAATTCCTGAAAATCTATTCTGCCATCTCTATTTACATCAAACTTGCTGATCATCTTGTTGCAATTCTCAATCTTCAAACCTTCCTTCAATCCCAAAACACAGACAACTCTCTGCAACTCTACTGAATCGATAAACCCATCTTTATTAACATCAAACACATCAAAAGCTTCCTTCAGCTCCACCAAGCTCGGCTCTTCTTCAAACAGCCTGGAAACCTCATCGGAACCAAATGAATATTCATTTAGCTCGTCCTCACTTTCTCGACTGCAAAAAATCCCCAGGTTCCCCATCACCTTCTCCACGTCTTTCCTGCAAATTACTACCGCACAATCTTCCTTCTTGTTAAAAGCAGCTTCTTCTGTTGAACAATCAAAATTCTGGGGTTTCTCCAGATTTGACGATGTCTTTGGGCTGCCGTGTTTGGATTGTGGGAAAGACCAAATTCTTGAGATTGAGAAGAAACTTTTAAAGCTGTTATAACATGTCAAGATCATACTGATATCAATGAATGGGAATAGGGTATGGTCTGAGTTTGCAGATGATGCCACCATTTTTGTAAGACCGGGAAGAAAGAAAAGAAAAAGTAAATGAGTGAATGGATTTTGATGGGGTATTTGAAGGAAGCGGAGACGGCGGAGGTGATCGAGTTTTCAAAGATGGTTGAGAGGGGGGAAGTTGTGTATGGTGCAACCGAGAGAACGCCTAGGAAACTTGGTGGACTTAGCTACCTTTGTCTTAAATTGCATGGAATGTGTCTGGTTTGTTGCTTGGAACCTGCCGCTATCCTATCTTGTAGGAAATGGTCTTATTGTCAGTTTTCATGAATGGACCAACGCATAACTTTTTATAAAATTTTAGAGGCGATAAACTTATAATATTATAAGAAGAGAATGAATTTTTAATAAAAAATACATATATTTTTTTAATATTTTTTAAATTATATAAAAATTTCAAAACTTTAAAAGCAATGACCGTCCTTCTAAGTTCATCTTGTACAGATTTTGTTTCTCTTTTCGGTGAACGATGAAGTTTCTTAGAAGTGGATACTGATGTGTAAAAGGAGGTTGTTACATTTGCGTTTTCAACTATCCCATTGACCATAGGTTTTTTGTTTGTTAGGTTAAAATCTAATTAATCGGTCAAATTAAAATTAAGTTTAATTAATTGGTTGATTAATTGTTATTTTTTTTTTAAAAATAATATTGATTAATTTGGTTTGAACATGGGTGGATGTATGTAGAAATATTAGGGTGCATGACCTCACTAATCTAATTAAAATGTCATTCAAACCATTATAAAAGTATAAAAAATTAGAAATTTTCATAAAAAAATATAAGATTTGACCCAACTTGAATTCTTGGGATATAGGGTCAACAATACATATTGTAGTGCTATGAAAATTTCCCAAATCCCATACCCTACAATGACCTCACTATATGAAAATTATAGTTCCGCCACTGACTTTGAACTCGAATAATTATTGAATTAACCAAAACTTCTGTATATATAAGTAATATATTTAAAATTTTAAGCTAAAATTTCATCAGTGATCCATAATATTTAAATTTCAATCTAAATATTAACCTCAATCTAAAAGGGAACAAATAAAGACTAATAATAAAAATATTTAACAAAAGAAATTCATTTCTCCTTTATTGTTGTTTTTAAATCAAAACCAAAAATATTAAAAATTCGATTAATTAAAAAATCAAACGAATTAATCAAACTTAATTTGGTTGTTTATTTTATAAAAAATCGGTTATTTTAATTAATGATTTTTGAGGAGAAATTCGGTTCGATTAATAAATTTTTTAAAAATTTGATTTATTTACTTTTGAATAGTTCAATTTAATTTAATCTTTAACCGAACCGGTCATTTAAACCTCAGTTCATAAAAACATTATCCTTTTTATTTCTATTAAAACCATCAATTGAGTTCATAAAAGAGTAATCTTTTAAAGATGGAGTTGGTGAAAATACGATGATACGTGACTTCGTTTGGATGAGGATCAGCAAGGCCTCTTTAACTTGAAAAATTATGGACTTTCATATTTGAGCCAGACCTTGGGCTTTAACCTTCAAACTACAAGTTAAGCCCCGCTTTACAATTTTATGATATCATATTATTTGATTTTTTTATAATATTTAGTTTATGAATTATATACTTATATTTTGATATATAAGCTGTGTAAAATAATTTATACAACTCTTCTATAAAATCTAAAACCTAAATTACAAACCCTAGCACCCTAAAACATAAACCTTAAACCCTAAACTATAAATTCTAACAATAAACCTTAAATTTCACACCCTACACACTAAACCCCTAAACCCTAACCTAAAATCCTAAAGTTGAAAGGCTTGTATATCAAAGTATTTTCCATAGTTTATACCACATATCTCTATTTATGTATAAAATATTTTTAAAATTGATTAAATTTGATATCACTTGTTAATCGGATACTAACTCAGTTAAAAATTATTAAAATATTTCTATTTTAATGGTATAGTATATATTATTTTAATAGTTTTTTTTTTAATTTTTTATATAATCTTTAAATAAAATTATTGAATATGACAATAATAGATTTAAATACTAATCATTTACCATTCCATATAAGATTATTAGTTGAGAACATTTTAATAAAATATATTTTCAAATAAAATTATGTGTGAGTGTAATAAAATCTAGTAAAAATTAAATAATATAATAATATAAAGAAAAAAACTTTGATACACAGGCCGTGTAAACTTTAGTTTACACGTGCCTTTTAGTTTTAGAGGTTAGGGTTTAGTTTAGGGTTTAAGGTTTAAGAGTTTAGGTTGTAGGGTTTAGAATTTAAGGTTAGTGTTTAGAATTTAGGGTTTAGAGTTTGGGTTTAGTTTTTTAGGGTTAGGGTTAGGGTTAGAAATTTAAGATTTGTATTTTATAGTATAAATATACAGGCTTGTGTAAAATTAATTTTACACAGCATGTGTATCAAAGTTTTACACATAATATAATATAAAGATTAAATAATATAAAATTATGTGTGACGGTAATAAAATCTAGTAAAAATTAAATAATATAATAATATAATATAAACACGCAAGTCGGCCGTGTCTGGGGAAAGTGGATGAACTCTATGGACCATGGATGCAAGTGGCCAACAGGCGTAAGCGATCTACCGCTGTGAAGGATTTGAACATGTCCAGTGCAATGGTCGGTAAGGTGAATGCTGCGGGGAGTTCGCGGTTTAACGTTTTAGCTGATGAGGTGGTTGAGGAAAGGTCCCCGGTTGGTGTTACGGAAGCAATACAACCTACAAGAAAGCAAGAGAAAGAGGTAACACGAGAGACTCAGCCGAGCGTTGCTGTAGGAAAGAAACAGTCTATAGTGAACGCCGGTGGCCAGTCGAAGAGCCAAAAGGGAGGTAGTGTGATAGGGGGAATTGAGAAACCTTGACAACTAGGTGAGGGCCTAGTTTTGAAAGAAAATGTGCAAAAGGTTCTGGTCATTAGTGACTTGCAGGAGAATGGGTAGAATCCGATCGTGGCAGCGGAGGACTAAGTAATTCAAACAAAGTCTACGTTACCGAAGAAGAATCACAAGACGGTACGTGTGGTTGACAAAGGGGTGTCGGTTGTTTTGAAGGAAATAAAGAAGATCGATGTATTGACCTATTCGTAATTCCACATCCAAATCAGCTTCTTGCATTTTAGCAGTGGGCAAGGGGCTGACACGAAAGGGTCTTCAAACGAGGAAAAATGATGATGTAGGATCGCCCAAACTGAATTAACGTAATGGATGAAACACGTGGATAGTGAGCTTTCGAAGGCAATGCCGAAACAAGGAAATGAGATTCCTGGGTTCTCGGCGGGGCAAACGAGTGCTACTGAAGTGCAATGGAAGGCAAACTCCGCTTTCGAGGGATTATCGCAGGCCACGTCTCAGGGCTAAGGTTCTCTTCCTTCTCCATTTGTTTTCATATAGGGTGGAGGCGATAGGTTTTTCTGGGGGTATATGGATTCTCTGGAAGGATTCAGTTATGCTTGACATTTTAGCCATTTCCAATCAATTTGTTAATGGGCTTTGTTTTGAGATTGATAGTAGGTACAACTTCTTTTTTGTCACTTTTATTTATGCTAGCCTGGATCGTAGAAACCGGAATTTTCTTTGGGATCAGTTATGTTCTCTTGATCCGACTTTTGATTGGTCATGGATGATGGGTGGTGACTTTAATGTGATCTGCAGTACGGATGAGAGACAAGGGGGTTCATTAAGAAGAACATGCATTTGTTCTAAATTTAGAGAGTTTCTTTTTAATTCAGAACTTATTGATATGAGAGTTCAATGGGCCGCAGTTTACTTGGGAATGAAGTTTGTTTTGGCAACGTTTAGACAAATGTTTTTGCAATCATAAGTGGTATGAGATTTTTTGCTATGTTCGAGATATTTCATTTACAAAGAATTGGCTCAGATCATCGACCCATCATTCTTTCAACTGAGGAGAGGGCTAAGAACCAAGGTAATAGGCCTTTTCGTTTCATCACAGCTTGGAATGATCATCCTGAATTTGGCAAAATTCTTGAGCAATCTTGGAAGAATGATACTACCATGTTTGACAACCTACAAGAATTTAAAGAGGTTATTTGTACTTAGAACGTTGAGATTTTTGGTCACATTGACAGACGGAAAAACTATCTTATTGCAAGGATTAGAGGTATTGAAATTGCGTTGGAGCGATCCACATCGCCCTTTCTCATGAACTTGGAGATGGCTTTTAAGAGGGAACTTGACATCGTTCTCGCTCAGGAAGAAAGCTTGTGGAGGCAAAAATCACGATGCAATTGGATATCTAATACACGAAATATTTTCATACGGCCACTCTTGTACGGAGGCGACGAAACAAGGTTAATACGCTCCATGTGGAAGATGGTTCTTGGTGTGAGGATCATCAGACCCTTAAAATTATTCGATTCTTTCAAAAATTATTCGCAAGTGAAGGAAGAGGCGTTACCTCTGCGGAGTTTGTGGGCGAATTCCATGAGGTCAATGTTGCCAGGCTCGGACTACTTACTCGGGAGGTTACTCTTGAGGAAGTTCACCAAGTTGTGTTTAGTATAGATCCTTTAAAAGCTCCGGGTGTTGATGGGTTCCACGTGGGCTTCTTTTAAAAAAATTGGGAGGTGGTTCAGCATTCAGTTTATCGGTTTGTTAGTGAGTTTTATCACCATGGGATTTTGGAAGATCGGGCAAATAGCACCTTGCTTGTTCTTATTCTGAATATCCCTGACCCTGAACATTTTAGTCAATTTCGGACCATAAGTTTGTGTACGGTCATGTATAAAGTCCTCACTGAGGTGATGGTTAAGAGATTACAGCTGTTTTTGAATGATTGGATTTCTCAAAATCAATCAAGTTTTGTCCCAGGGAAACATATAATGGATAATGTTATTCTTGCACAAGAGATTATTCATTTGATGTCCCGAAAAATAAAGCGCAAGGCTTGGATGGGGATAAAAGTCTGACTTGGAGAAAACCTATGACAGACTAGAATGGGATTTTATAGAGGAAACCCTTGTGGATGTGGGGCTGCCAGACCAGTTTATGAGATGGATTATGATGTGTGTTAGATCAGTTTCTACTCAGATCATCTGGAATGGCAAAACTATTTTAGGATTTTGGTTGTCTAGGGATATCCGCCAGGGAGACCCGTTATCCCTTTATTTGTTTGTACTCTGTATGGAACATTTATCTCATGCCATTACTAGAAAGGTTTATGCAGGTGATTGAAAACCGATCCAATTATCTCGGTATGGTTCAGGAATATCCCATTTTTTTTTTGCGGATGACCTTGTCTTATTTGTGGAAGCATCAGAAGATCAACTGATGGTGATTCGGGATGTATTATCTAAATTCTGTGATTATTCCGGTCATGGGGTAAGTATTGCCAAAACTCAAATCTTCTTCTCCAAAAATTTTCCAAGTAATGCAAAAGGTCTGATATCTCAAGGTTTTGGGTTTGAAGAGGTTGAGAATCTTGGGAAAATATTTGGGAGTTACGTTGCTTCATAGCCGGGTTACAAAGGATACGTATGATTTTTTGTTAGAAAAAATGGGGAAAAATTTTTCTGGTTGGGTGGAAAGCTCTTTGTCACTGGCGGGCCGTATTACTCTAGCCAAATCAATTCTCCAAGCTATACCGAATTATATCATGCAATCAACTTGGTTATCCAAGGGCGTTTGCCAAAAAATGGAAAAAATGCTTCAGCGTTTTGTGTGGGGTCTTCTTCTAATGCTACGCCGATATCACTTGTGCGTTGGGATACAATCTCTTGTGTGTTGGGATATTTTAAAGTTTTATATAGTTAGTCTGGGGGCTTAGGATTTTTCACAGCACCACAATATAAATAATGTTGAATGTCAAATAAAGCCCTCTAACATTTTCTATAAAAATTTATACTAAGAAAATTCATTTAATTCTTTTCTGTACAATAAATTAATAATGATGACAATGTGGCTCCGCCACTGATTTTAGGGATTATGGATTGGTTTTGCGTTGATTAATAACGATGACAAGTTATGGGTAAGGGTGCTTAAAGTTAAATATGGGCGGAGTGTGGAAATTCCAAACTGTATTAAACGACCTTCGGCATCTCGCCTTTGGCAAGGACTATCATAGGTATGGGAGGAGCTTTGACAAAGCATATGTTGGAACGTTTGGGATGGCTGGAAGACAGAGTTTTGGTCGGATATATGGCTGGATAATGGTGAGCCTATTATCGACAGTTGTACATTTTCTGAAAGGCCAACGCCTATTTCAACGCCTGATCTCACCGCAGGGGTAAGACTATGATCTCGGATACGGTTTTAGTGGAATTGGGACTGGGATGGGGAGTGATCGCCCTGGTTGGCGGAGATTTAGTACTCGAATCAACGTATTTTGCCTTGTATCCTTCCAATTCAAATACGAATCCTGGTAATTGGAAGCTTATTTGGAGACTTAAGGTCCCTCAACGCATTCAAGTTTTCCTTTGGCTTGTAATGCATAATCGTCTTTTGACAAACGAAGAGTGACATCGTAGTCATTTGGCCACAACCAAAAGGTGTTCGATCTGTCATAACGGTGATGAATCTTTGGATCATGTTTTTAGAGGATATCATAAAGCAATTCGAGTATAGAGGTCCCTCATCCACCCCCACAAACTTCGTGAGTTTTTTCAAGTACCGTTTCAGCAGTGGTTAGTTTCGAATATGCAGAACGGAGGGGGCTGGCCTATCAACGATACGGACTGGAGTTTCTTGTTTGATGTGCCTGTTGAAAAAATGATGTAAGAGCATATTTGATCCCGATAATATGGACAATGGTGATTTGTTGTTGCATTGCTTGCATTTCCATGATCAAATTGTGAATGCATATAGTATCATGCATATTACTCCAAGGAATGGGAATGCGGGATTGGAGGAGGAAGCGCCACCCTATGATTGGCTTAAGGTTAATGTCAACGGCGTGGTAGGAGGTAATCGTAATATGGCAGCCGTTAGGGGTGTGATTCGAAATCATAATGGGGATTGGTTATTTGGTTTTGCTCGAAGTATTGGGGCATGTTTTGTTCTTTTGTCGGAAATGTAGGTAATGCACGATGGTCTTATCCATTGTTGGAGATTCGGTTGGTGTAAGGTTGTGGTTGAAATGGATAACGCAACTATGGTGAATATTTGTAATGGTTGGTCCAAGACCTTAAGTAGGAGTGATATGGTCGCAAACATTAGTGTTGGGATGATTAATCAACTCGGTTTGGCCAAGATGGAAGTGAATTGGCAATTAAAAAATTGAAAGGAAGCAAAAGGATAAATGAAAAATGTGACACAAGAAACTTATAGTGGTTCAAGCTTCTAACAAGCTCTACATCCTCTACCTTAGCTCCCTACTAAGGATTTCAAACAATTTCACTAAGAAATTCTTCCCCTTTTCTAGGCTTAGGAGGAAACCATTACAAAGGTCAAAGCTTTCTACCCAAAGCTTGATCAAACTCACTCTCTTTTACAAGAAGACTGACAAACTAATAAAAACCTCTCAAAGGTAAATAATTTGCCTAAATACAAGTACACTCAACCCAACTTGAAATAAAGAATTACAAATTTGCTTAGCACAAGTGGGTTACAAAAGATATGACTCTAATAGGCTCGAAGTAAGTTGGAATTTTGCTTGAATGCTTTAGACTTGTTGACTTCTTGTTGTTGAAGCTTTGGAGACTTGACTTTATATCCCCTCATTGATTTCTAACCGTTTGGGTGCTTAAGATCATCAATAGAGCCATTGGAGACCATTTTTCTTGCAATAAATGTTGTTTGGTGACTAATCGTATCGGTACACAAACATACGTATCAGTACTTGTCAAAAGAAGAAAGAGCTATTGTACAAAGGCATATCGATACGCTTTAAGACGTATCAAAATGGACATAGTGTAAAAGTATAGGAGTATTAATACATATAGGCTATATCGGTACGATTTTTGCTCATTGGAATATGAGGAAAAAGTCTAGTGAAAAATGCACCAATACGCCTAAGGGGCGTATCGTTACGGGTTAAATGAAATTTAAAGATTGGTGATTCCAATAAAAGGCAAGACAACGGTAATAAAATTAAATACAAAGATTTGAAAATCTCAACACCCTGTATCGATACGGTGAAGGTCGTATCGATACTCGTAATCAAGAACACATACCTAGATGAAGGCTCTATCGATACGGGGACAAGCGTACCGGTACGTTTTGTGATTAAAATTCCAGTAGTCAAAAGTCGTATCGAAACGCTAAGAAGCGTATCGATACGCCTGGGAGTTTTTGGTTATTTGAGTATGAAAACACTTATGAAATTTTGGGGTTTTAAGTTTTTAACTTAAAAACAATTTTAGGTTCAAATCCTTGTCATTTTGTGAGACTTTTGAATACTTAAAAATTTATCCAATTTTACAAATTGGTCCTTAAACTCTTTGTTATATCAAAATCAAATATAGGTTTTACAATCTCCCCTTTTTGATATAACAAAACCAAAGTAAAATTTTAAGTAGGTTTAAAATACACCCTTCCTCTAAGACTAAAAGGTATATTTTTTAAAAAATTATAAGTGCTCTTTACTTCTCCCCATTTTTGTTTGATCAATATTAATAAGATATAAATAAAGCAAGATATAAACATTAAAGGTACTCCAAGCATTAAAGGAAACAACATAGATATTCATTGAAATTCAAAGCATAGTTCAAAGCAACAAAATAAAATCCAACATAATTCCTAAAACCACAAAGCAAAACAAATAAAGCAAAGTATAGGAGTTCATAACACGAAGACATAGGTGCATAAAACAAATCCTATATTGACATGATATGATATGCAAGATGCCTAATGAGCGTCTACATCTTCTTCTTCTTCATCATCATCTTCATCATCATCATTGGCATGAGTTCCAAGAGATTGTCCCCACTCTCCATGAAAGGCGGTAAGAGATATATCCAACAAAGCTTGGCGATTCTCAATGGCAGTAACTCTTTCCTCCAAAGATGTAAAACGAGTGTCAATAGCGACAAATATGAAGGTCATGGTAGTGTCCAAAGATGCAATGCTAGTGCCCAAAGATGCAAACTTCACGTCGAGATAAGCTATGAGAGCATCAAGAGAAGGTTGGACTACTGGAGCTTCTTAAACCGAAACTGCTTAAGGAGTCACCACCGGATCGAGTTGAACACCACCGGGAAGACCGGCATTCCGGATCCATTCTCCATTATAGTATGAAAACTTTGCATGATGCAGAGAGCGCTCACCAATTGTTTCGGTGAGAGGTTCAGCAACGTCATGAGAACAATCAATTCCAATCTTGTGAAACAAATAGCTCAAAGTGGTGTCATATGTGAAGGATGAAACAATAGTTGTATGGCGGTTTTACACAAGAAAGACGATATCCGCAAACATAATTTGAGCAAGGTTCGGAAGCTTGCCCTCACGAAAGCAATGAATCCAAAAGTCATAAACTTGGTGGATGTAATACCCTAATTTTGTCTGAGTATATATATGATTCATTATAAGTAAGACCAAATAAGTAAATAAAATAACAAATAAATAATAATCCAAAAAAATTCTTTAAAGTCCATATATACAAATTAAGTGTCTATTACAAATTAAAGCCCATTTACAATATATAAACTTTTTTTACACCTTAAATACATCAGGCCCAAGTTAAAATCCTAAGGCCTATATATTTACAAGCCATTTCCCTAAAATCGGATAACAAAGCCTAAACTAGCACACATGTGTTTTCTCAGCCAACCAAAAGTGCCACGTGTCACGCCATCATTGGCCAAAATGGGTTTCACGTAGATTAAAGCCCTGCTGATGTCACTGACGTCAGCTACTATAAATAGCCTGGAAGAGAGAGAAAATGAGATTGATTGCACAATCATTACGGGATTAATTGAAGAAAGAGAAAAGAAGGTAGAAAGGCTCACCGGAAGTTGGAAGGCTGCTTGGAAGTCTAAGCAATCACCGAAGATCATCACCGGAGGTCGTCTACCACTGTCAGAAGGTATATTTCAACCTCCTCTTTTATTTTTTCTGCACAAAATATATACAAATTAGATTCGAACTCTTAAAACCAAAAAAAACATAAGCAAAAATGAACTAAAGCATCCAGATTAGAAAAATAAATAAGTTGGAGAAACTTATCTCGTGGTCAGAGAGTTTGTGGTGGCCGAAGTATATTTAAAGGCTATCGGAGTCAAAAATTATAGAGAGGGATTCGGTTCGGGTAGATTTAGGGCCTAGGATGGGGAAGATGGTTGGATTTTGTTGAATCCAGGCCTAGATCTAGTTTTAGAGCAAGAAATTAGAGGTTCTGGGTTTTAGGGATTTTTGGACGGCAGCGGGTGGTGGCCGAAAATCGCTTAACGACGGCCGAAAATTGCATCACGACCGGCGAAGCAAGGTTGAGGATAATCGATGGTTTTGGACGATGGCTGGTGAACGGCTAAAGGTCGTCAGTGAATGGTGGCGAAAGATTAGGCGGAGGAGTTTATGGCAATCGGAGGCGGCGTTCATCCGTGTTCTTCATTTTCATGAAGGATGCGATGAACATTCAACCAAAAAGGGTGTATTTTGATCTTTTTGGGGCTGGGTTCTAGGTTTTTAGGTGTTTAGGTTCAGAGAATTTGGGGATAGAGAGATAAGAGAGAGAGAAGCTTGGAGATTATGGCTGGGCTGGCTGGATTCAAGGGGTTATATACGTGAGTCAAAATACCTATCGATCTGGGTTAACCCGAGATTTGCGACTTTTTCTTTATATGGGTTTAATCTTTCATTTGGTCCCTCAAAATTTAATATGTAATTCATTTTAGTCATTTTAATAAATTTTAGAGCGTCAAGTTTACATTTTAGTTCAATTTATCCCATGTTTTTAATTGTTTAATTCATTTCAAAGTTGTTTAAATTATGTGTATGCTTGCATATTTTAAAGAGAGATATTTGATTCGGGTAGATTTAGGGCCTAGGATGGGGAAGATGGTTGGATTATGTTGAATTCGGGCATAGATCTATTTTTAGAGCAAGAAATTGAAGGTTTTGGGTTTTTAGGGTTTTTTGGATGGCGACGGTCGAAAATCACTCGACGGCGACCAGAAATCGCATCACGGCCGCTGAAGCAAGGTTGGTGATGATCGGTGGTTTTGGATGGTGGCCGGCGAACGCTAAAGGTCAACGATGAATGGTGGCGAAAGATTAGGCGGAGGAGTTTATGGCGGCTAGAGGCAGCGTTCATCCGTGTTCTTCATTTTCACGAAGAACACGATGAACATTTTGATCTTTTTGGGGGCTGGGTTATGGGTTTTTAGGTGTTTAGGTTTAGAGAATTTGGGGATAGAGAGAGATAAGAGAGAGAAGCTTGGAGATTATGGCCAGGCTGACTCGATTCAAGGGGTTATATACCCGAGTCAAAACGGTGCCGTTTTGGCACCGGGTTAGCCCGATGATCTATGCATATCGATCCGAGTCGACCCGAGATCCGCGCCTTTTTCTTTAAATGGGTTTAATCTTTCATCTGGTCCCTCAAAATTTAATAAGTAATTCATTTTAGTCATTTTTAATAAATTTTAGAGCCTCAAGTTTGTATTTTAGTTCAAATTAACCCATGTTTTTAATTGTTTAATTCATTTCAAGTTGTTTAAATTGTGTGTACGCTTGCATATTTTAAAGATGTGCATATAGTATGTTGTAAGGTGATTAATCACTTAATATAAATAATTAGAGCCCTTTAACTTAGGTTCTTTAATTAAGTTTAATAATTAAATATGGAGATAATTGTAGAAAATAAATGATTATTAAATGGAAGCTTTAAAGTCTTAAGTCGGTTAGTGTCTCATTGTAATGAGATGTTAATCAATGAGGCTTTTTAGTGGAACATTTAATATATCATTTGAACTTAGAATATTATAACCACAACGTTCATTAAATTAAAATTAAATTAGGATTAGATTTAAATAGTTAGAGTCATTAAATAATTAGGAATATTATTGATTTAGGGCTTAATATGGACAGTGCCCAAGTATTTGAGTGTTATCACACAACCCCCTAAATTCGATAATATTTATAGATTCTTAAATTAATTTAATCAATTGGATCCCTAATTAGGTTTGAACTTAAAATTGACAAGAAAATAAATTGACATGCATTAAAATATTTTGTGTTGAAATACATTTTTGAATATGAATTGATGTATCCTAAAGTAATTGAATGTTTCAAAACTTATATTCGTTTTAAAATGCATTTTCTTACAAAAGGATACTACAATTCATAATGAAAATTGATTTGACGATTAAGGACTGGATTAAATTTAAAGCATTGTTTGAAATTCCAAAATGCCACGTGAAATTAACAAGGTACCTATAACGGGCGTTTGTGGGGGTGTTAATCCTTCCCTACACGTAACCGACTCCTGAACCCAGAATTAAGAAAATAAAACCTCTGGTTGTTTTTATGGTGTCCGGTCTACCAAAGTGACTGGTGGTGACTCCAAATTGTTTTCCAAGGATTAAATAAGGAAAAATCCAATTTAATATAGAAAAACCTAATTTTTCAAGATTAAATTAAAAATGGATAAAAACTCTAATTTCAAAAAGAATCAATCGTCGGGATATTTTCTACATGCCAATTTAAAAATGGTCGCGGCAGTTTGGCGACTCCGCTAGGGACTTTTGAGAGTCTGACCTAATTAATTAATTTCACGTCACATTTTGACATTTCGAGCAATAATCTGAATTTAATTTTCCAAGAATTGTTGGATGAATTTTCAGGAAAAATGGAGGTAGCTTTTTGTATGTTATATCTGTCATTCATGGATAGCCTTCTACCAAGGCTTTTCACCCTTAAGTGGGAGAAACACATGATCCAACTTGAGGCTTTCTACCTTCGGGTTCAGAATTTTGTCTTTCTTCCAGTATACTAACCATATGCACCGTGGGGCCCATGCCTCCGTTACAAGGGACCTATACTACCGAATTGATGTCTTGTTGTCGCAGTAGATAATAATGACAGTTTGGGAACCTAGAGTCTAGAACAAAACTCACATTATGTTATCTAGAAACACACCTCACTAGAGCCAGACAGGAACCTAGGACATGTGTTGCCGGTTTAAATACATTTCTCTGTTTTGTTCCCTTACTAATTTTACATGGTTATTCTGTGTTAATATTTTTCTTTGCATATTAGTTCACAATACTGACATGAGTTTTTGTTTTTTTGTTGTATAATTTTGTTATTTTAAATGAACCATGTCATATTGCATTGTCTTGGCATCGGTTCGGGAATCAGTTGATTTGGAAGTATTCAGCATGGCTGGAGGGTCTCAGATAAGAGAAGACAATACTGCAGTTTGGACATGGTCAGAACAAACTAAGCATGAGAAAGGAGACAATCTTCGTAGAGGTGATGTATCACGAATGAAGAATCAGACCAAGTTAAATACCAATCAGAATGTTTGCTTGCCGGAGGTCAAAGCAATATGAGATCAGTAGGGAAATGACATGAAAGAGTTATTCAAAAAGGAATTGGGGGATATAGTTTACTGTTGAGTGTGCAAATAGATCAAGAATTACTTAGGGCAATGGCTGAATTTTAGAACCCTGCATATAATTGTTTTACCTTTGGCCAAGTGAACATGACACCTACGCTCGAGGAATATGAGGCACTGGTTAATTGTCCTAGAATTCAAAGCAATAAGATCTATACTCGACCTAACAACAACTCAGGCTTTTTGAAGAAATTGGTGCAGATCACCGGAAAGAAAAACGAGTGGTTGGATAGGAAGATAGCTAATAGTGACAGTACTGATCAAAATGAAGACAAACATGGCATAAATTGGAGAGTTCCCAAAGAGTTGATATTGACAAGTGATGATGAACCAGTTAGGAAGATGATCTTATTCGCCTTGTGTATATATGGATTGATTTTGTTCCCAATGACTCTAGAACACATAGACTCGTCAACAGTGGGAATGTTCGAGCAATTGGAAAAAGGTTTAAATCCAGTGCCTGCCATTTTAACTGAAACTTATAGATCATTGACCGCGTGCAAAAAATTAAGAGAATGAAGATTTTAGGATTGTGCGTAATTGCTCAAAATTTAGTTTAGAGGTCACAAGTGGAACACTCCTTATAGAGGCATCAGATGTGTTGACACATATTCACCAATAGAAGAACATCTAACTAGTTGCCCGATAAAGAGAAAGAAAGAGGATCAATGGAAAGAATATTTCAAGGACATGAAAGATGTCGGTGTTGTGTGGAGGGCTCCTTGGTTAAACAAGGGGACAACCTTCTTGTATCGATGTGAAGATAGAGATTGGGTCCCGTTACCCGGGATTTGGGGAGGAACAACCTATTGTCCCCTATTGGTGTCCAGACAGTTTGGTTCAAGACAGTTTGTACCAGCTACTGCAGGCATGGCACGATTTGAATATGCTCACAAGAAAAATGATTATAAAGGGATGGTTACTCAAACTGAAAAAGCATGGGAAAAGCCAAGGAGGGTTCAACCATATCAGGATTTGGAAGTCATGTTAAGGTATAAAGAATGGAGGACTCAAAGGGTCAATGACAACATATTCCGAGGAATTCAAGATAACGTCAGTTCATCTACTCAACCTGCTAGGAGCACACCATCTGCATTGGAAAAGCTCAAGCATCATCGAGAATTAGACTTGAAGAAATATGAGAAAGGAATCAATGACCTCACTGAATAACTAAACATGGCAAAGCTGCAAGTGAATATACACGAAGAAAAAGAGCTCATGGAACATAACAAGAAAATCAGTCGAGACTTGAAGGAGCTGCAAGAAATTCATGACAGTTACAAAAGAAAGAAAAAAGAAGGAATGAGTAAGGTAGTGCAAAACTTGTCAGAGAAATTGGATGATATGACGAAACAAATGAATAACTATAAGAAGATGTATGAGAAGAAGTCTCAAGAAAACAAAGAATCAAGCAACAAGGCCAAGAAGAAGCTAGAAAAAGAGCAAGCCCAAAATTTTGAATTGTTTGCCCAAGTGTCATAATTGGAGCAAATGGTTATAAAGTACCACAATGAAGATAAAGTTCAGATGGAACAAGAGAAGGAATGACTACAGAAAAGGGTGGCAGAATTGGAGAATGCAGTGCAAGGCTTGAAGGAGAAGCTCGCAGGCTACGAGAGAGCGCTACACTAGGAAAGCGGAGCATAGAAAGGTAGATATGAAGCGGTACAAAGCACCATCCAAAGCCAAAATGATGAATTGGTAAACTTTAAGAAATAAGTCATGAGTGTTAATTCATATGTGCAGATACTGTTAAGACAAGCCACAAGTTTGTTGGAACACCCGGATATCGAGCTGGAACACGGAGAAGTCATTACCCGTCTACTACACGAATTAGTCAATCTGGGAGTTAGGGCTAGTTTTTTTCTGTAGAAGAAATTGTCTTTTCCTTATATTTAGACCTTCTAGCAAATGAATGTTTCCAAAAGACTAGGTCTTGAATTTGATGCCTTTTTGCATTCATGCATTCATACAAGCATCCATACTTTTATACATGCATGCACTTACATCATGCTTTATTCTGCAAAGAAAATGGTTTAATAAAGAAAGGTTTTATGGCAGTTTGTTTTTAAACCGCAATCATACCGCCTTCTTACGGGACCCGCTTGCACTATAAAGCTATGGCTATTGAGGATCGACTTACCAGTTTGGAGAATGATAAAGTGGAAACGCAAAATCGTTTTCACAAAATTGAGTAATCTATGAAAGACTATTTTGTTCAGACTCAGAGAGAGATTATCAATCAGCTAACTGCTCTATTGGGGCCAAAAGAGTCTGGAAAATCCAAAGTACATGAGGGTGCTTCCAATGATGTAAATGATCAGGCAGAAACTACATCTCATATAAGGATCCAGCTCGAGGGTCCTCCTCTTGTGAAGAAGGTCCAAATCAATTTAGCATGAGCAATGCCTAGCCATCTGGTGCACACGGAGCGAATTTTGGAAGTGGTGAAGAGGTTCCCGATCTGAATACTCTGAATGAGATAGAGAAAATTCACGCTGAGATCGAAAAGAACTATGAGGAATGCTATAAAGCTTTAGAGGATCGTTTGCTGGAAATACAGAAAGTGGACGAAATAAGACATGATGCAGTTGAAATGAGCTTAGTGGATGATCTGATTCTTCCTCTAAAGTTTAAAGTTCCAAAATTTGAGAAATACGATGGGACCACTTGCCTAAGGGCCCACCTTACGATGTACTACCGCAAGATGGCTGCACACTTAAAAGATGAAAAGCGGTTGATACATTGTTTTCATGACAGTTTGACTGGTTCAGCATCACGATGGTATACACATTTAAGTTGCATAAACATCTAGTCATGGAAAGATCTATCTAGAGCTTTCACAGAACATTATAAGCATATGACGGAAATGGTTCCCAGCCGTGTCAAGTTGCCGGGCATGGAACATAGAAGTAATGGAACACTTTGTCAGTATGCCCAGAGATGGAGAGACATAGCGGCCCAAGTGCAGCCTCTTTTGATGGAAAGTGAGGTTGCCCATATGTTCGTGCAAACTTTAAGAGGTCCACTTTTCGAAATATTGATCAGTAATGCTACGCAAAATTTTACCGATATAGTAATGACTAGGGAATTTATTGAAGCAGTAATTAAAAGTGGTAGGATTGAGAGTGAGGAAAGCTCTCGTAAGAACTACAAAAGAAAGGACAGTGAAGTGAACAATACGAGCGCATATAAGGCTCCTAAGAATGTTACCATTACTTCACCCGATGCAGCGTCATGAAATTAACAGGGTTCAAATAAGAAAGAATCTCGTGGCCCAAGAAATGATAGGATAAATTTTACACCGATACCAATGTCGTATGTCAAATTGTACCCTCAGCTATATAAAGTGGATATGGTAATGCCATATTATCTGGCCCTTCTGCAGCCTCCTTACCCCTCATGGTACAAACCTGATACTCACTGTGAATTTCATGCTGAAATACCAGGGCATACGATTGAGACCTACACGGCATTTAGAAAGGTGATTCAAAATCTGATTAACAATGGGATTTTGAAGTTTAACGGGCCCAGTATTACAACGAATCCATTGTTGAGCCATGGTGGACGAGAAGTTAATGTTATAGAGGAATATGATGAAGCAAAAAAAGACATATGTGTCAGAAGTCATATCTCCGTTGAAATAGGTCTTTGAACAGTTGTACAACGCCGAGATGATTAAGATAGGCATGAAAGTGGAGAGAGAAGTATGGTCTGATGTGTACTGCAAGTATTATCAAGAACATGATCATGAGATTCAAAATTGCTCAGAGTTCAGAGGTTTGATACAAAAGATGATGAATAATAAAGAAATAGAGTTCTTCGAGACGACAGGAAAAAGGAAGGAAGTGAAGGTACGTACTTCTAAGTCTTCTGGAGTCAAATACGGGATACACAAGCCTTTAGTTGTTTCTAGCAGACCCAAGGCTAGAAGCTCGTTAGATGTGAAACCAACAATGACTCCCAAGATTTTGATTTCACCTCCCGCGCCATTTGCTTTCAAGAATACTCACAAAGTTCCATGGAGCTATACAACCAATGTGACTATACCTAAAGAGGGCAAGTCACATGAGGAGATAAAATAATTAGGTGAACGAAGATGATGCCAGAAGAGAAAAAGGATGAATAGTCCAGTACAGAATCTGTGAATGAGATGTGACACTTTACCCGTAGTGGTAGATGTTATTCTTCTGAAGTATCTAAAGAAGCGAAGAAGATTAAAGGAAAAGTTGTGACAATAACTGAGAAAATCTTTGGGGAAGAACATGCTCCCAAAATAAATGAGCCAGTAATTGAAGAGCAAGCTCAAGAGTTTCTGAAATTTCTAAAACATAGTGAGTACAGTATAGTCGAGCAGTTGAAAAAGCAACAAGCAATAATTTTTGTCCTAGTGCTGATGTTAAGTTATGAGGGGCACCGTAATGCCCTAATAAAGGTGCTCAATCAGACGTTCGTGACAAATGAAATATCCGTGAATAAGTTGGGCACGATCATGAATCATATTATTACCGACAATTATATCACATTCACTGATGACAAAATCCCTGAATAAGGAATAGGATTCGTAAAGGCCTTGAATATCACTACGCATTGCAAGGGTTATGTACTACCAGGGGTATTAATTGACAATGGGTCAGCATTGAACGTCTTGCCGATGGTCACTTTACAGAGGTTGTCATTTGATGATTCACATATAAAGACATACAAGAACACTGTAAGAGCCTTTGATGGTACAACATAGGATATTCTTGGTAAAATTGAAGTGACGTTACTCATTGGGCCCACAGTCTACAATGTGGAGTTTATGGTGATGGACATTAAGCTGATATACAATTGTTTGCTTAGAAGGCCTTGGATTCATTAGGCTGGGGCAGTACCGTCTTCTCTGCATCAGACGCTCAAGTTTGTAATAGAAGGGAAGCTAGTTAGTGTCAGAGCTGACGAGGACATTATTGTTTCTATGATCACTGATACGCTGTATATTAAGACAAGTGAGAATACTTTTGAATGTTCATTCAAAGCTTTGGAATTCATAAACGCAATGTTCATTGCTGAAGGGAGGCCAATATCGCGACCCAGATTGTCAAATTGTACCAAAATGACAGTCCGAGAGACGCTTGGTAGGGGGCAAGGAGTGAAAAGGGGCTTGGTAAACAGCTCCAGGGATGTTTTCGACCAAAACCTGTGATAATGAAGAAGGGCCTCTTTAGGATCGGATTTTAGCCAAATTTTTAGCAGCGACAAAAAGATTTGAAGAAACGAGAAAGCCAGAGGAGGGCCCGCCTCTTAAGAAGTGAAACATTCTTTTAGCCTATGACTTTCCCGGATTTAACTGGTATCTTTAAGTCCTAAGGATTTGAAAATGTTGAAGAGCAACTTGAAGAGGTCAACCAAGAAACTACAAGGCTGGATGAAGAGAAAGTTTTTGGTAATGACTTGGAGGGACTTTTTGTTGGAGGGATTTTTGAAGGGGCTCAACCTGGAAGATTTCTGGAGAAAATCCGTCCATGCTTCTCTGGCGAAGTGCTTGGCAATTGGACAGCCAGAGATTTTTCTCTAGTGTCTAAGAATAAAGCAGAGTAAATACCATGAACTACTATATCCCCTTGCCTGCGAATATAGGGGGTTATCTATAAAGGGCCATCATATCAGTTCATTTTAATAAAGATGCTTTCATGCTGATTAACAAATGACAAACATGTTTCTTGTTTTTTTCTCATCCTTTCGAAATGTATATTATTATTTTCTTCCCAGGTGTTCAACTATTAATTGCATGAATGATCCTGAACCTAATCCTAGAGTAGGTCTTGAGCGGCCAATGTGTCTAATGGAAGTCAATGAGGTCAAGGACGAAACAGAATGTGAAATCCCTGATGAATTACTAAGATTGGTAGAAAAAGAAAACAAGTAGATCTTACCCCCAAGGAAAAGCTAGATATTCTCAATTTGGGAACATATGAAATCAAGAGAGGGGTAAAGATAGGGACTGCCTTCTCGCCAAAAACTAGACAAGATCTGATTAACTTGTTGCGAGAGTTCAAAGATGTCTTCTTCTAGTCATAACAAGACATGCTAGGATTGAATACCGACATAGTGGTACACAAATTACCCATAACGCCAGAATGTAAATTGGTTTAGCAAAAGCTTAGAAGATTGAGGCCAGAGATGGTACTAAAGATAAAAATGAAGAGGTACAAAAACAGATTGATGCTGGTTTTCTTGAAGTATTGAAGTATCTTGATATCCTGAATGGTTGGCCAATATAGTCCTGGTACAAAAGAAAGACAAAAAGTACAAATGTGCGTGGATTATAGAGATTTGAATAGAGCCAGTCTGAAGGATAAGTTTGGGGGTGTGTTAAGTGTTCAAAAGTACTATTTTTATAACCCCTTTTACTTATATTATTGTTAGACTTAGGCTCATTTTAGTTTCATTATTAGGTATTCATGCATGTTTTCATGAATTCCTTCACCGTCATGCTTGATTTCATAATTTAATTGATTTTTTGGAAAAGGGCACTGTTGGTGTGTGTTTTTGTGTATGCAGGATCTAATTGCCCAAGCAAGTAGGAGATTGCCGTGGTAGCTAAGGAAAGAAACTGAAGGATCTGCCAAAGCAGTCGAAGCTACTTTCCAAATGCCAAACTAGAGGGTCTGCCAAGGCAATCGAAGTTGTCTTCTACATGTCATGCTGAGCAGATTGCTGAAGCATGTCGGGACAAATCCACTTCATTAGGGATAAGCACGAAAAGCAAGAGATAAATCCCAAAGATTTGGATTTCCATACAACATTTAATGAAGATTTAAATTCAGATTTATGAGGAGTTATTGGAGATCAAAGGGAGATTAAATTCCAAGAGTTTTAGGAAATTCTTTTTGAGGAATTAATATATAATAAAAATATCTATTTCTTTTATTCTATTTAATTCCCACTTAACCTCCTCCTCAAGAAAGACTTTGACCTAGCCAACTCCTATAAATACAAGACCTAGCCGCCTACTTCAAAGGGGAGGTTCGATTGGGAGAGAAAACCCTATGGGCTATTTCGATTTCTTCTTCTTTCTTTTGCTTCCATTAGATTTATGTTTAGGGATTTTATTCTTGAGTTTATTTTGTACCCATCCATGAGCTAAACTTATTTGGCTTAGGTTATTGTGTTTTTGTGGTTGTGAAAACGATTGGATTTGTTTAGGTATTAAGTTTGCAATTTTACTTCAAAGTTTGTTCATTCTTGGTTCTTAAATTTTGCGAGTGAATTGGGAGAGAATCTCGTGAATTCATCCATTTATCTAATATTGAGAGAGTTAGATTCAAGAAATGAATGAGCATGGTTTTCATACAATCGATTGATGGTGAAGACTATTTCGACTTAGGGATAAGTTGCGAATTTCAACGGCTAAAAGGAGCGCAAGATAGGTTGTTGTCCACCCTTGGTTCACGCAGGGATGTATTACCAAGGCATGCAAAATTAACAACGTTTCGAGTTAGGGATAACGTGAAATCATTGAAGAACGTTTCACTGAACTTTGAAGGTTGTCATAGAATTGCCCCAGCAATCGTAGACCTGCCCAAGCAATTACAGAATTGCCCAGGTTGTCGTAGATTTTCCCCAATAATACGACTGGATTCAATTACTGAAGCAATTGAGCTACTCTAGCACTCAACTACCACGACTCACGATAACCCGACCTACTCTCTCTTATTTAATTACATCTTCTTTTTATTTAATCCCTCTTTTATTTTCTTGTTAATTAGAACTCCTACTATCACCTACTTGTGTTTTTACTTTCAGTGCGAGAAGTTAGATTCTTTAAGTAGCACCAATCCCTGTGGAGACAATACTCGATACTTATCATATCACTTTATTACTTGCGACATGTAAATTTGCACCGTTTGCGTAGCACTTAAAACACGCAACAAGTTTTTGGCCCCATTGCCGGAGATTGGCAATAGCGACTTTGTTTTTAATTTCTTACACCTTTTCTTTTTATTTTAGTTTTATTTTTAATCGGTTTCAAGGGACTTAAAACTTTGGTTTTGCATCTGTGTATGACTAGGGCGAGACCAACATAACAAGACTACCTACTTGAACCCGAGATAGAATGAGTTCTTCATCAAAGAAGACGAGAAACTAGAATGTCGTAGCAAGAGGAGGAGGAGATCCAGTCGTACAACCTATTCGGAATAGACCTATCCGAGACTAGTTAGAGGAAGATCTCAACAGTCTCAATCCAGGAGTTGTCGCACCCGAGATAGAAGCCGCCTACTTTGAATTAAACCTGTGATGTTCAACATGATCAACACAATTGGTCAATTTGGCGGCTCGACAACTGAAGATGCCAGACAACAGCTCAAATCATTCTTGGAAATTTGCAATTCATTCAAGCTATAAGGAGTCCATGAAGATATCCTAAGGCTGAAATTGTTTCCCTATTCATTGAGGGATAGGGCAAAATGTGGTTGAATAGTATTCTATCCGGATCTATAGGATCTTGGACAGATTTGTTTCGTGATTTTATTACTAGATTTAGTTATACAAATATGGCTGGAAAGTTGCGTAATGATATTAGTTCCTTTCGGCAGGCAGATGATGAATCCATGTACGAGGCTTGGGAGCGATACAGAGAGCTTTTACACAAATGTCCCATGCACAGATTCCCATTGTGGATGCAAGTGATGAAGTTCTACAACTCAGTGAACACGCCGACAAGGATGATGCTAGAAGCCTCAAAAAATGGCATACTCCTCGACAAATTACCTGAGGAAGCGATAGAGATTCTAAACCGTCTTGCCAACAACGATTATTAGTTTCCAACCACCCAAAGGGGGATTTTCAGATGCAATGCCATGATAAATAAGCTTGATTCATCAGGATCTATTTCTGCACAATTAGCCACATTAACCAACATGGTTAAGAACATGCAGCGGCCTGGCAACACACATGAGATCAAGGTAGTAAATTCAATTTGTGATTTATGTAATGGTAACCATGATTCTTCTGAATGTTCGCAGAACCCGGAATCTAGCTTCTACGTTGGAAACTACAATCGGAACAACAATGTGATTTCCAACACATACAATCCAGCCTGGAGGAAGCACCGTAATTTTTTATGGAGCAACTCGAACAACGCCATTAATCAGAACAGTCAGAACATACAAGCATCAAGATTCCAGCAGAACATGCCACGGCAACAGATGCCGCAGCAACAGATGTCGCAGCAACAGATGCCGCAGCAGTCGGCACCATCTAGTTCTTTGGAAAATTCTTTCAATGCTTTCATGTTAAAAACTGAATCTTATATGGCTAAGAATAGTAATTTCATGAAAATGACTGATGCCTTTATCAACAAGACTGAGATGAGATTGCAAAACAAAGAGGCGGCCCTAAAGTAATTGGAGACACAAGTAGGGCAATTTGCTCAAAACTTGAACACAAGACCAATGGGCAGTTTACTTAGCGATACTGAGGTCGCCAAAGGAATAGGCCATGAGTAGTGTAAAGTAATCACCACCCGAAGTGGACAAAAGCTTAATGATGCACCTGCCCAGCCAATAAATCGACCAAGAGAGCAACCCCTTATCCAGACAGATAAATCCAGCAAAAAAACCTCTAATAAAAATGACGAGTCAAAAATTTCCAAGGCAACTCCATATGCTCGTACCTCGGCAAGCCCTGATGCCAAGGCAACACTAGATACCCATGCCTCGGTAATACCCGAAGCCATCACCTCGGTAAGTCTTGATGCATCGGTAATTCCTCAAATCAAATTCCAATGCAAAAAATAGATTGAGGACATCTGACTTCCATCACCATTCCCACAGAGGTTGAAACGACAAAAGCAAAACTACCAGTTCAAGAAGTTCCTTGACATCTTGAAGCAAGTCCATATCAACTTGTCATTGGTTGAAGCAATAGAACAAATGCCGAACTATGCTAAGTTCCTTAAAGACATCGTCTCGAAAAGGAATAGGCTAGGGGAATTTGAAACTTTTGTTGTGATAGAAGGATGCATAGCCATGTTGCACAACCGCATGCCACCCAAGCTTAAAGATCCCAGCAGTTTCACCATACCATGTTCAATCAGAAACCATTATGTCGGGAAGGCATTGTGCAATCTTGGAGCAAGCATAAACTTGATGCCCAAATCAATTTTCAAGAAATTAGGAATCGAGAAAGCAAGGCCTACAACAGTTATGCTATAGCTTGCTGACAGACCCTATATGCATCCAGAGGGAAAAATTAAGGATGTACTGGTAAGAGTTGATAAATATATTTTTCTCGCTGACTTTATTGTTTTGGATTGTGAATCAGATGAGTTCGCCTCGATTATTCTTGGAAGACCCTTCTTAGCAATGGGAAGAACCTTGATCGATGTTGAAAAGGGAGAACTCACGATGAGGCTAAATGGCCAGCAAGTCAAGTTGAATGTATTCCAGACCCTAAAGCATGTCGATGATCCAGAAGAATGTCAATTACTCCATGCTACAACCAAAATTTATTTTAACGTGGAAGAACATTGCCTCGGCAATAACATTGCCAAAGAGGTTTGCCTCGGGAATTACGATAACCAAATTTGATTTTGAAGAGCTAAACGATAACGAACCTGAGGAAGCCAATTGGATGGTAAGTCATCCATGTAAGTATTTTGAACCACTGGACTACTCAGGTAAGGAAGGTAAAATTGAAAAACCCTCTATTGAGCAACCTCATATTCTTGAGTTGAAACCATTGCCAGGGCAATTGAAATATGCCTACTTGGGGAACGATAACACTTTACCTGTAATAATTTCTTCTAAGTTGCAGCATGAACAAGAAAAGAGGTTGATCGACATGTTGGTATTGCACAAAAAGGCAATAGATGGACAATTGCCGATTTGAAGGGAATTAGCTTGGCAGTGTGTATGTAAAAAATCCTATTAGAGGATGATCACAAACCGAAAATTGAGGCACAAATGAGGCTTGACCCTGCTATGAAGGAAGTCGTGAGGAAGGAAATCATCAAATGGCTTGATGCTGGAATCATATATCATATCTTTGATAGTACATGGGTAAGCTCGGTACAATGTGTACCGAAAAAGAGAGGTATAACTGTGGTAAGCAACGAAAGCAATGAACTAATCCTAACTAAGATTGTGACCGGTTGGAGGGTTTGTATGGATTACCGCAAGCTAAATAAAGCTACTAGGAAAGATCACTTTCCTTTGCCATTTATTGGCCAAATGCTTGACCGACTTGCAGATAAATCTTTTTATTGTTTCTTGATGGTTAATCAGGTTATAACCAAATTGCCATAGCACCCGATGATCAGGCAAAGACCACTTTCACATGACTATATGGTACCTATACTTTTCGAAAGATGCCGTTTGGATTATGCAATGCCCCGGAAACTTTCCAGAGATGCATGATGGAAATCTTCTACGACATGGTTAAAGACTTCCTTGAAATCTTCATGGACGATTTTTCAGTATTCGGAGACAACTTCGACAATTACCTCGGCAATTTGGAGAAAGTGCTAACAAGATGTGAAGAATCCGATCTAGTGCTCAACTAGGAGAAGTGCCACTTCATGGTAGATAAAGACATAGTTCTCGGTTACAATATCTCATCCAAGGGAATTGAAGTCGACAGAGCCAAGGTGGAAGTGATTGAAAAATTGCCACCACCAACTTCAGTCAAAGGAATATGAAGCTTCCTCGTTCATGCAGGTTTTTATAGAAGGTTTATTTATAATTTTTCCAAAATCTCTAAACCTTTGTGTAACTTGCTTGAACAGGATAAGGCTTTTCACTTTGATGATTCATGCGTCCAAGCATTCGAGACCTTGAAGAAGCAACTTGCCTTGGCACCTATTGTCGTTCTGCCCGATTGGACCATACCTTTTGAACTTATGTGTGACGCAAGCGACTTTGCAATAGGAGCAATACTAGGTCAACGAATAGATAAATTTTTTTATGTGATTTACTACGCTAGTAAAACACTTATTGAAGCTCAAGTGACCTACACCACTATGGAGAAAGAGTTACTAGCTGTAGTTTTCACTTTTGATAAATTTGTTCATACTTGATCGGGACTAAGGTAATTGTTCATACTGGCCATTCGGCAATTAAGTACCTTTTTGCCAAGAAAGATGCCAAACGTCGTTTAATTCGTTGGATTTTACTTTTACAAGAGTTTGACATTGAAATTAAGGACATGAAGGGTACCGAGAACCAAGTCGCCGACCATTTGTCACGCCTAGAAAGAGGAAAATATGATGACACAAACGTGGAAATCCATGATGCATTCCTGGACGAGCAATTGTTAATCGCCGAGGCAACCCAACTATCAATGCCCAGGCAACCGTAGTAGGGATTGCCTCGGCAATACCCGTGGCAACAGCAGTAGCAATTGCCTCGGCAATTCCATGGTATGCAAACTTAGTGAATTTCCTTTTTAGTGGCATTTAACCTCATGATCTTACTCACCAGGGAAAGAAGCGGTTCCAACATGATGCTAAGCATTATTATTGGGACGAGCATCTTTTATTTAAACAATGTGTAGACCAGGTTATTAGGCGATGCATCCCCGAGGAAGAGCAATAAAACGTGTTCTGACAATGCCATTCATCACCCTATGGATGTCATTTTGGAGGAACACACACCGCGGCCAAAGTCTTGCAATCTGGTTTCTATTGGCCAACACTTTACAAAGATGCTCAAGACTTCTACAAGAGGTGTGATCGATGTCAGCGAACAGGGAATATTTCACGCCAACACGAGATGCCACTACAGAATATCTTTGAGGTTGAGTTGTTTGACGTATGGGGATCAATTTCATGAGACCCTTCCCATCCTCGTTCGGTAATGTATACATCCTAATTGCCATGGACTACGTGTCTAAATGGGTAGAAGCAGCTGCAGTTCCCAGCAACGATTCCAAGGTTGTGCAGAAATTCCTACAGAAAAACATATTCACACGATTTGGAGCACCAAGGTAAATTATCAGTGATGGAGGCACCTACTTTGACAATAGGCTAATTTCCAAAATGCTGGAGCGATTTGGAGTGACACACAAAATTGTCACGGCATATCATCCAAAGACAAACAGACAAGCCAAAATTTCCAATCATGAATTGAAGGTTATCCTTGAAAAAGTTGTCAATCCTTCTCAAAAGGATTGGTCGACAAGAATTGATGAAGCAATATGGGCCTATCGAACAGCATTCAAACATAAGGCTTACTGCCCTACAAACTTGTCTACGGTAAGACTTGCCACCTTCCGGTAAAGATCGAACACAAGGCTTATTGGGCGATCAAAACTGTCAACATGGACCGGGAGAGTGCTGGACAAAAGCGACTATTGGACCTTAACGAAATTGAAGAATTTCGTGCCTTAGCTTACGACAACGCGAGAATCTACAAGGAGAAAACAAAGCGTTGGCATGATAAGAAGCTATTGTCGCGGCAATTTTTGCCCGGGCAATTAGTTATTGTCTTCAATTCTCGGTTAAAACTCTTTTCGGGAAAACTGAAATCAAGATAGCCTGGGCCTTTTAAAGTCGTCAAACCTTTCTCCCATGGTGCTGTGATAATCAAGTCCACCATTGACGGGCATGATTTCAAAGTTAACGGACAAAGATTAAAGCACTATGCCGGCAACCATGTTGAGCACGACAAGGAAGTAATTACTTTAGGAGATGTATAACAATGCTCTCCTTTGGTATTTCTTATTTACTTTAAGTTTTATGTTTTTAGACTTATTTTACTTTTGGATTTATTTTTAGGTTAAAGTATGTTTTTAGTTTAATTTTTATTCTTTTTATCTTTCCATTTTTTCTTTTTTTCTTTGTTTTTGATTCCACAACCACAATCACCATGGCCAAGAACATCAAGACAATTCCTCACCAGCTAAGGAACAAGAAGTGCCAAAGAAAGCCCCAACATCGAAGCATGCCCGGGCAACCAAAATTGCCTCGGCAAGTCCTGATGCCCAGGCAGCTGAACCCTACTTCGGCAACTAAAGATGCCATGGCAACTGTCACACAAGAGGCAACACCAGCCATACACATTCAACCATCACGAATCGGCAAACGAACCAAGCAATTGGAACGAAGGAAACACATCATTCAAGGTGACGACATTTCTGACTAACTCATTTGCATTTTATTTTAATTTTTGCATGCATTGAGGAAAATGTTTCTCTCGAGTTTGGGGGGTATTGGTTTCTAGTTAGTTTCATGTTTAGTTGCATTCATAATTAGTAATAACATATAGGTTGTATATGTTACTTGCCATGCCTTTGATTGGATTTAATTGCTTGAACTTGTTGAATATCCGATGATGAGTTTTTGCCATTGCACTTAATTGAAAGAACCTTTAAATTTTAGGATTGCATGAAAAGAACTTAGAATTTTACTATGATGCTAAATATTATGAACACGGTTGTGGCTTGTTGATTGAAAGAAACTTGATGAACTTAGGTTGCTTAAAATTTAGGTAAATTTAAATTGAAAATTTAAAGTTAATTTCTTACTAGAGGTGCCCGAAACTGGCTCTAGTTGTTGCAAATTAAAGATATCGCTAGAGGTGCCCGAAATTGGCTCTAGTCGACAAAAAATTAATTAAATTAATTAAAATAAGAAATTGCTTGCTTTACTAGAGGTGTCCGAAATTCGCTCTAGTAAAAAAAAGAAAAATAAATACCTCAGTAATTAAATTGATAAAAGCCTATTGTTCACATAGAATCTTGAAAATCAACTTGTTCACAACTACGCACACACATTGTCACGAGCATTATAGTCTGGTTCCGAAAAATTTTTGCGCCATCCGAAAAATCCAAAAGGTGATCATACTTTGTGCCACGGTTCTGAGGTTCGAAGGCAATTTTGAAGCATGTCTTTGATGATTAAAGTCTTGGCATGTAATTATTAGATTTGCATTGCTTGAGGACAAGCAATAGTTCGAGTGTGGGGGTGTGTTAAATGTTCAAAAGTAATATTTTTATAACCCTTTTTACTCATATTAGTGTTAAACTTAGGCTTATTTTAGTTGCATTATTAGGCATTCATGCATGTTTTCATGATTTCCTTCACCGTCATGCTGGATTTCATAATTTAGTTGATTTTGTGGAAAAAGGTACTGCCGGTGTGTGTTTTTGTGTGTGCAGGATCTAATTGCCCAAGCAAGCAGGAGATTGTTGTGGCAGCTAAGGAAGGAAACTGAAGGATATGCCAAAGCAGTCGAAGCTGCTTTCCAAATGCCAAACTAGAGGGTCTGCCAAGGCAATCGAAGCTGTCTTCTACATGCCATGCTGAGAAGATTGCTGAAGCATGTTGGGACAAATCCACTTCATTAGGGATAAGCACGAAAAGCAAGAGATAAATCCCAAAGATTTGGATTTCCATACAGCATTTAATGAAGATTTAAATTCAGATTTATGAGGAGTTATTGGAGATCAAAGGGAGATTAAATTCCAAGAGTTTTAGGAAATTTTTTTAGAGGAATTAATATATAATAAAAGAGATCTTTTTCTTTTATTCTATTTAATTCCAACTTAACCTCCTCCTCAAGAAAGACTTTGACCTAGCCAAATCCTATAAATACAAGACCTAGCCGCCTACTTCAAAGGGGAGGTGCGATTGGAAGAGAAAACCCTAGGGCCTGTTTCGATTTCTTCTTCTTTCTTTTGCTTCCATTAGATTTATGTTTAGGGATTTATTCTTGAGTTTATTTTGTGCCCAGCCATGAACTAAACTTATTTGGCTTGGGTTATTGTGTTTTTGTGGTTGTGAAAATGATTGGATTTGTTTAGGTATTGAGTTTGGAATTTTACTTCAAAGTTTGTTCATTCTTGGTTCTTAAATTTTGCGAGTGAATTGGAGAGGATCTCGTGAATTCATCCATTTATCTAATATCGGGAGAGTTAGATTCAAGAAACGAATAAGCATGGTTTTCATACAATCGATCGATGGTGAAGACTAATTTGACTTATGGATAAGTTGCGAATTTCAACGGCTAAAATGAGCGCAAGATAGGTTGTTGTCCACCCTTGGTTCACGCAGAGATGTATTATCAAGGCATGCACAATTAACAACGTTTCTAGTTAAAGATAATGAGAAACTATTAAAGAATGATTTGCCGAACTTTAAAGGTTGTCGCAGAATTGCCCCAGCAATCGCTCCATTCCCAAACTTGCCTAGCAATCGCAGACCTGCCCAGGCAATTGCAGAATGGCCCAGGTTGTCGCAGATTTGCCCCAACAATATGACTGGATTTAATTGCTGAAGCGATTGAGCTACTCTAGCACTCAACTACCACGATAGTCCATTCGATTATCACACCACGACACATGATAACCCCGCTTACTCTCTCTTATTCAATTACATCTTCTTTTTATTTAATTGCTCTTTTATTTTCTTGTTAATTAGAACTCCTACTATCACCTACTTGTGTTTTTACTTTCAGTGCGAGAAGTTAGATTCTTTAAGTAGCACCAATCTTTGTGGAGATGATACTCGATACTTATCATATCACTTTATTACTTGCGACATGTATACTTGCACCATTTCCGTAGCACTTAAAGCACGCAACACTTGCATATTTTAAAGAGAGGGACTCAGTTCGGGTAGATTTAGGGCCTAGGATGGGGAAGATGGTTAGATTCTGTTGAATTTGGGCCTAGATCTATTTTTAGAGCAAGAAAGTAGAGGTTTTGGGTTTTTAGGGTTTTTTGGATGGCGGCTGCCGGAAATTGCATCACGGCCATGGAGCAAGGTTGAGGATGATTGGTGGTTTTGGACGGTGGTCGACGAACGGCTAAAGGTCGTCAATGAATGGTGGCGAAAGATTAGGCGGAAAAGTTTATGGCGGCGTTCATCCGTGCTCTTCATTTTCATGAAGAACGCGATGAATATTCAACCAAAATAGTGTACTTTGATCTTTTTGGGGCTGGGTTCTGGGTTTTTTGGTGTTTAGGTTCAAAGAATTTGGGGATAGAGAGAGATAAGCTTGGAGATTATGGCCAGGATGACTCGGTTCAAGGGGTTATATACCTGAGTCAAAACGGTGCCATTTTGGCACCGAGTCAGCCCGAGGATCCGCGCATATCGATCCGAGTCAACCCGATATCCGCGCCTTTTTCTTTAAATGGGTTTAATCTTTCATTTGTTCCCTCAAAATTTAATATGTAATTCATTTTAGTCATTTTTAATAAATTTTAGAGCCTCAAGTTTGTATTTTAGTTCAATTTAACCCCTGTTTTTAATTTTCTAATTCATTCCAAGCTGTTTAAATTATGTGTATACTTGCATATTTTAAACATGGGCATATAGTATGTTGTAAGGTGATTAATCACTTAGTATAAATAATTAGAGCCCTTTAACTTAGGTTCTTTAATTAAGTTTAATAATTAAATATGTAGATAATTGTAGAAAATAAATGTTTATTAAATGGAAGCTTTAAAGTCTTACGTTGGTTAGTGTCTCATTGTAATGAGATGTTAATCAAAGCGGCTTTTTAGTGGAACATTTAATATATCATTTGAACTTAGAATATTATAACCACAACGTTAATTAAATTAAAATTAAACTAGGATTAGATTTAAATAGTTAGAGTCATTAAATAATTAGGAATATTATTGATTTAGGGCTTAATATGGATAGTGCCCAAGTATTTGGGTGTTATCACATAACCCCCTAAATTTGATAATATTCATAGATTCTTAAATTAATTTAATCAATTGGAGCCCTAATTAGGTTTGAACTTAAAATTGACAAGAAAATAAATGGACATGTATTAAAATCTTTTGTGTTAAAATACATTTTTGAATATGAATTGAAATATCCTAAAGTCACTGGATGTTTCAAAAATTATATTCGTTTTAAAATGTATTTTCTTACAAAAATATACTACCATTCGGAATAAAAATTCATTTGACGATTAAGGACTGAATTAAATTTAAACCATTGTTCGAAATTCTAAAATGCCACTTGAAATTAACAAGGTACCGATAACGGGCGTTTGTGGGGGTGCTAATCCTTCCCTACACGTAACCGACTCCCGAACCCTAAATTAACAAAATAAAATATCTGGTTGTTTTTATGGTGTAATGTCTACCAAAGTGACCGGTGGCGAATCCAAATTATTTTCTAAGGACTAAATAAAGAAAATCCAATTTAATATGGGAAAACCTAATTTTTCAAGATTAAATTAAAAATGGACAAAAACTCTAATTTCAAAAAGAATCAATAGTCAGGCTATTTTCCACACGTCGCTTTAAAATTGGTCACGACAGTGGATTGTTGAGAATTTTCCACCGAATGGACGAAACCACCAAGTGATCATGAGGTGAAGGATGCAATCATGATAATCAAGTACGGTCATGGAGCCATCGAAAACATGTCCGAAAGAATCCTCATTATCAATTTCCACATCCTCAAAACCTAAAAAATTTGCTAAAATTGAAGAATCAATTTGAAACTTTTTACCCATAAGATAAGATTCGATAGCAACAAATTCCGATCTATCTTGATTATAAACACATCGAGCATTGGAGTAAAAAATCAAAACAAGGTTTCGGTATAAGATCCCAAGTAAGGCTAAAAATTGCATGAACTTCCATTGTTGCATCAACTCAAGATATCTAAATTGAAATCTTCAGAAGACAAGAAAGGGATTGAAACAGTACGCCCACAACGGATTTTAAAACCTCGATAAAACGATCCATAGCATTCGGAAATCTTGGCTCATTAAAACAATTTTGGAAAATATAGGTGAGGTTGAGTTTATTACCATTAATTTCGGGATTTTGATTAGGAGGATTGGAACTAGATGCCATATCTTTTCTTTGTCTTTTCTTAGGACCCATAACAAGACCCAAAATCAAAATCGAACCACACAAAAAATATATACATAAATCATCATATTCGATCCAATGAACAATCCAATGATCAAGGTATTGAAAAAACCTATATCGTATGTTTAAATTCATATACAAGTATAAAAAGAATTTTTGGTAAAAAGAAAACTGAAAAATAGAGTTGAAAAATATACGATATAATTTTATATTCGAACAAAAAAAATTCAGATTTGAAAAAGTTTTTACAAATTTTTTGAAAAATAGTTCATATACATACTAAATATATGAATTTGAAACGAAAACAATGTAAAAATAATAACAAAATTAAAAAATAAAGAAAATAAGTTTATACCTTGAGTATGGGATTATGGATGAATGAGGACATGATGATGCACAAATCTTGATGATTTCTCTAGGATTTGATGAATAACACAAAAGCCCTCAAATGATTTTGATGGTTTCTGAAAAATTAAAGGGTTTGGATGGGTTTATATAAGTCAAAATGTATCTAGGGTTTAAGAGAAAAGTAGAGTTTGATTTAAAGTTGGAAACCCTCTTTTGATGCCCATTTAAATCTCCAACGACTACGCGTATCAATACGCCAACTATGCGTATCAAAATACCATACCGAAAATTTTTTTAGCCGTTTAGATACGCGACATCATACTGGTATAGGTCAACCTGTACCGAAACTGTCTCTTGATACCCGTACTGATACTCGTTACCCCATATCGGAGCTAAAATAGATGCATACTCCCCCTAGCAACAAGCATAAATGTATATAAGAGAAAAATACATAAGCAAAGCAATCATCCAAATTAAAGAAAAATTTTAAGAGCAAAAAGCTTTAAGGGTCAATAAAGGCTAGTTAAACCTAACTTTCTCCTAAGAGACCAAAAACGCTCTTCGTCTAAAAGTTTGGTAAAGATATCCGCTAATTGATTCAAGGTGTCTACATATTCTAGAACAACATCGTTTTTCAAGACATGATCTCAATGAAATGATGTTTTATCTCTATGTGCTGGGTTCTAGAATGTTAGATGGGATTCTTAGTGAGACATATGGAACTAGTGTTGTCACAGTTAAAAAGAATGCTACCTATATCAATTTCATAATCTAAAAGTTGTTGCTTCATCCAAAGGACTTGATCACAACAACTTTCGGTCGATATGTATTCCGCTTCGGTGGTAGATAATGCTACACTACTTTGATTCAAGGTGTCTACATATTTTAGAACAACATCATTTTTCAAGACATGATCTCTAATGAAATGATGTCTTATCTCTATGTGCTTGGTTCTAGAATGTTAGATGGGATTCTTAGTAAGACATATGGCACTAGCGTTGTCACAGTTAAAAAGAATGATACCTACATCAATTTCATAATCTAAAAGTTGTTGCTTCATCCAAAGGACTTGAGCACAACAACTTTCCGCTGATATTTATTCCGCTTCGGTGGTAGATAATGCTACACTATTTTGTTTCTTAGAGAACAAAGATATGAGCATACTACCTAGGAATTGACAAGTACCGGAGGTACTTTTCTATCTACCTTACAACCTCCATAATCCGCATCCGAATAAGAATGCAAATCAAATGATGAATCTCTATGATACCAAAGGCCCAAACAATGTGTGTCTCTAAGGTATCTAAAGATTCTCTTAACTGCTATAAGGTGTGATTCTCTATAACTAGCTTGAAATCTAGCACACAAGCAAACACTAAACCATATCTAGGGTTTGAGAGAAAAGTGGTGTTTGGTTTAAATTTAAAAACCCTCTTTTAATGCACATTTAGCTCTCTAGAGGCTACGCGTATTCACCAACTTTGTGTAACAAAACATTGTACCAAAATAGTTGTTAGCCGCTTCGATATACGACCCCGTATTGATACAGGTCAAACTGTACCGAAACAATCTCAAGATACCCGTACCGATACACGTTACCCTGTATCGGTACCCCTGAGCCAAAATGTCATTTTTGACGGCAAGATGCTTAAAATTCAATTTTACTCGAATCGAAATGCATGTAAATGATATATGAACATCATGTATGATCTAAAACATATACATACTCCCCCTAGCAACAAACATAGATGTATATAGGAGCAAAACCACATAACTAATGAGATCAACCAAATTTAGTAAAATTTTGACACTAAAAGGCTCTAAGGTTCAAGAAAAGCTAGTTAAACCTAACTCTCTCCTAAGAGACCAAAAACGCTCTTTGTCTAAAGGTTTGGTAAAGATATTCGCTAATTGGTTCAAGGTGTCTACATATTCTAGAACAACATCGTTTTTCAAGACATTATCTCTAATGAAATGATGTCTTATCTCTATGTGCTTGGTTCTAGAATGTAGGATGGGATTCTTGGTGAGACAAATGACACTAGTGTTATCAAACTTAAAAGGAATGGTACCTACATCAATTCCACAACTTTCGGCCGATATGTATTTTTCTTCAGTGGTAGAAAATGCTACACTTGTTTGTTTCTTAGAGAACAAAACTATAAGCATACTACCTAGGAATTGACAAGTACTGAATGTACTCTTTCTATCTATCTTACAAACTCCATAATCCGTATCTGAATAAGCATGAAAATCAAAGGAGGAATCTTTAGGATACCAAAGGCCTAAACAAGGTATGTCTCTAAGGTATCTAAAGATTCTCTTAAAGGCTATAAGGTGTGATTCTCTAGGACTAGCTTGAAATCTAGCATACACTAAACATAATATCTGGTCTACTGGCAGTAAGATAAAACAAAGATCTAATAATAGAGCAATAAATCTTTAAATCAACATACTTACCTCATTCATCTTTGTCAAGCTTTGTAGAAGAACTCATTGGTGTGGCTTGAGTTTTCACATTCTCTAAGCCAAACTTTTTGAGCATGTCCTTGATGTAGTTAGCTTGATTGATGAAGATGTCATCCTTCCTTTGTTTCATTTGGAGTCCCAAAAAGAATGATAGCTCCTCCATCATGCTCATTTCAAACTCACATTGCATTAACTTAGCAAAATCTTGGTAAAACAATTCATTAGTAGAACCAGAAATTATATCAACATAAATTTGAACTACTGAAATGTTTGTGTCATTTCTTTTAATAAAAAGTGTAGTATACACCTTTCCTTTGTCAAAATCTTTTTAAATTAAAAAACTTGACAACCTTTCATACCAAGCTCTAGGAGCTTGCTTTAAACCCTATAAAGCTTTTGAAAGTTTAAACATGGTTTGGATATTTTGGATGTTCAAAACTGGGTGGTTGTTCTACATACACTTATTCATTAATAAAACCATATATAAAAGCACTTTTTACATCCATTTGAAAAGGCTTGAATTCATTATAACATGCAAATGCAAGAGACATCCTAATAGTTTACATTCTAGCTACGGGTGCATAGGTTTCATCAAAATCGATTCATTCTTCCTGAGTGTAAGTCTAGCCTTTTTCCTCATTATGTTACCACTCTCATCTAGTTTGTTTCTAAAACTCATTTAGTTCCTATGGTAGACTTATTACTAGGCCTATCAACTAATGTCCAAACTTGACTTCTCTCAAATTGATTTAACTCCTATTGCGTAGCCAATATCCAATAATTGTCTTTTAATACTTATTTGATATTTTTAGGCTCAATGCATGAGATAAATGCAACATTACAAGCATTTTTAAGAGAAAGTCTATTGGTTACCCCTTTGGATGGATCACCCAAAATCTCACAATTGTTGACATAGTTGAACTCCCTTGGATAGCTCACTTCCTTTTCCTCTAAAGTCATATCCTTCAAGGCTTCTAGAGGTGGATCTTGTGCTTCTTCTTCTTTGGAAAGAACTTCATCTACCTTTGATGATTTCCCACCATCATCGGCTTCAAAAATTCCTACATCATCATCATAAGAATCATTCCTCGGAAGGAGGTTACCATTAGAAACCAAATGTATAGACTCTTCAACTAACAAAGTTATTTTATTAAATACACTATAGGCTTTAGAGTTTAAAGAATAACCTAAGAAAATAGTTTCATCACTTTTAGCATCAAATTTGCCCAAATTGTCTTTTCCATTATTTAAAACAAAACATTTACATCCAAAATGATGAAAATAGCTAATTTTAGGCTTTTGGATTTTAAAATATGATAAGGTGTTTTCTTTAAAATTGGCCTAATCATTACTCGGTTAACAAAGTAACATGCGGTATTAGTGGCTTCAGCACAAAAATACTTTGGCAAATTGTTTTCACAAAGCATGGTTCTACCCATTTCTTATAAGGTTCAATTTTTCCTCTCAACAACCCCATTTTGTTGAGTGCAAGGAGCAGAAAAATTATGGCTTATACCATTTGAATTACAAAAATCCTCAAAGCCTAAATTTTGAAATTCAGTACCATTGCCACTTCTAATATGAGAAATAGATTGACCAACATTATTTTGAGTAATTTTTGAAAATGTGATGAATTTTTTCTAAAGCCTCATCCTTGGTACTTAAGAATAGAACTCAAGTGTATCTAGAGTAACCATCTACTAAAACAAATGCATATGATTTTCCACCTCAAACTCATAGTCCTAATAGGGCCAACGAGATCCATGTGGATCAATTGTAAAACTCTACTAGTAGAAATATCATTAATAGGTTTGAAAGAAACTCTTTTATGTTTGCCTTTTGCACAAGCATCACAAATTTTATCAAGAGAAAACTTTATTTTAAGCAAACCTCTTACTAGATCTTTTGAAACCAATTTTTCTAAAACACTCATGCTCCCATGCCCTAGCTTTCTATGCTATAACCATGAGTCATGCTCATCTTTTGCAACAAAACATGCATTTGAAATATGAATGCATCTAAATGCACCATGTATATGTTTCCTATGCGATGACCAATAAGCACAATTTTGTTAGTTTCAATGTTTACAATTTTGCAACCATTTAAATCGAAAAGAACATTGAAACCTTTATAACAAAGTTGACTTATGCTTAAAAGGTTATTTTTAGACCGTTGACATAGAGAATAATGTTTGTAAGGATATAAGAGTGATTATCAATGGAACCAATTCCTTCAATGTGGCCTTTGGAGTTGTCACCGAAAGTCACTACTCCTCCATTCTTTGGTTTTAACTCTAAGAATCGACTCTTATCACATGTCATGTGTTTCGAGCAACCACTATCAAGGTACCACGAATTTGCACATATAGTTTTAGCCTTGTAGCAATACTCCCCTACAAACAAAGAATTAAGCATTGGTTTTTGGTACCCAAATCATTTTGGGTCCATGAGTATTAGCTCCCAAAATCTTGGTTCCCTTGGGAATCCAATAAGACAAAGCACTAATGTTGTTAGAAGCAATTAGTTCCTTAGAAACCCACACACTTCTAACCGTCTTACCATATGAGGGCCTTGAGAAGCCTCTTTATTTGTACCATTAAAGTTTATTTTTACATAGTTGGGTTTTGAATAACTTGTTTTTTCAAAACTTTGTTTCCCAACCTTGCTTATAAAAGCTTTAAGAAAATTCACCTCCTAGTGATGATCATCATAAACTTTAGAAAAAAGGTTGTTTAAATCAAGATTTTTCTTTTCAAAATCGTTTTGTTTTTGTTTTAAATCAAAAACCTTCTTTTCAAATTCGAAGTTGGTTTTGGAAATGGAATCGTTTTGGTTTTTCAAATCGGAAATCATTTTCTTGTTTTTCAAAATTGATTCCTTAAACTTTATAACCAACTTGTCATAAACCTCTTGTAACTCATCGTATGCTTCTTGAAGTTCATCAAAAGATAAATCAAATGAAGATGAGTTAGAGGTTACCTTAGGATCTTCTTCAAGAGCCATGAGGCAAAGGTTGCCAATTTCTTGTTCCTCTTTATCGGATGATTCCTCATCACTCCAAGTAGCAATGTTTGCCTTGAGCTTCTTCTTCTTCCTAAAGCTCTTCTTTTTGAGTTGGGGGCAATTGGTTCTTATGTGCCCCAGCTTCTTGCACTCATAACAAATGAGTTGATCATTCTCCTCCTTCTTGTTCTTTTCTTAAAGTCTCCTCTTCGATGGAACTTTCTTCCTTGGTTGGACTTTATGAATCGAGTGAACCATTTGGCTAGCATGGTTATTTCTTCATCTTCATCCTCTCTATAATCAATATATTCTTGTGAAGCTTGGAGAGCAATTCCCATCTTCTTCTTTTCTACTTTCTTATTTTGACCTTCTTTTCTTCTCTCTTCTTCTCTTTCTTTTTTCAAGATCTCATGGGTTAGAAGAGATCCTATAAGAGCACCAAGCTTAAAGGTTTTAAGGTCTTTGGCCTCGATGATAGCGGTCATCTTTCCATCCCGTGACTCAATAAGAGAGTAGATGAGCTTTTGGATAAGCTAGTCTTTGGGGATGATTTCTCCAAAGCCTGTGAGACTGTTAACAATGGCAGAGAAACGATCGAACATCTTGGTGATGCTCTCATCAGACTCTATCTTAAAATTCTTGTAGCTTAAGTTGAGGAGTCCAATCTTGGTCTTCTTTACATCGTTTGTGCCCTCATATGTGGTCTCGAGCTTGTCTCATATCTCATTTGCACTCGTGCAAGAAGACATCTTAGAGTACTCGTTTGGTCCAAGCGTACAAAAGAGCACGTGCATAGCTTTATCATTGACTTGTAAGCACCTCTATTCTTCATCGGTCATATCAAGCTTGGACTTTAGAACAAACCGGTCGCCTTCTCTCTTCATCCATATGCTAGGTTCGTCTTCCACTACATCTCATAGGAGGTAGTCATTGGATTTGATCAAGAGCTTCATGTGATTCTTCTAATATAGATAGTTATCCCCATTGAAATAGGGCAGTTTTGTGACGGATTGAGACTCGTACAAGTTGTGGCTGAAAGTAGACGTCGTGGCTTGAATGTCGGTTGATTGAATCACCTCTAGGGTCATCTCAAGTGGATGTTAATCTCTCAAATGAGCTAGACTCTGATACCAATTTTTGGGATGATTAATCAACTTGGTTTGGCCAAGAGGAGGTGAATTGGCAATTAAAAATTGAAGGGAAGCAAAATGATAAATGAAAAATGTGACACGAGAAATTTATAGTGGTTCAAGATTCTAACAAGCTCTACATCCACTACCTTAGCTCCCCACTAAGGATTTCAAACAATTTTACTAAAAAATTATTTCCCTTTTCTAGGCTTAGGAGGAAACCATTACAAAGATCAAAGCTTTCTACCCAAAGCTTGATCAAACTCACTCTCTTTTACAAGAAGATTGGAAAACTAATGAAAACCTCTCAAAGGTAAATGATTTGCCTAAATACAAGTACACTCAACCCAACTTGAAATAAAGCTTTCTACCCAAAGCTTGATCGAACTCACTCTCTTTTACAAAAGGATTGGCAAACTAATGAAAAACTCTCAAAGGTAAATGATTTGCCTAAATACAAGTACACTCAACCCAGCTTGAAATAAAGAATTACAAATTTGCTCAACACAAGTAGGTTACAAAGGATGTGACTCTAATAGGCTCAAAGTAAATTGGAATCTTGCTTGAATGCTTTAGACTTGTTGACTTCTTGTTGTTGAAGATTTAGAGACTTGATTTTATATCCCCTCATTGATTTCTAACCGTTTGGATGGTTGAGATCATCAATAGAGCCGTTGGAGACCATTTTTCCTGTAATAAATGTTGTTTGGTGACCAACCGTATCGATACACGAACATCTGTATCGGTACCTGTCAAAAGAAGAAAGAGCTATTATACAAAGGCGTATTTATACGCTTTAAGGCGTATCAAAACAGAAATAGTGTAAATGTAGGGGCGTATTGATACGGATAGGGCGTATTGATACGGATAGGTCGTATCGGCACGGTTTTTTCTCACTAGAATCTGAGGAAAAAGTCTAGTGAAAAATGCATTGGTACACCTAAGGGGCGTATCGATACGGATTAACTAAAATTTAAAGATTGCTGATTCCAATAACTGCAAGGCAACGATAATAAAATTAAATACAAAGATTTGAAAATCTCAACACTCTGTATCAATACGGTGAAGGTCTTATCGATACTCATAACCAAGAACACATACCCAGATAAAGGTCGTATCAATACAGGGACAACCGTATTAGTACTTTTTGCAATTAAAATTCTAGTACTCAAAAGTCGTATCGAAACGCTAAGAAGAGTATCGATATGCCTGGGCGTTTTTGGTTATTTGAGTATGAAAACACTTAGGAGATTTTGGGCTTTTCAGTTTTTAACTTAGAAACAATTTTAGGTTCAAATCCATGTCATTTTGTGAGACTATTGAATATTTAAAAATTTATCTAATTTTACAAATTGGTCCTTAAACTCTTTGTTATATCAAAATCAAATATATGTTTTACAATTAGGGAGATGCTTGAGCGTAATTGGGAGGTATAAATTTGTAATACCCGAATTTAGTCCGAGTTCCTATATAAATATATATATATAATAAATAAGTAAATATATAATAAATAAGTAAATATAAATAAATAAGTAGTATAAATAAATAAATTCAAAAGGATAGTCTGTATCAAAAAATCCAAATATATAACCCAATATCCATTATATACACAAAAATTCATTTACAATGCAAAAGTCTATAATCCAGTTTCAAAGCCCAAATCCCCATCCTTTTACAATCCATTTTAATACCCAACAAGCACAAAAGTCAGATAACCCAAATTTTCTCGCCTCTTTTGTCCACATGGCAGCATGCCATTGGTCCGAATCCTATAGCCACGGATATGTGTTTCTTTACTGTTGACATTAGTGCAATGACGCCATTGTGACATCAGGTTCTATTATCATATATAAAAGGAGGAGGGAGAAAATTAATGAGAGAATAATGACGGCATTAATGGCACAATAAAAATAAAGAGAAAAATGATTACTTGTCGAATTCGAAAGGATGCCGAAAGAACAGAAAAAGTCGAAAAAAATCAATCGGGCGCTGTGGAGATCGTCGGAAACGCTATGAGCATTATCGAAAGGTATAATTCTTTCCAATCTTTTAAATTCCTGCAAAAAAACAAAAGAAAAACAAATGTCAGTTCATATTCAAGCATGTAAGCCGTAATAAAAAAATGAAAATGTAAAAGGAATTGAAGCTTATCTTAAGGATGGTCGGAGGTTGATTTTCACGGCGAAGTTGAAGAGGGAATGAGCTCGGGAAGTTAGATCTAGGTTTAGATCGGGGAAGATTGGGTGATTCTGAGGAATCGGGTAGGTTTTTAGGTTTTAGGATCGAATTTGAAAAGTTTTAGGTTTTTGGTTACGGCAGAGCACGACAGTCAAAAATCGCCTAGCGGCAGCCGGGAGTCAAATCCTGGTGGCCGGCGAACAAGTATTGGTGACAAGAGGCTGGTGACTAAAGATTAGACGGTGGTTATGGAGGCGGAGTTTGGTTGGTGTTCTAGGTGTTTCAATCCGTTTTGCTGGGTTTTTTGGAAAAATCGTGTTAATTTTAGAGAATTTGGGAAAGTGTGAGGAGAAGGGAGAGAATGTTTGGGCTGGTTAGGAATGACCCGACTCGTTTAGGGGGTTATATGGGTGAGTTGAAATGGTGTCGTTTTGGCACTAGGTTAACCCGACAGATCCGCGCGTTTATCCGACCAGATATAGGATCCGCACCTTTCTTTTGTTTTTCATGATTTGGGCTTCAGTTTTGTAATCCTTTCAATTTAGTCCTTTTTTCCTTGTAATTTGACTCTTCAATTACGATATTAATTCAATTTAGTCCTAATTTATCTTGTTAATACTTTTATTAATGTTTGACTAATACATGTTTTTAAATATAGCATATAGTATGATGTTAGATAATTAAATTCACTTAGGTATAATTGATATAACCTTAGATACTTAATCCTTTAATTAAAGATTAAAAACTTAAATAGGTGAGATCATTGTAGTAAATAAATGAGTATTAAATATGAAACTTTTAAGTTCTAATTTGAATAGTGTCTCATTGTAATGAGATGTTATTCAAGGGGCTTTAAGGTATAATATTTGATACTTATTTTAATTTAGAATATGGAATTAACTTAATTAATTAGATTAGAGCCTTAATTAGGGTTAGAACCTAAATAATTAGATTCACCATTTAAAATAGGAATACTGTTTAATTTAGGGTGTTAATATGAGTAGTGCTCAAGCAGTTGGGTGTTATTTCATAGATGTCCTAAATTTAATAATATTTGCAGTTTTAAACAATAAATTAATCAAATTAGAGCCTTTTAAGTTAGAACTTAAAATCGACAAGACAACAATCGAACATGCATTCAAACCTTTTATGTTAGAATATATTTTTGAATATGAATAGAGGTGCCCTAAAGTAACTGGGTGCTTCTAATTTCATATTCGTTCCAAAAATATATTTCTTTATAAAAGGACATCTTCATTTGGAATTTAAATTCATTTAATGATTATAGTTAAATTAAATTCAAATTATTATCTGAAATGCTAAAATGCCACGTAAAATTAAAAAGGTACCAATAATGAGCATTTGTGGAGGTGCTAATCCTTCCCCACACGTAACCGACTCCCGAACTCAAATTGTAAACGAATCTCTGGTTGTTTTATGGTGTCCAGTCTACCAAAGTGAAGGGTGGCGACTCCAAACATTTTTAAAGATCAAATGAAAGAAAAATCAAATTTTCACGATTAATAAAATGAAAAACCTAATTTAATAAAAAACCTTTTTTAAGATAAAAAAAAAAGTCAAAACCTTAATTTTTTTTCAAAATTAATCATTAGACTATTTCATCCCGGTTTAAAAAATGGTTGCGAGAGAATTCAAAAGGTAAATCGGAAGGCTAATTTAGTTACGGATCGTTTGGCTGCTTTACTCCGCAGGCTCCTTTAGGTGAACGTCATTGTAGTGATCCACCGGGTTTCATTATTGATAGTGTCCAGCATGATATGGAACATATTGTTATGTAGTGTTTTATTCTTGTTTCTTCCCAAGTAATTTGTGGAGCTTGTCTCGCTTCTTTCTGTAAATATTTATGTGCACTTTTTTCCTCCATTTAAGTGTAAGAAATTTTTTTAATAAAGTATATGATTTCATTCTTTTCATTTCAATCAAAGAAAAGTTATTTTCATTTTTTAATATATATTGTCACGGGGTTAAAGTTTCAACCTAGCAAACCACACGGCCTTAGCCAATGTTACTTAAACAAACGACTGAGTAAGCCTAAATTCTCACTCTAGAAGATCAAACTCTTCCAAAACACTAAGAATGCAAGATCGTTTTAAGCAGAAGCAAACTATAAAAAATGACCTTGCAAACCAAAAGAAGAAAACTCAAAAATGCTCAAGAACAACACAAAAAATTTTAGAGTAAATCCTTTTATTACTCAGAAGATGAATGATTGAATGATTTACAAGTGTGATGGGAACTAGAAAGCCTCTACTATAGTTGAGTTCTCTTAGATCTGACTGTCAAAACTAATTTACATCGACGGATGAGACTGACCATATCTTTATAAAATCTTTAATTATCTCAAATATTATCTAAATAAATTATTTAAAATAATTTAAATAGATCATATTTAACTAAGTAAATTTTCAAAAAATTTCGTAGATCGAGTTAAGTCTAATAACCTTTTTAAATTTAATTTTTCTATCAGTTGAGCAGCTAATTGTACATATGAATTAGCGGCCTGTGTCAGTATCGAGTTGTCTAAGTTAAAATGTTAGTAAAATAGTCGGTAAGTTTTTTAGTAGAGTTGACAAAAACTAAGCCGAAGTCTTGAAATAGAAAACACTCGTGTTTTAGTTTCAATGTGCATAAATATCATACGTAAATTCTCAATTCATATTTATTGTGATTTAAATTTCACTATTTGTATATTCTATCCAAAGTCATCACCGTCTAGATAAATATGTATTTTAGTTGTAAGTTTGTATGTTTGTGGATTACAATAATCAATTCTAATTTTAATTATATGAATTATATTGTTGCAATTATGACATTGAACAGAATTAATAAAGCAATTAATTAGTATTTGGTTTAGTGAGATGAATATTTAGATGTCATAAGTAAAAGAAATTTTTTTTAAATAGTTTAAAGGCTATTATAATGTAGTATCCGTCTATAGATAATTTTAACCCTTTGACAATGCGTATACACCATGTAAATATAGCAATTTGAACCCGTATCTCCTAAGATAAACATTATTCACTTTTTCACTGAGACACTTGTTGGATTCATAAATAAAAAAAATTAAATCTTAAAATTACGAATGAAACAAATTAAATCTGGAATATGTCGCATAGACATGTAATAGTTATTCGATAAAGACATTTCTTAAACTAATGATAATTCAAACAAACCAGATCTAAATTTACTGTAACAAAAGAACAAGCTGTCATTTTTCTTGTCTATTTTCATGTAAACATGAAAGGGAGAATCCATGGATTTTACAAGAAAAAAAGAAAAACAAATAAATCCTAACTTCTAAAACCAACTTAACGATTTGCTTCTGCAATTCATTCCAACATAATTAAGGAATTAAAAACAGACAACTAGGGTTGTGGAGGAGGGCAGAATATGTAACCAGTTCTGGGGTTAGTATTTGGCCCTGGTTCTTTATAATCCAGTATTTCAATCATCTCCCTGTATCTATCTGCAAATTCCTGCTACCCCAAACAGAAAAAAAAAACAATTTCAACTCCTAAAATTGTAAATAAAAACTAGAAAAACCCTAAGAAAATAGAGAAAAATCAACCTCCGATTGAGCAGTGGGTTCTTCAAGCTCAACATTCTCCATCAATATTCTACTGAATCCTAAGAATTGACGACCAAAAAAGGAGATCAAATATATACGACTTGAAAAGGAAAAAGGGAGAAAAAAACATCAAATAAAACAAAGTAATACCTTGAGAGGAGGAGAGAATCAAAAGCATTGAAAGAAGAATCAGTTTGAGAAACCAAGAACGACCCATTATTTGTTTCAGAAACCTGGGAAATGGGTAGCTCTCAGATTTTATAAACACATTGTTGAGTGCTTCTACGAAGATGCTAAGCTTAGGTTTTCAGGCTTTTCAGCTTCTCCAGATCCAATGAAATTTATGACTTTAAAAAGGCATATATATTATATATTTTTTATTACTCCAAATTAATTACAAGTTAATATCTTATCAGATATTTTTTTAGTCTATTAACGCATATATCACATGCAGACAAAGATGCTCGAAATAGGTCTCCTAAAAAAACAACACTCTTCTTTAGTATTAAAACCACTCAACGACTTCTTAAATATATATATCATAACAATCATATCATATTAAAACACATGACAAATGACAAAATTTCATATACAAATCATTTGTTGCTTCATATATAATAATCTGATAATTTATTTTTCACAAATAAATTATATATATAAGATACTTTTTGAAGTAAATTATCACCACAAATGAAATTTTCGCATACTAAATATTAGGGATGGGCATTTTACCCTATCCAGCCCAATCGGATTGGATTTTTTAATGAAAAAAGGTTGGGTCGGGTCAAGTTTTTATTGAGGGTGAACTCAGGTCGGGTCGGGTTTGGATTTAGGGTGAAAATATCCGACTCCGGCTAATTGTGTAATTTTTCCTTAAATTTTTTAGAGATATTTATAATAATACCCCTCTTTATATATATATATATATATATATATATATATATATTATAATTAGGTCATTAAAATTGAATTTTATTTACAATTTAGTCCTTCAAATTATAATTTTTTATGATTAAGTTCCCTAAAATTATTTTTTTACAATTAGGTGCCTAAATTTAATTTTTTCTATAAGTCGGGTCGGGTTTAGTATAATTATTTTCGAGTCGGGTCGGTTTTGAAAAAAAATATTCGGGTCGAGTGCAGATTTAGGATAATTATTTTCTGGTCGAGTCAATTTTTTAAAAAAATATTCTGGTCGGGTCGAGTGCAGGTTTAGGATATTTATTTTCGGGTCAAGTTCAGGTGGGCCAAAAACCTGACCCGACCATGCCCATCCCTACTAAATACTTTATAATATTAAATAATTGTGTAAAGTAAATGTATAAGCTTTATAATATATAGTATTATAATAGTTTTAATAAAATTCTATCAAATAAACAACTAAATACTTTAATATAATATTTATTATAAATATTATAATACATGTAAGTCTCAAATTATATTATAATATTATAAATTATTATGAACCCAACGAATAATTCGGTGAAAAAAAAGAATGATGTTTATTCTATGAGACTTTGGTTCAATCAGCTTTGTCTGTAAGGTGTGTGTACGTTGTTAAAAGATTAAGAAAAAAAATATGAACATATACTATCTTGTAGTCACTTTAATACTAGTAAATATATACATTATAAACTATTATAATATAATATCTTAAAATTACCATTCCTTGTAATATTTTTAAAATATATTCTTTTACATAATTTTTTCCCTGTTTTTATGTATATTTTTTCTCTACCTCTATTGGATTAAATTATTATTATTATTATTATTATTATTGATGGTCTAATAATTTTTTCTTCCATAAGATCCTAAATAACATAAAATATAGTAGTTGGAAAATAATAAACCATATAATATCAGTGAATCATGTGGATAATAAATTATTTAATTTAATTTAGGATAATTTATATAGGGTTTAATGTCTAATTATTGTTATATATGGCGGTGCACGTGTGTTTAGTTTGCACACGTGAAATCCTCATGAGTGCTCGCCATATGAAGTGGAATGATCATTCAATATACATATGAAGTGGAATGGAACTAGAAGAAGCACATTTTTCCATTAAACATTAAAAGTTCATGCACGAAGAATCATCTTAATCCGACAAGGTTGGGACTGAAAAATAAGATTAAATAAAAATATATAAGTATAAATTAATTAAATTAAAAGTAATATTTTTTTTGAACAGAAAAGTAATAAATTATTTTAAAGATTCAATTAGTCATTTATAAATATAAACAAATTTAAATTAAGTTTTAAGTTTATAACTTGTTCAGACAAGATTTAAACAAGTATAAGATATAATTTATCATACATGAACTCGACTAATTCTAAAATAATTTAACCTAATTTGACTATCTAATATATATATATATATATATAATTCTTATACAATAACAGTGAAAATACTCTTCTCTATATTTAACTTTAATTAAATCAAAACCCTTCTTTGTAATATTAGAAGCTGAGGGTTGACTTTAAATCCCAAATCAATGATTAATTAGCTGTACTTTGTGAATAATTTAGAAATAATTAATTGTTTAGGGCTTTGTGAAAAATTATCAGATAAGTTTGGCCGCATTATATATATATATATATAAAATAATAACAAGGATTTGTGTGAACTTACCCACGAGTTAGAGTTGCTCACTTTTATACAGCCGGTTCATACAAAATAAACTATAAATAAAAATTTTACAAATTTAAATTAACCCAATCCGAATTATTATTTAGTGATAAAATTTTATTTTTATTGGCCATTGATTATGGGGATGTTCATCGAGGCCCCCTTAGTATAGTGATTGATTTAGGTTTCATGTCCATTTCAATTTGATTTGGTTTAATTTTTTTTATATCTTCACATTTATTTTAGGTTTTATCTTTTTTAACTTTTTGTGACAAAATGATTTTATTTTATAATTTTCTTGACGCAATTTGATAAATATTCATTCTTTTTCATAAATATTTCTTAAAAAGTTTAAGTAAATAAAAACAACGGATAATTATTTTATGGTAATTTTAAGTTATTTTTACCGTTTAAAATATAGAAAATTTATTTTTACACTATAATAAAATTAAAAAATAATTATAAATTTAATAAAAAATAAATTTAAATTTTAAAATCATAAATTTTAAATTTATGAATCATAAACCGCCTAACATTACAATTACATCCAATTTTAAATTTACCCAATCCCTTTGCTCAATCTTAGGCCCCTCCCACCTTAAGCTTAAAAGAACATGCTAAAAAGATTGGTGCGTATACTTTAATCATTAGTCAAGGGTTTGGTCTTTGTTTTAGATATGGAGGAACTTTAAATTTTATGATCAATGTCTACTTTTATATAGACTATCAGAACATGAAAAAATAATTTTTTTAATATTCTAGTGTGATTACATTACAGTATATGTTTTTTATTCTTAGACTTTTGAAAACACATACTTTGCATACTACGTTGTTCGATTTCGGGTCACCTAAAACGAACACCACCATCCTCTATCATTGGACCACTCAATGAGTTACATGATCGCTCCAATTGAATGCCTTAAAAAATAGGCTAAAGGGGTATTTTTTTGTTTTAGAGTTCGACCCAAATTAGCAATTCAGTCCCTCGCACGAAAGCGTAGTCAATTAGGTCATCCAGTTCACGAATTGCAACAAATTAGCTCATTGACCAACGTTGACCATTATAGTGCTGATATGGCAGTCCATTGTGCTGACGTGGTGGTTCACGATGCTGATGTGGTAGTACATGTGTGATGACGATGTGACATAGGGGCTAAATTGATTTTTTAACTAAATTCGAGGGCATAATTGAATTTTTACCGAGTTCGAGGCATAATTTATTTTAATTGAAAGTTTGATAACTTATTTAATATTTAAGCTTAAAAAATAAGAATTTATGGAATTCTCAAACTGGGGAAGTCAAATACTTTTTCAATGAAAGTGTTCAATTTTTAATACTTTATAAATATTTTTAATTTTTATATTTATATTTTATCATTTTTTTAATCGCTGATACATTTTAATTTTTACATTAATTTTTATTTTTAATAATTTTTAAATTTTTTATTTATTTTGAAGGATTTTTAAACAAATTAAAAAATATTTTAATTTTTTTGTGAGAGTTCTCACTTTACTTATTTTTAAAATTATAAGAGACCCAACAAAGGATATGTACACAAATTTGTTAATCGATTTTTCATATATTATATTTGTAAAAGCTCAACTTGAAAAACTAAATTATTTATTTAATTTTATTCAAAAATTAAATAAATCGATTAAATTAACTTGAAATTTAAACAAATTATTTATCTAGTTTTAATATTTTTAAATTGTAATTATTTCTTAAATTCTTTTTTATCTTAAATATTAAGTAGGTTATCGAACTTTCAATTAAAATGAAATATGCTCATGAACTCGGAAAAAAATCAATTATGCCCTCGAATTCAATTAAAAAATTAATTCAGCCACTTTGCTATGTCATCATCACACGTGTACTACTACATCAGTACAGTGGTCTGCCACATCAGCACGGTGATCTGCCACATCAGCACTGTAACGGTCAGCGTTGGTCAAGGGGCTAATTTGCTGCAATTCGCGAACTGAAAATTGAATTTTCGTGCGATGGACTAAATTGCTATTTTGGGTCGAACTCAAAGGCAAAAGTACCCTTTTAGCCTATGTATGTATGTATTTAGGGCTTGTTTACATGCGGTCAGAAATCATATCCTAGGCTTGTGGCTATGAATTATGCCCAGATCTGTAGATAGTTGCCTTTTTTTCGCGATGAGGGAAATGAACCACGTGATTTGGTTAAGTGGGTTTGAATTTGATGATCCCATGTGACAATATGAGGTCCAAATCCTGTAACACCACATATCATAATCCAAACCCAAAATATCTATTGGCAGATATAATCCTGCATTTGCATCCCCCGACCAAAGTTTCCTATGTTATTTCATGAATTTGTGTTCGAAAGCTTTTAGAATTCTTTTATCAATTGATTCATACAATCACTTTTTCAGACGTAAAGTTTAACAAGTCTAAGATTCGAATATCGCATGTTTATGCAGAAAAATATATCGCAAAACAGGGCATGGGGAAAAGAAGTACAAGATTTACTACGTGATAAGAATAAGGCAAAGAGACAGACAGAAGTGAAGGGAAAACAACAGAGAAGACCATTAGTATTAATAGCATCACATGGTTTGGGTCCCATAACCAGTTCATGGCTCAAATGGAAACCAAAATTTTCACGGCAAAAGAAGCAAAATATCTCCATATCTTTTTGCTGGTCTAATCTCTAATCTCTTAAAGCATAGTTATTAGTTTGATTTTGACAGACAACAAAAACCAAGTAATCTTTGCAAAGAAAGACATTTTAAAGTTGCAAGGCCAGATTACCAACGGGATTGGTCCAAGTGGTAAGCAGCTTGATATTACTTAAACAGTTTTGAATTCGAAGTTTTGTGTATGCAGAAAATCAAAATCAAATATGCAACGAGAGTCGGTTCGGAACTAGAGGAAAACAAATATTGCTAAATATTATTGAATTCTTAAAAAAAAGGGGAAAAAGGTGTTATATTAGTGATTAGAGGAAAACAAAAAAAAGAGAAAAGCAACAAGAGATAAGAAAAGAAAGGAAACTTTATGACAAGCTTTCTACCTTTTCTGGTGCTAGTTGGTTGGATTCTATGGTTATGGAAAGGGAAAGGTCCTTGAAAATTTTCTGATTAGAAATCATCTGTAAAAAGATGGCCTACATGGACTTTTATGTGTCCTCCAAGTTGCATACATTTCTATTCCACAAAACATATGATTCTCGAAATACATGAAAAAACTTATGAATATTGAACACGCATACAGGAGCAAACATCCGAGTCCGAGTAACATAAGTAGCAGAAGATATTGGCAATGACAATGGATTCTATATCAGTTCATGAGAATCAAAGAATCTGCTTTCTAGATCCTCAGAAAAGAAAGTACAGATTTATCAAAGAAACTTGAGTTCCCAAATTTATTTAAATACAAGTGGGATTTATGGTACAGAAACTTACTTGGTCCTACCTCTCACCATTTCATATATACTATGTACAGAACTCTGCAAACCATCTAGCCGAAAAGCCCCGCTCCTGCCATTAATGGAAAGAAAAGGAATTCCGAAAACAAAATTAAACCGAAAAAGAAAAGGGAAAATAAAAATCAGTTTCTACTTAAGCTAAACACTCTGGCCTTCAAACCATATGATAGGACTCTTCCTTTGTGATTATAGGAGGGGGTTGGTGAATGAATATGACCAAGCGGCTAACGAAGTAGAACAGGATTCATATAGTAATTAGCATCACCGAGTTGTAAGCAGGCACCGTAAGCAATTAAAAGTCATAATTTACACGATTACGAGCTCTCGTGGAAGTTTATTGATCTCGACAATGCTGCTGGATTTGCCTGCAAGACAGGAGAGGTTTCGAGAACCTGGTTCCTTTCATCACCCTTTGATTGAAATGCTTTGAAGAGTCCTCTGCCACCTATCGAATCGGATTTGTCATTCTTAATGCCGAGTGTTGCCCATATAGAACTCTTTGCTGCTTCTCCCGGATCATCAATCCTCAATGTTTTCGGAATCCAAAGGCTTCTCTCAGCATTATTTTCCTTTACTGGCTCCTCTTCTCCAGAGTTGCTTGGCTTGCTCACGTTCTCATCTCGTGAATGTTTGCCCAAGGTAGGGGAATCAGGACCGGAACTTGGGGCTGATTGCTTTGGAGTGGAAGGCTGAGGCTGCCAAGGGGCATTCCAAGTGCCTGGTACGTTACAACCCCAGTAAGCAGCTGCAAGATAGAATGGCATCGGAAAGCAGCCTGGAGGGCAGAAAGCAGGTGGAGGTACAGAAGAGCTCCATTGAGCTCCATTCCATGGGTAAGGCCAAATAGCCCCGGGATAGCATGGCATCTGAGGTGGAAAACCCTGACAATTCGGCATCATTTGAACTTGTGACCCAGCTTTACCTGCCTCATCCTTCGGAGTCAGGCCAGATGATCCATTTGAACACTCAACACCATTTTCTCCACCTCTATAAGGAACAGGAATTTTTAACTCCTCAGGCTTATGAAATCCATTCCGTGTGGTATTATGCATTGTTTTATCTGCAAGGTTCAAAACAGAAGCCATTGATTCACAAAGGGGTGTGTCCGAGCCAAAGGTCTGAACTGTACCGTTAGCTTTTAGAGCCGGATGGTGGATTCCATTAGGAATCTCGGTACGAGCATTCTGCAGAGCTTCAGAGACAATTATGTGACGGTAGTGAGAAGCAGAATTCTTGTTCTTCCGACGTCCAGCACCCACAGGCACATTTCTCATGGTCCCACCAGCTGTCCAGTATCTTTGGCAGTTCTTGCAAAAGTGTCGGGGTTGATTGACATTGTAATTGTTGTAGTAACAAAACTTGGTATCCATGCTGTTGCAGCGGGGGCAAGGAAGAATTTTAGTAGGTTTCTTCAAGGTTTTTTCTTGCGGATTACTTGTCTCACTTTGATCTTCTTCTGTATTTGAAGTTTTTAAAGTAGTGCTCTCCTTCTCAACGGAAGCCATTTTAGAGTTGTCGCTCGCTCCGGAGATTGCCTCCAAATTTGTAGACTCTCCAGAAGTAACTGGAGGAGCACTGCCATCCTCTTCAGATCCGTCCTCCTTTCTATCTCCACCTTCATGCTCAATGTCTGTTGTTTCATCTCCCACAATATCCTGAATAATTCGGAGGACATAAAATCAGCACAAGAACCAAAAGGAGTTGAAACTTGAAAGAGCACGATCATCGTATACAACTAGAAAGTACAAAAACATATAAAAAAAAAAAACTAACTGCATTTTCTTGCCATTTGCTACATAGAGAAAATTTAATAGGGCTAAGAGGAAGGTTGAACTTTTACTAGATCCGAAAGACGACATAACATAAAAGTAACAAGGAACAGGTTTCGAATTTTGTTAAGACTTTTATTGTGATGATCCGAATCATAGCCAGTAATCCTCATGAAATTCAGTGGAAAGAGATCCAGATAACATCTCTCACAATTCACAAGCTATAAGAGCAGTCAACAAGATGAAATGAAGCTAAACTACCAATTCCAAAGAAGCTAGCCAGAAAATTTTCCAGGAAAATTGGAAAGTGGTGAAACCCTGAATTAGATTCCAAAACCATTATCCAGAAAGATTAAAGGAAAACTAAAAAAAAACTATTAAATGCCAAAATATGAAGGGGGAGGACTATAATTCAACAGTTAGACAGCCAACTAAACTAACCAAAAAGCAATTAACCAAGATTTTAACATGAATAATTGGATTATGCTTGAGAAAATACATCATAAAGCCAATCCTAACTTTGAAAAGCCTCAAGTTTACATAAACCAAGATCCAAAATTTATAATTAACATTAAAAAGACAACCATTTTTATGGCCAAAACAAAGAATCAAAGACCAACCCTTTTTTCATTTCCATGTTCTAAACAAAGGGTATTCTTCAAAATTCCCCAAACAAGAATTTGAAAAAGAAAATTTCCTGACCTTTTCAGCTTCTTCTTTCTCTTCCCCTTTATTTTCCTCAGGTGAAGAATTTGTAGAACAACAATGATCTTGATCTTGATCAATATCATCATCGTTGGTGTTATCGTCACCACAAGTAGCACAAAAGTCATCTGCTGCTACTTTGGGAGATTTGTCGGGCAAAGGGATCATTTTCCCAAACAATTTGATCGCCGGATCTTTCGGTTCCGACATTTTCTGTTTTCTCCCCCGTTTCTTTTCTCCCTAAATCCAGAGCCAGCACAAAACTAAAAACTGAAACGTTCTAGAGAGAAAGTTTTGTAGCAAAAGCTGACTGCTATCATACAAACTTTTTTTGGTCGTCCAAAATTAAATTTAAATAAAAAATGTTTTATAATGCTGCCTTGAAAATAGGTTGGTTTGTGGGAATAAGAAGGGCAAGATAAATTGCGATTTAAGGCCAAACACTCAAAATATTTGGTTCTACGGTAAACAAAATAAATAATACATTTAATAAAAATGAAGTAAAAGAAAATCAAATATACACGAAAGAAAAATTATAATACGATGTAACATAAAAATATTTATACAAATATGTTAAGATTGATACAACACAAACTTTGTATATGTATATAATTTTGATCTTAATTATAAAATTCAACCGACATATTATCTAAAAAATAATAATATAAACACATTTAGACTTATGCATCTTCTTATTTGAAATTTTGCTAATTGTTGGACAAATACTCTATCCATAATAACAAATTAACAAGGATTTAATTTTTTGATCTAATTAAAATTTACAGATATAATCACAATTAAAGTAACATATTATTGTATGTTAGCACAAAAATTAATTATTCAAAATTACACAGAACTGAACTCATTGAGTGGTTTCGGTGAAAAAGATAATATTATTATTTTTAAGAGATTCTGATTCGAACAATTTAGCTACATGTACACGAAAAGACTAAGAATAAAAATACATTTTACCATATAAACACACTATAATATTTAAAAAAATACATAATTTTTTAATCTTTGATCATTTTTCTAATAAGTACTTTTTGTTAGGAGTGCAAAACATAAATCAAGGTATAAAATGAGCCTATTTTGTGAGAAATTATTAGATGAACTTTGTTTATCACGTCATCCGTAGTCAAACTAATCAAATTTGTCCATCTCAAAATAATTATTTAATAACTATTCACTCTCTAATTACATGTAAGAAAAAGATGATAATTTACCTTAAAAAAATAAAATAAACGAATCTAATTAATTGTGACCACAAATAACTTGATGAACAAAATTCATCTAATAATTTTTCCTATTTTGTAATTGGCGTACAAGGAGACGATGGTCTCGTGGAGTCTACGTTTTAGATTTGTATGAACAAGTTGATACGCCACATCAGCAAATTTGAAAAATTTCATCCACAAATTCCTTTTGTGGCCTTAAAAAGATCTTTCTCTCTTTCTTTTTACTTCATTTTCTTTTCCTTTTTTCCCATCACTTTTGTGACATAGCATACTCACCAATTATTTTCCTTCTCCCTTTTCCTAACTTCATTTAAGATAATTTTAGATTGGTCTAAAATGTTGTGTTTAATAAATATAAATTTTATTCGATGTACAAATTATGTAAAATTAACCTACACAATCTTACATATTTTAATGTCGCTTAAGATGATTTTAAATTAAAATAAAATGTTTAAAATTTAGGTTTAGAAGTTTAAGATAAAAATGGACAATGCTTTGTAGTAAATTTTTTTACACAAATTGCGTATTAATATTTTTTAAATAAAATATGTGTATTTTGAAAAAAAATATTAATGTATTTAAATTCTTTTATATATTATTTTTAAAATATATATAATTACATGACTTATATATATGTAACTATGGGTGTACATGCAACGACATAGCTCTTTTAGGGCTTAAGGGACCTAAGTGTAAAACTATCGACCCGGGTATCACATTTGAGCCTCAAGCCCAAACTAAAACCATAAAATTTCTCAAACTAGGTTTAACCCAACAATGTATTTCCCAAAAACATTTAAAGCCAACAGTTGAAAATATAGTTAAACAATCAAAATGGTACAAAGGAGCTCTAATTTAAATTTCAAACATTTGAACATTCGATTTGATTAATACAACTTCAAAAATAAGGATTACAGACTCCATCACGTAAGGTCCTATGAATACACAGCCCACTAAACACAAGTATCGTACTCTTAAAATCACCACATGTTGGAATCTCTTACTAATAGTGTTCCTCGATCCTTGATCATGATCCGGCTATCAACCTGCGCATGGAAACAACAATTTTCGAGCGCTAAGCTTACAAAGTTCAATGGTATACATCTACTCGACTATACTTCATGTTAATCATAAACATAAGCATACAAGCTAGTACGAGCAATAAGGAGAGATAAATAAACGCATGGCTCTGCCACTAGTAGTCTAAATGCATGCTCTTATCATAGCAATCGTCACACAAGGCCCCAACCATACTCAGGATCTCACCAAATGATCCGAGCGAAGTCATACCACCAACCTTGAGTGATGCATGCGTCCACTAAGCATCGAGATCATACACTCTGAGTGAGGCTCGCGTCCATAAAGTATCAGGATCCTACACTCTAAGGGGTGAGACCCACGTCTACTAAGCATCGGGATCATACACCCATGCTCGCAATCTCTCATCAAGCATCTTCGAATGATGCTCGCATCCACTAAGCATCGGGATCCTACATTCGAGAATCTTCAACTATGGTGTTGCAACACACTCTTTCTCTCACTAGGCATCTGGATTCTATCAATCAAAGATGAACCAATCATCTAGGTGTCCATATCAGCACATAGCGAGGACACGTCTACCACACAGCACACAACATTACATGATTAAGGATCCATACGGTTGCTATTACCATTAAGTTGCCCAACGTTTACTAAGTTATTAATTATTATGGAAGTGTATATTAATCATCCTCATTAGCTATCTCATTTATATCCCATGTCAATTCCCATCTTTTTATTAGTATTATAGATTATTTCGTTCAATAGGTAACGATACTCAAACACGAGTATCGATACGATACCCTTTGGTATCGGTACTCACAGGTGTACTGATACTAATATTACTCACTGAAAATCCTAGATTTTCACAAGTACCAATACGTGTCAACCCGTACCGATACAACTGAAGCTCGTACTAATACCCTATTAATAGGTTCACACACTTTTCTGGAATTACGATATTTACTATACCTTAATCGATCCTTAAAGCTTATAGAAGGCATTAGGGTTTGTTCACTAACGCGTTCAATCAATTAATATTAATTACCGGCTTCGTGATCATTTATTTGAATATTACCAATTATTAGTTCATCTAATATAATTTCCATCGAACATGCCAATTCATATCTCAAGCACTCAAGCAACACAACATGTAAACTAACCAACTAGATAATTATACGAATATTCAAACGACCCACACGGTCTCTAGATCTTATATGAGTCTCTAAATACTCCCAAACTCCTCATACATCTCATACATACAAGTCTCATAATACAGGTCTCAACACATGTTTATCTATCATCAACCTATTTTGTAACCACTAATAATGGGTGTACTAACCTTAAGTCAATTACATTTACGATGCTCATAAAGAATTTCAGGGTTCGAGGTGTACTAACCTTAAGTCAAGTGATAAATCATCGATTAAGCTCCTTCAAACGTCTCTTTAAATCCAATGTTTGAGTCCACAAATTACTCAAATAGAACAGATATGACTACATAAGTCATTTCACATTAATAGACTATTTTAAGGGATAAAATACGTAAAAACAACTTATCGAGTCTGAATTTGACGAAATACATTGCGCCAATAAACTCAAAATGTCTAAAAATCCTTGATCAGGGTCACTCAGAAAAAGTCAACGGTCGGTCGACGGCCTGGTCAAGGTCCAACGATTAGGTGTTGCGCAGGTGCATGGAACATATGGTGGTACCCAACAATAGGATCTAATGCAGGCAGATGCATGGATGTTACGGTGCACCATAAGGAGCCAAATCAAGTGCGCGCATGTGCAGGGAGACCCATATGCACTCGCCTCTATAGCTAGCGCACGCCCACGCCTAGGCAGCGACGCGCGCGACTGCCTCCGATGGCCTAACGGAAACGGCCAACTTTAGGATTGCTTTGGGGAGTCACGTTGTGGTGCTGGGACATGACTGATGGTGGCGGAAGTAAGCGTTTTAGCTTTCCCGAAATTTCTTTCTCCTCACCCCGACGAGTGGTGATAGGGCAACCATTCGTCGACTCCTCTCGACGAGGCAGATCTAATGGTGCCAACAGTGAGGGCCACGACGACCTAAACGATGACGGATTGAGGCTTGAAAGCTCTCCCCCTCTCTTTCTCTCACTTTTCTATTTTTCTCTATTTCTCTATTTTCTCTCTCTTAAATCATCTGTCACTTTCTCTTCCTCCCATATACATCTATTTAAAATTCAAATAACCATCTCCTTCCAAAATAATGGGCCCAATTTTAAACACCCATAACTTAGGCTCCCAAAATAATGGCCCATAACCAGAGTCCAAGATTCACTAACCCGAAAATTGGGTCGTTACACTAAGCCCTTGCCACTATTTTTAAATATTTAATAAAATTTAGTCTGGTTTAACCTCTGTAAAAAATAAATATGTAAATTAAAAATATAAGAGTTTATTAAATATTTAATCAAATAGGGGCTAAATTAAAAAAATATGAGTTTGTGCCTGTAGTTTTTTCGTCTAACAATAATTTAGGTCCTTATAAGTTTAAATATTAGATAAATTATACATTGCCCATTGAATTTTAAGTTTAAACACTTAATAAGCCCATATAGTTTTTAAATTCAATATTTTGGTCTCTTTTAATATTCGCTAATGGCTTTATCTAGGGGTGTAAATGAATCGAGCTTGAACGAACAAGACTATGTTCGTATTTATTTGTTTATTTTTAAAGATGTTCATGTTTAGTTCGTGTTCATTTAAACTTTTAATATTGTGTTCGTGTTCATTTATTTATTTTTAAAGGTGTTCGTGTTCACTTGTTTAGTGTTTACGAATGTGTTCATTTAAGTGTTCACGAACATGTTCGTTCATATATTAAGAAATGTTAACTAAATTAACAATAAATAAATAAAACAAAAGCTACAAAATAAAACTTACATTTCAACATAAACTTATATAACATCTTTAGCAACAACAAAAAGCAGTATTTATATACATCCACAAGCATTTTCATCCAATAAACGAGCCTATAAACGAGCTTATAAACGAGCCCATAAATGAGCTTATAAACGAGCTTGTTTGTGAACATAAACGAACCAAACACACCTCTGTTCGTGTTCATTTATTTATTAAACGAACATAAAAATTTTGTTCATACTCATTATTTAGCTTAATAAACGAACGTTATCGAACGGTTCGTCGAACGCCATGTTCATTTACACCCTTAGCTTTATCTCTACGTACATATACGATCAAATCTATGTTCCCTTGGTAGAAACTTTGTTGCTTGCCTTTTTCCCTTTAACTAGTTTTCTTTTTATATTTTACAATATAGCCAAATTTACAACTTAATAATAAGTTTTTTAAAATAAAAATAAGTCAAAATTATTTTTTGTTATATTGAATATTCTTTGAATTTTACCTAAAGCTAATTTGGTTTGAATTGCATGCGAAACATTTTGGTAATTAGTGGCGGATTTAAGAATAAAATTTTAAAATAATTTTTTTTCAAATGAAGCTGTAGATTTACATTTGTTTTCCCACTAGACACTAAATTAAAAAAATTAATACTAAAAAAATTTCCCCCAAATAATAAGGGTGCAGATACTCCCTGCTACGCCATATGACTGCGCTACTGTTGGTAATTTGTTAAGTATAAAATCTTCAATTTTCTTCTTTCATATATATATTTTTTGTAATTTGTGGTTGGCATTACAAGTTGGCCCATTACTCCACTTCCAAGTCCTCTAATATCTTTTTCTATGGTTCATAAGCTTATTGCTTGTTACATCTCCCTACTCATACATAATAGAAAGATTAATACATACATACATACATACGAGTTCCTAATCAATTTATTTATTTTGCTTATTAATTTATAGAAAGACTCCCTTAAAAAATAATAGAAAGATTAATGAAAGCAGAATCTTTATCTAAAAATAAAATAAAGAAGAAAACATTTTCAAGAATTGTCCGATTTTTTGACGAGTTTTTCATAATATCGTCGGACGATGAATACCATGTAAAGTAATAAATAAATACATAGAAATAGAAATAGAAATAAAATAAAAAAATCCATGTCACCGTCCGATTTTTAAAGCACCGCGTCCGTGGGTTCCACTAACTAGCAGTAAAGACCACGTATTTTTGCCACATCAGCATCATATTCTCGCGCGGACCCCACCTCCTGGAAAAAGACAGAGTAAAGTGGGAAAAAAGGGGCATGCCAACGGCTTCAAAATAATTAAATTAAAAAGAAATAATTTTCTCCGTTTAGTTTTCTCACACGTGTGAATCAACTAAAATAAATAAACCAAGTTGGGGAAAAAAGAGTAAAGGAAGAATCTTTCTTCTCGTGGCTGAGAACTTCCCTGGTTGAGTGGAGGTTTGGTTTGGGGATGACACGTGTAAACAACCAAAAAGAAAGTTGGGCATATCTTTTTAGATGCCCTTTTACTCGTGTGGGATTTTGTTTTGCATTGAAAACAAGTTGTATATTAATAGTCAGTTTAGATTAGTCTAGTAGGATGAGATACTAGATTTATTAAGTAAAATTAGAAATTTGAATTATAAAGTTGAATTATAGAGCTGTAAATGAAATAAATTATATTAGAAGGATCGTCCCCAATATAAGTCTCTGTAGTACTCAAACAAAATTAATCAACTGATAAACTGAATACTGATAGTCATAAAAAATAATTACAATAACAAAGCGTGTGAAATGAGAGGAGGGTTTCAAAGTGCTGCAATTGAAAACTTCCATGAATAAAAAAATGTACTTGAGCAAAGGTAGACATCGTCTCTTTATCAAACACTATAAAAATATTCACAACAATACAAGTGCCATTAGATCATACAAACAAAAAAGTTCACCAAAACATGTCATTAGATCTAGTATTTCATGGGTGGTTCACATTTCACACCAAGAGATGGTACAATAGTAGAGTTGGACTGGAGTCTTCATTATTCTCTTTTCGAAAACAAGTCGTAAAGTGACGATGTTGTTTCATACGATCATATTTAAAAAGTCAACATGAATTAATAAATCAAAATAGTCAAATTTAAAAAGGTTACAGACAACCCTAAGAAAGTAATGTATTGAATGGGCATTAGATGAGCCTATCTTAAATGCTTTGTCCCATGTATTGTCTTAGGACCATATCGATCCTTCACATTTTAGGTGTAGGGTTTTTTGTACAATAGTGTCTATTATCCTAAGTGCACGACAGAGCTTTGTCTCCTTTTAAGTGGCATCATCGTTGGATGAAAGATCTAGTTTCCTATATATAATAACACTTACTCGATTGCAATTTGAAATCTAATTAAAGTTTTGTTGGTTTATTGTTTGAGAGACTTTATTAAGATAACTTTACATAGTTTTATTTACACATATTTATAAAGTTAAGACATTAACATTAGGTATTATATCTCTAAATTTTTGTTTCGAGTTTTAACCGGCTTTGCTTTGTAGGAAGGATTGAAAAGAGGAATGATGTAAAATTAGTTAATGAAACGGTTAAAATTTAAAGTGAGAAAATATTTATGAATCTCAATCATTTGATTAACTAATTTTTCATCCTTCATACCAAACAAGATCACATTTTTATCCTTCATCCTCGAAGAAGTTGTGCTCGAGTCGAAACTCATAAATAATGATTTGTCTATTTAAACACTTTTTAAAGTTAAAATTGAGAATGAAAATAAGTATAAGATAATAATTCACTTAAAATACTCTGGAGTCAGAGTAAAAAAAAATTAAACAATCATTTATAATTTCGAACAAGAAATTTTTTATTAATTAAATTCTATGCACATGTGCTCTTTGCGTTCTATTAGTTTATATAAAAAGTAAATACTGATAAATTTTAAAGTCGTTTTATGCTTAAAAACAAAAATTCAAACATTTAATCATTGATTAAAATTTAAAAAACTCTTAACATCTTACCTAAGTCCCGTGTCATTGTTAATATTTAGTAGTGTAAACTGTAAACCATCTAAATTCTTTTAGAAGCGGCACCACTTCTAAAATATTAATCCCAAACAACTTACTCAGTTCTTCTAAAAGCCCAATGTTACAATCAAAAGCCCATGAAAAGAATTTCCCTTTCACTTCTATTTTTTTTCTCTCTCTTTAAACCTGTCTGATTCTTGAAACACGACTCGGACTTTATTATACTTTAGGTGTTATATCGTTTATATTTTAAGCGTGATAACGTGAACGATGATTGTCGACGTAGTTAAAACGACGCTATTTCAATGTATTTATTGATGTCTAAAACGACACTAAACTTTAGAGTATAATGATTTTTACAATAAACTTTAAAATAATTTTACTTTTGTCACTGCACATTTTGACTGTCGTTGCCTGTCAATCACCGTCTATCATCGGTCACTATTCGTGACAAGATCTGTATCAAAACATTCATATTTCACTTTATTTTTCTTCTTTTCGAATTGGATTTCTACATAATCCACTCAAAATAGACAAAACACCATACATGGTACTACTATGATATCCTTCAATGATCGTATGATAATGCTAGTTTTAAGATATGTTGTTCGTTTTCTTAAAAGAATATTTTTCACTATTTTGATTTTCAAACAAGTACTGCAAACTCTTCAGATCAAAGAAAGTCATCAAACCCTCAAAAATTGTGATTTTTTATTTAATTTCATCGATCTTGAGTGAATTTCATGAAAAATCAATATGAGGAAAAAGAAGATGAGTGAAATGCGAATATGTTGATATTAATTTTGTTGAGAATAGTGATCGATGACAGACGACAATTGGACTGGAGTGTTGAATGATAAAAATATAATTATTTTAAAGTTTCGTGATAAAATCGATACACTCTTAATGTTCATGCCTAAAACAACGTCTTTTTAGATATAATAGTCACATCAAAACAATATTGTGTTGTCCATGCCCTCATATCGTTATCGAATTATTGAGCTAATAGTATAATATAAGCCAAATTAAAGTTTAATACTATAATTAAACAAACTGAAAGTTTACTAATATGAACGATATAACACCTAAAGTTCAGTGTTACGCGCTGTATTTTACCCAAGAAATGATAATGCCAAAAGGATAAAAAAAAACTCTTCCTTTGTCCCCTTCTATTTCTCTCAATAGCCGGCCTTTCTTAAATTAAATCAATTCCAGCTCGTCTCTCGACCCTTTTAATTCCATCTCAAATCTCAATTTGTGATTTGGATACTAAATATATCACATGATATAGACGTGGGGATAATAAAGTTGTTTCCTTTTCGGGTTTTTACGAGGTGGGTTTGGTTTTGATCTGGATCTGGATTTGGTGTTTTGGTTGGAAGAGAATTGACCGGAGTTTCAATTTGGGATTCTGTTTTTGGATTTAAAATTCTGGGTTTGATTTGAAATGGTCTATTTCCATAGTTCAATCCCAGTCTGCAACTCGGTTGATCAGGCTTCTTCAGCTACACTCATGGCGAATTCCGTGAATTCAAATGATATTGTGATGAACTCCAAATCAGCGTCGTCGTCATCGAGGAACCATTTTCACAAGAAACAAAAGGTATCCAATTCACCAAGCTGTTTAAAAATTCCATCTTGTGAAAGATCAAGATCCGCTGCCATTGATGTTGTCATCTTAATTGCTGTGATTTATGCTTGTGGATTCTTGTTGTTGCCAAGTATAAATTGTATATCGTTGAAATTGATTGAATTCATTGGAACTGCCTTTTATGTGATTGGAGAGGAAATTATGATAGCTCCTATGATATATGGATCTATTTTACTTGGTTTTTCTTGTGCTGCATTAGCTGCTTGGATTTTGCTGTTATGTACAACTAGGAAGTGCAGGAACCCTAACTGTAAAGGGCTTAGGAAGGCAGCCGAATTCGATATTCAGTTGGAAACCGAGGAATGTGTCAAGAACTCGAGCACTTTGGTTAAAGATGGTGTTAAGAGGGGACTTTTCGAATTGCCCTGCGATCATCATAAGGAATTGGAAGCTGAACTGAAGAAGATGGCACCGGTTAAAGGACGAGCGGTGCTCATGTTTCGAGCTAGGTGTGGATGTTCTGTAGGCAGATTGGAGGTTCCAGGGCCGAAGAAGAGAAAGATCAAGAAATAGGATTTCGGAATAAGAATATCGTAGATAGAGTAATTAAAAGCAATACAGAAAGTAGTCATAATGCAATGAGGTATGCCTTCTCTGGCTAGTTTAATCAGAAATTAGTTTGTCTTTAAATAAGCTCTCATGGCAATAAGTTGCAAGAGGAATACATACAGTTGGTTATGGTGGAGAACATAAGAATATTCACTTTTCATTTATTTAATCACCATTTTAATGGTAATTTAGTCTTTGAAACTTATGTTTTGGGTTCTTAGTGTTGCAATTTGTTTAATGCAGTTATAATTTCTAGGATTTCTTTTTAATCGATTATGGTGTTCGTCGAACGTTTGAAACATTTTAGGCAGTAGATTATTATCTGTCATGTCGAACTGTTTGATTAGAGGAGGAAGATTGTTAAATATTTCTTGAGATGTCAATTGGTTAAAGTTTAAATATATTCTTTCGATATGAACAATGCTTTATATTTTGTTGATGTGGATGATAGAAACAAGATTCTTCATCTATTCCTTTATATCACCAATCCTCGAATGATTGCTACATTTTGGATATATGTTTGATGTATTCTGAACTCTTTCCTTAATCCTGGCAAGAATTGAGGAGTCTTAGGTTGTTGTCTTTTGTTTATCCTTGCTAGAACTTCATGCTATGTTTTGATTGATATCGACTAAGATATTATTTTTGTCACCAGCAATGTAGTTTTCATCGCATATTCCGAACTCCTGTAATCGTATACGTCCAGTGCATAGAAACCATAACTTTGCCTCATTTTGAGCTTCATAGTAGTACCTCAAAAATTACAAGAACTCGATCCAGCGATCGATAGAGTTATAAGCTAATGACCAGATATTTCAAGAAGGTTAGTGTCTCTTGTATTAGCACATCTAATATTATCTGCCAAATCTTGATTTTCAGTTGTTGTGCAATTCTGGAGAATATAGTGTTGTGTGAATAGATTCATTCCAGTGCAGCAATTTTAACTTCATATCATGCTACCGTTCAGAAAAAAAACTTCATATCATGCTCTTTTCTTATTCTCGTATCCAAATCCATCTTCCGTTCTTTCTTGTAAGTTATATCACTTATTTATGTTACTCGACTCGGGTGTGACGAACTTGCGTTCTTGTCTCCTTTCATTTCTTCCCTTCCATGACTCATTGGAATGTATCACTTTGTTTGTAAGTCTATCTGGTTCTTATTGGTTTAAGCTGTGAATTATGAGTCCGAAACCGAAATTTTGTAGCATCATGACATTCGAAACTCGTTTTTCATCTATTGTCTAACTTTCTTACAGCATCAGATCATAAATGGATTTTGATTTATGTATTGGTTTAACCATGTTTCTGCCTCGTTGGTCCTCTAGGATTTTATTTAGCCAACATACAACTTATTGCATTATGTACTGAATTACTGTGAAAACTGGCTTTCTATAGGACTGGAGTTGAGCTAAAGGGCTTGGCCATCAGGCTGTGCTGGACTCGAGTTTGAGTCTCATATATAAGTCTGATCAGCTTTGAAACGTAACGGTTCACACCCTGCAAATAAAACGAGTTTTTTGAACTCAAGAAATGTGGATTAGAACTTAGAAAAAGTCTGGCACACCAAACCATCAAGCCGGATCGAGCGCATTATAGTTATGCTTATACATCTTATTTGTTTATTTATTTTTTAGTGCATTATAAATTAGAAAAATAAAAATGAGATATAATAAAATAAAATAAAAATCATCGAGGGACAGTGATCAGCACCAAAATTAATATCACCAAGCAAAGATGAAAAAAAGAATTGTGGCGCAATCTTTTAATTTTTAATAAAATTTACATACATCTAACAAACAAAATAAAACTCCTCGAATATGAAAACAACATTATCTGAAAATCAAACAAAAATGGAGGTGATTGGTAATAAAATAGGGTAAGAAGATATAAAATGGTAAAATTATCCGATCCGACTTGACATGATTCAAACCGGCACGATCAAGTTTTTTCTTTTAAATTTTGGGTTCAAGTGGGATGGGTTTTGAGTAAGATTGAGTCGGAGTAGGGCTTAGGGTGAAAATTTCTCGACCAAATCTTACTTGGTATATTTTTAAGGCTTTGTTTAACCTATGCCCATTTCTCGACCAAATCTTGTCCCGATTAAATTCCCGAATAGTCATTTTAGTCTTTTTTAAATTAATTTAGCCCTCAACGTTTTATTTTGGGTCAATATAGCCTCTATGTGAATGAAAACTGTTAGTCAACTGACGATAAACAACTTGAAATGACTTGACAGAATAACGCATAAGAAGAAAAAAATATTTTATATTTTATATAATTTTTTAAAATTATTTTTTGACTGGTGTGTCATTCTATAAAGTCATCATATTTGTCTATATGAAACTGTTATCGTGGCATGCACTGTCATATAAGTTTGACACGTCGTTTCAAGCTATTTATCGTTGGTTGACTAACAGTTTTCATTTTTTGGTCAAAAAAGACTAACATTTTTCATCCCAGAGAGATCATTTTGACAATTCAATCAAATGTTAGGGACATTTTTGATATTATGTCAAAATTCTATTGTTACATTTAATAAGAGTCTCATTTAAGAGGATTCTTTGATTATTTAACTCATTTAATAATATTAATTCCCACATTGATTTGTTTAGGGTTTATAGTTTATGGTTTTAAGGTAAATGGTTAGGATTTTGTTTAGGGTTTAGTGTTTTTGTTCAAGGTTTAGGGTTTAGGGTTTATGGTTTATTTGTTAGGGTTTAAGGTTTAAGAGTTTTGGGTTAATGTTCAAAGTTTAGGGTTTTATAATTTTAAAAATTAAATGAGTTGAATAATCAAATAACCATCTTAAATGAATTCTTATTAAAAGTTTCATATTAAATATAATAAAAGTATCGTTTACTTAATTAATGTTGTTAAATACTCCTTAATCTATTCTATAGGACATAGATTAGACAAAACCTATCTTTAATTAAATATATATTTATTATATTTTTATACAATGTATTTATTATTTTATTATTTTCAGGACAAGATGAATTTAATCGGGAATTTATTAAAATTTTGGGTCAAATAAAAAATAAAATTATATTTCTTTTATGTTAAGTCAGATCGAAGTAAAAATATATTATATTTGGGATGATATGAGTTCATGTTAGAATTTTAAATTTCAAATCGAGGCGGGTTGAACGGTTAAAATCTCACCCGACCCGTTCCGTTAGCTTCCTTTTCCTCAAAAACCAAAAACTCAAAAAAAAAATGTTATGAGTTTTCATTTATGATGGATATTAGACTTTAATATATTTTTATCATTAGGATTTAATGTTTATTGATAATTTTTGTCAAAAACAAAAAAAATGTTATTAATATTAGGGTTTTTTTAAGGTTTAATTTTGATACACAGCTGTGTACACAAATTTATATATTTATATTATAAATTTAAATCTTAAATTACTAAATATAAATCTTAAAAATTAAACTACAAGTTATAAAATCTAAACCCTAAATTCTAAACCTACATCTCAAACCTTTAAACTCTAAACCCTAAACTAAACCCGTAACCCCTAACACTAAAAGGCTTGTGTAAACTGTAGTTTACACAGCTTGTGTATTGAAATTTTTTATGGGCAAAATTTTAATACATGTGTAAAACTAATTTTGCACAATCTTACATATTTACACTATGAAACTTAAATCTTAAATTTCTAATCCTAATCCTAAAAAACTAAACGTAAATCATATACTCTAAGTTCTAAACATTAACCTTAAATTCTAAATCCTACAACTAAATCCCTAAATTATAAACTCTAAACTAAAATTATAACACCTAAAACTAAAATGCACGTATATTAATTTTTTCCTCTTTTTATATATTTAAAAATATAAAATTTAAAAAAATACTGTAAACAACTTCACATTAAAAACATAAATATAAAATTTCATCACTTATTTTTTTTCTTTTACTTTATTTATTACACGCTATTAGTACAATCCAATTTAATTATTGTGATTATTTTTAGTGATTCTTGAAGTCGAAAATGATTACAATTTGACGTCTGGTTTTCGTAAAATACAGGGAGGAGGAGAGGGAGACTTTAACTTCCAAACGCCACCGTTGAGACCAACTTCCAATATTCCTTATTCGTTTGTTTTTTTTCTTTGAAACTTGCACAACAAAAATAATAGAAAAAAGAAGGAACACCCAAACTCGCCCGAGCTCCAGAGACTGTCGAGAATCCGATGGACTCTTTGGGTTCGAATCAGTTTGATTTCTCCGAGATTTACCGCCGATTTTGTGGTATTTTTTTCACTTTTTTTTTATAAAAAATGTTATGAAAATTTTCTCTTTTTTTTATTTCTATTTGTTTATAAAGGAAATTTGTTTCAGTTGGTTTATAATAGGAAAGATTGTCACTTTTACATGTTAATTTTGGGTGAAAAAGATTGGAAATTGGATAAGGGTTTTTTTTGTTACTTTTATTGTCTAATTATTTTTTGGGGAGGGGGGGATTGATTTCTTTAGTTCAATTTTGGTCATTTTGAAGTTTAATTGTGGAAAATTTTAATGTAATTAAGTACCCGAAAATTATAGGTGATAATGTAATTTGATTTGTTCAAAGAATTAGTTAAAAATGTTTAAGATTTTGGTCTGTTACTCATATGCTTAAAGCTTTAGAATTTGAATTTGAACTGTTCAGAAATGTTTGTGCTGTGATTGGGATGTTACCTTTTTTATATATAAAAAATATTGTTTGCTTTGTCTTGCAGAACTTAGAACAGGAAATGCATATGTTCCTGGTGAAGAAGGGTACCGACAAGATGAGGAATCGCAAAGAGCTAAGTACTCAAGGGATGGATTGAATCAGCTCTTAAAGATGGTGGAGTCAAGGATGCACACAAGGTAGTTGGTGGTGTTCATATCTATTATCTGTAGATATAATATAAGTTTATGGTGTTTGGCCTTGGCAAGATTTGAGAATTGGTTTCCAGTCTTAAGACACTTGACAGATTGTTGGAATCAAAGGAGTTTGATATTTATGGGATGCCATGTGAACTTATTACCATTCTTGGTGGTTGTCTAAGATACCGCAGGTTTTCGAATCTGCCAATTCCGTCTTAAATTTTGAGAATTCCCACTTGGTCCTGATTTGCTTAATTGCTTGTGGCAATTGCCCAACATGTGTGTAGATTGCTACTGTGTCATTTATGATTATGCATTGAGTGAAAAAGAAATATATTACTCCCCTGGACATTATCAAATTGAGGTGAATGTCCAAACAAGATTCTGTACCCAGTCCTGTTTATTGGTTATTTGGTCTAATAGTTGGTCATACACTAGTGATTGAGTATCAGTTATGTTTGCTTTGACAGGACCAATATCTTTGATGAACTTCACAAGCTCATGTTACAACTAGACCCGACGGTGGGATTCCTCTTCACTGAAGTTCTTTGAAGGACAGATTTAACTAGTATTTTGGCCTTTAGTATCGAGAGTCTTTAAAGTTATTCATTGTTGGTACACTGATTTGATTTTCTAGTATCTTGTTCTCCATACTAAAATTTGGCTTGCTGTTGTTTCCTATTGGCGGATTTCTCTGGATTCCCATGCTTCTATGAACTTGTTTTCTTCATGTGCCGAGAAAATGGTCAAAAAGAATATTAGTAAGTTATCTCATGCTAATTAGTTAAATGGAAAAAAAATTACTGATTTTTTCCTTTAACATGGAGGTTATCTAAGCTTTAAATTACAAGGAATTTCTTTCGTACCATATTTAATTCTGTGCTTCTGTCATGATTGATAGCTGTAAGCAGGGCGGTTGCTGCATGGAGATTAGTATTGGCTTGGGATCAGTCATCCTCATTCTGTGCTTTGTTGAGGTATGAGCATGACTGATCCCAAGCTGCTATCAGCCTAACACTTTATGTTTGTGTTGGAGACATCTTGTGAAACTATTGGCTGTCATTCCAATGTAAACCACTTTAATTTTGGACGAATATGTCATCAGAATTGTGATATTGGTTTTAAATAATTTATTTATTACCGTAATGGGTAGAAGATGTTGTCCTGCATTCATGCATATAAGGAGTGACATCTGCTGCTTTCAATTGTCTGTCAATGAGGGAGTAGTGTTCTTGCATTTTACTTCAGTTGCCCTATGCATACCTTTGAAAATCCTTATAGTGCATGCCAAACATTTGAAAATGGATGACGAGTCTCTTGGGCGGTACATTTGTTCTGTTACTGCGGTATTAGTTCAAGCTGAAAGCTATGTTGCTTTGACTCTTCATTCTGATTGAAATACTTGTGTCTGACGTCCATATACAACGCATATTCTGACACGCTCTCCATAGGTTGAAAGTATACCCGCTGATGACTACTGTCAATTTCTTGATTAAGGCAACTAATGTCTTTGATTTCCTTTCAGGAAAATCAGCGTCACAATAATTCAGAGGATACGTGGCAGCAAGTTTTAGCTTTTAGTAGGTGTGTACATGAAAATCTGGAAGGGTATGATCCTGAAGGTATTAAGCTTCCCCAAATCTGTCCTATTGCCTGTCTTGTCTATCTCTGCCACTAGGATCTTAGTTATCTGGTTATTTTCCAGGTGCTTGGCCTGTTCTGATCGATGACTTTGTGGAGCTTATGTACAGGTTTTGGTTTCAATACTTCAGCACTTCATTTGATTGTGGAAATTTGATGGCTATTGTTTCTACATGGTTTATTTTAGGCTACTATTCCGAGTTCTTATTGTGATAGTTTTAATCTATGTTATTCCAAATCTTTAATTTTCCCCAAATTATCAGTGTCCAACCCTAGTGTTTACTATATATGATAAGAACTTAGAAACAGCTGAGCTTTCCCATGTTGGACATATTCCGGAATGTGTTAATAGAAATAAGTCTATTGCATGCACACTATACCTAGATGCCTGAAACCCCTTATCCTTGCTTGCTCCCCCACTTCAGAATTTCGGGATCCAACAAAGATTCAAACGTTTTCTGTTGCTGTGTTGATCTGGAGTCGCAGTCGTGTGCATATGAGGACACTTTGCCTGGTATGTCGTCTATTAGCTTTCACATTTACCTTTATGTAAGTTTCCTGCTTATATGGACTAAATAGGTTACTTATGTTATATTATAAATTTATAATGATATCACGTGGCAGGATTAAGAGTATATCCTGGGATGAAGAGGAAATTGCCTGAATGTCATGACAACGATATGGAGTCCTCAGATTCGCACTTCTTGAACTCGCTAGACCTGAATTGCTCATTGAATTCTAAGAGAAGTAGGTTGATTGCACACAGATCGGTTAATAGGGAAGATATTCCTCCCCAGAATTCGTCCCATGATTGCATGGAAATTGCCAAACACAGTAGTCCAATGTGTTCTTCGAAGTCTCCCTGTGCAATTGAAGGTTGCCTATCAAAGGGTTTCGCAGGGCTCTTGTTGAGTTGCTCGTATTTCACAGTTTGATTGCAAAAAAATTCCCTATTACATAGAGCTCGCAACTGAGTTATAAATATAGAAAAAAAAATGTATCCTTTTTGCAAGTCTATGATTTAGATGTATTAAAATCTTTTCCGCTTGAATTTTTCGGACAATATTGTGGCTCAACTTTGAACGTTTGCACGGTGCTGTCATTGGTACGTCTGATCCATACTTCCAAAAAGAATTATATTGGATTTGCTTTCCATGTTCAGTTTTGTTAGTTCCCTTTTTGAGATCGAAGCAAGGCAATCGAAAACGGCGGCATCGAACTGTTGGATGTATATCTATGTTACTCGGGTTCGGACTATAATTTGATCAAATACTCCCATAAATAAGAAAAAAAAATACAAAACCAGTAACAGTGTAACATTCATCTGCAGGCACAAGCCATGATTTGTCGAAGAAACTTACAAGCCATGATTTGTCGAAGAAACTTACTCTTACAAAATCATTTCAAATCTTTATCTATCTATACTAAGACACTAAATAGATAAGCAATATGTTAAATATCAAGCAGCCATGCAACCAACGCCAAATCTAGTTTTGGGAAACACAAGAAACAAGCCACTGCAAATAATCCCCACCATCAGTGGAAAACCCTCCATAACTTGATCCATCTCCTTCTCGTGATCCGGAAAAACACAGTGGGTAACTCTGTGATCTGAGAAAGCGATCGCCATGAACACCAACACCGACATGATGGCGTGAACAAAATCCGTGAGTCCAACCTTGTACTTGTCGTCTTTCGGGGATTCGACCTCGAGACCAGGCTTGAAAAGTGCCAGACCGTTGGGCGTCACGAAACCGTAGTAAACCGTCCCGTTGGGACCTCGGAAACTATCAGTGAAATGAAAGAAGAAGCAAGAGAGAGCGCAGAGGCCTAAGAGGGAGTAAATCATCATGGTGGTAACATGAGTGCAAACACCATGACGGTAAACAGAAGGCAGAACCAATTCGAAGGTTAAAAGAGTGCCTGTCGGTAGGAAGTTGACAAGCATGGAAGTTTTGGATATGGTTTTTTGAACCCCTTTGGCCACGACTTTCCGCTTTCGGCCGGGTTCCCGTGGCAGACGAGGGAGGGAGGAGATCGGTGTAGGATCCTCCAGTGGTGGTGTTGCAGTGTAAACTTTGATGCCATTTCCATGGTCAGTTTGCTCCATTTTGCTTATGATAAAGAAGAGAAACTTGTTGGGTGATGGTTTGATATTTAAAGGGTCTGAAATTTCAAATTCGAAGGTAGTTACTGGCAGTTAGTGAATTGATATCAACGGTAGATATGAAATGCAGCAGCCATTCCTGTGGTGGAAGATTAAAGTGAATGAGATTGATGACTCAGTCGACCAATTTTACATTTTGCAGTTATGAATTAAAGAAACAGTCTAATCATCTACTCGAACCATAATTTAAAGGGTTTCGAATTTCAAACTTTGTTTAAAACAGCTACTTACTGATCGTTAATATGAATTGCTATCAAATGTAATGCAAGCATGAATGAATCGGACAAAAATGCTCTGCCTTTCTCCCATGTACAACACTAGAAAATTAAATTATAAATCCTAATCCTAAGTTCTAAATCCTAAACCATAAACCCTAAACTTTAAAAAGTTACACCCCACACATAACTCTCTAAACCCTAACCTTAAACTTCAACCATATATCTTTTTGTGCCCCTATATTAAAAAACCAAATCTTAAATCCTAACCCTAAATTTTAGATCTTAAACCCAACACTTTAAAAAATACACCTTATCCCCAATATTCTAAATCTAATTCTAAGATCTGACATTAAACTCTAAACTTAAATCATAAAGATAATGTTTTAACAATAAAATATAAATAAAGGTAGCGAAAAAGAAAGACAATTTCCGCTAAAATGAATTGGCCATTCCGGGTGGTTTCCATAAAGTTTAACCGTTTGTATTTTATTTTAAATACATTTTTTATGAGTTTTCAATATTTTTATGTGAAAAAAATGGGTAAAACTCATAAGTTGTCACTAAATAATTTTAAAAATATTCATCGAACTTTTAAAAGTTATAAAATATGTATTAAACTTTAAATTTTATTATAAAATGAACATTGAGCCGTTAGACCGTTAGTAGTTTAATGGTGGGATGACTGGTTCACTAAGTAATATATTAATTGTTACAAAATGGTCACTGAGTTTTGTAAATGTTACAGAAAAGTTATTGAACTATTTAATTGTTACAGAACGGTAAATTTATTATTTAATTATTATAAAAGATCATTGAACTAGTTAGTTGTTACAAAATGGTCATTGAACTATTTGATTGTTACAAAATATTAATATCAAAACTTTGTTTTTAGAATGTTTTAAATAAAAGGAATAAAAGGGGGTTTTCTCTCTCTCCAAGAAATGTTTTTGGAAACCAAGAACACTTTCATTCCTTCATTTGTAACATTTCAGCTAGAAACATGAAATCAACAACACAAATTTACAATATAACTTGTAATAACTAACTATTTTATAACAATTAAATAGTTTAATAATTATTTTGTAACAATTAAATAGTTCAACAACCATTTTATTATATTTACAAAGTTTAATGACCAATTTGTAACAACAAATATATTATCTTAATTGCCCAATCAGCAGACATGTAACGACTCTATACTATTTTATAACAAAATCTAAAATTTAATACTTATTTTATAATTTTTAAAAGTTTAATGATTAAAATGAACCTTTCAAAACCCAAAAATTTTAATAATTATACATTTGCGAAAAAATAATAACATATTAAAATGATTTTCAAAAATTCAATATAATTTAATTTTTGTCTCTTGAACCTTTTTTATAGCTTCGCCTCTAAATATGACATAATCATCCTTTCAAAAAATGACATAATCATGTTGATTTATAATGCTTTTAAATTACTCAAACCTTGTTATTAGTCTTTGTATTATACATAAATTGTAGATTTAGTTTTGTTACTCTAATTTACTCAATTTTATGTTTTATACTTTTTTAAAATTTGAAATTTAAGTCGGGGCTCAAATAGCTCAAAGAGAAGATGACTAAATTACATGAATTTTAAATGATGAAATTGGAAAACAAAAACAAAATCTTTAACTCACGTATAAGACTAATAAAAGAATTGGACTTAATATGTTTAACGACTATTATTTGGGTCAAGACTGACATTCAAAAATTAAAAATACAGAGGGTAAAAAGGTAATGATGTTAGAGTATAAAGACTAAATGCGCAACTTGCACAGAATGCTTAAACTAATAGAGGTAAAAAGGTGACCATATTAGAGTATAAGCAACATTTGCAATGAGTGCCCGTTGAGGATGAGATGAATTGCAATGTAATTGGTTATAACCACTTTTAGAATTTTTATTCATTTTAAATTTATCTAACAAGTATTGTGTAATTACATTTTCTCAATCAAATATGTATAAGAAATTATAATTTCTTTTAATTACAAGAGGTTGTGAGTACTACTCAAATTATTATAGAGTAATTATTTAATGAACTGTTAGTAGAAAGTTTTTTTACAAGCGAGTTTTTAAAGCTGTCACGTATTTTTTTAGGGCCGTTAAACTTAAGCCCTAAATTCTAAAATATAAATCATAAAATATATTCTCAAACCTTAAAACCTAACTACAAATACTAAAATTTTAAACTTTAACATCTAAACCCTAAAAATTAAGCACTTGTGACAACTTTTTTCCACCAGCAGTGCAAAGGATAATAATACATTATTATATGAGTTATATTTTAATATACTAAGCATTGTAAAAAAATTATACAACACTTCATATTTAAGCTATAAAATCTAAAACCTAAATTCTTAGCTCTAGCACCTTAAACCCTAAAGCCTAAACTCTAAATTCTACACCATACAACCTAAACTACAACCTAAATATCTAAACCTTAAAATTGAAAGGCTTGAGTAAACTTTAATAATTTACACAAGTTTACGTATTAAAGTATTTTCCTCGTGTAATTAATCTACGGTGTATAAATGAATGTATTTGGAAAGTAATCTTATTAGTTTCCCTTATTATATTCTGGGATACTGGTTCTGTTTCCTTGAATAATGAATACTATCCCATAGGCATAGCGTTCTCCGGCACAATCGGGGAAATTGGTGTATCCGGCATCTGTGTGGAACCACATAGTTTTCCCCAGAAGCATTATTTAAAGCCCAGAAAGGGGTGTTGGAATCCACATAGGAAATATATCTAAATAAACCAAGTGATCGTGGGCCAACCGTCAAAAGTTGGCACTTTGCAGCTTTAGTGCCTTAGATCATTCGGGTTTACACCATTTTTTTTATTGGTGTTAACTGGGATTGAACTTGTAGTTTACGTTCAGTCTTTAAAATACTAGGGCCCTTTTGATTCCAACCACAAACCACAAAAACAAAGAGAGACACAGGAATGGAGACAAGTAAGTTCCGGCTGCTGTTCCTGTTCTCATTCGCCGCATTCATTCCGACCCTATGGGGGAGTAACATTGCTGAATACGATGATGTCTGGAGGCAACGCGCCCTTCAGGCTTGGAAGAACACGCTCGTTGCTTATGATCCCAACCCAGAAAACGCCACCAGAACATTCAATCAACATGTTAACCTGTAAATCTTAATCCTAACTATATATTCACATGTGATGTATGTATACTATGATTAATTGTATTTGGTGGACAACTTGATTCAGGGCTCTTCAAAAATCCGGCAACCGGACCGGGGGTTTGGACGGGGAGAGTGACGGTGGTAACACCACCAGGAGGAGCTTGAGGGGAAAACACAAGAAGTACAAGGCTCCATGTGAAGCGACCAACCCCATCGACAAATGCTGGCGGTGTAGGGATGACTGGGCCGACAACCGTAAGAAGCTAGCCAACTGCGTCATTGGTTTTGGTCACAAGACGGAAGGAGGAAAGGACGGGGAATTCTATGTGGTGACGGATAATTCCGATGACGATATGTTGAACCCCAAACCGGGAACTCTACGATGGGCCGCGATCCGAACCGAGCCGTTGTGGATCATTTTCGCTCACGATATGCACATCAAGTTGTCACATGAGCTAATTGTTCAAAGCAAGAAGACGATTGACGGCCGCGGAGCGAATGTACATATCGGATATGGAGCCGGCATCACACTTCAGTTTGTGCAGGATGTCATCATCCATGGTATTCATATTCATCACATTCTTCCAAGCAAGGGTTGCATGATAAGGGACTCTATGGATCACTATGGTATGCGGACGATGGGCGACGGAGATGGCATTAACATTTTCGGATCGACAAACATCTGGCTCGATCACCTCTCGATGTCCGAGTGTCAAGACGGACTCATCGATGCAGTCCAAGGCTCCACCGCCATCACGATCTCAAACTGTCATTTCACCCACCATAACGATGTAAATACATGTACCTACAACATGTTCTTCACATACACGTTTTCGTACTAGAAATATGTTATATAATCATATATATATTTGATTCGTTGTTAAGGTGATCTTATTGGGTGCAAGTGATAAATTCGAAAGGGATAAATTGATGCAAGTCACGGTGACGTTTAACCATTTCGGCAAGGAACTGATCCAAAGAATGCCCAGATGTAGATGGGGTTTCTTCCATGTTGTTAATAATGATTACACACACTGGAAAATGTATGCCGTTGGGGGCAGCATGCATCCTACCATTATCAGTCAAGGCAACAGGTTCGTTGCTCCAGACGACAACAAGGCCAAAGAGGTGAAACAAATCGCGACACGATGTTATGATCGTTATTTTATTTAATTCGAGTTTAATTCAATCGATTTATATTAATGTTGTATGTAACATGTGCAGGTGACGAACAGGAATTATGCACCGGAATCGGAATGGAGCAAATGGATATGGCGGTCGGAAGGGGATTTGCTGTTGAACGGAGCACGTTTTCGGACATCGGGGCCGCTAAAATCGCCCCATTACGACTTCACGAAGATGGAGATGATCAGTGCGAAGCCAGCAACATTTGTGGGAAGACTCACTCGTTTTGCCGGAGCTATTGACTGCAAAAAGGGGAGCAAGTGTTGACCATGGAGTCTACAACATCTTCATTGCTTTCTTTCTTTTCCTTCCTTTTTTTTAATTTTTTTTAACATGCAAAGATTACGATGAGGACTAGGCGGCGATGATGGCCGACGGCCCCACCGGGTCTCGTTGCTGGTGTACTTCGCAGTTTTTAAAAAAAAAATTAAATTAAATTTTTTTTCTTGTATTTTATTTGCTGTTTTTACAGGCAATTTTGAAAAAAAAAATTAAAAGCTCTTGATCCATTGTCAAGAATAATGCAATTATCACTTTTTCATGCAATTCACCCATTTAAAGTGCAGATGAAAATAATGCAAAATCGTATAAAGAATATATATAAAGAAAATGGTAAATTACGTAAGTTATCATTGAACTTTACTCTTAAGCCTATTTTGGTCACTGAAGTTTGAAAACGTTCAATTTACTCACTAAAGTTTACACGTTAAACTTTTTTGTCACTCTTAACCCCCAAACGGTCATAGATGGTATTCGTTTGGTCCCAAATTTCACTAGTTACTTCGTCTCGCCCCCTGAGTCTGAATTTGATCTTTATTTTGTTGAAAAGTGCTATCAAGTTCATGAATCGACCAAAAACTTTTTGGGTTTTCTCTCGTCGATCTAGCTCTTGTGCCATAGGATGGAGCCCGTTTTTCAATATGTTGCTTCTCTCATGCCGATGAAGTTTTCTACTGTTCGAATCTTGAAGAAATTTCTTCGTTTGCTGGTAAATAGAAGTCGTCAAAAAATTAACGGATGAGTGACAAAAATTCAATGTCTAAACTTCAGCAAGTAAATTGAACGTTTTAAAACTTTAGTGACTAAAATAGGTTTGAGAAATAAAGTTCATTGATAATTTATGTAATTTACCCTAAATAAAATTGACCAGATTAGATGTTATACTTTGAATCCTCGGACTAATTCTCTTTTCTTAATATATATTCACGGTCGCTACTTAAATTGTGATAAAGTCAATAACTAATGCATTCTTATGTTATACTGTTTTTTAATTAAAAATGAATAGATGGTAATATCATTGTATCTCAAAACTTGGTTCATTTGCATTTACTGGATTTCCATGTCCTCCCATTCTGGAGGACACATTTGTATTTCTATTGATTTCAAGCTTGGTGTTTATGGGATTTGTCTGACCACATTGATCATAGGGTGGACCAGATTGACAATTTGGCAAAGTCTGTAGACATCCCAATGGGAAAAGCTGGAGTTGAGACTTGAGAGACGCCATCTCTTCAAGAGACATGCTGGCAAAGTCTGTAGACATTTTTCTGCAGCTTTTGTATTATAATATCTCAAGCTATTTCATCATCATATCAGCCTCGGTAGGGAGTGTGGCCAATCTTTCTTCTAAAGATCTCCTACTATCGGGGATTAAACACGGAATATTGTTGTTGACATGGTTAAGTCGCCACGCCTCATATTCAGGAGTAACCATGTATGGAGCATTCACGATCCTAACCCGTCTTACACTATTCCAGGTTGAGGAAGCGTTATATACCATCACCTTATAGCCTTTCTCCTTTACATAATCCATGTTGAATTCATTCAACCCCTTGGTGGCTGGCACGAACTGTTTTGAACCATATTGTCTCAGAACTAGCAGGGGTGCATAAGCAGTATACCCCCAAAGGCCAAGTAGTGATACCCATGAATACTCTCCGCATTTATAGAGAACGTTCTTCGCCAACAACCATGGTGCTCTCCAAACTATATCCTCCTCCTTTAGGTTCCAAAGAACGTCATGCCATACCTCATCGGATCTCCGGGTCGGCCAGTCATTCGTTTGTAAGAACTTTTTTAAGGGTGAGAACTTGCCATCGTAAAGGGGCCTGGAGAAACTAGAATTGGTCCAAATGTGGTTGTAGAACCAAACCGTCAAAAGATGTGGGCATCCCTAGAAGTGTCCTCCATCATTCTCACGACAGAATCTCAAGGATCGAAAAGTTTCAGCCGGAATTACAAGTATTGGATTAATCCCACTACCCACAGGTTCAAAAAGATCCAAAACTGACATGTCAACGAGACCCAATACTCGAGGAAATAGTACCAATCCATAGATCAATAATGCAAATAGGTTCCACTAAACTCGACCCACAAGACGTACAGAGACCAAGGCTAAGATCCCATCCCACTTAAGATACTCCTTACTGTTCCAAGTGGTGATCTGTTGCTCGACCCAAGAAAATAATGTATCCGATATTCTAACAAGCTTGCCCCGAAAGACTTTGTTCTTACTTGGCTTAGAATATACTCGATCCATATCAATTTTTTTCTAGTTTATAAGATCTCGGTATTCTTCAATTGTAGGAGTGAGATCAAAGTTACCAATCGTGAAGTAGCTATAGGCGGAGTTCCAAAAACCTACTAGGGTTTGTAGTAATGCTTGATCAACTAGAACCTCTAGCCAATACGTGATGTCACCATACTCTTCTCTGAAAGTGCTCTTTGTTTCAAAATCCTAATTGTTCCATACTGACTTCAAATCAGACACATCATTAAACCTGGTGTTCATGAATGTCGTGGCTGACATGGCTGATCTGAACCCCTCGACAATACTATCTCCCTCATGTAATTGCTCCCCTTCTGACCATATCTGAACATTGGAATTCTTTTCGTCATTGCTGTGAACTAAGTCTCCCATCGATCCAATCTTTAATTTTAAACTATTCCTAGACTCAGTGTGTTCTTCATGATTATGACATAATATGCAAAATAGATATAAAAGGACAGGAAACGAGGAAAAAGGTTAGTCATGATGTGAACAATAAACTTGCAAATGATAAGAGGTAAAATTAAGTTAAGCAAAGGGCAAGCATATAAAAGAAAACCCTAAACACAAGAATTCTACTTCCCTATGGTTATCCGCATGGCTCTATTGGGGTGGGCTTCTTAGATTCACACACATGATTTCGGTTCTAATTGGGGTACCCGAACCTATCTTATCACTTACTAAGGCAATAAGAACCCCAATTCTGGCCCATTACAAGCTTGCAAATTGGTTTCGGTTTGAGGGAAAACATGACCTAATAACGTGGAGGGCTGCTCACATGTCAAAAGGCGTGGATTCCGGAAGTGAATTACCGACCCGTGGAGGACTACTTACGTGGGTATGTGGCGTTTCACTCCCACTTAAGGGATAGAGCTCGGGTGTAGAGCTTGATGAGATGGTGCAACATATGTTGGTGGTTCCTTAGAAATTAAATGAAAAATTAATTCAAAGGCCACCAATTATCAAAGCCCGTTCAATTGTAGTTACATTTTTAAAAAAGGGCCAACCTTACTAGAATCAATTGAAATTATGACAATTTCCATTATTAATAAGCAACAACTATTTTTCTTTGGGCCTAACTCTCTTTTTAAAAAAAACGATCCCCAGCAGAGTCGCCATGCTGTAGCGACGTTGTTTGGAAAACTACTAAAAATGCATCCCACTTTTTGGAGAATGTCTACTTAAAAGGGGAATTCCTTTTGAAAAATCACAATCCTTTAAAAAATGGTTGAAAACATGAAGTCACCACCGGCCACTTGGATAAGGTAGACCGGACACCACAAAACCAGAGATTTGATTTGAAAAGAGGGCTCAGGAGTTGGTTACGTGTGGGGAAGGATTAGCGCCCTCATCACGCCCGGAAATCGGTACCAAAATATTTGTTACTTTTAATCGAAGGAAATTGTCAGAATTTGAAAGGAGTTTAATTTGGTGACCTTAATTGAACGGGCTTTATCAAATTGGTGGGTTCAAATTAATTGGACATTTAATTAATAAGGTTGATGATACATCAGACCATAGATTAAACCGACATCGAATAAGCCCGACTGCCGTGTTAATTTACGGTTTGAATCCCACACGTCACCTTTATGCATGGTGCAAGCAGTTAAGATATGATGTACTGATTTTATCAACTTTTAACTTTACCTTGGATGGTAAAAATTAATTCAGATATTTGGTCAACATATTTTAAGCTCAGACAGCTACGACACAAATATCATAATTAATAAATATCTCTCTTTTTACGATTTAAATTAATTAAGCAAACAAAATTAAAAATCGGATGAATGATAAATATAGATGCATGTCACATGAAGGCTTGGAAATAAACACACAAAAGGTCCGCAAAAGACCTAACCTAAAAGACCCAAATTATTGAAGTCCGATTAGTGATCTAATTATTAACTAGTTGAGTCTAATATTAATCTATGATCAATTAAACCCTAAAAACTAGCAAAACCCTAATAAATTATGGATTATCTTGTATCATAATAATTAATTTGACCGACTTTAAACTAGTATCCCAATGAGCCAATGGTATTATTTAAAATGAATCGAATTAATTGAGCATGACTTTTAGTTTAGATGTCCATCTAAGTTCAAGGTTAATTTTACCCTAAAGAGCAATTAAGAGGTGTTCAATTAACTTAATGAATTTAACATTTACCACAATGTTCCAAGGGTAAATTTAAATTCATTAAACCAATTTAAACCTTAATCTAACTAAGGCTCTAAACTAAGCCTAAATTAATCTAATTAATTTAAAGATTGTGCCCCTATGAGACGGGCACACGATTCTAAATTAATCAAATTAATTTTACCAAAGTTTAATCTAAACCTAACTTTATAAATCTAAAGCCCAAACCCACTAAAACTAGGTCTAAAAACTAGAAGCCCAGAACACCTAAACTAGGCCCAAGAAAGAAGCTCAAAGCCCACTAAAGCTGGGCCTAAAAGCCCAAACTAAAACTATCTAAAACCTAGGCCCAAAACCAAAGACAAAAACTACTAGCACCAAAAACTTGGCCAAGTCCATGAAAACAAGAACACCTATTATGTTAAGAAAATGTTATATAGATTTAAAATCAAATTAAGTACGTTAAAAGAATATGTATATTACACAAAATATTAGAACCTTTTAGTACATATATACTAGAAGCTATACATATTATAAGTTTTAAAGCATTAGATACTTTTAAAAATTATAACCTTTTTTTAAAACTAAACATAGAATATATATTGTGAAACATATATTATATTCATGGAAACTATATACTAAATGTATCATCAAAACTTTATGTTAAATATATTATATACATGGACACTATATATACTTTGTAAAACTATGCATGTGTTATAAACCCTTAAAACATAGCTATATATTGTATCATCACAAATATTATGTAAAAGACACATTAAAAACAACCATTCCAAATAAATATCTACCCGAACATATCAAAACAACAAATTTACATAAATATAAACAACAACAACAACAACAACAACATGGGCCAATTATCAAAAATAAAATTCATGAAAATATAAGGATTAAACACTGGAAAGGACCGCATTGAAAAGAAATAAAATTCCGAGGCTCAAATAAAAGGAAAAATGGGATGTAATTGTAAGAAAACGCAAAGTTACGAGGTCCTAGGTTGTGATTAAAAAATGCGGAATGGCCTCAAGGCAATTTCCAAAACGCGGAGGGACCAATAATGATATTTGGACCTGCGAAAGGGTTAAACACGAAATTAAAACAGGGCAGAGGTCCTTATTATGCTATTTTGCCATTTTTAAAATGTGAAAACTTTATAAAACTCCTTTTTCAGATTATTTCCCCTTTTGGCAAAATCAGAGCTCTAAGCTCTTATAACCCATTCCCCTTGTTCATCTGGGTTCATCACGAACCCAGATTTTGGCAACCCAATGTCGCTATTTTCAGAAAAAGGCCACCTACCTCTCAACTAAAAATATTAATTATTAAATTAGGTATATTAATAAAATTATATATAAATTCCAATTTAGCATGTAATCTATTAACAATTATATTTAACCATAGGTTGACAAATAACAAAAGAATATATAATATGACATTCATTTCCAAGTAATATGTTTTTGCACAAATATATCTAATTTAATATTTAGATGTTTAACTCAAGGTTTATGATTTAGAGTTTAAAATTATAAATTTTAATTTTATATGATAAACTTTAAATGAAACTTACTTATATAAAATAATTGTACCGACAATACATTAAATATTAACTCAAGTAAATAATATAATTGCAAAATTCTCTCGTATCAATTGGTAAAAAAATTATACCATCATGACAAGCATGCATTTTTATTTATTTATTATTTATTATGTATTCGTTTTATTATGCATTCTCTTCTAAGCATTGACGACAAACTATATTAACTGGTCCAAAAAATCTGTTAGGTTCAACAATCAATGTTGGTCAAATAGCTTAATAGATTAAATTTATAGGTTCAAAGGAAAAAATTTAAAAACAATTAATTATTTAAAAAAAATTTAGAAACTTTTTACACCCTTAAACTTAGATATTTTCACTCTATAAGATTAGATCAGATTAAAATTTTCAGGTTTAAATTATTTTATTATTCCTACAAGTATCTAATTTCATGGTAGTGAATAAATAACTAATTTAAAATAAAAATAAATAAAACTTACATGGCCCATAACAGGAACATGATATTATAAGGGAGCGAACTCTATAAAAAGCAAACGAACCCAATTCATACACATAATCAAAAGATGAATAAAATCCTATAATTGCTGCACTTATTCCAAACTAAAACAAACGTACCGGATTCCCTCCCACCCTCCCTATTTTCGCGCCACAAACGACAGAGGTGCGCAGTACGCATCCCTTCCCACCCTATAAATACAGCAACTCCCCCAGCTTATATTCTTCTTTAGAGTTTTTCATCCCCTTCTTAAATCTCTTCACTCACTATCTCGCGTCATTTTGGAAATCTTTCCCTATCTGTCGGAATCGGATTGACGGCCATGACCGACGGCCATCTATTCAACAACATCTCCCTCGGCGGCAGTGGCGGCACGGTCAGCCCTTTCTATCTGGAACTTTCATTTTTCTTTCGTCGATTGTTTTTGTACCTTAATCTGTTGTTTTTACTCTTTTCGATTTCTCTCTCTTTTGAAATCAAATCTAAATCTAATTTCCTTATTATCACTTTTTCGTCACTTCTCTGCTATGTGTTTAGATTACATTTTGGAGGAAACTCGATTTAGTTCATTTTTTTCTAATATTTTATGCTTTAGTTCTGTTTTCGATTTTCGGTATGTTTCTTTGATCCTTATGTTTGATTGAAGGAAATGTCCAATGGCTTTTTTATATGTGTGGTTGATTCGTTTTACACCCTAATTCATCGAGGTTTTGTAGAATCTCTCGTTTATGGTTAGTTTTTTTATGCTAAGTTAAGGGCATTAGCAAATGTTGGTATTACAGTTTCTGAATTCTATATTAGTACATCTTATACATGTTTTGCCTGAAAACAGCTGAGGAAAGTATAAATTTCTGAAATCTTGTGGTTCTGGTCATTTTGTTTGGCTTACTAGTAAGATCTTAAGATATACAGTGTGACAGTTTTTTCTGTATTTTTCATAAATATTTACTTAAGTTATTTTTTCCACTTTACTTTTCATAAACGTGGTAAGAGAAAAATGGAATCTTACATACCTGTCATTTATCTGATGAAATGCAGAATCCCGGACAGCTTAAAATTTATTCAGGAGGTGTTTTATGGAAGAAGCAAGGAGGCGGTAAAGCAGTAGAAGTTGATAAGTCTGATATATTAGGGGTTACATGGATGAAAGTCCCTAGGACAAATCAACTTGGTCTTAGAATCAAAGACGGGTTGTACTACAAGTTCGCTGGATTCCGTGACCAGGTTAATATTCAACTTTCTCTCTATAAGCAAATTATTTTCTCATTCTGCATGCTTAATGGTTGCCAGTAGTGTTTATGAACTATGTAAAATGAGAAACAATATTAGAGTTGTATTTGTTTTCCTGATGGGATTGCTATCAACTCATGATTCTTAGTTTGTTATGTTAATTTTTCTGTGTAGGATGTTGCCAGTTTGACCAATTTTTCCAGAATAATTGTGGAATAACACCAGAAGAAAAGCAGCTTCCTGTCAGTGAACATAACTGGGGAGAAGTTGAGTTAAATGGTTGGTGAAACCTCACTTCATTTCCTTGAAAATCCTGTCCAACATACACTGTTTTCTGTTTGTGGCCACAGAAGCAGATTACCCAAAGCTCTTTCAAACTGTTCTGCATCTTTTGTGTTCTATATTTGGTCAATCTTGTGCATGTCTAATTATCTGCTTGTGGATGTTTGAGATTTAGACCTTCTATGCCTCATGGGTCCATTGGCAGGATATAATCAATAATCTACTGAGGCATTAAGCTTTTGACGTTTAATTTTTGTAATTTCGTGTGCGTTGTTTCACTTTTATATACTTTGCAGTTTTCTGTCACTGTACTGTTTGCCATTAGTGGATAGTAGTGTATATTTTTTCCTGCATGCTCTAACATCATATCTTGTGTGCTAGTGAGAGTAAGGAATTTATGCTTCAGTTTGCTACTTTCTTGCTGCTTTTTATTGAGATCCCGAGGTTGGCATCATTTGTCTTGGTCCTTGGATGGTTGATCATTTTCCTTTATGGCTGGGTTTTGGATTCTGGAATTCAGCTGGTTTTTGCTATTCCATAAACTGTCAATTCTTATAGTTTGATAGCCTCCATTTGTATTTGTAGGGAATATTCTTACCTTTATGACTGGTTCGAAACAAGCTTTTGAAGTTTCATTAGCAGATGTATCACAAACTCAGCTTCAAGGAAAAAATGATGTTCTCTTGGAGTTCCACGTGGATGATACAACTAGAGCTAACGAGGTGTGTCTCTCACTGCCCTTCTGATTGTTTATTAATGTTGAAAGAAGTTTCTCTCTTAAAATGCTTGTGACCACCTTATTTATATGAACATCACTGATAAAGGAAAAGTTTTACAAGCAATAAATTTGTCCAGGAACAAGGCACATGTTTGATTTTCCCCCCTCTAAAGTTGTCTCTCTTTCTTCCATGACAGAAAGATTTCCTTATGGAGATAAGTTTCTACATACCTAATTCTAACACACACTTTGTTGGTGATGAAAATCGTCCACCCGCTCAATTAGTCTGCTGTCACCTGTCTATTAGTAATATGTGAATGTACAGCTAATGATTACATTACTGATGCCATGCATGAATATCTTTCTGCTAGGTTTTCCGTGAAAGTATCATGTCAGTGGCTGATGTTGGTACTGGAGTTGAGGAAGCTGTTGTCACTTTTGAGGGCATTGCAATCCTCACGCCAAGGTAGGTCTCCCCCAAACACATTGACATAGGGATGAAAAATGTCACACCTAATCATATTCAATGTGTCTCTTTATATAAGGGTCGGTGTAGTGTTGAACTTCATCTCTCATTCTTGCGACTCCAAGGACAGGCTAATGATTTCAAAATTCAGTATAGCAGTGTTGTGCGCCTGTTTTTGCTTCCAAAGGTTCAGTTCTTTCCCTGATGTGAATACTATGTTCATTGATATAAGAGTCTCAACATTTTGTTTATAACCTCTTAAATATTTTTCCCACTCGTTTGTTTGTTTGGCAGTTCAACCAGCCTTATACTTTTGTTGTTGTTACACTGGATCCACCTATCCGTAAAGGGCAAACTTTGTACCCTCATATTGTCTTGCAGGTATTGCTTGTTTTCTAGATTTGTGTTCACCGGATATGCCATGAATGTTTTGGACTTATCTTCTTCTTGTTCCTTTTTTGCAGTTCGAAACTGATTATGTTGTTGAAAGCACCTTGTCAATTAATGAAGATCTTTTGAATGCAAAATACAAAGACAGGTTGGAACCATCTTACAAGGTAATACTTTCCCCCACCTCATAATATAAGCTCTCCCAAAGCACTGAATGCCCTTGATTTACGAGAAAATTTACATCTATTATTATGCTTGATAAAACAGGGACTTATCCATGAGGTGTTTACCGCAATAATGCGTGGTTTATCTGGTGCCAAAATTACCAAACCAGGAAAATTCCGCAGCTGTCAAGATGGTTATGCCGTCAAGTCTTCACTGAAAGCTGAAGATGGTGTCTTGTATCCACTTGAAAAGATGGTGTTTACCTCCTACACTTATTCTTCATGAAGAGGTATACAAGTCTAAATTGCCTCTTGATCGATCTGTTGTGTAAATGCAAATAACAGACATCCATTTTTGTTGACATGTTTGGTTGTTTCTCCCCTTTTGCTCAAAATGTTAGATGACTATGTTGAATTTGAGAGGCATGCTGCTGGTGGTTCAAATATGCATTACTTTGATCTTCTCATAAGATTAAAAACTGAGCAAGAACATTTATTCCGGAATATTCAGAGAAATGAATACCACAATTTGTTTGACTTTATCGGGTATGATTAATATGGTCTTTCATTTGGTTAATAATTGTTGTCCCCTTTGGGTATCTATTAACTGCGGTTTTTCCATGCAGTTCGAAGGGTTTGAAAATTATGAACCTTGGAGATGTACGAACCGCAGATGGCGTGACCGAGATTCTTCAAAATGAGGATGATGACGCAGTTGACCCACATCTTGAACGCATTAAGAACGAAGCTGGTGGGGATGAAAGTGACGAGGAGGTAGTGTGTGTATATATTAAATCAATTGTCTGAATTTATTAATTTCTAGTGTGAAGTTTATTATGGTAGTTCTTCAATATGGACATGGTTGTCCTCTCGTTGAAGTATGTATTGATTGCAATCTTTACTTGGGTATCAAGTGCGCGTTAAGCACATCGTTTTTTTAGTAGTCATAGGAAAGATTATAAACCATTCTAGACATTTGCATCCGAGTTTTTTTTGTTTCTGCCCATCTCCATTGATGATGTTGTAAACATGGTGAATGATTGCAGGATGAGGACTTTGTTTTAGACAAGGATGATGGAGGTTCTCTAACTGATGATTCCGGGGAGGATGGATCCGATGCTAGTAAAAGTGGAGATGAGAAAGAGGCAAGTCATTTTGTTCCTTAAAAATAACATACCAGTAGATGGGAAATGGCTAACAAATTATATTTGAGTTTATGGGAATTTGGTAAATACAGAAACCTGCCAAAAAGGAACCACCCAAGAAGGAAGGTGGGGCTGCTGTTGCTGCATCATCTTCTTCTTTGAAAGCAAGCAAGAAGAAAGGTAGAGAGGGACAAGATGAGGGGAAGAAGAAGAAGAGGAAGAAGAAGGATCCGAATGCACCAAAGAGGGCATTGTCGGGTTACACATTTTTCACACAAATGGAAATGGAGGTAGGGTCACATATTCCTTCCTATATCTGCAAATGAATTGAAATGAGGTTTTTAGTTTTTATGATTTGTGTTTTAGGAGTGAGTGAAATGTGAATGTTGTTGTGCAGAATGTGAAGAAAAGTAATCCGGGAATATCACAACCAGAGGTGATGAAAATAATTGGAGACAGGTGGAGTAAGTTGTCAAGTGAGTATATATTTATATCGGTGGGTTTTTTATTTTTATTGTTTTTTTCAAGGATGGATAAGAATTAAGAATGGTGGTGGTTGCAGCGGAGGAGAAAGAACCCTATCAAGCCAAGGCTCGAATCGATAAGAAGCGATATGATGATGAGATGAAAGGCCATAATAATCCTCAGCCAGTGAACTATAAGAGGATGTTTATCGAGCACAAAGATCGAGTGCTCACTTTGACCTAAGAAATGAAGAATCAGTGAACCTCCTATTCAAGACAAATTGAAAAAGAACAACACCAAAGCAAAGCCTTTAGAGATCAAGTGAAATGTTTGGAAAAGTCTCTTTTCAAACATAAGAGCTTGACTATCAAGTTAAAAGCCATCAACTCTGAAAATCAAGCTTTGATGACACGTGTCGAAGAGTTTGATGACTACTTAATGGGTGATAGGCCGCAACATCAATGGTCAGATCATGGCAGTGTGCTCCATCCTGATAGAAAGGGTTGACCGTGCCGCCACGGCCGCCGAGGGAGATGTTGTTGAATAGATGACCGTCGACCATGGCCGTCAATTCAATTCCGACAGATAGGGAAAGATTTCTTCTAAAATGACGCGAGAAAGTGAGTGAAGAGATTTAAGAAGGGGATGAAAAACTCTAAAAAAGGGTATAGGCGGGGGAAGTTGCTGTATTTATAGGGTGGGAAGGGATGCGTACTGCGCACCTATGTCGTTTATGGCGCGAAAATAGGGAGGGTGGGGGAGGAATCCGGTAAGGATGTAAAAAGCTGACCCGACCTGAAAATCTGACTGAAATCTGTTTGAGTCAAAACTTGGTTTGACTTGAGGATTCGATGACCTGAATTCGATCTGTAATCGACTGTTGTTGACCCGAACCCGAATTGGACTTGTTACTGTAGTAACCGAACTCGATATGCATCCGTTCGAGAATGACCCGAACCTGAATTAGACATGTTACTGTGGACCTGAAACCGACCTGCACCTGACTGAAACAAACCCAAACCGAGACTGACCTGGCAGGTAACTGATATTACCCGACTGAATCGACCCGAGATCCAATTTTACCCAACCTGTTTTGAACCCGACTTGTTAATTGACCCGACTTGTTTTGAACCCGACATGTTGTTGATCTGAACTGATATTGATCTGGTTTGATATTTACCTGACATGTAATTGAGGAAGTCTATGATTTGAAGATTTTCAACAGAAAAATAAAGTATTTGAGAAATTATAAATTTATTATATTATAATATGATAAACTAATTTTCACCTTTTAAATTATTAATTTTTGTATTTAAAATCTTTTTGTTAAATAATTCAATTATTGACTATTAATTTATTGAATTATCTATATATAATCAATTTAAAGTGTTGATAAAGGTAAACTATTAATTTTTTAAGTCAATTTAAAGTGTTAAATAATCTTTTTGTTATGTATACATATATAATCAATTAAAAATATCAAAAAAAGGAAAAGAAACAAGAAAATGCATATTTATGTTTTCTTTTAACCAAATCAACTTGACACTATTAAGTACTAAATATAGATATTCATTTGTTTTTTTTCTTATTAACTTGACCAAATTTTATTAGGGAAGATTGAAAATTAGTTGTTGATTTGATAAAAATCAAATGTTAGAAGGTTAACCGTTTTTAATGTTTTAAATTCATAGTTGTAATTATAATATCGTAATTTTTAATTATTTTACACAAATTCATAGTTTGTATGATGGGCTCAAAATAAATTTAATTTTGAAATTATTTTTATAATATTCAATTTAAATTAAAAACAAATTTAATAAACTCAAAAGGGTAGATTATTAGTTAATTTACAATTTAATTGGGTGGTATTTAATAATTAATATAGTAAACAATAAGTAGGACCCTCTGATACAGTTTGATTAATAAATGCCATTCAGAATCAAACATAACTACGAGATTAACTCATTTTCTTCTTAAATTTTTTTTTAGATTACTACCATAGTTTTTGTTGATTTTGATGTATTGTGAAATATGAAAACCTAAGACGTGGCTTCTGTTTAGAATTGGAGGGAAAGTTCCCGCATATTTTTTAGGTTTATGGGAAAATCGCCCATTATGCCATTCCATGTTTAGATACTTTCCATTTAAGTCATGATTTCACTTTTAAATTTTAGTTTAGTTCAATTAGGTCCCAAAATAGTTGATTATTTTTATTTGGCCTTTAGGATTAGGTCCTTAGTTAGTTATTAAGCCCATAAATTTCACACATAGTTTAATTTAACAATGCTTAATGTAGGATTTTTTTATTAATTATTTCAATAAAATTTTAATTTGTTAAATTTGATCATTAGATTTGGTGCTTAATTAAAATTATTAGTGTTTGAGGTAATGAGATTAGTTTAGGGATTAGTGGATTATGTTTGCACTTTAATTATTAGTGATCGTAAGGTTTAGGGGTTGAGGTTTGGGATTTAAGGATAAATGTGTCAAGTTGAGTGTTTGAGGTTATGGAATTAGTTTAGGGATTAGGAGATTATGCTCACACTTTAATTATTAGCAATTGTAAAATTTAGGTGTTGAGGTTCGGAGTTTATGAGTAAACGTGTCAAGTTGAGTGTTTGGGGTTATGTGATTAGTTTAAGGATTAGGGAATTAGGCTTGCACTTTTAATTATTAGTGAATAGTGATTGTAAGATTTAGGGGTTTATGTTTGAGTTTTAGGGGTAAATGTTTAAAATGGAATGTTTGGGGTAATGAGATTAGTTTAGGGATTTGGGGTTTATTTTTGTTCATATTAGTCCCTAATTTTTAACCGAATTGACCCCTATTTATTTCAAAATTTTCTAATCTAGCTCAATGTTTTTAATATGATGATATTTTTGTTCATTATAGTCCCTAAAACTTTTTTTAGCCGAAATTGACCCATATATATTTCTATTTTTGGTAATTTATTCTAATAATATTTTTGTTCATTATAGTCCCTAATTAGATAATTTTTAACCGAAGTTGACCCCAATTTATTTTAAATTTTTGTAATATAGTCTAATGTTTTTAATATGATGATATTTTTGTTCATTCTAGTCCCTAAAACTTTATTTTTAGTCGAAATTGACCCATATACATTTAGTCCAATGTATATATATGTATATGAATTTATGTATTAATGTATTAATTTATGCTTCTAGGTTTTAATTTAGATCAATTATATGTATTAATGTATGTATATGTATATGAATTTAGTCCAATGTATATATGTATTAATGTATATGTATATATATATGTATTAATGTTATAATGTATATATGTATACGTATTAATGTATATATATATGTATTAATATATTAACTATTAATGTATATATATGTGTGTATTAATGTATATATAACATACTTACCTATATTTATTTCTATATACACACATATATATATGTATATGTATTAATGTATATGTATTAATGTGTATGTATTAATGTATAGGTATTAATGTATATGTATATATATATGTATATGTATATGTGTATGTATTAATGTGTATATATATATATGTATATTGTCACAGGGCTAGACTTCTGCTGGCCGAACCGTGCAAGCCTTAGTCACATTCTCGGTTGAAACGTCGGCTAAGTCACCCTAGACTCTAAGTAAAGAACTTAAAAAAACGCGAAAACGTAAGAACCAAAGTGATGGCAAGTCAGCATTAAATACAAGTCAGCATTCAATTCATATTGAATGCCTAATATTTATTTTTAATGTGATTCGTGTTCGTGAAAGGCGTTCAATAATTAACTCGAAATGAATGACCAACCCAAAGTCTATCGACTATTTGTACCAAACTCAAACTTAATACGAATTCGAAACCCGACCTAAAATGAACCCGACTTGAAGTCTACCCGAACCCGAATTAACCTGTCAATTATCTGATTCGGATCGAACTATTTTGACTCGACCTAAAATAAACCGACCTGAAACTGACTTGCACCCGACCCGAATTGAGTCAAAACATCAAATCGACCTAAAATAACCTGTATCCGATTTGACCTGACCTGACAAAACCCGACATAGAACCCATTCGATTACCTGTTTTTACATCTCTAGAATCCGGTACGTTTGTTTTAGAAGTGTCTTTGGAATAAGTGGAACAATTATATGATTTTATTCACCTTTTGATTATGTGTATGAATTGGGTTCGTTTGCTTTTTATAAACAGAGTTCGCCCCATTATATTATCTTGTTCCTTTTATGGGCCATGTAAGTTTTATTTATTTTCATTTTAAATTAATTATTTATTCATTACCCAATAGTTATTTGTTGGCTTATGTTTATGGCCTGTTCCCTCTTTATTTTATTTTTCTGGTTGTACGAGTTTATCTCGAATGTTTTCTGAAAGTATTTTCATAGGTGCTTTTTTACTCTACTTAAGTTAAGGAGGTTTTTAACGAGACCTATGTTAATACTCATTTTATAATCAAAAAATAATTCAAACCCTGCAAATTTTAATCCAATCCAATCTAATCTAATAGAGTGGAAATATCTAAGTTGAAGGGTGTAAGAAGTTTCTAAATTTTTTTAAAAAATTAATTGTTTTTAATTTTTTTTTCCTTTGAACTTATAAATTCAATCTATTAAGCTACTTGACCAACATTGATTGTTGAACCTAACAAATTTTTTAGATCAGTTAATACAGTTTGTCGTATCATAGTATTGCCACTTTTAATCATCGTCAATGTTTAAAAGAGAATGTGTAATAAAACGAATACGTAATAAATAATAAATAAAAAACATGCTTGTCATGATGGTATAATGTTTTTTTTACCAATCGATACAGGAGAATTTTGCAATTATATTATGTACTTGAGGAAATATTTGATGTATTGTCGATAGAATTATTTTATATAAGTACGTTTATTTAAAGTTTATCATATAAAATTAAAAATTGTAATCTTAAACTTTAAATTTAAAATTTAAAATTTTAAATTCTAAATCATAAACTTTGTACTAAATATTTAAATATTAAATTAGATATATTTGTGCAAAAACATATTACTTGTTATTTGGTTTACTTATCGCAGACCAGTTTAAACGGAAATGAATGTCATATTATATATTATTTTGTTATTTGTCAACCTATGGTTAAATATAATTGTTAATAGATTACATGCAAAATTGAAATTTAATAGAAACCGCTAGTTTTACTAAAAGCATAAAATATTCAAAATTACAATAAGGGTTTAAAATTATTATCGTAAACTAAATGCATAATTTGAACATATTCTTATAATATTGACACAAGAAAGTGATCACTTTAGATTATACAAGAACCATATATGGAAAATGTTAAAAACTCAACCAAAAGATTCGAACGAAAAATAAATACGAATAAATCTGACTGCATCGGCAAACAAACCTCAAAAGGGATTAAGTTATTGAAAAATCACCGAAAATCGCAAATCAAAGTAGATCGTCGTAAGAAATTATCCACAAACGCAAACGTGTATCAAGATTACAAACAAAGTTTGTAGGATTACAAACAAACGCCATCTTGATTAGTCGTGGCGCTGTTAAACTCAATTCTAAAAGAATATAAAAAAACGGCCAAATGACAGAGAAAGAAGACAAAAAACATGATAAAAATAGAAATAAATGTGATACAAAGACAGAAAAAACGTACAAAAAAAATTTCTTATTAAAAATTAAAAAACCGACAATCTATGACCAACATTAAAACCAACATCACCACTGGTCAAATAAAGTTAAAGAAGAAGAAAATGCAGTGATCTATGAGTGGCGCAAACCCTATTTTAATTCGTTGGTATGCACACTATATCGATGTATACATAATTTTCTTTAAATAATTTTTACTTAAGAGAAAAAAAAAGAAAATTTTCTATTAATAAGTCTTAAAATCATAATTTTAAAAAAATATGAGTGTTAATCGAAAATTTTAACCATTATTTTAAAAATTATTCACGATTTATACATAACTTTTAGAATAATAATTTTATACAAAAGAGTACCAACTTTGTAGATTTGATGTGAATTCATTAAAGTTTTATTTTTATGTTCAAAAACATTATTTTTAGCTCACACTTAACTGTCCATATGTATTTTTACTCAATTATATTCATTTAAACTTTAAATTTTAAACTCTAACTCTTAATTTTAAATAAAACAATTAACTCAGATTTATATTATATCAAAAATATTTTCAACTGTTTATTTAATTTTTAAATAAATTTTAATTTAATACACTAACAATAAAAAATTATCTATAATTAACTTCAGTCCACTCCACTCCAACAAACATTAAAATATTAAGATTTTAGTTAATAAAGCTACGAACATTCAAAAGATTAAACATTTAAATGCTTAATTAAATTGTCCTAAATTCCCCTGTTTTCTGATAATAAAAAAAACTCCCCTGTTTCACGGCGACAAACTTTCCTTTTCTGTATCCAAAACACACACGAGGAAAATAAAAGCCTCTCTTAAATTTCACTCCCGAAGCATTAATTTTCACAGATAGAGTAGACCAGCTCTTAGATTTTCTACCATTCTTTCCTTCGATCCAAACACTAGAAAAAGGAGAGAAAACTTTGATAAAAAAAGATAAGAAAAAGCTTAAAAAAGAATGAAGAAATTAAGAACCCATTACACGCAGTTTTGCCACAACTGCAATCAAGCAATGGAGCGAAAATGGATCTTGCCATTAGCTGTTGGCTCCATCGTTTCACTGTTTCTACTCTTTTTAACAACATTGACCTCTTTCAATGGTTCCCCATTCCTTTTCTTCTACCATCCCTCCGCCGTACTCGGCGGCTCCTCCCCTTTCGTGGAGAGCCAACTCAAACCCATCCCTGTCTCCACTTTCCCTCCACCTCCCCGCTTCGCTTACCTCATTTCGGGCTCCGCCGGCGACGGCCGGATGCTGAGGAGGACCCTTTTAGCCCTTTACCATCCTCTGAATCAATACGTGGTTCATCTTGACCGGGAGGCTAGCTCCGAAGAGAGGCTCGATCTGGAGAAGTACGTGAAAGATAATCAAGTGTTTAACAAATTTGGGAATGTTCGGATGATCGTGAAAGCTAATTTGGTTACTTATAGAGGTCCAACTATGGTTGCTAATACGCTTCACGCCGCTGCAATTTTGTTGAAAGAAGGTGGAGACTGGGATTGGTTTATTAATCTCAGTGCTTCTGATTATCCCCTTCTTACTCAAGATGGTGAAACTGATTTTATCCCCATTTTCAACAAAAGTTCTACTTTTTTTGTTCATTTCTTTGTAATTTCTGACATTTGGCTTTGGGGTTTTGTTTTGTTTTTCCAGATCTTTTCCACACATTTTCATACTTGCCGAGGGATCTGAATTTCATTGATCATACAAGCAACATTGGGTGGAAAGAGTGAGTAATTTTCCTCAAAGTTTCTACTTTTGGGGTATCATTTTATTTATGGAAACTAAGTTATTATTGGATTTTTTTGTTGCTGTAAATGGCAGGTTTCATAGAGCAAAGCCAATTATTATAGATCCAGGGCTGTATAGTGTGAAAAAATCTGATGTGTTTTGGGTTACTCAAAGGAGAAGTGTGCCTACTGCATTCAAACTCTTTACAGGCAAACATCCTAAACCTTTGATTTTATTGAAGTTTTGTGTTAGTTACTATATTTAGTTATGATTGGTTAATGGTTATTTAATGATCTCTGATAGATTTGAATGGTCCTTTTAGATAACTTTTCACTGAAATTGGAATATGAATATCTAGTTTTCACTTGGTGATTATTTATTTTGAGCAACTTAGAGGTCACTATTACAAATCTGAATGTTAAATTTTCATGATATGGATTTCAACATTTTTTTAACTGAGCTAAAATTTGAAATGAGGTCAGTTTCGTGGGCTACGGAGAATAGACAACTTCCCTTCTCGTGTTCTCTTCTTTCCCATTGTCCGAAAGCAGCGTATCGATATGTTTATTTAGAGGAGGATTAATGTTCCTTTTTATAGTTTTTATAATATGACAAGATTTTGGAGTTTCTGCTCCGAAGGAAGTGGATAGGTATGTAGACTTGTAAATGACATGTCCCAACTGCTTCACTCGATTAAAGCGCCTAGTTTTCGGCATCACACTAATGCACACAAAGAACCTGTTGCTTCCTGCATGAAGGATTGCTAGTTGCATCATTACTTTGTTTGCTAATGGACAGGGAACATGTCGATTATGTGGTGAAGTCCATGTCTTTTAGGAGAAATATGCATCTTGGGCATTTTGCAGTCATTTTGAAATTGATTTTATTGATATTGCCAATGTCTTTATCGTAATTTGAATGTGGTAGACAGTTTTTTTTTGCATGTTTATCATCGCCGATCTTCCCGTGTTCACATCTGTAAAATAAGTTCATTAACCATTTTGGCAGAATTTCAGCTATTATCGCATGAACTACCTTGATGCAATAGTCTATTAGATAACCGTAGGTGTTCGCCGTATCTGCATTAGGTGGTATCTCTGACAAGCATCTCTTTTTTGTAATAGGTTCTGCTTGGATGGAACTTTCTCGATCTTTTATCGATTACTGCATTTGGGGATGGGACAACCTACCTCGAACCGTCCTCATGTACTATGCTAACTTTTTATCTTCCCCGGAAGGTTACTTCCACACTGTGATTTGTAATGCTCAAGAATTCCGTAACACTACCGTAAATAGTGACCTCCATTTTATATCATGGGATAACCCTCCTAAGCAGCATCCTCATCTCCTCAAGCTTGCCGACGTGGAAGGGATGATCAACAGCAATACCCCTTTCGCGAGAAAGTTCCCTCGGGATGATCCAGTGCTAGACAAGATCGACTCCGAGCTCTTGTCTCGGGGTCCAGACATGTTTACTCCTGGTGGTTGGTGTGTAGGAAGTGCACAGAATGGAAGTGATCCTTGTTCTGTTGTTGGTAATACAACAGTCATCAAGCCTGGCCCTGGAGCAACGAGGTTGGCAAGCCTGATCAGTTCTCTTCTATCCAACGACAATTTCCGACCGCTGCAATGCAAATGATGCCGTCAGAAACTTGGTTAGTGGGGCATTCATGCCACTTAGGGTTCGGTTATACATAAATCAGAAGACGAAGACACGCATCAAGTGTTCCGTATTCCTTCTGGTAAGGAGCAGGAAGTAGATAAGATATCTTGGGATTAGTTAAGATGGATGCATTGATGGATACATATATTTGTAGTGGTAATAACTATCACAAACTGAACAATTTTTTTTTTAAAAATAGATTTTCATTTTGCCTTGCAATTGAATAGACTAGAACATATGTATTACATATGAAAATAATAATCCTGTTGAAGTTCATTTTTAGCTAAATCCATTACCAAACTGGTGAGACAGTTGGATCCCGGTTTGGGCTGCCCGTGTAGTCCTAACGGATATTGGACTCGTTTGGTTTGGGCTTGGGCCCTGGTGGATGGGCCTTGACAGAGTGTAGTGTCGATTGGGTCAGAGTGAGAATTTCACATAAATATTAAATCTCTATTTAAAAACATAAAATAATAATAAATGAATAGATAAATAAACAATTGTGAATTGCATACCTTAAACATCTAACTGAATAAAATGAAGTAAAGAAATAGAAAGGTTTATTGTCGCAGAAGGATGACACTGAGACATAAAAACGATGACTTAAATAATATATCAGTGTCAGCCATCTTGCGACATCATACCTTCCTCTCTTCTTCTCTTTTTCTTCCTCTTTCACTTGCATTCTTGTTCTTTCCCCTCATAGATATTTATAATGCAAAGTTTTTGTTTTATTTCCAAGAAAACTATTAAGAAGGTGATGAGAAAAAACCTAAAGGTTCCATACTCGAATATTAAACAAAGTTGAGCATCTTCTTCTTCTCCTTTATTTATCGTTTCCCATGGAAGCTTGCTAGCAGTTTACTTACATTTATATATGAATATATATGATTAAATATAACTGGATTGAAACTGATCTCTGCCACATAGAAATTTCGTGCATTGTTCATTTCGTTGAACTCAACAAGAACATGAAAAATGAGTTGCTTAGTCATGAACTTTGATATGGGGAAATTTGAACCAAATAGTTCCTTTGAAATATATTGGTATTAGGTTCACACGTGACAGTCCTTGAATAATATTACGCATGATATTTATGTATAATAAGACTCAACCTTACAACGTTAAAGTTTTAAGACCTTCAGATTACCATTAAACCAAGGTCTTATTCACATTGCTATCTAATTATTGAATAGGCATTTAGTGATTTAAAAAAAAAAAACAAGACCTTAATTCGATCCGGAGTTTACGATAGTCGATAGACACGACAATCTAATTAAAATCTAATCAACTTTAATACTAAGGTTCATTGTATATAGATAAAGTTAGGAGAGCATTTAGTAATTAAAATAATTATGCTATGGTACACAAGTAATACCTTAAACTTTTTTTTTTGATAAACTAAGATGCAACATTACTAATAAAACATCAAATAATCAAGTTCTTATGGTCCTCATGTAAAATACTAAAAAATTGATCCAGGGTTGCGATAAACACGACAATCTAATTCAAGCGACCAATTGAATTTCAACATTCTATCTGCTTGCCTTATTTCCTTCACGATAAACATGCCGAGAACGAACGAACCAATTTCGGAGCAGTGAATATATGTGCTGCAATGTTGACTGTTGAGTAAGCTAAAAATAATACATATTAAAGAAACAATATTTATCCCTTCAATTTATCTAAACTAAACCATGTAAGTGGCTAAAAATTACAAACTCATGTACTCAAACATGAGTAAAAAATATTACTCCCACAACATAAGATTCATGTTTAAACCAATGGCGGCTGAGGCAAGAAAGTTAGAGAAATATGAACCAAAAGAATCCAGAAAATTGAATGATTTAAGCCTAACATTCAAGTTTCAACTTACTGAAACAAAACAATGCATAAAATTTGTCGAAGATCAAAGAATATAAATAAACCCGAGATTTAATTCAGTTAATTCATGCAAACCTTAAAAGAAAACATTCAAAATGTGTACAACTCGATTCTAGCAATTCCAATCCATTTGATTATAGATATAGTGCACCAACCTTGTAGAAGCCTGCAGACCAAGCAAACCAGATAAGATTAGAGATTGCCATGAATCCTGGCGCAGATAGATGATGTGTATCTCAAAAACAGAAATGAAATATACACCATCTCCCTTGCGACAGGATTCGATTTGCATCTCTATGAAATCTAAAAGCTTTAACAATCTCCATTGCTGCTTTAATTCACAATCTGGCAAATACGTGTGTGTATATATATATATATATATATATATGCAAAAAAGCTGTGCATGGAGAAGAAAAAGTGGGTTACCACGAGTTTGAAAATTTCTTTGCTCTATATAACACGATGAGAGAAGGAATTTGCCTGTAGGGATGGCTTGAAAGTAATGTTTGGTTAACAAGACTAGGGCTGAAGAATAGAAATATGTTTAGGGTTAATGTTTAGGATTAGGGTTGAGGGAATTAGGAGCAAACTATATTTTGTAAGGTTTATGATTTAGAATTTAATCTAAGATTTATGATTTAGAATTTAAGATTAAATTTAATATATATTTTTAATTTTAGAGCATAAAAAGGGGCACCAAAAAAGTAAAAGATTTTGGTTCATGGCTGAAGGGCTCTGCGTCAGTGTTTTTGGACAAAAGTCCTTTGCCCTTCTCGGTATCTCTTTTTATGTCTCAACATTAAAAAATTAAATTATAAACCTTAACCATATACCTTATATCTTAAGAAAATATATCCTACTTTTAATTTCCTAAATTCTAAACTTAATTTTTTTATTGAGACATAGAAAAGTTCACCCAGATAATTTGTATTCTCAGTGTTCTAACCATACGTCAACGCACCAATGAAAGTGTTTATACAACATTTCTTGCTACTTAATTAAAGTTGTTTTCATGAAATTCAAAGTCAAATCTCTCGGTTTGCATCATGATTTGCTTTCAAAGAAAAGTTGACAAGTTTCAGCTGGAGATCCAGTCAAACCATGACCTGATCATCAAAGTGGAAAACCCTCTAGAAATGTTCCGTTTCACACTTGCTTTTTAGTCTTTGATTTGCTATATGCGTTTGATTTTAAATTTAAATAAATTTATGTATATTTATAAATTAAACTGTTCGAAGAATGTTTAATAATTAAAATTATTTGTTAAATTCAATTACGAAGAATGTTTAATAATTGTTAATTCATTGAATATACATATTTTCAAGGGCTCGAGAATTTTAAAATTTAAATTCAAATATATTATATGTAAATATTATATTTGAGTTATTATTTAAAATTTTATTTTAATTTAAATCTCACTTATATATAAATATTTTTCTAAACTTTTAATGACTTGAAAAATCAAACATTTAAACCACTTCAATTCAAGAATGCTTTTGTTATTGTTATAGGCTCCACCACCATCGTCTCTAACTATAGGGAGCTGCCAAATTTAATGGATGCTTTAACTGCTTGTTGCTTTCATGTAACAGACCGGATTTATATGTTCAAAAAGAATAAAGTAACAGACCGGATTTATTGTATTAAAAAGACAGACCGGATTTACGTTAATTATTAACTACTTTATTTACTGCAACTAGCTAGACTCATTGATAATATATAGGGTAAATAAAAATTATTTTACATCGGTCTGTATTTACATTATAAAACCAAATCCTAAATTCTTAAATTTAAACCTTATACCCTAAATTATAAACAATGACCTTGAATCTAAAACTCTAAAACTTAAACTCTTAAATTTTTAAGTCCTAACCCTAAACTCGTAAACTTTTAACCCTAAATTAATCCCTAACCCTAAAATTAAAAAAAGTTTATATAAACTTTGGTTTACACATCTTGTGCATCAAAATTTATATACACAATAGACAATATTTAACGTGGTTCAATTCAATCATATCTATATCCACAGATAAAAAATGCTACAAAGCTTGTTGAGATAATCAATTGACGAAGAAAGGCCAAGAGGGGCGAATTGGCAAATAAAAAATTGAAGGGAAGCAAAGCAAAAAGATAAAAATGATGGACAAGAGATTTATAGTGGTTCAAGCTTCTAACAAGCTCTACATCCACTACCTTAGCTTCCCATTAAGGATTTCAACACAATTCACTAAGAATTCTTCCCCTTTTCTAGGCTAAGAAGGCAACTGTTACAATCGATCAAAGCTTTCTACCCAAAACTTGATCAAAGGATTTCAACGCAATTCACTAAGAATTCTTCCCCTTTTCTAGGCTAAGGAGGCAACTGTTACAATCGATCAAAGCTTTCTACCCAAAACTTGATCAAGGTTCACTCTTTTACAAGAAGTAGATAGCAAACTAAAAATTCTTGTCAAAGGTGATATGTTTGCCCAAATAAAAATTCACACAAACCTCAAACTTGAAACAAAAGATTATAGTTTAGAATACACAAGTTGGGTAAAAGATATGACTCTAAAAAGCTCAAAAGGTTAGATTTTTACTTGAATGCTTGATAGTTGTTCAATGGATGTTCAAAAATTGTTGTTGCAGCTTTGGAGACTTGATTTTATATCCTCTCATTGATTTCTAACTGTTTGGGTGGTTGAGGTCATCAATAGAGCCGTTGGAGACACATTTTTCCCACAATAAATGTTGTTTGGTGACCAACCGTATCGGTACACGAAGAGCCGTACCAGTACCTGTCTAAAGAAGAAAGAGCTGTTGTGCAGAGGCGTATCAATACGATTTAGAGCATATCGAAACATATATAGTGTAAAAGCAGGGGCGTATCGATACGGTATAGCCGTATCGGTACGGTTTTAGCTCACTAGAACCTGAGGAAAAAGTCTAGTGAAAAATGCATCGGTACGCCTAAGGGGCTTATCGATACAGGTTAACCAATTTTCAAAGTTTGGTGATTCCAATAACTGACAAGGCAACGATAACAAAATTAAATGCAAAGATTTGAAAATCTCAACACCCCGTATCGATAAGGTGAAGGCCGTATCGATACTCGTAACCAAGAACACAAGCCCAGATGAAGTCCGTATTGATACGGTGACAACCGTATCGGTACATTTTTTACGATTAAAATTCCATTAGTAAAAAATCGTATCGAAACGCTAAGGAGCGTATCGATACGCCTGGGCGTAATTGGTTAATTTGAGTATGAAACACTTAGAAAATTTTAGGGTTTTAAGTTTTTGACTTAGAAACAATTTTAGGTTCAAATCCTTGTTATTTTTATGAGACTTTGAGTACTTAAAAATTTATTTACTTTTACAATTTGGTCATTAAACAATTTATTATATCAAAATCAATTATAGGTTTTACAATCTCCCCTTTTTGATATAACAAAACTAAAGTAAATTTTTAAGTAGTTTTGAAAAATACTCCCCCATACTTTAGGATAGTTTTGAAAAACTAAAAAAAAAATTAAATTCTCTTTACTTCTCCCCCTTTTTGTTAGATCAAAACCAATAGGATATAAAAAGAGCAAGATATAGACATTAAAGTTACTCCAAGCATTAAAGGACTCAACATAGATATCATTAAAATTCAAAGCAGCATAATCAAAACCAACTTAATTCCTAAAAACATAAATCAAAAGCAAATAAACCAAAGCATAGGAGTTCATAAACATAAAGAAATAGGTGCATAAAACTAATCCTAATATGTTGTGATATGATATGCAAGATGCCTAAGGATCATCTTCATCTTCATCATTGGCATCGGTTCTAAGAGATTGACGCCACTCACCATGAAAAGCGGTAAGAGAGATATCCATCAAATTTTGACAGTTTTTAATGGATGTCACTCTTTCCTCCAAGGATGTAAAACGAGTGTCAATCGCGGCAAACCCGTAGGTCATAGTGGTATCCAAAGATGTAATATTGGTGCCCAAAGATGTAAATTGCTCGTTGAGATAGGCCATGGGAGCATCAAGAGAAGGTTGGGCTACCGAAGCTTGAGGAACCAGAACCACTTGAAGAGCCGCCACTGGATCGGGTTGAACGCCTTGAGGTAGATCGACAAGTTGAATCCATTATCCATTAAAGTATGTGAACTTGGCTTGGTGGAGAGAACGCTCATCGGTTGTTTCAGTGAGAGGTTCAGCAACATCATAAGAGCAATCAATTCAAATCTTGTGAAATAGATAGCTCAAAGAAGTGCCACATATGAAGGAAGAGACAAGAGTAGTATGGCGGTTTTGCACAAGAAAGCTGATCTCCGCAAACATAATTTGAGCAAGGTTTGGACGCTTACCCTCACGGAAGCAATGAATCCAAAAGCCGTCAACTTGTCAGATCGTTGAGAATTTTCCACTGGATGGGCGAAACCACCAAGTGATCATAAGGTGAAGGATGTGATCTTGAGCATCAAGCACGGTCACGGAGCCACCAAGAACATGTCCCAAGGAATCCTCATTATCAATTCCCACATCCTCAAAACCCAAAAAATTTGCTAAAACCAAAGAATAAATTCGAAACTTTTTACCCATAAGATATGATTTGATAGCAACAACTTCGAATCTATCTTCATTATAAATACACTAAGCATTTGAGTAAAAAATCAAAACAAGGTTTCGTTATAAAATCCCGGGTAAAGCTAAAAATTGCATAAACTTCCATTGTTGCATCAACTCAAGTTATTTAAATTGAAATCTTTCAGAAGACAAGAAATGGATCAAAATAATGCGCTCACAGTGGGTTTTAAAAGCTTTATAATGCTTAAAACGATCCATAACATTTGTATATCTTGGCTTATTAAAACAATTTGGAAAATATAAGTGAGGTTGGGTCTATTGAGCTCGGGATTTTGATTAAGAGGATTGGAACTAGATGCCATATCTTTTCTTAGGACCCATGGCAATAATCTGAAATTAAAACCAAACCAAAAACAATGTATGCATAAATCAATATATTTTATCCAACAAGTAATCCAATGATCAAGGTATTGTTAAAAATCTATATAATATAGTTTAAAAACATATAAAATTATAAAAAAAGATTTTTGGTAAAATAAAAATTGAAAAATAGTGTTGAAAAATATACGATATAATTTTATATTATAACAAAAAATTTCAGATTTGATTTTTTTTACAAAATCTCTGAAAAACATGTTATATACATACTAAATGTATAATTTTGAAACAAAAATAGTATATAAATAAGAAGGAAAGTAAAAGAATAAAGAAAAGAGGTTTATACCTTGAATAAAGGATTATGGATGAATAAGGAGATGATGATGCACCAAACTTGATGATTTTTGTAGGGTTTGATGTGAAACTCAAAAGACCTTAAAAGATTTGTAGAGATGTGTGAAAAACAAAGGGATTTGAGAGGTTTTTATAGGTGAAAACCGTATCTAGGGTTTGAGAGAAAAGTGGTGTTTGATTTAAATTGAAAAACCTCATTTTAATGCCCATTTAGCTCTCTAGCGGCTATGCGTATTCACCACCTCTGTGTATCAAAACATTGTATCGAGACAGTTGTTAGCCATTTCGATATGCGAACCTGTATCGGTATAGGTCAAACTATACCGAAACAATCTCAAGATACCCGTACCGATACACATTACCCCATATCGGTACCCTTGAGCCAAAAATGTCATTTTGACTGCAAGGTGCTCAAAAATTTAATTTTACTTGAATCAAAATGCATGCAAATGATATATGAACATCATGTATGATCTAAAATAGATTCATACTCCCCCTAGCAACAAGCATAGATGTATATAAGAGCAAAAACACATAACTAATGAGATTAACCAAATTCAAGTAAAATTTTAACACTAAAAGGCTCTAAGGTTCAAGAAAGGCTAGTTAAACCTAACTCTTTCCTAAGAGACCAAAAACGCTCTTTGTCTAAAGGTTTGGTAAAGATATTCGCTAATTGGTTCAAGGTGGCTACATATTCTAGAACAACATCGTTTTTCAAGACATGATCTCTAATGAAATGATGTCTTATCTCTATATGCTTGGTTCTAGAATGTTGGATGGGATTCTTAGTGAGACAAATGAAACTAGTGTTGTCACACTTAAGATGAATGGTACCTACATCAATTCCATAATCTAAAATTTTTTGCTTCATCCAAAAGACTTGAGCACAACAACTTTCGACCGATATGTATTTTGCTTCGGTGGTAGAAAGTGTTACACTATTTTGTTTCTTAGAAAACCAGGCTATAAGCATACTACCTAGGAATTGACAAGTACTGGAGGTACTCTTTCTATCTATCTTACAACCTCCATAATCCACATCTGAATAAGCATGCAAATCAAAGGAGGAATCTCTAGGATACCAAAGGCCTAAACAAGGTGTGTCTCTAAGGTATCTAAAGATTCTCTTAACGGCTATAAGGTGTGATTCCCTAGAACTAGCTTGAAATCTAGCATAAAGGCAAACACTAAACATAATATCAGTCTACTTACGATAAGATAAAGCAAAGATCCAATCATAGAGCGATAAAGCTTTAAATCAACACACTTACCTCATTCATCTTTGTCAAGCTTTGTACAAGAGCTCATTGGTGTGGCTTGAGGTTTCACATTTTCAAAGCCAAACTTCTTGAGCATGCCCTTGATGTACTTAGCTTTATTGATGAAGATACCATCCTTCCTTATTTTAATTTGGAGTCTCAAAAAGAATGAGAGCTCCCCAATCATGCTCATTTCAAACTCACCTTGCATTAACTTAGCAAAATCTTCGCAAAACAATTCATTAGTAGAACCAAAAATTATATCATCAACATAAATTTGAACTACTAAAATGTTTTTGCCATTTCTTTTAATAAAGAGTGTAGTATCCACATTTCTTTTGTCAAAACCTTTTTTCGATTAAAAAACTTGACAACCTTTCATACTAAGCTCTAGGAGCTTGTTTCAAACCATATAAAGCTTTTGAAAGTTCAAAACATGGTTTGGATATTTTGGATCTTCAAAACCATGTGGTTGTTCTACATACACTTCTTCATTAATAAAACCATTTAGAAAAGCATTTTTTACATCCATTTGAAAAAGCTTGAATTCATGATAACATTCAAATGCAAGAAGCATCCTAATAGCTTCCATTCTAGCTATGGGTGCATAGGTTTCATCAAAATTGATTCCTTGTTCTTGAGTGTAACCTTGAGCAACAAGTCTAGCCTTGTTCCTCACTATGTTACCACTATCATATAGTTTGTTTCTAAAAACCCATTTAGTTCCCATGGTAAACTTATTACTAGGCCTATCAACTAATGTCTAAAATTGACTTCTCTCAAATTGATTTAATTCTTCTTGCATAGACAATATCTAATAATCATCTTTTAATGCTTCTTTGATGTTTTTAGGCTCAATGTATGAAATAAATACAACATTACAAGAATTTTTAAGAGAAAGTCTAGTGGTTACCCCTTTGGATGGATCACCCAAAATCTCACCACCTTTGACATAGTTGAACTCTCTTGGGTAGCTCACTTCCTTCTCCTCTAGAGTAATGTCCTTCAATGCTTCTAAAGGTGGATATTGTTCTTTTTCTTCTTTGGATGGAACTTCATCTTCCTTTGATGATTGCCCACCATAATTGACTTTAAAAATTCCTACATCATCATCATCACAAGAATCCTTTCTCGGAAGGAGACTATCATCGAAAACCACATGTATAGACTCTTCAACTACCAAAGTCCTTTTATTAAATACACGATAGGCTTTAGAGTTTAAAGAATACCCTAAGAAAATAGCTTCATCACTTTTAGCATCAAATTTGCCCAAATTTTCTTTTCCATTATTTAAAACAAAATATTTACATCTAAAAGGATGAAAATAACTAATGTTAGGCTTTTTGGATTTTAAAATCTCATAAGGAGTTTTCTTTAAAATTGGCCTAATCATTACTCGGTTGTCAATGTAGAAAGCGGTATTAGTGACTTCCGCCCAAAAATACTTTGGTAAATTGTTTTCACAAAGCATGATTCTAGCCATTTATTCTAAAGTATTTTTTTCCTCTCAACAACACCATTTTGTTAAAGAGTGCGAGGAGTGAAAAAATTGTGGCCTATACCATTTGAATTACAAAAATCCTTAAAATCTAAATTTTGAAATTCGGTAACATGGTCACTTCTAATATGAGAAATAGATTTACCAACATCATTTTGAGTAATTTTTGAAAATGTGATAAATTTTTCTAAAGCCTCATCCTTGGTACTTAAGAATAGAACCCAAGTGTATCTAGAGTAATCATCTATTAAAACAAATGCACATAATTTTCCACCAAAGATCATAGTCCTAATAGGGCCAAAAATATCCATGTGGATCAATTGTAAAACTTTACTAGTAGAAAAATCATTAATAGGTTTAAAAGAATCTCTTTTACGTTTGCCTTTTGCACAAGCATCACAAATTTTATGAAGAGAAAACTTTATTTTAGGCAAACCTCTTACAAGATCATTTGAAATCAATTTTTCTAAAACACTCATGCTTGCATGCCCTAGTTTTCCATGCCATAACTATGAGTCATGTTCATCTTTTGCAATAAAACATGCATTCGAAATATGAATGTCATCTAAATGCACCATGTATATGTTTCCTATGCGATGACCAATAAGAACAATTTTGTTAGTATCAATGTTTAAAGTTTTGCAACCATTTAAATAAAAAAGAACATTGAAACCTTTATCACAAAGTTGGATTATGCTTAAAAGGTTATGTTTTAGACCGTTGACATCTAAACATTATCTATAAGGATTGAAGAGTGATTACCAATGGAACCAATTCCTTTAATGTGGCCTTTGGAGTTGTCACCGAAAGTCAGTACTCCTCCACTCTTTGGTTTTAGTTCCAAGAACCGAATCTTGTCATCGGCCATGTGTCTCGAGCATCCACTATCAAGGTACCATGAGTTTGCACATGTAGTTTTGGCCTTGTAGCAATGCTCCCCCAACAAAAAAAGATTAAGTCTTGATTTTTGGTACCCAAATCATTTTGGGTCCATGAGTATTAGCTTCCAAAATCTTGGTTCCCTTGGAAACCCAAACACTTTTAATCTTCTTTCCTCTAGAGGGCCTTGGGAAGTTTCTTTGTTTGTAGCCATTGAAGTTTCCCTTTACATAGTTGGGTTTTGAAGAACTTCCCTTTTCAAAACCTTGTTTCCCAACTTTTTCTAGAGAAGCTTTGAGATCACCAACTTCTCTTTGGTGATCATCATGAACTTCGGAAAGAAGTTTTTGCAAGTCTAAGTTTTTCTTTTCAAAATCTTTTTGGCTTTCTTGCTAATCTAAAACCTTCTTCTCAAGTTTCGAATTGGTTTTAGATAAGTAATCACTTTGATTTTTCTAATTTGAAATTATTTTCTTGTTTTTTAAAAGGATTCCTTATACTTCTCAACCAATTCATCATACACCTCTTGCAACTCATCGTAAGCTTCTTGAAGCTCATCAAATGATAAATCAAAATCGGATGAGTTAGAGGTTACCTTGGGATCTTCTTCAAGAGCCATGAGGCAAAGGTTGACAACTTCTTGCTCATCTTCATCGGATGATTCCTCATCACTCCAAGTGGAAACGTTTGCCTTGAGCTTTTTTTCTTCTTCTTTTTCTTCCTGAAGCTCTTTCTTTTGAGTTGGGGGCATTCGATTCTTATGTGCCACGACTTCTTGCACTCAAAGAAAATGAGTTGATCTTTCTCATCCTCCATGTTCTTGAAGTCTCCTCTTCGATGAAACTTTTTTCTTCTATTGGAATTCATGAACCTTGTGAACCTTTTGGCTAGCATAGCCATCTCTTCATCTTCCTCCTCACTCTAATCGCTCTCCTCAAGAGAAGCTTTAAGAGAAATTCTAATTTTCTTCTTCTCTACCTCATTCTCTAACTTATTCTCTCCCATTTTCTTCTCTTCTTCTCTACCTTACTATTGAACATTAATTGAACAAGTTCAAAGCATTCAAGCAAAATCCAACAAATTTTGAGCTTTTAGAGCCAAACCCTTGTACCCAACTTGTGTAATCTTCATTGTAAATTTTTTATTTCAAGTTTAGGGAGTGTACATTTGTATTTGGGCAAATCATCTACATATTGATAGGTTAATTTTCATTTGCCACAACTTATTGTAAAAGAGGACGAATTCCTTAGTGGGAAGCTAAGGTAGTGGATGTAGAGCTTGTTAGAAGCTTGAACCACTCTAAAATCCTTGTGTCTCATTTTTATCATTCTTTTTTCTTCTTTGTAATTTTTTAATTGCCAATTTACCCCCTATTGGCCATTTTCCATCGATTGATCATCTTAACAATTGGTATTAGAGCCTAACTCATTGAGGGATTAACATCCACTTGAGACGTTCCTAGAAGTGATCCAATCGACAAACAATCAAGCCATGGCGTCTACCTCCGGCCAAAACCTATACGAGTCACAATCGATCACCAAACCACCATTCTTTAATGGAGACAACTACCCATATTAGAAGAACTGAATGAGACTATTCATCAAATCTAATGATTACCTCATTTGGGATGTAATCAAAGACAGGTCATCTATTCCAATAAAGCAAGAAGGAGATAGGTAAGTTCCTAAGGCCAAGCAAGAAATGACGAATGAAGAAAGAAGGAAGCTTCAAGTAAACGACAAGGCCTTGCACATGCTCTTTTGTGCACTTGGACCAGATATGTACTCAAAGACTTTGAAGCTCGATGCCCTTATGGGTTCTCTTCTTACTCATGAGATCACGAAGCAAGGTAGAGAATAAGAAAAGAGAAGAGAAGAGAAAAAGATGGAGAAGAAAGATGTAGAGAAGAAGAAAATCAGAATTGCTCTCAAAGCTTCACAAGAAGAGAGTGATTCAAGTGAGGAGGAAGATGATGAGATGACTATGATAGCCAAAAGATTCACTCGGTTCATGAAGTCCAACCAGGAAAGAAAGTACAATAGAAGAAGAGACTTCGAGAACAAGAACAAGGAGGAGGAGAATGATCAACTCATATTCTTTGAGTGTAAAAAGCTAGGGCACATTCGAACCGATTGCCCTCAAATCAAAAGAAAGAGTTTCGAGAAGAAGAATAAGCTCAAGGCCAACGTTGCTACTTGGAGTGATGAGGAATCATCAGATGAAGAGGAGCAAGAAGTTGCCAACCTTTGCCTCATGGCTTTTGAGGATGATCCAAAGGTAAACTCTAACTCATCGTCTTTTGATTTTACTTTCGATGAGCTTCAAGAGGTTTATGACGAGTTGGTGGAGAAATTTAAAGAATCAAATTTGAAAAACAAGAAAATAATTTCTGATTTGAAAAAACAAAATGATTCTTTATCCAAAACCAACTCCGAACTTGAAAAGAAGGTTCTAGATTTACAAGAAAATCAAAAATATTTTGAAAAAGAAAATATTGATTTGAACAACCTTCTTTCCGAGTTTTATGATCAGTACCACAAGAAGGTGAATGATCTCAAAGCTTCTTTGAACAAAGTTGGAAAATATAATTTTGAGAAATGTGAATCTTTAAAACCCAACTATGTAAAAAGAAACTTTGGTAACCAAAAACAAAGAGGCTTCCAAAGGTCCTCTAGAGGTAAAAGAATTAGAAGTGTTTGGGTTCCTAAGGAACTAGTTGCTTCTAATAATATTCATGTCATTGCTTCTTGGATTCCTAAGGGAACCAATTTTTTGGGAGCTAATACTCATGGACCAAAAATGATTTGGGTACCAAAATCCAAGGCTTAATTATTTGTTTGTAGGGGAGCATTGCTACAAGGCCAAAGCTACACATGCAAACTCATGGTACCTTGATAGGGGATGCTCAAGAAACATGACCAGTGACAAGAGTAGATTCTTGGAGCTAAATGATAAGTGTTCAAAAGTACTATTTTTCTTACCCTTTTTACTCATATTATTGTTAGACTTAGGCTCATAATAGTTGCATAGTTAGCCATTCATGCATTAATCCATGATTCCTTCAATTGTTGAGCTTGATTACATAACTTGGTGATTTTTGTGGAAATAGATGCTGCTTTGGTGTGTTTTTGTGTATGTATGTGCAGGATCACTTGCCAAAGCAATGCCGAGCTAGTTGCCAGGGCAGTGCATGAAGGAGACGCCGAGCCAGTTGCCATGGCATTTGTCGACAAAGACCAAAAGCAATATGGATGTCGAAATTCATGATTTTACAAGCCCAAGATGACATGGAGCAAGGTCCAAGCCCAAAGGAATTTGATTGCCATGCAGAGATTAAAGAAGAATTAAATTCCAAGAGGATAGGAGAAGTTCTAATAGGAATAAAATTATAATAAAGAATTATATTCTTTAAAGATAATTTAATTCCAACTCAAACTCCTCCTCAAAGAAGGACTTTGGCCTAGCCCTATAAATATCAAGGAGATTTCGACAAGATAAAGAAAGAGAGCAAGAGGGAAATTTCGGCAAGTCCAAGTAGGGCAAGAGGAGAGAATTTTCGACAAGCATCAAGGGCAAGGAGGATTTCGACAAGCCTCTTCCTTCATCTTTGTTCGATTGGGTTCATGCTAGGGATTAATTATCTTGTGTTTCTTTGGAACCTAGCCATGAACTAAATTTACTTGGCTATGGTTATTGTGTTTTGTGGTTGTGAGAAACTATTGGTTTTTGTTTAGGTAATAAGAGTTTGCACTTTTCTATTTCAAGGTTTATTCATTCTTGGTTCCTATTATTGCTTTCGAGTGAATTGGGAGAGGATCTCGTGATTTCATCCATTTATCTAATATCGGGAGAGTTAGATTCAAGAAACGAATGAATATGATCTTTATGCAATCCAATGATGGTGAAGATTAATCCGGCTTAGGAATAAGTTAAGGATTTCAACGGCTAAGAGGAGCGCAAGATTGGTTGTTGTTCACCCTTGATTCACGCAGGGATGTATTATCAAGGCATGCACAAGTAGCTAGAGTTTCGACTTAGGGATAAGAAGAAACCATTGAAGAACGCTCCGCCGAACCTTGAAGTTGCTGCCCAGTCGCCCAAGTAGTTGCCCAACTAGTCGCCCAAGCAACCATCAATTAGTTGCCAAGGCAACCCCACAGCAAGTCGCCACGGCAATCGAGTTGCCCATGCACTCTTTTACCAAGACAATCCAATCGGCTATCACACCTCAACTCACGATAACCTAGCCTATCTCTCTCAATTGAATTCATCTTTTATTTTATTTTATTGCTTTCTAGATTAGTAATTAGTTAAACTTCGATAATCCTTTACTTGTGTTTTTACTTTTTACAGTGCAAGAGACTAGATTCTTGAAGTGGCACCAATCCCTGTGGAGACGATATCTTTTATACTATAACTTGCGACGTGTATACTTGCACAATTGCGTAGCACTTATTACGCGCAACAAGTTTTTGGCGCCGTTGCCGGGGATTGGCAATAGCGACTTTGTTTTTACTTTCTTGCACATTCTTTTTATTTTTCTTGTTTAAAATTCAAAGGGCTAACAAACTTTGGTTTTGCATTGGTATATGACCAGGGCAAGACCGACTTCACCAGAATATCCCTTTGATCCAGAAATCGAACGAACCTTACAAGGACTTAGACGAAGGATAAGAGAAGCAATGGCAAATCAAGACGGCAATATTAATCAAGATGTTCGAGCAGGAGGAGGAGTGATTCTTGCGAAAGCGAGCGATTCGAGACTATCTTGAAGAAGATCTTGATGGACTCAACCCAGGAGTTGTCGCACCGAAATTGAAGCCGACCACTTTGAGTTGAAACCGGTAATGTTTAATATGATCAACACAATAGGTCAATTTGGCGGCTCAAAGAATCGAAGATGCACGACAACATCTGAAATCTTTCCTCGAGATTTGCAACTCGTTCAAGATACACGGAGTCACCCACGATGTCTTACGATTAAGATTATTCCCTATTCACCGAGGGATAGGCGAAAGCATGGCTAAATAGCATTCTGCCGGATCCATAGCATCTTGGACTGATCTTTGTCGTGATTTCCTTGCTAGATTTAATCCTACAAATTTAATCGATAAGCTCCGTAACGACATTACTTCTTTTCGGCAGCGGATGATGAATCCATGTACGAGGCTTGGGAGCGATATAGAGAACTTCTACACAAATGTCCTCTACACGGATTCCCGGTGTGGACTCAAGTGACAATGTTTTACAACGCCGTGAATACACCAACAAGGATGATGCTAGATGCCTCGGCAAACGGCATACTCTTAGATAAGTCGCCGGAGGAAGCAATGCAAATTTTAAACAGGCTGGCCAAGAATGACTATCAATTCCCATCTACTAGAAGAGGAGGAGTTAGACGCCAAGCCACAATACATGAACTAGGATCATCAGATTCAATTTCGGCACAATTGGCCGCTTTAACCAAGATGGTCCAGAACATGCAAAAACCAAACAACACACATGAAGTCAAGGTAATGGATTCTTTTTGTGAGTTATGTGGTGATAACCATAATTCTTCTGAATGTATTCGAGAATCCGGAATCTAGCTTCTATGTGGGGAATTACAATCGGAGCAACAACATGATGTCCAATACATACAATCCAGCTTGGAAGAAGCACCCGAATTTTTCATGGAGTAATCCCAACAATGCTCTAAACCAGAACAATCAGAATGCACAAGCATCGGGATTCCAGCAGAATATGCCACGACAATAGATGCCGCAGCAACAACCGACAACATCTAGTTCTTTGGAAAATTCTCTAAATGCTTTTATGATGAAAACTGAATCTTATATGGCTGAGAATAGTAATTTCATAAAAAGAATGATGCTTTTATTAACAGACCGAGATGAGATTGCAAAACCAAGAGGCGGCAATCAAATCATTGGAAAATCAAGTCGGACGGTTTGCTCAAAATCAACACTAGACCACAAGGAGGTTTACCTAGCGATATCAAGTCGCAAGAGGAACGGCCATGAGCAATGTAAGGCAATCACCACCAGAAGTGGCCAACAACTTAGAGAGGTTCAAACCGCTCGTCAAACAAAACTCCACAAAAAGATCAAGACGAACCTAGCGGCAAAGTCTCGGATGCTGAACCAGAATTGCTGCGGCAACCGGTGACGCCTCGGCAACTTGCGATAAGCACGCCGGCAACCCTGGTTGGTAACGCATCGGCAACTCCGGATGTCCCTGTAATGCCGTCAATCAGGTTTCAAACCAATGAAAGGATAGAAGATATCCGACTTCCACCACCATTCCCACAAAGATTGAAGCGACAAAAGCAAGAATACCAATTCAAGAAGTTTCTTGATATCTTAAAGCAAGTCCACATCAACTTGCCATTGGTGGAAGCAATTGAACAAATGCCAAACTATGCCAAGTTTCTTAAAGACATTGTGTCCAAGAGAACAAGGCTAGGAGAGTTTGAAACAGATTGCCGCGACAGAGGGATGCATGGCAATGTTGCACAATCGCATGCCGCCCAAGTTGAAGGATCCCGGAAGTTTCACAATACCTGTTCTATTGGAAATCACTATGTCGGGAAAGCACTATGCGACCTAGGGGCTAGCATAAACTTGATGCCTAAATCGGTTTTCGAAACTAGGAATCGGGAAGGCAAGACCTACAATGATTATCTGCAGCTAATGAAGCCAGATCCTATGTGCATCCGGAGGGAAAAATCGAGGACATACTTGGTAAAAGTTGATAAATTCATTTTTTCCCGCTGACTTTATTGTTTTGGATTGTGAAGCAGATGAGCATGCACCTATCATTCTCGGGAGACCATTCCTAGCGGCAGGAGAACCTTGATCGACGTTGAAAAGGGAGAACTCACAATGAGGGTGAATGACCAGCAGGTAAAACTAAATGTATTCCAAACACTAAGGCATGCCGATGATCCAGAAGAATGCCAACTACTTCATGCCACGGCAGAGTTTAACCGATGAGGAATTTAGTTGCCTCGGCAACAACATTGCTGATCAAGAGGAACTGAGGAGAATGAAGAGCGGTCGATGAGGAACAACCAGAAGAGGTAAATTGGCTAGTAAATCGACCAGGTACATACTTTGAACCACTTTGGACTACTCGGGTAAGGAAGGTAAGATCGAAAAACCCTCTATCGAAAATCCACCAATTCTTGAGTTGAAACAATTGCGGATCAACTAAAATATGTATACTTAGGGATCGATAATACATTACTGTAATTATTTCCTCTAAGTTACAGCCTGAGCAGGAAAATAAGCTAATCAACATGTTGAAGCTACATAAAAAGGCAATAGGGTGGACAATTGCCGACTTGAAGGGAATTAGCCGGCGGTGTGCATGCACAAGATCTTGTTGGAAGATGATCACAAACCTTCAATTGAGGCCCAGAGGAGACTGAATCATGCCATGAAAGGGGTTGTAATGAAAGAAATCATCAAGTAGCTTGACGCCGGCATTATATACCCTATCTCCGATAGTACGTGGGTAAGTCCGGTACAATGTGTGCGAAAAGGGAGGTATAACGGTGGTGAGTAATGAAAATAATGAACTTATCCCAACCAGACTGTGACCGGTTGGAGGGTTTGTATGGACTATCGAAAGCTAAACAAAGCCACTAGGAAAGATCACTTCCCATTACCCTTTATTGATCAAATGCTTGACCGTCTTGCGGGTAAACCCTTTTCTTGTTTTCTTGATGGTTATTCAGGTTACAATCAGATTGCCATAGCACCGGAAGATCAAGAAAAGACAACCTTCACATGCCCCTACGGTACTTATGCCTTCCGAAGGATGCCGTTCGGATTGTGTAACGCCCGCAACCTTCCAAAGATGCATGATGGCGCTCTTTTCGGACATGGTCGAAGACTTCCTTGAGATCTTCATGGATGATTTTTCGGTTTTGGTAATGACTTCGACGGCTGTCTCGGCAATTTAGAGAGGGTGTTGGCAAGATGCGAAGAAACAGATTTAGTCCTCAATTGGGAGAAATGCCACTTTATGGTAGATGAAGGAATAGTGCTCGCCACAAGATTTCATCCAAGGAATTGAAGTAGACAAAGCCAAGGTGGACGTGATCGAGAGATTACCCCCACCAATTTCGGTTAAAGGAATTCGAAGTTTTCTCGGACATGCAGGTTTTTACAGGAGGTTCATTCATAATTTTTCTAAAATCACTAAACCCTTGTGTAATCTGCTTGAACAGGATAAAGTCTTCGATTTTGATGATTCTTGCACCCAAGCATTCAAAACCCTAAAGAAAAAGCTTGCCTCGGCACCCATTGTCGTTCCACCAGATTGGACGCTACCTTTTGAGCTCATGTGTGATGCAAGTGATTTCGCGGTAGGAGCAGTCCTAGGCCAACGCACAGGTAAGACCTTCCATGTGATATACTACGCTAGTAAAACTCTTAACGATGCTCAAGTGAATTACACAACAACGGAGAAAGAGTTACTAGCTGTAGTTTTCGCATTTGACAAGTTCCGATCCTATTTAATTGGTACAAAGGTAATTGTTCATACGGACCATTCGGCAATCAAATACTTATTTGCTAAAAAGGATGCTAAACCTCGTTTGATTCGTTGGATATTACTTTTACAAGAATTTGATATTGAAATTAAGGACGAGAAAGGAACAGAAAATCAAGTGGCCGATCACTTATCACGTTTGGAACGCAATAGGGAAGAGGATGCAGATCTAGAGATATGCGATGCATTCCCGGATGAACAAATTCTAATCGCCTCGGCAACCCTTGACGCCTCGACAGCCCATGACGCCTCGGCAACCATGGAAGCACACACGCCTCGGCAATTTTGGGAGCGAGACACTACGGCAAAGACATGCCTCGGCAATACCGCACGCAGATTTAGTTAACTTCCTTGTTTGTGGTATTTTTCCGTATGGCATTACTCACCAAGGGAAGAAGCGGTTCCGCCATAATGCTAAGCATTACTTTTGGGACGAGCCTCTTTTGTTTAAACAAGGTGCAGATCGGGTTATACGTCGATGTGTCCTCGAAGAAGAGCAACAGAATGTACTCGGCAATGCCATTCTTCACCCTATGGAGGACATTTTGGAGGAACTCGCATACATGCCAAAGTCTTGCAATCCGGTTTGTATTGGCCAACATTGTACAAAGATGCCCAAGACTTTTACAAGCAATGTGATCGTTGCGAGAAGGCGGGCAATATCTCTAGGCGACATGAGATGCCACTCCGAACATCATCGAGGTGGAACTGTTCGATGTATGGGGATCGATTTTATGGGACCTTTCCCATCTTCATTCGCAACCTCTACATCTTACTCGCCGTCGACTATGTGTCTAAATGGGTAGAGGCAATTTGCAGTTCCCAACGACGATTCCAAGACCGTGCAACGATTCTGCGAGAAAAACATATTTACGGTTTGGGATGCCGAGAGCAATTATCAGCGACGGGGCAAGCATTTTGACAATGGACTAATTGCCAAGATGTTGCAACGCTCGGCATATCACACAAGATCGCCACGGCATATCACCCACAAACCAACGGGCAAGCAGAAATTTCCAACCGGAGTTGAAGGGAATACTCGAGAAAGTTGTAAATCCCTCAAGGAAGGATTGGTCATTAAGACTAGATGACGACTTTGGGCATATCGCACCGCATTCAAAACACCATTAGGTATGTCCCCCTTCCGGCTTGTCTATGGTAAAACATGTCATCTACCGGTGGAAATCGAGCACAAGGCGTCTTTGGGCAATCAAGACCGTGAATATGGATTGGGAAAGTGCGGACAAAAGCGCTTGATGGATCTCAATGAGATAGAAGAATTTCGTGCACTCGCCTATAACAATGCACGAATATACAAGGAGAAAACAAAGCGATGGCATGACAAGAAACTATTGCCACGACAATTCACGCAGGGCAACTAGTTCTCCTATTCAATTCTCGGCTAAAACTTTTCCCGGGAAAGCTGAAATCAAGATGGTCGGGACCATTTGAAGTCGTCAAACCATTCTCCCATGGTCTTTGTGATAATCAAGTCCATCTCGACAACCATGAATTCAAAGTTAATGGACAAAGATTGAAGCACTACAATGGTGCCCATGTGGAAACGTAACAAGGAAGTGGTCAACTTAGGAGATGCATGAGCATGCTCTCCTCTCAATATTTCCTTTTTCTTTTTCTTTTTATTTTTATTTTTAATTTTAGGAGATATTTTATTTTTTCTTCATTATCTTTAGTTTTCAGGTTTTCTTTATTTTCTTTTTCACAACAAGACTCACAACTACTATGCTAAGGAAATTTACTGCCAAGATCATTGCCCCAAGCAACCAATGAAGAAGATGCCGCGACAACTTACTTCATGCATGCACAAGCTGATGCCACGGCAACCAACCCGAAGATGCCACGGCAACCAAAAGTCAAGACATCCCGGCAACAAGAAAACAACCATTGCATTCAAGCAAGAAAATCAAGACGCCAACTAGAAGGAAACTAATCATCTACGATGACGAACTCTCAAGTAAGTCCTCGTATGCATTTTATTTTTATTTTTCGTTATTTTTATGCATGCATTGAGGACAATGCCTCACTCGAGTTTGGGGGATTGTTATTAGTAATTACCATGTTTAGTTACATTAATCTTAAGCATTACATTTAGGATACATAAATTGCTTGCCATGCCTTTAATTGGAACAAGAATTGCTTAGATTTGATGAATATTCAATGATGACTTTACCAATGCACTTAATTGATAGAATTTTTATTCTAGGATAACCATGAAAAACTTAGAATTTTACTATGATGCTAAATTTGATGAAACACTGTTGTGGTTTGATTGATTTAAGGAGTTCTAGTAAACTTAGGTTGATAATTAACTAATTGGGGATTAGAATAAAAATTGGATGAATGCTAGAGGTGCCCGAAATTGGCTCTAGCATGTGCTAAAAATTGATCACTAGAGGTGCCCAAACTGGCTCTAGGAGGCGTTAAAATTTTTTCGGTTAACTAGAGGTGCCCAAACCGGCTCTAGTCGATTAAATTAACTTAAGAAAACTAAAAATAAAACACTAGAGGTGCCCAAATTGGCTCTAGTTAAAACATGTTAAAAGAACCCAATGAAGTAATTTGAAAACCTATTGTTTGCATAGAATCCGAAAAATCAACTTGCACACAACTCACACACTCACAAGCATTATAGTTTGATTCCGAGTAATTCATCAGTTTTTGAAAAATAAAAAGCCAATCATACTTTGTGCCCCGGTTCAGAGAATTGAAATCAAGTTCAAAGCTAAGTTTGTGAAAATTTGAAGTCTTGGCAGGTAATTATGAGTTTGCATTGCTTGAGGGCAAGCAATAGTTCGAGTTTGGGGGTGTGATAAGTGTTCAAAAGTACTATTTTTCTTACCCTTTTTACTCATATTATTGTTAGACTTAGGCTCATAATAGTTGCATAGTTAGCCATTCATGCATTAATCCATGATTCCTTCAATTGTTGAGCTTGATTACATAACTTGGTGATTTTTGTGGAAATAGATGCTGCTTTGGTGTGTTTTTGTGTATGTATGTGCAGGATCACTTGCCAAAGCAATGCCGAGCTAGTTGCCAGGGCAGTGCATGAAGGAGATGCCGAGCCAGTTGCCATGGCATTTGTCGACAAAGACCAAAAGCAATATGGATGTCGAAATTCATGATTTTACAAGCCCAAGATGACATGGAGCAAGGTCCAAGCCCAAAGGAATTTGATTGCCATGCAGAGATTAAAGAAGAATTAAATTCCAAGAGGATAGGAGAAGTTCTAATAGGAATAAAATTATAATAAAGAATTATATTCTTTAAAGATAATTTAATTCCAACTCAAACTCCTCCTCAAAGAAGGACTTTGGCCTAGCCCTATAAATATCAAGGAGATTTCGACAAGATAAAGAAAGAGAGCAAGAGGGAAATTTCGGCAAGTCCAAGTAGGGCAAGAGGAGAGAATTTTCGACAAGCATCAAGGGCAAGGAGGATTTCGACAAGCCTCTTCCTTCATCTTTGTTCGATTGGGTTCATGCTAGGGATTAATTATCTTGTGTTTCTTTGGAACCTAGCCATGAACTAAATTTACTTGGCTATGGTTATTGTGTTTTGTGGTTGTGAGAAACTATTGGTTTTTGTTTAGGTAATAAGAGTTTGCACTTTTCTATTTCAAGGTTTATTCATTCTTGGTTCCTATTATTGCTTGCGAGTGAATTGGGAGAGGATCTCGTGATTTCATCCATTTATCTAATATCGGGAGAGTTAGATTCAAGAAACGAATGAATATGATCTTTATGCAATCCAATGATGGTGAAGATTAATCCGGCTTAGGAATAAGTTAAGGATTTCAACGGCTAAGAGGAGCGCAAGATTGGTTGTTGTTCACCCTTGATTCACGCAGGGATGTATTATCAAGGCATGCACAAGTAGCTAGAGTTTCGACTTAGGGATAAGAAGAAACCATTGAAGAACGCTCCGCCGAACCTTGAAGTTGCTGCCTAGTCGCCCAAGTAGTTGCCCAACTAGTCGCCCAAGCAACCATCAATTAGTTGCCAAGGCAACCCGTTGCAGCAAGTCGCCCACGGCAACCGAGTTGCCCATGCACTCTTTTACCAAGACAATCCAATCGGCTATCACACCTCAACTCACGATAACCTAGCCTATCTCTCTCAATTGAATTCATCTTTTATTTTATTTTATTGCTTTCTAGATTAGTAATTAGTTAAACTTCGATAATCCTTTACTTGTGTTTTTACTTTTTACAGTGCAAGAGACTAGATTCTTGAAGTGGCACCAATCCCTGTGGAGACGATATCTTTTATACTATAACTTGCGACGTGTATACTTGCACAATTGCGTAGCACTTATTACGCGCAACACTAAAGCCAAAAAGTGGAGGAGTAGTGACATTTGGTGACAACTCCAAAGGCCACATTGAAGGTATTGGTTCCAATGGTAATCACTCTTCTATTCTCATTGATAATGTTTTATATGTCAACGGTAAAAAACACAATTTATTGAGCACTAGTCAATTATGTGATAAAGGTTTTAATGTTCTCTTTGATGTAAATGGTTGCAAAATCTTGAAAATTGAAACAAACAAAATAGTGCTCATTGGTCATCGTATAGGAAACATTTACATGGTGCATTTAGACGACATTCATATTTCAAATGCATGTTTTGTTGCAAAAGATGAACATGAATCATGTCTATGGCATAGAAAACTAGGGCATGCAAGTATGAATGTTTTAGAAAAAATGGTTTCAAAAGATCTAGTAAGAGGTTTGCATAAAATAAAGTTTTCAATTGACAAAATTTGTGATGCATGTGCAAAAGGCAAACATAAAAGATTTTCTTTTAAACCTATTAATGACGTTTCTACTAGTAGAGTTTTATAATTGATCAATATGAATCTCTTTGGTCCTATTAGAACTTTGAGCTTAGGTGGAAACTCATATGCATTTGTTTTAGTAGCTGATTACTCTAGATACACTTGGGGTTCTATTTTTAAGTACCAAAGATGAGTCTTTAGAAAATTTCATCACATTTTCAAAAATTACTCAAAATAATGTTGGTCAAAGTATTTCTCACATTAGAAGTGACTATGGAACCAAATTTCAAAATCTAGGTTTTGAGAATTTTTTAACTCAAATGGTGTAAGCCATAATTTTTCCACTCTTTGCACTCCTCAACAAAATGGGGTAGTTGAGAGAAAAAATCAAACTTTAGAAGAAATGGCTAGAACCATGCTTTGTGAAAACAATTTGCCTAATTATTTTTGGGCAGAAGCCACTAATACGGCTTGCTATATTGTAAATTGAGTAATGAATAGGCCAATTTTAAAGAAAACTCCTTATGAGATTTTAAAATCCAAAAAGCTTAACATTAGATATTTTCACCCATTTGGTTGCAAATGTTTTGTTTTGAACAATGGAAAAGCCTATCGTGTATTTAGGAAAATTTGATGCTAAAAGTTATGCCAAAAAACTCTAAATGGTTTTATTAATGAAGAGGTGTATGTAGAACAACCACATGAGTTTGAAGATCCAAAATACCCAAACCATGTTTTTGAACTCTCTAAAGCTTTATATGGTCTGAAACAAGCTCCTAGAGCTTGGTATGAAAGATAGTCAAATTTTCTAATTGAAAAAGGTTTTGACAAAAGAAAGGTGGATACTACACTCTTTATTAAAAGAAATGGCAAAAACATTTTAGTAGTTCAAATTCATGTTGATGATATAATTTTTGGTTCTACTAATGAGTTGTTTTTCCAAGAATTTGCTAAGTTAATGCAAGGTGAGTTTGAGATGAGCATGATGGGGGAGGTCTTATTCTTCTTGGGACTCCAAATTAAGCAAATGAAGTATGGCATCTTCATCAATCAAGCAAAGTACATCAAGGATATGCTCAAGAAGTTTGGCTTGGAGAATGTGAAATCTCAAGCCACACCAATGAGCTCCTCTACAAAGCTTGACAAAGATGAAGAAGGTAAGTGTGTTGATTTAAAGCTTTATCATTTTATGATTGGATCTTTGTTTTATCTTACCGTAAGTAGACCTAACATTATGTTTAGTGTTTGCTTGTATGCTAGATTTTAAGCTAGTCCTAGAGAATCACACCTTATAGCCGTTAAGAGAATCTTTAGATACCTTAGAGAAGCACCTTGTTTAGGCCTTTGGTATCCTAAAGATTCCTCCTTTGGTTTACATGCTTTCTCGGATGCGGATTATGGAAGTTGTAAGATAGATAGAAAAAGTACCTCCGGTACTTGCCAATTCCTAGGTAGTATGCTCATATTTTGGTCCTTTAAGAAACAAAATAGTGTAACATCATCTACCACCGAAGCAAAATATATATCGGCCGAAAGTTATTATGCTCAAGTCCTTTGGATGGAGCAACAACTTTTAGATTATGAAATTGATGTAGGTACCACCCCTCTTAAGTGTGACAAAACTAGTGCTCTATGTCTCACTAAGAATCCCATCCAACATTCTAGAACCAAACACATAAAAATAAGGCATCATTTCATTAGAGATCATGTCTTGAAAAATGATGTAGTTCTAGAATATGTAGAAACCTTGAATCAACTAGCGGACATTTTTACCAAACCATTAGATAAAGAGTGTTTTTGGTCTCTTAAGAGAGAGTTAGGTCTAATTAGCCTTTATTGATCTTTATAGCCCTTTTTGGTCTTAAAATGTGCTTGAATTTGATTGATTGCCTTGCTTATGTGCTTTCGCTCCTATATGAATCTATGCTTGTTGTTAGGGGAAGTATGTATATGTTTTAGTCCATACATGTTGATCATACATCATACACATGCATTTCAATTTGAGTAAAATCGAATTTTTGAGCTTCTTGTTGCAAAAAATGACATTTCTGGCACAATCGTATCGGTACGTTGTATAGAGTATTGATACGAGTTCTTGAATGTATTTCGGTACAGTTTTGACCTGTACCGATACGATGTCGTGTATAAAATCGACTAACCTTTTTCGGTACAGTGTTTTGATACGCCACATGGCGTATCGGTATGCATCGCCGCTGAGAGTTTAAATGATCATTAAAGAGAAAATTTCACTTTAATTCAAGGACCCTTTTTTTCTCCTAAAACCCTAATACGAAAATCCCTATAAAAACCTCTCAAATCCCTCTATTTTCTTCACACAACTCTTTAAATTCTTTGAGGGTTTTTGGGTTTCTCATCAAACCCTATCAAAATCATCAAGTTTGGTGCATCACATCTCCTCATTCATCCTTAATCTCCTATTCAAGGTATAAACTTACTTTCTTTTCTCTTTATTTTCGTTCATATTTATACTTTTTTTGTTTCAAGTTTATGTATTTAATATGTATATTACATTTTTTAAAGAATTTCTAAAAAAAATGTTTTCAAAACTAAAATTTATTCGAATATAAATTTATACCATATATTTTCAACACTGTTTTTCAATTTTTATTTTACCAAAAACTCTTTTTATACTTGTATATGTTTTTAAACTATACAATATAGGTTTTTATCAATACCTTCATCATTGGATTATTCTTTGGATTGAATGTGGTGATTTATGCATACACTTTTTTGTGGTTTGATTTGATTTCAGGTTTTTGTAATGGCACCTAAGAAACGTGCAAGAAAATAAATTGCCTTTAGTTCTAAACCTCCAAATCCCAATTTCGAAACCAATGGTAACAAATCAAACTTAACCCATATTCTTCAAAAGTGTTTTGATATCCCAAAATATGCCAATGGCATTGAACGTTTTAAAATCTTTCAAAGTTACAAAATTCGACGTGAGCGCATTGTTTCTATCCCTTTTTATCTTCCGAAAGATTTCAATTCAAATATCTTGAGCTTATGCAAGAATGAAAGTTTATGCAATTTTTTGGTTTACTTGGGATTTTATGCCGCAACATTGTTTTGGGTTTTTATTCAAATGCCTGATGTATTTATAACCGAGAGAAAATAGAAGTTGTGGTGGTTCAATCATACCTTATGAGAAAAGAATTTCAAATTGATTCAACAACTTTAGCTAATGTTTTTTGGGTTTGAGGATAATGGGATTGATGATGAGGATTCCTTGGGACATGTCCTTGGTGGTTCCATGATCGTTATTGACGCTCAAGATCGCATCCTTGACCTCATGATCACTTGGTGGTTTCGCCCATCCGGTGGAAAGTTCTCAATGATCCGTCAAGTCGATGATTTTTGGATCTGATGCTTTCATGAGGGTAAGCGTCTGAACCCATCTCAAATCATGTTTGCAAAAATTATCTATATTGTGCAACATCGCCACACCACCATTGTTTCATCCTTCACTTATGACACCACCCTTGTTTCATCCTTCACTTATGGCACCACCCTAAGCTACTTATTCCACAAGTTGGAGATCGATTGCTCACATGATCTTGCCGAGCCTCTCTCCGAGAATATCGACGAGCGTTCTCTCCATTGTTGTAAGTTCACTTATTACAATAGAGAGTGAATTCAGATTGCCGATCTTCTGCAAGACGCTCAACCCGCTCTGGTGGTTCCTTAAGCTCCGGCGGCTCAACCTAATCTTGACGCTCTCATGGCCTATCTCAACGAGCACTTCACTTCCTTGGGCACAAATATTTCTTCGTTGGATACAACCATGACATCCGGGTTTGTTGTGATCGACACTCATTTCACATCCTTGGAGGAGAGAGTTCTTGCCATTGAAAATCGTCAAGCTTCTATGGATATTTCTCTTACGGCTTTTCATGGCAGATGGCGTCAATCTCATGGAATACATGCTCATGATGAAGATGAAGAGGATGAAGACGATGAAGATGATTCTTAGACATCTTGCATTGCATCTTATATCATTTTAGGATTTGTTTTATGCACCTATGTTATTTGCTTATGAACCTATGCTTTGATTTAAGTTTATTTTAGGGTTTAAGTTGGATTTCTTTGAATTATGTTTCTTTGAACTATTCTTTGAATTTTAATGAATATCTATGTTGTTTTCTTTAATGCTTGGAGTATGCTTTATTGTTTATATCTATTGCTTTAATTTTATATCCTATTGCTTTTGATCTAACAAAAAGGGGGAGAAGTAAAGAGTTAAATTTGAGTTAATTTTTTTCCAAAAAGTCAAAAGCTTTTTAATCTTAAATTAAGCGGGAGTATTTTTCAAAACTACTTAAAAATTTACTTTGGTTTTTTTATATCAAAAATGGGGAGATTATAAAACCTATATTCGATTTTGATATAACAAATAGTTTAAGGACCAAATTGCAAAAGTAAATAAATTTTTAAATACTCAAAAGTCTCACAAAAATGACAAGGATTTGAACCAAAATAGTTTCTAAGTCAAAAACCTTAAACCCAAAATATTTTCCAAGTGTCTTAAAGCTAAATTCTTCAAATACGTCCAGGTTTATCGATACGCCTTAGGCATTTTGATACGATTTTTCACTACTGGAATTATTAATCATCAAAACGTACTGATATGGTTGTGCCCGTATCGATATGACATTCATCTAGGTTTAAATATTTGCTTTATTGTACCAATACAGACTTCACCGTATCGATACGGTACTTCAAATTTTTTAAATCTTTTCATTAAATGAAGTTACCGTTGCCCTTATCAGTTATTGGAATCAACAACTTCAAAAAATGGTTTAGCCGTACCAATACGTCCCCTAGGCGTATCGATGCATTATTTCACCTCAGATTCCAGTGAGCAAAATCCGTGCCGATATGGCTATACCGTATCGATACACCCCTAATTTTATACTGAGTCCGTTTTGATACGCCTCTACTTTTATATACACATTGGCTCTTTCTTCTTTTGAAAGGTATCGATACGGGTCTTCGTGTACCGATACGGTTGGTCACCTAACAACATTTATTGCGGGAAAAAGAGTCCCCAACGGCTCTATTGATGACCTCAACCACCAAAAAGGTTAGAAATCAATGAAGGGGTATATATTCAAGCTTCCAAAGCTGTTGCAACAACTATTGAACATCAATTGAACAAGTCCAAAGAATTCAAGCAAAATCCAACCACTTTTGAGCTTTTAGAGTCAAACCCTTGTACCCAACTTATGTAATCTTCACTGTAATTCTTTATTTCAAGTTTAGGGAGTGTACATTTGTATTTGGGCAAATCATCTACCTATTGAGAGGTTAAATTTTCATTTGCCACAACTTATTGTAAAAGAGTGATCTTGATCAAGCTTTGGGTAGAAAGCTTGATCGATTTGTAACGATTTCCTCCTAAGTCTAGAAAAGGGGACGAATTCCTTAGTGAATTATTTGAAATCCCGAGTGGGAAGGTGAGGTAGTGGATGTAGAGCTTGTTAGAAGCTTGAACCACTCTAAAATCCTTGTGTCTCATTTTTGTTATTTCTTTTTCTTCCCTACAATTTCTTAATTGCCAATTCATCCCCCTCTTGGCCATTTTCCATCGATTGATCATCTTAACACTTTCTTCATGATCTCATTAGTAAGAAGAGAACCCATAAGAGCATCGAGCTTCAAGGTTTTGAGGTCTTTGGCCTCGATGATTGCGGTCCTCTTTTTATCTTATGACTCGAGAAGGGAGTAGATGAGCTTCTGAACAAGATTGTCTTCGGGGATAATTTCTTTGAAGCCTTTGAGACCGTTGGCGATGACGGAGAAACGATCGAACATCTTGGTGGCACTCTCATCGAGCTCCATCTTGATGTTCTCGTAACTCAAGTTGAGGAGTCCAATCTTGGTCTCCTTTACATCGTTGGTGCCTTTATAGGTGGTCTCGAGCTTGTCCCACACCTCCTTTACACTTGTACATGAAGACATCTTCGAGTACTCATCCGGTCCAAGTGTACAAAAGAGCGTGTGCAAGGCCTTTTCATTTACTTGCAACTTATTTCTTTCTTCATCAGTCATTTCTTGCTTGGTTTTGGGAACTTGCCTATCTCTTTCTTGCTCATTGGAATAGATGGTCCGTCTTCTATTACATCCCAAATGAGGTAATCATTGGATTTGATAAATAGTCTCTTCCGATTCTTCTAATATGGATAGTTGTATCTATTGAAGAATGGTGGTTTGGTGGTCGATTGTGACTCGTACAAGTTTTAGCCAGAAGTAGACGCCATGACTTGAATGTCGATTGATTGAGTTGCCTCTAGGACGTCTCAAGTGGATGTTAATCCCTCAAATGAGTTAGGCTTTGATACCAATTGTTGGGATGATCAATCGACGACTAAAGGCCAAAAGGGGGTGAATTGGCAAATAAAAATTTGAAGGGAAGCAAAGCAAAAAGATAAAAATGATGGACAAGTGATTTATTGTGGTTCAAGCTCTACATCCACTACCTTAGCTTTCCACTAAGGATTTCAACACAACTCACTAAGAATTATTCTCTTTTTCTAGGCTAAGGAGGCAACCGTTACAATCGATCAAAGCTTGATAAAGGTTCACTCTTTTACAAGAAGTGGATAGCAAACTAAAAATTCCTCTCAATGGTGATATGTTTGCCCAAATACAAATTCACACAAATCCCAAACTTGAAACAAAGGATTACAATTTAGAATACACAAGTTAGGTACAAGATATGACTCTAAAAGATCAAAGGGTTGGATTTTTACTTGAATGCTTGATAGTTGTTCAATGGATATTCAAAAATTGTTGTTGCAGCTTTATACCCTCTCATTGAATTTTAACCGTTTGGGTGGTTGAGGTCATCAATAGAGCCATTGGAGATCATTTTTCCCGCAATAAATGTTGTTTGGTAACCAACTGTATCGGTACACGAAAAGCCGTATCGGTACCTGTCAAAAGAACAAAGAACCATTATGGAGAGGCGTATCGATACGCTTTAGAGCATATCAAAACGAATATAGTATAAAATTAGGGGCGTATCGATATGGTATAGCCATATCAATACGATTTTAGCTCACTGGAATCTGAGGAAAAAGTCTAGTGAAAAATGCGTCGTACTGTAGTAACCCATTTTAGTCTGGGCCTTTGAACCCAAATATATTACAACTCATTATATTATACATCCAATATCCATTACCCGACCCATTACAAAAAAAAACCCTAACCAATCTAACCTTAATTGAAAACCCTAGCCATCAACCCTCTATGCTTTAGCCGCCGCCGCCTCCATCCGACAATCAGCCACCTCCGTTGCTACCAAGCTACCGCCGCCTTCATCAGCTGCCATCACCACCGAAGTCGCCGCTATCCGAGCCGTGCGCCGTCGCTAGTTCCTGCCGACGTAGCGAAACCAAATCAAATATTGATTAAACAAAAACAAACCCTTAAAAATCAAAGCCCCATATGTTTATCTCCTCTGCCACCACCGCCTCATTACACTGCCACCACCGCCCAAACTCGAACCCACCACTCTCCATCTGTCCCTTGCTTTCCAGGTCACCCCAAAACCAAAACCCCATAAAAGAGGGCTCGGTTTGCAAACAGAAAAAAAGATTTAAATCAAAAAACAAAAAATAGATTAGAGATCAGATAGAGATTTAGAGACCGAAATTGAACAAAATAAAGAGGGGCAAAAAATCGAAGCAAGAACAATCTGAAAAGGTAAAAAAATATTTATAAAACCTTTCGGTTTACCTTAGATCTAAGAAAATAAAAAAGGATTTAGGAAAAACAAACCTCAGATCAATGTTCAGAACCTAAAATCGGACCAAACCCATCCCTTGCATGTATCCCGACCGCCGTTCGCGGTGGTTCTCCGTCGCCGGTGAACGGCGGCTCACGGCGGGCGCTGGGCAGCAGTCGGACCTTGGTCGAAGGGGGGGAAGAGAGCTTCAGATTTTTTGTTATAACAAGTGTTAAAGTGATTTTTTTGGGAGCCAAAGTCTACATAAGGGCGTTTCAAAACGACGCCGTTTTGAGTGTATACAACCCGCGTTCGGACTCGACCCGGAGGTGGAGATTCGCGTGCTTTTAATGGAAAAGGGAAAATCACATATTTGGTCCCTCAGTTGTTGTATCCTTACGTTTTTGCACTTTATTTCTTGTTTTATTCAATTTTAGTCACTATTTTTATTAATTTTGCACCTTAATCTCTGATTGGTTTCATTTCAGTCACTATTTTTAGTTTTATTATTAATATATCTATTAGTACTAGTACTACTACTACTACTACTACTGCTACTGCTACTGCTACTGCTACTACTACTACTACTATTATTTATACAATAACGTGTTATATATATATATAAATACGACATTCATTTTCTTCAAATTTTATAAATTTAAATGATTTTTTTATTAGGGATTATCGTGAAAAACGTACCCCGAGCGTAGGAGTGCCGCTTTCTATTAATTTCTATTACAAAACATTATTTTTAATTATAATATTAAATCATAAATTTCAAAATGATTTTCCTTTGTTCGATACTTTAACAGGAATTATGCCCTGGGCGTTGGTGTGTAAAATTTCGTTATATAAATAAATATTCTTCCAAATATTTTAAGGGATCACAATTTTAAATTAAGATTCAAATTCTTAATTTCCGTCATTAAAACAATTTGTAATCGACTAGGTACCAATTTTGGGCGTTGTGGGGGTGCTCACCCTTCCCCATACATAACCGACTCCCGAACCTATTTTTCTGGTTTTTGCATACCAAAACTCGTTGTTTTAATAAAAATGACAAAAAAAAGTTTTATTAAAATAACTGGGTTTTCAGGTGATTCAATCTCACCTAAAAAAAATAAATGAAAAAGATTGGTGGCAACTCCCCGTTGTTATAGCTTGGAGACTTTGCTGGGGACTTTTTTTTAGAGAGTCAAGCCACGATTCGGTTACCTTTTGTCTTAATGAGTAGAAAATATTAATTCGGTTTAATTTAATTTTGTGATCCCTGCTTTTTCTTTCTTTCTGAAATTTTTTTAAATTTTTATAAAATATGTCTTCTAAGTTTTCATATCATGAGCTCTGAACCCGAGCTCCGTCCCTTTTAAGTGGGAGTGAGAAACCACGCCTTCGTGAGGTACCCCCTCCGTGTAGGATGGTTAATCACTTCCGGGATATGCTCCCTTTGTCTTCGTGAGATTTCATCTCCGTGCAGACCTAGGGAAATGTATCCCCCTGAGTTGTGCTTACTAGCCTTAGCAGGATAGTGAGTACCACTCGGGTACCTTTGTTAGAACCCAATCACATGTAATGAACCGTAGAAACCCACCTTATCTAGAGCCATGCCGAACCTCTGCATGTTTAGGGAGTCACCCGATAGGTGCATTATAGGGAGAGATGGGGGGTTTTAATGCCTTTTAATTACATTCTTTAACTTCAGTTTTATTTATTTATTTATTTATTTATTTATTTCCTTTTCGCAGTATAATATGCTAGATACCATGCCTATATTTGTGCAAGACAAACATGCGGGTAAATATCATGATGGGGTAGGATTTTGTTTTTCTAAAAGCATGTGGGGTAGAAAAGCATTTTCTAGGACTATTTTAATTTAGCTTTTGTCTATTCTCTCGATATTATTCATTTATTTTGAGACTAACATGTTTCCTTTGTCTTTGTTTTCTCGTTCTTGCATTGCATTTTTATATTCTGTTTAATCAAAAGGTGTTGAGTCAAGTTTAGCCGTTATAAAGGATTAGCTATGGAGAACCAATTTTTTGATAAGGTGGAAGGGAACCTAGGCGTACGGATGTGGTCAGAAGAAACTCAGCACCAGAAAGGGGACAGTCTGTTAGAAGGTGAAAAGTCAGAGCTCGAGAATTCCACTAGCATTAGATCGACTCAGAACCAACTACAAGAGTTAAAAGAAATCTGGAGCCAGTGGGATAAAGAAAATAAACAGTTGTTCTATGCCAATTACGGTGATTTGCCTTATTTTCTAAATGTCAGTATCGACAAAGCTTTGTTTTGAGCCCTTGCCCAGTTCTGGAATCCTGCCTACAGTTGTTTTACCCTGGGAGACGTTGATATGGTACCAACCATTGAAGAATACACTACCTTGATCCATTGCCAAAATTCCGAGTTGATAAAGCTTATTCAAGTCTCCTAATTCTCCAGCATTTCAGAAAAACTGCTCAAGATGACTGGCATGGACGAACAGTGGGCAAAAGTTAAGATTAAGGTAAAAGGGAAACTAGGTGTATCACCTGGAGATTCATACTAGACCTGATCCAAGTCGAGTCCAAGCGAGAAAAACAGGTCAAAATGTTTGCCTTGGCCATTTACGGTTTGGTTATCTTTCCCAAATCATTGGGGTACATCGATGATGTTGTGGTGGAACTGTTTGATCACCTTGATAAAGGAGTTACCCCTATTCTAGCCATCCTAGCTGAAACTTTCATGTCTCTCAGTGCCTGTAAAAGAAGTGGTGATGGGAGGTTCATCAGTTGTGCTCAGCTTCTGTTAATCTGGTTTCATAGTCATTTCTGGAAGCTAGAGAAAATCTCATATTGGGCATGCTTAGAAAGTTACTCACCACTTCAGGATCTCGTGTTCACACAAAGGTAGGAGAACATCTCTTATGACAACTGGAAGGCCATTTTTCGAAACCTCCAAGAAAAAGATATCGTCTGGAAAGCACGCTGGTTCTTCCCAGACAATATCATATACAAGTGTGGAGACTATGACTGGGTCCATCTAATTGGGATATGGGGTGCAACCGGATATGCTCCGTTACTAGTATCAGACAATACAGATCAAGACAATTCATCCCGACGACAAGGGGGCTTGCTACTTGTGAATTTCCATACAAGGGTAAGGACTACAAGAAAAATGTTTCCATGATCACTAAGGCATGGAAGCATCCTTGCAGGATGGAACCGTTCGATGAAAAACCTAGAGTTACACCGGAGTATCAACGATGGAGAAGCATGAGAATCAAAGACGATGTCCCTCTACCGAATCTAGAAAATAATGTACTAGTGGAGGAACATTTACAAGTGGATCCCTCAAAGATGGAAATCGCAAAACACGATTTTGAGAGAAAGTACTTTGTGATGGAAAGTCAGTTATCGAGGTTAGAAAATGAAAGGAACCAGTTGAAGTTCGGCATGTAGTCTCAGGAACAAGAGATTGAAAGTCTGAGAAAAGGGAAAAGCAAAGACGAGGAAGATTTGAGTGGTCTACAAAACGATTACAAGAAATTATGTGCATCAGCAAGATACGAGAAGACAACTGCCGAATGGAAGCTTGAGATTCGAGAAGAAAAGAATAGAGCATATCTCTGGGAAAGAAGATTTAAAGATGCCTAGGCACATCAAAAAGCCATTGAAGAAGAATTGTCCAAAAGTAGAGCTGAGAATATAAATCTGAGAAGACAAATCATATAACTAGAAGATTCCCTATAGAGGCACCGTAGCTGAGACTCTGCAGTTGAATTAAAAGCAAGTAGAAAGGAGAATGAGACTTTGAAAAAACAAGTTGAAGAATTAGAAATATCTCTGCAGACCTGTCAGTGGCTAATTAAAAATTTAGAAGAAATCCAATGGTGGAATGATCAGCGTTGGCAGGCAAAATTAGAGCAATCTCAGGACCAAGTCTGGGATAGAGACCGCATTATGTCTAAAGCTCTTGTCCAGGTATGAGAGGTCGCTGAACACTTGCAGACCTTAGCCATTCAAGCCGACGTTTTGAGCCTGTAAATTGAGTCAGAATCCAACAGGGGCAAGAAGTTGGCATGGCTCCTCAAGAAGATTAAGATCCTAGGTGTTAAGGCTAAGCAGTATATGTGAAGTAGGCCCACCTTATGTAAAGAAACTTGTTCTGATGCGAGTTTCCTTTTGAAAGTTGTACTGAAATCAACACCTTTTGTGTAAAATATGTTGTCGTACTAATATAATATGTGTTTTGCATGTACACCGCATCTTCTCATTTGCATTCGCGTCATACTACATCATACTGCATCATTTTAGTAAGATTCTCAAGGAATTATTATCGCAGTAAATTTTGGGGCATACAAAACCACATATTCGACACTCTTACTTCACCAGAAGCAAAGCTAGAGACATGGAAGAAAGATTGGAAAAAGTTGAACAAGCATACGAGGACTTTAGGAAGGATATTGAAAGCAAGCTAGAAAAAACACAACAAGAAACCCGTGACCATATTTCACAATCGCAAGAAGATCTATTTGCTAGAATACCCGCAATGCTAACCGGGAAAGGTTCTGAAAAGAAGAAAGGGGTTTTTATAGATCCCAGTTCACTGATAGAAGACTCGGGGCATCCTCTTAGCAAGGTCCATTTTTCAATAGAGACTCCATTGGCAAAACAGTCAGTCGTTCAGGCCGAGTCTTCCTTGCAAGGGGGAATGACAGTTCATGATGACCCTAGAGAGTATGTTGTTCTAGATTTCAATGAGATCGAAAAACTAAAAGTCGAACTAACCAAACAGCTCGAGGATCGATATAAACAATTGGAAAAAAAGTTTAAGGCTATGGAAAGCATAGATCAGTTTCCAGAGATGGAAGCAAGAGAGTTAAGCCTGGTTCCCGATTTGGTGCTTCTCCTAAAGTTCAAGATGCCTAATTTTGAAAAGTATAATGAGACCACTTGCCCTAAAGCTTACCTCACAATGTTTGTTAGGAGGATGACGAGGTTCATTGACAATGACACCCTCTTAATTCACTATTTTCAGGATAGCCTGACGGGGTCTACTGCAAAATGGTACAACCAATTAAGTCGTGCCAAACTCAATTCTTGGAAGGACTTGGCTCAGGCACTTGCAAGACAATACAACAATGTTATTGATATAACACCTAACCAGGTGACGTTACAAAACATGGAGAAGAGACCTAATGACGTTACAACCTCGAATACCCAAAATTCCTCGAAACAAAGATCAAATTAGAAAATAAAAGTAGAAGATATGGAATTTACTCATATCCTGATATTTTATGGTGAATTATACAATAATTTGTACAATGCACATGTGGTATTTCCATTCTACACAAAGCCAATACAACCCCTTTACCCGAAATGGTACGACACCAATGCTCAATGTGACTACCACGTTGGAGTTGTAGGTCATTCCATCGAGAATTGCATCGCTTTTAAAAAACTTATTGAAAATTTCATAAAGATGGGGGCCGTAAGGTTCGATGACTCTGCAGGGTCGAGTACGGCTTGGAATCCATTGCCTAATCACGCTGAGTCAAGCATAAATACAATTTTTGGCAATGGAAACAGAAAAATCAAAACCAGTGTCGAAGGAGTGAAGTCTCCATTAAGGTGGGTTTGGGAAAAGATAGTCGAAATGGGATTGGTACAACCAATCTCGGGAGACCTGAAATAAGCCTTCATTAACTACTGCCCATACCATGGCGAGAGAAATCATTATATCCAAGACTGTTCAGAGTTCAAGGCCCTCGTTTAGAAATTGATTGACAACAAAGAATTAGAGTTTTTTGAAGAAAGAATGATAGAGGAGGCAGATGTCTGTGCCTCAGAACCAGGAGCCCCTAAGAATAATTATGGGTGCAATTTCCCGGTCATCGTTATTTCAAGACCAAGGAAATTCGAAGGAGGTGAGAGATCGGAATCAAGGGTCACAATTCAAAAACTAGGGTATTTTCCTTATAATAATAATAGAGTACCATGGAAATATGATTGCAAGGTAACAATTCAAGAAGAGGAGGCCCCAAAGACTGTTTCAAAAGAGGTGAATGACGCTGGTTTCTTTACTAGGAGCGAGATGCGATATGTTCCCAAAGAAACAGAAGATCCAAAAGAAAAAGCCTTGATAATCGAACCCGAGAAGGAACAATATGTTGAACATGAATTACCAATCAATGATCCAGTTAAAGAGGAAGAGATGAAAGAATTCTTGAAATTCTTGAAACACAGTGAGTACAGTGTCGTTGAACACCTTTGTAAAATGTCTGCCAGTAGATCAATATTATCTCTACTACTAAGCTCAGAAGCGCAACGGAATGTGCTGTTGAAAGTGTTGAACGAAGCCTTTGTTCCTAACGACATTTCGGTGAACAAATTGGACAGGTTGGCGAACAATCTGAATGCTGATAACTTTATCTATTTCAATGATGATGAGATACCTTCAGGAGGTATGGGATCCAATAAAGCTCTGCACATTACTACTCACTGCAAAGGCTATACGTTGCCAGGGGTCCTAATCGATAATGGATCTGCTTTAAATGTCCTCCTATTGGCCACTTTGAACAGGCTTCCAATAGACAGTTCTCATATGAAGGCTTGTAGCACTCTAGTTCGAGCTGATGACGGTATCGAAAGACAAGTGATGGGAAAAATTGAAGTGCCGTTACTAGTAGGCCCAAGCACATAGGATGTGGACTTCCTGGTAATGGATATCAAACCCACATATAATTGTCTATTAGGAAGACCCTGGATCCATTCGGCTGGGGCAATTCCATCCTCAGTCCACCAGAAACTAAAGTTTATTTTTGACTGACGGCTAGTCATAGTGAATATCGAAGAAGACATCATAGCTTCTATCATTAGTGACGCTTCTTATATAGAGACTGATGAGAAGGTCGTAGAGTGCTCATTCTGATCATTTAAGTTTGTCAATGCAACCTTCATAGCCGAAAGGAGTCAGATTCCCAATCCAAGACTGTCTAGGTCCACAAATTCGAAAATCAAACTAACGATGGGAAGAAGAGCCAGGCTCGACCGAGGATTGGGGAAATATCTGCAAGATAGGGTCAATACACCGGTCATAATCAATAAACAGAACTATTTTGGCCTCGGATATAAGCCAAATGCCAAGTGGAAAAGGAGTGAGATTGTGAAGAAGCAAGAAAAGAGGAAAGCCCGTCTGAAAGGAGAAGAGGTCAGCTGGCAACCTATGGCTTTTCCTCGCCTTTCTGAAACTTTTGTGTCAGGAGGACTTATCCACCCCAAACAGGTTAAGATAGGTGAAGAAGCTGAGCTGGGAAAAATGTTAGAAGCTTTGGATATTAATGCAGTGACTGAAGGAGAGAATAAAGGGATATACCTAAGGGGAATCCGTCCTTACACCCCTGAAACTGTTCTGAACAATTGGACTATTGAAGAACTCCCTGTAGTTTTTAGGAGTGTTTCAGAGTAATATCCAGAACACACTTGTTGCTCTGGCCTAAGAGCAATAAAGGTCTTTTTGTAAATGGCATATGCTTACTGTCCTCATGTCAATAAAATAATACATTTTGTGTGTATTATTTAGCCAACATCTTTATTCATTTTCCTCTGTCATCCATATGCATAAACTATTGTCCATTTTTTTGCATTTTTTTTTCTAAATTTAGTTCATTTGTTCAAGTGCACACCATTATTTCATGTCAGGTCCCCCGGTATCAATGTATCGAGCGACACCGAAACTGATCCGAACCATATTTTTGAGTGAGACGTGTGTCTAGATGGAGCCCTGGACTTTGAAGAGGATCAAGATTGTGATCTATCTCCCGATCTATTGAGAATAGTTGAACAAGAGGATAAACAAATTTTGCCTCACAAAGAGCCAGTATAGATAGTGAAATTGGGAAATGAAAGTGAGAAGAAAGAAGTGAAGATTGGGACATGCATTACTGCGAAAACACGTAGTGATCTCGTCAAGCTGCTCTTAGAATTCAGAGATGTCTTCGCATGGTCCTACCGGGACATGCCTGGGTTGAACACGGATGTGGTCGTACATAAACTACCTATAAAGAAAGGTTGTAAACCGGTCCAACAGAAACTTTAGAGAATGAGGCGTGATGTACTCCTAAAATAAAAGAATAGGTAAAGAAACAATATGATGCAGGGTTTCTCCGGGAAGTCAAGTATTCGGAGTGGGTGGCTAACATAGTTCTTGTTCCGAAGAAGGACATCAATGTCCGTATGTGTGTTGATTATCGGGACCTAAACAAAGCCAGCCCGAAAGATACCTTCCCACTTCCTCACATTGACATCTTGGTCGACAATACACCAAAACATTCATTGTTCTCCTTTATGGATGGTTTTTCAGGTTATAATCAGATAAAGATGTGCCATGATGATATGGAGAAGACTATATTTGTGACTCTATGGGGAACTTTTTGTTACAAGGTGATGCCTTTTGGACTTAAAAATGCAGGGGCAACATATCAACGAGCCATAGTCCCTTTGTTCCATGATATGATGCACAAAGAAATTGAAGTGTACGTCGATGACATGATTGCCAAGTCCCAAACGGAAGAGGAGCATATCGCGATTTTAAAGAAATTGTCTTGAGACTGAAAAAATACCAGTTAAAGTTGAATCCGGCCAAATGCACCTTTGGAGTCATGACAGGGAAGCTGCTGGGTTTCATAGTTAGTGAAAGAGGCATTGAAGTTGATCCAGATAAAGTCAAGGCCATTCAGGATCTACCGTCCCCGCACACTCAGAAAGAAGTAAGAGGCTTCTTAGGAAGGTTAAATTACATTGCTCAGTTCATTTCACAGTTAACCACAAAATGTGATCCCATTTTTCATCTTTTCAAAAAGCATAACCTAGGGGAATGGAATGATGAATGTCAAGAAGCCTTTGACAAGATCAAGCACTACTTTTCGAATCCCCCAGTTTTAATGCCGCCTATCCCAAACAAGCCGTTGATTCTGTACTTAACCGTCTTTGAGAATTGCATGAGATGTGTACTCAGACTACATGACGAGTCCGAAAAAAAAAGAAAAGGCAATCTATTACCTCAGTAAGAAGTTTACAGAATGTGAAGTGAGATATTCGCTAATCAAAAAATTGTGTTGTGCCCTAGTTTGGACTACCAAGAGACTAAGGCAATACATGTTGTATCATATGGCCTGGCTAATCTCAAAATTAGACCCTTTTAAATACTTGATGGAGTCGACTGCACTGACAGAAAGGATGGCAAGATGGCAAATTTTATTATCTGAGTTCGATTTGGTTTATGTAAGCCAAAAAGCCGTGAAAGGGGGTACAGTAGCCGACTTTCTAGCTAATCGAGCCCTAGAGAATTATGAACCACTAAACTTTGATTTCCCAAATGAAGATCTGAAGTGCATTACGACTGTGGAAGAAGATATCCCAGAAGTTAAATGTTGGAGACTGAACTTTGATGGCACCTCAAATGCCGGGGGCAAAGAAATCGGGGCAGTATTAGTCTCGCTAGACGGTGATCACTACCCTTTTGCCAGCAAGCTTGATTTTGATTGCACAAATAACATAGCAGAATATGAAGCATGTGTCACGGGGATTCGAGCTACTCTTGAGCGTAAAATTAAGTCTTTGAAGGTATACGGGGATTCTATGCTCGTAATCTATTAACTCCGAGGAGAATGAGGGACCAGAGATTCCAAATTGATGAATTATTGAAATCTTGTTCTAGATCTAATCAAAGAATTCTACGAGATTACCTTCCACTATCTTCCGCGAGAAGACAATCAAATGGCGGACGCCTTGGCTACCTTGTCTTCGTTGATAAGAGTCAACAAGCAATCTGATTTGAAGCCTATAAAAATGAGTATATACAGTCTCCGACCTATTTCTATAGCATCGAGAAAGGTGAAAAAATGTACATCCTTGGTTTCATGACATTTTGAGGTACCTAAAAACTCGTGAGTACCTAGAGCAGGCTACTGAGAATGAAAAGAGGACATTGCGAAGGCTAGCAAGTGAGTATGTCCTGGATGGGGAGATCCTGTACAAAAGAAGGAAATATCAAGTGCTATTGCAATCTGTAGATGCTGTCGAGGCCAAAGAGATTCTTGAAGAAGTTCATGAAGGCGTATGCGGAACACACGCCAATAGATTTACAATGGCTAGGCAGATTATGAGGTTTGGCTATTATTGGTCAACTTTGGAAGAAGATTGCATCAGCTACGCCAGGAAATGCCATAAGTGTCAAATTTATGCCGACAAAATTCATGTTCCTCCATCTCCACTACATGTCATGAACTCCCTTTGGCCATTTTCTATGTGGGGCATGGATGTCATCGAGCCTATATCCCCGAAGGCTTCCAATGGGAACCGATTTATCTTCGTGGTTATTGATTACTTCACCAAGTGGGTGGAAGCAACCACTTATGCCAATATCACCAAATCGACAGAATGCAGATTCCTGAAGAAAGAAATCATATGTCAATACGGGATACCAGAAAGTATCATATCGAAAATGTATTGAACTTGAATAATAAAACCATAGAAGAAGTATGCAAATAGTTCAAGATATGACATCACAATTCCTCACCATACCGCCCACAGATGAACAAAGCAGTGGAAGCAACCAACAAGAATATCAAGAAGATTGTTGGAAAAATGGTGGAAACTTATAAAGACTGGCATGAGAAGCTACCGTTCGCTCTATATGCCTATCGTACATCAGTCAGGACCTCTACTGGGGCAACCCCTTTTTCCTTAGTTTATGGGATGGAGGCGGTACTACCCATCGAGGTTGAGATTCCTTCCCTCCGAGTTTTGTCAGAGCTGAAACTAGATGAAGCAGAATGGATCTGAGCCAAATATGATCAACTCGCTTTGGTTGAAGAAAAAAGACTAAAAGCCATCCAACACGATCAAATGTACCAAAAAAGGATGATGCAAGCTTTTAATTAGAAGGTTCGCCCGAGGGAATTTCGGGAGGGAGATCTAGTGTTAAAAAGGTTCATGTCCAATCAGAGAGATTCCTGAGGGAAATGGACACAAAACTGGGAAGACCCGTATGTTGTGAAGAAAGCCTTTTCAGGAGGACCTTTAATTTTGACTGAAATGGAAGGCAAAGATTTGCCCAGCCCTGTGAACTCAGATTCAGTCAAGAAATATTTCACCTGAAAAAAGAAGGTGACTCAAATTTTGGCAGAGAAAAGCTAAGGCTTGAAATGATCTGTTCCCTTGAGGCTCCGCGGTACGAGGATAATTTGTGCACGTTGAGATATCATCAAAGCACCTAAGGCCTCCAAGACACATGATGATTTTTGGCAAACCATTTCAGTAAAGCTCGTCAGCTAGATATCTGGGGTACCTAATTTTGTCTTTTTGCTTGATTTTCGTTCAAAGTTTGTCATCTAAATGTCATGAACTTTACTTTCAATAAATTCTCTTTTTCATCTGATCTTTGTATACACAAATATCATATGTTGACATAAGGATCAGTGAGCTAACAAATCTAAAAAGACCTTTCTACATTGCTTTTGAAATATTCCTAACAATACATGGACCAAAAGCAGTCCTATTCAAAAAAGGACACTCTCATCGATAAACAGCCCAAGAGTGAAAGAGGCACTACTCGGACAAAATGTGGGGCAAATAACTTTTGCAATCTGATCAGACCTGAAAAGAGAAAGCCCGAGGACTCAAACAGAGTTCGAGCAGACGATGATGTCGGATGCTTAAGTTAACCTCGAGACTAGAAAATTATTCTCGAATGGCATTTTGCATTAGAATCATTCATGCATTCATTAGACATATTCAAGCTACGATCATTTGACTCATGCTAATCATAACATCTCGAATATGTTCATGAAGTTTCACAGATCCTATCCCCCAGCAAGTGGTGGAACAGATTAGCACAACAATTTTATCTCCTGGAATTACAACGAAATGAGCACGACAACAACTTTATTTGCAGCAGAACAAGTACGATAACAAGTTCATCTCCCTGAAATGGCAGCGGAACAAATGCAACAAATAGATCCCGTCTCCTTGACAATGCAATGGAACTGGTCATCTATTTTACTTACCCCAAAGAAGCAGAATAAAAGAAAAATTAGGGAATGCTATGCCCTTTTAGAGGAAGAAGTCTAGGTGATCAAAGGTCGGGAAGATCGTGGTTCCCCGCCATGATGAAGCGGATTCTCTATTTCCCAGATCTTGCTCTACCATTGATGATGCAGCAGGTTATATTTTCTAGGTCTAGTTCTTCTATTGACTATGCGACTAGACCAAATATTTTCTTGGGACCTCATTTTATGATTAATAAAAAAAATCAAAGAAAAAAATGGATCTAAAAATCAAAAGAAAAAGAATGAAAAATAAAAAAATTGGCAAAAAAAGGCAAAAAAATCCAAAAAATGAACAAATCAAAAACACAAAAATTGTAAAAAATCCCCAAAAAGAAAATCAAAGTCAAAACTTCGATCATGCCACTTCGTCAGAGTTGTAGCAGATCGAACCTTATTCTCGAGATCATGCCACTTCGTCAGAGATGTTGCAGATCGAACCTTTTTCTCGAGATCATGCCACTTCGTCAAAGTTGTTGCGGATCGAACCTTTCTCTCTAGGTCGTGCCACTTCGTCAGAGTTGTAGTAGATCAAACCTTCTTCTCGAGATCCTGCCACTTCGTCAGAGTTGTTGTGGATCAAACCTTCTTATTCAGATCCTGCCTCTTCGTCGGTGTTGCGGCTGGATCAAAACTTTTTATCTTTAGACTGTGCCCCTTCGTCGGTGTTGCAGCTCGATCAAAACTTGGTCTTGCCTCTTCGTTGGTGTTGTAGCTAGACCAAATTCACTAACTCTCAATCTTGCCTCTTCGTCGGTGTCGTAGCTGGATTAACCTTACTAACTATAGACATTGCCTCTTCGTCAGTGTTGTAGCTTAGTCAAAATTTACTAACCTTTTTCTCTCCCAGTAAATGTTAGTGTCAAAAAAATCCAAAAAAAAAGAAAAAAAGAGAGAAAAAAGAAAAAGGAAAAAAAGAGAAAAGAAAAAGGAAAAAAGAAAAAGAAAAAAGAAAAAGAAAAAGAAAAAAAGAGAGAGAAAAAGAAGAATTCTTTCAGATCTTGTCTCTACGTCGGTATTACAGATGGATCAAATATCAAAACCGTCACCATTCGATCTTGTCTCTTCGTCGGTGTTGCAGTTGGATCAAACATCAGAACCTTCATTTGATCCTACCTCTTTGTCAGTGTTGCAGTTGGATCTAATATCAGAACCTGCGCCATTCGATCCTCTCTTCGTTAGTGTTACAGCTAGATCAAATGTCAGAACATTCATCATTCGATCCTGCATTTTCGTCAGTGTTGTAGCTGGATCAAGTTTTGTAGACCTTGCCTCTTCGTCAGTGTTGCAGCTAGGTCAAATTTTCTTCAGGTATTGCATCGTTGTCAGAGTCGTAGCAAGCCAAACTTATTTTGTCTCCTACAACGGATCACCCCATTTTGAAGATTTTGCCTATACGAGCGGTCGAGCAGATCAAGCGAAGTGAAAGAAGAAGAGACATGCCGAGAAGGAAGAAGCTCAACCAGACCGGATAAAATGGGTTCCTCTTTATCTTTGCTTCATTGTCGTTATACAACAATAAGCAAAGAGGGGCAACTGTAGTAACCCATTTTAGTTTGGGCCTTTGAACCCAAATATATTACAACCCATTATATTATACATCCAATATCCATAACCTGACCCATTACAAAAAAACCCTAACTAATCTAACCCTAATTAAAAACCCTAGCCATCAACCCTCTATGCTTTAGCCGTCGCCACCTCTATCCGACAATCAGCCACCGGTGTTGCTGCCAAGCCACCGCCGCCTTCATCAGCTGCCATCACCATCGAAGCCGCCGTTGTCCGAGCCGCGCGCCGCCGTCAGTTCGTGCCGGCATAGCCAAACCAAATCAAATCTTGATTAAACAAAAATAAACCCTTAAAAATTAAAGCCCCAAGTGTTTATCTCCTCTGCCACCACCGCCCAAACTCGAACCCACCACTCTCTATCTGTCCCTTGCATTCCAAGTCACCCCAAAACTGAAACCCTATAAAAGAGGGCTCAGTTTGCAAACAGAAAAAGGAGGATTCGAATCAAAAAATGAAAAATAGATTAGAGATCAGAGAGAGATTTAGAGACCGAAATTGAACAAAATAAAGAGGGGCAAAAAATCGAAGCAAGGACAATCTTAAAAAGGTAAAAGAATATTTATAAAACCTTTCGGGTTACCTTAGATCTAAGAAAATAAAGAAGGATTTAGGAAAAACAAACCTCAGATTAGTGTTTAGGACCCGAAAGGAACCGTTCGCAGTGATTCTCCACCGCAGGCAAACGGTGGCTCATGACGGGTGCTGGCAGCAGTCGGACCTTGGCCGAAAGGGGGGAAGAGAGCTTCAAACTTTTTGTTATAACAAGTGTTAAAGTGATTTTTTTGGGAGCCAAAGTCTATATAAGGGCGTTTCAAAACGACGCCGTTTTGAGTGTATACAACCCGCGTTCGGACCCGACCTAGAGGGGGAGATCCGCGCGCTTTTAATAGAAAGGGAAAATCACAGATCCGGTCCCTCAGTTGTTGTAACCTTACGTTTTTGCACTTTATTTCTTATTTTATTCAATTTTAGTCACTATTTTTTTATTAATTTTGCACCTTAATCTCTAATTTGTTTCATTTCAGTCACTGTTTTTAGTTTTATTATTATTATTATTATTACTATTATTATTATTACTATTATTATTATTTATACAATGTGTTATATATATAAGTACGACATTCATTTTCTTTGAATTTTATAAATTTAAATGATTTTTTATTAGGGATTATCGTGAAAATCGTACACCAAGCATAGGGGTGCCGCTTTCCGTTAATTTCTATTGCGAAACGTTATTTTTAATTATAATATTAAATCATAAATTTCAAAATGATTTTCCTTGTTCGATACTTTAACAAGAATTATGCCCTGGGCGTTGGGGTGTAAAATTCCTTTATATAAATAAATATTCTTTTAAATATTTTAAGGGATCACAATTTTGAATTAAGATTCGAATTCTTAATTTCCGTCATTAAAACAATTTGTAATCGACTAGGTACCAATTTTGGGCATTGTGGGGTGCTCACCCTTCCCCACACGTAATCGACTCCCGAACCTATTTCTCTGGTTTTCGCAGACCAAAACTCATTGTTTTAATAAAAATGATAAAAACAAGTTTTATTAAAATAACCGAGTTTTTAGGTGATCCAATCTCACCTAAATAAAAAATAAATAAAAAAGATTGGTGGCGACTCCCCGTTGTTACAAGTACGCTATACGAGTTAACCAATTTTCAAAGTTTGGTGATTTCAATAACTTACAAGGCAACAGTAACAAAACTAAATGCAAAGATTTGAAAATCTCAACACCCCGTATCGATATCGATACGGTGAAGGTAGTATCGATACTCGTAACCAAGAACACAAATTCAGATGAAGCCTGTATCGATACGAGAACAACCGTATCGGTACATTTTTATGATTAAAATTTCAGTAGCAGAAACTCGTATCGAAACGCTAAGGAGCGTATCGATACGCCTAGGCGTAATTGGTTAATTTGTGTATGAAACACTTAGAAATTTTTGGGGTTTTAAGTTTTTGACTTAGAAACAATTTTAGGTTCAAACCCTTGTCATTTTTGTGAGACTTTGAGTACTTAAAAATTTATTTACTTTTACAATTTAGTCCTTAAACTATTTGTTATATCAAAATCATTATAGGTTTTACAAAGCTTATAAAGAATGCAAATACATGAAATACTTCTGTATCCCAAAAATCGATATATTACCAAAATTCTTCCTACTTCCCTACAAAACCCATTTCTCAAACTAAGATCACACAAGTAGAGGCATATAGAGAGTGGGAAAGGAGGCCCCTCCCAAAATTGTGGTCCGGCACTTTAGGTTTATATTAGTTTAAATTTAAGTTAAATTAGGTCTTTCTCCTTCTAATTTTGAGATTAAATACTTAATGAGTCTATTATTTTAAACATAGACAATTGGCTCCTCCTAATATTTGATCTTAGTTTTTTTCTTGTCTAGAAGTATTACATCTCTAAAATAAGTATTTATATATTAAATAAATAACTATTCACTTATTAAATAAATTTGATTACTAAATAATCTAAACCACTTAAATTACATTAAAGTCAAACTTAATTACCAATAAGAATGGGTTCGATGCATAATATATATTATGGCTTAAAAGAAAAGGAATTGAGAGCAACATACATGCTTAATAATAATGGCAGGAAAGCAGTTGATCAGGTGATCAGTTTACCTCTTCAAAACAAGCCTTGAAAATACATAAATCTTGTACCAGCTACTGCTAAAATTATTTGATCAATTTGGTTCCACCTGGTCTAGCTAAAACCCAAATATATTGTTGAAAAGAAGTAGTTGATGTGAACTTAAAGAGAGCAAACTCAGCCACATGTTCTCACTTTTCTCACAGCATATATATCTGATATTCTATAAATGCAAACCTACACAGAGAGAGACATATAAATATATATAATCCGTTTACACAGTGTAAGAGTTTTTAGGTTTTACACTTTTTTGATCGTTGGATGAGTGAAATGAATGGTTGGGATTAACTGTAGGTTATGTGAAGGTTATCACTTAGAAAAATTAAGGAGTTAATCTCAACCATCCATTTCACCCATTCAACGATCCAATTTTTTTGTAAAACTTAAAAACTTTTACACTGTGTAAGTGGATCCTAATCCTATATATGAGATAGATCCTCTTACACTATGTAAAACTTGAAAGTTTTATACATTTTTTGGACCGTTGGATGAAGGTAGATGGGTGATTGAGATTAATGGTAAGAAATTTGAAGATTATCACTTGGAAAAAAAATAAAAAAATAATCTTGACCATTTATTACTCTCATCCGATGAACCAAAAAAAGTTTAAAGACAATTGAATTTTACATAGTTTAAGTGGATCATAACCCTATATATATATATATATATGGGTTATATGTACTCTCTCTATATATAATAGAACTTAAAGCATGTCCTTGACTAGTCAGCAGGGGCAAATGGTGGTGAGGGACCCCTAAAATTTTAAACAATTTTCATTTATTCTCTCAAGTTTTTAAATTAATTTAGCCCCTTCAAAATTTTAAGTTTCTCATCAAATGTTTACTTCTTTAAATATTTTTAATTAAGTCCCTTTTAGATTTTTAAAAAGTTCTCATTGAGTTTTAAAATTTTTGAAAAATTTCATTTTGACTTCTAAAACTTTCAGAATTCTTAAATTAACTCTTAAACTTGTTATACCAAAATCCGCCCCCTGATGAGATGTTGTCCTTTCAATGCCATCTTCATGTATATATTCCTTGAATTTTGTCGCCTTTTTACCATAACTCAGCATCAAAGTGATGCAAGCAATGCAGTCTTGTAATATATTTCTCAGTTGATCAAAAACTAAGCTCGTTCAGATGTAGGTTAGGGTTTAACATATTATTGGTATAAATAGTAGGGGTGAAGTATACAAATGGTCACTAAGCTATTCGAAATAAAACAAAATAGTCATTAAAGTTTTAAAAGTTACATAATTGACATACACTTTGTTTTTTGTTACAAAATGTCATTGATCCGTTAATAGCCGTTAAAAGGGACATGACAGTTAAGTAAATCTGTATAATAGCACATTTAGTTTTCCAAGTAGGTACATTCAATTAATTTAGTGCTAATTTGAAAAAAAAAACTTAATAAATTTAGCCCTACATTTAAACAACTATTATAAAAAAGTTAAAATGTTGATTTTAGTAATTTTAGAATGAACAAAAGATAAGAATTAATGAGGTTATTTTGAACACTTCTCTTAAAGCCAAATCACTTATTTTAATTTCTACATTTGAATTGGAAGACTAGTTTAAAAACATTTTTGATACGATTGTTGAAGCTATAAAAAATAAATACTTGCTCGAAATCAGTTTTATGGTAATAATAAGCATAGTCGAATCCACATAGAATGATAAGAGATTAAGTTTAATAGAAAATAAATAAAGAAAATAATTAAAAGTAAAAAATAATTTAATATATAGATGAATTTAATATAGAGATGAATTCTAATCAAAATAGATCTCGGTGTATTAATTTAATATCTAGATCATCGACTTTCTCAAATAATTCAGTTATATGTTACCAGAAAAATCATTATACAACAACAACAATAATAATAATAATAATAATAATAATAATAATAATAATAATAATAATAATAATAATAATGGCACACGATAATCACTTTCTCTGGGTGCACGTTAGCCGGTCTAATGTGCATTGAGGAATTCATCGTGTTCCAGGGGTATTTCGATCGATTTTTGCTAGGGTTTTTTTGTTGATTTCTTTGATTTTCTTTTCTCATCGCTTTTGTTGGATCTATTGGATGGCTAGCAACAAAATTGTAGATTAGGTGGTCTTTTTTGGTGCGGAGGAACACTCGCTGAAATTCTTTTTTTTTTTTTTTGTGATTCGAAAAGGGACAAAAGCTGTCCAACCGACATTATTTGTGTTTGAAGATGGATATCAAGAGTGGTAATATGCTCTGGTAGGCCAATTCATCGGGTTCGCTCCTAATTTCACTGCCATAAAGCAGATTGTAGAGACGCTATGGGGGAAGACCTCGACTGCTAAGGTCAGTCATGCGGGATCAAATTTATATGTTTTTTCCTTTATCAATGCAACTACCAGAGATTGGGTATTAGAGAGCGGACCATGACATATCTAAAACAAACCACTGATTCTACGAAAATAGGAACCGAATTTGAAAAAACTAGAATTTGATTTGGGTAGAATGCCAATTTGGGTTCACCTGCACAACATTCCATTATAGCTCTACACTAGAAAGGTCTTAGTCATATTGCTAGTGCTCTAGGATTTTCTCTCTAAATGGACTCTGTTACTGCTTCAAAGGAGCGTCTCGAATTTACCAAAGGGTGCAATGAAATTGAAGCAAGGGTGGTTTTGCCTGAATCCATTGAAGTGATACTACGAGATGGCACAACAACCACGATATATGTTAGTGTTTCTTGGGTGCCCTCATGTTTCTCTATTTGTAAGCACTTTGGTCACACGGGTAAAGTGTGCACTACAAAACAATCCACAGTCACCAAGGTTTGGAAAGTTAAAGAGGTGGCTTCGAGTTCAGCCTCTGAAGAAACAAAGGTTGAAACTGTTGAAAATGAGGCCACTAAAACTCCTCAAGAATTTGTTGGACTAAAAACTGAGCTCTCTGTGCAAATGAACGAGCAAGGTAGTGAAACTGTAGACGGCAAAGTCTCAAATCTTGTCAGTCCCATTCAGGACCCACAGTCTAAGGCTATTGAAGAATCAAGCAATGCTATCTTTCCCTCCCTTCAGGAATCTGTCAAGAAAAAAAATATGAAGGGAAAGGGCAAGGAAAGAAAAATACTAAGAGGCTCACTAATTCTGCAAATAAATCTGCGGCCCTTGCACATGCTGAAACTAAAATTTGAAAGCCACGAGCAACATCCTTAGGGGTTGCTGCCTTTATTCAGGAAATCAAAACTAAGAAAAAAGAGCATACAAATAAATCTAAGAATGGTAAGGAGATGCCTGTGGTAACGGGTGGAGGTTCTGCGAAAAATCTTCCCAATGATGTGTGCTTCTAGAATGTCAGGGGATTTAACAATCCCCTCAAACAGATTAAAATGATGAAAAGACTTACTCACTTAAAAGTGGAGGTTATATGCTTACTCGAAACTCAAATTCGACAAAACAAAGCTGATGAGATTGCAGAAAAATTTACAAAGGACTGGAATGTTGCATTCAATTATAACACAGTTGGAAGCAGACTTTGGATCTTGTGGAAAAAAGTATATGTATTTTACTTTATGACAGCATGCAAATCAAACTATCACCATAAGGGGCATGCTAAATGGAATAGATATTCAAATCACAACAGCTTATGGGTGCACTGATGGTATTGCTCGAAGGGCCTTGTGGGCTCAGCTAAATATGATAACACATACTAGTGGGTCTCTTCCATGGATAATCGGTGGAGATTTCAATATTTACTTAGATGCACAAAAGAGCTCTGATTTTGAACAAAAGGGGCCCTATATCACAACTGATATGTAGAATTTTAGGAGCTGTTTGGCAGAATTGAATCTGATCGATCACCCTTATGCGGGCTTTACTTTTACATGGACTAATAAGCAAGATAATATCTTCTTAGCCCGAAAACTTGACAGAGAACTTATAAATGATAACTGGATTACATCTGTTCCTAGTTCATTTGTGGAATTCCTTGCCGAAGGAGACTCAGACCACTACCGTACTATGGTACGGCTTACTTGAGAGGTCCCTGCCCATCAACCGAACCCTTTCAAATTCTTCAACTTTTATACCCTAAATTCAGAATATAAAGCAGTAGTTAAAAGTTCTTGGCAAGAACCTGTCCTTGGTAATCCCTTGGAAGTTTTGTTCACAAAACTCAAACGGCTAAAGCCAAAACTAAATGAGCTTAACAAAGTTCACTTTGCTGACATCTCTGGAAGAGTAAATGCTAAACGAGAGCAGTATGAACAATTAAAACTTGAAAACCTCACAAGTACTGGACATAAAGACATTGCAGAAAATGGGAGACGACAATCTGAACTTCTTGAATGGGAAAAAAATAAAACTCTTTTCTATAAGCAAAAAGCACATGTTCAATGGATACAAGAAGAAGACCTAGGGACAATTTTTTCACTCTACAATGGCTTTCAAGAGGAAGAAGAACAATATTCGAATGCTTATAGATGATCAGGGAAACAAGCTTGATACCTTCGAAGTAATGGCTAATGAGATAGTCTCGTTTTATACTAAATTGTTCGGTGAGGCAGACCCTAATGTTCAAAGTTACTCAATGGAAACTCTTGCAGAACTTCTACAATATACTTTACCTGTTGAGGCAACAAATTATTTATGTAGTGAAGTGACAAACTAGGAGATCAAGGTCTCTATTTTCGAGCAAGGGAATGATAAAAGCCCTGAACCTGATAAATACATAGCTTCGTTCTTTAAGGATGTTTGGGAGATTGTTCAAGAAGACTTCATTGTTGCAGTGAAATTCTTATTCAAATCTCCAGACATACTGCATGCTTTTAATGCTACAACAATAACTTTGGTCCCCAAAATGTCAAATTCTTCCATGGCCAAAGACTTTCGGCCAATTGCTTGCCGCTCAGTTGTCTACAAAACCATTACAAAATCATTGTGAGAAGGCTTGCTATGTTTTTTCTCGACATGACTGCTCCAAATCAATCTGCATTTGTCCAAGGAAGAAGTATTTTCGACAACACCTTATCGGCCCAAGAATTTGTCCAAGGCTACTCAAGGAAGTCTCTCTCCCTTCGATGTCCTTTGAAAATAGACCTCTAAAAGGCTTTCGACTTTGTGGACTTGGGTTTTATGATGAAGATTCTTGATGTAACACCCTCAACCCGAATGTCATATTTGGGCCTCAAGCCTAAACCTAAAATCATAAAATTTTCAACTCGGTTTAGCCCAAAAAAGGTATTTTCTAAAAACATTAAATTCAATAGTTGAAAATATAGATAAACAATTTAAATCGTTAAAAAGGAGCTCCACTTTAATTTTAATCATTTAAACATTCGATTTGAGTTAATACAATTTCAAAATAATAATTACAGACTCCACCACGTAAGGTTCTATGAATACATAGCCCACTAAACACAAGTACTGTACTTCGAAGGTCACCACATACTAGAATCTTGTATCGATAGTGCTCCACGATCCAACGATCAACCTACGCACGGAAACAATGATTCCTAGCGTTGGGCTTACAAAGCTTAGTGGTACACATCTACCCTACTACACTTCATGCTAATCATAAACATAAGCATGCAAGCTAGTATGAGCAATAAGGAGAGATAAACACGTGGCGCTACCACTAATTGCCTAAACACATGCTCTCAACAAAGAAATTATCATACATGGCACACAATGCCCAACCATACTTATAACATGGCATCATAACATCATATAGATAAGGCGCTACCTCTAGCCACCAAACCATATAACATAGTAAGAAAGCATACACTTCTCAGAGCATATAAGCATTATATCACAATATAGGAGTGAGGCACATTCCCACTAAGCATCGGGTTCATACACTCTGAGCGAGGTTCGGTTCCACTAAGCATCAGGATCATACACTCTTTGGGGTGAGGCCTGATACCACTAAACATCGGGATACATACATCTATGCTTAGAACCTTGCATCAAGCATCTTCGAATGAGTCTTGGTCCCACTAAGCATCGTGTTCATACATTTAGAAAATATTTAACAATGGTCTTGCAACACACTCTATCTCTCACACTTAGTATCCGAACCCATCAATCAAGATTATTCAATCATCTACGTGTCTATATCAGCACAAAGCAATGACATGTTTACAACACAACAAATAGCATCACACGATCCACCAAGGATCCCTATTGTTGCTATTACCAACAAGTCACCCAACGTTTACCAAGTTATTAATTATCATAGAATTGTATATTAATCATCCTCATTAATTATCTCTATTAATGTTCCACGTCAAATTCTATATTTTATTAGCATTACAGATTATTCCGTTCAGTGGGTACCTATACTCAAACACGAGTATCGATATGGTACTTTTAGGTATCGGTACTCACACGCATACTAATACTAAAACAACTTACTACAAATCTTAGATTTCTACAAGTGCCGATACGGGCCAACCCGTATCAATACGACACCTAATCGCGTATCAATACGACCAAAGTTCGTATCGATACCCTAAACACAAGTTCACTCTATTCCCTTGAATTCCGATTTGACAACGCTTCATCGCTCCTTAAAGATTATGAAAGTCATTAGGGTTTGTTTACTAAAGCATTTAATCAGTTAATATTAATTACTAGATTCATGACAATTTAGTCGAATATTTAACCCTTAATGATTCCCGTCAATTCTTATCAATCTATTCGAACAAACATACAAGGCATCACAATTATCTCAATTAATCAAAAAATCATCAATTAATCATACGAGCATCTCAAACGACCCTACACGGTCTCTAAAGTCTCTATAAGTCTCATCATATCCGTAACATCATCATGCATCTCAAAAATATCAAGTCTTATAATATCAGTCTCTAATCATGCTTATTAATCATCTACCTATTTTGCATGCACTAACACGCAAGACAATCACATTTATGATGCTCATGAAGCAATAGGAATTTGAGGTGTACTAACCTTAAGCCAACGCGATAAATCCCCCTCCAAGCTCCTCTAAACATCTCTTTAATTCCCATATTCAGGTCCACCAAAACCTCGGATAAAAAAATATGACTAAATAAGCTATTTCATACTATCAGACTACTTTAGGGGATAAAATGCGCAAAAATAGCTTACCGGGTTCAAATTTAGCAAAACGGGTTGTGCCAACATACTTAAAACATCAAGAAACCCTCTGATAGGCCCCCCCAGATAAAGTTAACGCTGGTCAAAGGCGGCGGCGGTGGTTAATGGCAGTACGGTGGCAGTCAATGTTGGCTGACGGTGCGGTCAACGGTGGTTGTTGGCACAATTAATGGCTCGTCAACGTGGCTCGGCTCTACACTGCTCGGTTGTCTTTTTCTCTTCGCTGTGATTTCGCGTGGTGTCTTCATTAAAAGCATTTCTTCTTCCACCTCTCCAAAAACCACGAAACTGAGTCTCACACGCTGTCGCCTTTCTTACCAAAGAAACAAGTATCGTTTTCCCAATTACTATTTGATTTCATGATTAGTTCTGTAATTTTTTAATATGTACACGAATCGATAATTATTCAAATTCGATTCGACATTCGTATGGCTATGAATATGTAAAAACATAAGAACTTTAAAAGTCTATCCATATTATTCTTACGATTAACATAGTTTAACACAAAATGAAATTAGCAGCACACATTTAAGTCGTTCCAACAACAAATCAGTACGATATCATTGGAAATGAATAATGGCCACAGATTGTTCCTATAAACCAGATTGCGAGCTCTCAAATTCTACACACCGAAATAAACACACTCGAGGAAATGGGGAAACCACATGTTTTGGTTATTCCATGTCCAGCACAAGGCCATGTCATTCCGTTCATGGAACTCTCCCGATACTTGACCAAACAAGGCATCAAAATCTGCTTTGTTAACACAGAGTTTAATCACAAGAGAGTCATCCATGCATTCGGCAAGAGTGTCGCTGAAAACGGCTTACTTCATCTAGCTTCGGTCCCTGATGGATTGGAAGACGGGGAAGACCGGAATCAGTTAGGGAAGTTAACTGAGAGTTCATGCCAGGTTATGCCTGGACATCTGAAGGAGTTGATTCATAAGGCCAATGCATCTGATGATGACAAGATTTCATGTGTTTTAACTGATGTAACCCTGTGGTTTGCAGTCGATGTTGCAGCTGAACTGGGGATTCCGATAGCGGCGTTGTGGCCGGCTTCGGTGTTTCAACTAGTGTTTAATCTTAGTATCCCAAAGCATATTGACTATGGATTGATTGATGAAAATGGTATAGGCCCCGTCTCATTTTAACTGCTTAGTAGTTAGTACTTAGTAGTACCACCGACCTAGTATTGCGAATGGAGAAAATGAACATTGTCTTTGATTAATGATTATTAATGTGTTTTGCAGGCACTCCGCTTACGAAAGATGCGTTTCAGTTGTCACCTACGACGCCTGTTATACACCCAACCAACTTTTTATGGCTTAACCTCGATCCTTTTCCTTCAACACAGAAAATCATGTTTGATTTATTTCGGGAGAACAGCAAAGCTGTTGAAACAGCAGATTGGGTACTTTGCAACTCAAGTTTGGAATTGGAGCCTCAAGTGTTCAACTTGTTTCCCAAAATCCTACCCATAGGTCCACTTTCAGCAACCAATCGGCTCGGAAACTTGTCGGGGAATTTCTGGCCCGAGGATCCAACATGTTTGCAGTGGCTCGATCAACAACCTCCTGCTTCAGTCATATATGTTGCATTCGGTAGTTTCACTGTTTTTGACGAAATCCAGTTCCAAGAGTTGGCTTTGGGGCTTGAGCTCACCAACAAGCCATTCCTTTGGGTGGTCAGAGAAGATATTACAAAGGGGAAACACCATGTTTACCTACAAGCGTTTATGGAAAGAGTGAGGAATCGAGGTAAGATGGTGAGTTGGGCACCACAAGGAGCAGTGTTGGAACATTCTTCGATTGCATGCTTTATAAGTCACTGTGGGTGGAATTCCACAGTTGAAGGCATAAGCAATGGGGTTCCATTCTTGTGTTGGCCTTACTTTGCAGACCAGTTTCTGAACCAGAGCTACATTTGTGATATCTGGAAGGTCGGACTCAAATTCGAAAGGGACGAAAGAGGGATCATCGGAAAAGAAGAGATCAAAAGCAAGGTGGAAGGATTGGTTGGTGATGATAACATCAGAACAAGAGCTGTTGAGTTCAGGCAAAAGGTTACCAAAAGTGTCGGTGAAGGTGGAAATTCAGACAAGGTTTTGAAAGAATTTGTGGAGTGGTTGAAATCATAGACAACTTCTTTCTACTTCTCCTGGTGGAAACATTCAAAGCAAGCAAAAATTGTAGTCGGGAGTTGCATGCATCTGAAATAAGATAAAAACCGATGTTATTTAATAATTTTGATTTTTAGTTTAAACAATCCAATTTACTGAATTAGTATTTATTTTATAAAAAACCCCTAATATAATTGATGGCAGTGTCGAACAATTGAAACAAGGAATAGGGGTGCTTATTGAGTTGAGCAGTTCGCAAACAATTCGAGCTCAATTCAGTTAAAATTCGGTTAACGCTCATTCGAGTTGATTTGACTCGAAATCAAACTCAACTTAAGATTTTAGCGAGTCGAGCTGATCAAGGTCCAACTCAACTCGATAAGTTCGTGAGCAACTCGTTATTTTCTTTATAAATTCTTTTATGATTTTTTTTTGCTACCTTAAAAAAAATTATGTTCTAAGAAGTTTTAATTGAAAACTCTAAAAAAGTTGAGTGAATTGCTAGGTAATTTACTCATAAAATTTTAGTTTTAAATTTCCAAAATATTTATATTTCATGAGAATTAAAAAATTAATTTGTATTAATAAAAAATTGAATTATAATGATGTGTCTTTCCTTTTTTATTAGATTCTTTCAATTTTCTTTTATTATTACATTATGTTTAATAATAGAAAGGGGAAAAAGTCTTCTGTTTCCGCTTCTCATATAAAAAAATACGATTAAAAGTTAAAATCCTAAAATTTCTAAGACATTCACTCCTTCTTTGTTTATCGAAGATTGTTGAGAAACTAAAAAGAATCCACACTCGAATATCGACTTCATCTCTAACTCGATAATGATATGTTCGTTTATTTATCTCTCAGACCTCACGTTTTTCTTCTTCTATTTCTATGTTTATATTAAGCTTTAATAGTATCACTAGATTTTACCTATATTTAAAAAGAAAAACAAGATAAAAATTTTGACGAGCTTAACGAGCAATGAGTTGAGTCGAGTCGAGCAACGAGATTTTTTAATGAACACGAGTCGAACAAAATTTTATCAAGCTTAACGAGCAACGGAATTTTTTAACGAACACGAGTTGAGCATTTCTCAACTCGCAATCGACTTGGTCGATAAGCACCCTTAACGAAGAATACTAATCCAAAAAGGACATGTATAATATACGTGCAAAGATTATATACATACATAGAGAGAGCACGCGACTTTAATAAATTCAGCAGCAAATATTTCAGAAATATTGAGAGATCGGAAGATTAAATTGGGCTATTTTACCCCCAATGTGTTGATTTTTAACATTATTTATTCATCTGACATCTTAAAAAAATTAATTTTCAATCTAACACTTTTATTAGTAACTTGTCTGGTTAGTATGATAAGTTACATGTTTTTTAATGGAATTCATCGTATAAGTATGATGAGTTTTTATGAGTTTTAAATTTTTTTACTATGAGAATGAAACTTTTAAGCCTTAAAAGAAATAAAAAACCTATAAAACTCGCCAAACTAGTATGGTGAGTTTTATTAAAAAAATAAAACTCGTCATACCAACTAAATTAGTTCCGCCAAAACATGCTAGATCAAAAATTATTTTTTTTCTAAAGTATCAAATCGATAAATAATGTTAAAAAAAAGTATATTTGAATAAAATAGACATTAAACTAAAAGAGTTGATTTAATACATTTAAATATTTAAGGTCAAAATATTCAAATAGTGATATTTGTACAATGAATTTAAATATAACTAAATTAAGCAAATCCATATTTAAATATTCTAAAAAATAAAAATATTTTATTTGCTATTGTCATCTTCTTCATCTCCTCTTAAAGTTATCATTTTATTTGAGGTCACTAATTAGCCAAGACTAAATCATATTATCTTATTTTGTATAAATTTAAATCTTCACATTGATTTCAAAAATATAACATCTCTATTCATTAAAAAGGTTTTGTTTAGCCCATGTCACAAGACATATGTTAAGGTTTATTGAATAATTTAAATTAAATCAAAGATCCTCTTAAAAACAACATCCTGAGATACAAAGAATTTTTTTTATCATAGATTCTCTCATTTAATATTCTCGTTCTCTCACTAAACTTCAAACCCTAAACGTTAAAAATTATAAACCCTCCCCACAAATCATAAACCATAAATCATAATCTATAATGTTTAAACCCTAAAACAACAACTAATTCTAAACCCAAATTAGAAAAAAAATCTTTTATATTTTTCACCTAGAAAATCTTTTATTTTATTTAATAAGATTAATATTATATTCACAACTATAATTGATAATTGAATTGAAAGCTATCGAGAAGTTATTTTTAAAGTTTTTTTTAAATAGTATAAAATAATTATAAAGTAACATCTGTTTATAGATATTTTTAATCTTTTAATAAAACATACATCTTGTAGACTAAAACGATTGAATTTGAATATCTTAAAATAAATATTATTCGTTTTTTTACTAGAACTATTTGTTAAGTTTATTTTTTTAAAAAAATTAATTTAATCTCAATTTAGTTTATGATTCATAACCTATGTCTTGTTGCACATATTAGACAAAAAAACTATTTTTTTTTAATTCTTTAGAAACCATAATAGAACGAGTGGCTAGAAATTAGCACGGATAAAGAAATTAATTGAAGTAAAGGGATTTGGTAGCTGGCAGCTCAACCATTTAATGCAGATGTCGGCCAGCTAGGGAAAGGAAGTGATGGTGTCGCTGAACAACAATAAAGACTAAAAATTTTAATAATTTAAATAATGATTTAAATTATTTTAAAAAATAGAATTAAATTTAATAAATTTTTTATATTTATAGTATTTTTTTAATTAATATATTAAAATTAAATATCCCCAAAAAAATTTTAATATCATAACTCTTAAACTCAATTATTTTTTCTGTCGCCGCCGCCGTCACTGCTAAAATTCGGTCGACTTGTCTCGCCGCCGATTATTTTAGGTCGCTCTGCCGTTCCATCGTCCTCCTGCATCTATCGTTTCAGCCGCACGATTGCTGCCTTTTCTTTTGTTGCCGACCTTAGTCCGCCAATCCCAACCGTTGATCACCCATCGTCCCAGGTCTTCCCTCGACCAACTAAATCCCCATAGCCGGCAGTTCAAAGTTGAACAAAAGAATGGACCTTCCCGTATCTAAAAGCAAGGATGGTTCTTCAAATGGTTCAAGTTACCATGCATATTCTCCTATGTCAAGATTTTCAGGCCAAGCAAATCGAGAAAAGATAGAGAAACAATAAGTGATCTTCAAGGCGATTCGAAAGAAGGTTCAAGCAATTCGAAAATTCTGGAAAACATAATCGGTTTCTCTTCTCAATATACAAATGGGCAAATAATGGAGGGGTGCCATTTGCCATTCCTCTAAGGGGAAGTCATAGATTCAAAGAAAAGGACAAACTGCAGAGATGCTAAAGTGCTAATGGTTGGATAGATTGTGAAAGTATGACAACGGAACCAAAAGCAGAAAATTTGCATAACAATTTCAGCACTACAGATACAATGTCATCAAATTACAATAATAAACACGGTTATCCCATTGATCGGAGGAACGAAGTCAATGAACCGGTACAAATTATCGAGGAAAGCAACATTTCGAGATTGAACCAAAATCCAGAGCTGACATTGCCACTGAGAAGCATAGCTCTAGATTCAAGTCAAGACATAATACTATAAAGCCGGAGATTGAACCAAGTATTAGTATGACTGAAAGTGATGATAAAGTTCACATGCAAAAGAACAAAAAATCTCCCAATGTTTGAGATGACGATCATATGTTTAATAGTGCATCAGAAATGACTACTAATGGCTCAGAAAAAGAAACTGGTAGATTTCACCATGTTTACATCATTTGACCTTTTCTTTCAATCAGTACACCATGAATTTTCAAATGTTCAACACTTATTTTATACTACTGGCATCGATTTCTGTCGGCTCTAAGACTATTGCTGAAGATCTAATAGACTCATCCGAGGTCAATTTTTCGGCATGTCATACTTCATATCTATATGTACATTTACTACAAAATAGTTGACATTTAAAAGATTTGAAAGTTGGTATTTGACTACCTGATGAGATTTGAGGTTATTTTTAAAAAGGAAGAGTTTTTAGGTTTTTAATTTAAAAATAAAAAGAAATTAAAAATACTACATGATCGGATGGTGAATTTTTTAAAAAGAAGTTAACTTTAATTTATTAACGAATTAAATTGTTAAATACATATTTTGACAAAAATTATTTAAACACTTATATAATATTAAATCATTTTTATTGAATTGCAGTGAGCACACGAAAAGAAAATAGAACACTAAAAATTTCGAGGGAAAACTATTTTGGTCTTTGGCCAATTTTGGCCATCTCTCTGTCAGGAAGTTCATATGCGATTCAACGGAGTTGATTTTTAGATAATAACTAAAGACTTGGAGTTCTTAATTTTATATGGTCAAATTTTCCATTCCATCTTCCTAGTGTTGGGAGTTTAGATTTTGATAACATAATTGCTGCATCACATGAACATTTAATATGTGATTATGATCATTATCTATGTGCATTGCCACAAGGCTAAAAATATTTATAAACAGAACTTTTAGTAGGTCTGTAAACGAACCGAACGGACACGAACAGGGTAGGCTCATGTTCGTTCGTTTAATTTTAACCGAACAAATGAACGAACACGAACAACTAAACGAACATAATTTCTTGTTCGTGTTCGTTTGTTAAGGAATGTAGCATGTTTGTGTCCGTTCAATTAAATGATAAACGAACGTAAATGAGCACAAACGAGTGAACATTAAAGAACATATGTGAATAAATTTAAACGAACATAAACGAACGGATATATGTGAATAAATTTAATTTTTTTAAAATATAATATTTTTGTTATGAAAAATATAAATAGATTTATGAATAAATTTAAACGAACATAAACGAACGAACATAAATAAACGGATTATCAATTGTTCACGAACGTAAATGAACGAACGAGCTCTTTGTTCGGGTTTATTCATTTAATTAAATGAACAAAAAATCTTATTTATGTCCGTTCGCTTAATAAATAAACAAACATCCTACCGAACAGTTCGCTTAATAAATAAACAAACATCCTACCGAACAGTTCGCTTAATATTTGATTCGTTTACGGCCTAATCTTTATACTATTAAAAAAATATATGTGATCGACAGAAATAATATTTACTTTAAAATGTGATAAAATTAATTATATTTTATATGGTCGGAAGTAATGGGGTTTAGTAAGTGGCATGGAAGCTCAACCATTTAACGCAAATGTAAGTCAGGTGGGGGAAGGAAAATTTTTTTTCTCGGCAAATATTACTTTATTAATATAATAAAAACTTAACCCGATATTTATCTAAAAAAAATTAACCCGACATTGTGTACCTACCATTTTCTAAATAATTTTTTAATTTTTATTTTAAAACTAATGACATTTTCCCTTAAATAAGCTTAAACTAATATATTAAAATTAATTATATTTAAATTATAAAAAATATTAATCATTATATTATATAATGTATGTACAATAATAAGTCACAGGCAAGAAGTAACAGTTGGATAGCATATTGGATGAGACTGTAGTCATGTTGAGAATAGTCTGAATAGAGTACAAAAATAATTTAGGTAATTTTTAACAATCCAATGTTTCGTTCTGCGTTGTATTTTAAAAGTGTTTTTAAAGCTAAAAAATATTTTATGGATTAAAAGTAATGTATAATAGATAGTTTTTTAAGCTAAAAATGTCTTTTAATACGGTTTGAAAAGTGTTTTTTAAAATTGAAAATTTTTATTTTTTTTTCAAAAATATTTTTAAATAAAATTACTTATTTATCCTTAATTATATTACCAATTCTTTTATATCTTCATTTTTTAAAATAGACATTTTAAATAATTAAAAGCATTTTTGATAAGGTTCCATACAATCAAATTTTTAGATCAAACAATTTAAAATAATTTCTCATCTCACTTTTCAAAAGTTTTAAAAGCAATAGTAAACTTTGTCCAAAATCACTATCAAAATCGTTAAAAATAAAGTATAGTGGATTATATCACCGTCCTGAGAAATTCTGATATTGAACAATAAATCACGCACGAAGCTTGCTAAAACGAATAGCTTTTGCTACATGTTCATCCTTGAGCTCATTCATGAAAAACAATTATAATCAACCCTAAATGACTGTTTCAGACACAAGCTAATCGAAACCCGAGACTACAAAGGATACATGAGGAAATAAAGGAAGATGATGCAGAGGTTGTGATCCGTGATCTCTATAACTTAGTTTGTCTTGTTTCTGACATGTTTTCAATCCACCATTTTTATCTGTACTGAAATTTCTTGAAAGAATGGATCATACTACGCTCTTGGGGCAAGTCATGTACCCGACAAAGTCCGAATTTGTTCTTCTGCTTATATGTTTCATGCTGATATGGTCTTTCGTTAATTCTGATATATTACATGGGCTCGTGTAATTGTTAGATACATATGTGTTCAAAACAAAGCATGTTTAACTTGTTTTCGATATATTCACATATACAGATTTAATGGTTCGGAGCAAGACAAAATGTGGATAGTGGAAAGAGGGAAGACCACATGTTTTGGTACTGATTACTGAACCCCATTGCTTTCACCTTTCTCCGATTAGCATTGGAAATGAATAATGGCCACAAATTGTTCCTATAAATCAGATTGCGAGCTCTCAATTCTACACACCGAAAGAAAAACTTGAGGAAACCACATGTTTTAGTTGTCCCATATCCAGCACAAGGCCATGTCATTCCTTTAATGGAGTTCTCCCGATACTTGACCAAACAAGGCATCAAAATCAGCTTTGTTAACACAGAGTTTAATCACAAGAGACTCATCCATGCATTCGGCAAGAATGTGGATGAAAGCGGCTTGTTTCATCTTGTTTCGGTTCCCGATAGATTGGAAGATGGGGAAGATAGGAATCAGATTGGGAAGTTAGCTGAGAGATTATGCCAGGTTATGCCTACACAGCTGAAGGAGTTGATTCATAAGGTTAAAGCATCTGATGATGATAAGATTTCATGTGTTTTAGCTGATATAAACCTGGGGTTGGCAGTCGATGTTGCAGCTGAATTGGGGATTCCGACCATGGCATTGTGGCCGGCTTCGGTGTTTCAACTAGAGTTTATTCTTAGTATCCCGAAGCAAATTGACGACGGATTGATTGATGAGAATGGTAAACACCGTCTTATTTTTACTGCTTAGTAGTACTGACCACATTGTCATTGAGTATTTGAATGTGTTTTGCAGGCACTCCACTTACAAAAGAAGTGTTTCAGCTGCCACCTACGACGCCTTGTATGCACCCAACCAACTTTGTATGGCTTAACTTTGATACCTCTCCTTCAACGCAGAAACTCATGTTCGATGTTATCTGGGGGAACAACAAAGCTGTTGAAACCGTGGATTGTGTACTTTGCAACTCAAGTTTGGAATTGGAGCCTGAAGGGTTCAACTTGCTTCCCAAAGTCCTACCCATTGGTCCACTTTCAGCAGCCAATCGGCTCGGAAATTTGTCGGAGAATTTCTGGCCCGAGGATCCAAATTGTTTGCAGTGGCTCGATCAACAACCACCTGCTTCAGTCATATATATTGCGTTCGGTAGTTTCACTGTTTTTGACCAAATCTAGTTCCAAGAGTTGGCTTTGGGACTTGAACTCACCAATAAGCCATTTCTTTGGGTGGCTAGAGAAGATATCACAAAAGGTAAACGCCATGTTTACCCACAATGGTTTATTGAAAGAGTGGGAAGTCGAGGTAAGATGGTGAGTTGGGCACCACAAGGAGCAGTGTTGGAGCATTCTTCGATTGCTTGCTTCATAAGTCACTGCGGGTGGAATTCCACACTTTAAGGCGTCAGCAATGGGGTCCCGTTCTTGTGTTGGCCTTACTTTGCAGACCAATTCCTGAACCAGAGCTACATTTGCGATATCTGGAAGGTCGGGCTGAGATTCGAAAGGGACGAAAGAGGGATCATCGGAAAAGAAGAGATCAAAAGCAAGGTGGAAGGATTGGTTGGTGATGATAACATCAGAACAAGAGCTGTTGAACTGAAGCAAAGGGTCACCAAAAGTGTGGGTGAAGGTGGAAATTCAGACAAAGTATTGAAAGATTTTGTGGAGTGGTTGAAATCATAGATAACTACTTTCTACTTCTGCTGCCGGAATAAGATAAAAACCGATGTTTTTTTGCTCAGTCAAGATAGTTTTTATTTATGTATAAAATTAAATCCACTATACAGTGGTTTACATGGCAAGGCAACATTACAAGAACCAAAACATATCTCAAAACCAGAGAGCATACTCCTAGAAACATCAAAGATAAAATAAAAAGAAGATGAATCAAGACACATCCGTAATTCGGGCTACACATCAGGAGCCACAGCCGATAAAATTGGAGCATTGGCACAAAACAGTCTGAAACCCTTCTCCGAAATGCATTTGAAACAGATAAACATAATCAAAGAACAGTGGATAGAAGCAGAAACAGCATCCTAAACAACCCAATCACCAGATAAATAACATTGCACCAACGTTCTGTATTTCGATTATTCCGGTTTTAGTTTAAACACTCACCTACGGGATTTGTTATCATATATAAGCTTTACTTTATTATTATTCAACAACCACCAACGGGATTTGTTACCCTTATTTGTCATCTTCTTCATCCTCTCTTAAAGAAATTAATTGAAGTAATGAGGTATGGAGGGGTGTTCATGGACGATTAACCGTACCAACAAAGCTTATCGATACGTTTACCGGAAGTCTCGGTATGACATTTTGATGAACCGTTAACGTCCTGTTTAAACCTGCTACCGCCTAAACGGTTAACCGCTTTATTCGGTACGATTACTCGGTTAACCATGATCCGTTTTATATATTTATTAGTACTAAATTTAATTATTTTAAAAAATCAACCAAATAAAGTCTTCAATATTTAAATTTAAAAAGTCTTCAAAGTTTAAAACAATTAAAAGTGTAAAAAAATTATATTAATTACACAAATATTAGTAATAATCAATAATTTATATTAATTACACAATTATTTGTATAATCAATAACGTGATATCATTATAATTTAATATCATTATAGTTTTTAAAGGAAAAGAATTTTGTTAAAATCTCCTATGCCGTTTGAGTCAACCGAAATCGAGACAAGAACACCGAAAGAGGAAAAGGTAATCCAAATTTATTTCATTTCACGATCACAATAACATGAACACGAGCTCAATAGAGTTGTTCAAGAGCAAATGTAAATAAAACAAAGACACATCATTATAATCCGTAAAAGGAGCTGTAAGATCAAACCAATGCCCCAAGACACAAACTGCCTGAAACCACACTAGAAAACTCAACAAAAACAAAAGGATGCAACACATATCCCACTATATCTCAATACTAGAATAGATGCACGTTTGAATATACGTACAATACACGTTTTATTATTACTAGTAATTTAATATCATTATAAAATATAGTTTAAGTATGATAATTACACATATATTAGTAATAATCAACAATTTAATATTAATATAAAAATAATTTTAAAATTTCTTATCGATTTTTTCGGTTAACCGTTTAGCAAAAAATCGAAACCGTTCCTGTCCTGTTTAACCGCTAATTTTATCGGTCTGGTTACCGTACCATTTCAACTAATTTTTACTGGTACGGTTACCTATCATTTAGTCCGATTTTTCAGTTTTTCGGTACGGTACATCAGTTCGGGTTTTTATGAACACCCCTAGTTATGGTAGAAGGCATGACAGCTCAACCATTTAATGAAGGAGAGAACTACGAAATTTTGAGAGGAAAACCATTTCGATATTTGACCAATTTTGATCATCTCTTTGTTCAGAAGTTCATACGATCTTTAAAATGTTGGGACTTGAGTTTTTTTTTTGGGTATAGTTCATGACCATTTTAAGGTGCGTGTCGAGATTTGTGACTCTTTCTCTCCATAATGCCATTTTAATAGTATAACAATATTATAACAATGACCATTTTAAGATGCGTGTAAAGATTTGTGGGTCTCTCTCTTAATTTTTCCTTCTTGAGAGAGTAATGTACCTTGTCATTTCACCTAATACTTGTTGATTTTGGATATCAAATTTTAATGGTATAACAATGACACTAATACGAACATTTAATATGTGATTGACATAAATATCATTTAGTTCAAACTATATGACATATTTAGGGCAAAATATTATTTATTTTAAAAAAATACATGTAGTCAACAATGTAACACCCCTTCTCAGCCTGGTCAAGAACCGGGTCGAAGTATGTTACCGGTGTTCAATGTGGTGATTGGTACAGTAATTTAATCATTTTTAATGACCTAGTGAATTAAAATCACAATACTATGTCCATACTATGGAATGGTGATTCAATATGAGTCAATAGTCTTGAGTTTGGACCAATTTTAAACTTTTACAAGTTTTAAGGACTAATCTATAAATTTAGTAAATTAGGGTTCCTTTACTGAAATTAGCTACACCTCAATGAAATTTAACCTATAATCAGTGTACATGCAAATTTTCATGTTAATCAGAAGCCATTTACCCCTTCAATTAAGCTAATTATTAATATGTGACTAATTTGTAACTTTTCAGAACTAATTCAATAGCTTATAACCAAATTACCTGAATCGGTACCGATACTCGAGAGGTCGTATTGATATGCCATGCACATTTCATATATTACTAGATTCTAGTGATTAGAACTCGTATCAGCTGTACCGGTACAGATGAACAAGTATCGGTACGCTTTGAAGCCATACCAAAACATTTTTGCAATTTAGATTCTAGTGTTGAAAATTCGTACCGATACGCCCAAAGCAGTATCGATACGCCTTGTTGACCAGCGTTGACTTGGTCCAAGTATGCATAACCGTACCGATATGTCATCACCTGTATTGGTACGACAGGGTTTGTAATGACAGATTCACTCTGATTTTTATCCATTTTGACCTATCATACAATGTCCAAATCCTATGAAATTTTGCAAACAAGTTTATAACATCATAATCTACTCTCATGACAAATTTCATATACATATTAATCCTTTAACCAAGTTTTACATTTTAAGGCCAAGCATGCATATTTTACCACTTTTAGCCAATTTCAAAACATCTTAGGCCTTTAAGACTTATACATACCATAGGCAACATATACACAACAAAAAGGCTAAAAGTGACTAGTCTAACTATTTGCCACCATACTAGCATCTTGTAGGGATAATATACATTACTTTAAGCTTACACTGACTTGCCAAAACCTCCAACAATCCCTGATCTCGCAACGATGACTTTCTTAACCTGAAATGCATGAGATGAAATGCATTAGGCATACTTTGCCTAGTGAGGTAGTTATAACCAATATCAAATATGGCGAGGTGCATTCCAAATCATGTTTTTCAATAACAATGCTATGAATGACGTTAAATAACAATAATATCATATTTCAACAATGTTCCTTAGATCGAATCAAGATAGTGGATACGTAAATTCCTACGCCTCGCCAAATTAATGAATGGTCTAGCCCCCCCTCGTCAATTGACCAATATCACAAACATCCCTCTGCCTCACCAAAATAAAGGCTGTAGTCCACCTGTACCAATGAACTCATGAATCCTATGGCATGCCAATTGTATCCAATGTCCTTTCGAATCCAAGGTTCCATAACAATCACAATAACAATGACAATAACAATTTCAATAGAAATTCTCAATGACAATAACGATAATAATGTCAATGTCGATGTTCAATGACAATAGCAATAACAATGTTCGATGCTTAATATTTCCATATTTCAATGCTTCAATGAGACCAGTGACAATAGCAATGGTTCTATAGACAATAATTCAATGCAACAACTTACCATAGCTTACCAATATAGTCTCCTATAAGATTCGATACAATATTTTTAGACACAATGTTAGCTATGCAAAAATCAATATCGATAAAATCGGGAAAGCACTTAGCCTAATCCCAAGACTACGTCTACACTCACCTTGCCTTTTGAAGCTCCTACGGCTCTTGGATTTCCACTCCCTTGCTTCTAGCTTTAGATGGAGATGATGGTCATTCTTTCTCCAACTCTTGAGCTAGGTAAAACAAGAGGGCATGTTAAAATCGATACAACAATCTCGAAATCAATATTTAAATTTGAAATAGCTATTAGCTATTGAATTTAGCATAGGTATTCAATAGCTTTAGCTTGAAATTAAGCATCCACAACCCATGGAAATTATCAATTAAAAGGGGGCTTACCCTTACCCAATCAATGGCTAATCAATAGTATTAATGGATCAAAGGAAGCTTAAATTTTTGGATGCTTACAAGAGAGGTGCTAGCTTGAAGGTTTGGGGAAGATAACAATGGAGGTGTATGATTGATTAGTAACTTTAGAAAACTGAAAGTTTAAGAAGGAAATCTCGGTGAAGTTATGTTTTCCATAGTTTGTTAAATCACTCATTGGCTATAATTCGAATAGCCGAAAGGTTTCTTTCCTAGGGACGAAATCTCATTATTTAATTAGAAATATCCATCCTTTGGCTTTCAATAATTATGACAATTTCATGGAATTGTCATCATTTCATCATTTCTCAGCAAACCCACGTGAAGTAGGAGGCAAACTAGGAGGCGATTCATTCCAAAATGGAATAATTATAAGGGAAGTCACTCACCTTTTCAATCTTTATGCTTTTGTCCCCAAACTTCCAATTTTAAAAATTAAGTCACTAAATGACTTTTGATAAGTTAAATATGATCTTTAATCTATAATTTGAATCAACTAGAGTCTAATATAAATATAATTCACCATGCGGTCAAAGTCAATGTAATGTTTAGACCTTTCTGGTGCAAGGTTTTTGATCGCTGGAACCCAATTTCGACTAGACCGATTTTCGTGGTGTTACAACTCTCCCCCTTAAGAAAATTCATCCTCAAATTTTACCTGAACCAAAGAGGTGAGGGTATTGCGTTCTCATTGTCTCCTCAGGTTCTCAAGTTGATTCTTCTACAACATGGCTCCTCTAGATCACTTTAACCAACGAAACAGATTTGTTGCGAAGCCTTTTAACTTCTTTCACCAAAATCTGAATTGGTTCTTCCTCGTAGGTCAAATTAGATTGAATCTCTACAGATTCTAGGTCAATTATATGTGAAGGGTTAGAACGATATTTACGAATCATCGATACATGAAATACTATGTGGATTTTGCTCAATTCTGAGGGTAACTATAATTGATAAGCCATAGGGTAAACTTTCTCAATAACCTCGAAGGGTCCAATGAATCGGGGACTAAGCTTATCCTTTTTTCCAAATCTCAGAACTTTCTTCCATGGTGAAACCTTGAGGAATGCTTTCTCACCAACCTCATACCATATATCCATTCGCTTTAGATCGGCATAGGCCTTTTGTCGGTCAAATGTAGCTTTTAAGTGATCATGGATGATGGTAACCCGTTCTTCAGTTTCTCGAAGTAGATCAGTGCCCAACATCTTGCCTTCACCGAGTCTAGACTAACACAATAGAGTTCAACAGTGTTTGCCATACAACGCTTCATATGGTTCCATCTTAATGGAAGATTGATAGATGTTGTTGTAGGCAAATTTGAAGAGGGGTAGGGATTTCTCCCAAGATTTTCCAAATTCAATGATATATGCATGTAGCGAAGGTCTTTTTCCAGATATATATCGCTAAAATAAAAACGATGATTTTTGAAAGGTGTGTTTGAAAGGTGTTTGGATATAAAATATTTATTCCGTGGGGTTTACGAAAACCTTATAAAAATGGAGTCGCCACCGGCCACTTAGGTAGGCCGGACACCACAAAACCAGAGATTCAAAAGACAGGGTTCGGGAGTCGGTTACGGATGGGGAAGGATTAGCACCCCCACACCGCCCAAAAACTGGTACTTTAATAATTACCGCTTTATTAATATTGGATTTTCCGGATTAAAGTGACGATTATTTCAAATTTCGGTCATAATTGCGAATATATTTTAAGGGTCCCGTTATCCGAGAATGAACGCCCAACCACTATCACTACGCTTGATACTGGCCCCGTTTACGCTCGGATAAAAGGACACCGCATTAACAATTTATATCTCGATATGCAATCTTAGTGGCAAAAACGTAAAACATGACAAAACATTTAAATATAATAAAAATTGACATACCAGAACACTAATTTAACATGAATGATATTTTAGACTGAAACATGTATATATATACATATTATCCTAAATAATAGATAAAAACAACTATCATATGTCAAAATAACAAGGCAGGAATAAGTACATATATACGAACAAGTATTTCAAAAAGACATGCATACTGGTAATAAAACATATTTCAACATATACAGGTCCACATGTCGTACAAAAGGGTAAATACACTAACATGTAACCCTACAAACAAGAAAACACACATATATAAAATACAAAATACGCCATGCACGAATCAACTAAAACATAACAGACTTGATATGAATAACCAGATAAAAAACGAATATCATACTTGACACATATATATACATATAAACATAAAACGAGTCATATACGAGAGACATAAAATAAAATAATATCAACATATACGATTATAATACGAACAATAATATTTACAAAGAAAACATGACTGAAATGAAAGAAAAACAAAGTCAGTGGCAGAAATTAAATAACAATAATATGTGATTTGGTGACGAAATTGCGAAACAAATAAAACCTAAAAGGACCAGCATTGTAATTAGACCAAGGGGCAGACCCAAAGTGAAAAATCCAAAAACGCGGGATGGTTAAGGGCGTAATTTTACCATTCAGAAACTGATTCGGTGTAATTTAGGGACTAAATTGTGACCTTTTGAAAACTCAGGGGGACTGGGACTGTGATTATACTATGCGGCAAGACAAAAATGAAAATATTGAAAACGCGGTGGGATTAAGTGTGTAATTTACCCATTTCAAAAATAATAATAACTATAAAAGACCCATTTTTAGATCGAAACCCATTTTTCCCTTCTTTGTTTCATTTTTCGGTTTTTTCAGAAACTTATGTTCTTCGTTTTCTCTCAAATGTTCTTGAGAAACCCAGAATCCGGCGGCCGGCCGCCGTATTCTCCGCCGCTGGCCGCCGCTAACCGGCGCCGGCGAGCCTCCAAAATACACCAAAACAACCCCCTTGTCGTCCTCAATACGGATCCGTGGTTGGATTCAGAGGATACCCTTTTTTTACCCTAGATCTAAGAAATACGAACCCAAAAAAAAATTTTTTTTAGACCAAAACACAACTTTAAAGGGTCTTCTCTTCCCTTTAGTTCACCAGATCTGGCTTGAGAAGCCGAAAGGCTTGTCACCGAGAGAAGGAAGACCCACAGACAACGCCGGTAAGATTACTTCTTTTTTGTTTTTGTTTTTTTATTTTCTATTTCGTATATGCATGTAAAGAAATAATTAAGAAAAAGAGATAAGTGTTTACCAATGGACCCCTTTTTTGATTATCTCGACTGGTTACAAGTTTTTGGTTTTACAAGCTCTCTGTTCTTTTTTGTTACTGCTCTCTCTGTTTTTTTTTGCTAATCTTTTTTTGCTCGCTAGCTCGCTAGCTAAATCCCGTTACAAGAGCCCCGTTTCATATATATCACTGCCTCTGCTTTTGTTGCAACTTGTATCTTCTTTTCCAGATCTGACATTTTGCTTGTTGTCTTTGGCATAATCTGAACGCGGGGACTGAATATCGGCGCGGTGGCGGTGTGGTCATTCTGCCAGAGGCCAGACGCATTTTCAGCCGTTAGATCAGATCTGATCTAACGGTCGAGATGGCTCGAAGAACGATCGGCCTGGATGAAGCCTCGATCTGATGAGACGGCTTGAGATTTCGCCACGTGGAGCTCAGCAGTCGAGGAGTCAGAACGCGTGGATCTTACGCGCGCGTGGGATATTAAAGCGTCCGAGCGTGGACCACACGCGCGCGTGGCACTCGAACGGTCCATACGTGTGGAGCACGCGCCTGGCAGATATTTTTGACCTTGGTTGCATCGTGGCCGTTGGATCAGATCTTGATCCAACGACCCACAGTTACCTGCACATTGTAATTAAATAGGATTCAAATTTGGGCCAAACAGGCCTTGTAATTGGATTTGTAATTGGACTGTAATTCCTATTTATTTGGGTTTAATATATATTTAATTTTTTATTTTACCAGCCCAATAATATTATTAATAATAATAATTATAACAACAATACATGTATATACGAAAATATATACTTATATTATACGATCGTTAATTAATATAATATTCTAGTATACGTACGTATAATCATACATATAATTAACATAACATCTATATACGCTTATACCCTAGATACATACGTGACATACATACCCCCTAATACGTATACATAGCTTATACATGCACACACCACCTTATATTAGTAACATTCATATAATAAATATACATGCAATATTAATATATTTACAAGTAAAAATGAGTGATTACAGTTGCCCCTCTTTGCTTGTTCTCATAGAATGGGAAACAAAGCAAAGATTCATAAGCACTCATTTTTATCAGACTTCCCTGTTCGTAGCCTTGGAAAAACGAATTCTTTTGGACATTTCCTCTCTTCCTTGGCTGAATCTTCAGGCTCGTAAGTTCTTCCTATATAGAACTTCGTCACCTTCCGATCTTGGAGCTACAGGCTCTTTTCGACACAGAACCCTTCGCTCTCATTTTTATCAGACTTCCTTGTTTGGTTTGCAGCCTTGGAATAGCGAATTTTTTTGGACATCTCCGCTCTTCCTTGGTTGAATCTTTAGGCTCGTAAGTTCTTCCTATATAGAGCTTCGTCACCTTCCGATCTTGGAGCTACAGGCTCTTTTCGACATAGAACCCTTCGCTCTCATTTTTATCAGACTTCCTTCTTTGTAGCTTTGGAAAAACGAATTCTTTTGGACATCTCCGCTCTTCCTTGGCTGAATCTTCAGGCTCGTAAGTTCTTCCTATATAGAGCTTCGTCACCTTTCGATCTTGGAGCTATAGGCTCTTTTCGACATAGAACCCTTCGCTCGACATTCCGAATTATGAGTCGTTCATTTCACTTTGAGACAATAAAGCTTAGAGTTCTTCCTATATAGAACTCTTTGCTTTCGACGCTGGTTTCTCCTATATAAAACCTTTCGCGCCACTGATGGATTCTTCTGACTGTGAGTTCCTCCTATATAGAACTGCTAGTCTTCAAATCCTGGAGCCGTCAGTCCTTCCTATATAGAACTTTTGGCGTTTGAAATCTCAGAGCTACAGGTTCTTCCTATATAGAACCTTTCACTCTAAGACAATGAAGTTCGGAGCCTTTCCTATATAAGACTCTTCGCTTTCGACACAACAGGTTTCCTATATAACCTTGTGTCATAGGTGAATTGCTTTGACTGGGAGTTCTTCCTATATAGAACTGCGAGTCTTCACCTTGGAGCCATCAGTTCCTCCTATATAGAACTTTTTGGCGTCTGGAATCTCAGAGCTACAGGTTCTTCCTATATAGAACCTTTTACTCTAAGATAATAAAGCTTGGAGCCCTTCCTATATAGAACTCTTTGCTTTCGACACAGCAGGATTTCCTATATAATCTTGCGTGTCATGGGTGAATTGCTTTGACTGGGAGTCCTTCCTATATAGAACTGCGAGTCTTCACCCTGGAACTGTCAGTCCTTCCTATATAGAACTTTCAGCTTCTGAAGCCTCGGAGAGGAGGATTCTTCCTATATAGAACCTCTCTCTAGAGCTTGAAAACATGTGCCTTTATGTAAAAACAATGTCTTCTCATTTGGGATTCACATCGTGATGACCCTCGATGTCTCTTTGGATCTGCAGATACCTATCCGAGATGAAAACAAAATGCTATGACAAATGAATGAATTGGCATGCTCCTAGTCCTAGTGATGTCTGACTATTCATGATGCATGAGATTCAATATCTTGATGGGTTTGTTTTGGTCCTTATTTGACGTTCGCTTTCTCCTTTCTTACGGGCATCGATGCCCTGCTTCACTGCCAATTTCAACCATCTCGACCTTTCTCCTCTTTCAATTCTGACTTGGAATTCTAGAGTGCCCTTTCGGGTTTTCACTTTAGAGATTTTTTTTGAGAGGGGTGCCCTTCTGGTTTTCACCCATGAGATTTCTTTTGTTATCTCGTATGCCTTTCTTGAATAGATATGACATGTGCCATTGGTTATTCTACCAGGTTGTCTGAAGCTTCCCGCCTTCTCTATCGACAACCATTATGTAGGGAACTAAAGGACGGAGTTAACATCGTTTTCTTTGATCACCTGCATTTCCAAGGTTAAATCATAGTAATGCTCCGAAATTTCTTGTTTCATTGTAAGCCTATGTTATCTTATTTGACTGAAATTGACAAGAAGGCCAGGAATAGATGCTCAAAAACACGGTTTTATTATGATTAAGGGCTTTGAGATATCTTAAAAAGAAAGGCATGACATGTATAAGTTAAATACAAGATCTCTCATTATCTTCGATATGAATGATACATGATCCTGTCAACTGGTGTAGAATTTTTTGCCTGAAGCTTCCTCTTCATGATGCTCATGGGGATACCCTTCTTCTCAGATATTCAACTTTTCAATTTACCCAAGCCGCCCTTTACGAGTTTTCAACCTGGGTCCTTCCTTTGCTTCAAGATGCCCGATTTCGGGTTTTCGCCCTGAGCTCTCCATTTTTTTTAGAGATAGTATTTCTTGACGGCATTAGAATTTACGAGATTTTTAAGCTCGTCCCCGTCCATTTCTATTAGGATTAGGGCTCCTCCTAAGAAGGCCTTTTTTACGACGTACGGTCCTTCCCAGTTGGGCATCCATTTTCCCCGAGAATCTTTTTGGATAGGGAGGATTTTCTTGAGTACCAGATCCCCTTCTTTGAATTCTCTTGGGCGCACCTTTTTGTTGTATGCCTGCACCATCCGCTTTTGGTACATCTGACCATGACAAATGGCCTTTAGTCTTTTTTCGTCAATGAGATTTAGCTGGTCGAGTCTGGCCTGCACCCATTCAGCTTCTTCCAATTTTACTTCGTTTAAGACTCGGAGAGACGGAATCTCTACCTCAATTGGGAGTACTGCTTCGGTACCATACACCAAGGAGTAGGGTGTTGCCCCTGTTGATGTACGAATGGACGTCCTATAGGCGAAAAGGGCAAAAGGCAACTTCTCATGCCAATCCTTGTAGGCATCCGTAGTCTTCGCTATGATCTTCTTTATATTCTTGTTTGCCGCTTCCACTGCTCCATTCATTTTAGGACGATAGACTGTGGAATTATGGTGTGTTATTTTGAATTGAGTGCACACGTCCTTTATCATTTTGTTGTTCAAATTGGAAGCATTGTCGGTGATGATCCTCTCTGGCAACCCGTATCGACAAATAATTTCCTTCTTTAAGAACTTACAAACTGTAGTCCTGGTGATATTGGCGTAAGACGCTGCCTCTACCCATTTAGTGAAGTAGTCTATGGCGACCAAAATGAAACGGTGCCCATTGGAGGCTTTCGGATGGATCTGCCCGATGACGTCCATGCCCCATGCTTTGAAAGGCCACGGAGAATTCATGGTGTGTAGAGGCGATGGAGGTGCATGAATCTTGTCAGCGTAAATTTGGCATTTGTGGCATTTCCTGGCGTAATCGATGCAATCTCCCTCCATGGTCAACCAGAAATAACCGTACCTCATAATTTTCCGGGCTATAGACAGCCCGTTGGCGTGCGTTCCACAGATCCCATCTTGTACTTCGGCTAAGATTTCCTTCGCCTCCTGGGCATCCACACATCTCAGCAATGTTTGATCATGAATTTTCCTAAATAGGATTTCCCCATCTAGGATATATTTTGTTGCCATTTTTCTGAGTGTTTTTCTGTCATTGTCGTTTGCCCCTTCTGGATACTTTCGAAGTTTGACATATTGCAGGAAATCATAGTACTATGGATTCCCGTCAATCTCTTCCTGTACATTACAACAATGAGCAGGCTTTTCAAACGTCTACATCTCAATGGGTTTCATTTCTGCCCAGGTGTTTGTTTTAAACATGGATGCCAAGGTTGCCAATGCATCTGCCATCTGATTTTCTTCTCGGGGTAGGTAATTGAAGCTGACCTTTTCGAACTCTTTGACGAGCTCTTGAATCCATTCGTGATATTTGACCAACTTCGGGTCTCTGGTTTCCCACTCCCCGCGCAATTGGTAAATGACTAGGGACGAATCTCCGAACACTCGAAGTTTCTTAACCTTTCTTTCGATGGCTGAGTTCAGTCCCATGATGCAAGCTTCGTATTCAGCTATATTGTTTGTGCAGAAGAATTCCAATCTGCTGGTGAAAGGATAATAGACGTCCTCAGGTGAAATTAGCACTGCCCCTATCCCATGTCCGAGGGCGTTGGAGGCTCTATCGAAGTAAAGTTTCCATGACATATCATCTGAAATCTCTTCTTCGGTTGTAATGCACATCAAGTCTTCGTCTGGGAAACTAAAGTTCAATGTCTCATAGTCATCCGAAGCACGACTAGCTAGGAAATCCGCTACGGCACTCCCCTTTACGGTTTTTTGATTAACATATACGATGTCGAATTCAGATAAGAGCATCTGCCATCGGGCCATCCTTCCCGTTAGCGCCGGTGCTTCCATTAGGAACTTTAATGGGTCTAGCTTGGATATCAACCAGGTAGTATGGTACAACATGTACTGTCTGAGCCGCTTGGTACCCCAAACTAGAGCACAACACAGCCTCGTGACCTTTGGCGGGTACCGTGTTTCGCAATCATTGAATTTTCCGCTTAGGTAATAGATGGCTGCTCCTTTTTCTTGACTCATCGTGTTGCCAAGACACATCCCATTGAATTCTCAAGACTGTTAAGTAGAGAATTAGTGGTCGACAGTGTGCATGGTGCGACTAAAATTGGAGCATTTGTCGTACTTTTTGATCTTTTCTAGGGCTTTTTGACATTCTTCATCCCACACGCCCAGGATTATTCTTTCTAAGAAGTCCAAGACCGGGTCGCATTGATTGGTTAATTGGGAAATGAAACGAGAGATATAATTCAGCCTCCCCAAGAAACCGCGAACTTCCTTTTGCGTGCGGGGTGGTGAAAGGTCCTGGATGGCTTTCACTTTATCGGGATCAATCTCAATCCCTCTTCTGCTTACTACGAACCCTAGGAGTTTTCCAGAAGTAACGGCGAAGGTACACTTGGCAGGATTGAGCCTCAGTTGGTACTTCCGTAGTCTTTGGAATAGTTTCCTCAAGTTCTGTAGGTGCTCTTCCTCTGTTCGGGATTTGGCAATCATATCATCCATGTATACTTCTATTTCTTTGTGCATCATGTCATGGAAAAGAGTCACCATTGCTCTTTGGTATGTTGCCTCAAGCGTTCTTTAGCCCAAACGGCATCACTTGATAACAAAAAGTGCCCCACATGGTTATGAATGTGGTTTTCTCCATGTCGTTAGGATCCATCTTTATCTGGTTGTATCCTGAGAAGCCGTCCATGAAGGAAAACCATGAATGTCCTGCGGTGTTGTCAACCAGCGTGTCAATATGTGGCAAAGGGAAGTTGTCTTTAGGGCTAGCTCGATTCAGATCCCTATAATCTACACACATACGAACTTTCCCGTCTTTCTTTGCTACTGGTACAATGTTTGCAACCCACTCGGGGTATTTGGCTACCTCCAAGAACCCAGCATCAAATTGCTTCTTCACCTCTTCTCAGATTTTTAACATCTCTGGCCTCATTCTCCGAAGTTTTTGCTGTACTGGTTTGCACTCCAATTTTGTTGGTAATTTGTGCACCACTATGTCGGTATTCAATCCCGGCATATCTTGATAAGTCCAGGCGAAGACATCCTTGAATTCCTGAAGTAGGGCTATCAGTTCATGCTTGGTTTTTGAGGAAATAGTCGTTCCTATTTTTATTTCTTTTCTCGCTTCTTCAGTCCCCAAGTTGACAATTTCTGTTTCTTCTTGGTGGGGCATAATCTGCCTTTCTTCGTCGTCCACCATTCTCTTTAACTCTTCCGGGACCTCGATTTCTATTTCATCATATCCTTCCCCAATTTCCTCTGAGACCTCAGGGCATTCGAAATTTACTCCAGGATTGGATCCGGTATCATTCATATCGTCAATCATGAGCGACCTGCATTAAATGAGAATGAATTGTATTGGGAAAGGGACGGCTTTACATGAAGGGAATGAATATGAAGAATGCATGAATGGAATAAATGAGACTTTGGTCATTTTTAAGAAAGTGGGGATATTTTCATTTCAATCAAAAAGTTAACATAGGTGCCCCATACAAGAGATCCCCATTGTCTATGGGCAAAAACAAAAGGTTGATTCGAGCATTACTCTGATATATTCCTAAAAACTACAGGTAGATCAATGCAGCTCCAGTTATCGAGTGTCTCCCCGGGATGGCAAGGGCGGATGTTGGTCAACATTTTGCTACCTCGGTCCTTTTCAGCTATCATGTTGATGTACATCCCTTGAATGATTTTATGAATATTTCTCTCTGGTTAAGTTCATCATTTTTCTTCATTGCCTCTCCAATATCTGGACCTGGCTGGTAGAACCCTCCGGAGATGAAAGTGGCTTTCAAACTAGGAAAAGACATCGACCTCCACGGAATGTCTTCTCCTTTAGATCTGGCTTTTCTTTGCTCCTCCTTTCTCTTATATTCCTTTTTCTTCTGTTGGACACTTGGTTGATAACCCAGCCCGAAACGATCCTTCTTGGTTATCACATTCTTGGGCCTCAGGTTTCCTTGTAATTTCTTCCCCAGCCCTTTTCCTATTTTAGCTCATCGGCCCAGAGTTTCTGCGACGGTCATCTTAGTACAATTAGATAACCTGGGGTAAGGGATCCGGCTTCCCTCTGAAACGAATGTGGCATTTACTAGTTCTAATGCTCGGAACGAGCATTCTGCAGCATCTTCATCATTTTGAATGTAGGGGGTGTTTGATGTCACGGAAGCAACAAATTCATGCTCTGCTTCTACGGTGACCAATTTGCCTTCAACTACAAATTTTAATTTCTGATGCAATGATGATGGGACAACTCCTGCGGAGTGGATCCAAGGTCTTCCCAATAAGCAGCTGTAAGATGGTTTTATGTCCATCACCACAAAATCGATCACATATTCAGTTGGTCCGATCAATAGGGGCACCTCAATTTTCCCTATTGTTCCTTTTTGCGTACCATCAAAGGCTCTTACCGAGTTGTAGCAAGGCTTTAGGTGCGAACCATCTATTGGCAATTTTTGCAGGGTTACCATAGGCAATACATTCAATGCTGACCCGTTGTCGATCAGTACGCCTGGTAATACATACCCTTTGCAGTGGGTAGTGATGTTAAGGGCTTTGGTAGACCCCATTCCTCCCTCCGGGATTTCATCATCACTGAATGTGATATGATTATAGGCAGTAATATGCCCTACTATCATGTCCAGGTTTGTTACAGAAATGTCCTGGGGCACTAAAGTTTGATTCAGCACCTTCAATAGCGTCTCCCGATGCTTCTCTGAACTCAAGAGTAATTCCAGCACTGTGATCCTGGCCGGTTGTTTCCGTAGTTGTTCCACTACGCTATACTTGCTATGTCTCAAGAACTTTAGAGATTCTTTGGCCTGAGCCTCAGTTACCGGTTCATTTATCTTTTGGGGAGGTTCTTCTCCAAATATCTGCGTAGGGCTAACTGCTGTACTCTTCCCCCTATCTTTTTCAGCTGCTCTCAAAGCCTCGGAGGAATAACATCGGCCGCTCCTTGTGAAATGGCTGCTTCACCAACGTTCACATTGTTCGACTTTGCTGGTCTTCCAACGTAGACTCTTTACCTGTTCGCGTTCGATTTTTTCGGCATGGTCACATTCGCGGCATAATTCCAGGAATTTGTCGCATGTCTTTGAATGGGAATGGAGATGGTGCTGAAATGATGATCTTGGGATTTATCTTGCTGGTTTCTCCTTGGGAGACACTGCATTCCCTCCCGGGAGAGATGATAAAAGGTCTATCCTTCCCGTATCTAGTTTTGGGGCTATCTGTCATGTGCACGTCTGATCCCTTCCCCATGGGTTCCTCAAAGAATTCAATTTGTTTTTCATTCATCAACTTCTGCACCAATTTCTTGAACTCTTCACATTCTTAGATATCATGCCCTTCGGTCTGATGGAATTCGCAATATTTTCCACATTCCTTCTGTCTTATTATCATGCCTTTGTTGATCACACGAGCCATGCATAATTGTTGAAATACCCACCGTAAAGGAGACTTGATTTCTGACACGTCATCCTTTATTCTCCTGGTAAAGCATTCTTCTATGACGTTTACCCCTATGCTCCCATGATTAGGTAGCGGGTTGTTGGCTACACTCGGTTCTTCAAACTTCAATATCCCAGAATCGATTAAGTTCTGTACAAGCTTTTTGAAGGCAAGACAGTTCTCAGTGGGATGTCCAGGGGTACCGCCGTGATAGTTGCAATGCGTGCTTGGATTATACCAAGGCGGGAAGGGTGGATTGACAGGATTAACGATGTATGGTCGGACCAAGTCTGCTTCATACAACTGGGAATAAAGCTCTGAGTATGAAACAGGTAGGGGAGTGAAAGTTCTCCTCTCTTTATCCTTTCTGGTGACCCTCTCATCTCTTTGATTCGAATTTTGTGTTTTTCGCACAGGTGCTTGTGGCTGTGAGACTGTGAAGTTCTTTGGGGCGGTATAGGTGCTGGTGGTGTTTACTTCATTTCTCTTGTTATACTTTCGAGACCCTTCCCCACCATCTATTCTGCCGCTCTTGATTGCCAGTTCGAGAGACTCCCCAGTCCTGATCAAGTCGGCGAAACACTGTGTTGTGTTATTAATAAGGCGGTCAAAGAGTGCCCCTTTCAGAGTATTGACAAATAATGGCGTGATTTCATGCTCCGGGATAGGTGGCTGGATTTGGGCAGCTACTTCTCTCCACCTTTGGGCATATTGTCGCAAGCTTTCATTGGACTTCTGCCCCATATTTTCTAGCATGATTCTGCTAGGGATCATGTCTGTTACATGTTTGTATTGCTCAGAAAATGCTTTAGACAAATCTTTCCATGTCTTGACATTCGCTTTGCTTAACTGAGTATACCAACGTAACGCCGCTCCAGTTAGACTATCCTGGAAACAGTGGATCAGTAGCTTTTCATCTTTATGGTAAGCCGCCATTTTTCTACAATATATCGTTATGTGTGCAGAAGGACATGTGGTTCCGTCATATTTATCGAACTCTGGCGTCTTGAATTTTGGCGGCAAGACAAGATCAGACACCAGACTTAGGTCACTAGCGTCGTTTCCTGATTCTTCATTTGATTGTAACGCTTTAAATTTTTCTTCCATGAGGCGAAATCTTTCTTCCCACTTTCTTTCTACCTCATTCCTGATCCTTTCGACCATATTTAGGTCTGGCACTTCTTCTTCATAAAGTGCTTCGGTATCAAGGGGTTGAGTCTCAGGTGCCCCTACTTGAAAGCTGGAAGACATTCCTGTAGGGTCAATATACACCTTCCTAGCCTGGTTTGGTGCAGTTGGTTGAACCTTGTAGTGAGCCGGGGTACCTTCTGGCTCTGGGATATTTTCTCCTTCTACTCGTTTTCCAAGACTTTTTGCCAGCAATGTCGTTATGTCAGATACTATTGACGTTTGTGACTGTGCAATCTGATCACTAAGGCTTCTCTGGGCCTCTTCAAGCCTTGTCTCAAGCTCCCTTTGCCCTCTTTCTAGACTGATTATTCTTTCTTCCATGAGCCTTCTTTGTAGCCGGGTAAAGTATAGGTGATGAATGATTGCAGGTTAACACTACATAGAATGCCACAATATTCATATTGTTAATATGGTTGTAAAAAATAAATGCATGTACAATGATGCGAATGTTATGATGCAAATGCAAGAATGCATGCAGACAAGGTACTGATTCCGCTGGTAATCACCCTTTTGAATTACTTCCACGGGAATTAAAGGGTCTTGATTACAACAAAATTCGTGTTACAAAGTAAAGATCCCTAGTACAAAAGATCTAATTATAACACAGAGTCCTATAGATAGATTCTAGCTCTATCCCCTAACTTTCCAATTGCCTTGAGCAGCTTGAGGAACCTAGGAGCTTCTTCCATTCCCGGGGCTATAAAAGGTCGGAGTGCCTCAGCCTCGACAGCTAAATCATTTACGTGTCTGGCGACTCGCTGTATGTCCACCATTAGATTTGCGTAGTACTGGTCTCTGTCCTGTACCATTCGAGCAGCGTCGCGTAATCTCTTCTGCCAATAGGTGTCCCCTCCGGCTGCAGCTTCTTCGAACACATTAATTCTTTCCTTGTAATCCTCCACCATTGCTTCGAGGGTCCCGATTCGTGCTTGTAACACACCCACTTCGCGTTCTCTTTCTTGCAGCTCAGCGAAGTTATTCCTGTGGCAGTACATTCGAAGTGAGTGTTCGACTTCCGCTACCTTTCCTTTTAATTCATCATTTTGACTTTGGCTTTGCCCCAAACTCTGAATAGTGTCATCGTACAGTTTCTGCATCTCTAACAGTCTATTTCGACTACTCATGGATTTTCTTTTCCATACGGTGACACTTTCTCTCTCATGATGAACAACCTGTTTTCCTTTGCTGATTTCTTGTAAAGGCGAAAAACCTTGGAAGGATATTCCCGGCAGGACCCGCGTCGGCGTCTTCCACATGTGACTCTGGATCCATACTTGTAATAGCTGTGCGCAGCCTCGAAAACGTCCTTCTTCATGTTTCCGGCTAGCGTTTAAGGAAATGAAATTCTCGACCAAGATTGCTGGTACCGGGTTTGCTTTCCGTTTCACCCGCTCAAACAAATCCAGAATGGCTAAGTCAATGTTCCCGAGTACTCTAGGAAAGATCACCAAGCCATATATTCCTAAAGCGAATAAGTCCATTTTCTTTACCTCGTCTGGATGTGTCAATATGATGTCCCGAATACTTTCCCATGCAAAGACTGTATTATCTCCTCAGATTTGAAGGAGGCCACTAACCCAATCGTCACTCATTCCCGCAAAGGTTTTGAGTTTCGCAGTGTAATTCTGGTTCCTTGGAGGCTTCGCATAGATCCAATCTTCCTGAATATTTTTCTGGTTAAGTAAAGCAGTGTACTCTTCTACCGTAGGCATCATGTCCTGCCCATTGAAGGTGAAGCAACAAAAAGCCAGATTCCAGAACTGGACTATAGCTCGGAGTAGGGGCTGGTTGATCCGAACATATAATAGCTGCGCGATGTCACCATAACTATCGCTAAATAAGTCTTGTAGTCTTCGGTCCCATCTTTCCCAAATGCTTTGAAGATCCCACAAGTCGTTCTGTTGGAGACTCACATAGGTGTATCCAGCTATTACGCGTTCGTTAGGCAGACTGTCCCCTTGGATTTTCTGGTTGACCTCTGACCAATGTCTGACTGACAAATTAAGCTCTTCTTTCCTAAGACACCTTTTTTCCATGGTGAAAGACTTTCTGATCAGGCAAACCACTTGATCCAGTACCTTTATGCGATGCAAATGCAATGATGTATGAGAAAAAGAACAAAAAGCGAAAAGAAAACAAGTCAGTACCAGATAAAATCGATAAATATATAAATAAAATGACAAAATTAAACAGAATAAACACACAAAACAACCCTATTTATCCCGTCTAAAACACCTAAGGTTATCCGCATGGCTCTAACAGGGTGGGTTTCTATGTTCTCTACATGCAGTTTTGGTTCTAGGAGGTACCCGAATTGTCCTTGCTGTCCCCTACTAAGGGTAGCAAGGCCCCCGATCATCACCCATTATAGGCTCCTTTCAACCGGGTTCAATTCAGGGGGACCCATTCGCTTATGCCCGTACGAAGTAACGATATCCTTACGAAAGCATAAGGTACTCGAGCCCCGAAGGTACTTGCTAGGCCCATACGGGAGAACGATATCTCCACGAAAGCATTAGCGTTTTCCCCTCACTTAAAAAGACGGGTTTATATGCCATATTTTAAATGCGTTAAAATAAACGCGCAATTATGACCGAATGTTAATTTAATAGTCACTTTAATCCGGAACTTCCAATATTAGTAAAGCGGTAATTATTTTAAAAGCTTGACTCTCATTTGTTTGTTTGTTTTTTTTTTTAAAATTCCCCAGCGGAGTCGCCATCTGTAGCGAAGGTCTTTTTCCAGATATATATCGCTAAAATAAAAACGATGATTTTTGAAAGGTGTGTTTGAAAGGTGTTTGGATATAAAATATTTATTCCGTGGGGTTTACGAAAACCTTATAAAAATGGAGTCGCCACCGGCCACTTAGGTAGGCGGACACCACAAAACCAGAGATTCAAAAGACAGGTTCGGGAGTCGATTTACGGATGGGGAAGGATTAGCACCCCCACACCGCCCAAAAACTGGTACTTTAATAATTACCGCTTTATTAATATTGGATTTTCCGGATTAAAGTGACGATTATTTCAAATTTCGGTCATAATTGCGAATATATTTTAAGGGTCCCGTTATCCGAGAATGAACGCCAACCACTATCACTACGCTTTGATATCGCCCCGTTTACGCTCGGATAAAAGGACACCGCATTAACAATTTATATCTCGATATGCAATCTTAGTGGCAAAAACGTAAAACATGACAAAACATTTAAATATAATAAAAATTGACATACGTAACACTAATTTAACATGAATGATATTTTAGATCAAAACATGTATATATATACATATTATCCTAAATAATAGATAAAAACAACTATCATATGTCAAAATAACAAGGCAGGAATAAGTACATATATACGAACAAGTATTTCAAAAAGACATGCATACTGGTAATAAAACATATTTCAACATATACGGGTCCACATGTCGTACAAAAGGGTAAATACACTAACATGTAACCCTACAAACAAGAAAACACACATATATAAAATACAAAATACGCCATGCACGAATCAACTAAAACATAACAGACTTGATATGAATAACCAGATAAAAAACGAATATCATACTTGACACATATATATACATATAAACATAAAACGAGTCATATACGAGAGACATAAAATAAAATAATATCAACATATACGATTATAATACGAACAATAATATTTACAAAGAAAACTGGACTGAAATGAAAGAAAAACAAAGTCAGTGGCAGAAATTAAATAACAATAATATGTGATTTGGGGACGAAATTGTGAAACAAATAAAACCTAAAAGGACCAGCATTGTAATTAGACCAAGGGGCAGACCCAAAGTGAAAAATCCAAAAACGCGGGATGGTTAAGGGCGTAATTTTACCATTCAGAAACTGATTCGGTGTAATTTAGGGACTAAATTGTGACCTTTTGAAAACTCAGGGGGACTGGGACTGTGATTATACCATGCGGCAAGACAAAAATGAAAATATTGAAAACGCGGTGGGATTAAGTGTGTAATTTACCCATTTCAAAAATAATAATAACTATAAAAGACCCATTTTTAGATCGAAACCCATTTTTCCCTTCTTTGTTTCATTTTTCGGTTTTTTCAGAAACTTATGTTCTTCGTTTTCTCTCAAATGTTCTTGAGAAACCCAGAATCCGACGGCCGGCCGCCGTATTCTCCGCCGTCGGCCGCCGCTAATCGGCACCGGCGAGCCTCCAAAATACACCAAAACAACCCCCTTGTCGTCCTCAATACGGATCCGTGGTTGGATTCAGAGGATACCCTTTTTTTACCCTAGATCTAAGAAATACGAACCCAAAAAAAAATATTTTTTAGACCAAAACACAACTTTAAAGGGTCTTCTCTTCCCTTTAGTTCACCAGATCTGGCTTGAGAAGCCGAAAGGCTTGTCACCGAGAGAAGGAAGACCCACAAACAACGCCGGTAAGACTACTTCTTTTTTGTTTCTGTTTTTTTATTTTCTATTTTGTATATGCATGTAAAGAAATAAGTAAGAAAAAGAGATAAGTGTTTACCAATGGACCCCTTTTTTGATTATCTCGACTGGTTACAAGTTTTTGGTTTTACAAGCTCTCTGTTCTTTTTTGTTACTGCTCTCTCTGTTTTTTTTTGCTAATATCCCGTTACAAGAGCCCCGTTTCATATATATCACTGCCTCTGCTTTTGTTGCAACTTGTATCTTCTTTTCCAGATCTGACATTTTGCTTGTTGTCTTTGGCATAATCTGAACGCGGGGACTGAATATCGGCGCGGTGGCGGTGTGGTCATTCTGCCAGAGGCCAGACGCATTTTCGGCTGTTAGATCAGATCTGATCTAACGGTCGAGATGGCTCGAAGAACGATCGGCCTGGATGAAGCCTCGATCTAATGAGACGACTTGAGATTTCGCCACGTGGAGCTCCGCAGTCGAGGAGTCAGAACGCGTGGATCTTACGCGCGCGTGGGATATTAAAGCGTCCGCGCGTGGACCACACGCGCGCGTGGCACTCGAACGGTCCATACGTGTGGAGCACGCGTCTGGCAGATATTTTTGACCTTGGTTGCATCGTGGCCATTGGATCAGATCTTGATCCAACGGCCCACAGTTACCTGCACATTGTAATTAAATAGGATTCAGATTTGGGCCAAACGGGCCTTGTAATTGGATTTGTAATTGGACTGTAATTCCTATTTATTTGGGTTTAATATATATTTAATTTTTCATTTTACCAGCCCAATAATATTAATAATAATAATTATTATAATAGCAATACATGTATATACGAAAATATATACTTATATTATACGATCATTAATTAATATAATATTCTAGTATACGTACGTATAATCATACATATAATTAACATAACATCTATATACGCGTATACCCTAGATACATACGTGACATACATACCCCCTAATACGTATACATAGCTTATACATGCACACACCACCTTATATTAGTAACATTCATATAATAAATATACATGCAATATTAATATATTTACAAGTAAAAATGAGTGATTACAATGCACGCAACATGTCTTCCAAAATTTGAATTACCCTTTTCTGACTGGTCGTCAGATTGAGGATGAAAAATAGTACTAAGATTGACTCTAGTACCCAGAGCTCATTGCAATGATCTCCAAAATCAAGAAGCAAACCGTGGATCTTTATCGGAAATGATAGATTTAGGTACACCATGGAGTCAGATAACTTCCTTGATGTATAAGTCAGCTAATTTAGGAAGACCGTAGTCTATTCTAACTGGTAGAAAGTGTGCTGACTTGGTGGTGTCAAGTAGCTAAGTTCAGTTTTTATTTAGTTTATTTTATTTTTATTTTTTTACTTTTCATTTTTTGATTTTTTCTTCTTTCTTTTCTACTTTTATGCTTTGCTCTTCTCTTGCAGACAAAAATCTTTTGTTTGATCCTAATATCGACAAAACCGAAAGACGACTAAGGAAGGAAGCGAAGCAAAGCAAACAAGCGACCACACAAGGAGACTTGGAAGCTGAATTGGAGAGCACTCAAACCAACAACATGGCTGAACAAACCCTTCGCCAATTTACAGCCCCCGAGATCGCCCCACAACCTCTTTGCATTAATTAACAAGAACCTGAAGTACCTTTCGAATTAAAATATGGACTAATACATCTTCTTCCTACTTTCATGAGACGGGAGAATGTGAATCTGTACAAACACTTGAAGGAATTCCATGTGGTGTGCTCGAGCATGAAACCCCACAATGTCATCGTTGATGAAGTCAAGCTAAGGATGTTTCCATTCTCACTAGCCGACCATGCCAAAGATTGGTTGTACTACATACCATCCGAATTGATTGAAACATGGACAAACATGGCAAAGCTCTTCCTTGAAAAATATTTTCAAAGTAACCAACATTAGAAAAAAGCTTTGCAGAGTTCGACAAAAAGATTCTGAGATGCTTCATGATTATTGGGAACGATTCAAGCAACTTTGTGCAAGCTGTCCACAACATGGAGTGTCTGACCAATTACTCATCCAATATTTCTATGAGGGTTTATTACCCATGGGGAGAAGGATGATGGATGGTGGAGGTGCAATTGTGAACAAGACGCCTACCCAAGCCAAAGACCTCATCAACATTATGGCTGTGAACTCTCAACAATTTGGCTCGACACATGACACCGTCTCTTGACATGTGAATGAGGTAAATATTTCTTCCCTTGAAAGTAAGATTTTGAATCTAACTTCTCTTGCTGAAAAATTGGCATTAGGTAATGCGCATCAAGTCCAGGCATGTGGGATTTGCACAAGGCAAGATCATACAACCAATATGTACCCCACACTCCAAGAAGAGAGCACCAAAGAAGCCAACGCCATAGGAGTATTTTACGGACAAAAGAAGTACAATCCGTACTCAAATACATACAATCCAGGCTAGAAAAAACATCCAAATTTGAGCTATGGGCAAAGGAACAATCAACAAGGGAATTTTGTGCAACCATCTTCATCGACAAAACCACCCTTGGAGGATATCGTATACAAGCTTGCTCACAACCTCGAGCAATTCCAACAAGAGACAAGGTCAAGCATTAAAAATCTTGAAACCCAAGTAAGTCAAATTGCCTCATCTCTTAATCAATTCGAAACTCAAGGTAAGTTACCTTCTCAAACTATTGTGAATCCGAAACAAAATGTGAATGCAATTACTTTGAGAAGTGGCAAGAATTTGCAGGATTCTTCAACCCAGCAAAAATTGGCGTCGTTGCCCAGGCACCATTCCAATTGCCCAGGAAATTACCATTGCCCAGGCAATTCGACTGGTCCTGTTTCCAAGTTGTTTGATTCTTTACCCAAGGAGGACGACAAAAAGGAAAAATGGAAGGCTAGAAAACCAACAAAATTTTGGCAAACCCTGTTTCCCAAAAAAGATGGAAAATTATACAAAGCTGAACCGAGAAGGAAGATGTCAACACAAGCAAGGTAATTCAGCCCATCGTTGTTCAACCACATTTTCCTCAAAGGTTCTCAAAGACCAAGAAGGAAGAGCAAGAAAAAGAAATTCTTGAGACATTATACAAAGTTGACGTAAATATTCCATTGCATGATGCTATAAAACAAATCCCTCGATATGCAAAATTTCTCAAAGAATTATGCACAAATAAGAGGAAATTGAATGGCAACAAAAAGGTAATAATGAGTGAGAATGTTTCTGTTGTACTTAAACGAAAACTCCCTGGAAAGTGCAAGGATCCAAGTATGCTCACTATCCCTTGTCAAATTGGAAGCATTAAGATTGAAAAAGCCATGCTAGATTTAGGAGAATCTATTAATGTTATGCCATATTCTATATATTGTGCTAACAATATGGGCCATCTTAAAGATACATGTGTGATCATATAGCTTACCGATAGGTCGAATGTTTATTCGAAAGGTGTTTTGGATGATGTTTTGGTGCAAGTTAATGGGCTTGTATTTCCTGCTGATTTTTATGTTTTAGATATAGAGGAAAAAGATTCATCTAGTCCTAATTTAATTTTGTTAGGAAGACCATTCTTGAAAACATCTAGAACAAATATTAATGTGCATGATGGACTACTTACCATGGAATTTGATGGGAAAACCATAAAATTCAACATCTATGATGCCATGACACGTAATGAGGATGCATGTTCATTATTTTCCTTAGATGTTACTAACTTTCCAATGCATGAAACCATCAAAGAGCTTGATTGTGATAAAATCCGAGGACAACTTCTTGCGTACAAAGACATCATACCATGGTATGCGGACATCACATACTTTTTTGTGAAAAAGACATTTTCAACATGTACATCACAGGTTAAGAAAGACAAGATCAAATGCGACGTGAAGCCATACCTATGGGATGACCCAAACCTATGGAAGATAAAGGTTGTTCCAGTCATAGTGGCGAACATCAACTGGGGTCCAGGAATCAATCCAATCAATGCCAAGCCTCCCGATTAGCCTCTAACACACCAACATGCCAGGCCTCCCGACAAGCCTCTAATGCACCAACATGCCAAGCCTCCCGACAAGCCTCTAACGCACTAACGTACCAAGCCTCCCGACAAGCATCTAACACACCAACCATGGAAACTAGAAGTGTTCAAGTCCATCAAGGATAAACCACCTGACGAACATCTTCTTGCCACAATATGAGGATTAAAGGGAATTACGTCTAGCCAAAGACGTTAAAGAAAGACACTTTTTGGGAGGCAACCCATGATTTTTATTTTTATTATGCTTTTAGTTCAAGTTTTATATTTTCGTTTCAATAATTTCTGTAATTTTTATTTTTAGGTACACTTAACTAGTATAAGGCATGCCCACAATTCGAAACCCAGTCCCAGTTGCCGCGACATATCCAATTGCTACGGTAATCAAACCAAATTCAGTTGCCCGGGCAACTCAGTCGGTCTTAAGGCAAACCAAAAGGCATACTTCAAGCACGCAGATATCATACCACCACACACCTACCGCCGCATGCCGCGTGAGGGAGCACTATTCTCCCTTCACTTTTTAAATGCTTTTTTTTATTTTCTGCATGTAGGTTAGGGAACATTGAGGACAATGTTAGGTTTAAGTGTGGGGGGAGTTAACTTTGATATGGTTAATTTGTGCTAAAACCATGGGATATAGTTGTGTGAAATTGCATGCTTCTTGATGACTTTGAGTATTTCTTTCACATGAAATTTTTTCTTAAACTTAACATGTTGAGATTTTTAAGAAAATTGGATCCCTAGGTAAAGATGAGATTGATATGGGAAGTAAAATAGGATTGATTATATCTTGTTAGACTTGCAAATTATTTCTCATATTAATTGATTCGATAGTCGGATGGATAAAAATCGGACACAACAAACCACTTTGTGAGACTTGAGCCTTAATAAGCATATATTGTGTGCTTTATATTTTTCTTCATTGAGTGATTGTCAAGCATGATTGGATTTCTTCTAGAACTTGCGATGTTATGCATATCAATACCACATTGTAGGATTGAATTACTTGAGATGATTAAGGCACTTAGGTATGAACCTTGAGCCAAAAGCCTACCTTGGTAAATATGAGCATTAAAGAACCACTTTTGAGCCTAAGCCTTTTGTTTGGAAATTAACCACATTACGAGCCTAATTACTTTTTGTTGATTTCCCCAATTTGAACCAGAAATTGAAAAACTACACACTTTCCTTACTTGAAAGAGAAAAATCAAGCAAAAGAAAAAAGAAAAATGAGAAAATCTTGAAAAACAGGAAAAAAATCAAAGACAAAATTGTCTTGTTCAAAAAGAAAATTCAAAAGAAAAGACAAAAAGTGTGAAAAAGATTGAATCCTTGTTTCTCCCAAAAATAAATTTGTGCAAAAGCTTGATACAAAAGAGGAAAAGAAGTGTGAAGTTCTTCGATTCAAAAAGCCAAAAGTCTTTTTTATCATACCTTGTCTTAAGCCCCATTACAACTAATTTAAAGACCTTTTGATCTTGTGATTCATCCTAGCTAAGTGGTGGAGATTTAATATATTTTCAAGCTTATGGTAAGTATCTTTTCATGCTTTGACTTGAGTGTTGTTTTCCCTTACACACTTTGAGAGATATTGAGTGAATCCTTTGCGAGGGTATTTAATTTTATTCCATCTTGACTCCATGATAATTAATTGAGATATTATTTGCTTGTGCTAATTTGCAAATCATGATTTATTACTTCTTTTTATCATTTCTTCGTTTCCAAAAGGACCCTAGATCTTGAATTTCAATATGCTTGAGGACAAGCATAATCTAAGTGTAGGTGACTGATAAGTGTTCAAAAGTACTATTTTTCTTACTCTTTTTACTCATATTATTGTTAGACTTAGGCTCATATTAGTTGCATAATTAGCCATTCATGCATTAATCCATGTTTCCTTCCATCGTTGAGCTTGATTACATAACTTGGTAGTTTTTGTGGGAAAAGATGCTGCTTTGGTGTGTTTTGTGTGTATGTGCAGGATCATTTGCCAAAGCAGGGCTAGAGCTAGTTGCCAGGGCAATGCATGAAGGAGACGCCGAGCCAGTTGCCAGGGCAATTGTCAACAAGAGCAAAGGTGATATGGTAGTCGAAATTGATGACTAGACAAGCCCAAGATGACGTGGAGCAAAGCCAAAACCCAAAGGAATTTAATTTCCATGCAGAGATTAAAGAAGAATTAAATTCCAAGAAGATAGGAAAAGTTCTAGTAGGAATACAATTATAATAAAGAATTATATTCTTTACAGATAATTTAATTCCAACTTAACTTCCTCCTCAAAGAAGGACTTTGGCCTAGCCCTATAAATAAGAGGGAGATTTCGACAATCATAGAGAGCAAGAGAGGGGAATTTCGACAACTCCAAGGAGGGCAAGAGGAGAGAATTTTCGACAAGCATCTAGGGCAAGAAGGATTTCGACAAGCCTCCTTCTTCATCTTTTCTTTGTGTTTTTACTTTTCACAGTGCAAGAGACTAGATTCTTGAAGTGGCACCAATCCATGTGGAGACGATATCTTTTATACTATAACTTGCAACGTGTATACTTGCACAATTGCGTAGCACTTATTACGCGCAACAAGTTTTTGGCGCCGTTGCCGGGGATTGGCAATAGCGACTTTGTTTTTATTTTCTTGCACTTTCTTTTTACTTTTCTTGTTTAAGATTCAAAGGGCTAACAAACTTTGATTTTGCATTGGTATATGACCAGGGCGAGACCGACTACACCAGAATATCCCTTTGATCCAGAAATCGAACGAACCTTACAAAGACTTAGACGAAGGATAAGAGTAGCAATGGCTAATCAAGACGGCAATATGAATCAAGATGTTCCAGCAGGAGGAGGAGTGATTCTTGCACGAAACAGAACTATTCAAGGCTATCTTGAAGAAGATCTTGATGGACTTAATCCAGGAGTTGTCGCACCTGAAATTGAAGCCGACCACTTTGAGTTAAAACCGTTAATGTTTAATATGATCAACACAATTGGTCAATTTGGCGGCTCAGCAACTGAAGATGCACGGCAACATCTGAAATCTTTCCTCGAGATTTGCAACTCGTTCAAAATACATGGAGTCACCCCCGACGTCTTACGATTAAGATTATTCCCCTATTCACTGAGGGATAGGGTGAAAGCATGGTTGAATAGCATTCCTGCTGGATCAATAGCATCTTGGACCGATCTTTGTCGTGATTTCCTTGCTCGATTTAATCCTACAAGTTTGACTGATAAGCTTCGTAACGACATTACTTCTTTTCGGCTGGCAGATGATGAATCCATGTACGAGGCTTGGGAGCGATATAGAGAACTTCTACACAAATGCCCCCTACACGGATTCCCGGTGTGGACTCAAGTAACAATGTTTTACAACGCCGTGAATACACCAACAAGGATGATGCTAGACGCCTCGGCAAACGGCATACTCTTAGATAAGTCGCCGGAGGAAGCAATGCAAATTTTAAACAGGCTGGCCAAGAATGATTATCAATTCCATCTACTAGAAGAGGAGGAGTTAGACGCCAAGCCACAATACATGAACTAGGATCATCAGATTCAATTTCGGCACAATTGGCCACTTTAACCAAGATGGTCCAGAACATGCAAAAACCAAACAACACACATGAAGTCAAGGTAATGGATTCTTTTTGTGAGTTATGTGGTGATAACCATAATTCTTCTGAATGTATGCAGAATCCGGAATCCAGCTTCTATGTGGGGAATTACAATCGGAACAACAATGTGATGTCCAATATATACAATCCAGCTAGGAAGAAGCACCCAAATTTTTCATGGAGTAATCCCAACAATGCTCTAAACTAGAACAATCAGAATGCACAAGCATCGGGATTCCAACAGAATATGCCACGACAACAGTTGCCGCAGGAACAACCAACAACATCTAGTTCTTTGGAAAATTCTCTAAATGCTTTTATGATGAAAACTGAATCTTATATGGCTGAGAATAGTAACTTCATAAAAAGAACTGATGCTTTTATTAACAGGACCAAGATGAGATTGCAAAACCAAGATGCGGCAATCAAATTATTGGAAAATCAAGTCGGACAGTTTGCTCAGAACCTGAATACTAGACCACAAGGAGGTTTACCTAGCGTTACTGAAGTCGCAAGAGGAATTGGCCATGAGAAATGTAAGGCAATCACCACTAGAAGTGGCCAATAACTTAGAGAGGCTCAAACCCGCTCCTCAAACAAAACTCCACAAAAAGATCAAGACGAACCTAGCGGCAAAGCCTCAGATGCTGAACCAGGAATTGCCGCGGCAACCGGCAATAAGCATGCCTCGGTAACCGACGATAAAGATACCTCGGCAACTTGCGATAAGCATGCCTCGACAACCCCAGTTGATAACGCATCGGCAACTCAAGTTGTCCCGGTAATGCCGTCAATCAGGTTTCAAACCAATGAAAGGATCGAAGATATCCGACTTCCACCACCATTCCCACAAAGGTTGAAGCGACAAAAGCAAGAATACCAATTCAAGAAGTTTCTTGATATCCTAAAGCAAGTCTACATCAACTTGCCATTGGTGGAAGCAATTGAACAAATGCCAAACTATGCCAAGTTTCTTAAAGATATTGTGTCCAAGAGAACAAGGCTAGGAGAGTTTGAAACAGTTGCCGCAATAGAGGGATGCATGGCAATGTTGCACAATCGTATGCCACCCAAGTTGAAGGATCCCAGAAGTTTCACAATACCCTGTTCTATTGGAAATCACTATGTCGGGAAAGCATTATGCGACCTTGGGGCTAGCATAAACTTGATGCCTAAATTGGTTTTCCAGAAACTAGGAATCAGGAAGGCCAGACCTACAACAGTTATGCTACAGCTAGCCGACAGATCCTATGTGCATCCAGGGGGAAAAATTGAGGACATACTGGTAAAAGTTGATAAATTTATTTTTCCCGCTGATTTTATTATTTTGGATTGTGAAGCAGATGAGCATGCACCTATCATTCTCGGGAGACCATTCCTAGCAGCAGGGAGAACCTTGATCGATGTTGAAAAGGGAGAACTCATAATGAGGGTGAATGACCAGCAAGTTAAACTAAATGTGTTCCAAACACTAAGGCATGCCGATGATCCAGAAAAATGCCAACTTCTTCATGCCACGACAGAGTTTAACTTCGATGAGGAATTTAGTTGCCTCGGCAACTACATTGCCGATCAAGAGGAACCTGAGGAGTATGAAGAACCGGTCGATGATGAACAACAAGAAGAGGCAAATTGGCTAGTCAATCGACCAGGAAAAGAAGCTGATCAAGATGTTGATGCTACACAAGAAGGCAACAGGGAGGAGGACGCAGATCTAGAGATATGCGATGCATTCCCGGATGAACAAATTTTAGTTACCTCGGCAACCATGGACGCGCATGCCTCAGCAACCCTCGACACCTCGGCAACTCTCGACGTCGCAGCAGCCCTTGACGTGCACGCCTCGGCAATTTTGGGAGCAGTCACCATGGCAGCACATGCCTCGGCAATACCCTGGTATGCGGATTTAGTTAATTTCCTTGTTTGTGGTATTTTACCTTATGTCATTACTCACCAAGGGAAGAAGCGGTCCGCCATGATGCGAAGCATTACTTTTGGGATGAGCCTCTTTTGTTTAAACAATGTGCAGATTAGGTTATACGCCGATGTGTCCCTAAAGAAGAGCAACAGAATGTACTCCGGCAATGCCATTCTTCACCCTATGGAGGACTTTTACAAGCAATGTGATCGTTGCCAGAGGACGGGCAATATCTCTAGACGACATGAGATGCCGCTCCAGAACATCATCGAGGTGGAATTGTTCGATGTATGGGGGATCGATTTTATTAGACCTTTCCCATCTTCATTCGGCAACCTCTACATTCTACTTACCGTCGACTACGTGTCTAAATGGGTGGAGGCAGCTGTAGTTCCCAACAACGATTCCAAGACCGTGCAACAATTCTTGCAGAAAAACATATTTACACGATTTGGGATGCCAAGAGCAATTATAAGTGACGAAGGCAAGCATTTTGACAACAGACTAATTGCCAAGATGTTGCAACGCTTCGGCATATCACACAAGATCGACACGGCATATCACCCACAAACCTACGGGCAAGCAGAAATTTCCAACCGGGAATTGAAGGGTATACTCGAGAAAGTTGTAAATCCCTCTAGGAAGGATTGGTCATTAAGACTAGATGACGCACTTTGGGCATATCGCACTGCATTCAAAACACCCTTAGGTATGTCCCCCTTCCGACTTGTTTATGGCAAAACATACCATCTACCGGTGGAAATCGAACACAAGGCATGCTGGGCAATCAAGACCGTGAATATGGATTGGGAAAGTACCGGACAAAAGCGTTTGTTGGACCTCAATGAGATAGAAGAATTTCGTGCACTCGCCTATAACAATGCACGAATCTACAAGGAGAAAACAAAGCGATGGCATGACAAAAAACTATTTCCGCGGCAATCCACGCCAGGGCAACTAGTTCTCCTATTCAATTCTCGGCTAAAACTTTTCCCGAGAAAGCTGAAATCAAGATGGTCGGGACCATTCAAAGTCGTCAAACCATTCTCTCATGGTGCTGTGATAATCAAGTCCATCTCTGACAAACATGAATTCAAAGTTAATGGACAAAGATTGAAGCACTACAATGGTGCCCATGTGGAACGTAACAAAGAAGTGGTCAACTTAGGAGATGCATGAGCATGCTCTCCTTTCAATATTTTCTTTTTCTTTTTATTTTTAGGAGATATTTTATTTTTCATTATCTTTAGTTTCCAGGTTTTCTTTTCCACAACAAGACTCACAACCACCATGCTAAGGAAATTTACTGCCGACTACTTGCCACGACAACCACAAAAGATGATGCCGCGACAACCTACATCGTGCCTGCACAAGCTGACGCCATGGCAACCAACCCTGAAGATGCCACGACAACCAAAGCTAAAGACATCCCAGCAACCATTGCAAAAGCCAAAGATTCGGATGAGTCCTCCATTGCTCCAACAAAAACCGCACCAATTGAATCCTCCAAGCGAAAAGCCAATGGCATGGATGAAGAGAACGATGAGGACAACCCCGTACGAGGATCAATTCCACCACCGGCAACAAGAAAACAACCATCGCTTTCAAGTAAGAGAATCAAGACACCGACCAAAAGGAAACTAATCATCTACGATGACGAACTCTCGGAGTAAGTCCTCGTATGCATTTTATTTTTCGTTATTTTTATGCATGCATTGAGGACAATGCCTCACTCGAGTTTGGAGGGATTGTTATTAGTAGTTACCATGTTTAGTTACATTATCTTAAGTATTACATTTAGGATACATAAATTGCTTGCCATGCCTTTAGTTGGAACAAGAATTGCTTAGATTTGATGAATATCCGATGATGACTTTGCCAATGCACTTAATTGATAGAATTTTTATTCTAGGATAACCATGCAAAAACTTAGAATTTTACTATGATGCTAACTTTTGATGAAACACTGTTGTGGTTTGATTGATTTAAGGAATTCTAGTGAACTTAAGTTGATAATTAACAAATTGGGGGATTAGAATAAAAATTGGATGAATGCTAGAGGTGCCCGAAATTGGCTCTAGCATGTGCTAAAAAAATTTTTAATCGCTAGAGGTGCCCGAAAAATTGGCTCTAGTATGTGCTAAAAATTGATAGCTAGAGGTGCCCGAAATCGGCTCTAGTCGAATAAATTAACTTTAGAAAACTAAAAACAAAACACTAGAGGTGCCCAAAACCGGCTCTAGTTAAAACATGTTAAAAAGAACCCAATGAAGTAATTTGAAAACCTATTATTTGCATAGAATCCGAAAAATCAACTTGCACACAACTCCGCACACACTCACAAGCATTATAGTTTGATTTCGAGTAACTCCTAAGCTTTTCAAAAAATAAAAAGCGAATCATACTTTGTGCCCCAGTTCAGAGAATTGAAATCAAGTTCAAAGCTAAGTTTGTGAAAATTGAAGTCTTGGCAGGTAATTATGAGTTTGCATTGCTTGAGGACAAGCAATAGTTTGAGTTTGGGGGTGTGATAAGTGTTCAAAAGTACTATTTTTCTTACTCTTTTACTCATATTATTGTTAGACTTAGGCTCTTATTAGTTGCATAATTAGCCATTCATGCATTAATCCATGTTTCTTTCCATCGTTGAGCTTGATTACATAACTTGGTAGTTTTGTGGGAAAAGATACTGCTTTGGTGTGTTTTGTGTGTATGTGCAGGATCATTTGCCAAAGCAAGGCTAGAGCTAGTTGCCAGGGCAATGCATGAAGGAGACGCCGAGCTAGTTGCCAGGGCAATGCATGAAGGAGACGCCGAGCCAGTTGCCAGGGCAATTGTCGACAAGAGCAAAGGTGATATGGTAGTCAAAATTGATGACTAGACAAGTCCAAGATGACGTGGAGCAAAGCCCAAACCCAAAGAAATTTAATTTCCATGTAGAGATTAAAGAAGAATTAAATTCCAAGAAGATAGGAAAAGTTCTAGTAGGAATACAATTATAATAAAGAATTGTATTCTTTAAAGATAACTTAATTCCAACTTAACTTCCTCCTCAAAGAAGGACTTTGGCCTAGCCCTATAAATAAGAGGGAGATTTCGACAATCATAGAGAGCAAGAGAGGGGAATTTTGACAACTCCAAGGAGGGCAAGAGGAGAGAATTTTCGACAAGCATCTAGGGCATGGAGGATTTCGACAAGCCTCCTTCTTCATCTTTTCTTTCTTGTTCGATTGGGTTCATGCTAGGGATTAATTATCTTGTGTTTCTTTGGAACCTAGCCTTGAACTAAATCTATTTGGCTATGGTTATTGTGTTTTGTGGTTGTGAGAAACTATTGGATTTTGTTTAGGTAATAAGAGTTTGCACTTTTCTATTTCAAGGTTTATTCATTCTTGGTTCTTATTCTTGTTTGCGAGTGAATTGGGAGAGGATCTCGTGATTTCATCTATTTATCTAATATCGGGAGAGTTAGATTCAAGAAACGAATGAATATGATCTTTATTCAATCTATTGATGGTGAAGATTAATCCGGCTTAGGAATAAGTTAAGGATTTCAACGTCTAAGAGGAGCGCAAGATTGGTTGTTGTTCACCCTTGATTCACGTAGGGATGTATTAATAAGGCATGCACAAGTAGCTATAGTTTCGACTTAGGGATAAGAAGAAACCATTGAAGAACGCTCTGCCGAACCTTGAAGGTTGCTGCCCAGACGCCCAAGTAGTTGCCCAGCCAACCATCGATTAGTTGCCAAGGCAACCCCGTTGTGCAAGTTGCCACGGCAACTGAGTTGCCCGTGCACTCTTTTACCAAGACGATCCAATCGGCTATTACACCTCAACTCACGATAACCTGGCCTATCTCTCTCTCATTTGATCTCATCTATTCATTTACTTTATTGCTTTCTAGATTAGTTATTAGTTAAACTCCTATAATCCTTTATTTGTGTTTTTACTTTTCACAGTGCAAGATACTAGATTCTTGAAGTGGCACCAATCCCTGTGGAGACGATATCTTTTATACTATAACTTGCAACGTGTATACTTGCACAATTACGTAGCACTTATCCTTTCTTCGTTTCCAAAAGGACCCTAGATCTTGAATTTCAATATGCTTGAGGACAAGCATAATCTAAGTGTAGGTGTCTATGATAAGTCATATATTTTCATGATTTCACATATTAAATCCTATGTTTTAGCACATTAATCTATCTTAAAGCCCTTGATTCAGTTTCTATTTGGTTTTGCAGGTTTTTTGGGCCTTAATGATGTTTTATACGTAAAAGCCGAGTTTTAGCACCATTTAGGCGTCACCTCCAGAATTCTTGTTAATTGCCAAGGCAAGTCCCAATTGCCATGGCAAGCTCTTCATAAACCGCCTTAATTGCCTAGGCAAGTTGCACTTGCCACGACAATACTATTTCAACGAAAATACCAGGCGCAAGACAGATTTGGGCCTAGAGAACAAGCAGATTTTTACTTGGAGGGCAAGCAATCCTACTACAAAGAGGACTTCTACTTTTTCCATAATTAAAAGTAGTTAGGGTTGTTGTATTTAATGTAAACTCTTCCCCTTTATTCTCTATAAATATAGATCAAATAGTGAAGAGAAAATAGGAAGAAGAAACCCTAGTCTAGTTGAAACCCTCTCCCCTCTTCTCTTGTAGCTGTCGACCACCATGAGTGGCTAAACCCTTCTTTTCTAGTCAAGTGTAGATACATGGATATTATTTCAAGTTTTTAGTAAGATTTCTTGTTCCCAAATATTCTTCATCTTTATTCAAGTATTTTCATATCTTTTGTGCTTTATCTTCATGTGTATGTTTGGTTAAATATATGCTACAACCAATTCAATGGTATTTGATACAAGTGGTAAAGAAATTTGGGTTCGATTTCTAAAGGTATGAATTCATGTTCTTAATAAGTTAATGGGTTCGTGCTTAGGAAAAATATGTGCTTTGGGTCTCTTAAAGATCATTAATGCTATTTGATAGATTATAATTCTTTAGTGGTATCTAGGAATTTAATCTTGATAATCAGAGTTAATCTTTTGATGGTATTTAATTGGTTATCTATCTTAGAAGAGATTTAGGTTATTTGGTGGTATTCATCTAATCTAAAACCAAGCTATTTGAAGTTGATGTTGATTTATCTTTTGTGGGTCAATGTTCTAAATTATTGATTTAATATTCCAAGTTCTACACTAACTAGAGTTTCATCTTATATAGATTTCTCCCTTAGTTCAATTGTTTTCTTCAAATCAAACACAAAACCCCCTTTTTACTTTTAATTACTTGTGAACTTAATTTCTTAACCATTCTCTGTGGGATCGACCCTACTTGCGGCCACTACAAATCCAAAGAACAAGTAGGTATTATTTTTTGATGGATTCGACACCCATCAAAAACTTGTTGCGTGTTTTTAGTGCAACGCAAATGGTGCAAGAATACACGTCGCAAGTAATAAAGTGATATGATAAGTATCGAGTATCGTCTCTATAGAGATTGGTTTGGGCCACTTTGCTTAAGTTACTGCATTGAAAAGAAATATATTGATATAGTTGAATATCAAGTAAAATAAACTAAACAAAATAAAGAAAATAGAAATGAGTGATCGATTTAAGAGAGTAGGTTGAGTTATCGTGAGTCGTGGAGTGATAGTTGAATGGATCGTCGTGGTAATTGAGTGCTAGAGTAACTCAATCGCTCATCAATTGAATCCAGTCAGATTGCCTGGGCAATTTTGTGATTGCCTGGGGAATTGGGAATAGAGCGATTGCCTGGGCAATTGGGCGACAACCTTCTATTGTCACTAGATTTTCACCTTTATTTTAAATTGTTAATTTAATTGTATAATGTTGGTAACATAGTAACTGTGTTTAGTAGTAAATATTAACATAGTTAGGTGTCACATACTAAATAGTTATAAGATTAATGTAGTATTAGTTTAGGTCACAAGTAATGTGTTACAATGTGTATAGTTGTTGGCTTATTAGAATACCGTATATAGTTGTTACATATATTAGCATGATTTAATTAGTATATTAGTATCTTAATTAATAGTTATCAAAACCCAAAATACATATAATAAATAGATAGCCCAATTGTAATTTAAAATAAAAGGTTCATTAAAACATAAAAAAATAAGAGTCCAATAAACAATAGGCCGGTAGGCCCGATTATAACAAAAACCCTAACTCTCGACTTCTTCCTTATGCGCAACTGAAGCAGGACCGTTGGATCAAGGGGCAGATCCAACGGTGGAGATCATGCAAGCTGGAGTTGATATAGCGCCACAACATCTCAGCCGCACGATCAAGATGCCATCCAATGGCCCAGATTGCTTCGGAGTATATCACGCGGATCACCACTCGCGTGTGGCAGCCACGCACGCGACGGTTCAGCTCTGGTCAATTGCTTCATCTTCTCCGATGCGTCACTCACTTCGATCATTCCTCACCAAGCGCCATTTAAACCATCAGAAACTTACAAACAGAGGGTTAAATCCAGATTAAAGCCCAGAAATACAAAGGGGAAATAAAATCCCTAAATTGATGCCCTAGCCAAAATCAAGTTGCAATCAAATAAGCAAAAAGGCAATTTAGAAGACCAGAATCCCCAAATCGGTGCCATGGCAGGAATCAAGCAAATAAGAGGGGAAGAAATTAGGGATTTAGGCTTAGGATTTTAGGCAATACTTGTACTATAAATAACACTTTAATCCATGTAACAAAAACAAGATTCAACACACGAACAACCACACAAGAATCACACACAACCAGTAGATATACTAGCATTCGGAAGTAGTAGAGCAGATAGTTGTAATCGACATTCAAAAGCAATAAAAGAGCAAGTTCTGGTAATTTCTTTCTATCTATTTACTTTCAATTTCAGTATAAACAAAGAAAAAAATAATTTTTTTACCTTTTTTGTGTTTGAAACGTCGCTGGAATCTGGAAACGTCGCCGAAATCTGGAAATTTTGGTCAGAATCTGGGAATTTCACCGCCGACAATGGCGGCCGGCACAACGGATGTTCATCGAAGAACACGATAAACTGGGTAGAGAATTCAAAGAGAAAGCATTTTGATCGGTTTGGATGAAAAATGGAAAATGAAATCTGTTTATTATAACAACTATTTATGCTAACCCGTTTAACCCGACCCAAACCAGGCTATAACCCGCGCCCTTCTATTCCGGGTCTGACGCCGCAACTCCCCAGTTTTCAATTATTTCAATTTCGTCCCTTTTTTTTTCAATTCGGCACCAAACTTTTAGTTACTTTCGAATTAACCCTCACATTTTGGTGTTATTTCAATTTAGTCTATAATTTAGATTTTTTTTTGAAAATATAAAAAATCCATTTTCTTTATTTAAATTTTATTAATTACCAAGTTGTTTATTTATTTAATTATTTCTTTATGTATATGTGTGTATGTTTGCTAAACTTTAGGATTAGGGACTCAAAACTTAGATTAGTAACATGTATGTTGTAAAATTTCCTTCATTTCCAATAAAATACACTTAATTTATTTAAATCTTAATAATTAAAAGGAATGTAGACGTTTTCTAGGTTTATTCACTTCTAGATTTTAACTTTAAAAGATTTTAACACATTCAATTGCCTTGTTTATTTGTTAAAAAAGTGAAAACTTAATTAATGCGGCGTCTTATCAAACGGGAATGACGGGTTAGCGCCATGAGTGTTGGCGGTGATTAAAGTTCATTTCCCGGGCAATAAGGTCGTTCAAATAGATTTACATTTATTTTACAGACAAATGAATCAAATTTTATAAACTTGCAAATTCCAGTTTTAAAAAAAATCCTTTTTTGAAACCAATTAAGGTACCAATTTTTGGGCGTTGTGGGGGTGCTAATCCTTCCCCACACATAATCGACCCCCGAACCTGTTTTCTCTAGTTTTTGTGGACCAAAATGTAATTTTGATAAATAAAATGTTTTTTTTTATCAAAATACCCTAGTTTTAAAAGTGATCCAATCACACTTTTTTTTTTTAAAAAGATTGGTGGCGACTCCGTAATTTTACAAAGTTTTCCAAAACGTCTAAACCTTTTTCCTAAGAAGGGTTGCGACAGCTTGGCGACCCCGCTGGGGAAATTTTGTTTTTTAAAAAACAAAAGAGGGTCAGGCCACAAATTGTTTTCAAAATGTTTTTAGAAAAAAGAACTTGCAAGTTCACAAAGGTTTCAATTTATTTGTCTATTTAATGAATGTAATTCTATTTTACGCATTTTAACAAAATGTTGCAAAAAGCTCTATTCCCGAACTCTACCCAATTACTAAGTGAGGGGAAAACGCTTTGCTCATGTCAGAATATTGATTCTCCGTATAAGCCTAGCAAGTACCTTCGAGATTCATATGCCTCATGTCTTCGTAAGGATACTGATTTTTCGAGAAGACATAGGATGTGAGTCCTCCTGAGTTGAACTTGGTTCGTTTGAAGCCTATAATGGGTGAGAACCAGGGACCTTGCTACCCTTAGTAGGGGACAGCGAGGACAGCTCGAGTACATTTTAGAACTCAACTGCTTGAGAACTTAGAGCCCACCCCAATAGAGCCATGTGGAAAACCTAGGGTTTTAGTAATGAAGGGAGACATGTCCTGAAGTATTGGAATGTGTTGCCTAGAATTGTTTTCTCTGTGTTTTCTTGATTCTAATCTTTGTTTCCCTTTTTTCCTTGTTTTGCATAATCATTCATGCCTCATCACTACATATTTAGAAGGGGTTGATTCTCAAAACCATTGCTCAAATTTAAAAGTATCTTGTTATGGACGAGAGAATTTTGAAAAGTGAAGATGAGAATGCAGGGGTCCGACATTGGTCTGAGGTGAATCAGTGAACATTTGAAGACAGTCTAGTGGCTGACCATGAGACAGAGACTTCGGAATATGCCCACATCAGCATTAAACAAAACAATATGCAAGAATTATGGGAAATTTGGGAGCATTTTGATTATGAGACCAAGCAGTTGTTCCATGAAGTCTATGGTGACATAGCCTACCTCTTGTATGTGAAGAATTGATGAACATTTACTGAAAGCCTTGGTTCAGTTATGGAATCCGGGATATTGCTGCTTTACTTTCAATAAAGAGGACATGATGCCTACATTTGAAGAATACTTAGCCCTTTTCAACCTGAGCAAAGTAAAGAAGAACTGGGCTTATGCCAAGCCACCTAAAAACAAAAACCCACATGCAAAGCTTTAGGCATTTGCTGGTATGAGTGATGGTTGGGTTAAGGGGTTGATACAGAAGAGAGGAGGTACCCTCAATTTCCCTTGGTCAAGCATCAAAGGTATAATCTCGATCCACCTGATAGAGAAAAGAGGGTTGATCTCCTAGCTATTAAAATTTATGGTTTAGTCATCTTTTCGAGGGTTATAGGAAACATTGATGTGGTGCTACTTGATTTCCTGGAACAACTGAAAAGGGGAGTCAATCCGGTACCAGTCGTGCTTGCTGAAGCCTTCATTTCCCTTAATGCCTGCCGGAAGGTTGAAGGGGTTCATTTTGGATGATGTATTTCACTTCTACAAGTTTGGGCCCTCATTCATTTCTGGAAGTGCCCGACATTAGCATTATCAAAAGTGTTTTCCCCAAACTTCTCACCTCTTTGGGAATTTTTGGCAAAGGAGTGGCCCGTTGTTAAGAAGAGAAAATGGATTGGTATATTCAGGGGTCGTCGTGACGAAGACATCAAATGGAGAGTTCCTTGGATGGGTCACACCAAAGTCATGTACAAATGTAGAGATTTCAACTTCTTAATGCTCCTAGGTTTGTGGGGAGGAATTGGATGTGCCCCTTTGTTAGTATCTCGCCAGTATGGGTCTTGACAGTTCATCCCATTCACTACCGGTCTTGGCTCATCAGAATTTGAGTTCCAAGGTGAGTTTAGACATAAGGTTCAGACAATCAGTAATGCTTGGAACGATTGTTATCACATGAAACTAGAATTTGACAGTCATTGCATGTATACCCTAGACTATGACATTTGGAGGCATACGAGGATGAATGAGAAAGTCACAGCACCTACATCTAGGCAAGCTAAGTCTCTAGAGGAACACTTAAAGGTAGTTCCTACAGAAGCTGACATATTAATGGAAGAGTTAAGAAGAGCTAAGCTGGAGATAGAAGCCTTGCAAGAGCAGAACCAAAGAGACAAGTTTGAGTCAGGCCTCGATGTTGAAAAGTACAAAGGGGAAACGAAGCGAGTAGTGAAGATGTATGAAGACCTAGAGAAAAAGTTTGAGATCCAAAGAGTCGACTTTCTCAGGTTCCAAACTGCTATTAAGAATACTGATTTGAGAAAGACTCCCGAACAGTGGAAGCTAGAAGTCGAGCATGCTGTAGGAAAAGAAAGAGAACGAGGGAGACGCGAGGTTGAGAAATGTCGACGAGCCCTTGCGGAAGAGAAAAAGAGGACTAAGCTGGCAAATAAAAATGGAAACAGCAAACGGGTCTATGAAGGTGATAAAGAAGGTGAGGCTGCATGGAAAAGGAAAGCTCACGACAACAGGATACGCTTACTTGAATCGCAGAAGGTATATGATCAAACCAGTGCAGAGCTAAAGCAAAATCAGACTTGTGCTGCAAATTTGCAAGCCAAAATAGATGATCTAAACCACTTGTTGCACGAACTTCAGAACCATCATACTAAGCTTCAGGCCTGTTTATATGAGAATGATTCCTTGAAGAAACAGGTTGAAGAAATGGATAAAATCATTCAGGAATGCAGGACAAAGATCTTGGTCCTCGAAGACATTACTGAGGGAGGGGATGACTGATGGTTCACACGCCTTAGGGACATGGCTAGAAGATTCCAAGAACGAGATGAGTTTGACAGGACTATCATGAACCAGGTACAAGATGTGGCTCGACACGTTGTGATGCTAGCCACTGAAGCTGCAGCTCTTCGTCAATACATCAAGCTGACATGAGAAGTGGGACCGAGGCTTATGTGGCTCATTGAAGAAATCAAAGAACTGGGAGTTCAAGTTGAAAAATATTTGTAAACAAAACTTGATGTAATAAAGATCATTTTAATCCAATAAAAGAGTTGTTTCTTGAGCAATTGTTTCATGGAATTGATGGCCCTTCGCTTTCACCCATGCATTTGCATTTCAGTCTTTTGTGTTTAGTAGTTTTTCTTCGCATTAGTGCTTATATTTGTGCATGCATACATGACATAATAAGAGTCTAACTTAAATAAAGTTCAGAAAATAAAAAATAGCAAAAACAAATCACAAATATGATACTTGGTCCCAAGTCAGAGCAATGGAAGACAGAGTGTTGCCCCTAGAAAGCAACCACAAGAGTACCCAAGACAGGTTAGACAAGCTGGAAATAGATCTGAAGCAACAGATAGAGTTGGTTCACCAAAAGACGGTCGGTTCAATCGCAGCCATGCTAGGTTTTAAGGACCCTGATGTAGTGGAAACTGGTGAAGAAGCAAATGCTGTACCAAAATTTCAAGGGATGACCTTTGTTCATCCAAGTATTGCTCAATCTTATAAAGTCAAGATTTCTCCACATTTTACTGAAACCTCAGCACAAAAAGATAGGAAGATAAACTCTGAGGAAATCGTTGAGGTACCTGGTTTTGATGAAATTGCCGATAAGGTGAAGGTTGAGAAGAAATGGGAGGATCGTTACGAGAAATTGAAAGGAATGATTAAGTCCTTTCATGAAGGGGGTATATATGGAGGAATGGATGCCAAGGATTTAAGCTTAGTGACTGATCTGGTGGTGCCACCAAAGTTCAAGGTTCCCGATTTTGAAAAATATAATGGAACAACGTGCCCTGCAACATATCTGACTATGTATTGCAGGAAGATGTCAATGTATCTGAAAAATGAGAAGATACTTGTCCATTATTTCTAAGACAACTTAGTAGGGTCAGCGACGTGCTGGCATATGTAGTTAAGCCGAGTGAATATCGGATCATGGAAAGATCTGTCTAGAGCCTTCAGTGAGCAGTACGAGCATGTTTCAGAAATGGTACCAAATCGTTTAGTTCTGCAAGGATTGGAGCAAAAGCACCATGAAAGCTTCCGCCAATACGCACAGAGATGAAGAGACGTAGCTGCCCAAGTCCAGCCACCATTGCTGGAAAATGAAATCACCCCGATGTTCGTAGAGACACTAAATGGATCTTTCTACGATCATATGCTCAACCGTGCCACAAAGAGTTTTGTAGACATGCTTATAAACAGAGAATTGATACTTGCAGCATTGAAAAATGGAAGGTTGGACAGTGGGGAAACTAAGAAACCCTACAAAAAGAGAGACAATGAAGTCAATGTTGCTAATGTCTACAATCCCAGCTATTCGAAGGGGATATTCTTCAACAAACCCAATGTCTCGACCACAGCTCCAACAGTCACAAATCCTCCAAAAGAAGAATGAAGGGGTTCGAAACCATATTTTCCTCCCATCCCGATGACATACGCAGAATTATTTGCTGAATTGATCAAATCTCAGATGATGCTGCCAAGATATGTTCCTCCATTCTCACCACCATATCCACAATGGTATGATTAGAAGGCACAATGTGAATATCATACAGGAGTTAAGGGGCATACTATAGAAAATTGTACTGCGTTCAAAATAGTGGTAGATGACTTAAGAAAATCTGGGATGTTATCATTCGATACGTCGGAAGATAAAGGAAACCCCATGCCAAATCATCAAAAGGTAATAGTGAATGCAATCATTGAGGAAGAAGATAAGGTGGTTAAGGAATATGTTGCTGAAGTTAGAGCTCCCATGAGGTGGATATGGGCTCAGATGGTGGCAGTAGGGATGCTGAAAGAAGGAGCCCAAAAATTGAAAATTGGGGAAGAATCATACTGTGAGTACCACATGAAGGAAGGACATGAGATTGATTGTTGCTCGGAGTTCAAGCAACTAATTCAGGACAAGATGAATAAGAAAGAACTTGAGTTCTTTGAGAAAGAAGACACATAATGTTTACTGGATGTGTGTGCATCAGAGGTGTCGTCTCTAGAAGAGACTACACCAGAATGAAGCCTTTGGTGATTAAGGCTAAAATAAGGGTTGGTGAGCCGGTAAGGAATGTGACCCCATGACTCATAATTAAGGCACCAACGCCATTTCCGTATAAGGATAGCAAATAGGCCCCTTGGAATTACACTTGTGAAGTGACAGCTCCAGGAGAAACGTCTACCCAGGAGAAGGAAGAACCGATCAATGAGGTGAGCTATTTCACGTTGAGTGGAAGGCTCTATTCCCAGCCCATAACAGAAGATAGAGATGCATCACAGAGAAAAGCAAATACTGAGGAGCCTGGAAAAGAAGATGACAGAAATTTCTTTAAGGAAAAACCAACAACATATCATGAGCCTGTAAAGGAGTCAAAGGCTTAGGAATTCTTGAAGATCTTAAAGCACAGTGGATACAGCGTTGTGGAGCAACTCCATAAGCTTCCGGCTCAAATTTTTATGCTTTCATTACTATTGAGTTCTGATGGCCACCGTGAGGCCTTGTTAAAGATTTTGAATCGGAAGTTCGAATCAAAGGAGATCACAGCTGATAAGATGGATATGTTAGTCGGTAATATTGTCATTAACAACTTCATCTCGTTCAATGATGAAGAGATCCCGGGTGAAGGAACAGGATCTTGCAAAGCTTTGCACATCACCACCAGATGTAAGAGGCATATGCTACCAGGTGTCCTAATCGATAATGGGTCGACACTGAATGTTCTACCATTAGCCACACTAAAGAAACTGCCAATAGACAGTTCTCATATGAGGACTTATCTGAACACGGTAAGATCATTTGATGGAACTCAAAAGGATGTGCTAGGGAAAGTTGAGGTGCCTTTGCAAATTGGGCCAGTGACTTTCGACGTTGAGTTCGTGGTCATGGATATAAGACCTAGCTATAGCTGCTTGCTTGGACGCCCATGGATTCATGCAGCATGAGCAGTCCTATATACTTTACATTAGAAGCTGAAGTTTGTGATTGATGGACAATTAATAATTGTTGGGACAGAGGAAGAAATCATTTCATCAGTAACCACTGATGCACCCTTCATTGAGATTGATGAGGGTGCGCTCGAGTGTCATTTTAGGACATTAGAGCTAGTCAATGCAACCTTTGTCACCGAAGGAAGTAAGGTGCCAGAACCAAAATTATCAAGCTGTGCAAAAATGCAAGTAAAGAAAACGCTCAGGAACTGAGCTAAAATTAGAAAAGGACTTGGAAGAAGACATCAAGGAAGATTATATTCTGTAGTAATCCCGGCGAAAAAGGATCGGTTCGGTCTGGGCTTCAAGCCCAGCAAATGGCAAAGAAAGGCTGAAATCAGAAAGCATCAAGAAAGAAGAAGAGCTAGACTGAATGGAGAGGAAATCGAATGAAAGCCAATGACTTTCCCTCCCCTGAGTCACAACTTTATATCTGGAGGTATGCTGGATCCAAATACCTCAGTCAATGAAGAAGGAAAAGGAGAGAGCACTTTGTATGAAGCATTTGAAAAGCTGAGCATCAATGCTGTGACTGACAATGAAGAAGAGAACCAGTACCTGTCAATGATCCGCCCTTGCTCTGAGCTTGACAATTGGACTGCTGAAGAAATTCCTGTAGTCTTTAAGACATGTTCAGAGTAATTCTCAAAACTAACCTCTTTGCTCCAGGCCCGGAGACAATAGGGGATCTTGTGTAAAGGGCCTATGTCAAACATTTAATTTGAATTCAATAAAAGATGCATTTCCTTAAATCTTGTGTGGAAAACTTTCTTTCATAAATAAGCCAAAACCAAATAAAAACCATAAAATTAAAATCAACAAAAAAACATTCCATTCATTTTGTTTCTTCCCTTTGTATATATCTTTTGCCTATTTCCTTTTTCATGTCTTCAGATATCATTAATCTAATCGAATCCGAGTCAGACTTCAAGGTTGACTTTGAATTACCTCTATGCTTGGAAGAAATTGGAAATATTGATGATAAGGAAGAATATGATGCACCCACTGATATGCTCAGAATGGTAGAAGAAGGAAAAAAAAGATTCTACCACACAAAGAGGAACAAGAGATATTAAACCTCGGAACCGCAGAAGAAAAGTGAGAGGTAAAGATTGGTACTACCATCACAGCTAAAACCAGACAAAGTTTGATTGAGCTCTTGAGGGAATTTAAAGATATTTTTGCTTGGTCATACCAAGATATGCCTGGTCTTGACACAGACATCGTCATGCACAGGCTCCCTATAAAGGAAGAATATGAACCAGTAAAGCAAAAGCTGAGAAGAAGGAAGGCTGAAACACTCCTCAAGATCAGGGATGAGGTAAATAAGCAATACGATGCATGATTCCTCGAGGTAGCCAAGTTTCTAGAATGGGTGGCAAATATTGTTCCGGTACCGAAGAAGGATGGAAAAGTACGAATGTGTGTTGATTACAGGGACCTCAATAAAGCAAGCCCAAAAGATAATTTCCCGCTCCTGCATATTGATACTTTAGTCGACAACACAGCATGTCATTCACTCTTCTCTTTCATGGATGGTTTCTCCGGGTAAAACCAGATCAAGATGTGTCCAAAGGACATGGAAAGACAACTTTTGTGACGCTATGGGGGACTTTTTGCTATAAAGTGATGCCTTTTGGACTTAAGAATGCAGGGGCAACCTATCAAAGGGCCATGGTCACCCTTTTCCATGATATGATGCATAGAGAAATAGAGGTATACGTTGACGATATGGTCGCCAAATCTCGATCTGAAGAGGAACATTTGGTCAACTTAGAAAATCTCTTCCGAAGATTGAGAAAATTCCAATTGAAGCTCAACCCGACTAAATGCACGTTTGGAGTCACATCTGGGAAAATATTAGGTTTTATGGTGAGCAGAAGAGGAATAAAGATTGATCCTGATAAGATAAAAGCAATATAGGAACTTCCCCCACCTCAAACACAAAAAGAAGTTCAAGGTTTCTTGGCACGGTTAAATTACATCGCACGCTTCATTTCTCAGCTAACTGATAGGTGCGATCCAATATTTAGGTTACTCAGAAAGAATAACCCAGGAACTTGGGATGAAGAATGTCAAGTGGCTTTGGAAAAGATAAAAGAACAACTAAGCAATCCTCTAGTATTAGTACCACCTGTTTCAGGGAGACCATTGATTTTGTACTTAACGGTCTATAAAAATTTCATGGGTTGTGTTTTAGCACAACATAATGATACTGGAAGAAAAGAAAAGGCGATAGATTACTTGAGCAAGAAATTCACTGATTGCGAAACCAGATATTCGTCAATTGAAAAGCTATGTTATGCTCTGGTTTGGGCGTCCAAAAGGTTAAGACAATACATGATGTATCATGTTACATGGCTAATCTCAAAGTTGGACCCACTAAAGTTCATGATGGAAACTTCAGCCTTATCAGGAAGGTTAGCACGATGGCAAATGTTATTATCAGAGTTTGATATCCAGTATGTGAGCCAAAAAGCGATAAAAGGGAGTGCCATAGCAGACTTCTTAGCAGGTCGCGCCTGTGATGACTATGAAGCATTAAACTTCAATTTTCCTGATGAAGACTTGATGTGTATCTTAGAAGATAAGGGGACTCTCACAGAATCTTGGATAATGAACTTTGATGGCGTAGCAAATGCATTAGGAAGAGGCATAGGGGCAGTTCTGGTTTCACCAGAAGGAAATTATTACCCTTTTACCAGTCGTTTGAAGTTCTTCTGCACCATTAATATGGCAGAGTACAAGGCCTGTATAATGGGATTAAGAGAAGCTATAAGAAGGAAAATTCGTACCCTAAGAGTTTTTAGGGACTATGCATTAGTCATTTATCAGATACGTGGTGAATAGGAGACAAAAAATGTAAAGTTGGTGGAATACCACAAGCTGGACCTTGAATTGACCAAGGAATTTGATGAGATCACTTTCAAATATCTCCCCAGAGATGAAAACCAAAGGGCTGATGCTTTAGCCTCCTTAGCCGCCATGATCAGGATAAATGAAGGTTCTGAAATAATGCCCATCAAGTTATATATGCTTGACTCTCCAGCTCATTGTTATGATGTAGAAGAAGAAGTGGATGGATTGCCATGGTATCACGACATCTTGTAATATGTAAGATCCCAGCAATATCCACCCCAAGCTCCTGAGAACGAAAAGAAAATGATCAAGAAGATGGCATATGGATATGTCCTTGATAGAGATATTTTATAAAAAAAAAGTTGTGATCAAATGCTTCTAAGATGTGCGGGGGCAAAAGAGGTACAATTAATTGTAGAAGAAGTTCATGAAGGAATTTGCAGAACCCACCCTAGTGGTTTCACCATGGCAGGAGAATCACGCGACTTGATTATTATTGGTCAACCATGGAGGGTGACTACATCAACTATTCCCGCAAATGCCATAAGTGCCAAATTTATGCTGACAAGGTTCATACGCCACCTCAATCTCTTCATGTTATGGCAGCCCCTTGGTGTTCTCCATGTGGGGCATTGACGTCATCGGTCAGATTCACCCTAAGGCATCAAACGGGCATCATTTTATCCTGGTAGCCATTGATTATTTCACGAAGTGGGTAGAAGCAGCCTCATATGCAAATGTCACCAGATTCACAGTCTGCAAGTTTTTGAAAAAGGAAATCATCTATCGATACAGCTTGCTTGAAAGTATCATCACCGACAATGCTTCAAATTTTAACAATAGGGTGATAAGCGGAGTTTGTGAGCAGTTCAATGTTAAACATCATAATTCTGTGGTATATCGCCCGAAGATGAATGAGGCAGTGGAGGCTACAAATAAGAACATTAAGAAGATAATTGCAAAAATGACTGATACCTATAAGGATTGGCATGAGAAGTTGCCATTTGCCTTATATGCTTATCAAACTGCAGTAAGAACTTCCACTGGAGCAACACCTTTCTCATTGGTATATGGAATGGAAGTTGTGCTACCCATTGAGGTTGAAATACCATCGCTCTGTGTCTTAATGGAAGCAAAGTTGGAAGAAGCAGAGTGGGTTCAAGCAAGATACGATCAACTGAACTTGATAGAACAGAAAAGACTGAAAGCGATGTGTCATGGGAAAATGTATCAGAAAAGGATGATAAGGGCTCACGAAAAGAAAGTTTGCCTAAGAGAATTCAAAGAGGGAGATTTAGTGTTGAAGAAGAAACTGCCAATGCAAAGCGATGCTCGAGGAAAATGGGCACCGAATTGAGAAGGACCTTATGTTGTAACAAAGGTTTTCTCAGGAGGAGCATTAATTTTAGCCGAGATGGATGGAGACGAACTCCAAAACCCTATAAATTTAGATTTGGTTAAGAGATATTATGTTTGAAGAAGAAAAGAAAAAGAAAGGAAAAAGAAGAAAAAGAAAAAAGAAAAGAAAAAAAGAAAAAGAAAAATAAAAAAGAAAAAGAAAAAAGAAAAAAAGAGAAAAAATGGGGGTTCAAAACGAAAATCCGCAAAGGGCGTTTTGAAACCAAAGGAGGATCTGAGCTGAAAACCCGTAAAAGGACGGCTTAGACAATTTGTAAATAAGACTTTCCTCAGAGATTGGCTCGGGGAACTTCATATCTTTCCGCATAATCAGTGTTTTCGGGATCTGCTCAGCATGGTGGACATTCAAGGCATCTAATGAAGTCATGACAAGAGAAGTTTGGGTTTATGAAATCTGAATGCCTATTCATTTCCTTGTAATTTATTTTTGTGTTTGCCACAACACTTATGGATTTTGTTGTTAGACCTTTTTCCTTCTTTGGCACTGATAAGTGTTCAAAAGTACTATTTTTTCATACCCTTTTTACTCATATTATTGTTAGACTTAGGCTCGTATTAGTTGCATAAGTAGCCATTCATGCATTAATCTATGTTTCCTTCCATCGTTGAGCTTGATTACATAACTTGGTAGTTTTTGTGGGAAAAGATGCTGCTTTGGTGTGTTTTGTGTGTATGTGCAGGATCACTTGCCAAAGCAAGACTAGAGCTAGTTGCCAGGGCAATGCATGAAGGAGACGCCGAGCTAGTTGCCAGGGCAATGCATTAAGGAGACGCCGAGCCAGTTGCCATGGCAATTGTCGACAAGAGAAAATGTGATATGGAAGTCGAAATTAATTACTAAACAAGCCAAAGATGATGTGGAGCAAAGCCCAAACCCAAAGGAATTTGATTTCCATGTAGAGATTAAAAAAGAATTAAATTCCAAGAAGATAGGAGAAGTTCTAGTAGGAATATAATTATAATAAAGAATTATATTCTTTAAAGATAATTTAATTCCAACTTAACTTCCTCCTCAAAGAAGGACTTTGGCCTAGCCCTATAAATAAGATGGAGATTTTGACAATTGAGAAAGGGAGCAAAGAGAGGGGAATTTCAACAAGTCCAAGGAGGGCAAAAGGAGAGAGTTTTTGACAAGCATCTAGGGCAAGGAGGATTTCGACAAGGCTCCTTCTTCATCCTTTTCTTTCTTGTTCGATTGGGTTCATGCTAGGGATTATTTATCTTGTGTTTCTTTGGAACCTAGCCATGAACTAAATCTACTTGGCTATGGTTATTGTGTTTTGTGGTTGTGAGAAACTATTGGTTTTTGTTTAGGTAATAAGAGTTTGCACTTTTGTATTTCAAGGTTTATTCATTCTTGGTTCTTATTCTTGTTTGCGAGTGAATTGGGAGAGGATCTCGTGATTTCATCTATTTATTTAATATCGGGAGAGTTAGATTTAAGAAATGAATGAATATGATCTTTATTCAATCTATTGATGGTGAATATTAATCCAGCTTAGGAATAAGTTAAGGATTTCAACGGCTAAGAGGAGCGCAAGATTGGTTGTTGTTCACCCTTGATTCACGCAGGGATGTATTATCAAGGCATGCACAAGTAGCTAGAGTTTCGACTTAGGGATAAGAAGAAACCATTGAAGAACGCTCTGTCGAACCTTGAAGGTTGCTACCCAGACGCCCAAGTAGTTGCCCAACTAGTTGCCCAGGCAACCATCGATTAGTTGCCAAGGCAACCCCGTTGTGTAAGTTGCCACGGCAACTGAGTTGCCCGTGCACTCTTTTACCAAAACGATCCAATCGGCTATCACACCTCAACTCACGATAACCTGGCCTATCTCTCTCTCATTTGATCTCATATTTTCTTTTACTTTATTGCTTTCTAGTTTAGTTATTAGTTAAACTCCCATAATCCTTTATTTGTGTTTTTACTTTTTACAGTGCAAGAGACTAGATTCTTGAAGTGGCACCAATCCCTGTGGAGACGATATCTTTTATACTATAACTTGCGACGTGTATACTTGCACATTTGCGTAGCACTTATTATGCGCAACAAGTTTTTGGCGTCGTTGCCGGGGATTGGCAATAGTGACTTTGTTTTTATTTTCTTGCACATTCTTTTTACTTTTCTTGTTTAAGATTCAAAAGGCTAACAAACTTTGGTTTTCCATTGGTATATGACCAGGGCGAGACCGACTACACCAGAATATCCCTTTGATCCGGAAATCGAACGAACCTTACAAAGACTTAGACGAAGGATAAGAGTAGCAATGGCTAATCAAGACGACAATATGAATCAAGATGTTCCAGTAGGAGGAGGAGTGATTCTTGCACGAAACAGAACTATTCGAGACTATATTGAAGAAGATCTTGATGGACTTAATTCAGGAGTTGTCGCACCTGAAATTGAAGCCGACCACTTTGAGTTAAAATCGATAATGTTTAATATGATCAACACGATTGGTCAATTTGACGGCTCAGCAACTGAAGATGCACGACAACATCTGAAATCTTTTCTCGAGATTTGCAACTCGTTCAAAATACACGGAGTCACCCCCGATGTCTTACGATTAAGATTATTCCCCTATTCACTGAGGGATAGGGCGAAAGCATGGTTGAATAGCACTCCTGCCGGATCAATAGCATCTTGGACCGATCTTTGTCACGATTTCCTTGCTCGGTTTAATCCTACAAATTTGACTAATAAGCTTCGTAATGACATTACTTCTTTTTGGCAGGCAGATGATGAATCCATGTACGAGGCCTGGGAGCGATATAGAGAACTTTTACACAAATGCCCCCTACACGGATTCCTGGTGTGGACTCAAGTAACAATGTTTGACAGCGCCGTGAATACACCAACAAGGATGATGCTAGATGCCTCGGCAAACGGCATACGCCTAGATAAGCCGCCGGAAGAAGCAATGCAAATTTTAAACAGGCTGGCCAAGAATGATTATCAATTCCCATCTACTAGAAGAGGAGGAGTTAGACGCCAAGCCACAATACATGAACTAGGATCATCAGATTCAATTTCGGCACAATTGGCCACTTTAACCAAGATGGTCCAGAACATGCAAAAACCAAACAACACACATGAGGTCAAGGTAGTGGATTCTTTTTGTGAGTTATGTGGTGATAACCATAATTCTTCTGAATGTATGCAGAATCCGGAATCCAGCTTCTATGTGGGGAATTACAATCGGAGCAACAACGTGATGTCCAATACATACAATCCAGCTTGGAAGAAGAACCCAAATTTTTCATGGAGTAATCCCAACAATGCTCTAAACCAGAACAATCAGAATACACAAGCATCGAGATTCCAGCAAAATATGCCACGGCAACAGTTGCCACAACAACAACCAACGACATCTAGTTCTTTGGAAAATTCTCTAAATGCTTTTATGATGAAAACTGAATCTTATATGGCTGAGAATAGTAATTTCATAAAAAGAACTGATGCTTTTATTAACAGGACCGAGATGAGATTGCAAAACCAAGAGGCGGCAATCAAATCATTGGAAAATCAAGTCGGACAGTTTGGTCAAAATCTGAATACTAGACCGCAAGGAGGTTTACCTAGCGATACTGAAGTCGCAAGAGGAACTGGCCATGAGCAATGTAAGGCGATCACCACTAGAAGTGGCCAACAACTTAGAGAGGTTCAAACCCGCTCGTCAAGCAAAACTCCACAAAAAGATCAAGACGAACCTAGCGGCAAAGCCTCAGATGCTGAACCAGGAATTGCCGCGGCAACCGGCAATAAGCATGCCTCGGCAACCGACGATAAAGACGCCTCGGCAACTTGCGATAAGCATGCCTCGACAACCCCAGTTGATAACGCCTCGGCAACTCTAGTTGTCCCGGCAATGTCGTCAATCAGGTTTCAAACCAATGAAAGGATCAAAGATATCCGACTTCCACAACCATTCCCACAAAGGTTGAAGCGACAAAAGCAAGAATACCAATTCAAGAAGTTTCTTGATATCCTAAAGCAAGTCCACATCAACTTGCCATTGGTGGAAGCAATTGAACAAATGCCAAACTATGCCAAGTTTCTTAAAGACATTGTGTCCAAGAGAACAAGGCTAGGAGAGTTTGAAACAGTTGCCGCAACATAGGGATGCATGGCAATGTTGCACAATCGTATGCCACCCAAGTTGAAGGATCCCGGAAGTTTCACAATACCCTGTTCCATTGGAAATCACTATGTCGGGAAAGCATTATGCGACCTTGGGGCTAGCATAAACTTGATGCCTAAATCGGTTTTCCAGAAACTAGGAATTGGGAAGGCAAGACCTACAACAGTTATGCTGCAGCTAGCCGACAGATCCTATGTGCATCCAGAGGGAAAAATCGAGGACATACTGGTAAAAGTTGATAAATTTATTTTTCCCGCTGACTTTATTGTTTTGGATTGTGAAGCAGATGAGCATGCACCCATCATTCTCGGGAGACCATTCCTAGCAACAGGGAGAACCTTGATCGATGTTGAAAAGGGAGAACTCACAATGAGGGTGAATGACCAGCAAGTTAAACTAAATGTGTTCCAAACACTAAGGCATGCCGATGATCCAGAAGAATGCCAATTTCTTCATGCCACGACAGAGTTTAACTTCGACGAGGAATTTAGTTGCCTCGGCAACTACATTTCCGATCAAGAGGAACCTGAGGAGTATGAAGAACCAGGTACATACTTTGAACTACTGGATTACTCAGGTAAGGAAGGTAAGCTCGAAAAACCCTCTATTGAACAACCACCGATTCTTGAGTCGAAACAATTGCCAGAGCAACTAAAATATGCATACTTAGGAACCGATAATACATTGCCTGTAATTATTTCTTCTAAGTTACAGCCTGAGCAGGAAAAGAAGCTGATCAAGATATTGAAGCTACACAAAAAAGCAATAGGGTGGACAATTGCCGACTTGAAGGGAATTAGCTCGGCAGTGTGCATGCACAAGATTTTGTTGGAAGATGATCACAAACCTTCAATTGAGGCCTAGAGGAGACTGAATCATGCCATGAAAGGGGTTGTAATGAAAGAAATCATCAAGTGGCTTGACGCCGGCATTATATACCCTATCTCTGACAGTACATGGTAAGTTTGGTACAATGTGTTCCGAAAAAGGGAGGTATAACGGTGGTAAGTAATGAAAACAATGAACTCATTCCAACCAGGACTGTGACCGGTTGGAGGGTTTGTATGGATTATCGAAAGCTAAACAAAGCCACTAGGAAAGATCACTTCCCATTACCCTTTATTGATCAAATGCTTAACCGTCTTGCAGGTAAACCCTTTTATTGTTTTCTTGATGGTTATTCAGGTTACAATCAAATTGCCATAGCACCAGAAGATCAAGAAAAGACAACCTTCACATGCCCATACGGTACTTATGCCTTCCGAAGGATGCCGTTCGAATTGTGTAACGCCCCGAAAACCTTCCAAAGATGCATGATGGCACTCTTTTCAGACATGGTGGAAGACTTCATTGAGATCTTCATGGATGATTTTTCTATTTTTGGTAGTGACTTTGACAGTTGTCTTGGCAATTTAGAGAGGGTGTTGGCAAGATGTGAAGAAACTGATTTAGTACTCAATTGGGAGAAATGCCATTTTATGGTAGATGAAGGAATAGTGCTTGGCCAAAAGATTTCATCCAAGGGAATTGAAGTAGACAAAGCCAAGGTGGACGTGATCGAGAGATTACCCCCACCAAGTTCGGTTAAAGGAATTTGAAGTTTTCTCGGACATGCAGGTTTTTACAGGAGGTTCATTCATAATTTTTCTAAAATCACTAAACCCTTGTGTAATCTGCTTGAACAGGATAAAGTCTTCGATTTTGATGATTCTTGCACCCAAGCATTCGAAACCCTTAAAAAAAGCTTGCCTCGGCACCCATTGTCGTTCCACCAGATTGGACGCTACCTTTCGAGCTCATGTGTGATGCAAGTGATTTCGCGGTAGGAGCAGTCTTAGGCCAACGCACAGGTAAGACCTTCCATGTGATATACTACGCTAGTAAAACTCTTAATAGTGCTCAAGTGAATTACACAACAACGGAGAAAGAGTTACTAGCTGTAGTTTTCGCATTTGACAAGTTCCGATCCTATTTGATTGGTACAAAGGTAATTGTTCATACAGACCATTCAACAATCAAATATCTATTTGCTAAAAAGGATACCAAACCTCATTTGATTCGTTGGATATTACTTTTACAAGAATTTGATATTGAAATTAAGGACAGGAAAGGAACAAAAAATCAACTGGTCGATCACTTATCACGTTTGGAACGCAATAGGGAGGAGGACGCGGATCTAGAGATATGCGATGCATTCCCAGATGAACAACTTTTAGTTGCCTCGGCAACCATGGACGCGCATGCCTCGGTAACCCTCGACGCCTCGGCAACCCTCGACGCCGCAGCAGCCTTTGACGCGCACGCCTCGGCAATTTTGGGAGCAGTCGCCACGGCAGCACATGCCTCGGCAATACCCTGGTACGCGGATTTAGTTAATTTCCTTGTTTGTGGTATTTTACCTTATGGCATTACTCACCAAGGGAAGAAGCGGTTCCGCCAAGATGCTAAGCATTACTTTTGAGACGAGCCTCTTTTGTTTAAACAATCTGCAGATCAGGTTATACGCCTATGTGTCCCTGAAGAAGAGCAACAGAATGTACTCCGGTAATGCCATTCTTCACCCTATAGAGGACATTTTGGAGGAACTCGTACCGCGGCCAAAGTTTTGCAATCCGGTTTGTATTGGCCAACATTGTACAAAGATGCCCAAGACTTTTACAAGCAATGTGATCGTTGCCAGAGGACGGGCAATATCTCTAGACGACATGAGATGCCGCTCCAGAACATCATCGAGGTGGAATTGTTCGATGTGTGGGGGATCAATTTTATGGGACCTTTCCCATCTTCATTCGGCAACCTCTACATCTTACTTGCCGTCGACTACGTGTCTAAATGGGTTGAGGCAGCTGCAGTTCCCAACAATGATTCCAAGACCGTGCAACGATTCTTGCAGAAAAACATATTTACACGGTTTGGGATACCGAGAGCAATTATCAGTGACGAAGGCAAGCATTTTGACAACAGACTAATTGCTAAGATGTTGCAATGCTTCGGCATATCACACAAGATCGCCACGGCATATCACCCACAAACCAACGAGCAAGCAAAAATTTCCAACCGGGAGTTGAAGGGAATACTCGAGAAAGTTGTAAATCCCTCTAGGAAGGATTGGTCATTAAGACTAGATGACGCACTTTGGGCATATCGCACTGCATTCAAAACACCCTTAGGTATGTCCCCCTTCTGAATTGTCTATGGCAAGACATGCCATCTACCGGTGGAAATCGAGCACAAGGCATACTGGGCAATCAAGACCGTGAATATGGATTGGGAAAGTGCCGGGCAAAAGCGTTTGTTGGACCTCAATGAGATAGAAGAATTCCGTGCACTCGCCTATAACAATGCACGAATTTACAAGGAGAAAACAAAGCGATAGCACGACAAGAAACTATTGCCACAGCAATTCATGCCGGGGCAACTAGTTCTCCTATTCAATTATCGGCTAAAACTTTTCTCGGGAAAGCTAAAATCAAGATGGTCGGGACCATTCGAAGTTGTCAAACCATTCTCCCATGGTGCTGTGATAATCAAGTCCTTCTCTGACAACCATGAATTCAAAGTTAATGGACAAAGATTGAAGCACTACAATGGTGCCCATGTGGAACGTAACAAAGAATTGGTCAACTTAGGAGATGCATGAGCATGCTCTCCTTTCAATATTTTCTTTTTCCTTTTATTTTCATTTTTATTTTTAGGAGATATTTTATTTTTCTTCATATTCTTTAGTTTTCAGGTTTTCTTTGTTTTTTTTCCACAACAAGACACACAACCACTATGCTAAGGAAATTTACTGCCGAGATCCGTGCCCCGGCAACCAATGAAGCAGTTGCCACGGCAACCAGCCCTGAAGATGACACGACAACCAAAACTAAGGACATCCCGGCAACAAGAAAACAACCATCGCGTTCAAGCAAGAGAATCAAGATACCGACAAAAAGGAAACTAATCATCTACGATGACGAACCCTCGGAGTAAGTCCTCGTATGCATTTTATTTTATTTTATTTTTTTCCGTTATTTTTATGCATGCATTGAGGACAATGCCTCACTCGAGTTTGGGGGGGATTGTTATTAGTAGTTACCATGTTTAGTTACATTCATCTTAAGTATTACATTTAGGATACATAAATTGCTTGCCATGCCTTTAATTGGAACAAGAATTGCTTAGATTTGATAAATATCCGATGATGACTTTGCCAATGCACTTAATTGCTAGAATTTTTATTCTAGGATAACCATGGAAAAACTTAGAATTTTACTATGATGCTAAATTTGAAGAAACACTATTGTGGTTTGATTGATTTAAGGAATTCTAGTGAACTTAGGTTGATAATTAACAAATTGGGGGATTAGAATAAAAATTGGATGAATGCTAGAGGTGCCCAAAATTGGCTCTAGCATATGCTAAAAATTGATCGCTAGAGGTGCCCGAAACTGGCTCTAGTATGTGTTAAAAATAATTGATCACTAGAGGTGCCAGAAACCGGCTCTAGTCGAATAAATTAACTTAAGAAAACTAAAAAAACAAAACACTAGAGGTGCCCAAAACTGGCTCTAGTTAAAACATGTTAAAAAAACCCAATGAAGTAATTTGAAAACCTCTTGTTTGCATAGAATCCGAAAAATCAACTTGCACACAACTCCGCACACACTCACAAGCATTATAGTTTGATTCCAAGTAACTCCTAAGTTTTCCAAAAAATAAAAAGCCAATCATACTTTGTGCTCCGGTTCAGAGAATTGAAATCAAGTTCAAAGCTAAGTTTGTGAAAATTGAAGTCTTGGCAAGTAATTATGAGTTTGCATTGCTTGAGGACAAGAAATAGTTCGAGTTTGGGGGTGTGATAGGTGTTCAAAAGTACTATTTTTCTTACCCTTTTTACTCATATTATTGTTAGACTTAGGCTCATATTAGTTGCATAAGTAGCCAATCATGCATTAATCTATGTTTCCTTGCATCGTTGAGCTTGATTACATAACTTGGTAGTTTTTGTGGGAAAAGATGTTGCTTTGGTGTGTTTTGTGTGTATGTGCAGGATCACTTGCCAAAGCAAGACTAGAGCTAATTGCCAGGGCAATGCATGAAGGAGACGCCGAGCTAGTTTCCAGGGCAATTCATGAAGGAGACGCCGAGCTAGTTGCCATGGCAATTTTCGACAAGAGCAAAGGTGATATGGTAGTCGAAATTAATGACTAAAGAAGCCCAAGATGACGTGGAGCAAAGCCCAAACCCAAAGGAATTTGATTTCCATGCAGAGATTAAAGAAGAATTAAATTCCAAGAAGATAGGAGAAGTTCTAGTAGGAATATAATTATAATAAAGAATTATATTCTTTAAAGATAATTTAATTCCAACTTAACTTCCTCCTCAAAGAAGGACTTTGGCCTAGCCCTATAAATAAGATGGAGATTTCGACAATTCAGAGGGAGCAAAGAGAGGGGAATTTGGACAAGTCCAAGGAGGGCAAGAGGAGAGAATTTTCGACAAGCATCTAGGGCAAGGAGGATTTCGACAAGCCTCCTTCTTCATCCTTTTCTTTCTTGTTCGATTAGGTTCATGCTAGGGATTATTTATCTTGTGTTTCTTTGGAACCTAGCCATGAACTAAATCTACTTGGCTATGGTTATTGTGTTTTGTGGTTGTGAGAAACTATTGGTTTTTGTTTAGGTAATAAGAGTTTGCATTTTTCTATTTCAAGGTTTATTCATTCTTGGTTCTTATTCTTGTTTGCGAGTGAATTGGGAGAGGATCTTGTGATTTCATCTATTTATCTAATATCGGGAGAGTTAGATTCAAGAAACGAATGAATATGATCTTTATTCAATCTATTGATGGTGAAGATTAATCTGGCTTAGGAATAAGTTAAGGATTTCAACGGCTAAGAGGAGCGCAAGATTGGTTGTTGTTCACCCTTGATTCACGCAGGGATGTATTATCAAGGCATGCACAAGTAGCTAGAGTTTTGACTTAGGGATAAGAAGAAACCATTGAAGAACGCTCTGCCGAACCTTGAAGGTTGCTGCCCAGACGCCCAAGTAGTTGCCCAACTAGTTGCCCAGGCAACCATCGATTAGTTGCCAAGGCAACCCCGTTGTGCAAGTTGCCACGGCAACTGAGTTGCCCGTGCACTCTTTTACCAAAACGATCCAATCGGCTATCACACCTCAACTCACGATAACCTGGCCTATCTCTCTCTCATTTGATCTCATATTTTCGTTTACTTTATTGCTTTCTAGTTTTGTTATTAGTTAAACTCCTATAATCCTTTATTTGTGTTTTTACTTTTTACAGTGCAAGAGACTAGATTCTTGAAGTGGCACCAATCCCTGTGGAGACGATATCTTTTATACTATAACTTGCGACGTGTATACTTGCACATTTGCGTAGCACTTATTATGCGCAACAAGTTTTTGGCGTCGTTGCCGGGGATTGGCAATAGTGACTTTGTTTTTATTTTCTTGCACTTTCTTTTTACTTTTCTTGTTTAAGATTCAAAGGGCTAACAAACTTTGGTTTTGCATTGGTATATGACCAGGGCGAGACCGACTACACCAGAATATCCCTTTGATCTAGAAATCGAACGAACCTTACAAAGACTTAGACGAAGGATAAGAGTAGCAATGGCTAATCAAGACGGCAATATGAATCAAGATGTTCCAGTAGGAGGAGTGATTCTTGCACGAAACAGAACTATTTGAGACTATCTTGAAGAAGATCTTGATGGACTTAATCCAGGAGTTGTAACACCTGAAATTGAAGCCGACCACTTTGAGTTAAATCCGGTAATGTTTAATATGATCAACACAATTGGTCAATTTGGCGGCTCAGCAACTGAAGATGCACGACAACATCTGAAATCTTTCCTCGAGATTTGCAACTCGTTCAAAATACACGGAGTCACCCCCGATGTCTTACGATTAAGATTATTCCCCTATTCACTGAGGGATAGGGCGAAAGCATGGTTGTATAGCACTTTTGCCGGATTAATAGCATCTTGGACCGATCTTTGTCGCGATTTCCTTGCTCGGTTTAATCCTACCAATTTGACTGATAAGCTTCGTAACGACATTACTTCTTTTCGGCAGGCAGATGATGAATCCATGTACGAGGCTTGGGAGTGATATAGAGAACTTCTACACAAATGCCCCCTACACGGATTCCCGGTGTGGACTCAAGTAACAATGTTTTACAACGCCGTGAATACACCAACAAGGTGATGCTAGATGCCTCGGCAAACGACATACTCCTAGATAAGTCACCGGAATAAGCAATGCAAATTTTAAACAGGCTGGCCAAGAATGATTATCAATTCCCATCTACTAGAAGAGGAAGAGTTAGACGCCAAGCCACAATACATGAACTAGGATCATCAGATTCAATTTCGGCACAATTGGCCACTTTAACCAAGATGGTCCAGAACATGCAAAAACTAAACAACATACATGAGGTCAAGGTAATGGATTCTTTTTGTGAGTTATGTTGTGATAACCATAATTCTTCTGTATGCAGAATCCGGAATCCAGCTTCTATGTGGGGAATTACAATCGGAGCAACAACGTGATGTCCAATACATACAATCCAGCTTGGAAGAAACACACCAAAGCAGCATCTTTTCCCACAAAAACTACCAAGTTATGTAATCAAGCTCAACGATGGAAGGAAACATAGATTAATGCATGAATGGCTACCTATGCAACTAATATGAGCCTAAGTCTAACAATAATATGAGTAAAAAGGGTAAGAAAAATAGTACTTTTGAACACTTATCACACCCCTAAACTCGAACTATTGCTTGTCCTCAAGCAATGCAAACTCATAATTACCTGCCAAGACTTAAATTTTCACAAACTTAGCTTTGAACTTGATTTCAATTCTCTGAACCGGAGCACAAAGTATGATTGGCTTTTTATTTTTTGGAAAACTTAGGAGTTACATGGAATCAAACTATAATGCTTGTGAGTGTGTGCGGAGTTGTGTGCAAGTTGATTTTTCGGATTCTATGCAAACAAGAGGTTTTCAAATTACTTCATTGGGTTGTTTTTAACATGTTTTAACTAGAGCCAGTTTTGGGCACCTCTAGTGTTTTGTTTTTTTTTAGTTTTCTTAAGTTAATTTATTCGACTAGAGCCGGTTTCGGGCACCTCTAGTGATCAATTATTTTTAACACATACTAGAGCCAGTTTTGGGCACCTCTAGCGATCAATTTTTAGCACATGCTAGAGCCAATTTCGGGCACCTCTAGCATTCATCCAATTTTTATTCTAATCCCCCAATTTGTAAATTATCAACCTAAGTTCACTAGAATTCCTTAAATCAATCAAACCACAACAGTGTTTCATCAAAATTAGTATCATAGTAAAATTATAAGTTTTTCCATGGTTATCCTAGAATAAAAATTCTATCAATTAAGTGCATTGGCAAAGTCATCATCGGATATTCATCAAATCTAAGCAATTCTTGTTCCAATTAAAGGCATGGCAAGCAATTTATGTATCCTAAATGTAATACTTAAGATGAATGTAACTAAACATGGTAACTACTAATAACAATCCCCCCCAAACTCGAGTGAGGCATAGTCCTCACTGCATGCATAAAAAAATAAAAATAAAAATAACGAAAAATAAAATGCATACGAGGACTTACTCCGAGAGTTCGTCATCGTAGATGATTAGTTTCCTTTTGGTCGGTGTCTTGATTCTCTTGCTTGAACGCAATGGTTGTTTTCTTGTTGCTGGTAGTGGAATCGATCCTCGTACGGGGTTGTCCTCATCGTCCTCTTCATCAATGTTATTGGCTTTTCGCTTGGAGGATTCAATTGGTGCGGTCTTTGTTGGTGCAATGGAGGACTCGTCCGAATCTGAAAAATCAAAAAATGATTCCGTAGTAGTTGATTCGGGCATAGGTGCTTTACCTTTGGCTTTTGCAGTGGTTGTCGGGATGTCTTTAGCTTTGGTTGCCGTGGCATCTTCAGGGTTGGTTGTCGTGGCGTTAGCTTGTGCAGGCACGATGTAGGTTGCCGCGGCATCATCTGTTACGGTTGCTGTAGCGACTGCTTCATTGGTTGTCGGGGCAAGGATCTCGGCGGGAAAGATTGGGAACGGCACGCGATTCTCCGGGTACTTTTCTAGGATGACTTGGGTGATGGCATTGTTGTGCTCCTTCATGTACCGCATGAACATTAGTTGCCGGTCTTCAATTTGCCTTAGGTGGCTTGCCAATGGGTGCAAAAGTGCTTCAAAGTGTCCCGGGGTTGTTGGCCGAGTTGCCCGGGCGTTAGGTCCTTGGGCATCAGGGATTGCCGGGGCGGTAGGAGTTGCCGTGGCAATTGGAGGCCTTGAAGAATCTCCCGGTGCCTCTCCCATTAGCTTTCGGATTAGTGCTTGATTCCAACCAGACTTGGGTAGGGCCTTTTCATCGGTGGACTCACTTGGGACATGCATCTCCTTGCAAAGATTAGAAATTAAGCAAGGGAAGAAAAGAGAACCCTTATCTTTTGAGCTGCATACAAAAATCTCATCACAAATAATTTTTCCAATGTTAATGATGCGATTATGCAAAATAGAATGTATGAGCAAAAGACGTGGTATATCAACGGTAGTATTGTGTGTGGTGGGCATTAAAGAAGTTTTGACAAACTTATTCCATAGTTTTGCCTCGGGTTTAAGCCGAAGGCGATTTACCGTGCCCTTGTATTTACCGTCGTTCCAATGAGTTCCCGGTTGAGTGAGTTCTTGAAGCACCTTGTTGAGTTGCTTGGGAGTGATTTGATCAACGAAGGCTTGATGCTCGTCCTTCTCAATGTAAAGCCCGTAAAAGGTGTTGACGCTTTCGGGACTTATGAGTATGGCCTTGTCACGAACAAAAACATAAGGATTATCCTAGTTAGGTGAGTGATCTTAGAATTCTCTTACCCATGAGATGTTACCCGGTTCCGGTTGATGGCAAAAGATTTGCCACTTTTGATGTACAATCCTCTCGAAGATGAGGCATCCTTTCATAAAACATCTTGCATTGAATTGAATTGAAAATTTGACATTATTTGAAATATTCATAAGATTTTTGAGTATTACTTTGAAATTTGTCTAGAAGGGTATTGGAACTATGAGGTATTCAATGGTCAAATTTGGAGCTTAGGACGTAAAAAGTAGCAAAACTTATAAGGAAATTCAAGATGGAAATAGGTTTTGCTACAAACCTTGGCAGAAAGCCTTAAGAGATTCTTTGACTTTGCTTTAAGGAAGCATGCTGCGAAACAAAGTTGCTTACATGAGAACAATTTTACAGACATCAGAGGAAAAACTAAATGAGATATTGGGAGAGCAACAAGTTTCTAAGAAGCTTGTCACTGAATATTGATGTATCAACTACAATGATAAGAGAGTGTTGAAGAATGAGGATGAAGTCAGTCTTCCAACCAGGAGTACAAGATAACTAGATTGAGTGAGCAAATGTGCAAAGATCATATGAAGCAGGGAAGTGCTAAGATTAACAGTGGTAAAATAAAAGTGAAAGATGACTACCTATGATTATCATCGAAGCATATAGTGGCAATTTTCAGATGATTTCCCATGCATTAATGATGGAAAACTGGTGCATTTCCCATATCCCCATGGAGTTTCGCTCTAGGGCGTCCTAGCAGCAAAGAGCTTCCACGTTTGAAAATCAGGACATAAGTCGCAGGAAAAGATGAATGTATTGTTTAAAGTGGCATGACCGATGAAGGAGTAAGAGTGGACAATGGTGAAGATTACTTTCCAAGGAATAGACGATGGAATATTAACAACAAGAAATTATTGAAGCCAACTAGTATTGGAGAACTGATCTTTCTGATAGGGTGGGCCAATGTAGACACACATCATCAGTTGCCAGAGTTGAGAAAATGTTTGAGATGATATAATCTGAGTTTCCTGGAACTTCACAGTTTTCTTCTATGTTAATTAAGGGAAAATGTTAAGAAAAAGAGCAAAAGAAATAAGACATGCATCCATGACTAGGCATCCCTAGGGGCATATACATTTTATTTTGATCATTTGCATTTATTTTGACAGATTTTAGAACCCGCCTATCTATTCGGGCATTTGGAGAATAGAGCCTGCTTATCTATTCGAGCATGAGGAGAATATAACCTGCTTAACCATCCGAGCATGAGAAGGATGGAATCCTTTTTTGAAACTACTTATCCATCCGAGCATGAGGAGGATGGAACCCTTTTAAACCTACTTATCCATCCGAGCATGAGGAGAATGGAACCCTTTTTTGAACTTGCTTATCTATTCGAGCAAGAGGAGAATAGAACCTGCTTATCCATCCGAGCATGAGAAGGATGAAACCCTTTTTTAAACCTGCTTATCTATTCGAGCATGAGGAGAATAGAACCTGCCTATCCGTTCGAGCATTTGGAGAATGAAACCTGCTTATGTATTCGAGCACAAGGAGAATAGAACTCGCCTATCTATTCGGGCATGAGGAGAATAGAATCTACCTATCTATTCGGGCATGAGGAGAATAGAACCCGCCTATCCGTTCATGCATTTGAAGAATGGAACTTGCTTATCTATTCGAGCATGAGGAGAATAGAACCCTTCTATCCGTTCGGGCATTTGGAGAATGGAGTCTGCTTATCTATTCGAGCGTAATGAGAATAGAATTCGCCTGTCTTCTCAGGCACAAATGGTTTGGTAATTGGTGAAAATCAATGTCTTCTTTTCTTTGTTCTATTCCTGTTTCACCGGAATGACCAAAGAGGGGCAGCTGTTGTCACTAGATTTTCACCTTTATTTTAAATTGTTAATTTAGTTGTATAATGTTGGTAACATAGATAGTGTGTTTAGTAGTAAATATGAACATAGTTAGGTGTCACATACTAAATAGTTATAAGATTAATGTAGTATTAGTTTAGGTCACAAGCAGTGTGTTACGATGTGTATAGTTGTTGGCTTATTAGAATACTGTATATAGTTGTTACATAAATTAGCATGATTTAGTTAGTATATTAGTATCTTAATTAATAGTTATCAAAACCCAAAATACATTTAATAAATAGATAGCCCAATTGTAATTTAAAATAAAAGGTCCATTAAAACATAAAAAATGAGAGTCCAATAAACAATAGGCCGGCAGGCCCGATTATAATAAAATCCCTAACTCTCGTCTTCTTCCTTATGCGCAGCTGAAGCAGGACCGTTGGATCAAGGGGCAGATCCAACGGTGGAGATCATGCCAGCTGGAGTTGATATAGCGCCACAACATCTCAGCCGCACGATCAAGATGCCATCCAATGGCCTAGATTGCTTCGGAGTATATCACGCGGATCACCACTCGTGTGTGGCAGCCACGTGCGCGACGGTTCAGCTCTGGCCGTCTGCTTCATCTTCTCCGATGCGTCACTCACTTCGATCATTCCTCACCAAGCGCCGTTCGAACCATCTGAAACATGCTAATAGAGGGTTAAATCCAGATTAAAGCCCAAAAATACAAAGAGGAAATAAAACCCCTAAATTGATGCCCTAGCCAAAATCAAGTTGCAATCAAATAAGCAAAAAGGCAATTCAGAAAACCAGAATCCCCAAATCGGTGCCATGGCAGGAATCAAGCAAATCAGAGGGGAAGAAATCAGGGATTTAGGCTTAGGATTTTAGGCAATACTTGTACTATAAATATCACTTTAATCCATGTAACAAAAACATGATTCAACACACGAAAAACCACACAAGAATCACACACAACCAGTAGATATACTAGCATTCGGAAGCAGTAGAGTAGATAGTTGTAATCGACATTCAAAAGCAATAAAAGAGCAAGTTCTGGTAATTTCTTTCTATCTATTTACTTTCAATTTTTGTATAAACAAAGAAAAAAGAAATTTTTTACCTTTTTTGTGTTCGAAACATCTCTAGAATCTAGAAACGTCACCGGAATCTAGAAATTTTGGTCGGAATATGGGAATTTTGCCACCGGCAACGACGACTGATGCCAGTGGATGGCGACCAACACGGTGAATGTTCATCGTGTTCTTCATAAAATGAAGAACATGATGAACTGGGCAGAGAATTCAAAGAGAAAGCATTTTGATCGGTTTGGATGAAAAATGGAAAAATGAAATCTGTTTATTATAACAACTATTTATACTAACCCGTTTGACCCGACCCACAGCCGGCTATAACCTACGCCCTTCTATTCCGGATCTTATGCCGCAGCTCTCCAGTTTTCAATTATTTTAATTTCGTCCCTGTTTCTTTCAATTCGGTACCAAACTTTTAATTACTTTTGAATTAACCCATATATTTTGGTTTTCTTTCAATTTAGTCCCTAATATAGATTTTTGTTTGAAAATATAAAAAAATCATTTTCTTTATTTAAATTTAAGTAATTACTTAGTTGTTTATTTATTTAATTATTTCTTTACGTATATGTGTGTATGTTTGCTAAACTTTAGGATTAGGGACTCAAAACTTAGATTAGTAACATGTATGTTGTAAAGTTTCCTTCATTTCCAATAAAATACACTTAATTTATTTAAATCTTAATAATTAAAAGGAATGTAGACATTTTCTAGGTGTATTCACTTCTAGATTTTAATTTAAATGATTTAACACATTTAATTGTCTTGTTTATTTGTTAAAAAAGTTAAAACTTAATTAATGCGGCGTCCTATCAAACGGGAATGACGGGTTAGTGCTAGGAGTGTTGGCGGTGATTAAAGTTCATTTCTCGAGCGATAAGGCCTTTAAAATAGATTTACATTCATTTTACGGGTAAATAAATCGAAATTTTATAAACTTGCAAATTCCAGTTTTAAAAAAATCATTTTTGAAACCAATTAAGGTACCAATTTTGGGCGTTGTGGGGGTGCTAATCCTTCCCCACACGTAATCGACCCTCGAACCTATTTTCTCTATTTGTTGTGGACCAAAATGTAATTTTGATAAATAAAACATTTTTTTATCAAAATACCCTAGTTTTAAAAGTGATCCAATCACACTTTTTTTTAAAAAAAGATTGGTGGCGACTCCGTAATTTTACAAAGTTTTCCAAAACGTCTAAACCTTTTTCCTAAGAAGGGTTGCGATACCTTCAAAGTTCAGCGAAGCGTTCTTCAATGGTTTCTCATTATCCCTAACTCGAAACACTGTTAATTGTGCATGCCTTGATAATACATCCCTGAGTGAACCAAGGGTAGGCGCTCCTTTTAGCCGTTGAAATTCGCAACTTATCCCTAAGTTGAATTAGTCTTCACCATCGATTGATTGAATAAATACCATGCTCATTTGTTTCTTGAATCTAACTCTCCCGATATTAGATAAATGGATGAATTCACGAGATCCTCTCCCAATTCACTCGCAAAATTTAAGAACCAAGAATGAACAAACTTTGAATTAAAATTACAAACTCAAATACCTAAACAAAGCCAATCGTTCTCAAAACCACAAAAACACAAAAACCCAAACCAAATTACATCAATTCATGGCTAGATTCGAAAGAAATACAAAGGAAAAACTCCCAGCCATGAATCGAATGGAATAAAGAAGAAAGAAAAAAGAAGATGTCGAACAACCCTAGTTTTCTCTCCAAGTCAAACTCTCTCGAAGTTGGCGGCTAGTCTTCTTATTTATAGGAGATGGCTAGGTCAAAGTCTTTCTTGAGGAGGAAGTTAAGCTGGAATTAAATAGAATAAAAGAAATAGATCTCTTTTATTATTATATTTTTATTCCTCCAAAAATTTCTCCTAAAACTCTTGGAATTTAATATTTCTTTGATCTCCAAGAACTCCTCAATAATTGGAGTCTTTATATCCATCAAATTCCTCATGTAAATCCAGATTTTGGGAGAGTTATCCCTTGAATTTTGATTATCATCCACAACTGGGTAGATTTATCTCGAATTGCCTGGGCAACTGGTTCAGCAAGTCCTTCCTTATTCTCCTGAATTGCCTTGGCAATTTGCTCTTTGCCATGGCAATCCTAACCTGCACAAAATAAAACACCAAAGCAACGACTTTTCCATGAAAAACAAAAAAAATGTAATACCAAGCTCATGAATCAAGGAAACTAGGAAATTATGCATGAATGCCTACAAATGCACCTAAAATGAGCCTAAGTCTAACAATAATCATGAGTAAAAGGGTAGAAAATATAGTACTTTTTCACACTTAACACACCCCCAAACTCGAACTATTGCTTGTTCTCAAGCAATGCAAAACTAACAATTACCTGCCAAGACTTTACTCATCAAATACATGCTTTAAACTCGCCTTCAAACCTCAGAACCGTGGCACAAAGTATGATTACCTTTTGAATTTTTTGGATAATATAAAAATTTCCCGGAACCAAACTATATTGCTCGTGACAATGTGTGTGCGTGGTTGTGTACAAATTGATTTTCAAGATTCTATGTGAACAATAGGGTTTTTAACAATTTAATTACCGGGGTATTTATTCATCTTTTTACTAGAGCCAATTTTGGGCACCTCTAGCGATATCTTTAATGTGCAACTACTAGAGCCGGTTTTGGGCACCTCTAGCAAGAAATTAACTTTTAATTTTAAATTTACCCAAATTTAAAGCAACCTAAGTTCACCAGGTTTCTTTCAATCAACAAGCCACAACCGTGTTCATAATATTTAGCATCATAGTAAAATTCTAAGTTATTTTCATGCAAACCCTATAATCGAAAGTTTTATCAATTATGTACAGTGGCAAGGTCATCATTAGATATCCAACAAGTCTAGGCAAATTAAATCCAATCAAAGGCATGACAAGTAATATATGCAACCTATATGGGATTACTAAAGATGAATGCAAATAAACATGAAACTAACTAGAAACAAACACCCCCAAACTCGAGAGAAGCATTGTCCTCAATGCGTGCAAGTATAAAAAATAAAATTGAAATGCAAATGAGTTAGCTGGAAAGGTCATCACCTTGAATGATGAGTTTCCTTCAAGCCGTGTGCTTGATTCTTTTATTGGCTTGTGGTGGTTTTTAGCGTGTGGCTAGTCGTGCCTCTTGAACCTTTGTCTCTGCTACCTTGTCGCTTTGTGCATCCTCCTTTGCGGCCTCGTCGATGTTAGAAGCTTTGCACTTCGACTTTGATTGCTTGGCTGGGGGTGACTTCATTGGGACAGAAACTTTCTGTGCAGCAGTTGTCGCGGCATCTTCAATTGCCGAGGCAAGTAGCCCGATAGGAAAAACCGAGAAGGGGATGGTGTTATCAGGTTGGTTCTCCAATTTGACTCGCATAATGGCCACATCTCGGTCCTTCATATACCACATAAAATTAGTTTTCGAGCCTCGAGTCGCTCCAATCGTTGTTCCAAAGGGATGAGTAATTTGACAATCTTATCGAGGCTTGCCAAGGCATGTGAACTTGCCGTGGCATTGTTAGTTGCCCTGGCAATTGCTGGAGCATGGTTCATGATTGGAAATTGTCCATGGGTTTGTGGTTCCTGTGGGTTCTTGATTGGAAAAACAAAGTAAAACAAGAAAGAAAAACTTAAGAGTTCAAAGGAAGAAGGAAGTTAGGAAACTCCTTATCCCTTGAAACTCTTATCCTAAAAAAATAAAAATAAAAGGATAATTATCAAAATTGAAAATAAAAAATATAGATAAAAAGAAAGCTTTAGAAGGGTCGTTTCTGATACTTCTTATAGTTCATCTGTACCCTCCATCTGGTAACAATATTACCCAAAAAGAGTTGGGTCAATGTGCTTGCAGCTACTCCCTTTTGCGTTACCATGGTGGAGGTACCTTCCTTGTAGTCCATGTATACCCTCCACCTTGCTAATGTTCCTGAAGGCATGGATATATTAATAGGAAAAGTTATATCAACACCTAAACATTTAATTACCTCATTTTCATCAACCTCTTTCATGGTTGGATATAGCCTTCGTTGTCGTGGCAATTGCTGTTCAAGCCAATTACCGTGGCAATCTTCTGCCAAAATTTGCTATAAGTCAAGGGAAAACCAAGTTTCTGAAAAGATTCATGAATCCAAATATCGTTTTCTTTAGGCTCCTCAAACATCTCCATCAGTAGAGATTTCAATGGCTTCAAATCCACCAGCGTTGGTTCCTCAAGAAATACCTGCAACGGATGAGGTGAGTTTTAAAGAATTCAAAAGGTTCAACCATCACCTGCTCATATTCCATTGGAAAAAGTATTGTCATCTCGTTGATCTTGCATGTGGTCGTGCAATTGCAGTGGCAAAGGTGGATGCGAGCAATCTGTTGTAGCATTACTCTTCTCAGCCTCTCAAAATGTTGTCGCAGCATTGCTCTATTAAGGCTCCTCAATCATTGTCGTGGCAATTCGTTGCATAGGCTCATCAAGTGTCTAGTAGTTTTCCTTATTGGCAGGCTCTCAACTTGGAGGTTTTAGTTAATCCTCACACATCAGGGATCTCTCCTTGTATTGCTCATTCTCATCTTCCTTTGGATTTCAGTATCCCTAGCAATTGATTGTTGGGGCATATTATCCATGGCATATGTGGATCTCCTCTATTGATCTGCTGAATCCCTCAAGGGTGCATCCCACTAAGCTATCCTCGTATCCATGGACTTTGATAGCTCTCGAATTTCATCAATTGATCCGTCAAGTCTAGCCAAGGAAGCTAGCAACGTTTCCTCAAAGGAATTGGAATGCTCTTGGAAATGGCTATATTTCCATGGCATATCTATTGCTGCGGCAAAATTATCATGGTAAATTTTTTTTGAGCTTTTTGATCATACCATGAAGGATTTTGCTGTTGGTTTCATCTATGGTCCTCCATGTAGCCATATGCACCATGATTGTGAGGGCAATCTTCAAACACATGATGTTCTCCACAACAAGCGCACGATTCTTCCATGGTATAGGCTTTTCTCGGTTGGTATAGGTAATCATCGGTGAGTGTAAGAAACTCTTAATTTGATTGATTCCTATCTTCCATCATCAACTCTCGAATAGATCGGCTTTTATTTCTCGACATGTTGATGTCCCTTAACTTGTAGCGCACCTGAATTAGTTTTTGATAAAACAAACAAAAAGAAAAGATAGTAAAATAATAAGAAAAATGCAATAACAAAAACAATTAACACCAATTGCCAATCCCCGGCAACGATGCCAAAAACTTATTGTGTGTTTTTAGTGCAACGCAAACGGTGCAAGTATACACGTCGCAAGTAATAAAGTGATATGATGAGTATTGAGTATCATCTCCACAGGGATTGGTTTGGGCCACTTTGCTTATGTTACTGCGTTGAAAAGAAATAGATTGATAGAGATGAATATCAAGTAAAATAAACTAAACAAAATAAAGAAAATAGAAATGAGTGATCGATTTAAGAGAGTAGGTCGGGTTATCGTGAGTCGTGGAGTGATAGTTGAATGGATTATCGTGGTAATTGAGTGCTAGAGTAACTCAATCGCTCATCAATTGAATCCAGTCGGATTGCCTGGGAATGGATAGATTACCTGGGCAATTGGGCAACAACCTTCAAAGATCGGCGAAGCGTTCTTCAAAGTTCAGTGAAGCGTTTTTCAATGGTCTCTCCAAGTTGAACTCTCTCGAAGTTGGCGGCTAGTCTTCTTATTTATAGGAGATGGCTAGGTCAAAGTCTTTCTTGAGGAGCAAGTTAAGTTGGAATTAAATAGAATAAAAGAAATAAATTTCTTTTATTATTATATTTTTATTCCTCTAAAAACTTCTCCTAAAACCCTTGGAATTTAATCTCCCTTTGATCTCCAAGAACTCCTCAATAATTGGAGTCTTTATCTCCATCAAATTTCTATCAATCTCGAATTGCCTGGGCAACTGGTTCAGCAAGTCATTCCTTATTCTCCTGAATTGCCTCAGCAATTTGCTCTTTGCCACGACAATCCTAACCTGCACAAAATAAAACACCAAAGCAGTGACTTTTCCAAAACAAACAAACAAAATGTAATACCAAGCTCATGAATCAAGGAAACTAGGAAATTATGCATGAATGCCTACAAATACACCTAAAATGAGCCTAAGTCTAACAATAATATGAGTAAAAGGGTAGAAAATATAGTACTTTTTCACACTTAACAGCATACCACTAATAAAGTCTATAGTGATCTTCCCCTACTTCCATTGCTGTAGTTCGATAGGTTGTAATAACCTGATAGGAACACGGTGCTTAGGCTTGACACGTTGGCATGTAATGTACTTGGACACGAAGTCAATTATGGCTTGTTTCATGCCCGACCACCAATAAAGTTCCCAAAGGTCCTTGTACATCTTTACAGAACCCGATGAATAGAAAAAGAACTCGAACGAGCTTCCTTGAGAATACTGACGCGAAGAGACTAGTCATTGGGTACACAAACCCGATCATAAAAACATCACAGTCCTTCAAGATTGATTCTAAAATCTGGATTATCTTGAAGCTCAGAAACAATAGATTGGAGTTCAGAGTCTTGATTTTGTAATATTTTGATTCTAAAAAAAATAGTAGACTAAACTTGGAGCTCAGCTACAAAGTAACGATGCTTCCGAAGTCAGAAATGAGTGTTAATAGCTCGATGAGCTACAATACATTACTGTTGCAATGAGTCAGTACTCTAAACAACGCATATGACCTTAATGGTCAATAAAAATACTTACCAGGTAGAGGTTTGCAGCTGAGTGCATCAGCAGCAACGTTAATGTAATGACCCAAGTTTCGAAATCTGAGGGTCGGTTTATCTTGAGTTGTGGGCCTCGGGTGGTTGGGTCAAGAGTTGGGCCGTGAAGGTTTTTGTTAGTCTTACCTTTTTGTTGGGCTTGGGCCCTAAGTTGTTAGGCTGTGTGGGATGATGAGGGAAGGGTAGGTTGGTAAATTACCTTATGTTTGAATAGAGGCAGGGGGAACAATTATTGTTCCGTAGCAAAAGAAAAATGGTGATATCACATTGTCTTTTGCTTTGCACCCATATCTCTCATTTCATCTTCCACCCAATAACCAAGAGCCAAAGGTTCCATCTTTTTGTTTCGAAGTAGGAATCTCAGAATTAAGTTTGAGGTAAGTTGTTGGGCAGCAAAAGATCTACAATTTGAGGTAAAAACCTTGGGGTTTGGTTGGAGATGAGTTTTGGTGGGGGTTGTGATGAAAGAATGGGAATAGGGTTCTTCTAGTATCATTTCTGTTCTAGAAATGTTCCCTTAACATCTCTTAAGTTTCCAGCATTGTTGTAACTTGCCTTACAATGTTTGATTGTAGTGAAAGAGGTTGGAAACTCATCTAAGGGAAAGGAAAGGTGAAGGCTTGAAGCTTGGGCTAGGGAGGCATCACTTTCTACTGTAGGATCAAGGTTAGTACACTACTAACTCCCTTGCGTTCGTAGAAATCATGAATTTGATTGCCTTGTGGTTTGGTTGACTTTTTGGTTATTTGTATGCTTTAGAGCCTCTAAAATGCTAAATCCCAAGATTGATGTTAAAATGGCTAAAATTTGGTAGGAAACCACTTAAAATACCTTCCATAACATGTAGGTTCAATTTGGGGTTGTGCCTTTGGGTTTTAGGGGCCTTGAGAGTGAATTACAAACTCCAAAAAATAAATTTTGAGCTTGAGTATCGATACAGGTTGAAGATGTATCGATACCCTATGTAAATTTTGAAAAATACAAGCCATTTTGTGAAGGGCATATCAATACACCTGAAAGGGGTATCGATACCTTTTTCTCATCCAAATTCTAGTAGCCAATATCGGTATCGATACACTTAAAAGTGTATCAGTATGCCTTAGGGCATTAGTACACGTCCTCGTGTATCGGTACAAGGTTGTTTGGTTAAAACCATGCGTTTGTAAGCTAGGTATCGATACGTTTGGAGGTGTATCGATACAAAGGGGTGAATCGATTCCCTTAGGCGGCGTATCGATACTATCTAGGCAATGTTCCTAAGAAACTTCATTTTAATTTTGGGGGTTCTATAATTCAAGGGCAAGGTTCAATGGGTCTCCTAAAGGGTAAAATGAATAGTATAACTAAGCAATTGAGTTTATAACTCCATATGTGGCTTAAATGATAAATAACTTGGCAAATAAAGGGGGAATTACTTGTATATGCTAGAAAACCTTAGGAATCCTTGGTGGATCATGTGTAAACGTGCCAAGTAAGGGCACATGCTTGGTTGAGCTATTTGATTTATGGGATCCAGATACCCAGTAAGAGTGTTGCAACATAGGTTGATGAGATTCTGGATGTACATTCCTGAGGTTGTGTGACACTGGGCCTCATCCGATGATACCCGATGAGAGATTTCGAGTATGAGTGTACGTTCTCGAGGCTGTGTGACACCGGGTCTCACTTTGAGTGTATGTTTCCGAGGTTGTGTGACACTGGGTCTCACTCCAGGTTTGTTGGTATGATGTATGTATGTTGTGTGAGACGCTATAGCCTTGCTTGCTTTGTGTTTAGGCGGTGATGGTAGCGCCAATGCTTATCTTATCATAATATCATATTTGTAGCATGTTTCTATTTATGATTTGCATGAATTATGGTTGAGTGGAAGTGTATCCATTGAGCTTCGTTTGTTCAGCGTTTGGAATTGTTATTTCCATTTGCAGGTTAGTAGGTTGGCGTACATCTTTGAAGCACCATCGGAGTAGGACCTCAGCACCGACTTGAGTTTGAGTACAATATTTAAATTTATTTGGCCATGTATCTGTAGGACCCTATGTGTATTGTAACTTATATTTTGGAATTTAAGCTTATGTGTCGAATTCTTTTTCCTTTAAATTATATATTTTAAGTGGATCTCTTCATGTAACGTTTTAAATTGGTTTATCAACTTGAAATTTTTTAATTTGACGGATTTTATGAAATGACAATGTTGGGTTAAATCTAGCGGTAAATTTTCACGGGTTATAGTTTGGACTTGAGGTTCAATTGTGACATCCGATTTGGGTATATTACAATAGTGGTATCAGAGCCTAGGTTTAGCCGGTTCTAGGGTGTTTAGAGTGTTTTATAGGTGTCTAATAGATACGTTGTTCATAAATCGAGGTCGTGCTTGTTTAAATTAAGTATTTGATGATGTAACCTTAATTGTTTGCTTGTGCAGAAAAAGAATTATGCAAAGGAGGGCAAGAAATCATGAGGAGAGTAGGAGCTCTCAGAAAGGGAGATACGATGGAGATTATGTTCCCGACACGAATGAGATGTTGGAGGATAGGAGTAGCCAGGGGGCTACCTATTTGTCTCACCTGCATCAGGCCCTTCATCGAAGTGTGAAGGCCATTTCTAGGCTTTCGGCTACTCCTCGGGAGGCACCGATTGAGAGGGTGCATCGCCATGGTGCTACAGACTTTCTTGGATCAGGACAAGATAACTCGATTATGGCTGATCAATGGTTGAGGGACACTCATTGGATCATACGTCAGATGAGGTTGAGATCTGAAGAAAAATTGACATGTGTTCTTTCCCTATTGAAGGAGAATGCTCGAGAACGGTGGGAGACCATTGAGTTGGGTAGGTACCCTAACCAACCTACTTGGGACGACTTCTTGGAAGAGTTTGAGAAGAAGTATCTGGGAGAGGCCCACATTGATAGCTTGAAGGAGCGGTTTAATCATTTGGTCCAAGGGAACTAGTCAGTCTTTGAGTATGAAAAAGAGTTTCTACAGTTGAGTAGGTATGCCCCTGAGTTGGTTGCTACTGAGAGAATGAGATGCAAGAGGTTTCTGAAGGGTTTGAGGAAAGAGATCCAGACCTACTTGACTATTGCCCACCGAAAGTATTTTCAGAGTTGACTGCTAGTGCCAAGTATCTTGAGCAAGTGCAAGGTTTGACCTATGGCCTGTCTGAGGGGGCAAGAAAGCGCAAGTGGAAGAGCTCAAAACTTCAACAACTCACAGTCTTACTCTGGGAGGAATATGAGTCGTTGCAACCAAGGTAGAAGAGCTTTGAATCATAACTCGAGATCAAACCGTAGGTCAGAGTCAGCTAGCTGTAGGAGGCCTTCATCGTCTTCCGCTATGATGAGTCTTAAGAGCCCACAAAGGAGTGCGGGCGCACTGGTTTGTGATTAGTGTGGGTGTAGGCATAGAGGAAAGTGTTGGGGGACATCCAGAGGTTGCTTTGAGTATGGATCACCAGACCACTTTGTGAGGAATTGTCCAGCAGCTGCTAACACCACCCCAGTCCAGGCTTAGAGGACCTCCTATCCAGCTCAGAGGGGCAGGGCTTTGCTAGAGGAAGAGTGTTAAGTGTTCAAAAGTACTATTTTTATTACCCTTTTTATTCTTATTATTGCTAGACTTAGGCTCATATTAGTTGCATTATTAGCCATTCATGCATATTTGCATTGTTTCCTTGGTGGACAAGATTGATTTCATATTTTGCTTACTTTTGCGGAAAAAGATACTGCTTTGGTGTGTTTTGTGTGTGTGTGTGCAGAATCACTTACCAAAGCAAGGCTGGAACCAGTTGTCAGAGCAATGCATGAAGGAGATGTCGAGCTAGTTGCCAGGGCAATTTTCGATAAGGGATAAGATGATATGGTAGTCGAAATTGATGACTAGATAAGCCCAAGATGACGTGGTGCAAAGTTAAATCCCAAAGGAGTTTGATTTCCATGAAGAGGTTAAAGAGAAATTAAATCCCAAGAAGATAGGAGAAGTTCTAGAAGGAATTTAAATATAATAAAGAATTATATTCTTTAAAGATATTTAATTCCAACTTAACTTCCTCCTCAAAAAAGACTTTCACCTAGCCCTATAAATTGAGGACCAAGCTGTCAACTCCATAGGGAGAGAGGAGAGAAATTTCGACAAAGAGAGGAATGAGAGATTTCGACAAGAGCAAGGAGAGATTTCGACAAGCCTTCAACCATTCTTCATCTTTTTCTTCTTTGTTCGATTAGGTTTATGTTAGGAATTCTTTGTCTTGTGTTTCTTTGGAACCTAGCCATGAAATAAATCTATTTGGCTAAGGTTATTGTGTTTTGTGGTTGTGAGAAACAATTAGATTTTGTTTAGGTAATAAGAGTTTGCACTTTCAATTCAAGGTTTACTCATTCTTGGTTCTTATTCTTGTTTGCGAGTGAATTGGGAGAGGATCTCGTAACGTCAACTATTTATCTAAAATCGAGAGAGTTAGATTAAAGAAACGAATGAGTATGGTCTTTATTCAATCTATTGATGGTGAAGATTAATCCGGATTAGGAATAAGTTAAGGATTTCAACGGCTAAGAGGAGCGCAAGATTGGTTGTTGTTCACCCTTGATTCACGCAGGGATGTATTATCAAGGCATGCAAAAATAGCTAGAGTTTCGACTTAGGGATAAGAAGAAACCATTGAAGAATGCTCCGCCGAACCTTGAAGTTGTTGCCTAGTCTCCCAAACAGTTTCCTAGCCAGTTGCCCAGGCAACCATCGATTAGTTGCCGAGGCAACCTCACCGCGCAAGTTGCCACGGCAACTGAGTTGCCCTTGCACTCTTTTACCAAGACGATCCAATCGGCTATCACACCTCAACTCACATTAACCTGGCCTATTCTCTCTCATTTGATTACAAATTCTTGTACTTATTTGCTTTCTAGTTTAGTTGTTAGTTAAACTCCTACAATCACCTACTTGTATTTTTAATTTTTATAGTGCAAGAGATTAGATTCTTGAAGTAGCACCAATCCCTTTGGAGACGATATCTTTTATACTATAACTTGCGACGAGTACACTTGCACAATTGCGGAGCACTTATTACGCGCAACAAGTTTTTGGCGCCATTGCCGGGGATAGGCAATAGCAACTTTGTTTTTATTTTCTTGCACTTTTTATTTTTCTTGTTTAAGATTCAAAGGGCTAACAAACTTTGGTTTTGCATTGGTATATGACCAGGGCGAGATCGATTACACCAGAATATCCCTTTGATCCAGAAATCGAACGAACCTTGCAAAGACTCAGACGAAGGTTAAGAGTAGCAATGGCTAATCAAGATGGCAATATGAATCAGAATGTTCCAGCAGGAGGAGTGATTCTTGCACGAAACAGAACTATTCGAGACTATCTCAAAGAAGATCTTGAAGGACTTAATCTAGGAGTTGTCACACCTAAAAATGAAGCCGACCACTTTGAGTTGAAACCGGTGATGTTCAATATGATCAACACAATTGGTCAATTTGGCGGCTCAGCAACTGAAGATGCACGACAACATCTTAAATCTTTCCTCGAGATTTGCAATTCATTCAAAATACAAGGAGTCACCCCTGATGTTTTACGACTAAAATTATTCCCCTATTCACTGAGGGATAGGGCGAAAGCATGGTTGAATAGTATTCCTACCGGATCAATAGGATCTTGGACTGATCTTTGTCGTGATTTCCTTGCTCGATTTAATCCTACAAATTTGAATGATAAGCTTCGTAATGAAATTACTTCATTTTGGCAGGCAGATGATGAATCCATGTACGAGGCTTGGGAGCGATATAGAGAACTTCTACACAAATGCCCCCTACACGGATTCCCAGTGTGGACACAAGTAACAATGTTTTACAACGTTGTGAATACACCAAGAAGGATGATGCTAGATGCCTCGGCAAACGGCATACTCCTAGATAAGTCACCGGAGGAAGCAATGCAAATTCTAAACAGGCTTGTCAAGAATGATTATCAATTCCCATTTGCTAGAAGAGGAGGAGTTAGACGCCAAGCCATAATACATGAACTGAGATCATCAGACTCAATTTCTGCACAATTGGCCACTCTAACCAAGATGGTCTAGAACATGCAGAAACCAAACAACACACAGGAGGTCAAGGTAATGGATTCCTTTTGTTAGTTATGTGGTGGTAACCATGATTCTTCTGAATGTATGTAGAATCCGGAATCTAGCTTTTATGTGGGGAATTACAACCGGAACAACAATGTGATGTCCAATACATACAATCCAGCTTGGAAGAAGCACCCAAATTTTTCATGGAGTAATCCCAATAATGCTCTAAACCAGAACAATCAGAATGCACAAGCATCGGGATTCCAGCAGAATATGTCACGGCAACAGTTGCCGCAACAACAACCGATCACATCTAGTTCTTTGGAAAATTCTCTCAATGCTTTTATGTTAAAAACTGAATCTTATATGGCTGAGAATAGTAACTTCATAAAAAGAACTGATGCTTTTATTAACAGGACCGAGATGAGATTGCAAAACCAAGAAGCGACAATCAAATCATTGGAGAATCAAGTCAGACAATTTGCTCAAAACCTGAACACTAGACTGCAAGAAGGTTTACCTAGCGATACTAAAGTCGCAAGAGGAACTGGCCATGAGCAATGTAATGCGATTACCACTAGAAGTAGTCAACAACTTAAAGAGGCTCAAGCTCGCTCACAAACAAAAATCCACAAAAAGAACAAGATGAACTCAGCGGCAAAGCCTCAGATGTTGAACCAGTAATTGTCGTGGCAACCAGCGATAAGGATGCCGCGGCAACCAACGATAGGCACGCCATGGCAAACCCAGTTGACAATGCCTCGGCAACTCCAGTTGCCTCGGTAATGTCGTCAATCAGGTTCTAGACCAATGAAAGGATCAAAGATATCTGATTTCCACCACCATTCCCATAGAGGTTGAAGCGACAAAAGCAAGAATATCAATTCAAGAAGTTTCTTGATATCCTAAAGCAAGTCCACATCAACTTGCCATTGGTTGAAGCAATTGAACAAATGCCGAACTATGCCAAGTTTCTTAAAGACATTGTGTCCAAGAGAACAAGGCTAGGAGAGTTTGAAACAGTTGTCGCAACAAAGGGATGTATGGTCATATTGCACAATCGCATGCCACCCAAGTTGAAGGATCCCGAAAGTTTCACAATACCCTGTTCCATTGGAAACCACTATGTCGGAAAAGAATTATGTGACCTTAGAGCAAGCATAAACTTGATGCCTAAATCGGTTTTCCAGAAACTAAGAATCGGGAAGGCAAGATCTACAACAGTTATGCTACAACTAGCTGACAGATCCTATGTGCATCTAGAGGGAAAAATCGAAGACATACTGGTAAAAGTTGATAAATTTATTTTTCCCACTGACTTTATTGTTTTGGATTGTGAAGTAGATGAACATGCACCTATCATTCTCGGGAGACCCTTCTTAGCAACAGGAAGAACCTTGATCGATGTTGAAAAGGGAGAACTCATAATGAGGGTGAATGACCAGCAAGTTAAACTAAATGTGTTCCAAACACTAAGGCATGTCGATGATCCGGAAGAATGCCAACTTCTTCATGCCACGACAGAGTTTAACTTCAACGAGGAATTTAGTTACCTTGGCAACTACATTGCCAATCAAGAGGAACCTGAGGAGTATGAAGAACCGATCAATGAAGAACAACAAGAAGAGGCAAATTGGTTAGTCAATTGACCATGTACATACTTTGAACCACTGGATTACTCAGGTAAGGAAGGTAAACTCGAAAAGCCCTCCATTGAACAACCACCGATTCTTGAGTTGAAACAATTGGCAGGACAACTAAAATATGCTTACTTAGGAACCGATAATACATTGCCTGTAATTATTTCCTCTATGTTACAGACTGAAGCTGATCAAAATGTTGATGCTACACAAGAAGGCAATAGGGTGGACAATTGCCGACTTGAAGGGAATTAGCCCGGCAGTGTGCATGCACAAGATTTTGTTGGAAGATGATCACAAACCTTCGCTTGAGGCCGAGAACAGACTGAATCATGCCATGAAAGGGGTTGTAATGAAAGAAATCATCAAGTGGCTTGACGCCGACATTATATACCCTATCTCTGATAGTACATAGGTAAGTCCGGTACAATGTGTACCGAAAAAGGGAGGTATAACGGTGGTAAGTAATGAAAACAATGAACTCATTCCAACTAGGACTGTGACCGGTTGGAGGGTTTGTATGGATTATTGAAAGCTGATCAAAATGTTGATGTTACACAAGAAGGCAATAGGGTGGACAATTGCCGACTTGAAGGGAACTAGCCCGATAGTGTGCATGCACAAGATTTTGTTGGAAGATGATCACAAACCTTCGCTTGAGGCCCAGAACAAACTGAATCATGCCATGAAAGGGGTTGTAATGAAAGAAATCATCAAGTGGCTTGACGCCGACAATATATACCCTATCTCTGATAGAACATAGGTAAGTCTGGTACAATGTGTACCGAAAAAAGGAGGTATAACGGTGGTAAGTAATGAAAACAATGAACTCATTCCAACCAGGACTGTGACCGGTTGGAGGGTTTGTATGGATTATCGAAAGCTAAACAAAGCCACTAGGAAAGATCACTTCCCATTACCCTTATTGATCAAATGCTTGACCGTCTTGCAGGTAAACCCTTTCTTGATGGTTATTCAGGTTACAATCAAATTGCCATAGCACCAGAAAATCAAGAAAAGACAACATTCACATGCCCATACGGTACTTATGCTTTCTGAAGGATGTCGTTCGAAGACTTCCTTGAGATCTTTGTTGCGCGTAATAAGTGCTACGCAATTGTGAAAGTATACACATTGCAAGTTATAGTATAAAAGATATTGTCTCCACAGGGATTGGTGCCACTTCAAGAATCTAGTCTCTTGCACTGTAAAAAGTAAAAGAAAACACAAGTAGAAGAATATATGAGTTTTAACTAATAACAAATCTTGAAAGCAAATAAGTAAAAGGCGATGTAATTAAATGAGAGAGATAGGCCAGGTTATCGTGAGTTGAGGTGTGATAGCCGATTGGATCGTTTTGGTAAAAGAGTGCAAGGGCAACTCAATTGTCGTGGCAACTTGCACAACGGGGTTGCCTTGGCAACTAATCGATGGTTGCCTGGGCGACTAGTTGGGCAACTACTTGGGCGTCTGGGCAGCAACCTTCAAGGTTCGGCAGAGTGTTCTTCAATGGTTTCTTCTTATCCCTAAGTCAAAACTCTAGCTACTTGTGCATGCCTTGATAATACATCCCTGCTTGAATCAAGGGTGAACAACAACCAATCTTGCGCTCCTCTTAGCCGTTGAAATCCTTAATTTATTCATAAGTCGGATTAATTTTCACCATTAATAGACTGAATAAAGATCATATTCATTCGTTTCTTGAATCTAACTCTCCCGATATTAGTTAAATAGATGAAGTCACGAGATCCTCTCCCAATTCACTCGCAAACAAGAATATGAACCAAGAATGAATAAACCTTGAATAGAAAAGTGCAAACTCTTATTACCTAAACAAAATCCAATGGTTTCTCACAACCACAAGACACAATAACCTTAGCCAAATAGATTTAGTTCATGGCTAGGTTCCAAAGAAACACAAGATAAAGAATCCCTAGCATGAACCTAATTGAACAAGAAAGAAAAAGATGAAGGATGAAGCTTGTCGAAATCCTCCTTGCCCTTGATGCTTGTCAAAAATTCTCCCCCCTCTCTCTCCTGAGTTGACGACATGGCCTCTAATTTATAGGGCTAGGTCAAAGTCCTTTTTTGAGGAGGAAGTTAAGTTTGAATTAAATTATCTATAAAAAAATATAATTCTTTATTATAAATATATTCTTTCTAGAACTTCTCCTATCTTCTTGGAATTTAATTATTCTTTAATCTCTTCATGGAAATCAAACTTCTTTGGGATTTAGCTTTGCTCCACATCATCTTGGGCTTGTCTAGTCATCAATTTCTACTACCATATCACCTTATTCTTTGTCGACAATTGCCCTGGCAACTGGCTCAGCGTCTCCTTCATGCATTGCCCTGGCAACTAGCTCGGCATCTCCTTCATGCATTGCCCTGGCAACTAGCTCTAGCCTTGCTTTGGCAAGTGATCCTGCACATACACACAAAACATACCAAAGCAGCATCTTTTCCCACAAAAACTACCAAGTTATGTAATCAAGCTCAACGATGGAAGGAAACATGGATTAATGCATGAATGGCTAATTATGCAACTAATATGGGCCTAAGTCTAATAATAATATGAGTAAAAAGGGTAAGATAAATAGTATTTTTGAACACTTATCACACCTCCAAACTCGAACTATTGCTTGTCCTCAAGCAATGCAAACTAATAATTACCTTCCAAGACTTAAATTTTCACAAACTTAGCTTTGAACTTGATTTCAATTCTCAGAACCGGGGCACAAAGTATGATTGGCTTTTCATTTTTCAGAAAACTTTGGAGTTACTCGGAATCAAACTATAATGCTTGTGAGTGTGTGCGGAGTTGTGTGCATGTTGATTTTTTGGATTCTATGCAAACAAGAGGTTTTCAATTTACTTCATTGGGTTCTTTTTAACATGTTTTAACTAGAGCCAGTTTTGGGCACCTCTAGTGTTTTGTTTTTAGATTTCTCAAGTTAATTAATTTATTCGACTAGAGCCGGTTTCGGGCTCCTCTAGCGATCAATTTTTTTAGCACATACTAGAGCTGGTTTAGGGCACCTCTAGCGATCAATTTTTTTAGCACATGCTAGAGCCAATTTCTGGCACCTCTAGCGATCAATTTTTTAGCACATGCTAGAGCCAATTTCGGGCACCTCTAGCATTCATCCAATTTTTATTCTAATCCCCCAATTTGTTTAATTATCAACCTAAGTTCACTAGATTTCCTTAAATCAATCAAACCACAACAGTGTTTCAGCAAATTTAGCATCATAGTAAAATTCTAAGTTTTTCCATGGTTATCCTAGAATAAAAATTCTATCAATTAAGTGCATTGGCAAAGTCATCATCAGATATTCATCAAATCTAGGCAATTATTGTTCCAACTAAAGGCATGGAAAGCAATTTATGTATCCTAAATGTAATACTTAAGATGAATGTAACTAAACATGGTAACTTAATAACAATCCCCCCCAAGCTCGAGTGAGGCATTGTCCTCAATGCATGTATTAAATAAAAATAACGAAAAATAAAATGCAAACGAGGACTTACTCCGAGAGTTCGTCGTCGTGGATGATTAGTTTCCTTTTGGTCAGTGTCTTGATTCTCTTGCTTGAACGCGATGGTTGTTTTCTTGTTGCCGGTGGTGGAATCGATCCTCGTACGGGGTTGTCCACATCGTCCTCTTCATCAATGTCATTGGCTTTTCGCTTGGAGGATTCAATTGGTGCGGTCTTTGTTGGTGCAATGGAGGACTCGTCCAAATCTGAAAAATCAGAAAATGATTCCGTAGGAATTGATTCGGGCATAGGTGCTTTACCTTTGGCTTTTGCAGTGACTGTCGGGATGTCTTTAGCTCTGGTTGACGTGGCATCTTTAGGGTTGGTTGTCGTGGCAACTTCTTCATTGGTTGCCGGGGCAAGGATCTCGGTAGGAAAGATTAGGAACGGCACGCGGCTGTCCGGGTACTTTTGTAGGATGACTTGGGTGATGGAATTGTTGTGCTCCTTCATGTACCGCATGAAAATTACTTTTCGGCCTTCAATTTTCCTTAGGTGGCTCGCCAATGGTTGCAAGAATGCTTCAAAGTGTCCCAGGGTTGATGGCCGAGTTGCCCGAGCGTTAGGTGCTTGGGCATTAGGGATTGCCGGGGTGATAGGAGTTGCCGCGGCAATTGGAGGCCTCGAGGATTTTTCTGGTGCCTCTCCCATTAGCTTTCGAATTTGTGCTTGGTTCCAACCGGACTTTGGTAGGGCCTTTTGATCGATGGACTCACTTGGGACATGCATCTCCTTGCAAAGATTAGAAATTAAGCAAGGGAAGAAAAGAGAACCCTTATCTTTTGAGCTACATACAAAAATCTCATCACAAATAATTTTTCCAATGTTAATGATGCGATTATGCAAAATAGAATGTATGAGCAAAAGACGTGGTATATCAACGGTAGTATTGTGTGTGGTGGGCATTAAAGAAGTTTTAACAAACTTATTCTATAGTTTTGCCTCGGGTTTAAGTCGAAGGTGATTTACCGTGCCCTTGTATTTACCGTCGTTCCAATGAGTTCCCGGTTGAGTGAGTTCTTGAAGCACCTTGTCGAGTTGCTTGGGTGTGATTCGATCAACAAAAGCTTGATGCTCGGCAATAAGTCTATTGTTAAAATGCATGCCTTCGTCAATGATAATTGCTCTCGGCATCCCAAACCGTGTAAATATGTTTTTCTGCAAGAATCATTGCACGGTCTTGGAATCGTTGTTGGGAACTGGAGCTGCCTCAACCCATTTAGACACGTAGTCGACGGCAAGTAGAATGTAGAGGTTGCCGAGTGAAGATGGGAAAGGTCCCATAAAATTGATACCCCATACATCGAACAATTCCACCTCGATGATATTCTGGAGCGGCATCTCATGTCGTCTAGAGATATTGCCCGTCCTCTGGCAACGATCACATTGCTTGTAAAAGTTTTGGGCATCTTTGTACAATGTTGGCCAATACAACCCGGATTGTAAAACTTTGGCCGCGGTACGAGTTCCTCCAAAATGTCCTCCATAGGGTGAAGAATGGCATTGCCGGAGTACATTATGTTGCTCTTCTTCAGGGACACATCGGTGTATAACTTGATCTGAACATTGTTTAAACAAAAGAGGCTCGTCCCAAAAGTAATGCTTAGCATCATGGCGGAACCACTTCTTCCCTTGGTGAGTAAGACCATAAGGTAAAATACCACAAACAAGGAAATTAACTAAATCTGCGTACCAGGGTATTGCCAAGGCATGTGCTGCCATGGCGATTGCTCCCAAAATTGCCGAGGTGTGTGCTTCAAGGGCTGCTACGGCATCGAGAGTTGCCGAGGCATCGAGGCATGCGCGTCCATGGTTGCCGAGGCAACTAAAAGTTGTTCATCCGAGAATGCATCACATATCTCTAGATCCGCGTCCTCTCCCTATTGCGTTCTAAACGTGATAAGTGATCGGCCACTTGATTTTTTGTTCCTTTCCTGTCATTAATTTCAATATCAAATTCTTGTAAAAGTAATATCCAACGAATCAAACGAGGTTTGGCATCCTTTTTAGCAAACAGATATTTGATTACCGAATGGTCCGTATGAACAATTACCTTTGTACCAATCAAATAGGATCAGAACTTGTCAAATGCAAAAACTACAGCTAGTAACTCTTTCTACGTTGTTGTGTAATTCACTTGAGCACTATTAAGATTTTTACTAGCGTAGTATATCACATGAAAGGTCTTACCTGTGCGTTGGCCTAGGACTGCTCCTACCGTGAAATCACTTGCATCACACATGAGCTCAAAAGGTAGCGTCCAATCTGGTGGAACGACAATGGGCGCCAAGGCAAGCTTTTTCTTTAGGGTTTCGAATGCTTGGGGTGCAAGAATCATCAAAATCGAAGACTTTTTCCTGTTCAAGCAAATTGCACAAGGGTTTAGTGATTTTAGAAAAATTATGAATGAACCTCCTGTAAAAACCTGCATGTCCAAGAAAGCTTCGAATTCCTTTAACCAAACTTGGTGGGGGTTATCTCTCGATCACGTCCACCTTGGCTTTGTCTACTTCAATTCCCTTGGATGAAATCTTGTGGCTGAGCACTATTCCTTCATCTACCATAAAATGGCACTTCTCCCAATCGAGGACTAAATCAGTTTCTTCGCATCTTGCCAACACCTTCTCTAAATTACCGAGATAGCTGTCGAAGTAATTACCAAAAACAAAAAAAATCATCCATGAAGATCTCAAGGAAGTCTTCGACCATGTCTGAAAAGAGTGCCATCATGCATGTTTGGAAGGTTGTTGGGGCGTTACACAATCCGAACGGCATCCTTTAGAAAGCATAAGTACCGTATGGGCATGTGAAGGTTGTCTTTTCTTGATCTTCTGGTGCTGTGGCAATTTGATTGTAACCTAAATAACCATCAATAAACAATAAAAGGGTTTGCCTGCAAGACGGTCAAGCATTTGATCAATAAAGGGTAATGGGAAGTGATCTTTCCTATTGGTTTTGTTTAGCTTTCGATAATCCATACAAACCCTCCAACCGGTCACAGTCCTGGTTGAAATGAGCTCATTGTTTTCATTACTTACCACCGTTATGCCTCCTTTTTTCGGTACACATTGTACCTGACTTACCCATGTACTATCAGAGATAGGGTATATAATGACGACGTCAAGCCACTTGATGATTTCTTTTATTACAACCCCTTTCATGGCATGATTCAGTCTCTTCTGGGCCTCAATTGAAGGTTTGTGATCATCTTCCAACAAAATCTTGTGCATGCACACTGCCGGGCTAATTCCCTTCAAGTCGGCAATTATCCATCCTATTGCCTTTTTGTGTCGCTTCAACATTTTGATCAGCTTCTTTTCCTGCTCAGGCTGTAACTTAGAAGAAATAATTATAGCCAATGCATTATCGGTTCCTAAGTATGCATATTTTAGTTGCTCTGGTAATTGTTTCAACTCAAGAATTGGTGGTTGTTCAATGGAGGGCTTTTTGAGCTTACCTTACTTACCTGAGTAATCCAGTGGTTCAAAGTATGTACCTGGTCGATTGACTAGCCAATTTGCCTCTTCTTGTTTTTCCTCATCGACCGGTTCTTCATACTCCTCAGGTTCCTCTTGATCGGTAATGTAGTTGCCGAGGCAACTAAATTCCTCGTCGAAGTTAAACTCTGTCGTGGCATGAAGAAGTTGGCATTCTTCTGGATCATTGGCATGCCTTAGTGTTTGGAACACATTTATTTTAACTTGATGGTTATTCACCCTCATTGTGAGTTCTCCCTTTTCAACATCGATCAAGGTTCTCCCTGTTGCTAGGAATGGTCTCCCGAGAATGATAGATGCATGCTCATCTGCTTCACAATCCAAAACAATAAAATCAGCGGGAAAAATAAATTTATCAACTTTTACCAGTATGTCTTTGATTTTTCCCTCTGGATGCACATAGGATCTGTCGGCTAGCTGTAGCATAACTGTTGTAGGTCTTGCCTTCCCGATTCCTAGTTTCTAGAAAACCGATTTAGGCATCAAATTTATGCTAGCCCCAAGGTCACATAATGATTTCCCGACATAGTGGTTTCCAATGGAATAGGGTATTGTGAAACTTCTGGGATCCTTCAACTTAGGTGGCATACGATTGTGCAACATGGCCATGCATCCCTCTGTTGCGGCAACTGTTTCAAACTCTCCTAGCCTTGTTCTCTTGGACACAATGTCTTTAAGAAACTTGGCATAGTTCGGCATTTTTCAATTGCTTCCACCAATGGCAAGTTGATGTGGACTTGCCTTAGGATATCAAGAAACTTCTTGAATTGATATTCTTGCTTTTGTCGCTTCAAGCTTTGTGGGAATGATGGTGGAAGTCAGATATCTTCGATCCTTTCATTGGTTTGGAACCTGATTGACGGCATTGCCGGGACAACTGGAGTTGCCGAGGCATTATCAATTGGGGTTGCTGAGGCATGCTTATCACAAGTTTTCGAAGCATCCTTATCGTCGGTTGCCGAGGCATGCTTATTGTCGGTTGCCGCGGCAATTCCTGATTCAGCATCGGAGGCTTTGCCGCTAGGTTCATCTTAATCTTTTTGTGGAGTTTTGTTTGATGAGCGGGCTTGAGCCTCTTTAAGTTGTTGGCCACTTCTAGTGGTGATCGCCTTACATTGCTCATGGCCAATTCCTCTTGCGACTTCAGTATCGCTAGGTAAACCTCCTTGCGATATAGTATTCAGGTTTTGAGCAAACTGTCCGACTTGATTTTCCAAAGATTTGATTGCCGCCTCTTGGTTTTGCAATCTCATCTCGGTCCTGTTAATAAAAGCATCAGTTCTTTTTATGAAGTTACTATTCTCAGCCATATAAGATTCAGTTTTCATCATAAAAGCATTTAGAGAATTTTCCAAAGAACTAGATGTTGTCGGTTGTTGTTGCGGCAACTGTTGCCGTGGCATATTCTGCTGGAATCTCTATGCTTGTGCATTATGATTGTTCTGGTTTAGAGCATTGTTGGGATTACTCCATGAAAAATTCGGGTGCTTCTTCCAAGCTGGATTGTATGTATTGGACATCACATTGTTGTTTCGATTGTAATTCCCCACATAGAAGCTGGATTCCGGATTCTGCATACATTCAGAAGAATCATGGTTATCACCACATAACTCACAAAAAGAATCCATTACCTTGACCTCATGTGTGTTGTTTGGTTTTTGCATGTTCTGGACCATCTTGGTTAAAGTGGCCAATTGTGCCGAAATTGAATCTGATGATCCTAGTTCATGTATTGTTGCTTGGCGTCTAACTCTTCCTCTTTTAGTAGAGGGGAATTGATAATCATTCTTGGCCAGCCTGTTTAGAATTTGCATTGCTTCCTCCAGCGACTTATCTAGGAGTATGTCGTTTGCCGAGGCATCTACATCATCCTTGTTGGTGTATTCACAGTGTTGTTAAACATTGTTACTTGAGTCCATATCGGGAATTTGTGTAGGGGGCATTTGTGTAGAAGTTCTCTATATCGCTCCTAAGCCTCGTACATGACTCATCATCTGCCTGCCGAAAAGAAGTAATGTCGTTACGAAGCTTATCAGTCAAATTTGTAGGATTAAACCGAGGAAGGAAATCACGACAAAGATCGGTCCAAGATCCTATTAATCCGGCAGGAATGCTATTCAACCATGCTTTCGCCCTATCCCTCAGTGAATAGGGGAATAATCTTAATCGTAAAACATCGGGGCTGACTCCGTGTATTTTGAATGAGTTGCAAATGTCGAGGAAAGATTTAAGGTGTTGTCGTGCATCTTCAGTTGCTAAGTCGCCAAATTGACCAATTGTGTTGATCATATTAAACATTACCAGTTTCAACTCAAAGTGGACTGCTTCAATTTCAGGTGCGACAATTCCTGGATTAAGTCCATCAAGATCTTCTTCAAGATAGTCTCAAATAGTTCTGTTTCGTGCAAGAATCACTCCTCCTGCTAGAACATCTTGATTCATATTGCCGTCTTGATTAGCCATTGCTACTCTTATCCTTCGTCTAAGTCTTTGTAAGGTTCGTTCGATTTCTGGATCAAAGGGATATTCTGGTGTAATCGGTCTCGCCTTGGTCATATACCAATGCAAAACCAAAGTTTGTTAGCCCTTTGAATCTTAAACAAGAAAAGTAAAAAGAAAGTGCAAGAAAATAAAAACAAAGGCGCTATTGCCAAACCCCGGCAACGGCGCCAAAAACTTGTTGCGCGTAATAAGTGCTATGCAATTGTGCAAGTATACACGTTGCAAGTTATAGTATAAAAGATATCGTCTCCAAAGGGATTGGTGCCACTTCAAGAATCTAGTCTCTTGCACTGTAAAAAGTAAAAGAAAACACAAGTAGAAGATTATAGGAGTTTTAACTAATAACTAATCTAGAAAGCAAATAAGTAAAAGGCGATGTAATTAAATGAGAGAGATAGGCCAGGTTATCGTGAGTTGAGGTGTGATAGCCGATTGGATCGTCTTGGTAAAAGAGTGCAAGGGCAACTCAATTGTCGTGGCAACTTGCAAAACGGGGTTGCCTTGGCAACTAATCGATGGTTTCCTGGGGACTAGTTGGGCAACTACTTGGGCGTCTGAGCAGCAACCTTCAAGGTTCGGCAGAGCGTTCTTCAATGGTTTCTTCTTATCCATAAGTCGAAACTCTAGCTACTTGTGCATGCCTTGATAATACATCCTTGCATGAATCAAGGGTGAACAACAACCAATCTTGCGTTCCTCTTAGCCGTTGAAATCCTTAACTTATTCCTAAGTCGGATTAATCTTCACCATCAATAGATTGAATAAAGATCATATTCATTCATTTCTTGAATCTAACTCTCCTGATATTAGATAAATAGATGAACTTACAAGATCCTCTCCCAATTCACTCGCAAACAAGAATAAGAACCAAGAATGGATAAACCTTGAATAGAAAAGTGCAAACTCTTATTACCTAAACAAAATCCAATTGTTTCTCACAACCACAAGACACAATAACCTTAGCCAAATAAATTTAGTTCATGGCTAGGTTCCAAAGAAACACAAGATAAAGAATCCCTAGCATGAACCTGACTGAACAAGAAAGAAAAAGATGAAGGATGAAGCTTGTCGAAATCCTTCTTGCCCTTGATTCTTGTCGAAAATTCTCTCCTCTCTCTCTCCTGAGTTGACGGCATGGCCTCTAATTTATAGGGCTAGGTCAAAGTCCTTCTTTGATGAGGAAGTTAAGTTGGAATTAAATTATCTTTAAAGAATATAATTCTTTATTATAATTATATTCCTTCTAGAACTTCTCCTATCTTCTTGGAATTTAATTCTTCTTTAATCTCTTCATGGAAATCAAACTCCTTTGGGATTTAGCTTTGCTCCACATCATCTTGGGCTTGTCTAGTCATCAATTTCGACTACCATATCACCTTATTCTTTGTCGACAATTTCCCTGGCAACTGGCTCGACGTCTCCTTCATGCATTGCCCTGGCAACTAGCTCGGCATCTACTTCATGCATTGCCCTGGAAACTAGCTCTAGCCTGGCTTTGACAAGTGATCCTGCACATACACACAAAACACACCAAAGCAGCATCTTTTCCCGCAAAAACTACCAAGTTATGTAATCAAGCTCAACGATGGAAGGAAACATGGATTAATGCATGAATGGCTAATTATGCAACTAATATGAGCCTAAGTCTAATAATAATATGAGTAAAAAGGGTAAGAAAAATATTACTTTTGAACACTTATCAATCTTCATGGATGATTTTTCTGTTTTTGGTATTGACTTCGACAGTTGCCTCAGCAATTTAGAGAAGGTGTTGGCAAGATGTGAAGAAACCGATTTAGTCCTTAATTGGGAGAAGTTCCATTTTATGGTAGATTAAGGAATAGTGCTCAACCACAAGATTTCATCCAAGGGAATTGAAGTAGATAAAGCCAAGGTGGACGTGATCGAGAGATTACCCCCACCAAGTTCGGTTAAAGGAATCCTAAGCTTTCTTGGACATGCAGGTTTTTACTAGAGGTTCATTCATAATTTTTCTAAAATTACTAAACCCTTGTGCAATTTGCTTGAACAGGATAAAGTCTTCAATTTTGATGATTCTTGCGCCCAGCATTTGAAACCCTAAAGGAAAATCTTGTCTCGGCACCCATTGCTGTTCCACCCGATTGGACGCTACCTTTTGAGCTCATGTATGATGCAAGTGATTTCGCGGTAGGAGCAGTCCTAGGCCAACGCACAGGTAAGACCTTTCATTTGATATACTACGCTAGTAAAACTCTTAATAGTGCTCAAGTGAATTACACAACAACGGAGAAAGAGTTACTAGCCATAGTTTTCGCATTTGACAAGTTCTGATCCTATTTGATTGGTACAAAGGTAATTGTCCATACGGCAACTCTAGATGCACACGCCTCGGCAACCTTGGAAGCATTTGCCACAGCAACACATGCCTCGGCAATACCCTGGTACGCGGATTTAGTTAATTTCCTTGTTTGTGGTATTTTACCTTATAGCTTTACTCACCAAGGGAAGAAACGGTCCCGCCATGATGCTAAGCATTACTTTTGGGACGATCCTCTTTTGTTTAAACAATGTACAGATCAGGTTATACGCCGATGTGTCCCTGAAGAGGAGCAACAGAATGTACTACGGCAATGACATTCTTCACCCTATGGAGGACATTTTGGAAGAACTCGTACCGCGGCCAAAGTTTTGCAATCCGGTTTGTATTGGCCAACACTGTACAAAGATGCCCAAGAGTTTTACAAGCAATGTGATTGTTGCCAGAGGACGGGCAATATCTCTAGACGACATGAGATGCCGCTCTAAAATATCATTGAGGTGGAATTGTTCGATGTATGAGGGATCGATTTTATGGGACCTGTCCCATCTTCATTCGGCAACCTCTACATTCTACTTGTCGTCGACTACGTGTCTAAATGGGTTGAGGCAGCTGCAGTTCCCACCAATGATTCCAAGACCGTGCAACGATTCTTGCAGAAAAATATATTTACACGGTTTGGGATGCCGAGAGCAATTATCAGTGATGAAGGCAAGCACTTTGACAACAGAATTATTGCCAAGATGTTGCAACGCTTTGGTGTATCTCACAAGATTGCCACGACATATCACCCACAAACCAATCGGCAAGCATAAATTTCCAACTGAGAATTGAAGGGTATACTCGAGAAAGTTGTAAATCCCTCTAGGAAGGATTGGTTAGTAAAACTAGATGACGCACTTTGGGCATATCGCACTGCATTCAAAACACCCTTAGGTATGTCTCCCTTCTAACTTGTCTATGGCAAAACATGCCATCTACCGGTGGAAATCGAACACAAGGCATATTGGGCAATCAAGACCGTGAATATGGATTGGGAAAGTGCCAGGCAAAAGCGTTTGTTGGACCTCAACGAGATAGAAGAATTCCGTGTACTCACCTATGACAATGCACGAATCTACAAGGAGAAAACAAAGCAATGGCATGACAAGAAACTATTGCCGCAGAAATTCATGCCAGGGCAACTAGTTCTCTTATTCAATTCTCGGCTGAAACTTTTTCCAGGAAAACTGAAATCAAGATGGTTGGGACCATTCGAAGTTGTCAAACCGTTCTCCCATGGTGCCGTGATAATCAAGTCCATCACTGACGAACATGAATTCAACGTTAACGGAAAAAGATTGAAGCACTACAACGGTGCCCATGTGGAACGTAACAAAGAAGTGGTCAGCTTAGGAGATGCATGAGCATGCTCTCCTTTTGATATTTTCTTTTTATTTTTATTTTTTTGAACTATTTTTTATTATTTTCGGTTATTTTTCTTTTTAGGATAGATTTATTTATTTTCTTTAAGATTAAAACTACATCTTTCTTTCATATTTATCTAATTGTTTTTAAAATTTTAAGTTTAAGAATTTCTTAGCACATCTTTATTTATTTTCTTTTATTAGTTTATCTATAATTTTAATCCTTATTTTATTTGTTTTTGAACTGTAGGAAAAGAGTTCAAGATAAAGAGAAATTTTGATTCAAAAAGGAAACTTCTTTAACAAGGAAATTAATGGGCTGAATGTAAGGCATATATTAAGCCTCCAATTTACCCTAAATAAACCCTACATAACCAGCCAAACCCTTCCCCTTCCCTAAACCCCCTAGCCGTCACCTTCCCCTAATCTAAACCCTTGTTTTCTTTCTCTCAAAATTACTCCCACCCACCATATTTACTATCTATCTTTTCTATTTAACCCATCACCCTTAACTTCCAAGAAATCTATTCCTACTTTTCACCTTGCAACTCTTTAGTTTCTTTTGCTTTCTTTTCTTTGTTTCTACCAAACTCATAACCAAGATCATCCATGGCATCCAAAATTGAATTTTTGGTTCATCCAAGTTCCTCCATAGAACCAAGATACAAGAAGTTTGCTACACCGGTGGTTCAAGAAAGATTTCACTCCAAGTTTGAAAGCTGGAAGATTTGCGAAGAACAAGGCTTCGAATACTCCAACTCTTATCAAGATTTTAGCGTTAAACCATTTATTTTCGAAAGGATTGCACATCAAAAGCGGCAAATCTTTTGCCATCAATCGGAACCGGGTAACATCTTATGGGTAAGAGAATTCTATGCTCACTCACCTAACCCGAATAATCCTTATGTTTTTGTTTGTGATAAGGCTATACTCATAAGCCCTGAAAACACCAACACCTTTTACGGGCTCTACGTTGAGAAGGACGAGCATCAAGCCTTTGTTAATCAACTCACGCCCAAGCAACTCGACAAGGTGCTTCAAGAACTCACTCTACCGGGAACTCATTGGAATGACGGTAAATACAAAGGCACGGTAAATCGCCTTCGGCTTAAACCCGAGGCAAAATTATGGAATAAGTTTGTTAAAACTTCTTTAATGCCCACCACACACAATACCACCATTGATACACCTCGTCTTTTTCTCATACATTCTATCTTGTATAATCGCATCATTAACATTGGAAAATTATTTGTGATGAGATTTTTGTATGTAGCACAAAAGACAAGGGTTTTCTTTTCTTCCCGTGCTTAATTTCCAATCTTTGCAAAGAGATGCATGTCCCAAGTGAGTCCACTGATGAAAAGGCCCTACCAAAGTCTATTTGGAATCGAGCATAAATCCGAAAGCTAATGGGAGAGGCACCGGTAAAATCCCTAACGCCTTCAATTACCGCAGCAACTCTTGCCGCCTCGGCAACTCCTAATGCCCAAGCAACCGATGCCCGGGCAACTCAGACAGTAGCCCCGGGACAACTTGAAGCACTCTTACAACCGTTGGCGAACCGCCTTGGGGAAATTGAAGAACGGTAACTAATGTTCATGCGGTACATGAAGGATCACAACAATGCCATCACCCAAGTCATCCTGGAAAAGTACGCGGACAGCCGCGTGTCATTCCCCATCTTTTCTGCCGAAATCTTTGCCACAACTACCAATGAAGCAGTTTCCATGACAACCGCAACAGATGATGCCGCAGCAACCTACACTGCGCCTGCCCAAGCAGTTGCCACGGCAGCCAATACTGAAGATGCAGCGGTAACCAAAGCTAAAGATGCCCCGGTAACCACTGCAAAAGCCAAAGGTAAAGCATCTATGCCCGAATCAACTCGTACTGAATCATTGTCTGATTTTTTAGATTCGGACGAGTCCTCCATTGCAGCAACAAAGACCGCACCAATTGAATCCTCCAGGCCCAAGCGAAAAGCCAATGACATTGATGAAGAGGAGATGAGGACAACCCTGTATGAGGATCGATTCCACCATCGGCAACAAGGAAGCAACCACCGCGTTCAAGCAAAAGAATCAAGACACCGACCAAAAGAAAACTAATCATCCACGACGACGAACTCTTGGAGTAAGTCCACATTTGCATTTTACTTTTCTTTATTTTTATTTTTCTTTGTGCATGCATTGAGGACAATCCTCACTCGAGTTTGGGGGGATTGTTATTAGTTAGTTACCATGTTTAGTTGCATTCATCTTAAGTATTGCATTTAGGATACATAAATTGCTTGCCATGCCTTTAGTTGGAACAAGAATTGCCTAGATTTGATGAATATCTGATGATGACTTTGGCAATGTACTTAATTGATAGAACTTTTTATTCTAGGATAAACATGGAAACACTTAGAATCGTACTATGATGCTAAACTTGATAAAACACTGTGTAGCTTGATTGATTTAAGGAATTCTAGCGAACTTAGGTTGATAGTTAAAAAGTTGGGGGATTAGAATAAAAATTGGAAGAATGCTAGAGGTGCCTAAAATTGTCTCTAGTATGTGCTAAAAATTGATCGCTAGAGGTGCCCGAAATTGGCTCTAGTATGTGCTAAAAATTGATCGCTAGAGGTGCCCGAAACTGGCTCTAGTCGAATAAATTAATTAACTTAAGAAAACTAAAAACAAAACACTAGAGGTTCCTAAAACCGGCTCTAGTTAAAACATGTTAAAAGAACCCAATGAAGTAATTTGAAAACCTCTTGTTTGCATAGAATCCAAAAAATCAACTTGCACACAACTCCGTACACACTCACAAGCATTATAGTTTGATTCCGAGTAACTCCTAAGTTTTCCGAAAAATGAAAAGCCAATCATACTTTGCGCCACGGTTCTGAGAATTGAAATCAAGTTCAAAGCTAAGTTTGTGAAAATTGAAGTCTTGGTGGGTAATTATTAGTTTGCATTGCTTGAGGACAAGCAATAGTTCAGGTTTGGGGGTGTGTTAAGGTTTCAAAAATACTATTTTTATTTCCCTTTTTATTCTTATTATTGCTAGACTTAGGCTCATACTAGTTGCATTATTAGCCATTCATGCATATTTGCATTGTTTCCTTGGTGGACAAGCTTGATTTCATATTTTGCTTAATTTTGTGGAAAAAGATACTGCTTTGGTGTGTTTTGTGTGTGTGTGCAGAATCACTTGCCAAAGCAAGGCTGGAACCAGTTGCCAGGGCAATGCATGAAGGAGATGTCGAGCTAGTTGCCAGGGCAATTTTTGATAAGGGATAAGATGATATGGTAGTCGAAATTGACTACTAGATAAGCCCAAGATGACGTGGAGCAAAGTTAAATCCCAAAGGAGTTCGATTTCCATGAAAAGGTTAAAGAGAAATTAAATCCCAAGAAGATAGAAGAAGTTCTAGAAGGAATTTAAATATAATAAAGAATTATATTCTTTAAAGATATTTAATTCCAACTTAACTTACTCCTCAAAAAAGACTTTGACCTAGCCCTCTAAATTGAGGACCAAGTCGTCAACTCCATAGAGAGAGATGAGAGAAATTTTGACAAAGAGAGAAAGGAGAGATTTCGACAAGCCTTCAACCATTCTTCATCATTTTCTTATTTGTTCGATTATGTTTAGTTAGGAATTCTTTGTCTTTTGTTTCTTTGGAACCTAGCCATGAACTAAATCTATTTGGCTAAGGTTATTGTGTTTTGTGGTTGTGAGAAACAATTGGATTTTGTTTAGGTAATAAAAGTTTGCACTTTCAATTCAAGGTTTACTCATTCTTGGTTCTTATTCTTGTTCACGAGTAAATTGGGAAAGAATCTCGTAACTTCATCTATTTATCAAATATCAGGAGAGTTAGATTCAAGAAACAAATGAGCATGGTCTTTATTCAATCTATTAATGGTGAAGATTAATCTGGCTTAGGAATAAATTAAGGATTTCAACGGCTAAGAGGAGCGCAAGATTGGTTGTTGTTCACCCTTAATTCATGCAGGGATGTATTATCAAGGCATGCACAAATAGCTAGAGTTTCGACTTAGGGATAAGAAGAAACCATTGAAGAATGCTCCGCCGAACCTTGAAGCTGCTGCCCAGCCGCCCAAACAGTTACCTAGCTAGTTGCCCAGGCAACCGTCGATTAGTTGCCAAGGAAACCCCGCTACGCAAGTTGCCACGGCAACTGAGTTGCCCTTGCACTCTTTTACCAAGACGATCTAATCGGCTATCACACCTCAACTCACGATAACCTGGCCTATTCTCTCTCATTTGATTACATCTTCTTTTACTTATTTGCTTTCTAGTTTAGTTGTTAGTTAAACTCCTACAATCACCTACTTGTGTTTTTAATTTTTACAGTGCAAGAGATTAGATTCTTGAAGTAGCACCAATACCTGTGGAGACGATATATTTTATACTATAACTTGCGACGTGTACACTTGCACAATTGCGGAGCACTTATTACGCGCAACAAGGAGCAAGCCACATGTTAGGACATTAGAGTGAAGGTACAGTCTAGTCCACCACTAGAGCACCAGCGAGGCAGTATGCAGTCAAAGCGCAAGAGGACTTAAGGGTACCGATGTTATCTCAGGTACATTCACCTTGTTCTTAGTTCCTATTGTTGCTCTAACGGATTCGGGGTCTACTTATTCCTACACCTGTAGTGGAATATCTCAGTAGTGGGGTATTCTTTTCGATGATCTTGAGATAGGGGTCCGTGTGACAAGTCATTTGGGGTATGATGTTTCGGTGGATAAGGTGTATTAGAGATGTCTGATTAAGGTTCAAGGTTTAATTTTTTCGGCTGATTTAGTGGTGTTACTGTTTCAAGAATTTGATGCTATCCTAGGGATTGATTGGTTGTTTGAGCATGATGCGCGCTTGGGATGTAGGGCGAAGAGTCTTAAGCTTTTGGTTGGGACGGAACCAAGCTAGTAGTGAAGGGTGAGAAAAATCCTTGTCTTGCCAATGTAGTGTCAGCCTTGGCGGCACAAAGAATGATCCAACAAGGTTGCGAGGCCTTCTTGGCTCGTGTGATTGACACAAGTGTTAAAAGTCTGACGCTCGGGAGTCTTTAGACCGTTAGAGAGTTCACTGATGTATTTCTGGAAGAGTTACCCGAACTTTCTCCAGATCGTAAGTTAGAGTTTTAGCTAAATGTGATGCCCGGCACGGCACTAGTATCCATTGCTCCGTATCGTATGACATCGATAGAGTTGAGAGAGTTAAAGAACCAGATTCAAGAGTTGTTGGAAAGAGGTTTTATTTGGCCAAGTATTTTACCTTGGGGTGCACCGATTTTTTTTGTTAAGAAGAAAGATGGGTCAATAAGGATGTGTATCGACTACCGCCAGCTCAACAAGGTAACGGTGAAGAATCGTTACCCCCTACCAAGGATTGATGACCTGTTTGATCAGTTGAGGGGTGCTCGTGAGTTTTCAAAGATCAAGATGAGGTCGGGCTACTACCAGTTGAAAATAGTGAATGAGGATGTTCAGAAAACTACCTTCAGGACGCGGTATAGACATTATGAGTTCTTAGTAATGCCTTTTGGGCTTACCAATGCACCAACAGTTTTCATGGACTTGATGAAACAAATTTTCCAACCTTGTCTAGATTAGTTTGTGGTGGTTTTCATTGATGATATTTTGGTCTACTCGAGCTCAGAAGATGAGCATGATTATCATCTTCGTATTGTTCTTTAGACCTTGAGGGAGAGACAACTATTTGCTAAGTTCAGTAAATGTGAGTTTTGGCTCTTCGAGGTGGCTTTTTGGGCCACATTGTTGCAGCGGATGAAATCTGTGTGGACCCGCAAAAGATCCAAGTCGTGGTAGAGTGGAAACCACCTAGAAATATCACGGAAGTCCGTAGTTTTCTTGGGCTTGTCGAATATTATCGACGTTTCATTAATGGTTTCTCTATCGAGTGGAATGGGAAAAGACAACAAAGCTTTGAGCAGTTAAAGGCTTATCTTACGGAAACCCCGGTGTTGACGCAACCCAAACCAGGAAAATATTATGTTGTGTTTAGCGATGCTTCATTGAATGGATTTGGTTGTGTTCTTATGCAAGAAAATAAGGTAGTTGCTTATGCTTCGAGACAAATTAAGCCTCATGAACGGAATTACCCCATACATAATTTGGAGCTTGTCGCGGTTATCTTCGCTTTAAAGATTTTGAGGCATTATTTGTATGGGGGGAAGTGCTATATTATACCAACCATAAGAGTTTAAAGTACCTCATCACCCAAAAGGAGTTGAATTTGAGGCAAAGGTGATGGATTGAGTTGTTAAAGGACTATGATTGCATCATAGAGTATCATCTTGGTAAAGTGAATGTGGTGGTTGATGTTTTGAGTAGAAAGTCTATGTCAGATTTGAGGGCAATGTTTGCTCGTTTGAGGATGGTGAGTTGTTAGCTGAGCTTCATGTGGAGCCTACCTTAGTGCAAGAGATACGGGTTGAATACATATCGATACCCTGTGTAAATTTTGAAGAACACAAGCACTTTTATGAAGGGCGTACTGATATGCCTAAAGGGGGTATCGATACCTTTTTCTCATCCAAATTCCAGTAGCCAATTTCGGTATCGATACACTTAAAAGTTTATCGGTACGCCTTAGGGTATCAGTACATATCCTCGTGTATCGGTACGAGGTTGTTTGGTTAAAACCCTGCGTATGTAAGCTGGGTATCGATACGCTTGGAGGTGTATTTGATACAGGGGGTGTATCGATACCCTCAAGGGTCGTATCGATTCTATCTAGGCAATATGCCCAAGAAACTTTATTTTAAGTTCATAGGTTCTATAATTCAAGGGCAAGGGTCCAATGGGTCTCCTAAGGGGTAAAATGAATAGTAAAACTAAAAAATTGAGTTTATAACTCTGTATGTGGCTTAAATGATAAATAAATTGGTAAATGAAAGGGGAATTGCTTGTATGTGCTAGAAAACCTTAGGGATCCTTGGTGGATCATGTGTGAGTGTGCCAAGTAAGGGCACTTGCGAGGTTGAGCTATTTGATTTATGGGATCTAGATACCTAGTGAGAGTGTTTCAACACAAGTTGATGAGATTTCGGATGTACGTTCCTGAGGATGTGTGACACTGGGCCTCATCCGATCATACTCGATGAGAGATTCTGAGTATGAGTGTATATTCTCGAGGCTTTGTGACACTGTGCCTCACTCTAGATTTGTTGGTATGATCTTTGTATGATGTGTGAGATGTTATAGCCTTGCTTGGTATGTGTTTAGGCGGTGATGGTAGTGCCAATGCTTATCTTATCATGATATCATATTTGTAGCATGTTCCTATTTATGATTTGCATGAATTATGGTTGAGTGGAAGTGTATCCACTGAGCTTCGTTAGCTTAGCGTTCAGAATTGTTGTTTCCGTTCACAGGTTAGTAGGTTGGTGTACATCTTTGGAGCACCATCGGAGTAGGACCTCAGCACCGACTTGAGTTCGAGTACAGTATTTAAATTTATTTGGCCATGTATCTGAAGGACCCTATGTGTATTGTAACTCATATTTTGGAATTTTAGCTTATATGTTAGATGCTTTTTTAAATTGTTTTTTAAGTGGAGTTCATCATGTAAAATATTAAATTGGTTTATCAACAGTAAATTTTCACGGTAAATTTTATGAAATGACAATGTTGGGCTAAATCTAGCGATAAATTTTTAAGGGTTATAGTTTGGGCTTGAGGTTCAATTGTGACATCCAGGTTAAGGATGTTAAACTTAGTCTTACTCAAATGATAGTCGATGACAAGGTCATAATCCTTGAGAAGTTCCATCCATCTCCGTTGCCGAAGATTCAACTCCTTTTACGTCAACAGATTCTTGAGGCTTTTATGATCGGTGAAAAGGTAACATTTCTCTCTATAGAGATAATGTCTCCAAATTTTCAATGCGAAGACAACTGCAGCCAATTCTAAATCATGAGTGGGATAATTCATCGTATGTGGCTTTAGTTGTCTGGAAGAATAAGCAATGACTTTGCATTCTTGCATCAACACACATCCTAACCCGAGATGTGATGTAGATTGTATAGTTCTTTCCGGACTCAGGTTGGGTTAGGTCCGGTGCATGAGTCAAAACTTGTTTCAATTGATCAAAGCTTCTTTGTTGTTCCTCGGTCCAAACAAACGAAGCTTCTTTCTTTAATAGCTTAGTCAGTCAATGGGGCTGCTAACATAGAAAATCCTTTGACGAATCTTCTATAATAACCAACAAGACCAAGAAAACTTTTCACCTCACCAATGTTCTTCGGCGGGTGCTAATCAAGAATGACTTGGATTTTCTTCAGATCTACATGAATTCCTGAAGTCAGTACATTATGCCCAAGGAAGAAAACATCGGTGAGCTAAAACTCACACTTAGAGAATTTAGCAACAATTACTTCTCCCGAAGGGTTTGAAGCATAATCCAGAGGTTCTCTCGATGTTCAGCAGCATTCTTTGAATAGATCAAGATGTCATCAATGAATACCACTACAAATTTATCTAGATAGGGCCTGAAAATCCGGTTCATCAAATCCATAAAGGCTGCCGGTGCATTGGTTAGCCCAAAGGACATTACCAAGAATTCGTAGTGCCTGTATCTCATACGAAAAGTAGTGTTGGGTACGTCAGATTCTTTGAATTTCTGGCAGAATGGCTTGATTCTTGAAACCTTAGCAAAGGTTTTAAAACCTCTATGAAGGTTTCAAAACCTTGGCCTTGTAACGGTTATTTTTCAATTTGAAAAACCCCCTGGTTTTGAAACCTCTTCAATGGTTTCAAAACCTCTTTGCAGGTGAGCATTTAATACTCAGTTTTAATGGCTTCTAACGACTCCAAATTCCCTCCAACGTCTCCCAACGATTATAAAAGATCAAGAGCATATAAAAGGGGTCTCCAAATAGTAATGAAGCAACAAGAAATCCTATCCAAATATTCAAGCAATCAAAATCCAGTTTGGGCTTAATTTTCCATCTTTCTTGTAAACACTTGTGTTGTTCTTCATTGTAATTAATTTCCTAGTGCTTCTTGGTTGTGTGAGAGAGCTTAAACTTTGCAAACACTTTCCTTGTGAGGATTTTCTAGTTTGCTCATTTGTACTCAAATTTGGGAAAAGATTCAATAGACTTTGGGGTATAAGTCTATTGAATTGTGTAAGGTTCCTACTTATCCTAAAGGAAAGACAAATTAGTGGATTTGTGGAAAATTCTTAGGGTGGTCACTAAGGTAGTGGATGTAGACTCCGTTGAGGGAGTTGAACCATTATAAATCACCTTGCAATTTCCTATCTTTGAAATTAGTTTCCACCACTTTCTAAAAATCCAATTCAACCCCTATTGGCTTTATTCGATCAATTGCTACACTCAACAAATCATCAACCATTGAGTTGATTCCTATTATGAAAGTTTCATAAAAGCGGTAGACGCTTAGACGATCCTTTGCTTGTTTTAGCTCCCTTGCTTTAGAAGTGGCGACCGTTGAGCTGATTCCTATTATGCACGCTTTTGAAAAGCGACAGATGCTCAGAAGATCCTTTTTTTTGTTTTAGCTCCCTTGCTTCAGAAGCGGCGACTATTGAGTTGATTCCCATTATGCACACTTCTTAAAAGTGGCAGACACTTAGACGATTATTTGATTGTTTTAGCTCTCTTGCTTCGGAAGCGGCGACCGTTGAGCTTATTCCTATTATGCACGATTCTTAAAAGTGGCGGATGCTCAGACGATCCTTTATTTGTTTTAGTTCACTTGCTTTGGAATCGGCGACCGTTGAGATAATTCATATTATGCACGTTTTTTAAAAGAGGTGGATGCTCAGAAGATCCTTTGTTTATTTTAGCTCGCTTGCTTCGAAAGAGATGATCGTTGAGCTGATTCCTATTATGCATGCTTCTTAAAAAGGACAGACACTCAGAAAATCCTTTTTTTGTTTTACCTCGCTTACTTTGGAAGCGGCAACCGTTGAGTTGATTCTTATTATGCACGCTTCTTAAAAGCGGTGGACGCTCAGACGATATCACAAAGGGGAAACACCTTTTTTACCCACATGAGTTTACCGAAAGAGTGGAGAATTGAGGTAAGATGGTGATATGGGCACCACAAGGAGTAGTGTTGGAACATTCTTCAATTTCTTGCTTTATAATTCACAGTGGGTGGAATTCCACACTTAAAGGCATAAGTAACGGGGTTCCCTTCTTATGTTATCCTTACTTTGTAGACCAGTTCCTGAACTATAGTTACATTTGTGACATCTTAAAGGTCAGGCTGAAATTCGAAAGGGATGAAAGAGGGATCATCAGAAAAGAAGCGATCAAAACCAAGGTGGAATGATTGGTTGGTGACTATAACATTAAAACCAGAGTTGTTGAGCTGAAGCAAAGGGTTGCCAAAAGTGTCGTTGAATTTGGAAATTTTGACAAGGTTTTGAAAGATTTTGTGTATCGGTTGAAATCATAAATAACTTCTTTTCCAGTTCTTCCCCTGCTGGAAATATACAAAGCAAGCAAATATTGTAGTTGGGAGTTGTATGGAGGAACTAAAATAAGATAAAAATAGATGTTACCTGATTATGTTATTTAATAATTTCTATTTTAGTTTAAACATTATTAATAGCCAAAATGACCAAGGTCTGGAGACGGTGGTCCGATGATGGCCGAGATGGTTGTTCTGGTTCAGAGCCCGTGTGTTGCTCTTATTTTCTGTATGGTTGTGATGTCTGAAATAGAGGATCCTCGTTCCCTCTTGTTGCATATCTAGTTTTATACTGCTTGGACATGTGTCATGATAGGGTAGTCGTGGCGCGTTGATGGGACTGGCTATGATTTGACATCCCAGGTTCTCCTCGTCATTCGTAGTGGGCAAGTGCGAAGCCACGTGACCACTAGAAAAGGTGTGATGTCGTTCGTTGTTTTGTCTATTCCTTGTAGGTTGCGAAGGGTACCACATAACTCGCGGGCGATCCTTTGTATTATGGTCCGTACGCGTTGCGACGCTTGCCGCCGGATGTCTCTTATGTTACACCGTTCATGGTCTTACTCGTTCTGGTCTCGACACGTGGAGACATGTGTTTATAGGTGCTAATAAACACTCAATTTTAGCTAAACAAACTAGGGGTGTAATTGAACAAAGTGTTCGGTGAAATGTTCGTGAACCATTCTTATAACCTTTGTGTATTAAGTTAAGTAAACGAGTATGAAATTTTTTTATGTTTGTTTAATAAGCGAACGAACATAAACAAATGCATGTTCAGTTCATTAATGTCCATGAACAAGATCGTTTGTTGACTCATTTATAAGTTTGTTTATCGACTCGTTTATAAGCTTATTTACTTGGTTCCCTTTTTCCTTTTATTTTTTTACATCTTAAATATCGGTGATGGTTGAGACTAAATTGAACACATGGTGAACTTTGGAGTTTAAATTGCGAAAGCCTAATGAGCTTAAGGACTAGTGGTTTAATTTTACCATTTTGGTAAACATATAAGCGAACATATTAACGAACATGTTCACGAACATTAAACAAGAAAACAAATATATCTTCAAAAATAAATAAGTGAACATGTTCATGAATGAACAAGAACATATTTTTGTTCATTCAAGTTCGATTCATTTACACCCTTAAACAAACTCTATTATAAAGGAATTGTTTGGAAATTAGTGGACATAGTTGATAGCGGGTTGTGTTTTTTGATTTGACTAGCGAGTTGAATTTGCTGATTGTATAAGAGTATTTGGTAAAATTAATTGATAGTTGTTTGATTATTTGCACAAACAAAATGACATATAAGGACATGATTATATTCAATACTTGTTTGAATAATTTATTATCAATATTTTGTATCTATTATTAATAATTAAATTAAGAAAATTAATTTTTTTAATATAACATTATTAAGCATATTTGAAAGATATATATACTATTTTTATTTATATAATTATTTTTAATATAATTTAATTAATTATTAAATTTAGATGATAGTAGAATCATATGTATTAATCTCATTTATTTGAGGGGAAAATAATTATTTAAAATATATATGAGAATAGGTTTTACTTCAAAAGTATATATTTAGGTTATTTCAATACTTTTTTTAATTGTTAAGAAACTTTATATGTTTTACAACTTGATGTCAAATCTTCTAAACTCAAAAAGCTCATTTTAGTAGAATCATATGCATTAATCTCATATATTTGAAGAAAAAATTATTTAAATTATATATGAGAATATATTTTACTTCAAAGTATATGTTTAGGTTATTTCGATACTTTTTGTAATTGTTAAGGATCTTTATATGTTTTACAACTTTATGTAAAATATTCTAAACTCAAAAAGATCCACGTAGCTCCCTTTTCGATTTGATAGGTTTTACTCAATCAACAGTTATAATCATGTGTTTACCAAACATTCAAATTTGATAGGCTTGATGTCTTCAACTGAAATTAGTGTTGATGAAGGGTGTAGAGGTTTCTTTGAATTTGGGAAAACAAAACCGAAAAAGATGAACATTTTGACACGATCGATTTTAGAGTGGTTCGACCTTCTAACCAAGGTCTACATCCCACTACCTTAGCATCAACACTAAGGATTTCCCAATTCACTAACAATAAATTCTTCCTTTTTTCAGGCTCAAGGGGTAACCTTACATCCCTATCTTTTCACGAGTTAAGATAAAACCCTCTTCCTAGTTTTTATAAGGATCAACTAGAACATATCCCTCAATTACGAGGTCTTGACAATGTAAACTAATTACTTTTCTAGGTGGGTGTGTACACAATTTGGCTCATAGGATTGAACTCTAAAGAAATACAAGAGATTACAAAAGAAATAAAACAATGAAAAACTCTTCTCTTTTGATCTTTAAGATTGGGTGTTCATTCTCTTCTTCTTCAAGTGTCCTTGGCTTGTATTTGTAGTGTGGAATGAAATACTAGCCGTTGGGGATGAAAACTAGCCGTTAAAAACTAGCCATTTGGGACTTTAATTCCAACCATAACTGCATTTCTGCAACCTTGAGTATCAGTACCCAAAAGTGGGTATCGCTACATGCCAAAACAAGAAAAAGCTATTGCACATAAATGTAGAGCATACTGGTACACAATGCACCTATATCGGTACAAAGGCTTCTGTATTAGTACCTGAAGTGCTCACTAGAAAACTTAAAACAAAAAGTGTATTGGTACAAGGAATTGTTTTATTGGTACATGCAACATCATATCGGTACTGGAATTATTTTTCAAATTAAATGGACTTTGAATTATTTTTGCAATATCTTCAAGTACAAAATCATTTTTCACTTTGTTATATCTAAATAAATATCTAAACAATCTGCCTTTTTTTATATAAGAAAACCTTTTAAAATTGTTTTTGAGAATATACCCTTAAAAATAAATTTAGAAAATTGAATATTTTAGAAAAAAAATATTTAAAGCTCCATTTTTTCTAAATTAAAATGTTCAAAACTTACCTCTACCCTTTTTTGTTGTATCAAAAATAATCCAATCTTTAAGATTTAAAAAATAAAAATAGAGAGTAAGTTATTTTTTTGAAAACAAAAACCCCCTTAATAAGTGCATTCCATTTTAAATTTTAACTCAAAAACCTTTGACACTTAAAAAATTATTGAATTTCAATAAAAATATCAAGTTTTAAAATCCATAAAATTCTATTTATCCAAGACTTTTTAAAAAACTTTATGCATTAAAATGAATAACACATATTTAGACCTCATATGCACAAAACTTCAAAAAATGTTATGCACTAAAATGATTTTTAACGCTCAAAGTTGCATAAATATTTAAAAATCATTAAAAATAAGTAACCAAATTATATAATCAAATAGATTAAGCTTAGAAATTACCCATCTTTAATGTGTGAGCATGCCACCATTGCATTTAAAAGGAGGATGGATGGTTCATCTTTGAATTCTTGAGCTTGATGTCAAATAAAATAGCTCTTCAAGGTCGGTTGAATGTAGAGATAGATCGAACACTCCTAGGATCTCCTCAAAGGTTGTTAGACCGTCGATGGAATCCCGCTCTGATACCAATTGATAGGCTCAATGTCTTTAACCGAAATTAGTGCCGATGAAGAGTGTAGAAGTTTCTTTGAATTTAGGAAAATAAAAACCGAAAAGATGAACATTTTGACACGATTGATTTCAGAGTGATTCGACCTTCTAACCAATGTTTACATCCACTACCTTAGCATCCACACTAAGGATTTCTCAATTCACTAACAATCAATTCTTCCTTTTTACAGGCTCAAGGGGTAACCTTACATCCCTATCTTTTCAAGGGCTAAGATAGAACCCTCTCCCTAGTTTTTATAAGGATCAACTAGAACATATCTCTCAATTACGTGGTCTTGGCAATGTAAACTAATTAACTCTCTAATTGGGTGTTTACACAATTTAGCTAAATAGGATTGGACTCTAAAGAAATATAAGAGATTACAAAAGAAATAAAACAATGAAAAACCCTTCTCTCTTGATTTGTAAGCTTGGATGCTCATCCTCTTCTTCTTCAAGTGTCATTGGCTTGTATTTATTGTGTGAAATGAAAAATTAGTGGTTTATAGTTGTTGGGGATGAAAACTAGTTGTTAAAAACTAACCGTTGGGGACTTTAATTCCAACCATAAATGCATTTCTGCAACCTTGAGTATCAGTACTCAAAAGTTGGTATCGGTACATGCCAAAACAAGAAAGAGCTGTTGCACATAAATGTAGAGCATACCGGTACACAATACATTTGTATCGCTACGAAGGCTTCCGTATCAGTACACGAAGTGCTCACTGGAAAACTTAAAATAAAAAGCGTATCGGTACAAGGCATTGTCGTACCGGTACGGGCAACTTTATTTCGGTACTAGATTATCGTACCGGTATCGAAGGCCTGTTTTTTTATTTTAAATTACTTAAAAATATTTGTTTGAGCCAAAAACACTTTTAAAAGCTTTCAAACGTATTTTTCAAATTAAATGGACATTGAATTATTTTTGCAATATTTGTTCAAGTCCAAAAATATTTTTCACTTTGTTATATCTAAATAAATATCTCAACAAATTTAACGAATTTGACTGATCTAACGGTTTAAAAGTGATTCAAATCTATAATTTAGGCTCGAAATGTTTTTAATAAATTAAAATCAAGAATTTGTCTTTGTTGTTAAATTCATCGTTTTCCCGATCTATCATTCTTTCTTTCAATTTGATTTTGTACATGTTAATTTATATTTTGCTTTATTCATAATATCTCATATAATTTATATTTCACTTGATTCGACTGTTGTGTTTTATGTTTTTTTTACATAAATTATCTTTTTAATGTAGGGTTTTTTTCACAAACGCCTTAAGTTTAGGGTTTAAGGTTTTAGTGTAGGGGGTTTAAAAATTAAGATTTATGGTTAGAATTTAGGGTTTAGGGTTAGAGTTTAGGTTTTAGGGGTAGAGTTTAGGTTTTAAGGTAATATAGTTAGAGATTCAGGTTTTAACTTATAACCCCTAAATTTTAACTATAAACTTAAAATTCTATCAACAACGTTTAAATTCAAAACTAATACACTTAAACCGTTAAACTCTAAATGAAGTCTTTAAACATTAAAATTAAAACGTTTGTACAAACAAAATTTTCACAAACGTTTGTGCATGGAATAATATAACTCGACACTCAGGTTCTAACACCGGTCAAAACCTCACTTTTGGAGTGTGCAGCAAAATTAGATTACACTAAATGAGATGGATGTATAGTTTTGTTACAATGTCATCGCTGTGTACAATGGTGTGCAAAAATATATGATATAATTGATTTGATCAATTTATTCGTTGATTTGTTCATAAAATTTTAATATTTAGTCTATTTTATTTTTAGACTGGATATTCGATCTATTTTTTATTTTTTAAATCGAATACAATTATAATATTTTAAGTTTTGGATTATCCAAAAATTTGAAATATCCTAAAATTTAAAATTTCATGCATATGAATCTTGTTATATTTAGCAATTTTATGTTTTGTATATATGAGAAAATTTAAAAATATGAAGTTTCCATAGATGTAAATCTTATTATATTTGATAATTTGTTTCATGTTATATTCAAAATTCGAAATTCCTATAGATAAGACCGTCAAATCCGAAAAAACTTAAATCAATCATATATTTGGATACTCGGATATTTAATTTTTTTAATCGAATACTTATTGTTATTTTACCGATTCAAAATTTCAGATATTCGATCTTTCGGATATGATCGAATTTGATATCCGAAAAAAACACAACCATAATTGTGTCAGACTTATTAGGTTTTTTTTATATGGATGATATAAGTTTTTAAAATATCTAGGCCGATAACACTCATATAATATTATTTATGAAAATATAGTATTTTTTTAATTGACTATTTTTATTAATTTTTTTTTAACAAAGATGTAAGCTATTCATAGAAACAACAACAAGAAAAATAGTACACAAAAATACAGAGAAAACAAAGGGAAAGAAACTAAAGCAACACAAACAACCAAACATCAAAAATATCATTGAGATCGGGAATACAAAAAAGCAGAAAACAAAAATCACAGACAAACAACACAATAAAAAAGACAAAACGGGGAAAGAAACGAACTCCAAAGCCAAAAGAAAACTACAACAAGAAACATAAGACAACAACAACGTCTTCATTTGCATGTCTGTTCGGTGGTCACCGGAGTATAGGGCGATTGCGGAGATGCAGAAAGACACGCCATCAACAGTCATCGCTTCAGGATCTTGAGTAGCCAATGAATAATGGTCGAGGAAGAGGGAGCCAGACTGGAGAACCAAGAAAACAGTCCTCAGCAGGCGGAAGAGACGCTGGGACAATCCCGAACAGAAGAGAAATGAGAAAGAAAGGAAGTGAAGACTCATAGACACATAAACCTTCTTCAACACCCTTCCAACCAAAATTGTCCGATGTCCCAAGAAAAGACTGCGACCGTCGCTCGGCAAAAAGAATCTCCAATGAAACGGAAAAAATTTCACAAAAAATAGACAAAAATAGAGGGGGAAGAAGGGAGATTCAAAGGAAAAGAAAATAGAGAGACGAGATAAACGAAAATAAGAAAAATAGGGGTGACGACCGCTCAAGACCACCGAGTGGCGCATCCAAGCTAAGAATTCTAAGAAACCCTAGAAGAAAAAGTTCAAAGAACAAGATTAGGGTTTTTAGGTATCCCAAACTTAAAAAATTGGTCCAATTATGAAAAAAATTGGACCAAATGATATTTAACAAGTATCTCAGTCAGTTACTCAATGGGAAGCCAAACAGTCACGTTGTTTGTTTAGAACATTCTGACAGCCTTACACTGGAGTGGTTTGAGACATATATTTGAAAGACATGAGGATATTGTCGATTCCTTTATTGCTAGAAAATTGGATAGATACGACAAGAGATTCAATTTTGTCAGGTTCTCAAACAGGGTGGATGCGGAGAGAGAGATGCAAAGAGTAAATAGGTTCCGACTATATGGATTTCGACTAGCTGTGTTAGAAGTAAAATATAATGGAAGATTCTCGTCGTGGAGAAAAGGTAATCAGATTGTGCAGAATAGCAGACAACATGGTTCACAAAGTCCATTCGTTAAAATGGATAGGTAAAAGTGAAAAACGACTTTAGAGAAGCATAACGCTTTTGCATCTAGCTTCGAGGTTGTAACACCCCCTTACTGGTCTGGTAGAGAATCAAGTAGAAAAGTGTTACCGGAAATTTATTCGGAGACCGGAAGACGGAATCAGAATTCAGAACTTTCTCGGAATATTTTATTAGTCATTCACAGAGCTTATCGATCCTATTTATTACTAGTCACATTAGAATCGGGGTCAATTTTAACCTTTTTCAACTTAAGCACTAAATCGTAAATTTTACAAATTAGCGACCCTAATCCGGATTCTTTATTACCAAATTATAATTAAACTTACCAATTATTACTCTGTGAAGTTTCATTACTAGCGGATATCGTTAGCATGATTAATTAGACTGTATAGTTATTAGTGACCGAATTGCAAACTGCTTAAAACTTCTTTTTATTCTTTATAACAGAATTAACTAACACCGTATCGATACCTTAAGGGCCGTATCGATACGCTAAGCCTAATTTCAGATTTCTAGATTCAAAGGATGTCAAACCCGTATCGATACAGCTAATCTAGTATTGATACGTGTTGACCACGTTGACTCTGTACCGATACGCTCTATGACCGTATCGATACCTTTTTCCCATCCAGATTCCAGTGACCAAAATCCGTACCGATACGCCCTAACCGTATCGATACGCCCTAACCGTATCAATACGCCCTGTTTTCTTTTAGCCAAATTATGCTTGATCGTATCGATATGCCATCACCCATATCAATACGCTTTGACCTGTAATGACAGAATTTTACTGGTTTATATTCGAATTACCCAACCGAACGTTATTCAAATTTTATCAAACTTTACCAGCAATCTTAAAAATAATATTTCTAATCGCATGTCAAATTTTAGAGCATTTCGTATCCATTTACTAAGATTTTAACCATTAGTGCATTTAAGCTCATTTTAGCTAGGTTACCAACCCCAATATATACCATATTACACATACATCACTTAGGCTATTTTAGGCTTATACAAACATATCAAAATGAGTCATTTTAACACGTCTAGACCTTATGCCACCTCACTAGGAGTTCGAAAAAGAAAGCAAACATACATATGGTAACGGAGGTGACTTGTAACCGTAGATTACACGATCGGAGCTCATAATGCTTCAAGTTCCTGAAATGCGTGAGACACACACATATGTTAGGCTTATATAGCCTAGTGAGGTAGTCATAACAAATATAATAGGATAGCATGTCATGCATAGCAATCTATCATGGCAACATAATTAGGCATCACAATAACATCTTCAATCGCATAAGCATCATGCTTGGAATCATTTATCATATTCTCACATAAACATAGCATAATTTAAACACTTATTAATTCCCTTGGACACTGTAACAAATGGATACACGGATTCCCCTTTTCACCATCACATAAATCGAAAAATAGGTCGTAGCCTTGAGCCGTAGCTCCGGATAAGTCCCTTACACAATCCATCCTTATCTCCCCCACATATAGGTCGTAGCCCCGGACCGTATTCCACCCTTACTTATATGAGCTCAATAACCCTATGGCATGCCAATTGTATCCAAAACTCACATATATCAATGTATTTTCTTACCTTTGCGCCCGTAGGCCATAACATATTGGAAACGAAAGTGAGCCGTAGCTCCATAACATATCATCGTATATGTGCACATTGAATCATCACAAAGCCATATCAATTTCACATAATATAACATATTTGTTCATATTTTAACAAATCATTTTCATAGTTCATTTATATCGGATCATATGTCACATGTATACCCATAACCATATCAAAATAACACAAGGGCTTACCCAACCTTACCATTCAAATTTATAGCCGATTGCTCTACTTGAGCTTTGACACAATGCATAACAAACCACAATAATGCAACGGGATAGCACCGAGCCTATCCCTTGACACGACTACACTCACCTTGATTACGAGGCTTTCGAATCGAAATTCTAATGTGCCTAGCTTCCTTCGGGGATGACAAGTAGTCTTTCTCCAACACTTGAGCTAGCACAAATTAAGTGTTATATTAGAGTTCGAGTTAAGGATTTGGAAACATATTTCGAACTTACTGGAGTTTAGGAACAACATCGAATTAACAAAATCAAACTCCTAATTCATGGGTTCCTACTTGAACCGGGGAAAACCTAATTTCAAAATTAAGCTTCAACGAAGATTGGAATCATCAAATCGAATGAGGGGTTTTTCTTACCAAGTTATTAGCTTTCAAACGGGGTATTGAAATCGAGCAAAGGATGAAGGACAAACCGAGGTGCTTGCTTAGCTTGGAGGTTGAAGACAAATATGGTGGTGTATGCTTCTTTTGATAACAAAAGTGGGTTTAGTTTGCCGGGGATTCAAAGATAGAGAAGAAGACATCTCCTTAATCATTTAAGTCATTTTAAACTCCTAAATTAATTTCCCCACCTCCAATCAAGCCAATAGAAAGCTTTCTCTTGGCTAGGGAAAGATTATTTTAATGGTTCAATCACTTCATGCCTTTTCCTGTGACTTAGGTAATTGGCAACCATCCAACACCTTTTTCTGATTCAACCCACGTGAGAATGTCAATCAAGAAGATGGGTCAGTACCCTATTTCAATTTCCTTAAAATTAGACTTCGAACAGATTCAGAACAAGGGAACTGTATCAAGACGCTTGTGACCGTATCGATATGCTCATGCCCAAACAAATAAGTTAGTTATTGACAGTTGGGCCGTATCGATACCGGCTTGACCGTATCGGTACGCCTAGCTCAGAACTTATATTTTGGGCTTTGAATTGCATACGGGGAAGTCCCTTTACCCATATAGGACTAAATTATGATTTCATTACAAAAGAGGGGTACAAAAGTCAACTATTAAAAACGTGTAACACATCATATTCAAAATTTCTGATCACCGAAACTTACTTCTTACTAGACTAGTTTTCGTGATGTGACAGAGGTAGCTATTAATGGGGAAGGAAAAAGATACGCGAGAGTTTAAGGCCATGTTGAGGAGGAATCACTTTGGAAACTAAGCAGGTGCTTAGTTGGCACGATGGAGACGGTGTACAGTACTATTCAAATAGAAGAAAGGTTATTGTTGGGGCTAAGGCGAAATCATTGTTAAGAGTATAGGAGGCCGTAGTTTTTGATTGAGATCACAGAAAGAACTTTTTTAGTTATTGGAAGAACATAATTGGTCTTATCTTAAAGAAGTATTCTCTGAAGTTGAGCCTTGGTCAGAAAGGGTCACTTGGATTCGAGTCTCAGGGATTCCGCCCCAATTATTGTGTTACATGTTGACTTTTCACATAATTTTAGGAAGAAAAAGTTTTGTAGTGTAGAATAATTTAAATAACAAGTTTGCCCTTAAAAAGTTAATTTTTTTTTTTGGAAAACTAAAAAAACTAAAAAAGTAAATTTTTGTTAAAAAAGTTGGTTGAGTTTTTAAAGGTGACAATTTGAGTGACAATTTTAAAACAAAAAAATGACAATTTTATTGGGACATAAGGAGTAACCTTGAACAGAATAGCGGAAGCTTGGGGGAAGTTGATTTCACTAGGGGAGAATGCAGCGCAATCTAAAGACTGAAAATGTAACACTTCTAATATCCACCAAATAGATGGAGAGAATCGGTGAAGTTATTAATTTAGAGGTGGAGAAGGAAAGTTTTATGATCCAAGTTGAGGACTTGGGTTTTCATGATTAAGTGGTAAGATGGAGAACTCATTTCGAAAAGTTTCTTTTGAGACTGAGGGATATTCTTCGGAGTCTTCATCAGAGTTATCTCAGAGCAATGTTTCGACGAGTAGGGATAGGTGCAAGAGGCCGGTGGAAGATGAAGCGGTTAACTTTGTTTGTATGAGGAAGATAATCAAAGACGATTCCTCAGTTTATAGACATTTCGAGATATCAGACTGAGGCAAGGCCCATTAGGAATGCATCTTGGGATGAAAGTATGGATATGTTGAATAATATTCCCAATTCAGGGATTGTGGAGGGGAGGGAAAATGTTAGGGCTTTAGCCACCTATGAAGAGCCTACTCAAAGTAAAGAATCTCTGCTAAGTTTGCCTTAACTATTATGCCGTCCTTTTGTCGAACATAAGCGATATGGTTCTTTGACAGAATTTCAAGACAAAGCATTGTCAATTGCAGAGAAGAAAAACGAGGATTGTTCTTTAAAGAGGAAGAAGAAGCAAGAGCTCATTTTGGGGTCTTCAGAATTAGAAGGAAGGTCTCTCTCGAATTTGAATATGCAAGCTAGATGGGATGTCGTGACTAAGGAAGCTAAGAAGGCATTAGAACTTGGTAAAAAATTGGGTGTTCAAATCCAAGGGTTAGAAGAAGAAGTGATTCAGGAAATCGCTTTATTAGAGGTAAATGGTCGGAGTATTCAGAAAAATTAGCCTCAATACAGATGTTAAGTGGCTTCAGTTTTGAATTTCTCCCCTAGACTATCAGATGTTAATGTTGGGGAAACCGAGTTTTTTCCCACATGAACCTCGCTTCAAATATGAGCTGAAATGTCAAGATGGAAACTACCAAAGTTTGCACAGTGGACAAACTCGTCAACTATTGAATATTGAAACCCAATGGGAAAACCAATAATAAACAAGCAAAATAAATAATAGAGAGAACACACCGAATTTACGAGGTTCTACAAAATTGTCGTCTACTCCTTAGGCACCACCACTGGACGATAACTTTACTAATACCAAAAACGGTAAAAACAAATGGAATTCCTAAGAATTCCCAAATATTACAAATGCGAGAAGAGAAACAAATGGGAGAGATGGTATGGATGTTGGGATGGTTTCAAATGAAAAAGGTTAGGCCTATTTATAGTTGAGTTCTAAGGACTAAAATTATAAATAGCCTAAAGTTTGGGGACAAAAAACAATTTTCCCATGCCGTATTTTCAACCCTACTTTCGGTGCATTAATGCACTGTATTTTACATTGCCAACTTCACTGCCAAATTGACTTTTGGCTTTTAATTTGCAAGCCATATTAACAAATCTCCACCTTGGCTTGAAATATCATCAATCTTCTCAAAATCTTCATCTCCCCAAACATTATCTTATGTAGGGCCTCCAAATACGCTTACGAGCGCCATACACCCGAAGGTACTTAAACTTGTAGGATGTTAATCAAGTTCAAACAATGATTGAACTTGATTGATGTTACCACCTTGGTCAAAATATCTACAGGATTTTCTGCCATCGCAATCTTCTGAAATAGAATCTTTCCTTCTTCAAAGATATCTCGCACAAAGTGATACCTCACGTCGATGTGCTTGGTTCTAGAATGTATAATGACCTATTCTTTTGATTTTAAAATATAGGTTCGGGTGCTACGGGATATCCCCAAAATCATTTTTTTTGAAATCTTGGCTTAAAGGGATTTCTTTTGAAAATTCTTTTTCTTTTAAAACCGATAAAAATTTGGAGTCACCACTGGCCACTTGAATAAGGTGGGTCGGACACCATAGAAAACCAGAGATTCATTATGAAAGAGTCCGGGAGTTGGTTACGCGTGGGGAAGGATTAGCACCCCCATCACGCCCGGAAATCGGTACCTGAATATTTGTTGCTTTCAAATTGATGGAATTTGAATTGAATTTAACTTGACTTACTTAATTGAAAATTTGACCTTAATTGCGCGGACTTTATCATGTTGGTGGGTTCGGATTAATTAGACATTTAATTAATAAGGTTGATGATACACCGGACCATAGACTAAGCCGATATCATATAAGCCTGACTATCGTATTAGTTTATGGTTCGAATCTCCCACGTCTCCTTTATGCATGGTGCAAGCAATTAAAATATGATGTAATGATTTTGTCAAGTTTTAATTTTACCTTGAGACGGTAAGGATTAATTCAAATATTTGGTCAACATCCTTTGAGCTCGGACTGTTACGACACAAATATCGAAATTAATAGATACCTCATATTTTGAATTAAATTAATTTATTCAAAATAAAGGGTCCCATGAATGACAATTAAGGGATGACAAACAAAAGCTTAAAGATAAACACACAAAAGCCCACCTAAGACCCTAACCTATAAAGGCCCAAGTTATGGAAGATCCAATTAGTGATCTAGCTATTAATTAAGTGAATCTAATATTAACCCTAAATTAATTAGCCCTAAAAGACTAAAAAAAACCTAACAAATTATGATTTATCTTGTAACAGGATAACTACTTCGATCGATTTTAAACTAGTATTCCAAAAAGCCAAGAATACTATTTAAAGTAAATCAAATTAATTAATCATGGTTTTAAGTTAAATGTCAATCTAATCTCTATGTTGATTTTATCTTAAAAGTAATTAAGAAACGTCCGACTAATTTAATGAACTTAACATTTATCCCAATAAGCCGAGGGTAAATTTAAATTCACTAAATCAATTCGAACCCTAATCTAACTAAGGCTCTAAAAGGCTAATCTTAAAATTAACTTAATTAATTTAAGGATCGTGCCCCTATGAGATGAGCACACGATCTTAAACTAATTAGCCTAATTCTAAATTAAGGCTAATCTAACAAACCCTAAAACCCAAAATAAAGCCAAGCCCAAACTACCTAAACTAAACACCCTAAGTCCAAAACAACAAGGCCCAAACAAACCTAATTAAACATTTATAAAAAACCACTTGTACTAAAAACTTTAATTACGTCACATGCCATGTATAAAAATATATTATGTGTTTAAAACTATATTATATTCTATTATATATATATATATATCACGACATCTATGTATTATGTTCATCATAAGAAAACTTATATTATATATTTAAAGACAAAACTTTATTATACATATATTAAAAACTTTATGACATGTGTATATTATAATCTTTATAAAATCACATATATTATAATTTAAAAAAAGAGTTATATATTCAATGAAAACTATATATCAAATATATATATATAAATATTACAAAAACCATATGTTATGTATCTATTATAGAAACTATATATTACGTGTATATTTAAAAAAAACTATATAGTATATATATTGTAAAAGGTATACCTTATAAAAAAATACATGTATTACACATTTAAAACTATACATTACATTCTATTAAAAAAACTATACTATATGCCATATACTATACATATCGTGTAAAAATATGTTACATGAAAAACCAAACACTATATAACATACATATTAAACCACATCAAACATATATATCAATAGGAAAATAAAAGCATAATCACAAAAACATGACTGAAATGTAAAAGAATCTGATTACACAACAGAAATTAAAACATGTATATAAAAAGGGCGACATGGCAAGAGTTCTGAAAATCCAAGGACTAAGGGAGTAATTTAGAAAGGTGGAAGTCCTCATACGCGAATATTACAGGATGTAAGGATTTAAAAGGGAATTATCCCATTTTTAAAAAGGGGACCGGGAGTGTAATTATCGAAATCAGAATGGCTACGGGCGGTATTTCAAAAGGGCAAAGACTTATTATATGATACCATTTTAAAACAGGGACCAAGTATAAAAGTTAATTTTTTTAAAAGCAGTCATTCATCCCCTTTCGCCCAAAATGGGAGAGCATAAATGCTCTCTAATTCTCACCGTGTTCATCTGGTGTTCTTCGAGAACCCAGATTTCGGCGGCTCCTACGCCATGTTTTCTAGAAATCGGTGACCTCTCCGCCGTATGTCGTCGCTCGCCGATGTCCGGTGAACTCAAAACCCCCAGAAAACAACATCTTTTCGTGATTCAAACCCAAATCTACCTTCAGTTTCTTTTAAAGTTGATCTCTTTCCTTTTAAAACCGAAAGAAAGAAAAAAGAACCCAATAATTAAAATAGGGTTTCCACCTTCTTTACTATACCAATTCACCACATTCATCCCCGAAGGAAATCAGAGGGCTTATCACCGGCAGAAAAAAAAGGGGTGAGGAAGTCAGAATGCCAGAGAGGTAAAATCGAAACCCTAACCCCATTTATGCATAAAATGCTTTGAAAATAAAGAAGGATGATATACCTCAGAAGGATGTGTTTGCATTACTTGTTATCTGAAAATTTCCCCTCGAAAATGCTTCAGGTTTACAATTGTTTGGCTTTTTATATAGCAAAATTACAATCTCTTATTATTACATGGAAAATTGAATGAATAATGATATTGGTTGCTGCTAATTCTCTGAAATTTTGTTTGTATTCATCTCAAATCTCTGAAAAAATTGTCGGGATATGTCGCTCCTATTCTGACATTATTTCCTTTGTTTGCATATGACAAGAGATGAGGGGACCAGAAAGAGAAATTATGTGACCCACAAAATTCTAGTGGTTCAAGTCGACGTGGTGGAGCAATGGTGATTTGGTGTCTGGCCGTTGGTTCTCTCTGCCAACGTGGAGGTGAACTGGAAGAGCAAAGGACGCGGCTGTATGGCGTACGCGCGACTGAGGAGAGTTGAAGCGTCAGGCGACGCACGCGTGAGAAGGTCGAACAGTTGCGCGTGTGGGCCAATCGCGGGATTGTAATCCTGAACCTTGATGAAGATCTTGATCCAAGGCCTTGATCCGACGCTCTAGATTTGGCTACGCAATGATTCACAGATTAGGGTTTTTAGATTAGTTAATTTGGCCTTATCGGGCTAAGGTGTAAAAAGAGTAAATGGACATTATAATTTTAATAGATTTGGGTTTTTTATTATATTTATGTTTGTAAAAACTTATGTATTTATATATATATATATATATATATTTAAAGTTGGGCTTTTATTTATATTGATATTTTTTATTTTTGGTGTAGTTCAATGATAACAAAAATACTAATAATAATAACAATAATAATAATAACTATAATCGTAATAAAATAATACTAATAACGTATAGTAATAATAATAAGATAACAACGATAGTAATTAGTGATTACAGCTGCCTCTTTTTTCTTATACCTGTGGAACAAGAATAGAGCAAAGACCATAAACACTAATTTTGTCTCACTTCCCTACTCGAGGAAATAGTATAGCATAATATTTAGGGGGTTTTCAATAGCAAATAACAAAAACTTGATAGAAAATTGGGTATTAGAAGTTAATACATAGATATATTAACAAATAACAATAGTAGTATTTTTTATTTCTTTTGAATTTTCATGATAATCACATATATCTATATAGTATAAGATAGTTAAAAATTAAAAAAAGCCCATAGTAGTGTATATAAGCCCATTATTATACAACATAATAAGAAAGGGTCCACTCGGACAAAATTAGTGATTAGAGCTGCCTCTTTTTTCTTATACCTGTGGAACAAGAATAGAGCAAAGACCATAAACACTAATTTTGTCTGTGAACAAATCCAAATAACTTGTTTTCCCGGAGCAGCGAAAACAAGCTGGGTAACACTGACAGGTTCTTTAGAAACGGCGATGGACGAACCAGAACGGCAAACGATCCATTCTTATAAAGCGGCAGTGAACGAATCTAAATACTTTGTTTTCTTGAAGGCAAAAAACAAACTGGGTGGTACTGGCATGTCGTTCAGAAACGGCAGCAGACGAGCCAACTAACCTTCAAACAACTCATTCTTCCGTAACGGCAGTGAATGAATCCAAATAACTTTGTTTTCCTGAAATGGCAAAAAAAAACAGGCGGTGCTGGCATTTCCTTCTGAAACAGCAGCAGACAAGCCAACTAACCCTCAAACGACTCATTTTTCTAAAATGGAAGTAAATGAATCCAATGTCCTCAAATGGTAGATGAACTTGTTTCTCGAAGTGGTAGAAACAAGACCCAACAGAGACGACATGTTCCTCCAAAGCGGTAGTGAACAAACCAGATAGCCACCCTTCAAAAGAAGATTCCAACCTTCTTGGGCATGGATGAATGAGCTTTCTAAGTTTGCTGTCTGAAAATTCTTGAGCTATGGGTATTGCATCTTTTTGTTCTGAAATCTTGATATGGCGAGTTTGAAATCCTTCACATGATATCCTTGTTAGGTTTTTTGCTTTGTCTTTTGCTCCTCTTGTTAGGAGGTATTTGGTCTATCCTTTGATTATCTGTGAAAAGAAATGAAAAAAGCTGTAATGATGCAGGTTAGCATGCTTCTAACTTAGGGGTTCCTAACTCGAAATGATGCATGAATGATAGTAGTTTTAAACTTTCTCGGGCAATTTCTCTTCTTGCCCTTTTGACTCGTATCCTCCGTTTTTCTTCTTCGCGGTGGCGGTGCTTCCTCCCTCACTCTGGTTCACCCTTTATGCCCCTTTTTTGAACTCTTGAACCTTTTTTTTCTAAAGCGCCTTTTCAAGTTTTCACTTTAGAGAATTTTTCTTTTCTTTTTCTTTTTCTTTCTTTTTTTTCTTCTTTCTTGGGCACCCTTGGACTTCAATATGAACAGCATTCGATGCCCTTCCTCGATAGATCTTATCAACTTTACCTCTGATGTCCTCTTATCGCAATTTTGGCGAACCTCTTTCCTATTTGGGAACAAGCCTGCACTTAATAGGTTAAATCATAGTAATGCCAAGAAATCATTTGCTTTTTTTATTCTATGTCAATCTATATGTGAAAAAGAAAATAAGGACTAAAATAATACTTTATTGAAACTTGAAGGAATATTAAGATAATTTTGAAAGTCTTGGCAAACATAAGAAAATGAAAAAAATGTAGATAATATTGACTGCATGAATGATGAGAACCCATCGACCTCGGTAGATTTCTCACTGGCCACCCTTGGTCCTTCCCCCTTAATGATATGAAGACTAAAGCATTGACCTTCAACCGAAAAAAGGCCCATCAGTTAGATGCTGAAATTCAAGTCTATCTGAACCGTCCTTTTCGGATTTTCAATTCAGACCCTCCTTTGGTTTTAAGGCGCCCTTTTTCGGGTTTTCACCTTAAACCCTCCTTTTTTTTCTTCTTTTTTTCTTTTTTCTTTTTCCTTTTCTTTTTCTTCCTTTTTTTCTTTTTCTTCTTAGGCGTAATACTTCTTGACGGAGTCCGAGTTTATTGGGTTGCTCAATTCTTTCTCATCCATCTCCATTAGAATTAACCCTCCCCTAGAGAAGGCTTTTTTCATGACATAGGGCCCTACTAATTTGGCATCCATTTTCCTCGGAAGTCTCTTTGATTCAACAAGATTTTTTGAGCACCAAATCTCCCTCCTGAAACTCCCTCGGGAAAACTTTCTTGTTATAAGCTCGCATCATTCGTTTCTGATACATTTGATTATGTGAAATAGCTTTCAACCTTTTCTCGTCGATGAGGTTCAACTAATCAAACCTTACTTACATCCATTCGGCTTCATCCAACTTTACTTCTTTCAAAATTCGAAGTGACGAGATTTTCACTTTGATGGGTAGTACTGCTTCGGTGTCGTATACTAAAGAATACGGCGTTGGCCCAGTGGAAGTTCTCACGGATGTCCGATAGGCAAACAAAGCAAAAGGGAGCTGTTGCGCGTATTGAGTGCTTCGCAATTGGTGCAAGTGTACACGTCGTAAGTTATAGTATAGAATAGATATCGTCTCCACAGGGATTGGTGCTACTTTAGAAATCTAACTTCTCATACTGAAAGTAAAAGCACAAATTGGTGATTGTAGGAGTTCTAATTAACAAGTAGAATAAAAGAGCAATTAAATAAAAGAAAGAATGTAATCGAATAATAGAGAGTATGCCGGGTTATCGTGAGTTTTGGCGTGATAATTGAATGGGTCATCGTGGTAATTGATTGCAGGAGTCGCTCAACCGCTTCGTCAATTGGAATCAGTCGGGTTGCCTGGAAATTGGGAATGGAGCGATTGCCTGGGCAATTGGACGACGATCTTCAAAGTTCGGCAAAGCATTCTTCAATGGCTTCTCGTTATCCCTAACTTGAAACACTATTAATTGTTCATACCTTGATAATACATCCTTGCGTTAACCAAGGGTGGACAACAACCGATCTTGCGCTCCTTTTAGCCATTAAAATTTGCAACTTATCCCTAAGTCGAATTAGTCTTCACCATCAATTGATTGAATAAAGACCATGCTCATTCGTTTCTTAAATCTAAATCTCCCGATATTAGATAAATGGATGAATTCACGAGATCCTCTCCCAATTCACTCGCAATCAAAATTAAGAACCAAGAATGAACAAACTTTGAAATTGAATTGCAAATAAAAAATCTAAACAAAACCAAACGTTTTCACAACCACAAAAACACAATAACCTAAGAAAAATAGGTTTAGTTCTTGGCTGGGTGCAAAAGAAGCACAAGATAAAAATTCCCCAACATTAATCGAATGGAAACAATAAAGAAGAAGATGATGATGTCAAGCAACCCTCTATTTTTCTCTATAGTCGAACTCTCCTCCAAGTAGGCGGCTAGGGCTTCTTTATATAGGAGATGGCTAGGTCAAAGTATTTCTTGAGAATGAAGTTAAGTTGGAATTAAATAAAAGAAAAGAAATAAATCTCTTTTATTATTATATTTTTATTCCTCCAAAAACTCCTCCTAGAACTCTTGGAATTTAATCTCCTTTTGATCTCCAATTCTTATAGGATTTATCCTTGCTTCTAGTAATTATCTTGAATTAATTGGATTATTCCTATCCAAATCGGCAGTTCTCCTTCTTCTTATCCTCAATTGCTTTAGCAATTTTCATACTTGCTTGGGCAATTAGATCTTGCATACACAAAAACACACATCCGCGGTACATTTCCCACAAAAATCAACCAAATTATGAAATCAAGCACGACGGTGAAGGAAATCATTAAAACATGCATGAATGCCTAATAATGTAACTAAAATGAGCCTAAGTCTAACAATAATATGAGTAAAAAGGGTCACAAAAATAGTACTTTTAAACACTCATCAGGAACCTCTCATGCCAATCCTTAAATGTCTCTGTAGTTTTTGCTATGATATTCTTAATGTTCTTATTTGCCGCCTCTACCGCTCTGTTTATCTTGGGGTGATAAACGGTAGAATTATAGTGCACAATATTGAATTGTTTACACACCTTGGTCATCATCCTGTTGTTCAAATTGGAAGCATTATCGGTGATGATTCTTTCGGGTAGACCATAGAGACACATTATTTCCTTCTTATGAAACTTGCAAACCGTTGGAAGCCTTCGGGTGTATCTAACCGATGACGTCCATTCCCAAGTAGCAAAAGGCCATGGTGAATTCATAGTGTGGAGAGGCACCGGCGAGGAGTGTATCTTATCGGCATAGATTTGACATTTGTGACATTTCTTCACATAACTGATGCAATCTCCTTCTATAGTTGACCAAAAATAGTCATATCTCATGATTTTTCTTGCCACGAGAATCTGCTGGCGCGGGTTCCACAAAAGCCCCCGTGGACCTCTACTAAAATGGTTTTGGCCTCCCGAGCACTAACACACCTTAACAGTATCTGATCCTTACTTCTTTTATACAAGATTTCCCCGTCAAGGACGTATCTTGATGCTAACCTTCTGATAATCCTTTTGTCATTATCATCAGCCCCCTTTGGATAAGTATGGAACTTGATGTATTGGAGGATGTCAAAATACCATGGATTACCATCCTTTTTTTCTTCCAAACTATAGCAATGGGCTGGTACCTCAAAGGTTTGTATTTCGATTAGCCCCATCTTGGTTGCCCAGCTTGCTTCGCATACAGCGGCCAAATTTACTAGGGCGTCGACCGTTTGATTATTCTCTCTTGTCAAGTAGGTGAACTAACTTCTTCAAAATCCTTGACCAAACCTTGGATGAAGTCGTCGTACTTGATCAACTTTGGATCTCTAGTCTCCCATTCTTTCTGAAGCTGATAAATCACTAAAGAAGAGTCTCCAAAAACCCGGAGCACCTTGACCTTTTTCTCTACAGCCACTCAGATTCCCATTACATAGGCCTCACACTCGACCATATTGTTGGTACAAAAGAATTCCAACCTACTTGTGGAAGGGTAGTAGACATTATCGGGGGAGACCAAAATTGCCCCTATTCCATGGCCTAGGGCATTCGATGCCCCATCAAAATAAAGCCTCCATCCCTCATTCTCAGTAATGGTCTTTCCCTCAGATAGATCACAAATCAACTCTTCATCCGGGAAACAGAAATCTAACGGCTTATAGTTGTCTAAGGCACGGCTTGCTAAAATATCTGCCACCACACTTCCTTTTACCGCTTTCTAACTCGCATAAACGATGTCAAATTCTGACAAAAGCATTTGCCAACGAGCCACTTTCTCGGTCAAAGCTGGTGCTACCATCAAAAAATTCAACGGATCTATTCAGGAAATCAAATAAGTGGTGTGATACAACATGTACTGCCGGAGCCGCTTAGTAGCCCATACCAAGGCACAACATAACCTTTGGATCAATGGGTATCGTGTCTCACACTCGCTGAATTTCTTGCTCAAGAAATAGATCGCCCTTTATTTCTTGCCCGAGTCATCGTGTTGTCCCAACACACATCCCATAAAATTTTCAAAAATTGTCAAGTACAAAATCAACGGCCTATCTGGCACTGGTGCTACTAAGATTGGATGATTAGTCAAATACTTCTTGATCTTTTCTAGTGCTTCTTGACAATCTTCATCCCAAACCCTCGAGTTGTTCTTCCAGAGAAGTCTAAAGACGGGGTCTCATTTATTGGTCAACTGGGAGATGAACCGAGAGATATAGTTCAACCTTCCCAAAAATCCTCGGACTTCCTTTTGTGTTTGAGGTGGTGGGAGATCTTGAATTGCTTTGACCTTATCGGGGTCAATCTCGATGTCTTTCTGACTCACCACAAAGCCCAAAAGTTTTCTTGATGTAACTGTAAAGGTACATTTGGTTGGGTTGAGCTTCAGCTGAAAATTTCTTAGCCTTCGGAAGAGATTTCACAGATTTTGGATGTGTTCCTCTTCGGTCTAAGATTTAGCTATCATGTCATCCACGTACACCTCAATTTCCTTATACATCATATCATGGAACAAGGTCACCATGGCTCTTTGATATGTCACCTCAGTGTTCTTCAATCGAAAAGGCATCACCTTATAGCAAAACGTGCCCCACGTGGTCACAAAAGTGGTCTTTTCCATATCCTCGAGATGCATTTTGATCTGATTGTACCCTGAGAAGCCGTCCATAAAGGAAAACCAAGCATGCCCCGTGATATTTTCAACTATAGTATTAATATGAGGCAAAGGAAAATTGTCTTTGGGGCTTGTCTTATTAAGGTCCCTATAATCTACGCACATACGCACCCTCCCATCCTTTTTTGGTATCGACACTATGTTAGCTACCCATTCTGGGTACTTAAAAACCTTCAAAAATTTGGCCTCAAACTGTTTCTTTACCTCTTCTCTTATTTTCAATAATATGTCTGTCCTCATTCTTCGAAGCTTTTGCTGGACAGGCTTGCATTCCGGCCTAATTGGGAGCTTGTGTGTTACAATATTTGTGTTTAGGCCTGGCATATCTAAGTATGACCATGCAAACACATCTTTAAATTCTTCAAGCAATCCCACCAAATCTTGCTTGACTTTTGGTGATAAGGTACCTCCAATCTTTATTTCTTTCCCCTCTTTGTTAGTCCCCAAGTTTAAAATCTTTATCTTCTCTTGGTGTGAGAGGATTTGCCTTTCCTCACTGGCCATCATTCTTAGCAGCTCATCGGGAATCCATTCATCCTCCTCTTCTACCTCCGTCAAGTACGTGGGTCATTCAAAATCTACTTTAAGATTAGGTTCCACATCATTCATACAATTTATATTAAGAGGCTGTACGATTTTGGAAGTGCGTATTGGGAAAGGAAAGGTATAGATCATGATATGAACAAATGAATAATAAATAAATAAATAAGTAAATAAATAAATAAATACATAATAAATGAAATGAAATGGAATGAATGTTGTGTTTGCCATTTGAGATGAAAAATGTATTCATAGACTATTTCATTTAAAACAGATAGATATGACATAACTGCCCTTTTTTACAAAGGATGTTCGTTACTTTCGGGCAAAAGTAACGAGATTGTTCTAAGCATTACTTTGATTTGTTCCTAAAAAATGTCGGTATGTCCCCAAAGGTCCAATTGCTGAGCTCTTTTCCTTGGAGGCATGGGTGAATCTTGGCCAAAAACTGATTAGCCTCACTCTCGTCGTCGATCATATCCACATTCATCTCTTCAAAAGCCTCACTAATCAACTCTTTCTAGAGGTACCTTTCGACTTCTCGGTTTGCCTCTTAGATGTCCACCTCCAGATTTTGAATTCCGCCAGATATGAAAACACTCTTAAAGTCTCCATAGATGATAAGGGCCCATGGAATGTCCTCCCCTCTAAGCCTAGCCTTCCTTTGCTCTTGCTTCTTTTTCTATTCTTGCCTTTTCTGTAAGAAATTTGGCTTGTAACCGAGTCCGAAGCAGTCAACTTTGTGGATCGCCTTGATGAGATGAAGGCATTCTTTTAGATTCTTTCCCAAGCCTTTTCTTTGCTCCTTTGTCTAGGGTTTCGTATATCACCATTTTACTACAATTTGAAAAATTAAGGCATGGAATCTTGCTTCTTTTGGCAACAAAGGTGGCATCGACAAGTTCCAAGGCTCTAAAGGCACACTCCATTGGTTCTTCATCAATGTGGATGCATGGTTTATCCGAAGTCACTGAAGCGACGATGTCCTCTTTGGTAATCACTGTTACTAATTTCCCCTTGGTGACAAACTTCAACTTTTGATGGAGTGAAGAAGGAACAGCGCCGTCTGAGTGTATCCATGACCTCCCTAACAAGCAGTTGTAAGATGGCCGGATGTCCATGACTATGAAATCGACCACATATTCGTTGTGACCAATGAGTAGGGGTACTTCTATTTTCCTGACCACGTCTCTCTAGGTCCCATCAAAAGCTCTCATCGTATTATAACACGGCTTCATATGTGAACTGTCGATCGGTAGTTATTGTAACGTAGCTAAAGGCATAACATTCAACGCAGAGCCATTATCAATTAGCACGCCCGGTAACACATAACATTTGCAGTGAGTGGTGATGTTTAGGGCCTTGGTGGACCCCGTACCTCCCCTAGAATTTCGTCATCACCAAAGGTAATGTGATTAACGTCGGTGATATGGCTGAAAATCTAATCCAACCTCCTAACTGAGATATCCTTTGTAACATAGGTCTCATTCAAAACTTTTAATAAAGCATCATGATGTTTCTCTAAGTTTAGTAAAAGGTCAAGCACAGAAATTCGAGCTGGTTGTCTCTAAAGTTGGTCTACGATGCTATACTCGTTGTGCTTTAAGAACCTCAAAAACTCTTGTGCTTGAGTTTCTGTGATCGGATCTTTTATCTTCAGTGGTGGGTCATCTTCGAAAACTTTCTCAGGTTCAACTCCGACTTCCTTGTCTTTCTCTTTTTGTTTCTCTGGTGCCTTTTGGTTCTCTGGAACATAGCATCGACCACTCCTCATGAAATGCCCCACATCCTTTACCTCTCCGACCTTTGGCTCTAAAGGTTCTTCTTGAATGGGTTTTATCCATATTTCCATGTTTTCTCCTCTGTGTAAACTAGAGGAACCCGACATTGTGATGCTTGCAGTGTAGTTCCATATAACCATCTTCGTATCCTTGAAAGGAAAAGACCTTGGAGAAGCAATTATCATCTTAGGGGTTACCTTCGGTGCACTTGTCTCACTTGGATTAAGATCGAGGACGAGCGACCTCTTGGCAATATACTTGATCTCTTGACTCTCCGATGCACAAACTTCTAAATCTCTCTCCCCTTCATCTTTTCCAAAGAACTCAATTTCCTTGTTGTCCATCATGGCTTGTATCAGCTGACGAAACTCCTCACAATCTTGAGACAATATGGGCCATCATGATTTCCCGATTGATGGTATTCACAATATGGGCCACAACTTTCTTCCACTATCACCATTCCCGGTCAATGAGGCGAGCCATACATAAACATTGGAAAACCAACCTTAACGGTGACTGAACTTCAGACACGTTCACTCTAGCTTTTATGATATTCTCGTCTTCGATAGCATTCACGCCTTGACCTCTATGATTTGGTAGGGGGTTGTTGGCCATGCTCGTTTCTCCCAACTTTAACACTCCGTTCCGAATTAAGTTCTGCAAGAACTTCTTGAACGCCACAAATTTCAATCGAATTCCCCAGAACATCGACATGGTATTCACAGTGTACCTTGGGGTCATACCATGCTGGGTAAGGTAGGTTTTAATGAGTAACATGATTAGGATGAACTAAATCAGCCTTATACAATCGTGAGTAGATCTCTTTGTAAGATATTGGCAAATGAGTGAAGGATCTCTCCTCCCTTTCCTTCTTTGGTCCCCTATCTTCTCTCTTATTGAAGTTTTTGGAATTCCCCGCTGTGGCCTGGGGCTGGGAGATAGTGAAGTTCTTGGTTGCCTCGAAGGTGTTTGTATTGTTCACCTCATGGTCCTTTTTCTTGTATTGTTTGCGTGAATGATCCCCCTATCAATTCTTCCTCTCTTAATGGTTGCTTCGATGCACTCGCCATTAATGACCATCTCTGCAAAATTGCTAATAGGGTTGCTGATCAATCGATCATAAAGTGTCCCTTTTAACGTGTCTACAAACATTATGGAGATCCCATGCTCATGAAGTAGTGGTTGAACTTGCACCGCCACATCACCCCATCTTTGAGCGTATTCACGAAGGGTCTCATTGCGCTTTTTTCCATGCCTTGCAACAACAGTCGGTTGGGAACCATGTCGTTTATATGGTTATACTAATCAGTAAAACCTTTTTCCAGATCTCTCTATGACTTAATTTGAGCCCTTGTTAGATGATTGTACCACCTCAAAATAGATCCCACTAAAATGTCCTGAAAATAGTGAATTAGGAGCTTCTTGTTGTTGGTAAACCCAGCCATTTCTGGCAAAACATCACTATATAAGTAGTAGGGTAGGTGGTTCCATCGAACTTTTCAAATTCGGGGGTCTTGAACTTATATGGGATTTCCACATTGGGGACCAAACTGAATTCCCTAGCACTTAACCCATAAGAGCCATCCTCACCTTCCTTCACTCGAAACTTTTCCTCTAGGTCTTTCCGAGTATCATCAACTTTTCCAACTCATCAAAGTCTGGGATGTTGTCCCTAATAATCTTGGGATTCTTGAAGGTTACCCCCGGTTGAGTTTGAGTAGCTAGACCGATATGAGAGGAAGATGCACCTTGTGGAGGATTTAGAGAGGGATCAACAAGCAGAGGGTTCTGGACGATCTAGGCATGAGGGCGATCCCTCGAGTTTTGGGCAAGATTCTCAATAGTAGTCTTGCCCCTCGGATCTTCTCCTAGCTGAGCTTGCAGCAACTGAGTTATTTCCTTCATCATGTCCTGCTAAGACTTAATGATGGTTTCCCTTAATTCTTGTTGGGCTTGTTCCATCTGGCCACGTAGGTCGGCCTCCAACTTGGCAAAGCTCTCCTCTATTTGCTTTGACCGTGAGCGAGTGCGATAAGGGTGTGGAATGAAGATAATTTTTAAGAAGCAAAATACAATCTTTCTGAAATAGAAAGCCTTTTAATTAATAAATGGCAATTAATCAAAAAATGCAAGCAATTGTACTAATTAGATGATTATTAGCTTTTAACAAAGAATGCAAATGAAAGAATCATGCATGAATGCAAAGAGCAGCGCTGAGTTTGGCAAATATCATCGTTAAACGACTTTTATTAATGGAAACATTGTCTTGTTACAATAACTTAAAGAGAACCAACTACACATATGGCTTCAAGGTAGTATCAAGGTCAATGATCTCCCTCAGAATCCAAACAATTCTCTCTCCTTCTTCGGATACATCGTCCACACAGTCATGGAGTTCGGTAGCGTCTTCCGCCAAAATCTGTACTTTCTGGGCAACCTCTTGCATCTGAATCATCCAATGTGACAACTCTTGTTCTTACCTCTAAATTGTGTAGGCGGAAAAGTGTAGTTTCTCCAAACTTGGCGTCAGGCGTACTTGAATCGCTCCCCTAAGGCTTGCCACATGATCCTTGAGCTGTTGAACCTCAGTTTCCAACTCATCGACGCAAGTCGTCAAGACTTGAATCTCCAAGTTACTGGCCTTTAGCTTGCTAGTTGAACCTTTATGCTTGAAAAGAGACTTTTCCAAACACCTCACTTGATCTTTCAAGGCTTCATTTTGGTGTTGTTCCTCCTCGATATGTCTCGAGTGGGAGAATTGTAGATTCTTCGCTTCTTCTGTTAAAGCGAGCACTTGATCTTTGTGCTCGTAAAACATTCTTTTGTAATTCTCAGCTCTCACTTTCTCTTCCTTCAATCAGAGCTCTAACCCTTTGCTTGGTCCGCATTCCGCGGCTCTTTTGCTCTTATTTAACCTTTTAAGCTTTTGAATCTCTTCCTTCTCCATCTTGAGTTTGACTTCCAACTCATGTCTTTCCCTTTGTAGATCTTTAACCATTCCTTCAAACTGTGTCTTCTCTAATTCAAAGTCGAACTTTTCTTGATAGGCTCTCTCCTCGAGCTTGAGGTACATCTTTTGATCTTCTTCAAGTTGTTTCCTCATCAAATCGGCCTCAATAGGAAGCCTGGCCAATTGCTCCTCTATAGATCTCTTTCCATCGGGATTCAAATAGGGAATATTGTCGTTGACATGATTAAATCGCCATACTTTGTAATCATGAGTGACCATGTACGGAGCATTCATGATCCTAACTCTCCTTGCGTTGTTCCAAGTTGAAGAAGCACTATATACCATCGTCTTGTAGCTCTTCTCCTTTGCATAATCCACGTTGAACTCATTTAGACCTTTGGTGGCTGGCACAAATTGCTTCGAACCGTACTGTCTCAAAACTAGAAAAGGTGCATATGCGGTATGCCTCCAAAGGCCAAGTAGTGGTACCCATGAATTCTCTCCATATCTATAGAGAATGTTCTTTGCAAACAACCACGGTGCTCTCCAAACTATATCTCCCTCCTTTAGATTTCGGAGGACATTTTGCCATACTTCCTCAGATCTTCGGGTTGGCCGATCGTTCTTTCGTAAGAACTCTTCTAAGGGAAAGAACTTACCGTCATAAAAGGGACTTGAAAACTAGGATCGGTCTAAAGGTGGCTGTAGAACCAAACAATCAAAAGCTATGGGCATCCTCGAAAATAACCTCTACCATGCTCTCGACAGAACCTCAAAGATCGAAAAGTTTCAACCAAAATTACAGGTACTGGATTAGTCCCACTATCCAAATGATCAAATAGATCCAAAACTGATGGATCAATGAGTCCCAATGCTCGAGGAAATCGAACCAATCCATAGATCAATAAAGCAAAGAGATTCCGCTGAACTCGGCCCACATGATGCACAGAGGCTAAAGCCAAGATCCCCTCCCACTTAAGATACTCTTTATTGTTCCATGTAGTGACTTGATGCTCGACCCAAGATAACAACATATCTGAGAACTTCTTTAACTTGCCCCGGAAAGCTTTGTTCTTACTTGGCTTAGAATATACCCGATTCATGTCAATCTTCTTGCAATTTATAAGGTCTCGGTATTCTTCGATCGTCGGGGTTAAATCAAAGTTACCAATCATAAAACAGCTGTAGGCAGAGTTCCAAAAACCCACCAAGGCTTGTAATAGTGCTTGATCAACTAAGACTTCTAGCAAGTATGCGATGTCACCATACTCTTCTCTGAAAGTACTCTTTGTTTCAAAATCCCAACTATTGCAAACCAGCTTTAATTTGGACACCTCATTGAACTCCGTATTCATGAATGTCACAGCTGACATGTTTGATCTGAATACGGTAGAAATACTATCTCCATCATGTAGTTGCTCCCCTTCTGACCATATCTGAACATCAGCATTCGTTTCATCACTGCTATGGACTAAATCTCCCATTGATCTAGTCTTTAACTTCAAGCTATTTCCAACTCAATGTGCTCTTCATGATATAACAAGATATGGAAAAGAGTAAAAGAGGAAAAGAAATAAAACAAAAAGAAACATTAGTTATAAGATAAACAATAAAACGAAAATGAGAAGAGATAAACGCAAAACGAACTAAGCACAAAGCAAGCAAATAAGGAAACAAACCTAACCACATGAATTCTAGTTCGCTAGGGTTTTTCGCATGGCTCTAAAAGGGTAGGTTTCCTAGATTCTCACACATTGTTTGGTTCTAATCGAGGGTACCTGAACCTATCCTATTACCTGCTAAGGCAACAATAACCCCAATTCTGGCCCATTACAAGCTTGTGAATTGGTTTCGGTTCGAGGGAAAGCACGACCTAGTGACATGGAGGGCTGCTCACGTGTCAGAAGGCGTGGATTCTGGAAGTGAATTACTAACCCATGAAGGGATAATCATGTGGGTATGTGGCACTTCACTCCCACTTAAAGGGACGAAGCTCGGGTATAGAGCTTGATGAACATGATGCAACACATGTCGTGATTCTTTAGAAATTAAATGAAAAATTAATTCAAAGTCCACCAATTATCAAAACCCGTACAATCTTAGTCACATTTCCAAGAAAGAATTGACCTTGTTAAAATCAATTGAAATTCCAACATTTTTCATCATTTTAAGGCAACAAATATTTTTTGGCCTAACTCTCAATTGTTTTGTAAAAACAAATTGAGGTCCCCAGCGGAGTCGCCAAGCTGTAGAGACCTTTTCTTTTGCTTTTAAAATATAGGTTCAGGTGCTACGGGATATCCCCAAAATCATTTCTTTGAAATCTTGGCTTAAAGGGATTACTTTTGAAAATTCTTTTTCATTTGAAAATCGATAAAAACTTGTAGTCGCCATCGGCCACTTGGATAAGGTGGGTCGGACACCATAGAAAACCAAAGATTCATTATGAAAGGGTCCGGGAGTTGGTTACGCGTGGGGAAGGATTAACACCCCCATCACGCCCAAAAATCGGTACCTGAATATTTGTTGCTTTCAAATTGATGGAATTTGTTGGAATTTGAATTGAATTTAACTCGGCATACTTAATTGAAAATTTAACCTTAATTACGCAGACTTAATCATGTTGGTGGGTTCAAATTAATTGGACATTTAATTAATAAGGTTGACGATACAGCGGACCATAGATTAAACTGACATCATATAAGCCTGACTGTCGGGTTAGTTTATGGTTCGAATCCCGTACGTCACCTTTATGCATGGTACAAGCAATTAAAATATGATGTAATGATTTTGTCAATTTTTAATTTTACCTTGAGACGGTAAGGATTAATTCAAATATTTGGTCAACATCCTTTGAGCTCGGACTGTTACGACACAAATATCGAAATTAATAGATACCTCACTTTTTGAATTAAATTAATTTATTCAAAATAAAGGGTCTCGTGAATGAAAATTAAGGGATGACAAACAAAAGCTTAAAGATAAACACACAAAAGCCCACCTAAGATCCTAACCTATAAAGACCAAAGTTATAGAAGACCCTAACCTATCTAGCTATTAATTAGGTGAATCTAATATTAACCCTAAATTAATTATCCCTAAAAGACTAAAAAACCTAACAAATTATGATTTATCTTGTAACATGATAACTACTTCGATCGATTTTAAACTAGTATTCAAATAAGCCAAGAATACTATTTAAAGTAAATCAAATTAATTAATCATGGTTTTAAGTTAAATGTCAATCTAATCTCCATGTTAATTTTATCTTAAAAGTAATTAAGAAACGTCCAACTAATTTAATGAACTTAACATTTATCCCAATAAGCCGAGGGTAAATTTAAATTCACTAAATCAATTCGAACCTTAATCTAACTAAGGCTCTAAAAGGCTAATCCTAAAATCAACTTAATTAATTTAAGGATCATGTCACTATGAGACGAGCACGCGATCTTAAACTAATTAGCCTAATTCTAATCTAAGGCTATCTAACAAACCCTAAAACCCCAAATAAAACGAAGCCCAAACTACCTAAACTAAACACCCTAAGCCCAAAACAACAAGGCCCAAACAAACCTAATTAAACATTTACCAAAAACCACTTGTACTAAAAACTTTAATTACATCATATGCCATGTATAAAAATATATTATGTTTTTAAAAATATTATATATATATATATTATATACTATTTTATATATTATATACTATTATATATATTATACACTATATATAAAAACCTTATATACATATCACGACATCTATGTATTATGCTCATCATAAGAAAGTTTATATTATATATTTAAAGACAAAACTTTATTATACATATATTAAAAACCTTATGACATGTGCATATTATAATCTTTATATAACCACATATATTATAATTTAAAAAAAGAATTATATATTCAAAGAAAACTATATATCAAATATATATATTACAAAAACCATATGTTATGTATCTATTATGAAAATTATATATTATATGTATATTTAAAAAAAACTATATAGTATATATATCATAAAAGCTATACCTTATAAAAAAATACATGTATTACACATTTAAAACTATATATTACATTCTAATATAAAAACTATACTATATGCCATATATTATACATATTGTGTAAAAATATGTTACATGAAAAGCCAAACACTATATAACATACATATTAAACCACATCAAACATATATATCAATAGGAAAATAAAAGCATAATCACAAAAATAGGACTGAAATGTAAAAGAAACAGATTACACGACAGAAATTAAAACATCTATATAAAAAAAGGTGACATGGTAAGAGTTCCGAAAATCCAGGGACTACGAGAGTAATTTAGAAAGGCGGAAGCCCTCATACGCGAATATTATAGGGCATAAGGATTTAAAAGGGAATTATTCCATTTTTAAAAAGGAGACCGATAGTGTAATTATCGAAAGCATAATGGCTGCGGGCGGTATTTCAAAAGGGCGGAGGGACTTATTATATGATAAAACCATTTTAAAACTGGGACCAAGTATAAAAGTTAATTTTTTTAAAACCAGCTATTCATCCCCTTTCGCCCAAAAAGGGAGAGCAGAAATGCTCTCTAATTCTCACAGTGTTCATCCGGTGTTCTTCGAGAACCCAGATTCCAACGTCTCTTCCGCTTTTGTTTCCAGAAACCGGTGACATCTCCGCCATATGCCGCCGGTCACCGACGACCGATGAACTCAAAACCCCCAGAAAACAACATCTTTCCGCGATTCAAACCCAAATCTACCTTCAGTTTCTTTTAAACTCGATCTCTTTCCTTTTAAAATCGAAAGAAAGAAAAAAAGAACCCGAGGCTTAAAACAGGGTTTCCACCCCCGTTTACTATACCGGTTCACCCCATTCATCCCTGAAGGAAATCAGAGGGCTTATCACCGGCAGAAATAAAGGGGCGATGAAGTTGGAATACTGGAAGGCTGTGTTTGTATTGCTTGTTCTCTGAAAATTTCCCCTAAAAAATGCTTCGGGTTTACAATTGTTTGGTTTTTTTATGTAGCCGAATTAAAATATCTTATTATTACATGGAAATTGAATGAATAATGTTATTTGTTGCTGCTAATTCTCTAAAATTTTGTTTGTATTCATCTTAAATCTCTAACAAAAAATTTGGGATATGTCGCTCCTATTCTGACATTATTTCCTTTGTTTGCATGTGACGAGAGAGGAGGGGACCAGAAAGAGAAATGTCGTGATCCACAAAATTCTAGTGGTTCAAGTCGACGTGGCGGAGCAATGGTGATGTGGTGTCTGGCCGTTGGTTCTCTCTGCTGACGTAGAGGCGAACTGGAAGAACAAAGGACGCGGGTGTGTGGCGTACGCGTGACTAAGGAGAGCTAAAGCGTAAGGCGACACATGCGTGAGAAGGTTGAATAGTCACGTGTGTGGGACAATCGCGGCGATTGTAATCCTGACCCTTGATGAAGATCTTGATCCAAGGCCTTGATCTGACGCTCCAGATTTGGCTGCGCAAGGATTCACAGATTAGCGTTTTTAGATTAGTTAATTAGGCCTTATCCGGCTAAGGTGTAAAAAGAGTAAATGGACATTATAATTTTAATAAACTTGGGCTTTTTATTATATTTATGTTTGTAAAAACTTCTGAACTGATATATATATATATATATATTTAATGTTGGGCTTTTATTTATATTAATCTTTTTGATTTTGGTTTAGTTCAATGATAACAATAATACTAATAATAATAATAATAATAATAATAATAATAATAATAACTATAATCGTAATAACAATAATACTAATAACGTATAGTAATAATAATAAGATAACAACGATAGTAATTAAAATAACATAAAGGAAATAGTATAGCATAATATTTAGGGGTTTTTCAATAGCAAATAACAAAAACATGATAAAAAATTGGATATTATAAGTTAGCACATAGATATATTAACAAATAACAATAGTAGTATTTTTATTTCTTTTGAATTTTAATGATAATCACATATATCTATATAGTATAAGATAGTTAAAATTAAACAAAGCCCATAGTAGTGTATATAAGCCCATTATTATACAACGAAATAAAAAAGGGTCTATCCCGGATAAAATTAGTGATTACATAATGGTAGACTTGATTTTTCACTAAGTGAATAGCACTCTGACTATCACATTAGAGACTGATGTGACTTTGAACAACTTCCAAGTCTTCCAACAATCTGTTAAGCCAAATCGCCTCCTTAGCAGCCTCTACAACTGCCATGTACTCTGCCTCTATAGTTGACAAAGCCATCGTTGACTGTAATGTAGACCTCAAACTCACTGGGGTTTTTTCTAGAGTAAACAAATACCCATTAGTAGATCGACGCTTATCTAAATCACCAGAATAGCCAGAACCAACATATCCAATCACAAACTGACCAAGTGTTTCATCCTGTTCAAACACTAAACCAACATCTAAGGTTGTGGGAGATACCGTAGAATCCATTTCCCAACTTGCCAATGTCCTTTTCCAAAATTATGTATGTACCTGCTCACAACTCTAATTGCTTGTGAAATGTCAGGTCGCGTACACACCATCACATACATCAAGCTCCCTACTACATTAGCATATGGAACTTTTTCCATATATTCTTGCTCTTCGTCAGTTTTTGGAGATAATTGAGAACTAAGTTTCAAATGAGAAGCAAGTGGGGTACTTACATTTTTTGTGTTTTTATTCATGCCAAAACATTGTAATACCTTTTTCAGATAATGCTTCTGATTCAAACAAAGCTTGACTCTCCTTCTATCTCTACTTATCTCTATGCTGAGAATCTTCTTGGCCTCACCTAGATTTTTCATCTCGAACTCTTGATTCAACTAAGCCTTCAATTTGTCTATCTCTTGTAGGCTCTTTGAAGCAATCAACATATCATCAACATACAATAGGAGATAAATGAAAGATCCATCTTATAGCTTTCGCAAATACACACAATGGTTGTATTTGATTCTTGAATACCTTTGCCTCCTCATAAAGCTATTAAATCGCTTGTACCATTGCCTCGGAGATTGATTCAATCCATATAGTGATTTTTTTAGCGTACAAACCCATTTCTCACCACAAGCATCCACATATCCTTCTGGCTGAGTCATATAGATCTCTTCTTCCAAATCTTCATGCAAAAAATTTGTCTTTACATCGAGTTGAGCTAGCTCCAAATTCAACTGTGTTACTAAGGCCAACAATATTCTAATGAAAGAATACTTCACAACAGGGGAAAATACTTTATTGTAGTCGATTCCCTCATTCTGAGCGTAGCCTTTACCTACCAATCTTGCCTTGTAGTGAACATCTTTCTTGATGGGAGATCCGTCTTTCTTTGCAAATACCTACTTGCATCCAAATACCCTTTTACCTTCTAGTAAATATGCCAAATCCTAGGTGTTGTTCTTTTGGAAAGACTATATTTCTTCATCCATGGCGCTTTTCAACTTGTCACTTTCTAAGCCTTGCATTGCTTCTTGATAAGTGATAGGGATATCATCAACAACAACTGGAAGGGCATAGGCCACTATATCTGTAAATCGAGCATGTCTATGAATTTTTCTCCTTGGCCTTGTAATTGTAAGTGCTTCTGGTGTCTCCAATGGTTCTTGGGTTTGAACCTCTTCATCTTCTGATTCCTCCATTCGAATTGGAGAATCAGTAGCATCAATTGATGGACTGATCACCATCGGTTGAAACTCCACCTGTTTTGGAGTACACTCCACCTGCTATGGAGTACAACTTGTCTGAACATCTCTACTTGTTACCTCTTTTAACGTGAAAAATTCATCAAAGGTAACATCTCTACTACAGATTATCTTCTTTGTGTCTAAGCACCAATGACGAAATCCCTTCACTCCATGGGTGATTCCTATAAAGAGAACCTTCTTTGCTCTAGGATCAAGCTTTGACTCATTCACATGATAATATGCAGTGGATCCAAATACATGTAAGGAATCATAATTTGTAGCGGGTACTCTAGACTATACCTCAAAAGCTATTTTTCCTCCAATCACCAATGACGTTAGAAAATTGATGAGATGGCCAGCATATGTCACAACCTCAGCCCAAAATAGTTTGCCCAACCCAACATTGAACAACATACATCAAACTTTCTCAAGTAGTGTTCGATTCATATGCTCTGCCACCCCATTTTGATGTAGTGTATGTCTAACAGTAAAGTGTCGAACAATACCATGCTCCTAGAAAATGTCAAAGAGCGTATCACTTCTATATTCCCCTCCATTTTTCGTCCTAATCCATTTGATCTTCTTGTCAGTCTGGTTCTCGATCATTTTTTCCACTTTAGGAAAACTTTGAGCACTCCATATTTAGACTTCATTGTATACACTCAAACTCTTATGGAAAAGTCATCAACAAAATTTACAAAATAGTGTTTTCCCCCCAACGATGATGTTTTGGAAGGACCCCACACATCTGAGTGAACATAATCCAAAATACCTTTCATATTATGTATAGTAGTGCCGAATTTCACTCTCTTCTGCTTTCCCAGAACACAATGCTCACAAAAAATTAACTTGCAAGCCTTTGCACCTTTCAACAATCCTTGTTTCGCCAAAATTTGTAAGGATTTCTCATCAGCGTGTCCCAACCGTATATGCCACAACTAAGTAGAATCCAATTTGTCTTCACCGGAAGCTATTGATACTGCTCCAATAATTGTACTACCTTGGTAGTAATACAAGTTATTGTTTCCTGATACCTTTCATTATCACCAGTGTACCAAATGTGACTTTCAAAACTCCAACTCTCATTGTGATAACTGAGCCTTTAGATTTCAAGGCTCCCAGCGAGATTAGATTTTTCTTCAAACTAGGCACGTATCGAAAATCAGTTAAAACTCTAGTTGATCCATCTTGATTCTTCAATTGAATTGAACCTATCCCAACAGTTTTACAAGCATTGTCATTGCCCGTATAAACAACTACTTCATTTAGTTCTACTAAATCAAAGAACCACTCCTGATTAGGGGACATATGACAGGTACAACCCAAATCCAATATCTACTCGTCTAAACGGAATGATGATGATGAAGCAACCAGTGATATTTTAGAGTCACTAGTATCATGCTCTACAACACATGCATCTGGAGAAGCTTTTCATTTCTTCTTCAGCTTCAGGTAGTCTTTCTTCCAACGGCCTTTCTCATGAAAAAAGACACATTCATCTTTCCCAAATCTGGACTTTGACTTTGATCTCCCTCTCATCTTTGGCTTTTGGCTTTTCGAGCAACCTCTTACCAACATGGCCTTTGATGCATTGTACTTGCTCTCCATCTTGGTTTTCTTTCTAAGTTCGTAACTATACAGAGCAGTAGTTACTTCTTTAAGGGTCACCTTATCCTTTCCATGAATTAACGTTGTTTCAAGGTGCAGAAATTCATCTGGAATGGATGAAAACAACATTAAAGCCAAATCTTCATCTTTGAAAGTTTCATCCATGCCACTAACTCAATAAAGGCAGTGATGTGTTCATTCATATTGGTGCCTGGCTGATAATCAAATTTGAACAATCTTTTCTTCATGTGAAGACGATTCTGAGAGCTTTTCTTTAAGAATTTTTCCTCCAACGCTTTCCACAGTTTGCTTGCAGAAGTCTTGTTATTGTAGGTAGACTTATGCTCCCTGGAAAGGCAAGATTGAATTGTATTGCATGCTATACGGTTGATTGTTCTCCAATCTTATATTCAATCACCGCCTACCGGATTTGTTTAGAAATTTAAAATAAATAATATTAAATAAATTTCACATGATACAAATGAATCTAACTTTAATAATATAAATATATTATCTATAGCTTACATTATTATATTCAATCACCGCATACCAGATTTGTTTAGAAATTAGGTCGTAAGGACATAATTAGGATCTTAGGATCCTAATATGTCCAACGTACCACCCAGAATCCTAAATTCCCAAAAGTAGGACCCTTACAGTAAACTCGTCGTACAACTACGGCGAGTTCCAAAATTATATTCTTTTTTATTCAAACTTGCCTTGAACATATGGCGAGTTTTATTTTTCTAATTCTCAGTTTAAACATTAATCATGAGATTAAGCTAATCCTAAACGAAAATCACCGTAGGAACACGGTGAGTTCCCTATAGCGTAACAGTCGTTTTGGTTCTAAGCATAATGGTGTCTGAAATGATTGAACTCGATGTGTATACACAGCGAGTTTGGCTTGGTTATTTTGTCAAAAAAAAGGTTCGATTAAGTTGTAAATTATCTAACATTTTATAATTCTATTTGAATGCACAAGTAATATAACTAATAGGTTGTAGAATGTTTTAAAGATAATGTAGAAGTTGAAATGAATTTTTTAATTTTAAAATTGCAATTGTTTAGGTGAACTATGCAGTGTTGAAAAGTTAGATCGAAATGGATTTTAGTGAAGTTTCATACTAATATTTATGTTAAAACATGGCTACTTAATAAAAAACAACATATTTATTTTCTAGATGGACACTTTGGCATTCTATGACTTGGAAGTCTACAATTCACGCAGAGTCTAGGTTGTCCGGTAGGTTCGCGCTCGCAGTGATGCATGTCGTCCATATCATTCTGAATCCTTGTGGATTTGGGACGTCCTACTTTTTCCCTTCACAGAGTTGGATCAAGTAAAATTGTGGTCCATGTCTGCACAGTATTCCATTCAATTTCGCTGCCGATTGGTAGGAATTCCATTTCGTAGACCTTAAATACTAAATGAAACCAATATACAGCATCCACGTATTCCTTGAAATTGATCATAGCAGCAGAGAATGATGACATGCTCGCATGGAGTCTTAAGTGCTTGGAATTTGCTACAGTCGCACTCAATTTTTTGAGATCTACCCTGTACGATGTTGGGTCAAAACCCTGCATTGGTTGTGGTATCTCTGAGACACAGAAAGAGTCATCGTTATGGTACATCGGTAGCACATGTAACTCATTCGATTTAACAATAGTTTTTGAATTTTGTATCGTATCCTCGGGTGGAATGTGAGGCGTTTTTGCAGCATACCGACATCTTCTTTTCCCAAGGTTATAAATAGCTTGCCCAAACAAAAGTACGTAGCTTTCACGATGGCGGTCACTGGCAAATTTTGAACCCCATTAAAGGAAGAGTTGATTGCCTCGGCCAAGTTGGTTGTCATGTGGCCATATCTGAAACTGTCATCGTATGTGTTGCTCCATTTTTCTTTGGGAATTTTTGCAACATACTTGTAGCCCAGATCATTCCTCCTCTGCAACTCTTCAAGCATTTGTTCAAATTTGTGTTGAAATAGTACGTACCCTGAAACAAGGCAGAGTGTACAAATGAGATATAAGGAAAGTAATGATAAATAAAAATACAAAAATATTAAAATGTACCCATGCATATAACGAGCCTTCATTCATCGTCCTTCTTATAATGGCCATGGTAGTTTGCGACAATGTGGCATATGTAGAAACGGTGCTCAATGTTTGGAGATTGAAACTTCCTATCAAAGATTGGATCGCTGACTTGATCCCACCTCTTCGACTTGAGATCAAACAAACTCGATCTTTTTTTATAATGTAATGACGTAGCTTCTTGAGGAAAAATATGCAAGATTCAGTATCTTCTCTGGGCACAAGTACAAATGTTGTGGTTATTGTCTTGCGATTGTCGTCTTGAACAACGGCTAATAGCAAAACTTGCTTGTATCTTCCAAACAAGAATGTGCAATTGATTTGAACGACAGGCTTGCAATTCTTGTACGCATTCATACACCGCATAAATGTCTAGAAAAGTCGTTTGAATTGGCAAACATCAGGAACCACGCGATCGTTCTTGTAGTATTGTTCAGTTTCTAAATTTGCGATCATTTTGGAGTTCATTGTAAGAAACGTCCCATTCCTCATGAAATTTCATGATTTCCTTGTTCCTTCCCCTCAAAGTTTTTTTTGTACGATCTTGTGTACCCGTATATTGTATTAACATGCACCTGCAACGTAGAAACAATGACTTTAGGGCTTGCCTGGACAATTGTTTGGATGCTTTCAGTGATGATATTGAAGTCTAGGTTTGGATGATCCTACCTATAACCGAAGGCACAACAATTATGAGGGTCGTTGTAGACTGTGATCTCCCAGATGTTGTCTTTTCTTTTCATCTTGTTGACCCGCACCTTTCAGGTGCATCCTTGTGCCGATTTCTGTGTACATTGACACGTATTTCTTTGATGTCGCGTACTGCACCTTGGAGTGCAGAACGTAACGTATGTTGTAGTTTTTAGTAGAAACTTTCGCTTCGTCGCTTGTTTTAAACTGTATCCCTTCCCACAAGTCATCTTTTTTATTGCAAAGTAAGAACCGTCAAAACCCACGTCAAGCACGTTAAGGAACTCATGCACCTCTATTGCTACCAAGTCGATGTCGTACATGTGTGCCGAAGGCTCGTACGGTGTTAGGGCACTACTACTTGCAACATGTCCCAATTAATTTTGATTAAAGTTTCCAGGGTCGTCATCATCATTATCAGTGTCACTTTCAGATTAAGAGGTGGAATCGACAGCAACATCTTTAGGCTCCACAAAAATCCCAACCTCAACACCATCAGGGTCACGCTCTTGAATCGATTCTTCTGAAGATGTTTAGCCTTCATCAGCATCCGTGGATGAATGGGCAGGTGCAGAAGTCGAATTTGTAGACCTATGAAAAAAATTAAGAGGAGCGTAGCTTGGCTCATTTAGATCGAATGATGCAGCGCAAGAGTGTCGGCCCTCTAAAATACTCGATCCACCAAGTATCGGTTGATGCCCATCAACATATGGTTTAAAGGTGGAATGTTGAGTTGATGGTTGTTTGAGGTTTAGGTCAAAGAAGTTGGAGTACGAGTGTCCTGCTGTTGAACATGTAGGTTCATCATGGAACACAGGGGTATAAGTAGGAACACCAAAATTATAATCCCCCATCAAAGATTTGAAATCATATGTTTTCACCTGAGTTGCGACTTGGTTTTCATTGTCACCTACTACTTCTTCACTAAAACCTACGTACAAGTAGCAATTCATCTCCGTACCACGTATGCATCTCAACCATTGTTTCAACATCATTTCTATTGTCAATTCTCATTGTACTGTATGTCACTAGAAAAAAAAGATGTCTGGAACATATAGTAGAGAGCCTTTAGTGGTCTATTACGCCCAACAGGTACCAGACGTTTGATCTTCCTGATTAGCTCCTGAAAAAGAAACGACGTGAATGATTTTGATCCAAAAAAATTTAGACTCAAAGTTTTTTGTGGTATCATCTCCTATATAGTTTTCATCATAGTATACGATTGCTGATATTGGTGCTGGAGCCATTGTAAATCGATGCTTGTGTGAGATTGAGAGAATTTAGGGTTGGGGTTTGTTGGTGAAATTTGTGGGTCTGTTTGAAAGTTTTAGAAAATGAGAAATAGATTAGTGGGTAAGAACTTAATGAGTTTAGAAACTTGCCATGTATATACTGTGAATTCCCTTGACGTAATTATTGTTAGTTACATTCGTATTGGAAATGTAAACTTACAGCGTAATTTCAATTCTGATTAGGAATTTTGACATGATGAGCCAAACTCGCGATGCCCATACGGTGAGTTCACCCTAACTCGCCATGCATGGACGGCGACTTTTGCATGTCATGTCAAACTACTAGCTCAACTGGTATTACACGGAGACACGACGGGTGTAACTCGATTTACATACAAAGCGAGTTTATGTTAGAATACCCAATTATAAATGACTGGGAACATGATGTTTGATTGTTTAAAAACTCCATTTCAAAATTTAATTTCTTACAACATGATGTTTGAAAATGCATTCAAAATCGGGGTCGTTTTTATGTATAACTGGTGCGTAGTTGCACGAGCAAAGTTTTCCTTACAACATTAACCAAGTAGGGGAGATCATGGTGTAAATGGGCACCTAGTTTCTTACATGAAGCAACCCAAACCACCCATTGTGCAAAATCTATTACAGCGGCATATCCCATGTTGGCTAACTCTGTGTAGCACCCATTGTATCTTTCCATATTTTGTGTTTAGGCAGGGGTATGTTAACAAAGACTTCGTGAAACGCATACCTCTTCGTAAATGACTTAAGGTCATTTTTATGATCATTGTATCACTCCAAATGTTTTTTTGGATGAATTTTTTATGTTAACATCAACTACAAGTGTTTATCTATATGATTAGGCGTCCACCTTTCGGTCTAACATTCAAAAATCACTTCGAAATATGCGTTAAAAACCCTACCAAGAGTCCCCTCATAGGGGTGTTTAGGTGTGTTTTACGCTGTCTCCAGATATTTTTTCGAATAAATTTTTTACGTTAACATTAACTATAAGTGTTTATCTATGCGATTACACGTCCGTCTTTAAGGTCCAATATTCTAAAACCGCTGCGAAACATGCGTTAAAAACCCTACAACTAGACCTATCATAGGGGTGTTTAGGTGCATTTTACGCCACCTTCGGGTGTTTTCTGGACAAATTTTTTACGTTAACATCAAGTACAAGTATTTACCTATACGATTACGCTTCCGCCTTTCGGTCCAACATTCAAAAACCGCTACGAAACATGTGTTAAAAACCTTACCAAGAGACCCCTTATATAGGTGTTCAGCCGCATTTTACGCCGCCTTCAGATGTTTTTTCGGATGATTTTTTTCCGTTAACATCAACTACAAGTGTTTGTCGATATGATTACGCATCTGTCTTACGGTCCAACATTCAAAAACCGCTCTAAAACATGCATTAAAACCATACCAAGAGACCTCTCATAGTGGTGTTTAGGCGCATTTTACGTCACCTCTGGATGTTTTTCCGGACAAACTTTTAATGTTAATATCAACTATAAGTGTTTATCTATACGATTACGCGTCCGCCTTTCGATCCGCCTTTCGATCCAACATTCAAAAACCGTTCTGAAACATGTGTTAAAAACCCTACCAAGAGACCTCTCATAGGTTTGTTTAGGAGCATTTTACGCCGCCTCTGGATGTTTTTTCGGATGAGTTTTTTACGTTAACATCAACTACAAGTGCTTACCTATACGATTACGCATCCTCCTTTTGGTCTAACATTCAAAAACTGCTCCGAAACATGCGTTAAAAACCCTACCAAGAGACCTCTCATAGGGATGATTAAGCGTGTTTTATGCCGCCTCCATATGTTTTTTCGGACGAATTTTTTATGTTAACATCAACTACAAGTGTTTATCTATACGATTACGCGTCCGCCTTTCGGTCCAACATTCAAAAACTGCTCCAAAACATGCGTTAAAAACCCTACCAAGATACCTCTCATAGGGGTGTTTAGGTGCGTTTTATGCCACCTCCGGATGTTTTTCTAGACGAATTTTTTATATTAACATCAACTACAAGTGTTTATCTATACGATTACGTGTCCGCCTTTCGGTCCAACATTCAAAAATTGCTTCAAAACATACGTTAAAAACCCTACCAAGAGACCTCTCATAGGGGTGTTTAGGCGCATTTTACGCTGCCTTCGAGTGTTTTTCCGGAAGAATTTTTTACATTAACATCAAGTACAAGTTTTTATCTATACAATTATGCGTCGCCTTTTGGTCCAACATTCAAAAACCGCTTCGAAACATGTGTCAAAACCCTACCAAGAGACCTCTTATATGAGTGTTTGGGCGCATTTTACGCAGCCTCCAGATGGTTTTTCGGATGAATTTTTTACGTTAACATCAACTACAAGTGTTTATCTATACGATTACGCATCCTTCTTCCGGTCCAACATTCAAAAACCGCTTCGAAACATGCGTTAAAACCATACCAAGAGACCTCTCACAGTGGTATTTAGGCACATTTTACGCCGCCTCCAGATGAACTTTTTACGTTAACATTAACTATAAGTGTTTATCTATACGATTACACATCCGCCTTTCGATCCAACATTCAAAAACCACTCCAAAACATGCGTTAAAAACCCTACCAAGAGACCTCTCATAGTGGTGTTTAGGTGCGTTTTACGCCACCTCCGGATGTTTTTTCGGACGAATTTTTTATGTTAACATCAACTACAAATTTTTATCTATACGATTACATGATCGCCTTTCGGTCCAACATTCAAAAACTACTCTGAAACATGCGCTAAAAACCCTACCAAGAGACCTCTTATAGTGGTGTTTATGCGCGTTTTACGCCGCCTCCGAATGTTTTTCCAAACAATTTTTTTACGTTAACGTCAACTACAAGTGTTTATCTACAAGTGTTTATCTGCAAAAAAATGTTGCTATGATGCTGGAAATGGAAATGATAGGCAAAACTCGCTGGACATGCACGGCGACTCGCCGTGCATGTCCGGCGAGTTTTGCCTATCATTTCCATTTCCAGCATAAATATAGAACTCCCGAATCAATGCATTTCTTTCCATACCAAAACTTCCTTTCATTTTTTATACGAACAAAATTTACAAAGTTCACGCCACTGCATCAATTACGTTGTACATTGTTCCGAATAAGGCTACCAGAAATCGTAACGAAAACTCCAATTGTTGTCATATTGTCTTGTATTACGAAGTTCTGCTTACAACATTACTTTTTTGAGAAACCGTTTGGTACTATATTATTTGGGATGCAACCCAAATGTTGTCGTCGGGCCTGTGGGGCATAATGTTACACCCATTTTTATTCCATACAGGACCTCTATGCGTCCATAATGACATATATGGGGTACAGCATGCCATATTCCATGTTGACTGACCCCGTTTTTTGCTCGAACAATCTTGTAGCAGCAAAAAATAATTGAGCAGTCAGTCATATCAATGAGTTGTGGTAGTGAGTGAATCTGTTGTATACTATAAAAAGAAATTTACATGTACTCAAGCATATGTATTAAATTTCGGGGAGTAATCCATCAAAGAGTTGTCAATTTTTTTTTTGTATTCTAAATATTTCTTACTATTGTAAATATAGTAATTCGTTATTTCCGATCGATGACAACACTCTACATACTTCGTTACATGAAAAAAATAAACAAGCATAACAATTGTTTGTAAAGTAAACTCATATTTTATTAATCAAAGAAAACATGTATTGGGTCAGGAATTTATTAAAAGACAAATATCTAAAATTAATAAACATAGCAAATTTTGTGAACTCAACTGAAATAAATAATTAAACCTCTCTAGACTCTGTTGACCTAGCTCCCATGTCGAGTTAGGCTTCGGGTTCCGGATCATGTTCCTGGTCCTGGTCTTCTGGGATTTCAAACAAAGTAACATAAGCTTGTTGTTGGGCTTCGGTCATCAACTTCCATTTTTTGTTTGCCACAAACTACTGACAGTACTCAGAATTCAAGAAATCAAAATCATAGGGAATGGGATCACGAGTCGGCAACTTGTTTGACCTGTCAAGCCACCATGCTATGTATGAAGAATATCTCTTTAGTCAATTCTCTTCGCGCTTACCCCGTAAGTTAACCTTTTCAAACTTATCCATATTGATCGGGTGTTCAGGCATAAGTTGGTGGTATTTGAACTGCCTAAGAATCCTATTGCCGTAAAACATCTCAAAAATAACAAAATTTAGCAACGGCATTACCGAACACTAATTTTCAGCATCTTCGTAGGCATCGTTCAAAATTGCATGGCGAATATCATTATCTTCATCATATGGCATCCATCGGAACTGCAATAATACATACATAACCAAAAAATTAGATCAAAATAATTTCAAATTTTAAAATTTTGACCTAAAAATAATTTTGCATTACACGCTCTTTGCAATGCATGTCAATTTCTGTTCTCACTGCGAGAATTAATTTTACCTTCAACACTTTCTTTCTAAATTTTTGGCCCATCTACATAATACAAATACATAGATGGATCATGGTTTCCGTAAATAATATTTAAAATATTTATGGGAATTAACATTATTACCTTGAAGCGAGTGAGAATTCAAATAGAGGATCGCAAATAAGAGTCAAGAACGGAAGCCTATACCAGGCCCATGATCTTATCAGCACCACACACCCACCTATATCGGCGTGTAGGAATCTTTTGTTGACATCTGATCGCTGTCTCTGCTTTGCACAACTCGCGGTACAGGAAACCTAATATTGCAGATCCCCAACTGAATTTTCTTGCTACCCACGACATCTCTAAGAACGGAAGGTACTGCGTGTGCATGTGAGAACTCGATTTATCCGACATTAGCATACCATCCATAAGGAGCAATATATAGGCTCGAGCAACAAACTCAATTTTTGCTGTTGTGGAATTTTCATCCACTTGAAAATCACTCTTTAGCCATGTCAGCTTCACACGTTTACCATCAACAGCATGCACCTGTGGTCTTTTTCCCAAATACTTGTAGCAGTAATCATAAACAAAATAATTATTCTGACCAACGGTTGGACTGCATGAAATTGGGACACCGAGATGCATAGCAACATCTTCGAGGGTGATTGTGCACTCCCCGCACGGCAAGCGGAAGGTATGCGTCTCCGGTCTCTAACGCTCCACCAATCCATTAATCAACTGCGGCATATTTCAAACTTACGAATCTTTGACGCGTACCTAAAACCGAAATTACGATGATGACAATAATGTGGAAGGTATGCATTCGGCAATAATGTTGCTGAAAACGGCTTACTTCATCTAGTTTCGGTCCCTGGTGGATTGGAAGATGGGGAAGACAGGAACTAGATAGGGAGGTTAATTGAAAGATTATGCCAGGTTATGCCTGGACAGCTCAAGGACTTGATTCATAAGGTCAACGCATCATATGATGACAAGATTGTAACCCTGGGTTTTGTAGTCGATGTTGCAGCTGAATTGGAGATTCCGACGGCGGAATTGTGGCCGACTTCGGTGTATCAACTAGTGCTTAATCTTAGTATCCCAAAGCTTATTGACGATGGATTGATGATGAAGATAGTAAAGACTGTCTTATTTTAACTACTTAGTATTGCTAATGGTTATATTTTGACCCAAATTTTAATTGGTAATTAAGTTGTGTTTTATTATAATTATAGTGGTTAAAGATTATTTGATAATTAAGGTTTGTTTTAATTAGTAAACATCTATATTAAATAAGAAATCTTATTGAATAAGGTTTTTTTTGTGACCAAGTATTTTAGTCTATAAATATAGACTATGTCTACCCTTTGAATTATGAGCGAGAGAGAGAGAATTACTCTGGAGAAATGTAACCACGTTTAGGTTCTCTACAACAATTGTGACTATGTTGTAGAGATGAGTATTATAGGGATGTTGGGAATAGTGTTTTGTTTCCACCAGGTTTTGAGATTACATGAGTTATTATGTATTTATAGTCTTCATATTCTCTACGTTGATAGTGAACAAAAATCCTCTACCCCTAAGTTTGCCCTTTCTATGCCCCACACTAATAAATATTAAAAATTAAATTATAAACCCTAACATTAAATTTCACATCTAAAACTCTAAACCCTACACCTCAAAAATAAATCTGCCCATAATTTCCTAAACCCTAACCACAAACTCTAACTTTAAACCCTAAACTCATTTTTTTAAGTGGGAGCATAGTTAAAGGGCATACGATTTTCATCTGTTGATTGTGGATTGTTCGTTTCTCTCGTTATATTGAACCACATTAAATCTTGTCTCATGTGCATTTCTTAGTCTATATTATTATCGATTTGGTTATTTGGCCGTGTAACAAATTCCTAACACCAGTGGACGACATTGTCTTTGATTAATTGAATGTGTTTAGCAGGCACTCCACTTATGAAAGATAAGATGGTTCAGTTCTCACCTACGACGCTTGTTGTACGCCCAACCAACTTTCTATGGCTTAGCATTGATCCCTTTCCTTCAACGCAGAAAATCTTGTTCGATTTGGTGAGGGGGAACAACAAAGCTGTTAAAAAAGCAGATTGGGTACTTTGCAACTCAAGTTTGGAATTGGAGCCTAAGGGTTCAACTTGCATCCCAAAGTCCTACCCATTGGCCCACTTTCAGCAGCCAATCGGCTCGGAAACTTGTCGGGAATTTCTGGCCCGAGGATTCAGCTTGTTTGCAGTGGCTCGATCAACAACCACCTGGTTCAGTCATATATATTGCATTCGGAAGTTTCGTGGTTTTTAACCAAATTCGGTTCCAAGAGTTGGCTTTGGGCCTTGAGCTCACAATCAGGCCATTTCTTTGGGTGGTTAGAGAAGATATTACAAAGGGGAACCCCCTTGTTTACCCACAGGGGTTTACCGAAAGAGTGAGAAATCGAGGTAAGATGGTGAGTTGGGCACCACAAGGAGCAATGTTGGAACATTCTCGATTGCTTGCTTTATAAGTCACTGTGGGTGGAATTCCACACTTGAAGGCGTAAGCAATGGAGTTCTCCTTTTGTGTTGGCCTTACTTTGCAGACCAGTTCCTGAACCAGAGCTACATTTCTGATATCTGGAAGGTCGGACTGAGATTCGAAAGGGACGAAAGAGGGATCATCGGAAAAGAAGAGATCAAAACCAAGGTGGAACGATTAGTTGGTGATGATAACATCAGGACAAGAGCTGTTGAGTTGAAGCAAAAGGTTACCAAAAGTGTTGGTGAAGGTGGAAATTCAGACAACATATTGAAAGATTTTGTCGAATGGTTAAAATCATAGATAATTTTTTTCTACTTCTTCTCCTGGTGGAAGATTATAGTCGGGAATTGCATGCAGTTGAAATAGGATAAAAACAGATGTTATTCAATTAGGTTATTTAATAATTTCGATTTTAGTTTAAACACTCAATTTTAGCTAAACAAAACTCTATTATAAAGCCTAATATACCAAAATCAAGAATTTATTATTAGTTTTTTGCTAATTTCGATTTTATTTTTGTTAATTTTATCGTTTTCCCAATATTAAAAACAATTTTATACCATTTAAATATTCAAAACCTATATTTTATTATAAAAGAATTGATTTAATAAATTTAAAGATTCAAGAGCAAAATATTCTCTCTTTTTAAAGTAAGAGCAAAATATTCAAATAGTGATATTTGTACGATAAATGTAGGGTGTAAATGAATAGATCGTTCGATGAACTATTCATATAACATTCGTTTATGTTTTTTTATTAAGCTAAATAAACGAGTATGAACAAAAAAATTTTGTTCATTTAATAAACGAACAAACACGAAAAGAAGTATATTAAATTCGTTTATATTCATGGACAAGCTTATTTATCGACTCATTTATAAGTGCGTTTATCCGGTTTCCTTTTCTTTTTCTTTTTTATATTTTAAATATTAATGAAGGAATGGACTAAATTGAACATAGATTGAACTTTGAAGTTCAAACTAGAGGCATAATTTGGCATATCTAAAATGAACAAAAAAAATAAAATAGGTATATCTGATGTACAATTCATCCCTTTTATTTAAATCAACTTTTTTTTTGGTTAGTAAAATGACATATGAAGTTTTGTGATTAGCGTGTGAGAATTTTTTTAAGGGATAAGTATATAAGGTCACAATTTTAATTTAAAGAATAAAACGTTTCAAAAAATACTTTAAGGAATTGTTCGAAAAAAATACATAATTTAGGGGACGTGCCTTTAAGCCTTATTATTATTATTATTATTATTATTATTATATTGAATCAGCACTTACCGGATTTTTTTACTATTTTTTGTCATCTTCTTCATCCTTCTTTAAAGCTTTTTTTTTTTCTTCTTTAGAAACCATAACAGAATGGGTGGTTAGAAATTAGCATGGAGAAAGACAATAACTGAAGTAGTGGGGTTTGGTAGGTGACATGGCAGCTCAACCAATAAATGCAGATCTCGGTCAGCTGGGGAATGGATGTGACTGTGTTTTCTTCATTTTTATCGTGCTTAATTACAAAATAAAGGTTTAATTATGATTATTTTATGTATTTTAAGTTTTTTAAGATAAAATAAATGTTCACTATTCTATTTCGTTATATATTAAGATTTATCTATTAATTCTAATAAAAAGATTAATAATCCCATAAATACATAATATGTTGCCTATTTTTTAATTTTATTTAATTTTTAAAAAAATCATACTTTTTTTAATTTTCTAAAAAATACCCAAAATTATTTTTTTCATAAATTTGAAACCCTTAACTTTAAAATTTTAAATTCATCTTCAACCGCCGTTAAATTAACTGTCACCATCCACCCCTCCCACGATTACCCTATTCTTTCATAGTTGTAAACTGACGAACGTGGTAACAATTAAACGTTGAATGCAGAATGGATTTTCAAACAACGAACACTGTAAATGGATAAACGGTGACTGAACTTTACAACTCTTGCCACCAGAGAATAGGATTTAATTGCTGCACCGTTGTCACCAACGAAGTGTTAGACACTGCAGAGGAATTGAAATTATTATTATTTTTTTAAAAAGTTCTTTATTTTTGGGTAAATGAAATACTATAGCTGAATTCTACAGGCTACAACCTGTACAACAAAAGAATTTAACCAGCCCCTATACAATTAATCTTAAAAAAAATAGTTTTTAGGATTTTTTTTTTTTTTTTGCTAATTGGTTTGAATATTTTTTTTGGAAAAAATTTGGACAAATACCTCCCAAAGAAGATTATTTGAAAAAAAATATTTTTCATTCTGTCTACGTAGGAAGGACCCGCGTCCTGCAAGACGCGATTTCCAGACACTCGTCGCCCAGTACGCGACTTCAAACACAGTTGGATTATATTATCCATTAAAAAGGAAAAAATAAATAAATAAAAGTCGCATCCGCTAGGATGCGACTTTTGCGAGATAATCAGACGAATCGGTGATAATTTATCGGCTTCTCGAATCGGCGAGATACAAGGAACTCGCGTTGCAAGGAACGCGACTTTTTCAGCACGGGTATCGCGTTGCGCAGGACACGACTTCTGTGTAAATTAAAATTAATTATATAGAGTAGATTAAATTAAATTGATATTAATTATAAAAAGAAGAGTATTCTGATTGATGAAATAATTTTTAAAATTAATTATAAGATTCGAGTTCTATTAATTAAATTAATATTAATTAAAAAAAGATTGTTCCGATTAATGGAATAATTTTTAAAATTAATTATAGGATTCGAGTTCCATTAATTAATATTAATTAAAAAAAAGAGTGTTCCAATTAATATGGTAAATAGTTAAAAGAAATGTGTTTTTGATTTGATTTGTAAGATAAATTAAATACAATCTCTTTGAAATTTAATTATAATGAATAGAATACAATCTCTTCAAAATTTAGATTTAATTTATAAGATAAATGTAATACAATCTCTTTGAATGTAAGATAAATGGTTAAAAGAGTGTTCTAATTTAATATTAATTATAATGACAATATAGATTTTTATTTAAAATTTAATTGAACTCGCATCCTGTAGGGTGCGAATTTTGCGTTAATATCCAACGGTTGGAAAATTATTTACGGCGTTAGGGTTTCGAAATATTAAATAGAACTCGTGTCCTGTAGGATGCGAGTTTTGCGTTAATAATTATAGAACGGTCAAAATTTTATTGACGGTGTTAGGGTTTCAAGAAAGTCGCACCATGTATGAAGCGATTAACCGAACTCGCGTTCTGCAGGGTGCGAGTTCCATTCAATCCTCGCACCCCAACCGGTGCGACTACCACTATAAATTGGTCCCCCACCCCCTTCTTACCCCACCACAACACAATTCACACTCTCAAATCTTCTTTCTTTCAATGTTTCGTTTGATTTATCGAGTTTGATATAATGGCGGGATTGATAAGGTTGGATCACAAGCACATGTTTGATTATAATCGGAGACACGTAAGTTTTATCTACTTTAATTTTTTATTTTTTATTTTATTATATATTCTAATTTTATGTACGTACGTGTTACATAATTTTTTATGTAGTTTAACTTATACTTACGCGTGTTTAATTTTTTTAGGGAGGGGAGGAACGACGTCTGGAGGTGTCTTACAATTGGGTGTCGAATTTACCGGATCCATTAATCGAACCGTATTTGGAGGAGGCCGGATTTCTGCACGCATTTAAAATTATTGGAGGTGGGAAATTTGATGTTGATTTGATCAACGCTCTTTTAGAGAGGTGGAGGCCGAAGACACACACATTCCACCTTTCTTGCGGCGAGGCGACGATCACCCTGCAGGACGTTTCGTATATCCTGGGTTTGCCTATTGATGGAGAGGTGATCAGCGGTCCCGGTACTTTGGATTGGCATGCCCTATGTTTGGATTGGGTAAGGGTTGCGCCAAAGAGCTTTGATGGTGGAAAAGTGAAATTGAAGTGGCTGCGGGAAAATTTTACAAATTTACCCGCTGATGCGAACAAAGACATGAGGAAGGTAAAAGAAATTTATTTATTTTGAATATTATTGAAATAATTAAAATCTTTACATATGGTCACGCTCATAGTTTTTTTTTAATATTACTGAAAATGAAGTGGCTGCGAGAAATTTTTTTTGAATATATGTTTCCATGTTTTAGGCATACGCTCACGCTCATATTTTACTGATGATTCGTGGGGTATTGATGCCTGACAAATCCCGCAACAAAGTACATACAAGCTGGTTGCGGCATCTGAGGGATTTTAAAGATGCCCGTAAACTGAGCTGGGGATCCACAATTCTGGCATGTCTGTTTAGGCAGCTGTGTAAGAATACTGATTCTGAGAAGTGTCAGATTGCAGGTTGTTTGACGTTGCTCCAGTCCTGAGCATGGTGGAGAATACTATTTTTACGCCCTCAGCTTAGGCAGCTTACTCCATATGTTTTTTTCGCTAGGTTGGAGGTAAGAAAACCGTTTATTTTTTTTAAATATGCGAATTTTTATAATTAAAATTAGTTTTTTTAATTAACGTATTTTTGTATTATACGTTTTATTTTATAGGTGGACCGGTCCTCTAACCCATGTTGGTGTTGCTAGCGGTCTAAATGTTATTAGACAAGATATTGAGAATGAATCCGCGAATAATTAGGTAACAGTTTGGTTTTGGTGTATATAATTTTTTAAAGAATTTATTTAACTTTAATTATATATTGTACAGTTTTTATAGACACCGTACGAGGATCCGAAAGTGCACGATTGAGTGTCACCCGATTGACCGCGTCTTACGGTAGTTCGGTTGTTTCCAACCTATTCTTGCGGTCCCTCCAAATCTGGACGAGTTGCACAAATTCACACGACAAGGGAAGCCCGAGGTAATATTGATATACGTACCGCATTCTTTTATTAACTCTAACGTAATTCATATCTAAAAAGAATAATAATTTTTATATTGCTAGATAGGTTGATTGGTCGGTGCACCACCAAAACTATATCACTCACTGGAGGGACATGGCGAATCCACGATGGCAACCCCAGCGTGAGTATCGTATGTTTGATACGTTGGTCAGCCATGACTATGAAGAGTGGTTTTTGGCGAATGAGAAGCCATTTATTCTGACTCTAGAGGAGCGATCGTTCATCCACCGACGTCAGCAACGCAACCGCCTACGGTCTCAGTGTAAGAGGGGAGTACGAAACACATCTGTCGATTCGTCATCATCGAATCAAAGCTGTGTTGTTGCCTCTGAAGTACCGTCACCATTACCGCCACCATTGAATGCCACCCCACCACCGATGCTGCCGCAGAACATCATGCATTCGATGCAGTCATCATTCCAGCCATGCTTGAGTCTGACTGAAGGTTTTTTCACACCTTCTGTGTCAGACCCCTATGGTCAGTTTGCACGATGATGAGTGGTGCCTCGAGCTATCATTCACCCTACATGCCTTTCATGCAGTTTCCATCGGCGAAGACCATTTTTAGAACCAGGATTGTCTAACAAACGTCGCTGCATCCCTTTTCTACCTTAGCGGGCCCGGTGGAACGAGTGGTACTGCTGGAGGTGGAACCAGTGGTACTACCAGTGATGATGATGATGATGACGACGACGACGACGATGAGGATGACCCGGTTGATGTTACTCGCCCCCGATGCAATCCTGATCGAACTCAACGTCCACCGCGTTGTGGTGCCGGTGGACATAGGCTTGATTAGCAGTTTATGGTGTTTACAAAAACTGAACTGTAATATTTATTTATTTGGTTATTAAATTATTATGTAGTAAGTACCAAGTGAGCCATTTTTTTCATTAGTATACATATTCTGCTATTTGTTACGTTATTTTTTCATATTTTAATTCGTACTTGTAATTTTTTAATTAGTATATATATATATATATCTTTTTTTTGTACCAAATGGAAATCGTATTCTACAAAAAGCAAGTTCCCTGACACGTTAGAAATCCTTGCCAAAGTCGCGTTCTGCAGAAAGCGACTTTTCTGACACGCCAGGAATCCTGGACAAACTCGCATTCTACAAAACGCGACTTCTATGACTATGTCAGGAATAGTGGCCAAATTCGCAATCTACAGAACGCGAGTTGGGGGCTATAAATAGCCCCAACAAGCCACAGTTCTAGATATTTCGCTCATGTTATGCTATTAATAACAACAAATCGTGTACCCGAAAAATATTTCCGCACTGAGATTTCTTGGGTATTGTGATTTATTGCTATTCGTAGTTGCATGATGAAAAGGAGAGTTTTGGTAGGTAAAGAGTTGTGGTACGATGTGTGTACCGTGTTTGTGATCAAGATGAACGACAAATCACAATATCCAGAAAATGCGTGGTCTTTTTAAAGTGCTCGCAATCCTTTTAGGATTTACTCGACGGTGCGGGTTACTTATTTCTACGCCGTCATCGTGGAGGCTAGGTGAAGACCATCACACGTAACCGTGGTCAAAGCTCCTACCATGTCTGCTAATGATAAAAGTGGGTATAAAATAGAGAGTAATGAGATAAACCCCAAAACCCACGACTTCACTGTACATTGACCGGTTACAATATTGTTGACCCCGGCCCAATAATGTACAAGATATCGTCTTTGGTTGTGGGCCATCTTTGGTCGGGGTCAGAACTTCAGATATGATGCAACCCAGACTTGACAGCTGATAATGTGTCTAGGGTCACTTGGTGAACTACTCGGGCCTGGAAGTTGCAGATCACCTCAAATACAAGTTAAGGATCTTGTATGCAGTTTCGTTTGGTTCTAAAATTGTTGAACTACTCGGCCTAGGAAGTTGAGGATCGCCTCAAATACCGGTCTAAGCTTGAAGAAGAGAATTGAGTGTTTGTAGAATGTCTGCAAAACAAGTTGGATGGTTCGTGTATAGACTTTTAAGATTTGATGAAAAGTATGTAACGTAAGTAAACAATGAAATTCGGACAAATACAGAAGATTTGATGAAAAGTATGTAAGCAATTTAGTATATATTTTGTTTATGTATATTCAAATTCAATTTCAATTCTGAAGCATTTAAGTTTTAAAAAAAGGAAGTTCATTTTAAAAAAAAATTAAATCAAACGAAGTAATTGAAAACGCAGTTGGTAGGACGCGAGTTCAGGATTTATGATGTGTTGAGCAACACTTTGAAGGTCACTTTGATGGTCATGGTCTTATAAATACCCCATCACTTCCTCAATTAATCGCTCTTTAAAATTTTCTTTCACTATATATTCTTCGTACTCAATTCCCTACTAATCTGCTCTACAATGGTTGGTAATGTTGATGATTTCCCATGTATTGGGAGACAGTCATGCGATGCTGCTGTCGATTGCGATGGTGAATTAGAAGTTGGAATGATATTCGCGACAAAGAACCTAGAGAAGGGTGCAATTAAGCATTACAACATACAACGTTCAGTTCTTTCGGAAGTGCAGAGAACAAATGCGGACAACCATATTGAAGAATGTTTCCACAAGGACCGCGGATGTAACTGGAGGATTCGTGTATCACGAATCAAAAGACAAAACAACGTGTGGCACATAGTAACATACGACGGACCTCATACATGTTAGTTATTGCAATGTATTTGGATGTTTTGAACGTTTTTATAATAAAGTAGAATGTTAACGATTGCAGAATTAGTTAGATTTTTTGTTCATGGTCGGTATGGTTGCAACCATATAAATAGGTACTATTATTTTTCCGAGGGAGAAAAAATTAATATATTAACGAAACATGCTACACGATAGTTAATTGAAATAACTACACCAACTTTAAATTACTAAAGCCTAGTTAAAATGAATGGATGAGGAATCTGATTCTGTGTCCTCGTAGTCTATACTTATGTCAAATGTTAAGTTTAGTTCCTCCATTATTTTTTTTCTTCAGTCGCCTCCTATAATTCCGCGTTGACAACGCATCAATGTCTTTATCTTGGAAATTAGGGGTAGTTGATGGCCTTGTTGATGAACTGGAGCCCTCATCAAATTGTACAGTGAGCTCAATATTTGTAAACCCCACACGTTTGTATACCTGAAACATCTTGCGTATATCTCTCTCATTCGATAGTGTTAGCATGTAATGTTATTCTAGGCCGGGCTCAGCGACTGGGACTTTGACATGCAAGGCCAAAATTTTTTGGTCTGTTAACTAGCTGACCCGTGTTGAAATCAAGTCAAATAGCGCATATTTTGTGATTTTTTCGTTGAAAGATGTGTAGGCATAAGTTCCACGAAAGAAAATTGTAGCAGAAAATCAGGCCATAGTTTGTATTTTAATTGTTGGGGAAACGAATTTGAGAGTAACGTAACAAGTTGATGAAGTTATTCTCTGTATTTTGTAAGCTGAAGAAACGAATTTGAGAATAGCGTAATTTATGAAGTTAGCTTTCTATAAAAGCTTGAGGGAGGAAGTCGCGTTCTACAAAATGTGAGTTTGGCCAGCTTTGAAGGACATCGCGTTGTATACAACGCGAGTTCGCCCAACAGGTCAGGAATCCTGCATTGCTAGCTGAAGTCGCATTTTGTACAACGCGGGTTCCTTCAAAGCTGGCCAAACTCGTATTGTGTAGAATGCGACTCCCTTGAAACGTGATTGACATGTCGCGTTAAGTTACGTCAGATAAATAGGTACATGAAATGAAGAAATAACACAACTTCAAAGCACTTTGTTTGCGAACAAGAAATACTGCTTCTTAGTTTCAGCAATGGCAAAAAGAGTCGCAGCTGTAGTATACTAAGATGGTGAGATGATCCCTGATGCGAAACTTGGTGTCATATTCTAGTCCCTCAACAATGTTATCATATAGATTCCGATGGGAGTAAGGTATGAAAGGCTTAAGTGAGCGATAACGAGAAAGGTTCCACATGCTTTCGGAATGAAATTACAACAATTGAGGTATCGACTACCTTCGTCGTTAAATTCATTGTATTTCACAATATTTGTTGTTCGAGACGACAGAGATGTGCAAATGATGCTGGAAACCCATACCGGTTGTTCCATGGGATGACCCATAGAGCTCTTCGTAACATTTTCTTGACGAAACGTCAGAGGGGAGACTGTGGTGCCAAATTGGCTTTGTGCAAATCTTGACTTCGACCCAAATGCTAAAGTCCAACATCAAGTTTGCGACAAGGCTTCAACGTATTAAGTAGGGGCAATGACGAGGCTGCATCGTCTTCTACCTCCATGCCAAGGAATTCTTGCGCAGCCAGTTCCGAGTTAGACATCAACATGCCACCAATACAATGCTTAACGTACAATCCATACAGTGCGGATGTAGGAGCGTCATCATCTACGATGCCGGCCTACCACGAAGAGTTTAACCCATTCGATTTTTCAATAGTCGGTCGGCACTCAACTTATATCCCCAATGAGGCAAACATAGATGATATCTCATACAGAAGACACTCAATATATATCCCCGGTCTACGATCGTCATCATCTACGGGGCCGTCCAACATTGAACAATTCTACCAGTTTGATTTTTTTTTTCACGATGCCACTCAACTTATATCCCCAATGATACAAACACATATGTTTGCTCATCGATGGGAAGATATTCATGCGCTTCTGATATGGACCTAGATATTGGACATAGGCCTCGTCAGCGATCTTCTCATTAGGTGGCAGCCGCAGAACCTGGCAGGATACATGTTGCCGATGAATCATAACTATTTAGTTTTGAAGGGGATGTTCATAATGAGGAACCACTTATGGAGTCCGGGCCTGAAGGTGATGAGATGGGTTATTTCTTGAAGAACCACCGAACCTTTACGAGCCCGTCAATGTGGAGGATGATGCAAATACTGCTTCAGAGGATGATGCAGACACTACTTCGGAGGATGATGCGGAGGAGGAACCTGTGGAAGTTACTGCCTCACGCAGTTCTTTGGGCATAGTGTAGTACGATCCACCATCCCACTTCACAACAATATATATAGAAGGATTTTACGCTATAGAATTTCCAGAATACCCACAGTTGAAGATGTTCAACGAACGGAATGATGGTGAACTCAGACGTAGAACGGTCTTCACGAATAAAAAATTGGCGGAGGCTGCGATCAAGCACTACAATATACGCAACTCAATTACGTGCACAATGAGGAAAACTGAAGCGGAAAAATACATCTCTAAATGCCCTCACAAGAATGAGGATGTAATTGGAGGGTATGTGTATCACGTTTGAAGAGGATGCACAACCTTTAAAAGATAACGAGATACGACGGACCTCATACATGCTCTGTGCCAAGCCTGAGTCAAGATCATCCTAGCTTGGATGTGCATGTGCTTGTTGATCATATCCTCCCACTCGTTAAAGTAAATTTACGCGTATCTGTACCGGTATGTATAGCTTCAATTAAAGATCATTTCACATACACGGTAAAATACAATAAGGCATGGTTTGCAAGATATCGTGTCATCCAAAAACTATATGGGCATTAGGAGGAATCATACAGCGTACTGTGAACATGACTGAATGTTACATAGAAATACAACCCAAGAAAAGTTGTACAACTTGAGACAAAGCCAAGATACTACAATGATGGGGTCGTAGCTGGGGAGTGCCAAATTTTCTGCCTCTTCTGGACATTCTCACAATGCGTTAAGGCTTTCCAAACCTGCATGCCAATGCTGCAGATCGACGACACATTCTTGTATGGAAAATACACCTAGATCCTCTTACTAGCAATTGCACAAGACAGTAATAGAAAATGCATTCCTGTAGCGTTCACAATCGTTGAAAATAAAGATATCTCTTTGTGGACGTTTTTTCTCACCAACCTGCGCACGCATGTCCTTCGACGGGTTCTTCGCTCAAGAGAAGACGGGATATGTATTATTTCAGACAGAGGCGCAGTGATATAGGGATCAATTGAACGTTTGGGCCAGTCTTGGCAACCTCCGTATATTCATCACCAGTACTGTCTATGACACATTACTGCCAATTACTACTAGAGATATAAGAATGATGATAAGCGTATAATGGTTCTTCGCATGGGTAGGTCTTTCACTCTCAAAATTATTAATTAATTTTCCTTTTACTATTATTTCTCGTTAACTATTCCGTCTTTTATTGAATAGACAACACACACCGAGTAGAGGAGGTTCAAGAGCTACTAGAAGAGTTGAGAGATAGAAATTTAGCTGGATATAACTATCTTCTTGATATCCCGAGCGAGAAATGGTTGCGATGTTACGATAGGGATCATCGATATGGTCACATGACAAATAACTTGGCTAGGCGATCAATTTGTCTCTGAAGGGAACACGTTATTTACCTATCACATCCGTTGTCAAGGCGACATATTATCGACTCGCTACACCTTTTGCAAACCTCAGAAAACAAGTAATGAATTGGATAGAATGTGGGCACACATTCCATCCAGATCTCTAACAAAAATTTCAAATATACCGTGTGCACACAAACGCCATGGGTGCAGTATGCTTCTCTCGTCACGAACATCGCTTTACAGTTACTGAATTTTCCCAGCCGCTGCAAGGAATATCGCAGAACAATTATGTTGTTAATCTAGAAGTGAAAAGATGTAATTGCGGCGTTTTCCAGACATTCAAGTACCGTGTGCGCACATCTTTGCTGCATGTGCATTCGTTTATTTCGACGCAATGAAACTCGTTGATCCTTTATACCGACTTGAAAACATATTCAAGGTATACCGATCCGAGTTTCTTCCAATCAGAAATGAACCTGATCGTGAAGTGGTTTCTAATGAACCTAAGATACAACCAGATAAATCCCTACAACGCAAGAAAAAAGGTCGCCCAAGCTCAATTAGGATTCATTGTGCCGAGGATATGGTTCCTTGAGAACGGACCAGACAACCTAGGTTGTGCAGTAATTGTAGGAACCGTGGACATGACATCAGAAAATGTCCTCATAGGACCTGCCCTCGAGTGAAAATTGTACTTCTAAATGTATTGTTTTATTCCTAAGTACCACAATAAGATGCCTTATATGCTCCGATTGTTATTCCTAATTACCAAAATATTAGAATTAAATGAACACAATAATACTCTAACTATGAACATATATTATTAAGTAAAAACTTTTAATAACTCTTAAGTTCCTTCATTCTCATATTTCCACTAATAATCTAACCATTGTAAGCATGTATTCCCGTTCTACGACGTGAAAGTTAAATAAATAGAAAAAATGTACCCCAACATACTACAAAATCGACTCAAACTATACTACAACTCATGTTCCCATGTTTCTTAAGGCTTTTCAACATGGTTAGATAACGTTTTTAACGCGATTTCTATAGCCTTTAAGATGCCTTATACACTCCGATTTTTTAGCCATTGTCAGCATGTGTCCCCGTACTACAACGTGAAAGTTAAATAACAAGAAAAAATATCCCCCAATATACAACAAAATCGACTCCAATTGACTACAACCCATGTTTACAAGTTTTCCAAGGCTTTTGAACATGCTTAGATAACGTTTTTAACGCGATTTCTACATCCATTAAGGTGCCTTATACCCTTCGTTTTTTGAACTATTGTAAGCATGTGCTACCGTACTACGACGTGAATGTTAATTAACACGGAAAAATAGCCCGCAACGTAGCACAATATCGACTAAAACATGACTACCGACCCAAGTGTCCATGTTCTTCATGCAAAGAAACATGGTAATATAGCGTTTTAACACAATTTCTATGGTCTTTACAATGTTTTATACACGTCGATTTTCATACCATTTTCAAGAGATATATCAGTACTACGCTGTAAAAGTATATACCTATGAAAAATAATTCCCCAACACTATAAAAATCAACATAAACATGCTGATCGAACCTTGTTTTAAGAACAGAATCACACAAAAGTCATGTCCTGTGCAACGCGGTTTCCGTGCTGAAAAAGTCGCGTTCCTTGCAATGCGAGTTCCTTGTATCTCGCCATTTCGAGAAGCCGATAAATTATCGCCGATTTGTCTGATTATCTCGCAAAAGTCGCATCCTAGCGGATGCGACTTCTATTTATATTTTTTCCTTTTTAATGGATAATATAATCCACCTGTGCTTGAAGTTGCATATTGGGCGACGCGTGTCTGGAAATCGCGTCTTGCAGGACGCGGGTCCTTCCTACGTGGGCAGAATGAGGGGTATTTTTCCAAATAATCTTCTTTGGGGGTATTTGTCCAAATTTTTTCCCAAAAGGGATATTCAAACCAATTAGCCTTTTTTTTCTTCATAAATTAGGTTTGTAATTTTTAAAAATAGAAAGAAATTAAAAATTCAGGCAATGTTAAGTAAAGACTGATAAAAATTTTAACCGATCGACCATAAAATATTAACAAAATAAAACCTTAGGTACCTAAAATATAACTAAATAAAACGTTGGATACCTATTTTAATAGAAAAAAACAATATACCAAAAACAAAAAATAAGTATAGTTTAAACACTTATATCGTATAAAATCATTTTTATTATTGGATTGCAGTGAGCACGTGAAAGAGAACGAGAACTCTAAAATTTTGAGAGGAAAACCATTTTGGTATCTTTAGCCAATTTTGATCACCTCTTTTTCGGAAAGTTTATAGGTTGTTAATTTTATATGGTCGGATTTTCCTTTCAATCTTCATAATGTAGGGACTTCAGGTTTTGAGAGTATAGCTACTGCTCCATATGAACATTTAATATGTGATTGACACAAATAATATTTAGTTTAAAACGTGATTAAAATTAATTATATTAAATTTATGAAAATATTTATCATTATGTTAAACAACACCGGTCACTAAGTACGCTAGCATTGTCTAAAATTTAATGATTCCGAGCAAAGAGAAAGAAAGACGACAAGCTCAATTATATATGGGGTTGTTAATATGTCAATTCCTTCAGATTCTGCCGGCTGCTGAATCCCATTGCTTTCACCTTTCTCCGATTAGCATTGCAAATGAATGCTAGCTGCAAATTGTTCCTATAAATCAGATTTCGAGCTCTCAATTTTTATACACCGAAACAGAAACTCGAGGAAATGGGGAAACCACATGTTTAGTTGTCCCATATCCAGCACAAGGCCATGTCATTCCTTTGATGGAGCTCTCCCGACACTTGGCCAAACAAGGCGTCAAAATCAGCTTTGTTAACACAGAGTTTAATCACAAGAGAGTCATCCATGCATTCGGCAAGAATGTGGATGAAAGCGGCTTGTTTCATCTAGTTTCGGTTCCCGATGGATTGGAAGACGGGGAAGACAGGAATCAGATTGGGAAGTTAACTGAGAGTTTATGTCAGGTTATGCCTAGACAGCTGAAGGACTTGATTCGTAAGGTCAATGCATCAGATGATGTCAAGATTTCATGTGTTTTAGCTGATATAAACCTGGGGTTGGCACTAGATGTTGCAGCTGAATTGGGGATTCCGACGGTGGCAGTGTGGCTGGCTTCGGTGTTTCAACTAGTACTTAATCTTAGTATCCTGAAGCATATTGATGACGGATTGATCGATGAAATGGTATAGACCCTGTCTTATTTTAACTGCTTAGTAGTACTTGCGTATGTGACAACATTGTCTATGATTATTTGAATGTGTTTTGCAGGCACTCCACTTGTGAAAGATAAGATGTTTCAGTTGTCACCTACGACGCCTGTTATACACCCAAACAACTTGCTATGGCTTAACCTTGATCCTTTTTCTTCAACCCAAAAATTTATGTTCGATTTCTTTTGGGGGAACAACAAAGTTGTTGAAACAGCAGATTGGGTACTTTGCAACTCATGGTTGGAATTGGAGTCGGAAGTGTTCAACTTGGTTCCCAAAGCCCTACCCATAGGTCCACTTTCAGCTGCCACTCGGCTCGGAAACTTGTCGGGGAATTTCTGGCTCGAGGATCCAACATGTTTGCAGTGGCTCGATCAACAACCACCTGCTTCAGTCATATATATTGCATTCGGTAGTTTCACGGTTTTTGACGAAATCCAGTTCCAAGAATTGGCTTTGGGTCTTGAGCTCACAAACAGGCCATTCCTTTGGGTGGTCGGAGAAGATATTACAAAAGGGAAACACCATGTTTAACTACAAGGGTTTGTCGAAAGAGTGGGGAATCGAGGTAAGATGGTGAGCTGGGCACCACAAGGAGCAGTGTTGGAACATTCTTCGATTGCTTGTTTTATAAGTCACTGTGGGTGGAACTCCACACTTGAAGGTGTGAGCAATGGGGTTCCCTTCTTGTGTTGGCCTTACTTTGCAGACCAGTTGTTGAACCCGAGTTACATTTGCGATATCTGGAAGGTCGGATTGAGATTCGAAAAGGACGAAAGAAGGATCATCGGAAAAGAAGAGATCAAAAGCAAGGTGGAACGATTGATTGGTGATGATAACATCAGAACAAAAGTTGCTGAACTGAAGCAAAAGGTTACCAAAAGTGTTGGTGAAGGTGGAAATTCAGACAAGGTATTGAAAGATTTTGTTCAGTGGTTAAAAATATAAACCAAACAAGGATTGCAGTTGGAGTTGCAAGGAGCTGAGCTAAAATTAGATTTCGATTATCAATTAAAATAATTGGTCTTTTTTCCTCCTTTTATTGTCCACAATCATGGTTCTAATTCGAATAAAGATGATTTTTTTAATGAGGCACATTAATAATTATAGTAACAGATAAACAAGGAAAGAAAATCAAAACTATAGATAAACTAAATCGTTTTCCTATGACTTGATCCATTCAGAAAAATTCTTGAGGGAGCAACCGCTTTGGTTTATGCTATTTAAAGAAATGAAGTTGAAAATTATAATATATAAACAAAGAAAAATGTTAAGGATTCGCAAATAATATAACAGAAACGAAATGGAAACTTGAATTAGAGAGATCCAATTTGGACACATGGAAGATTAATATTACATAAATCTATGTCATATCAACACACATTTTTCTTTTATTCAACGCTATGGATTTTTCCCTTCGCTGGGAAATATTTAAGACTGTTTGGAAGGATAGAAAATCCGCCGTTGTATGAGCAGATAGGCAGAATATTCTTTGAAAGAAAAATCATGGATATCTGCAGCAACGGAACCAGGAAAACCAGCTCTGATTGCTAGAATTTTTGGGAGTTTTTGGTTTCATTTCTTCAGTATATTGCTCCGGCTCCGGCTCTTGCTGCTGCTTTACCGATTGTGTCTTTAATTCTTGGTTGCATTGGCGGCTATTTACCGAGCTCAGCCTTCCACCGTCGGTGCCATTCAACCTGAAAAGATTTCAATGATATGTTCAGTATAAGCAAACAATGCAAGCTTTCGAGTGGCGAAAAACGTGTTTTCGTACACAGGGAATGCAAAGGAAAAAGTGCTCTCATCAGAAAGACCAGAGATGCTTCTGGTACGTGAATTATGGACCTCAGCTGGGAATTTCTTTTCATGGCTGTGGCCATCATCATCCCCTGCAACTTCACTTGTTCCGATCACCACCGTCGTCGTTTCTTTCGCTCCCGAACAACCCTTGTCTACATTTCCGTCCACAGCCTCCATCTCTTCTAATTCTTTAAGGGAAGGCATAGCCCCACCTTGGGCAATGATCTGCTCGTCTAACTTGGTTAACTATCCGGATTTATACAATGAAAGAAATTGATCCTTCGAGTAGCTGCTAGTCCCTATATGAATGCTGAACAATGATTCGTTTGATGTAATGCTCCATTCCGTTGGTGTTGCAGGTTGTGTACTGAAAATGGACGACGGTATCCGATTCGGCACGTACCCTGCTGGTGCTTGTTCTGCAAGGTTGTCATTATCCAAGGACTGCTCATTCGAACTTGCCGGTGGAACATTTAAAGGTGTCGATAACTCAATGAATTCGGATTTTCCAAGGTTTTGGTTCCGAGAAGAGGATGATGAAGAAGAAGAAAAAGAAGATACTGAGCTTCCATGCCTTAAAAGAGGCTTGACTTCAACTCCATGATCAATTCCCATTTTCTGTATTACAACACGAAAACAACATACAAAAAAACATCACATAATTATGACAGAAACATGTGTTTTCTGGACATTAAATGAATCAAAACTGCAAATGAGCTCACTTTGTTGATATCTTGAATCTATCACTTCTTGTTTGCTCAGAAAACTCAAAGATGGAAGATTTATGATGAGAAAATAATGAAGGTAAGAAAGATTAAATGGGGAAACTATATAACAATTGGACATAAACTAAAAGATGGCTAAAAATGGAAGGCAAAGTGAAGATTTCGGTTGTCTTCGGTTTTCACTTGAAACCAAAATAATAGGGTTCTTAAAGATACATTGAGGAGTTGTTAGTCCATTTTCTTCAACAAATTACAAAACCATATTTATTAACCATGCTAACAACATTTGGTTCAATGAGAGCATTCTGTTTAAGTTTTATATGATCCGGTCTAAAAATATATTCCGGTTATTATAACGATTGATTCCGATTATAGTTATTTTATTATATGTATTCTCTTGTAGAGATGGTACACATGTCATTCGGTTCGGTTTTGGTTCGGGTCATTTCGGTTTGAGTCATTTCGGGTCTGATATTATTCGGTTCAAATTCGGTTTCGGTTCGGTTCAGTTCGGTTTAGTTTTAGTTCGGGTCTATTGTGATTCGGGTTATTTTGGGTCGGTTGATTTTCGGTTCGGTTATTTTCGGTTCGGTTGATTTCTGGTCAATAGGAGATTGGTCGATTTTAATCGAGTTTTTAGGCCAGTCAATTTTTTACACCCCTATATATAGATTTATAAAGTCAATATATTTAACTTTTTGGTGAGTTATACGGCTGTTCATTTCCTATCTTTATTTATTTCTATTAATATATTTTCTATATTTCGAGTTGCCTTCGGGTCTATTCGATTCGGATCCATTTGGGCTCAACTAAAATTCAGATCGGTTTCGGTTCGGTTCAGTTTGTTTCGGTTTCAGATCAAATTTCAGGTCATCATGTTCAGGTCGATTTTGGGTTTCGATTCGAGTAAATTGGTTCGGTTTTTGGGCCTCGGATCAAGTTTGCCAGGTCTATTCTCTTGTTGATGTTTTTGACATAAAAGTAACGAAAGGGGAAAGTAATGCTATTATTGGATAAAGATTTCGCATTAAAAACTAGATGAAAAAAAGGAGATTACATCCCATATATAGCACAATCATTTTGCTTGTGATCTATATTGACATGAACACCATTTTCAGACAAATTCATCAGTTTCAAGAATCTATCTGGTTTTTAAGCTTTCAAAACAGCAACCTCTGTTCTTCAGTTCTTAGAAAGACCAACATCTTGCGCGCGCAGTTCATGAATCTGCAACATAAGTAATAAAACAACTTATGTCATGTAAACTTCGCCGATTAAATTCTAAACATGCTGATGATTATTGAATGAATCGGATGAAAAGTTCGAAAATTACCTTAGTTTGATTTATACTAGGTGGTAACAGTGAACCTCCGGCTTTCCTGTTTCTTGCAAGAATACCTTTTGTAACAGGCGACATCATAGAATCAGTCGGACTTCTGTACCTGAAACAAACCAGTAAAACAAGCAAAGAATTTACACACAGAAAATCATGAAACAGATAATGATTTAAAACCAGAATAATAATTAATATGTGTGTGTAGAGTTGCATACCTTTCAGGATACTTGAAGGCTTTGGGGACTTTGAGCCTATCTGGGGTGCATGTTTTCCGCAAATCATTGCCTGAATCTCGAGGACTCTCATCGAGTTTCTGGTCCTGTAGCGGTGGGGTATTCTCCGATCCACCATTTTCGGTCAGAGTGAAACCGTTAAAAGGCTTTTCGCTCGCTTGCTCCACTACTTTCTGGCCCTGGAGCGGTGGGGTTTTCTCCAATCCACCATTTTCGGCAGAGTTGAAGTGTTGTTAAAAGGCTGCTTTTCCATAGCTTGCTCCGCCATTGAAATGAGAGATGTTGCTGCTTTGAACTATGAGATCAATAAAAATAAAGGATTAAATTCAAGTGGGGTTGAAGAAATGGAATTGATTGAGTTAAATCGGTGTGTGTGTGGAATTTATATGTATAAATAAAATGGAAACCGGAAGGGATTGTAACGGTCTAATTTTGAGTGCCCCTACTAGCCGTTGAGATTTAAAATAACGTTTGGAATTTCCATTGCGGCTATTTTGTCCCAAGTGGCCGAATTACTTTTGCAATATCTTTCATTTTCCTTTTACGGTGCTGACTTTTACAATTTCTTTAAATCTAGATTTAACGATCGTGTTTTAAACTTTTTACACCAATTGAATAGATAAAAATAAATAATTAAATTATCTAATTCCAAATAAATATACATTTCATAAGAAATAAAATGATGTTTAAGGCTAAAATTTTAATACACATGCTTTAAAAAACTAGTTTTACATAAGCCTACATCTTTACACTATAAAATCAAAATCTTAAATTCCTAATCATAACCCTAAAAACTAAACCTTAAACCCTAAGTTCTAAACACTAACCTTAAATTCTAAACCCTACAACCTAAACCCTAAACTAGAATCCTAACCCATAAAATTAAAATACACGTGTAAACTTTTACACGACCTGTGTATCAAAGTTTTTTCCAATGTTTAAACATATGAAGCTGAATCTTAACTCGGTTAATATCTTTATTATTGCAATAACCTGAAGATAATATATTTCATCGTCCTTGAGTTTGGGTTTATAATTTAGGGTTATAAAAAATTTAGACATTGTATAGAAAAAAATCAAACCAGTTGATCACATGGCTTTGACCTTTGATCAAATTACTATTAACTTTGGACACCAAAATGAATGAAAGTTTTCTTTTTAAAAAATAGAGTTATAAATTGATGTAAAGCTTATCTCCTTCTTAACAGATTTTTCCATTTCACCAAACCACTAAAGGAAACTAACAGTCTACTTCAATGGTGGTGAGCCTAAAGAACGGTAAGTTAGTGTACGGCTAATAAACGGCGAGATGTTAAAGCCGTTAGATGGGAAAACTTATGATTTTAACCGTTAGATGTAGATTCCCATAAAACACGTGGAAACGGGAAGAGGTCGTTGCCAGTATGTATCGGAACTTATTAAGTAATTTCACAACTATATAGGGATGAAATTTGTGTTGCAACGTCAAAGGTTAAAATAACGCATACGTTGCGAAACTATGAAGTATGTACCGGAACCGGTAGTTAATAGTTTAAACCCAAATTTTTAGTGAAGTATTTGACAAGTAAAGTTGGAAGAAGATGTCCCAGAATTTGATATTGAGTAACGAAACAGTCTAATGTGAAAGTAACATTTAAGGGTTAAAGCGTAATAGTTGACGTTTTTCTCATAATATTGGTACTTTTGTACATGTCCTAGAACCTGTAGAAAAAGTGTAAATTAGAAATGTTTAAAGTGACTTTAAGAATACATGTTTGTGTAGTAAGTTTCGGAACGTACATATAAGTACCGAAACCTAGAGAAAGGTATGTTGGATAAATAAAAGTAGACAAAAAAACCATAAAATTTTAAGAAGTAGATAATTTATTCGGTGCAGTTCGCAAGTATCGGAATTTGTCAAGGAGTTTTGCAAACTAAAGTTGAAGATGATAATATTTTCGGTGTAACGATTCATATTTTTAGTGTTTCTTTCAGGTCTCGAAACGTATGTTGTCGTTTCGCTACTCGCAGCGAATAAAACCTTCGATTCCTAGAATGAGACTCGGACCTTCACTTGTTTAATAACATTTTAGGGTTAGAATTCATTTTCCCTTTGAAAATCTGAAGAACCCTCTGAAATTGGGAAAAACGTTTCAGTCAGTTCAAAGGATCGAAACCTGAACTTAGGTCTGCAATTGAACCCGTGCAATCGTCTCCATTGCAAAGGTAACAAGCAAAGCAAAGCCTTATGTTTTTTGTTTATTTGCGGAATACTTGAAATCTAGGATTTGTGTTTTGAAATTTTAGTATGGAATTCCATTTCTTGTTAGAGGATATCTATTTAAACTGAAAATTTTGTCCTCATTTGGTTTTTTTAAATGGTAAGTTTTCATCAACTTTAACTTAAAAAGGTTAGATTTGTTTGTAATGAGGATGAGTTTATTTATGAGTGAGTTGGTTTGTTTCTGCACTAACTCATTTGAAGATTTAATCATTCGTATGACTACTGTAAATCTGAATCTCATTTTTGACGACGTTGTGGATGATGTTGGTAAAGAAGTTGCTGATAAAGATGCTAATAATAAACTTGGTAAAGAAAGGGCTGATGAAGTTGGCAAAGTAGTTGCTAACGAAGTTGCTGAGGAAGTTGCTGATGAAGAAGGTAATGATGAAGTTCCTAAAGACTTTGCTGATAAAGATGGTAATGAAGTTGCTGATAAGGAAGTTGCTAATAACGAAGTTGCTAAGGAAGCTCTGTCTAAGATCTTGGCCATATGTGAGAAGTTGTACGAAAGGAAAACAGTTCATCCCTTCGTGTAGTTTTAGTAAGTTGATATTTACGTGTTCTTATTGAATCAAAATGCAGAATTACTGAATGTATACCTTTGGTTTTTTCATGTTTTACAGTAAAGATGAATGTAAAAAGGATGAAGCAAACTGAGGAAAAAGTGAATCATGACGTAGGTTTTAGTGCTTTATGATGTATAAAGTGTTAAATTCATTTGATTTTTTTCATTCATAGGTTAGGAAAAAGTTAGGCAAGAAATGGAAGGAAATGGCCAAAAAAGACAAACAACCTTACATTGATGAAACTAAGAAGGAGAAGGCGGCATACAAAGAATCTAAATCGGGACAACCGAAGAAGGTAATAGGGAATAGCAATCTAAAAACTTTCTTTGTTTGATAGAGTATAATAGTTTATATTGAGATTGACGTAGGAAGTTGTTATCGTATCCCATGTACACATCTTTTGACAGAAGGTGTAGTCAAAAGCAATTGTACGATTTCATAAAGGGAATAAAGACGATGGGGATTGATCATGTTCTTGATGAAAATTGGTTTTGGGTCCTTAGTTTTTACAAAATCGCGCATGCTACGCTAGGACCTATGTGGGGAATTGATGGAAAGTTTTGATTAGATATGAGTGTTATTTAGTTTGAAGGACACAACATTCTTGTATCAGTTGAAGATGTAGAAGCTATACTGGGACTGAAGAATGAGGGTGTTGATGTTAATGAAGTGATGTCGAGGGAGAATGGTAGAGAACTCGGTGAAAAGTATAAACTTGGCACAATTTTCACATTTGATAAAATCAAGCGAGATATACTGTTTGGTTCTTTTGAAGGGGATGCTTTGAAAGCAAGGGTGTTGCTATACATTATTGGAGTTTTTTGTGTCCTACTACTAAGATACACCCAAGTCCAAATTTGTTGAAGTTGTTGTGCGACGATTGCTTACAGGGAAAAGTGAATTGGGCCAAGTATGTTTACAATACGCTTATTGACACATAATCTTTATACAAAGGCCGAGAAGGCACGTTTACCTAAAAGGATGCATTGCAGTCTTAGAGGTAAAGTTTAATTAGCATTAGTAATAAGAAATGAGTGGAACTGAGTTTTGTCATATAAATTAATGTTGTGTTGTGTATGATATGGAATTTAGGTTAGGCTGTATGATTATTGGTCTGGATTTGATAGCATAGCCAGTGTGTTGTGAATGTATGGAATTTAGCTTCTAATGGTGGTAAGGCTCATATTCTACATTGGGTGCAGTCAAAGGTCGCGTGTGTTTATGCCCACTTGAAGAGCGTCCGAGCTGTGAATATACCAAAGGTATCTGGTGGATTATTATTCGTCTATTATGTCAATTACGATCATGGTTAACTAATTATATACTTTCACGGTGAAGATTATTGCCTGGAAGCAGCCATTACCTGAAACTGTTGAAGAACCTAAAGTTGGCGAAGTCATGGAAGCAAGCAAAGGCAAAAAAACTTCAAAGAGACGTAAGGTAATACGTAATGTGTCATAGTATTAATCATTTATTTTGAGGAAGGTGAAATTTTAATATTTATTTATTTTACAAGGTTGCTTTTGCGGAGTACGATGTTAAAGTATACAACAATGGCGATGCAACGAGGGAAATGCTGTCGAAGATTCTTCAGCAAATGATGTCCAAGGTGAATGAGATAAAAGAGGCTTTCAATACGGGAATTGAGAAGAAATTTGAATGTGAGGAGCAAATAATGTTCGAGGTGAATGGGTTAAAAGAGGTTGTGAAAATGGGAATAGAGAAGCAAATTACAGGTGTTGAGAAATTAGACAGTATGAGGGGGGTTGATGATACGATTTTGGGAGAGAAATTAAGTAGTCTTTCTAAAGATGTCGCGGAAGTGAGGGCCGAGATGACCATCTTGAAGAAGATTGTGGAGGAGAACATGGACGATTTTGAACTAAAAATAAACAATCTATAAGTCAAAATCGTTGGTGTTATGAAACAAATGCGGGGCGACATGAAAGATTCTTTACAGATGATGTCAAGGAATATAGAGCTTGATAATGCCTATATTATGATTGAACTTAATAGGGTTGTTAACCGTAACTTTATATGGGTGTCACCTGTGAGAGAGGATGGTCAGAGCCGTATTCCTAAAGAGACAGCAGAAGCTGTTATTCCTTCTTCCAAGTTCAAAACACCCCCAAGTCGAGTTAAGTAGAGCATAAGTGGAGATAAAAAATCAGACTGTCCAACACCAGTGAAGAAAAAAGTAAAAGCTATAATTAAATTTTAAAGATCAATTTTATCTTTTCCATGGACCTATGGGATTAGCCTTGACTTGTGTATTGTTCCGTTGTAGGCTAACAAGGATGGCAGCTAGGTTAGTCGAAAATCCCCTCGACTTTCAAAGGATAACCATTCAATTGCATAAAGTTTCAAAATTTAATTGGGAAAATTATTCGTGTAATTACCACTTGCAATGATAATTTTTGCTTGTGTGTATCGTGTACTTTAATAATAGCAGATTAAGGTTGCGATATGCATTGGCCATGGAACATTGGGCCTTAAGCTCTTTGAAGGGAACATTGGAAAAAATACAATTTTGGCCGTTAAGGCCATCAAATTAAATGTTGTCCCTTAATGGTTATTGTAACATCCCCAACCCGGATGCCACAATTGGGTATCCGACCCAAACCAAAACCATAAGATTTTTGCAACTAAATTTAGCCCAACATCATCATTTCATAAAAGCCATTGAGTTAAAACATATTAAGTCGATAAACCATTTAAAACGTTACATGAGGAGCTCTACTTTAAATACATAATTTTAAAAGCATTCGACACATAAGCTTAAATCCAAAATACAAGTTACAATACAAATAGGGTCCTACGGATACATGGCCCAATGAACCTAAGTATTGTACTTGGACTCTAGTCGATGCTGAGGTCCTACTCCGATGGTGCTCTAAGATGTACACCAACCTACTAACCTGCAAACGGAAACAACAATTCCGAACGCTGAGCTAACAAAGCTCAGTGGATACACTTCCACTCAACCACAATTCATCCAAATCATAAAAAGGTGCTTGCTCCAATAAGATAACATGACATGAAAAGCAATGGCACTACTGTATTTGCCTAAACACAAAAATCAAGGATGTACAACCTCAAACTCATGCATAGAATCACATTATCAAACCTGAGGGGAGACTTGGTATTACACGGTCTCGAATATGTATACCCTTGCTCAGAATCTCACATCAAGCATCAATACTTGGAATCTCACATCGATTAGAAAGGGTCAAAATCTTGCATCATTACTCAGAATCTCACATCGAGCATCAACACTCAGAATCTCACATCGAGCATCAACACTCAGAATCTCACATCGAGTGGTCTTCTCGTGTTGCAATACTTTCTCATTGTGTATCCGAATCTCATAACCAAGGGTTAAATTCCCTAGATCCCTCACCCAACACCTACACCCATGACACATAAAGGATCTTCAAGGTTTACAAACATACACATGTAAATTCTCTCTTATCTAACATGTTATTCATCATTTAGGCCACATACGATGTTAAAGACTTAGTTTCTTGTTATCATTATTCATTTTACCCCTTAGAAGACCCATCGGGCCCTTACTCTCGAATTATTGAACCACCCTCGAACTAAAAATAAAGTTTTTGGGTAGATTGCCCAGACCGTATCGATACACCTCACAAGGGTATCGATACGTCCATCTATATCGATATGCTCACCAACGTACCGATACCTAGTTACACTCACGTAGTCTCAGCCAAGCCACCCCATATTGATACACGAAGACGTGTACTGATACTTCAAGGCGTACGATACACCTTGGAAGCGTATCGATACTGAAATTCGCTATTGGAATCTAGTTGAGGAAAAGGTATCGATACCCTTCGTAGCGTACCAATACGACCTTTAAGAATTCAAAGTGTTCTTGACATTTTATGGTAGATGTATCGATATGTGCAAGACCGTATCGTTATGCAAGCCCAGAAATTAGTTTCTGGAGGTCATATTTCATCCCAAAATTCCTCCAAACCTTTAAGGCAAGACTCCAAACTAACACTACAAGTTATGGGTAAGTTATGATTCCCAAGAATCATTTTGCATCAATTGAACACCTAATTTAAGATTTTACCATGGATAATTTACAAGCCTTAGTTTCTTAACCAAAACATCATAAAGCAAGCAAGCAACCAATCAATGATTCCCAAGAATATGTAGGAGTTAGTAGTGTACTAACCTTGATTTAGGATTGAGGAAGAAACTCTCAAACACAAGCTTCAAGCTTTTCTCTTTCCTCTAGCTTGAGATACCTCCCTAACCTCTTTCACTATAAATAGAGGTTACAAAACGTGTTAATCAATGATGGGGAAATCTAAGAAGGTTAATAACACTAACTTAGACTAATGATTGAGCCTCCAACACTCAATCCCATTCTTCCTTCCAAAAACATGCACCCAAACTCTTCATTTCCCTCTTAATACCCTTATTCCATCTTCCTACCTCCAAGGATAGCCTACAAGGCTCTTAAAGCCCACTACTCGTCCCAAAGGTGAAGCCCACGCTTTGGGTTAAACCGACTCTTGGATTCCAAAATCTGGGTCGTTACAACTCTTCATTATTTAAAGAAAATTTCATCCTCGAAATTTACCTTTTGGAAAGAAATATGGATAGAGCAGTTTCATATCCTCCTCAATTTCCCACGTAGCTTATTCGACTCCATGGTTCCTCCATAACATTTTTACCAAAGGAATGCACTTGTTACGTAACTCATTGACTCCTTTATCAAGGACTCTTATTGGCTCCTCCTCGTATGTCAAATCGGTGTTGATCTCAATCTCCTTAAGCAGGATAACATGGGAAGGGTCAGAGCGGTAACGTCTCAACATAGACACATTAAACACGTTATGGATGCGTGCCATCTCTAGAGGTAAAGCCAATCGATAAGCCATTGGTCCAATCCTATCAAAGATCTCATATGGCCCTATGAACCTCAGACTCAATTTGCCCTTCCGACCGAAATGGATCACTCGCTTCCACGGAGATACCTTAAGGAAAATATTGTCACCAACTTCATTGTAACATGCCCTTCCCGGCCTGATAGAAAACCAAGTCAGAAAGTGCTATCGAAAGGCATATTCGGAAATTGGAAACTTTATCAGAGTTCACAACTTATTCAGAATGTCTTATTAATCTCTTTTACGACTTACCGAACTAACTTATTAATGGCTTACTCAATTTGGGGTCAATTTTAAACTTTTTAAACTTAGGGACTAAGCTGTAAATTTTACAAGTTAAGGGTCCTTAACTAAAATTCATGTTATTAATCTGAAATTTAACCTCATAATTATTAGCCTGTGAAATCTCATTACAAATAGAGGTCTTTTACCTATCTAATTAGACCATGATATTTCTGGTGACCATTTTGTAATCAAGTCAAAAATGTGTTTTATCTCTTTCAGCAGAGTTAACCGCCGCCGTACCGATACACTTAGGGCCATATCGGTATGCTAAGCTTAATTTTAAAATTACAGATTCAAGGGTAACAAGCCCATATTGATACAGCTGGAATCGTATCGATACAAGTTGACTACATTGACTTCGTATCGATGCACCCTATAACCGAATCAATACCTTTAATTTTTCTATATTCCAGTGACCAAAATCCGTATCGATACACCCTATGTCGTATTGATACGCCCTTTTTGACTCGTGTTGACCAGACTAAATATCCAAGGCCGTGTCGATACACCATCACATGTATCGATACGCCCTGCCCTGTAATGACAAATTTTAGTTGGTTTTTACTCGAATCACCCTATCAAATGATGTCAAAACTTTACCAAATTTTACCAAAAAACTATTAATCAAAAATTCTAATAGCACACAAATTTTATAGCATTTCGAATCCATTCAATAAGTTTTTACCTTTTGGTGCCTTTAAGCCCATTTAACTAGTTTTACTATTTTGCAACCATACCAAAATGCACATCTAACCCCTAGACACTCTTAGGCCATTACGCACATATCAAAATAGGCAAACATAACATGTCTAGCCTTATGCCACCTTATTAGGAGTTTAAAATAAAAGTAAGCATACATATGGTTGATGGGAGTGACTTGCAACTTCAACCACACGATCAAAGCTCGGGTTCCTTCAAGGTCCTGAAATGCATGAGACACGCGAATGTTAGGCTTACATAGCCTAGTGAGGTAGTTATAACAAATGTAAAACAAGTTCATTTATGGCATAATGACATGTAAACATGCTCAAATGACATATATACACCATTAATCATATATAGGTCATACTCAAAGCCAAGTGTTATATTTTCATATATCAAATGTAAAGTACAATTACATATCATCTCCTTGGACAAAGTAACAAATGGATACGTGGATTCTCCTATAAGCCATACATATCAGAAGTATGCCTTAGCCTTGAGCCGTAGCTCTGAAGTCCCTTACACAATCCAACCTTTTCTCCCCACACATAGGCTGTAGCCCCAGACCGTAGTCCAATCCCTTACATAGTAAGCTCAATAACCCTATGGCATGCCAATTGTATCTAATTTCCAGAAGTGTCCAAGGTTACACATATCATCATAAAACTTACCTTTGTGCCCTTAGGCCGTTTCACATCACATAATAAGCTTTTGCTCCAATTAGCAAAACATAGCATGTTCATATCAAATTCCACACATAGCATATTTCAAATGTCATATATGAGCTTACAAAAGTATTAAGGCAATATGGAGGTCTTACCACAATTACCACTAGAATCCATACATGCTTGCTCTACTTGAGCTCTTAAACAAGATGTAATTATAAGCACAAAAAAATGCAACCGAGATAGCACCTAGCCAATCCCATGACACAACTACACTCACCTAGTACTCGGAGGCTTCAAGGTTCTCAGATAGCGATCCCCTTGCCGTTGGGAATACTTGGCAATGAATATGGTGAAGATGGCTTGTTTTCTACCACTTGAGCTAGTTCAAAATTAGGGAATTATATTAGAATTGAAACTAATGATCCACAAACGTTTTTCAAGCTTACTGAAGCTCGTAGAAAACATTAAAATAAAGAAATTAGCTTTCTAACACATGGGCTTAGCTTGAACATTCAAGACCTTGAAATTAAACTCTAAAGATTGATGGAATCATCAAATTGACATAGGGGGTTCTACTTACCCAATTACAAGCTTTCAATTGGTGTATTGAAATCACATAAAGGTCAATGGTCGGATTGAGGTGCTTGCTTGAGCTTGAGGAAGAATATGACAATGGAGGTGTGTGCTTATTCTTTTCAAACAAGGGTAAGTTTGGTTTCGGGGAAGAAAACAAAGATGAGAGATTTTCTTATTCATTTTAGTAACAATTTTAAACTCTAATTATTTCTTACCTCCCAAAAGAACCAATCAAAAGCTTTCTCTTGTGCAAAAGAAAGCTTAAATAATTGTTTCCATCACATCATATATTTTACAATTCTTTTGGCAATTGATAATTGACTATCATCTTTTCTGAGCTATCCCATGTGAAAGGGTGGCAAGTAAGTAGGTGAGTCATCCCCTATTTCTAATCTTTTAATTTAGTCACTAAAATAATTTGTGAAGGACCCGTATCAATGCACCTTATGGCTGTATCAATACGGCTAGACTGAATTGGGTAAGTTAGTTAGAACAGTTGGGCCGTATCTATACAAGTCCTACCGTATCGATACACCTTGCTCAGATTCAGCATTTTTAGCATTTCCCAATGAAACCTCTGGCTTCCATTTCTTAGAAAATGGCCCAATAACTTCAATTAAGCCCAAATAACTTTCATTACTTTAAAATTAGGTACAAGGATGTAGCAATTACACCATTCGGGTATAACGGGTTCAAAATTTCTGATTATCGAAACCTAATTCCAACTAGATCAATTTTCGAGGTATGACAACTATCCCCTCTTAAGAAAATTTGTCCTCAAATTTTTATTCTAACTGAAAAGATGAGGATACTACTTTTGCATCGTCTCTTTTGGCTCCCACGTTGGTTCCTCTATTGCATGACTTCTCCAAAGAACTTTCACTAAGGGCATGGACTTGTTTCGAAGTCTCTTGACCTCTCGTGCAAAGATCTGCACAGGTTCTCCCTTCACATGGGAAGGATCGGAACGATACTTCCTTAGCATAGACACATGGAAGACATTATGTATACGACTTAACTCTTTAGGAAGAGCCAATCAGTAGGCAACAAGTTCAACTCTCTTAATCACCTCTGAAATCACTAATTTTGTCCGGGGTTAATACGTTTTCTTTATTTTTACAATAAGGGGCTTATATATGTTTATACTATTAGGTGAATATAAAATGGGCTCATGTGTGTTATTGTATGTATATCAAGTAGGTATTACTGATGTGTGTTTATTATATGCATTTGTTTGTCAACCTTGCATATGGTATACAATTCTATGTGTTATTAACATGTTAGTATGTCTACTTGTTTTGTCTAAATGTGAGTATGGGTATATACATTGTATTGCTTGCATGTAAATTATGTACTCATTATTAGTTCAATGTCTTAAATATTTAACTATGAATGTTGTATATTGCATATGTGATTATATGTACATGTTATATGTATAGTATTGTTTGTATGTATATATGTTCGTATACGTGTAATATGTATGCGTATATGTACATTATATCTTAGTATTATTAGTAGGTATTATTGTTATCTAAAAACAAAACAAACATATCACATATTAAAATTAAAGCCCAAGTGTTTTTTTTATATAAATCCAAGTCCATTACATGTTTAAAACTCAAAAATATAATAATACATCATATAAGCCCATTTCTAGCCCATGTCCAATACAAACAAAAATCGTAAAATCTGATTACTCCTCTTTTTTTTGCAGCTGCCCCAAATCTGACCGTTGGATCAGATTTGATCCAACAGTTTAGATTAAACTGGATCCGACCATCCAGATCTCCACGCGTCGACACTCCACCTTCCACGCATGGTCGCTTCGCCTTCCACGCGCCGTTGCCGATTCATCTTCCGGCCACGTGGCCTCGTCGCCGGCGATCCCATAACATCAATACTGGCTCCCAACCACCATGCAGGGCAGAAACAATAAAAAATAGAGGGTTAGCAGAGCCTAATCTAGACATCATCAGCCATAATAAAACAATTAATGTTTGCTTGAAAATGTAAACAAATATTGGAGATAAAAAATGATGTAATCAGATTGTAAGATTTCAATTTTCCAGATTGAAGAGTGAATGAAAAATAAGTATTTTGAGATATCCTCTTCTATTTTTTTCTTTTTGAATCCAAAAATCAAAGCCATAAAAGAGATTTCAACCATATCCTGTCTACTATTATACTAAACATTAAATTTCAGATCAAGAAGTAAGAACAAAAGAGAAGGGAGAAGTGTATACCATTTGGTCTCCGATGATTGCCAGCGACTAAGACTTTGGACAGAAGATTCGAGTGGTAGTGAACTAGCCATTTACGTGGGGAGCAACATACTCCGATTTCGCAGCGATCCAACGGTCGTCGGCGGAGATCTAGTGAGAGGAAGCGGAAGGGTTCTGGCCAATTTCGTGAGTGACGGCTTGCCTTATGAATAATCGAAATCGGTAGAAAGAAAGAAGGGGTTGAGAGGTTTCGACCGGCGGTGGCGATGCGCCAGACGGAGGACGGGAAGCGGCTCATTGGCGGCCAAGCTTCGAGGCTCTCTCTACCGTGGCTAAGAAGGGGAAATAAGGGAGTGAAACCAATTTAGGGTTATAACCCTTTTTATTCAATTGGTTATAACCGGTTGGCTAACTAGTTATAACCGGTCAACCGGTCGTCCACTGACCCAGTAACCCGACCCAGTATGAACTGACCCGCATATTAGGCCCGAATCAACTTGGCAGGCTCAAAACTATTGGGCTTGGTACACCTTTATCTTATTTATTTAATTTCAGCCCATATTTAGTCTTTTTAGTATAACATGTTTTATATTTTTTGTAGTATTTTTTTATTAAATGTCGTATAATACGTTCATCTTATATATGTTACATAGTATTTAGATTGTACATGAAGATTTAATATTTAGTTTATATAACATATACTATATATATGTATTTTCATTCAAATATGTGACCCCTCTAATATTAATATATTTTATAAAAGCTATAGTGTATGTATTATAAGGTTTGTGTATATATAATATGAACATTTATAGCATATAATATACAACTTGTTAACATAATATAGGATATATATGCGTATAATATTTATAAAATGTAATATACATAGTTTTTTAATATAATATATGTCTTATATAATATAAATTTCTTTTAGACCGTATATGTCATCTAAAGTTCCTAAATATATGGATTTATACAAATATAAATAATATATTTTTAGTATGGTATATGTTTTTGAAATAAAATATTTATATTATTATAAACAAGGTTTTTTCTTTAAATGCTAGTTTTATATAGTAAAAAGATTATAATATATATAATTTTCTTTTAATATAATATATAGTTTTTGAAGGTGTATAATATATACATTTTTTTAAAAAGGAGGCTATATTATTTATAGTTTTAAAGTTTGCAATATAATCTTAAATTATATTTTTTATAATATATGTATGAAAATGTTTTGGGCCCTAGTTTTTTGGGTTTAGTTTTAATAGTTTGAGCCTTTTGTTTTGAGCTTAGATTGTAGTGCATAGTTAGTACCTTTTGGGCTTAGGTTAAAAATAGTCAAATTAATTCGAATAATCTAGATCGTGTGCTCATCTTATAGGGGCACGATCTTAGGATTAAATTAGCCATAGGTTTTTTAGAGCCTTAGTTAGATTAGAGTTTGAATTAATTTAGTGAATTTAAATTTATCCTTGGCTTATTGGGGTAAATGTTAAACTTATTAAATTAATTGAACATTTCTTAATTACTTTAGGGGAAAAATCAATTTTAAGTTTAACTTAGCATTAAATTACAAATTAGTCACCATAAATTGGGTTTCTTAATCTTTTAGGGCTAAATATATAATTGGGCTATATATTAAATTGGGTCTTCCTTTTAAATGTTTACATTCATGCCCTTGATTGTCATACTTTAATTGACATCCATATAATCTTTAATCTTAATTGCATATCTAATCAATCTAAATCATAAAAGGGGAGGTATTTATTAATTCTAATATTTGTGTCGTAACAGTCCGAGCGTAAAGGATGTTGACCAAATATTTGGATTAATTCTTACCATCCCGAGGTAAATAGACTAAAAGCTAACAAAATCATCACATCATACTTAAATGTTTGCATCAAGCATAAAGGTGACGTACGGGGGCCGAACCATAAATTAACTTGACAGTCGGGCTTATTCGATGTTGATTTAATCTATGATCTGATATATCATCAACCTTATTAATTAAATATCTAATTAATTTGAATCCACAAATTCGATAAAGCTCGTGCAATCAAGGTTAATTTTCATCTAAGAACCCCAAATTAAATTCAATTTAAATTTCAATAATTTTCATCATTTTAAGAGCAACAAATGTTTTGGTACCGAGTTCCGGGCGTGATGAGGGTGCTAATCCTTCCCCACGTGTAACCAACTCCCGAACCCTTTCACGTTGAATCTCTGGTTTCTTATGGTGTCCGGCCTACCTTACCCAAATAGCCAGTGGCGACTCCAATTTTCACCATTTTCAAAAATTTAGGGTTTTCAAAAAAAATCCCCAATCTTTTAAAAGATTTTCATTCATAATTTGGGAGATAATTAGAAGTCGGCTTTTCTTCTAAATAAATACCCTTAACGCAGCAAATCCTTTTTTTCAAAAGGAAGAAAAAAGGTTGCTACAGCTTGGCAACTCCGCTGGGGACGTTTCTGTTTTTTAAAACAAAAAAGAGTTAGGCCAAAGGAAAAATTGTTTCTGGGATTTTTGAATTGATTTTAACCAGGATGATTCTTCTTTGAAAATGTGATCGAGATTTCACGGGCTTTGATAATTGGTGGTCCTCGAATTAGTTTTTCATTTAATTTCTAAGGAGTCATCGTCATGTGTTACATCATACCATTAAGCTATATACCCGAGCTTCTTCCCTTAAGTGGGAGTGAAACTCCACATACCCACGTGAGTAGCCCTCTACAGGTCGATAATTCACTTTCGAAATCTATGCCTTTTGATACGTGAGCAGCCCTCCACGTCATCAGGTCGTGCTTTCCCTGAAATCAAAACCAATTCGCAAGCTTGTAATGGCCAGAATTGGGTTCTTGTTACCTTAGTAGGCAATAAGATAGGTTCAGGTACCTTTAATTAGAACCGAACCCATGTGTGAGAATTTAAGAAAACCACCCCTATTAGAGCCATGCATATAACCTTAGCGAACTAGAACTCATGTGGTTAGGTTTCTTTCTTTATGTAAACTGTTTATATTCATCTTTTCTTGCTTTCGTGTTTTTATCTCATGACTAACTCTTCTCTTTTTTTCCTTTTCATTGTTGTTCTTTTGTTTTGCATATTATCGTCATATCATAAAGAGCACATTGAGTTGGAAATAATCTGAAGTTAAATGCTAGATTGATGGGAGACCTAGTTCATAACAATGATGAAAAGAACTCTGACGTACAAATATGGCCCGAAGGGGAATAGTTGCATGAGGGAGAAAGTATCCCTGCCGGGTTTAGGTCAACGTTGGCAACATAGACATTCATGAATACAGAATATAACAACACTTCTGGGCTGAAGACAGTATGGAATAGTTGGGATTTGGAAACAAGGTGCACTTTCAGAAGAGAATATGGTGACATTGCATGTTTGTTAGATGTTTTGGTAGATCAGGCACTGCTGCAAGCCTTAGTGAGGTTCTGGAATCCCGCCTACAGTTGTTTCACGATCGGTAACTTCGACTTAATTCCTACGATTGAAGAATATCAAGACCTCTTAAACTGTGAGAAGGTTGACGAAACTCGGGTATACTCGAAGCCTAGTAAGAACAAAACCTTCCGGGGCAAGCTCAAGAGATTCTCGGACATGCTGGAATCTTAGGTCAAGCATCAGGTCATTACTTGGAACGGTAAGGAGTATCTCAGATGGGATGGGATTCTGGCCCTGGCTTCTGTATATCCGGTAGGTCGAGTTTAGCGGGATCTCTTCGCATTGTTAATTTATGGGTTAGTGCTCTTTCCCCGGGCACGAGGGCTAATTGATCCGGTAGTGTTGGACCTGTTTGACCGTTTGAGTGGTGTAACCAATCCAGTGCTTGTGATTTTAGCCGAAACTTTTCGATCTCTGAGGTTTTTCCGAGAGCATGGTGGGGGTCGTTTCCATGGTTGCCCATAGCTTTTGACAGTATGTTTCTATAGTCACCTATGGTCGGATGCTAATTTCTCGAAGCCTCTTTACAATGGCAGTTTATTACCTTTAGAAGATTTTTTGTGAAAGGAAGATTGGCCCACCCGAAGGTCTGAGGAAGTTTGGTAGATGTTCTTAGCAACCTAAAAGAGGAAGATATAGTTTGGAGGGCTCCGTGGCTTTCTACGAGGAGTATCCTCTATAGGTGCAGGACACACTCTTGGGTGCCATTGCTTGGACTTTGGGGGCACACTGCTTATGCTCCTCTCATGGTTTTGAGACATTATAGCTCGAAGCAATTCGTACCGGCTACCAAGGGCTTGAATGAATTCAATATGAATTATGAGAAGGAAAAGGGCTATAAGGCAGTGGTATACGATGTTTCTTCAGCTTGGAACAGTGTGAGACGGGTCAGAGTCATGAGTGCTACCCACATGACCACTCCCGAGTACGAGGCATGGAGATTCAATCGCGTCAATGACAACATTCCCCAATTGAATCTCGATAGAAAAAGGACAATGGAAGAGAGGTTAGCCACACTTCCTACCAAAGCCGAGTTGATGAGAAGACAACTTGAAGAGGAGTAGGAAAGGTATCTCAAACTCAATTGTCTCCATAGGGATTGGTGCTACTTCGAGAATCTAACTTCTCGCACTGAAAGTAAAAACACAAGTAGGTGATTGTAGGAGTTCTAATTAACAAGAAAATAAAAGAACAATTAAATAAAAAGAAGATGTAATCGAATAAAAGAGAGTAGGTCGGGTTATCGTGAGTCATGGTGTGATAATTGAATGGATCGTCGTGATAATTGAGTGCTAGAGTCGCTCATTGCTTCAACAATTGAATCCAGACGGATTGTTGGGGCAATTTTGCGACAACCTGGGCAGTTCTGCAATTGCCTGGGCAGGTCTGTGAATTCCTGGGCAAGTCTGGGATTGCTAGGGTAATTGGGCGACAACCTTCAAAGTTCGGTGAAGCGTTCTTCAATGGTTTCTCGTTATCCCTAACTCAAAATGTTGTTAATTATACATGCCTTGATAATACATCCTGCGTGAACCAAGGGTGGACAGCAACCTATCTTGCTCTCCTTTTAGCCGTTGAAATTCGCAACTTATCCCTAAGTCGAATTAGTCTTCACCATTGATTGATTGAATAAAGACCACGCTCATTTGTTTTTTGAATTTAACTCTCTTGATATTAGATAAATGGATGAATTCACCTCTCCCAATTCACTCGTAAACAAAATTAAGAACCAAGAATGAACAAACTTTGAAGTAAAATTGCAAACTCAATACCTAAACAAATCCAATCGTTTTCACAACCACAAAAACACAATAACCCAAGCCAAATAAGTTTACTTCATGGCTGGGCACAAAATAAACTCAAGAATAAAATCTCTAAACATGAATCTAATGGAAGAAAAAGAAAGAAAGAAGAAGAAATCAAAACAGCCCCTAGGGTTTTCTCTCCCAATCGCATATATCTTGAAGTAGGTGGCTAGGCCTCTTATTTATAGGAGTTGGCTAGGTCAAAGTCTTTCTTGAGGAGGAAATTAAGTTGGAAATAAATACAATAAAAGAAATAGATCTCTTTTATTATATATTAATTCCTCCAAAAACTTCTCCTAAAACTCTTGGAATTTAATCTCCCTTTGTTCTCCAATAACTCCTCATAAATCTAAATTTAAATCTTCATTAAATGCTGTATAGAAATTCAAATCATTGGGATTTATCTCTTGCTTTTTGTGCTTATCCCTAACGAGGTGAATTTGTCCCGACATGCCTTAGCAATCTGCTCAGCATGGCAGACAGCTTTGATTGCCTTGGTAGACCCTTCAGTTTGGCATTTGGAAAGTAGCTTCGACTGACTTGGCAGATCCTTCAGTTTCCTTCCTTAGTTGCCATGGCAATCTCCTACTCGCTTGGGCAATTAGATCCTACACATAAAAACACACACCAGTAGTACCTTTTTTCATAAAATCAACTAAATTATGAAATCAAGCATGACGGTGAAGGAAATCATGAAAACATGCATGAATGCCTAATAATGCAACTAAAATGAGCCTAAGTCTAACAATAATATAAGTAAAAAGGGTTATAAAAATAGTACTTTTGAACATTTAATACACCCCCAAACTCGAACTACTACTTGTCCTCAAGCAATGAAAACCTAACAATTACCTGCCAAGACTTTAATCATCAAAGACATGCTTTAAATTTGCCATCATACCTCAAAACCATGGCACAAAGTATGATCACATTTTATATTTTTTGGATAGTACAAAAATTTCCCGGAAACAAACTATAATGCTTGTGACAAAGTGTGTATGTAGTTGTGTGCAAGTTGATTTTCAAGATTCTATGTGAACAATAAGCTTTTATCAAGTTAATTACCGAGTTATTTATTTTTCTTTTTTTATTAGAGCCAATTTTAGGCACCTCTAGTAAATCAAGCAATTTCTTATTTTAATTAATTTTTTTTGTCAACTAGAGCCAATTTCAGGCACCTCTAGCGATATCTTTAATGTGCAACTACTAGACCCGGTTTTGGGCACCTCTAGCAGGAAATTAACTTTTAATTTTTCAATTTAAATTTACCCAAATTTTAAGCAACCTAAGTTCACTAAGTTTCTTTCAATCAACAAGCCACAACCGTGTTCATAATATTTAGCATCATAGTAAAATTCTAAGTTCTTTTCATGCAATCCTAAAATTTAAAGGTTCTTTCAATTAAGTGCAGTGGCAAAATTTCATCATTGGATATTCAACAAGTTCAAGCAATTAAATCCAATCAAAGGCATGGCAAGTAACATATGCAACCTATATGCTATTACTAAAGATGAATGCAACACCCCCCCCAAACTCGAGAGAAGCATTGTCCTCAATGCATAAAAATTTAAAATAAAATTCAAATGAGTTAGTCGGAAAGGCCGTCACCTTGAATGTTGTGTTTCCTTCGTGCCAATTGCTTGGTTCGTTTGTCGATTCGTGGTGGTTGAATGCGTATGGATGGTGTTTCCTCTTGTGTGGTAGTTGTCGTGCATCCTCAGTTGCTGAAGTAGGGTTCAGCTGCCTGGGCATCAGGTCTTCTCGAGGTATCGGGAATTGCTGAGGAAATTTTGGTTGCCCGGGCAAGCTTCGCTGTTAGAGATTTCTTTGGCTCTTCTCGTTCCTTAGCCGGTGAGGAATTGTCTTGATATTCTTGGCCATAGTGATTGTGGTTGTGGAATCAAAAACAAAGAAAAATAAAGAAAATATGGAAAAATAAATATAAAAAGAATAAAAATTAAACTAAAAACATATTTTTATCCTAAAAATAAATCCAAAAATAAAATAAGTCTAAAAATATAAAACTAAAAGTAAATAAGAAATACCAAAGGAGAGCATATTTATGCATCTCCTAAAGTAACTACTTCCTTGTCACGCTCAACATGGTTGTCGGCATAGTGCTTTAATCTTTGTCCATTAACTTTGAACTCATTCCCGTCAATGGTGGACTTGATTATCACGGCACCATGGGAGAAAGGTTTGACGACTTCAAAAGGCCCGGACCATCTCGATTTCAATTTTCCTAGAAAGAGTTTTAACCGAGAATTAAAGAGAACTAATTTCCCGGGCAGAAATTACCGCGGCAATAGCTTCTTATCATGCCAATGCTTCGTTTTCTCCTTGTAGATTCTTGCGTTGTCGTAAGATAAGGCACGAAATTCTTCAATTTCATTAAGGTCCAGTAATCACTTTTGTCCAGCACTCTCCCAATCCATGTTGACGGTTTTGATCGCCCAATAAGCCTTATGTTCGATCTCCACCGGAAGGTGGCAAGTCTTGCCGTAGACAAGTCTGTAAGGCGACATGCCCAAAGGCGTCTTGAATGTTGTTCGATAGGCCCATAGTGCTTCATCAATTCTTTCCGACCAATCCTTTCGAGAAGGATTGACAACTTTTTCAAGGATAACCTTCAATTCATGATTGAAAATTTTAGCTTGCCCATTTGTCTGTGGATAATATGCCGTGCAATTTTGTGCGTCACTCCAAATCGCTCCAGCATTTTGGCAATTAGCCTATTGTCGAAGTGGATGCCTCCATCGCTGATAATTGCCCTTGGTGTCCCAAATCATGTGAATATATTTTTCTGCAAGAATTTTTGCACGGTCTTTGAATCGTTGCTGGGAACTACAAATGCCTCTACCCATTTAGACATATAGTCCACAGCAAGTAGGATGTATACATTGCCGAATGAGGATGGGAAGGGTCCCATAAAATCGATCCCCCACACGTCAAACAATTCAAACTCAAGGATATTTTGTAGTGGCATCTCGTGTCGGCATAAAATATTCCCTTTTCGCTAACAACGATCACACCTCTTGTAGAATTCTTGAGCATTTTTGTAAAGAGTGGGCCAATACAAGCCGGATTGTAGGACTTTGGCCGTGGTGCGAGTTCCTCCAAAATGGCCTCCATAGGGTGAAGAATGGCATTTTTGAAGCACATTGTCCTGCTCCTCCTCTAAACACATCATCTTATCACTTAATCTGCACATTGTTTAAATAAAAGAGGCTCGTCCCAATAATAATGCTTAGCATCATGTCAGAATCGCTTCTTTCCTTGGTGAGTAAGGTTATAAGGCAAAATACCATTAACCAAGAAATTAAATAAATTAGCATACCAGGGAGTTGTCGAGGCAATTGCTGTTGTTGTTGCCACGGGTATTGCCGAGGCAGTTCATACTGTGGTTGCTTGGGCATTGATAGTTGGGGCTGCCTGGGTGATTAACAACTGCTCGTCCGGGAATGCATCATGGATTTCCACGTTTGTGTCATTGTCTTTTCCTCGTTCGAGGCGTGACAAATGGTCGGCGACTTGGTTCCCGGTACCCTTCATGTCCTTAGTTTCAATGTCAAACTCTTGTAAACGTAAAATCCAATGAATTAAATGAGGTTTGGCATCTTTCTTGGCAAAAAGGTACTTAATTTCTTAATGGTTCGTATGAACAATTAACTTGTTCCCAATCAAGTATGAACGAAATTTATCAAAAGTGAAAACTACAATTAGTAACTCTTTCTCCGTAGTGGTGTAGTTCACTTAAGCTTCATTAAGATTTTTTCTAGCGTAGTAAATCACATGAAGTCTTACCTGTGCGCTGCCCTAAAACGGCTCCTACCACGAAATCACTTGCGTCACACATGAGTTCAAAAAGTAAGGTCCAATCGGGTGGAACGACAATGGGTGTCGAGGCAAGTGAAAAGCAATTTGGTTATGTGAAAGTGGTCTTTGCCTAATCATTGGGTGCTATAGCAATTTGGTTATAACCTGAGTAACCATCAAGAAAACAATAAAAAGATTTACCTGCAAGTCAGCCAAGCATTTGGTCAATAAATGGCAAAGGAAAGTGATCTTTCCAAGTAGCTTTATTCAACTTGTGGCAATCCATACAAACCCTACAACCAGTTACAGTCCTAGTTAGGATTAGTTTATTTCTTTCATTGCTCACCACGGTTATACCTCCCTTTTTCGGTACACATTGTACCGAGCTTACCCATGTACTATCAGAGTATCAAGCCATTTGATGATTTCCTTCCTCAAGACTTCCTTCATAACAGGGTTAAGCCTCCTTTGTGCCTCAATTGTCGGTTTATGATCATCCTCCAATAGGATTTTGTGCATACATACTACCGGGCTAATTCCCTTCAAGTCGGCAATTATCCATCCTATTGCCTTTTTGTGTAATGCCAACATGTCGATCAATCTCTTTTCCTGTTCAAGCTGTAACTTAGAAGAAATTATTACAGGCAATGTGTTATTGTTCCCCAAGTAAGCATATTTCAATTGCCCTCAAGAATAGGAGGTTGCTCAATAGAAGGTTTTTCGGTCTTACCTTCCTTACCTGAGTAGTCCAATGGTTCAAAATACTTACCTGGATGACTTTCTATTCAATTGGCTTCATCCTTCTCTTCATCGTCCAGCTCTTCAAGTTCCTCAAGTTCAGCAATACAATTGTTGAGGCAATTGTTAAGGCAATCTTCCTCCATGTCAAAGTTGAATTCAATGGTGGCGTGGATGACTTAGCACTCTTCTAGATCGTCGCCATGCTTAAGGGTTTGGAAAATATTGAGCTTCACTTGCTGTCGTTTACCCTCATGGTGAGTTCTCCTTTCTCAACATCGATCAAGGTCCTTCTCGTTGCTAAAACGGTCTCCCAAGGATAATGAGTGCGAACTCATCTGCTTCACAATCCAAAATAATAATGTCAGCGGGAAAAATAAATTTATTGACTCTTACCAGGATATCCTTGATTTTTCCTCTGGATGCACATAGGATCTATCAGCAAATTGTAGCATAACTATTGTAGGCCTTGCCTTCCCGATTCCCAATTTCTAGAAAACTGGTTTAGGCATCAAGTTTATGCTTGCCCCAAGATCACACAATGCCTTCCCGACATAATGGTTTCTGATTGAACATGGTGTGGTGAAACTGCCAGGATCTTTAAGCTTGGGTGGCATTCGGTTATGTTGCATGGCCATGCATCCTTCCGTCACAGCAACTGTTTTAAATTCTCCTAGCCTAGTTCTCTTAGAGACAATGTCTTCAAGGAACTTAGCATAGTTCAGCATTTGTTTTATTGCTTCAACCAATGGCAAGTTGATGTGGACTTACTTCAAGATGTCTAGGAACTTCTTGAACTAGTATTCTTGCTTTTGCCGTTTCAACCTCTGTGGGAATGGTGGTGGAAGTCGGATGTCTTCAATCTTTTCATTGGTTTGGAACTTGATGGAAGGAGTTGCCGAGGCATAAGGACTTGCCGAAGCATGTGTAATTGCCATGGCATTGTCTAATTCATCAGTTTTGGGAGAGGTGTTGTTGCTGGACTCATTTTTTTGGACAAAATGTTGCTCTCCTGGTCGGTTTATTAGCTGGGCAAGTGCATCATTAAGCTTCTGTCTGCTCCGAGTGGTGATTATTTTACACTACTCATGGCTTATTCCTTTGGCGACCTTAGTATCGCTAGGTAAACCACCTAGTGGTCTCATATTCAAGTTCTGAGTGAATTGCCCGACTTGTGTCTCCAAGGATTTCAAGGCTGCCTCTTGATTTTGCAATCTCATCTCTATCCTGTTCATAAAAGCATCATTCTTCTTCATGAAATTACTATTCTCTACCATATAAGATTCAGTCTTTAACATGAAAGCATTGAGAGAATTTTCTAAAGAACTAGATGGTGTCGATTGTTGTTGTGGCATCTGTTGTTGCGGCATTTGTTGCTGCGGCATCTGTTGTCATGGCATGTTCTGCTGGAATCCCGATGCTTGTGTGTTCTGACTATTCTAATTAATGGCGTTGTTTGGGTTGCTCCATGAAAAATTAGGGTGCTTCCTCCAGGCTGGATTGTATGTGTTAGACATCACGTTATTGTTTTCGTTGTAGTTTCAACGTAAAAGCTAGATTCTGGGTTCTACGAACACTCAGAAGAATCATGGTTACCACTACATAAGTCACAAATTGAATTTACTACCTTGATCTCCTATGTGTTGTCAGGCCGCTGCATGTTCTTAACCATATTGGTTAAGGCGGCCAATTGTGCAGAAATAGATCCTGATAAATCAAGCTCATTTATAGTGGCATTGCGTCTGACTATTCCCCTCCGGGTGGTTGGCAACTGAAAATATTTCTTGGCAAGACGGCTCAGAATCTCTATTGCTTCCTCAGGTGACTTGTCGAGGAGTATGCCATTTGCCGAGGCATCTAGCATCATCCTTGTTGGTATGTTCACTGACTTGTAGAACATCATTATTTGCGTCCACAATGGGAATCCGTGCATGGTACATTTGTGTAAAAGCTCTCTGTATCGCTCCCAAGCTTCATACATGGATTCATCGTCTGTCTGCCGAAAAGAAGTAATATCATTACGCAACTTATCAGTCATATTTGTATAACTAAATCTAGCAATAAAATCACGACTCAAATCCTTCCAAGATCCTATAGATCCGGATGGAATACTATTCAGCCACGTTTTTGCCCTATCCCTTAGTGAATAAGGAAATAATTCCAGCCTTAGGATATCTTCATGTACTCCTTGTAGCTTGAATGATTTGAGAAGTTGTCTGGCATCTTTAGTTGCTGAGCCACCAAATTGACCAATTGTGTTGATCATGTTGAACATCACATGTTTTAATTCAAAGTATAAGGCTTCTATCTCGGGTGTGACAACTTCTGGATTGAGACCGTTAAGATCTTCCTCTAGGTAGTCTCGAATGGGTCTATTTCGAACAGGTTGTACGACTGGATCTCCTTCTTCTCTTGCTACGGCATTCTGGCTACCATTGGCATTCAGATTGCCGATTGGGTTACCTTGTTGTTCTGCCATTGCTGCTCGTTGTTTTCATCTTCTTTGATGAAGAACTCGTTCTATCTCGGGTTCAAGTGGGTAGTCTTGTACTATTGGTCTCGCCCTGGTCATACACAGATGTAAAACCAAAGTTGTAAGTCCCTTGAAACCGATTAGAAATAAAAAAAATAAAAACAAAATAAAAATAAATAAAGGTGCAAGAAATTAAAAACAAAGTTGTTATTGCCAATCCCCGGCAACGGCGCCAAAAACTTGTTGTGCGTATTAAGTGCTTCGCAATTGATGCAAGTGTACACGTTGCAAGTTATAGTATAGTATAGATATCGTCTCCGCAGGGATTGGTGCTACTTCAGGAATCTAACTGCTCGCACTGAAAGTAAAAACACAAGTAGGTGATTGTAGGAGTTCTAATTAACAAGAAAATAAAAGAACAATTAAATAAAAAGAAGATTTAATCGAATAAGAGAGAGTAGGTCGGGTTATCGTAATTCGTGGCGTGATAATTGAATGGACCATCGTAGTAATTGAGTGCTAAAGCCGCTCAATTTCTTCAACAATTGAATCCATACAGATTGTTGGGCAATTCTGCGACAACCTGGGCAGTACTGCAATTGCCTGGGCATGTCTGTGAATTCCTGGGCAAGTCTGCGATTGTTGGGGCAATTGGGCAACAACCTTCAAAGTTCGGCGAAGTATTCTTCAATGGTTTCTCAGTATCCCTAACTCGAAACGTTGTTAATTGTGCATGCGTTGATAATATATCACTGCGTGAACCAAGGGTGGACAACAACCTATCTTGCTCTCCTTTTAGCCGTTGAAATTCGCAATTTATCCCTAATTCGAATTAGTCTTCACCATCGATTGATTGAATAAAGACCATGCTCATTCGTTTCTTGAATCTAACTCTCCTAATATTAGATAAATAGATGAATTCACGAGATCCTCTCTCAATTCACTCGCAAACAAAATTAAGAACCAAGAATGAACAAACTTTGAAGTAAAATTGCAAACTCAATACCTAAACAAATCCAATCATTTTCACAAACACAAAAACACAATAACCCAAGCCAAATAAGTTTACTTCATGGTTGGGCACAAAATAAAGTCAAGAATAAAATCCCTAAACATGAATCTAATGGAAGCAAAAGAAAGAAAGAAGAAGAAATCGAAACAGCCCCTAGGGTTTTCTCTCCCAATCGTATATATCTTGAAGTAGGCAGCTAGGTCTTTTATTTATAGGAGTTGGCTAGGTCAAAGTCTTTCTTGAGGAGGAAGTTAATTTGGAATTAAATACAATAAAAGAAATAGATCTCTTTTATTATATATTAATTCCTCCTAAAACTTCTCCTAAAACTCTTGGAGTTTAATCTCCCTTTGATCTCCAATAACTCCTCATAAATCTAAATTTAAATCTTCATTAAATTCTGCATGGAAATTCAAATCTTTGGGATTTATCTCTTGCTTTTCGTGCTTATCCCTAACGAGGTGGATTTTTCCCGACATGCCTCAGCAATCTGCTCAGCATGGCAGACAGCTTCGATTGGCTTGGCAGACCCTTCAGTTTGGCATTTGGAAAGCAGCTCCGACTGTCTTGGTAGATCCTTCAGTTTCCTTCCTTAGTTGCCATGGCAATCTCCTACTCGCTTGGGCAATTAGATCCTACACACACCAGTAGTACCTTTTTCCACAAAATTAACTAAATTATGAAATCAAGCATGACAGTGAAGGAAATCATGAAAACATGCATGAATGCCTAATAATGCAACTAAAATGAGCCCAAGTCTAACAATAATATGAGTAAAAGGGTTATAAAAATAGTACTTTTGAACACTTAACAGTAGACTGTTGTAAGAAGTGTATTGTACGAAAATTAAGTTAGAATTTTGGGCTGATTAAATTGATTTTCCAACATCAAATTAGGTGTCAAGTAAATTAGTGGTTATTTCTTTATGAAATTATCTAAAAGGCTAATAAAGTTATCTTGTGATTGATTTGTGTGATTGGTTCAATTGCAGTAGTACTTACTTGGGACTCATCTATGGTTGTTAAAGGTTAATTAAATAGAGAAGAATATACCATGTTCTAAATAGAACGTCACTACCTCACTAAGCAAACACTTATCGTATTTATGCCTAACACTTTGTAGGTTAGCGAAGTTTCAGGTTGCTCTCGAGCTGGATACAATCACTGAGATTTATATATGGCTCGAAACAACCTTCTCTGAACTCTTAGGATGGTGGCACTTAGTTAATTTTTGCATAAAGCATATAGAATTTATTATGGCATGTATATTTATATGAAGCTCTAAGGAGCATTTGGGTTGTAATAGGCCTTTATAATTATTCTTTTGGGTGCTCATTATCGAGTTTAGATAGCATGTTTTTATGATTGCTTGCTACATGTTTTGATTGGCTAGCATGGTCTCATGATTGGTTACATTTTGTTTGTGAACTAAGATGTTAGATCATTTAGATAACATGCTTATTGAGGTCAATTACGTGTTTGAGTCTATTAATATGTCAACATAGTTGGGTGACTAAATGGTTAGATAAACCAAATGACTAGAAGTAAGTCAATAGTCATGTGCAAAGTATTACTAAGTCAATGATGTCTGAAAAAGAGTAAGAAAGGTGCTAGCTTTGGAACAATTATGAACCTCTACTTAGAAGATGACTATCGTGCGCTGCTCCCTATTGATTTTTCCCTTTAAAATCTCATGATAATTATATATTGAATTATGTGGCGTATGTCAATTGCTCTTAACTTTGGATAGCTCGGTTTTGATGTGAAAGTTATTTTTGCAAGCTAGCATATTAAGATAATTGTGCTTTTGTGATTGATAATTTTAAAGATCATTAATAAATGGATTCGTTTCTAATATACCTTAGTCATAAAGTGAGGTTCAAATGATCTAAGGTATATAGTCGTAATGATAATAAGATTTTAGATGGTTCATAAATAGAACTTTAAGTATTACAGGAATCAATAATAACCAGGTGAATTGAAAGTCAAAATAGACTAATATCTATCAATGTTTAGAATAAAAATGTGTAATATCTTCTGGGTACTTACATATGTTCATGCTTTATAATTTTTATATTAAACTTTAATCCTGTCAAAGGTCTAAAAAGTTTTTGATTCCCCTGATTTTTGGCCATTCTTAATTGAGAAGTGTTTTTAATTATCGTACTTTTGTTTGAATGTTTGTTCTTAACACTTCCTAATTCGGTTTACTCCTAAACCGGGTTAGAGGTGTTACACTTTTACAACTGGTGGGGATGTTTGTGTTTAACACTGGTTTTATGTTTAGTTTTTAATAAATCAAATGCCTTAATATCTTAACAGACTTGAAGGGCAACGATCGTTGCCAGGTACTAAGGAGAAAAGGTTCAAAAGAAGATGTTCAAGTAGATGAGCTTACTTCTAAAGTGGATTGTTAAGTGTTCAAAAGTACTATTTTTATTACCTTTTTTACTCATATTATTGTTAGACTTAGGCTCATATTAGTTGCATAATTAGTCATTCATGTATTAATTCATGTTTCTTTCCACCGTTGAGCTTGATTACATAACTTGGTGATTTTTGTGGAAAAAGATACTGCTTTGGTGTGTTTTTGTGTGTGCAGAATCAGTTGCCAAAACAAGGCTGGAACCAGTTGCCAGGGCAACGCATGAAGGAGATGCTGAGCTAGTTGCCAGGGCAATTTTCGATAAGGGATAAGATCATATGGCAGTCGAAATTGATGACTAGATAAGCCCAAGATGACGTGGAGCAAAGTTAAATCCCAAAGAAGTTTGATTTCCATGAAAAGTTCAAGAAGAAATTAAATCCCAAAAAGATAGGAGAAGATCTAGAAGGAATTTAAATATAATAAGAATTATATTCTTTTAAAGTATTTAATTCCAACTTAACTTCCTCCTCAAGAAGGATTTTGACCTAGCTATCTCCTATTTAAAGGAGACCAAGCCGTCAAACTCAAAGAGAGCAAGGGGGAGAGAGTTCGATTGGGAGAAAGCTTGGAGGGAGAGTTCAATTGAGAGATTTTCCAAAGAGAGCTGATCGATTTCTTCTTCTTCTTTGCTTCTATTAGATTCATGTTTTGGGGATTATTCTTTGTATATCTTTTAAACCCAACCATGAACTAACTTGATTGGTTGGGGTTATTGTGTTTTTGTGGTTGTGAAATCTTTTGGATTTTGTTTAGGTTTTTGAATTGCAATTCAATTTTCAAAGTTTGTTCATTCTTGGTTCTCAATCTTGTTTGCGAGTGAAATGGGAGAGGATCTCGGAATTCAATCATCTATTTATCTAATATCGGGAGAGTTAGATTCAAGAAACGAATGAGCATGGTCTTCATACAAACGGAATTTGGTGAAGACTAATTCAGCTTAGGGATAAGTTACGAATTTCAACGGCTAAGAGGAGTGCAAGATTGGTTGTTGTTCACCCTTGATTCACGCAGTGATGTATTATCAAGACGTGTGCAATTAGCAGTATTTTGCGTTAGGGATAACGAGGAATCATTGAAGAACACTTCGCCGAACTTTGGAAATGAATGCTCAATGGCCCAGGCAATCGACCCATTCTTAATTGCCCAGGCAATCACGGGAGCATTGCCCAGGCAATCTCATCAGACAACGCGAGGGAATTGCCCTGGCAACCGACCAGGCAACACGGCAGAATTGCCCTGGCAATCAACCAGGCAATTGCAACCAAATTGCCCTGGCAATCGACTAGGCAATCGTAACATAATTTCCTTGGCAATCCGGCTGCTACTCAATCACCACGACGAACCATTCGATCATCACTCCACAACTCACGATAACCTGGCCTATTCCCTCTCTTTTGATTTCATCTATTCTTTTAGTTTATTGCTCTTAGTTTACTCATTAGTTATAATTCCTACAATCACCTACTTGTGTTTTTCTTTTCCAACGCAGTAACTTAAGCAAAGTGGCCCAAACCAATCCCTGTCGAGACGATACTCGATACTCAAATCACTTTATTACTTGCGACGTGTATACTTGCACCGTTTGCGTACGCGCAACAAGTTTTTGCCATCATTGCCAGGGATTGGCAATTGGTGTTAGTTGTTTATGTTATTGCATTTTTCTTATTAGTTTTACTAACTTTTCTTTTTGTTTGTTCTATCAAAAAAAATTTAGGTGCGCTATAAGTTAATGGACACAACATGTCGGGAAATAAAAGTCGATCTATTCTAGAGTTGATGTGGGAAGATAGGAATTAATCCAATCAAGAGTTTCTTGCACCCTTCGATGATTACCTATACCAACCGAGAAAAGCATATATTGTGGAAAACTCGTGCACTTGTTGTGGAGAACATCATGTGTTTGAAAATTACCCTCACATTTTCGGTGCATATGACTACATAGAGGACCATAGAGGGAACCAACAGCAAAATCCTTCATGGTATGATCAAAAAGCTCAAAAAATTTTTACCATAACAATTTTGTTACAGCAACAGACATGCCTCGACAACGTAGTCCTTATCAGCAGCCTAGTGTCACAGCAACAGATATGCAATGGCATTGTAGTCCTTTTCAAGAACATTCCAATTCCTTGGAAGAAACGTTGCTAGCTTCCTTGGCTAGACTTGACGGATCAATTGAAGAGATTCGAGAGCTATCAAAGAAAATGGATACGAGGATAGCTCAATGTGATGCAACCTTGGGGGATTCAGAAGATCAATTGAGGAGATCCACATATGCCTTGGATAAAATGCACCAATAATCCATTCCTGGGGATACTGACGTCCCAAGGCAAGAGGATAAGGAGCAATGCGAAGAGAGTTCCCTGATGTGTGGGGAACAACTAGAACCTCCAAGTCAAGAGGATGCCAATGAGAGAGACTGCCCAACACATGATGAGCCTGAGCAACAAATTGCCTCGGCAATGATTGAGGCGCCTGAACAGAGCAATGCCGCGACAACACTCAGTGAAGCTGAGAACAACAATACTACAACAAATTCTAAGGAACCTGATGCCCAGAAGGTTACAACGTTGATGTTGAAGCAGGAATCTGTAGATTGCTCTCATCTACAGTTGCCACGGCAATTACACGACCACATGCAAGATCAACGAGATGATAATACTTTGCCAATGGAATATGAGCAGGTGATGGTCGAACCTTTTAAATTCTTTAAAAACTCACCTCCTCCATTGTAGGTATTCTTTGAGGAACTGATGCTGGTAGATTTGAAGCCATCACTGATGGAGATGTTTGAGAAGCCTAAAGAAAACGATGTTTGGACTCATGAAGCTTTTCATAAAACTGGTTTTTCCCTTGACTTACAGCGAATTTTGGTAACTGATTGCCACGGCAATTGGCTAGAGTAGCAATTGCCACGACAACAAAGGCTGCATCCAACCATGATGGAGCCCGACGAGAATGAGGTAATTAAATGGTTGAATGTTGATATAATTTTTCCTAATAATAAATTCATTCCTTCACGAACAGTAGCAAGGTGGAAGATGTACATGGACTACAAGGGAACATGGAAGAAAGACACATCCACCATGGTAATGCAAAGGGGAGTAGCTGCGAGCATATTGCCCAACTCTTTTTGGGAAATGTTATCACTCGATGGAGGATGCAGATGGACTATAAGAAGTATCGAAAATGACCCTCCTCCAATTTTCTCGGATATGCAGTAACCTTAAAAGATGCATGAAATATGCTCTCTCTAAGAAATTTAAATTTTTGTTTTTAATTTTTGGAACTTTATTTTATTTTCGTTTTTTTCTCTTTATTTATTTTTGAAAATTTAGGAGATATTTTATTTTATTTTTCTTCATTATCTTTAGTTTCTAGGTTTTCTTTGTTTTGTTTTCTTTTCCACAACAAGACTCACAACCACCATGCTAAGAAAATTCACTGCCGACTACTTGCCACGGCAACCGTAATAGAGGATGCCCAGGCAACTGCCTCGGCAACTACCTCAACAGTTGCCACGGCAACAGAAATTGGCGATGCCCAGGCAACAACAAAGGCTTCGGCAACTACTGATGCCCATGCAAGTGAACTTGCTAGCGAATTGGGAGAGGAACTGGGAATTCAATCATACATTTATCTAATATCGAGAGAGTTAAATTCAAGAAATGAATGAGCATGGTTTTCATACAAACGGAAGTTGGTGAAGACTAATTCAGCTTAGGGATTTTGACCTAGCCATCTCCTATTTAAAGGAGACCAAGCCGTCAAACTCAACGAGAGCAAAGGGGGAGAGTTCGATATTAGATCTTCTCCTATCTTTTTGGGATTTAATTTCTCTTTGACCTTTTCATGGAAATCAAACTCCATTGGGATTTAACTTTGCTCCACGTCATCTTGGGTTTATCTAGTCATCAATTTCGACTGTCATATCATCTTATCCCTTATCGAAAATTGCCCTGGCAACTAGCTCGGTATCTCCTTCATGCATTGCCCTGCCAACTGGTTCCAGCCTTGCTTTGGCAACTGATTCTGCACATACAAAAACACACCAAAGCAGTATTTTTTTCCACAAAAATCACCAAGTTATGTAATCAAGCTCAACGGTGGAAAGAAATATAAATTAATGCATGAATGACTAATTATGCAACTAATATGAGCCTAAGTCTAACAGTAATATGAGTAGAAAGGGTAATAAAAATAGTACTCTTGAACACTTAACACACCGCCAAACTCGAACTATTGCTTGTCCTCAAGCAATGCAAACTAACAATTACCTACCAAGACTTTAATCATCAAAGACATGCTTTAAACTTGAATTCAAACCTCGAAACCGTGGCACAAATTATAATCACCTTTTAATTTTTCGGATAGCACAAAAATTACCCGAAACCAAACTATAATGCTCGTGACAAGTGTGTGCGTAGTTGTGTACAAGTTGATTTTCAAGATTCTATGTGAACAATAGCCTTTTATCAATTTAATTACCAGGGCATTTATTTTTGTTTTTACTAGAGCCAATTTCGGGCACCTCTAGCGATTCTTTAATGTGCATTAACTACTAGAGCCGGTTTCGGGCACCTCTAGTAAGAAATTAACTTTTAATTTTCAAATTTACCTAAATTTTAAGCAACCTAAGTTCACTAAGTTTCTTTTAATCAACAAGCCACAACTGTGAAAAAAAATTCAGCATCATAGTAAAATTCTAAGTTCTTTCCATGCAATCCTAAAATTAAAGGTTCTTTCAATTAAGTGCAGTGGCAAAAATTCATCATTGGATATTTAACAAGTCTTAAGCAATTAAATCCAATCAAAGGCATGGCAAGTAACATATGCAACCTATATGTGAGTGCTAAATATGAATGCAACTAAACATGAAACTAACTGGAAACCAACACCCCCCAAACTCGAGAGAAGCATTGTCCTCAATGTATGTAAAAGTGAAACAAAATTTAAAAGAAACTAAATGAAATGAGCTAGTCAGAGAGGTCGTCACCTCGAGTGATAAGTTTCCTTCGTGTCATTTTCTTGATTCATATTCCGATCGGTGGTTGAATGCTTATGGTTGGTATCGCGTGAATAGTATTGCTTTGATTTGATCCATGTTTGCCGAGGGAGGTTCACTTGCCTGGGCATCAGTAGTTGCCGAAGCCATTGTTGTTGCCTGGGCATTGCTAGTTTATGTTGCCGTGGCAACTGCTGAGGTAGTTGCCGAGGCAGTTTTCGGGGCATCCTTTGTTGCGGTTGCCGTGGTAAGTAGTCGGTAGTGAATTTCCTTAGCATGGTGGTTGTGAGTCTTATTGTGGAAAAGAAAAGAAAACAAAGAAAACCTGGAAACTAAAGATAATGAAAAAAAATATCTCCTAAAATTCTAAAAATAAATAAAGAGAAAAAATCGAAAATAAAATAAAGTTCCAAAAATTAAAAACAAAAATTAAAAATTCTTAGAAAGAGCATATTTCATGCATCTTCTAAGGTTACTGCATTTCCAAGAAAACTAAAGGAGGGTCATTTTCGATACTTCTTATAGTCCATCTACACCCTCCATCGAGTGATAATATTGCCCAAAAAGAGTTAGGCCAATATGCTCGCAGCTACTCCCCTTTGCATTACCATGGTGGATGTGTCTTTCTTCCATGTTCCCTTGTAGTCCATGCACATCTTCCACCTTGCTACTATTCTTGAAGGCATGAATTTATTATTAGGAAAAATTATATCAACATCCAACCATTTAATTACCTCATTCTCGTCGGGCTCCATCATGGTTGGATGTAGCCTTCGTTGTCATGGCAATTGCTGCTCTAGCCAATTGCCGTGGCAATCAGTTGCCAAAATTCGCTGTAAGTCAAGGGAAAAACCAGTTTTATGAAAAGCTTCATGAGTCCAAACACCGTTTTCTTTAGGCTTCTCAAACATCTCCATCAGTGATGGCTTCAAATCTACCAGCATCGATTCCTCAAAGAATACCTGCAATGGAGGAGGTGAGTTTTTAAAGAATTTAAAAGGTTCGACCATCACCTGCTCCATTGGAAAAGTATTATCATCTCGTTGATCTTGCATGTGGTCATGCAATTGCTGTGGCAACTGTAGATGAGAGCAATCTACAGATTCTTGCTTCAACATCAACGTTGTAACCTTCTGGGCATCAGGTTCCTCAGAATTTGTTGTAGTATTATTGTTCTCAGCTTCACTGAGTGTTGTCGCGGCATTGCTCTGTTCAGGCTCTTCAATCATTGTCGATGCAATTTGTTGCTCAGGCTCATCATGTGTTGGGCAGTCTCTCTCATTGGCATCCTCTTGACTTGGAGGTTCTAGTTGTTCCCCACACATCAGGGACCTCTCTTCGCATTGCTCCTTATCCTCTTGCCTTGGGATGTCAGTATCCCCAGGAATGGATTGTGGGTGCATTTTATTCAAGGCATATGTGGATCTCCTCAATTGATCTTCTGAATCCCCCAAGGTTGCATACCATTGAGCTATCCTCGCATCCATTTTCTTTTATAGCTCTCGAATCTCTTCAATTGATCCGTCAAGTCTAGCCAAGGAAGCTAGCAACGTTTCTTTCAAGGAATTGGAGTGTTCTTGAAAGGGACTACATTACCATGACATATCTGTTACCGTGACACTAGGCTGCTGATAAGGACTACATTGTCAAGGCATGTCTGTTACTGCAGCAAAATTGTTATGGTAAAAAAAATTTGAGCTTTTTGATCATACCATGAAGGATTTTGCTGCTGGTTCCCTCTATGGTCCTCCATATAGTCATATGCACCGAAAATGTGAGGGCAATTCTCAAACACATGATGTTCTCCACAACAAGTGCACGAGTTTTCCATGGTTTATGCTTTTCTCGATTGGTATAGGTAATCATCGAAGGGTGCAAAAAACTCTTGATTGGATTGATTCTTATCTTCCCACATCAACTCTAGAATATATCGGCTTTTATTTCCTGACATGTTGATGTCCCTTAACTTGTATCGCACCTGAATTTTTTTTTTTGATAGAACAAACAAAAAGAAAAGTTAGTAGAACTAATAAGAAAAATGCAATAATAAAAAACAACTAACACCAATTGCCAATCCCCGGACACAGCGCCAAAAACTTGTTGCGTGTATTGAGTGCTATACAAATGGTGCAAGTATACACGTCGCAAGTAATACAGTGATTTGATTATCGAGTATCGCCTCCACAGGGATTGGTTTGGGTCACTTTGCTTAAGTTACTGTGTTGGAAAAGAGAAACACAAGTAGGTTATTGTAGGAATTATAACTAATGAGTAAACTAAGAGCAATAAACTAAAAGAATAGATGAAATCAAAAGAGAGGGAATAGGCCAGGTTATCATGAGTTGTGGAGTGATGATCGAATGGTTCATCGTGGTGATTGAGTAGCAGCCGGATTGCCAGGGCAATTCTGTTACGATTGCCTAGTCGATTGCCAAGGCAGTTTGGTTGCAATTGCCTGGTTGATTGCCAGGGCAATTCTGTCGTGTTGCCTGGTCAGTTTCTAGGGCAATTCCCCCGCGTTGTCTGATAAAATTGCCTGGAACTTAATCAAATTAATTAATAAAAAAACTTTACTATAGATAAATAGGGGTTTAGCATGGTTAATTTTGGGCATTGCCATCGACAGAGGCAATGCCATCTTTGAATCTGCTCGGCAATAATTCCAATGCAGAACATTATTAAGGTTGACATGAATAGCGTGAAAACTAGGCATCCCTTGCCAACGCTCATCAATCATTTGAAAACTCCTCTTGCCAACGTTGTTTTACTTTCTTTCCATTTCTTTAAATCACTTTCTAAAACAGTTCAAAATCAATCCAACATTTTTCCCTGACAAGTAATAAATGAAGTAGTTGTAATCACTCATTTTTTATCGAGTTTTAGTGTTATTAGTACTATTTTAATAATATTATTATTAATATAAAAATAATAAAAAATCAAAAAAATAATAAAAAATATATATTATTAAAAAAAATTGCGTGGAGCAGGGTGCTCCACGTCACCCTTAACCCATCCTCTTTGGCCTATAAATAGGCAGCCAATTCACTCCAAAATGACACGCCCAATTTGGATGAAATTGGCAATTGAATTGCCACCCAATCGTGGGGCATGGCCGGCCGCAAGGCTGGCCGGGGTTGGGGGCAGTGCCCTCGACCCCAGTTGGTTCGATCCAACATTCGATCGGGTCCTATTTTAGGTCCGATCTAGTTAATATTTTTGGAGGGTCGCGGTAGATCTCGGTGGGGTTTAGTCGGGGTTCGTCATTCGAGCTCCTAGTTAGGTATATTTTCTTCCCTTTTTTATTAGTGTTGTAATTTTTATAATTTAATGAAGTATTAGTTATTTTAAAATTGTGGTCTTATTTTTTATTTTGTATGTTTATGTTTTAGATTAATATTTAATATGTTTTAAATTTGTGTTTTATATTAATATTTTATTTATGTTAGATATGTTTTTATTTATGAGTTAGATTAATATTTATGTATGTATGTTTTAGAATAGTATTTTATTTATGTTGAATTTGTTTTTATGTTAGATTAATATTTATGAATATTAGTATTTTATTTATGCTAGATATGTGTTTATTTATGAGTTAGATTAATATATATATATATGTATGTTTTAGTTTAGTATTTTATTTATGTTAGATTAGTATTCTGTTATGTTAATATTTATTGCATTTAAATTATTTTCCATGTTTTATATTTTGCCCACTAAGATTGCATATCGAGATATAAATTGTCAATGCGGTGCCCTTTTATCTGAGCGTAAACGGGGCCAGTATCAGGCGTAGTGATAGTGGTTGGGCGTTTACTCTCGGATAACGGGGCCTTTAAAATTTATTCGCAATTATAACCGAATTTTAAATTAATCGTCATTTTAGTCCGGAAAATCTAATATTAATAAAGCGGTAATTATTAAAGTGCCAATTTTGGGCGGTGTGGGGGTGCTAATCCTTCCCCATCCGTAACCGACTCCCGAACTCAAAGTTTTTCGAATCTCTGGTTTTACGGTGTCCGGTCTACCTAAGTGGCCGGTGGCGACTCCAATTTTTAAATAAAATGTGGTTATTTTAAACCCCACGGAATAAACATTTTATATCCAAAAGTATCACAAACACCTTTCAAAACACTTCGAAAACACTCGTTTTTATTTAGCGATGAGAAAGAAGAGGGACATCGCTACAGATGGCGACTCCGCTTGGGACAATTTTTTGTTTTTCGAAAAAACAAATGAGAGTCAAGCTTTTAAAATAATTACCGCTTTATTAATATTAGAAATTTCGGGTTAAAGTGACTATTAAATTAACATTCGGTTATAATTGCGCGTTTATTTTAACGCATTTAAAATATGGCATATAAACCCGTTTTTTTAAGTGGGGGGAAAACGCTAATGCTTTCGTGGAGATATTGTTCTCCCGTATAGGCCTAGAAAGTACCTTCGGGGCTCGAGTACCTTATGCTTTCGTAAGGATATCGTTCCTTCGTACGGGCATAAGCGAATGGGTCCCCCTGAATTGAACCCGGTTGAAAGGAGCCTATAATGGGTGATGATCGGGGGCCTTGCTACCCTTAGTAGGGGACAACAAGGACAATTTGGGTACCTCCTAGCACCAACACTGCATGTAGAGAACATAGAAACCCACCCTGTTAGAGCCATGCGGATAACCTTAGGTGTTTTAGACTAGATAAATAGGGTCGTTTTGTTTATTTACCTTATTTAATTTGTCATTTTATTTATGTATTTATTATTTTTATCCGGTACTAACTCATTTCTTTTTGTGTTTTATTTTTATTTTATTTTACACATACTTTTGTTGCATTATCATTGCATCCACATTACATAGAGGCGTTGATTCAAGTGGTTTGCCCGATTAAAAAATCTTTCATCATGGAAAAAAGGTGTCTTAGGAAGGATGGCATCGATCCAGTTGTATGACATTGGTCAGAGATTAATCAACAGATCCGAGGTAACGATTTGCCGAACAAGCGTGTAGTGCCAAAGTATACACACGAGACCCTGATGGTGGACATACAACAAGCTACAAGGTGTGTGAATGACTTAGCTACCGAAGCCGCGACTCTCCGACCTTTTGTAACCCCGGACATGGAAGAAGCACCAAGGTTTATCAAGTTGCTCAGAGCTGTCGAGGAGCTAGGAGGTAGAGCTAGGGATTATGTGTAGAACTTTATTTTGTAATTAAGACTTTGTAATAGACTCTTTTTGTAATAGGGACTCCTTTTGTAATATGGATCTTTTTGTAATCTGGACCCTTTAATTCCCATGAAAGTCGTTCGAAAGGGTGATTACCAGCGGAATCAACGCCTTTATTTGCATTCATGTTGCATATCATGACATGGTGTTGATTCAAGAACAGATTCATTAAAAGGCTTTCAAAATAGAAAAAAGTCTGCTTTGCGGAACGATAATATTACAGTATCAAGTTAGGCCGAGCAAAGACCAATCGCGAAAGAAGACGGTACGACAATAAGGCACGTGCGACGCAGAAGATTCAGTCAGGGCCGCAGAACCCCAATTTTAAATCTTCACATTTGACCATTTTTAAAATTCTCAGATTTTAATTTAACTCATTAAAAAAAAGAAAATATTGAAAATATTATTATTTTTCTTTGAAACTTCTTCTCTCATAAAACTTTTAGAATAATAATAATAACAAAAAGAATCCTAAAAGTTTCATTTTTAAGTAAGTTAAAATTTTTGATAATAAAAATAGGGAAATTTTTAAACCAAATGATCTTTGAGAATTTTAATTTAAACCCTAAATTTAAAGTACTCCCTTAGGAACGATAGAATCCATCCCTGTTTAGACGTATTATTCGTTTGCACCCAGAAAAGATCTTATCTGCATTATGCCTGCACTTGTTGATGTCATTTTTAGAAGCCACAAAAATAAAGATCATGACGTCACGAGTCCTTAGAATAGAATAAGAAGAGAAGGCGAAGTCATCAATCATCCTGAAGACGACGTCGAGACGTGGAGCACAGGTTTTGCTTCCCGAAGTCAAGATCTCCAGAAGGAAGCTAACTGTCACCTGTAATTCATTATTAGTTTCTTACAACCAGACATTTTCCTATTGATTGAAAGTCTTTTAAGGACTGTTTGAAAATCAACACCGCATTTGCATTCATGCATTGCATTGCATTACATTGTACAATCATGACATATTTTACATAACACTATCACTACCTTGCATAAAATTTTTGGGGGGTAATCCAAAGAACAATTAGAGTTTTATCGTGAATAAAAGAATTGAACACACTTAAAAATCAAGATTCGAGCAGTTAAAAGATGGACTCGAGAGAAAAAGAGAGAAAAAGAAGTTTGATGCCTTTAATACAAGAAAACTCTGTTTGAGCCCCGATTTGGTCGTTCCTCCGGATTCCAAAGATTTCCAGATTTGCACATAATAAAGGAAAAGATGCCACAAGATTAGTGTGACCATATTCTGCAAAAAAGATGGGGGCTACATTGAAAAATTACCGATCCACTACTTACCCGACAGTCTAGCAGGACCTACCGTGATATGATATGCTTTGGACCCAGCACCAAGTCGTCAGTATCTCCAGAGTACGAAGATGAAACCTGATGAAAGCTTCAAGGAATGTGCTTTGAGGTGTATGTGTTTAGCAACCCAAGTGCAGCCTCCCGTAGATGAAGAGGAAAGTGAATTCCATGCCATCTTTCTTATTTCTTCTTTGATAAGGTGCTCGGGAAAATGAATACCAGCTTTGAGGACTTCATGACAGTCGGAGAGAATCGAACATGCACTCCGGGACCTAAGTTTAAAGACCATACCTGCCTAGGAGCAGAAGGAAACAAAGAGGTAAATGGGTACCACTTTCAAAACATTGAGGCGATGGGGCATGACACTAAGAAATTTTGGGTCGTTAAAAAAAATCAAGAAGCTGGTCGATGAGGGAGTCATGATGAGAGAATTGATCCAGCGGTGGAAAAACAAGAGAAGAGGCAAGCCTACACTACCTTGGAAGGGGCATAATGAGTCAGTACCCTGGAGATAATCCAAAGGTCCCTACGGTTTTCTCATCATTTCACAAAGAAATTCTCAGCAAAAAAATCATTGTTTATTAAAACTAAAAATCACATTTCCATTTAGAAAAGCATTTTTACATTCTTGATTCTTTAAACATTTTATTTTTATGGGGTAGTTTTCCCATATGCATATACATGCATTTTTTAATGGACGTATGTATATATCATTTCTATACCAGGTCCTCGAATTTTGAATACAACAGTACATTTGCTTCAGATCCAAAGATCAACTCTAAGTTGCATATATTTAGAAGAGATTGAATGTTGTGGTGATACTGTAAATGTGAGTATCTGCTAGTTTACTTAGGCCAACAGAGGAACAAAAGCGAGTGTTTAGATAATGGACAGTTCCCATTTTAAGAATTTATCTTCTCAAGCACTTGTCATTTTAGATCCTTGAAACGAAAGTTGACCCTAAACCTCTACCCCCTGAAGGCATTCTCAGGACATTTATGAATATGACAATGAATGATGTTCTTTTACTTTACCAGAAGACACAGATGAGACTATACAGATTGGATACGAAGATCAAAAAATCACCAGAAGAAAGTGGTTGAAAACATGGATATGTCCAAACGAAAAACTAAAAAAGAAGATAAATGGTAATCAGAAGGCCGAAGCAATCCAGATCGAGTAAATATCAGAAGAGCTGCATAGAGGCAATTAACTCCGAACGGAAGATCGCATCAATACCCAGTATAGATCTGTGTTGATTCGAGGATACATTCATAGACTCGAATAAGAAGAAAGAGATTCAATGCTAAAAACCCAGAATGAACAGTCTAAAAAAGAAAAAAAAAAGAGAGAAATGAAGAATGCAGTCTATGCTTCACACACAGATCAAACAATACAAGAACGAGACTTCAACTATGTGCAAGAGACACAAGGAATCCACGTTTCAAGTAAATATCAGTTTTGAAAATTAGTATAGAAGCTCGAATTGAAGCCAAGTCAAGACAAGCCGGCCCGAAGATTGCCAATTTTGAAAAAAGGAAATGACCTCTAGAGTGAAAACCCAAAAACGGGCAGTCTAGAGTGATCCTAAAAATGAAGAAAAAGAGTAGTCTACCTGAGCCTGCTGGCATCAATATCCAACCAAAACACACTGAAGGAAGTGGCCTCTAGGGTGAAAACCCAAAAAAGGGCAGTCTAGAGCGATCCAAGAGAAAAAGGACAAAGAAGAAAAGAAAGGAGAAAAGAAAAAGAAAGAATAATATTTCATCTGGGCGTGCCAATCACAAGAATTCCCAAAAATGTATTCGTAGTCCTTCAAGAAATCTCAGTTCCGAGGAGTTCTGGAGGATCAAACATTCTTGGATAGAAAACGAACATCAGTATATAGCCAGAATGCAAGGCAGCATAGAATAAAAAGAAAGGAAATGAACTCTAGGATGAAAACCCGAAAACGGACAGTTTAGAGTGATCCAAAAAAAGAGAAGGAATAATGGGCATATCCAAGTTACACAAGTACAGAAATACTGTTTCACTTAACCATAAACCAAAGGCCTACATTACAAGCCCCAAAGACCATTCTGGTCATCCATAGATATCCAAGTTGAATGAGAATGTCTTCAGATTTCATTCCGCCTATAAGGGTTAATTTTTCTTCAAGGAACGTCAAACTTCGAAGTGCTTGATCGACACCCAAATGAGGGAAGGATGGGGCATGGTGAGATAGTGAGATTAAGAGTGCCACCTTAAACGGGGTAGAAACTAGGTAGGGTTGTTCCTCACAAAAGCCTATTAGACCAGAAAAAACTATACATTGGCATATATCTCCACAATGGTAAAGATCTTCTAAATATGCGCTTCATTAGAGTTGATCTCTGGCAACTTGAAGCAGATGCGCTATGGTGTTTGATATTTCGGGGGCAAACATGTTTTAAAAGGTTTGACATTTTCTCCCAAAGTTATGATGTTTACCATTTGTTCCAAACAATGTTTTCAAAATGTTCAAGTTGTGATTTTTGAAATGATTATTATCTTTTCAAACAATCATTATTTTTTGAAATATACACAAGTAAATTGCCTTTTACTTTACTTTAAAAATGAATGATGATGAGATTTAAAGCATAGGGACCGAAAGTTAGTTCCCATCGAAATGCTGCGAGAAGATCAAGGAAGAGTTCAAGGGATTGAAGCATTTTGGCTCACCCTGGTGACTAGAAATAGATCAAGGCTCTATATGATGGGCCAGAAAATTCAAAGCAGTGGAGCCTGTGGTTGAATGGGGCAACGCCAAGCCAAGAAGATGACAAGGGTTCTTATAAGAATAATATAAGAACCAAAAGATCATTTATGAAGGCGGGTGATAACCCTAAAGACAAGAAAGCCTTTCACACAAAAGGTATAAAAGCATGTTCAAATGAGGATTTAAGAGCATACAATAAAGCAGTAAAGAGATGAAGAAATCTGAGGAGCGACCTTTCAGGGTGTAAGACTTTAGAACAAAAAGGCTAAAAAAAGAAAAAAGAAAAAGAAAAGAAAGAAACCATTACATTGCATAGATAGGGGCATGTCAATTTTTGCTTATTTTGGACAGGTACCTGAAGAATTATCAAAGAACATTAAGAAGTGGATTTCATTGAAAAGTTTGGCAGCCACATTCGGCGTGAGTCCCTAAAATTTGAAGAAAGTTTTGGCGGCCATTTTCGGTGTGAGTCCCTAAATCTGAAGAAGTTTGGCAGCCACCTTCGGCGTGAGTCCCTAAAGATTGAAGAAAGACCGGCGGACACATTCAGCGTGAGTCCTTAAATTTGAAGAAAGATTGGCAGCCACCTTCGGCGTGAGTCCCTAAAAATTGAAGAAAGTTTCGGCGGCCATTTTCGGCGTGAGTCCCTAAAATTTGAAGAAAGACCGGCGGCCATTTTCGGCGTGAGTCCTTAAATTTGAAGAAAGATTGGCAGCCACCTTCGGCGTGAGTCCCTAAAGATTGAAGAAAGTTTTGGCGGCCATTTTCGGTGTGAGTCCCTAAAATTTGAAGAAAGATCAGCGGCCATTTTCGGCGTGAGTCCTTAAATTTGAAGAAAGATTGCCAGCCACCTTCGGCGTGAGTCCCTAAAGATTGAAGAAGTTTTGGCAGCCACCTTCGGCGTAAGTCCCTAAAGATTGAAGAAAGTTTGGCAACCACCTTCGGTGTGAGTCCCTAAATCTAAAAAAGTTTTGGCAGCCATTTTCGGCGTGAGTCCCTAAATTTGAAGAGGTTTTGGCGGCCATTTTCGGCTTGAGTCCTTAAATTTGAAGAAGTTTTGGTGGCCATTTTCGGCATGAGTCCTTAAATTTGAAGAAGTTTTGGCAGCCACCTTCGGCGTGAGTCCCTAAAGATTGAAGAAAGTCCGGCAGCCACCTTCGGCGTGAATCCCTAAAGTTTGAAGAAAGTTTTGGCGGCCATCTTCAGCGTGAGTCCCTAAACTTGAAGAAGTTTTGGCGGCCATCTTCGGCGTGAGTCCCTAAACTTGAAGAAGTTTTGGCAGCCACCTTCGGCGTGAGTCCCCAAATTCAAAAAAAGACATCGGTAGCCATCGTGGTGTGAATCCCAAATGAGGAGGTGAAGGTTCTACATACAAAAGGTCTATGTTTCCAAGCGCCTGCAGAGAGAGGTTCTATATAGGAAGAATCCTCCGCTCCGAGATTTCAGACGCCAAAAGTTCTATATAGGAAGGACTGACGGCTCCAGGGTGAAGACTAGAAGTTCTATATAGGAAGAACTCCCAGTCGAAGGAATTCACCTATGACACACAAGGTTATATAGGAAATCTTGTTGTGTTGAAAGCGAAGAGTCTTTTATAGGAAGGGCTCCGAGCTTCACTGTCTTAGAGTAAAAGATTCTATATAGGAAGAATCCGTAGCTCCAAGATTTCAGACACCAAAAGTTCTATATAGGAAGGACCGGCGGCTCCAGGGTGAAGACTAGCAGTTCTATATAGGAAGAACTCTCAGTCGAAGGAATTCACCCATGACACATAAGGTTTTATATAGGGAAAATCTGTTGTGTCGAAAGCGAAGAGTTCTATATAGGAAGGGCTCCGAGCTTTACTGTCTTAGAGTAAAAGGTTCTATATAGGAAGAACTTGTAGCTCTGAGATTTCAGACGCCAAAAGTTCTATATAGGAAGGACTGACGGCTCCAGGGTTTGAAGACTAGCAGTTCTATATAGGAGAAACTCCCAATCGGAAGAATCCATCAGCGACGCAGAAGGTTTTATATAGGAGAAACCAGCGTTGAAGGCGAAGAGTTCTATATAGGAAGGACTCCAAGTTGCACCATCTCAGAATGAAAAGTTCTATATAGGAAGGACTTACAGCTCCAGGGTGAAGACTAGCAGTTCTATATAGGAAGAACTCCCAGTCGAAGGAATTCACCCATGATACACAAGGTTTTATATAGGGAAAACATGTTGTGTCGAAAGTGAAGAGTTCTATATAGGAAGGGCTCTGAGCTTTATTGTCTTAGGGTGAAAGGTTCTATATAGGAAGAACCTGTAGCTCTGAGATTTCAGACGCCAAAAGTTCTATATAGGAGGGACTGACGGCTCCAGGGTTTGAAGACCAGCAGTTCTATATAGGAGGAACTCCCAGTCGGAAGAATCCATCAGCGATGCAGAAGGTTTTATATAGGAAAAACCAGCGTTAAAGGCGAAGAGTTCTATATAGGAAGGACTCCAAGCTGCACCGTCTCAAAATGGAAAGTTCTATATAGGAAGGACTGACATCTCCAGGGTTTGAAGACTAGCAGTTCTATATAGGAAGAACTCCCAGTCGAAAGAATCCATCAGCGACGCAGAAGGTTTTATATAGGAGAAACTAGCGTTGAAGGCGAAGAGTTCTATATAGGAAGGACTCCAAGCTGCACCGTCTCAGAATGAAAGGTTCTATATAGGAGGGACTCATAACTCGAGGTTCAGAGCGAAGGGTTCTATATAGGAAGAGCCTATAGCTCCAAGATCGGAAGGTGACGAAGCTCTATATAGGAAGAACTTACGAGCCTGAAGATTCAGCTAAGGAAGAGCAGAGAGTTCCAGAAGAACGCGTGATTCCGAAGCCAAAGACAAGGAAGTAGGTCAAAAATGAGTGTTTTTGATCTTTGCTTTGTCCTCGTTTCACAATAACAAGAAAAGAGGGGCAACTGTAATCACTCATTTTTATCGAGTTTTAGTGTTATTAGTACTATTTTAATAATAATATTATTAATATAAAAAAATCAAAAAAATAATAAAAAAATATATATTATTAAAAAAAATTGCGTGGAGCAGGGTGCTCCACGTCACCCTTAACCCATCCTCTTTGGCCTATAAATAGGCAGCCAATTCACTCCAAAATGACACGCCCAATTTGGATGAAATTGGCAATTGAATTGCCACCCAATCGGGGGGGCATGGCGTACGCAAGGCTGGCGGTTGGGTTAAAAGCGTGCCTCCGACTTGATTGGTTCGATCCAACATTCGATCGGGTCCTATTTTAGGTCCGATCTAGTTAATATTTTTGGAGGGTCGCGATAGATCTCGGTGGGGTTTAGTCGGGGTTCGTCATTCGAGCTCCTAGTTAGGTATATTTTCTTCCCTTTTTTATTAGTGTTGTAATTTTTATAATTTAATGAAGTATTAGTTATTTTAAAATTGTGGTCTTATTTTTTATTTTGTATGTTTATGTTTTAGATTAATATTTAATATGTTTTAAATTTGTGTTTTATATTAATATTTTATTTATGTTAGATATGTTTTTATTTATGAGTTAGATTAATATTTATGTATGTATGTTTTAGAATAGTATTTTATTTATGTTGAATTTGTTTTTATGTTAGATTAATATTTATGAATATTAGTATTTTATTTATGCTAGATATGTTTTTATTTATGAGTTAGATTAATATATATATATATGTGTATGTTTTAGTTTAGTATTTTATTTATGTTAGATTAGTATTCTGTTATGTTAATATTTATTGCATTTAAATTATTTGCCATGTTTTATATTTTGCCCACTAAAATTGCATATCGAGATATAAATTGTCAATGCGGTGCCCTTTTATCCGAGCGTAAACGGGGCCAGTATCAGGCGTAGTGATAGTGGTTGGGCGTTTACTCTCGGATAACGGGGCCTTTAAAATTTATTCGCAATTATAACCGAATTTTAAATTAATCGTCACTTTAATCCAGAAAATCTAATATTAATAAAGCGGTAATTATTAAAGTACCAATTTTGGGCGGTGTGGGGGTGCTAATCCTTCCCCATCCGTAACCGACTCCCGAACTCAAAGTTTTTCGAATCTCTGGTTTTACGGTGCCCGGTCTACCTAAGTGGCCGGTGGCGACTCCAATTTTTAAATAAAATGCGGTTTTTTTAAACCCCACGGAATAAACATTTTATATCCAAAAGTATCACAAACACCTTTCAAAACACTTCGAAAACACTCGTTTTTATTTAGCGATGAGAAAGAAGAGGGACATCGCTACAGTAGTCAAATTCTTGGTCAATTCATGTGGATTCGATACTCAGCTTACTACTGTATTACTTGTTGACCCTTCATACTTGCACACAAAGGACTCATACTTGACATTATTCTTACATATTTCCATCATTTTCTACCCTTTTGTCAAGCGTTAGCACAGTCGATACATATACCAATACACGTTATCCTGTATCGGTACCCTTAAGCCAAAAATGTTATTTTTGACTGCAAGGTGCTTAAAAAATTCCATTTTACTCAAATCGACATGCATGTAAATGATATGAGAACATTAAATATGAGCAAAAACATATGCATAATCCCACAAGCAACAAGCATAGATGCATATAGGAGCAAAAACACATAAGCAAATAAATCAACCAAATTCAAGCAAGTTTTAACACCAAAAGGGCTTTAAGGTTCAAGGTAGGCTAGTTAAACCTAACTCTCTCCTAAGAGACCAAAAATGCTCTCTAAAAGTTTGGTGAAGATATCCGCTCATTGGTTCAAGGTGTCTACATATTCTAGAACATCATTTTTCAAGATATGATCTCTAATGAAATGATGTCTTATCTCTATATGCTTGGTTCTAGAATGTTGGATGGGATTCTTAGTGAGACATATGACACTTAAGAGGGATGGTAGCTACATCAATTTCATAATCTAAAAGTTGTTGCTTCATCCAAAGGACTTTAGCACAACAACTTTTGGTCGATATGTATTCTGCTTCGATAGTAGATAATGCTACATTATTTTTTTTGAAAACCGCGATATGAGCATACTACCTATGAATTGACAAGTACCAGAGGTACTTTTTCTATCTATCTTACAATCTCTATAATCTGCATCTGAGTAAGCATTCAAATCAAAGGAGGAATCTCTAAGATACCAAAGGCCTAAACAATGTGTGTTTCTAAGGTATCTAAAAATTTTCTTAATTGCTATAAGGTGTGATTCTTTAGGACTAGCTTGAAATCTAGCACATAAGCAAAAATTAAACATGATATCTGGTTCACTTGAGGTAAAATAAAGCAAAGATCATATCATTGATCTATAAAGCTTTAAATCAATACACTTACCTCATTCATCTTTGTCAAGCTTTTTAGAAGAGCTCATTGGTGTGGCTTGAAGTTTCACATTCTCCAAGCCAAACTTCTTGAGCATGTCTTTGATGTACTTAGCTTGATTGATGAAGATGCCATCCTTCTTTTGTTTGATTTGGAGTCCCAAAAAGAATAAGAGCTCCCCCATCATGGTCATCTCAAACTCACCTTGCATCAACTTAGTAAAATCTTGACAAAGCAATTCATTAGTAGAACCAAAAATGATATCATCACTATAAATTTAAACTACTAAGATGTCTTTGTCTTTTATTTTAATGAAGAGTGTAGTATCCACCCTTCCTTTGTCAAAACCTTTTTGAATTAAAAATTTTGAAAATCTTTCATACCAAGCTCTAGGAGCTCGTTTCAAATCATATAAAGCTTTTGAAAGTCTGAAAACATGGTTTGGATATTTTAGATCTTCAAAACTGGGTGGTTGTTCTACATACACTTCTTCATTTATAAAACCATTTAGAAAAGCACTTTTTACATCCATTTGAAAAAGCTTGAATTCATGATAACATGTGGATGCAAGAAGCATCCTAATAGCTCTCATTCTAGCTACGGGTGCATAGGTTTCATCAAAATCGATTCTTTCTTTGTAAGTGTAACCTTGAGCAAAAAGTCTAGCCTTGTTTCTCACTATGTTAATACTCTCATCTAGTTTGTTTCTAAAAACCCAATTTGTTCCTATGGTACACTTATTACTAGGCCTATCAACTAATGTCCATACTTAACTTCTCTCAAATTGATTTAACTCTTCTTGCATAGTCAATATCTAATAATCATCATTTAATGCTTCTTTGATATTTTTAGGCTCTATGCATTAGATAAATGAAACATTGCAAATATTTCTAAGAGGATATCTAGTGGTTACCCCTTTGGATGGATCACATAAAATCTCACCACCTTTGACATAGTTAAACTCCCTTGGGTAGCTCACTTTCTTTTCCTCTAGAGTCATGTCCTTCAGTGCTTTTAGAGGTGGATTTTGTGCTTCTTCTTATTTGGATGGAACTTCGTCTACCTTTGATGATTTCCCACCATTATTGCCTTCAAAAATTCCTACATCATCATCATCACAAGAATCCTTCCTCAGAAGGAGGTTATCATCAAAAACCACATGAATAGACTCTTCAACCACTAAATTTCTTTTATTAAATACTCGATAGACTTTAGAGTTTAAAGAATAACCTAAGAAAATAACTTCATCACTTTTAACATCAAATATTTCCAAATTGTCTTTTCCATTATTTAAAACAAAGCATTTACATCCAAAAGGATGAAAATAGCTAATGTTAGGCTTTTTAGATTTTAAAATCCCATAAGGTGTTTTCTTTAAAATCGGCCTAATCATTAATCGGTTGACAATGTAACAAGAGGTATTTGTGGCTTCCGCCCAAAAATAGTTAGGCAAATTATAATCACAAAGCATGATTCTAGCCATTTTTACTAAAGTTCAATTTTTACTCTCAACGACCCTATTTCGTTGAGGAGTACGATGAGCGAAAAAAATTATGGCTTATACCATTAGAGTTACAAAAATCCTCAAAACCTAGAGTTTGAAATCCGGTTCCATGATCACTTCTAATGTGAGAGTTACAAAAATCCTCAAAACCTAGAGTTTGAAATTCAGTTCTATGATCACTTCTAATGTGAAAAATAGAGTGACCAACATCATTTTGAGTAATTTTTAAAAACATGATAAATTTTTCTAAAGCCTCGTCCTTGGTACTTAAAAATAAAACCCAAGTAAATATAGAGTAATCATCAACTAAAACAAATGCATATAATTTTTCACCCAAACTCATAGTTCCAACAGGGCCAAAAAGATTCATGTGGATTAATTGTAAAACTTTACTTGTAGAAACATCATTAATAGGTATAAAAGAAACTCTTTTGTGTTTGCCTTTTGCACAAGCCTCACAAATTTTGTCAAAAGAAAACTTTATTTTTGGCAAACCTCTTACAAGGTCATTTGAAATCGGTTTTTCTAAAACACCCATGCTTGCATGCCCTAGTTTTCTATGCCATAACCATGAGTCATCTTTATCTTTTGCAACAAAACATGCATTTGAAATATAAATGTCATCTAAATACACCATGTATATGTTTCCTATGCTATGACCAATAAGCACAATTTTGTTAGTTTCAATGTTGATAATTTTGCAACCATTTAAATCAAAAAGAACATTGAAACCTTTGTCACAAAGTTGGCTTGTGCTCAAAAGATTATGTTTTAGACCGTTGACATGTAAAACATCGTCTATAAAGATAGAAGAGTGATCACCAATAGAACCAATTCCTTCAATGTGGCCTTTGGAGTTGTCACCGAAAGTCACTACTCCTCTACTCTTTGGTTTTAGCTACAAGAACCGACTCTGGTCACCCGTCATGTGTCTCGAGCATCCACTATCAAGTTACCACGAATTTGCATGTAGTTTTAGCCTTGTAGCAATGATCTCCCTACAAACAAAGATTAAGTCTTGATTTTTGGCACCCAAATCATTTTGGGTCCATGAGTATTAGCTTCCAAAATCTTGGTTCCCTTGGGAATCCAAGAAGCAATGGCACTAGTATCATTAGATGTAATAAGTTCTTTTGGAACCCAAACACTTCTAATCAGCTTTCCTCTAGAGGGCCTTAGGAAGCTTCTTTGTTTGTAACCATTGAAGTTTCTCTTCACATAGTTGGGTTTTGAAAAACTTTCTTTTTCAAAACCTTGTTTCCCAACTTTGTTTAGAAAAGCTTTGAGATCACCAGCTTTCCTTTGGTGATCATCATGAATCTTGGAAAGAAGGTTGTTTAGATCATGATTTGTTTTTCAAAATTATTTGTTTTTTTTTTGTAAATCAAAAACCTTCTTTTCAAGTTCAGAGTTGGTTTTGAATAGGGAATCATTTTGATTTTTCAAATCGGAAATGGTTTTCTTGTTTTTCAAAATTGATTCTTTATATTTTTCTACCAACTCATTATAAATCTCTTGTAACTCATCGTAAGCTTCTTGAAGCTCACCAATTTTTTTCTTTTCTACTTCTTTCTTTTTGACCTTCTTTTCTTCTTTTTTCTTCTCATCTTCTCTACCTTTCTTCATGATCTCATGAGTAAGGAAAGAATCCATAAGAGCACCGAGCTTCAAGGTTTTAAGATCCTTTGCCTCGATGATGGCAGTTCTCTTTCCATCCCATGACTCTAGAAGGGAGTAGATGAGCTTCCGGACAAGCTTGTCTTCGGGAATGACTTCTCTGAAACCCTTGAGACCGTTAACTATGACAGAGAATCGATCGAACATCTTGATGACCCTCTCATCCGGTTTCATCTTGAAATTCTCATAGCTCAAATTAAAGAGTTCAATCTTGGTCTCCTTTACATCGTTGCTGCCTTCATTGGTAGTCTCGAACTTGTCCCGTACCTCATTTGCACTCGTACAAGAAGACATCTTCGAGTACTCATCCAGTTCAAGTAAACAAAAAAGTATGTGCAATGCCTTGTCATTTATTTGCAACTTTTTCCTTTCTCCATCGGTCATTTCTTACTTAGACTTGGGAACTTGCCTTTCTCCTTCTTGCTTCATCGAGATAGATGGTTCGTCTTTGATTACATCCCAAAGGAAGTAATCGTTGGATTTGATGAATAGCCTCATTCAATTCTTCCAATAAGGATAAGTGTCCCCATTGAAAAAATGCAGTTTAGTGGTCAATTAAGACTCGTACAAGTTGTTACCGAAAGTAGATGTCATGACCTCGATTGTAGATTGATGTATCTCCTTCGGATCGACTCAAGAGGATGTTAATCCTTCCAATAAGTGTAGCTCTGATGCAAATTATTGAAATAATTAATCGGTTGTGGAAGGCCAAGAGGAGGTGAATTGGCAAATAAAATTTTTTGTGGAAGCAATTGATAAGTAAAAGAAAGTTACACAAAGAATTATAGTGGTTCAAACTTCTAACAAGCTCTAAATCTACTACCTTAGCTCCCCACTAAGGATTTCAAGCAATTCACTAAGAATTCTTCCTTTTTCTAGGCTAAGGAGGCAACCGTTAAAATCGATCAAAGCTTTCTACCCAAAGCTTGATCAAGTTCACTCACTTTTACAAGAAAGAATGGAAAATGTAGAAAGACCTCTCAAAGGTGAATAATTTGTCCAATTACAAGCACTCCCAAATCAAAACTTGAATAAAATGAATACAATTAAAAAAACATTCAAGTGGGTTACAATATTTGATTCTATTAGCTCAAAAATGTTTAGATTTGTACTTGGATGGTTTAGACTTGTTCAATAATTATTGTTGAAGCTTTGGAGACTTGATTTTATATTCACTTATTGATTTCTAACCGTTTGGGTGGTTGGGGTATTCAATAGAGCCTTTGAGCTGCTTTCTTCCCGCAATATATGTTGTTTGGTGACCTACCATATCGATACACGAACAGCCGTATCGATACCTGCCATAAGAAGAAATAGTCGTCATACAAAATAATATCAATACACTTGAGGGAGTATCGAAACGAGTATAGTATAAAAACATAGCCGTATCGAAACTGATAAGCCATATCGATACGATTTTTGCTCTTTGAAATCTGAGGTAAAAGTCTAAGAAAAATTGCATCGGTACGCCTAGGGAGCGTATCGATACGGGTTAACTGAAATTCAAAGTTTGTTAATTTCAATAACTGACAAGGTAACGGTCATACATTAAATGCAAAGATTTTGAAATCTTAACACCCTGTATCGGTACAGGTGAAGTCGTACCGATACTTGTTGGTTAAACAAAATTTTTAGGTTGAAGATCATATCGAAATGGATCAACCGTGTCGATACGATTTTACAATTAAAATTTTAGTAGTCAAAAGTCGTATCGAAACACCTGAGGGCGTATCTATACGTATGAGAAATTTTAGATATTTAAGTATCAAAATACTTAGAAAATATTTTGGGATTAATTTTTTGACTTAAAAACACTTTGAGGTTCAAATTCTTGTCATTTGTGAAACCTTTTGAAAGCTTAAAAATTTATTCAATTCTATAAATTAATCCTTAAACACTTTGTTATATCAAAAATCAAATGTAAGTTTTATTATTTTTAATAAAGAATTACTGCACAAAGTAGTGTAAGAATATTTATAGAAAATTTGTAAGGGTAAAATTAAGATTTCGCACCTAAAATGTTACTGGTATTTAGTTTGAGGTTCGACACTTGTAATGTTATCGATAATTAGTTTAAGGTTCAACACCTAAAATGTTACTAGTATTTAGTTTGAAATTCAACACTTAAAATATTACCCATATTCAGTTTGCGGTTCAACACCTAAAATGTTACCGATATTCAATTTGAGATTTGATACTTAAAATGTTACAGGTAATCAGTTTGGAGTTCAAATCGTAAAATGTGTTTTAACTTCGACACCTAAAATATTATCAAAAAATTAATGTGTATTAACTTCAACACCTAAAATGTTATCGAAAATTTAATGGGGGTTCGGTACTTAAAATATTATAGGCAACGAGTTTGAAGTTTGTGACCTATAATGTGAACAAAGATCAATTTTACGATCTCTTTGGCGTTTGGACCCTAAAATGTTAATGAAATTCAATTTCGGGATCGATACCTAAAATGTTACCTAGGTTTCAATTTTACTGTAAAATGTTAATGAAATTTAATTTCGCGGTCGACATCTAAAATGTTACCTATATTTAGTTCGGCGTTGGGAAACCTAAATTATTACCGAAATATTGAACTTTTTAAGTTGAGTAAAACATTTCTTTTGCCACCTAAAATGTTGCCAAGTTTCAGTGGTTACAGAACCTAAAATATTACGAGCATATTTCACTATCTAAATTTAACGGGAAACAATTAACTCAGCACCTAAAATGTTAGAAAAACCTAATTTAAGGGTAAAACATTTATCAGCCAACTAAAAATCTTAAACAAAACCTGTTTGAATTGGCTGGTAACCTGCAACTGGGAAAGCAGGTATCGCCGTACAGTAGCCGCATTTTAACCTGCCGCATAACCGGCCTACCCCAAATTACAACCAATAATACAGCACAAATACTATCGGATTGTCAACTTCTAAATGCCTCAATGCAAGTAATCTCAGTGCGATAGATCGGAGTTGCTTCAACTTTGTGTACTCGATAAGTACTTGCTTAGTTACGATAACAAAGGAATCAAAGCAAAAACGCAATCTTTGTTCCCGCTTGGTAGAAGCCATCGGACTGAGGACTCACAACGCCCAGAATGGTTTTCGAAGTCCATTTGCATTGGAGTTATTATTTTGAGATTCGTCACTGCTTCCCTCGGAATCATCATCTTCATCCCAGTATGACATAACTGCATCAAGGTGTCTGAAACAACCAAACAATTTTGATAAGTATAAATTTCAGAATTCAAGAAATCATTTACTAGATATTAGTCAACATCACAGAAGTATTCATTACAAGAAAGCAAATTTAGAACAAGAAATATTTAAAATAGCCAGCTTAGGAATCAACCGTACCAGGGACATCATCAAGTTTAGCTTTACTGTTATCTTTGTTCTTATCATGCGATTTCCCAGGTGGTTTTGATGACGTGAACTTGGGCGGAGGTGGTGGAGGTATCATGGCTTTTGGAGCTGGAGGAGGAGGTAGCAAGGTTTTTGGAGGTGGTGGTGGCATTCCATTGGCAGATGGATTAATCAGCTTCTTTGGAGCAGGCATAGTTGATACATTTCTCACTCCTAAGCCTCCCAATGGCTTGTTTGAATTTGAAGATTCAGATACCTGAAATGAGTTGCACAAAAACAATCCAAGACTAATTTCTCAATAGTAGTAATATAATAGTTAATGAAAAATGTCTGGAAAAAGAATTAGTTAATTTGGCCCTTGATGTCTTTAACTGAATAGATGTTAGAACCCTATACGTTAGAACCCTATACGCCAACATTGAGCCTTGAAATTATCAAATCAAGAACTAAGGTAGTTTGTGGCAAGATGCAGATATAAAAAATGCTAGATGTCATGTACAGTGTCACTGTCGCCAAATAAAAGTTCCAGAGGCACAAAGTTTGTTGTCCGCTTATGTACTTGCTAAAATGTATTTCATGCATTTTCAATAGGAGCTTCAGCTTTAAAGTAAAATCCTAAACAAAAAAGCTGCACCATATTAACACCAAAGAGCCTTTAAATGAAACTTCAGCTTGCACATTCTATAACGCTAACCATGGAAGACAAGTCATATAAATGCAAAGTGCATGACTTGAAGCTATACACCCAATCAAAGGGTAAAAAGTCTTGAAGCGGTCCCTGATCATGGTTTTGAAGCAGGAAAAACTCCTCAAATTTCTCCTCTGAAACTGAAAACCCTGTGAAACATACAAACCAATGGCCCTAACAGAGGTCCGGTATCAGCCTATTAGCTTCTTAGAATGTCAGAGAAAATACCTGGAATGATAAGCAGAGAAAGTCAGCAGAAAATATAATCATAAATCCAATAGCATAAATGCAAAGTACTACATTTAATCACATTAACTTGCAAAGGTTCCCCCTTTCTCTATAATGTTGTTTATTCCCATATTTAAGGGGTGAAACTGGAGCTGAAGCAGGTGGATGGATAAACATAAGGGGACAAGTACCAGCATGAGTCAGCAAAATATTGCAATCATGACATCATGCATGGCCACATATGCAGACAAGCTTGATTGACTTAGAACTACCCATGCAAAGGTCACTCGGGATTGAGATAATTAAAAAGTGAAGTTCAAGAAGTAGCAAAATGGAACCATTGTCCTTTACATTACCCACCATATGAAATATAGCAGTAGTCAAGATTAAATTTCTACCACATGGAATTATGGACTATAACATGGCCATTGAAACTCAACTACTTGGAAATTACTCCATTCACAAATATACTTCAAATAAAAAGCTTCAAACCATGGGCTAATGAAAAATATTTCATTTAAATGAATACTAAATTATAAAGTTAATTAAAATACAATTTTCTCTAAAGATAAAATTTGCTCAAACTTCAAAAATGTGTCAAAACCAGTTCAAGGTTACTTATCAAAATTCTAATTGCATTAACAACATTTATCAAGTAGAGATAGTGTAGGATAACACGATATGTATAGAGTTGTATGTAATGTAAAAGTCTTGTAAGTTATGTAAAAGATCAAGAGTTATCTATTAGTAGGATAAGGATTAAGAGTTATCTAAGAAGTCTTCTATTGTAAGGAGTCCTAGTTAGAGTTAAATCCTCAAGGACTCTATAAAAGAGTTCTATGTTGTAACCTATTATTCATTCGAAAAGAAACAGAAACTTTCTCTTCTGTTTTCACAAACTTTCTCTTCTGTTTTTACTACTTTCTACAGATAGGCCCTTTGGCATGAGCCAGACCAGTTCCATCATAAATGGTCCTAAATTATTCATAGTCAACATTCTCTTTCGAGAAATTATAGTCAACATTAAACAAAAGCCATTTTTCTTAGTAGACAAGCCCAAATTCAAGAGCCCTGCCCCCTACCCAAAAAAAAATCAGTGTGAGAACTGTGAATGGTAATGCTCCGTTGGCCTAGGATTTCTAAATGAATATAATACTTACACCAGACTGTCATGAACCAGAACTTGTACACTATTTGAACCAAAAAGCCAGAATGGAGTAAGACTTTATCTCTTGGCCATTATGGCACTCAAATAATATAAATTGGTATACCTCATAGCTTCGCTTGAAAGGAAACTAAAAGAAAATGCACTGATACCTGGTTGAGTCTTGAAGATCCCTTTGAACCAGCTGGTAACTCCTGGAACTTCCGCTTTTGTGGAGGCCGTTGCTCTTTCTCTGAATACAAAGTAGAGCTAACACTTGATTTAGTTCTTATCAGATCGACGGTGACATTGTAGGAACAGCCGCGCTTTCTCTGAGATGTTGCAGGTACAACAGTTGAGGAGATTGGAGATGATTGTCTAAGAAATAATGCTACCTGTTGCAATGGTGTTGTTTGCGGGTATATCCCACCATATCCAAGATAGCTTGTTCCGCTCGTCACCAAAGGCTGTGGATAGCCAACTGAATTTGCTTGGATTGGCCCAGAATTAGGCATCCCCACAGCCATCCCTTGAGAATAGCTAGTAGTGACCCCAGGGATCGCAACAGGTGGAGGTGGAGGTGGAGGTGGAGCAGCAACTGGAACTGATGTCAAACAAGCAGCTGAACTAGCATTTAGGTTTTGTTCGGTTGCAGAACTTTGAACTCCGGTCAACAACTGCTGTGGAGGAGGAACTGCACCATAAACCTTACTTGATGAAATCCTAAAATGGATGGAAAGAAACAGGTTACCTCCAATCCAAAATGACAACCACGAGACTATAAAATTACTATCACCACCCCCTCAGCAAAACAAAAACCTGATTACCTGGATGCACCGAACTCTAGACTGATAGTGTCCATGAGACTCTCTGCCAAACGCTTGGCATCATCAAGACTTTTAGGATTGTTACTGGACAAGAATAAGTGCAGTGGTTGTTGTGCTTCTGCAACCACAAGAAGGCCGGATAAAACAATAATATTTTGAAAATAAAATCATAGAGAACAACATAAATCCTTAGGTTTGCCTAAAATTATAAAGAAATAGGAAAAGAAAAAGAAGCTGTATTTTGCACAGCAATAAAAGTACCTTCACCCTGCAGGCTCTCAGAGTTTCCAGAACCACATCCTCGGAGTGTGACAGTTGCTCCTGTTTCATTCATAATGTGATTTATATACTGGTCCTGCAAGTACAAAACCGAACCACCAGCAACACAAAAACATGCTCCCCCAATTGCATGGAGATGTCAGAGAGAGCTTCAAACATTAGAATCTCTCATCTTTAACAAATGAAATGAAAATTTTATATAAACTGATTAAACAGAATACTCAAACAAGTAAATTGGTACAAGACACAAATAACAGATGCGTGCACATTAGTAAGAGAATTTGCGATGAAGGTTTTGTTTAGGGAAGGTGCGAATTAGAATACATCATTAACATCAGATAGCTGGTTTTCATTTAATTATACAAAGATTGTATTGCCATCTAATTGTACAAACTAATCATAGAATAGAACAGCAGCTACAGTTCATTATAAGATTATATAGAACAAAAACAAGACTATTCACTAGGCATAATAACAAAAACATCAAGATAGCATATGAGAGCAGCATATAATCCCTTAAAAGATTAGTGAAAGTGCAAAATAGAAGTAGATAAAAATCTCACATTTGGTCCACGTATACGAGCGGCAACATTCAGTGATGGGTCTGCATCAAAGCCCAAATATACACATGTGCTAAATGCCTGAGAAACCAGGTTTGATTAGAGATTTACCCTGTAATCAATTATCTAAATCTCACAGCTCAATAATTTGGTTTGCAGTTGAAGCATACCTTCACATCATTCATTACAGCTTCCTTAAAAGGGGAAGTACCTGCTTGCGAGCTCTGACCATGTTTCAACAGTTCGTCAACCATGGCAGCCGCACGATCTACAGCTAAAATTCGCTCCGCTGTCTCTTTTAACTGCAATGATAATTAAACAGGCTTTGTAAATCTCTTTTCTCTAAATAAAACAACTATTTAGTTTTTTAATGTTGTTTTTTATGTCAACCACAAGCTGACATTAAGCACATATACAAAAACTTCCATGAAGACAAAGAAATTTCAAAAAAATTCACTATATGACCCACAAACGGTTTGTAAAGATAAACAGAGTACACTTACATGAGCGACAGCAGATATATGAAGATAGAGAGGCTTTTCACCATCAGGTGGAGCATTTGGTGGGTGATACTTGCCCCTGCAAACCAATCATGTCAAGGAATAAAAGGAAAACAAGAAAAATAATTGTTCAAAAGCATCTGCACATCTGCTTAATGAAACTTACCTAGTTATCACCACAGCACCAGTGCACCTTTGAATCTGAAAGATGACAAGCTTACTTATCAAAATTTAACGAAAGAACTCTCCCCTACTGTAACAACAAACCTTTTTTCCATATTGTTGAGCAAAGAAAAAGACATTTACCTCTTCCTGTGTCTGGCGCTTTGTGAGCTTGTACCGAACAAAAGATTCCGCATCATTTATTACAATTTCTCTAGCAATCACTAATTCATCCTGGATCGAAGTCTATAAAATTGTACAAACAAAATGAATGATTAAATAACACAATTAACAAATTTGTAAATATACAAGTAAAAATCAACTAGCATTTTTACATACAAACAAATCATCAAAAAGGCAAAAATACAAATTCCCTGGCATATGAGGCTTCTAGGGATAGCCTACGACTACATTGTGATCAGATGATCAGATCAAAACCTCCAAATATGTAACCATCCAGGCAGAAATATCCATAAAAAAATACTAGAAGGAAGGGAAGAAAGAATCATTACATATTCCGCTAAACATATTTGATCCATATGCTTTAATACTAAATCCAAAAGGTAGAGCTCTTTTTGTTAAGAAATCAAGTATTCTCTCACAAGTCAGGTATATTGACTACCAAACTTATCGATGTACAAAATATCATTTTAAGTACTAATGTTGTTAGTGATAAGCGTTGAAATAGCAAAAAACAACTGACAGCTAAAGAAAAATATTTGCAAATGACATTTTATAAGACAGAACAAACTATTGCCATAATCATCCTCAAGTCTCATGCACATGCCAGGTGACAACGAATTTCTTTGTGCAAAGTCAGCATTCATACTTGATTTTGTTTTGGTACCACTGGAACAGCAGGCTGTAGAAAGAATGGGGTAACAGCTGTACCACTTGCAGCAAGTGTATTTGGCAGAAAGGTGCCTGGTACTGGAGCTACACCAGGAAGTGGCATGCCAGCAAGAGTTCCCATGTTGCTAAATGGGACAGCAAATCCAGCCGAAACAAAAGCCTCTGCAGGCTGATCCCACTTCCTCTTTTTCCTGCATAATAACCCAACTATTAAAAATTGTAACTGCCAGGCATGACATTACTCAGCTACATAAAAACCGAACAACTACATAAAGAAATTCCATACTTTGTTTGAACACAAGTATTTGTGAGAGTTATGCAAATTCAAAGGACAGATGAAGTGAAAAATACTAAAAAATTAATGTTACATATTTTCAGAATCAAAATCCATCCTCCAAAATGTAATCTCGCAAATGAACCCAAACACCTTTTCAGAACCAGATTAAAAAGGAACACTTTTCCCTCCCTAGAAATGATAATCTCGGCAAGAAAACCGTTTCATGTCACAGCAACAACCTAGTAATGATAATTTTGATTTAATATTTTACCAATTCTTGGTAGATGCTCCTATGCTTGATAGTCACGAGGCAATAACTTGCTCCGACTAGAATTTTTGCCTCTGTAATTGTAATTAAACTTATAGCTCGATTAGGCAGAAATGCTAAATACTTCAATTCATTGAACTGGATTTGACAACATTTTCCATCTTTTGAGAAGACTTATTTACCTCCAATAAACCAGTTGAACTATCAAATTCAACAATTCTTTTGATTAATTCCAAAAAAAGAACTATTGATGGGGAAATTAAGGTTTAAGAATTGAAATTTACGAGGAACGAAAAAGAAATTCGATATCTTTGTCTTGTCTATGAATTGCTGTTTGCTACAATCGGGTCATCGAACGCAATTAAGTACATGGGGAAATTAGGGTTTAAGAATTGAAATTTACGAGAAAACTAAAAGAAATTTGATACCTTTGTCTTGTCTGTGAAGCATTGTTGCTTACAGTCGGTTCATCGGAAGAAACCCTAGCGCCACCGTCCTCTGTCATCTCTTTCCAAAATTTTCAGAATTTCAAACAAAAAGAAGGAAATCTGTGTTATCTTCCAAAATTCTAGATAAAAGATCGAACTTGTTTTATTGTTTTTAGGGATTTGATTTCGATTGGGGCTTTCGGCTGTTCTTTCGGATGCGGAGAAAGTTTGGAGCTTTCGCGCAGAATCGAAACTGATGGGGCACGTGAGAGCTGATGTTAATGGCGCGTTAATGCCACGTGTATAATATCTTATGTACGATTATATTTATATCCATATTTATACTACTATAATTTATCGGTCAAATTTAATTTTAATCCTTATACTATCACTAATGTTAAAATTCAATCCTCTGTTTTAATTTAATCTTCTAAAGTTAAAATTGACCATCAGCTGCTCCTCATAACATTGATATTAAATTTAACGATAAAATCAACAGTGTAATCGTCGTTAAAGAGTTGTCGTTATTATTTCTCGAGTGGTCTAATTGAATATAACTCATATTATAAGATTAAAGTGGTAAATCTAGTTCATAGAATTATCATGAACTAAATAATTCAACTTTTGTTGTCTAAAGTCATGTTTGTTTGATTTTAGAGAATGGAGTACGTATTTATTTTATTTTCACCAAAACATGTTTTGTCGTAAAATTAGAAAATATTTTTTAGAAAATAAGTGAAAATTTGAAAACATAAAAAATGTTTTCATTGAAAATGTTTTAGAAAATTGGAAAATATAAAAACAAAGATTTTTAATTTTAACCTAGGTTTGAGTTATTTTTTAAAATTTTGCTTATTTACTCGTGTTTTATTTATTATTATAATATTTTTTAACTTTATTTTATTTTAATTATTTAATAATTATTTTTCATTTCTATTTTGAAAGGAAAGATTCCAAACAGATTTTCACTATTTTTATTTTTGAAAACAAATTTGCATCCCTATTAACCAAGTAGGCATGTTTTTTATTTTTTAAAAAAAACTAAAAATTAAAATTATTTTATAAAAATGAAATAGAAAACAACAATAAAAATTATTTTAATCATTTAAGAATTAGTTTTGGTTGTTGGAGCAGGTCGACTCACCAATAGAGACATAAATGTATTAGCTTGGAGTGATAGCATATTGGATTGGATCCGAAATAAATTAAAATCTTAAATTTGTTTATAAATTGAATTCACTTATAACATTCAAAATATATTTAACTTAATCATGAGTAAATGTAAAATAAGTATAATGATATCATGATAAAAGAGACCAAAATTTTAAGCAGAAATTTTTTTGACGGAACACATCACAAGTAGAAAAGAGAAATTCTCTATAATATCGAAAGATTACAAGAGGCTACAATGTAGTTTCCCAAATAAAACAGGCGTGTCCAAGAAAGTTTTGCGGTTCAAATGTGCGCTCGATGAGTAAACTCCGACATGTTGAGAGACCTAATGGAATTGGTTAATTTTCTCCATTTTTGTTGACCAGCTGTTCATCACATCTCCGACATGATGAAGAGACTGATTTTCGAGTTTCAGAAAGCAAGCATGCAACAAGAACAATATGCCGGTGCCAGTCACCGTGTCGTAAAATTGATTGCCGAGTTCGCTCGAATTGGTAACTGGTGAGAGCGAGAAGCAATGTGCACAGATTTGCAGAAGAGCTGTCCAATCTTCATTAGAGTGCATTAATACAAATTTGATTAACTGTATTGTTTTCTAGTTAGCTTTTAGGGTACATTTATGTTCAACTTGTATACAAGGGAAAATGAAAAGACAAATTTTAGCTAAATTCAATAGTTTTGATTCATGGATGTAAAAACATGTAATCGGATGGGTTTTAGGTCGGGTCAAATCGGATACAGGTTCATTTGATGCTTCGACTCGATTCAGGTCAGGTGCGGGTCAGTTTCAGGATAGGTCAGTTTCAGGTCGAGTTCATTTTGGGGCGGGTTCATTTCAGGTTGGGTCAAAAACGGTTCGGGTCCAAATTAGTTAATTGACGGGTTAATTCGGACTTGGGTGGACTTAAGGTCGGGTTTATTTCAGGTCAGTTTAATTTCAGGTCGGGTTCATTTCAAGTCGGGTAATTTCAAGTCGGTTTTATTTCAGTTCGGATTAATTCAGGTTTCGAATTCGCATTAAGTTTGAGTTTGATACAAATAATCGATAGACTTTGGGTAGGGTCATTTCGAGTGAATTATTTAACGCCTTTCAAGAACACGAATCACATTAAAAATAAAATATTAGGAACTATAATGAACAAAAATATCATCATATTTAAAATAATTGAGTAAATTACAAAAAAATAGAAATTAATAAGGGTCAATTCCGGCGAAAAATAAAATTTTCGGGAGTAACATGAACAAAAATATCATCATATTAAAAACATTGGACTAAATTACAAAAAAAATGAATAGGGGTCAATTTGGAATAAAAATAAAGTTTTAGGGACTATAATGAACAAAAATATCATCATATTAAAAACATTGGACTAAATAAAAAATGAATAGGGGTCAATTTGGAGTAAAAATTAAATTTTAGCTACTAGAATAAACAAAAATATTATTGGACTAAATTGCCAAAAATATAAATAAATATGAGGCAATTTAGACTAAAAATTAAATTGTAGGGACTACGATAAACAAAAATATTATTCAACTAAATTACCAAAAATAGAAATATATAGGGTCAATTTTGGCTAAAAATAAAGTTTTAGGGACTATAATGAACAAAATATCATCATATTAAGAACATTGGACTATATTAGAAAATTTTAAAATAAATAGGGGTCAATTCGAATCCCTAAAACCCAAACCTCAACCCCCTAAATCTTACAATCACTAATAATTAAAGTGCAAACCGAATCCCTAAACTAATCTCATAACTCCTACCAAACACTTAACTTGACACATTTACCCCTAAATCCCAAACATCAATCTCTAAATCTTAAAATCACTAATAATTAAAGTACAAGCATAATCCTCAAATCTCCTAATTCCTAAACTAATCCTATAACTCAAACACTCAACTTGAAACATATATTATACCCATAAACCCCAAACACCAACCCTTAAATCTTACAATCACTAATAATTAAAGTACAAGCCTAATCCCTAAACTAATCCCATAACCTCAAACACTCAACTTGACACAATTACCCTTAAACCCCAAACCTCAACACTTAAATCTTACAATCACTAATAATTAAAGTGCAAGCATAATCCTTTAATCTCTAAACCAATCTCATAACCCCAAACACTCAACGTGACACATTTACCCCTAAACCTCAAACCTCAACCCTAAATCTTAGGACTACTAATAATTAAAGTGCAAAACTAATCCCTTAATCCCTAAACTAATCCCTTACTCTCAAACACTAATAATTATAATTATAATTAAATACAATATGATTGTCGACGCCGCTTTTTATCCTTGCTGAAATAAATTGGGCTTTCAAAAGCCCGTCAAACGTTTTAATTATTAAACAATTTTATGAAGGATGATCTAATTAAAAAAAACCTAAACCTAAAGGTCTAAGGAAACTAAACTAAAATTGGAACTAAAATGAATTAAACTAAAACTATAGAATAAAAAAGGACCTAAGTGTAAAGCTCTAAAACTAGTAATGGCATAATCCACTGATAACCCCTTAAAAAATGGGTGGGCAAGATTCCCTCCATTTGTTATAGCAATTGGCAATTGCTTTTTAAATATGGGCAGGTTGTGGGTAGATCAACTTGAAAAATGGGCAGACAAGTTTTTTACTTTTTAGATACTGGAATAAAAAAATGAATAGGGGTCAAATTGGAGTAAAAATTAAATTTTAAGGACTAGAATAAATTGGACTAAATTGCCAAAAATATAAATAAATATGAGCTAATTTTAACTAAAAATTAAAATTATATGACTATAATAAACAAAAATATTATTAGACCAAGTTGCCAAAAATAGAAATATATATGGGTCAATTTCGGTTAAAAATAAAGTTTTAGGGACTATAATGAATAAAAATATCATCATATTAAAAACATTGAACTAGATTAGAAAATTTTGGAATAAATAGGGATCAATTCGGTTAAAAATTAGGGACTAATATGAATAAAAATAAACCCAGAATCCCTAAACTAATCTCATTACCCCAAGCATTCCACTTAAAACATTTACTTCTAAACCTCAAACATGAACCCTTAAATCTTACAATCACTATTCACTAATAATTAAAAGTGCAAGTCTAATCCCCTAATCCCTAAACTAATCCCATAACCCCAAACACTCAACTTGAAAAATATATTATACCCATAAACTCCAAACCTCAACCCCTAAATCTTACAATCACTACTAATTGAAGTACAAGCATAATCCCATAATCTTTAAACTAATCACATAACTTCAAACACTCAACTTGACACATTTATCCATAAACCCCGAACCTCGGCACCTAAATCTTACAATCACTAATAATTAAAGTGCAAGCATAATCCCCTAATCCTTAAACTAATCCCATAACCCCAAACACTCAACTTGACACATTTACCCTTAAACCCCAAACATCAACCCCTAAATCTTACAATCACTAATAATTAAAGTGCAAACATAATCCCCTAATCCCTAAACTAATCTCATAACCTCAAACACTAATAACTTTAATTAAGCTCTGAATTTAAAAATTAAATTTAACAAATTAAAATTCCATCGAAACAATTAATAAAAAAATCCTACATTAAGCATGATTAAATTAAACTGTGTGTAAATTTTATGGGCTTACTAACTAGCTAATTAACTAAGGACCTAATTAAAAGAATTTAATCCTAAAGGCCAAATAAAAATGATCAACTATTCTAAGATTTAATTGAACTAAACTAAAATTTGAAAGTGAAAACATGACTTAAATGGAAAGTATTTAAACATGGAAGGACATAATGGGAAATTTCCCCATAAACCTAAAAAATGTGCCGAAACTTTCCCTCTAATTTACGCCGGTCATGTTTCATAACAAAGGATTTAATGTCTTTTTTATTTTTTTGTTAAAAAATAATGTTGTGTGGCATTTCATTAAAGGAATTGAAATTCCTTCTTTATTCCTTCTGTTTTCGTTTAAAAATTAAAAGTTTTCTTTCTCTCAATTTCTTTGTACTTTTTGATCGCCGTCGCCATTGTCAGTCTAGCTTCGAGGACGGTAAAAATTTTAAAGATATTATATTTCTTGTTCATTTCTTTCCCCTGAGCTCAAATCTGACTTTCCTTTTTGTTCGTTTCTTGTTAAAATATACAGTTGGATTGAAATGACTTTCAAATATGTCATTTTTATTGCCGTTATGTGGCTATCTACCATTCAATTTTCAAATATGATGTTTCGGTCTTCGAAAATCGGTAAAAAGAACTCTTCAAACTCTTTGCTTTCTTCTCGGTTTCAAATCTGACTTCTCTTTCTCTATTTTCGCAGTTTTTTCTCTCCCCCTTTTGAACGACAATTAAAAATTACTAATATTTAATGCAAATTGAGGAGTCCTTTAAGGACGAGAGTGAGGCAATCAAATAGCTTCTTTTTCTTAGTTTTGTTGGAGGTTCTAGTTTAGTACTATTATTATTTCTTAATGAAAAGACTCATGAACCATTGGATGATCTGATACAACTATGAATTTAAAATATTGGAGACGATTAACTTTCTAACATTTGGTTTTTTATCAAATCAATAACTAATTTTTAATCTTCCCCTCTAAAATTTGGTCAAGTTAATAAGAAAAAAAGACAAATGAATATCTATAGTTAGTATTTAGTAGTATCAAGTTGATTTGATTAAAAGAAAACAAAAATATGCTTTTTATGTTTTTAATTGATTATATATGTATATATAACAAAAAGATTATTTAATACTTTAAATTGATTTAAAAAATTAATAGTTTATATTTATCAACACTTTAAATTGATTATATATATATATTCTTATATATAATTTAATACATTAATAGTCAATAATGGAATTATTTAACAAAAAGATTTTAAATGCAAAAATTAATAATTTAAAAGATAAAAATTAGTGTATCATATTATAATATAATAAATTTATAATTTCTCAAATATTTCATTTTTTTCTTGAAAATCATCAAGTCATAAACTTCCTCAATTACGTGTCATGTAAATATCAAGCCAGGTCAATATTAGTTCAGGTCAACAACAGGTCGGGTTCAAAACAAGCCGGGTCAATTAACATGTCGGGTTCAAAATAGGTCGATTCAGTCGGGTAATATCGGTTATCTACCAAGTCAGTCTCGGGTTCGAGTTCGTTTCAGTCGGGTGCAGGTCGGGTTTCGGGTCCACAGTAACAAGTTCAATTCGGGTTTGGGTCGTTCTTGGTCGGATGCAGGTCGGTTTCGGTTACTACAGTAATAGATCCAACTCGACTTCGGGTCAACAACAGTCGATTACAGATCGATTTCGGATCATTGCATCCTCGAGTTAAACCAAATTCTGAGTCAAACAGGTTTCAGTCGAATTTTCAGGCCGGGTTAACTTTTTATATCCCTAGTTTTGAATTTGAAACGAAAACATAATGAATTTAATTAACATGAAAATATTACATCATGCTACATATGATGAAGACAACTTTAATTAAATTCCGTGGTTTAAAATATCATACAGAAATATAATGGATTTAGTTAACATGAAAATAGTGTAATGAATTGTTGAGCAATATGCCTCGGTAGCAAAATAATATGCCGAATAGTTTGATTTGCTCACCATTTTTTTATTTCGTAAAGCGTCTCGTTTAGATAGAGACAAAGAGATTCATAAAGGTTTTTGGATTTTGGTATGCTAATCTCGATGAAAGTATATGTTTTTTTGATTTATTGTATTATATTATTTTTCATGGTGATTAATAAAATTCAGATGCCATTGTTAAAAAAAATTTGTTGAAAAACGAAAACTTAATCTTATAACAAGATTAAATGTCTAAGAAATTGTAAGAAAATATGAATGAAGTAACAACTTACGGAAGATATTTGTATTTTTAATGATTCATAATACAAATTTAAGGGTAATTATTTCATAGACAAACGCTTGTAGAAACTTTATTTGCATATTTAAGAATGCATATATTATTTTCCTACCCAGAGCTTCTGGCATATTTAAGAATTTGTGTTACGTGTACACTAAAATGATCTCAGCAATTTTACATAAATACCCTTCCACATTTACAGTCAAACTGCATGAACATGAAATAAAATATTAATTACTTAAATTAAATAATGCAAATCTATAAAAAGTCACTCCACTCCACTTTTCTCTGCCATACAAACTACCTGAATTTTTTCTTGTTTCCCCTGCAAATGCTCATCTCCAAAACCAAATTCCCATTGCCATTTTCTCTTTAATCAATCAAAAAGCCCATCCCATTAACAAACACAATGAATTGAAATCCCAAATCTCTTTTCAGCTCAATACATATCAGGTTTACACTTTCTTTTTGCATGTTTTGATTTGTTCTGCATGATCCAATGACTTGTTTTGATGCATTAAAATGTTCTCTTAAAAGGGTTTTCTGTTTTGTCTTCAATACTTTTGTTCTGCTAGAATTGATTAGTTTCTTTGTCTGGTTTTGAATCTCTTATTTATTTATTTGTTTTCGAATCCAATAATCAAGACAAAGGCTAAATCTGTGTATATATATGCAGGGAGAGAGAGAGCTAAATTGGTGATTTTATATGTGATCTTCATTCTTTCTTGCATGATTCCTTGACTTCTGTATATAAATGTATGACAATGTTCACCATATTAGGATTCACTTACACCATGTAAAACTCATTTAGTTTAATCTCATTTATTTATTTATTTACGGTAGTCCAACGGTCCGAAAAAGGTGTAAAACTTTAAAATTTTACATGGTATAAGGTCCCTTCCCCAAGAATGCCACCCTTGTTCTCGAAGAACACACATCATGTTCAGGTCTGATTCAGGATTGAGTTAGTTTTTAACCACCGCAATCACCATCTCTCCCATTTTACACCAACAATGTTGAAATCTTTATTGATTTGTTTATGAAGCAATTATCAAAGGCAAAACTATATATATATATATATATATGATTTTGTAACTAAGAAGATGGCTTACTTTTTATGATAGAAACTTGTTTGCTAATTAATTATTTTTGGTTTTGTGCAGTTCAAAAGTTGCTAAAGTTTTTATTTTCTCTAAACAGAAATAAAAATGGGTGTTTTTTGAATGCCAAGTTCAGCCTTTGGGATGCTTCTTCCCCAGTTCCCTGTTGTTTCTTTAGGCAGACCACGTGGGCAGTTTCATTTAGTCTTGGGAGACTCTTCAAACATGAACAGGTTCTTTATTTTATGTTCAAGCTCCATACTTTTTTGGATTAACTTCCTCAAATCCTCTTGTCCTTTGCTTTGGTATTTATGTATTGGTTTTGCTTTTGTACATATACTTATTCGGTAAGGCGTGGCCATCATGTATAATGTGAACTTATTATCAAATCATTGATGGAAGATGGTGTTGTTGCAGGAAGAATTTACGTACCGGCAACCGACAGTGTGGGCCGAGAATAATTGCCGCCTCGAATAGGGTGTGTTTTCTGGTGCATATTGGATTATTGTCATTAGTTTTGGCTTTAGAGTAATCAATTGTTTAAATAAGTGATTGTGTAGTTAAATAATGCAAGAGTTCCTATAAATTTTACTAATAGAAGTGTGCCTTGATATGATCATAGAAAGTCACTTTGAACATGTATAATGACTCCGGTAGCTTGTTGTTATAGTTTGTGAAATTATCCTTTATTTGAGAATTAAGATCCTGACTTTTTTAATTTCTCTGGCAGGGTAATTCCAATGACGCTTTCTCAGACGATGAGGATGGTTTTACGTCGAGGAGATACGAAAAATCAGGGAAGAAAAAGATGATTTAACCGAACGAGAAGAGCTCTTTCTGAGGCTAAGGCCAGAGAAAAGGCCCTTGAAAAAGAAAGAGATCAATTGCTTGAAGAGTTTGCTTCTTCTGAGGCTAATCAGGAGGAAAATGTGACTGCCATTTTGTATGACAAGGATTTGGCTGTTTCGGAACTGGAGTTGGCCAAATCTCAGCTCCATAAGAAGCTGCAGGAGTCGGTGCAAGAGAAATCTGCCTTGGAATCTAAGTTGGTTCATGCAAAACAAGATGCTGTTGAACTTGCGGTACAAGTTGAAAAGATAGCGGAGATTGCTTTCCAAGAGGCCACGTCTCAGGTATTAGAAGATGCCAAGCTGAGGGTTTCAGCTGCAGAAACCTTGTCTGCTGAGTCAGCTTTTCAAATTGAAGATCAAATAAGAAAATCAACCGAAGGTACTATATCCTCGATTATCGAGGAGTCTAGAGATGCTATAAAAGAGGCACTTGATGTGGCGGAAAACGCCAGTGTCCAGGCTACGAAAGCTATTGCAGCATTTACTGATGGTCTAAATCCCATTGATGCTATTGCTTCTGTTCAATCCGAGAATATTAAGTTAAATGGCGCTGTCAGTGATTTAGAAGCTCAATTATTGGTTTCAAAAAGTGGGTTTGACAGGTTGAAACTGGAGTTGCAACAGGCCCAAGAACAAGCAAGTGCAGCTGAACTCCGAGCCAGTAATGCCGAGAAGGCATTGCTTGCATTCCAAGAGTTGAGTAGGGAAAAGGCTCTTGAGCAGGAAGAGAAGATCAGGTCTTTATTGGAGAACATAAAGAAAGAAGCGGAGCAAAGAAAGAAGACTTTGTCCAAGGCTTTTAACGCCGAGTTGGAAAGCATCAAGGCTGCTGTTGATGCTGCCAAAGACACAACTTATTCGAGAGAAAATGCCTACATGAAAAGGTGTGAAGCCCTGCAGAGGTCACTGAGGACATCAGAAAGTGCTTTAAAGATGTGGAGACAGAGAGCAGAAATGGCACAGTCATTGTTGTTGAAGGAAAGATCAGAAAAGGAAGACAATGAAGATGACATCTATGTAGTTAATGGTGGGAGGATAGACCTTTTAACTGATGATAATTCAGAGAAATGGAAACTTCTGACTTGTGGTCCACGTAAGGAGATACCTCCGTGGATAGCAAGAAGGATATGGAGCATTCGTCACGAGTTTCCTCCTAGAAAGGCCGACATTTCTAAAGGCCTTGAATTCCAAATTTAAATCTTTGAAATTGCCCAAACCTGATGAGGTTTGGTCTATTGCTCAAGAAAATCTAAGAGAAGGTGATATTCTTGTTGAACATGTCATGGAAAAAGAAGTAATAGAGAAGAAACGGAAAACTTTGGAACGAGCACTTCAAAGAAAGACAGTTCAATGGCAGAGGACTCGAGAAGAAACAAAATTAGGTTAGTTTTCTCTCTTTTTTTCATATATACTTTTTATCATTCTTAAGTCAATTTTGAGGAAGATCATATCTAATTTGCATTAGAATTTGAAATTCAATGCAGAGCCAGGAACAGGAACAGGACGAGAAATTGTAGTGAGTTGATGGTTTGATACACTTGTTCTTGATTCATATTTCATGACACTGACTAGAAGAGGCTTCATGATTTTTACTTAAAGTACAGATATCTATAAATATATTATCCTGGTCAAATGTCTACTATGTTTGGAAAAAGAAATGATTTTATTTAGCTAGTATGCTTATTTGATTGAGGCTCACGTGGGGTTATCGATTGTCTAACTATGACACGGACAAAAGTATTCGTTAAAGCTCATCACTCACGAATCTTAATTTGTTGGTCTTAAAGTTTCAAGGTTTCAATTGGGAAAGTTGGAGAAGGCAATGGTACCAGGACTTAGCTCACAAGGCAGCGGATTTATCTCAAACCGGGATTACTGCAGTATGGCTCCCACCACCAACAGAATCCGTTGCACCCCAAGGTAAACCTTCAATAGTTCCATCTACTATTATCTTGTTTGTCACTGGAGTCGTGGCTCGTCTGAAATTTAAGCCATTCTATCATTTTTGATAGAGTAAATTGTCATTCTGGAATGGAGAATAATGTCGTGTTATGATCATGTTGCAATCCTAAGAAATCAACCTAACGAGCAGTTATTTTTTTCGTCTGACTACTTGTTCAGTAGTACACATATCAATTAATATGTTTACGGTTGCTAAACATTGTGGACATCCATTTTGTGTTTCGCACACTGTCATAAGTTATATGGAATAACATGCAGGTTATATGCCTTCTGATCTTTACAACTTGAACTCCAAATACGGATCCGTTGAAGACCTGAAATCTTGCATAGAGGAAATGCATGCTCACGACCTTTTGGTATGTGGTGCAGTTTTATGAATAGTAAGCTTTAGTTGTTAATGTTTGTGTCTCCTTTCTTTTTGCTTCAGACATTTACAAGTGTCATTTTGACTTTTGAGTTAATCTTATATTCCTGAAAAGCTATTTAAGGGTCCTTAAATTGTGTTGCCTATGCATGCAGGCATTGGGAGATGTCGTGCTTAACCATCGATGCGCACATAAACAGGTTGCCCCAGCCCCCTCTGCCGGTTTTCGTTTTACATAAATAATTAATGTTTCTTTTAAGTCTCAATTTTACCTTTTACGACTGGTTTTTCATATCTAAAATACTTGGTAAAATTCTCTAAGAGGTATTCTCATTGTACTGCAAACTGTGATCAGTAATCTGAAATAAGTATACTTCTAACTATGACATTACTTATCTTATTGGCAAGGCCGAAAGTGTGACATCAACTCTAACAAGTCTATTGCAGGGATGTATTTAAATAATTTTTTTCTCATTTCAGAGTCCAAATGGTATTTGGAATATTTTTGGCGGCAAGCTTGCTTGGGGGCCTGAAGCTATTGTTTGTGACGATCCAAATTTCCAGGGGCTTGGAAATCCTTCAAGTGGTATTAATCAAAATTTCAGTGGCTACTAGGAACTGGTCTAACATATGTGAACTATGGCAATGTCATTTTGACAAAGTGCTGACTAACTATATCAGCCATTGTTATTGATTGAATCAGATGACATGATATTTCTGAATATAAAGTTAATTAAAAATAGGACTTCCTATAAACTTAAACTGATTGAGTGTTATGTTTAGGGGATATCTTCCATGCGGCACCAAACGTTGATCATTCGCAGGACTTTGTGCGAAGAGATATAAAGGAATGGTTGAACTGGCTCCGTAACGATATTGGTTATGACGGTTGGCGGCTTGACTTTGTGAGGTGAAGGTGTTCTGTTACCTTTTCTCCTTACATGTCGTTCTTTAACGTATTTACTATATTTAGTTCATGCATAGCATGTGAAGAATATATATGTTAATAAAAATTATTAACATAACAAAAATTCAGAGATTAGTTTGAGTTTTTCGATGAGAGCAACCTTAATTACTTGGTGAATATAGCTGAGAAATCACTTCAGCAGAACTTTAGTAGATGTAGCGGAAGAAAGGTTTCTGTAAGTTATTGAGAAAAAAGGTTCCGTCTTCTTATATTAGGTAAGATAATATTATTACAATAAATACAAATCTTCTTATACTAGGTAACATAGAAATACAAAATATTTTGTCTTTATAATCAGCCTACAAATCTGTAACAAACCAAATCATAATCAACACTCCCCCTCAAGCTGATGAGTATACGTTGTACAACCCCAGCTTGGATGTAAGCTCATCAAAGGAGGTTCTTGGAATTGTCTTGGTGAGTGCATCAGCTAATTGTTTATGAGTAGGAACAAAATTTAGCTTGACAATCTCACTAGTAATTTTTTCAAAAATAAAATGTCTGTCTAGCTCCATATGCTTGGTTCTATCGTGATGTACTGGATTCTTGACAATATTAACTGCAGACTGGTTATCACAGTGAAGCTCGAAATCTTTGCTGTGATTTAACTTTAATTCTGATAAAGCCTCTGGACCCAAATTCCTTTACAGATTCCATTTGCTAATGCTCTAAATTCTGCTTTTGCACTACTTTTCGAGACGACAGATTGTTTCTTACTTCTCCAAGTTACTAAATTCCCACAAATTAGAGCACAATAGGCACTAGTAGATATTCTAGATGTCAACTTTCTTGTCTAGCTTACATCTGTAAAAATCTCTACTTTTCTGCTATTATTCTTAATAAAAAATAATCCATGTCCTGATGTCATTTTCAAGTATCTAAGAATTCTCATCACTGCCTCTAGATGTTCCTCCCTAGGATCATTTATAAATTGACTAACAACATTGACTGAAAAACAATATCAAGTCTTGTGAGTAATAAGTAGATAAGTTTACCAACCAGTCTCTAATATTGTTCTTTGTTGGTGAGAATTCCTTTGTTGTCAGTTCTAAACTTTAAGTTGTGCTTTGTGGGCGTTTCGGCAGGCTTGCAACCTAGCATCCCTCTCTGAAAGTAAATTTAATATATACTTCCTCTGGTTTATCACAATTTTAGAGCTAGATCTTGCCACTTCCATTCCAAAAAAGTATATTAGATGTCCAAGGTCTTTTACTTCAAACTCAGTGGTCAGGAATGCTTTTAACTTTCTGGTTTCTTGATCATCATCACCTGTGATAATTATATCATCAACATAGACTATTAATATAGTTTTTTGATCTCTGGATAAGACTTTACAAAGAGTGTATGACCAGCTTGGCATTGAATGTAGCCAAATTTCAGAACAGCTTTAGTAAACTTGTCGAACTAGGCCCTAAATTATTGTTTTAGACCATACAGTGATTTTAGCAGTTTGCACACTTGATTCGAGCCCGAATTTCCACTTAGACCAGGTGGTTTGTGTATGTATACTTCTTCCTCTAGAATCTCATTTAGAAAGGCATTCTTTATATCAAGTTGATGAAGTGGCCAGTCTAGATTTGCAGCAAGAGACGATAAAAATTTAACTGTGTTGAGCTTTGCTACTGGGGCAAACGTCTCTTGATAATCAATTCCATAGGACTGAGTGAATCCTCTTGCAACTAACCTTGCCTTGAACCTTTCAATACTCCCATATGAACTGTATTTAACTATAAAAATCTATTTACAACTTATTGCATTCTTTCCTGGAGGTAAATCAGTCATCACCCATGTTTTATTTGCCTCTAAAGTATGTATCTCATTTTCTACAGCCTTCTTCCATCTAGGATCTTTCAAGGCTTCATGTATTGTTTGAGGAATTTGAACCTTGTCAAAGAAAATGACGCATATTTAGGAAACTACACTTAATGGCCCTAGAATCTAACTTACCCCGAAACTGTTTGTAAATGTGAACAAAAGCAATGGAACCAAATATTCTAATAGGTAAAGTACAAGACAAGGGTTTGAAAAAAAAGGAAAAGTTTGAAGAAATACTTCCTTAGGTATTTTGAACCCTAAAATTTTACTTGGTAGCCTGTTGATGAGAAACATGGCATTGAGTAAAGCCTCTCCCTAAAAATTCTTAGGAACATTAGAAGAATATAATAGGGATCTAGCAACTTCTAAGAGGTATCGATTCTTTCTCTCGGTTACTCTATTTTGTTGAGGGGTATCGACACAGGAACTAATGTGAAGATCATCTTTTGAAAAGTGGAAAACGAACTCATTATTGAAGATATCTGAACTAGACTCCGGAAAGGTGGAAAACGAAGGCAAAACATTTGAAGATACCATGGATAATGCAGTAGCTAACAGCACTGATGACTAGTTTGCTATTGTTTGCAGAGGCTTCTCTGGTACATTTGTGAAAGAATATATAGAAGCTTCACATCCTGCATTTGCTATAGGGGAATATTGGGACTCTATGGCTTATGAACATGGTAACTTGTCTTACAATCAAGGTAATCATTTAGTATTGCCTACGAAATATGATTTTTTTTGTCTGAATTTGTTTGAGACAATAGTAAACTTTGTTTCCCTAAAACTTGTATAATCTTTTGGTGATGGTTATTTTCTAAATTAAAACTTTTTTGGTTGGTCTGGCATTTTATTGAAATAGATCATATATGGGGGCTTTTGAAAAGTTCTTGTCCACTCCCAAAGTGATGATATCTGAACTTTTTCCCCTTCAGTTTACGTCGATAGCTGGCCATATTCATTGCAGAAAAAAGTTCCATTTTGCTTGTTTAGTCAACATGGCTTTATTTACCGAACTCATTATTCGGATTTGTTTAATAGGCTTCACACATTGTGCACTGTGCAACATGATCCCATTTTTATTCAGAAACCCTCCCTCATTCATGTTTTGTGCTTCTTGGTATATATATTGTCATAGCATAGAATTACCCTAGTCCCTACAATGATATATGGTATGGTTTACTTGTCTAGATGCACATCGGCAAAGGATAGTCAATTGGATCAATGCTACTGGCGGTACTTCCTCGGCATTTGATGTCACGACAAAGGTATTCCTAAATAGATTTTTACCTTTTTTTGAGAAAGAAAATACTAAAAACCTAAAGTGTTTGAACAAGCCAAGGGGTCCAAGGCCTCTGTCTGCCTGCATTTTGCTTCACCATTTTCAGTACCTGTATACATATTTGGTGCATTTTTCTTCAAGTGCTAATGTCCATGGCCATACCTAGGCAACAATCCATTTTATAAGACCCTTTTTTTCCTTCAGAAGGTTCCATTTGCCTATTTATACTTTTTGCATGTTGAAAAAATTAACATTCCATTATCATTATAGGTAGTTGTATGCTTTCTCCAAATGCATACTGAAAATTTTTGCCATTGCAGGGGATACTCCACTCCGCTTTACACGGCCAATATTGGAGACTGATAGATCCTCAAGGAAAACCAACAGGAGTAATGGGATGGTGGCCTTCGCGCGCTTGTACATTTATAGAGAACCATGATACGGGATCTACGCAGGTACTCCCTGTATCTCTCAAGGACATGCATGCATGCATACATTCATACATAAATGCACATTACACAAACTCAGAGCAGTAACGTCATTCTGAGTATCCCAATAGCTGTACTTATAAAGGAGCTAAAAGAAACTTATCAGGTCCTCTAGCTTTCATGTATCACTTTGAGGGTTAGAGTCTCCTTTGTAGTCTTTCAGAAAAGAATTTTCCCACGAATTTCAATCCACTCCAATCTGAGCCTTTGTGCATCTGAGTCATATCAGCTCATGAACGTGTGATCTCTGACTCCTCTCTGTCATCCTGAGTACGCGGTGATGCCTATATAGCAAGGGCTTACAGCAGATAATCACTTCTGAACTTTGTATATTCGACTTATGAAAGTATCAGATTTTCCTATTTGTTAACTATAATATCCATCAATAATGTCTGCATCAATCCACCTAGTCATGTTTAACTATCTGTAGTGGCAAATGACTAACTGATTGAGTTTTATTTTAGGGTCACTGGCCTTTTCCCCGTGATAAGCTTGCACAAGGATATGCTTACATCCTGACCCATCCTGGAACTGTAAGTTACTTGTCATCAAAAATTTTATATGATTCTACACACGGGCACGAACAGAAATTTCGAGAAATATATTTTGATACCCTTCTCTCTGGACTTCACAATATGATTTTTTTCATAGTTAGATTCTTCGAATTTCAAATAATGGAGCATCAAAGGATGGACATGGCTGAATCATAGGATGCATACTTTTAATGCACTCTTGTGACCTTTTTCACTTCTTTCAATATTTTGCAGCCTGTACTATTTTATGACCACTTATATGAATTTGGCATGCACGATGTCATCACGGAATTAATAGAAGCTCGAAGACGAGCCGGGATCCACTGCCGAAGTTCTGTCAAAATATACCATGCCAATAACGAAGGTTATGTCGCTCGGGTTGACGATACCCTAGTGATGAAACTCGGGAATTTCAATTGGAATCCTTCCAAGGAAAATCAGTTGGATGGTAGTTGGCAAAAGTTCGTTGATAAAGGATCAGATTACCAGGTTTGGTTAAGACAATAATCTTAAGCCAAGCTAACAATCTCTACTTATATTACTAAATGAATAACTGCAATTGTACACAAAAACCGAAAGAAACAAGTCCGTGTCTGCGTCGAAGACAATCTCAGCTTCGGCAATGGCAACATAAAACCTTGAACAAGGAGTGGGAACTGTTGTTGCAGCTCTGTGTGTTTACGGATTGGTGATGCAGAGTAAGTCATGGAATAAGAGATCAGGTTATCAATTGGTTTAAGTCAATAAATCTGATGCATTGGTTTCAGCCATTTTTATGTATTCTTTTTTCTTTATCATTTAATACCAATGTTTAACATACATTCATTTCTTACATGAGATTACGTTAATTTTCATAATATTTTAAAGATATCTTTAATCTTTTTATTATTTAATACCAATGATTCTAATGGTAAAAGATGGCACTATTTTTTTTAACAATTTATATTTAGGGGAAGGGAAGAAGAATTTGACCTTAATGGGTTTCGAACGCACAACCTATGAGAGAGAGAGGGTGTCAACTGAGAGCTTTAACCACTTGTTCTAAAAATTATTAACATGACACTGTTATTTTAGATATTTTCGTTCGAGCATCATAGTATATATGATGTGGGTTTATTTTATCAAAAGAGAAAAAAATTATTACAAAAAGAATTTAAAACCTAATCAATCTAGATCTTGATTAAATTAAATAAACAATTTAAAAATCTAATAAATTTAATCAAACAGGAATAATCTCGGGGCAAGGTCATAATTAGGATCTTTGGATCCTATTATGACCAAGCACCCGGAATCCTAAATTTCTAAAAATAGGACCCTTACAGTAAACTCGTCACACCACTACGGTGAGTTTTAAAATTATATTATTTTTTATTCAAATTCGTCGTGCACTAATGGCGAGTTTCAATTTTTTAAAAATACCTGGTTTAACCATTAATCACGAGATTAACCTAATCCTAAACGTAACTCACCGTAGGGACACGACGAGTTCCCTCTAACTTAACGACAGTTTTGGGTCCAAGCATAACGGTGTTTAAAATGATTGAACTCGACGTGTATACATGGCAAGTTTGGCTTGGTTATTATTAGAAAAAGTGTTGGATTAAGTTGTAAATTATCTAATATTTTGTAATTCTGTTTGAATGCACAAGTAGTATAACTAATAGTTTGTAGAATGTTTTAAAAAAAATGTAGAAGTTGAAATTAATTTTTTAATTTTAAAATTGTAACTCTTTAGGTGAACTATGCAGTGGAGAAAAGTTAGATCAAAATGAATTCTAGTGAAGTTTCATACTAATATTTATGTTAAAACATGGCTACTTAATAAAAATAAAACAACATATTTATTTTCGAGATGGACACTGTGGCATTCTATAACCTAAAAGTCTACAATTCTCGCAAATTCTAGGTTGTCTGGTAGGTTTGCGCGCACGGTGACGCATGCCGTCCATATCATTCTGAACCCTTGTGGATCTGAGACATCCTGTTTTTTCCCTTCGCAAAGTTGGGTCAGGTAAAATTGGGGTCTATGTCTGCACAACATTCCATTCAGTTTCGCTGTCGATTGGTGGGAATTCTATTTCAAAGACCTTAAATACTGAATGAAGCCAGTATACAGGATCCATTTGTTCCTTGTAATCGATCCTGGCAGCGATGACATGCTCGCACAGAGTCTTCAGTTCTTGGAATTTGTCACATTCGCACAACCTGTTTCGGAGATCCACCTTGTACGATGTTGGGTCAAAACCTTGCATTGGTAGTGGTATATCCGAGACACAAAAATAATCATCGTTACATGACATCGACAGCACATGCAACCCATTCGATTTAAGAACGATTTTTTAAATTTTGTCTTCTATCTTCGGGTGGAATGTGAGGCGTTTTTGAAGCATACCAATAGCTTTTTTGCCTAAAGTTACAAACAACTTGCCCAAACGAAAGTACGTAGCTTTCACGATGGCGATCACTGCAAATTTTGAACCCTCTTCAAGGAAGAATTGATTGCCTCGGCCAAGTTGGTTGACATGTGGCAATATCTGAAATCGTTGTCATATGTGTTGGTCCATTTGTAAAGATCTGGATTTCAAAATTCGAGGGTCAATTTTTATTCAAAGCTTGGGCTTCTCTTTTGGGCCGAGAGTGTAGCGATGGCCGTTTCGCTAAAAAATATCGAGTTTTCGAAGTGTTTGTGAATTTTTCGGATATAAAATGTTTATTCCGTAGGGTTTTTTTTTTAAAAAAAACCGTATTTTATTTAAAAATTGGAGTAGCCACCGGCCACTTAGGTAGGCCGGACACCATAAAACCATAGATTCAAAAGCTTTGAGTTCGGGAGTCGGTTACGGATGGGGAAGGATTAGCACCCCCACACCGCCCAAAATTGGTACTTTAATAATTACCGCTTTATTAATGTTAGATTTTTCGGATTAAAGTGACAATTAAATTAAAATTTGATTATAAGTACGAGTAGATTTTAAAGGCCCTGTTATCCGAGAGTAAACGCCCAACCACTATCACTACGCCTGATACTGGCCCCGTTTACGCTCGGATAAAAGGGCACCGCATTGACAGTTTATCTCGATATGCAATCTTAGTGAGCAAAATATAAAATATGGTAAATAATTTAAATACAATAAAATACTAACATAATAGAATATTAATCTAACATAAGTAAAATACTACTCTAAAACATACATACATACATATATATTAATCCTACTCGTAGATAAGAACAAATTTAACACATCACAATAACAAGGCATGAATAAATGCATACGGGAACGAAGACACATACCACAAGAAGACATACATATTAAAATAAAACACATTGTAGCATATATAGAACATAGTATTATGCATGACAAAGAAAACATACTAACTCATAACCTAAAAGCACAGAGAACATGCAATACATGCTAAAGCACGAAACAAGTTATATACGAGCCGACTAAAATATTAATCGAATATGTGTGGTATGACAGATCAAATAAAAACATAAAAACATAATCACCATGAACTGAACACACATATACATATAAACATGAAAATACGAAACATGTACAAGAGACGTATGAGCAGGCAAAAAGGCTACATCAACCTATACGATCATAATAAACGAACATGAACATTTAAATATGGAATAGGACTGAAATGAGAAAAAATAAACATAAGAGACAGAAATTAAAAGGCAATAATATGCGATTTAGGGACGAAAATGCAAGCTGAACCGAATTTGAAAGGACTAAAACTGTAATTGGACCAAGGGGCAGGCTTGAAGTGAAAATTTCAAAAACACGGTGGGACTGGTGAGGTAATTTCACCATTTGAAAACTGATTCAACTTAATTCGGGGGTTGGATTGCAAGATTTTAGAATATAAGGGGGACCGAAATTGTAAATATCCCATGCGGCGAGACAGAAGTGAAAATATCGGAAACGTGGGGGGATTTATTTCAGAATTTAACCATTTCACAAAATAAAATACCTATAAAAACCCTTTTTCAGCCCGATCCCAAATTTTCTCATTTTTCTTTAACCGGTTTTATAATAACCCTTTCCTTCCTCATTTTCTCTCAACTCACCCATCCCCAAACCTTTGATGAACCCAGAATCCGACGACTCTCCGCCGTCCCTTCCACCGTCGGCCGCCGCTAGCTGGCGCTGGCGAACCAAAAGAAACACCCAAAACGAACCTCTTTCCACACCGAACCCAAATATGAACTTAGATTTACACTAAGACTCACCCTTTTGCCTAGATTTAAGTAAATACGAAACGAAAAAAGGTTTTTTTTGTTTATATTTAACCGAAATGAAACCAAAAGGGACCTCTCACTCCCTTCAGTTCACCATGTTCAGCTTGGGAAAGCTGAAGAGGCTTGTCACTGGTGAGGGGAGATCCATTGACGACGAAGGTAACAAATCTACATCCCTCTCTTTTCGTTATTACTTCGTCTATTTTTTGTATGCATGTAAAGAAGTAAGAAAAAAGAAAAGAGCGCTACCACTAAAACTTTGTGCTTCTTTTTATTTTTCTCTCTGATTACCACTGGACTGCCTTACAATTACTTGTTTCATACATATATCACTCTCTTTTTGGTTGGTAGCAAGTACTGTAAAATATTTTTTAGATCTGAAAATGATACTGACATCGCCTCTTTTTGTGTGTTTTTCTTTGATATATCTGAACGCGGTGGTTGGAGGCCGGCATGTTGGAAGCATGGTGGCGGTGTGGGGGAGATGTCTTCGGGCAGAGGCGTTCTCGGCCGTTGGATCAGATTCGATCTGACGGTCGGGATAGCTTGAAGAATGCATGGTCCAGATGAAACCTCGATCGGTGGAACGGCTTCAGATCGTGACACGTGGGGCTCAGCAGTCGAGGAGTCATAGCGCCTGGGACTCACGCACGCGTGGGATATCGAAGGGTCCGTGCGTGAATCGAACGCGCATATGGCATTCGAACAGTCCGAGCGTGTAATTCACGTGGCCAGCTAGATATTTTTCCCTCCTTGATCGTGGCCGTTGGATCCACATTTTGATCCAACGGCTCTTGGTTGGCTGCGCAAAGACAAAGTAATTAGGGTTAGATATCTGATGTATTAGGGTTCTGCTGGGGTTTTGGGCTTAGGCCAACCGGGCCTTGTAATTTATGGGTTTTGTAATAATATGGACACTTAATTTAAGTGGGTTTTTTATTATTTTCATATTTGTCCATATATATTAATAATAATATATTAATATAATAGTAAATGCATACAAATACATACTTACGTACACATACATACAATTGTAATGAAATACATTCACACGTAAATACACTTAATAATAATACATACAATTTATGCAACACTCATTCATATACATTCAATAATAACAAGGACATTAATAATATATACATGCAAACATATATAAACCTTCTCATAAATGCACATACATTATACGATATTCCTAACATAAATATAACCATATCACACACATATTAATAGGTATGTAATACACAACACAAATATATGCACCATGCATACATTCACACATATATCATTATGTAATATTAATAACATATACACGCACACACATATATGTAATCATGCATTAATATATTAATATGATACTTAGAGATTAGATAAAAATGAGTGATTACAGTTGCCCCTCTTTGCTTGTTCTCGTGGAACGAGGACAAAGCAAAGATTCATAAGCACTCGTTTTTATCCGACTTCCCTATTTGTAGCTTCGGAAACACGTGCTCTTCTGGAACTCTCCGCTTTTCCTTGGCTGAATCTTCGGGCTCGTAAGTCCTTTCTATATAACCTCTTCCCCCTCCGATCTTGGAGCTACAGGCTCTTCCTATATGGAACCCTTCGCTGTGAAGCCTCAAGTTATGAGTCCCTCCTATATAGAATTTTTCATCTTGAGACGGTAAGGCTCGGAGTCCTTCCTATATAGAACTCTTCACCTTCAACGCGACCGGTTTTTTCATATAAAACCTTTTACGCCGTTGATGGATTCTTCCGACTGGGAGCTCTTCCTGTATAGAACTGCTAGTCTTCAAACCCTGGAGCCGTCAGTCCTTCCTATATAGAACTTTTAGCTTCTGAAATCTCAGAGCTATAGGTTCTTCCTATATAGAACCTCTCACTCTAAGACAGTAAAGCTCAGAGCCCTTCCTATATGGGACTCTTCGCTTTCAACATAATAGGCTTTCCCTATATAAAACCTTGTGTATCATGGGTGAATTTCTTCGGCTGTGAGTTCTTCCTATATAGAACTGCTAGTCTTCACCCTGGAGCTGCAAGTCCTTCCTATATAAAACTTTCAGCTTCTGAAATCTCAGAGCTACGGGTTCTTCCTACATAGAATCTTTCACTCTAAGACAGTAAAGCTCGGAGTTCTTCCTATATAAGACTCTTCGCTTTCAACACAATAGGTTTTCCCTATATAAAACATTGTGTATCATGGGTGAATTCATTCGTCTGGGAGTTCTTTCTATATAGAACTGCTAGTCTTCACCCTGGAGCTGCAAGTCATTCCTATATAAAACTTTCAGCTTCTGAAATCTCGGAGCTACGGGTTCTTCCTACATAGAATATTTCACTCTAAGATAGTAAAGCTCGGAGTCCTTCCTATATAAGACTCTTCGCTTTCAACACAATAGGTTTTCCCTATATAAAACCTTGTGTATCATGGGTGAATTCCTTCGGCTGTGAGTTCTTCCTATATAGAACTGCTAGTCTTCACCCTGGAGCTGCAAGTCCTTCCTATATAAATTTTTCAGCTCCTGAAGCTTCGGAGCGGCGGATTCTTCCTACATAAAACCTCTCTCTACAGGCGCTTGGAAACATAGGCCTTTTGTATGTAGAACCTTCATCTTCACATTTGGGATTCACACCACGATGGCTACCGATGTCTCTTTGAATCTATAGATACCTGTATAAGATAAAACAAAATGCTATGACAAATGAATTGACATGCTCCTAATCCTAGTGATGTCTAACTATTCAAGACGCATGAGTGTCAATATCTTGGTGGGCCTGCTTTAGTCCTTAGTCGATCTCGACTTAACGTTGTTCACTTTCTCCCCTTTTTGGCGGCGATACCCCATTTCACTGTCGAGTTCAACCATTCTAACCTTTCTTTTTTTGAATTTCCGACTTGGGGTTCTAAAGTGCCCTTTCGGGTTTTCGCTTTAGAGGTTTTTTTTCCAAGGGGTGCCCTTCTGGGTTTTCACCTGGGAGATCTCTCTTGTTATCTCGCATGCTTTCTTTTGAATAAGCAGGGTGTGCGCCATTGGTCATCATATCCTGTTGCTTGAAGCCTTCTGTCTTCCCTATCAACGGCCGTTATGTAGGAGCTAGAGGGCAAAGTTAACATCATTTTCTAATCACCTGCATCTTTAAGGTTATATCACAGTAATACTCAGAAATCTCTTGTTTACCACAAGCCTATGTTAGCTTATTTGCCTAAAATTAACAAGAAGACAAGGAATGGATGCTCAAAAACACGATTTTATTACGATTAAGGGTTTGGGATACTTTAAGAGAGTTATGACACACATGAGAAAGAAGAAAAGCTAAATATGAAATACAAGATCCCTCATTATCTTCGGTATGAATGATACATGATCCTGTCAACCGGCGTAGAATCTTTTGCCTGAAGCTCCCTCTTCACAGGGTTCATGGGGATGATCCTTCTCTTCGGATATCCAACCTTTCAATTTATCCGAGCCGCCCTTTACGGGTTTTCAACTCCGGTCTTCCCTTTGCGTCAAGACACCCTATTTCGGGTTTTCGTCCTGAGCTCTCCATTTTTGTTCTTTTCTTCTTTTTCTTTTTTCTTTTCTTTTTTTTTTCTCTTTTTTTTTTCAAACGTAGTATTTCTTAACAGCATCAGAATTTACAGGGCTTTTCAGCTCGTCTCCATCCATTTCAGTTAAGATTAGGGCTCCTCCTGAGAATGCCTTTTTTACCACGTACGGCCCTTCCCAATTGGCCATCCACTTTCCTCGAGAATCTTTCTGAATCGGAAGGATTTTCTTGAGCACCAGATCCCCCTCTCTGAATTCTCTTGGGCGCACCTTTTTGTTATATGCCCGCATCATCCGCTTTTGGTACATCTGACCATGACAAATGGCCTTTAGTCTCTTTTCTTCAATGAGATTTAGCTGGTCGAGTCTGGCTTGTACCCATTCGGATTCTTCTAATTTTACTTCATTTAAGACCTAGAGAGACGAGATCTCTACCTCAATGGGGAGTACTGCTTCGGTACCATACACCAAGGAGTAGGGTGTTGCCCCCGTTGATGTGCGAATGGACGTCCTATAGGCGAAAAGGGCAAATGGCAGCTTCTCATGCCAATCCCTGTAGGTATCCGTCGTCTTTGCTATGATCTTCTTTATGTTCTTGTTTGCTGCTTCCACTGCCCCATTCATTTTAGGACGATAGACTGTGGAATTATGGCGTGTTATCTTGAATTGATTGCACACGTCCGTCATCATTTTGTTATTCAGATTGGAAGCGTTATCGGTGATGACCCTTTCTGGCAAACCGTATCGACAAATAATCTCCTTCTTTAGGAACTTACATACTGTAGTCCTTGTGATGTTGGCGTAAGATGCTGCCTCTACCCATTTAGTGAAATAGTCTATGGCGACCAAAATGAAACGGTGTCTGTTGGAAGCCTTCGGATGAATTTGCCCGATGACGTCCATGCCCCACGCCGCAAAAGGCCACGGAGAATTCATGGTGGGTAAAGGCTATGGGGGTGCGTGAATCTTGTCAGCATAAATTTGGTATTTGTGGCATTTCCTGGCGTAATCGATACAATCTCCCTCCATGGTCGACCATAAATAGCCATATCTCATAACTTTTCGGGCTATAGACAGCCCGTTGGCGTGCGTTCCACATAACCCATCATGTACATCGGCTAAAATCTCCTTCGCCTCCCTGGTATCCACACATCTCAGCAATGTTTGATAATGACTTCTCTTATATAGGATCTCCCCATCTAGGACATATCCTGTTGCCATTTTTCTGAGTGTTTTTCTGTCATTGTCATTTGCCCCTTCGGGATACTTTCGAAGCTTGACATATTGCAAGATGTCATAGTACCATGGGTTTCCATCAATCTCTTCCTGCACATTACAACAATGAGCAGGCCTTTCAAACGTCTGCATCTTAATGGGCTTCATTTCTGCCCCAGTATTTGTTTTAAACATGGATGCCAGGGTCGGCAAGGCGTCTGCCATCTGATTTTCTTCTCGGGGAAGGTAATTGAAGCTGACCCTTTCGAACTCCTTGGTGAGCTCTTGAATCAATTCATAATATTTGACCAACTTCGGGTCCCTGGTTTCCCATTCCCCACGCAATTGGTAAATTACTAAGGATGAATCTCTGAATACTCGAAGTTCCTTAACATTTCTTTCAATAGCTGAGTTTAGTCCCATAACGCAAGCTTCGTATTCAGCTATATTGTTGGTGCAGAAGAATTCTAATCTACTGGTGAAGGGATAATATACATCCTCAGGAGAAATTAGCACGGCTCCTATCCCATGTCCGAGGGCGTTAGAGGCTCCATCGAAGTAAAGCTTCTATGATTTATCATCTGAAACCTCTTCCACGGTTGTAATGCACATCAAGTCTTCGTCTGGGAAATTAAAGTTCAACGCCTCATAGTCGTTCGAAGTGCGACTAGCTAGGAAATCTGCTACGGCACTCCCCTTTACGGCTTTTTGGCTCACGTATACAATATCGAATTCGGATAAGAGCATCTGCCAGCGGGCCATCCTTCCCGTTAGTTCTGGCACTTCCATTAAGAACTTTAATGGGTCTAGCTTGGATATCAACCAACTAGTATGGTACAACATATACTGCCTAAGCCGCTTGGTAGCCCAAACTAGAGCACAACACAGCTTCTGAACTGGCGGGTACCGCGTTTCGCAATCATTGAACTTCCTGCTTAGGTAATAGATGGCTTGCTCCCTTTTCCCTGACTCATCGTGTTGCCCCAATACGCATCCTATTGAATTCTCAAAGACTGTCAGGTAGAGGATTAATGGTCGATCTCGTACTGGCGCGACTAAAATCAGAGCGTTTGTCAGGTACCTTTTAATCTTTTTTAGGGCCCCTTGACATTCCTCATCCCACACACCAGGATTATTCTTTCTAAGAAGTCTGAAGACCAGGTCACATCGGTCGGTTAATTGGGAAATGAAACGAGAGATATAATTCAACCTCCCCAGGAAACCGTGAACTTCCTTCTGAGTATGGGGTGGTGAGAGATCCTGGATGGCTTTCACTTTATCTGGATCGATCTCAATCCCTCTTTTGCTTACCACGAACCTTATGAGTTTTCCAGAAGTAACGGCGAAGGTACACTTTGCAGGATTAAGCCTCAGCTGGTATTTCCGTAGTCTTTAGAATAGTTTTCTCAAGTTCTGTAGGTGCTCCTCCTCTGTTCGGGACTTGGCAATCATGTCGTCCATGTATACTTCTATTTCTTTGTGCATCATGTCATGGAAAAGAGTCACCATTGCTCTTTGGTACGTTGCCCCTGTATTCTTGAGCCCAAAAGGCATCACCCGTAACAAAAAATCCCCCACATGGTTATGAACGTAGTTTTCTCCATGTCGTTAGAGTCCATCTTTATCTGGTTGTACCCTGAAAAGCCGTCCATGAATGAAAACCATGAATGTCCTGCGGTGTTGTCAACCAGCGTGTCAATATGTGGTAAGGGGAAGTTGTCTTTAGGGCTGGCTCGGTTTAGATCCCTATAATCTACACACATATGAACTTTCCCGTCCTTCTTTGGTACTGGTACTATGTTTGCAACCCATTCGGGGTATTTGGCTACCTCCAAGAAACCAGCGTCAAACTGTTTTTTTACCTCTTATCTGATCTTTAACAACATGTCTGGTCTCATTCTCTGAAGTTTTTGCTGTATTGGTTTGCACTCCGGCTTTGTTGGCAATTTGTGCACCACTATGTCAATATTCAATCCTGGCATATCTTGATAGGTCCAGGCGAAAACATCCTTAAATTTTCGAAGTAGGGTTATCAGTTCGTGCTTGGTTTTCGAGGAAAACGTCGTCCCTATTTTTACTTCTTTTCTCTCTTCTTCGGTCCCCAAGTTTACAATTTCTGTTTCTTCTTGGTGGGGCATGATCTGTCTTTCTTCGTTGGCCACCATCCTCTTCAACTCTACCGGGACCTCATATTCTATCTCATCATCATCTTCCTCAATTCCCTCTGAGATCTCAAGGCATTCAAAATTCACTCCGGGATTGGATCCGGTATCATTCATATAGTCAATCATGAGCGACCTACATTAGATGAGAATGAATTGTATTAGGAAGATGACGGCTTTATATGAAGTGAATGAACATGAAGAATGCATGAATAAAATAAATGAAATGTTGGTCATTCAGGAAAGCGGGGATATTTTCATTTCAACAAAAAAAGTTAACATATGTGCCCTATACAAAAGATCCCCATTGTTTATGGGCAAAAACAAAAGGTTGATTCGGAGCATTACTCTGATCTATTCCTAAAAACTTCAGGTAGATCAATGCAGCTCTAGTTATCAAATGTTTCCCCGGGACGGCAGGGGCGGATGTTGGTCAACATTTTGCTGCCTTGGCCCTTTCCAGCTATCATGTTGATGTACATCCCTTCAAGTGATTCATTGAATGTCTCCTCCTGGTTAAGTACGTCATTTTCCTTAATTGCCTCTTCAACTTCTTGACCTGGTTGGTAGAATCCTCCGGAGACAAAAGTGGTTTTCAAACTAGGGAAGGACATTGGTCTCCACGAAATGTCTTCTCCTTTAAATCTGGCTTTTCTTTGCTCTTCTTTTCTCTTGTATTCCTCTTTTCTCTGTTGGACACTTGGTTTGTAACCCAGCCTAAAACGGTCCTTCTTGGTTATCATACTTTGGGCTCTTAGGCTCCCTTGTAATTTCTTCCCCAACCCTGTTCCTACTTTGGCTCCTCGGCCCAAAGTTTCTACGACAGTCATCTTGGTACAATTAGATAACCTGGGATAGGGGATCCGACTTCCCTCCGCGACGAATGTGGCATTCACTAGCTCTAATGCTCGAAAAGAGCATTCTGCAGCATCCTCGTCATTTTGAATATAGGGGGCATCTGATGTTACTGAAGCAACAATTTCCTGCTCAGCCTCTACTGCGACCAATTTGCCTTCGAGTACAAATTTTAATGTCTGATGCAATGATGAGGGGACAACCCCTGCGGTGTGGATCCATGGCCTTCCCAATAAGCAGCTGTAAGATGGTTTTATGTCCATTACCACAAAATCAATCACATACTCAGTCGGTCCGATCAATAGAGGCACCTCAATTTTTCTCATTGTTCCTCTTTGTGTACCGTCAAAGGCTCTTACGGAGCTATGGCAGGGCTTTAGGTGATAACCATCTATTGGTAGTTTCTGCAAGGTCACCATAGGCAACACGTTCAATGCTGACCCGTTGTCAATCAGTACCCCATGTACTATATACCCTTTGCAGTGGGTTGTGATGTTAAGGGCTTTGGTGGACCCCATTCCTCCATCGGGGATCTCAGCATCACTGAATGTTATATGATTATAGGCAGTGATATGCCCCACTATCCTATCCAGATTTGTCACAGAAATATCCTGGGGCACAAAAGTTTGATTTAGTACTTTTAATAGTGCCTCACAGTGTCTTTCTGAACTCAAGAGCAACTCTAGCACTGTGATCCTAGCCGGTTGCTTTCGTAGTTGTTCCACTACGCTGTACTCGCTATGTCTCAGGAACTTCAGAAATTCTTTGGCCTGGGCCTCGGTTACCGGCTCATTCATCTTTGGGAGAGATTCTTCACCGAATATCTGCGTGGGGCTAACCATTGTATTCTTTTCCTTATCTTTGACCGCTTCAGCTGCTCTCAAAGCCTCGGAGGAATAACATCTGCCGCTCCTCGTGAAATGGCCCACCTCACCAACATTCACCTCGCTCTTGCTTTGTTCTTCTTTTAGCGTAGGCTCTTTTACCTGACCATATTCTGGCTTTTCTGGCGTGGTTACATTTATAGCATAGTTCCAAGGAGTTTACCGCATATCCTTGAATGGGAACGGGGATGGTGCTGAAATGATGATCTTGGGATTTATCTTGGTGGTTTCTCCTTGGGAGGCACCTGCATTCCCTGGCCTGGAAGAGATGATAAAAGGTCTATCATTCCCGTATTTAGAGTTGGGGCTATCCGTCATATGTACGTCCGACCCCTTCCTTCCCGTGGGCTCTTCGAAGAATTCTATTTGCTTTTCATTCATCAATTGTTATACCAATTTCTTGAACTCATCGCACTTTTGGATGTCATGCCCTTCGTCCTGATGGAATTCGCAATACACTTCACATCCCTTTTGCCTTATTTCCATGCCTTTGTCGATCAGATGGGCCATGCATAATTATTGAAATACCCACCGCAAAGGAGATTTGATTTCTGGCACATCGTCCTTGATCTTCCTGGTAAAGTATTCTTCAATAACATTTACTCCTCTGTTCCCATGATTAGGTAACGGGTTAGTAGCTACACTTGGTTCTTCGAACTTCAATATCCCAGAATCAATTAAGTTTTACACAAGTTTTTTGAAGGCAAGACAGTTCTCGGTGGGATGTCCAGGGGCACCGCCGTGATAGTCGCAATGCGCGTTCGGGTTATACCACGAAGGGAATGGCGGTTTGAAAGGAGTAACGTAATATAGACGGACCAGGTCTGCTTCATACAACTGGGAGTAAAGCTCCGAGTATGGAACAGGTAGGGGTGTAAAAGTTTTCCTCTCTTTCTCTTTTCTGAAGGTTCTCTCCTCTCTTTGATTCGAGTTTTGTGCTTTTCCCACATGTGCTTGTGGCTGTGAGGCTGTAAAATTCTTCGGGGTGGTGTAAGTGCTGGTGGCGTTTACTTCATTCTTCTCGTTGTATTTTCGAGATCCTTCCCCGCTATCAATTCTACCACTCTTAATTGCCAATTCAAGGGACTCCCCAGTCCTAATCAAATCAGCAAAACACTGTGTTGTGTTATTAATGAGGCGATCGAAAAGTGCCCCTTTCAAAGTATTAACAAATAACGGCGTAATTTCATGTTCCGTGAGGGGTGGCTGAATTTGGGCGGCCACTTTTCGCCACCTTTGAGCATATTGTCGTAGACTTTCGTTGGACTTCTGCCCCATATTTTCCAACATAATTCTACTGGGGGTCATATCTGTTACATGTTTATATTGCTCAATGAATGCTCTTGACAGATCTCTCCATGTCTTGACATTTACCTTGCTCAACTGGGTGTACCACCGTAATGCCGCTCCAGTTAGGCTATCTTGGAAACAGTGAATCAGTAGCTTCTCGTCCTTAAGGTAGGCTGCCATCTTCCGACAGTATATTGTTATGTGCGCGGAAGGACACGTGGTTCCATCGTATTTGTCGAACTCTGCGTTTTAAATTTTGGTGGTAGGACAAGATCGGATACCAAACTCAAGTCATTAGCGTCATTTCCCGATTCTTCCATAGCTTGTAAAGTTTTAAATTTTTCCTCCATGAAGCGAAACCTTTCCTCCCACTTTTTTTCTACTTCTGTCCTGATCCTTTCGACCAAATTCAGGTCTGGCACCTCCTCTTCATAGAGTGCTTCAGTGTCGAAGGGTTGAGTCTCAGGTGCCCCTACCTGAAGACTAGCTGACATTTTCGCAGGGTCGATATACACCTTTCTAGTTGGATTTGGCGCAGCTGGTTGAACCTTATTGTGAACTGGGGTACCCTCTGGTTCCTGAACGGTTTCTCATTCAACTCTTTTCCAAGACTTTTAGCCAACAATGCGGTTATGTCGGATACTATTGATGCTTGCGACTGAGCAATCTGGTCACTGAGGCTTCTTTGAGCCTCTTTAAACCTCACCTCGAGTTCTCTTTGCCCTTTTTCTAGACTGATTATCCTGTCTTCTATGAGTTTGCTTTGTAATTGGGTAAGGTATGGATGATGAATGATTGCGGGTTAACTTCTATTTTTACACTGCCACAATATTCATAACATTAATATGGTTGCAAGAGAAATAAATGCATGTATAATGATGCGAATGTCATGATGCAATGCAAAAATGTATGCAGATAAGGTACTGATTCCGCTGGTAATCACCCTTTTGAACTACTTCCACGGGAATTAAAGGGTCTAAATTACAACAAAGTCCATATTACAAAATGAAGATCCCTAATACAAAAGAGTACTAATTACAACACAGAGCCCTATAGATAAGCCCTAGCTCTATCTCCTAATTTTCCAATCGCCCTGAGCAACTTGATGAACCTGAGAGCTTCTTCCATTTCTGGGAATACGAAAGGTTGAAGTGTTTCGGACTCGATGGCCAAATCATTCACATGTCTGGCGACTCGCTGTATGTCCACCATCAGGTTTGCATAATATTGGTCCCTATCTTGTACCATCCGGGCAGCGTCACGCAGTCTCCTTTGCCAATAAGTGTTCCCTCCGGCTGTAGCTTCCTCGAATACACTAATTCTTTCCTTATAATCTTCAACAGTTGTTTCAAGGGACTTAATTCGGGTTCTTAACATGCCTACTTCGCGCTCTCTTTCTTGTAGCTTAGAGAAGCCATTCCTCTGGCAGTACGTTCGAAGGGAGTGTTCTACTTCTACCACATTTTCTTTCAATTTGTCATTCTGACTTCGGCTTTGATCCAGACTTTGAATAGTGTCATCGTACGACTTTTGCATCTCTAATAGTCTATTTCGGCTATTCATGGACCTTCTTTTCCATGCGGCGACGTTTTCTCTCTCGTGGTTGACTGCTTATTTTCCTTTGCTAATTTCTTGCCTAGTTCTTTCCTTTTCTTGGTCAATGACCTTCTTGAAGGACCGTCTTTCTTCCTCAATAGCCAACTGGCAGCTTTCTACCTCCTTCTCGATCGCTCTCTTGCTGATTTCTCGTTCTTCTTCCACCAAACAGATACCATTTATTCTTTCCTTTTCCACGGCTATAAACTAACTTCTGCCGGCCTTCTGTATTTTCGCTTGTAGTAGAAGGGTATCCTTTTGGTAAAGAGCGTTCTTGTCGCTCAAATATGCATTTAATTTCTTCAACTGTCTAATAATCCCATCCCGTTTGTCGACCTCTAAGCTTGCTTTATATAGCTCACCCGCATGCTGAGTCTGTTGGGTGTCCATTTTCCTCTTAATTTCTTCGAGTTCATTTCGTAAGATATTGGCTTCAGATGGTACCACCCTTGTAAGCTCCTCAAGCGACACCATGGGTCCTTGATCGGATTCGGGAATCATATGATTTACCCTCAAACATCACTAAAGATCGTAGTCTGGGGTGGTCATGTGCTCGGTGTCTCCTTCCACCCTAATCCGGTAACAATGGTCCCAAGCCCTCATGATAGTCTGAACTTTCTCTTTGAACTCCCCTTTGAAAAGAAATTCAGTTCGGCTTAACCCTGCGGTATTGGAAATGAATTGTTGTGATCCGAATTGTCGGGATACCAGAAGCGGAACACAAGCAATCCCTCCATGCAGTCCCAACATCATCAGCCAGTTGAAATCACCGCAACTATATAAAAAGTAATTAACTCTACCGAGCCACGGGACCCGCCATACTATGTCTTCGTCTTGGATGTTCCTGAAGAAACTAGCCCATTTTCTTATTTTCAAGTCCTCTCACCACTCTTTTGCTAAGTATTCCCGTAAAGACGAAAAACCTTGGAAGGATATCCCCAGTAGAACCCTCGTCGACGTCTTCCATATGTGGCTCTGAATCTATATCTGTAACAGTTGTGCGCATCCTTGAAAATGTCCTTCTTCGTGCTTCCGACTGGCATTTAAAGAAATAAAGGTCTCGGACAAAATAGCTGGTACTGGGTTTGCTCGCCGTTTTACACGCTCAAACAGATCTAGAATGGCCACATCAATGTTTCCCAAAATTCTTGGAAAGATCACCGACCCATATATTCCCAAGGCAAGCATGTCTATCTTTTTCTCCTCATCCGGATGTGCAGGTAGGATGTCTCGAATGTTCTCCCATGCGAATACTGTACTATCTCCTCGAAGTCGGATCAAGCCATTGACCCAATCGTCACTTATTCTGGTAAAGGTTTTGAGCTTTGAAGTGTAATTCTGATTCCTCGGAGGTTTTGCGTAAATCCAATCTTCCTGAACGTTTTTATGATTAAGCAGAGCGGTATATTCTTCTACTGTGGGCATCATGTCCTGTCCATTGAAGGTGAAGCAGCAAAAGGCAGGATTCCAGAACTGAAAAATGGCTCGGAGTAGGGGCTGGTTAACCCGAATGTATATCAACTGTGCAATGTCGCCATAACTATCACAGAACCTATCTTGTAACCGCTGGTCCCATCCTTCCCAGATACTTTGAAGATCCCCTAAGTTGTTCTGTTGAAGACTCACATAGGTGTACCCTTTTATCACGCGCTCACTTGGTAAACTGTCCCCTTGGGCCCTCTGGTTGACTTCTGACCAATGTCTAACTGACAGGTTGAGCTCCTCTTTTCTAAGACACCTTTTTTCCATGGTGAAAGACTTTCTGATCGGGTAAACCACTTGATCCAGTACCTTTATGCAATGCGAATGTAATAATGCATGAAAAAAATAGCAAAAGAAGACAAGTCAGTACCGGATAGAATTAATAAATACATAAAAAAAAGACGAATTAAATAAGGTAAACGGACAAAACGACCCTATTTACCCATCTAAAACACCTAAGGTTATCCGCATGGCTCTAATAGGGTGTGTTTCTATGTTCTTTATATGCAGTGTTGGTGCTAGAAGGTACCCGAATTGTCCTTGCTGTCCTCTACTAAGAGTAGCAAGGCCCCTGATCATCACCCATTATAGGCTCCTTTCAACCGGGTTCAATTCAGGGGGACCCATTCACTTATGCCTGCACGAAGGAACGATATCCTTACGAAAGCATAAGGTACTCGAGCCCCGAAGGTACTTGCTAGGCCTACACGGAAGAATGATATCTCCACGAAAGCATTAGCGTTTCCCCCCACTTAAAAACGAATTTATATGCCAAATTTTAAATGCGTTAAAATAAACGCGCAATTACAACCGAATATTAATTTAATAGTAACTTTAATCCGGAACTTCTAATATTATTAAAGCGGTAATTATTTGAAAAAGCTTGACTCTCTTTATTTTGTTAAAAAAAAAAATTCCCCAGCAGAGTCGTTATCTGTAGCGATGGCCGTTTCGCTAAAAAATATCGAGTTTTCAAAGTGTTTGTGAATTTTTCGGATATAAAATGTTTATTCCGTGGGTTTTTTTTAAAAAACCGCATTTTATTTAAAAATTAGAGTCGCCACCGGCCACTTAGATAGGCTGGACACCATAAAACCAGAGATTCAAAAGCTTTGAGTTCGGGAGTCGGTTACGGATGGGGAAGGATTAGCACCCCCACACCGCCCAAAATTGGTACTTTAATAATTACCGCTTTATTAATGTTAGATTTTCCGGATTAAAGTGACGATTAAATTAAAATTTGATTATAAGTACGAGTAGATTTTAAAGGCCCCGTTATCCGAGAGTAAACGCCCAACCACTATCACTACGCCTGATACTGGCCCCGTTTACGCTCGGATAAAAGGGCACCGCATTGACAGTTTATCTCGATATGCAATCTTAGTGAGCAAAATATAAAATATGGCAAATAATTTAAATACAATAAAATACTAACATAATAGAATACTAATCTAACATAAGTAAAATACTACTCTAAAACATACATACATATATATTAATCCTACTCATAGATAAGAACAAATTTAACACATCACAATAACAAGGCATGAATAAATGCATACGGGAACGAAAACACATACCACAAGAAGACATACATATTAAAATAAAACACATTGTAACATACATAGAACATAGTATTATGCATGACAAAGAAAACATACTAACTCATAACCTAAAAGCACAGAGAACATGCAATACATGCTAAAGCACGAAACAAGTTATATACGAGCCGACTAAAATATTAATCGAATATGTGTGGTACGACAGATCAAATAAAAACATAAAAACATAATCACTATGAACTGAACACACATATACATATAAACATGAAAATACGAAACATGTACAAGAGACGTATGAGCAGGCAAAAAGGCTACATCAACCTATATGATCATAATAAACGAACATGAACATTTAAATATGGAATAGGACTGAAATGAGAAAAAATAAACATAAGAGATAGAAATTAAAAGGCAATAATATGTGATTTAGGGACGAAAATGCAAGCTGAACCGAATTTGAAAGGACTAAAACTGTAATTGGACCAAGGGGCAGGCTTGAAGTGAAAATTTCAAAAACACGGTGGGACTGGTGAGGTAATTTCGCCATTTGAAAACTAATTCAATTTAATTCGGGGGTTGGATTGCAAGATTTTAGAATATAAGGGGGACCAGAATTGTAAATATCCCATGCAGCGAGACAGAAGTGAAAATATCGAAAATGCGGGGGGATTTATTTCAGAATTTAACCATTTCACAAAATAAAATACCTATAAAAACCCTTTTTCAGCCCGATCCCAAATTTTTCTCATTTTTCTTTAACCGATTTTATAATAACCCTTTCCTTCCTCATTTTCTCTCAACTCACCCATCCTCAAACCTTTGATGAACCCAGAATCCGGCGACTCTCCGCCGTCCTTTCTGCCACCGGCCGCCGCTAGCCGGCGCCGGCGAACCAAAAGAAACACCCAAAACGAACCTCTTTCCACACCAAACCCGATATGAACTTAGATTTACACTAAGACTCACCCTTTTGCCTAGATCTAAGTAAATACGAAACGAAAAAAGGTTTTTTTTGTTTATATTTAACCGAAATGAAACCAAAAGGGACCTCCCACTCCCTTCAGTTCACCATGTTCAGCTTGGGAAAGCTGAAGAGGCTTGTCACTGGTGAGGGGAGATCCATTGACGACGAAGGTAACAAATCTACATCTCTCTCTTTTCGTTATTACTTCGTATATTTTTTGTATGCATGCAAAGAAGTAAGAAAAAAGAAAAGAGCGTTACCACTGAAACTTTGTGATTCTTTTTTATTTTTCTCTCTGATTACCACTGGACTGCCTTACAATTACTTGTTTCATACATATATCACTCTCTTTTTGGTTTGGTAGCAAGTACTATAAAATATTTTTTAGATCTAAAAATGATACTGACATCGCCTCTTTTTTGTGTTTTTCTTTGATATATCTGAACGCGGTGGTTGGAGGCCGGCATGGTGGAAGCATGGTGGCGGTGTGGGGGAGATGTCTTCGGGCAGAGGCGTTCTCAGCCGTTGGATCAGATTCGATCTGATGGTCGGGATAGCTTGAAGAATGCATGGTCCAGATGAAACCTCGATCGGTGGAACGGCTCCAGATCGTGACACGTGGGGCTCAGCAGTCGAGGAGTTATAGTGCGTGGGACTCACGCACGCGTAGGATATCGAAGGGTCCGCGCGTGGATCGAACGCGCGTGTGGCATTCGAACAGTCCGAGCGTGTAATTCACGTGGCCAGCTAGATATTTTTCCCTCCTTGATCGTGGCTGTTGGATCCACATTTTGATCCAACGGCTCCTGGTTGGCTGCGCAAAGACAAAGTAATTAGGGTTAGATATCTGATGTATAAGGGTTCTGCTGGGGTTTTGGGCTTGGGCCAACCGTGCCTTGTAATTTATGGGTTTTGTAATAATATGGACACTTAATTTAAGTGGGTTTTTTATTATTTTCAGATTTGTCCATATATATTAATAATAATATATTAATATAATAGTAAATGCATACACATACATACTTACGTACACATACATACAATTGTAATGAAATACATTCACACGTAAATACACTTAATAATACATACATACATACAATTTATGCAACACTCATTCATATACATTCAATAATAACAAGGACATTAATAATATATACATGCAAACACATATAAACCTTCTCATAAATGCACATACATTATACGATATTCCTAACATAAATATAACCATATCACACACATATTAATAGGTACGTAATACACAACACAAATATATGCACCATGCATACATTCACACATATATCATTATGTAATATTAATAACATATACATGCACACACATATATGTAATCATGCACTAATATATTAATATGATACTTAGAGAATAGATAAAAATGAGTGATTACAGAGAGTTTAGGCCTTTTGGAGCCTTAGTAGGCTAAATATTGGTTTTGGTCTTGGGTTTTTTGGTTGGGTGTTGGGTTAGAATAACTTTGAGAGAGTGAAGGAGTAATTTCTCCCCTTTTTGAAGATAGGGAAGGGTAGCACATTAATTCTCTGTAGAAAAGCAAGAGAATGAGCTCACCAATGTCTCCTTTGTCTTCTACCTTCACCCACCCTCACCTTCTTGCTTCCACCTCAAAGTGAAAGGTTGGAACTTTGTGTTTTGGAGTGGGAATCCTGGATTTTGAGTGTTAAGCATTTTGTTCAACATCCAAGGATCTATATTTCAAGATAAGGGTCATCATGTTTGGAGGAGAATGAGTTTTTGTGGGTTTGAGATGATGAATAGGAATGCGAGTTTTAATAATATTCCTAGCTGTTACATTCTTTCTTTTTACTCGTATTTTCTTTATCAATGTTGTAATCCATTTTACAACATTTGGTTGTAGTGAAAAAGGTTGGAGAAGCATCCAAAGTCCAAGGGAAGAACAAGGCTTGAGGCTTGTAGTTAGGGGCTTTTCTCTCAATTCCAATTCAAGGTTAATACACTACTAATTTCTATGTATTCCTGGAAATCACCAATTTGCTGCTTGCTTGTTTGTATGATGTTTTGGGCGGGGATGAAAGCTTGGTGTTCATCCATGGTAAATTATAGGCTTAGTGTTAAAAGGGTGAGGAAAATGGTAGAAATCCACTTATTAAACCTCCCATAATTTGTAGGAATAGCCTAAGACTTTGTTATTTAAGTCGATGGGGCTTAGAAGAGGTTTCATACTCTAGAATTTGAATTCTGGGTTTGCATACTGATACGATCGACCCAGTATCGTTACCCCATTGTGAAAGATAGTCATGTTCAAGTAAAGTGTAAGAGAGTATCGGTACGGCTGGGGACGTACCGATGTAATTTTTTCCATTATGATTCCAGTAGCATATTTTGGTATCGGTACGCTTAAGGGCGTATCGATACCAAAGGGGCGTATTAGTACATGACCTCATGTATCGGTACTAAGTTCTTTAAATCCTATTATATGTAGGTAGGGTATCGATACCTATATGTGAGTATCAGTACTCACTAAGCATTCTGGCCAAGAATTATCATTTTGAGTTCAAGGGCTTAATAATTCAAGGACAAGGGTCTAGAGGGTCTCCTAAGGGGTAAAACGAATATTAACACTAAGTAAGTGAGTTTTTAAATCCATATGTGGTTTAAATGGTTAATGGCTTGGTAAATAAAAAGAGGTGATTACTTGTGTTAGCAACCCTTAGGGATCCTCGGTGGATCATATGTGTGCGTGCCAAGTAAGGGCACTTGTATGGCCGAGCCATGGTTGTTGATGGGATCCGAATACATAGTGAGAGTGTTGCAACACGAGTTGATGAGATTTTGTATGTACATTCCTAAGGCTGTGTGACACCAGACCTCATCTGATGATACTAGATGAGAGATTCCGAGTATGAGTGTACATTCTCAAGGCTGTGTGACACCGGGTCTCACTCCAGGTTTGTTGGTATGATGTATATTTCTTGTGTGAGATTATACATCCTTGCTTGCTATGTGTTTAGGCGGTTATGGTAGTGTCATTGCTTATCTTACCATGATATCATACTTGTGGCATGCTCCTATTTATGATTTTTGTGAAGCATGGTTGAGTGGAAGTGTATCCACTAAGCTTCGTTAGCTCAACATTCAGAATTTTTGTTTCCATTTGTAGGTTAGTAGGTTGACGTGCATCGTTGGAGCACCATCGGAGTGAGACCTCAGTATCGACTTGTATCTGAGTACAGTACTTAGACTTATTTGGGCTATGTATTCGTAGGACCTTATGTTGTATTGTAACTCTTATTTTGGATTTTAACTTAGGAGTTGAATGCTTTTAATTATATAGTTTAAATGGAGCTCCCATGCAAAGTTTTAAATTGGTTTATCGACCTCGAAATATTTAACTCAATGGATTTTATGAAATAATTGTGTTGGGCTAAATCTAGTTGCAAATTTTATGGATTTTGGGTTGAGTTTGAGGCCCAATTGTGATATCCAGGTTGAAAGTGTTTCAATAGTGGTATCAGAGCCTAGGTTTAGCCGGTTCTAGGAAACCCCAGAGGTGTTTAGAGTATCGTATAGGTGTCTGGCGAATACGTTGCCCATAAGTCAAAATCGTACTTGTTAAACTGAGTGTTCGATGGTGTAACCTAAATTGTTTGCTTATGCAGAAAAGACAATTATGTCAAGGAGGACACAAGATCATGAGGAGAGTTGAGGCTCTTAAGAAGGGAGCTACGATGAGGATTATGTTCCCGGCATGGAGGAAATGTCGGAGGATGAGAGTAGCTGAGGGCTACCTATTTCTCTCGTCTGCATCAAGCTCTTCACCAGATTGTGAGAGCTATACCTAGGCCTTCGGCTACCCCTCGCGAGGCACCGATTGAGAGAGTGCATTTCCACGATGCTACAGACTTTTTTGGATTAGGACAAGATAACCCAATTAAGGTTGATCAGTGGTTGAGGGACATTCATTGGATTATGCGTCAGATGAGGTTGAGATCTAAAGACAAGTTAACATGTATTATTTCCCTTTTGAAGGAGAATGCTCGAGAATGGTGGGAGACCATTGAGTTGGGTTTGTATCCTAACCAACCTACTTGGGATAACTTCTTAGAAGAGTGTGAGAAGAAGTATGTAGGAGAGGTTCACATTTATAGCTTGAGGGAGCAGTTCAATCACTTGGTCCAAGGGAATCTGTTAGTCTTTGAGTATGAACAAGAGTTTCTACAGTTTAGTATGTATGCTCATGAGTTGGTTGCTACTGAGAAAATGAGATGCAAGAGATTCCTAAAGGGTTTGAGGAAGGAAATTCAGATTTATTTGACTGATGCTCTACTAAAAGTGTTTTCAAAATTGACATCTAGTGCCAAGTCGCTTGAGCAAGTGCAGAGTCTAACCTATGGTCCGTCTGGTGAGCAATGGAGCTCGAGTGAGAGAACATAAAACTTCTCCACCCGCTTGCAGTCTTACTCCGGGAGGAATAGGGTTCGTTAGAACCAAGGTAGAGGAGCTTCGAATCAGAACTCGAGATCAGACCATTGGTTAGAGTCAGCTAGACGTATGAGGCCTTCGTTGTCTTTAGCTACGATGAATTCGAAGGGCTCACAAAGGGGTGTGGGAGCACTAGTTTGTGATCAGTGTGGGTGTAGGCATAAAGGCGAGTGTTTGGGGATATCTATAGTTTGCTTTAAGTGTGGATCACCAGACCATTTCGTGAGGGATTGTCCAGCAGCTGTTAACACCACTCAAGTTCAGACACAGATGACATCTCATTCAGCTCAGAGGGGTCGAGGCTTAGCTAGGGGTGGAGCAAGCCACATGTCGGGGCATTAGAATGGGGTTATAGTCTAGTCCACCGCAAGAGCACCGACGAGGTAGTATGCAGCTAAGGCTCAAGAAGACTACGAGGCTACTGATGTTATCTCAGGTATATTCATATTGTTCTTAGATCTTATAGTTGCTATTGTGGATTTGGGATCTACTCATTCCTACATCCGTAGTGGAATATCTCGGCAGTAGGGTATTCTTTCCGGGGATCTTGAGATAGGGGTCCGTGTGACTAGTCTTTTAGGGTATGATGTTTTGGTGAATGAGGTGTATCAGAGGTGTCCGATAGAGGTTCAGGGTTTAATCTTTCTGGCTGATTTAATGGTATTATCGTTCTAAGACTTTGATGCTATTCTAGGGATGGATTAGCTCTTCGAACATGATGCATGCTTGAGTTGTAGAACGAAGAGTCTTAAGCTTCGTGGTTTGGAAGGAACCAAGCTAGTGGTGAAGAGCGAGAAGAATCATTGCCTTTCCAATATAGTGTCAGCCTTGGCGGCACAAAGAATGGTCTAACAAAGTTGTGAGGCCTTTTTGGCTCGTGTGGTTGACTTAAGTATTGAAAGCCTGACACTTGAGAGTTTTCAAACTGTTAGAGAATTCACCGATATGTTTCCAGAAGAGTTACCCAGACTTTCTCCAGATTGTGAGCTAGAGTTTCGAATAGATGTGACACCAGGTACGACACCAGTATCCATTGCTTCATATCGCATGGCTCTGACTGAGTTGAGAGAGTTAAAGAACCAGATTCAAGAATTGTTGGAAAGAGGTTTCATTCGAGCAAGCATCTCACTTTAGGGTGCACTGGTCTTATTTGTTAAGAAGAATGATGGGTCGATGAGGATGTTTATCGACTACCGCCAGCTCAACAAAGTAATGGTGAAGAACCATTATCCCCTAATAAGGATAGATGACCTATTTGACCAGTTAAGACGTGTCTGTATGTTCTCAAAGATTGACTTGAGATCGGGGTATTACCAGTTGAAGGTAGTGGAAGAGGATGTCCAGAAAACCGCCTTCAGGATGCGGTATAGACATTATGAGTTCTTGGTAATGCCTTTTGGGCTTAACAATTCACCAACAACCTTTATGGACTTGATGGAATGGATTTTCTAGCCTTATCTAGATCAGTTTGTGGTGGTCTTCATTGATGATATATTGTTTTACTCGAGCTCGGAGGAGGAGCATGATTATCATCTCCGTATTGTTCTTCAGACCTTGAGGGAAAGACAATTTTATGCTAAGTTCAACAAATGTGAGTTTTGGCTTGCCATTGTTATCTTCGCTTTAAAGATTTGGAGACATTATTTGTATGGGAAAAAGTTCTACATCTACACCGACCATAATAGTTTAAAGTACCTCCTCTCCTAAAAGGATTTGAACTTGAGGCAAAGGCAATAAATTGAGTTGTTAAAGGACTGTGATTGCAACATAGAGTATCATCCCGATAAAGTTAATGTGGTGACTGATGCTTTAAGCTGGAAGTCTATGTCAGATTTGAGGGCGATGTTTACCCGCTTAAGGATGAACGAGGAGGGTAGATTGTTAGTCGAGCTTCATGTAGAGCCCACCTTAGTGAAAGAGATCAAGAGGACGCAAGTTTTAGATTGGTGGAAAAGATTGAAATGGTTCAGAGAGGTGAAGCATTCGATTTTGAAGTATGGGTCGTGTGATCTTGTAATTCAAGGATCGGCTATATATTCTGACTTTGGAGGATCTGAGAGACCGCATCCTATGAGAGGTACATTGTAGTTCATTTGTTGTGCATCTATGAAGTAACAAAATGTATCAAGAACTTCGTCCTTTTTATTGGTGTCCTAGTATGAAAATAGATGTATCTGAGTTTGTGACGAAATGCCTAGCCTGTCAGCAAGTTAAGGCTGAACATCAGGTTCCCTCGGGCTTGTTACAACCCATTCAGATTCCACAATGGAAGTGGGATCGTGTGATTATGGACTTTGTAACAAGATTACCACTGACGCAAAAGAAACATGACACCATTTGGGTGATAGTGGACCATTTGACCAAGTCTGCTCATTTCTTACCTGTATGTATGGATTTTACGCTTGAGAAGTTGGCTTGGTTGTACATAAAAGAGACAGTAAGGTTGCATGGAGAGTCATCATCAATCATATCAGATAGAGATCCACATTTCACGACAAGGTTGTGGAAGAAGATCCATGAAGCTTTAGATACCAAGTTGCACTTTAGTGCAACTTTCCACCCTCACACGGATGGTCAGTCTGAGTGAGTTATCCAAATTTTAGAATATATGTTCTGGTGTTGCATCATCGACTTCGAGAAGAGTTGGGAGGAGCAATTACTGCTTGTTGATTTTGCTTACAACAACAATTTCCAACCGAGCATCAAGATGGCCCCTTTGAGGTCTTGTACGGGCGTAAGTGTAGAACACCGTTGTGTTGGATCGAGCTTAATGAGAGAAGGATTGTAAGGTCAGATTTGATTAGACAAACCGAGGATAAAGTTTAGATAATCAAAGAAAGACTACAAGCGGCCTTTGATCGTCAAAAAGCTTATGCAAATCGGACGCGTAAGCACATTGAGTACGATGTCGGTGATAAGGTTTTCCTTAAGGTGTCACCATGGAAAAGAGTTATCCGTTTTGGGCGAAAGGGTAAGTTGAGCCCAAGGTTTATTGGGCCTCATGAGATTCTTGAGAGAGTTAGACTCGTGGCGTATTGGTTAGCTTTACCTCTAGAGGTGGCACACATCCACAATGTGTTTCAGTATCTATGTTGAGATGTTACCGTTCCGATCCCTCTCATGTTATTCATCTCGAGGAAATTTAGATTAACCCCGACTTGACCTATGAGGAGGAATCGATAAGAGTTTTAGACAAAGGAGTCAAAGAGCTTCGCAATAAGTGCATACCCATAGTCAAGATGTTGTGGAGGAACCATAGAGTTGAAAAGGCCAGATGGGAAGTGGAAAAGGACATAAAGCTGCTCTATCCGCATCTGTTTCCAAAAGGTAAATTTTGAGGACGAAATTTTCTAAAGGAAGGAAGATTTGTAACGACCCAGATTTCAAAATCCGAGGGTTGGTTTTTATTTGAAGCTTGGGCTTTGCTTTTGGGATAAGAGTTTGGGCCTTTGGAAGCCTTAATGGGTCAAATGTTGGTTTGGTCTTGGGTTTTTTGGTTGGGTGTTGGATTAGGATGACTTTAGGGGGTAGAGGAGTAATTTCACCCTTTTTAAAGATGAGGCGAGGGTGGCACATTAATTCTCTATAGAAAAGTAAGAGAATGAGCTCACCATTGTCCCCTTTTGTCTTCTACCTTCATCCACCCTCACATTCTTGCTTCTACCTCAAAGTGAAAGGTTGGAGCTTTATGTTTTGGAGTGGGAATCCTAGATTTTGAGTGTTAAGCAAGTTGTTCAACATCCAAGGATCTACATTTCAAGGTAAGGGTCAGCATGTTTGGAGGAGGATGAGTTTTGGTAGGGGTTGAAGGGATGAACGAGAATGTGAGTTTTAATCACATTCCTAGATGTTAGATTCTTCCTTTTTACTTGTGTTTTTCTTTATCAATGTTGTAATCCATTTTACAATGTTTGGTTGTAGTGAAAGAGGTTGGAGAAGCATCCAAAGTCCAAGGGAAGAGCAAGGCTTGAAGATTGTAGTTTGAGGTTTTTCTCTCAATTCCAATTCAAGGTTACTACACTGTTAACTCCTATGTATTCCTGGAAATCTTTAATTTGATGCTTGCTTGTTTGTATGATGTTTTGGGTGGGGATGAAAGCTTGGTGTTCATCCATGGTAAATTCTAGGATTAGTGTTAAAAGGGTGAGAAAAATGGTAGAAATCCTTTATTAAACCTCCCATAATTTGTAGTAATAGCCTAAGACTTTGTTATTTAAGTCGAGTAGAGTTTGGAAGGGGTTTCGAACTCTAGAATTTGAATTTTGGGTTCGCATACCGATACGATTGACCCAATATTGATACCCCATTGTGAAAGACAGTCATGTTTAAGTGAAGTGTAAGGGGGTATCGGTATGGCTGAGGGGTTTACTGATGCAATTTTTCCATTAAGATTCTAGTAGCATATTTTGGTATCGGTACGTTTAAGGGCGTATCGATACCAAAGAGGCGTATCGGTACAAGGCCTCTTGTATCGATACTAAGCGTCTGTAAATCCTGTTGTATATAGGCAGGGTATCAGTACCCATATGTGAGTATCGGTACTCATTGGGCGTTCTGCCCAAGAATTAACATTTTGAGTTCGGAAGCTCTATAATTCAAGGACAGGGGTCCAGTGGGTCTCCTAAGGGTTAAAACGAATGAAAGGATTGTAGCACGCTCGAATCGATCTTCTAAAACCGTCAAGTGGGTTGTATTTGGTCCTTAGATGAATTGGCTAAAAACCTAAAGAAAGGTAGACAAATTGCACAAGGATTTTAGAGTGGTTCGACTACCCAACCGAGTCTACATCCACTACCTTAGCACATAACTAAGGATTTTCTAATTCACTATGAATTCTTCCCCTTTTCTAGGCTAAGGAGGCAACCATTTACAACCCTATCTTTTAATGGCTAAGATAGAACCACTATAGTTTTTACTTAGGCTAAACTAGAACCTCTCTCTTTTACAAGGTAAAAAATGTAAACATATAAACCTCACAAATAGGTGTTTACAATTTAAGCACTCTCTAAACTATGTACAAGAGAAATGAAGAAATAAGATTTAGACTCAAATTCTCTTTATCATCTTGCTTGAATGTCTTCTCTAACCATCTTCAAGTGTTCTAGCCTTTATAATATAGTTAAGAATGAGCTTGTGGCTGTTACTAGCCGTTAAAGGTAATTTAGAGCCGTTGGGAACAATTTCCAACCATTGGAGACAGTTCTGGGCAGAGGGTATTGGTACGCAAAGATGCGTATCGATACTAGTTTTCAGTTCTGGAAAATCACTATAGCTTAAACCCTCGTCAATATCGATACGAGGTATACTGTATCATTATGATCAAGCTGAAAACATGAGTTTGGCTACTTTAAAACATTTTAAACACTTACAAAACCTTATGAAAACATCTCAAACTTATTTTCAAGTTGTTTGGATTTAAAATCATTTTTGAAATCTTTTTAATTTAGTCTAAAACTATTTTTCAATTATTATATCAAAACCAATATCTCAACAGCGAATACTAAAACTAAGTAAGTGAGTTCCTAACTCTATATGTAGTTTAAATGGTTAGTGGCTTGGTAAATAAAAAGAGGTGATTTCTTGTGTTAGAAACCCTTAGGGATCATCAGTGGATCATGTGTGTGCGTACCAAGTAAGGGCACTTGTATCGCTGAGTCATGGTTGTTGGTGGGATTCAGATACCCAGTGAGAGTGTTGTAACACGAGTTGATGAGATTCCGGATGTATGTTCCCGATGCTGTGTGACACCAAGCCTCATCTGATGATACTCGATGATAGATTCTGAGTATGAGTGTACATTCTCGAGGCTGTGTGACATTGGGCCTCACTCTGGGTTTGTTGATATGATGTATGTATATATGTATGTTGTGCGAGATTATACATCCTTGCTTGCTATGTGTTTAAGTGGTTATGGTAGCGCCATTGCTTTTCTTACCATGATATCATACTTGTGGCATGCTCATATTTATGATTTGTGTGAAGCATGGTTGAGTGGAAGTGTATCCACTGAGCTTCGTTAGCTCAGCGTTCAGAATTGTTGTTTTCGTTCGCAGGTTAGTAGGGTAGCATGTATCATTGGAGCACCATCGGAGTAAAACCTCAACATCGACTTGTGTCCGAGTACACTACTTAGACATATTTAGGCTATGTATTCGCAAGACCCTATGTTGTATTGTAACTCTTATTTTGGATTTTAACTTATGAGTTGAATGTTTTTAATTATGTAGTTTAAATAGAGCTCCCATGTAACATTTTAGATTGGTTTATCGACATCAAAATATTTAACTCAATGGATTTTATGAAATGATTATGTTGGGCTAAACCTAGTTGCAAATTTTATGAATTTTGTGTTGGGCTTGATGCCCAATTGTGACATCCAGGTTGAGGGTGTCACACCATTTTTCTTTGGGAATTTTTGCAACGTACTTGTAGCCTAGATCATTCGTACCCCGCAACTCTTCAAGCATTTGTTCAAATTTGTGTTGAACTAGTTCGTACCTTGAGACACCATACAGTGTAAAAATGAGATATAGGGAAAATAGTGATAAATACAACAAATCTTAAAATGTACCTATTCGTATAACGAGCCTGTGTTTATCGTCCTTCTTATATCGACCATGGTAATTTGCGACAATGTGGCGTATGCAGTAACTGTGCTCAACGTTTGGAGATTGAAACTTTCTGCCCAAAGATTGAATCGCTGACTTGATCCCACCTCCCCGATCAAAGATCAAGCAAACTCGATCATTTTTTATAATGTAATGATGTAGCTTCTTGAGGAAAAACATGCAAGATTCAGTATCTTCTCTAGGCATGATTGCGAACGCTATGGGTATTGTCTTGCGATTGCCATCTTGAACAATGGCTAATAGCAAAACTTGCTTGTATCTTCCATACAAGAATGTGCCATCGATTTGAACGACGGGCTTGCAGTTCTTGTACCCATTCATACACTGTAAAAATGTCTAGAAAAGTCGTTTGAATTGGCAAACATTAGGAACCACATGATCGTTCATGTAGTATTGTTCGATTTCCAAATCTGCGATCGTTCCTGGGTTGTATTTCTTCATGATGTTTATCCAAGCTGGGAGCTCGTTGTAAGAAGCATCTCATTCCCTATGCAAATTCGTGATTGCCTTGTTCTTTCCCCTTAAAGTCTTTTTGTACGATGGCATGTAACCGTAGATTGTATTAACATGCGCATGCAGCACAGAAACAGTGACTTTGGGGCTTGCCTAGACTGTTTTTTAGATACTCCCAGCGATGATATTGGAGTCCAGGTTTGGATGATCCTGTATGTAACCAACGGCACAACAAGTATGAGGGTCATTGTAGACTGTGATCTCCCAGATATTATCTTTTCTTTTCATCTTGTTAACCCGCACCTTCCAGTTACATCATTGTGCCGACTTCTGTGTACATTAAAATAAGTATTTCTTTGATGTTGTGGATTGTACCTTGGAGTGCACGCCGTAACGTATGTTGTAGTTTTTAACAACATCTTTCACTTCGTCACTCGTTCTGAACTGCATCCCTTCCTACAAATCATCTTTTTTATTGCAAAGTAAGAACCGTCAAAACCAACGTCATGCACGTCAAGGAACTCTTGCACGTCCATTACTGCCAAGTCGATGTCATGCATGTGCAACAGAGGCTCGTACGATGTTAGGGCATTACTGCTTGCAACATGTCCCAATTGATTTTTATTAAAGTTTCTTAGGGCGTCATCATCATTATCAGTGTCACTTTCAGTTTCAAAGGCAGAATCGACAACAACATCTTCAGGCTCCACCAACAACCCAACCTCAGCACCATCGGGGTTGCGCTCTTGAATCAGTTCTTCTGAGGATGTGTAGCCTTCATCATCATTCGTGTATGCATGGGCAGGTGCAGAATTCGTATTTGTAAACTCGGGGAAAAATTAGGAGAAACGTAGTTTAGGTCGACGTATGGGTTAAAGGTGGAATGCTGAGTTAATGCTTGTTCGACGTTTAGGTCGAAGAAGTTGGAGTACGAGTGTCGTACTGTTGAACATGCAGGTTCATCATGAAACACAAGGCTATAAGTAGGAACGCCAAGATTGTAATCCCCCATCAAAGAGTTGAAATCATATGTTGTCTCCTGAGTTGCGACTCGGTTTTCGTTGTCACCTGCTACTTCGCCACTAAAATCTGCATTCAAGTAGCAAATTTCCTTTTCGCACCCCGTATGCGTGTCAACCATTGCTTCAACATCGTATCCATTGTCAATTCTTATTGTACCGTATGTCACTAGAAACACGGATGTTTGGAACCTATAGTAAAGAGCCTTTAATGGTTTGTTACGCCCGACAGGTACCAGCCGTTTAATCTTCTTCACTAGCTCCTTGAAAGGAACGATGCGAATGAATTTGATTGGGAAAAAATTTGGACTCAAAGTTTTCTGTGGTATCATTTCCCATATAGTTGTCATCGTAGTATACAATTGCTGAGATTGGTGTTGGTGCCAATGTAAATCGATATTTGTATGAGATTGAGAAAATTTAGGGTTGATGTTTGTTGGTGAAATTTGAGGGCTTGTTAGAGAGTTGTGGAAAATGAGAAATAAATTACTGGGTAAAAACTTAATGAGTTTATGAACTCACCATGTATATATGGTGAATTCCTTTAACGCAATCCTCGTAAATTACATTCGTATTGGAAACATAAATTTGCAGCGTAATTTCAATTCTGAGCAGGAAGTATTATGATGAGCCAAACTCGCTGTGCCTAGACGGTGAGTTCAGCCTAACTCGCCTTACTTGGACGGCGAGTTTTGCTTGTCATGTCAAATTCAACCTAACTCGTCGTGCTCAACTGGTATAATATACAGAGACACGACGGGTGTAACTCGACTTAATGCAAAGCGATTTTAGGTTAGATTCCCAACTATAAATGACTAGTAACATGATTTTTGATTGTTTAAAACCTCCAATCCAAAATTTTATACTTTACGTGTCTGAAAATGCATTGAAAATTAGGGTCGTTGTCATGTCATTTATGCCTAGTTGCACGAGCAAAGTTTTCCTTACAATATTAACCAAGTAGGGGTAGATTATGGTGTAAATGGCCAGCTAGTTTCTTACATGGAGCAGCCCAAACCACCCATTGTTCAGAATCCGTAGCAGCGACATATCCCATGTTGAGAAACTCTATACAGCAAACATTGTATCTTTCCATTTTCTGTGTCTAGGCGGGGGTATGTTAACAAAGACTTCATGAAAAGCATACCTCTTCCTAAATGACTTAAGTTCATTTATAGGATCAATGTATCTCTCCATTTGGTATGTATTATAAATGTATTTAATTTTTTTACTCGTTGCGTACAATGTGAAATATAGTCCCATAGTGTTGGTTAAACGTGTTTTACGCCGACTTCAAATGTTTTTTCAGACAATTTTTTTACGTTAACATCAACTACAAGTGTTTATCTATACGATTACGCGTTCGCCTTTCGGCCCAACATTCAAAAACCGCTCCAAAACATGCGTTGACAACCCTACCAAGAGACCTCTCATAGGGGTGTTTAGGCATGTTTTATGCCGCTTCCAAATGTTTTTCCCGACAATTTTTTATGTTAACATCAACTATAAGTGTTTATCTATACGATTACGTGTCCGCCTTTCGGTCCAACATTCAAAAATCGCTCTGAAACATGCATTGAAAACCCGACCAAGAGACCTCTCATATGGGTGTTTAGGAGCATTTTACGCTGCCTCAGAATGTTTTTCTGACGATTTTTTACGTTAACATCAACTACAAGTGTTTATCTATACGATTACGCTTCCGCCTTTTGGTCTAACATTCAAAAACCGCTCCAAAGCATGCATTGAAAACCCTACCAAGAGACATTTACAAAATGCTTCTAATATGTTGGAAATGGAAATGACGGACAAAACTCACTGGTATTGCACGTCGAGTTAGGGGTAACTCGCCGTGCAAGTTCGGCGATTTTTGCCCGTCATTTCCATTTATAGCATAAATATAGCACTCTTGAATCAACGCATTCGTTTTCATACCATATTTGTCTTTCATTTTTTATACGAACCAAATTTACAAAGTTCATGCCACTACATTAATTACATTGTGCACTGTTCGGAATGAGGCTACCAAAAGTCATAATGGAAACTCCAATTGTTGTCGTATTGTCTCATATTACGAAGTTTTTCTTACAACATTACTTTTTCGAGAAACCATGTGGTCTTACATTATTTGGGATGCAACCCAAATACCGTCGCCGGGCCTGTGGGGCATAATGTTGCACCAATTTTTATTCCATACAGGACCCCTATGCGTCCATAATGACATATACGATGTACTGTATGCTATATTCCATGTTGACTGGCCTCGTTTTTTTGCTTGAACAACCTTGTAGCAGCAGAAAAACAATTGGTCAGTCAGTCATACTAATAAGTTATGGTACATAGTGAATCTATTTTATACTATAAAAAAATTACATGTACTCAAGCATATGTATTAAATTTCGGGGAGTAATCCATCAAAGAGTTGCCAATTTTTTTATTCTAAATATTTCTTACTATTGTAAATGTAGTAATTCGTTATTTCCGATCGATGGCAACACTCTACATAGTTCGTTACGTAAAAAATAAGCATAACAATTATTTGTAAACTAAACTCAAATTTTTTTAATAAAAGAAAATATGCATTTGGCCCGAAATTTATTAAAAGAAATATCTAAAATTAATAAACGTAACAAATTGTGAACTCAACTCAAATAAATAATTAAACCTCTCTGGACTTTGCTGACCTAGCTCCCATGTCGGGTTAAGATTCGGGTTATGGATCATGTTCTTGGTCCTAACCTTTTGGGGTTTCAAACAAAGTAACATAAGCTTGTCGTTGGGCTTCGTTTGTCAACTTCAGTTTGTCGTTTGCCACAAACCACTGACGGTACTCAGAATTCAAAAAATCGAAATCATAGGTAATGGTATCACGAGTGGACAACCTGCTTGACCTATCAAGCCACGATGCTATGTATGACGAATATCTCTTTGGCCAATTCTCTTCGCTCGTACCCCTTAATTCCACCTTTTTGAACTCATCCATATTGATTAGGTCTTCCAGTACAGGCTGGTGGTATTCGAACTGCCTAAGAACCCGATTGCCGTGAAACATCTCGACAATCGCAAAATTTAGCAACAACATTACCGAACACCAATTTTTTGGCATCTTCATAGGCATCGTTCGGAATCACATGGCGAATATCATCACCCTCATCATATGACATCCATCGGAACTGCAATAATACGTACACAACCAGAAAATTGGATCAAAATAAATTCAAATTGTAAAATTTCAACCTAAAAATAATTTTGCATTACCTGCTCTTCGCAATGCATGTCAATCTCTGTTCTCACAGCGAGAATTAATTTTACCTTCAATGTTTTTTTTTAATTTTTGGGTCCATCTACATAATACAAATACACAGATGGATCATGGTTTATGTAAATAACATTTAAAATATTTATGGGAATTGATATTATTACCTTGAAGCGAGTGAGAATTCAAACAGAGGATCGCAAATAGGAGCCATGAACATAAGCTTATACTAGGCCCATGATTGTACCAGCACCATACACCCACCTATATCGACATGCATGAATCTGTTGTTAACATTTGTCAGTGTCGGTGCCTTGCACAACTCGCGGTACATGAAACCTAATATATCAGATCCCCAACTGAATTTTCTTGCTACCCACGACGTCTACAAGAACGGAAGGTACTGCGTGTGCACGTGAGAACTCAATTTGTCTGGCATTAGCATGCCACCGATAAGGAGCAATATATAGGCTCGAGCAGCAAACTCAATTTCCGCCGCTGTGGAATTTCCATCCACTTGAAATTCACTATTCAGCCATGTCAACTTCACACGTTTACCATCAACAACATGCGCCGATGGTGTCTTCCCCAAATACTTGGAGCAATAATCATAAACCTTATAATTATTCTGACCAACGATTGGGCTACCTGAAATTAGAACATCGAGATGCATAGCAACATCTACGAGGGTGATTGTGCACTCCCCGCACGACATGTGGAAGGTATGCATCTCCGATCTCCAACGCTCCACCAACCCATTAATCAACTGCGGTACATTTCAAACTCACAAATCTTTGACGCGTACCTAAAACTGGAATTCTCCAAAAATCCCATTAGGTATTGGCTTGGCGAATCGCTTCATATCATGCAAGGCTGAAATTTTGAATCCTCTTTCTACAATCACAATATTTAAATTAAAGTAGTACTTTATCGTTTAAAAATAATAAATTAAAAATTACAAAAAAACATAAATTCTTACCAACATTCTCATGTTTTTCGTGATGTGAGAATCGTGAAGTCTTAATAATGCCATGTTTTTCCTCAACAGTTATGCCCAATTAAATGTTTTTCTTTGCCTAAAACATCACAAGTCTTAAAATATTTTCGATTAACCTATTAACAACACAATTTACTATTTGAATTAAAAAAGTATGCATATATAAAAAAGAATTCGAGTTAATAAAATAAATCATACTAAAAAAATTAAACGTACTCTAAAAATATAAATAGACGTTGCCTTAAACATTTTCAAATTATGTGTGAGCTTGCTTCTTTCAATTTTGTCTGAGAAAATATCAGGGCTTGACAAACTATTTTACTTTGCTTGAATAAAAGAAGGCGGGCAAATTTTTGTGTGTTCTAAACCCTAAACAAAACTATCTATTTATAAGATAAAAAAACCCTAATATGCTAAAACCCTAAAACAACCCCTTTTTCGCAAAAAATGTTACGGCCGTTAAGTCAGAGAGAACTCGTTGTGTCCTTACGGCGAGTTACGTTTAGGATTAGGTTAATCTCGAGATTAATGGTTAAACCGGATATTTACGGAAATTGAAACTCGCCATTACTGCACGATGAGTTTGAATAAAAAAAATATAATTTTAAAACTCACCGTTGTGGTGTGGCGAGTTTACTGTAAGAGTCCTACTTTTGAGAATTTAAAATTCCGAGTGTCGCTTTGATCATAATAGTATTCAAAATTCCTAATTTTGACCTTACCCAATAATCTCACCCTTAATTTGACGGGCCTTTAGCAAGTCTTTTTCCATTTGGAACGGCCACGGTCAATGCCAGAGTCAAACCAATTTCTCTTTCCTACGTGGAACGTCAAATGGCAAGAAATTAGTCGGACAAATTAAAGAAATTATTAGATGAACCATGTTTATCACGTCACTCATGGTTCAACCAATCAGGTCCGACCATCTTAAAATAACTACCTAATAATTACCTACTCTCTAATTACATGTAAAAAAGAAATAATAATTTACTTTGGGAAAAAATAAAATGGACGGACTTAATTGATTGAGACCACGAATGACATGATAAACAAAGTTTATCTAATAATTTTTCGACAAATTTGTAGGGGCACATGACATATGAGAAAAAGAAAATAAAGATAAATTTCGTAAACGGAACTAAATCATTTCAAAAATTATTATTTTGAGTATTAAACTTTCAAAAAATTTTAAAAGATGCATCGCTAAGTCGTTAATAGTCTAACATTGGACTGGCAATTCAGTTATAGTAATATATTAATTGTTATAAAATAGTCATTGAACTTTGTAAGTATTACAGAATGATCATTGAACTATTTAATTGTTTAGTGCCCATTTTGTAATCAACCCTTACAAAATAAAATGAATGGACTTGATTGATTTAGACCACATACTTATCGATAATACCACATGAGAAACAAGCCAATGGGATTCTTTCATATCTGAAATTTGCTTCAACCAAACCTTCTCCTCGCTTTTGAATTTTCTTCCACCTCTTCAGTGGAATTCTAATGTCAAGCTCACGGGCTTAATTATGAAAGGACTGATGAAGTCACGATCCCATAAAAATACTAATTTTTTAAAAATATTACGATAAAATTACTCTTTGACCTTTTAAAAATATAAAAATTAATATTAGTTCTCTTTAAGTTTAATTTTTTTAAATAGTTCCTCTAATAAACAATTTTAAATTTCATCACTGATCGAAATTGACCCGAAAGCACATAAAATTGTTGAGGAAATCTTACCTCTGTAAAATGTCGTAGTCCAAGAACTGCTCTAGCCTCTATCTGATTACCCAAACTCTCTAAATTATGGCAAGTTGTGTACTTGAACAACAAAATATGCAAAATTGAAATCAACATCCAAAGGGTTTTCACGTGGTTGAAGATGATGAGTCAAAAGAATATTGTTGTTATATGACTGTTGTCCGCACTTTCGAAATGTGCAAGTCACTGGAACTTGCAAGACTTTGAAATTCAAAAGCCTTTATTGTAGCTCCTCCGAAATTTTTATTATCCACACCATTCTTCAACATGTGAGGCATCATGGTATCCATAACTTTTATTTTTTCCGACCATATTTTATATTCAATTATCGCGTCTAGACATGACAACTATCGAGTCTAAATGACCATACAACTCAACCTATTATCTGACAGTCGAATTTACTTTATCGACCCATCAATAGTCATTATAACGCTAGGCCTCTTTCATCCCATCATCAACAGTACCATAAACTATAAATACACATGAGATCGAAAATAAAGGGCAGGACCTGGAACATAAGATAGCTTCTCTTCTCCCTTCCCATTTTCTCTTCTTTTTTTCTTCTCTACTCTGACCACTATTTTATCTGCGGCTTTTCGTCCAAATTTAAAAGGATGAACTGTCTGAAACCGCCATCGCTACTTTGATCCCCATCCTCATTTTCTTTATTTGAACTCTCACTTTTAAACATCAACAACAGTCAATGACCACCAACAATCATCTTTTTGGGTCTATAAAATGAAGAAACATGAATAAGATACAATTTGTCCTACATGGCTCCTTGGCTTCATACAGGCACCCTTAAATTAGCCATACGAATAGTTTTTTTTTTTTATATGTCATATAATCTAGTATGAGAAGAAGCATTTAGATAATGGAATAAAAAGTTAAAGGGACTAGATTTAGAAAAGTGAAGAATATGAGTACTGGGAGCATAATTAGACCCTAAAAATGGAATCGAAAGGCTGAAGCAAGCAAGGAAGCACTGTACTTGACATGCGCGGATCTATCCATCCCAGATTCCAAACAAAAACTCTCTGCTAGTTGACTTGGCTAAGAGTTCAAATTTTCTTTCTTTGTCATCAGAATTTTCATTTCAATTATGCCCTTCCAAACCCAGCTATTTCCCATTATGCCCCTTCCAAAATCAAAGTACAAAGTAAAAAAAGTACAAACTAAATTCTTCCTCTTCAATTTCCCCTCCTCCCCTCTTTCCTGCTCCACAATCTAAAAAATTAGGGTTTTTAGTTAAAGCCTTACTTTCAATTCTCCCAAATTTTGAGGCATTTGGGGTTGGTGGTTTGGTTTTCTTCCATTTTTCTTTATTTTCCCCCTTTTATTGTATAAAGCTTTCTTCCCGAAAATGAAGTAACGGTTCTCTCCCTACTAACATTGTGAGATTCGGCAATCCTCCAGGTATTCATATGCAAAGCTTCAGTATTTTCCTTTATCTTTCTAAATTAGGGTTTCTATCCTCTTTATCAACTATCATATCGTTGCTAACAGCTTGTTTTTTCTTTTAATTTGGGGAAAAAGTTATTCCTTTTATGTACAAAAAATGAAGCGGTTGAGATCGAGCGACGATCTTGATTCCTATGAGAAAAATGCAAGCAGAGAATGGGGTCAGGATCAGAATCGTTCATCTCGAAGCAGCAGTAGCTCCGGCTTTTACTACAAACCATCTTCAGCCCCCGATAGCAACGCCCGTACCAAAAGTAATTTGATTTCTTCTACTTCTCGGTATGATCGAAACCAATCTGTGGTTGATGAGGATAGCGGCAGGGAGAGGATGGTCCGGAAGCGAGCAGAGCATGATTTTGAGAACTTCGACAGGCGAAAATTAGAGTTTAATCGTTACAGTTACAGAGAGAGTGGTAGTAGTAGTGGTGGTGGTAGCCTCCGCAGATCTGAGAGCTTCCGTGGGCCTCACAGAGATTTTCCCAAGGGGTTCCGATCAGAAAGAGATCGAACACGACGTGAAAGTGGGAGCTCGTGGCAAAGGTTTGGAATTAACGAGCACAGAGGGAGTAGTAGTAAGGTGCAACTAAGGGAGTTTAGGGATGTGAAGTCGCCAAGTTGGTCCAGGGATACTTTGGTAGCAGGGAGAATGGTGGGCGAGTCAAGGGAGAGGGAGGAAATGAGGAGGAGGAGAAGCTCCAAGTCAAAGTCCAGGGATTCTGACAGTGAGCAATCTAAGAGTGTTGATGGTGGTGGTGGTGGAGATGCGAAAAAGAGTGAGGAAACGCTGGTAGAGAGTGAGACGAGTAGTGAGATGGAGGAAGGTGAGTTTGATCCTGAACCTCAGGGTAAGCCTCAACATGAATTAGCTACTGAACCTCAAGCTGAGCCTCAAAATGAATTAGCTACTGAACCTCGGGCTGAGCCTCAAAATGAATTAGCTACTGAATCTCAGGCTAAGCCTCAAAATGAATTAGCTACTGAACCTCAGGCTGAGCCTCAACATGAATTAGCTAATGAACCTCAGGCTAAGCCTCAACATGAATTAGCAACTGAATCTCAGGTTGAGCCTCAACATGAACTAGGAACTGAACCTCAGGAGGAGCCTCAACATGATTTGGCTATTGAATCTGGGATTGGAAGTGATAGGAAAGAGTGCTGTCATAAAGAAACAGAGAATGATGGAGGTGAGATGAATTCGAATGTGGAGGTTGCGGAGGATGTTAATAAGGAGAGGGGGAATGAGAGAAAAGGTGAGGGGAAGGTAGCTGATGAGCCGCAGGATTGTCGAAAGAGTTTAAATGACGGCACTAGTGGTAATGGGGATAAGATGGATGATGTGGATGGTGATGAAGTTGAAATGCAGGAAGAAGGTGTGAAGGTCGATGGTAAATGTGATGAAGATAGTAGCAAAGATGCAGTTGTGCAGAAGTCATCTTGTATGGAAGAGAGGTGTAAGGCGGATAAAGGGATTGATCTTGAGAGACAGGTTGAGGAATGTGAGGCAGCAAATTTTATCAAGGGAACCTCAGAGGAAAATGGTGAACATAAAATAAATATTGATGTGGTAGAGATAGGTTTGGGTTGGAATGTCAGTGATAAAGGGAAAGGGGTTGCTGTTGAGTCGGTTAATGTTACTGATTCTGCGAAGAATGAGGTTTGGACTGAAAGGGGATTTAAAGATGAAGATCTTGACATGGAAGGGCCTAGCAAGAAGGGTTTTGAATTGTTCTTTTGCTCTCCTGTTAGGAGAGTGGAAAAAGAAGGAAAATCAGGTGCTGATATGCAGAAAGAAGAGAAGCTGGAGTTTGAATCACTTGATCTTTCTCTTAGTTTACCAAATGTATTGTTGCCTATTGGTGCTCAACATACAGATGCAGTTCCAGGCTCGCCTAGCCGCAGGAGGAGTGTGCACACCTTAACGAACACATTTCGTACCAACTCTGATGGATTTACTGCATCCATGTCCTTTTCAGGTTCCTTGTCATTTTACCATAATCCAAGTTGTTCTTTGACTCAGAATTCCATGGATAACAATGAACAATCTGTTCATAGTCGTCCCATAGTGCAGGGAGCTGATCAACTTTCTCAAGGATCATGGCAGTCTGAGAACGAGTCCAGGCAGAAAGATGTTCCTATGTTTCAGAGGATTTTGAGGAATGGTAATGGGTCTTTCAGTCAATCTTCAGCATTACAGGGCATTACAAACAGTCAGGCTGTTCAAGCACAAAATATTCACAGTTTTGAAGGAAGCTCAAAGGCACCCAGTGGACTTGACAGGCAGTTGAGTTTTCATAAACAGAATGATGTCAGGTCTTCACAGAGTGTTAGGTCTCACCAAAATGGTTATTACAGCTATGACAAGCAAGCCACGAGAGAGAAGCATGGTGGTAGTTTATATAGGAGCAGTAGCCAAAAAGAGCAAGAACAACTTCTGATAGGTGGAGCTGATTTTGTTGAGACTATATTAAGCAGGATGGTTTTTGAGCCCATCCATGTTATGGCTAGGAAGTGTCATGAAATGGCAGGACAATCAATTGCCCGTCTAAAAGAGAGCATTCGTGAGATTATGTCAAATGCAGGTAAGCATGGAGAACTACGTGCATTTCAGGAGGCCCTAAGGAGCCGGTCTGATTTAACACTGGAAATGCTGCTAAAATGTCATCGCGCTCAATTGGAAATCTTGACTGCCTTGAAAACTGGTCTTCCTGAGTATCTCCAGGTAGACAATAGTGTTGCATCTTCTGATTTGGCCGAGGTCTTTCTGAACTTAAGATGCTGTAATCTTACTTGCCGGAGTTCTCTTCCTGTGGATGAATGTGATTGCAAGGTTTGCTCAAAGAACAATGGTTTTTGCAGCGCTTGTATGTGCCTTGTATGTTCAAAATTTGACATGGCATCCAATACTTGTAGTTGGGTTGGTTGTGATGTGTGTCTTCATTGGTGCCACGTGGATTGTGGTTTAAGGGAATCTCATATTAGGAATGGACATGGTGCGGCTGAGATGCAGTTTCACTGTGTTGCCTGTGATCACCCTTCTGAGATGTTTGGCTTTGTAAAGGAGGTTTTTCAGAATTTTGCAAAGGATTGGACGCTTGAAACCTTTTCCAAGGAGCTTGAATATGTCAAGAGGATCTTTTGTAGCAGTAAAGACGAGAGAGGGAAACGGCTGCATGAACTTGCTGACCAAATGCTTGTTAGATTGACGAATAAGTCGGACCTTCCTGAGGTTTTTAGTCAAATATTGAGCTTCCTGACTAGTAAGTTTTTTTTTTCTTTTTCTGCGAGGAATTTATAAAATGTTTATGCATTAATTTTCAAATTAGTTAAGTGTTCACTTTTTTCCCCTAACTAACCTACTTGGTGAGTTGAATTTTGCTCTCTGAGAATTGTTATGCGCTTTTCATGGATAATATGGATTGATTTGAACTTCCCAAGATGTTAGTGGTTGATGGAAAGCTGTCATCTTTGTGAGAACTTGTTGCCGCTAACTGTGCTTGTGTACTATGATATGCACTATTGGCAACAATATTTGCCTGATGACTATTCTGCAGGTCCGCAGCACTGATGCTGGTAGACGCAAATAAAACCTGTACTTGACGTGTTAAGTTTTTTGCTTTTTTGGGTGCCCCCAAACGAGTTCAATAACATTATTTTGGATTGTATTGAGAGTACAGTTGATGTGTTATGATTATTATTATTAAAATTCTTGTTATAGCAATGGTAGAAAATTACTAGATCTAGCACCTTGGGGAATTTGCTAGCAACATCTATCTAGAAGCCAGATATAAATGGTTTAGTTATCATTCTGATTTACTGCACTGGAATTGAACTACTATGAGACAAAATGCCCTTAAACCAAAAACTCATATTTTGTTCTGGTTGCAGATAGCCATTCTTTCAAGCCTGGCAATGCAACCGGTTTGTCTGGAAAAGAACAAGGCAAAGGAACGAATGGGATAGCTGGGCCAAGTCAGGATGCTACACGTCTCAAATCTGTTTATTCGGATAAAGCTCCTCAATTGGAAAGTTCATCTAGCCTGCTTCCTAGTTTCCATGTTGACCTAACCGACCGGCCTGACAAATGCTCTTTAGAGCCGGAGTTGCAGACGAATGCTCAAAAGCAACTGTTTTTACCTGAACTGGAGAGCTTCGTAAGAATCAAACAGGAGGAAGCCAAAATGTACCAAACTCGTGCTGATGATGCTAGAAGAGAAGCAGAAGGCCTGAAACGAATTGCAATAGCAAAGGGTGAAAAGATTGAAGAAGAGTACAGGAGTAGGGTCGCGAAACTACGCTTGGCTGAGGCTGAAGCAACGCATAAACAAAGATTTGCAGAATTCCAATCTCTAGAAAGAGTTTACAGGGAATACTACAGTATGAAGACAAGAATGGAAGCAGATATTAAAGATCTTTTGTTGAAAATGGAAGCCACGAGACGAAATCTTGGCGTGTGATTTGCTAATTGGCTTTCACTTGGAACTGCTCCTCAACATCAAGGTAGAACAGAAAATCTGTGTTCTATAATGTGTATACATTATGATTCAAGTTTCTGTAGCTTTTAAATCGGTCGGTTCCTGGATTTCACTTGGAGCTGCTACTGTTGGCTAACTTAAAAGGTAAGTAGTGTAGAAAATTTGTGTTTAGATTTTATAAATTTTGATTCGAGTTTATGTGTAGTTTTTACACATAAAAAGTAGTAGTCTTGTTCTGAATGGCGCATGGAAAAACAACCCATTGTAAATGGACGTATAAAGAAAAAGCAGCCATTCAGTCCCCTCTCAGCTCTACAACTACGAGGACAAAGCTGCCTGCATGGCGTTTATGTGAAAACGAAATTCTGGAATCAAAGTGTGTTTTTGACCAAACTACTTTGGTTATTACCAATGAAGTAGACAGGTTTCATTTCATGGTAAAAGCAAGCAAAAAGTTTTGCTTACTGGAGTTGGAATGTAGTATAGAATTTGATATGAGATTGAATCTTCAGATTATTGGGTTTTAGTTTAAGGGTTAGGGTTTAGTCTATAAATAAAAGTATTCGAAAAAAAATAAAGTCTATAAATACTAAGTCTAAATATATATTTTGATATCTGAATTAAGTTCCAAGGTTCAATTTGACATGTAATATTTTTGGGTCTAATTGGATACTTAAATTTAACTTCAAAGCTTTGGCATCTAAATATTTTTATCTAATTCAAAATCAGATTAACTTTTTTCTTTCAAATTGGTACTTAAACTTTCTATTCAAGTTGCCGAGAAAAAAAATTAAATTCAAATACTTAATTAAAAAACACAAATACTACTATATTAAGACTTGAAGATATGCTAAAATATTTATTAACCCTTCTAATACAAAAATTTATATCATAGATCTTTTTCGCCATGTCATTTATTGAACTAACCATTCAAATGTATTTATTTTATTATTTTTTAATCTTATTTTTTTATCAAGTGAATTTTCACTTAATAAAAATTATTTTTAAATTTAATTTATAGTAAATATGAGTGAAGATTTACTTGGTAAAAAAATGAGATAAAAAAATTAATGAAATTAATGCATTTGATTGGTTGATCCCATAGATAACGTGGTGGGGTGGTGGGATTGAACATAATATTATTTCTCCTTCTAATAACACTACTTTAGAAGTGAATGAATGGATCATAAGATTGACATTATCACTAAAATAGCACCATTTAAAACTTCATTTTTTAAAATAGCACTAGAAAAAAAATATTTCTCAAACATAATACCCTCCTAATGAATTCGCATGCGCGGAGAGTTTTATTATTTTTTTAATAAAACTCACGAGGCATGCATGGCAATAATGTAATAGTGCTATGTTAAATTTTTTTTTTTCGGGGTGCTATTTTGAAAAATAAAGTTTTAAATGGTACTATTTTGGTGAATATCCCATAAGATTAAGACTAGCCGACAATGAAAGTTTATAATGACGTCAATTAGTCATATCAGAGAAATCTGACTTCTCTTTCCTGCGTGGAACGGCAAATGTGGAGATATTTTAAATGGGGCTTAAAGTATTCTTTGACTAATACTAAATTTTTACAAAACCGTCCCTTAAAATTTGTTTTATAACATTTTTGTTCTACTTGGTCTAATACTTTGGACATTTTATTTTAGAATCGTTGAAAAATTAGGTCAATTAAAATAGACGGTTTTTTACTATAAAAATGAATGACTTCGATTAAAATTAGGTCAATTAAAATGGACAGAGTGGAGTAGAACGTCACACAACAAACTTTAGGAGCAATTCTGTATAAAAATATAGTTTAGGTGGCAAACAATGCCTTAAGCCTCTAAAAAAGTAAACTATAATAAGTCACTCGGCTATTAGTTAAATTATGTTTTGGTCACTAAACTAAAAAAATTACTTATTCGTCACTCGACTAATTGACTTTGATTATTTCAGTTACTACACAGTGAATTTGCTAACAGAAAGATGACATAAAATGTTTAATTAAATGACATAATAGTACATTTTAAACTCTTAATGTTTATATATTTTTATCAATTTGATCATAATTATAAAAAATAACTCTTAATATTTTTTTATTTTTTCAGTTTGGTATCAATTATAAGAAAAATAACATTAATTTTGTTTCATTTCTCTTTTTTCTCATTTTCCTTTCCTTTTATATCTATCTTTTATTTCCTTTTTTATTTTAAGTCAAAAGTATTTTTTGTCGAAGTAGATGTAATATTTCGTTTTATTAGTATTTTTATTTTTTATTACGATTGTTAAAAACCCTGTTAAAATTTTTTAGCCAATAAATAACACCATTCTCTATCAGTAGGACCGCTCAATGAGTTCGTAAAATTATATATATTTTTAGATGTCATACAAATGTGAAAATGTTATCATTTGGATTTCAATTTTCAATCAAAAGAGTAGAAGGATTAAATTCACGAGTAAAAAGTTAAAAGGACTAAATTTTAAATAAGAAAAGAAAAGAAGTACTGAGAACATAGTTAGACTGAAAAAAAGAACAGAATTTGAATTCTAAGCGATAAAGCAAGGCAAGCATCGTGCTTGTAATTTGCGTATCCACTTTTTTTTTCAGACAACTCTCTCAGGTAGACGTAGTAGTTGACTTGAGTGACATAAAAATGTCTTTTTCTTTGTCGTCCAACTTTTTTCAATCACACCCCTCAAAACCATAATATTTTCAATTATACGCCTCCAAAATCAAAATACAAACTACATTCTTCTTCAATTTCCCTGCTCTCCTCCCCACCCCTCTTTCAAGCTTCTTAATCTAATTTTTTTAGGGTTTTTAGTTAAAACCTTACGTACAATTCTCCCTTAAATTTCAATTTGACTTCATCCAAATTTTGAGGCATTTGGATTTGGTGGCTTCCTTTTCATTTTTATTTATTTCTTATTGTATGAAACTTTCTTTCCGAAAATGAAACAACGGCTCTCTCCCTGCTAACATTGTGAGATTCGGTGAATTCGACGTCAAGTTTGGAAATCCTCCAGGTATTCACATCCAAAGCTTCAGTATTTTCCTCTCATTTTAAATTAGGGTTTCTATTCTATCTATCTATCAACTATTGTATTGCTGTTATCACGTTGTTTTTCATTTTTCCTTTTTAATTTTAGGGGAAAGTTATTCTTTATATACAAAAAGATGAAGCGGTTGAGATCGAGCAGCGATCTGGATTCCTATGAGAAAAATGCAAGCAAAGAATGGAGTCAGGATCAGAATCGTTCATCTCGAAGCAGCAGTAGCTGCGGCTTTTACTACAAGCCATCTTCAGCATCTGATTGCAACGGCTGCGCCAAAAGCAGTTTGATTTCTTCTTCTCGGTATGATCGAGACCAATCCGTGGCTGATGAGGATAGCGGCCGGGAGAGGATGGTCCGGAAGCGAGCAGAGCATGATTTTGAGAGCTTTGATAGGCGAAAGTTAGAGTTTAATCCTTACAGAGAGAGTGGTGGAAGTAGTGGTAGCCTCCGCAGATCGGAGAGTTTCCGTGGTCCTCGGAGAGATTTTCCAAAGGGGTTCCGATCAGAAAGAGATCGAAACCGGCGTGAAAGTGGGAGCTCGTGGCAAAGGTTTGGAATTAACGAGAACAGAGGGAGTAGTAAGGGGAAACTGAGGGAGGTTAGGGATGTGAAGTCGCCAAGTTGGTCCAGGGATTCTTTGGTAGCAGGGAGAGTGGTTGTGGAGTCAAGGGAGAGAGAAGAAATGAGGAGGAGGAGAAGCTCCAAGTCAAAGTCCAGGTCGCCAACAAGGTCAAGGGATTCTGGCAGTGAGCAGTCTAAGAGTGATGATGATGGTGGTGGAGAGGTGAAGAAGAGTGAGGAAACACTGGTGGAGAGTGATACTAGTAGTGAGACGGAGGAAGGTGAGCTTGATCCTGAACCTCAGGGTAAGCTTCAACATGAATTAGCTACCCGACCTCAGGCTAAGCCTAAAAATGAATTAGCTACTGAACCTCAGGCCAAGACTCAAAATGAATTAGCTACCGGACCTCAGGCTCAGCCTCATCATGAATTAGCTATTGAACCTCAGGCTAAGACTCAACATGAATTAGCCAACGAACCTCAGGCTAAGCCTCGTCATGAATTAGCTACCGAACCTCTGGCTAAGACTCAACATGAATTAGCTATTGAACCTCAGGTTAAGTCTAAACATGAATTAGCTACTGAACCTCAGGCTGAGCCTAAACATGAATCCGCTACTGAACCTCAGGTTGAGCCTAAACATGAATTAACAAGTAAACCTCATGCTGAGCCTCAACATGAATTATCTACTGAATCAAGGGGTAGAAGTGATGGGAAAGAGGGTTGTCATAAGAAAACAGAGAATGGTGGAGGTGAGATGAATTCAAATGGGGAGGTTGTGGAAGATGTTAATAAGGAGAGGGACAAAAAAGGCGATGGGAAGGTAGATGATGAGTTGCAAGATTGTGGAAAGAATTTAAATGATGGTGCTAGTGGTAGTGGCGATAAGATTGATGACGTGGATGGTGATGAAATTGAAATGCAGGAAGAAGGTGCGAAGGTTGAGGGTAAATGTGAGGGAGATAGTACGAAAGATGCAGTTGAGCAGAAGTCTTCCTGTCTGGAAGAGAGGTGTAAGGGGGATAAAGGGATTGATCTTGAGAGACAGGATGAAGAATGTGAGGCGGCAAATTTTACTAAGGGAGTTGTAGAGGAAAATGATGAATATAAAATAAATACTGATATGATTGAGATAGGTTTGAGATGGAATGTCAAGGATAAAGGAAAAGGGGTTGCTGTTGAATCGGATAATGTAACTGATTCTGCAGAGAATGTGGTTTGGACAGAAAGAGTATCTAACAATGAAGATCTTGACATGGAAGGGCCTACTACGAAAGGTTTTGAGTTGTTCTCTTGCTCTCCTGTTAGGAGAGTGGAAAAGGAAGAACAATCAGGTGCTGATAAGCAGAATGAAGAGAAGTTGGCGCTGGAATCACTCGATCTTTCTCTTAGTTTACCAAATATGTTGTTGCCTATCGGTGTTCAACATACATATTCAGCTCCTGGCTCACCTAACTGCGGGAGGAGTGTGCAGTCCTTGACAAACACATTTCGCACCAACTCTGATGGGTTTACTGCATCCATGTCCTTTTCAGGTTCCCTATCGTTTTACCATAACCCAAGTTGTTCTTTGACTCAAAATTCCATGGATAACAATGAACAATCTGTTCACAGTCGCCCCGTAGTTCAGGGAGTTGATCAACTTTCTCAAGGATCATGGAAGTCTCAGAATGAGTCCTTGCAGAAAGATGTTCCTATGTTTCGGAGGATTTTGAGGAATGGTAATGGGTCTTTCAGTCAATCTTCAGCATTACAGGGCATTACAAACAGTCAGGTTGATCAAGCACAAAATATTCACAGTTTTGAAGGAAGCTCAAAGGTGCCCAATGGACTTGAGAGGCAGTTGAGTTTTCATAAACAGAATGATGTCAGGTCCACTTCACAGAGTGTTAGGTCTCACCAAAATGGTTCATTTTACAGCTATGACAAGAAGCAAGCAACAACAGAGAAGCATGGTGGTAGTTCAAACTGGAGCAGTAGCCAAAAAGAGCAAGAACAATTTCTGATTGGTGGAGCTGATTTTGTTGAGACTATATTAAGCAGGATGGTTTTTGAGCCCAGCCATATTATGGCTAGGAAGTGTCATGAAATGGCAGGACAATCAATTGCCTGTCTAAAAGAGAGCATTCGTGAGATTATGTTAAATGTAGGTAAGCATGGAGAACTGCGGGCATTTCAGGAGGCCCTAAGGAGCCGGTCTGATTTGACACTGGAAATGCTTCTAAAATGTCATCGCGCTCATTTGGAAATCTTGACTGCCTTGAAAACTGGTCTCCCTGAGTATCTTCAGGTAGACAATAATGTTTCATCTTCTGATTTGGCCGAGGTCTTTCTGAACTTAAGATGCTGTAATCTTATGTGCCGTAGTTCTCTGCCTGTGGATGAATGTGATTGCAAGGTTTGCTCGAAGAAGAATGGTTTTTGCAGCGCATGCATGTGTCTTGTATGTTCAAGATTTGATATGGCATCCAATACTTGTAGTTGGGTTGGTTGTGATGTGTGTCTTCATTGGTGCCATGCGGATTGTGGTTTAAGGGAATCTTATATTAGGAATGGACATGGTGCAGCTGAGATGCAGTTTCATTGTGTTGCCTGTGATCATCCTTCTGAAATGTTTGGTTTTGTTAAGGAGGTTTTTCAGAATTTTGCAAAGGATTGGACGCTTGAAACCTTTTCCAAGGAACTTGAATATGTCAAGAGGATCTTTTGTGGCAGCAAAGACGTGAGAGGGAAATGGCTTCATGAACTTGCTGACCAATTGCTGGTTAGATTAGTGAATAAGTCGGACCTTCCTGAGGTTTATACTCAAATAATGAACTTCCTGACTGGTAAGCTTTTATTTTTTTTTTAGGAATTTATAAAATGTTTATGCATTAATTTTCAAATTGGTCAAGTGTTCACCCTTTCTCCATAACTAATCTATGCTTGGTAAATAAAAATTTTCTCTCAAGAACCTTTATACTCTTTTCTTGGATCATATGGATTGATCTGAACTTCTCAAGATGTTAGTGGTTGATGGAAAGCTGTCATCCTTGTGAGAACTTGTTTCTGTGAACTGTAGTTGAGTACGATATGCAAATTTGGGAACAATCCTTTCCTGATGACTATTTGATGTGTTAAGGTTTTTTTCTCTTCTGGGTGCCCCCAAACTAGTTCAATAACATTATTTTGATCTATTGAGAGTACATTTGACATTTGATTTATTATGATTATTATTATTATTAATTTTTTTGTTATAGCAATGCAAGAAAATTACTAGAACTAGAACCTTAGGGTTTGTTTGGAACATCTATCTAGAAATCAGACATAGATCATTTAGTATTTGTTCTGATTACTGCACTGGAACTGAACTATTATGAGACCAAATGCCATTTAACCGGAAACTAATATCTTTTGTTCTGGTTGCAGACAGTAATTCTTTCAAGCCTGGCAATGCAACTGTTTCGTTGGGAAAAGCAGAAGGCAAAAGAATCAATGGGATAGCTGGGAGATGTCAGGATGCTACACGTCTCAAACCTGTTTATTCTGATAAAGCTCCTCAATTGGAAAGCTCATCTAGCCTGCTTCCTAGTTTCCATGTTGACCTAACCGACCGGCCTGACAAATGCTCTTCCGAATCAGAGTTGCAGAGGAGTGCTCAGAAGCAACTATTTTTGCCGGAACTTGAGAGTTTTGTAAGAATCAAACAGGAGGAAGCCAAAATGTTCCAAACACGTGCCGATGATGCAAGAAGAGAAGCAGAAGGACTGAAACGAATTGCAGTAGCAAAGGATGAAAAGATTGAAGAAGAGTACAGGAGTAGAGTCTCGAAACTCCGCGTGGCTGAGGCTGAAGAAACGCATAAACAAAAGATTGAAGAATGCCAAGCTCTAGAAAAAGCTTACAGGGAATACTACAGCATGAAGACAAGAATGGAAGCAGATATTAAAGATCTTTTGTTGAAGATGGAAGCCACAAAACGAAATCTTGGTATGTGATTTGCTAATTTGATTTCACTTGGAACTGCTCATTAACTTCAAGGTAGAACAGAAAGTCTGTGTTCTATAATGTATATACTCCATGATTCAAATTTCTGTAGTTTTTTTTAAATCAACTGGTTCTTGGCTTTCAGATGGAACTATTATTACTGTTGGTTAACTTAAAGGTAGGTAGTGCAGAAAATTTGTGTTTAATGTGTATACATTATGATTCGAGTTTGTGTAGTTTTAAAATTGTTAGCCTTGCAATCTTAGATTCTGTTCTTGTCCAAACTGCAGGGAAAAGGGTTGTCTTCAATCGAATTCATCGAACTCAAAATTTGATGTCAATCAAAACTTTGTTAAACATCATTTCGACAGAAGTTTTTTTTTTTTGTTACTGCACTAAGCTTGGCATTTAAAGAAAGAATTTGATGATTCTTTTGGTTAAGTCGTAGAAAATGGGATGGGCTAGATTTTTGAAAGTTGCATGGAAGGGTTATGTTGTTTTATCATTTGTATATACATATTAAACTACAACTGTGTTCATTTTTGTTTATTTTTTATTTTGACCGCTCAATTTCTGAATGTTATATCTTAATCACTTATGTTATTGATTTATCTCAAAATGATTATTAATTATCGGGTTAAATGACCAATTTATTATTTTTAAAAATAAATACTACTACTAATTTTCCATATCACTGTTAACATTGAAATTTGAATAACCTTCTTCTTGATCTTCTTGTTTTATCAAAGAAACCACATCCATGCAAGCATTGTAAACCGAAATTTAGCTCTTTTGATGCGTTTTCCTTTCGAATGTTTGTGATAATATGTTGAATATTAGGTATTCATTTAAAAAAAAACTAAATTGATAATAACTTTGTTCTAATGGTTATGTGTTTGAACATTCTTTCCATCAACCTAGGTTTTAAGTTCCCTCAAAAACAAATTTTAGTTTATTCAATTTAAATTAATACCAGTCTTATTATTTGATGAAAATAATACAATAAAAATAACTATATAAAGTTCATTTAAAGATAATATTTTTTCTTGACGTGTCATTATATTATATATTATTTTTTAATAAAATGTTATTAAGATATTTTAACACGTTAATGTTAACAAACTGAAATTATATTTAATAAAATGTGATAAGATATTTTAACAATATGCCATCTATTTATAAAAAGAATGAGTCGGTATTAGGCTTGTTTACAAAATCATGTCGTATATATAAAATGAAAGGTAAACAGCCCTCCGGTTTTATATGACCAAATCTTCCGGAACAAAGCTCGTCCATCAGAAAACAAAGGAGACAAAGACAGGATCCGGCTGGGGAAGGGAAGGAGCCTGACCTTTCTTTCTTTCCTTCCGGTTCCTGTAAACCTCTGTTTTCGACTTGTTAGTGCAGCAGCCATTGTCTGTAAACCAAAGATGGAGGGAACAGAAAATCTAATGTGCCGATCAGGCGACTCATTTAATCCCTGGGTCACCAGCAGCTTTCAGGTCTCCTGCATTCTCGTCACCTCTCATATCTTTCACATTCTCTTGAAACCCCTGGGACAACCGGGTCCTTTTGCACAACTTCTGGTGAGCCTTTCATCTTCATTATGCATACATTTTGAGTTTCAGATATATATATATATATATATATATATATATATATATATTTGCATATGTGAATGATGTTGTTCTTGTGTACGAGCAGGCAGGTGTTGTGGTCGGTCCGACATTGTTGTCCCGTATAAGCGACGTCAAGGATTTCTTCATACAGGCTTCCTCTGCAGAATACTATATGTTCTTCTCCTTCTTATGTCGGATTCTGTTCATGTTTTCCATCGGGTTGGAGACCGATATTCCTTATTTAAAGCGCAACATTCGTGTCGTGAGTATCGTTGCCGGAGGGGGTTCGATCTTGGCCTGCATCTTCTCCGGACCTCTCTTGTGGTTGCTTATGAAGGTGTTCAACGTGTACGAACATCGCCTCACGTTCTACCTTCTCATCTTCACGGTCTTGGCGAATTCGGCCTCGCCCGTAGTCCTTCGGATGATTGCCGAAACCAAGTCCGACACGGCCGATTTAGGCCGACTTGCGATGTATACTTCCCTTTTCAATGAAATGACCTGCGTCGTGATCGTCTCTATGCTAACGTCCTTCACATCTTCCCAAAGATTCCAGAAAGCACTCCTCGTGGTTGCGGTCACGGGGACCATCATCATTCTCAACAAATATCTATCGTTGTTTTTCAGCAGAAGGAACCGGCACAATAGATTTGTCACCAACAGTGAAATTTTCATCATCATGTTTCTTCTTACAAGTGTGTCTGTGATTTTGGAAAACACTGGCTACACATCTATAACATGTTGTTTCCTGGTAGGCCTCATGTTCCCCAGGGAATGCAAAACCTGTAGGACATTGCTGCATAAACTCACATACGCCGTAAACACCTTCATACTCCCCGTTTACTTCGGCTACGCAGGATTCCAATTTGATATAACCAATATCTTTAACAAGCTGACAATTGTTCTCGCCGTCATCATCATCCTCCTCAGTGCCGGCACAAGAATTGTCGGTACGCTCGCCGCTTGTTATTACCTCAAGATGCCGATCAGCGAGTCTCTAATCCTTGCTTTATTACTGAACATGAAAGGCAATTACGACCTTATAATCATCAATACTCCTCCCGTACCCGGTGTAACGTTCCTAATTCTCTGTTGCCACCTTTATAATCATTAATACAAATGCTGCTCATAGTATGCATTTGAATTCGATAGCTGATTTTCTGTTGTTGATTGCTGCAGAAGCTGTGGGAAGAAGACATTCACGATCTGTTCGTGAGCGTAGTAATTCTCAATACATTGATCATAGCGCCGGTGGTTGCCATTTTGTTGAACAGAGATGTGTGTTTTGCTCATTACCCTACCACACTCGAAATACTCAATCCGGAGAGCAAGCTCCGGATGCTGGCTTGTGTGTACATCCCACGCCAAGTTTTGGGTCATGTTAGCCTCGTCTCGGCGTTAGGTGGCTGTCAAAATGCACCTATCAAGCCTTACCTGGTGCATCTGGTCGAGCTTCCCAAGAAATGGAAAAGCAAATTGATGTATCATCAACTGGAAGATGGTGATCAATACAGCGATGAAGAAGAGTACGGTGGAAATGATCTCATTGAGATCAGCGACGCTCTTGACTCGTTCATTTCAGAAACCAAAATCTTGGTCCACCAATCTAAGATTGTGTCATCCTTACAAACCATAGACCAAGATGTATGTGAATGTGCTAAGGACCTGCGTGTGGCTATTGTATTCCTTCCGTTTCATAGGCACCAAAGAATTGATGGGAAAATGGAGAACACCATGGAGGAAATAAGGACAATAAACCACAAGGTTATCAGGGATGCCCCGTGTTCAGTAGGTATCTTTGTAGACCGTGGACATACGGGTTCCAACAACCGCACGGTTCTCTGTCTGTGCAAAACATAGCGACGTTCTTCTTCGGTGGCCCGATGATCGTGAGGCTTTAGCATGTAGCAAGAGAATGTTGATGCACAGTCAAGTTAATTTGACAGTGTTCCGCTTCATACAAACCAATTCGAGTATGCACAACTCGTGGATCAACAACGCTTCCCACAAGGATGAGGAGGTGATCATGGCAATATCAACTGCCGGGGCAGAAAACGAGATAGACAATGCCTTTGTGGACACCTTTTATAACAGGTATGTCGCTCAGGGTCAAGCCAGTTTGGTCGAGAAGCATGTGAGCAATGGAGCAGAGACGGTAGCGGCTATAAGAGAGATACTGGAGGAAATATATTCATTGATGATAGTAGGGAAGGGAGGGAGGCGGAATTGCCCCTTGACAACTGGTTTGAGTGATTGGGAGGAGTGTCCAGAGCTCGGGTCGGTTGGGGATCTCTTGGCATCTCCAGAAATGAATTTCAATGGTTCTCTCTTGGTCATCCAACGACATCGGCATTCTGAGGCAGATGAGGACTTCATCGCTCCGTAGTCAATAGTTAATGTTCCTACTAAAAAATGCTGCTGCTGCTACTGGCAATTCAGATATATATATACATACATTACATACATGCATGAAAACTATTTGTAGCATAGTTGTCCTGCTAGCTGCTGCCAAAGGTTCTACTTTAGCCTAAATGCAGATAGATAGTCATAGTCGAACTGTTAGGTAATTCGAAAAACGAGTTCAATTCCTTCATAATATAGATAACCAAAGGTAGTGTTTGAGATATCAGAATGATCCAAGTTTTATTTTAAGGTAAATGGCGATTACATTAACCATATTAGGTACTAAAACAGTCCCAAATGCTTGAAATTTAGTCCCTGACGCATGAATTATACAACTGGCACCGGCAGACATTCCTAAGTACATACTAGAAATAACATGTTCCGAACAAGACGAAACATTAAAATGAAGTAACAATTCAGATGTTCAAGAAGCCTTTCTCCTTCAAGCTTTCAATAGTTTCCCTCAGACCAACATCCCAAGGAATGAAGCTGACACCCAAACTTTTTGCCTTCTCCTGGGATACCTTGAAACTAGGCTCGAGAGGCTTGTCGATGCCATCATCTTCACATCTGTCATGTATTAAACAAAAAAAAGAGACATTTTTCATTAGCATTTGGCAACCAAAGGACAAGTGATACTAAATGGCAAGAGAACACAATCGCTTACTTTGCTTGAAGGCCCAAGGTAGGATACAGTTCATTCAAAGTCTTCAGAATCTCAGGAAACTGCACAACATTTTGACCAGGCAACATCTTCCGGTGGCCGAAGGAATCTCGAATGCTTGAACATGTGCATATGCAACATCTCGAACATCAACAAGCCAGAAAGTTGAACTAGGAAAAGTGTTTTCTCCTGTATCCAAAACATTTTAAACGTTCATACAAACAAAGATGGCACGGATGAAGAACTCCCGGAAGGGTCCACGACCGTACCTTTTGTGAAGCCTAGAACCACCTCGGAAGTGCCATTCAGGGCCGGCTGTAAAAGAGGACCAAACATAAATCCTGGATTAAGTACAACCAAGTCGATCCCATTTTCCTTTGCAAATTTCCAGGCTGCTTCCTCTGCTAAAGTTTTTGAGGCCATATACCAATGCTGGAAAACCAGATTTGAGAAGCAAATACTTTAACACTGTATAACAAGTTGGCAGAATCCGGAGATACCTTGTTTTTCTGACAAAAACGTGAGTCTGAAAACCAAGTCTCGTCGACCACCACATCAAGAGTCAAAGGTTGTTCGTTGTACAGAACCGAGACGATGGAAGCCGTTAGGACAACTCTCTTGATGGAAGGAACCTTGGCACATGACTTAAGTACAATAAGCGTACCCCTGATTGCTGGATCAATTATTTCTGTCTGGAAATGGGGACATAGCTTACAAATTACAATACATGAATCTATTCGTATCATTCGAGCACAAGTCTACACAGACACTCTCCGAGTATTTTCATTGAATTACAAAAGGGAAGGATGGACCTGTGTATCGGTGGATGAGAAGAAGACAGGGGAGGCTGTGTGGAAAACACCATGGCATCCGTCCACTATGGAGTCAAAGCTTCCTTCTTCCAACAGCTCTGCTCTGAACAAATGAAGCCTTTCCTTAGCTCCATCAAGCGAAACCAAGTGCTCTGTCTTCTTCGGATCATCTGTTTGCATGTTCAAAAACGTTAGATTTTGATGTTTGAGACCGAACTGAAATCGAAACAAATGGGAAAAGAAAGATACAAACTTGGGTCACGAACGGTGGCTCTAACAGCTAAATTGCACAGATACAGATACAGAGGGTCAAACGATAATTTTTAAAATTATATGGTAGGATACGACGAGGGTACGGTAAATATAAAATAAATTTTTAACATATATAATAAAATTATTAAAATTTATAATATAATAAGGACTAAAATTATAATTGTATTAAACAATAATTATAATTATAGTTATTTAAATTTACTTTTAATGATTTTTAAATTACTTTTTAACACTTAGATTAAAAGATTACTAAAATTAAATGACTAAATTGAACGAAATTTAATTTTACATTTTAAATAAAGTAAAAATTAATGACTAAAATAATAAAATTAAAAGATAACATAACTGAAATGGATATTTACCATCCCTATTTAAAGCTTAAGTGAATAAACGTAAAAACAAGTTAAAACATGTTACAAATACAATACACACCTAATATCCACATCCTTAAGATACATAAAGTAAGGAGAGAAAGCAGCCTATAAATAGGCACTTATCAAATAGAACAAGGAACTAATCTAGTTTCGGCCTTTTAAATGAGATTAAGTGTATGTGAGTCATTTGACACATGTAATTAAGTTTATAGTTTTTAAGTGGAGTATTTAATTTAGTAACTTTTAAGGATAATTTTTAGTTTAATTATCTTTAAGTTTTTAAGTTTATATTAGTTTAGTAATTTTTTAAACCTTGCTTGCAAAAAAGACGAGATTTTATTTCCTATTTTTCTAAGTAAATATATTTGGAGACATACTCATAGTGTTGATTGTACCCGATAAATGTAACACCCCCACCCGATTTAGTAATAAATCGGCTGAGGAGCGTTACGGGAGACAAACACTAGACTAGAAATCATGAACCAATTAAAATTTTTCTAAGTCACCACTATTAGGTAAGTTGAGAGACTAGCAAGGCACTTATACATTCCAATTTGATCATGCAAGCAAGTACATGTTTATCATTCATGTGATCATATATATAACATTCGAAAAACGTACATAGACTAGCAAATTTAAGTTGAGTGACTAACAAGACAACTTAGATAATCATATTCAATCATACAAACATGGTCATGCTTTTTAATCATTGAAGGTTACCACATTAACTACCAATCTATATACAAGGATACCTATTAATCATTCATGTGATTATGCATGTCATTCGAATAGTATACCTAAACTATCATATGCGCATTCAATGCAAACTCATATATGCGCAGCTTGATTTTCTTTTAACAACAATTATCATGTTTACAATGGCATACACAATTTGAATTACTAGGCATGGTCTTCTAGGACATTACAATCAATACATGTATGCACTTCATATAGGTTTAACAAAACATGTTCTTATGTGCACACATTCGATTCATGACTCAAGCAAGCATATCATGTTTCATGGATATTATAGGTCATTCATATGATCAGTTACTTTTAATTGTTCATTCAAGGTTAACTACTATTTAGGCATGTGAACAAGCAAGGCATTTGAATGACTTATATAGACTGAAACATTTTCGTTTCAATCCAACATTCTATTTAAGTCATGTAAATATTTCATGTAGGTTTAACTAGTCATGCTTTTATGTACGTACATTCAAAAATAACTTCAAGTAAGCATGTAGCATATCACTCCTTACCTATTCGGGATTAACAAGCTCATGTATAACAATAAACATTTCCATCATTCATTTTAGTACTTATATGCGCAACAAGACTCATTCATTCATATGTAATTTTAACACTTACACATAGAGTTCTAGCAACCAAGTTGACAACATTAAAGGCCAACTTCATACATATATACAAAAGATCTTTCAAGTATCAAAATGCATGACTTAACTTAACCATATACAAATCTAGGTGCCACCAACTAGGAGTAATACAAACAAGTATGGATTCATACTTTAGCTTTTGCTTATGTCTTGCTTCAGGCTCAATAAAATAAACTTCAAGATCAAGTAACCTCTTTGAGGCACTCTTAACCTGTAGGTTGAGAAGAGTGGAAACAAGAGTGATAAGTACAAAAGTACTTAGTGAGGTAGTAATCTAATTATAGCCAATTATTAAGACATGTATCAATTAGCTAAGTTTGAGCCTAGTCAATGTTGGAAGCATCCGAATTCAAGCTTTGCTCAATCTTCAGTTCAAGTCAAGTAGCATACTCAAGCAATATACACATTTCAATTCAAGACAAGTACATATTCGGGCAATATATATACATCTCAAGTCAAGTATAACCACTTTTCTTTTCAAGCTTGTCATTCAAGTTATGTTTACAAGTAATACCCATTCAATCAAGTAAGAACATAATTCATATTTTCTTCACACATGTAAAACAACCCCATTTTACACCTATTGTCACCTAACATGGCAGTATTTACAATCATAAACTCATACATGTAAAACAACCTCATTTTACACCTATTGTCACCTAGCAAGGCATGTATATTCCGTTAGCATACTTAAACAATCCATTTTAATCACATGTAAGCAATACATGGAAACAAGGTATGTATATTCCAATAACATACTTAAACAACTCATAATTTGATCACACATTGACAAAACAGTCCATATAGTATTCTTATACATTTTAACATTTCAAGACAGCTCATATTTTCATGTACAAGGTATATATGGCAGCAACACTCATGTTTTACATGTTAATCACATAAAACAGTTCATATTTTCATGTACAAGGTGTACATGGCAACAACACTCAAGTTTTACATGTTAATCACATAAAACAGTCCATATTTTCATGTACAAGGTGTACATGGCAGCAACATTCAAGTTTTACATGTTAATCACATAAAATAGTCCATATTTTCATGTACAAGGTGTACATGGCAGCAACACTCAATCCATATTTTCATGTACAAGGTGTACATGGCAACAACACTCAAGCAGTACACATTTTTATCAAGTCAAGTATAACCATAATGCATTTCAAGCTTTTCATTCAAGACAAGTTTATAAATAGTACTCATGAATTCAAGTAAGATCAAGATCTATTTCAAGTAATAATCATGTAGCAAGAAGTTCAAGTATACAAGTAAAGTAGCAAATAGTTCAAGTTTACATGTTTGTCATTTCAAGAATACATGTCAAGTAATTCAGGTAGCAAGTTTACATGTCAAGTAATTCAAGTATTCAAGTTTACATGTCAAGTAATTCTAGTATTCCAAGTAAGCTTTATGCTTCATTTATTTTTCATTTGATTACTTTAGTTTATGCCTTTGGTAATTCTTGTTTACTTTCTTTAATTTGAGCCTTTGGTATTTAGATGTCTTTTACTTGTTCACCTTGGATCATAGATTTAATCATGAATAACCTTGGTCTGAGTTTGACCGTATAGGTCCAAGCGATACTTAGCTCAAAACACAAAATAAAGGCTAATATCGAAACATGTCAGTCCTAACTTCACATCTATCCAACCAAATTGCCGCCAATCTCTATACAACTCCCTCGTTACCTCCTACTATCGCCAATAACATTTCATAAATCAATGGGGCGTCCCCCCGAGCCGTAGCTCATGGACCGTAGTCCCAAGGAAGACCAAGTATCACACTCTAATATCCAAGGACTTCCATTGAAAGAGCGGCTTAGATATCTTATCTTATTCAAGAATCAATTCAAGCAAGGTATAGCAACATCGTGCTTTAGCCTTTAGGCCAATTGAGCCTTAGCTCTTCAATCACTTTTTACGTTTTCAAGTGTTTCATGTTTAAGGCAAGACAATTCATGTTCAAGGATCACATTCAAGCAAGTTATATCAAGGTCCAGCCTAGCCCTTAGGCCAATTGAGCCTTAGCTCATCATTTTGCAATTTAACTTGATATTCAAGTAAACATTTTACATATGCCATCTTAGGCATCAAGCAAGATCTTTATTTCATGACTTAATTCATGTTATCAAGTATTTTCATCATAGAAATCCATACAAGCAAGCATTCGATGGTTCACACCCAAGGCATCAAGAATCAAGCATTTACATCATAGAGCACTATCAAGCAAGCATTCGAATAAGTCATATCCAAGGCATGGAATCATACATTTGTTTTCACTTTTCTTTCTAATTAATTTATCAATTTGCATGCTATTACTTACTCACAATTTTAGTTTAGTCCAATCTTATCTTTTTATTCATATTCAAGTTAAATTAAGCTTATTATCGTGGCATATCAATAGCAAGAAGGTAGTCATGCATATTTGGTTAGGACCTAAGTCCTAACCCTATAGTAAACTACACTCACAATACTCCAAGCTAGCTTATTTGTCTTGTATCCAAATCCCCTTGTTTTTAGCTTTCGAATGCTCCACTATTTCTTCCTCCACAAGATTTACTCTTTGCTCTAACAATTCATACAAGTAAATACATGTCAAACAAGGTACGTTGAGCATAATAATTACCCATCTCAAGCAGTCAAATATGTTTACACAATCACTTAACATGGCAACAATATTCATATATTTCATATAAGAAACATGCAACATATTCATGTATATATATATATATACATTAATGCACATTACTACAATTGTTTACATTCCAATTTGAGAAAAACAGGGCAGTAACCAAACTGTCCAAAACTGTTTACAAAACTGTCCAAGACATCTAAACTGTTGCTGCCAAGCATCAAGTGCACTTCTTACTTAAACGTCCATAACTTTCATTCCGTACGTCAAAATTTCAAACCGTTTACACCGTTAGAAAACTAACTTAACTATCTTTCTAACCATATAGCCTTTCATTTTTATTCTTTACCAATTAATACCGTTTTTAACTTAAAGACAGGTCAAGTTACATCACTAGACAGTTTGCACTGTCCCTAGAGTTTCATTTCTATAATATGTTTTACAATTCGGAATTCAATTCCGTTTGTTTATAATGAAACTAGGCATATTAAGGTTATAACCATATAAATTACATCCTTTAATTCAACTATTACTATTTATGGTGAATTTTCAAAGTTACTGCCCAGAATGGAGTTTTCTGGGCAGATTTCACCAAGATAGATTTTTAGCTTCATTAATCACTTAGATGATACTTTATACATGTTAATTCAACTTATATACATACTCATACAAGTTTAGGTCAGTTCAATTACATGTTAAACATGTGAAATCATGGCATTATTGATCAATATGTTCGGTCACTCTATCAGTGCAACATTTCAATGCTATTTTCCAGCAATGTGTTAACATTTCTCAAGCAATTTGGTTCTGTTACATCCCCTTATAAGCTCCTAAAGCAGACCCGATTCATACTCACATACATACATGCTCAATTTATTCCTTTGATGACCTTAAAACACATTGGACCATTCTAAACAAAATGTGGCTACTCATAAGTACCAAAACAATCCTGAATGTTGCTACATTCAATTTATTGCATCAAGGATCTCACAATTTAAGTCACTAAATCAGCCCCTATTTTCATTCTAAATGACAAGGCAACTCCATTGACCACTAATAAATTTTTACTAGATTCATTTAACAACTCAAACCAATTCCAACATGGCTCAAAAATGTGATAATACAACTTCAACAGTCTAATACATTTCCAGCAAGCAGTTTGATTAACACCAATCTTACTAGATTATCACACATTATGCAAACATGTTTAATACAACAAGAACATGACATTTATAGTCAATTTCATGTCATAATCTTGTTCATGTATTAAACGATACTTCCTTGAATTATATAATTCAAACAGTTTCTTGCAACAACTTTAATCGAATTCTCTTTCTAAATTCTACATATCCAGGATTCATTATTGAATAATTTGATGGTTAAACTCCAAGCTAATTCATATTCATTTGTAAAACCATAATCAATCAGTTACAATATCCTAACTCATCAATTTCTCAATGCTAAGGTTCCCTTGCTATAACATTCAATTGAAATCAAGGATTTCACAATACAATTAGACTTTAAGAAATTAACAATATACAATTCAAGAAGAAATCTCTAGCATTCGATTGAATTTAAGATGAAGAAAAAAGTACTTCACCTAATGTCTTAACTAATTTGATTTAGCCTCATCACCATCAAGCCAAAAGACCTCGATTCCATCCTCCATGGTTACTAATTTCCAGCTTTCTATCTCTTCTCCCTTTCTAATTGAAAATTTGATCCATCCTTAGGAAGAAGGAATAAGATGATATCTAAACTTGGTTATCTTTCTCTTCCTTCAACACATGTTTCTTTCTCCAATTGACACCCACTATGGTCCTTAACTTTCATTGTTTCTTACATGCAAGCTTTCAAACAATAAAGCTTTCCGAGATAGTCATTTTATTATAGCTAACTAACTATTAAATATTTCACAATCGGTCCTTAACATATTTAATTATCTACTTCAAGGATTTTCCAATTCAAATTAAAACATACTCGAATTAATTTCATATTCCTAGGCCACATTTTGGGGTATTTGGGTTTTGGATATTTCACTATGGATCTTCTTCTTGGTATATATATAACTTTCGGGGTGCGGGAAAACATGAAGTTACTGAGAAATTGCCTGCTCCTAATTATGTTCTTTTTTTTAGAAAAAATAAGTTTAGAGTTTAAGGTTTAAAGTTAGGGTTTGGAAATAAGTGTTATGGTGTAGGTTTAGGATGTAGAATTTAGGGTTAGAGTTTAAAATTTATTTTTTTAGTATTTTTTAAAGTGAGACATAAAAAGAAGCTTACTTAGGGGCAGAGAAATTTTGTTCGAGATTTTGATGATCCATGAGAATTTAAAAGTTAGGCTCTTAATAATAAGTATTGGAAAATAAGTTAAATTTTAAAAGTAGTTCGCTAATATCTTATAACAAGTACGGGAAAAATTATATTTTAAGAGTATTTTCTAACAAGAAATATTAAAAAAATTAGGCTCCTAATAACAAATATTAAAAAATTGCACTTTGAGTATGACTCTAATAACAAATATTGAAAAAACATGAGTTCCTAATAACAAGTGTTGAAAAATTGAGCCCTTAATAACAAGTATTAGGAAAAAATGGGTCTATAAATAACAAGTATTGAAAAAAAAAATTAAATTTGAAAAGAATGACCTAATAACAAATATTAGAAAAAAATTAAGCCTCTAATAATAAGTGTTGGAAAAAATTGCACCCTAATAATTAATATTGTAAAAGGTTGAATTTTAGGAGCAGGCTCCCAATAACAAATGTTGAAAAAAATAAACATTTGGCTCTAATAACAAGTATTGAAAGAATCGAACCCCTAATAACATATATTAGGGGGAAATTGAGCCTATAATACCAAGTGTTAAAAAAATTAGACCCTTAGTATTAAATATTAAAAAATAAATTTTAAGAATAGACTCCTAATAAGTATTGAAAAATTAAACTACAATACTAAATATTAGAAAAATTAGGCCATGAACGCCCCTCTTGCTTATGTCTAGGGCCAGTCCTGAGGGAGAGAATGAGTTTGTAACCAATCTTGTTCGGTAAACTTCAAATAAAAATTTGGTTGTTTGGTAAATAGATAATTACAACATTCGGTTGGGGTGAATCTTCTAAAATTAAATAAGCCACACACTTTAGGTTTGAAATTTTGGATATAAAACTTGTAATGACACTTTTATCCTTGACATTTGTAAATTAATATTTTTTTCTTTTTTTAAAGGTTAAATTTTAGGAGCAAGCTCCCAATAACAAATGTTAAAAAAAACCTCTGGCCCTAATAACACTTATTGAAAGAATTGAACCCCTAATAACATATATTAGGGGGAAATTAAGCCTATAATAACAAGGGTTAAAAAATGGACCCCTAATAACAAATATTGAAAAAATAGACCATTAATAACAAATATTAAAAAAATAATTTTTAAGAATGGACTCCTAATAAGTATTACAAAATTAGACTATAATACTAAATATTAGAAAAATTGGACCATGAACGACGCCCCTCTTGCATATGCCCAGGGCCGATCCAGAGGGAGAGAATGAGTTGGTAACCAATCTTGTTTGGTAAACTTCTTATAATAATTTAGTTGTTTGGTAAATAGATAATTATAACATTCAGTTGGGGTGAATCTTCTAAAATTAAATAAGCCACAAGGAGCCACACTTTAGGTTTGAGATTTTAGATATAAAACTTGTAATGGCTCTTTTATCCTTGACATTTGTAAATTATTATTTTTTCATTTTATTCCCATAAATTATATTTTATTTAAATAATTATATTTTAAAATAAAAATATTATCATATATAGTTTAAATAAATTAGTTTTTCAAATAGATGAGTTTAATACACATGAATTAAATATCAATTAAATTTAATAATTAATTAATTTGTATTATAAAATAATTTCATAAATTAAGAAATTAATATATACGTCATTCAAATATGTTGAATAATATTATATTAATTTTTTTAAAACTATCATTGTTTTTCTAACCCTAATTGCATTCCCTTTTTTCTCTGCCCGCTCAAGTTTCAATTTTTTTTAATTTTACATGGTCGACAATAGCACCAACTTTAGTGCTGGTTGTTGACCGTTGGTAATCTTCTTTTGTTTGTTTGTTTCTTTCTTTATTCTCTAATTTTTAAATTCAATAACTTTATCTTTGTGACATGATTTTTTCTACCTTTTGGTACGTATCTTTTACCTTTTGGCGCGTTTTTCTTCTCTTAATCTGTCATTTGGACGCTTCTTTTTTCATTTGATTTCCTATCATGGTTAGATTTGACGCCACCACAACTGATCAAGATGGTGCTCTTTTGATTATCCTTTTGATCTCTTTATTTTGAACCCTCGAATTGGATTTAGATACAAGCTCACAGTCCCTAGTCTTGTTCGCGATTGAGTTGTGGTAATGACCGTGTTGCGTACGTGTTTTATTATTGTAATATGCATTTTTTAATATTGTGATAACGACCTTTACTAATATGCGTGTTTTTACACATCTCATGTGACCCATATTCGAGTCCCCTCAAATATTTTTACTTTTTTTCCTAGCATTTAATTCATTATAAGATATATATAGAATGGTGCAGCATATATCATTAAGTAGCAGTTGGTGTAGTGGTTAAGGCTTGTTGTTTTCCTTTAGAGGTCCCAAGTTCAAACCCTACTAAGGCCATAGCTTTTTCTCTTTAATTTTCATAACTGTCAAGTCACTTCTCCGTTGTATAGTTCGGTAGTCAAAATAGGTTAGACCCAATAGTTGTGTAATACTCCAATTTTGTCCGCTATATCTATATAAATATATATACTATATTACTCTATAAAACCAAATAAATATAATATTAGAAAATAAAGTCCATTTTACAACTTTCAAATAGTCCAAATTATATATATATATATATATAAGTCCATTTACATCATATTTTTTCCCTACAAATCTGGAGAGGTCCATTTACAAAATTATAAGTCCAAAATACATAATAAGCTGGTCAAAGAAACACAAAGGGCCCACTTGTGTTTCTTTTTCCTGCCCAGCAGTGCCACTAACGAAAACGACATTGGTCAGAATGCCATTCACAAGGATCGGCTGCACCAGTTGACATCACCCTCTGACCAATATAAATACCTGCGAAGAGAGAGAAAAAACGGTTAATGGCTAATCATTAATACATCATTAAAGGCGGTAATAATTGAGAGAGAGAAAGGATTCAAAAGGTTACCAGAAAGACCACCTGGAGACGATCAGAGTAGCTTCAACACCATCAGAATTTCGCCGGAGTTATAGACACGCATCTAGAGGTATATCTCCACCTCTATTCTTTCTTTTCCTGCAATAAAACAAATAGAAACATCTAATTCAGGCCTCAAATGCACAAAAATAGTAACAAAACAGTGTCTAAAGCCTATAAATCCTAGATCAAAAACAGAAAGAACAAAGTATAAGTATTAGGGTTCAAATCACTTATATGAGAATTAAGCCTGTTTGAATATTGCCGAAGTGGATTTTTTGAGCATGTAGGGTTTAGGATTCAAGGCGGGGTCGAAAATGATACAAAATAAGTTTCTGGTTTTGGGTAGGTAGCTTAGGTTGGGTGAAGAGGGTTGATTCTGTTGAATTGGGGACTAATTTAGGGTTTAGGATGAAAAAAAGAGTTTTATGGTGATTTTAGGATTTTGGTGGTGGCCGAAAATCACTCCGACTGCAGAGCACGGTGGCCAGAGGGAGGTTAGGGATGACCGAAATGTTCAAGCGGTGTCGGAAGGTATAAGGTTCACTGGAAGGGATGACCGGAGACGACGGCCAGTGTCGGCTCCGATGACCGGTAAACATGCCGGGATTAGAAATTAGTGGTGGCTGAGGATCAAGATTGGGAAAGTGGAAGAACAAGTGATGAGTCTTGGAAGGTTTTAGGGTTTTGATCGAAAACAAACAAGGAAAAGAAGAGATTTGGTGTTCGTGATGGATCAAAATGAAGAAAAATGAAGAACATGGGAAGAATATGTTTGAATCTGGGTGTTTTGATCGAAAAGAACAAGGGTTTTTTAGGTTTATTTTGTTTGAATTGAGAGGGTTTAGGAGTGAGAGAGAGAGAGATGAGGTATTGAAAATGGCTGGTCCAACTTAGTTTACCCCCTTTTATACTGAGTTGGAACATCACCGTTTTGGTGAAGCGGGTCAAAGAGGATCCGCGCCTCTTGAAACGGGTCTGTGCACGAGGCCGCAGTCCGACCCGGGACCCGATTGTATAATTACTGGGCCGTTTGGTTACTGGGTTTGGGCCCAGGTTTTAATAAGTTTAGGTTTGGGCTCTTCAGGTTGCCCCGTTCTACAAATTAGTCACTAATTCTTTGTAATTCATCCTTCCAGTTTCCAATTTAATGCAATTTGACCCTGTGCAGTTTAATTTCTTTATTTTAATTGCTTTATTATTTAATTATTTGAATGATGCATGTTCTAAATAATCATGTAGTGTATTTGTTTAGGGAGATTAAAGTCCCTTAGCATATTTAATTAGAGCCTTTTAGGACTAAGTTTCTTTAATTAGAATCAATTAACTTGATAGGATAGATCATTGTAGAAAATAAATGAGTATTAAATGATCACTTTAATGCCCTAAGTTGATTAGTGTCACATTGAAATGTGATGTTATTCAAAGGGGTGTTTTGGCTAAATATTTAATATTTCATTTCAACCTAGAATATGATAAATAAACATAGTTAATTAAATAAAATTAGAATTTGGATTAAGTAATTAGTGGTATTAATATCAGGAATACTATTAATTCAGGGCCTAAAATTAGTAGTGCCCAATCGTTTGGGTGTTATCACATAAACCCTAAAGTTAATAATATTCATAGTACTTTTAATTAATTAATGAATTGGAACCCTAATTATGTTTATGCTTAAAATTGACAGCAAAATAATTTGTCATGCATTTAAACCTTTTATGTTGAGATACATTTTTGAATATGAGCTGAAGTTTCCTAATGTAACTGGATATTTCAAAAACTTATATTCGTATAAGAATGTATTTTCTTACAAAAGGATACTCCCATTCGAAATGAAATTTAGTTAACGATTAATGATCAAATTAAATTCAAATTATTGCTCGAAATGCCAAAATGCCACGTGAAATTAATATGGTACCGATAACGGGCGTTTGTGGGGGTGCTGATCATTCCTCACACGTAATCAACTCCCGAACCCGAATTGTTTTAAAATGAATCTCTGGCTACTTTTATGGTGTCCGGTCTACCAAAGTGACCGGTGGCGACTCCAAAATATTTTAAAGATCAAATAAAATGGTAATTAATCAATGAAATTGATTTTAAGATTAAATGGAAAGAAAATCGATTTTTATGGTTAATTAAGTGAAAGACCTAATTTAACAGGAAAAATCCTAATTTTCAAGGTTAAATGAATTAAAATGAATAAAACCCCTATTTTCCAAAAGAATAATCGTCAGGTTAATTTTTCCACACTTTCGATTTTAAAATTGGTCGCCACAAGTTGGTTGGTCACCCAAGTAATTTACCCTAAATTAAAATACTGAAAAACATAATCAAAAGTACATAATGTAATAAAATAGATTTAAGCAATCGTAAGGAAGATCTAGCCTAAAAGAAATGGGTAACTATACTATGCACTGACGATGAAAATATTTTATTTTCACAAGCACCTTAATTTTAAGGGTTAGAGAATGAATTTAGGGTTCATTGTTTAGAGGTTAGATTTATGTGCTTAGAATTTAGGGACTTGGTTTGAATTTAGAGTTTAGGGTTAGAATTTAGGGGTTATAGGTAAAAATCTAAATATCTACCATATTACCCTAAAACTTAACCTCTAAACCCTATACCTTAATACTAAACCCTAAATTCTAACCACAAACTCTAAATTTTAAACCCCTAAATCTAAAATCATAAACTATAAATCCTAAACTGAATTCTTAATCCCTGAAATTAGGACGCTTGTGAAAACAAAATGTTTCACATGTGTATTATATATTTTCCCATGATAAAATATCAACTTTGGTATAAGAATTCGTCAAATTTACTGATAAAATCTACGTTGTTTTCTTTTCACCGTTTAAATGATTGAATAAAATATCAACTTTGGTATAAGAATTCGTCAAATTTACTGATAAAATCTACCCTTGTTTTCTTTTCACCGTTTAAATGATTGAGTTGCTATCCAGAAAATAGTAATGTCCATGAATAACGTTTCAATTACGGTCCAGACGTTGGTTTGAGTACGTATTACTAATGACTCTCTTTGTTCGAGAGATTATTTTTGAACAACATAAAAATAATTTTTAAATATTTAAAAATTAGTATTTTTATTTAAAAATATTATATTTTATATATTTTAAAGCAAAATCAGGTGCAACGCTTTTGATATTATTATTTTTTTTTCCTAAAATAGCACTCATTTTTTTTGCAAAAATTGTTATATATATAGGGATAGGATCCAGTTACATGGTGTAAAACTCATTTAGTTTTACACTTATCCATGACCATTGGATGAGTAAAATGAATGGATGAGATTAACAGTAAAAATGTGAAGATTATCACTTGGAAAAAAAATAAGGAAACAATCTTAGCCATTAATTACCGTCATCCAATGGTCCAAAAAAGTGTAAAAGTAATTGAGTTTTACACCATGTAAGTGGATCATATATATATATATATATATATATATATATATTAGAGAATCTATTTCGGACCTTCTTTGGCCACACTTATTATACATGTTCCAGAACCCCATGTAGGGATGTCAATTGGGCGAGAAAAGTGCGAAGGGTACTCTTCCCACTGTAGCGACTAAAAAATTACAAGTTTTCATTTTCTTGAAAATATTTAAATTACAAAGTAGGGGTTATCGTGTTTTTCTAAAAAAATGATTTTAGGGGAATTCATGAAAAAACTTGTATTTTAAATAAAATAAAAGGAGTCGCCACCGGTCATTTGGATAAGGTAGATTGGACACCAAAAAGTAAACCAGAGAAAATTAGGTTTTGGAGTCGGTTACGAGTGGGGAAGGTTTCGCACTCCACCACGTCTGAAAATCGGTACCTAAGGGTTTGTATCAAATTTAAATAAAAAATTAAAAGTTCGATCTAATTTAATTATTAACCCCTAAAAATGCATAAATGCATGAACATACAAATTGAATAATCTAACCCGCAACCCACGATACCAAAGGAGATGTCGCCCGAAGATTCAGGACGACATTCCCACTGGAATATCAGGACCTCGAGTACTAAAATAGAGTAATGCGGTAAATAAACGTGGCAAGTTAATACGCATGAACAAAACATAAATACTAACGTAAGAAAATTGTAACGTAAATGAAATAAACAAAGGACAAACAATATTACATATACACATATATAATAATAAAGGGATATAATGAAATATAATATACATATAACCTATATTAAACCATAAAAATAATATATATAATACACGACGAACATATGGTAATATATACATACATATGGTAATATTTATTAACTTAAAGAATATTTTAATATATATCATATATAAGTAAATTTGTAATACATATATGTTATAATAATATATAGTAACCATAAAACGTATATTAACATAAAAGAGTTTAATATATATATATATATATATATATATATATATAGTAAAGCAACAACAATAATAATAATATATAAGGTATAATAACGATATGAAAAAATATAATAATGATATAGACATAGCCTGTATATTGTAGTCACCTATTTTATCCCGCCCTCACCCATTTAGTGTTGGTATATATCATAATCCAAAAAAATGAAAACCCAAAAAGATAGTTTATGTTATTTGGCCTTTGTATAAATATTAGAGTTCAAAAAATAAAACCAAAATCCAATAATATATATGTGATCCATTTATTACAAAAAAGGGAGCCCATTCTTTACAAAGCCTAATTCGGCTAATACCATAATAAAGGAAAAAACCTTAGAAACATAAGCCCTTCTCCTTTATAGAGCCGCCACCCTCCCTTTATCGTTGGATCAAATTCAATCCAACGGTCCTGGTTAAACCCTAGATAACCCTAATCCTTAAGCTTCAGCGCCGCACAATCCTACATCGTCAGATCTAGGAAGCGATCAATGGTCCAGATCACTTCGAGAGGCCTCACTCGGATCACCGCTCGCGTGTGGCTCTCACGCGCCTAATGTTTCGGCTCTCGTCTATCCGATCGTCTTCTCCATTCAAGCTGGGGATGAAAAATCTTCGACGCCGGCGGCTGCGCTTCACCACCATCTTCACCGTTCATCATTTCCTTATCTCGGCCGCTACATGCAAACACCAGAAAAGATTAGGGTTCGAATCAAAATAAGAAATGGAAATATCCAAGTTCGAATCAAACAATTAAGGGAAGTTCCTGACTCATATCAAATTCGAATCAAGCAAGCAAGGCAAGAATCGGCCGGTGTGAAGACAAAAAAAAATCGACGCAAACATGGCAAGAATTAACACCAAATCAAGCAAGAATCATTACCAAATTGGAAGAATTAAGTTAGGGTTTTCAAATTTCCTTGTATACTTTACTCTGTAATGGCTATAAAAGGCCATCGATTCACCGTTTGTAACACACAATTGAGAAATCAAATAACAGAAGCAATTTCAGTCCAGATCAAAGGTATTACGCCTAAAAATTTTCTTTTTTTTTCTACGTATGTTTCTGGGTTTCAATTCGAAAGAATGAAAGAGGGGCGCGGGTTTACCAATCAAAGGAGGCAAAACTAAAGGAAGCGGTCGCCAGAAATTTGCCGCCTGCTGAAGGCCAGGGCGGCCGACGTAGAGGAGCACCACGAACCACCACCGGAACCTGGAGAACACGGCAGTGTTCTTCATCCAATGAAGAACACCATTAAAGGTTTTCAGAGGATTTTGAAGACTGGTGTTTGATCCATTTGGGAGAAATGAAACAAATGAGTTGTGTTTCTGATTTTTAAGTTATATACTCGACCCGTTGGGGCAACCTGGAACCGAACCGACCCAGATCACGACCCGTGCCCTTCTTTTGGCAGCATTCGACTCCAAACCCTCTGTTTGCATTCTTTACACTTTATTCATTTTTTTTTCGCTATAATTTTGTTCTTTAGTTTTAATTTCGTTTCAATTTAGTCATTTTTGTGCTTAATTTGTTCCTTTGATCACAAATTTAAAAATCTAAAAAATAGAATTTAATAGGCCCTTAATAATCTAGTTAAAATTTATTCACCTCTTAAGATAAATACTAGGTTAAATAATATACATAAATATGAAGGGTTATATTAATTTATTATTTTTTAATATGTTTAGTATACATTCCCTTAAGTATAGGTTCCTCTTTTACATAATATGTTTTTAATTTAATTTGGTAATTTATTTAGGTCACTAAATATATCTTTAATTAGAATTCAATTAGTAGAGCCTTATAAGATTAGCCGCTTTAATCACTCAGTAATTGGCCTTAGAATTAAAAAACAAAATAAAAAGGAAATAAAATATCATACAAAAAAGGTTTTCTTGCACCATGAAAACGAGATGTACTTTCAATAAGGGTTAATTCGGTCTTCCCTTAGCCATTGTGGGAACGGTCGAGACTCCTATGCGAAAGTGCATTATCGAATTTTAAGGTTTAATACCTTAATCCCTTTGCGTCTAAATTGATTCGGATTTTCTCAGCCGTGAGCGAGTTTGAGCCAATTCCATAACTTTGTGGATTTTTGTATTAACCTTTGCATGCACGCATTCGGGTTACAAGGAAAATATTAGTGATCAAGTAAGCGCTGGTCTCCGGGCATGATGTGGGTGCTAATCCTTCCCCACACGTAACCGTGCCCCCGAACCTTCGAGATTTCATAATCTCTGGTTTGTTTCTAGGTTTTTGGTCCGCCTAATACAATAAAAAGGACTGGTGGCGGCTCTATTGTCACATCTTGGTGACTCCGCTGGGGACTATTTAAGAGGGCACAACTTTTACTTGATCACAAATTATTTTCTTTACTAATCTGTTGCATTTTTGTGTGTGCATTTTCTTGATGCTTTAAACTATTTGCACCATAACATAAGCCTTATACCCAGGCTTTATCAAACTTAAGTGGAAGAAAATAGCTATGCCTTCGTGAGTAACCCTCCGCATAGGCTAGTGAAAGTCTTCCGGGGTCCAGATTACTTATGCTTTCGTGAGAGACCCTCACTACGGGCATAACGGAAATGTATCCCCTCGAGTTGTGTTCGATTCGCAAGCCTGTGATAGGCTAGAATCAAACGTCTTGTCCACCTTAGAGTAGGGGATAAGGGCGGTTCGAGAACCCTTTTAGATCCAAACCCGCATAAATGTATGTTTTAGTAAGTCCACCCCAATAAGCCTTATAAAGCCATAGGTTTTACTTTCCGTATATATACTGCTTTACTTTCTGTATCTTACCATTGTTGTTTTATCTCATATTTGTGCATACTAACACTTTTTTGTTTGGATTTCAAAGAACATACATCACATTGCATCTAGTTGGTATTCCGAGATACAGTTTAGTCAGAGATCATGAGTACTCGGGTCGCATTATCCAGTTCTAGAGGACATTCTTCACCCTATGGAGGACATTTTGGAGGAACTCGCACCGCGTCCAAAGTTTTGCAATCCGATTTGTATTGGCTAACACTGTACAAAGATGCCCAAGAGTTTTACAAGCAATGTGATCATTGCCAGAGGACGGGCAATATCTCTAGACGACATGAGATGCCGCTCCAAAACATCATCGAGGTGGAATTATTCGATGTATGGGGGATCGATTTTATAGGGCCTTTCCCATTTTCATTCGATAACCTCTACATTCTACTTGCCGTCGACAACGTGTCTAAATGGGTTAAGGCAGCTACAGTTTCCACCAATGATTCCAAGATCGTGCAACAATTCTTGTAGAAAAATATATTTACACGGTTTGGGATGCCGAAAGCAATTATCAGTGATGAAGGCAAGCACTTTGACAACAGACTTATTGCCAAGATGTTGCAACGCTTCGGCGTGTCACACAAAATTGCCACGGCATATCACCCACAAACCAATGGGCAAGCAGAAAATTCCAACCGAGAATTGAAGGGTATACTCGAAAAAGTTGTAAATCCCTCTAGGAAGGATTGGTCAGTAAGACTAGATGACACACTTTGGCCATATCGCACTGCATTCAAAACACCCTTAGGTATGTCTCCCTTCTGACTTGTCTATGGCAAAACATGCCATCTACCGGTGGAAATCGAACACAAGGCATATTGGGCAATCAAGACCGTGAATATGGATTGGGAAAGTACCGAGCAAAAGCGTTTGTTAGACCTCAACAAGATAGAAGAATTTCGTGCACTCGCCTATAACAATGCACGAATCTACAAGGAGAAAACAAAGCAATGGCATGACAAGAAACTATTGCCGCTGCAATTCATGCCAGGGCAATTAGTTCTCTTATTCAATTCTCGGCTGAAACTTTTCCCGGGAAAACTGAAATCAAGATGGTCGGGACCATTCGAAGTTGTCAAACCGTTCTCCCATGGTGCAGTGATAATCAAGTCCATCACTGATGAACATGAATTCAAAGTTAACGGACAAAGATTGAAGCATTACAACGGTGCCCATGCGGAACGTAACAAAGAAGTTATCACCTTAGGAGATGCATGAGCATGCTTTCCTTTCGATATTTTCTTTTTCTTTTTATTTTTTTTGAACTATTTATTATTATTTTTTTATTTTCGGTTATTTTTCTTTTAGGACAGATTTATTTATTTTCTTTAAGATTAAGACTACATATTTCTTTCATATTTATCTAATTATTTTTAAATTTTAAGTTTAAGAATTTCTTTGCACATCTTTATTTATTTTCTTTTATTAGTTTATATTTAATTTTAATCCTTATTTAATTTGTTTTTGAATTGTAGGAAAAGAGTTCAAGATAAAGAGGAATTTTGATTCAAGAAGGAAACTTCTTCAACAAGGAAAATAATGGGCTGAATCTAAGGCTTATATTAAGCCTCCAATTTACTCCAAATAAACCCTACATAACCGGCCAAACCCTTCCCTAAACCCCCTAGCCGTCACCTTCCCCCAATCTAAACCCTTGGTTTCTTTCTTTCAAAATTACTCTCACCCACCATAGTTACTACATATCTTTTCTACTTAACCCATCACCCTTTACTTCCAAGAAACCTATTCCTACTTTTCACCTTGCAACTCTTTAGTTTCTTTTTCTTTTTTTCTTTGTTTCTACAAAACTCACAACCAAGATCATCCATGGCATCCAAAATCGAATTTTTGGTTCATCCAAGTTCCTCCAAAGAACCAAGATACAAGAAGTTTGCTACACCGGTGGTTCAAGAAAGATTTCACTCCAAGTTTGAAAGCTGAAAAATTTATGAAGAACAAGGCTTCGAATACTCCAACTCTCATCAAGATTCCGGCCTTGAACCATTCATCTTCTAAAGGATTGCACATCAAAAGTGGCAAATCTTTTGCCATCAATCAGAATCGGGTAACATCTCATGGGTAAGAGAATTCTATGCTCACTCACCTAACCCGGATAATCCTTATGTTTTTGTTCGTGACAAGGCTATACTCATAAGCCCCGGAAACATCAACACCTTTTACGGGCTCTATGTTGAGAAGGACGAGCATCAAGCCTTTGTTGATCAACTCACGCCTAAGCAACTCGACAAGGTGCTTCAAGAACTCACTCTACCAGGAACTCAATAGAACGACGGTAAATACAAGGGCATGGTAAATCGCCTTCGGCTTAAACCTGAGGCAAAATTATGGAATAAGTTTGTTAAAACTTCTTTAATGCCCACAACACACAATACCACGGTTGATAGACCTCGTCTTTTGCTCATACAATCTATCTTGCATAATCGCATCATTAACATTGGAAAATTTATTTGTGATGAGATTTTTGTATGTAGCACAAAAGACAAGGGTTCTCTTTTCTTCCCTTGCTTAATTTCCAATCTTTTCAAGGAGATGCATGTCCCAAGTGAGTGCACTGACGAAAAGGCTCTACCAAAGTCCAGTTGGAATCGAGCACAAATCCGAAAGCTAATGGGAGAGGCACCAATAAAATCCCCAACGCCTTCAATTGTCGCGGCAACTCTTGCCGCCTCGGCAACTCCTAATGCCCAAGCAACCGATGCCCAGGCAACTCAGACAGCAGCCCCGGGACAACTTGAAGCACTCTTACAACCGTTGGCGAACTGCCTTAGGCAAATTGAAGACCGAAAACTAATGTTCATGCGGTACATGAAGGATCACAACAATCTATCACCCAAGTCATCCTGGAAAAGTACCCGGACAGCAGCGTGCCGTTCCTAATCTTTCCTGCCGAACTCCTTGCCACGACAACCAATGAATCAGTTGCCACGGCAACCACAACAGATGATGCCTCGGTAACCTACACTGCGCCTGCCCAAGCAGTTGCCACGGCAACCAACACTGAAGATACAGTGGCAACCAAAGCTAAAGACTCCCCGGCAACCACTGCAAAAGTCAAAGGTAAAGCACCTATGCCCGAAGCAACTCTTACTGAATCATTGTCTGATTTTTTAGATTTGAACGAGTCCTCCATTGCACCAACAAAGACCGCACCAATCGAATCCTCCAAGCCCAAGCGAAAAGCCAATGACATTAATGAAGAGGACGATAAGGACAACCCCGTACGAGGATCGATTCCACCATCGGCAACAAGGAAGCAACCACTGCGTTCAAGCAAAAGAATCAAGTCACCGACCAAAAGAAAACTAATCATCCACGATGACGAACTCTCGGAGTAAGTCCTCGTTTTCATTTTACTTTTCTTTATTGTTATTTGTAGTTTTAATTTTTATTTTTCTTTGTTGCATGCATTGAGGACAATGCCTCACTCGAGTTTGGGGGGTATTGTTATTAGTTAGTTACCATGTTTAGTTGCATTCATCTTAAGTATTGCATTTAGGATACATAAATTGCTTGCCATGCCTTTAGTTGGAACAAGAATTGCCTAGATTTGATGAATATCCGATGAGGACTTTGCCAATGCACTTAATTGATAGAATTTTTTATTCTAGGATAACTGTGGAAACACGTAGAATCTTAATATGATGCTAAACTTGATGAAACACTGTTGTGGCTTGATTGATTCAAGGAATTCTAGCGAACTTAGGTTGATAATTAAAAAATTAGGGGATTAGAATAAAAATTGGATGAATGCTAGAGGTGCCCGAAATTGGCTCTAGTATGTGCTAAAAATTGGATGAATGCTAGAGGTGCCCGAAATTGGCTCTAGTATGTGCTAAAAAATTGATCGCTAGAGGTGCCCGAAACCGACTCTAGTCGAATAGATTAATTTAACTTAAGAAAACTAAAAACAAAACACTAGAGGTGCCCGAAACTGGCTCTAGTTAAAACATGTTAAAAGAACCCAATGAAGTAATTTGAAAACCTCTTGTTTGCATAGAATCCGAAAAATCAACTTGCACACAACTCCGCACACACTCACAAGCATTATAGTTTGATTCCGAGTAACTCCTAAGTTTTCCAAAAAATGAAAAGCCAAACATACTTTGTGCCACGGTTCTGAGAATTGAAATCAAGTTCAAAGCTAAGTTTGTGAAAATTGAAGTCTTGGCGGGTAATTATTAGTTTGCATTTCTTGAGGACAAGCAATAGTTCGAGTTTGGGGGTGTGTTAAGTGTCTAAAAGAACTATTTTATTCACCCATTTTTATTCATATTATTGCTAGACTTAGGCTCATATTAGTTGCATTATTAGCCATTCATGCATGTTTGCATTGTTTCTTTGGTGGACAAGCTTGATTTCATAGTTTGCTTAATTTTGTGGAAAAAGGTACTGCTTTGGTGTGTTTTTGTGTGTGTGCAGAATCACTTGCCAAATCAAGGCTGGAACCAGTTGCCAGGGCAATGCATGAAGGAGATGTCGAGCTAGTTGCTAGGGCAATGCATGATGGAGATGCTGAGCTAGTTGACAGGGCAATTTTCGATAAGGGATAAGATGATATGGCAGTCAAAATTGATGACTAGATAAGCCCAAGATGGTGTGGAGCAAAGTTAAATCCCAAAGGAGTTTGATTTCCATGAAAAGGTTAAATAGAAATTAAATCTCCAAAAGATAGGAGAAGATCTATAAGGAATTTAAATATAATAAAGAATTATATTCTTTTAAAGTATTTAATTCCAACTTAACTTCCTCCTCAAGAAGGATTTTGACCTAGCCATCTCCTATTTAAAGGAGACCAAGCCGTCAACTCCAAAGGGAGAGAGGAGGGAGATTTTGACAAGAGCAAGGAGAGATTCGTCAAGGCTCCAACCTTTCTTCATCTTTTTCTTTCTTGTTCAATTAGGTTTATGTTAGGAATTCTTTGTTTTGTGTTTCTTTGGAACCTAGCCATGAACTAAATCTATTTGGCTAAGGTTATTGTGTTTTGTGGTTGTGAAAAACAATTGGATTTTGTTTAGGTAATAAGAGTTTGCACTTTCAATTCAAAGTTTACTCATTCTTGGTTTTTATTCTTGTTTGCGAGTGAATTGGGAGAGGATCTCGTAACTTCATCTATTTATCTAATATCGGGAGAGTTAGATTAAAGAAACGAATGAGTATGGTCTTTATTCAATCTATTGATGGTGAAGATTAATCTGACTTAGGAAGAAGTTAAGGATTTCAATGGCTAAGAGGAGCGCAAGATTGGTTGTTATTCACCCTTGATTCACGCAGAGATGTATCATCAAGGCATGCACAAATAGCAAGATTTTTGACTTAGGGTTAAGAAGAAACCATTGAAGAACGCTCCGCCGAACCTTGAAGTTGCTACCCAGCCGCCCAAGTAGTTACCCAGCTAGTTGCCCAGGCAACTGCCGATTAGTTGCCAAGGTACCCCGCTGCACAAGTTGCCACGGCAACTGAGTTGCCCTTGCACTCTTTTACCAAGACAATCCAATCGGCTATCACGCCTCAACTCACGATAACTTGGCCTATTCTCTCTCATTTGATTACATCTTCTTTTACTTATTTGCCTTCTAGTTTAGTTGTTAGTTAAACTCCTACAATCTTCTACTTGTGCTCTTTTACTTTTTACAGTGCAAGAGATTAGATTCTTGAAGTGGCACCAATCCATGTGGAGACGATATATTTTATACTATAACTTGCGACGTGTACCCTTGCACAATTGTGAAGCACTTATTACGCGTAACAGTGCCCCAGTCCCAGGAATGCCTTTGATTTTATACTTGACCATACATGAAAATTCATTGGGATGTGTGTTGGGGCAGCATGATGAAACATGCCGAAAGGAAAGGGCAATCTATTATTTGAGTAAGAAATTTACAGATTATGAATCAAGGTAACCTCCAATTGAAAAGATGTGTTGCGCTTTGGTTTGGGCATCAAAAAGGCTCAGGCAATACCTACTATTCCACACTACATGGTTGATATCTAAGCTGGATCCATTAAAATTTATGATGGAAGCAGCAGCTTTATCAGGAAGAGTAGCTCGCTGACAAAATTTGACATCCAATACGTCAGTCAAAAGGTAGTGAAAGGAAGTGCCATAGTAGGCTTTTTAGCAAATCGCGCATCCGATGATTATGAAGCCTTGGATTTTGATTTTCCAGATGAAAACTTGATGTGTGTCACGGTCGAAAACAACCAGTGGGTTCTTAACTTTGATGGGGCCTCTAATGCCCTGGGCTATGGTATTGGGGCGGTCCTGGTTTCTCTAGAGGGTGATCACTACCCATGCACCAGTCGCCTGAAGTTTTTCTGTACCAACAATATGGCATGAAGCCTGTATCATGGGATTGCGAGCGGCAATAAATAAAAAGGTCAGGGTCTTAAAAGTCTATGGAGACTTATCCTTGGTCATCTATCAAATCCGTGGAGAATAGGAGATGAATGATTCAAAATTAATTGAGTATCAGAAGCTAGTCCTCGAATTGATCAAAGACTTTAATAAAATTACCTTCAACTACCTCCCGAGGGAAGAAAACCAAATGGCAGATGCGTTGGCCATGTTGTCAGTAACCTTTAAAGCAAGTGAAGATGCAAAAATATTGCCAGTACAAATCTAGGTTTTAGAACTGCCTGCGCATTGTTACAATGTAGAAGAGGAGGAAGATGGTCTCCCATGGTATCATGACATATTGTAGTACATCAAGTTTCAGGAGTATCCAGCTCAAGCAACTGAGAATGACAAAATAACCCTTCGAAGAATGGCTGCAGGGTATGTTTTGGATGGAGAAACCTTGTATAAAAAGAGTCGATACCAAGTTTTGTTAAGATTTGTAGTAACAAGGAAGCCCAATTGATCCTGGAAGAGGTTCACGAAGGGGTATGCGCGACTCATCCTAGTGGGTTCACCATGGCTAGGTGAATCATGCGACTGGTTATTACTGGTCTACCATGAAGGAAGACTGCATCAATTATGCCCAGAAATGCCATAAGTGTCAAATCTATTCTGATAAGATACATGCTCCACCACAATCTCTTCATGTGATGACCTCACCATGACCCTTCTCGAGATGGGGCATAGATGTGATTGGGCAGATTTACCCCAAAGCCTCCAATGGATATAGATTTATTTTGGTGGCCAATGATTATTTAACCAAACGGGTTGAGGTGGTATCCTATGCAAATGTCACTAGATCCACCGTTTATAAGTTCTTCAAGAGGGAGATTATCTGCCGTTATGGACTACATGAAAGCATTATCACTGACAACGCTTCAAATTTAAACAACAAAATGATAGCTGCAATTTCTGAGCAATTCCAAATTAAGCATCATAATTCAGTGACTTATCGTCCAAAGATGAATGGGGCAGTAGAGGCTGCTAACAAAAATATCAAGAAAATAATCACAAAAAATGACAGACACTTATAAGGACTGGCATGAAAAGTTTCCATTTGCACTATATGCCTACCGAACGGCCATACGAACATCTAAAGGGGTAACACCTTTTTCCTTGGTCTATAGTATGGAAGTCGTGCTACCAATTGAAGTCGAGATTCCTTCACTCCGTGTTTTGATAGAAGCAAAATTGGAAGAGGCAGAATAGATTCTGGCATGATATGATCAGCTGAACCTAATTAAAGAAAAGAGATTGAAGGCAATTTGCCATGGCCAAATGTACCAAAAGAGAATGATGCGAGCTTACAACAAGAAAGTTCACCCGAGAGAATTCCAAGAGGGTGACCTTGTTCTAAGAAAGAAGCTACCAATTCAAAAAGATTCTCGAGGAAAGTGGGCACCTAATTGGGAGGGGCCCTATGTTGTATCCAAGGCATTTTTTAGAGGAGCCTTAATTCTAGCTGAGATGGACGAGAATGAACTAGAAAACCCAGTGAATTTAGATTCGCTCAAACGTTATTACGCTTGAAAAAAAAGAAAAAGAAAAAGAAAAAGAAAAAGGAGAGTCCAAGATAAAAACCCGAAAAGAGCATATTGGAAACATGATGGATTCAAGTTGAAAACCCATAAAAGGCGGCTTGAATGTGTAGGGAAGGAATGATTGTTTGGAGACACGTTCAATAGGACCTTTGAAGAATTCTTGGCAGAAGGAGCATTAAGAAAATGTTATCGAGAGATTGACTCATAGCACTTCGGTCTTTGATATTTGAACACTTTGTCCCTCCTCTTGTTGATCACCTTTCAATCTCCATAACTTTTCTTTTGAACCCTTTTCTAGCACATTGAAATGAGAGCCTATGGATTTGCATTCATACAGCATAAGAGATTTTTGAACATTACTCTGAACATGACTTAAAGAAGAATAGGAATTTTAATGCATTACATTATTTTGACTCTAATCATATCATTTTCATAATCATAGAATTTCATACTGATTGGGACGAGACTTTATGATCATGGGACGTCATTCCAAGACTTTCAAGGTAGAAATAAGCCTTGCTGCAATGAGTGTCATTCCAAGACTTTCAAGGTGGAAATAAGCCTTGCTGCAAAGAGTGTCATTCCAAGACGTTAAGGTGGAAATAAGCCTTGCTGCAAAGAGTGTCATTCCAAGACTTTCAAGGTGGAAATAAGCCTTGCTGCAAAGAGTATATTTCCAAGACTTTCAAGGTGGAAATAGGCCTTGCTAGAAAGAGTATCGTTCCAAAACTTTCAAGGTGGAAATGAGCCTTATGAATACCATTCCAGGACATTCAAGAGTACAAGATTGCTGAATTAAGTGAACAAATATGCATGGATCAAATGTTCTCTAGGAAGCAAGGAGGTACTAAGAATGAGAACGATGAAGATGATTGTCTATGATTATTTTGTCAAGCATCGTAACATACAGTTGCAATATTCTGATGATTTTCCATGCATTAATGTTGGCAAGCCAAAGCATCCCACGTATATTTCTATGGAGATGTATCAACTACAATGATAAGTTCGACCTGGTCCAGTAGTGTTGAAGAATTTGAGGATAGAAGTATGCGAGGATCAAATATGAAAGCATATGATTTAGTCATTGCCGCTTTGGAATGACGCACCAGCTATTCGTTTTGTTTCTACCGCTCCGGAGAAACATGTCATTGGAAGATACACCAGTTATGTGATTTGTTTCTGCCGCTCCGAAGAAACATGTCCTTTGAAGTCGTTGCCGCTCCGAAGAAACATGTCATTTGAAGTAATTGCCGCTCTGGAATGACACGTCAGTTATTCGCTTTGTTTCTGCCGCTTCGGAGGAATGAGATCTTTGTAATCATTGCTGCTTTGGAATGATAGACCATTCGCTCGATTTGTTTCTACCGCTCTGGAGAAATATATCCTTTAAAGATGCACTAGTCGTTCGCTTCGTTTCTGCCACTCTAGAGGAACGAGTTCTTTGAAATCATTGCCGCTTCAGAATGATAAATCAGTTATTTGATTTATTCATGCCACTCCGGAGGAACGAGATCTTTGAAGTCATTGTTGCTCCGGAATAACACCCCAGCTATTTTGTTTCTGCCGCTCTGAAGAAACAAATTCTCTGATCCAACGAAGCCGTTCAACTTATTCATTGCCGCTTTGGAGGAATAAGTCGGTTGAAGAGTCGCTTGCCGCTTTAGAAGAATGACTCTTCGATGTTTAGTTTGTTTTTTCCGTTCCAGAAAGACAAGTTGCGTTCAGCCATTTGGCTGGATAAAATCAGTGCCTTTTATTCTTTTCCCTATTCTCGTTTCACCGGAATATGCAAAGAGGGGTAGCTGTAGTCACCAATTTTATCCGGCCCTCACCCATTTAGTGTTGGTATATATCATAATCCAAAAAAATAAAAACCCAAAAAGATAGTTTATGTTATTTGGCTTTTGTATATATATATATATATTAGAGTTCAAAAAATAAAACCAAAACCTAATAATATACATATGATATATTTATTACAAAAAGGCGGAGCCCATTCTTTACAAAGCCAAATTCGGGTAATACCATAATAAAGGAAAAAAACCCTAGAAACATAAGCCCTTCTCCTTTATAGACCCGCCGCCCTCCCTCTGCCTTTGGATCAAATTCGATCCAACAGTCATGGTTAAACCATAGACAACCCTAATCCTTAAGCTTCAACGCGCACAATCCTACACCGTTAGATCTAGGAAGCGATCAACGGTCCAGATCACTTCGGGAGGCCTCACTCGGATAACCGCTCGCGCGTGGCTCTCACGCGCCTAACGTTTTGGCTCCCGTCTGTCCGATCGTCTTCTCCGTTCAAGCTGGGGATAAAAAAATCTTCGATGCCAGCGGTTGCGCTTCACCACCATCTTCACCGTTCATTATTTCCTCATCTTGGCCGTAATATGCAAACACCAGAAAAGATTACGGTTCAAATCAAAATAAGAAAAGAAAATATCCAAGTTCGATTCAAACAATTAAGGGAAGTTCCTGACTCTTATCAAATTCAAATCAAGTAATCAAGGCAAGAATCGGCCGGTGTGAAGACCAAGCAAGATCGAAGCAAACATGGCAAGAATCAATACCAAATCAAGCAAGAATCATCACCAAATTGGAAGAATTAAGTTAGGGTTTTCAAATTTCCTAGTATACTTTACTCTATAATAGCTATAAAAGGCCATCGATTCACCGTTTGTAGCACACAATTGACAAATCAAATAACATAAGCAATTTCAGTCCATATCAAAGGTATTACGCCTAAAAATTTTCTTTTTTTCTACGTTTGTTTATGGGTTTCAATTCGAAAGAATGAAAGAGAGGAGCGGGTTTACCAATCAAAGGAGGCCGAGGCTATTCCTAGAGAACGGACCACCGTCGCCATTGAATTCGGGAGCCAAAACTGAAGGAAGCGGTCGCTGGAAATTCGCCACCGGCCGAAGGCCACGGCGGCCGACGTGGAGGAGTGCCGCGAACCTCCACCGGAACCTGGAGAACACGACAGTGTTCTTCATCCAATGAAGAACACCATTGAAGGTTTTCAGAGGATTTTGAAGACTGGTATTTGATCTATTTGGGAGAAAATGAAACAAATGAGTCGTGTTTCTGATTTTTAAGTTATATAATCGACCCGTTGGGGCAACCCAGAACCGAATCGACCCAGATCACGACTTGCGCCCTTCTTTTGGCAGCATTCGACTCCAAACCCTCTGATTGCATTGTTTACACTTTAGTCCTTTTTTCGTTTTAATTTTGTTCTTCAGTTTTAATTTCGTTTCAATTTAGTCCTTTTTGTGCTTAATTTGTTCCTTTGATCACAAATTTAAAAAATATAAAAAATAGAATTTAATATGCCCTTAATAATCTAGTTAAAATTTATTCACCTCTTAAGATAAATACTAGGTTAAATAATATACATAAATATGAAGGGTTATATTAATTCATTAATTTTTAATAATGTTTAGTATACATTACCTTAAGTATAGGTTCTTTTACATAATATGTTTGTAATTTAATTTGGTAATTTCTTTAGGTCAATAAATATATCTTTAATTAGAATTCAATTAGTAGAGCCTTATAAGATTAACCACTTTAATCACTCAATAGTTGGCCTTAGAATTATAAACAAAATAAAAAAGGAAATAAAATATCATACAAAAAAGGTTTTCTTGCACCATGAAAACGAGATGTACTTTTAATAAGGGTTAATTCGGTTTTCCCCTAGTCGTTGTGGGAACGGTCGAGACTCCTATGCGAAAGTGCAGCATCGAATTTTAAGGATTAATACCTTAATCCCTTTGTGTCTAAATTGATTCGGATTTTCTCAGCCGTGAGCGAGTTCGAGCCAATTCTAGAACTTTGTGGATTTTTGTATTAACCTTTGCATGCACGCATTCGGGTTACAAGGAAAATATTAGTGATCAAGTAAGCGCCGGTCTCCGGGCATGATGGGGGTGCTAATCCTTCCCCACACGTAACCGTGCCCCCGGACCTTCGAGATTTTGTAATCTCTGGTTTGCTTTTAGGTTTTCGACCCGCCTAATGCAATAAAAGAGACCGGTGGCGACTCCGTTGTCACATATATGTATATATTGTAATACGTATACACTAACATAAAAAAAACAATAGTACTAGAATTAAAAGAAACGAGACAACAAAGCAAAAATTAAGAAACAAAAAGAATAAAGGCATTACATCAATATTAAAAGGAAATAAAAGGAAAAGATCGCGTGAGTAATTAACACAACGGTTTAGACCAAATCGAAGGGGAACAAGGACAAATTTGAAAACTTTGGAAATTTACAAGGATCGCAGAGAGGATTAGCTGCGGCGGGGGGATTTATGTTGTAAATAACCCATTTTTAAATATGTGTATAAAACTCAAAAATGAGAAACAATTCCCATTTGTTAAATCCTTTCGAAAACAGATCAAAACCAAACTTAAAGAACCTCTGAAATGTTATTAGAACATTCATCGTGTTCTTCATCAAAACTCAGGTTCCGACGAAGAAACGTTGCACCGACCACTGCATATTGTCACCGGCTGCCGCTTATCAGCGTCGGTGAACGCTAAAACTCAAACTAAAACCACCATTTTCCCTTCTAAACTCAAATACCCCTTTATGTTCTTAAGAAAAATAACTCTTTTACCAGAATCTGAATAAAATAGAAGCCAAAATCCTTCCTTTTTTTTTTAAATCCTTTTCTTTTAAAAACTCAAAAGGTTTTAAATCCCCAACCAGAGAAAGGTGGAACGAAAGATCAACATGCGATGGTGTTGTTCATCGGCAACACCCACCTCAGCCGTCGTCACAATGGCAACCCAAGACCGGGACCAGGTATAAAACCCTAACCCCTTTTTTATTCCAATATTCAATTTGAAATGGAAACAAAGAGAGAAAGTCTTTTTTTGCCTCTGAAAAGTTTAAGGTTTTTTTTATTAATTGATGAATCCCCATACATTGTTAAGGTTCTCAGATTATGTATCCGAATTACAACATGTAAAATAATAAAAAAACTGAATCTTTACTGTTGGATGGATTGCTTGCCCATGCTTTGTCCTTTTTGTAGGCGGTGGTTGAAGTGAGTGGTCGTACGACGGCAACGGAATTGCCGGTGGTGGCGCCACATGGACGGGGAAGACGAACAACATGTTAGGCGCATGGAGGAGATGAATGGTCACCGATGGTGTCTTGCACACATAATTGGGAAGATGGGAAGTCTCCTTTGAGTGCAATCTGGACCGTTGGATCAGATCTTATCTGACGGCCAGATGTTGGATGTTGCAGGAGAAAAAGATGGATATCATATTGGGGTTTTTTAGTTGGGTTTGGGGCCTTATGGGGCTAGTTGTAAATATGTATATTGGGTTTTTTTAAAATGTAAATGGACTGATATTTTTAATTTATATTGAGCTTTTTATTTAATTATTTTTGATCTATTTTTTTAATAATAATAATAAAACCAAAATCAATAATAATAATTATAAATCAGATAAAATTAGTGATTACAGCTGCCCCTCTTTGCTCATTCTTGTAAAACAAGAATAGAAGAAAGATTAGAAAGCACTAATTTTGTCATACTTCCCTGTATGGATCCCGAATCACCATGCACTAGAGGTCTTATTGATGGCCCGAAAGTCTTGACATGAAATGCACTGGTTGCTGAAGCTTGAATATGTTATTCTCATTATGAAATTCTTCAACCTCCTACCAAAATTTGAAGTATGAAGTTGTTATTCTCATTACAAAATTCTTCATCCTTCGAGAACTGAAGTTGTTCTTCTCATTATGAAATTCTTCAATCCTCTCCTAAAGTTGTCGAAGCTTAAAGTTGTTCTTCTCATTACGAAATTCTTCAATCTTCTGCCAAAGTTTGGAGTATGAAGTTGTTCTTCTCATTACAAAATTCTTTATTCTTCGAGGTCTGAAGCTATTCTTCTCATTACAAAATTCTTCAATCTTCTACCAAAGTTTAGAGTATGAAGTTGTTCCTCTCATTACGAAATTCTTCATCCTCCGAGGTCTGAAGCTGTTCTTCTCATTACGAAATTCTTCATTCCTCTCATAAAGTTGTCGAAGCTTGAAGCTGTTGTTCTCATTACTAAATTCTTCAATTTTCTGCCAAAGTTTAGAGTATGAAGTTGTTCTTCTCATTACAAAATTCTTCATCCTCCGAGGTCTGAAGCTGTTCTTCGCATTAGAAAATTCTTCATTCCTCTTCTAAAGTTGTTGAAGCTTGAAGCTGTTCTTCTCATTACGAAATTCCTCAATCTTCTGCCAAAGTGTAGAGCTTGAAGTTATTCTTCTCATTTTGAATTTCTTCATTCTCCATAAATGGGGCGAGTTCTTCTCATTATGAACTTTTAGTTCTTTGTATTTAACGATTCCTGTCAAAATGGACAAAGTAAATTAATGATATAAGTTAGCAAGACCCTAACTTAAGGATGTCTAACTACACATGATGCATGAATGATGCAAATGGAGGACCACTTGAGGTGAGCTCATCCTCGAGAAAGCTCAAGGTTTCTTGTTTTAAAGCTCTTTCTGCCGCTATTAGGACCCATCTTAAAGTCATGTTCAAATCTTCAAAGTATCACCTTGTTCCAAAGTCTTTTCATTTTCTCTCTTTGGATTGCTCTTCATATATTGCTTAACTTAATGTCTTTGAAATGTCTCTGCCACTAAATGGATTGGCTATCTTTTTTCCCCAACAAAATTTGGGTTTGTCCCTAATTTTTGTTGTTTACCTTGGTTCTTGAATCCATTATGTAAAATTTAGCCCATCTGTCAACTCTTAGGGCAAGTAAGAGTTTTAAACTCATTTTTAATGCAAAACTTAAGAAGATGAGTTTAAAAAAATCTTATTTTAATGCAAAAATATCGTGTAAAGTCTGCCCTATTTTCAAAATTTAGGGTAAAAAGGCTTTAAGCTCATTTCAGTTCAAAAACTTTTGAAGATAGGCTAGAAAAATAATTAATTTTGAAAGAAATGAATTTGTAAAAAAAATGAGATCAAAATTAGACACCTGAATATTATGTGCAATAGTATTTTTGCTTCAAATTGACAAAGATCAACCTAAGTGAAGCTTATGTTTAAAGGACCGCAAGGGTTGCGATGATACATGTAGATTTGAAGTCATTTCTGGGCTATTAGGCTTCTAAGAGAAACATTTCCCATACCTAATTTCTATCTCATTAAGTGGCTCTCTTGTCCTCACTAACTCACTATGCCCTATCCATCTTTCATTTAGGTGTTGATCAGGCATTCAAAGTTTGACATTCCCTGAAGAAAGCTTATCCCTTGTAGGCGGGACATAATCTGAAAACTTGTCGAACTTAGATATCCACATATGATCTGAATAGTCCTTGTGGGTTTGTAATGTAGGCCATGGTGCACGGTTATGAAAGAAAGGATATATAGGCTCAAATAAATGCTTAAAGGTGATAAAACCAAGGATAATTTCTTCTTGGTGAGAAAAATATTCTATGCACTTATTGATTGGGATGTGCTTTAATGAAGAAAAAAACTCCTTTGATTTATTTCTTGGATCGCTCTAGACCGCTCATTTATAGATTTTCACCTTAGAGTTCATTTTCTTCTCTTATGTAAATTGTATCCTTAACTGAATGTTGATGCACTTTGTAATTAAATCTTCAAGGATTTTAACATCCTTTATTGCACTTTTTGACTTAGTACTTTCAATATTCATTGTTTAGCCTTCTTGTTGGCAAACTTGAAATTTGGTTTAGTCGGTCCTTTCAAACAAGAATTTCTCTTACCGGATTATTCTAATGTTTCTTTGGTCTTCATGTCCATTATATAGGTTCTCAATTCTTATGTTTATTCATGAAGTAGTATCTTTGTAATGTGGTCAAAATTGGGTGACTTTAAGTTGCGAACAAAGTCTCGTCATCTTTGCCCCCTAATGTAGAGGTGATCCTTAGTTTGGGTTTAAATGGAAATAAATGATCATGCTCAAAGGGGGACAACAAATGGATATTTTTCTTAATTGTGAAGGGGATTGAAGGAATGCCATTCGTCATCCCATACATAGATATCAAAATAGTCTTTAGGGGGTCGAAGTTTAGGGTCAACACTCGATTCAGGGATCTTAAACTACAAATTCCTGAGAGGGGAATTCACTCAATGGGATTTGCCCATTATCTGAACACTCATTTTGTTCCTTTCGTTTGTCTAAATAGAACAGAAGATGTTCACACTTGTAGTATCTTTGTAGTATTTACCTTTCTTTAAACATAAGCTGCTCGAAATTAAAGTTACTCTTGCAATCAATATTCAAGTTCTTGATAAAAAATGATATGTATAGATATGTATGGAAAATAAAAATCATTCCAAAACAATGAATGAAATGTATAAAGAATCGAAAAATGTAAAAAATGTTTTCTAAATAACAAAATGAAATTTTCATTATGACAAAAATAACTACACTCTGACCTTTGAAAAAAATCTAAAGCTTAACTCATAGATTTCTTTTGCATTTTCCCAAATGCACAGGGATCAACGGTTTTGAGTTGTCTTTATCGATAGCCATTTGCTTCAGGCTAGTTGTACTATTCCCCTGGGTACAATCAGTTTATACTAATCATGACATTGAACTTTTCAAAAGGATTTATTTTCCTTTGATGGATATTTGAATTATCCATTGTCTTAAACTTTACTGTGTTTAAGCACGTTACGCCAACATTTCTGTCAGACTTGCCAAACGCCAATAATATAATCATCTTCAAGGTTTACTCTCAAACCTATAGAGTGGCTTTCAGATGCCCACTGAATTAAATTTTCTTCTCGAGCGGTGGCATTTCAAGTCCAAACGATGAAGGTTTTAAAGATGGTGTGGTGACAAAACTTGAGGCGATGGGTATGTATGGTTGAATGATTCAATGATGAATGGTTATGAGGCTGGGTAGTGAAAGTTTTGGAGATTGGTGATGCTCGTGCTTTGGTGGAAGGCTATGGAGAAATAGTATATATGTGAGTTTTTGAGACTGTTGGGTGATTATGAAAAAAAATGAGAAAAAATGGGACGTGGATTTGGAAAATGGTAATCCAAGAGTGAGGCTCCCCTCCCAAGTGACAACAAAAAATGATGTAATAACTGCACATGAATGCTTTACTGAACAAAATTAGAGACTTGAATAATATCGAAATTATAATTAGTTGGGTCATAAAAATGTATAAAGCAACTTAAATATGTCATAATGCAGGAATGAATGCAAATGAGGTTTTGATTCTCGAATAGCCCTTAGAAAAAATTTTGTTTAACAGAGAAGATTTCTAATTGCAAGAAGCTAAAAATGAATTACAGATAACGGTTGGCTTTTTTTTCTTGAGATCTTGACTTTGGGAAGCACGGATTGCACTCCATGTCTTAATGCCATATCCGAACTGATAGGCACACCCTTCATTATGTTCTCATAATGCTCGAAGAATCTACGATGGTACATGGAGGCTTAAATTTAAGTTTTCAAAAGTTTATTCTTTTTCCAAAGGGTTTAATCTATAATCTTCATAAAAATGTAAGAGTTTTAATTGAAAATTTTAAAATATAATAATTTTTAAAATTCTGAAATTTTTTCAAAAGGACTAAATGTAAAATTCTCGAACTTTTGGAGGGTCATGCCCCTACTGATCTCAATAAGGATCTGCCTCTACATTAAAGATGTGTCGTCTCTGCCCCGACACATATCTCCTTGTCAAGTTGGCTCTTTCCTAGATTGGTTATCATTCGGCCCAACTCGATACTGTAGCATTATCGCTCTTGGCATCACAGACTTCTCTCCTATCACGAATGCCCTTTAAATTGGACTGTTCTTGAATCAACACTATGTTATGATGTGATGCAAAAATAAAAAAAATGCAAAAGGAAAGAAGAAGAACACGAAAAAAACTAAGTTAGTACATGTAAAATAATCGAATAAATAAATCAAATGACAAAAATAAACCACACAATAAATTAAAGAAATTTAAAGCACATACATGGCATAAAAAGCAAACAAGGGTATAAATAAACCAAACAAAGCCTAACTGGCATGGCTCTAAAAGGTGAGCCCTACGGTTCACTGTATGCGGTTTGGATCTAAAGTAAAGGGTACCCAAACTGTCGCTAGGACATCGATTCGGAGGGATACGACCCATATACTATACGGGATTTGAACCCCGCGAAATATAAGATCTGAATCCCAAAAGTGAATTACAACACTATACGGAGGTGAACACCCCACGAGGCAAGGTAATCACTCCCACTTATCGAGGGACTAAGCTCGGGTAGCTCATGCATGAATGACAATTATATCAGACACCAGATAATGAAAGCGGCAAACAAACAAGCTTAGGGATTTAAAATTATATTAAATCAAATTTAAAATTTTCTTAATAAGATATGAACCCGAACTAAGGCTTGACTCTCTTTTTTTAAAACAAAAATAGTCCCCAGCAGAGTCGCCAAACTGTAGCGACTAAAAAATTACAAGTTTCCATTTTCTTGAAAAATATTTAAACTAAAAAGCAGAGGTTACCGTGTATTTTTAAAAAATTGATTTTAGGGGAATTCATGAAAAAACTTGTATTTTAAATAAAATAAAAGGAGTCGCCACCGGTCATTTGAATAAGGTAGACTAAACACCAAAAAGTAAACCAGAGAAAATTGGGTTCGGGAGTCGGTTACGAATGGGGAATGTTTCACACCCCCACCATGTTCGAAAATCGGTACCTAAGGGTTTGCATCACATTTAAATAAGAAAAATTTAAAATTCGATCTAATTTAATTATTAACCCCTAAAAATGCATGAATGCATAAACATACAAATTGAACAACCTAACCCGCAACCCACGATGCCAAAGGAGATGATGCCTGAAGACTCAGGATGACACTCCTACTAGAATATCGGGACCTCGAGTACTAAAATAGATTAATGCGGTAAATAAACGTGGCAAGTTAATACGCATGAACAAAACATAAATGCTAACGTACGAAAATTGTAACGTAAATGAAATAAACAAAGGACAAACAATATTATATATACACATATAATAATAAAGGGATATAATGAAATATAATATACATATAACCTATATTAAAACATAAAAATAATATATATATAATACACGATGAACATATGGTAATATATACATACATATGGTAATATATATTAACTTAAAGAGTATTTTAATATATATCATATATAAGTAAATTTGTAATACATATATGGTATAATAATTTATAGTAACCATAAAACGTATATTAACATAAATGAGTTTAACATATATATATAAATATGGTAAAGTAACAATAATAATAATAATATATAAGGTATAATAACAATATAAAAAATATAATAATGATATAGACATATATGTATATATTGTAATACGTATACACAAACATCAAAAAAATAGTACTGGAATTAAAAGAAACGAGATAACAATGCGAAAATTAGAAAACAGAAAGAATAAAGGCATTACATCAATATTAAAAGGAAATGAAAGGAAAAGATTGGGTGAGTAATTAACACAACGGTTCGGACCAAATCGAAGGGGAACAAGGACGAATTTGAAACTTTGGAAACTTACAAGGACCGCGGAGAGGATTAGCTTGGAGCGGAGGAATTTATGATGTAAATAAACGATTTTTAAATGTGTGTATACAACTCAAAAATGAAAAACAATTCTCATTTGTTAAATCCTTTCGAAAATGGATCAAAACCAAACTTAAAGAACCTCTGAAATGTTCTTAGAACATTCATCATGTTCTTCATCAAAACTCAGGTTTCGGCGGAAAACCGCCGCTCCGACCACTGCATATCGTCGCCGGCCGCCGCTAACCGGCGCCGGTGAACGCTAAAACTCAAACCAAAACTACTTTTTTTTCCTCCTAAACTCAAATCTCCCTTTCGATTCTTGAGAAAAAATAACTCTTTTATCGGAATCTGAATAAAATCAAAGCCAAAATCATTCCTTTTTCATTTTTTAAATTCTTTTCTTTTAAAAACTCAGAAGGTTTTAAATCCCCAACCGAAGAAAGAGGGAATGAAAGATCAAGATGCGATGGTGTTGTTCATCGGTAACACCTACCTCTGTCGTTGTCACAACGGCGACCCGAGACCGGGACCAGGTATGAAACCCTAACCCCTTTTTTATTTCAATATTCAATTTGAAATGGAAACATAGAGAGAAAGCCCTTTTTTGCCTCTAAAAAGTTTGAGTTTTTTTTTTATTAATTGATGAATCCCCATACATTGTTAAGGTTCTTGGATTATGTATTAGAATTACAACATGTAAAATAAAAAAAAAACTAATCTCTACTTTGGATGGATTGCTTGCCCATGTTTAGTCATTTCTTTTTGCAGGCGGTGGTTGAAGTGAGTGGCAGTACGGCGGCAGCGGGATTGCTGGTGGTGGATCCACGTGGACGGGGAAGACGAATAACATGTCAAGCGCGTGGAGGAGACGACCAGTCGCCGATGGTGTCTTGCACGCACGATCGGAAAGCTAGGCAGTCTCATTTGAGTGTAATCTGAACCGTTAGATCAGATCTGATCCATCGGCCAGATGTTGGCTGCTGTAAGAGAAAAATATGGATATCAGATTAGGGTTTTTTAGTTGGGTTTGGGGCCTTAATGGGCTAATTGTAAATATGTATATTGGGTTTTTTTAAAATGTAAATGGGCTGATATTTTTAATTTATATTGGGCTTTTTATTTAATTATTTTGGATATATTTTATTGTTTTTTATTAATAATAATAAAACCAAAATCAACAACAACAATAATAATAATTATTATTATAAAACCAGAAAGAATTAGTGATTACACTCACATCTATAATCGTCAAGAATTTTTATCTCCATTCTCGCCCCACGACCCACTACGAATACGAAAAAATCATCTATGCCCCGCAACCTGCAAGACTAAAATCATCTCCGCCCCGTCAACCACGTGGGTCTTGTGACTCACATAATCCCGTATTTACCCGCTCCATGGCTCATTCATATAATATATTTATAAAGATTAGTTAAATAAATATAAATCAAATTTGTTATGAAAAAAGTAGGAAGTACCTATCATTCGCACTCTCACCACATATGTGACATTATTCCAACTGTCGTCATTTTAAAAATGATAATTTATGAAATTACATTTTGTACAACACAAAAGTTTGGACTAAAAGCATACTAAAGTTTATTGTAAAGGACTGAGAAATAACAAAAATAACATGTAAAATAAAATTTCAATTGTTGTAATAAATAAATAATATAGAAAGAAGTAAAAAGAAAACAATGAAAAAAATAACCTTTAAAAAAACAATATCACTAGAATTTAAATAATATACAATATTACAAAAATAAAATTAAAAAAATAGAAGAATAACATACATATAGTGATGACTAAGTAAAAAATTAACCTTAAAAGAACACTTAATAGCAGATAACAGTAAAGAAGAAACCAATAAATATAAATACTATATATATGGGTAATCATACCATGCGCTGGCGGTGGAAACATTTTGTTTCCACAAGCGCCCTTATTTTTGGAACTAAGGATTTAATTTAGGGTTCATAGTTTAGGGGTATAGGTTTATGTTCTTAGAATTTAGGGACTATGTTGGGTCACGCCGGTACACCCCATGGCGCAGCGGAAAAATTATCCGGTGATTACCACCATAGATCCATGTACGAGGAACGAATCGGGGTGAATAAGTGTGAAGAATTATCTGTTTAAAATTTGGAATTCTAAATTTGGAGGAGATAGATATCCAATCACGATTCCACGATGTCGATTCCTAAGCCGCAACAATAGCGCTTCGACCTCTACGTAGTTCACCCAATTGAAACGAGCATATAAAACTCTCTAAACTATTTAGAGGGTTTTTCCAAAAGCATTAATGATTGCTAGATCTCTCATGCCTTTACATAGCCTTTGAAATCTTAATTCAACTCATATTAGAATTTCAATATATATATTAATATATATAATCCTAATTTAACTTTAATTAGGATTTCAATATATATATATATATATTATATAATCTCAATTCAACTTAATTAGGATTTCAATATATATTAAATATATATAATCCAAATTCAACTTTAATTAGGATTTCAATATATATATATATATATATATATTAAATATATATAATCCCAATTTAACTTAATTAGGATTTCAATATATATTAATATATAATCCCAATTCAACTAATTAGGATTTTAATATATATATTAATATATAATATATATAATCTCAATTTAACTTTAATTAGGATTTTAATATATATTAATTTAAATCGAATTATATTATTTATATATATTAAAAGAGTCATAATTACAATAATTATTTTCTTTTGATATCTCATATCAACCTATTTAAAATCTGGAATTTTGAATTTGGAGGAGATAGATATCCAATCACAATTCCACGATGTCGATTCTTAAGCCGCAACGATAACGCTCCGACCTCTACGTAGTTTATCCAATTGAAACGAACATATAAAACTCTCTAAACTATTTAGAGGGTTTTTCCAAAAGCATTAATAATTGCTAGATTTCTCATGCCTTTATATAGCCTTTGAAATCCTAATTCAACTCATATTAGGATTTCAATATATATTAATATATATATAATTCTAATTTAACTTTAATTAGGGTTTCAATATATATATATATATATATTAAATATATATAATCTCAATTCAACTTAATTAGGATTTCAATATATATATATATATATTAAATATATATAATCCCAATTTAACTTAATTAGGATTTCAATATATATTAATATATATAATCTCAATTCAACTAATTAGGATTTTAATATATATATATAATACCAATACAACTTTAATTAGGACTTCAATATATATATTAATTTAAATCGAATTATATTATTTATATATATTAAAAGAGTCATAATTACAATAATTATTTTCTTTTAATATTTATCCAATAGTTAAATTATATATATATATATATATATCAAATATATATTAATTTAACTAAATTCGTGTACAATAAATTTGTACATATATAATTCATTTAATATATGCTCATTTCAACCATGTGTGTGACCCTGTTAGGTTCATGTAACGTTAGTGGTAAATATTAGAACATTTCTAATATTACAAACAATGAGTGACATCTAGCAATATGTCATTGTCACCTAAGTTACAAGAAATCATGATTCGACATAACTTTTCCGTGATTAACTCTTTTTCATGTATTACATCCTTTTGTCCTTTATATCTAGATTAGACACAAGTCATTGAACAGTCACACTTGTATAGTCCATCTAATATTTCTTGATTTCTTGAGTAGACTATTATAAACGAATAACTATGATATCTCATATCAACTTATTCGAGCATGGCCATGCATTTCTAGTCTCACTCAATCAAGTGGCATACGATATTACTCCTATTATGTAGGAGGGACAAATCCTATCTTGATCAACCATATCCCACTACATAGATTGTGATATATCCAATATCAGTCTTTATAGAGTAGTCAGTTATGACACACGTTTGACTGTATCAAAATATGTCACCCACGATGTTGAAATAATGATGATCTCAAGTATGAGGATCATACATGTAGTTATCACTATGAGCAAAGTTGTGACTGTCACATAATAATACAAGAAACATGCTCATAGCGGGTCAGTCCAGTATGTCGTTCTCTAACACATACTTATGTATTGATTTTGACATCTCCATGTCAATGACAACAGTTTTTCATCAATCAACTACATATTAGTCTTAATGCATTATTTTTCCATTCCCACAATAATACTCGACTAAGAACATTTAAGAATAATTATATTATTCTAAGGACTTTATTATAATTCAGTTTATTTATACACGCAGAATTGTAATTGAAAATAATAATGGCAGTGCCTCTTTATGAATGAACAAGGTAAAAAATGTCATTTACAATCATCTTATGGTTGGTCTTTGGGCATACTCTAACAGTCTCCCACTAGCACTAAGACCAATAACTCATGTATCTAATACCAAGTGACTTAGTGTGATGATCATGCTTCTGCTAGGTCAGAGGCTTTGTCAGTAGATCGACAATGTTATCATCTATTGTTACTGTACATATTTCCACATCTCTTTTGCTTGTGTGATGGCTCCGTTTTTTTCACAACGTAGATCTATAGCATTCAAAATGCTTGGCACAACCCCTAGTTCAGATATGAACTTCTTGATCTTAACACCCTCTTTTGTAGCATCACATACTATAATATACTAGGCTTTTGTTGTAGAATTAGCTATTGTATCTTACTTTGAACCTTTCCAGCTCACAAGCCTCCGTTAAGGTAGAATACAAAACCCGATTGTGATCGTGAATCATCCTTATCGGTTTGAAAGCTGACATCAGTATAACCTTTATACTTAGCTTTTCCTCACCTCCTTATATAAGGAATGTATCCTTAGATCTTCTTAAGTAATTAAGGATGTTTTTAACTATAACCCAGTGACCTTCACCAAGAACTACCTGGTATTGACTTGTCATACTTAAAGGGTATGATACATTTGGACGAGTACATAGCATGGCATACATGACAGATCCAATTGCTGAAGCATATAGAATGTTACTCATTCGCTATTTTTCTTGAGCTGTTGAAGGATACATTTCCTTCGAGAGTGAAATTTCATGTTTCATAGGTAAGAACCCCCTTTTAGATTCTTCCATACTGAATCTTTTTAGTACTTCTTTTATGTATATATTTTGAATCAGTCCTACCAGTCATCTCAATTTATCTCTATAGATCTTGATTCCTAATATGTATGTTGCCTCACCCAAGTCTTTCATGGAAAAACATTATTCCTAACCAAGTTTTCATGGACTGTAAGCTAGATATGCCATTTTCTGTTATCAGTATGTCATCCACATACAGTACCAAGAATATGACAGTGCTCCCACTAATTTTCTCGAAAACACATGACTCATCTTCATTTTTGATAAAATCAAACTCTTTGATTGCATCGTTAAAACAAAGATTCCAACTTTGAGAGGCTTGTTTCAATCCATAAATTGACCTTTGTAGCTTGCATATTTTTTTGGCATCTTTTGGATTGACAAAACCTTCAGGTTGTGTTATGTACACATCCTCATCTAGTTTTCCATTAAGGAAAGCGATTTTAACATCCATTTGTCTTATCTCATAATCATAAAATTTAGCTATCGCAAGTAAGATCCGGATGGATTTAAACATAACAACATGTGAAAAGGTTTCATCATAGTCTATACCATGAATTTGACCAAAACCCTTAGCAATTAATCGCACTTTGTATATTTGTACATTACTATCCATGCCAGTTTTCTTTTTGAAAACCCATTTGCACCCTATGGGCTTAATCCCTAGAGGTGGATCAACCAAGGTCCAAACTTGGTTTTTTTTACATGGAATCCATCTCGAATTTCATGGCCTCTAGCCATTTCTCAAAGGCTGGGCCCATCACTACTTATTAATAAGTCCTAGGCTCATCTTGATCTATGAAGAGAACATCACCATGCAATGTGACAAGAAATCCATATTTCTCAGGCGTATTGCATTCTCTCAAAGACCTTCGCAGTGGTTGTGTTTCCAAAACTGTTGAATGTTCCTCAACAACTTGTGGAACTTGTTGTTGTTCAATCTCTTGTTCAATGATATGTGGATTTCTCGAATTTCTTTGAGTTTAATATTTCTCTCACTTCCTTTCCGAAAAACAAATTATCTTTCTAGGAAGATTCATGTTTAAGCAGAAAACATTTTTTTCTTGGTAGGATTGAAGAAATAATATCCTTTAGTTTCTTTAGGATAACCAACAAAATTGCATTTATGAGATTTGGGTTCAAGCTTTGTAGACATCTTATGTTTAACATAAGCTTCACATCCCCAAATTTTCATAAAAGACATACTGTGACGTTTCCCAGTCCATATCTCATATGGTATCTTTTGAACTCATTTAGATGGAACACCATTTTGTGTGAAAGTAGTTATTTTTTAGCGTATGTCCTCAAAAAGAAACTGGAAGATCAGCGTGACTCATCATTGATCGAACCATTCTAACCATAATCACTAATTTTTTCCGGGATTAACTAATTCTCATTCCCCTTTTGTTTTACAAATAACGAGCTTATATGGGCTATTGCTTAAGTTATATGGGGTTGTTATTAAAACCAAAAAAGAGCTACTATTAGTAGGTGTCTTATTAGCTATATATATATATTGTTGCTAACTTAAAAACCAAAAAATTTTCAGTTGATTGCTAGTTTTTTTAATTAAGCATGTGTCATATATATGTTACCATATCTTTGTTATAGTCTACTATGTTATAATCCAATTTTAAAACCCAAAATTTTTACTAACTAATATGCATGTGTGTTACTATTATATTCCATTGTTATCTTATTAGTTATTAGTATTATAGTTCTTATCTCATTATCTTCCATTGTTGTTAGTAGTACAATTATAGTCATAATACTATTGTTATTATCATTATTATTACCATGTTATTATCATTACTATTATTATTATTTACATCGTTATTATTATTATAGCCAAACTGAAAATAAAAAAAGATTGTAAACTATTAAATAAAGCCCATTATAAATAAATGAAATCCAAATGTTATAATAAAAGCCCAACAACTAAAATCAAATAATAGCCCAAGTTTATTAAAATACACAGTCCATTTACATTAAAAAAAAAGAAAGGCCCAGAGTTCTTTTAATTACATGTTGGCCCAATAGGGCCTTAAACAAAAAACCCTAATTATCTCTATCTACTATGTCCAGCCAAATTTCTGCCCTTGGATCAAGACGAGGATGAACGGCTAAGATTGCAACATGAAAGATTCTTCAGATTCCACGTGCATCTCACGCGAGGCGGTTAGAGTCCCCACCCGCTGCACGCGCACCGTTCCAGTTTCCTAACGCGCGCACCTTCACTTCCTGTGACCGCCCAATTGTTGGCCACGCCTTCACCACGGCAGTAGCCACCTCAGCACCACCTCTCCACGTTGGCGGCCACATCAGAGGATTGCTCCCCAAGCCGGTTCTCCTCTGTTACCTCTCAACAGCAAGGGCACATACAAACAAACTAACAAAATGTTAGAAAAGAGGAGAACACACAACAAATTCAGGATTTTCATAGAATTAACAGATCAAAAATCAGAGATAATAAAAACAAAATAACGATAAGCCAATAGGGTTCTTTCATTTTTTCTTGCATTTCTAAAATATATATAACCTAGGGTATACAAAAATACACCGCCCTAAATCAATTGAAAGAAGAAGCATTCTGGAAACTTGAATGGAATAGAGCAAAAAGCAGAAAACCTCTCAACTTTAGAGGTATATCCATTCTTCTTTCATTCGTTTTAATCACATGCATGAGTATAGATTAGGGTTTTGTCCTTTTACCTTTTTGTTTTGACCCTTCGGTCACCGTGGTGCCCTTCGGTTTCCTCTTCCTCGATGATAATCCTCGCGCCTTCTTGGCTTCTGAAGAGGTGAATCGGCAGTGGAAGGAAACGACCGCCACTGTTCAAAAAAATGGGTTGTTTTGGATTCGGTTTTTCTAGAAAAGGGATTGATTTCAACGATTTTGGGAAATTTGATTTTGGTTTTGGTTTAAAAAGAAGGGGAAAAAGGTTTAATAGGGTTGGTTTAGGGTCGTCCGCCGCCGAAGTGACCATTTTCTAGAAACCATGGCGGTGGGTCGCTGGAATCTGGGTTCGTGATGAAACCATATGAATTTGGATGAGGAAGATAAGAGCTTAAGACCTCTAGTTTTTTTTGCCAAAAGAGGAAAACATTTTTGAAGAGATGGGTATTTATAACATTTTCTCGTCGTAAAATTGGTTTATTAGCGTATTAAGGACCTCTGCGTTTTTAAAATAGCGCCTGCAGGGTCTCCCCTTTTTGAAATAGCACAAATAGTCCCCCCGTGTTTCTAAAATTCCCCTGTGAGCCATTTCGTCTTTTTAAATTACCATCCCGGTCCTTGTGGTTTTAAAACAACTTGCAATCACGTCCTGGTTTTCCTCTTAATTTCGCCCCTATGTTTTACCTTTTCACGATTTGGTCCAATTTCCAGTGTTCAACCCCCTATTTTCATGCATTGTTTTTTTAGTTCATATATTGTTATTATTTTGTTGTTTTTGTGTTTGTTCAAATCTGTTGATGTGGTAGTTGTTTTGATATGTTGTTAGTTAATGTTCACATGTTTTGCTTCCTTTAGCTTATGGTTCTTATGTGACATTTTTGTGATAATATGTGTATAATATATAGTTTACTTTTCTAAAAAATATGCATAATGTTGCTATATAATCTATGGTTTTTAAGTACTACTTAATATAGCCCTTTACTAGTTTTATGAAATGTAGAACGAGTTTACATTATATAATACATATAATTTCATAAAAATATAATATATAGTCTTTTAAATATGTAACATATAGTTTTTCTATAAAATATATAAGATATAGTTTTTAATTTATATAATATAAATTTTTTATATAATATATATATTACAATATTTCTTTAAATATATATAGTTTCATAAAGCTTATAATATATATAGCTTTTTTAAATATATAATATAGTCTTTTCAAATATATAATATATGCAATCTTACAAAAGTATATAACATATATAGTTTTCTTAAAATAATACGTTTTTAAATATATAATATAATTTCAATATAATGTGTTTTAATGCGTTTGGGCCTTAGGTTCTTAGGCCTAGTTTTAATGGTTTGGGCTTAGTTTTAATGGTTTCAAGTTATGCTTAGATTAGAATTAGATAAAATTAATTTGATTAATTTAAATCGTGTGCTCGTCTCATAGGGGCACGATCTCTAAATTAATTAAATTAATTTTTGGTTTAGTGTCTTTAGAGCCTTAGTTAGATTAGGGTTCGAATTAATTTAGCAAATTTAAATTTGCTCTTAGCTCATTTGGGTGAATATTAAATTTATTAAATTAATTGAACATTTCTTAATCACTTTTAGGATAAAATTAATTTGGAAGTTTAGATCGACATTAAACTAATCCTCATAATTTGTTAGGGTTTTAATTATTTAGGGCTATTTAATTTAAGATTAAATGTTAGAATCACTTAGATAATAATTAGATCATTATCTGGGCTTTCCATAATTTGGGCCTTCATAGGTTAGGTCTTGGGGTGGACCTTGAGTGTTTATCTTTTGAAGCCTTTGTTGTCCATCCCTTACTTGTCATTCATGTGACTTTGAATGTTTTGATTGCATGTTAATTAATTTAAATCATAAAAAGGGAGGTGTTCATTAATTATGATATTTGTGTTGTAACAGTCCAAGCTTAAAGGATGTTGACCAAATATTTGAATTAATCCTTACCGATTTAAGGTAAGATTAAAACTTAACCAAATCATTACATCACATTTTAATTACTTGCATCATGTATAAATGTGACGTACGAGATTCGAACCATAAACTAACACGACAATCATGCTTATATGATGTCGGTTTAGTCTATGGTCTGATGTATCGTCAACCTTATTAATTAAATGTCCAATTAATTTGAATCCACCAATTTGATTAAGCCCGTTCAATTAAGGTTAATTTTCAATTAAGGTCGCCGAATTAAACTCCTTTCAAATTCTGACAATTTCCTTCGATTAAAAGCAACAAATATTTTGGTACCGATATTCGGGCGTGATGGGGGGTGCTAATCATTCTCCACGAATAACCAACTCCCTGCCCCTTTCAAAACGAATATCTGGTTTTGTGGTGTCCGGCCTACTTTATCCAAGTGGCCAGTGGCAACTCCCAGTTTTCAATCAGTTCTTAAAAGAAAAAGAATTTTCAAAAGAAATCCCTTTAAACCGAGATTGCAAAAGAATGATTTTGGGGATAACCTGTAGCGCCAAACTTATGATCTTTTAGAGTTCTTTAAAAAACGTAGCTACAGCATGATGACTCCGCTGGGGACCATTTTGATTTCTAAAAGAAAACAAAAAGAGAGTTAGGCCAAGAAAATATTTGTTGTTTTTAATGATGGAAAGTTGTCGAAATTTCAATCGATTCTAGTGCGGTTGATCTTTTCTTGAAAATGTGGCTACAATTGAACGCCACATATCATCAAGCTCTATACCAGAGCTTCATCCCTTAAGTGGGAGTGAAACGCCACATAACCACGTGAGTAGCACTCCACAGGTCAGTAATTCACTTTCGGAATCCACACCTCTTAAGACGTGAGCAGCCCTCCACGTCATTAGGTCGTGCTTTTCCTCGAACCGAAACCAATTCAAAAGCTTGTAATGGGCCAGAATTGGGGTTCTTGTTTCCTTAATAGGTGATAAGATAGGTTAGGGTACCCTCAATTAGAACTGAACCCATGTGTGAGAATTTAAGAAGCCCACCCCGTTAGAGCCACGCGGGTAACCATAGCGAATTAGAATTCATGTGTTTAGGATTTTCTTTTATACATTTGCTTTTCACTTAATTTGTTTATGCTTATCTCTTCTCGTTTTCAAGTTTATTATTCATCTCATGACTAACATTTTTCCTCGTTTCCTTTCCTTTTTACCTTTATCTTGCATATTATGTCATAATCATGAAGAGCACACTGAGTCTGGAAATAGTTTGAAGTTAAAGACTAGATCGATGGGAGACTTATTTCGCAGCAATGACGAAAAGAATTCCGATGTCCAGATATGGTTGGAAAGGGAATAATTACATGAGGGAGATAGTATTGTCACTAGGTTCAGATCAGCCATGTCAGCCACGATATTCATGAACACCAGGTTTAATGATGTGTCTAATTTGAAGTCAGTATGGAACAGTTGGGATTTTGAAACAAAGAGCACTTTCAGAGAAGAGTATGGTGACATCGCATATTTGCTAGAGTTTCCAGTTGATCAAGCACTACTGCAAACCTTGGTAGGGTTTTGGAACTCCCCCTACAGTTGTTTTATGATTGGTAACTTTGATCTCACACCGACAATTGAAGAATATCGGGATCTCTTAAACTGCTAAAGGATTGACATGGATCGAGTGTATTCTAAGCCAAGTAACAATAAAGCTTTTCGAGGCAAGCTTGTTAGAATCTCGGACACATTGTTGTCTTGGGTCGAATAGTAGGTCACCACTTGGAACAATAAGGAGTATCTTAAGTGGGATGGGATACTGACCTTGACCTCTGTGCGTCCTGTGGGTCGAGTTCAGAGGAACCTTTTGCGTTATTGATCTATGGATTGGTACTCTTTCCTAGAGCATTGGGGCTCATGGACCCGTCAGTTTTGGATCTTTTTGAACGTTTGGGTAGTGGGACTAATCCAGTACATGTAATTCTGGCTGAAACTTTTCGATCCTTGAGGTTCTATCGTGAGAATGGTAGAGGGCACTTCCGAGGATGCTCGCAGCTTTTAAAGGTTTTATTCTACATCCATCATTGGACCAATCCCAGTTTCTCCATGCCCCTTTACAATGGCAAGTTCTCGCCCTTAGAAGAGTTCCTACAAAAGAACGACTGGCTGACCTGGAGATCCGAGGAGGTATGGCAGAACGTTCTCTGGAACCTAAAGGAGGAGGATATAGTTTGGAGAGCATCGTGGTTATTGGCAAAGAACGTTCTCTATAGGTGCATAGAGTATTCGTGGGTACCATTACTTGGCCTTTGGGGGCATACCGCATATGCGCCTCTACTAGTTCTGAGACAGTACGGTTCAAAACAGTTCGTGCCAGCCACCAAGGGTCTGAATGAATACAATATGGATTATATAAAGGAAAAGGGCTATAAGACGATGGTATACAATGCTTCCTCAACCTGGAATAACGCAAGACGGGTTAGGATCGTGAATGCTCCATACATGGACACTCCTGAATACGAAGCATGGCGATTTAACCGTGTCAAAACATCTCGCGTTTGACTCTCGATGGAAGGAGATTTTTAGAGGAGAGATTGGCCGCACTTCCTACCGAGGCCGATTTGATGAGGAAACATCTTGAATAAGAGCGAAAGAAATACCTCAAGCTCGAGGAGAAAGCCCATCAAGAGAATTTCATCTTCGAGTTAGAAAAGACACAGTTCGAAGGAGTAGTCAAAGACCTACAAAAGAGAAGAGAGGAAGAGAGCCGCAGAAGGTGGGTCAAATGAGGGGCTAGAGCTCTGACTTAAGGAAGAGAAAGCACGAGCCGAAAAATATAAGAGGATGTTTCTTGAGCACAAAGATCGAGTGCTCACTTTGACCCAAGAAATGAAGAATCTACGAACCTCCCATTCAAGACAAATTGAGAAAGAACAACACCAAAACAAAGCCTTGAGAGATCAAGTGAAATGTTTGTAAAAGTCTCTTTTCAAATATAAGGGTTCAACTAGCAAGTTAAAATCTAGCAACTCAGAGAATCAAGCTTTGATGACACGTGTTGAAGAGTTGGAAGCTGAAGTTCAACAGCTCAAGGATCATGTAGCAAGCATGAGAGGAGCAATTCAAGTACGCTCGACCCCGAGTTTGGAGCAATTACACTTTGCCGCCTATACGATTTGGAGGCAAGAGCAAGAATTGGCATGGTGGGGGACTCAGATGCAAGAGGTTGCCCAGAAGATACAGTTTCTAGCTAAGGATGCTACCGAGCTTCATGATTGTGCCGATGATGAATCCTAAGAAAGGGAGAGGATTATGTGGATTTTGAGAGAGATTATTGACCTTGATACTACCTTGAAGCAATACGTGTAGTTAGCTTTCTCTAGTTATTGTAACAGGACAATGTTCCCATCAATGAAAGTCGTTTAACGATGATATTTACTGAATTCAATGTTGCTCTTTGCATTCATGCATAGTACATTTACTTGCATACCTCATTTAATTACCAAAATTAATTAAAAGAATTTCTATTTTAGATATCATTTTAATTCTTAAAATTTCAATCATTTTGCACCAATACAGAACCCGGTTACAGTCCCGAACGGTGGATGATAGACTAGCTAAGGTAGAACAAGGGCAAAAAGACCTTGAAGCTCATTTGGACAGGGTTGGCTAGGATATTAGGGACCAGATAGCTTAGTCACAAGATGTCATTATCGCTCAGATAACTAGCTTGTTAGCAAAGATGAAGGGCAAAAAGGGAATTTCTGTCGATAGCCCAAATTTTAACGAGCAAGAAGGTGTTGTGTCTCATGCGAAGGTACAACCAGATATGCCAGAATCCGAAAAAAGAGTTTACATTAATCTCGCAGGAGTTTCTGCTAATCTTGCTGTGGGGGTGTCTACTAGTCACCATGGCGGAGCTCCAACAAATCAACCTATTGATTTGGGGCTAGGCTACAAGAACGAAGTACCAGACTTGAGCATGATGGATGAAGTTGAGAAGTGAATTAGGACCGATATGGAGAAAAAGTATGAGGAGCAATTTTGTCTACTCGAGGAAAGGCTAAAAGCCATTCAAGGGGTGGATGAACATGAAAATGATGCGAGTGATTTGAGTTTAGTGGCGGATTTGATTCTCCCGCCCGAATTCAAAGTGCCTGACTTTGACAAGTATGATAGGACCACTTGCCCATTAGCCCATATCACCATGTACTGCCGAAAGATGGCTACTTTCGTGAAGGATGAGAAGTTACTTATCCACTGCTTCCAAGAGATTTTGACTAGATCTGCGACTCGATGGTATACCATGCTTAGCCGAAATAATATCAAATCATGGAAGGACCTTTGAAAGGCCTTCGAAGAACACTACAAGCATGTAACGGACATGACCCCCAGTCAAATCATGCTAGAAGGGATGGAACAAAGGTCGAATGAGAATCTACGCCAGTATGCCCAAAGCTGGCGCGATGTGGCCACTCAAATTCAACCACCGATCCTCGAACATGAAATTACACTGATGTTCATCAACACTTTAAGGGGAATGTTGTTTGATCGTTTGATAAGAAACAACACCCAAAGCTTTGTCGACATGGTAAGAACCGGGGAATCAATCGAAGTAGCAATAAAGAGCGAAATGATCAATAGTGGGGAGAACACTCGTAAGAATGACAAGAAAACAAATAATGAGGTGAACAATACGAGCGCCTATGTAACCCCAAAAAGTTTCACTATTTCACCACCACGAGCCACAATTGTAGATGACAAAGCTTAAAAAAGAAGGAGACTAGGGCCCTGAAGAGAGAAAATGATAAGATGTCATTTACTTCACTCCAGTATCGTATGCCAAACTATACTCGCAACTGCATAAGGCTGATTTGGTCCTGTCTTATTATGTCACTCCTTTCAAACCACCATTCCTTGCGTGGTACGATGAAAAAGCAAACTGTGATTATCATGGTGACGTCTCGGGACACTCAATTGAGAGCTGTATTGCATTCAAAAAGTTCGTGCAAAACATGATAAATTCCAAGGTGTTGCAGTTAGACGAACCAAATGTGGCCACTAACCCGTTACCAAATTACAGAGGCTGTGGCATAAATACAATTAAAGAGGAATACACTAGGAGGGCCAAGACAAACGTGTCTGAGGTCAAATCCCCTCTGAGGTGGGTATTCCAACAATTATGTATGGCGCGCTTAATCGATCGGGGCATGGAAATTGTGCAACAAAGAAGTGGACCATTTTGTGAGTTCCACCAAGATGAAGGACATGACATTTAGTGTTGCGAGGAGTTTAAACAAGTGATTTAGAAAATGATGGACAATAAGGAGATAGAATTCTTCGAGAAGGATGAAGAAAGAAAAGAGTCAGATGTATGCACATCAGATAGCTCCAAGGTCAAGTATGGGGTAGATAGGCTTTTTGTCATATCGCTCAAGCCAAAGAAAGAAATCTCGTCCTAGGATGAAAGATCCAAGGTAGCTCCAAAAGTACAAATTTCGGCTCTGACCCCTTTTCCATTTAAGGACACTCGGAAGGTCTCATAGAGCTACAAGGCCCACATCTCTGCACTGGAGAAGTTGGAAACACAAGGAGAGGAGAAGCCATCCGGTGAAGAACCCACAAAGAAGGAAGACCCAGTGAAATCAAACACTGAAACGGTGAATGAAGCACGACATTTTACACGAAGCGGTAGATGCTATTCACCGAAAACGGCAAAGACAGTGGAGGAACCGAAAGACAAAGTCAAAGTGGTAACCACCGAACCTAAAAATATTTTTGGAGAGAAACCTCCCCCAAAGATTCATGAGCCAGTGATGGAGAGTCAGGTGCAAGAATTCTTGAGGTTCCTAAAGCACAGTGAATACAACATCGCTGAGCAACTCAGAAAACAACAAGCACGAATTTCGGTACTTGAGTTGTTGTTTGAGCTCAAAAAAACACTGTAACGCATTGTTAAAAGTATTGAATCAGACGTTTGTCCCAGACATCATCTCGGTAAGCAAGTTAGATAGAATAGTAGGTCACATCGTTGCGGATAACTACATCACTTTTAGTGATGATGAAATTCCAGACGGAGGCATGGGATCAACTAGAGCTTTGAACATCACTACCCACTGCAAAGGGTATGTCTTATCGGGCGTGCTTATCGACAATGGGTCCGAATTGTATGTATTACTGATGGTGACTCTGCAAAGGCTGCCAATAGACAGTTCACATATGAAACCGTGTTAGAACTTTGTTAGGGCATTTGACGGGACCAAAAGGGATGTTATCGGGAAGATAAAGATACCTTTACTAATTGGGCCTACCGAGTACGTTGTTAGACATTCGACCCACTTATAATTGTCTACTGGGGAGGCCGTAGATCTACTCAACCAGAGCCGTGCCTTCATCTTTGTACCAAAAGTTGAAATTTGTTATTGACGGGAAGTTGGTAAGTGTGGGAACTGAACAAGATATTATTGCTTCTGTAACCACTGACGCTCCTTATATTTAAACCGATAAAGATGCTGTTGAATGCTCCTTCAGGGCCTTGGAATTCGTGAATGCTACCTTTGTAGCAAAAGGAAGCAAGATCCCACGCCCTAGACTATCAAACTGCACCAAGATGACAGTCTGGCAAACTTTGGGGCAGGGAGCCAAAAGGGCAAAGGACTTGGAAAGAGTTTACAAGGATGCTTGCGTGCTAACAGTGTTATCGGCAAGAAGGATCGATTTGGGCTTGGCCATAAACCCAATTTTCATCAAAGGAAGTTGGAATGGAAGAAAAGAGAAAAACAAAAGAAGTCTAGATTCAAGTGAGATGGTATCCCATGGGAACCAATGATTTTCCCTCACTTAAAAAACGTTTTTTTGTCTGGGGGGATAATCAATGTGGGGCAAAAGATACACGAGGCCAGTCTAGAAAGCTCCAGGTTCAACGAGGATGAAAGGTTCAATGAGGTGTTTGAGGGAATGGATGTCAATATGATAACCCAAGATGGAAAGAATGGCAGGTTCTTGACCAGAATTCATCATTGCTTCCCGAGGAAACCCTCAACAATTGGACTAATGCCCAGAACCAACCCTATTCGCTTTTGCCTGCGGGCAATAGGGATCTTTTGTGAAGGGCTTCTATGTTAACTCGTTTGTTTTCCAATTCAATAAAAGGATGCTTTCCACCTTTTCTCAAATGGCAAACATCATATTTATTGCATTCTTTACATTTAAATTTATTATTTCATTCATTCATAATAACATTCTTTCTAATACATATTCAATTCAAAATTGCTTCAGGGGCCCTATTATTAACTGTATGAATTATTCTGAATCTAATCCTGAGATAGATTTTGAGCAACCCTCGTGTTTAGCTGAAATTGGGGAAGGGGATGACGAGATAGAAGTTGAGATCCCAAATGAATTACTAGGTTGATGGAAAGTGAAGATAAACAAAATTTTCCTCATCAGGAAGAGTTAGAGATTATCAATTTTGGCACGGAAGACAAGAGAAAAAAATGAAGATTGGTACTGCCCTCTCGTCTAAGACCCGACATGAATTGATTGAGTTGCTTTTAGAATTCAAGGATGTTTTTGCATGAACCTATCAGGATATGCCAGGGTTGGACACGATATCATAGTGCATACTCTACCGATCAAGTCAGAATATAAACCGGTCCAACAAAAACTTAGAAGAATGAGACCCGAAATGTTATTAAAGATCTGAGAAGAAGTAAAGAAACAGTACGAGACCTGCTTCTTAGGAGTCTCTAAATACAAGGAGTGGGTGGCAAACATAGTCCATGTTCCCAAAAAGGATGGAAAGCTTCGCATGTGTATAGATTATCGAGACCTCAAAAAGGCGAGCCCCAAGGGTAACTTTCTTCTACCTCATATTGACACTTTGGTCAATAACACTGCGGGGCATTTGTGGTTCTCTTTCATGGATGGTTTCTCAGGATATAACCAAATTAAGATGCATCATGATGACATGGAGAAAACTACGTTTGTGGCTATGTGGGGAACATTCTGTTATAAGGTGATGCCTTTTGGATTGAAATATGCCGGAGCAACCTACCGAAGAGCCATGGTAACCCTTTTTCAAGACATGATCACTAAATCTCAAACCGAAGAAGGGCATGTTCAAAACTTGAGAAAGCTTTTCCAAAGGTTAAGAAAGTATCAGTTAAAACTCAACCCGACAAAATACACTTTCGCCGTCATGTTCGGTAAGCTTTTAGGCTTTGTGGTTAGCTGAAAGAGAATCGAGATTGACCTTGATAAAGTAAAATCTATCTAAAACCTCCTACCACCTCAGACCCAAAAAGAAGTTTAAGGTTTCTTGGGAAGATTAAATTATATGTCTCGGTTTATTTCTCAGTTAACCAACAAATGCGATCCTATCTTTAGATTACTCTGGAAGAATAATCCAGAAGTGTGGAATGAGAAGTATCAAGGGGCTCTAGACAAGATCAAGAAGTATTTGACTAGCGCTCCAATTCTGGCAGTGACGGTACCAGGTAGACCATTAATCTTGTACCTAACAGTCTTTGAGAATTCAATGGGTTATTTTTTGGGGTAACACGATAAGTCCGGGAAGAAAGAGAAAACGATCTACTATTTGAGCAAGAAGTTCACCGATTGTGAAACACGGTACCCACTGATTCAAAATTTGTGTTGTGCTCTAGTATGGGCCACCAAAAGGCTCAGGCAATACATGTTGTATCACACCACGTGGTTGGTATCCAAGTTGGATCCTTTGAAGTTCTTAATAGAAGTACTAGCACTAAACGAAAGGTTGGCCCGTTGGCAAATGCTGTTGTCTGAATTCGACATATTATATGTGAGTCAAAAGGCAGTAAAAGGGAGTGCTATAGAAGACTTCTTGGCAAGCCGCACTTCAGACAACTATGAGTATTTGAACTTCAATTTCCCCGATGAAGACTTAATGTGCATAACAATAGAAGAAAAGACTACTTCAGAGGATGAGTTGTGGAAGCTTTATTTCAATGGGGCATCCAATGCATTAGTTCATAGAATTGGGGTCGTGTTAATCTCTCCAGAAAATGTGTATTATCCCTTCACCAGTAGATTAGAATTCTTTTGTACAAATAGCATAGCCAAGTATGAGGCTTGTGTTATGGGTCTAAGTGCAGCCATTGAAAGGATAGTCAAGGTGCTTCAAGTTTTTGGGATTCATCATTGGTAATCTACCAGTTGAGGAAAGAATGGGAAACAAAAGACCCAAAATTGGTCAAGTATTACAAGTTAATCCAAGAGATAGTCAAAAGCTTCGAAAAAATTAGCTTCACATACCTTCCAAAAGAAAACAATCAAATGGCGGACGCCTTGGCGACATTGGCTGCAATGTTTGAAGCAAGTACTGAAGTCAAAATGAAGCCATTTAAAATGCAAATTTTTGAAGTACCAGCTCATTGCTATAGTTTGGAAGATGAGACAGATGATAATCCATGGTACTATGTTATCCTTCAGTACATCAAGTTCCAAACCTACCATGAAGAGGCTAATGAAAATGACAAGAGAACCATCAGAAGAATGGCAACGAGATATGTTTTAGACAGGGATGTCTTATACAAAAAGGGTAAAGAACAAATCCTGTTAAGGTGTGTCAATACTCAAGAAGCACAAAACATATTGGTCGAGGTACATGATGGGCTCCGTGGAACACATGTCAATGGTTCTCGATGGCTCTAAAAATCATGAGATATGGGTATTTTTGGTCAACCATGGAAGGGGATTGTATTGGCTATGCAAAGAAATGTAATAAGTGTTAGATATATGCTGACAAGATCCATTCTCCACCATTACCGCTACACACTATGAACTCACCATGGTCATTCGCTAAATGGCGGATGGATGCCATTGGTCAGATTCATCCCAAGGCATCCAATCGGCACCATTTCATTCTGGTTGTCATTGATTACTTTACTAAATGGATAGAAGCAGCATCCTATGCCAGTATTACAAGAGTGACAGTTTGCAAGTTTTTGAAGAAAGAGATCATTTGTCGCTATGGTTTGCCAGAAAGGATTATCACTGATAATGCTTCCAACTTAAACAACAAGATGATGGACGAGGTGTGCGAGCAATTCAAAATAACACATTATAATTCCACTATTTATCATCCCAAGATGAACAGAGCGATAGAAGCGGCAAACAAAAATATCAAAAAGATCATAGCAAATACTACAGACACCTTCAAGGACTGACATGAAAAGTTTCTGTTTGCTCTATTTGCCTACTAGACATCTGTACGTACCTCCACAAGGGCAACCCCTACTCATTGGTCTACAGTACAGAGGCAGTACTACCTATTGAAGTAGAGATTTCGTCGCTTCGAATTCTAAATGAGGTAAGACTGGAGGAAGCCGAATGGGTGCAAGCTTGGTTTGACCAGTTGAATCTTATCGAGAAGAAAAGATTGAAAGCTCTTTTCCATGGTCAGATGTACCAAATAAGGATGATGCGAGCTTACGTTAAGAAGGTTTGCCCAAGAGAATTCCGAGAGGGAGATATGGTGCTCAAGAAAATCTTACCAACATAAAAAGATTCTCGCAGGAAATGGATGCTAAATTGGTAAGGACCTTATGTTGTTAAGAAAACCTTCTCTGGATGAGCACTGATCCTAATGGAAATAGATGGAAAGGTGTTGAATAATCCAGTGAATTCAGATTTGGTTAAGAGGTATTATGCGTAAAAAAAGGGCGGAATGAAAACCCAAAAGGACGTTTCGCAAAATGAGCAAACCTAAAGCGAAAACCCCAAAAATGCACTTTAGGTTTCAAAAAATCAATCAAAAAATGGAGGAATAGAAAAAAGAGAAAAGAAAAAAAAACAAAAGGGGGGGTTCAGGATGAAAACCAGAAAATGGTGTCTTGGAACCAAAGGAGGATTTGAGTTGAAAACCTGGAAAGGGCTGTTTAGATGATCGTTGCGGATTAAGCATCCGGTAAAAGAAACCTTCTCGGGAGTTAAAAGTTTTAGTGAAGAATTTCTAGCAAAAGATCTATTCCGGTCCATCGGTTCTCGCATCATTCATACAATTAATGATTGGGATGTAACATCATGCTTTGTATTCCTTTTCTTTTGTTTGCCATGACTTCCAAATTTTTCCAAGTTTTTGAAATATTAATAAAGTATTATTCTGTGCCTTCTCATATCATTTTTTTTGCAAGTATCCTGCAAGTGGATTGACATAGATATATGAAAAGCAAAAGATTTCTTGGTATTAATATGATCTGACCTCTTAAATACAGACGGTGCAAAAAGGCATGATAAGAACCAAGAGGAAACTCCATTTAGTGGATCGATAAGGGGAAACAAGTTTTGACCACATCAAATTTCAAGCATGTCACGTGGAAGCAAAAAAGGATTATGGAGATGAAAACATCCCTAGGTGAAAACCCGAAAAGGCACCGAAAAGAAAGAAAAAGAAAAAGAAAGGAAAAAGAAAAAAGAAGAGAAAGAAGAAGAAGAAGAAAAATGAAAAAAGTAAAAAAAAGGAAAAAGAAGAAGAAGCTAAAGCGAAAACCCAAATAGGCACTTTAGAATAAAAAAACTCAGAAAGATCGAAACGAAGAAAAGAGCATGAATGGTAGAACCCCAAGCATGACATAAAACACCGTTCGTTGCAAAGGTCAACGAAAAGATGAATGAGGTAAAGAAGAAGTCAATGAGTATCGACCGGGGAAGCAAAGGCTTTGAGTAGTTATTAGATCCCACTAGTCATGCATCATATGTTGACTAGACATCCCAAGTTAGGAGCATGCTAACCTATACCATCATAGCATTTCACTTCTTTCCACATATAGTTAAACGATAAAGTAAAGAACCAAGAAAGGATTTCAGGCGAAGGATTTCAAACTCGCCACACCAAGATTCTAGAGCAAAGGAGGTAGATACTCAAAGCTCGAGGATTTCAGGCGAAGGATTTCAAACTCGCCACACCAAGACTCCAGAGCAAAGAAGGTAGATACTCAAAGCTCAAAGGTCTCAAGCAAAGGATTTCAAACTCCCCACACCAAGACTCTAGAGCAAAAGAGGCAGATACTCAAAGCTCGAAGGTCCCAAGCGAAGGATTTCAAACTCGCCACACCAAGATTCCAGAGCAAATGAGGCAGATACTCAAAGCTCTAGGATTTCAGGCGAGGGATTTCAAACTTGCCATATTAGAACCACCGAGCAAAGGAGGAAGATACTCATAATTCGGGTGAGCAAATGAGGCAGATACTATAGCTACATGCTGTAGGGAGAGGGGGAGTGAACAGTCCTATATAGGAGGGACTGGTAGATTCAGATCTCCAAAACAGAGAATTCGGACAAAATTAGTGCTTATGGTCTTTGCTTTATGCTTATCCCGCAAGTATAAGCAAAGAGGGGCATCTGTAATCACTAATTTTGTCCGGGATGGACTCATTCTCCTTTTGTTTTACAAATAACAGACTTATATGGGCTATTGCTTAAGTTATATGGGGTTGTTATTAAAACCCAAAAAGAGAAAAAAAATACTACTATTAGTATGTGTCTTATTAGCTATATATATTGTTGCTAACTTAAGAACAAAAAATTTTTCAGTCGATTGCTAGTTTTTTTAATTAAGCATATGTCATATATATGTTACCATATCTTTGTTATAGTCTACTATGTTATAATCCAACTTTAAAACCCATAATTTTTACTAAGTAATATGCATGTGTGTTACTATTATATTCCATTGTAATCATATTTGTTATTAGGATTATAGTTCTTATCTCATTATCTTCCATTGTTGTTAGTAGTACAATTATATTTATAATACTATTGTTATTATCATTATTATTACCATGTTATTATCATTACTATTATTATTATTATTTACATCGTTATTATTATTATAGCCAAACTGAAAATAAAAAAAGATTGTAAACTATTAAATAAAGCCCGGTATAAATAAATGAAATCCAAATGTTATAATAAAATTCCAACAACTAAAATCAAATAATAGCCCAATTGTATTAAAATACAAAGTCCATTTACATTAAAAAAAGGCCCAGAGTTCTTTTAATTACATGTTGGCCCAATAGGGCCTTAAACAAAAAACCCTAATTATCTCTATCTCCTATGAACGGCCAGATATCTGCCCTTGGATCAAGACGAGGATGAACGGCTAAGATTGCAGCATGAAAGGCTTTCTAGATTCCGCGTGCATCTCATGCGAGGCGGTTGGAGTCCCCACGCGCTTTGATGGTGGAAAAGTGAAATTGAAGTGGCTGTGGGAAAATTTTACAAATTTACCAGCTGACGCGAACAGAGACATAAAGAAGGTAAAAGAAATTTATTTTTTGAATATTATTGAAATAATTAAAATCTTTACATATGTTCGTGCTCATATTTTTTTGAATATTACTGAAAATAAAGTGGTTGCGGGAATTTTTTTGAATATATGTTTTCATGTTTTGGGCATATGTCCGCGCTTATATTTTACTAATGATCGGTGGGGTATTGATGCTTGAAAAATCCCGCAACAAAGTGCATACAATATGGTTGCGGCATTTTGGGGATTTTGAAGATGTCGGTAAACTGAGTTGGGGATCCGTTGTTCTGGCATGTCTGTTTAGGGAGTTGTGTAAGAACACTGATCCTGAGAAGCGTCAGATTGGAGGTTGTTTGACGTTTCTCCAGTCCTAGGCGTGGTAGAGAATGCCTTTTTTCTGCCTTCAGCTTAGGCAGCCTACTCCATATGTTTTTCCGCTGGGCCGGAGGTAAGAAAACTATTTATTTTTTAAAATATACAAAATTTTATAATTAAAATTAGTTTTTTAATAAACCTATTTTTGTATTATACGTCTTATTTTATAGGTGGACCACTCCTCTAACCCATTTTGGTGTTGCTAGCGGTCTAGACGTTATCAGACAGGATATTGAGAATGAATTCGCGAATAATCAGGTAACAGTTTGGTTTTAGTGTATTTATTTTTTAAAAAATTTTATTTAACTTTAATTATATATTGTACAGTTTTTATGGACACCGTACGAGGATCCGAAAGTGCACGAGTGCATCTCGAAATTTTCGAATGAGATGAGGCTTCTTTGGACGGCCACTGTACCACTCATTTGCTACGCTACAGTTGAGTGGCACCCGATTGACCGCGTCTTACGGCAGTTCGGTTGTTTCCAACCTATTCCTACGGTCCCTCCAAATCTGGACGAGTTGCACAAACTCACACGACAGGGGAAGCCCAAGGTAATATTAATATACTTAGCGCATTCTTTTATTAACTCTAACGTAATTCATATCTAAAAAGAATAATAATTTTTTATATTGTTGGATAGGTTGATTGGTCGGTGCACCACCAAAACTATATCGCTTACTAGAGGGACAGGGCGAATCCACGATGGCAACCCTAGCGTGAGTATCGTATGTTTGATACGATGGTCAGCCATGACTATGAGGAGTGGCTTTTGACGAATGGGAAGCCATTTATTTTGACTCTAGAAGAGCGATCGTTCATCCACCGACGTCAGCAACTCAACCGCCCACGGTTTCAGCCTACGAGGGGAGCACGAAACACATCTGCCGGTGCCTCATCATTGAATCGAAGCTGTGCTGCTGCCTCTGAAGTATCGTCACCATTACCGCCACCATCGCATGCCACCCCACCATCGATGCTGTCGCAGAACTTCATACATTCGATGCAGTCATCGTTCCAGCCATGCTCGATTCTGACCAAAGGTTTTTTCACACCTTCTATGTCAGACCCCTATGGTTAGTTTGCGGCGATGATGAGCGGAACCTCGAGATATCGTCCACCCTACGTGCCCTTCATGTAGTTTCCACCGGCGGGGACCATTTTTAGAACCAGGATTATCCAACAAATGTCGTCGTAGTTAGCGTGCCCGTTAAAACGAGTGGTACTACTGGAGCTAGAACCAGTGGTACTACTGGTGATGATGATGATGACAACGACGATGAGGATGAGCCGGTTGATGTTACTCGCCCCCAACGTAATGTTGATCGAACTCGGCGCCCACCACGTTGTGATACTGGTGGACATAGGCGTAATTAGTAGTTTATGGTATTTGCAAAAATTGAACTGTAATATTTATTTATTTAGTTATTAAATTATTATGTAGTAAGTACCAAATGAGCCATTTTTTAAATTAGTATATATATTCTGCTATTTGTTATTGTTATTTTTTCATATTTTAATTCATACTTGTAATTTTTTTAATTAGTATATATATATTTCTTATTTTTTTCGTACCTGGTGGAAATCGCATTCTAAAAAAAGCGAGTTCCCTGACACGTCTGGAATCCTTGCAAAGTCGCGTTCTGCAGAAAGTGACTTTCCTAACACGTCAGGAATCCTGGATAAACTCGCATTCTACAAAACGCGACTTCTATGACACGTCAGGAATAGTGGCCAAACTCGCCTTCTACAGAACGCGAGTTGGGGGCTATAAATAGCCCCAACAAGCCATGGTTTCAGATACTTCGCTCTTGTTGTAGCTATTAATAACAACAAATAGTGTACCCAAAAAAATTTCTACACAGAGATTTCCCGGGTATTGTGATTTGTTGTTATACGTAGTTGCATGATGCAAAAGAGAGTTTTGGTAGGTAAGGAGTTATGGTGCAATGTGTGTACCATGTTTGTGATCAAGATGAACGACAAATCACAATATCTGGAAAATGCGTGGTCTTCTTAAAGTGCTCGCAATCCTTTTAGGATTTGCTCGATGATGCTAGTTACTTATTTTTACGCCGTCATCGTAGAGGCTAAGTGAAGACCATCTCACGTAACCGTGGTCAAAGCTCTCACCATGTCCGTTGATGATGAAAGTGGATATAAAATGGAGAGTAATGAGATAAACCTCAAAACCCACAACTTCATTCACGGACGAAGACTGGACATGTGTTGGGGTACATTGACCGGTTACAATGTTGCTGACCCCAGCCCAATAATGTACAAGATGTCGTCTTTGCTCGGGGTTAGAACTACAAATATGATGCAACCTGGACTTGACAGTTGATAATGCATAGCAATTGTTGTCATGTCTAGGGTCACTTGGTGAACTACTCGGGCCTGGCAGTTACGGATCACCTCAAATACAAGTTGAGGATCTTGTATGCAGTTTTGTTAGGTTCTAAACTTGTTGGACTACTCGACCCAGGAAGTTGAGGATCGCCTCAAATATCAGTCTAGGCTTGAAGAAGATAATCGAGTGTTTGTAGAATGTCTGCAAAACAAGTTGGATGGTTCATGTATAGACTTTTAAGATTTGATGAAAAGTATGTAACGTAAGTAAGCAATGTAATTCGGACAGATACAGAAGATTTGATGAAAAGTATGTAACATAAGTAAGCAATTTAGTATATATTTTGTTTCTGTATATTCAAATTCAATTTCAATACTGAAGCATTTAAGTAAAAAAAAGTTCATTTTAAAAAAAATTAAATCAAATGAAGTAATTGAAAACGTGGTTGGTAGGACGCGAGTTCAGGATTTATGACGTGTTGAGCAACACTTTGATGGTCATGGTCCTATAAATACCCTATCCTCACTTCCTCAATTAATCGCTCCTTAAAATTTTCTTTCGCTATATATTCTTCGTACTCAATTTCCTACTAATCCGCTCTACAATGGCTGGTAATGTTGATGATTTCCCATGTATTGGTAGACAGTCATACGATGCTGATGTCGATTGCAATGGTGAATTAGAAGTTGGAATGATATTCGTGACAAAGAACCCAGCGAAGGGTGCAATTAAGCATTATAACATACAACGTTCAGTTATGTCGAAAGCGTAGAGAACGAATGCAGACAACCATATTGAAAAATATGTCCACAAGGACCACAGATGTAACTGGAGGATCCGTGTATCACGAATCAAGAGGCAAAACAATGTGTGGCGCATAGTAAGATACGACGAACCTCATACATGTTAGTTATTGCAATGTATTTTGATGTTCCGTACGTTTTTATAATAAAGTAGAATGTTAACGATTGCAGAATTAATTCGATATTTCATTCATGGTCGGTACGTTTGCAACCCTATAAATAGGTACTATCATTTTTTTGAAGGAGACAGAATTAATACATTAACGAAACATGCTACATGATAGTTAATTGAAATAACTACACCAACTTTAAATTACTAAAGCCTAGTTAAAATGAATGGATGAGGAATCTGATTCTGTGTCCTCGTAGTCTGTACTTATGTTAGATGTTAAGTTTAGTTCCTTCATTATTTGTTCTTTCTCCTGCCACCTCATATAATTTCGCGTTGACAACGCATCAATGTATTTATGTTGGAAATTAGTGGTAGTTGATGGCCTTGTTGATGAACTGGAGCCTTCATCAAATTGTATAGTAAGCTCGATGTTTGTAAACCCCACACGTTTTTATTACTGAAACATCTTGCGCATATCTCTCTCATTCGATAGTGTTAGCATGTAATGTTCTTTTGGGCCAGGCTCGGCGACTAGGAATTTGACATGCAAGGCTAAATTTTTTTGGTTTGTTGACTCGCTGACCCATGTTAAAATAAAGTCAAATAGAGCATCTTTTGTGATTTTTTCGTTGAAATATGTGTAGGCGTAAGTTCTACGAAAGAAAATGGTAGCAGAAAATTGGGCTATACTTTGTATTTTAATTGTTGGGGAAACGGATTTGAGAATAACGTAACAAGTTGATGAAGTTGTTCTATGTATTTTGTAAGCTGGAGAAATGAATTTGGGAATAACGTAATTTATGAAGTTGACTTTCTATAAAAGCTTGAGGGAAGAAGTCATGTTCTACAAAATGTGAGTTTGGCCAGCTTTGAAGGACATCGCATTGTGTACAACGTGAGTTCGCCTGACAGGTCAAGAATCCTGCATTGCTGGCTGAAGTCGCGTTATGTATAACGCGGGTTCCTTCAAAACTGGCCAAACTCACATTTTATAGAATGCGACGTCCTCGAAACGTGGTTGACAAGTCGTGTCAAGTTACGTCCGATAAATAGGTACGTGAAATGGAGAAATAACACAACTTCAAAGCACTTTGTCTGCTAACAAGAAATACCGCTTCTTAGTTTCAGCAATGGCAAAAAGAGTGGCAGCTATAGTATACTACGATGGTGAGTTGATCCCTGATACGAAAATTGGTATCATATTCTAGTCCCCCAACAAAGTTACCATACAAATTCCGATGGGAGTAGCGTATGAAAGGCTTAAGCGAGCAATAACAATGACGGTTCCATATGCTTTTGGAATAGAATTACAGTCATTGAGGTATCGACTACCTTCGTCGTTAAATCTGTTGTATTTCACAATATGGGATGGCTCATAGAGCTCTTTGTAACATTTTTTGGATGAAATATCGGAGGGGAGACTGGGGTGCCAAATTGGCTTCGTGCAAATCTTGACTTCGACCCAAATGCTAATAGTCCAACATCAAGTTTGCGACAAGGCTTCAACTTATTAAGTACGAGCAATGATGAAGTTGCATCATCTTCTACCTCTAGGCCAAGGCATTCTTGCGCATCCAGTTTCAAGTGAGATCTCAACATGCCACCAACACAACACTCAAACGTACAATCTATACAGTGCGAGTGTAGGAGAGTCATCATCTACGCTGTCGTCCTACCACAAAGAGTTTAACCCATTCGATTTTTCATCAGTCGGCCGGCACTCAACTTATATCCCTAGTGAGGCAAACATAGATGATATCTCATACGGAAGACACTTAATATATATCCCCGGTGTATGGCCGTCATCATCTATAGGGCCGTCCAACAATGAAGAGTTCTACCAGTTTGATAATTTTTTTCACGATGCCACTCAACTTATATCCCCAATGATGAAAACACATATGATTTCTCATTAATGGGAAGACATTCATACGTTGCTAATGTGGACCTAGATATTGGACATATGCCTCGTCAGCAGTCTCCTCATCGAGTGGCAGCCACAGAACCTGGTAGGGTATATGTTGCCGATGAATTAGAACTATTTAATTTTGAAGGGGATGTTCATGATGAGGAACCACTTATAGAGCCCGGGCCTGAAGATGACGAGATGGGTTTATTTCCTGAAGAACCACCAGACCTTTACGAGCCCGTCAATATGGATGATAATGCAGGCACTGCTTCGAATGATGATTCAGACACTACTTCGGAGGATGTTGTGGAGGAGGAACCTGTGGAAGTTGTTGCCCAACGCAGTTCTACGGGCGTAGCGTATTACAATCTACCATCCTACTTCACAACAGTGGATATGGAAGGATTTTATGCTACAAAATTTCTAGAATACCTACAGTTGGAGATGTTCAACGAACAGAATGATGGTGAACTCAAACGTGGAATGGTCTTCACGACTAAAAAACTGGTAGAGGCTGCGATCAAGCACTACAATATACGTAACTCAGTTACGTGCACAGTGAGGAAAATTGAAGCAGAAAAATACATCGTTGAATGCCCTCACAAGAATGAAGGGTGTAATTGGAAGGTTCGTGTATAATGTTAGAAGAATATGTACAACCTCTTGAAGATAACGAGATACGATGGACCTCACACATGTTTCGTGGCAAGCCTGAGTCAAGATCATCCTAACTTGGATGTGCATGTGCTTGTTAATCATATCCTCCCACTCGTTAAAGCAAATCCACGTGTATCTGTACTGGTATGTATAGCTTCAATTAAAGATCATTTCACATACAAGGTAAAATACGATAAGGCATGGTTTACAAGATATCGTGCTATCTAAAAACTATATGGGCAGTGGGAGGAATCATACAACAAGCTGTGAACGTAGCTGAATATTATGTAGAAATACAACCCAGGAACAGTTGTGCAACTTGAGACAAAGCCAAGATACTACAATGATCGGGGCGTAGCTAGGGAGTGCCAATTTTTCCGCCTCTTCTGGACATTCCCGCAATGCGTTAAGGATTTTCGACACTACAAGACAATGCTGCAGATCGACGGCACATTCTTGTATGACAAATACACCCAGATCCTCCTACTAGCAGTTGCACAAGACGGTAATAGAAAATACATTCTTGTAGCATTCGCAATCGTTGAAAAGGAAGATATCCTTTTGTGGATGTTTTTTCTCACCAACCTGCGCACGCATGTCTTCTGTTGGGTTCTTCACTCAAGAGAAGACGGGATATGTATTATTTCAGACAGAGGCACAGGGATATGGGGATCAATCGAACATTTGGGTCAGTCTCGGCAACCTCCGTATATTCATCACCGGTACTGTGTACGACACATTGCTGCCAATTACTACCAGAGATATAAGAATGATGATGAGCGTATAATGGTTCTTCGCATGGGTAGACCTTACTCTCAAAAATATTAATTAATATACCTTTTACTATTATTTCTCGTTAACTATTATGGCTTTTATTGAATAGGCAACGCACACCGAGTAGAGGACGTTCAGGAGCTATTGGAAGAGTTGAAAGATAGAAATTTAGCTGGATATAACTATCTTCTTGATATCTCGAGCGAGAAATGGTTGCAATGTTACGATGGGGGTCGTCGATATGGTCACATGACAACCAACTTGGCTGAAGCGATCAATTTTTCTATGAAGGGAACGTGTCATTTACCTATCACATCCATTGTCAAGGCGACATATTATCGACTCGCTACACTTTTTGTAAACCTTAGAAAACAAGCAACGAATTGGATGGCAGGTGGCCACACATTCCATCCAGATCTCCAACAACAATTTCAAATATACCATGTGCACGCAAACGCGATGGGTGCAGTATGCTTCTCTCGTCACAAACATCACTTTACGGTTACTGAATTTTCCCGGCCGCTGCAAGGAATATCGCAAAACAATTACGTTGTTAATCTAGAACTGAAAAGATGCGACTGTGGCATTTTCCAGACATTCAAGTACCTGTGTGCGCACGTCTTTACTGCATGTGTATCCATTTATTTCGATGCAATGAAACTCGTTGATCATTTATACTGACTTGAAAACGTATTCAAGGTATACCGATCTGAGTTTCCTCCAATCAAAAATGAACGTGATCATGAAGTGGTTGCCGATAAACCTAAGATACGACCAGATGAATCCCTGCAACACAAGAAAAAGGGTCACCCAAGCTCAACTAGGATTCATTGTGCCGAGGATATGGTTCATCGAGAACGGACCGGACAACCTAGGTTGTGCAGTAATTGTAGGAACCATGGACACGACATTAGAAAATGTCCTCATAGGACCCGCCCTCGAGTGAACTAATTTTACTTCTAAATGTATTGTTTTATTCCTAAGTACCACAATAAGATGACTTATATGCTCCGATTGTTATTCCTAATTACCAAAATATTAGAATTAAATGAACACAATAATACTCTAACTATGAACATATATTATTAAGTAAATTTTTTTAATAATTCTTAAGTTCCTTCGTTCTCATACTTCCACTAATAATCTAACCATTGTAAGCATGAGTTCCCGTTCTACGACGTGAAAGTTAAATAACTAGAAAAAATATACCCCAACATACTACAAAATCGACTCAAACTAGACTACAACTCATGTTCCCATGTTTCTTTAGGCTTTTCAACATGGTTAGATAGCGTTTTTAACGCTATTTCTGCAGCCTTTAAGATGCCTTATACACTCTGATTTTTGAACCATTGTCAACATGTGTCCCCGTAATACAACGTGAAAGTTAAATAACAAGAAAAAATATCCTCCAACATACAACAAAATCGACTCCAATTAACTACAACCCATGTTTACAAGTTTTCTAAGGCTTTTGAACATGTCTAGATAATGTTTTTAACGTGATTTCTACATCCATTAGGGTGCCCCTTATACACTCCGCTTTTTGAACTATTATAAGCATGTGCTACCGTACTACGACATAAATGTTAATTAACACGGAGAAACAACCCGCAAGTAGCACAATATCAACTAAAACATGACTACCGACCCAAGTTTCCATGTTCTTCATGCAAAGAAATATGGTAATATAGCGTTTTTAAGGCAATTTCTACGGTCTTTACAATGTTTTATACACGTCGATTTTCATACCATTTTCAAGAGATATATCAGTACTACGCTGTAAAAGTATATACCTACGAAAAATAATTCCCCAACACTATAAAAAATCAGCATAAACATGCTAATCGAACCTTGTTTTAAGAACAGAATTACACAAAAGTCGTGTCCTGCGCAACACGATTTTCGTGCTGAAAAAGTCGCGTTCCTTGCAACGTGAGTTCCTTGTATCTCGCCGTTTTGAGAAGCCGATAAATTTTTGTCGATTCGTCTGATTATCTTGCAAAAGTCGTGTCCTAACGGATGCAACTTTTATTTTTTTTCTTTTTTATTAATGGATAATATAATCCACATGTGCTTGAAGTCGCATACTGGGCGACGAGTGTATGAAAATCGCGTCCTGCATGACGCGAGTCCTTCCTACGTGGGCAGAATGAGAATGTATTTTTCCAAATATTCTTCTTTAGGGGTATTTGTCCAAATTTTTTTCCAAAAGAGATTATTCAAACCAATTAGCCTTTCTTCTTTATTATTATTATTATTATTTTGGATTTGGAAAAACTTCCACATAAACGTCACTAAACTTAATTGCTTAACTGTTCGAGATAGTGTTGTGTTTCGTGGCAGTGTAATTTCGTTTATTATGGACGATGGTGCAGTGCAATTAATTGCTATGTTGTTTTGGATGGCTATTAGTTGCTTGTTAATTCTAGGGCGGTGCAATTAATTGTTTTTAATTTGACGATAGTCATGGTTTAATTATTTTATTTATTTGTTGTCACTCTCGGTTTAATTAATAATTTAAACCAATTCGTGTCATACACTTAAATTTAGTGAGTGGATTTTTTAGTGGGGATTTTTTTGCATATACAAGGACTCGAATTCGATATCTACTCAAGCGATACCAAGCTGCTTACCACTCGAATCAATTAATATTTTTTTCATCATTTTTCTTCATCCATCCAAACACCAGATTTTCCATCTTCACCGCTGGGTTTTCATCTTCATCACCCATAAATCTGTCAAATTTTAACTACATTAAACACCAGATTCTTCTTCTTTTTGAAACAAAATTAAAATGATGAAAAAAAGGCCATTAAAGGAAATAAAGTGAAAATGAAAAATTAGTTTTAAAGTATTTTTGACATGCTTGGTTCGAATTTTATTTTATAATTTTTAAAATTAACTTTTTTATTTTTCAAACCAGAAACTTTTTCCAGAACAAGATAGCATGCATGACGCGAAGTTTCCATAATAAAGCAAATGCCAAGATCATTTGATATTATAGCATCAGTAACTTTTACACAGTGTAAGTATATTCTAACTCATTTATATATAGTGTCTTATTTAAATTTCAAGTACATAGTAGATAGAAATAACATGTTCCGAATCCAACAACACGAGGAAGTAGCAATTCAAATGCTTAAGAAGCCTTTCTCCTTCAAGCTTTCAATAGTTTCCCCCCAATTATGTTAGGTACTGATGGGTACGTTTTCTCGCTCCGTATCCATAGAGAGAGAAGTTTTTCCTTTCCTGGGTATTACTGTTCTTTGTTCGGACAGTAATGGGTCGAGTCGACGGTGTCATCAGGTTTGGATCTCCAAGCATGAAGAAGACCCGACTCGTTGGTGTTGTACAAGTACTCTTTTTGTTTTGCAGGTTCGAAGCGGTATGGTCGCATGCGGGGATCGATATAGGTTTTGGTTTGGCCTTCCGGTCTGGTTATGTTTGTCAGAGTGCGCCTTGGTTCAGTTGGGGGTGTACTTTACGGAATGAAGTTTACTATTGCTTTTTATTTCAGGAACAATAGAGGACTGTCCTTATGGTGTTTGGGTGATAGTTCTAGTGGCTGGTATGGTCTTTTCTGGTTTTCTTTAGATTGGAATTTTTCCCTGGCAGGCTATCACTGGTACGGTCACCGGTTACTACTTTCTCGGGTAGATAGAGTGAGTTGGATATGGCTATTTTTTAGGTCACTGATGGTGCAATTTTTCCTAAAATCTTGGTACAAAGAGGCGTTGACTTGGGAAGATTTTCTGTCTCGAATCCGGTTAATTCTGTTCCTATGTGCAATTATTATAATTCTGGACGGTTCTACACTTGTTTTTTCACGACCTTTTGGTTTTGGTTTTTTTGTTTGTCTAGGGTTCCCTTCCTTTCTTTTCTACTTCTCATCTCTTATACCTCTGTGGTTTTTACGTTTGTCCATGATGAATGATATTACAAGGCAGATGGGTAATATGACCTTCACTGAGGAAAATAATGCAGTTTTAGAAGACAACTCCACTAAGTTTCATGATATTGCTGGTTTCGATAAGTGGTTGGTGAGACGTTTTTTTCACTCGAAACCCCTTAACAGTGAGGTGGTGCTACGAGTTTTTCGCAAAGTCTGGGTCAATGATGGTTTGGATGAATTGTCGACTCTTAACTCAAACTTTTTCCTGGCGAAGTTCTTGACTCTCGAACACAAGGAATCGGTTTTTAAGAGATGTCCTTGGAGCTTTGATGATGATTGGTTCGCGCTTTGTGAGTTTGATCCTAGTCTTAGCCCAGAAGAGTATAGTTTTGCTTCAATCTAGATGTGGGTTCGTGTGTTTAATACCCCTTTAGGTTTGATGTCGGATCAACTTGGTGAACGTATTGGGAATATGCTTGGCTCGTTCATTGAGATTGATCCGCGTGATGGAGAGGGCCGTTAGGGGGATTCTTTTACGTATCCGTATCAATTTTGATAGCTCTAAACCTCTGCGCCACTGTGCTAATATTGGTAGGAAAGTAAATGGGAAACCTAGGTTATGTATGCTGCAGTATGAGAGATTTCCTAATTTTTGCTTCTGGTGTGGAATCGTCAGTCATATCTTGGAGTATTGCACAGTTAAACCATCTGATATTCCTGACAATGGAAAGCTACCTTATGGAGACTGGATGCGAACTTTACCCTCGATGAGGAAACAAAGAAGTGGAGTCCATAATGTTGGTATCAACAATACTCTTGGGCAAGGCAAGGCAGCTGAATCATAGTTGAACATACCCGAGGAACTTTCAGATCCATCTGCTGGCGTGGGAGATGGGAATGGACCGGGGAAAAATGTGAACGCTGGACGAGGGAAGCATATATTAATTCCATTAGAGCATAAGAACCATGTGAAAAGTGGTTTGACTGGGTCATCAACGAGAATTGATCAAATTGTAAAAAAGACCAAGGTGGATGGAAAGATTACTAGCGTTTTCAACAATGAGGGGCTGAAGTCGCCCATTCCAGAATTGGCGGAGGCTATTCAGCAGCCCCACCGAGAGCCATGATCGCTTTATGCTGGAACTGTCGAGGGCTTGGGAACCCTACAACAGTTCGAGCACTAGGGAGGTATATTTCCTCAAAGGACCCTCATATTGTCTTTGTTTGTGAGTCTCGTTTTACAACAGTTGAATCTTTACGTAGGCGATACGATATGGCTGGGTGTTTTACAATTGAGGCAGGTCAAGGGTCTACGGGGTTATTTCTGATGTGGAAAGAAGAAGTTGCTGCAAGTTTGATTTCTTTCTCAGGTATTGACATTGATATGGAATTGGAACTTCAAGATGAGAAATTTCGCTTTACTGGTATTCATGGTTTCAGTGAGGAGACAAAGGAAATATGAAACATGGTAGTTTCTAGAAAAAAATTAAATGGACCCCTCAGTTGCCGTGAATTATAGGCGGTGATTTAATGAGATTCTCACACATAATGAGAAGCGGGGATTCTCACACATAATGAGAAGCGGGGTCATCGTTGTCGTCGCTCGTACTCTGAGATGGAAGCCTTTTGTAGTACCTTAATGCGCAATGATCTCTCGGATTTAAGACCATTCCAAGGCTGTCTAACATGGTTCAATGGTGATCACACAAACCTAGTTCGGGAACGTCTTGATAGATTTGTCACTAATACGGCATGGCTGCACCTTTTCGAGAATTTTCGGGTGGTTTCTGAGTATTCTACTTATTCAGATCACTGTTTATTGATTCTTGACACTAATGGTTCTTGTAGGAATGGTCTTTTTATTGGTGAGGATTACTTCTGCTTTGAGGTTTGTTGGTCGATAGAAATTGAGTGCTCTCAGAAAGTGACATCTGCATGGCAACATACCGGTGGCAGCACAATTGATAAGATGAAAGCAGTTGCTCGAAATCTTGCTGGGTGGCAGAAATTGTGCATGAAATAATTGTTCTCAGGGAAACGTTTCCTGCAGCAACAACTAGAGGAGTATATGCAAGGCTCTTTTAGTGATTCTCAAGAAGCCGAGATGTAGAATTATAGAACAGAACTAAACGTGATTCTTGATCAAGAAGAGTCATTTTGGCAGCCACGTTCACGTGTTCTATGGCTCAAGGAAGGCGATCACAATACCAAAATTTTCCATGCGAGAGCCAAAGGTAGACGTAAGAAAAATTCGATAATGGTAATTAAGGATAGCATGGGTCGACGGTTTGAGAATAAAGAAGGGATTTTTGCAGTTGCTGTGGATTATTTTAATAACCTATATCGATCTTCATATAGGACTGCATCAATTGAGATTCTCTCTACTATTGAGACGCGCATAACACCGGAGATGAATGTCGACTTGTGTAAGGAGTTCACGGCATCAAAAGTTGAAGCTGCTTTCTTTCAAATCAATCTGACCAAAGCTCCTAGCCTTGATGGTATGCTTGCCAGTTTTTTTCCGTTTATTTTGGTTATTAGTTGGGTCTGATGTCATCGATTATTGTCTTCAGTTATTAAATGGTCATATTAGTCTTGAGGATGTCAATGCTACTGTTATTGTTTTGATTCCTAAAGTCAATAATCCTATTTCAATGAAACAGTTTAGGCCGATTAGCTTATGCTCGGTCATTTATAAGATTGTGTCAAAAGTTTTGGTGAATCGTTTAAAGCCTATTATGCCTTTATGTATTAATGAAAATCAAGGTGCTTTTGTTTCTAAAAGATTAAGATCAGATAATATTCTCATTGCCCACGAGTTGTACCACTACCTCAAGGGATCTAACAGTAGTCCAAATAAAGGAGCCACTCTTAAGCTCAACTTAGAAAAGGCTTATGATCGGGTAGAGTGGAATTTTTTGCGTGACGCCATGCTTCGGATTGGGTTCGATGTTTCTTTTGTTAATCTTTTGATGAATTGCGTTACCCTTGTTTCCTATTGTGTCAGGATGGAGAGATATCAGAGACTATCACACCAGAAAGATTGCGACAAGGGGATCCTTTATCCCCTTACTTGTTTCTTTTTGTAACACAGGCTTTGTCAGAATTTCTTTTGAAAGAACAACGTGATAATCGCCTACAAGATATCCGAGCTAGTCTGCATGGTCCTAGAATTAACCACCTTTTTTATGCAGATGACAGTTTGGTGTTTATTAAAAACTCTGAATCGGAAGCTCAGAGACTAAAAGAAATTTTGGCAATGTTCGAGGCAACATCTGGTCAAAAGGTTGATTTAGAAAAGTCTAGTGTTTTTTCAGCCAAAACACAAAGAATTTGTGTTGAGAATGCCTACAAGCCATTCTAGGCGTCAGGGAAGTGCACAATCCTGGTATCTATCTTGGGGTTCTGTTAATTATTGGCAGGAATACGACAAAAGCCTTTAATTTTTTGTGTGACAAGTTCCTCAAAAGCATTCTTGGTTGGACAAAGAATTTATTATCTTATGGGGGGCAAGAAGTTTTTTTAAAAGTTGTGGCTCAAGCTCTCCCAACTTATGTCATGTCCGTGTATGCTCTGCCGTATGGTTTGATCGAGGATATGGTGTCGGTGATGCGCTCGTATTAGTGGACTAGTAAATCTAATGAGCGTGGGTGGCCGCTAGTAGCTTGGTCCAAGATTTGCCTCCCTAAAGGCTTAGGGGGTTTGGAATTTTACGATCTCAAACTCTTCAACACTGCTCTATTGGGGAAACAAGTATGACGCCTTCTTTAGAATAGAGGTTCTCTAGTTTTTAGAGTACTGTTAGCAAAATACTTTCAGAGTGGGGATATCTTTCATGCTAGACTTGGCAATCGACCATCCTTTGCATGGCGCGGTATTTATAATGCAATGAATGAAATAGTTCCTGGACTTTTCCGACGTGTTGGGATAAACAGTAATATTTGTATGCATGTACATGCTTGGGGTGGTTCGGAACATATCTTTTTTGAATCTATTTACACTGATTGTAACACCCTCTTCCCGGCCTGGTAGAGAACCGGGTCGAAAAGTGCTACCGGAAAATATATCGGAGGTTCAGAGTTGAATTCAGAGTTTGAAGACTTATTCAGGAAGTTTATTAAAATCTTTTAAAGCTTAGCGGATCCGTTTGTTGACTACTTATTCGATTTTAGGGTCAATTTTTAGACTTTTTCGAACTTAAGGACTAAATTGTAATTTTTACAAATTATAGGTCCTTATTGGGATTTCTTTTCACTGAACTACAATTAAACTTACCAATTATTAACATGTGAAGTTTCGTTACTAACGGAGATCGTTTACCTATTCAATTAGGCCATTTAAAACTTAGTGACCATTTCATAAATTGTTTAAAACTGTAATTTAAGACTTTTAACAGAATTAACTGACTCCGTACTGGTACGCCTAAGACCGTATCGGTACACTAAGCTGATTTCCCAAATTCTAGGTTTAAGAGTAACAAGACGGTATCGGTACCTCTAAGCCCGTATCGATAGGCATTGACTATGGTTGACCCATTTCGGTACAGCCTAAGGTCGTATCGATACAATTTAATTTTTAGAACTCACTGTCCAAATCCGTATTGATACACCTCCTTTTGTATCGATACGCCCTGTTTTATTTAGTCTAATTATGCAAGGCCGTATCGATACGCCATTACCCGTACTGATACGCCTGCCCTGTAATGACAGATTTTAGCTGGTTTTTAATCAATTTAACATGTTAAACTTTGTCCAAACTTAACCAAATTTTACCAGCAAGTCTAATATCCATATATTTAATAGCATACAAAATTTTAAGGCGTTTCAGATCCATTTACCTAGTTTTCACCTTGTAGCACATTTATACTCATCTTACTAGTTTAACCAATTCCCAAACATACCATATTTGCCATTAATCAATTGGTCACCTTTAGGCTATTACACACACACACCAAAAGCACATACATAACATGTTTAGACCATATGCCACCTTACTAGGAGTTCAAGGCAAAATATAAGCATGCATATGATTTGTAGGAGTGACTTGCAATCGCAACAACACGATCGAAGGCCAGAATTCTTTAAGATCCTAAAGTGCATGAGACACACAAATGTTAGGCTTACATAGCCTAGTGAGGTAGCTATAGCAAATACAAATATTTGACGAGTAATATGAACATCATAGTAACATGCTTGAATGACATATTTAGTACACAAATCATACTTGTATCTCATGCTTAATTCAAGTAACACATTTCCATATACAAAATACATATCATAATCACATATTATTTCCTTGGACATGGTAACCAATGGATACGCGGATTCCCCTATACACCACACATATCGGAAATAGGCCGTAGCCTTGAGCCGTAGTTCCAGATAGTCCCTTACACAATTCATCCTTATCTCACCACACATATATGTCGTAGCCCCGAACTGTAGTCCAATCCCTTACTTAGTGAGCTCAAATAATCCTATGGCATGCCAATTGTATCCAATGTCCATAAGTGTCCAAGGTTCACATATCATCACAAACCTTACCTTTGGTCCCCTTAGGCCATAACATAATGGAAACGGAATTGAGCCTTAGCTCCACATATCACATGTCATAGATTATTCATATCAATTTCACATATAACATATCTTGATTATCACACATAAGCTTATAACATATCAATCATATCGAAGACTTACCATGCTCACCATTAACATCCACAAAGCTTGCTCTACTTGAGCCTTTAATCAAATGCAAACATAATCACAAAGCAAATGCAACGGGATAGCACCTAGCCTATCCCTTGACACAACTACACTCACCTTGATTTCGAAGCTTTCAAGGTTTCAGAATTACGATTCTTTTACTCCTAGTTTTGGTTAGGGATGACGGAGTGATTTCTTTCAACTCTTGAGCTAGTTCAAATTTAAAGAATGCATTAGAATCAAACCTAATACCTTACAAACGTCTTTCAAGCGTATCAAAGCTTGTAGAAAACATCAAAACAAGGAAATTAACCTACTAACACATGGGCTTGACTTATATGTTCATAGTCTGATTCTTGAAATTACTTCTCATAGATCAGAGGAATCATTGAATCGATAAGGGGGTTTCACTCACCAAATTATGAGCTTTCAAACGATGTGTTTAAATCGAACAAAGGTTGAGGATTGAACCGAGGTGCTTGCTTAGCTTGAGGTTGAGGATAACAATTGAGGTGCTTGCTTATTTTGAAGTTAATGGATGGATTTTTCTTTCGGGAGTACAAAGTGATTAAGATAGCTTAGTTTCTAAATTTTAAAACCCTTTTTCAACCTTTAGTCTCTCCCCACCTACACATGAGCCAATAGGAAGCTTTCCTATTAGCAAGGGAAAGGTTAAACCTTCAGTCTCTCCCTTTTTCAAATTCTAGGCAATTGATGGCCACTCATCCCTTAATCTAAGTGATCCCACGTGAGGGAGTTAAGCAAGGAGGTGACTCAGCATCTTACTCTTCATTTCCTTCAATTTGGGCCTTAAAACAATTTTGTAACACCCCAAATCCTAGCTTAGAAGTATTGGAACCAAATTGCATAAATTGATAGGTTAATTGAATCTAGAATTAAGCTAAATTGATTAGTTAAGGGCCTAATTGAAAGAATGAATGAAATAAGTGATCAAATTATAAAGGACTAATTTGATTTAAGTAAGAAAGATGAGGTTTGCATGATAAAATCCATGAATCTCTTATTTGGCCTTGACTAATTATATGATTAGTAACTAATTAAGGATAGATTAGTAACTTCACAAATCCACTAATGTGGATAACCACATTGTCATCATTCCTTTCATTTCATTTGGCCAAAAATAGAGAGAAAGCTTGAAAATTCAGCCATTGAAGAAGGAATTAATCTTACATGTGTAGGGATTTTTCATTGAAATTAAGCTAGAAACGAAGTAAATATGATTCTACTTGTGTTCAATTGAATAGGCAACTATATTTGTTGAATTGGACTGTTTTTATGAAGTTAGATGAAATTAGCTACTGAATATGTGATTAGATGATTAAATGGTTGTAGAATCATGCAAAATTGAAGAATGAACACTAGGTACAATGCTGGAAATTATGTGTTTATGATAAGTGTAATAAGCTAGGTTGCTGGAAAATTGAATTGTGATGTTGAAGTGAGAATTGAATGATTAGAACTTAAAATTGAGCTATGGAATTAATGAATTGATTATGATCATGATTAGATATTGTAAATAAGGTGTTAAACAAATTGAATTGTTAGCAAACAATGCTGGAAATGAAGGATAAAAGTATGAACATAGTCTTGTAACATAGAAACTGTTTTGTGGAATTGAAATTGAGTAAACATGCAAGATTAAGCATTGTAACCAACTTACTCTGTTTTGGCTGCTTTGAATAATGAATTAACATTTACTCAACATGTTTAGTATGACATATGAAATGAATTATAGGGCCAAAACATTGGTTAAAATGAATTTAAGGAATTAAAATGTGAATAGGTACAATTTGCCCAGAATTGCTATGTTCTGGGCAGTCACTTTGAAAAATCACCAAAATTGTATAGATCAAATTTAGGGCTGAAATTTTAATGAAATTATCCTTAGAATGTTTATTTTCATTATGTGAAAATATAACTGAAAACTGAGTCCTATGCTGGAAACTGTAAATAGGAATTGCTGGACAGTGCAAACCGTTCAGGTAGTGTAAATGTCTTGTCTTTGAACAATAAACTGTATTAATTGGATAAGAACTAAAATGAAAGTCTTAAATGGTCTTATAGACAATTTTGTTAGCTTTCCAACGGTATATAGCAATCGAAATTCTGACGTACGGATTAAAAGATATGGCTATTTAAAGGGATAGTGTGCAAACTGCCAGGCAGTAGTGTCCTGGGCAGTTTGGGACTGTTTTTGCACCTAGTAACAAACTGTTTCCAAAACAGTTTTGGGACATTGTAACATGTCCAATTATGCTTTAAAATGAAGTAATAACAATATGGAAATGAACTAGTAAGAAATGCTTAAAAGGAAGCATAAAAACAGTTGCTAAATGTTAGGTACAAATGTGGTAACATTGCTATTATGATTGTGTGATATTATGTGCTTGTTTTGATGAAATGTGTATGTGTTACGCTTGCTAGACTAAGGGCAACGACTGGACATCCCAAAGCTAGAGGCAAAGGGATTTGGATTCAAGACACTTGAATTGCTAGGAGTATTGTGAGTGTATCTATCCTTAGGGTTAGGACTAGGTCCTAACCAACCTTGTTATTGTTTAATTCAATGTTATTGCCATGTAACATAACTTAAAACCTATTTGGCTAATTAAGGGAAGAATGATATGTATAATAACTTGTTTGATGCCATGATTTATGTGTTTACTTGAGTGTTAAGCAAATGAAATGTATTGCTTACATATTGCATTGCTTATGCCAAAGGTATGAAATGGCATGCTTGCTTGGGGAATAAGGTACGCACATTGCATACATATGCTTGTGTTTGTGAATGTTATACATGGCTAATTGAAATGTATTGAACAAGGATGCTACTTTGTATTCATGCTATTCGAATGGCATGGATGGTTTTGTATTGGGAGTTAAGACTCCATAAGCCTAAGGGCTTGGCCTTTGAATGGCATAATGTTGTATTGGATCATGAAATGTATAAAGCTTAAATGAAATGGATAATCAACAACCTTGGTAGCTAGATAGGAGGGCATGCCTTAGAATCTTGAGCTCACATTGGCACTACGGTGCATATTGGTACGACGATACATATTGGCACGATGGTGCATATTGGCACTACGGTGCATATTGGCATTTCGGTGCATATTGTTAAGATTTGATTATCTAGTAAGCTACTTACCAAGGATGTTGTGCATATTGGCACTACAGTGCATATTGCCACTTTGGTGCATATTGTTAAGATTTGATTATCTAGTAAGCTACTTACCAAGGATGTTGTAAGAGGACTTAATAATTCAAATGAACATTGCTTGTATTGTAAGAAACTTGCATGAACTTCCTTGCTATGAAAGAAATGTATAGATGATGGCTTTGTGTATGAATGCCTATTTGATAATTTGAGTGTTTGGTTGCTGGTCCTCTAAGCATGATGTTCGAATAGCCTATGAGAATCGTGATGGATGTTGTTATGTTGATTGTATGATATGTAAAGATTGCCTAAGTTACCCTATGCAATTCGAATAAGCATGTGTCTTGTATTGATGGTCTTGATTCCTTGAATAACATGTAAACTTGGATATGTATGCTTTGAAATTGACTAGATTTAGTGTTACCTCACTAAGTACATAACTTGTACTTACCACTCTACTTTTCATTCTTCCCATAACAGATTAAATATACTTCAAGAGGATATCTTGGGTTTAAAGCAACACTTGAGGCAAGCTTGAAAGTATGAATTCATACTCTTTGTATACTCCTAGTTTGGTGGCACTAGATTTTGTAATAGGTAGCCTTGATCATGCAACTGAATATGTGTTTAAGACTTGTATGTGTAATGTTTGATGGGCCTATCTTGTAAGTAACTTTGATGACTTAAATTATATGTTTGAACCATGATGATATGTATATATATGAGTAAGAAGCTGCGCAAATTATGAAACAATGCAATGTTTGATGAAACCATATATGATTCGAACGCTAAACAAATGTTGTATGATCTTGCATTTGTTCCTATGTCTATTAGCATGATTCAGCAATGAAAAGATTGAGGTTAAGGCATGTTTAAGCATGCATTAACAATGTATAAACCAAGTATGCCATGAGATTGTATGACTTGATTGTAAAGAATCAAATGAATTGTGATTAGGGATTACATGTGGTTCGAATAGGTGTATGAAAGTGTAATAAGACTGTAAGTTGGATGCTTGTATTAATCATGTTAATTGGTTGAATAAGTAGTTTCTTGAGATGCAAGTAAGCTAGTTAAAGTATGTTTAGTAATCCCCTAGTGTTATTCTAATATGGCAATTAGAATTGTAGTGAGAATGAAAATTGAACCATGTTTAATAGAATCTTAAAGTGAAGTATGCCACACTTGTTGATTGTTGTTTGAATGATGCATGTGAATTGAATGGATTGGTAACATGATATTGGTAACTTAGATTATAAGTAAGGAATGAAACAAAATGGTACCTAAATTAGTATGTTATGTATGTTGGTTTGCTTAATGTGGATTGATTGTATGAATTGTATGTCTTGTAATGTTTGGTTTAGGGTTACTTGCGCCGCAAGTCAAGTATTCCGAGGTTACTTATTCGACAAGTAACCTATCTATTTTTTTGCTTTCGTTCTGGTAACGCTCCAAAACCGGGTTACAGCTAACCCGGGGATGGGGTGTTACAAATTTTGGGTAGAGGGCTGTATCAATATGCTATACAGCCGTATCGATATGCCTAGGCTAAAACATGCAAGTTAGTTATGACCATTAGACCGTATCGATACGCTTGACTTATTTTCAGCATTTCAGCTTTGAGTTTCTTACAAAGAGGTCCATAGGTCAATTTAATGCCCCAAAACTTTCATTGATTATAAGATTGAATACAAGGATTAAGAAATTACACATTCGGGCATATCCGATATAGAATTTCTGTTCACCGGAGCCTAATTCTAACTAGGCCAGCTTTTGGGATGTGACACTGATGGTGTTACAAATCCGATTAGATGTGGTGACTTTATGGTCCCTAATGAACCACGTTGGAATCATGATCTTGTATACAAGGTGTTTTTACCTGTTGATGCCGATCGTATCCTCCAATGCCCAATTGCACCATCGCGTAAGGAACCTGTGTTATGGTCTAGTCATTCTTTAGGCATTTACAGCACCAAAACTGCATACTTTTGGCTCATTCGAAGGGTATCTGAGCATGTTCCGGTTGATAGCATTTGGAAACTTCTAGCTAGTCTCTAAACTCTACCGAAGATCAAAATTTTTGCTTGGAGAGCATGTCATGAAGCCTTGCCGACTGGCAGTCGACTTGCTCAAGCAGGTTTGGATTCTGGTTTATGCAAACTATGTGATTCTGCTTTGGAAACTTGTGTGCATGCATTGAAAGACTGCCCTCATACCAAGGAAGTTTTGGAGGCCAGTTGGGTACCGTTGAGTGTTCGAGATGGGGTCACCACTCAATCCGCGGCTAGTTTTCTTTTACAACCTCATTTTTGAATAAGGATATATTCACGTCTTTCATAGTTCTCTTGTGGAATATATAGAATTGCAAGAACACCAAGGTTCATGACAATCTGCTACAGCCGGTTCAAACTGTTCTCTCCAACGCTTCCTTTCTTCATCTTGATTTCTGTTTAGCTAGGGACTTTATTCCGCGTTCACCGATAGTTCACCAACATTCTTTGTGGTGTAAACTACCGAGGGGGCTGTAAAGATCAATGTCGATGGCTTGTACCTCGCTTTGTCAGGAAGGGCTGCGATTGGAGGAGTATCCTGAGATCATGAAGGTTTCGTTTTGGCTGGTTTTGCTTTGGAGTTATCTGATGTACACTCGTCAGCAACAACAAAAGCATCATCTTTCACCGAAGGTATTCAACTCGCAATTCTTCATAGCTGGTCAGATGTAGTTGTCGAAGGAGATGCACTTAGTGTAGTTCATCGGCTTGCCAATCCGAGTCTGGATTTGTCAACTGTGGGTGTGCATCTTCAAGAAGCACAACAATGTTTAAAATCCTTTGCCAGTTTTAGTATATGTTATGTACACCGTAGTGCGAATTCTGTTGCTCATACTTTAACCTATTGGGCGTTCGATTGTGTGTCATCAGTGTTTTTTGGCATGGACCATCCGGATTGTATCATGTCCTCTATTTTGTCAGAAGCTATTCATAACTAACGAAATCTTTTTTATTCCAGAAAAACAATAGTTTCCCCCAAACTCACCTCCCATGGAAGGAAGCTGAGACCCAAACTTTTTTTTCTCATGGGAAATCATGGTTTGCTCATCTCGCTTGTCTTGATCCTCACATCTATCATAAATTAAAAAAAACATGACTTTTATTAGCATTTGGCAACTATACACTACAACAAGATAACAAGCATCGTTCCAAATCCTGATTTTGTTGTACTATTTTCCTCCATTCAAGATTAAAAATATTTTAATGAGGCACAAAATTCAGAATAAGAGTGATTATAATTTCTTAATAAATTTTTTTTGCTAGGCAAAAAAAACAATCATTGCTTACTTTTCTTGAAGGCCTAGAGTGGGATAAAGTTGATTTAATATCTTCAAAATCTCCAAAAACTGTACAACTTTTTCGACCAGGCAATATCTGCCTGTAGCCGACGGAATCTCGGACGCTTCAATCTATGCATGTACAACATCTCAAACATCAACAAGACAATAGGTTGAGATAGGAAAAGTATTTTCTCCTATTGTGAAGGCTCGAACCACTTTTGAAGTGCTGTTTAGGGTTGGCTGTAAAAGAGGGCCAAACACAAACCCTGGGTTAAGTACAACCAAGTCCATCCCATTTTCTTTTGCAAACCTTAAGGCTGCTTCCTCAGCTAAAATCTTTGAGGCCATATACCAAAGCTGGAAAAACCAAAGTCTTAGAATGAGTAAATATTTCAAAACTATGTGCACTGTGCAATGCTTTCTTTAGTTGAAAAGCAACACACGAATAGAAATCATCTACTCCTTTTTGGTGTCCCTATTTATGCCTTACATTAAAAGATATGTTTAGTATTTATGGTTAAGGTTTATGGTAGGGTGTATTTTTTAAGGTCTGGAATGAAGGGTTTAGGGTTTAGAATTTAGGAGTAAGACTTAAAATTTGATTTCTTTTAATGTTGAGGTACCGAAAAGTGACAAGAGATTTTTGTCCAGCAAGCACCTGCAATGTTTCATAATACTCATTTACAAGACATTAGAACATACCTTGTTTTCTTGGCAAAAACGCAAATCTGAGAACCAAGCCTCGCGACCACCACATCAGGAATCAAAGGTTTTCCATTGAACACAACAGAGGGGGTGGAGGATGTTATGACGACTCTCTTGATGGAAGTAACTTTGGCACATGATTTAAGAACATTCAATGTTCCCTTCAATGCTGGATCAATTAATTCTGCCTGAGAATGGGAAAAAGGTGAATCCAAGTGGCCAGAGAGGATCCTATAACATATAGTGCTTCCTAGGGGTGGGCAAGACCGGGTACCCGGTCAATTTGCCTAGAATTGGTCCTAGCCCCGGTAGTCACCAGTTCTTGAAAATTGGAACCAATTCCGGTTCTGGTCAGACCGGGTCCCAGATTCTAAGAACTGATCTCGGTACTAGTGAGAACCAATACCAATATCGGTTATTCGATCAATTGGTCTACGATTAAGAAAATTTGAGCAGTAGGGAAAAATTTCAACCACCAATAAAAATATTCATACATAAGGAGACAGAATAAACTAAAGAACTCTAAGTCTACATCCACCAAAACATCATCACAAAGAAGTTCAAGACATTAATAAGTAAAAGAGCACTCAAAGTCTAACCATTAGGAGTACATGACATAGAAATCAACATAACAGACCAGTACCAGGTACCCACCGAGTATCGGGTCCAAGAAATCATGATCCAGTCTTGGTCGCAAGCCAACTAGGACCTAAATATTGGATCTGGTCCCGGTCCCACCGAAACTAGTTCCAGATAAAGATCCACCAAGTTCGGGACCAGGTAACCGGGTTTTTGCCCACACCTACTGCTTCCATATATATAATACATAAAAAAATTAGGGTAAACTACATAAATGGTCCATCGACTATGACCCAATTCTTTGTTGAGTCTCTTGACTATGAGAAGTTACAAATAGGTCCCCTGACTAAACGCGACTAACAAATCGGTCTAATTCCTTTAAAAAAATAAAAGGCTAATGATGTGACAGTTAATAAAATCTGTATAATAAAAAATTTAACCCTTAACCTTTACATTGTTGTAATATTTAAGGGACTAAAATGTTGTGATATTTCAATATTGAGTGATGAGATTTTAAATTTAGGACCAAATTGAAATAAAATGTAAAAGTTGAGGGTTAACTCTGTTATTATACTGATTTTATTAAACTGGTACGTCATTAGCCATTTATTTTTTAACGGAATTGGACCGATTTGTTAGTCGCGATTAGTCAGGGACCTAATTGTAACTTCTAATAATCAAGGGACTCAACAAAGAATAGAGTTATAGTCGAGGGACCGTTTATGTAGTTTACCAAAAAATTATTTGGTCTCTTCAAAAGATTTGAAAAAATTGTTAAATTTTCACATTAATATATATATATATTTATAAATTAAGTAAATTAATATTCTCAAAATATAAATTTTAAACATACAAAGTAAATTTTCATAAACAGAAGTCACTAATATGTAATTTAAACTTATTTTTTAAAATGTTACAGTTTCTACTATAAGTAAAAGCTTCAAACTAAAAAGTATTGATAAGATATATTTAATATAAACACTTAGTTTTCTTGGTCATTTTTCTTGGGTTTTATTTCAATATTATTTTTTATTTTAATTTCTCAAATCATGATTATTTTCGTTTTTCTCTAGTATTTTAAATAAAGATAAAATAAAAAATACATTTAAGGAAACAGTAATTTGATCTTCCCTCTAATGTTTTGAATAGATGATAATTGAAAATATTTAATAATCTGGCCTAATATTTTGCTCAACACCTAATATTTATAAGAATTTGCCTTTATTTAATAATCTGGCCTAATATTCTATAAATAAAGGCGATTATTTTACAATATCGCTCAACTTTATACTGCTTTCTTCTACGATTTGAGTATCAAAATCTGTTAGTATGATTTATTTCATTTTCTTTCTGAAAAAAATATTAGTGGATATTCTTCATAAAAACACATTATAGATCCACATTTGTTTTATTAAATCACATATAGAAACACGTGATTTGATAAATAAAGTTACTATCAAGCTTAACCATCAAATAGATGCCTAAATTATACTTGTTTCAAGTTATGTACCCAAATTATTTTTTGGGCCAAATAGGTACCTAATGTTTCATTCCGTGACCAGTTTAAGGTTTGGCTGTGACGAACGTTAATTTTTTTCGTTATCCAATCAAAATCAAACACGTGGCAATATTAAACATTTTTTTGAATATTTTTTACAAAATAAATCAGAAAATTTTAAATATCCTGAAATTTTCAAATAATCCCGAAATAGCCCCCAAATCCCTAAACCCCCCAAATCCGGCCATTCCCACCGGCGTTGGTCGTTTTTCTAGTGACGGAATAAAGCGTCCTCCCCTCGCCGAATGACCCATACACCGTTCATTGTCCGTTATGCCGTCGTTCGTCGCGAATCATTCGATGATTTTGGTGTTTCGCACGACATTAGTCGATTTTCAGTGACGAGGTGATGTGGTAAATGGTCGTGATGGTCCGATGAAGGATGTGATGGGCGGCGGCGTGGCAATCAGTGGCAAAATCAAGTCAAATTGGGATTTGGGTTTGGGGGTGTTAGGGATTTCAAATTTTGGGGCTATTTTGTGAAATTTGAGGTTATTTTGTTTTATTAATTTTTATTTATTTTTAAATATAATTTTAGAATTTTAAGAAGATGACACGTGTCAGATAATGGTGAAAATTAAAGGTCAGTAACGGCGGGGCACCTATTTGAGTAGCATTGAAAACGTTAAACACCTATTTGGTCCAAAACAAAATTTAGACACCTAACTAGAAAAAAAACGGTATAGTTTGGACACTTATTTGACTGTTAAGCCTTACTATTATGCTTAATTCCAAAATATAATTTTGGGTCCTTTCATCCCGTGATTATATGGATTTGGACCCCATTAATTTATCTGTAATACCCTAGTTAAAAAATGGCTTGTTGTTGGTTGTGGGGTTTGAAACTGCAACCCAAAGTCTCTTGAGCTGTGTACCCAGTCGTCTGAGCTATAGAAGCTCTTGGTGTTAGGCTCCCTCAATCTTATTTTATTCCTTGCATTCTTTGGGCTAAGGAATTAATGTAAAACCTAGTAAACCCCCTACCTAACTCATTTATTGTTCATCTGAAACCAAGTCTCTCTCTCGTCCTCTCACATTTCCTCTACCAACACCGCCTCTGATCTCTCTAACCGTCACCGCATGGTTGTCACTGCCACCACCAGTGTGTTCCCAATTATCCTCTAAACCTCCTACCACCACCTACTCGCAGTGAACGGCCTTCTTTCGCCATGAAACTCTATTTGAAGGTTCGACGAGAAACCTTCTCTGTTTTCTACGTTTTTCGGCTACCCTCGACGTCCGTTCGAGGTATGGTCATCAGATCCGAGCTTCTCACGTCAGTGCGAAGAGAACCCAATCAACCAATCGTCCAACTGACTCTGGCAAGGGCTTCGTCATTTTTGGTTATCCTAGTTTCGTTTTAGGTAAGTTCTAGTTAGATTTCGACTTTTTAGGTGATGTTTTGGGTTTGGTGTAACTCCTTATATGACAAGCTACTGTTTTCTAGCAAAAATGGTACATTTTGTGCCTCCGATGATCATCTGATGACCTAATACCAAGGGTAAGTGGATCGGTTCAGAACATGGCCTAAGGACCTGAACCAGCATAAACCGACCAAACTGATCCAACCTAATCTTGCTTAAGGCCCAAGCCCCATGCCCATCTGGTATAAGCCCAAAACCCGAGCTAGTCTAACCCGAACCTGGTCTGAGTTAACCCAGTCCAAGTCAACTTAGCCCCAGTCAACTCAGTCTAAGTCAACTCAGTCCGAGTCAACTCCGTTGACTCTAACCATTGACCAAAAAGTCAACTTTTTTGAAAGCCCTTGTTTTATGTCTTTCAACGTCCTAGGTTTATTTTTGAAGTCTGTTTCGCAAAATTCCAATTTGAAGGCCTCTGAATCTGATCTTGAACCCAATCATGCATATGTATTAGGTTATTTCTTTAAGAGAGGTATAAATTGAGTATTGGACTGATGTGAGTTGTTATCTATTTAAAGGTACACGAGTTTTTCCTGACCATTGGTCTGCTCAGCCCAGCTCCCCCCGTTCTGCTCATTCTCGTGCACCCGTAGTTACTTGTATGATCTTTGAACTTAGTGAAATTATTTAGTAAAGTATATCTCTCATAGTAACCCTATTCTTTGAATATAGGACCTAGCACCGCTGTAGAGAGTAGCGAGTTAGATGCCCAGTAGTACTATCTAACCGGCTTTTGAGGTGTGTTCTTTGTGTGCAAAATTTTGGTTTTAAACATATTTTTCTGGAATGGTCATGTGCTCATGAATATTTCTCCTCTTATTAGAACTATGAAGAATTATATATAAATGATTTGAATACTTTATCTGTTTTGGGAACATGTTTCCGTTTTAGAAACATGATATGATCATTTGAATTAAATGCATGACTACTTTATGAGAATTGAAGGCTCTACCGGGGGAACCACGACTGAGGCAGAGGAGTGGCTTCATGATCTTGAGAGACATATAGATCAGTTGGGGCTTGAGCCGTCAAGGAAATATTTTGGAGCCGTATCTATGCTCTATGAGAATTCTCACACTTGGTGGAAATCTATAGTGAGTAGTGTACCCGCCACTCGTCTGACAGGGGAGTTCTTCGAAGAACGCTACAGGAGTCGTTTCATTTGAGAACGTTTTATGAGAAAAATGCGAGAGCGGTTTAGGACTCTTATACAATAAGATATGAATGTATCGGAGTATGAGACAGAGTTCCTAGATTTGTTGAGATTTGGGTCTAGTTTGGTATCTACTGAGAAGGAAAAGTGTCACAAGTTTGCACTTGGACTTAGACATGGGCTATGTATTTAGGTTATTAGCCATCTGGATAAGGATTTTGATACGGTGGTTGAGAGGGCGAAAGATTTAGAGGAAGTAGAGTTTTTGGCAACATGTGGTGATAGAGTATATCGAGAACGATCTAGGAGGCCTCCCGTTTCAGAGTCTTCTTCGCGTTCTGATAAGAGGACTCATACCTCCGCTCATCAAAAGGGTAATACTGGATCTAGGCTTGTTGCTTCCTCGACACCAACAGCTAATCGAGGTGATTCATTTGATTTCTCTCCATTGCCTTCTTGTGAGCACTGTGGAAAGCGACATGTGGGAGAGTGTAGAAGGATGTTGGGTACTTGTTTTCATTGTGGATCTAGAGATCATTTCTTGAAAGGCCATCTAGTTCCACCTTCTGCACCTCGAGCATTCTTCCAGACTCCTGCACGTTCACAAACTTCTGTCCATACTCTAGCTAGGGTTCGTGATCAAAGTAAGCCTTTTGGGTCTGCTACCAGGTCTGATAGTAGAGCCCGATCTCATTAGAGTGTGGGACCGATTTTATTTGAGGCTAGGCAACCAGCTCTTGTTTATTTTATTGATCTTCGAGAATAAAAGGCTTTGACGTTGCTAAGACAACTATTCGTACCAGATACGGGCATTATGATTTCTAGTGATGCCTTTTGGTCTGATCAATGTACCGGCTGCCTTTATGAATATGATGAGCCGTGTGTTTAGGCCCTTTATAGACCAGTTTTTTTGGTATTCATCGATGATATCTTGGTTTATTCTCAGATAGAGGCAAAACACGTTGAACAACTGAGGATTGTCTTGCAGACTCTGAGGGAGCATTGCCTGTATGCTAAGCTGAGCAAGTATGAATTTTGGCTCAAGAAAGTAATATTTCTGGGGCATGTTGTATCTGCTAGAGGTATACAGGTTGAATCAAGTAAGATCGAGGCTATCACCAGTTGGAAGCAACCCAAGAATGTCTCTAAGATCCGTAGCTTCTTGGGTTTAGCTGGGTATTACCGACATTTTGTCGAGGGGTTCTCCATTATTGTTGCCCCTTTGATAAAGCTTTTGAGAAAGAATGTTCCTTTTGTGTGGACATGCGCTCAGTGAACGAGCTTTGAGAAAATGAAGATAGCTTTGACACAAGCCCCAGTGTTGACACAACCCGATTCGGGGAAGGAATTCTCAGTCTATAGTGATGTTTCGCACTCCAGACTTGGTTATATACTGATGCAGGATGAGAAGGTAATCACTTATGCATCACGTCAATTGAGGCCGCGTGAGTGTAATTATCCTACTCACAACCTTGAGTTGGTTGTTGTTGTCATTACTTTGAAGATTTGGAGGCACTATCTGTACGGAGAGAAGTGTTATATCTATACTGACCACAAGAGCTTAAAGTATCTCCTGACCCAAAAAGAGTTAAATCTAAGGCAGTGTCATTGGCTTGAACTCCTTAAGGAATATGATTGTGAGATTGAGTACCATCCGGGGAAAGCCAATGTTGTTGCTGATGCCTTGAGCCGTAAGGCAATGTCTGATCTAAGGTCCTTGTTTGTCAGAATGAGTATCTTTAATGATGGTTGTTTACTAGCCGAGTTACAGGTTAAGCCAACCTTGGCTGAGGAGATTAAGGCAAAACAACTCCTAGACAGTTCCCTACTTCTTATTACACGGCAGTTGAACAAGGATCCACATCTGTTTATGCCTTTGATCAGGATGGGGTTCTATTCTTGGAGGGTCGTTATTGTGTACCTGATGACGCCGAGTTGAAACAAGCCATTCTTAGTGAAGCTCATAGTAGCCCTTATGCTATGCATCCCGGTGAGGGATAAAATGTACCAGAACTTGAGATAGAGGTATCGTTGGGTTGGCATGAAGAAAGATATCTCTGATTTCGTATCGAGGTGTATGACTTGCTAGCAGGATAAGGCAGAACATAAGCATCATTCTGGTCTGTTGCAACCCATTAAGATTATCAGATGGAAATGGGAGCGTGTCACGATGGACTTTGTTATCAGGTTGCCTCTGACTCCTTCTAAAAAGATTTTGTATGGGAGATTGTTGACCAACTCACCAAGTCAGCTCACTTCATTCCTATTCGAGTTACTTATTATAACATCCCCCACTCGCCCTGGTAGAAAATCGGGTCGGAGAAAGTTATCGATGAACAATACGGTGATCAATACGATAAAATCTAATCATAATTTGATAAACAATCAATATATGCTTGACCAATCATGCAAAGTCAGTATAGGAGGTTTACCAATTCAAAACAATGCTTGGATCTACAATTTAAGGACTAATTTCAAACTTTTACAAGTATTAAGGACTAAACTGTAACTTTTATATTTTAGAGGTCCTTTTTTTATTAAACTATATCATCGTGAAATTCATGTTGAAATCAATATTCGTATAAATTTTCAAAGCAATTGAAGATCATTTACTTCTTCGATTAAGCCTTGTGATCCTTAGTGACCAATCTGTAAACTATTTAAAATTGTGTTCTTAGCCCTTTTAACAGACTTAACTGTTACCGTATCGAAACACCAAGGGGTTGTATCAATACGAGTATGCATGATTTAAGCCTAAATTCAAAACTATCAAATTCTGTTTCGATACAGCTTAACCAGTATTGATACTGATAACAGAATTAACACACACCGTATCGAAACACCTAAGGGGTGTATCGATACGGGTTAACCTGGTTTGACTTTACCATTGACCACTGTTTTGATACGCCTAGGGTCGTATCGATACAATTAAAATCCCCAACCTTGCTTTCAATTTCCATACCGAAACGTCCTAGGCCGTATCGGTACGCCCTAGTTGACTTAAGCTTTGACTGACCAAATATGTAAGGCCATACTGAAACGGCTTGACCTGTATCGGTACGCCCAACACTGTAATGACATATTTCATCTGATTTTTAATCGATTTAACATGTTGAATGATATTCAATTGCAATGAAATTTTACCAGGAACATTTAAACACTATAACCTACTAGCATGCCAAATTTTAGAGCCAATCGAAACCATTTACTAGGATTTAACCTTTTAGTGCCACTTGTTCATTTTTAGCCATTCCTAAGCCATTCTAAAAAGCCATTTAGAGTCTTAAGAATTATTACAATGCAAGCATGACTTATACACACCAAAAGGGACATATGTGACTAGTCTAGCTACTTTGCCACCATCCTAGGAGTTCAAAGGCTAGATTAACATTACATATAGGGGATGCGACTTGTTTCAAAACACTCTTTGCTCTGATCCTTGATCCAACTATGCTTTAACATGAAAATGCATGGAAATGAGATGCATTGGGCTTACTTAGCCTAGTGAGGTAGTCATAAACAATAATATGAGCATCAATGAAGATCGTGACATGTATATATCAAGGTAATGCATCTCAAAACATATTTTAACAATAATTGCAATACTTATTCACATGTTTTCCTTGGATCGACATGTAATGTGGATACGCGAATTCCCAACCAACATCGCCAACAATGAATGGTCAATATCCGCCAACATCGCCAATAAGACCAACACAATCACATCCCACCAACATCGCCAATGAGAGCCTTAGCTCTGTAATCACTCATTTTTGACCGGGTTTTAGTGTTATTAGTATTATTTTAATAATAATATTATTAATATAAAATTAATGAAAAATAATAATAAAAAATATATTATCAAAAATAAATAAATAAATATTAAATATTAAAAAAAGGAAAAAATACGTGGAGCATGTTGCTCCACGTCACCCCATTTCATCCGCCCCATGCCTATAAATACAAGGCATGGGGGCAGCCAATTTCACTCCCAAAAAGCACGCCAAATTGCCAAGGAAATGACCATGAAATTGGCAAAGCAAATTGGCTCCCCAATTGGGAGCTAGGCTGACCGCAAGGCTGGCCGGGGTTGGGGGCAATGCCCTCGACCCTAGTTGGTTCGATCCAACATTCGATCGGGGTCCTATTTTGGATCTGATCTAGTTAATATTTTTGGAGAGGTCGTGGTAGATCTCGGTGGGGTTCAGTCGGGGTTCGTCATTCGAGCTCCTAATTATGTATATTTTCTTCCCTTTTTATTTGTGTTGTAATTTTTATAATTTAATGAAGTATTAGTTATTTTAAAATTGTATTTTTATTTTTTTTATTTTGTATGTTTATGTTTTAGATTAGTATTTAATATGTTTTAAATTTGTGTTTTATATTAATATTTTATTCATGTTAAATTTGTTTTTTATTTATGTGATAGATTAATATTTATGAATGTTAGTATTTTATCTATGTTAGATTTGTTTTTATTTATAAGTTAGATCAGTATTTATATATGTATGTTTTAGATTAGTATTTATTTATGTTTTAAAATTTATGTTTTAGATTAATATTTTATTTATGTTAGATTCGTTTTATGTGTTAGATTAATATTTATGTATGTATGTTTCGGATTAGTATTTTATTTATGTTAGATTAGTATTTTATTATATTAGTATTTATTTATATTTTTATCGCTTTGTATTTATTTTGCTTTCTGAGGTTGCATAATGGAATATAAATTGTCAATGTGGTGTCCTTTTATCCGAGCGTAAACGGGGCCAGTATCAGGCGTAGTGATGGTGGTTGGGCGTTTACTCTCGGATAACGGGGCCTTTAAAATTTATTCGCAATTATAACCGAATATTAAACTAATCGTCACTTTAACCCGGAAAATCCAATATTAATAAAGCGGTAATTATTAAAGTACCAATTTTGGGCGGTGTGGGGGTGCTAATCCTTCCACATCCGTAACCGACTCCCGAACCCAACAGTTTTTAAATCTCTGGTTTTATGGTGTACGGCCTACCTAAGTGGCCGGTGGCGACTCCAATTTTTAAATAAAATGCGGTTTTTTAAAACCCCACGGAATAAACATTTTATATCCGAAAAATCACAAACACTTTGAAAACCCATTTTTTAGCGATAAGGGGACATCGCTACAGATGGCGACTCCACTGGGGATAATTTTTTGTTTTTCGAAAACAAGAAGAGAGTCAAGCTTTTTAAATAATTACCGCTTTATTAATATTAGAAATTTTGGGTTAAAGTGACTATTAAATTAACATTCGGTTATAATTTTATTTTAACGCATTTAAAATATGGCATATAAACCCGTTTTTTAAGTGGGGGGAAAACGCTAATGCTTTCGTGGAGATATCGTTCTCCCGTATGGGCCTAGCCAGTACCTTCGGGGCTCGAGTACCTTATGCTTTCATAAGGATATCGTTCCTTCGTACGGGCATAAGCGAATGTGTCCCCCTGAATTGAACCCGGTTGAAAGGAGCCTATAATGGGTGATGATCGGGGGCCTTGCTACTCTTAGCAGATGACAGCAAGGACAATTCGGGTACCTCCTAGCACCAACACTGCATGTAGAGAACATATAGAAACCCACCCCTTTAGAGCCATGCGGATAACCTTAGGTGTTTTAGACGGGATAAATAGGGTTTTTTGTTTGTTTACCTTATTTTATTTTATTTGTCATTTTATTTATGTATTTATCCGGTACTAACTCATTTTTGTGTTTTATTTTTATTTTTATTTTACACATACTTTTGTTGCATTATCATTGCATCCACATTACATAGAGGCGTTGATTCAAGTGGTTTGCCCGATTAGAAAATCTTTCATCATGGAAAAAAAGGTGTCTTAGGAAGGACGACATCGATCCAGTCGCGCGACATCGGTCAGAGATTAATCAACAGATCCGAAGTAACAATTTACCGAGCAAGCGTGTAATGCCAAAGTATACACACGAGACCCTGATGGTGGACATACGACGAGTTGCAAGGCGTAGCTACCGAAGCCGCGACTCTCTGACCTTTCGTAACCCCGAACATGGAATAAACACCAAGGTTTATCAAGTTGCTCAGAGCTGTCGAGGAGCTAGGAGGTAGAGCTAGGGCTTATGTGTAGAATTTTATTTTAAGACTTTTTGTAATAGAGACTCTTTTTGTAATAGGGACTCCTTTTGTAATATGGACCTTTTTTGTAATTTGGACCCTTTAATTCCCATGAAAGTCGTTCGAAAGGGTGATTACCAGCGGAATCAACGCCTTTATTTTCATTCATGTTGCATACCATGACATGGTGTTGATTCAAGAACAGTTCATTAAAAGGCTTTCAAAATAGAAAAGTCTGTTTTGCCAGAAACGATAATATTACAGTATCAAGTTAGGCCGAGCAAAGACCAATCGCAAAAGAAGACAGTACGATAGTAAGGCACGTGCGACGCAGAAGATTCAGTCAGGATCGCAGAACCCCAATTTTAAATCTTCACATTTGACCATTTTTTTAAAAAAAAAATCTCAGATTTTAAGTTAACTCATTTAAAAAAAAGAAGAAAATTTGAAAATAATATTATTTTGTTTTGAAACTTCTTCCCTCATAAAACTTTCAGAATAATAATAATAACAAAAAGAAACCTAAAGTTTCATTTTTTAAGTAAGTTAAAACTTTTTGATAATAAAAGGGGGAATTTTTAAACCAAATGATCCTTCAAAATTTTAATTTAAACCCCAAAAAGTTTTAAAGTACTCCCCTAGGATCGATAGAATCCATCCCTGTTTAGACGTACCCAGATCTACAGAAGAAAATATATTGTCTGATGTCATTTTCAGAAGCCACAAAAATAAAGATCACGACGTCACGAGTCCATAGAATAGAATAAGAGGAGAAGACGGAGTCATCCATCATCCTGAAGACGACGTCAAGCACAGGTTTTGCTTCCCGAAGTCAAGGTCTCTAGAATAAATTCAACTGTTGTCTGTAATTCATTATTAATTTCTTGCAAACATACATTTTCTCTATTGAAAGTTTTTCAAAGACTGTTCGAGAATCAACATCGCATTTGCATGCATTCTCGCATTTATAGGGTATTGATTCCCGAAGTGGTTCCTCAAATCTCAGAAATCGTTCATAATTGGCAAAGGGTCGTCTGGTCAGATATTAGAGGACACGGATCCAGGGTTTTGTCCCAGAACAAGATCAGAGACAATAGAAGAGGAACCATCTGAAGACTTCAGGTCAGACACGGTAAGGAGACACGGTACTGGTAATGAGCAAAGTAAAGTACAAGAGTTGAAAGAAGCAGAGGGAAGACGTGATGAATCAGATGAATACTTTGACGAAAGGTAAGTGATCCATCAAACCGAAAGAAGAACCGATTAAGGATCAGAATAGAGAGCGAGATAGTCAGAATTCTACCTCCAAGTCAGCCAAATACGACAAATTAAACCCTTTTTTAGATCTGCATCAATAAACAGGCGGAGGGTATGCTTGAGTCGGGCTTTCAAAAAAATAGAGCTCGGTCTAGAAGAAACTTGAGAAGCAAATAATGAAAAGAAGTATATCTTGATTCTTGTGGGGTACACCGAACTACTCCTAATGTTCATCGACAAGAGCTTTATTACCTCGGTGAAGTCTCTAGCAAAGAGACCGTCTTATCCGAGAGATTACGACACACGTGCTAGAGGCAGTTACCGTTTAGGAAGTTTGGGTCACGGTATTGAGGATTGCGGGGCCTTGAGGAATGAGTTCAAGATCTTATTGCGATGAGGATTTTAGGTTTCGAAGACGGAGTTCCCCAATTCTATAGTGAGCTAACAATCACCCGAGGGGCAAAGTTGAGGAGGAATCGATATCCAGGACAAAGTTCGAGTAATACCAAAGTGGGTCACTCAAGCGAGTTAAATTTGAAGATCGGAGATAGGGGCATCCCAGGAGAGGGATATTCTTTCGAGTTCAGCCAGCTCAGATAAGAGAGAGATAACTTGGATAAAATTGAATTTGCAGAATGATCACCAGAAGCTTTCCTGAGTGTTTAAGAATATCAGATTGGGTCACCTTTAAAGAATAGATGAACGGTATTGTCCAGTTGAAAGACGACTCAGAATATTGGAAGAAGAGAAACTAGTCAAGCGAGAATTAAGTCAGGCTGTTATCAGGTAAGTTTGAGGGAATTGGGAATAGGTACGACAGTCTCCAAAGATGAGCTACAGAATAACTTAGCCATTAACAAGAGTTTTGGAAACAAGTTTACGACAGAGCAATGATAATTCAACACTCTTCAGTTGGAAAGGGCAACTTCCAAGCTACGAAAGACTAAGCAGGGGATAGATGAAGACCCGAAGATCGATATTACTCGAGCAGGTAAGGCGGCTCAACAAGGTGGCAGGCTTTGTCAGAACATGGATCAAGTGTTGGACTACAGAGGCAAGCTGACCGGACTACTGGATGAAGTTAAGAAAGTAGGCACTGAAGCTTATCAGTAACTGTAAATATCTAATATCTGATATAATGAAACCTTTTGGCCTCAATGAACGTCGTTCTATGGGGATCACTTTTGGAATCAATACCTTATTGCATTCATGTTTATATTTTAGGATTGCATTGCATTGCTTCGCACGATCATGGCATGTTTTACATGACATTATCAGTACATTGCATTATTATTACCTTGCATAAACTTTATGAGGAGTAATTCAAAGACCAATTAAGGTTTTATCATGGATAAAAGAATTGAAAACACTCAAAAATCAAGTTTCGAGCAGTTAGAAGATGGACTCGAGAGAAAAAGAGAGAAAAAAAAGAAGTTTGATGCCTTTAATGCAAGAAAGCTCTGTTTGAACCCTGGTTTGGTCGTTCTTCCAGATTTCAAAGATTATCATATTTGCACATGATGACGGAATAAGATTCCCCAAGATTCACGTGACCATATTCAGCAAAAAATGGAGGGCTGCATTGAAAAATTACCGATCCACTACTTCCCCGACAGTCTAGCAGGACCTACCGTGATATGATATGCTTTGGACCTAGCACTGAGTCGTCGGTATCTCCAGGGTACGAAGATGAAACCTAATGAAGGCTTCAAGAAACGTGCTTTGAGGTAGCTGTGATTAGCAACCCATGTACAACCTCCCGTAGATGAAGAGAAAAGTGACTTACATGCCACATTTCATATTTCTTCTTTAATAAGATGCTCGAGAAAATGAAGGCCAGCTTTGAGGACTTAATGACAGTCGGAGAGAGAAACGAACATGCACTCTAAGACCTAAGTTTAAAGACCAGACCTGTCTAGGAGAAGAAGGAAAGAAAGAGATAAATGGGTACCACTTTCAAGGTTCTCGTGATCATAAGAGAAGAAGACAGGTAGATTCCTCTGAATCACCGAGAAAAATTCCTCGAACAAATACATATTTAGAGATATTCAGAGTATTCCATATGGCCTCATCTAGTCAAGGGTTAGTACCTTACCTTCAGGCCGATAAAGATTACACCCAGCTCATCTGCCCACAGTTTTAATCCACACAGTGCATTTGAGTTCCACATTAAGGCACCGGGGCATGGCACCAAGAAATTTGAGGTTGTTAATAGAAGAAATCAAGAAGTTGGTTGACGAGGGAGTCATGACAAGAATTGATCTAGCAAGGAAAAACAAGAGAAGTGGCACAAGCCTACACTACAAAGGACCAGAATGAGTTAGTACTCGGGAGGTAGTCCGGAGGTCCCTATGGTTTTCCCATCAGTTCACAAAGAAATACTCAATGCTTTGAAAAAAGAAAAAAGAAGAAAAAACTCTCAAACAAATATTTTTAGAATTAAAAATCACATTTCCATTTAGAAAAGCATTTTTACATTCTTGATTCTTTAAACATTTTATTTTTATAGGGTAGTTTTGTTCTCCCATATGCATATACACGCATTTTTGAATAGACATATGTATATATCATTTCTATACCAGGTCCTCGAATTTTGAATGCAACAGTACATTTGCTTTAGACTCAAAGATCAACTCTAAGTTGCATATATTTAGAAGAGATTGAATGTTGTGGGGATACTGTAAATGTGAGTATCTGCTAGTTTACTTAGGCCAACAGAGGAACAAAAGCGAGTGTTTAGACAATGGGCAGTTCCCATTTTAAGAATTTATCTTCTCGGGCACTTGTCGTTTAAGATCCTTGAAACGAAAGTTGACCCTAAACCTCTACCCCCTGAAGGCATTCTCAGGACATCTGTGAATTTGACAACGAATGATATTCTTTTACTTTACCAGAAGATAGAGATGAGTCCAAACAGATTGGATACGAAGATCAGAAAATCATCAGAAGAAACTGGTTGAAAACAAGGATATGTCCAAACGAAAAACCAAAAAAGAAGAGAAATGGTAATCAGAAGGCCGAAGCAATCCAGATCGAGTAAATATCAGAAGAGCTGCAGAGAGGCAAGTAAATTCGAGCAGAAGATATCATCAATACCAGTATAGATACGTGTTGATTCGAGGATACATTTATAGACTCGAATAAGAAGAAAGAGATTCAAGGCTAAAAACCCAAAATGGGTAGTCTAAAACAAAAAAGAAAAACAAAACAAAACAAAAAATAGAAGAAAAGAAAATAAAAAAGAAGAAAAGAAAAAAGAAAAAGAAAGAAAGAATATTGTATATGCTTCACACACAGATCAAACAATACAAGAACAAGACTTCAACTATGAGCAAGAGACACAAGGAATCCACATTTTAAGTAAATATCAGTTTTGAAAATTAGTATAGAAGCTCGAATTGAAGCCAAGTCAAGACAAGTCGGCCCGAAGATTGCCAATTTTGAAAAAGGAAATGACCTCTAGGGTGAAAACCCAAAAATGGGCAGTCTAGAGTGATCCTGAAAATGAAGAAAAAGAGTAGTCTACCTGAGCCTGCTCGCATCAATATCCAACCAAAATACACTGAAGGAAGTGACCTCTAGGGTGAAAACCTAAAAATGGGCAGTCTAGAGCGATCCAAGAAAAAGTGAAAAAGAAGAAAAGAAAAAAGAAAAGAAAAGTGTTGCGCGTAATAAGTGCTACGCAATTGTGCAAGTATACACGTCGCAAGTTATAATATAAAAGATATCGTCTCCACAGGGATTGGTGCCACTTCAAGAATCTAGTCTCTTGCACTGTAAAAAGTAAAAACACAAGTAAAGGATTATCGAAGTTTAACTAATTACTAATCTAGAAAGCAATAAAATAAAATAAAAGATGAATTCAATTGAGAGAGATAGGCTAGGTTATCGTGAGTTGAGGTGTGATAGCCGATTGGATTGTCTTGGTAAAAGAGTGCATGGGCAACTCAGTTGCCGTGGCGACTTGCACAACGGGGTTGCCTTGGCAACTAATTGATGGTTGCTTGGGCGACTAGTTGGGCAACTACTTGGGCGATCGGGCAGCAACTTCAAGGTTCGGCGGAGCGTTCTTCAATGGTTTCTTCTTATCCCTAAGTCGAAACTCTAGCTACTTGTGCATGCCTTGATAATACATCCTGCGTGAATCAAGGGTGAACAACAACCAATCTTGCGCTCCTCTTAGCCGTTGAAATCCTTAACTTATTCCTAAGCCGGATTAATCTTCACCATCATTGGATTGCATAAAGATCATATTCATTCGTTTCTTGAATCTAACTCTCCCGATATTAGATAAATGGATGAAATCACGAGATCCTCTCCCAATTCACTCATAAGCAATAATAGGAACCAAGAATGAATAAACCTTGAAATAGAAAAGTGCAAACTCTTATTACCTAAACAAAAACCAATAGTTTCTCACAACCACAAAACACAATAACCATAGCCAAGTAAATTTAGTTCATGGCTAGGTTCCAAAGAAACACAAGATAATTAATCCCTAGCATGAACCCAATCGAACAAAGATGAAGGAAGAGGCTTGTCGAAATCCTCCTTGCCCTTGATGCTTGTCGAAAATTCTCTCCTCTTGCCCTACTTGGACTTGCGAAATTTCCCTCTTGCTCTCCTTCTTTATCTTGTCGAAATCTCCTTGATATTTATAGGGCTAGGCCAAAGTCCTTCTTTGAGGAGGAGTTTGAGTTGGAATTAAATTATCTTTAAAGAATATAATTCTTTATTATAATTTTATTCCTATTAGAACTTCTCCTATCCTCTTGGAATTTAATTCTTCTTTAATCTCTGCATGGCAATCAAATTCCTTTGGGCTTGGACCTTGCTCCATGTCATCTTGGGCTTGTAAAATCATGAATTTCGACATCCATATTGCTTTTGGTCTTTGTCGACAAATGCCATGGCAACTCGGCTCGGCGTCTCCTTCATGCACCGCCACGGCAACTAGCTCGGCATTGCTTTGGCAAGTGATCCTGCACATACATACACAAAAACACACCAAAGCAGCATCTATTTCCACAAAAATCACCAAGTTATGTAATCAAGCTCAACAATTGAAGGAATCATGGATTAATGCATGAATGGCTAACTATGCAACTATTATGAGCCTAAGTCTAACAATAATATGAGTAAAAGGGTAAGAAAAATAGTACTTTTGAACACTTATCACACCCCCAAACTCGAACTATTGCTTGCCCTCAAGCAATGCAAACTCATAATTACCCGCCAAGACTTCAAATTTTCACAAACTTAGCTTTGAACTTGATTTCAATTCTCTCAACCGGGCACAAAGTATGATTGGCTTTTTATTTTTGTAAAACTGATGAATTACTCGGAATCAAACTATAATGCTTGTGAGTGTGTGCGGAGTTGTGTGCAAGTTGATTTTTCGGATTCTATGCAAACAATAGGTTTTCAAATTACTTCATTGGGTTCTTTTAACATGTTTTAACTAGAGCCAATTTGGGCACCTCTAGTGTTTTATTTTTAGTTTTCTTAAGTTAATTTAATCGACTAGAGCCGGTTTCGGGCACCTCTAGTTAACCAAAAAAAAATTTTAACGCCTCCTAGAGCCAGTTTCGGGCACCTCTAGTGATCAATTTTTTTAGCATATGCTAGAGCCAATTTGGGCACCTCTAGCATTCATCCAATTTTTATTCTAATCCCCAATTAGTTAATTATCAACCTAAGTTTACTAGAACTCCTTAAATCAATCAAACCACAACAGTGTTTCATCAAATTTAGCATCATAGTAAAATTCTAAGTTTTTCATGGTTATCCTAGAATAAAAATTCTATCAATTAAGTGCATTGGTAAAGTCATCATTGAATATTCATCAAATCTAAGCAATTCTTGTTCCAATTAAAGGCATGGCAAGCAATTTATGTATCCTAAATGTAATGCTTAAGATTAATGTAACTAAACATGGTAATTACTAATAACAATCCCCCCAAACTCGAGTGAGGCATTGTCCTCAATGCATGCATAAAAATAACGAAAAATAAAAATAAAATGCATACGAGGACTTACTTCGAGAGTTCGTCATCGTAGATGATTAGTTTCCTTCTAGTTGGCGTCTTGATTTTCTTGCTTGAATGCAATGGTTGTTTTCTTGTTGCCGGGATGTCTTCAGCTTTGGTTGCCGTGGCATCTTGGGGTTGGTTGCCGTGGCATCAGCTTGTGCATGCATGAAGTAAGTTGTCGCGGCATCTTCTTCATTGGTTGCCGGGGCAATGATCTTGGCAGTAAATTTCCTTAGCATAGTAGTTGTGAGTCTTGTTGTGAAAAAGAAAATAAAGAAAACCTGAAAACTAAAGATAATGAAGAAAAAAATAAAATATCTCCTAAAATTAAAAATAAAAATAAAAAGAAAAAGAAAAAGGAAATACTGAGAGGAGAGCATGCTCATGCATCTCCTAAGTTGACCACTTCCTTGTTACGTTCCACATGGGCACCATTGTAGTGCTTCAATCTTTGTCCATTAACTTTGAATTCATGGTTGTCAGAGATGGACTTGATTATCACAGCACCATGGGAGAATGGTTTGACGACTTCAAATGGTCCCGACCATCTTGATTTCAGCTTTCCGGGAAAAGTTTTAGCCGAGAATTGAATAGGAGTACTAGTTGCCTGGCGTGAATTGCCGTGGCAATAGTTTCTTGTCATGCCATCGCTTTGTTTTCTCCTTGTATATTCGTGCATTGTTATAGGCGAGTGCACGAAATTCTTCTATCTCATTGAGATCCATCAAGCGCTTTTGTCCGCACTTTCCCAATCCATATTCACGGTCTTGATTGCCCAAAGACGCCTTGTGCTCGATTTCCACCGGTAGATGACATGTTTTACCATAGACAAGCCGGAAGGGGGACATACCTAATGGTGTTTTGAATGCGGTGCGATATGCCCAAAGTCGTCATCTAGTCTTAATGACCAATCCTTCCTTGAGGGATTTACAACTTTCTCGAGTATTCCCTTCAACTCCCGGTTGGAAATTTCTGCTTGCCCGTTGGTTTGTGGGTGATATGCCGTGGCGATCTTGTGTGATATGCCGAGCGTTGCAACATCTTGGCAATTAGTACATTGTCAAAATGCTTGCCCCCGTCGCTGATAATTGCTCTCGGCATCCCAAACCGTAAATATGTTTTTCTGCAGGAATCGTTGCACGGTCTTGGAATCGTCGTTGGGAACTGCAGCTGCCTCTACCCATTTAGACACATAGTCGACGGCGCAGTAAGATGTAGAGGTTGCCGAATGAAGATGGGAAAGGTCCCATAAAATCGATCCCCCATACATCGAACAGTTCCACCTCGATGATGTTCTGGAGTGGCATCTCATGTCGCCTAGAGATATTGCCCGTCTTCTGGCAACGATCACATTGCTTGTAAAAGTCTTGGGCATCTTTGTACAATGTTGGCCAATACAAACGGATTGCAAGACTTTGGCGCGATGTACGAGTTCCTCCAAAATGTCCTCCATAGGGTGAAGAATGGCATTGCCGGAGTACATTCTGTTGCTCTTCTTCAGGGACACATCGACGTATAACCTGATCTGCACCTTGTTTAAACAAAAGAGGCTCGTCCCAAAAGTAATGCTTAGCATTATGGCGGAACCGCTTCTTCCCTTGGTGAGTAATGCCATACGGAAAAATACCACAAACAAGGAAGTTAACTAAATCTGCGTGCCGTATTGCCGAGGCATGTCTTTGCCGTAGTGTGTCGCTCCCAAAAAATTGCCGGCGTGTGCTTCCATGGTTGCCGAGCGTCATGGGCTGTCGAGGCGTCAAGGGTTGCCGAGGCGATTAGAATTTGTTTATCCGGGAATGCATCGCATATCTCTAGATCCGCATCCTCTTCCCTATTGCGTTCCAAACGTGATAAGTGATCGGCCACTTGATTTTCTGTTCCTTTCCTGTCCTTAATTTCAATATCAAATTCTTGTAAAAGTAATATCCAACGAATCAAACGAGGTTTAGCATCCTTTTTAGCAAATAAGTATTTGATTGCCGAATGGTCCGTATGAACAATTACCTTTGTACCAATTAAATAGGATCGAACTTGTCAAATGCGAAAACTACAGCTAGTAACTCTTTCTCCGTTGTTGTGTAATTCACTTGAGCATCGTTAAGAGTTTTACTAGCGTAGTATATCACATGGAAGGTCTTACTGTGCGTTGGCCTAGGACTGCTCCTACCGCGAAATCACTTGCATCACACATGAGCTCAAAAGGTAGCGTCAAACTGTGGAACGACAATGGGTGCCGAGGCAAGCTTTTTCTTTAGGGTTTTGAATGCTTGGGTGCAATAATCATCAAAATCGAAGACTTTATCCTGTTCAAGCAGATTACACAAGGGTTTAGTGATTTTAGAAAAATTATGAATGAACCTCCTGTAAAAAAACCTGCATGTCCGAGAAAACTTCAATTCCTTTAACCGAAATTGGTGGGGTAATCTCTCGATCACGTCCACCTTGGCTTTGTCTACTTCAATTCCCTTGGATGAAATCTTGTGGCGAGCACTATTCCTTCATCTACCATAAAGTGGCATTTCTCCCAATTGAGGACTAAATCTGTTTCTTCGCATCTTGCCAACACCTCTCTAAATTACCGAGACAGCCGTCGAAGTCATTACCAAAAACCAAAAATCATCCATGAAGATCTCAAGGAAGTCTTCGACCATGTCTGAAAAGAGCGCCATCATGCATCTTTGGAAGGTTGCGGGCGTTACACAATCCGAACGGCATCCTTCGGAAGGCATAAGTACCGTAGGGGCATGTGAAGGTTGTCTTTTCTTGATCTTCGGTGCTATGGCAATCTGATTGTAACCTGAATAACCATCAAGAAAAGCAGTAAAAGGGTTTACCCGCAAGACGGTCAAGCATTTGATCAATAAAGGGTAATGGGAAGTGATCTTTCCTAGTGGCTTTGTTTAGCTTTCGATAGTCCATACAAACCCTCCAACCGGTCACAGTCTGGTTGGGATAAGTTCATTATTTTCATTACTCACCACTGTTATGTTATACCTCCCTTTTTCGGCACACATTGTACCGGACTTACCCACGTACTATCGGAGATAGGGTATATAATGCCGGCGTCAAGCCACTTGATGATTTCTTTCATTACAACCCCTTTCATGGCATGATTCAGTCTCCTCCGGGCCTCAATTGAAGGTTTGTGATCATCTTCCAACAAGATCTTGTGCATGCACATCGCGGGCTAATTCCCTTCAAGTCGGCAATTGTCCACCCTATTGCCTTTTATGTAGCTTCAACATGTTGATTAGCTTCTTTTCTGCTCAGCTGTAACTTAGAGGAAATAATTACAGGTAATGTATTATCGATCCCTAAGTATACATATTTTAGTTGATCCGCAATTGTTTCAACTCAAGAATTGGTGGATTTTCGATAGAGGGTTTTTCGATCTTACCTTCCTTACCGAGTAGTCCGGTGGTTCAAAGTATGTACCTGGTCGATTTACTAGCCAATTTACCTCTTCTGGTTGTTCCTCATCGACCGGCTCTTCATTCTCCTCGGGTTCCTCTTGATCAGCAATGTAGTTGCCGAGGCAACTAAATTCCTCATCAGTTAAACTCGCCGTGGCATGAAGTAGTTGGCATTCTTCCGGATCATCGGCATGCCTTAGTGTTTGGAATACATTTAGTTTTACCCGCTGGTCATTCACCCTCATTGTGAGTTCTCCTTTTCAACGTCGATCAAGGTTCTCCCTGCCGCTAGGAATGGTCTCCGAGAATGATAGGTGCATGCTCATCCGCTTCACAATCCAAAACAATAAAGTCAGCGGGAAAAATGAATTTATCAACTTTTACCAAGTATGTCCTCGATTTTCCCTCGGATGCACATAGGATCTGTCGGCTAGCTGCAGCATAATCGTTGTAGGTCTTGCCTTCCCGATTCCTAGTTTCGGAAAACCGATTTAGGCATCAAGTTTATGCTAGCCCCTAGGTCGCATAGTGCTTTCCCGACATAGTGATTTCCAATAGAACAGGTATTGTGAAACTTCCGGGATCCTTCAACTTGGGCGGCATGCGATTGTGCAACATTGCCATGCATCCCTCTGTCGCGGCAATCTGTTTCAAACTCTCCTAGCCTTGTTCTCTGGACACAATGTCTTTAAGAAACTTGGCATAGTTTGGCATTTGTTCAATTGCTTCCACCAATGGCAAGTTGATGTGGACTTGCTTTAAGATATCAAGAAACTTCTTGAATTGGTATTCTTGCTTTTGTCGCTTCAATCTTTGTGGGAATGGTGGTGGAAGTCGGATATCTTCTATCCTTTCATTGGTTTGAAACCTGATTGACGGCATTACGGGGACATCCGGAGTTGCCGCGCGTTACCAACCCAGGGTTGCCGAGGCGTGCTTATCGCAAGTTGCCGAGGCGTCACCGGTTGCCGCAGCAATTCTGGTTCAGCATCCGAGACTTTGCCGCTAGGTTCGTCTTGATCTTTTTGTGGAGTTTTGTTTGACGAGCGGGTTTGAACCTCTCTAAGTTGTTGGCCACACTGGTGGTGATTGCCTTACATTGCTCATGGCGGTTCCTCTTGCGACTTCAGTATCGCTAGGTAAACCTCCTTGTGGTCTAGTGTTGATTTTGAGCAAACCTGTCCAACTTGATTTTCCAATGATTTGATTGCCGCCTCTTGGTTTTGCAATCTCATCTCGGTCTGTTAATAAAAGCATCAGTTCTTTTTATGAAATTACTATTCTCAGCCATATAAGATTCAGTTTTTCATCATAAAAGCATTTAGAGAATTTTCCAAAGAACTAGATGTTGTCGGTTGTTCTTCGCGGCATCCATTGTCGTGGCATATTCTCGCTGGAATCCCGATGCTTGTGCATTCGATTGTTCTGGTTTAGAGCATTGTTGGGATTACTCCATGAAAAATTCGGTGCTTCTTCCAAGCTGGATTGTATGTATTTGACATCATGTTGTTGCCCCGATTGTAATTCCCCACATAGAAGCTAGATTCGGATTTCGCATACATTCGGAAGAATTATGGTTATCACCACATAACTCACAAAAAGAATCCATTACCTTGACTTCATGTGTGTTGTTTGGTTTTTTGCATGTTCTGGACCATCTTGGTTAAAGCGGCCAATTGTGCGAAATTGAATCGATGATCCTAGTTCATGTATTGTGGCTTGGCGTCTAACTCCTCCTCTTCTAGTAGATGGGAATTGATAGTCATTCTTGGCCACTTGAGTTTAAAATTTGCATTGCTTCCTCCCGCGACTTATCTAAGAGTATGCCGTTTGCCGAGGCATCTAGCATCATCCTTGTTGGTGTATTCACGGCGTTGTAAAACATTGTCACTTGAGTCCACACCGGGAATCCGTGTAGAGGACATTTGTGTAGAAGTTCTCTATATCGCTCCCAAGCCTCGTACATGGATTCATCATCTGCCTGCCGAAAAGAAGTAATGTCGTTACGAAGCTTATCGATTAAATTTGTAGGATTAAATCTAGCAAGGAAATCACGACAAAGATCAGTCCAAGATGCTATGGATCCGGCAGAATGCTATTTAGCCATGCTTTCGCCCTATCCCTCAGTGAATAGGGAATAATCTTAATCGTAAGACATCGGGGGTGACTCCGTGTATCTTGAACGAGTTGCAAATCTCGAGGAAAGATTTCAGATGTTGTCGTGCATCTTGATTCTTTGAGCCGCCAAATTGACCTATTGTGTTGATCATATTAAACATTACCGGTTTCAACTCAAAGTGGTCGGCTTCAATTTCGGGTGCGACAACTCCGGGTTGAGTCCATCAAGATCTTCTTCAAGATAGTCTCGAATCGCTCATTTCGTGCAAGAATCACTCCTCCCCCGCTCGAACATCTTGATTAATATTGCCGTCTTGATTTGCCATTGCTTCTCTTATCCTTCGTCTAAGTCCTTGTAAGGTTCGTTCGATTTCGGGATCAAAGGGATATTCGGTGAAGTCGGTCTTGCCCTGGTCATATACCAATGCAAAACCAAAGTTTGTTAGCCCTTTGAATTTTAAACAAGAAAAATAAAAAGAATGTGCAAGAAAGTAAAAACAAAGTCGCTATTGCCAATCCCTAACAACGGCGCCAAAAACTTGTTGCGCGTAATAAGTGCTACGCAATTGTGCAAGTATACACGTCGCAAGTTATAGTATAAAAGATATCGTCTCCACAGGATTGGTGCCACTTCAAGAATCTAGTCTCTGCAATCTTTGTAAAAAGTAAAAACACAAGTAAAGGATTATCAAGTTTAACTAATTACTAATCTAGAAAGCAATAAAATAAAATAAAAGATGAATTCAATTGAGAGAGATAGGCTAGGTTATCGTGAGTTGAGGTGTGATAGCCGATTGGATTGTCTTGGTAAAAGAGTGCATGGGCAACTCGGTTGCCGTGGCGACTTACTAACGGGTTGCCTTGGCAACTAATTGATGGTTGCTTGGGCGACTAGTTGGGCAACTACTTGGGCGATCGGGCAGCAACTTCAAGGTTGGCGGAGCGTTCTTCAATGGTTTCTTCTTATCCCTAAGTCGAAACTCTAGCTACTTGTGCATGCCTTGATAATACATCCTGCGTGAATCAAGGGTGAACAACAACCAATCTTGCGCTCCTCTTAGCCGTTGAAATCCTTAACTTATTCCTAAGCCGGATTAATCTTCACCATCATTGGATTGCATAAAGATCATATTCATTCGTTTCTTGAATCTAACTCTCCGATATTAGATAAATGGATGAAATCACGAGATCCTCTCCCAATTCACTGCAAGCAATAATAGGAACCAAGAATGAATAAACCTTGAAATAGAAAAGTGCAAACTCTTATTACCTAAACAAAAACCAATAGTTTCTCACAACCACAAAACACAATAACCATAGCCAAGTAAATTTAGTTCATGGCTAGGTTCCAAAGAAACACAAGATAATTAATCCCTAGCATGAACCCAATCGAACAAAGATGAAGGAAGAGGCTTGTCGAAATCCTCCTTGCCCTTGATGCTTGTCGAAAATTCTCTCCTCTTGCCCTACTTGGACTTGCCGAAATTTCCCTCTTGCTCTCCTTCTTTATCTTGTCGAAATCTCCTTGATATTTATAGGGCTAGGCCAAAGTCCTTCTTTGAGGAGGAGTTTGAGTTGGAATTAAATTATCTTTAAAGAATATAATTCTTTATTATAATTTTATTCCTATTAGAACTTCTCCTATCCTCTTGGAATTTAATTCTTCTTTAATCTCTGCATGGCAATCAAATTCCTTTGGGCTTGGACCTTGCTCCATGTCATCTTGGGCTTGTAAAATCATGAATTTCGACATCCATATTGCTTTTGGTCTTTGTCGACAAATGCCATGGCAACTGGCTCGGCGTCTCCTTCATGCACTGCCCTGGCAACTAGCTCGGCATTGCTTTGGCAAGTGATCCTGCACATACATACACAAAAACACACCAAAGCAGCATCTATTTCCACAAAAATCACCAAGTTATGTAATCAAGCTCAACAATTGAAGGAATCATGGATTAATGCATGAATGGCTAACTATGCAACTATTATGAGCCTAAGTCTAACAATAATATGAGTAAAAAGGGTAAGAAAAATAGTACTTTTGAACACTTATCAAAAAGAAAAGAAGAAAGAAAGAATAACATTTCATTTGGGCGTGCCAATCACAATAATTCCCAGAAATGTATTCGTAGTCCTTCATTCAAGAAATCTCAGTTTCGAGGAGTATTGGAGGATCAAACATTATTGAACAAAAAACGAACATCGGTATATAGCCAGAATGCAAGACAGCCTACTGTAAAAAGAAAGGAAATGAACTCTAGGGTGAAAACCCGAAAACGAGCAGTCTAGAGTGATCCAAAAAGGGGAAGGAATAATGGGCATATCCAAGTTACACAAGTACAGAAATACTGTTTCACTTAACCATAAACCAAAGGCCTACATTACAAGCCCCAAAGACCATTATGGTCATCCATAGATATCCAAGTTGAATGAGAATGTCTTCAGATTTCATTCCGCCTATAAGGGTTAACTTTGCTTCAAGGAACGTCAAACTTCGAAGTGCTTGATCGACACCCAAATGAGGGAAGGATGGGGCATGGTGAGATAGTGAGATTAAGAGAGCCACCTTAAACGGGGTAGAAACTAGGTAGGGTTGTTCCTCTCAAAAGCATATTAGACCAGAAGAAACTATACATTGGCATATATCTCCACAATGGTCAAGATCTTCTAAATATGCGCTTCATTAGAGTTGATCTCTGGAAACTTGAAGCAGATGCGCTATGGTGTTTGATATTTCGGGGGCAAACATGTTTTAAAAGGTTTGACATTTTCTCCCAAAGTTTTGATGTTCACCATTTCCTCCAAACATTAGTTTTTAAAATGTTTGACAATATACTTCGAATTTTGTTTAACACTCTTCAAACATTATTTTTTAAAAAAAAAATGTTTGGTCCTTAAAAAAGAAGAAGAAAAGAAAAAGATGTTTACCATTTGTTCCAAACAATGTTTTCAAAATGTTTGGTATCCCGTCCAAGTTGTGATTTTCGAAATGACTGTTATCTTTTCAAACAATCATTATTTTTTGAAATATACACAAGTAAATTGCCTTTTGCATTACTTTAAAAATGAATGATGATGAGATTTAAAGCATAGGGACTGAGAGTTAGTTCCCGTTGAAGTGCTACGAGAAGATCAAGGATGAGCTCAGGGGATGGAAGCATTTTGGCTCACCCTGGTGACTAGAAATAGATCAAGGCTCTGTATGATGGGTCAGAAAATTCAAAGCAGTGGAGCCCGTGGTTGAATGGGGCAACGCCAAGCGAAGAAGATGACAATGGTTCTTATAAGAATAATATAAGAACTAGAGGATCATTTATGAAGACAAGTGATAACCCTGAAGACAAGAAAGCCTTTCGCACAAAAGGTTTAAAAGCATGTTCAAATGAGGATTTAAGAGCCCACAGTGAAGTAGTAAAGAGATGAAGAAATCTGAGGAGCGACCTTTCAGGGTGTAAGACTTTAGAACAAAAAATGGGGCTGAAAGAAAAAGGAAAAAAGAAGAAAAGAAAAAGGAAATGAGAAGAGAGAAAAGAGAAAAAGAAGAGAAAGAAAACATTACCTTGCATGCATCATATAGATAGGGGCATGCCAATTTTACCTTGTTTTGGACAGGTACTTGAAGAATTATCAAAGAGTATTAAGAAGTGGATTTCGTTAAATGAAGAAAAATTGGCAGCCATTTTTCGGCGTGAGTCCCCAAAATTTGAAGAAAGTTTTGGCAGCCACCTTCGGCGTGAGTCCCTAAAATTTAAAGAAAGTTTGGCAGCCACCTTCGGCGTGAGTCCCTAAAATTTGAAGAAAGTTTGGCAGCCACCTTCGGCGTGAGTCCCCAAAATTTGAAGAAAATTTTGACAGCCACCTTCGGCGTGAGTCCCCAAAATTTGAAGAAAGTTTTGGCAGCCACCTTTGGCGTGAGTCCTTAAAATTTGAAGAAAGTTTGCCACCTTCTGCGTGAGTCCCTAAAATTTGAAGAAAGTTTGGCAGCCACCTTCGGCGTGAGTCCCTAAAATTTGAAGAAAGTTTGGCAGCCACCTTCAGCATGAGTCCCTAAAATTTGAAGAAAGTTTGGCAGCCACCTTCGGCGTGAGTCCCTAAAATTTGAAGAAAGTTTGGCAGCCATTTTCGGCGTGAGCCCCTAAAATTTGAAGAAAGTTCCCAAATTAAAGAAAGATTGGCAGCCATTTTCGGCATGAGTCCCCAAAATTTGAAGAAAGTTTTGGCAGCCACCTTCGGCGTGAGTCCCTAAAATTTGAAGAAAGTTTGGCAGCCACCTTCGGCGTGAGTCCCTAAAATTTGAAGAAAGTTTGGCAGCCACCTTCGGAGTGAGTCCCTAAAATTTGAAGAAAGTTTGGCAGCCACCTTCGGCGTGAGTCCCTAAAATTTGAAGATCGATAGCCATTTTTGGCGTGAATCCCAAAATTTGAAGAAAGATTTCGGCGACCTTAGCAGCGTGAGTCCAGAAAAATCGGTAGCCATAGCAGCGTGAGGCCCAGATGTTAAATCCTTCGGATCATCAGTAAGTCATTCGGGCCATTAGTAAGTCCTTTGGGCATGATGTGGCAGTCTTAAGTAGCGTAAGTCCAAAGATATCAACAGCCTTGTAAAAAATGAGATAAAAAAAGAAGAGAAGAAAAAGGAAGAAAAAGAGAAAAAAAATAGAGCAAAAAAAGGGAAAAAGGAAAAAGAGAAAAGAGAAATTCGAAGATAAAGGTTCTATATAGGAAGAGCCTATATTTTCAAGCTCCCGTAGCGAGAGGTTCTATGTAGGAAGAATCTGCCGCTCCGAGGCTTCAGAAGCTGAAAGTTTTATATAGGAAGGGCTTGCAGCTCCAGGGTGAAGACTAGCAGTTCTATATAGAAAGAACTCCCAGCCGAAGGAATTCACCCATGACACACAAGGTTTTATATAGGGAAAACTTGTTGTGTTAAAAGCGAAGAGTCTTATATAGGAAGGGCTCCGAGCTTTACTGTCTTAGAGTGAAAGGTTCTATATAGGAAGAACCCGTAGCTTCGAGATTTCAGAAGCTAAAAGTTCTATATAGGAATGACTGACGGCTCCAGGGTGAAGACTAGCAGTTCTATATAGGAAGAACTCCCAGCCGAAGGAATTCACCCATGATACACAAGGTTTTATATAGGAAAAACCTGTTGTGTTGAAAGCGAAGAGTCCTATATAGGAAGGGCTCCGAGCTTTACTGTCTTAGAGTGAAATGTTCTATATAGGAAGAACCTGTAGCTCTGAGATTTCAGAAGCTAAAAGTTCTATATAGGAATGACTGACGGCTCCAGGGTTTGAAGACTAGCAGTTCTATGCAGGAGGAACTCCCAGTCGGAAGAATCCATCAGCGACGCAAAAGGTTTTATATAGAAGAAACCAGCGTTGAAGGTGAAGAGTTCTATATAGGAAGGACTCCAAGCTTTACCATCTCAGAATGAAAAGTTCTATATAGGAGGGACTCATAACTTGAGGCTTCAGAATGAAAGGTTCTATATAGGGAGGATCTATAGTTCCAAGATCAGAAGGTGAAGAAGTTCTATATAGGAAGAACTTACCAGCTTGAAGATTCAGCTAAGGAAAAGCGGAGGGTTCCAGAAGAACACGTGATTCCGAAGCCAAAGACAAGAAAGTAGGTAAAAAATGAGTGCTTTTGATCTTTGCTTTGTCCCCGTTTCACAAGAACAAGCAAAGAGGGGCAACTGTAATCACTCATTTTTGACCGGGCTTTAGTGTTATTAGTATTATTTTAATAATATTATTAATAATATAAAATTATTGAAAAATAATAATAAAAATATATTATCAAAAATAAATAAATAAAATATTAAATCTTTAAAAAAAGGAAAAAATACGTGGAGCATGTTGCTCCACGTCACCCCATTTCATCCACCCCATGCCTATAAATACAAGGCATGGGGGCAACCAATTTCACTCCCAAAAAGCACGCCAAATTGCCAAGGAAATGGCCATGAAATTGGCAAAGCAAATTGGCTCCCCAATTGGGAGCTAGGTCGGCCGCAAGGCTGGCCGGGGTTGGGGGCAGTGCCCTCGACCCCAGTTGGTTCGATCCAACATTCGATCGGGGTCCTATTTTGGATCCGATCTAGTTAATATTTTTGGAGAGGTCGTGGTAGATCTCGGTGGGGTTCAGTCGGGGTTCGTCATTCGAGCTCCTAGTTAGGTATATTTTCTTCCCTTTTTATTTGTGTTGTAATTTTTATAATTTAATGAAGTATTAGTTATTTTAAAATTGTATTCTTATTTTTTAGTTTGTATGTTTATGTTTTAGATTAGTATTTAATATGTTTTAAATTTGTGTTTTATATTAATATTTTATTCATGCTAATTTTGTTTTTTATTTATGTGATAGATTAATATTTATAAATGTTAGTATTTTATCTATGTTAGATTTGTTTTTATTTATAAGTTAGATCAGTATTATATATGTATGTTTTAGATTAGTATTTATTTATGTTTTAAAATTTATGTTTTAGATTAATATTTTATTTATGTTAGATTCGTTTTATGTGTTAGATTAATATTTATGTATGTATGTTTCGGATTAGTATTTTATTTATGTTAGATTAGTATTTTATTATATTAGTATTTATTTATATTTTTATCGCTTTGTATTTATTTTGCTTTCTGAGGTTGCATAATGGAATATAAATTGTCAATGTGGTGTCCTTTTATCCGAGCGTAAACAGGGCCAGTATCAGGCGTAGTGATGGTGGTTGGGCGTTTACTCTCGGATAACGGGGCCTTTAAAATTTATTCGCAATTATAACTGAATATTAAACTAATCGTCACTTTAACCCGGAAAATCCAATATTAATAAAGCGGTAATTATTAAAGTACCAATTTTGGGCGGTGTGGGGGTGCTAATCCTTCCCCATCCGTAACCGACTCCCTAACCCAACAGTTTTTAAATCTCTGGTTTTATGGTGTCCGGCCTACCTAAATGGCCGGTGGCGACTCTAATTTTTAAATAAAATGCGGTTTTTAAAACCCCACAAAATAAACATTTTATATCCGAAAAATCACAAACACTTCGAAAACCCGTTTTTTAGCGATAAGGGGACATCGCTACAAGCTCAAGTACCATAGTCCATTCCTTACCAATAAGCTCATGAATTCTATGACATGCCAATTGTATTCCATGTCCATTCGTATCCAAGGATTCGGTACTCGTAAATATCAATTCTTGTCAGTATTAATAACAATAGCAATAACAATAACAATAACAATAACAATAACAATGGAATAGCAATGTCAATGATTCTATGACATGTTCAATATGACTTAATTCAATTCTCAGAATATCAATGATCCCATAACAACTCAATGATCGACTTGGTAATATAATAAGCTTACCGATGATGCCTCTAGTGAGGTTTCAATGCAAACATACCTTGGCCAATGATGATAATACAATAAATTGACATCAATGAATTTGGGAAGGCACCTAGCCAATCCCCTTGACTCCAAGTACACTCACCGATGATTCTGAGGCTTTCAAGGCTCCCGGATGACCACTCCCTTGTTCTTGAACTTGGTGGAATTAAGAGGATTTGGTGATTCTTCACCTTGATTGTCTTGAGCTGCACAAAATTGAGATGGTATGGTTTTCAATATCGAAAATGAAATTGTAGCAACTCAGTAGTTATGAAAAAACGATATAACAAGCTATTAATCCCTAGAGAATTTCTAGGGTTTGGCTCAGTCCTTGGGCTCAAGATTAAACATGATCCATGGATTTGATAAACTGATTGAGGAAAACTACTTACCCAATTGATTGCTTCGATTTATGATTGATGAACTTAAGAAAAGCAAAGCTTGACTCCACCTTCATTGGAGGTGTGTGCTTAAGGTGGCTAGAGGAAGAAGATAGGGAGTTGCTTGCTTAACATTCAACCGGTGGGTTCCTTCCTTCCTTTCTTTTTAACTACTTAGGTTTCCTTAGGATGAAGAAATCAATCCTTAATCATCCATGTAGGTGGTGATTAAGATTGAGAAAGGGCTAATCGCGAGATTAGTCCATCAACTCTTAATTGTATATATTTTTGCAACTCCAACTTTCAATTCTCTTAATTTGGTTACTAGACTATGTTTCAAAGTTTGCAAAATGGCCCTTAACAATATCAACGCTTAATTGGGATTCGATAAACTAATAATATGCCACTTGATCAAAGGTCAACTTTTTAATCTCGACTTTTTGATGTGAAATTTTTGGTTATCATAATCAAATTCCGACTAGGCCCGATTTTGGGATGTTACAACTCTCCCCCTTAAGAAAAATATGTCCTCGAATTTTTACCTGAATTGAAGAGATGTGGATATTGATTTCTCATCTTTTCCTCTGGTTCCCACGTAGCTTCTTCAAACTTGTGACTCCTCCACAATACTTGCACATGTTCCTCCTCGTACGTTAGATTAGGTTGGAGTTCCACAGATTCAGGCTCTATAATATGTGATAGATCAGATCTGTACTTGCAAAGCATCGATACTTGGAACAGGTCATGGATCTTGCTCAACTGTTGGGGCAAAGCTAGTTGGTAAGCTACAGGGACAATTCTTTCAGTCATCTCGAAGGGTCCAATGAATCGAGGACTCAATTTTCCCTTCTTGCCAAATCGAATAATCTTCTTCCACGGAGAGACTTTCAAAAATGCTTTCTCGCCAACATCAAACTGTATATCTCTCATCTTGAAGTTAGCATAGGCCTTTTGTCAGTCGAAGACGGCCTTCAAATGGTCATAGATGATGGTAACCCGTTCTTCGGTTTCCTGAAGTAAATCAGGGCCCAACACCTTGCCTACACCGAGTTCAGACAACATAGCAGTGTTCTACACTTCCCGCCATACAATACTTCATATGTGTCATGCCAATGGATGATTGGTAGCTATTATTATAAGCAAACTCAACGAGAGGTAGGGATCTCTCCCAAGATCCCTCAAAGTCAATAACACAAGCATGAAGCATCTCTTCTAATACCTGGATTACCCTTTCTGATTGGTCATCAGATTGAGGGTGGAAAGCTGTACTAAGATTGACTCTGGTGCCCATAGTTTCTTGTAATGACCTCTAAAATCGAGACGCAAATCGTGGATCCCGATCAGAGATGATACACTGTGGCACGCCGTGGAGTCGAATAGCTTCCTTGATATACAAGTCAACCAGTTTAGGAAGACCGTAGTCTATTCTAACTGGTGTGAAATGTGCTGACTTAGCGAAACGGTCTACAATAACCTAAATAGCATCATGCTTGGCTGGGGTTAATGGTAAACCACTAACAAAGTCTATGGTTATCTTTTCCCACTTCCACTATGGGAGTTCGATGGGTTGCAATAATCCGGTAGGGTTACGGTGCTCGAATTTGACTCGTTGACATGTGAGACACCTTGATACAAATTCTTTGATAGCTACTTTCATGCCAGGCCACCAATACAATTCCCATAGGTCTATGTACATCTTTATTGCTCCTGGGTGGAATGAATAAGGGCTATAATGGGATTCGTTGAGAATATCGTCACAGAGGGACTCATCTTTTGGCACACACACTCTATCTCGGAAGCATAAAAGTCATTCAGAATTGACCTTAAAGTTAGGACCAGGGTTACTCTTAAGCTTAGAAGTAATGGCTTGTAATTCAGGATCTTGTTCTTGTAAATACTTGATTCTTATCACAATGGTAGACTGAACTTGGAGTTCAGCTATGAAACCACGGTGCTTTTGAAGTCAAAAATTAGCATTAATAGCCTGAGGAGTAGGTAAAGGCTTGTGGCTGAGTGCATCTGCCACCACGTTGGCCTTGTCCAAATGGTAATCAATAACAAGGTCATAGTCTTTGAGGAGTTCCATCCATCTCCTTTGACAAAGATTAAGTTCTTTTTGTGTCAACAAATACTTAAGGCTCTTGTGGTCGGTGTATAGGTAACATTTTTCTCCATTGAGATAATGTCTCCAGATTTTTAATGCAAAGACGACCACAACCAATTCAAGGTCATGAGTAAGATAGTTTATTTCATGTGGATTTAGTTTCCTTGATGCATAAGCAACAACCTTGCCTTCTTGCATCAATGCGCACCCCAACCCTTGGTGCGAAGTATCACTATACATAGTGTAATCCTTCCCAGACTCGGGTTGAGTCAGAACCGGTGCATGAGTCAGTACTTGCTTGAGTTGGCCAAAACTTCTTTGTTTCTTCTCGGTCCATTCAAAATGTGCATCATTCCATAAGATTTTAGTTAGCAGAGCTGCTATTATAGAGAATCCCTTAACGAATCTCCTATAATAGTCAACGAGATCGAGAAAATTATGAACTTCACCTACGTTCTTCGGTGGTTTCCATTCAACTATAGCTTGGATCTTCTTTGGATCTAATTGAATACCTTCAGCAGAGATCACATGACCCAAAAACGAAACTTTGGTGAGCCAGAACTCACACTTGCTAAACTTTGCATACAATTGTTTCTCCCGAAGAGTCTGAAGCACAATACGAAGATGTTCACGATGTTCAGCTTGACTTTTAGAATAGATCAATATATCGTCTATGAATACCACCACAAATTTATCAAGATAGGGTCTAAATACCTGATTCATGAGATCTATAAAGGCAGTAGGTGCATTGGTTAACCCGAAGGGCATAACCAAGAATTCGTAGTGGCCATATCTTGTACGAAAAGCCTTCTTAGGCACATCGCACTCCTTCACTTTCATATGATAGTATCCAGACCTTAGGTCAATCTTAGAAAAGACCGTTGCATCTTTCAGTTGATCAAACAAGTCATCGATCCTTGACAAAAGATACTTATTATTGATTGTGAGCTTGTTCAATTGTTGATAATCAATACAAATATGCATTGATCCATCTTTCTTTTTGAAAAAGAGGATCGGATATCCCTAAGGCGAGGAACTCGGTTGAAAGAAACCTTTGTCCAACAAGTCTTAAATTTGTACTTTAAGCTCGGTGAGTTCTATCAGTGTCATCCGATAGGGTGCAATAGAAACCAGAGTTGTTCCAGGTTACACTTAAACCCCAAATTTAACCTCACAGGTAGGCGGTAAACCCGGAAGCTCATCTAGAAACAAATCATGAAGCTCTTGCACGATGTCTATATCTTGCAACTGTGATTCTTCTTTACTTACGGTGGCATACAACAATGATCTTTTACCCCCTGGATTCCATGAGAGTCACACTCCCCTTGCTAAGACCTCGAAGGTATAATTTCTTCTTTTAATAGTCTACCCAAGCTTGATGCTCCCCTAGCCAATCAAGCCCCAACATAACGTCAAATTCATGTATTGGGAGGGCCATAAGGTTGGCCGGAAAAAGGCATCCCTTGAATCACAAGGGGACAATTCTTTCATACTAACCCAATTACAACACAATACTTATAAAGGAATGAGTGGATCCAGGATCAATCAAAGCATAAACAGGATGAGTATATAATTCAAAGGTACCTACAATGACATCAAGATCCTTATCCTCCTCTCGGCTCCTTATGTGGTAAACTTGGGCTGAGGCTTTAGATTTCTGCCAGTTAGGAGCCCTTGTAGAGCCACCAGATCTACTGAAAGCTCATGATACATCTTGTCTTGGTCACTTACCCCTGAAGGATGGAGCAGGGGATATAGGAACCATTGGTGCAGAAGATTTAGTAACATTCATTGGACAATCTTTAATATAGTGGCCTTGTTCCCTACATAAGAAACATGCTCTAGATTGCTTGCGATACTATCTCGTAGGATGCCTCCTTTGAAAAAGGTTACAGACTGGATATTATGACTCTCGTTCAGACCCTCTAGTACTTTCAAAGGAGGTAGTTCTTATATCTAATTAGGACACAGCTTGTGGTTTCAGGAAATCTCCCGATCTAAAGGATTGTTGATGGTAAGATTACTTATACCCTTGTTGTTGCTTACTCTTCTTGTATGGTAGAGGGGTCATGAATCATCTCGTGGCCTCTTCTAAAATCAGATAGGCCTATTAAACTGATACGACCTCTGAGCAGCATTAGTGGAGATCGTTTGATTCACAAGCTCATAGAAATCCTTGATCTCCAGAGCAGTGAACAAAGGTCGTAACTCATCACTCAAACCTGCAATGAACATTCTACATTTTTCTTCTTCTTTCTTCATGTATTCAGCTCCATACTTGCAGCAATTATAGAAGTCATGGATGTACTGCTCCACCGGCCTTCCACCTTGTTTCAAATGTAGAAAGATATCCCACCTCTCAGCTAGATAGTTCTCACTGATGTATTTCTTCGTGAACTCTCGTAGGAAGAACTCCCAAGTTACTGCTTCTTTGGGAGCAGTAGGAGTCGTGGTTTTCCACCAACTTAAAGCTTCATCGGTCAACAAGGCTAGAGCACACTCGAGCTTATGCTCATCCGAACACTGCAATTGCTTAGTCAAGATTCTTATGGTACTATCCAACCAGTACTCCGCTACTTTAAGGTCTTGCTCGGCCTTACCCGAGAAGGTAGTAGCTCGGTGCTGAGCTAACTTGTCGATAGGGGCTCGGTTTATGGAAGTGGTAGTTGTAGAAGACTATGCAGACTGTTCGAGTTTAAGGGTAGCCATAAACTGTTTGAACATCTTAGTTATTTTTTTATAGCACTCGAACTGAGTAGCATGTAACACAGGCTCAGTGTTCGATGGATCTTGTAGGGGGTACTTGTAGATTAGGAGTATTCTCCTCATTCTCTCCTCACTATTGGTCGAGTAGCCAACCATGTGCTCAACTTCTTCGTGGGCCTTATCAGAGTCAGACATCTTTACACTATAAAAGGAAGAAGGATCGGATTAGTTGCAAGTCACAATATAACAAATTAAACTCCTAAGTGGCGTATGCAATGCAATAACTATGCAACAGACTCTAGTTTAGTCCTAGAATTGACTAAACTCTAGCTCTGATACCACAATTGTAACATCCCCCACCCGGTCTGGCAGAAAATCAGGTCGGAGAACGTTACCGATGAACAATACGGTGATATAAAATCTAATCATAATTTGATAAACAATCAATACATGCTTGACCAATCATTCAAAGTCAGTATATGAGGTTTACCAATTCAATACAATGCTTGGATCTACAATTTAGGGACTAATTTTAGACTTTTACAAGTTTTAAGGACTAAACTATAAATTTTATATTTTATAGGTCTTTTTTTATTAAACTATATCATCGTGAAATTCATGTTGAAATCAATGTTCGTATAAATTTTCAAAGCAATTGAAGATCATTTACTTATTCGATTAAGCCTTGCGATCCTTAGTGGCCAATCTGTAAACTATTTAAAATTGTGTTCTTAGCCTTTTTAACAAACTTAACTGTTACTGTATCGAAACACCAAGGGGTTGTATCGATACGAGTATACATGATTTAAGCCTTAATTTGAAACTGTCAAATTTTGTTTCAATATAGCTTAACCAGTATCGATACAGGATAACAAAATTAATAGACACCGTATCGAAACACCTAAGAGGTGTATCAATACAAGTTAACCTGGTTTGACTTTACCATTGACCATTATTTTGATACACCTATGGCAGTATCAATACAATTAAATTCCCCAACCTTGCTGTCAATTTCCATACCGAAACATCCTAGGCCATATTGGTACGCCCTAGTTGACTTAAGCTTTGACCGACCAAATATGCAAGACCGTACAGAAAGGCTTGACCTGTATCGGTACACCCTGTACTGTAATAACAGATTTCATCTGGTTTTTAATCGATTTAACATGTTGAACGATATCCAATTGCAGTGAAATTTTACCAGCAATATTTAAACACTATAATCTACTAACATGCTAAATTTTAGAGCCATTCGAAACCATTTACTAGAATTTCACCTTTTAGTGCCACTTGTGCATTTTTAGCCATTCTAAAAAGCCATTTAGAGTCTTAAGCATTATTACAATGCAAGCATGACTTATACACACGAAAAGGGACATATATAACTAGTCTAGCTACTTTGCCACCATCCTAGGAGTTCAAAGGCTAGATTAACATTACATATAGGGGATGTAACTTGCTTCAAAGCACTCTTTGCTCTGATCCTTGATCCAACTATGCTTTAACCTGAAAATGCATGGAAATGAGATTCATTAGGCTTACTTAGCCTAGTAAGGTAGTCATAAACAATAATATGAGCATTAATGAAGATCGTGACAAGTATATATCAATGTAATGCATCTCAAAACATATTTTAACAATACTTGCAATACTTATTCATAGGTTTTCCTTGGATCGACATGTAATATGGATACATGAATTCCCAACCGATATCGCCAACAATGAATAGTCAATATCCGCCAACATCGCCAATAAGACCAACACAATCACATCCCGCCAACATCTCCAATGAGAGCCTTAGCTCAAGGACCGTAGTCCACTCCTTACCAATGAGCTCATGAATTATATGGCATTCCAATTGTATCCCATGTCATTCGTATCCAAGGATTTGGTACTCGTAAATATCAATTATTGTCAGTATCAATAATAATAGCAATAAAAATAGCAATAATAATAACGATGCAATAGCAATGTCAATGATTCTATGACATGTTCAATATGACTTAATTCAATTATCAGAATATCAATGATCACATGACAACTCAATGATCGACTTGGTAATATAATAAGCTTGCCGAAGCTTACCGATGATGCCTCTAGTGAGGTCTTAATGCAAACATACCTTGGCCAATGATTATAATACAATAAATTGATATCAATGAATTTGGGAAGGCACCTAGCCAATCCCCTTGACTCTGATTATACTCACCGATGATTCTGAAGCTTCCAAGGCTCCCGGATGTCCATTCCCTTGTTCTTGAACTTGGTGGAATTGGGAGGATTTGGTGATTCTTCACCTTGATTGTCTTGAGCTACAAAAAATTGAGATGGTATGGTTTTCAATATCGAAAACGAAATTGTAGCAACTTAGTAGCTATGAAAAATGATAATAAACAAGCTATGTAATCCCTAGAGAATTTCTAGGTTTTGGCTCAGTCTTTGGGCTCAAGATTAAACATGATTTAGCCATGGATTCGATAAGCCGATTAAGGAAAACTACTACCCAATCGATTGCTTCGATTTATGATTGATGAACTTAAGAAAAGCAAAGCTTGATTCCACCTTCAATGGAGGTGTGTGCTTACGGTGGCTAGAGGAAGAAGATGAGGAGGTGCTTGCTTAACATTCAACCGGTGGGTTCCTTCTTTTCTTTCTTTTTAACTACTTAGGTTTCCTTAGGATGAAGAAATTAATCCTTAATCATCCACGTAGGTGGTGATTAAGATTGAAGAGGGGCTAATCACGAGATTAGTCCCTCAACTCTTAATTGTCTATACTTTTGCCACTCTAACTTTCAATTCTCTTAATTTGGTCACTAGACTATGTTTCAAAGTTTGCAAAATGGCCCTTAACAATATCAATGCTTAATTGGGATTCGATAAACTAATAATATGTCACTTGATCAAAGGTTAACTCTTTAATTTTGAATTTCTAATGTGAAATTTTCGGTCACCAGAATCAAATTTTGACTAGGCCCAGTTTTGGGTTGTTACATTTATTCTCTGGAAAAGCTGGCTAGATTGTATATCTCAAATATTGTCAGATTACAAGGTGTACCCTTACCTATCATCTCTGATCAAAATCCAAAGTTTACTTCTTGACTCTGGTTGACCTTGCATACTACTTTGGGTACATGTTTGAATTTCAGTACATCCTTTCATCCGTAGACCGATGGTCAGTTTGAGAGGGTAATTTAGATTTTGGTGGATATGTTGTGGGGATGCGTGATCGAATTTCGTGGTAGTTGGGAAGATTTTCTCTCTTTGCCCAAGTTTGCATATAATAACGGTTCTAGGCCAGTATCCGTATGAGGCTTTGTATGGTTGTAAGTGTCATACTCCTATCTGCTGGACCGAGTTGCATGATTAAAAGACTTTGGGTCCAGAGTTGGTACAAGAGACCGAAGAGACTGTTAGATTGATCCGTGATCGCCTCAAGGAGGTTTTTGATAGATAGAAGTTTTATGCTGATCAAAGGAGGAAATACATTGAATTTGAGGTTGGTGATCAGGTTTTTCTGAAGGTATCCCCGTGGAAAATGGTTCTGAGATTTAGACGCAAGGGTAAGTTGTATCTGAGATATATTGGGCCATATCGCATCTTGAAGAGAGTTGGGCCTGTCGCTTATCAGCTTGAGTTGCCTCCTCAGCTTAGCCGTATTCACAATGTCTTCCATGTGTCCATGTTGAGGCAATATTATCCAGATCCGAATCATGTTATACGGGGTTCAGGATATGAAATTGAGGCAAGATCTATCCTATGATGAAGAGCCAATACAGATTTTGGATTCTGATGAGAGAATTCTGAGAAACAGACGTATCCCTATGGTCAAATTTAAGTGGAGCAATCATAGTTCTGCCGAAGCTACTTGGGAGACCGAAAATCAGTAAGGGAACAGTTTCCGCATCTGTCTGATTCAGGTAAATTTCGAGGCTGAAATTTCTCTTTAGGGGGGAGAGTTGTAAAACCCTAGTTAAAAAATAGCTTGTTGTTGGTTGTGGGGTTCGAAACCGCAACCCAAAGCCTCTCTCTCGACCTCTCACCTTTCCTCCACCGATACTGCCTAACTCATTTATTGTTCATTTGAAACCAAGTCTCTCTCTCGACCTCTCACCTTTCCTCCACCGACACTGCCTCTGATCTCCCTAACTACCACCGCATAGCCATTACCGCCACCATCGGCGTGTTCCTAGTTGTCATCTAAACCTCCTACCACCAGCTACTCGCAGTGAACGGTAGCCTTTCACCGTGAAACTCGGTTCAAAGGTTCGACGAGAAACTTTCTCTATTTTCTATATTTTCGGCCACCCTTGACGTTCGTTCGAGGCAGGGTCGTCAGATCCAAGCTTCTCGCATCGGTGCGAGGACAACCTAATTGGTCAATCATCCAATCGACTTTGACAAGGGCTTCTTCGGAGCTTCATCGTTTTCGGTTATCCTAGATTTCTTTCAGGTAAGTTCTGGTTAGATTTTGACTTTTTAGGTGATGTTTAGGGTTTGGTATACCTCCCTATATGACGAGCTACTATTTTCTAGCAGAAACGGTACATTTCGTGCCTTAGACGACCTTTTCTGGCGACCGTCCGGCGACCTGAGACCAAGGGTAAGTGGACCGGTTCAGGACATGGCCCAAGGACCTGAACTGGCCTAAACCGACCAAACTGATCCAACCCAATACTGCTTAAGGCCCAAGCCCCATGCCCATCTGGTATAAGCCCAAAACCTGACCCGGTCCGCCCTGAGCCTGAATCGTCCGACCCGTTTGACCCAAACCCAGTTTGAGTCAACCCAGTCTGAGTCAACTCAGTTGACTCTGACCGTTAAATTTGACCATTGACCAAAAAGTCACTATTCTGAATATTTAAGGTGTGTTCCTTGTGTGCAAAATTTTAGTTTTAAACGTGTTTTTCTGGAATGATCATGTGCTCATGAATATTTCTCCTCTGATTGGAACTATGAACAATTATATATATATGATTTGAATACTTTATTTGTTTTGGGAGCATGTCTCCGTTTTAGAAACATGATATGATTATTTGAATTAAACACATGACTACTTTGTCTGCTTAATAGTATGCCTATATGTCGGATTTGAAAGCATGATCTCTGTTTTTTGTTTCATTGAGAACACTGATTGATATTTGGGGTACTCTATTGGGATATATTATGAAGTCTCTATAGGTTCAACGCTGGTAATTCCTTATGGACCCGAAGTCGCCCATTGGGTAGGTTCTAATGCTTCGGTTGGGTAATTCCTTATGGACCTAAGGCAGCCCCTTAGGTTGGCTCCTACGCCCATTGGGCCTAGGGTAAGTCCTTATAGATGCAGTTTTGGGGAACTGCATATTTGTGTACGGTTGGAGGGTATTTAAGTATATAAAACCTTGGTTGCTCTTGAACATGTTTTACTTAAACGTTTTTGCTCAACTGAACTATTTATGTGATTTTCATGCACTTGTTGGAACACACTGAGCTCCGTAGCTCACGCCCCAAATCTTCTCCCTTTTAGATACTTTTGAATAGGCCACCCTTGGACTTGCCACTTGGAGAATCTACACATTCAGTACATTTATTCTGTTGTAATGTTTCTATCTTCCGTACTATCTTTATTGGGTGACATGAGTCTATATTTTAATACTACATACTTACTTGATTGCCCGGCGTGGCGTTATTTTGAAACTACATTCTGATATGGATTGTATCGACTATTTTAAATTAAGTATGTTTGGGTTATGACTACAATATACTTTTAGTTTTGAATTATTTAAATGAATATTATGAAAGGTCTTTGGGTTATAATGTAACCTCCTGAAATTAGATATATTGCATTGGCCGTCTTAAGGGGTTACATTATGTCTTGAATTACAAATTTAATAGAATTACGAAAAAGGAAGGATGGACCTGTGGATCGGTACATGAGAGCAGGACAGGCTGTGTGGAAAATACCATGGCATCCATCCACAATGGAGTCAAAGCATCCTTCTTCCAACAACTCTGCTCTGAACAAATGAAGCCTTAGCTCCATCAAGTGAAACCAAGTGTTCTGTCTTCTTCGGATCATCTGTTTGAATGTTCAAACACGTTAGATTTCGATGTCCGAAATCGGAACAAATGGTAGATTTTCAAGAGAAAAATACAAACTTGGGTCACGAACGGTGGCTCTAACAGTGTAGCCACGTTTTAGCAAGAGCTTAACGAGCCATAAAGCGACGTAACCAGACGCTCCGGGCACGCACACCACCTTTTCTGCTGCATTCATCTCTATTCCACACCTCAGCAATATCTCTTTGAAGTGGTTGGGTTTTTGGATATTTCATTATGGATCTTGATGTGTATATATAACTTTCAGGGTGTGGAGAGCATGGATTTATTATATAGTTTTTAATTAAAAAATTACTACTACATTAAGAATCGTATATACACTGAAAAAAAAGTCTCTATTTAGAGTAGGTAGTCATTTTGGCTCATACTTTATTTTTTAAAGTATTTTAACTTATGATGTTTTATTTTAAATTAAAATGACTCCACTGTAAATGAAAACTATTAGTCAATTAACGGTAAATAACTTGCAATGACGTGACAAACATACATGACAGTGCACGCTAGCATAGTAGTGTCATGTAGACAAAGATGCTGACTTGATAGAATGACACATCAATCAAAAAATTATTTTATAAAATTATTTTTTTTACTGACGTGTCGTTATATCAAGTCATTTCAAGTTTTTATCGTTAATTGACTAACAATTTTCATCTACGGAGAATACTTTTTGACCCTAATTAAAACGTTGAGAGTTAAAATACTTAAAAAAGTAAATAAAAGCCAAAATGATAAATTCAGTCAAATGTTAGTGACACTTTTTTTAGTATTATGCTTAAAAAATATACAAAGTATTATATTAAAATAGTATAATATATTGTTAAAAAAGAATAGTATAATATATAATATTATAATGTAAATATTATAAAAATAGAAAAATTTAGAAGACTGACGCACACAGCTATACATCATTAAAGTCACACAACAAAAAATGAGTAAATTACACTTTTGACCATGAACGATTATCTCAATTCTATTATGACTACCAATCTTTCAATATATCAGTCAAACCACTTAATTATTTAGATAATATCGTCACTAATAGTTAAAAATTAACGAGTAAACTACTTTTATAGCCACTTAATTTACAAGGGTAGTTTTATTTTGTCCACCAAACAATTAATTTTGCCAATCACGAGTCTTCTTGAGACCACTACGGTACTACCTGTTTTCTTCTCCCACAAAGAATTCAATTAGATCTGGAACAAAACATTTTTCGCCACCCGATATAATACGATTCGGTTGCATGTTCTCGAGTCGTTTGCCGCTTGGATTGTGTACTCCGCGATATCTTCTTCATAAGTAAACACCACTGAAACATTGATTATTTCAAAACCCTAGTTTTCTTTTCGAAATGTTTTTCTAGTTTTTTTAAGAGTATCGCTTTTGATGGTGATTTTGTGTCGTCTCCTTCTGACTTTTTCTTTTTTTAATTTATTATTATTTTTCATTTTTAAATAATAATTCTCTTTATTTTGAATTACTCATTTTCTCACATCTTATTGCGTTTATTCGTTTGATTTCGTGACATAATTTTCGTCTATCTATATGATAGTTTGTCGTTTATGTAACGACTTTTATGATGCACCCTCTAATAAAAAAAAATTAATGGTCAAGGACAAAACTAAAATTCACTCATGAGGGGGCAAGTTATTTAACTTTGAAACGAGCATGGTCTTAAAATCAATTAAACTAAAAAATGAGTTAAGATTTTATTTTACTAATTTTAAAATTAAAAAGATTTAAAAAGTAATTAAACTAAAAATTTAAGAGTTAAAACTTAATTTCTTTAATTTTAAAACTAACAATGTCTTAAAAATTAAATAAATCATAAATTATGAGAGAAATAAAAACTTAATTACGATGATTTTAAAATTATCAATGGCTTAAAATATAAATGTTCGTAAGATCTAAAAATTTTCAACTCCGACCTAATCAAACAAAGATAAACTTTTAAAACGTTTTTGTTTGTTTTCGGACTTTTCGAGTGGAGGCTCAGATACAATAAATTATGTTTTTTTATTTTTTCATTTATTTTATTTCAACTTTTTAGATTATGTCAACAATCTTTAGGTTAGACAATTAAAGCTCTCAATTAATATCATCTCTTCCTTTAAATTGTGAGTTCAAAACTAAATAGGGACAGATTCTCCATCCCACTTTCTTAAATAAAAATTATTTTAAAAAAACTTTCTAGATTACTCAACTGTCCGAGATGTGTGTTGTGTTTTGTGGCAGTGTAATTTCTTTTATTTAGACGACGGTGCAGTGCAATTAATTGCTTTTAAATTTGAGATAGTGCAGTTTACTGGCTTATTTTCTATTATACCAAAATTTAAGATTTATTTGGTTTAGTTTTAAGGTTTTGAAATTTAGTTTAAGACGTAGAGTTTATAAGTTTAAGAAATAGGGATAGTGATTATAATTTATGGTTTAGGGTTAAAATTTAGAGTTTAAAGGTTAGAGTTTAGTTTTAGGGTAATATTATGAAGGATTTAGATTTTAATCTATAAACCTTAAATTCTAACCCCTATACCTAAATCCCTAAACCCAACCTCTAAACTAAATCTCTAAATGTTAAAATTAGGAGCTTTGAAAATTTTTAATTTTTACCGCATGCGTATAAAATAGTTACCCTAAAATTTAATTGTTATGTTATGAATACGATGCTATTAGTTGCTTTTAATTTTAGGGCGGTGCAGTTAATTGTTTTTAATCTGACTATGGTCATGGTTTAATTTTTTTATTTATTCAATTAGGTTATGATTTTTTATTGAATAAAGATGTTATATTTTTAAGGGAATATTAGAATTCAAATTTATATAAAATGAAAAAAATATAAATATCGTTGATTAATTATTACATTTTAACTTTTAATTTTTATTCTATAATGTTATTTATCGGGACGATTGATGGAAAAATCCTCAAATTTTAGAAGTAATGTAATGTAGTCATAGTTAAAACACATTAAAAGTAATAGATTACGAATTTATTAACTAAAAATATTTCAGAAACAGTCAAAAGACTATATGTACCATTTTCAAATAGTGCAAGAATTTGATCTAATATTAACTTAAATGAATAATATTATTAAAAACAATATATTTTCTTTTAAGGATAATTATACCATGCACTGGCGGTAGAAACATTTTGTTCCCACAAGCGACTTAATTTTAGGGGTTAAAGATTTAGTTTAGGTTCATAGTAGGTTTATGTGCTTAGAATTTAGGGAATATGGTTTGAATTTAGAGTTTAGGGTTAGAATTTACGGGTTATAGGTAAAAACTAAAATCCCTACCATATTACTCTAAAACCTAAACCCTAACCTCTAACCCTAAATTCTAAATTCAAACCATAATCCCTAAATTCTAAATTCATAAACCTAAACTCATAAACTATAAACCATAACTAGATCTTTAATCCCTAAAATTAGGGCGCTTGTGGAAACAAAATATTTTCACCGCCAGTGCATCATATATTTCCCCTATGTTAGATATATAACTCTTTTAGTAGTCTAATAGTTATGTTTAGCTTTTAAAATATGATTTATATTACTTTCTTACACAGTATAAAATAGATATTTTTTAAAATATTAATAATAAGTTATTATAAAATGTCTTTTAGTATTTTATTAAAATTTAAGTGGATATATTTCTTGTAACATAATATCAATGAATTTAAATATAATCCATACAACATAATTACTAAAACAAATATTTTATCTTTTCAAAAATATTTTTTATAACAACCTTAAATAGTTAAATATTAAATCAAAGGTATCAAAAATTATTTTTCTATATCACTTTTTGAAAACAAACATTTTATCTTTTAAAGTGCTTTTAAAAATAATGTCAAATATTTTGGTCATGTTTGACAATTAGCGGATAGCTGATAGCTGATAGCGGATTATATTAGTTGATAGTTGATTGCATTAGCTGATTTGAATAGCGGATTGTATAAAAGTGTTTGGTAAAATTGACTGATAGTTAATAGCTATTTGAGTATTTAAACAAGCAAAATAACATATAAGGACATGATTATATTCGATACTTGTTCGAATAGTTTATTAGTTATCAATATTTTATATATTAATTAGATTTTGAGAAGTAATTTTTTAATATAACACTACTAAGAATATTTGAATGATCTATATATTAATTTATTATTTATATAATTATTTTTAATAAAATTTAATTAATTATTAAATATAAATATAAATATAAATGTGCGAGAATAAAAAGAAAAATATTAGTTTACAGATTATTTAAAGATTTTTGATATTTTTTAAGGTTAGAAGGGCCATTATAACAACTCCTATGTCAAAGTCTCTAATTTTAAAAAGCTCATATTAACAGCTTTTTTAAAATTAGAGGTTTCACCTCAATCTCCTATTTCAATCTGCTATTATCAAACATCCAAATTAGTAGATTTGATCGGTCAAACCTCTAATTTTGGCTCAAACCGCTATTTACCAAACAAGCTTTTGGTCATGTTTGGTAAAGAGCTTTTTGAGCTAAAATTAGAGATTTAAAGTATTTTTAGATACTTGACCAGTAATCAGCTAATTTGGATGTTTGGTAAATAAAAGATTATAATAGTAGATTGAGGTGAAACCTCTTATTTTGAAAAAGCTCAGGTTTGGATAAAAGACTTATAAAGATTATTTTGTCCTTGATAATTATAAAAATTTCTATAAATAAAATAAATTTGATTGACTAATAAAATTAAAAAAATAATTTTATAAACAAGAAATTAATATATAAAATATTAAATACATATAAATTTAATAATTAATAAAATTATATTCAAAATATAATATCATAAATAAGAAATTACATCTAAATTTAATAATTATTAAAATCATATTAAAAAGATAATTTCACAAATAAAAAATTAATATGTACATCCTCATATATGCTCAGTAATGATTAAAAAATTAATTTTCATAATCTAATTAATATTAATAGGTACAAAATATTAATAACTAATAAATTATTCAAACAAATATCAAATCTAATATTGTCATTATATGTCATTTTGCTTGTTTAAATAATTAAACAGCTATCAGCTATCAGTTAATTTTACCAAATATTTTTATACAATCAATTTAGAGGTAATTCACTAGTCAAATCAGCTAATATAATTCTCTGATCGCAATCAGCTAATATAATTTTTTGATCGCTATCAGTTATCCGCTAATTGTCTGTTAAATTAACTCATAGAATGATTCGTTTATGACAACTCATTACGTGAATTTAATGGGTTTTTAAAATGATATTGTATTTATTCTTTAATTTTTGTAGGAAAAGAAAAGAAAAGAAAAGAAAAGAAAAGAAAGAAAATTGTAAAAATAGTAAGAAAATTGTATTCGTATCTTTTTCGTATTTAACACCATTTTAGAATGATTCCACAGTGCATTCGCGTTTTCTTTCTCAATTTGTTGGGGCGGAGATTGTGGCTCAGATCTGGACCACGGTAACAAAGTTCTTTGCCCAGTAGATCAACCACATCTGTGATGAATATATACTACCGGTTACGCTCTTTGAGAAAAAGGGATCTTGAAATGCGAGCTTACATATCTCAAGTCAAGGAGGTATGTGATGCCTTAGTAGTGTGTGGTAGCCCTATTTCAGACATTGAGAAGATTGCAACCTTGTTGAATGGTTTACTTAGAGATTCCAAGCCATTTGTAGCAGTCATAACTGCTAGCCGTGAGCAGTAAATCTTGTTGACCGTTCGTTGTCGCAAGCTAGAGAAGCTACTTACCGGAGCAGTAAAGGCTCCACCAGAAACGGTTCTTTCTAATGATGGGCAATTTGTGGACAATGAAGATTATGAAGAGTTTGTTGCCCAGGATAGCGCCTTGGCATCGTGGTTACTTTCCACAGTGCAATCACATCTTCTTTCTCAATTTGTTGGGGCAAAGACGGCGGCTTAGATCTGGACCACGATAACAAAGTTTTTTGCCAGTAGATCGACCACATCTGTGATGAATCTACACTACCGGTTACGCTCTTAAGGAAAGGGGATCTTGAAATGTGAGCTTACATATCTCAAGTCAAGGAGGTATGTGATGCATTAGCAGTGTGTGGTAGCCCTGTTTCAGACATTGAGAAGATTGCAACCTTGTTGAATGGTCTATCTAGAGATTACAAGCCATTTGTAGCAGTCATAACTACTAGCCGTGAGCAGTTCACCTTGAAAGGGATAGAATCTGTACTGGTCAATGCTAAGATGCAACAAACAACCTTTGAGCAGTTTAATACTTTATCTGCCAGTGTGAGTGTGACTCAAGCAACTTCTTCCAATCTTGGGGTTGCTAATGAAAGTTCAATGATGTATCAGTTGACTCCAAGGCAACAACTACAACAATGTGGCAGAGGCAGAGGTAGAGCACAATTTCAGTGCTAGTTGTGTGGCAAGGATGGACACTTGGTGGATCGATGCTGAAACCAATTTGATAAGTCTTTCCCTGGTGTCATTACTAGTAATCAGTCTAATAGGTCAGCGTCTGCAAATGCTTGCAGTTATGATGCATTAGGCTCTGATTGTAACTGTGGGGGAAGGTCTACTTCAAGTGTTCAAGTTGTGGATAATTCTCAAGCTAATTTTGCAGCATCTCAAGGGCAATGGTATGTGGATTTTGGAGCTACACATCACGTTACACTTGAAGCATCCAATGTGGTGAATGGCTCAGACTATACTGGTTCAGGTAAGATTACTGTATGGAATGGTGTGAATTTAAGTATTGCTAAGCTTGGTAGTTCTAAATTGTCTACATTTAAGCGTACCTTGAGTTTGAATTAGTTGATGCATGTTTCTTATATTACTAAAAATTTACTTTTAGTTTCAAATCTAGCTAAAGATAATTGAGTGTTTCTGGTTTTTCGTGCTACTACTTGTGAGATACGAGATGAGGACTCGGGAGAATTGTTACCGAAAGGCGAAGAAGTTAAGGGGCTTTATCAATTTGATTCAGTTCTTGCTAGTTGTTCCTTTGTTAATTATGTTGTTTCTGATAATGTGAAGTTGACTTAAATAAATGTAGCTAGTATGAAATCTGTCTATGAGCTGTGGCATAGAAGGTTAGGCCACCCAGCTCATGACACCTTGTTGAAAGCTTGTAAGGATGTAAATCTTGTTTTACCAAGAGATGTGAATAAAATTGATGTTGATATATGTTCTACGTGTCAGATGGGAAAAAGTCCTAGGCTATCCTTTCCAAGTTCAGATTCTGTTTACACTGCACCATTTCAACTAGTTTTTACAAATTTATGGGGCCCTGCCCATGTGTCATCTGCTGGTTTTGTATATTATGTGTCTTTTGTAGATGCGCTTACCAGACACACTTGGGTATATTTACTAAAAAGCAAGTCCCAAGCAGTGCTTGCTTTTCAACTGTTTTGTAAAACGGTGAATACACAGTTTGGACTTAATGTTAAGCAAGTTCAGAGTGACTGGGGCGGGGAGTTTAGGAGCTTGTCCACTGTGTTACTTGGCTTGGGTATAGGCCATAGAATTACATGTCCTTATTCCTCCCAACAAAATGGGGTGGTGGAGAGAAAGCACATACATGTAATTGAACTTGCCTTGACTTTGTTAGCACAGGCAACTATTCCTCTCAAGTACTGGTCCCAGGTAGTTACAACAATAATGTATTTGATCAACAGGCTTCCCACCAAAGTTCTAGGTGGTTTATCTCCCTTTAAGAAGCTTTATCAACAGAAACTCAATATGAATTTATGAGAGTGTTTGGGTGCAGGTGCTATCCGCAATTAAGGCCCTTCAACAGACACAAGCTCGAGTTCAATAGTCAACCTTGTGAGTTTCTTGGATATTTTCCTCAGCACAAGTGTATATTTCCAGAAATATAGTGATTGATGAGTTAATCTTCCCTTTTGCAGGTGGTGGTAAGAAAGTGGAGGTTCAACAAGAGATGGAGAAGGTAGAGTATGGTCAAGATGGTACAGAAGTCACAGATTCCTCTAGTATATCTCTTCAAGTCTTACCTAGAAAGAAGAGGTGTGCTGAAGTACAATCTGCAAACAAGTCTACTGAAGTTCAGAGGGCTGACATAGAAGGAGATACAGCGTCAGGATATAGAGACCTTGGTGAAGAACCCTAACAACCGGTAGATGAAGAAGTCTTAGCTTCACATTCTGAGTTTGGTGAAGAATCTCAGCTATCTGCAAATGAAGCTTTAGAGCCTTCTGATTCTGATGCAACAGTTGAAGTGGGGCAAAGTAAGGAACCTAATGAAGGGCCTAGTTAGAATGAAGAAGCTTTTGAGGAACCTAAAAAACTTGAAGAAAATAAGGAACCTGATGAAAGGGCCTAGTCAGAATGAAGAAGCTTTTGAGGAACCTGAAGAACCTGAAGAAAATGAGAAACCTGATGAAGGGGGCCTAGTCAGAATAAAGAAGCTTTTGAGGAACTTGAAGAACCTGTAATTTTGCAGAATGAGGATTTTGAGTCTGCAACTGATGTAGCAGGAGATAGGTGTTCTGGAACAGTTGGTTCAAACTAACATGTATCTTATGGTGACAAGAAGTAAGGAGTGTTCAAGCCCAAGATTTTCTATGCATCAGTTGAAAGGAGAACCTAAGACAATTCAACAAGCTCTAGTAGTTCCAGAATGAAAGAAGGCAGTGCTTGCTGAGTTAGCTGCTCTACAAAACAATGGTACTTGGGAGCTAATGACACTACCTGAATGAAGAAGGGCTGTGGGATGCAAGTGGATTTTCAAGCTTAAGAGAAAGACAGATGGGTCAATCGAAAGATACAAGGCCAGGCTTGTAGCAAAGGGATTTGCTCAAGTGTCTGGTCAGGACTTTCATGACACTTTTAGTCCAGTAGTCAAGACTTCAACTGTTAATGTAGTTCTTGCCTTTGCTGTCTAGGATGGATGGAAGCTACGTCAAGTGGATGTAAATAATGTTTTCTTTAATGGAGAGCTTGAGGAGGAAGTATATATACAATAACCCCCCCTGAGTTTGAACAAGTTGCATCAGATGGTTCGAAGTTGGTCTGCAAGTTACATCGTGCACTCTATGGGTTGAGACAAGCTCCAAGAAACTGATATTCAAAGTTGAAGAACCATTTGCTTCAGATTAGGTTCAAAGACACAACTGATGCCTCTCTGTTTATAAAAAAATGTGGAGAGTGTCGTCTACATTCTTGTATATGTAGATGATATAATTGTTACTGGAAGTTTTTAAGATGAGGGAGAGAGGGTAATAGGTCAATTGAGTGCAAAGTTTACCTTGAAAAACTTGGAGGAGTTGCATTATTTTTACGCATTGAAGTTTTGAAGGTGCAAGATGTTGTAGTACTTGTCAAAGAAAGATTACACTTGGGTTACTGGAGAAGGCCAAGATGATGCAAGCCAAGCCCTCTCCTACACCAATGAATCCCTCAAGCAAACTTAACCGGAGTAAGGAAAGTCTTTCTAGAGGATGCTCAAGGCTACAAGAAGCCCTACTGTACTTGAGTCACACTAGGCCGGATAGTGTGAAAAAGGTGGCCTAATTTATGCATGCTCTACGTGAGGCACACTGGGAGGCAGTGAACTATGTTCCAGCATCGTACCAAGTTGCTGATGGGTTAACAAAGGCGTTGTCAAGTGCATATTTTAGTATGTTTAGACAGAAGGTGAATGTAAATTCTGTCAAAAAGGTTGAGGAAGAAGTAGAGTGAATGTTGAGTATATTACCTTTGAGTATAATTAGCTAACTATGTTTTCCCAAATTATCAAAATCCCTAGAAATCCATCACAATGCAACTGATATCACATAATATCTTATTTCAAGTACATATTAGAAATAACATGTTCCAATCCAACCAGAGGGACATTACAACGAGAATTCAGAAGCTTAAGAAGTTTTTCTCCTTCAAGCTTTCTATAGTTTCCCTCAAGCTCATATTCCAAGCAATGAATCCAAGACCCAAACTTTTTTTTTGCTTTCTCATGCGATATCTGGAAAATAGGCTCAACAGGCTTGTCAAGATCTTCGCATCTGCATGAACAAAAGAAAACATAACGCTGATCAGCAATTCCATCATCAATCAAACAATGTTCGGGTCACAAAGTACAATCTTGTAACCGAGCAACACTCGTTACTAAATAGCAAGACAGCATGGTTGATTACTTTTCTTGAAGTCCCAAAGTAGGATAAAGTTCATTCAAGGTCTTCACAACCTCATGATACTGTACATTTCTATCGACTAAGCAATATCTGCCGCAGGCTGAAGGAACCTCAAAAGCTAGAATATAAGCATGTGCTACATCTCGAACATCAACAAACTTATAACTCGAAGTAGGAAAAGTGTGTTCTCCTGTATCCAAAAGGTTTAAAATCTTTAAAAATCCTTGGAAGGGTCTAGCATTAATGATATATAGTTCCATTGGTTCATACGGATGAGAAAGAAAATTTTATGTGCATCTCAATAGGTTAAAATAGCACCTCTTGTGAGGGAGAGAATCGATTCCGAACTGGTATTTAGAACTGGCTGTAAAAGAGGACCAATCACGAATCCTGGATTAAGTACAACCAAGTCAATCCGGTTATCTTTCGCAAACCTCCAAGCTGCTTCCTCTGCTAAAGTTTTTGAAAGCATATACCAAAGCTGCAAGAACCAAAGATTGACAAGTAATACTTTAACATTACCTATGGCTATACTTAAACACATCATAAAAAGTTTGGCAAAGTATGGGCATACCTTATTTTCCTCGCAAAAACGCGAATCCGAATACCAGGTCTCGTCGACCACAACATCAGGAGTCAAAGGTTTTCCATTGTGTAGAATTGAGGAAATGGAAGCTGTCATGACAACTCTCTTGATGGAAGGCACTTTTGCACATGATTTAAGAAGGTTGAGCGTACCCTTGATTGCTGGATCAATTAATTCAGCCTGAAAATGCTTGCATGAAATTCAATGACAATAAGTTAAACAAAGCTAACATATTACAACACATGAATCCACTATTTCACAACCCTTCATAATATCTTGTGTTCATCACTGCTGGGTCGGATTAAGAGCAATGCAAAAAGAAAAATCAAAATAGAATTAGAAAACGAAAGGGTGGACCTGTGGATCGGAAGCTGAAAAGAGAACAGGGGAGGCTGTATGGAAAACACCTTGGCATCCATCCACAATAGAATCAAAGCATCCTTCGTCTAACAACTCTGCTTTGAACAAATGAAGCCTTTCCTTAGCTCCATCAAGCGAAACCAAGTGTTCTGTCTTCTTTCGATCACTGTAGCATGTTTCATACATTAAATATTTTGATATCGAACTGAACCGAATCCGAAACAAACATAAAATTTTCTTTTCATTTAGAAGGAACGAGGAAAATACTAACTTGGGTCACGAACAGTGGCTTTAACAGTGTATCCACGTTGTAGCAAGAGCTTAACGAGCCATGAAGCTATGTAACCAGACGCTCCGGTCACGCACACCACCTTCTCTGCCGCATTCATCTCTAATCGGCGCGGGGCTCAGAAAAGTACAATATATGCAATTGGGTTTCGGAAATTTCTTGATCTTCTAAGATGAGAGTTGGCTTGATTTTCAACACTTACATGACCTTTTAAAATGACTCCAAAAGTGGTTAATGGAAAATGATATGGACAACCGTTGGAGAGATTAATGGGAATTAATGTACAAATTAATTGATTTCTAAAATCAATGCCATTAATTGATTATTGATTTCCAAATCAATATCATATTTGAAATTAATGACAACAGATTTCCAAATCAATACCATATTTGAGCATAATAAAATTAATGATAATTGATTTTCAAATCAATTCCATATGTGAAATTTTAATTTGTCTCCGGAACACCCAAAAACAAAAGTTCGTTGAGAAAATTTTATGGGCTAAAATTTTGACAAGTCCAACTAAGTTTGATTGATTTAGACATTTTATGTCACTCATGCCGTGCACGTTTGCACATTAACTGACTAACAAATTTGTTTTACGTTTTTCTCAATAACATTTGCATCAATTTATCATTCATCAAAGTTTTAAAATATTTATTATTTTCTAATTGAATTCTCAATTTTTTATATAGTTTTATTAAGTATAAAAATTTGCATCTAACATAAAATTATGCGTCCATACAACTATAATAAATACACATCTAAAATACGTTTAAACAATGTTCGAATTGATTAAACAAATTTAAAATGTCAATAATTATCACTTATTAACTAACACAAGAAATTTATAAAATAAATATAACTAAATTAATTTTCTTCTCACAATTAAAAAAAATATAACTAAATCACTAACGCACTAAACTTGTCTTGGATACGTCCACATTAAAGTTACCTAAAAATGACTCGTACCATGACACTGTAAAGCTATAAAAGGGGAAAAAACAAACATTCACATGCTTTTGAATTCAACTTGTGTCATCTTTGTTCTTCGTGCTTTTAAAAGTACGTACAATACTTCATTAATCTTATTTTCCACGTTGTGGAATCAACTTTTCAAAGATTCTTCCAACTCATGATAGTTACTACTATTTCTTACTCAATCTCAAAAACTAGAGGCGACTACCGAGTCTAGAACCCACAATCTAGAGGTAAGGTATCAATTGAGAGTTTTTAATCACTTGCTCTAGAGGTTGTTGACCGTAAGTTTCAAGTTAAAAATATTGAATTGATTTAATGTTGGAAAAACTGTGAGGTGAGGAAATGACAAATTTGAGCCAAAATTCGAGAAGGGGAAGGTGGAGATTCGAATAAGGATTTTATTGGGTCCTATTCTACTCTATGAGACCTTTACAACGGTATCTCATATGCTCAAAATGTTTGAGTATTGAATGAGAAATTAATGCTCAAAGTAAGGTAGTTGTGAATTGAGTAAGGAAGGAAAAACCCTCTTATCCCCACATGGATGGGGCAAATGGCATGGAAGTGTTTATATACTCTTACCCATTCTGTGGTCATTGAATGACTTTAATGGAAATTGTGCTTTGTGTGTAGGGGGAAAATCAATCCCATTCAAGTTGGGGTGCACTTACACGACGTGAGTGATGCAAATGTTTGAACCAATTGGGCTTTTTGTGGGCATGCAAATATTTTACTCACTTCGAATAATTTTTTTCCTTAAGAGTAGCATATCTTTTTGAAAATATTCCAAATTTAAAGGGATATTATCTGTTTCCTTAAATTCGAATATTAGAACGGTAATGCTTGCAATTCACAGAAATATATCCGAGTAAATATGGTATTAACTAAAGATTTTCGAATAAATTGGATGGAGATTTAATGGCCATAATTTCAGAATGTTTTGTTTTCCACACTTTTAACCTAATTCTCCCCTATAAATACCATGCTCCACTTCAGTTTTAAATACAAAGAAAAAGCTTTCAAACAACAAAGCTGCATTGTGTTTTCGGTGATAGTCAAAGGTAAGTTTCTATTCGTGATCTCTTCAGTAGTGCTGCTGTAGAAGATTATCCGATGTTGTCTCCTGGGAGACTGGCGACCTAAGATCTCAAACACCGAGGACTGGTCGAATCCGTATTAAGGAAACTGCGTTTCTGCAGGCCTTAGCAATCCTATTTTGGTTTATTTCGAATCTGTTCGATTCCTTTTAATTATTGTATTTGGTTTATTTACTTTTATTTCGAATTAACCTTATTTGTACAATAATCTTAAGACATATTCGCATACAAGGCGATTTGAAATAATCACAATTGTGAGAAAAGCAAACAAATTCGTTTTTAGGAGCTATCCTGCCGTAACGGGTTTGCTTAAATCTCAAAAAATAAACGGGACAAATTTGTTTTACAGAAATTGTCATTAGAAGTAACTAAGGTTAAGGATTTTTTTAAAAATCAAATCGAAAATAAACGTAATTAATTTTCAATTTATTAGAATTATTACTAATTTTGGGATTTTTTGTTTCTTCTTGAACAAAAACAATCACTATGGGGAATGAAGATCTATGCACTGTGATCTCTGAAGTCAACTTGGTTGACTCCAACCCAAGGGAATGGTGACTAGACATTGGAGCCACACGTCATATCTGTTGTGACGAAATTCTTTTGCTGAGTTGATACCTAGCGACGATGGGGAGAAGCTCTACATGGGAAATGCTGTGACTTCCAAGATCAAGGAGAAAGGAACTGTAATCTTGAAGATGACTTCTGGCAAGGAACTCAAGCTGCAGAATGTGTTGTATGTACCTGACATACGTAAAAACCTTGTATCTGAAACACTCTTAAGTGTCTATAGCTTTAGAATAGTTTTTGAATCCCAAAAATTAATTTTGTCTAAAGGGGGATGTTTTTGGGCAGGGGATATGTATTGAATGGAATGTGGAAACTTAATGCTATCTGTCGCAACCCTTTTTTTAGAGAGCTCGACATTTTAAAACAAAAACAACAGAGTCGCCGCCAATATTTTAAAGTAGTGTGATTGGATCACCTAAAAATAGGCCATTTTAACAAAATCATTTTATTTTATCAAAATAACATTTTGGTCTGTGAAAAATAAAAAAATGGGTTTGGAGTCGATTACGCGTGGGGAAGGATTAGCACCCCCACAATGCCCAAAAATTGGTACCTAACCAATTACAAAACGTTTTAATGTCAGAATTTGCAAGTTTGTATAGAATTCAACCCATTATCTATTTATGAATATGATCTCGTTTTAATGACCCTAATATCCAGAAAGTGAACTGCAATCACGCCAACATTTCTGGCGCTAACCAGTCACTTTCCTTCAATAGGACACCGCATTAATTTTCTCTTTTTAAATCAAACAAACAAGGACATAATTAGTGTGTTGAGACTTTTAATTAGTCTAAGTTAGTGATTATTATCCTAACATATTGCCTAAGTAAATTTTACCTATTAGGGTTAAAATATGGTAAAGTTTATCTTATGAACATTAAATGTGAAGAAGAATCTTATTTTTCTCTTTAAAGGCTCTAACTAAGGTAATTTAGTACCTAACCCTAAAGGCTTTAATTAAGACAACCTTTTAATTATTAAGTTTTTTAGGAAATGGTCTAACTTTAAAAAAAAGGAAATTAAAACTAAATTATCATATTTACAAGCTTTAAAAGAAAAAAAAATTAAAACGCGTTAGTAAAAAAACATGAACAAAGAAAATATTTTTAAAATACAAGTGTATCCTTCCCTAAAATGGGTTAACACAATTTATTAATCAAATTTGTTTTTAAAAAAAGGTAAAAAAAAGTAGAAAACAAAAATTTAACTTACAAAACGTTAAAAAAACAAAGATTTAAAAAGAAGACTATTAAATTAAAAAAAAACAAGATATTAACTGAATTAAAAAGATTGAAGCCGAAATTGAATTTAAAAGAATAGTTAAAAACTTGAGAATTAAAAGATCAATGGAGATGGTGAATCGAATGTGTATAACTAAATTAGAAAACTCTTTCCAAATCTCTTTTTCAAAGAAAATAGATCGAACATCCACTTTTATTCTTAAAACACGAACGAAGAAACCAAATTGAAAAATCTTTTTATACATTCATTTGAACAAGAATAACACATAAAAAGTAATCAAATACTTCGAAAGATGCTTCAAACTTTTATTCCAACTTCGAATCCAAATACAAAAGCTCGAGCATAAACTGTGTAGAATTCTCCCCAAAAAACTCAAAACTCTCTGAACTCAACTGTGTTTTCTCTCTAGTGAATTGTGTGTGAATTACAAAGGCTTGAACCCCTTTATATAGGTATTTTTTGACCTAAAAATTCCAAAAATCAAAATAAAAAAAATCTATTTTTGGGTGATTTTTCACTTTTTCCATTTAATACAGATACGATATGATTTGGAGCTGATTTGATTCGAATTTGAGGGTAACTTTGAGCTGATTATTTCGATTTTCTTCAATGCAGATTCATATATGATTTGAAGAAGATTTGATTTGAATTTTAATTCAATTATGTTTTGGTTCTTTCCCCTTCTTGCCATATTCGAATCGAAAACCCTAAACATAACCCTAATTCTTCCCTTTTTGCTTTGTAGGGTTTTGGCCAGAGAGGAGAATGGTGGCGGCGGCTCGACTCAAACCTCGACGGTGGATGTCCAGTCGTGACTGTTAGCCATGCGGGGGCGAGATGCCGCACATGGAGCTTATCGCGGAGGTATGGAGGCAGCATGGCGCAGGTTACGGCCAGAGCGGGGGAGACATCAATGCCGCTTGGGTTGCATCGCGGTCCCATAGTGGTCTGGCGTTATCGAATGCTGACATGGTGGGTAGCTGAGAAAGACGTGTCGCCTCGTCTCTTGGAGCTCGGGTGGTGTAGGCAGTGGTATAACAAGGGCTGGGAGGTCATCAGTGTTTCTCAACGGCCCAGGATTGGTCAGGTACCGCGACTTACGGTACGAGTACGGCCTGGAGGCGGCTAGGTGGGCTTTAATGGAGAAGAAGGGTATCGCGCGCGTGGACCACATGCGCCAAGCGCGTGGCGACGCGAGTGAGGGTACCGCCCCTCCTTTTTTTGGTCCAATTTGGATCGTTAGATCTCCAACCCTAGATCTAACGGTTGAGATTAAAGCCTGCACATGAGATAAAAATAGAGTTAGCTTGAGGTTTTGTTTTGGGCCTAATGGATTATTATGTACATAGGTTCCTTTATTTAATTTGCAATTGACTCTTTTTTATTTTCTTTTTGGGTTTTATATGTATACAAAAACAATAAAAATAAAAATAAAAGGAGGTGAAAATTAAGTGACAATAGCTGCCTCTCTTTGCTTATTCCTGTAAAACAGAGATAGAGCAAAGAATGAAAAGTACTAATTTTCGTCGATCGCCAATTAGTTTGGCGGTTCCATTCTCCTTGCGCCCGAACGGATAGACTGGCTCTATTCTCCCAACGTCTGAACATATAGACGAGTTCTATTCTCTTTATGCTTGAACGGATAAGTGCGTTCCATTCTTCTTACGCTTGAACAGATAAGCGGGTTCCATTTTTCTTACGTCTAAACGGATAGACGGTTTCCGTTCTCCTTATGCTTGAACGAATAAGCGGGGTTCCATTCTCCTTACGCTCGAATGTATAAGCGAGTTCCATTCTCCTTATGCCTGAACGGATAAGTAGGTTCCATTCTTCTTATGCATGAATAAATAAGCGGGTTCTATTCTCCTTGCGCTTGAACGGATAAGCGAGTTGCATTCTCTTTATGCCTGAATGGATAGATGGGTTCCATTCTCCTTATGCTTGAACGAATAGGTAGGTTCTATTCTCCTTACGCCTGAACGAATATTCTGGTTCCATTCTCTTTACGCTTGAACAAATAAGCGAGTTCCATTCTCCTTACGCTTAAACGGATAAGCGAGTTCCGTTCTCCTTACGTCCGAATGGACAAATAGGTTCTATTCTCCTTACGCCTGAATGGATAAGCGTGTTCCACTCTCCTTACGTCTGAACGAATAGACAAGCTTCATTCTCCTTATGCCTGAACGGATAAGCGAGTTCTATTCTCCCAATGTCTTAACAGATAGACGAGTACCATTATCCTTACGCTTAAACGGAAAAAACAGGTTATATTCTCCTTACGCTTGAACAAGTAAGTGGGTTCCATTCTCCTTATGCCTGAACAGATAGGCGACTTCTTCCTTTACTTGTGAAAGCTTTTATATACCTGTCAAAATCCAATAATTGATGCAACTATGATGACCATGCACCTAAGGATGTCTAAAACATGAATGCATGTTGGTTTTATATTTTCTTTTTACTTTGCTCGTTTAACCCAGCCAAGCAATCATCTCCGCTGCCTCTGCTTCGCCATTCTCATTATTTGTACCTCTTTATTTCATAGAAAACATCTAGTTCTCGCACACCAATGTCTCACATTCCCATAAATCCTATCGTAGTTGATACATCAATATTGAGTGAAAGGTATCTCCTCTCTAATTCTGAAAGCTTTAGGCTTCCGTATGTCCCTTGAAACACACTTATCCCTCTTTCAAGGCTCCTTTTGAGTTTCTAAACGATTCATAGAGGGAATTTCCATCCTAGATGTTTTTGAGTGATTTTGGCATTTTAATCCTTTCCATCACGCCTATTGTCATCGGGGAATCTTAAGTTGGCATGAATTTCCCCAACTGTGTCACATTTATCGAGCAAAATATCTTGTCTATGGCTCAAGACTTAGCAACAGACTACGTTAGAGTCCTTGTACTTTTTATACCATTTTCAAAGTAATACACCAAAATCTTTTGCACATTTTAACGATGTTAACCAAATGGCTCTTATCCCAATATAAGATGTTTATACAAGGGGAAAATGTGAGCAAGAAAAGTCTTTGAAAAAGAAAACTTCATTAACATCGTGGCAAACATGGGAAAAGTGCAAAGTCAAATGCCCAAAAATTCATAATATGAATGATTAACAAATCCATCAACCGAATAGTGTCTCGCTTTTAGGTGGCTCTCCTTAACTCACCAACTCTCCAAATTTCAATCTTCCCACTTTTTTAATCTCAACCAGACATTAGAAGTTTAGAGGTCCCTGAAGAAAGGTTAACCTAATTAGGAGAAATGTGTTATGAAAACAAACTCATTTTCTCTGATATTCATATGTGATCCAAATGGTCTCTAAAGGCTTGTAATGTAGGCTAGGCTCGGGCTACAAAAAGGATATATAGGCTCAAATACATGCTTGAGGGTGATTAAACCAAGGATCAATCTTTCTTGATGAAATCTTCGTTCTTCTTCTTTTTCTTTGGATCACTCTAGATTGCCTATTTTGGGTTTCCACCATAGAGTTTATTTCCTTTCTTGGCACATATCATCATTTGAAGGATGCTTTTCTCTTGTTTCAAATTTTCTTTCGTATTTCAGCTTCATTTCTTCCATTTTTTCTCTTTTCCTTCCTTTTTGTTTTTCTCTTTGTCCTTTTATTTTGAATTTAGAACATTCAACTTGATCTGATATGTTTTTTTCTTGCTTGCAAACAATCTTTCATCATTTTTACCCCCAAGTGTGGAGAGTGATCCTTGGTTAGGGTTCAATCACAAGAAAAATATCAAGCTCAAAGGGGACAACAAGGGATATTTTTTCATTCTGTTATTCGTGAAGGGAAATGAAGGAATGCTAAATGTCATTTCACACACAGATATCATCAAAGAGAAACAATCTTCAGTTGGTAGATGTTTTAGAGTTATCACTTCATTCAAAGACCTTAACAACAATGTCTGAGAGGAAAATTCACTCAAAACGAGATCTCCCCATTAACCCTGAACACACTTTATTACCCTTCTATCTCGAGATTAGATTCAAGAATCGTTCATACAATCAATAATAGGGGCTCTGTCAAAAAGATGTATTTTGGAAGAGAAATGGATGTTTTGTATGGAATGAATGAAAAAAATAAAAAGTTTGCCACTTGAAAAAGGGAATGCATCTTTTATTGATGATAGTGACCATAATGGTTTAACATAGGCCCTTTACAAAAGATCCCTTATTGCCTTCGGGCCTAAAGCAAAAAGAGTTGGTTTTGAGAATTACTTTGTAAATGATTTAAAGACTAAATAAATTTCTTTAGCAGTCCAATTGTCAAGCTTAGAGCAGGGGTGGATCATATACATGTACTTGTTCCCTTCAGCCTCGTCCATCACAGCGTTGATGTTTAGGCCTCAAAAAATCTCATCCAAGCCACTCTTTCCCTCCTCCTCCTCAACATCAAGGTTTATAAAACCTCAAGATTTGAAACTATGACTCAAAGGTGGGAATGTCATTAGTTCCCATATAATTTCTTCTCCACTCGACCTCACCTTCCTTCTTTCCTGCTTTCTCTTCATCGCGTCCTTCCTCTGCAGAGCCCTGGGCTTGTAGCCCAACCCGAATTGGTCTTTCTTCTCAAGGATAAACACATGGTACAACCTTCATTGGAGCTCCTTCCCGAAGCCCTTTCCAATTTCTGCCTTTTTCCCAAGGGTTTCCTTCACTTGCATCTTGGCACAAATACATAGTCCTGGTTCAGGGAGCTTACACCTTTCGGTGATGAATGTAGCATTGATCAGCTCTAGTGTTTTGAAATGACACTAAAGTGCACCTTCATCAATCTCAATATAAGGAGCATCGGTGGACACTGAAGCTATGATATCTTCTTCAGCACCAACGGTTTCCAGCTGACCGTCAACTATGAATTTCAACTTTTGGTGCAATGTGGAAGGTACTGCACCTGCAGCATGGATCCAAGGGCGCCCAAGCAAACAACTGCACGTGGGTTTAATATCCATCACCATGAAATCGATGTCAAAAGTAGATGGTCCAATTTGTAGGGGCACCTCTATTTTACCCAACACATCTCTTTGGGTTCCGTTAAATGCTTTCACGGTGTTCTGATAAGCCCTCATGTGAGTACTGTCAACTGGCAACTTCTTCAGGGTTGCTAGGGGTAGAACATTTAGGGCTGACCCATTATCAATGAGGACTCTTGGAAGCATATGTCCTCTACACCGAGTTGAGATATGGAGGGCCTTGTACGTTCCTCTCACATCTTCTGGAATTTCTTCATCACTAAATAAGATGAAATTAGTTCATGGCCGGATGCAAAAGAAACACAAGATAAAAATTCCATAACATGAATCTAATCAAACAAAAGAGGAAGAAGATGAAGAAATCAAAAAAGCCCCAATTTGCTCTCTCTAATCGCACATGCCCTTGTAGTTGGCCGCTAGGGCTTTATATAGGAGATGACTAGGTCAAAGTCTTTCTTTATGAGGAAGTTAAGTTGAAATTAAATACAATAAAAAAATAAATTCCTTTTATTATTATATTTTTATTCCTCCAAAAGCTTCTCCTAAAATCTTAGAATTTAATCTCATTTTGATCTTTGCATGGAACTCCAACTCTTTTGCTTCACGCCATTTATCTCGAACATGTTGGATGTATCCAGTTATCAAATCGGCTGCCACTTCATCTTATCCTCAATTGCCTCGGCAATTTCTTGATTGCTTGGGCAATTAGTCCTTGCTCATAAAATCACACCAAAGCAGTATCTTTTTCCACAAAAACCATCAAACTATGTAATCAAGCTTAATGGCGAAAAGAAACATGAATTAATGTATGAATGACTAACTATGTAATCAAGTTTTTTTATTTAAGTGTATATTTATGGGTTGATATATATATGGGCATTTTATTTATGAAATGTATATGAATTTTGGCTGCCATATCATCTTATCCCTTGTCGACAATTGCCCTAACAACTAGCTTGACATCTTCTTCATGCACTCCCCTGGCAACTAGCTCCAGCCTTGTTTAGGCAAGTGATTCTGCACACACACAAAAACAACTATCGGCAGCACCCTTTTTCCACAAAATTAAGCAAAATATGAAATCAAGCTTGTCCACCAAGGAAACAATGCAAACATGCATGAATGGATAATAATGCAACTAATATGAGCCTAAGTCTAGCAATAATATGAATAAAGAAGGGTGAATAAAATAGTACTTTTAGACACTTAACACACCCTCAAACTCGAACTATTACTTGTCCTCAAGCAATGCAAACTAATAATTACCCGCCAAGACTTCAATTTTCATAAACTTAGCTTTGAACTTGATTTCAATCCTCAGAAACGTGGCACAAAGTATGATTGGCTTTTCATTTTTTGGACAACTTAGGAATTACTCGGAATCAAACTATAATGCTTGTGAGTGTGTGCGAAGTTGTGTGCAAGTTGATTTTTCGGATTCTATGCAAACAAGAGGTTTTCAAATTACTTCCTTGGGTAATTTTAACATGTTTTAACTAGAGCCGGTTTCGGGCACCTCTAGTATTTTGTTTTTAGTTTTCTTAAGTTTAATAATTTTTTTATTCGACTAGAGGCGATTTCAGGCACTTCTAGCGATTATTTTTTAGCACATACTAGAGCCAATTTCGGGCACCTCTAGCATTCATCCAATTTTTATTCTAATCCCCCAATTTTTTAACTATCAACCTAAGTTCGCTAGAATTCCTTAAATCAATCAAGCCACAAAAGAGTTTCATCAAATTTAGCATCATAGTAAGATTCTAAGTGTTTCCACATTTATCCTAGAATAAAAAGTTCTATCAATTAAGTACATTGGCAATGTCATCATCGGATATTCATCAAATCTAGGCAATTCTTGTTCCAACTAAAGGCATGACAAGTAATTTATGTATCCTATATGCAATACTTAAGATGAATGCAACTAAACATGATAACTAACTAGTAACAATCCCTCCCAAACTCGAGTGAGGCATTGTCCTCAATGCATGCAACAGAGGAAAATAAAAATAACAATAAAGAAAAGTAAAACTCAAACGAGGACTTACTCTGAGAGTTCGTCGTCGTGGATGATTAGTTTCTTTTTGGTTGGTGTCTTGATTCTTTTGCTTGAACGCGATGGTTTCTTTCTTGTTGCCGATGGTGGAATCGATCCTCGTACGGGGGTGTCCTCATCGTCCTCATCATCAATGTCATTGGCTTTTCACTTGGGCTTGGAGGATTCGATTGGAGTGGTCTTTGTTGGTGCAATGAAGGATTCATCCGAATTTGAAAAATCGGATAATGATTCAGTATGAGTTGATTCTGGCATAGGCGCTTTACCTTTGGCTTTTGTAGTGGTTGCCGGGGCGTTTTTAGCTTTGGTTGCTGCGGCATCTTCAGTGTTGGTTGCCATGGCAACTACTGGGGCATGCGCAGTATAGGTTGCCGCGGCATCATCTGTTGCAACCGTAGAAACTACTTCATTGGTTGCCGTAGCAAGGATTTCGGCAGGAAAGATGGAGAATGACACACAGTTGTCCGGGTACTTTTCCATGATGACTTGGGTGATGGCATTGTTGTGATCCTTCATGTACCGCATGAACATTAGTTACCGATCTTCAATTTGCCTAAGGCGGTTCTCTAACAGTTGTAAGAGTGCTTCAAGTTGTCCCGGGGTTGCTGTCCGAGTTGCCTGGGCGTCAGGGGTTGTCGAGGCGGCAGGAATTGCCGCGGAAACTGAAGGCGTTGGGGATTTTACCGGTGCCTCTCCCATTAGCTTTCGAATTTGTGCTCGATTCCAACCAGACTTTTGTAGGGCCTTTTCATCAGTGGACTCACTTGGGACATGCATCTCCTTGAAAAGATTGGAAATTAAGCAAGGGAAGAAAAGAGAACCCTTATCTTTTGTGCTACATACAAAAATCTCATCACAAATAATTTTTCCAATGTTAATGATGCGATTATGCAAGATAGAATGTATGAGCAAAAGACGAGGTGTATCAATGGTGGTATTGTGTGTGGTGGGCATTAAAGAAGTTTTAACAAACTTATTCCATAATTTTGCCTCGGGTTTAAGCCGAAGGAGATTTACCGTGCCCTTGTATTTACCGTCGTTCCAATGAGTTCCCAGTAGAGTGAGTTCTTGAAGCAGCTTGTCGAGTTGCTTGGGCGTGAGTTGATCAACAAAGGCTTGATGCTCGTCCTTCTCAACGTAGATCCCGTAAAAGATGTTGATTCTTTTGGGGCTTATGAGGATAGCCTTGTCACAAACAAAAACATAAGGATTATCCGGGTTAGGTGAGTGAGCATAGAATTCTCTTACCCATGAGATGTTACCCGGTTCCGATTGATGGCAAAAGATTTGCCACTTTTGATGTGAAATCCTTTGGAATATGAATAGTTTAAGGTTGAAATCTTGATGAGAGTTGGAGTATTCGAAGCCTTGTTCCTCGCAAATCTTCCGGCTGTCAAACTTGGAGTGAAATCTTTCTTGAACCACCGGTGTAGCAAACTTCTTGTATCTTGGTTCTTTGGAGGAACTTGGATGAACCAAAATTTCGATTTTGGATGCCATGGATGATATTGGTTGTGAGTTTGGTAGACACAAAGAAAAGAAAGCAAAAGAAACTAAAGAGTTGCAAGGTTAAAAGTAGGAATAGGTTTCTTGGAAGTTAAGGGTGATGGGTTAAATAGAAAAGATAGGTAGTAAATATGGTGGGTGGGATTAATTGGAAAGAAAAAAATAAGGGTTTTAATTGGGGGAAGGGGGCGGCTAGGGGATTTAGAGAAGGGGAAGGGTTTGACCAGCTATGTAGGGTTTATATAGGGTAAATTGGAGGCTTAATATAAGCCTTAGATTTAGCCCATTAGTTTCCTTGTTGAAGAAGCTTCATTTTTGAATCAAATTCCTCTTTATCTTGAACTCTTTTCCTACAATTCAAAAACAAATAAAATAAGGATTAAAATTAAAGATAAACTAATAAATAAAAGAAAATAAATAAAGATATGCAAAGAAATTCTTAAACCTAAAATTTAAAAACAATTAGATAAATATAAAAGAAAGATGTAATCTTAATCTTAAAAAAAAATCTATCCTAAAAATAAAAATAACTGAAATTAATAAATAAAAATAAAAAATTAAATAGTTCAAAAAAATAAAAATAAAAATAAAATATCGAAAGGAGAACATGCTCATGCATCTCCTAAGGTGACCACTTCTTTGTTACATTCCACATGGGCACCGTTGTAGTGCTTCAATCTTTGTAACTTTGAATTCATGTTCGTCAATGATGGACTTGATTATCACGGCACCATGGGAGAACTGTTTGACAACTTCAAATGGTCCTGACCATCTTGATTTCAGTTTTCCCAGGAAAAGTTTCAGCCAAGAATTGAATACGAGAACTAGTTGCCTTGGCGTAAATTGCCGCGGCAATAGTTTCTTTTCATGCCATGGCTTTGTTTTCTCCTTGTAGATTCGTGCATTGTTATAGGCGAGTGCACATAATTCTTCTATTTCGTTGAGGTCTAACAAACGCTTTTGCCCGACACTTTCCCAATCCATGTTCACGGTCTTGATTGCCCAATATGCCTTGTGTTCGATTTCCACCGGTAAGTGACAAGTCTTACCATAGACAAGGCAAAACTAGGACATTCCCAGGGGTGTTTTGAATGTGGTTAGGTAAGCCCAAAGTGCTTCGTCTAGTCTTGAAGACCAATCTTTTTGGGAAGGATTGATAACCTTCTCGAGGATATTCTTCAATTCCCGGTTAGAAATTTCTGCTTGCCCATTAGTTTGTGGATGATATGCCGTGGAAATTTTGTGTGATACTCTGAAGCATTGCAACATCTTTGCAATAAGTCTGTTGTCAAAGTGCTTGCCTTCATCACTGATAATTGCTCTCGGCATCCCAAACAGTGTAAATATGTTTTTCTGCAAGAATCGTTACACGGTCTTGGAATCTTTGGCGGGAACTGTAGCTGTCTCAACCCATTTAGACACGTAGTCGACGGCAAGTAGAATGTCGAGGTTCCCGAAGGAAGATGGGAAAGGTCCCATAAAATCGATCCTCCATACATCGAACAATTCCACCTCGAGGATGTTTTGGAGCGGCATCTCATGTCGTCTAGAGATATTGCCCGTCCTCTGGCAACGATCACATTGGTTGTAAAACTCTTGGGCATCTTTGTACAGTGTTGGCCAATACAAACCGGATTGTAAAACTTTGGCCGCGGTACGTGTTCCTCCAAAATGTCCTACATAGGGTGAAGAATTGCATTGCCGGAGTACATTATGCTGCTCTTCTTCAGGGACACATCGACATATAATCTGATCTGCACATTGTTTAAACAAAAGAGGCTCGTCCCAAAAATAATGCTTAGCATCATGGCGGAACCGCTTCTTTCCTTGATGAGTAAGGCCATAAGTAAAAATACCATAAATAAGGAAATTAACCAAATCCACGTACCAGGGTATTACCGAGGCATCCATGGTTGCCGTGGAAACTACTTCCGTGGTTGTCGAGGCATGCGCGTTAGGAGTTACCGTGGCGTGCGGGTCAATAGTTTTCGAGGCATGTGCGTCTAGAGTTGCTGAGGCGTCGAGGGTTGCCGAGGCATGCACATCAGTGGTTTCCGAGGCATGCGCGTCAGGAGTTGCCGAGGCGTACACGTCAAGGGTTGTCGAGGCATACGCATCTAGAGTTGCCGAGGCATGGACATCTATGGTTTCCAAGGCAACTAACAGTTGTTCATTCGAGAATGCATCGTATATCTCTAAATCCGTGTCCTCCTCCCTATTGCGTTCTAAGCGTGATAAGTGATCGGCCACTTGATTTTCTATTCTTTTCCTATCCTTAATTTCAATGCCAAACTCTTGTAAAAACAATATCCAACGAGGTTTGGCATCCTTTTTAGCAAATAGATACTTAATTGTCGAATGGTCCGTATGGACAATTACCTTTGTACCAATCAAATATGATCAGAACTTGTCAAATGCGAAAACTATGGCTAGTAACTCTTTCTCTGTTGTTGTGTAATTCACTTGAGCGCTATTAAGAGTTTTACTAGCGTAGTATATCACATGAAAAGTCTTACCTGTGCGTTGGCCTAGGACTGCTCCTACCACAAAATCACTTGCATCACACATGAGCTCAAAAGGTAGCGTCCAATCGGGTGGAACGACAATGGGTGCTGAGGCAAGCTTTTCCTTTAGGGTTTTGAATACTTGGGGCGCAAGAATCATCAAAATTGAAGACTTTATCCTATTCAAGCAAACTGCACAAGGGTTTTGTAATCCAAGAAAGCTTCAGATTCCTTTAACCAAACTTGGTGGGGGTAATCTCTCGATCACGTCCACCTTGGCTTTGTCTACTTCGATTCCCTTAGATGAAATCTTGTGGCTGAGCACTATTCATTCATCTACCATAAAATGGCACTTATCCCAATTAAGGACTAAATCGAATTATTCACATCTTGCCAACATCTTCTCTAAATTAACGAGGTAACTGCCGAAGTCATTACCAAATATGAAAATATCATCCATGAAGATTTCAAGGAAGTCTTCGACCATGTTTGAAAATAATGCCATAATGCATCTTTGGAAGGTTGTCGGGGCATTACACAATCCGAACGGTATCCTTCGAAAAGCATAAGTACCGTATGGGCATGTGAAGGTTGTATTTTCTTGATCTTCTGGTGCTATGGCAATTTGATTGTAACCTGAATAACCATCAAGAAAACAATAAAAGGGTTTACCTGCATGACAGTCAAGCATTTTATCAATAAAGGGTAAGGGAAAGTGATCTTTCCTAGTGGCTTTGTTTAGCTTTCGGTAATCCATACAAACCCTCCAACCGATCACATTCCTGGTTGGAATGAGTTCATTGTTTTCATTACTTACCACCGTTATACCTCTCTTTTTTGGTAGACATTGTACCAGACTTACCCATGTACTATCAAAGATAGGGTATCTGATGCTGGCGTCAAGCCACTTGATGATTTCTTTCCTTACAACCCCTTTCATGGCATGATTCAGTCTTCTCTGGGCCTCAATCGAAGGTTTGTGATCATCTTCCAAAAAAATATTGTGCATGCACACTACCGATCTAATTCCCTTCAAGTCGGTAATTGTCCATCCTATCGCCTTCTTGTGTAGCATCAACATGTCGATCAGCTTCTTTTCCTACTCAGGCTGTAACTTAGAGGAAATAATTACAGGCAATGTATTATCAGTTCCCAAGTAAGCATATTTTAGTTGCCCTGGCAACTGTTTTAACTCAAGAATCGGTGGTTGTTCAATGGAGGGTTTTTCGAGTTTACCTTCCTTACCTGAGTATTCCAGTGGTTCAAAGTATGTACCTAGTCGATTGACTAACCAATTTGCCTCTTCTAGTTGTTCCTCATCGATCGGTTCTTCATACTCCTCAGGTTTCTCCAAATCGACGATGTAGTTGCCGGGGCAACTAATCTCATCGTTAAAGTCAAACTCTACCGTGGCATGAAGAAATTGGCATTCTTCCGGATCACCGGCATACCTTAGTGTTTGAAACACATTCAGTTTAACTTGCTGGTCATTCACCCTCATTGTGAGCTCTCCCTTTTCAACATCGATCAAGGTTCTCCCTATTGCTAGGAAGGGTCTCCCTGTTGTAGGTCTTGCCTTCCCGATTCCTAGTTTCTGGAAAACTGATTTAGGCATCAAGTTTATGTTTGCTCCAAGGTCACATAATGCTTTCCCGACATAGTGATTTCCAATGGAACAAGGTATTGTGAAACTTCCGGGATCTTTCAACTTGGGTGGCATGCGATTGTGTAACATGGCCATGCATCCCTCTATTGCGGCAACTATTTCAAACTCTCATAGCCTTGTTCTCTTGGATAGAATGTCTTTCAGAAACTTGGCATAGTTCAGCATTTGTTCAATCGCCTCAACCAACGGCAAGTTGATATGGACTTGCTTTAGGATACCAAGAAACTTCTTGAATTGATATTATTGCTTTTGTCGCTTCAACCTTTGTGGGAATGGTGGCGGAAGTCGGATATCTTCGATCCTTTCATTGGTGTGGAACCTGATTGATGGCATTGCTGGGGCAATTGGAGTTGCCGAGGCATCGTCAACTGGGGTTGCCGTGGCGTGCCTATCGCTGGTTGCCGAGGCATGCTTATCGCTAGTTGCCGAGGCATGCTTATCGCTGGTTGTCGCGGCATTTCCTGGTTCAGGATCTGAGGCTTTGCCGCTGAGTTCATCTTGTTCTTTTTGTAGAGTTTTGTTTGATGAGCGAGCTTGAGCCTCCTTAAGTTGTCGGCCACTTCTAGTGGTGATCGCCTTACATTGCTCATGGCCAATTCCTCTTGCGACTTTAGTATTTCTAGGTAAACCTCATTGTGATCTAGTATTCAGGTTTTGAGCAAATTGTCCGACTTGAGTTTCCAATGATTTGATTGCCGCCTCTTGGTTTTTCAATCTCATCTCGGTCCTGTTAATAAAAGCATCAGTTCTTTTTATGAAGTTACTATTCTCATCCATATAAGATTCAGTTTTTAACATAAAAGCATTGAGAGAATTTTCCAAAGAACTAGATGTTGTCGGTTGTTGCTGCAACAACTGTTGCCGTGGTATATTCTGCTAGAATCCCGATGCTTGTGCATTCTGATTGTTCTGGTTTAGAGCATTGTTGGGATTACTCCATGAAAAATTTAGGTGCTTCTTCCAAGCTAGATTATATGTGTTGGTTATCACATTGTTGATCCGATTGTAATTCCCCACATAAAAGTTGGATTCCAGATTCTGCATACATTCAGAAGAATCATGGTTACCACCACATAACTCACAAAAAGAATCCATTACCTTGACCTCCAGTGTGTTGTTTGGTTTCTGCATGTTCTGGACCATCTTGGTTAGAGTGGCCAATTGTGCCGAAATTGAATTTGATGATCCCAGTTCATGTATTGTGGCTTGGCATCTAACTCCTCCTCTTCTAGTAGATGGGAATTGATAATCATTCTTAGCAAGCCAGTTCAGAATTTGCATTGCTTCTTTCGGTGACTTATCTAGGAGTATTCCGTTTGCCGAGGCATTTAGCATTATCCTTGTTGGTGTATTTACAGCATTGTAAAACATTGTCACTTGTGTCCACACTGGGAATCTGTGTAGGGGGTATTTGTGTAGAAGTTCTCTATATCACTCCCAAGCCTCGTACATGGATTCATCATCTGCCTGCCAAAAAGAAGTAATTTCATTACGAAGCTTATCAATCAAATTTGTAGGATTAAATCGAGCAAGGAAATCACGACAAAGATCGGTCCAAGATCCTATTGATCTAGCAGGAATACTATTCAACCATGCTTTCGCCCTATCCCTCAGTGAATAGGGGAATAATCTTAGTCGTAAAACATCGGGGGTGACTTCTTTTATTTTGAAAGAATTGCAAATCTCAAGGAAAGATTTAAGGTGTTGTCGTGCATCTTCAGTTGCTGAGCCGCCAAATTGACCAATTGTGTTGATCATATTGAACATCACTGGTTTCAACTCAAAGTGGTCGGCTTCAATTTCAGGTGTGACAACTCTTGGATTAAGTCCTTCAAGATCTTCCTCTTGATAGTCTCGAATAGTTCTGCTTCGTTCAAGAATCACTCATCTTCCTGCTGGAACATTCTGATTCATATTGCCGTCTTGATTAGCCATTGCTACTCTTAACCTTTGTCTGAGTCTTTGCAAGGTTCGTTCAATTTCTGGATCAAAGGGATATTCTGGTGTAATCGGTCTCGCCTTGGTCATATACCAATGCAAAACCAAAGTTTGTTAACCCTTCGAATTTTAAACAATAAAAATAAAAAGTGCAAGAAAATAAAAACAAAGTTGCTATTGCCAATCCCCGGCAACGGCGCCAAAAACTTGTTGCGCGTAATAAGTGCTACGCAATTGTGAAAGTGTACACGTCGCAAGTTATAGTATAAAAGATATCGTCTCCACAGGGATTGGTGCCACTTCAAGAATTCAATCTCTTGCACTGTAAAAAGTAAAAACACAAATAGGTGATTGTAGGAGTTTTAACTAACAACTAAACTAAGAAAGCAATAAAGTAAAAGAATATGTAATCAAATAAGAAAGAATAATCCAGGTTATCGTGAGTTGAGGTGTGATAGCCAATTGGATCATCTTGGCAAAAGAGTGCAAGGGCAACTCAGTTGTCGTGGCAACTTGCGCAGCGGGGTTGCCTTGGCAACTAATCGACGGTTGCCTGGGCAACTGGCTAGGCAACTATTTGGGCGGCTGGGTAGCAACTTCAAGGTTCGGCAGAGCGTTCTTCAATGGTTTTTTCTTATCCTTAAGTCGAAACTCTAGCTAATTGTGCATGCCTTGACAATACCTCCCTGCGTGAATCAAGGGTGAACAACAACCAATATTGCGCTTCTCTTAGCCGTTGAAATCCTTAGCTTATTCCTAAGCCGGATTAATCTTCACCATCAATAGATTGAATAAAGACCATACTCATTCGTTTCTTGAATCTAACTCTCCCGATATTAGATAAATAGATAGAGTTACGAGATCCTCTCCCAATTCACTCGCAAACAAGAATAAAAACCAAGAATGAGTAAACCTTGAATTGAAAGTGCAAACTCTTATTACCTAAACAACATCCAATTGTTTCTCACAACCACAAAACACATTAACCTTAGCCAAATAGATTTAGTTCATGGCTAAGTTCCAAAGAAACACAAAACAAAGAATCCCTAACATAAACCTAATCAAACAAGAAAGAAAAAGATGAAGAATGGTTGAAAGCCCTTGTCGAAATCTCTCCCTTTTGCTCTCTTTTGAGTTTGACGGCTTGGTCTCCTTTAAATAGGAGATGGCTAGGTCAAAGCTTTCTTGAGGAGGAAGTTAAGTTGGAATTACATACTTTAAAAGAATATAATTCTTTATTATATTTAAATTCCTTCTAGATCTTCTCCTATCTTCTTTGGGATTTAATCTCTCTTTGAGTCTCCAATTCTTGTAGGATTTATCTTCTTCCACGTCATCTTGGGCTTATCTAGTCATCAATTTCGGCTTCCATATCATCTTATCCCTTGTCGATAATTGCCCTGGCAACTAGCTCGGCATCTCCTTCATGAACTGCCCTGGAAACTAGCTCCAGCCTTGTTTAGGCAAGTGATTCTGCACACACACAAAAACAACTATCGGCAGCACCCTTTTTCCACAAAATTAAGCAAAATATGAAATCAAGCTTGTCCACCAAGGAAACAATGCAAACATGCATGAATGGCTAATAATGCAACTAATATGAGCCAAAGTCTAGCAATAATATGAATAAAAAGGGTGAATAAAATAGTACTTTTAGACACTTAATAGACCCTTCCTAACCCGGCCTCCCAAAACGACGTTGTGTTGGCTCGGGCATAAAAGGCCCCAAACCGAGACAAATCGACCATTTCTACTCACTCTCCCTCTATCTCTTCAATCCCCTATCTCTAAACTCTCTCAGATAAACACCCTAAAACCAAGAATTAACCCCCATTTCAGATCAAAATTCCCCGTTCGTAATCGAACTCATACTTGTTCTTCACCTTTTCCTCATTTGATCCAAAATAACATCAAACTCCCTTCATTTTTTTGTTGCCAAAGATGAAACACCCAAAACCCATTTGGTGTTCATCTTAGTTCATCATGAACATGATGAATATCAAAACTTTGGCATATCGTTGCCTTCTGGACCGCCATCCTAATCTTCAACCACCATCACTGATCAACCCTGGCTTATTCGTCGGCCACCACTGACCGTCGTCTCCATTCATCTTCTTCGACCGTTTCTTATCACCAGCCACTGTTTGGTTCATTTCCAGCAACCAGGCAGCACCGTAAGGTGATTTCTGGCCACTGTTTGTCGTCGTTCAAAACCCTAAAAACATCATTTTCCCTTATTTTCATCCTAAATCTAGATCTAGGCCCGAATTTGATCGAATCCACTCTTCTTCCCCTTCCTATGTCTTAGATCTACCCAAAACCAAACACTCTTCCTTTATTTTTGACTCTGCCGCTTTCTTAAACACTTCGGCCAACTCACAACCACTCTCGAATAGCAAGATAAGCTTCCGATTATTATGTTTTAACTTTCATTTTTAACTACTATTTTTTAGGTTTTTTTAACACCTAGATATGATTTATTTACGTTTTTTGCGCAGGGAATGAAAAGAGGGGGAAGAAAACTACCTTCTGATGAGCTTTAACGGCAACGTGACAACTTTGATCGTCTTCTCCAGTGTTTCCTAATGACTGGTAAGACTTTCAAATTTCCTTTCTCTCTCATGTTTAATAACTGCAATAATTGTTGTTTAATTGCCTAATGATTGCACCATTATCCCCTAATAATTGCTTCTCTCTCTATTTATAGCTGGCGACGAAGATAATGTCAGCAAAGTTGTTATCCGCGTGAAGGATAGACGAACCAGTAAGAGGCCCCCACATGGCCATCTTTTGGCGAGCTCAAAAAGCACACCAGTCCATCTATGTTTGTTTGACAATTTAGCTTGTAAATGGGCCGGAATAGTTAATATTTGGGCTCAGAATTTGTAATTTGGTCTTTTTGGTTCTTTGTATATAAAAAGTGAACTTGTAATGTACAATAGGTATTTATTTTGTATTATTGGACTCTATTGAACATTTATTTTAGTTAATGGATTATTATTACTTATTATTATTTGGGTTTTATTTATAGAGAATATACGTATATAAGTACCCGGACAAAATACACGTATTACAGCTGCCCCTTTTTGCTCATTGCTGTGGAACAGGAATAGGGCGAAGACTGAAAAGACACGAATTTTGTCTGAACTTGTTAGTTGTTGCTCTGAGCAGCAAGGTTTTATTCTTATGAAATTCCTTCCCTTCTTCCCATCTAGAAGCTTGAACAAGTTCTTCTCATTTGGAACCTCTAAATCTTCCTGTCGAGGGTGACCATAGGGTTTGAACTAGCCCTTCTCATTAAGAACTCTATCTTCATTGAGCGAACTCTTCTCATTAAGAAATCTATCTTTGCTAGGCGAACTCTTCTTATTAGGAATTCTTTCTTCGCTGGGGTTGAACTCTTCATATTAGGAGCTCTATCTTTGCTGAGCGAACTCTTCATATTAAGATCTCTATCTTTGCTGGTTGACCTCTTCTCATTAGGAGTTCTTTCTTTGATGAGCGAACCCTTTACATTAGGAATTCTTCCTTCTTCTTCATTTCCTGTCAAAGCAAACTAAAGTGTTTGAATGAGGGTTAGTATGATCCTAATTTTCTATATGATGCATGAACCGCGACTCATTGAGATTAATCAATCAGCTTCTGCTCTGAGGATCCATTTTGGTACTTCCTTTTTGTACTTCTCTGTTAATTCTCATTTCCTTTGATATCTCATCTCACATTCGGGATTGACCTTCAGAACCTCCTTTCTGTGTTTTTGGCCCTTTACTCTAAAGTGCCCTTTCTAGTTTTCGCTTTAGGTTGCTTTTCTCAAAGTGCCCTTTCAGTTTTTCTTTTTTCTTTTCTCTTTTTCTCAAAGCGCCCTTTTAGGTTTTCACCGTTTTTTCTTTCTTTTTCTCTTTTTTCTTTTTTCTCTTTTTTTTCTTTTTCTTTTTTTTATCTTTACTAGGGTCACATCGATGTCTTGGCAATCAAAGAGCTGCAAATCTGACAATAACAGCTCCTCATACAGGGGTACTATCAAAGCCTCAAAACCTTCCACGAACTTCTTAAATTGTCCCAACTGAGATACTGCCAAGCGATCATGATCTGCAATATGATTCTCCTGTGATACACATAGGACAGAGAATGGACAAGTTCCAATCATGATAATGTGTTGAACTTGTGGTTCTAATCATCCCACTATGAGCAGAGAGATAAAAATCATTGTTCTTCGGGTGCCAGACTTTGTTGTCAGTTTCACGTCAATTTGGGCATCTCCGTTACAATTAACATGACTCTTTTCTGCCACAATATTTGTAAACCTTGAATTCTTTTCTTTCTTATCCCTGAACTCCTGCAATTATAGGATTTCAATACCATCTTCACTTTACACACTCTTCTTCAAAAATCCAGAGTGATAAAGTTCACCTGCAACTTTCAAAACATAGCAATACCAAAAAATTATCTGCTTGTATACATTATATCAGCTATTTTATGATGCTTTAGAATAAAAGAAAACTCAGAAGTTAATTCATGAATTTTATTGAAGCTTATCAATAGAAATACAACATAAATTTTGAAAAGAGTCATGGCAAACTGAAACAACAAAATCAAGAAACAAAACTAGATCTTCGGACATCGATAGCATGAGGGATACAACAACCCCATGACTAGATATAGACTTGAACTTGAACCCTTGTCCAACAGACTTTGAAAGTTGTCAGAATGTTTACAGATGTGTAATTCCTTCCGAAATACTAGGTGTCTGAGAGGTTCTGATTGTTGGATGCCTATTCTCACATTTCTGAGTCGCCCTTTACGAGTTTTCAACCCAGATCCTCCTTTGGTTTCAAGACACCTTTTGCGGGTTTTCATCTTGAAACCCTATTTTCTTTTTCTTTCTTCTTTCTTCTTCTTTTTTTAATATCTAAGGCACCCTTTTGGGTTTTCACCCTAGATATTTTCATTTTGTGAAACGCCCTTTTTGGGTTTTCACTCCGTTTCCCCCTTTTTTGAATTCTTCAAGCATAATATTTCTTAATTGAATCCGAGTTCACCGACTTGCGCAACTCTTCACCATCCATTTCAGTTAAGATCAATGCTCCTCCGGATAAGGTCTTTTTGACAACATATAGCCCTTCCCAATTAGGCATCCATTTCCCATGGAAATCTCGATGTATTTGCAAGATCTTTTTTAGCACTATATCACCCTCTCAGAATTCTCTAGGCCGAACCTTCTTATCCTGAGCCCGCCTCATTCTTTTCTGGTACATTTGGCTGTGACAGATAGCTTTCAGCCTCTTCTCCTCGATGAGGTTCAACAGGTAAAACAGAGCATGCACCCATTCTGCATCATCCAACTTTACTTCAGATAAAACTCGAAGTGATGGAATTTCAACCTCTATTAGGAGTACTGCCTCTGTCCCGTAAACCAGGGAATATGGTGTTACCCTAGTAGAAGTTCTTACATAAGTTTGATTTGCGAACAAGGCAAATGGCAACTTCTCATGCCAATCTTTGGATGTGTCTGTCATTTTTTATATGATCTTCTTGATATTCTTGTTTGCTGCCTCCAGTGCCCCATTCATCTTAGGGCAGTAAGTCACAAAATTGTGATGAATGATTTTGAACTGTTCGCACGCTTCTGCTATTACCTTATTGTTGAAGTTGGTAGCATTATCAGTAATGATTTTTTTTGGAAACCCGTATCGACAGATGATCTCCTTCTTGAAGAACTTACAAACTGTAGATCTAGTGATATTGGCATATGAAGCTGCTTCCACCCATTTAGTAAAATAATCAATAACCACAAGGATAAAACGATGTCCATTGGAGGCCTTGGGGTGAATTTGCCCATTGACATCCATGCCCCAGACTGCAAAAGGCCATGGTGAGTTTATTGTATGTAAAGGTACAGACGGAGCATTTATTCTGTCAGCGTATATCTGGCATTTGTGACATTTCTTAGCATATTCAATGCAATATCCCTCTATAGTTGACTAATAGTAACCATATCTCATTATTTTCTTGGTCATTGCAAAGCCATTAGTATACGTTCCATAAATTTCGTCATGCACTTCTGTCAAAATTTCTCTAGCCTCTTGGCAATTGACACATCTTAACAAAATTTGATCCTTGCCCCATTTGTATAGAATTTCTCCATCAAGCACATATCCTGAGGCCATTCTTCTAATTGTTCTTTTGTCATTATCATTCACCTCCTTGGGATAAGTTTGGTATTTGATGTACTGCAAGATATCAAAATACCAAGGATTTCCATCTATTTCTTCCTCTATGCTATAACAGTGAGCATAAGTATTGTAACTCTGCATTTGAATTTGCATCATATCCTCAGGTTTGTTAGCCAAGAATACTGAAGCCAATGTAGCTAAAGCATCCGCCATCTGGTTATCTTCCCTGTCGATCTACGTTAAAGTAATTTCTTGAATTATTTTATCATCGCAAGGATCAACTTTCGATACTCAATCAACTTGGCATCTTTTGTTTCCCACTCTCCTCGAAGCTGATAAATGACCAGTGCTGAATCTTCGTATACTTTCAAACTTTCTATTCTTCTTCCAATAGCAGCTTACAAGCCCATAACACATGATTCATATTCTAACATGTTGTTAGTGCAAAGGAATTCTAACTTGCTTGTGAAAGGATAGTGTACACTGTTGGGAGAGATCAAGTACACTGTTGGGAGAGATCAACACTGCCCTAATCCCTTATCCTAGGGCATTAACAGCTTCATCGAAATACAGTTTCCAAACTTCCTTATCTGAGATTCCATTTTCTTCCATGGAAACATTCATCACGTCCTCATTTGGTAAATAAAAATTCAAAGGCTCATAATCATCCAAAGCATGACTTGTCAGGAAATCTGCTATGGCGCTTCCTTTTATTGCCTTCTGGCTCACATATACAATGCCAAATTCTAACAGCAACATTTGCCAACGAGCCAACCTGCCATTCAACTCTGGTGCTTCCATCAGAAACTTTAATGGTTCAAGCTGAGATATCAACCAAGTAGTGTGGTATAACATGTACTGTCTACGGGTCACCCAAACCAAAGCACAACACAATTTTTGAATTGATGAATACCGTTCTTCACACTCTATAAACTTTTTGCTTAGATAATAAATGACTCTTTTTTCTTCCCTATTTCATCATGTTGTCCCAACACACACCCCATTGATTGTTCATAGACCGTCAAATAAAGAATGAGTGGTCTGTCTGGAACTGATACGACTAGTATCAGAGTGTTTGTCAAATACTTCTTAATCTTGTCAAACGTTTCTTGACATTATTCATCCCATTATCCTGGGTTATTCTTTTTAAGAAATCTAAAGATTGTATCACATTTATCGGTCAACTAGGAGATGAATTGAGAAACATAATTCAACCTCCCAATGAATCCTCGAACTTTTTTCTGTGAGCTAGGCCGTGGCAAATTCTGAATTGCTTTCACCTTATCTAGATCTATCTCAATTCCTCTTCTACTGACAACAAATCCCATGAGTTTTCCTGAGGTTACTCCAAAAGTACATTTATTGGGATTAAGTTTCAACTGGTACTTCCTCAACCTTAAGAACAGCTTTCTCAGGTTCTGGATATGCTCTTCCTCATCCTGGGATTTGGCAATCATATCATCTACATACACATCAATCTCTTTGTGCATCATGTCGTGAAACAGTGTTACCATCGCTCGCCGGTACGTTGCCCCAGCATTCTTCAGTCCAAAAGGCATTATTTTGTAACAATATGTGCCATATAGGGTTATGAATGTCCTCTTGTCCTTATCTTCTGGGTTCATCTTTATCTGATTGTACCATGAAAATCCATCCATGAAAGAGAACCATAAATGCCACGACGTATTATCAACCAAGATGTCTATGTGAGGCAAAGGAAAATTATCCTTAGAGCTGGCTCTATTTAGATCTCTATAATCCACGCACATGCGTACTTTCCCGTATTTCTTTGGTACCGGGACTATATTGGCCACCCATTCTGGATATCGAAATACTTCAAGAAAGCCGGCATCAATTTATTTTTGTAGTTCCTCTTTTATCTTTAGTACCATCTCTGGCCTCAATCTTCTGAGCTTTTGTTGAACCGGTTTACATTCTAGCCTTATGGGCAATTTGTGTACCACTATGTCGGTATTCAATCCTGGCATGTCTTGTTATGACCAGGCGAAGACATCTTTGAATTCTCGCAACAAGTTAATCAGCTCTTGTCTAGTTTTTGGCGAGAAAGTAGTCCCTATCTTTACTTCTCTCTTGACCTCATCTGTTCCCAAATTGAGAATCTCTAGCTCTTCCTTGTGAGGTAAGATCTGTTTGTCTTTCTTTTCAACCAACCTCGGTAATTCATCAGGGATTTCACATTCTGTTTCATCCTCGACCTCATTGACTTCCATTAAACACACTGGCCACTCAATATCTACTCCAAGATTAGGTTTAGGATCATCCATGCAATTAATAGTTGAAGACATGCAAAGAAAATAATAATATACATTTGGAAAGTATGCGAAAAAAACAAGACACATGTTTGCCATTTGTGAATCAGCATGAAAGCATATTTATTAAAATGAACTGATATGATGGCCCTTTACAGATAATCCCCTATACCCGCGGGCAAAGGTATAGAGTGGTTCATGGTATTTGCTCTACTTTATTCTTAGACATTAAAGAAAAATCTTCAATTGTCCAATTGTCGAGCACTTTTCCAGGGAAGCATGGACTGATCTTCTCCAGAAATCTTCTAGGTTGAGCCCCCTAAAAAATTCTTCCAACAAAAAGTCCCTCCAGGTCATTACCAAAAATCTCCTCTTCATGCAACCTTGTAGTTTCCTAGTTGACCTTTTCAAGATATTTTTCAACATTTTCAAATCCCCGGGACTTAAAGATTCCAGTTAAATCCGAGAAGGTCATAGGCTCAAAGAATGTTTCACCCCAAGAGACAGGTTTTCCTCTGGCTTTCTCTCTTATTTAAATATTTTTTGTCGGTGCTGGATCTGGGTTGAAATCCAAGCCCAAAGCGGTCCTTCTTCATTATCACAGGCTTTGGTCGCAGATATCCCTTAAGCCATTTACCAAGCCCTTTTTCAGTCTTCGCCCCCTACCAAGCATTTCTCGGACTGTCATTTTGGTACAATTTGACAGTCTGGGTCGCAGTATTGGCCTCCCTTCAGCAATGGACATTGTGTTTATGAATTCCAAAGCTCTGAATGAACATTCAAAAGCATTCTCACTTGTCTCAATGTACGGTGCATCAGTGGTCACAAAAGCAATAATGTCTTCCTCAGCTCCAATACTGACCAGCTTCTATTCTATTACGAACTTGAGCTTTTGATATAGAGACGATGGTACTGCCCCAGCCGAATAGATCCAAGGCCTTCTAAGCAAACAATTGTATGTCGGCTTAATGTCCATCACCACAAACTCTACATTGTAAACTATGGGCCCGATAAGCAACGACACTTTGATCTTACCAAGAACATCCCGTGTCGTACCATCAAAGGCTCTTACTGTGTTTTTGTATGTCTTCATATATGAATCATCGATTGGCAACCTCTGCAAAGTGACCATCGGCAAGACGTCCAATGCTGACCTGTTGTCAATTAATACACCCGGTAGCACATACCCCTTGCAGTGTGTGGTGATATTCAAGGCCTTTACGGATCTCATTCCTCCTTCAGGGATCTTATCATCAGTAAATGTAATATAATTGTCAGCAGTGATATGATTCACGATTCTATCCAACTTATTCACATATATTTCATTTGGCATGAACGTCTGATTGAGCACATTCATTAGGGCATTACGGTGCCCCTCAGAACTTAGCAGCAGCTCTAGGACAAAAATTCTTGCATGTTGCTTTTTCAAATGCTCGACTATACTATACTCACTGTGTTTTAGAATTTTAGAAACTCTAGAGCTTGCTCCTCTGTTACTGGCTCGTTTATCTTGGGTGCAGGTTCTTCCCCAAAGATTTTCACAAGTACTGCCACAGCCTTTCCCTTTATCTTCTCCACTTCTTTAGTCACTTCAGGAGAATAACATCTACCACTACGGGTAAAGTATCCCACCTCATTCACTAATTCTATACCAGACTGTTCATCCTTCTTCTCTTCTGGCATCGTTTTTGTCTCACCCGGTGATTCTACCTCTTCCTGTGACTTACCTTCTTCAGGTATAGTCACGTTGGCTGCATAGCTCTACGGAGCTCTGTGAGTGTTATTGAAAGCAAACGACGTAGGAGGTGAAATCACAATCTTGAGAGTCACTGTTGGTTTTGCATCTGACAGGTTTCTAGCCTTGGGTCTGACAGAAACAACCAAAGGCTTGTGTATCTCGTATTTGACTCTAGAAGACTCAGAAGTACATACCTCTACTTTCTTCCTCTCTCTTATCTTCTCGAAGAACTCTATCTCTTTATTATCCATCATCTTTTGTATCAAATCTCTAAACTCTGAACAATGTTGAATCTCATGATCACTTTCTTGATGATACTCACAATACACATCAGACTATACTTCTTTCTCCACTTTCATGCCTATTTCAATCATCCCTGCATTGTACAATTGTTCAAATACCCACTTCAATAGAGATCTGACTTTTGACACATCTGTCTTCAATCGTTTTGCTTCATCATCATCCTCTATGACATTCACTTATCGCCCACCATTGCTTGGCAATGGATTTGCTACAATACTGAGCTTATCAAACTTCAAAATCCCACTGTTAATCAGATTTTGAACCACCTTCTTAAATATTGTGCAGATATCGTATGCCCCGATATTCTAGCATGGAATTCACAATGAGCATCATGTTTGTACCATAAAGGGTAAGGAGGCTATAGAGGGGTCGGATAATATGGCCTTACCAGATCTGCCTCGTACAACTGCGGGTACAATTTGGCATACGACATTGGTATCAGTGTAAAATTTATTATGTCATTTCTTGGGCTACGAGACTCTTTCTTATTTGAACCATGTGAACTTCCTGATGCTACACCGGGTGAAGTAATGGTAACATTCTTTGGAGCCTCATATGCACTCGTGTTGTTCACCTCACTATCATTTCTCTTGTAGCTCTTACGAGAGCTTTCCCCACTTTCAATCACTTTTGATTGCTTCTTCAATCAGTTCCTCAGTTATTACTATATTAGAAAAATTTTGCGTAGTATTACTGATCAATCTTTTGAACAACGATCATCTCAAAGTCTGCACGAACATATGGGCAACCTCACTTTCCATCAACGGAGGCTGCACTTGAGCCGCAATATCCCTCCATCTCTGGGCATACTGACGGAGTGTCTTATTACTTCTCTGTTCCATGCCTTACAACATGACACGGCTGGGAACCATTTCCATCACATGCTTATAATGTTCTACAAAAGCTCTAGAGAGTTCTTTCCATGATCGGATGTTTATGCGACTCAACTGTGTGTACCATCGTGCTACTGAACCAGTTAAGCTATCCTGAAAACAATGTATCAATAGCTTTTCATCTTTCAAGTGGGCAGCTATTTTTTGACAATACATTATAAGGTGGGCCCTTAGGCAGGTAGTCCCATCGTATTTCTCAAAATCTGGAACTTTAAACTTTGGAAGAAGAATCAAATCAGTCACTAAACTCATTTCAACTGCACTAGGTCCTATTTCATTCACTTTTTTTTGTATTTCTAGCAAACGATCCTCTAGAGCTTTACGGCGTTCCTCGTACTTCCTTTCGATCTCAGCATGGATTTTCTCTATCTTATTCAAACTGTTCAAATCAAGAACCTCTTCACCACTTCCAAAATTTGCTCTAATGTGCACCGAGTGGCTAGGCGTTGCTCCTAATAGATTAATCTGGACCTTCTTCACAGGAGGAAGACCCTCAGGCTACATCCTTATATAGGATGTGGTTTCTGCCTGATCATTCACGTCATTTGAAGCACCTTCGGGTATTTTTGGCTTTTCCAAACACTTTTGGCCCCAACAGAGCAGTTAGTTGGTTAATTGTCTCCCTTTGAGCTTGAGCAAAATGGTCCTTCATGGACTGCTCAATTCTATCAAATTTGTTCTGTACTTCGACACGATCATTTTCAAGGCTAGTGATCCTGTCTTCTACACCTATGGCCTTAGAATGTAGACGTGTTCCGTATGAATACAGAATAATTACGGTTTAAAAAACGAACTACCATAAAACCATTCTTTATTAAATCATGTACTTTTGCAAGATAAAACGTAATGTAAGTGCATGCTTGTATAAATGTATGAATACATGTATGAATGCATGAATAAAAAAACATCGAATTTAAGAACTAGTCTTTTGGGAGTATTCGTTTGTTAGAAGGTCCAAATCTAAGGAAAAGACAATTTCTTCTACAGAAAATAGCTAGCCCTAATTCCTAGATTGACTAATTCGTGTAGTAGACGGGTAATGACTTCTCCATGCTCCAGCTCAATATCTGGTTGTTCCGACATGCTCGTGGCTTGTCTTGACAATATCTGCACATATGAAGCAATGCTCTTGACTTATTTCTTAAAGTTTACCAATTCATCATTTTGGCTTTGGACGGTACATTGTGTTGCATCATGCTTGCCTTTCCATGCTCTGCTTTCTTGATGTAGTGCTCCTCCGTAACCTGTGAGCTTTTCCTTCAAGTCTTGAACTACGCTTTCCAGTTTCGTCACCCTATTCTGTAGTCTTTCCTTCTCTTGTTCCATCTGGACCTTATCTTCATTATGGTATTTCACGACCATCTGCTCCAATTGTGACACTTGGGTTGTTAAATCAAAATTTCGGGCCTATTCTCCTTCTGACTTCTTCTTAGCCTTGCTACTTAATTCCTTGCTTTCGTGGGATTTTTTCTTGTCCATCTTTTTGTAGTTATTTCTTTCCTTTCTCATGTCATCCAATTTCTCTGACAAGCTTTGCACCATTTTAGTCGTTCCTCCTTTTTGCTTTGATTTGTAACTCTCATAGATTTCTTGCAGCTCCTTTAAGTCCCGACTGATCTTTCTGTTTTGTTCCATCAGCTCCTTTTCTATTCCATCATGCATACTCACTTACAGCTTTTCCATAATTATTTCTTCGGTAAGGTCACTGGTTCCTTTCTCATATTTCTTCAAGTCTAGTTCTCGACCGTGCCTTAGCTTCTCTAGCGCAGACGGTGCTTCTATAACTGATCGAACATAAAGTCTTACATTCTCTTGCATCTCCTAAAAGGTTGTATCGTTTACCCTTTGTGTCCTTCATTCCTCATATCTTTTCAAAACTTCCAAATCCTGATATGGATGAACCCTCATCGGCTTCTCCTATGCCTTTGCAGTTTGAATTACTATGCCTTTGTAGTCATGTCTTGTGTGCATATTTGAACTTCGCCATGCTTGTAGTAGATGGTATGAACTGTCTTGAACCAAATTGTCTAGACACCAACAAAGGACAATAGGCCATTCCTCCCTAAATCTCGGGTAATGGGACCCAGTCTCTGTCTCCACACCGCTATAGAAATGTTGTTCCCCTATTCAACCAAGGAGCCCTCCATACAACATCGACATCCTTTATATTCTTGAAACATTCTTCCCACTGATTCTCATTTTTTTCTCCAATAGACAATTAGTTAAATGTTCTCCTATTTGTGAATATGTACCCAGATACCTGACGACTTTATACGGAGTATTCCACCTATGTCCTTTGAACCAAATCTTGAGCAGCTGTGCACATCCCCAAAATCCTCCTTCCCCTGATTTCTTACACGCAGTCAATGATCTATAGGTTTCTATCAAAATGGCAGGTACCGGGTTTACACCTTTCTCCAATCGCTTGAACAATCTCATTGTTGACGGATCTATGTGCTCCGGAGTCCTTGGGAAGAAAACTAACCCATATATAAACAAGACGTATAAGCTTCTCGTCCTAATTGGTTTATCTTCACTCGCCAATATCAACTCCTTAAGAACTCTCCAATTTATACGTTGTTTGTCCTCATTCTGATCAGTGCTGTCATTATTGGCTATCTTCATGTCTAACCATTCTTTTGTCTTTCGAGTAATTGGTACCAATTTCTTCTTGAAGCCCGATTTGTTGTTAGGTCTAGTTTAGATCTTGTCTCTTTGCACTCTAGGACAGTTAATCAGTACCTCATACTCCTCGAGTGTTGGTGTCATGTCTACTCGGCCAAAGGTAAAACAATTGTACGCATGATTCCAGAACTATGTCATTGCTCTAAGTAATTGTTGATCTATCTGTACACTTAGCAATAAAGCTATATCCCTGAATTCTCTTCTGAATGAATCATTCATTTCACCTCCCCACTGATCCCAAATTGCCTTTACTTCCATCAAACAAGTCTTCTGATTGGTATTTAACTTTACTTGACTCTTCATCTGAGACACATCTCCCTTTCGCAAACTGTCTCCTTTCTCGTGCTGAGTCTATTCTGACCATGTCCAGACCGCAGTATTGTCTTCTCTTATCTTGAACCCTCCAGACATATTGAACACTTCCAAATTAACTGATTCCTGAACCGATGCCAAAACAAATGCATTATGACATGATTCATAAACAAATAAGAACAAAACAAAAAAACAAGAAACTTGTGTCAGTATTGTGAATTAATACGAAAATCAAATAAACAGAATATTAACACAGAAAAACACAATATATTTGCAAGGAAAATAACTAGAGAAATGTATTTAAACCGGCAGCACTTGGCTTAGGTCCCTGTCTGGCTCTAATGGGGTAGGTTTTTAGATAACAAAATGTGGTGTTTGTTCTAGAATCTGGGTTCCCGAACTGTCGTTACTTTCTACTGCGACAGTAAGACATCAATTCGGTAGTATAGGTCCCTTATAATGAAGGTGTGGGCCCCACGACGCCTTAGGTTAGTATATCAGAAGAAAACAAAAATCTGAACTTGAAGCTGGGGAGCATCACGTCGGATAATGACTTTCTCCCACTTAAGGGTGAAAAGCCCAGGTAGAGGGCTTATGCATGAATGATAGATATATCATACACAAAAGCTACCCCCATTCTTCCTGGAAAATTCATCCAACAATTCTCGGAAAAAAAATAAATTCAAATTATTGTTCGGAATGCCAAAATGCCACATGAAATTAATTAATTAGGCCTGACTCTCAATTTTAAGTCCCTAGCGGAGTCGCCAAGCTGTCGCGACCATTTTTAACCGATTGTAGAAAATAGCCTGACGATTGATTCTTTTTGAAAATTAGGATTTTTGTTCATTTTAATTCATTTAATCTTGAAATTAGGGTTTTCGTATTAAATCAGATTTCCCTTTTATTTATCCTTGGAAATCAATTTGGAGTCGCCACCGGCCACTTTGGTAGACTGGACACCATAAAAACAACCATAGATTCTTTTTTTAAAAAAAATAGGTTTCGGGAGTCGGTTACGTGTGGGGAAGGATTAGCACCCCCACAAACGCCCGTTATCGGTACCTTATTAATTTCACGTGGCACTTTGGCATTTCGAGCAATAATTTGAATTTAATTAAATTCTTAATTGTTAACTGAATTTTCATTCCAAATGGAGATATCCTTTTGCAAGAAAATACATTTTAGCAAATATAAGTTTCAAAACATCCAGTTACTTTAGGATATTTCAATTCATATTCAAAAATGTATTTCAACACAAAAGATTTTTAATACATGTCCAATTATTTTCTTGTTAATTTTAAGTTCAAACCTAGGCTCCAATTGATTAAATTAATTAATCTATGAATACTATTGAATTTAGGGTTTATGTGATAACACCCAAATAATTGGGCACTACCCATATTAAGCCCCAAATTAATAATATTCCTAATCATTAATGTCTCTAATTATTTATTCCTAATTCTGATTTAATTAAATTAAATATATGTGATTACCATTTTAATTTCAAATGAGATATTAAATATTCTACCAAAATGTTCCCTTGACTAACATCTTATTACAATGAGACACTAGTCAACTTAGAACATTAAGGTTTCTATTTAATATTCATTTATCTTCTACAATTATCTCCCTATTCAAGTTAGTTAAAGAACCTAAGATTCTAAGGCTTTAATTGTTTAAAACTATGGGAATTAATCTCCTAAAAAAATAATACATGCCCTTTTAAAAAATATACACACATATAAATCAAACAAATAATTTAAATCAAATAAATAAAAGCAATTAAACAGATTAAGGGATTGAATTACATTAAAGTGTAAATCTAAGAACCCAAGTCAAATTCTGTTACAAATTGAACCCAACCTAAATAAACCAACCCAATCCACACAAGCCCAAGATCGGATGAACCGGGCGAATTGCGGACCCGTATCCGAACCCACATGAAAATGCATGGACCCTTCCCGACCCGGCCTCCCAAAATGACGGCGTGCTGGCTCGGGCATAAAAAGCCCCAAATCGAGCCAACTCAGCCTTTTCTACTCCTTCTCCCTCTCTCTCTTCAATCCCCTCTCTCTAAACTCTCTCAGATAAACACCCTAAAACCCAAAATTAACCCCCATTTCAGATCAAAATTCCCCGTTCTTCATCGAACTCATGCTTGTTCTTCACCTTTTCCTCATTTGATCCAAAATAACACCAAATTTCCTTCATTTTATTGTTTCCAAAGATCAAAAACCCAAAACCTATTTGGTGTTCATCTTAGTTCATCATGAACATGATGAATATCAAAACTCCAGCATATCGCCGTCTTCTGTACTGCCATCCTAATCTTCAACCACCATCACCGATCAACCCTGGCTTCATCTTCGGTCATCTTCTTCGACCACTCCTTATCCCCGGCCACCGTCTGGTTCATCTTTGGCTATCGGTCACCGCCGTAAAGTGATTCTCGGCCACCGTTCACCGCTGTTCAAAACCTTAAAAATATCATCTTCCCTTGATTTTCATCCTAAATCTAGATCTAGGCCCGAATTCGATCGAATCCACCATTCTTCTCTATCATAAGTCCTAGATCTACCCAAAACCGAACACTCTTCCTTCATTTTCGACTCTGTCACTTCCTTAGACACTCCGGCCAACTCACTACCACTCTCGAACAACAAGATAAGTTTCCGATCATTATGTTTTAACTTTCATTTTAACTGTTGTTTTCATAGGTCTTTTTAACACCTAGATCTGATTTATTTACATTTTTTACATAGGGAATAAAAAGGGAGGGAAGAAAACTACCTTTCGATAAGCTTTAACGGCAGCGTGACAACTCTGATCGTGTTCTCCAGTGTTTCCTCGATGACTGGTAAGACTTTCGAAATTCCTTTCTCTCTCATGTTTAATAACTGCAATGATTGTTGTTTAATTGCCTGATGATTACACCATTATCCCCTAATAATTGCTTCTCTCTCTCTATTTATAGTTGACGACGAAGATAACGTCAGCGGAGTTGTTATCGGCGTGAAGGATGGATGGACCAGTAAGGGGCCTCCACGTGGCCATCTTTTGGCGGGCTCAAAAAGCACACAGGTCCATCTGTGTTTGTTTGGGCAATTTAGCTTGTAAATGGGCGGGAATAGTTAATATTTGGGCTCAAAATTTGTAATTTAGGCTTTTTGGTTCTTTGTATATAAAAAGTGAACTTGTAATGTACAATAGGTATTTATTTTGTATTATTGGACTCTATTGAACATTTATTTTATTTAATGGATTATTATTATTATTTATTATTAATTGGGTTTTATTTATAGAGAATATATGTATATAAGTACCTGGAAAAAATACGGGTATTACAATTATATAGCTGGGAATTTATATATATATATATATATATCTTGATAAAACATAATGATGATAATGTAATGGTAACAATAGTAATAAGATAATAAGATAGGAAGACAATGTAATATACTAGTAATATTTAGAGTTTTCAACATAATAATCAAACATGATAATCAAACATGAAAACACATAGCATTACATATACTAATAATATTTGGTTCATTTTTTTGTTTTAATCGTACCACATGTAGCAAAATAAATAACAAAGCCCTTTACTACAGAATATAAAAGCGGGTTAACACCCTAGATAAAATTAGTGATTACAGCTGCCCTTATTTGCTTATTCTTGTAGAACAAGGATAAAGCAAAGACCATAAGCACTAATTTTGTCCTACTTCCCTGTTTGGAGATTTCGAGCTGTGAGTTCCTCCTATATAGAACTGTTCACCCTTCTTCTTCTTAAAACCTGGAGCTATGAGTATCTGTCTCCTTTTCCCCGAAGACTCAGAGTTATGAGTATCTACCTCCTTTGCTCAGAAATTGTTGAGCTATGGGTATCTCCCCATTTCGCTCCGAGACATTGAGCTATGAGTATCTGCCTCCTTTGCCCAGAAGTTCTAATACGGCGAGTTTAAAATCCTTCGTCTGAAATCCTTGAGCTTTGAGTAACTGCCTCATTCGCCCTAAAAACCCAGAGCTATGAGTATCTGCCTCATTTGCTCGAAAGCTCTAATACGGTGAGTTTAAAATCCTTCGCCTGAAATCCTTGAGCTTTGAGTATCTACCTCATTTGTTTTGAAATCCTGTAGCGGCGAGTTTGAAATCCTTCGCTTGAAATCCTATCTGAATTTTCACTTTGACGTTCACCCTTCTTCTTAGGAGGTACCCGAACTATCTTTTAGATATTTTTGAAAAGAAATGAAAAGCTGCAACGATATGAGTTAGCATGCTCCTAACCTAGGGATGTCTAACTAGATATGATGCATGAACAGTGGGATCTAAACATCGTTTTGATGTTTTCACTTTCATGTTTAATCCTCCTTGGTCCTATTTTTGCTTCCTTATTCTTTGATTGTACCTTATCTCATATTAGGTTCAACCATCAGTATTTTCCTCTTTTGAATTTCTGCTCTAAATTGCCTATTCAGGTTTTCACTTTAGCTTTGTTTTCTCTTAAAGCGCCATTTTCGGGTTTTCACTTTAGAGGGTTTTTTCTCCTTTTCTCTTTTCCTTTTTCTTCTTCTTTCTTCTTTTTTTATTCTTTTTCTTCTTCTTTTTCTTTTTCTTTTTCTTTTCCCTTTTTTTTATTTTTTCCTTTCTTTTTTATTCGTCTTTTTTATTCTTTTGTTGTGTTTTTTTTGCTTTTCCTCTTTTTTGGGTGCCCTTTCGGGTTTTCGCCTAGAGCTGGTATCATTTTCATGATCTCTCTGTCTCCCAGCAACATGCTTGAATTCTAATACGGTAGGGGCTCATCTTCTTAATCCTAACAACTAAAATCTCCTCTTGGCTCGAATTTAACATAATTCTTTGTACCGCCTACACTTAAAAGGTTAGAACATAGTATTACCAAGAAATCCTTTGCTTTTCATGAATCTATGTCAACCTACTTGTCGTATGCTTGTAAAATGATAGAAGAAGGTATGAGATTATAATTCATTAATGTTTTGAAAGTTCAAAGTAATTCAAAAGTCATGGCAAACATGGGAAAATGAAAACAAAATATAATGCCACGTCCCAATCATTGACTGCATGAATGATGCGAGAGCCCGTCGACCAAAGTAGGTCTCTTGCTAGAAACTTTCCACTAAAACCTAACCCCTGAGAAGATTGAACCTTGGAACGCCTTATTTTTTAAAAATATTTGAGCCACCTTTTTCGGGTTTTCGACTCAAATCCCCTTTTGTTTTAAGATGTCATTTTTTGGTTTTTATCTTGAACCCCCTTTGTTTTTTTTGTTTTTTTATACCTAAAGTGTCTTTTTAGGTTTTCACCCTAGGTATTTCATTTTGTGAAGCGTGCTTCCGAGTTTTCACTCTATTTTTTCTTTATTTTTTTTCTTTTTTCTTTTTTCTTCTTCATGCATAGTACCTTTTGACTGAATCAAAATTTATTGGGTTACTCAACACCCTTCCATCCATTTCTGTTAGGATCAACGCTCCTCCAGAAAAGGATTTTTTAACAACATAAGGTCCTTCCCAATTAGACGTCTACTTCTCGCGGGTATCTCTTTGAGTTGGCAAGATTCTTTTAAGTACTAGATCTCCCTCTCAGAATTCTCTTGGGCGAACCTTCTTATCGTAGGCTCACATCATCCTTTTCTGATACATCTGACCATGGCAAATGGCTTTCAGTCTTTTCTCCTCAATGAGATTCAACTGGTTGAATCGAGCTTGCACCCACTTGGATTTTTCCATTCTTGCCTCATTTAAAATTCGAAGCGATGGAATCTCCACTTCAATAGGTAGCACTGCTTTCGTGCCATAGAACAATGAGTATAGAGTGGCACCCGTTGAAGTACGTACCGACGTTCGGTAGGCAAACAGAGCAAATGGAAACTTTTCATGCCACTCCTTGAAGGTGTCTGTGGTCTTTGATATGATATTTTTGATATTTTTGTTGGCCGCTTCCACCACTTCGTTCATCTTGGGATGGTAAGTAGTGGAATTATGGTGTGTTATTTTGAATTGTCGGCATACTTCGACTATTATCTTGTTATTTAAATTGGTAGCATTATCGGTGTTGATCCTTTCTGGCAGACCATAACGACATATGATTTCTTTCTTTAAGAACTTGCAAACTGTAGCTTTTGTGAAGCTAGCATACGAAGCGGCCTCTACTCACTTGGTGAAGTAATCAATGACTACCAGGATGAATCGATGCCTGTTAGAAGCTTTTGGGTAAATTTTGCCAATAATGTCCATGCCTAAGCGGCAAAAGGCCATGGTGAATTCATAGTGTGAAGTGGCATTGGTGGGGAGTGTATCTTATCGGCATAGATTTGACATATATGGCATTTCTTTGTGTAACCGATGCAATCTCCCTCCATAGTCAACCAGAAATAACCATATCTCATGATCTTCTTAGCCATTGAGAACCCACTTGCTTAGGTTCCGCACAAACCTCTGTGGACTTCTGCCAAAATGGTTTTGGCCTCTCGAGCATCGACACACCTCAATAACATCGGGTCCTGGCTTTTTTTGTACAAAACCTCCCCGTCTAGAACATATCCCGACGCCATTCTTCTAATGGTTCTTTTATCATTCTCATTGGCCTCTTTAGGGTAGATTTAGAACTTGATATACTAGAGAATATCATAGCACCATGGTTTAACATCCACTTCTTCTTCCAAATTATACTAATGAGCATGTATTTTGAATATTTGCATCTCAATTGGCTTTATCTCAGCTTCATTACTTGCTTCATACATTGTAGCCAATGTTGCCAAAGCGTCCGCCATTTGATTATATTCCCTCAGAAGGTAAGTAAACTGATCTTCTCAAAGCTTTTGACTAACTCTTGGATCAAATCATAATACTTGATCAACTTCGGATCTCTCATTTCCTACTCTTTTTGGAGCTGGTAAATTACAAAAGAGAAATCTCTAAAAACGTGGAGCACCTTAACTTTCCTTTCCATGGCCGCATATAAAACACAAGCCTCATACTCGGCTATGTTGTTTGTGTAGAAGAATTCTAATCTACTAGTGAGGGGATAGTAGACATTTTCTAGAGAGATTAACACTGCCCCAATTCCATGGCCTAAGGCATTGGATGCTCTGTCGAAATAAAGCTTCCACAATTCAGTCTCTAGAGTAGTCTTCTCTTCGACAGTTATGCACATTAAGTCTTCACCAAAAAAGTCAAAGTTCAAAGACTCATAGTTATCTGAAGCGCGGCTAGCCAAAAAATCCGCTATAACACTCCCTTTTACCGCCTTTTGAATCACATACAGTATGTCGAATTCAGACAATAACATTTGCCAATGAGCCAACCTCTTATTTAGTGTTGGTGCTTCCATTAAGAACTTTAACATATCCAGCTAGGATATCATCCAAGTAATATGATACAACATGTATTGCCTGAGCCTTTTGGTAGCCCATACCAGAGCACAACATATTTTTTAAATTGGTGGGTACTGTGTTTCACAATCCGTAAACTTCTTGCTCAAATAATAGATCACTTTATCTTTCTTCTCGGACTCATCATGTTGCCCTAGAACACAGCCCATCGAATTCTCAAAAACTACCAAGTATAAGATCAAAGGCCTATATGGAACCGGTGCTACTAGAATTGGAGCATTAGTCAAATACTTCTTGATATTGTCTAAAGCCTCTTGGCACTCTTCATCCCAAACCCCTAGATTGTTCTTCCGAAGCAATCTGAATACAGGGTCACACTTATCAGTCAACTGAGAGATGAACCAAGATATATAGTTAAATCTCCCTAAGAAACCTCGAACTTTTTTTTGGGTCTGAGGTGGCGGGAGATACTGGATGGCTTTTACTTTTTCAAAGTCAATCTCATCCTTTTTTGGCTAACCACAAAGCCCAAGAGCTTACCGGATGTAATGACGAAAGTGCACTTAGCCGGGTTGAGCTTTAGCTGATATTTTTTCAGTCTTTGGAAGAGCTTCCTCAGGTTTTGGATGGGCTCTTCTTCGGTTTGAGACTTGGCAATCATATCATCCACGTATACCTCGATCCCTTTGTGCATCATGTCGTGAAAAAGAGTTGCCATGGCTCTTTGGTAGGTTGCTCCGATATTCTTCAATCCGAAAGGCATCACCTTATAACAGAATATTCCCCACTCAGTCACAAACATAGTTTTCTCCATGTCGTCAGAATGCATTTTTATTTGGTTGTATCCTGAGAAACCATCCATGAAAGAGAACCACGAATGTACCATAGTGTTATCAACCAAAGTGTCAATATGGTGTAAAGGGAAATAATCATTGGGGCTTGATTTGTTGAGATCTCTATAATCTACATATATGCGAACCTTCCTGTCTTTCTTAGGTACTGGGACTATATTCGCCACCCATTCTGGGTATTTGGCGACCTTTAGAAAACCATCCTCATACTACTTTTTACCTCTTGTCGAATCTTCAACAACATTTTTGCTCTAATTCGTCTTAGCTGTTGCTGCACTGATTTACATTTTGGCTTGATTGGCAGCTTATTCACCATAATGTCTGTGTCTAACCCTGGCATGTCTTGATAAGTCCATGCAAAAACATCCTTGAATTCTATAAGCAATTCAATCAATTCGGTGATAAAGTGGTGCCAATTTTCACTTCCCTTCTTTCTTCATTTGCCACCAAATTAAGTATCTCCAACTCTTCTTGATGAGGCAAGATTTGCTTGCCTTCATTTTCCATTAGCCTAAGTAATTCATTTGGGGCCTCAACTTCTGCCTTATCATCCTCTTCCTCAATTTCAGCCAAGTACGAAGATTGCTCAAAATCTACCTCGGGATTAGATTTAGAATCATTCATACAGTTAATAATAGGGACCCTGAAACAATTTTGAAATGAATATGTATTGGGAAGAATATTTGTCACACCCTAAAAATGGTCTAGTCGGGTTAAGTTCCAATGACATAATATTTTGTACCGGTTATATAATTAGCTCGATCTTGTACTAATTTAAAGCAGTAAAGGTTATTCGGGCTAACCGTATCAATTTATTATTATTATTAGAAGAAGAAGAAGAAGAAAGATAAAGGTCGTGGGACCCACCCATGGGCAATTCCACATAGGGGATGATTAGGCAATTCAATGAGGCAAGGTGGCCACCACATGGCTAGCCAAGGAGGGGCATTATGCCCAAATGTGCCACGGCACCAAGCCCACGTGGAACGTGGGAAATCAATTTGGGGAGCCGGCCATTTGTATAAATAGGGGAGGGGGAAATCTTGCGAAAAATAGAAGGAAAATAAGGAACAAAAATCTATTTAGTGATAGGTTGGTAAGCCCGAGTTTTTCGGTTCGATAAATTCTAGTCCCTGCTATCGATTGGCTCAAGGGGTTGATACAGAACAATCGTTATCTCTTCCGAAAGTCACGAATAAAGGCGATGTTATCCGAGAGTCTTAAAAACATCGGGTTGTCGAGGTGAATGTAGTTGTATCAAGGGATAGGCTCGGTGCCATCCCGTTGCATTATTTTGTAGTTATGTTTGTATTTGTTTAAGGGCTCACGTAGAGCAACTATGTTGAATTCAATTGGAAAAATCCGGTAAGTACCTACATTATATGTATGTGATATATGAAATTAATATGAAATATGACATGATATGGAGCTAAGGATCATTTTGATATTTGATATGATATGACTTGAAAAATATGGACTATGTGAATTTGTGTAATTATGGACATTGGATACAATTGGCATGCCATAGGATTATTGAGCTCGGTTAAGTAAGGAAGGACTACGGTCCAGGGCTACGACCTATATGTCGAGGAAATAAGGTCGGCTGTGTAAGGGATATATCTCCAGAGCTACGGCTCAAGGGCTACGACCCATTCCCCGTTATATGTGTTGGTGTATAGGGGAATCCGTGTATCCAATGGTACCTAATGTGATATGTGCCTATGAACTGTGCTATGACATTATGATTATGATATGACTATGTGACATGTAATATGTGAATATGAAAGCGTGAGAATATGTGTAATAAGCATGAATTGTGCATAGTAAAATATGACTACTTGTGTATTTGATTATCATGCATTTCATTGTAATTGTTATAACTACCTCACTAGGCTATGTAAGCCTAACATGTGTGTCTCATGCATTTTCAGGACCTTGAACAATTTCGAGCTTTGATCGTGTTATTGCAGGTACAAGTCACGTCTTTGCCATATATGTATGTTATCCTTTGCTATAAACTCCTAGTAAAGTGGCATATGGTCCAACTTGTTTTGTATAAGCCTTTCTATGAATGTATGATGAATGGGTAAAATGGCTTTGTTGTATGCTTAGATTTGGATAGGTCAAAATGGTTAAAAAGTGCCTAAAATGAGCCTAAGGTGAAAACTTGGTAAATGGATTCCGAACGCCCTAAAATGTGATGTACCAATAGGAACATGATTTGTAAGTTTACTGGTAAAATTTGGTAAGGTTTGGAAATCACTCGATAGGTTAATCTGAATAACAAAATAGTTTTGAACAGTTTACAAAATGGTCACTACATATTGTATCGTCTAATTAGATAGGTAAACGACCTCCGTTAGTGATGAAATTTCATAGGCTAATAATTAGTAAGATTAATTTTAGTATGATAACCTGAATTTCTGCTAAGTACCTAAGAAAAGTTTAAAATTGACCCTAACTCTGATTAAGTTTAGTAACAAACATAGTGGGTAAGTCTTAAGGATAATCAATATGATACTTAGACTAGGTTTTGAACTCTGAAACTTTTTTTGAACCTTTGATTAGTCTTCCGATAACACTATCCGACCCGGATCTCCACCAGACTAGGAAGGGGCTGTTACAATATTATTATGAATGAATGAAAATAATAGATATAAATGTAATAAAGAATACAATAAATATGATGTTTTCCATTTGAGAAAAAGTGGAAAGCATCCGTTTTATTGAATTGAAAAGCAAGCAGGTTGATATAGAAGCCCTATACAAAAGATCCCTATTGCTCGCGGGCAAAAACGAATAGGGTTGGTTCTGAGCATTACTCTATTTCAAACCTAACAACTACAGGTAGGTCCACACTGGTCTAATTTTTTAGTTTTTCCCCCGAGAAGCAAGGGCGGATCCCGGCCAAGAACCTGTCGCTCTTTTCATCTTCGGTTATTACATTAACATCCATTCCCTCTAACACCTCACTAAACCTTTCTTCCTTACTAAGCTTGGCGCCCTCTAAACTAGCCACTTGTAGCTTTTGTCCCACATTGATTATCCCACCAGACAAAAAAACATTTTTTATGTCGGGATAAGTCATAGGCTCCCACGGGATTTCCTCACCCTTGAATCTAGTCTTTCTTTGTTCTTCTCTCTTCTTCCATTCTAATTTCCTCTGCGAAAATTGGGTTTATGGCCAAGCCCGAATCGATCTTTCTTTTCGAATGCACTCTTAGCGCACAAACATCCTTGTAAGTTCCTTTCGAGTCATTTACCTTTCTTAGCTTCGCGTCCCAAAGTTTTCCAAACCTTCATTTTGGTGCAATTTAACAGTCTAGGGCATGGGATCTTGTTTCCCTCGGTCACAAAGGTAGAGTTCACAAACTCCAAGGCCTTAAAGGAGCATTCAGCAACAGCATCTTCGGTTTGGATGTAAGGAGCATCGGTGATTACGAAAGTAATGATGTCTTGTTCAGCTCCCATACTCACCAACTTCCCATCGATAACAAATTTTAGTTTTTGGTGTAGCGATGAAGGCACGACCCCGGCTGAATGAATCTACGACCTCCCTAACAGAAAATTATGAGTCGGTCGAATGTCCATTACTAAAAACTCAACGACATACTTATTAGGCCCAATTAGCAAGGGTATCTCAATCTTCCCAATGATGTCCCTTTGGGTCCCATCAAATGCCCTAATAGAGTTTTGGCACAAATTCTTATGCGAATTTTCTATTGGTAACCTTTGCAAGGTCGCCATTGGCAGTACATTCAAAGCAGAACCATTGTCAATAAACACCCCCGGCATGACATACCCTTTTGCAATGGGTGGTAATGTTAAAAGCTTTGGTCGATCCTATGCCACTATTCAGAATTTCATCATCACTGAAAGTGATATAGTTGTCTACGGCAATGTGACCCACTATTTGGTTTAACTTGCTTACCGAGATGTCATTTGGGATGAATGTCTGGTTTAACACCTTCAACAACGTGCTTCGGTGTTTTTCTGAGCTTAATAACAGTTCTAGCACAGAAATCTGTGCTTGCTATTTTTGGAGTTGCTCGACAATGCTATATTCATTGTGTTTTAGGAACCTCAAGAATTCTTACGCTTATGTCTCAGTTACTAGCTCAAGAATCTTCGGAGGAGGCTTTTCTCCAAAAATCTTTTTAGGCTTGGTCGTTACTGTTTTGCCTTTTTCCTTCGGCTCCTCCGCCGCTTTGGATGTTTCTGGTGAATAACACCTTCTGCTTCTTGTAAAATGCCCCACTTCATTCACCGTTTCGGCTGGGTCCTCATTCTTTATGAGTTTTTCTTCACCTAACGGCTCTTCATCTCCTTGTGGCTCTAAATCTTCTGGTACTAAGACGTGAGCGGTGTAGCTCTATGGAACCTTTCGGGTGTCCTTGAATGGAAAGGAGGTCGAAGTCAAAATTTAAATTTCCAGAGTTACCTTGGAGCTTTCACCTCATGATAAGCTTTCCTCCTTTGGTTTGAGCGATAAGAAAAAAGGCATGTCTACCCCATACTTGATCTTGGGGCTGTCCAATGTGCATACATCTAGCTCTGTTCTTTCTTCTTCCTTCTCGAAGAATTTGATCTCTTTATTATCCATCATCTTTTGGATCCATTGTCTAAACTCCTCGTAGCATTGAATATCGTGCCCTTCTTCTTGATGAAACTCACAATATGGTCTGCACCCTTCTTGCACGATTTTCATACCCTGATCAATTAGGCACGCCATACATAACTGTTGAAAGACCCACCTCAAAGGGGATTTGACTTTGGACACCTCTACCTTGGCCTTTCTAGTATATTCATCTTCGATTGCATTCATGCCACGACCGCTATGATTTGACAGTGGATTGGTGGCCACATTTGGTTCATTTAGCTACAACACCCCGGTATTTATCATGTTTTGCACAAACTTTTTGAATGCAACGCAGTTCTCAATTGAGTGTCCTGGGACTCCGGCATGATACTCGTAGTATGCTTTTTCGACATACCATGTAGGGAATGGCAGTTTGAAAGGGGTGACTTAATAAGGCCAGACCAAGTCGGCTTCATGCAACCGTGAATACAATTCTGCATACGATACAGATAGAGGAGTAAAAGACATCTTCTCATTTTCCTTCTTCGGAGCTCTAGTTTCTTTTTTATTTGAGTTTTATCCGCCTCCGATTGGGACCTGTGGCAAAGAAATAGTGAAACTCTTCGGGGCAGTGTAAGTGCTCGTGGCATTTACCTCACTATCTCTCCTCTTGTAGTTTTTTCAAGATTTCTCCCCGCTATCAAACCTTTCACTCTTTATGGCCACTTCAATCGAATCTCCGGTTCTTACCATGTCGGCAAAGTTCTGGGTGGTGTTGTTTATCAACCGGTCGAACAACGCGCCCCTCAAGTTGTTGACAAACAACTGTGTGATCTCATACTCAGGGATCGAGGGTTGAATTTGAGCAACCAAGTCACGCCATCTTTGAGCATACTAGCGTAAACTCTCATTCGGCCTTTGCCCCCATTCCCTCTAACATGATTCAGTTAGGGGTCATATCAGTTACATGCTTGTATTGATCCACGAAATCCCTTGAAAGATCCTTCCACGACTTGATGTTGACTCAGCTAAGCTGAGTGTACCATCTGGTCGTGGAACCGGTCAAGCTATCTTGAAAATAGTGGATGAGTAACTTCTCATCCTTTATAAAAGCTATCATCTTTCTCCAATACATGGTGATGTGGGATGAGGGGCATGTAGTTCCATCATACTTGTCAAAATTGGGAGCTTTAAATTTGGGTGGTAGGATCATGTCCGCCATAAGGCTCAAATCACTAGCATCATTTCCTTGCCCATCTGTTCCTTGCAAAGTCCTAAATTTTTCTTCAAAGGCACGAAACCTTTCTTCGTATTTCTTTTCCATCTCGACCCTAATCATTTCTTCCACCTCATTCATCATGTTTAAGTTAGGCACCTCATTCTCATAGCTTGCCCTCAAATCGATGGGCTAATTTACTGAGGCTCCTAGGTGGTGGCTAGCAGATCCCCCCGTATGATGGTTAGCACCTGTCCCCGCTATATTGATGTATACTTTCTTTTTCGAATCTGGTACTTTTGGTTAAACCCTCACATGAGATTCAGTGCCCTCTTGTTCTTCGATGTTTGAGCGATCAACAGAAACTTTTTCATTGCCATTCATCTTTAGTAGCAAGTCGGTCATCTGAGCAATAATTGAGACCTGAGACTGTGTGATTTGATCTCTGATATTATGTTCAATTTCATCCAAACGAACCTCCAGGTCCTTCTGGCCCTATTCAATTTTGGTTATCCTTTTCCTCCATTGCTTGACTATAAACGGGTGTCGTACGAGTGCGAAATGGTTACGGAATGATTGTAATTTAAAGAACCAAAATGTAATCTTTCTGAAATTAAAACTTTTCAGTTAATTATTAGAAATTAAACAAAGAATGCAAAAAATGTATTATGCATGCATATAAAGAGGAATACTAAGTTTGGCAAACATCATCGTTAAACGACTTTCATTAACGGAAACATTGTCTTGTTACAATAACTAGAGAAAACCAACTACACATATGGATTTAGGACAATATCGAGGTCGATGATCTCCCTCAAAATCCAAACAATCCTATCGCCTTCTTTAGATTCATCGTTTACACAGTCACGAAGCTCGGTAGCATCTTCTGCCAAAAACTGTATCTTTTGGGCAATCTCTTGCATTTGAGCCGTCTATTGTGTCAATTCTTGTTCCTGCCTCCAAATTATGTAGGCGGCGAAGTGTAGTTGTTCCAAACTCGACATCGGTCGCACTTGAATCGCTCCCCTAAAGCTTGCTACATAATCCTTGAGCCATTGAACCTCAGTTTCCAACTCTTCGACACGAGCTCCCAAAGCCTGATTCTCTGAATTACCAGCTTTTAACTTGCTGGTCGAACCCTTTTGCTTGAAGAGAGACTTTTCCAAACACTTAACCTGATCTTTCAAGGCTTCATTTTGGTGGTGTTCCTTCTCGGGTTGTCTTGAGTGAGAAGTACGAAGGTTCTTCATCTCTTGAGTTAAAGCAAACACTTGGTCCTTGTGCTCGTAATATATCCTTTTGTAGTTCTCGGCTCTCGCCCTCTCCTCCTTGAGTCGAAGATCTAATCCATCACTTGGTCCACCCTCTGCGACTCTTTTGCTCTTGTTCATCCTTTTAAGTTTTTGAATCTCTTCATTCTCCAACCTGAGCTCGAGTTCTAACTCATCTTTCTTTCTTTGTGGACCTTTAATCATCCCATCAAACTGTGTCTTTTCCCATTCGAAGTTGAACTTTTCTTGGTTGGCTTTCTCTTCGAGCTTGAGGTACCTCATTTGCTCCTCTTCAAGCTGGCCTCTCATCAACTCGGCCTCGTTAGGAAGCGTGGCCAACCTCTCCTCCATAGTCCTCCTTCCATCGGGATTCAACTGAGGAATATTGTCATTGACTCGATTGAATCGCCATGCTTTGTACTCGGAGGTGACCAAATAAAGAGCATTCATGATCCTCACCTGTCTTGCGTTGTTCCAAGTTGAAGAAGCATTATACACCACCGCCTTGTAGCATTTCTCTTTCTCATAATTCATGTTGAACTCGTTTAAATCTTTGGTGGCCGGCACAAATTGCTTTGAACCATACCTTCTCAAAACTAGAAGAGGTGCGTAAGCTGTATACCCCCAAAGACTAAGCAGTGGTATCCAAGAGTGTACTCTGCATCTATAGAGGATATTTTTTCCAATAACCATGGAGCTCTCCAAACTACGTCCTCCTCCTTTAGATTTCGGAGAACATCTAGCCAAACTTCCTCGGATCTTTGCGTTGGCCAATCCTCCTTTCATAAGAATTCCTTCAATGGTGAGAATTTGTCGTCATAAAGAGGTCTTGAGAAACTGACATCTAACCATAGGTGACTGTAGAACCAAACGGTCAAAAGCTGTGGGCATCCTTGGAAGCGACCTCTACCGTTCTCCCTACAAAACCTCAAAGATTGGAAAGTTTCAGCCAAAATTACGGGTGCCGGATTGGTCTCGCCACTCAAACGATCAAACAAGTCTAAAACTAATGGGTCGATAAGCCCTAATGCTTTAGGAAAAAACATCAACCCATAGATCAACAAAGCAAAAAGGTCCCGCTGAACTCGGCCCACAGGATGTACGGAAACTAAAGCTAGGATTCCCTCCCACTTAAGATATTCTTTCTTATTCCAAGTGGTGACTTGATGTTCGACCCAAGATGCCAATGTGTCTGAGAGTCTACTAAGCTTGCCTTGAAAATATTTGTTCTTGTTAGGCTTAGAGTAGACCCAATTCTCGTCGATTTTCTTGCAATTTATGAGATCTTGGTATTATTCGATTGTCGGAGTCAAATCAAAGTTACCGATTGTGAAACAAATGTAAGCTGAGTTCCAAAACCCCACCAAAGCTTATAGTAGTGCTTGGTCGACCGGAACATCTAGCAAAAATGCGATGTCATTATACTCTTTTCTAAAAGCATTTCTCGTTTCAAAATCCCAACTATTCTATACCGGCTTCAAATCGGACACATCATAGAAATCTGTATTCATGAATGTCTCAGTTCCCATTGCTGACCTGAACCCGGCAGAAATGCGATCTCCATCATGTAGTTGCTCTCCTTCGGACCATGTTTGCACATCAGAATTCTTTTCATCATTGCTACGAACCAAATCTCTCATTGATCTATTCTTTAATTTCAGACTATTTCCAACTCAATGTGCTCTTCATGATATGACCAAATATGTAAAACAAAAGGTAAAAGGGAAAGGGAGGAGAGAAAAAGAAACGTGTTAGTCGTAAGATAAACAATGTAAAGAAGACGAGAAAAGATGAACACAAACGAAATAAAAGAAAGGCAAGCACAAAAAAACAGCACTAATCACGTGAATTCTAGTTCACTAAGGTTATTTGCATGGCTCTAGTGGGGTGGGCTTCTTAGATTCTCACACATGGGTTCGGTTCTAATTGTGGGTACCCGAACCTATCTCATTACCTACTAAGGCAACAAGAACCCTAATTCTGGCCCATTACAAGCTTGCAAATTGGTTTTGGTTCGAGGGAAAGCACGACCTAATGACGTGGAGGGATGCTCACATGTCAAAAGGTGTGGATTTCGAAAGTGAATTACCGAACTGTTGAGGGCTACTCACGTGGGTATGTAGCGTTTCACTCCCACTTAAGGGACGGAGCTCGGGTATAGAGCTTGATGAACATTATGCAACACATGTCGGTGATTCCTTAGAAATTAAATGAAAAATTAATCCGAAGACCACCAATTATCAAAGCCCGTACAACCCTAGTCACATTTTCAAGAAAGGATCGACCTCGTTAAAATCAATTAAAATTCCAACAATCTTTCGTCCTTAAAAGTAACAATTTTTTTTCTTGGCCTAACTCTCCTTTGGTTTTGTAAAAACAAAATTGGTCCCCAGCGGAGTCGCCAAGCTGTAGCAACCTTTTCTTCTTTAAATATCTTTTGAAAATAGTATGTACAATAGGTTTGGTTCCTACGAAGGTATCCCCGAATCATTCTTTGCAACTTTGGTTTAAAAGGGATTTCTTTTGAAAAACTCTTATTCTTTTGAAAACGATAAAAACTTGGAGTCGCCATCGGCCACTTGGATAAGGTAGGCCGGACACCACAAAACTAGAGATTCGTTTTGAAAGGGTTCAGAAGTAGGTTACGTGTGGGGAAGGATTAGCACCGCCATCACGCCTGAAAATCGGTACCAAAATATTTGTTGCTTTTAAATGGATGGAAATGATTGAAATTTGAATTGAATTTAGTTTAGCGTACTTAATCAAAAATTGACCTTAATTGGACGGGATTTATCAAATTGGTGGGTTCAAATTAATTGGACATTTAATTAATAAGGTTGACAATACATCAGACCATAGATTAAACTGACATCAAATAAGCCTGACTGTCGTGTTAATTTATGGTTCGACTTTTGTACGTCACCTTTATGCATGGTGCAAGCAGTTAAGATATGATATAATGACTTGTCAATTTTTAATTATCGCTTACCTTGGGCTGGTAAGGATTAATTCAAATATTTGGTCAACATCCTTTAAGCTCGGACTGTTTCAACACAAATATCAGAATTAATAAATACCTCATTTTTATGATTTAAATTAATTAATTCAAAATAAATGGGTCTCATGAATGACAATTAATATGGATGGCCCAAAAAGGCTTGAAAATTAAACACACAAAAGGCCCACCAAAGCCCTAACCTAAAGGGCTCAAATTATGTAAAACCAATTAGTGATCTAATTATTGGCTAAGTGAATCTAATATTATCCTTAAATTAATTAACCCTAAAAACTAAAAAAACCTAACAAATTGTGAATTATCTTATAACATGATAATTAATTTGATCGGTTTTAAACTAGTATTCCAATAAGCCAAGGATACTATTTAAAACAAATCAAGCTAATTAATCATGGTTTTAGTTTAGCTGTCAATCTAATTTCCACATTAATTTTATCTTAAAGGTAATTAAGAAGTGTTCCATTAGTTTAATGAATTTAACATTTACCCTAATAAGTCAAGGGTAAATTTAAATTTACTAAGTTAATTCGAATTCTAGGTTTAACTACGGCTCCAAAAAAAACTAATCCTAAATTAATCTAATTAATTTAAATATCATATGAAACGAGCACACGATTTTAAACTAATTAGATTAATTTTGCCTAATTCTAACCTAAGATTAACCTTGCAAGCCCAAAGCCAAAAACAAAACAAAGCCTAAACTATCCAAGCTAAACACTCTAAGCTCAAAACACAACAAGGGCCAAAAACCCCATATTATATATATATATATATTCACTATAACACATATTAAAAAATATATTATATGCATTATATAAAAAAAACTTAATATATATATATATTAAAAACTTATATCATATATTATATAAAAACCTTATTATATGTAAAAACCTTAATATATATACATATATATAACATAAAACATATTATATATATTATATAAAACTAGGCGTTATATATATATATATATATTTCTAAAAATATTTATCATATGCTATATATAAAAAAATTCCATATTATTATTATTATATATAATATATATGAAAACATATACTATATACATGAAATATATTGTATAACATATAAAAACTATATACTATAACCAAACTATATATTATACATAAAAAACATTAAGACAACCACATATTATATAATTTCAACAACCAAAAATTAACAAATTAAAGCAAGATTAACAACAACTAAAAACTAGAAAATAAACAAGGGACAACAATACATTGGAAATTAGACCCAAATGTAAAGAAATCAAATTATGGGGCCAATTTGAACAAAAGGAATACTTGACCGAAACAAGGACCAGATTTAAAACCGCTAAAAATTTTGAGGACCTGGGAAAGGATTACGAAAAGTAGAATGGCTTAGGCAGCGTGATTTTCCATGCGAAGGGACCAAAGGGGAGATTTAAAGAAGCGGGAGCACTTACGGGCGTGAATAAGCGGAGGGCTTAAAACACAATTAGGCCATTTTGTTTTGAGAGTTGGTATAAAACACAAATTTTATCCAAAGAAAAAGAAAAAAAAATTAGCCTTGTTCTTCAAAAAAACCAGAAACTCTCCCATTTTTCTCTGTTCTCTCTGAAACGGGGATGAACACCGCCGTGTATTCATCCCTAAACCCAATTTTCGGCTACCAAACCCAGAAACCACCGCGAATCCCAATTCTCGATAACTCTTTTGCCGCGTCGACCGGCGTTCGCTGGCGGACGGCGAAATCAAAAACCAACCAGAAAAAAACCTCATTTCACTCCGGACCTAGATCTAGAACCACATTTCTCCCAAAAGGATAAAAACTCCTTTGTTTTTTGTAAAAAACCAAAATCCAAAACCCTTTTGCCTTGAGAGCCGAGACCCAAAGCCGATCCCCTTTAGGTTACCACTCCGTCTGACTCATTGTTCGTGGCCTTACAAGAATCGGCAGGCTTATCGTCAGCGAGGAGCGGCACTGACCACGTAGAAGATGAAACGTCCGAAGACGAATCGACATGAAAGGAGACTCCAAAACTGAAGGTAAAAGACCTCAAAACCCTAATCCTTTTATACTTATGATGATTAAATTCGAAGAAAAAGAAAGAAATGGTATACCTCTGAAAATGCTTGAGGCCTTTTTGCTTTTGTATGCTATATTCCTTTCGAAATTTTGAATGGTTACAATGGCTTAGGGTTTTGTGTTATATACCCTCTGAATTACATGTTTTTGAGAAATGGAAAATTACAATGAAATTCCCTATTGGCTATTGCATTCCTTTGTCGTGATTCATGCGTATTTCTGATTATGTCGGTTTGTTGGGGAAATGGCTCTGACATTTCCTGTATTTCTTTTCATTTTATCCCATTTTTGCCCTTGCTCACTCTGGTTTTGTTTTGCATGTGACACAGGCAAGGAGGGGGACCAGGAGAGGTGGTCGACATGGTTGCGGATGTGGAAGCACGACGTTGATGTGGCATCGGGCCACCGACCTCTTCTGCCAATATGGTGGTGAACGTGGCACTGGAGGAGTTGAGGGGCCGGGTGTGTGAATTGCACGCGCGCGTGGGAAGTTGAAGAGCCTCCACCCCTTAAACCTGGACCGTTAGATCTAAGCTAGATCTGACGGTTGAGATCATGCAGCGTCCAAAACAGAAGAAGGGTTAGGCAGATCAGATTAGGGTTTTAGGTTTAATTTAAAATTTGGGCCTATCAGGCCAATTATAATTAATTCTTGGGTTTTTAACCTTGTAAATGGACTTATGTATAAAATGGACTTGGGTTTTTTTATTTAAGTGTATATTTAAGGGCTGATATATATAGGCATTTATTTATGAAATGTATGTGAACTTTGCTTAATTAAAACATGATGTTTATATTATATAGCTGGGCATTTATATATATATATATATGTCTTGATAAAACATAATGATGATGTTGTAATGGTAACAATAGTAATAAGATAATAAGATAGGAAGACAATGTAATATACTAGTAATATTTAGAGTTTTCAACATAATAATCAAACATGAAAACCCATAGCATTACATATACTAATAATAATTGGTTTGTTTTTTTGTTTTAATCGTACCACATGTAGTAAAATAAATAACAAAGCCCTTTACTACAGAATATAAAAGATGGTTAACGCCCCGGAAAAATTAGTGATTACACCTTCATTTCATATTGATTATAATAATAAATGTGAAACATGTGTTGGAGCAAAATTAATAAGGTATTCGTTTCAAACTATTGAAAGAATGACAAAACCGCTTGATCTAATTCATAGCGATGTTTGAACGAGAGGAGAAAATAAATTCTTTATTACCTTCATCGACGATAACACAAAATATTGCTATGTGTATTTGCTTAAAAGCAAATATGAGGCTATAGAGAAATTTATACTCTATAAGCAAAAAGTCAAAAACCAACTTAATAAAAAGATTAAGATGGTAAGAAGTGATCGTAGTGGTGAATATGTTAATCCATTTGGTGAATATTGCTTACAATATGGTATTATTCACGAAGTAACACCGCCATATTCTCCTCAATCTAATGGAGTAGCCGAACGAAAAAATCAAACTCTAAAAGAAATGATGAACTCTTTGTTAGGAAGCTCTGGGTTATCACAGAAAATGTGGGGGGAAACTGCCTTTTCAACTAATTACCTTTTAAATAAGGTTCCCCAAAAGAAAAAGGATAAGACATCATATGAGTTATGGAAAGGTCGGAAACCTATCTACCAACACTTGAAAATGTGGGGGTGTCTTGCCAAGGTAATGACCCCATTACCAAAACAAATGAAAATAGGTCCAAAAACTGTGGATTGTATTTTCATTGGATATGCAGAACATCAATGCTTATTGATTTCTTGTGTATGAATCAAAGAATCCTGAAATTAACAAGAATACGATAATGAAATCAAAGAATGTCTCTTTCTTTGAAAATGTATTCCCTTGTAAAGCCAGAGAAGTTGATCGAAGTTCAATGAAACGAACTTTAGAGACTATCGATAAGGATAACATAGATAATCAACAAGGGGTTGAGCTTGAAATAGAGCCACAAAAAAGTAAAAGAGCAAGGATAGAAAAATCCTTTGGATCAAATTTTCTAACCTATATGCTGGAGGTTGAACCTCAAACGTATAATGATGCTATACGTTCGTCTGAAGGCACCTTATGGGAGGATGCCATTAAAAGTGAAATTAATTCCATCATGCAAAACCATACATGGGAATTAGTGGATCTTCCTCTAGGAATTCAACCACTAAGTTCTAGATGGGTTTTCAAACGGAAAATAAAAGTAGATGGAACAATTGACAAGTACAAGGCCAGATTGGTAATAAAAGGTTACCGACAAAAGAAAGGCCTTGACTATTTCGATACATACTTTCATGTTTCAAGGATAACCTCCATAAGGATGATACTTGCAATTGTCGCTTTGCGGAATCTAAAAGTACGTCAAATGGATGTTAAAATGTCTTTTCTTAATGGAGACCTTGTTGAAGAAATATACATGGAACAACCTGAGTGTCATGTGGTTTCAGGTCAAGAAGGAAAGTATGTAGATTGGTGAAGTCCTTATATAGGCTTAAACAAGCACCAAAACAATAGCATGAGAAGTTCAATAATTTCATGATGACAAGCAGCTTCAAGATAAACGAGTGTGACAAATGTGTATATGTCAAAACAACAAATATTGGATATATCATTCTATGTTTGTATGTTGATGACATACATCATTCTATGTTTGTATGTTGATGACATACTCATTGTTAGAAGCAACAATAAAATGGTGAAACGTACCAAAGACATGTTAAATTCAAGATTTGACATGAAGGATATGGGACTAGCTGATACGATTTTGGGCATCCAAACCAAATGGTCAATTGAAGGTCTCATATTAACTCAATCACACTATGTGGACAAGATTCTTGAGAAATTTGGCAAGGGTGATTTTGGTATAGCCAAAACTCCAATAAAACATGCTAACATTTGTCTGAGAACAAAAACCAAAGTGTTGACCAAGTGGAATATGCAAGGGTCATAGACAGTCTAATGTACCTCATGAGCTACACTAGACCGGATATTGCTTTTAATGTGAGCAATTTAAGCATATTCACAAGTAATCCAGGCGAAAACCACTGGAAAGTGGTCATAAGGGTACTGAGATATCTCAGATATACTCGAGACTATGGATTGCATTAATCCAGAGATCCTACTGATTTAGAAGGATGCTCTGATGCCAGTTGGATATCTGATATTCAAGATACCAAAGGCACAAGTGGACATGTTTTCACTTTGGGATGAGGAGCCGTGTCGTGGAAATCCTCAAGACAAACAATCATAACCAGATCCACAATGGAATATGAGTTTGCTGCTCTAGATAAATCTAGAGAGGAAGACGAATGGCTTAGGCAATTTCTTGAGGATATTCCTAAATGGCCGAAACATGTGCCCACAGTATGCATATATTGCGATAACTAAGCAACAATTGCTAGGGCACAGAATTGGATATACAACGGTAAGTCAAGACATATGTGTCGCTAACATAATATCACTAGATAACTGATCTCAAATGAAGTTATCTCTATTGATTATGTAAGATCAAAGGATAACATTACGAATCCGTTAAACAAAGGGTTAAATCGAGATCAAGTTGAGAAAACATCTAAAGGAATGAGACTGAAGCCCATAGAAAATAAAAGCGTTATGTGAAGGGAAACCCTACCTAGCTGACTGGAGATCCCAAGATCTAGATTCAAATGGACAACCTAATTACATAGACATGTGCGGTCACTGTGGGAGTTCTTCTCCCAAGTTCGTTCCTATGATGTAAATAGTGAACAAAATGGGATAAGCTAAGCAAAAGCTTTTAATGACCATTGTGTGCTTCGCTGAGCCAGGCAACATAAGTCACCTATGTGAGAATAAAGTGGGGCTGCTTCAAGGAGACTACTAGGCATAGTTCTTTCAAACTCTTGTAGAACCAGGCGATGTCCACGGCCATATAGACATAACCATGAAAACAAATACTCTTGTCAAAGAGGTAGTTGTGTGGAGTATATCATCGTTTACACAAACGGCTAAATAGTTTAAGGATGTCACGTCTACTAGATAGCTAGTAAAGTAAATATATTTCACAAGGGAAGGTTCAAAGGAGGAAACCTACATATCCTATGCAACTATCAATCGTAAAAGCTATCACCACATAGAGTTAAAATGTTTTGATAAATCATCAATTTCATTTATATGGGGGATTGTTGGAAAAACTGTAAGGAAATGGCAACTTTGAGCCAAAATTCGAGAAGGTAAAGGTGGAGATTCGAATAAGGATTTTATTGGGTCCTATTCTACTCTATGAGACCTTTACAACGGTATCTCATATGCTCAAAATGGTTGAGTATTGAATGAGAAATTGATGTTCAAAGTAAGGTAGTTGTGAATTGAGTAAGGAAGGAAAAACCCCCTTATCCTACATGGATATGACAAATGGCGTGGGAAGTGTTTATATACTCTTAACCCACTTACTATTCATTGAATGACTTGAATGGAAATTGTGCCTCACGCGCAGGGGGTACGAACCAATCTCATTCGGGCTGGGGCGCACCCGCACGACGTGGGTGACGCGAATGTTTGAATCGGTCGTGCCCTTCGTGGGCTTGCAAATATTTTACCCATTTCGAATATTTTTTTCCTTAAGAGTAGCATATATTTCTGAGAATATTTCGAATTTAAATGGATATTATTCATTTCCTTAAATTCAAATATTAAAACGGTAATATTTGCAATTCACGAAAATATATCAGAGTAAATATGATATTAACTAAAGATTTTCGAATTAAATCGGATGGAGATCTAATGGCCATAATTTCGGAATATTTTGTTTCTCACACTTTTAACCTAATTCTCCCTTATAAATACCTTGCTTCACTTCAGTTTTAAATACAACGAAAAAGCTTTCAAACAACAAAACTACATTGTGTTTTCGGTGATAGTCAAAGGCAAGTTTCTGTTCGTGATCTCTTCAGTAGTGTTGCCGTTGAAGATTATCCGTTGTTGTATCCTAGGAGACTGACGACCAAAGATCTCAAGCACCGAGGAGTGGTCGAATCTTTCTTAAGGAAACTGTGTTTCTACAGGCCTCAGCAATCCTATTTTGGTTTATTTCGAATATGTTCGATTCCCTTTAATTATTGTATTTCATTTATTTACTTTTATTTCAAATTAACCTTATTTGTACAACATTTAATTTATTGCATAGTTTTCTTATTTACATGGACTCCTTAATTCAACCAAACAAGGATAAAAATGCTGCTCTTCTCGAGATAATATTTAATAGAAGAAGAATACTTTAATACACAAGTTTATACAAGCCTTTTAATTTTAAAGTTTTAGGTTAGGCTTTAGGGTTTTGGTGTATAGAGTGTAGAATTTAAAATTTATGATTAGAATTTAAAGTTTAGGATTTAAGGTTTAAGGGTTTAGGGAGTTTTTTTCTTTTACAACGAGTCTCCTATTTAAAGGCACTGTTTGTGCCAGGTATCTTTAAGGGCTTATTTTGTATTATTTGAGAGGGTTTATCGTGTTGATCATATAGCAATTTATTGAGAAATATAATGAGTGAGCAATTCAGAGTTTTGTAAGTTGTTTATATATCGAGAGATTAAGTAATTAGGGATGTTTTCTCACGGAAAAGGAGGGAAAAAGTTTGATATACATGCTGTGTAAACTTTAATTTGTACGTGCCTTTTAGTTTTAGGGGTTAAGATTTTAGTTTATGGTTTAAAGTTTAGGGGTTTAGATTGTATGGTTTAGAATTTAGGGTATAAGGTTTAGAGTTCAGGGTTTAGTTTTTAAGGGTTAGGTTAGGAATTTACAATTTGGGTTTTTATAGTGTAAATACACAAGCTTGTATAAAATTAATTTTACATAGCTTGTGTATCAAAGTTTTACCCGAAAAAGAATAGCTAGGATAATATTATACTGAGAGCGCTTATAACTATAGTAGAGTTAAAGTTGAGGTTAACATGTCTCTTGTATTGAAAAAAAGTATACATGTCTCTTGTATTGAAAAAAAGTATAGTGGAATTCTATTTAAACAAGGCTCTACAAAGGTATGATTAGCGGTGGTAATAGGGCGGGGCAAGGTCGGTTTTATATTTTTCACTCGATTTTTAATATTTTTGGGTACGGTTTTAGAAAAATTTTATTAAACATTACGAGAATTTTTTTTGTCGACATACCCATCTCCTATGGATCTCTGCAATTTTCAGTTAATCTTCATACCCAAAAAATAAATAAAACATAATACATTAAAACAAGCACTCAACATTAATTCTTCAGAATTACAAATATAAATGAAAATTTTAATTTTACCAACAACAAACAAACCATTTCAAAATTATAAAACATGACTAAAATATTTACTATTAAAACATGGTAGTTTACACTACCTTTAAAAGAAAATATGTTTTAATAATCTACAGTTCCAAATCATGATCCTTTTATTCTAATAGGAACTAGATTTGATAATCTTTCCAACCATATAAATTACTTCTTCTAATTTTACTCGTATGATTTATGATGAATTTCTGAAGTCACTGTCATTGTTGTTTTTGGAAACAGTTTGCGGTCTTTTCTTTTGACCTTTGCTAACTCAAAAATTAATAACTCCTAATATATAATTCAAAATCAATGACAATTTATTTTAAACAAATCTAGACTTTCGTACGGTTATAAAAATATAAGGTTCACTTTCTGATTTATCATGTAGAATTTTTTGTGATTTTTCAAAAACATTGCTAAAACTGTTTTCTCATAAATTTGCAGTCAAATTTTATGACCTTTCAACATTCAAATATTCGTATTTTTATAAAAAAATATATATCGAGATCAATCACAGTGTATTTTAAACAAAACTATAACGAAACACGTTTACAACGATGTATAGAGCATTTTCTAATTATTTTATGGAATTTACGGAGAATTTCCAATTTTACTCCAGCAGACCATACTCAGATTATGAGATATTAGATTTTTGTTGAAAAATGGTAGATTAACCTTATGGTCATCCAACTTTGTAAAATATTGAGATTCCTGCAGATATTTTTCAGAGATTCTCACGGTGATTTATACAAGTATGGCTCGATTATTCTCATGGTTCGGATATAACAATCCTCGTCCCATTCCCATTTGAACTTCGGTGATAAAATTTTTCACATCTCATCCCTGTGGGTGAAGATTTTAATTTTTCTCCATACCTGTGAGTTCGGATCCCTTTAATTTTTTATTATTCTCCACAATGTCACCCCTAGGTATGATCGTGGATCCAAACTGCATAAATAATCTGTCTTATTTTGTTTACGTTTACTACTTCAGTGTCTCTCCCCCATTACTACAAGTCTAAAATATTGGCCAAACACAACTGCACCAATGATCATATATTCATAAGACCAATCTTATAAGCATCCAATGCAACAAATATCTTATTGAAGTGTTACACAATCAAATTATTGTATGCTTATATCAAGTGTTACACAATATACATTAGGACTATTAATGTCACATTGAAGTATCACATTTAAAATATTGAATTTATATCACATTGCACAAATTAACACGTGTATCACATTAGGGATGAATTTTTTCAAGATAAAACACTTTCGGACATCGAAAAAAAACGTAGAGATCGTATATTGAAGAACAACAAGAAATATGGGAAGAAGGAGACCGCTTCAGAGGTTGATGGTTCCTCAACTACTAACTCTGATATTGGCAGAAAACAAATACCGACTACAGTCGGAAAAGCGTTAGCCTTAGGAAAAGAGTTTAAACATTCAAATTATTGGAGACGGAGAGGAGGCCGTCGAAGAAATGGTAAGATTGGAAAGCCAACATTGTACATAGCATATCTTATTTCAACTACATACTAGAAATAACATGTTCCAATCCAACAACAATGAGAATTCAGAAGCTTAAGAAACCTTTCTCCTTCAAGCTTTCTATGGTTTCCCTCACACTCACATTCCAAGCAATGAATCCCAGACCCAAACTTTTTTCGCTTTCTCATGCGATATCTGGAAAATACGCTCAACAGGCTTGTCAAGATCTTTGCATCTGCCACGAATAAAAGAAAACAGAACTCTTATCAGCAATTCCATCGTCAGTCAAACAATTTTCGGGTAGCAAAGTAAGATCTCGAGTCTCAAGATGATCATATTATCGTAACCGAGCATGGAAACAGGATTGCTTACTTTTCTTGAAGGCCCAAAGTAGGATAAAGTTCATTCAAGGTCTTCAGAACCTCCTGAAACTGTACATTTCTATCGACTAAGCAATATCTGCCGCTGGCTGAAGGAACCTCAAATGCTAGAATATGCGCATGTGCAACATCTCGAACATCAACAAACTTATAACTCGAAGTAGGAAAAGTGTGTTCTCCTGTATCCAAAAGGTTTAAAATCTTTAAAAAAAACCTTGGAAGGGTCTAGCATCAATGATATATAGTACCATTGGTTCATACAGATGAGAAGAAAATTTTATGTGCATCTCAATAGGTTAAAATAGCACCTCTTGTGAGGGAGAGAATCGATTCCGAACTGGTATTTAGAGCTGGCTGTAAAAGAGGACCGATCACGAATCCTGGATTAAGTACAACCAAGTCGATCCTGTTATCATTCGCAAACCTCCAAGCTGCTTCCTCTGCTAAAGTTTTTGAGAGCATATACCAAAGCTGTAAAAAAACAAAGATTGACAAGTAATACTGCAACACTATCTATACTTTCTTTAGTCATCTGAAAATGTTAGCTTATCATAAAGTAAACACATTTCAACACAGCATAAGGTCAAGATCAAATATCGAACCCTTAAAGAAGAAGATATCCAAGGACTTTTGATGTTCGACTATATATCAAAGTGCTATTTAATTATAAACCTCAAATGTTTCCTATATCATGTATTAGATACATAATTTAATTAAAAGAGAGGGTTTAACTGAGATTACTGATCAGTCCTGGAATTTTGAAAAGAAACTATTCAGCTAAATTAGCTACGACACTATAAACAAAAGTGGGGAAAGTACTCATTTGCAAAACACATCATAAAAAGTTAGCCAAAATATGGACATACCTTACTTTCCTGGCAAAAACGTGAATCCGAAAACCAGGTCTCATCAACCACAACATCAGGAGTCAAAGGTTTTCCATTGTAAAGAACTGAGGCAGTGGAAGCTGTCATGGCAACTCTCTTGATGGAAGGCACTTTTGCACATGATTTAAGAACGTTAAGCGTACCCTTGATTGCTGGATCGATTATTTCAGCCTGAAAAGGGGACAAAGGAGAAAATGCTTGCCTAAAATTCAATGACAATAAGTTAAACAAATTAAGCGGCCATCATATTACAAAAGAGGGTTAAATAACATATAGAGCAACCACATAGCTTACAAATTACAACACATAAATCCAATATCCTTCGTTAGAACATAAGTCTATTGTAGTTGTGATGGAATCCAAAGTACAATTAGGCTGCAATTGAAATGTGCATGTTTCCCCAAAATTGTACATTGAAGTGAAATATAGCTTCTTTTCTTTGCCTTTGCTCCTTTCTCACAACAGTTTGAGAGGTCTTGTATGTAAGAATCTTATTGGTCTAATTAAGAGTTATATTGCACTGATACGGATACAGATACGGGTATAAAAATAGAGTCAAAAAAATAAAAAAAAATTAAAATTACATGGTAAGGGTATGTCAGGCAAATATAAAATAAATTTTATATTCTAAAAAATACAAAAATAAAAAGTCATGACAAAATCATATAATCATGGCATCACACATATTTATATACTTATAGTTGAATCATGTGAGCAAGAGAAAGTCGAAAAAAATCGAAAAAATACTTATAGTTGAATTATTTGAGCAAGAAAAAGAAAAAAAACAGATAAGAGATCCACAAATTAGCCTAGTGTCTAAAAATGCTCCTAGTGCCAAGATGTTTGAATCCTGTTACGGGAGTATAAAACCACCTTATTTAATCAAAAGAAAGAAAAAGGTAGATAAACGGTATGAGATTGAAAGGAAAAAATAAGGAGATTAAATATTTGCAAGTATCCAAGTCTACTCAATATGTCCTCGATAGACGGACGTTACCGCTTTAGATTGGAGTACTTGTGCTTATTAAGAGCAATACAAAAAAAATATCAAAATAGAATTAGAAAACGAAAGGGTGGACCTGTGGATCGGAAGCTGAAAAGAGAACAGGGGAGGCTGTATGGAAAACACCTTTTCATCCATCCACAATAGAATCAAAGCATCCTTCGTCTAACAACTCTGCTTTGAACAAATGAAGCCTTTCCTTAGCTCCATCAAGCGAAACCAAGTGTTCTGTCTTCTTTCGATCATTGTTGCATGTTTCAAACATTAAATATTTTGATATCGAACTGAACCGAATCCGAAACAAACATGAAATTTTCTTTTCATTTAGAAGGAACGAGGAAAATACTAACTTGGGTCACGAACAGTGGCTCTAACAGTGTATCCACGTTGTAGCAAGAGCTTAACGAGCCATGAAGCTATGTAACCAGACGCTCCGGTCACGCACACCACCTTCTCTGCCGCATTCATCTCTAATCGGCGTGGGGCTCAGAAAAGTATCAATTTATGTAATTGGGTTACGGAAATTTCTTGATCTTCTAAGATGAGAATCGACTAGATTTTCAACACTTATACGACACTCTCTGCCACGTGATCTTACATGGTTGTACCACACCATCGGTTAATGATTGGGTGGAAAATGAAAACAGTCGTAATATTATGTGAAATTATATCGGTCTGACTTATCACATCAGTCATAGTCCATCCAATGAAAACTATCCACTTTATTATTTTTTTATTTTATTAAACAAGAAATTATAATTTTAGTCCCTCACTTCTTCATTTCTTCTTATTTTCTCAACTCTTGGACAGCCAACTTCAGTTTTCAATCCTAGCCATTTGTTGTAAGTTGACATGACAAATTAGAGCAAAATGCCTGAGTGAAGGGTTGCTAGTCACTCTTCAAATGTTTGATGGAGACTTGTACTCGAAATTCTCCCTTATATCTTAACCCGATCTAAGGACCTGTCGACGTGCATTTGTGTGCACCTTTCGCCTTGTTGATTCAATTGATTTATATTAAATACGTGGTGGGTTTCCATCAAAAGCAAAGGGGCAGCTCATTTGATCATATACGATCAGCTAGCCACTTTACTCCAATTGCAACAAAACAAGAAACTACAGAAGCAGCTCGGTATTGATCGATAGAAACTTCTTTGTACTGCATTGCAGACTTTACAGTTATGTCCATCGAAGGTGTTATTCAGGATTGTTTGGTGGATGTCACCATATACAAGCAGCGAAAACCATTGCAACTGATCTAATGTCTTGTTTCAAGAACATACTAGACATATCATGTTACAAACCCAACAAGATGGACATTACAACGAAAATTCAGATGCTTAAGAAGCCTTTCTCCTTCAAGCTTTCAATGGTTTCCCTCAGACTTACATCCCAAGGAATGAAGCTGAGACCTAAACTCTTTGCTTTCTCCTGAGATATACGGAAAATACGCTCAAGCGGCTTGTCATGGTCTTTACATCTGTCAAGAATTAAAGAAGACATGACTTTTATCAGCAATTCCATCAACAGTCAAACAATTTCCGGGTAGTGAATTAAGATCTCGAGTCTCAAGATGATCATATTATCGTAACCGAGCAGCACATGATACTAAATAGAAAGATAACATGATTGCTTACTTTTCTTGAAGGCCCAAAGTAGGATAAAGTTCATTCAAAGTCTTCAGAACCTCCACAAACTGTACATTTCTATCGACTAAGCAATATCTGCCAGTGGCTGAAGGAATCTCAAATGCTAGAATATGCGCATATGCAACATCTCGAACATCAACAAACCTATAAGTCGGAGTAGGAAAAGTGTTTTCACCTGTATCCAAAAGACGTTAAATCTTTAAAAATCCTTGGAAGGGTCTAGCATCAATGATATATGGTTCCATTGGTTTTGTAGAGATGAGAAAGAAAATGTTATGTGCATCTCAATTGGTTAAAAAAGTACCTCTTGTGAAGGAGAGAACTGACTCCGAAGTGGTATTTAGAGCTGGCTGTAAAAGAGGACCGATCACGAATCCTGGATTAAGTACAACCAAGTCGATCCTATTATCTTTGGCAAACCTCCAAGCTGCTTCCTCTGCTAAAGTTTTTGAGAGCATATACCAAAGCTGGAAAAACCAAAGATTGACAAGTAATACTTTAACGTTACCTACAGTTACTTTCATCATCTGAAAATGTTAAGTTTATCGTAAAGCAGACACATTTCAACAGAGCATGAAGTAGAGATAAAATATCGAACCCTTAAAGATGAAAGACAATAAAAAACAGTACTGATCATGAAGAAGCATTACAACTAAACTAGCTATGACACTATAAATAAAAGGGGAAAAGTACACATTTGCAAAACACATCATAAAAAGCTAGCAAAAGTATGGATATACCTTATTTTCCTGGCAAAAACGTGAATCTGAAAACCATGTCTCATCAACCACTACATCAGGAGTCAAAGGTTTACCATTGAACATAACTGAGGCAATGGAAGCTGTCATGACAACTCTCTTGATGGAAGGCACTTTCGCACATGATTTAAGAACGTTAAGCGTACCCTTGATTGCTGGATCGATTAATTCAGCCTGAAAATGGGAAAAAGGAGAAAATGCTTGCATGAAATTCAATGCCAATAAGCTAAACCAAAGAAGCCATCATGTTACAAAAGAGGGTCAAATAACATATACAGAAACCACATAGCTTACAAATTACAACACATGAATCCATTATCCATCATTAGAACATTAGTCTATTGTAGTTGTGATGGAATGAAATCCAAAGCACATTTAGCCTGCAATTGATATGTCCATGTTTTCCCCAAAATTGTACATTGAAGTGAAATTTAGCTTCTTTTCTTTGCCTTTGGTCCTTTCTCATAACAGTTTGACAGATCTTGCATGTAAGAATCTTACTGGTATTCTGCCGGTCCAATTAAGAACAATACAAAAAGAAAATCAAAATAGAATTACAAAATGAAAGGATAGACCTGTGGATCAGTAGCCGAAAAGAGAACAGGGGAGGCTGTATGGAAAAAACCTTGGCATCCGTCCCCAATAGAATCAAAGCATCCTTCTTCTAACAATTCTGCTTTGAACAAATGAAGTCTTTCCTTAGCTCCATCAAGGGAAAGTAAGTGTTGGGTCTTCTTTGGATCATCTGTTGCATGTTTCAGACATTAAATAATTTGATTCCGAACTGAATTGAAACTGAAACAAGCAGGAAATTTCTTTCCTTTTAAAAGAAAAGGAGAAAGTTACAGACTTGGGTCGCGAACGGTGGCCCTAGCAGTGTAGCCACGTTGTAGCAAGAGTTTAACGAGCCATGAAGCTATGTAACCAGACGCTCCGGTTACGCACACCACCTTTTCTGCCGCATTCATCTCTAGTCGGCGTCGAACTCAGACCCTAAGCTATGTCGGAGACCTTTTAAGATGACAGTTGACTTGATTTTCAACCCTTACATGACACTCTCCGTCACGTGATCATACATGGGTGTAGTGTACCACATCTTCGGTTAATGAGTGGTAGAAAAATGAAAACGATTAAATATATATATATATGGTATTTTAACTATATATATTCTTCCTAAATCTAAAGAATTTTACTCTCAATTTAATACTTGAATTAGGCATATTCTCTCAAATTAGTACTGAAACTTATATATTCTATCAGTTTGTTGCTAATTTGAAACAATTCGATAAATTTAACACACTATATTAAAAAAGTAGTAATTCAATCTACTCTTTGGTCTTTAACTAAATTGTTTGTTCTTCTCCCGAAAAAAGTAGTAATTCAATATACTAAATTGGAACTAAAATTAAGAGAAAAGACGTGACACATGTCACTATCTGATTGATGATTATTTTTTTATTAAATTAAATTAAAATTAAATTGATAGAATATGTAAGTAGATGGACTATATATGTAATTATATAAATTACTGTTAGTTACGACGTCATCAAAGTTTTAACGGAGGGTAGCTTAAGTGATACCACTTTAAGTGATCATATAATATCTTATTTCAACTACTTACTAGAAATAACATGTTCCAATCCAAAAAGGTGGACATTGCAATAGGAATTCAGAAGCTTAAGAAGCCTTTCTCCTTCAAGCTTTCTATAGCTTCCCTCAGACTCATATTCCAAGCAATGAAGCCGAGACCCAAATCTTTTGCTTTCTCATGCGATATCTGGTAAACACCGACGTCGAAACAACGGATTTAGAGCTCGTCGCCGCCGTCCGACCGCTAGAGGGTGCCCCACGTGCTGCTGCTGCGCGTGGGCAAGGCTCAACTGCACTGGGTAGCTATATCCGATTGAGCCGAGCCGCTGGACCCAGTTGCCAAGCCAACTTGCTGAGCCGAGACCAAGTAAGGTTGCCAGCAGCCGCCAAGCCACGCCGCCAGCCGCCGCTGTTGAACGTTAACCGGCATTGACTTTTTTGGGGACCTTACCCGGGGGTTTCTCAACTTTTCGGATCTAAAGGCGCAGTCCGTTTCTCCAAATTCAAACCCGGTAAGCCATTTTTATGCTTTTGACCCTTCAAATTCTTTAAAGTATGTGGGTACGAGATACTTATGCTATTATTTGGTATACAAGGATTATTCGGGATCATATATCAGGTTGAGTGGAATATTTCGGAAGCTTGGATGAGGATTTTAGCAATATCGGCTTAAATGTTAGTACACCACGAACTCCTATCGCTTCATGAGCATTATAAACATGATTGCCTTGCGTGTTAGTATCTACAGAATAGATAGATGATAAATAAGCATGTGTTGAGACTGATAGTATGGGTTTTGTCATCTATGTGAGATGCATGATACGATGAGACTCATGGAGGTGTTAGAGATCGGTTAGGGCCGTTTGTGATGCATGTATGATTATTTAATGATTAATTAATTGGTTGATCAATTACGATGCTTGTATACTTGTTCGAATGGATTGACGTAATTAGATGGAATTCATGCTTAAGGGATAACACCGATAAATACTCGATTAAATGATTATGGAGCCAATCATTAATATTATTTGGATGAATGCGTTAGCAAACCAACTCTAATGACTTTCATAAGACTTTAGGGGTCAATAAGCGTTATAATATCGTAATTTAAGGAAATGGTACGAGCCCGTGAATAGGGTATCGGTATGAGCTTTAGCCGTATCGATACGCGATTAGGGTCTATATCGGTACGTGTTGACCCATACCGGTAATTGAAGAAATCTAGGATTTCTAGTAAGTAATATCTATGCCGATACTCGCGTTTGAGTATTGGTACCTACTGCGTTTAATAGGTGCTACGCAATTGTGCAAGTATACACGTCGTAAGTAATAAAGTGATACGAGTATCGAGTATCGTCTCTACAGGGATTGGTTTGGGCCACTTTGCTTTAGTTATCGCACTATAAAAGTAAAAACACAATTGATAGTAGTAGTTGATTTTAACGAGTAAAGTAAAAGCAATAAACTAAAAGAATAGATGAAAGAAAAAGAGAGAATAGGCCAGGTTATCGCGAGTTGAGGTGTGATAGCCGATTGGATCGTCTTGGTAAAAGAGTGCAAGGGCAACTCAGTTGCCGTGGCAACTTGCGCAGCGGGGTTGCCTTGGCAACTAATTAACGGTTGACTGGGCAACTGGCTAGGCAATTGTTTGGGCGGCTGGGCAGCAGCTTCAAGGTTCGACGGAGCGTTCTTCAATGGTTTCTTCTTATCCCTAAGTCGAAACTCTAGCTACTTGTGCATGCCTTGATAATACATCCCTGCGTGAATCAAGGGTGAACAACAACCAATCTTGCGCTCCTCTTAGCCGTTCAAATCCTTAACTTATACCTAAGTCGGATTAATCTTCATCATCAATATATTGAATAAAGACCATACTCATTCGTTTCTTGAATCTAACTCTCCCGATATTAGATAAATAGATGAAGTTATGAGATCCTCTCCCAATTCACTCGCAAACAAGAATAAAAGCCAAGAATGAGTAAACCTTGAATAGAAAAGTGCAAACTCTTATTACCTAAACAAAATCCAATTGTTTCTCACAACAACAAAACACAATAACCCCAACCAATCAAGTTAGTTCATGGTTGGGTTCAAAAGATATACAAAGAATAATCCCCAAACCATGAATCTAATGGAAGCAAAGAAGAAGAAGAAAAAATCGAACTCTTTTCCCCTTGCTCTCTTGTCGAAATCTCTTCCTTCTTGCCCTTTGGAGTTGTCGAAAATCCTCTCTTCTTTCTCCCTTCTCTCTTTGACGGTTTGGTCCTTTAAATAGGAGATGGCTAGGTCAAAATCCTTCTTGAGGAGGAGGTTAAGCTGGAATTAAATTATCTTTAAAGAATATAATTCTTTATTATATTTAAATTTCTTCTAGAACTTCTCATATCTTCTTGGGATTTAATTTCTCTTTAACCTCTTCATGGAAATCAAACTCCTTTGGAATTTAACTTTGATCCACGTCATCTTGGGCTTATCTTGTCATCAATTTCGACTACCATATCATCTTATTCCTTGTCAAAAATTGCCTTGGCAACTAGTTCGGCATCTCCTTCAAGCATTGCCCTGGCAACTAGCTCGGCATCTCTTTCATGCATTGCCATGGCAACTGGTTCCAGCCTTGCTTTGGCAAGTGATTCTGCACACACACAAAAAACACACCAAAGCAACATCTTTTTCCACAAAAATCACCAAGTTATGTAATCAAGCTCAAATGTGGAAAGAAACATGAATTAATGCATGAATGACTAATTATGCAACTAATATGAGCCTAAGTCTAACAATAATATGAGTAAAAAGGGTAATAAAAATAGTACTTTTGAACACTTATCACACCCCCAAACTTGAACTATTGCTTGTCCTCAAGCAATGCAAACTAACAATTACCTGCCAAGACTTTAATCATCAAAGACATGCTTCAAACTTGAATTCAAACCTCGGAACCGTGGCGCAAAGTATGATCACCTTTTAATTTTTCGGATAGCACAAAAATTACCCGGAACCAAACTATAATGCTCGTGACAATGTGTGTGCGTAGTTGTGTACAAGTTGATTTTCAAGATTGTATGTGAACAATAGGCTTTTATCAATTTAATTATTGGGGCATTTATTTTTATTTTCACTAGAGCCAATTTCGGGCACCTCTAGCGATTCTTTAATGTGCATTAACTACTAGAGCCAGTTTCGGGTACCTCTGGCAAGAAATTAACTTTTAATTTTCAATTTTAAATTTACCCAAATTTTAAGCAACCTAAGTTCACTAAGTCTCTTTCAATCAGCAGACCACAACCGTGTAAAAAAATTTAGCATCATAGTAAAATTCTAAGTTCTTTTCATGCAATCCTAAAATTAAAGGTTCTTTCAATTAAGTGCAGTGGCAAAAATTCATCATTGGATATTTAACAAGTCTTAAGCAATTAAATCCAATTAAAGGCATGGCAAGTAACATATGCAACCTATATGTGATTGCTAAAGATGAATGCAACTAAACATGAAGCTAACTAGAAACCAACACCCCCTCAAACTCGAGAGAAGCATTGTCCCCAATGCATGTAAAAGTGAAACAAAATTTAAAAGAAACTAAATGAAATGAGTTAGTCGGAGAGGTCGTCACCTCAAGTGATAAGTTTTCTTCGTGTCGTTTGCTTGATTAATTTTCCGGTCAGTGGTTGCTTTGATTTGATCCATGTTTGGGCATCAGAAGTTGCTGACGCCATTGTTGTTGCCTGGGCAATCTCTATTGTGGTTGCTGTGGCAAGTAGTCGGCATTGAATTTTCTTAGCATGGTGGTTGTGAGTCTTGTTGTGGAAAAGAAAAGAAATCAAAGAAAACCTGGAAGATAATAAAATATCTCCTAAAAATTCCAAAAATAAATAAAGAGAAAAAAATAACTGAAAATAATAGTTCAAAAAAAATAAAAAGAAGAAGAAAAAGAAAAAGAAAAAGAAAATATCGAAAGGAGAGCATGCTTATGCATCTCCTAAGGTGTCAACTTCTTTGTTACGTTCTACATGGGCACCGTTGTAGTGCTTCAATCTTTGTCCGTTAACTTTGAATTCATGTTCGTCGGTAATGGACTTGATTATCACGGCACCATGGAAGAATGGTTTGACAACTTCGAATGGTCCCGACCATCTTGATTTTAGTTTTCCCGGGAAAAGTTCCAGCCGAGAATTGAATAAGAGAACTAGTTGCCCTGCATGAATTGCCGCGGCAATAGTTTCTTGTCCTGCCATTGCTTTGTTTTCTTCTTGTAGATTCGTGCATTGTTATAGGCGATTGCACGGAATTCTTCTATCTCGTTGAGGTCCAACAAACGCTTTTGCCCGGTACTTTCCCAATCCATATTCACGGTCTTGATTGCCCAATATGCCTTGTGTTCGATTTCCACCGGTAGATGGCATGTTTTTCCATAGACAAGTCGGAAGGGGACATATCTAAGGGTGTTTTGAATGCAGTGCGATATGCCCAAAGTGTGTCATCTATTCTTACTGGCCAATCCTTCCTAGAGGGATTTACAACTTTCTCGAGTATACCCTTCAATTCTCGGTTAGAAATTTCTGCTTGCCCATTGGTTTGTGGGTGATATTGTCCGTCCTCTGGCAATGATCATATTGCTTGTAAAACTCTTGGGCATCTTTGTACAGTGTTGGACAATACAAACCCGGTTGAAAAACTTTGGTCACGGTACGAGTTCCTCCAAAATATCCTCTATAGGGTGAAAAATGGCATTGTCGGAGTACATTCTGCTGCTCTTCTTCAGGGACACATCGGCGTATGACCTGATCTGCACATTGTTTAAACAAAAGAGGCTTGTCCCAAAAGTAATGCTTAGCATCATGGCGGAACCGCTTCTTCCCTTGTTGAGTAAGGCCATAAAGTAAAATACCACAAACAAGGAAATTAACTAAATCCGCGTACCAGGGTATTGCCGAGGCATGTGCTGCCATGGCGACTGCTCCCAAGATTGCCGAGGCGCGTGCGTCTAGAGTTGCCGAGATATACGCGTCCATGGTTGCCGAGGCATGCGTATTAGTGGTTGCCGAGGCTTGTGCATTCATGGTTGCTGAGGCATGCACGTCAAGAGCTGATGCAGCGTCGAGGATTACCGAGGCATGCACATCTATGGTTGTCGAGGCGTCAAGGGTTGATGTGGCATCGAGGGTTGCCGAGGCGTGCGCGTCAAGAGCTGCTGCAGCGTCGAGGGTTACCAAGGTATGTGCATCCATGGTTGCCGAGGCGTCAAGGGTTTCCGAGGCGTGCATATCCATGGTTTCCGAGGCAACTAAAAGTTGCTCATCCAGGAATGCATCACATATCTCTAAATTCGCGTCCTCCTCCCTATTGCATTCTAAACGTGATAAGTGATCAGCCACTTGATTTTCTGTTCCTTTCCTGTGCATTGGCCTAGGATTGCTCCTACCGCGAAATCACTTGCATCACACATGAGCTCAAAAGGTAGCGTCCAATCTGGTGGAACGACAATGGGTGCCGAGGCAAGCTTTTCCTTTAGGGTTTCGAATGCTTGGGTGCAAGAATCAGCAAAATTGAAGACTTTATCTTGTTAAAGCAAATTGTACAAGGGTTTAGTAATTTTAGAAAAATTATGAATGAACCTCCTGTAAAAACCTGTATGTCCAAGAAAGCTTCGAATTCCTTTAACCGAACTTGGTGGGGGTAATCTCTCGATCACGTCCACCTTGTCTTTGTCTACTTCAATTCCCTTGGATGAAATCTTGCGGCCAAGCACTATTCCTTCATCTACCATAAGATGGCACTTCTCCCAATTGAGGACTAAATCAGTTTCTTCACATCTTGCCAACGTCTTCTCTAAATTGTCGAGGCAACTATCGAAGTCATTACCGAAAACAAAAAAAATCATCCATGAAGATCTCAAGGAAGTCTTCGACCATGTCTGAAAAGAGTGTCATCATGCATCTTCTAATGTTACTGCATATCTGAAAAAACTTGAGGAGAGTCGTTTCTGATACTTCTTATAGTCTATTCGCCCCTCCATCGGGTGACAATATTACCCAGAAAGAGTTTGGCCAATGTGCTTGCCACTACTCCCTTTTGCGTTACCATGGTGGAGGTGTCTTTCTTTCGTGTTCCCTTATAGTCCATGCATGCCCTCCACCTTGCTACTATTCCTGAAGGCATAAATATATTAATAGGAAAAATTATATCAACATCTAACCATTTAATTACCTCATTCTCGTAGGGCTCCATCATGGTTGGATGTAGCCTTCGTTGTTGTGGCAATTGCTGCTCTAGCCAATTGCCATGGCAATCAGTTGCCAAAATTTGCTGTAAGTCAAGGGAATAACCAATTTTCTGAAAAGCTTTACGAATCCAAACACATTTTTCTTTTGGCCTCTCAAACATCTCTATCAGTAGAGATTTTGATGGCTTCAAATCTACCAACATCGGTTCCTCAAGACATACCTACAATGGACGAGGTAAGTTTTTAAAGAATTCAAAAGGTTCAACCATTACTTGCTCATATTCCATTGGCAAAGTATTATCATCTCGTTGATCTTGCATGTGGTCGTACAATTGTCGTGGCAACTGTAGATGAGAGCAATCTATAGATTCATGCTTCAGCATCAACGTTGTAACCTTCTGGGCATCAGGTTCCTCAGAATTTGCTGTAGTATTGTTGTTCTCAGCTTCACTGAGTGCTGTCGCGGCATTGCTCTGTTCAGGCTCATCAATCATTGCCGAAGCAATTTGTTGCTCAAGCTCATCATGTGTTGGGCAGACTTTCTCATCAACATACTCTCGACTTTGAGGTTTTAGTTGTTCCTCACACATCGAAGATCTTTCCTTGCATTGTTCCTTGTCCTCTTGCCTTGGGACTTCAGTATCCCTAGGAATGAATTGTTGGTGCATGTTATCCATTACATACGTGGATCTCCTCAATTGATCTTCTGAATCCCCCAAGGTTGCATCCCACTGAGCTATCCTCGTATCCATGGACTTTGATAGCTCTCGTATCTCTTCAATTGATCCGTCAAGTCTAGCCAAGGAAGCTAGCAACGTTTCCTCCAAGGAATTGGAATGCTCTTGAAAAGGACTACATTGCCATGGCATATCTGTTGCTGCGGCAAAATTGTTATGGTAAAAAAAATTTGAGCTTTTTGACCATACCATGAAGAATTTTGCTGCTGGTTCCCTCTATGGTCCTCCATGTAGTTATATGCACCGAAAATGTGAGGGCAATTTTCAAACACATGATGTTCTCCACACATAGCACAAGATTTTTCCACGGTATAGGCTCTTTGGGCTTTTCTCGATTGGTATAGGTAATCATCACAAGGTGCAAGAAATTCTTGATTGGATTAATTCCTATCTTCCAGCATCATCTCTCGAATAGATCGACTTTTATTTCCCGACATGTTGATGTCCCTTAACTTGTAGCGCACCTATTTTTTTTTGATAAAACAAACAAAAAGAAAAGTTAGTAAAACTAAGAGAAAAAAATGCAATAACAAAAACAACTAACATCAATTACCAATCCCCGGCAACGGTGCCAAAAACTTGTTGCGTGTAATAAGTGCTACGCAATTGTGCAAGTATACACATCGTAAGTAATAAAGTGATACGAGTATCGAGTATCGTCTCCACAGCGGTTGGTTTGGGCCATTTTGCTTTAGTTATTTCACGGTAAAAGTAAAAACACAATTGATAGTATGAGTTGATTTTAACGAGTAAAGTAAAAGCAATAAACTAAAAGAATAGATGAAAGAAAAAGAGAGAATAGGCCAGGTTATCGTGAGTTGAGGTGTGATAGCCGATTGGATCGTCTTGGTAAAAGAGTGCAAGGGCAACTCAGTTGCCGTGGCAACTTGCGCAGCGGGGTTGCTTTGGCAACTAATCGACGGTTGCCTGGGCAACTGGCTAGGCAATTGTTTGGGCGGCTGGGCAACAGCTTCAAGGTTCGACGGAGCGTTCTTCAATGGTTTCTTCTTATCCCTAAGTCGAAACTCTAGCTACTTGTGTATGCCTTGATAATACATCCCTACATGAATCAAGGGTGAACAACAACCAATCTTGCGCTCCTCTTAGTCGTTCAAATCCTTAACTTATTCCTAAGCCGGATCAATCTCCATCATCAATAGATTGAATAAAGACCATACTCATTCGTTTCTTGAATCTAACTCTCCCGATATTAGATAAATAGATGAAGTTACGAGATCATCTCCCAATTCACTCGCAAACAAGAATAAAAGCCAAGAATGAGTAAACCTTGAATAGAAAAGTACAAACTCTTATTACCTAAACAAAATCCAATTGTTTCTCACAACAACAAAACACAATAACCCCAACCAATCAAGTTAGTTCATGGTTGGGTTCAAAAGATATACAAAGAATAATCCTCAAACCATGAATCTAATGGAAGTAAAAAGAAGAAGAAGAAGAAATCGAACTCTCTCCCCCTTGCTCTCTTGTCGAAATTTCTTCCTTCTTGCCCTTTGGAGTTGTCGAAAATCCTCTCTTATTTCTCCCTCCTCTCTTTGATGGCTTGGTCCTTTAAATAGGAGATGGCTAGGTCAAAATCCTTCTTGAGGAGGAAGCTAAGTTGGAATTAAATTATCTTTAAAGAATATAATTATTTATTATATTTAAATTCCTTCTAGAACTTCTCCTATCTTATTGGGATTTAATTTCTCTTTAACCTCTTCATGGAAATCAAACTCCTTTGGAATTTAATTTTGCTCCATGTCATCTTGGGCTTATCTAGTCATCAATTTCGACTACCATATCATCTTATTCCTTATCGAAAATTGCCTTGGCAACTAGCTCGGCATCTCCTTCAAGCATTGCCCTGCCAACTAGCTCGACATCTCCTTCATGCATTGCCCTGACAACTGGTTCCAGCCTTACTTTGGCAAGTGATTCTGCACACACAAAAAAAACACACCAAAGCAGCATATTTTTCCACAAAAATCACCAAGTTATGTAATCAAGCTCAACGGTGGAAAGAAACATGAATTAATGCATGAATGACTAATTATGCAACTAATATGAGCCTAAGTCTAACGATAATATGAGTAAAAAGGGTAATAAAAATAGTACTTTTGAACACTTATCAGTACCCACTGAACGGAATAAACTACAATGCTAATAAAGATGGGAATTGACAGAGATATAAATGAAACAATATGGCTTAATAAGATAATTAACGAGGATGATTAATGTATACCTCCATAATGTATTAATAAGTTGGTAAACTTAATTGGATAATTTGATGGTAATAGCAACCGTAGGGATCCTTGGTGCATCGTGCAATATTGTGTGCTGTGTGGTAGACGTGTCCTTGCTATTTGTTGTATTGACACCTAGATGATTGGATCATCTTGATTGATGGGTTTTGGATACCCAGTGTAAGAATGAGTGTGTTGCAACACCAAGGTTAAATATTTCTGAATGTATGAACTTGATGCTTAGTGGGACCGGGACTTATTCGAAGATGGTTGATGAGAGATTATAGGCATGGGTGTATGTATCCTGACACTTAGTGGTACTGGGCCTCACCCCAAAGAGTGTATGTATCCCAATGTTTAGTGGAACATAAATTCACTTAGAGTGTATGTATCCTGATGCTTAATGGTCGCAGGTCGTACTCCTATATATGGTATGATACTTATACGCTCGATGAGAGATTCCGAGCACGAGTGTACGATTCCGATGCTTAATGGATGCAAGTGTCACTCATATATTGTGGTACAATACTTGTATGTTATATGATTTGGCAGCTAGAGGTAGCGCCATATTTATTTGATGTTATATTGTCATGTTATGAGTATGGTTGAGCCTTGTGTGCCACGTATGATGATTGCTATGATGAGAGCATGTGTTTAGGTGACTAGTAGTAGCGCCGTGTTGATTTATCTCTCCTTATTGCTCGTACTGGCTTTCATACTTATGTTTATGATTAGCATGAAGTATAGTAAAGTAGATATGTACCATTGAGATTTGTAAGCTCAACGCTCGAAATTATTGTTTTCATGCATAGGTTAATCGTTGGTTCGTGAGATCGTGGAGCACTATCAATACGGGGTTTCAGCATATGATGATCTCAAGAGTATGGTACTTGTGTTTAGTGGGCTATGTATTTATAGGACCTTACTTGGTTGAGTTTATAAACTTTACTTTTGAAACTGTATTAATCAAGTCAAGTATTTAAACATTTTAAATTAAAGTAGAACTTCTTTGTAACTATTTAAATGATTTTTTTATATTCTCAACTATTGATTTTTAAAGATTTTAAGAAATAACTTGTCTAAGCTAAACTCAGTTTAAAATTTTTATGGCTTTTGGTGTGGGTTTGAGGCCCAAATGTGACATCCAGGTCGAGAGTGTTACATTTAGTGGTATCAGAGTATATGTTTAGCTGGTTCTAGGAAACCCTAGGGGTGGTATAAGTGTTTTAGTAAGGTGTCTAGTGAATACAAGCTCTTAAATTAAGTTCGTACTCCTTAAGACTGGAATCCTGATGGTGTGTCCAATGTTGTGATGATAAGATGGTTGTGATCATGGCCGAGAGGGCCGAGTTAAGTGTTGAGCCACTCTTAGGAGCGATTATGAGGGTGAGGTTGCCTCAGATTGTTGAAATGCGAGTTAGTTGATTGATGATTGAGTCGAGGATGTGTCATCCTTCCGCCATCTAAATGGTGTCTTAGTTGCGTGTTGTGGTCGTTTCGGAGCCTTCACATACGTATGAGAGTTTGTAACAAGAAATCTTCATCGTTATGTGTAAGTAGCAGTTGCGTTGCGAGTTTGGATAAACCACTTTCAAAACTGATCAGTGGGTGCATGTTGGTTGGAGGACCCTTTGTTCGCTTAAAAGTGAGTCTTGTTGATACTTGGTGAGTATCATCACTCTTCTTAGAGGTGTTTCTTGGAGATAGTGGATTCAAGGTCCACTTGTTCGTTAGAATGTGGCCAAAGATAGACGTTTTACATGTTTGAGAGAGCTACCTTTCTGGAAGTTATTGCACCTCAATAATTAATTTGGTTAATTAAACGTGATGCTAGCAGTAATATCGAGAGTGGTGCTTGAGCCTTCGAGACCTCGAGGGAACCCAACCTTTGGTAATGAAGATGTTTGAATCGTTGCCCTTTTTCCATGATTTTAGTGGTGGTTATTTTGAGAACGACACAATGGGGTAGTGAGACATGTTTGAATGGTGGGCATACGTCGATGTGTGCAATTCGATGCTTGGGAGCTTTCAGACTATCAAAGTGTTTGCTTATACTTCTTGGAGGAGGAGTCGGGACTTCCTCGCTATTAAGAACATGAGTGGATCTCGAGGTAATTTCAAGTTGACGTCGGTGCCCATCGCCCTTATTAGAGGATACTGACCCAGTTGAGAAAGTCATAGGTTTTGTTGCGAAGGCCCAACCCGAAAGAGGCTTTTTTTGTCTAAATGTTTCGCCCAAGGAAGAACCGAGCTTGTTCTCTAGTAGAAGTTGGTTCGTTGAGGTGTTGTTTATACCGTTTTGGTTTGTAAAGTGGCAGTGAAAGACCGTTACTTGTCTCTTTAGGAGGATGACTTGTTTAACGGATTGTGAAGTACCCGTGTATTTTTCCAAGATTAGTTCGAGAATAAGATGTTTATGGTTAAAGTTTTAGAGGCTTGTAGTTCAAAATGAATTTTGGAATGAGGATTTCTCTTTTTAAGGTGTGACATGGTAACAGTGAATGTCTACAGTGATGTTTGAGGTGTTTCAGCTATGATAAGGTAAGAGCCACCACTTCGTATCTCGGAAATAAGTTGATGCTTTATGTGGCATATGTGAACGTATGAGAATATGGTACAGTGGTCAGTATATGGTACAGTGGTTGCTTTAGAGGAAAAGATTTCAAGGAAAGAAATCCCTCATATATGGTACAGTGGTTAGTATATGGTGAAATTTTGAGAGCGACAGTTTGTACCAAACTTTCACCTTATGTTTTGGGAGACAGTGTGGAGTCATGTGTTTGAAATAATGATAAAATGGTTGTATTGTCGTCATTTGGGAATCTAACATTGAGTTCGTCAAAGTTTTTGTGATGCTTCAATATTCTTCAGTGGAAATTAAGTAGATGATAGTAGATCTTGTAAAAGATTCATGGGTGCATAGTCCCGTTGAGATTATGTGGAGTAATGATATAGTCCTTGGTGGGATTTCTTATGATGACAGATCCTAGTGATGGTACATATGATGTGTCCTCTAGACACGTGATAGTTTGGAGTGTAAGATTCTTGCGTGAGCCGAGTTTTTGGGGGTTGTTTTAGTTGCTAACATGAGTTATCATGCCGAGGTTAAGCTAAGTGCTTGAGGCAAGGTGAAACGCCGTTAGTTTTTGGAAGTCTTGCAGTGGGCAAGCAATGATTTTGGTAAGGGTTTCCATTCGAGTTAGAGTCTCCCTCATAAAGTTGTCACATGATAGACCACTTCGTTTTGGTTACAACGGTTGTGTAACCTCCTATCCTTTTTGATAGTGTGGAGTTGTGGAAAGATTTTGTGGTGCGCCAATGTTTTTGGGTTATATAGTATAAATTAAGTTTCTTTGATGACGTATTCGTGTAACAATTTTATCGGGATACCGTTGGGTTTTGCTTATCGTCTAAAATGTATCGAACGAAGATGAATTCCTTCTAGAAGAAAGAATCAATTGAGATTATGTTTGTGCCGATAGAAGACAAAGGTTATATTGATAAGTGTTGAGATCAGAGTAGCGCAGCGTGAAATCTTTGAGAATGTTGAAGAGTTATAAGAGTTTAAAAATCTTCGTTGAGTTACGGATGCAAATTTTGATGACGAAGTTTCTTTTGAGGAGGGGAAAGTTGTAACGGCCTAGATTTCAGGTTAGCGAATCTGGTCTTGGGCCCAGGATTTGGGCCTTGTAGAAAAAAAAAGAGGAAGAGGATAATTTGAATTAAAAGGGGGAAAATGGGTGGGAAATCAAATTTTTATCTTTTCTCTCTCTCTCCTTTTTCCACTTTTTTCCATCTTTCTTCTCTCTTTTTTTATCCTTCCTCAACTTCAAACTTTGATCTACGGATATCGGACCGTTCGTTGTTGACACCTCCACCACTATTGAGTTTCTCTCGCCAAGACAACTTCGTCGATAGTCGGAGGGTTACCGTCAGAGCCGCCATAGAGAGAGGTGAAGAGTTGGAAGCTTCAGCCGTTTTAGAATAAAGTGGTTCTAGTGGTCAAAACCTAAATCTGAGGGCACCAACGTCTTCACCAAAGTCAGAGCAGCAAATCTAGAGCTCGTCGTCGTTGTCCGAGTGTCGGAGGGTGCCCCATGCACAGCCGCTGCGCGTGGGCGAGGCACAACTGCACTTGGCAACTATATTCAGTCGAGCTGCTGGGCCAAGCCGGCCTACCAGCCGCAAGCCGAGCAATCAACCGAGCCAGCCGCGCCGCCAGCCGTCGTTGACCGTTAACTGGAGTTGACATTTGTCAAGGACCCTACCCGGGGGTTTCTCGACATTCTGAATCCAATTGCGTATTCTGTTTTACCAAATTCAAACCTGGTAAGCTATTTTTACGCTTTTTACCCTTCAATTCTTTAAAGTATGTGGGTTAGAGATATTTATGATATTATTTGGTATACAAGGATTATTCAGGATCAGATATCAGTTCGAGTGGAATATTCGAGAAGCTTGGATGAGGATTTTAGCGAATCGGGTTAAGTTTAGTACACCTTGAACTCCTATCGCTTTATAAGCATCATAAATATGATTGTCTTTTGTGTTAGTATATGCAATATAGGTAGATAATAAATAAGCATGTGTTGAGACTGATGTATGGGTTTTGTTATCTACGTGAGATGTATGATACGATGAGACTCGTGGAGGTGTTAGAGACCGGTTAGGGTCATTTACGTTGCATGTATGATTATTTAATGATTAATTGATTGGTTGATTAATTGTGATTCTTGTATGCTTGTTCGAATGGATTGACATAATTAGATGGAAATCATGCTCAAGGGATAATACCGATAAATACTCGATTAAATGATTATAGAGCCGATAATTAATATTATTTGGATAGACGCGTTAGCAAACCAACTCTAATAACTTTCATAAGACTTTAGGGGTCAATAAGCGTTATAATATCATAATTCAAGGAAATGGTACGAACCCATGAATAGGGTATCGGTACGAGCTTTAGCCGTATCTTTACGCAGTTAGGGTCCATATTAGTACGGGTTGACCCGTACTGGTAATTGAGGAAATCTAGTATTTCCAATAAGTAATATTTGTATCGATACTCGTGTTCGAGTATCAGTACCCACTGAACGGATTAATCTATAATGCTAATAAAGATGGGAATTGACGTGGGATATAAATGAGACAATATAGCTTAATAAGATAATTAACGAGGATGATTAATGTAAACCTCCATAATGTATTAATAAGTTGGTAAACTTAATTGGATAATTTGATGGTAATAGCAACCGTAGGGATCCTTGGTGGATCATGTGATGTTGTGTACTGTGTGGTAGACGTGTCTTTGCTATACGCTGGTATGGACACTTAGATGATTGAATCATCTTGATTGATAGGTTTCAGATACCCAGTGTGAGAAAGAATGTGTTGAAACACCATGATTAAATATTTCCAAATGTATAATCTCGATGCTTAGTGGGATCGAGGCTCATTCAAATATGCTTGATGAGAGATTCCAAGCATACGTGTATGTATCCCCAACGCTTAATGGTACCGGGCCTCACCCCAAAAAGTGTATGTATCTCGATGTTTATTGGAACCAGGCTTCACTCAGAGTGTATGTATGTCGATGCTTAGTGGTTGCGGGTCGCACTCCTATATTATGGTATGATATTTATACCCTCGATTAGAGATTTCGAGTACGAGTGTACGATCTCGATGCTTAGTGGACAAGGGTGTCACTCATATAGTGTGGTACTATACATGTATGATATATGATTTGGCAGCTAGAGGTAGCGCCATATTAATTTGATGTTATATTGCCATATTATGAGTATGGTTAGGCCTTGTGTGCCTCGTATGATGATTGCTATGATGAGAGCATGTGTTTAAGCCACTAGTAGTAGCGCCACGTGTTTATTTATCTCTTCTTATTGCTCGTACTAGCTTGCATGCTTATGTTTATGATTAGCATGAAGTATAGTAGAGTATATGTATACCACTGAGCTCTGTAAGCTCAACGCTTAGAATCGTTGTTTATGTTCGTCCGTTGATCATTGGTTCGTGAGATTGTGGAGCACTATCAGTATGGGGTTCCATCATATGGTGATCTCACGAGTAGGGTACTTATGTTTAGTGGGCTATGTATTCATAGGACCTTACGTGGTTGAGTTTGTGATCTTTACTTTTGAAATTGTATTAATCAAGTCAAGTATTTAAACATTTTAAATTAAAATGGAGCTCCTTTATAACCATTTAAATGATTTTTTTATTATTTTCAATTGTTGACTATTAATGTTTTTAAGAAATAACTTGTTTGGGCTAAACCCAGTTTGAAAATTTTATGGCTTTTGGTTTGGTCTTGAGACCCAAATATGACATCTAGGTCGAGGGTGTTACATTTTATGGTATTAGAACTTAGGTTTAGCAGGTTCTAGGAAACCTCGGTGGTGGTATAGGTGTTTTAGTAAGGTGTCTAGTGAATACAAGCCCTTAAAGTAAGTTCGTACTCCTTAAGACTAGAATCCTAATGGTACGTTCAATGTTGTGACGATAAGATGGTTACGATCGTGGTCGAGAGGGCCGAGTTAAGTGTTGAGCCGCTCTTAGGAGCAATTTTGGGGGTGAGGTTACCCCGGATTGTTGAAATACGAGTTAGTTGAATGATGTCGAAGTCGAGGATGTGTTCTCCTTCTACTATCTAAATAGTGTCGTAGTTGCATGTTGTGGTCGTTCTAGAGCCTTCAGATACATTATGAGAGTTTGTGGCAAGGAATCTCTCATAATGTTTGAGAGAGCTATCTTCTTGGAAGTGGTTGCACCTTGGAAATTGTTTTGGTTAATCAAACGCGATGCTAGCTAGTAATGTCAAGAGTGGTGCTCGAGGCTTCGAGACCTCAAGGGAACCCAACCTTTTGTAATTAGGATGTTTGGACCGTTGCCCTTTTTTCCATGATTTTTGTGGTGGTAGTTTTGAGAATGACACGGCGGGGTATTGAGACATATTTGAATGGTGGGTGTATGTCGATGTGTATAGTTCAATGCTTGGATGCTTTTGGACTGTCAGAGTGTTTGTTTATGCTTCTTGGAAGAGTCATTAGGACTTCATCCCTATCAAGAATATGAGTAGATCTTGAGGTAAGGCCGAGTTGGACGTCGATGCCCATCGCCCTTGTTAGAGGACACCAACCCAATTGAGAAAGTTAGGGGTTCAGTTACAAATGCGCAACCCGAAAGAGGTTTCTTTTGTCTCAATGTTTCACCCAAGGAAGAACCGAGCTTGTTCTCTAGTAGAAGTTGGTTCGTTGAGTTGGTGTTTATACCGTTTTGGTTTGTAAAATGGCAGTGAAAGATCGCTACTTGTCTCCTTAGGAGGATGACTTTTTAACAGATTGTAAAGTACCCGTTTATTTTTTCAGGATTGGTTCGAGAATAAGATGTTTACGGTTAATGTTTTAGAGGCTTGTAGTTTGAAATGAATTTTGGAATGAGGATTTCTCTCTTTAAGGTGTGACGTGGTAACAATGGATGTCTACGGTGACGTTTAAGGTGTTTCAGCTATGATAAAGTTGGAGTCATCACGTTATCTCTAAAAAATAAGTTGATTCTTTATGTGGCATATGTGAACGTTTGAGAATATGAAAAGATGAGCGTTGGCAAGATAATCACCTTAATGACCTTCTGTAAGGAATGGTTAGTTACCGTGTAATCAGTTAGGGAAGCAATGGTTTGAGATTTCATAAATGTTTTTTATTGTATCACAGTTCCTTGAGGTAAGCCGAGGAACATTGGTGGGAGGGTCCGAGCTACGTGAGATTGATTTGTTGTTACAATGGTTCTGACTCGATTAAGGCTGAGTAAGGTTTTGAGGTTTTCGAGGATATTTTATTGTTTTGTTAGGACTGTATTTTTGTGCAAGAAAGATGATGAGTGTGCCTACCTCAATAGTGTAAATTTTGGGTATTTGACATTTAAGGAATTTTAGATGGAGACAACGACATGAGTCGAAGTAATTGAGGATTGTTGATCGTGTGATGGATCACCATCTAAGTGAAATGAACTTGATAAGTGATGGGTTGTATGAAGATAGTTCAGGTCAGAGTATCATGTTGCTCATGTGGGTGATCAAGTATCGCAAGTGATGGTTGTGTAAGAGAGTATCGATGCTAGCTCAAAGTGGTACCGGAACTTGATTCTTTTGGAGTCGATACTAATTGGTCAGTATCAGTACCCACGTGTTTCATTGGTTAAGCTTTGAGTAAAGATTGATTTGCTTTGGAAGTCACGAGAGGTAGTATCTGAGTGTAATAAGAGGATACAGTATTATGATCGAATTTGGGTCCGATGGTTTTTGATGGACTTCGAGATCTTGATGTGTGTGCTTTAGAGGAAAAGATTTCAAGGAAAGAAATTCCTCCTATATGGTACAGTGGTTAGTATATGGTGAAATTTTGAGAGCGATAGATTGTACCAAACTTTCGCCGCGTGTTTTGGGAGAGAGTGTGGAGTCGTGTGTTTGAAATAGTAATAAAAGGGTTATCTTGTTGTTAGTTGGGAATCTAACATTGAGTTCGTCAGAGTTTTGGGTTATATAGTGTAAGTTAAGTTTTTTTGATGACGTATTCGTGTGACAATTTTATCGGGGTACCGTTGGGTTTTGCTTATCATCTGAAATGTACCGAACGAAGATGAATTATTTCTAAGAGAAAGAATCATTTGAGATTATGTTTGTGCCGATAGAAGACAAAGGTTATATTGAAAGTGTTGAGATCAGAGTAGTTCAACGGGAAATCTTTGAGAATGTTGAAGAGTTATAAGAGTTTGAAAATCTTCGTTGAGTTAGGGATGCTAATTTCGACGATGAAATTTCTTTTAAGGTGGAGAGAATTGTAACGACCCGAATTTCAGTTAGCGAATCTGGTCTTGGGCTCAGGTTTTGGGCCTTGTAGAAAAGAAAAGAGGAAGATGATAGTTTGAATTAAAAGAGGGAAAATGGAGAGAAAATCAAATTTTTATCTTCTCTCTCTCTCTCTTTCCACCTTTTTCCATCTTTTTTTTCCTTCTTTATTATCATTCCTCAACTTCAAACTCCGATCTACAGATATCAGACCGTTCATTGTAGGCACCTCTACTACCATTCAATTCCTCTCACCGAGACAAGTCTGTCGATGGTCGGAGCATCACCGTCGGAACCGTTGTGGAGGGAGGTGAAGAGTTGGAAGTTTCGGCCGTTTTAGAATAAAGTGGTTTTGGTGGTCAAAACCTAAATTCGAGGGCACCAGCAAGTTCACTGAAGTCAGAACATCGGATCTAAAGCTCGTCATCGTCGTCTGATAGCCGGAGGGTGCCCCACGCATCGCCGCTGCGCATAGGCGAGGCGTAACTGCACTAGGCAGCTATATCCAGTTGATCCGAGCCGCCAAGCCAGCCCGCTGAGCTGAGAGCAAGCTGGCCTGCCAGCCGCAAGCCGAGCCAGCAACAGAGCCAGCCGCCAAGTCGCGCCGCTAGATGTCGTTGACCGTCGCCGCCTCCGTTGACTGTTGACTGACGTTGAATTTTTTCAGGGACCCTACCCGAGGGTTTTTTGATGTTCCGGATCTAATGGCGCATTTCGTTTCACCAAATTTGAACCTGATAAGCTATTTTTATGCTTTTAACCCTTCGAATTCTTTAAAGTATGCGGGTAAGAGATACTTATGATATTATTTGGTATACTAGGATTATTCGGGATCAGATATTGGGTCGAGTGGAATATTTGGGAAGCTTGGATGAGGATTTTAGCGATATCGGCTTAAGGTTAGTACACCTCAAACTCCTATCGCTTCAATTCAAGGTCCATTAGTTCGTTAGAGTGTGGCCGAAGTTAGACGTTCTACATGTTTGAGAGAGCTACCTTCTTGGAAGTTGTTGCACCTTGGAAATTGTTTTGGTTAATCAAATGTGATGCTAGCCAGTAATGTCGAGAGTGGTGCTCGAGGCTTCGAGACCTCGAGGGAACCCAACCTTTGGTAATGAGGATGTTTGGACCGTTGCCCTTTTTCCGTGATTTTTGTGGTGGTCGTTTGAGAACGACACAACGGGGTAGTGTGACATGTTTGAATGGTGGGCATATTTCGATGTGTACAGTTCAATGCTTGGGAGCTTTTAGATTGTCATAGTGTGCTTCTTGGAGAAGTCGTCAATACTTCCTCCCTATCAAGAACATGAATAGATCTCGAGGTAAGGCTGAGTTGGACATCGTTTCCCATCGCCCTTGTTAGAGGACGTCGACCCAGTTGAGCAAGTCAGAGGTTCAGTTGCTAAGGCGTAACCCAAAGAGGTTTATTTTGTGTAAGTGTTTCGCCCAAGGAAGAACCGAGCTTGTTCTCTAGTAGAAGTTGGTTCGTTGAGGTGGTGTTTATACCGTTTGGTTTGTAAAGTGGCAGTGAAAGACCATTACTTATCTCCCTAGGAGGATGAGATATTTCGAGCATGAGTGTACGATCCCGATGCTTAGTGGACGTGGGTGTCACTCATATATTATGGTACAATGCTTGTATGTTATATGATTTATTTAATGTTATATTGTCATGTTATGAGTATAGTTGGGCCTTGTGTGCCACGTATGATGATTGCTATGATGAGAGCATGTGATTAGGCGACTAGTAGTAGCGCCACGTGTTTATTTATCTCTCCTTATTGCTCGTACTAGCTTGCATGCTTATGTTTATGATTAGCGTGAAGTACAGTAGAGTAAATGTGTATCACTAAGCTTTGTAAGCTCAGTGCTCAGAATCGTTGTTTCTGTGCATAAGTTGATTGTTGGTTCGTGGGATCGTGGAGCACTATCAGTACAAGGTTCCAGCATATGGTGATCTCAAGAGTAGGGTACTTGTGTTTAGTGGACTATGTATTCATAAGACCTTACGTGGTTGAGTTTGTAATCTTTACTTTTGAATTGTATTAATCAAGTCAAGCATTTAAACGTTTTAAATTAAAATGGAGCTCCTTTGTAACTATTTAAATGATTTATTTATATTTTCAACTGTTGACTTTTAATGCTTTTAAGAAATAATTTATTTGGGCTAAACTCAGTTTAAAAATTTTATGACTTTTGGTTTGGGCTTGAGGCCCAAATGTGACCTCCAGGTCGAGGGTGTTACCGTGTTCTCCTGTATCCAAAAGATCTTAAATATTTAAAAATACTTGGAAGGTTCTAGCATCAATGACATAGGTTAAAAAAGCACCTCTTGTGAGGGAGAGAACCGACTCCAAAGTGATATTTAGAGCTGGCCGTAAAACAGGACCGATCTCGAATCCTGGATTAAGTACAACCAAGTCGATCTTATTATCTTTGGCAAACCTCCAAGCTGCTTCCTCTGCTAAAGTTTTTGAGAGCATATACCAAAGCTGGAAAAACCAAAGATTCACAAGTAATACTTTAACATTACCTATGGCTATAAACACATCATAAAAAGTTTGGCAAAGTATGTGCATACCTTATTTTCCTGGCAAAAACGTGAATCCGAATACCAGGTCTTGTCGACCAACACATCAGGAGTCAAAGGTTTTCCATTGTACAGAACTGAGGCAATGGAAGCTGTCATGACAACTCTCTTGATGGAAGGCACTTTTGCACATGATTTAAGAACGTTAAGCGTACCCTTGATTGCCGGATCGATTATTTCAGCCTGTAAAGGGGAAAAAGGAGAAAATGCTTGCATAAAATCCAATGACAATAATCTAAACCAAGCGGCCATCATGTTACAAAAGAGGGTCAAATAACATATAGAGCAACCACGTAGCTTACAAATTACAACACATGAATGAATCCATTATCCATCATTAGAAAATATAAGTCTATTTTAGTTGTAGTTAGGGGCCAAAAAAAACTTTTAAGGCATAAAAAGCCTTTGAATTTTTGAAAAAAATCAATTAAGCTTTAAATTTTTTTGCACTCAATTAAGTCCTTGAACTAAAAAATTAAATCAATTAAGCTCTTGAATCAATTTTAACGATTAAATCTTGATAGTTTTTTTAATCTATTGGAGCAGAGCATTGTGTCACAGTATCTCGACTTGACATTTTCAAAAAAATTATTTTATTTAAAAACTCGAAAAAAGGTATGAAATATTAAATAATATATTTTTTGAAGAAATATGTAAATGTAACATGATAGAACTGTTGTGTATCATGTACCAGTAATATCTAACGAAAAAAAATTATTAAAATTTAATGGTCAAAATTAGTCAAATGGCTTAATTAATTTAATTTCCTAGTTCAAGTGCTTAATTAAATGCAAAAAAGTCAATAGCTTAATTAATTTTTAAAAAAAATTACACCTAAGCTTAAAATAAAAGACGGAAAAACATTATCGATAGAATTCGATTCATTATCTTCAAGTAATACAAATTTAATTTTTTGTACACATTTTATCATTAAGATATTAAAACAAATAAAAAAATTACAATTTAAAATTCTATAAAAGTTAAATTAAAAAAAGACCGTAAAGGTGGACCACAGGCCTACCAGCCCATGGTTGTGATGGAATCCAAAGTACAATTAGGCTGCAATTGAAATGTGCATGTTTCCCCAAAATTGTACATTGAAGTGAAATTTAGCTTCTTTTCTTTGCCTCTGGTCCTTTCGCACAACAGGTTGACAGTTGTTGCATGTAAGAGCAATGCGAAAAGAAAATAAAAAATAGAGTTACAAAATGAAAGGATGGACCTGTGGATCAGAAACTGAAAAGAGAACAGGGGAGGCCGTATGGAAAACACCTCGGCATCCATCCACAATAGAATCAAAGCATCCTTCTTCTAACAACTCTGCTTTGAACAAATGAAGCCTTTCCTTAGCTCCTTCAAGCGAAAACAAGTGTTGGGTCTTCTTTCGATCACCTGTTGCATGTTTCAAACATCAAATTCATTATGTGATTTGATCTTTGAAGGACTGTTAGTCACTCTTCAAATGTTTGATGGAGACTTGTACTCGAACATCTCCCTTATATCTTAAACAGATCGAAGGACCCATCTATGTGCATATGTGTGCACCTATTCCCTTGTTTGCCTCCATCGATTTATGTTAAATACATGGTGGGTTTACATCAAAAGAAAAAGGGCAACTCATTTGATCATTTAGGATCAGCCACCCACTTTACTGCAATTGCAACAAAACCAGAAGCAGCATAGTATTGATCAGTAGAAACTTCTTTGTACTGCATTGCAGACTTTGCAGTTATGTCCATCGATCGTGTTCTTCAGGATTGTTTGGTGGATGTCACCGTATACAAGCAGCGAAAACCATTGCAACTGATCTAATGTCTTGTTTCAAGAACAGACCTAGAAATATCATGTTCCAAACCCAACAAGATGGACATTACAATGAGCATTCAGATGCTTAAGAAGCCTTTCTCCTTCAAGCTTTCAATGGTTTCCCTCAGACTTGCATCCCAAGGAATGAAGCTGAGACCCAAACTCTTTGCTTTCTCCTGGGATATACGGAAAATAGGCTCAAGCTGCTTGTCATGATCTTTGCATCTGTTGTGAATTAAAGACATGACTTTTATCAGCAATTCCATCATCAATCAAACAATTTTCGGGCAGTGAATTAAGATCTCGAGTCTCAAGATGATCAAATTATCGTAACCGAGCAACACGTGATACTAAATAGAAAGATAACACTATAGCTTACTTTTCTCGAAGGCCCAAAGTAGGATGAAGTTCATTCAAGGTCTTCAGAACCTCCAGAAACTGTACATTTCTATCCACTAAGCAATATCTGCCGGTGGCTGAAGGAATCTCAAATGCTAGAATATGCACATATGCAACATCTAGAACATCAACAAACCTATAAGTCGAAGTAGGAAAAGTGTTTTCTCCTGTATCCAAAAGACTTTAAATATTTAAAAATCCTTGAAAGGGTCTAGCATCAATGATATATGGTTTCATTGGTTCATAGAGATGGGAAAGAAAATGTTATGTGCATCTCAATAGGTTAAACAAGTACCTCTCGTGAGGGAGAGAACCGACTCTGAGGTCGTATTTAGAGCTGGCTGTAAAAGAGGACCAACCACGAATCCTGGATTAAGTACAACCAACTCGATCCGGTTATCTTTGGCAAACCTCCAAGCTGCTTCCTCTGCTAGGTTTTTGAGAGCATATACCAAAGCTGGAAAAACCAAAGATTGACAAGTAATACTTTAACACTACCTATACTTTCTCAAGTCGTCTGGAAATGTTAGTTTAAACACGTTTCAACAGAGCATAAAGTCAAAGATAAAATATTGAACCCTTAAAGATGAAAGACAATAAAAATCAGTAATGATCATGAAGAAGATTTACAACTGAATTTAAACTGAAACAAGCAGGAAATTTATTTCCTTTTAAAAGAAAAAGAGAAAGTTACAGACTTGGGTCGCAAACCGTGGCTCTAACAGTGTAGCGACGTTGGAGCAAAAGCTTAACGAGTCATGAAGCTATGTAACCAGACGCTCCGGTCACGCACACCGCCTTTCCTGCCACATTCACCTCTAGTCGGCGTTGGACTCAGACAAGTATGGCTTTAAGTTTTGGAAATTTCTTGAACTAAGGGTCAGTTTAACATTGCTTTTGAAATACGGAAGCATAAACATAAATATGGAATTCTAATAGCGAAAGTATATATAAATATATTTTATTCATGTAAATAATTTATACAACTTAAAATACACATATGACATACAAAATATATCATAAAAATATGCCAATAATTAAATATATATTACCCTATATCTAAACCAACATTAAAATAAATACAGAGATAAAGATCAAAGTTTACCCTACTAGAAGCTCGAATGAAGAACTTCGACCGACTCCTACCAAGATCTTCATATCATCTAGCCATGGTCCAAAAACTAACCCGATCAAACCTCTAAAGGACCTCCAATTGAATGATTGATCGAACCATTCGGGGAATAAAAATTCCCCGGTGAGAGCACTACTTTCAAACCTTCAAGGGGCACTGTCCCCGCTCTTCTCCATCTCCTGGCTGCCCCCCACCCCGCCTTTTATAGGCAAATGCAAAGGGGTGGAGGTGATGTGGTCGTTATGCGTCCACTCATTTTCCCTTTTTTTAATTTGCTTTTCTTTTTTTATGTTTTCATTATAATAATAAAATAATAATAATAAGATATAATAATATTATATCTGGACAAAAATGAGTGATTACAGATGCTCTTCTTTGCTTGTTCTTGTGAAACGAGAACAAAGCAAAGATCATAAGCACTCATTTTTGTCCCACTTTCTTATATGGAGATTCGAAGCTTCGAGTTCTTCCTATATAGAACTGTTCACTTCTCCTCTATCTGAAGTCTTCGGGCTGCGAGTCCTTCCTATACAGAACTTTTCAGCTTGTCCTTGGCGATATCTTCAGGTGGCAAGTTCTTCCTATATAGAACTTTTTCACCTTCAAGTCTTGGAGCTACATGTTCTTCCTATATAGAACCTTTTGCTTTTTTTTGGGTGGATCCTTCGAACTACAAGTTCTTCCTATATAGAACTTCTCGGCTTGAAATCTTGAAGCTACGAGTTTTTCCTTTATAAAACTCCTCGCTTTGATCTAAGGGTTCTTTCTACATAAAACCTTTTATCTCAAAGTGTTAGAGCTGTCGGCTCTTCCTATATAGAACCTCCCACTGTGAAATCTTGGAGCTGCTTGTTCTTCCTATATATAACTTTTTACTCTGAAAATGTTGGAGCGACGAATTCTTCCTATACAGAACCTTTTGCTTTGAAATCTTTGAAGCTGCGAGCTTTTCCTGTATAGAACTTTTTGCTTCGAATCTTTTGAGCTACAAGTTCTTCTTATATAGAACTTGACGAGTTCTTCTTATATAGAACCTTTTGCTCTGAAATCTTGGAGTTACGAGTTCTTATATAGAACCTTTCACTTTAAAGTCTTGCAATTGCGGTTTCTTCCTATATAGAACCTTTATCTTCAGAAATGGCACCACGTTTCCTATGGCGTGAGTACCGAAAAATTTCCACTACTTCCCAAAAAGGCTGAAGACTGAAAATCTTTGAGATGATGCCTTGATTTTTTATTGTCTTGGCATCAAAATAAGGTTATCATCATGCCCAGAGGTTTCACTGATGGCACAGTGGACTTAAGTTATGGTTTCACGCCAACATGGCTATCAATAGAAAATCTTCAACAGGATCTACTTCTTCATCATTAAGCTACAGACCAAATAATAGAATTCACGCCAATATGGCTACCAACAGAAAATCTTCAATAAAATCCTCCTCTTCAACATAAAGCTGCAAACAAAATAATTGGATTCACGCCAACATGGCTACCGAAATCTCTTAAAACGATGCCCCGATATTTACCCGCGGCCCGAAGGGCTTAAGAACTGGATTCACGCCAAAATAGCTACCAATCGGTCTTCAATAAGATCTACTTCTTCAACATGAAGTTGTAGATCAAAGTCTTTTCTTATCTTCAAATACCTGTTTAAAACAAGCAAAATGTTTCTGAATTAGGATGCCCCTAACATAGGGATATCTACACACGATGCATGCATTGTAATATTTTTCCAATCTATTTTAAAATCATATTCCCTGAAAGGCCATTCTCAGATTTCTTCCTTTCATTTCTTTTTTAGTATGCTCTTTAATGTTCATCTTTCTCAATTGAATACTCATCTCGCATTTGTCTCACGCTTTTAACCCTTTTGTGCGAGTAACTCTCTTCTTTTTCGGGGTTACTACCCATTTTCGCAAATAATCTCATTCTAGGTCCTATACTATTCTTATGTAGAGACTCTCATCATTTTTTATGTTCCTCATTGCCTCATTCAATCTTGGGCTCAACTATTTTCCTTGTTTTTTACCCAACATGCCGAGTCCTTGTCTATTTCAACATCGAGGGTGAGCAAACTGCATTTGCTCCATGAACTCATCCTTAAATTCAATCTTCTTGCAACATCTCCGTAGGAATCAACTCTCGGTCCCTATGTTTTAATTCTCATTATAAAGCAATGCAAAAATGTAATTCTTTTGAAAAGATGGCAGTCCTTTTGAAAATAAAACTTGGAGAGAATGCCAAACATTCTAAAAACTAATGTTCAGAAGAAAAACTATACATATCTTAAAGAATCAAAATTTGAAGAAAAAATGCCAAACATTTTTTTAAAAACTGAGGTTTGGAAAAAAATGATAAATCCACATTTGGAGAAAAATGCCAAACGTTTTTTTTATAAAAAAACTAATGTTTGGAACAAAATCAAAATCGAAGTAAATGCCAAACAATTTTGAAAACTAATGTTCGGTCCCAAAATATCAAATGCAATAGCATATTTGTTTCAAAAAGATCAATTCGAATAAAGCGCATGTTTAGAATATCTTGACTATTGTAACGATATATGCACATGTGTAGCCTCTTCCAGTCTATTAGGCTTCTGAGAAGAACGATTCTCATACTTAAATTCTAACCATTTCAGGTGGCTCTCTTAATCTCACTAACTCACCATGCCCCATCCTTCCCTCATTTTATTGTCGATCAAGCACTTGAAGTTTGACGTTCCTTGAACAAATGTTAACCCTTATAGGCAGAATGTAATCTAAAGACAAACTCATCCAACTTAGACATTCATGTATGATCATAATGGTCTTTGTAGGCTCGTATTGTAGGCCATGGGTCACGGCTAAGTGAAACCGCATTTCTGTATTTGTTTGACCTGAATATGCTCATATAAAACATTTTTTTCCATTCTTTTGGATCACTCTAGACTGTCCATTTTTAGATTTTCACCTTAGAGTTCATTTCCTTCTTCTGTAACTTTGGACTATCTTGCATCTTAGTTGGATATTTGACGATTGATCCTTCAAGTCTCTTCAAAATTGAGATTCCTTTGAATGGAGTAAATTTCTGAGGCATACGCTCTGATGAAATATCATTTTCTCTATTTCTTTGGATCACTTTAGACTGCCCATTTTTTGGTTCAATTGGATGTGCATGTGCATAAGTCACTAGTTCTTCATCCAATTAAAGATTTATTCTTGCATTGCTTGATCTGAGTGTGATCATATAAATATTCTTCTTTTTTCTTTTTCTTCTTCTTTATCTTTTTCATGTTTTTCTTCCTTTTTTTAGACTGCCCCTTTTAGATTTTCAGCCTAGAATTTGTATCTTTGAACTATATTGCATCCTGACTAGTATTGATACATGTTTCCGCTTGAAATTAATCAATTCTCCACCTCTTCTAAATTGAATGAAGAATTTCACATGTGTATCTCTTGCTTTCTCTTTATTGCACTATTTTACTTAGTGTTCTTATTCTTGATGACTTCAACTTTGATGTTGGAAACTTTCTATTTTGCCTGGCTGGGTCTTTGAACATAAATTTTCCTTCAATCATTTTTGATGATTCTTCGATCTTTGTATCCAATGTATGTGGTCTCAATTCTTCCTCCTTGGAAAATGAAAGAATGTCATTCGTCGTCTCATTCATGGACATCTAGAGAAAATCTTTAGGGGTAGAAGTTTAGGGTCAACACTCAAGAATCTTAAACGACAAATGTCTGAGAGGGGAATTCACTAAATGGGATCTGCCCATTACTTGAACACTCGTTTTGTTCCCCCGTTGACCTAAATAGATTATCAGAGGCTCGCATTTGCAATATCGTCACAATATTCAATTCCTTCTAAACAAAAGTAGCTTGGAATTGATCTTTGGATTTGAATCAAAGGTACTCTTAGTGTGATCATATAAATATTCTTCTTCTTTTTGGTTCAATTGGATGTGCATGTGCATAAAAGTCAGTAGTTCTTCATCCAATTAAAGATTTATTCTCGCATTGCTTGATCTGAGTGTGATCATATAAATATTCTTCTTTTTTCTTTTTCTTCTTTTTTTTCTCTTTCTTGTTTTTCTTCCTTTTTTTAGACTGCCCCTTTTAGATTTTCAGCCTAGAATTTGTATCTTTGAACTATATTGCATCCTGACTAGTATTGATACATGTTTCTGCTTGAAATTAATCAATTCTCCACATCTCTTCTAAATTGAATGAAGAATTTCACATGTGTATCTCTTGCTTTCTCTTTATTGCACTATTTTACTTAGTGTTCTTATTCTTCATGACTTCAGCTTTGATGTTGGAAACTTTCTACTTTGCTTGCCTGGCTCTTTGAACATAAATTTTCCTTCAATCATTTTTGATGATTCTTTGATCTTTGTATCCAATGTATGTGGTCTCAATTCTTCCTCCTTGGAAAATGAAAGAATGTCATTCGTCGTCTCATTCATGGACATCTAGAGAAAGTCTTTAGGGGTAGAAGTTTAAGGTCAACACTCAAGGATCTTAAACGACAAATGCCTGAGAGGGAAATTCACTAAATGGGATCTGTCCATTACTTGAACACTCATTTTATTCCCTCGTTGACCTAAATAGATTATCAGAGGCTCGCATTTGCAATATCGTCACAATATTCAATTCCTTCTAAACAAAAGTAGCTTGGAATTGATCTTTGGATTTGAATCAAAGGTACTCTTACAATTGAGATTTAAGGTCTCAATAAAAATGATATGTACATATGCATGTTCTTTTCACAAATATGTGTACGGTAGAACAAAACTACCTCATAACAATGAATGAAATGTTTAAAGAATCAAAGAATGCAAAAAAGTTTTCTAAATAAAAAATAAAATTTTCATTATGACAAAAATAATTACACTCTGACATTTGATTTTTAAAAAATCTATTGCTTAGCTCATAGTTTTCTTTTGCATTTTTCCTAAATGCACAGGGATCAACGGTTTTGAGTTGTCTTTACCGGTAGTTGTTTACTTCGGGCTAATTATACCATTCCCCTAGGTACAATCAGTTTATACCAATCATAACATTGTTTACTCCCACTAGGATACCGAAACTAGGGTGGGCATTGTCAGGTACCTGGTTCAACCGGGTACCTCATTGCTCGGTCCGTGTCCCGGCCCATCACATTCGGGTACCCGGGTTATCGGGTACCAGGTACAGGCCTCTCTTTTTTAATCATTTAATTTTATAAAAATACACATACCTAATAAAAGTTCGAATTACATAATCCCAACATAGTGTTTAAGATCCTAATTATACACTCTTTAAATCCTAATTCTAGTTGAAATTTACAGTGAAACTGAAAACAGGTTTCACTGCCTAAAGCATAAAAATCAAAGATGGAAATTCACAGTGAAACTGAAAAGTGAAAACAGGGCAATGATTGATTGATTGTTGTAAACTAAGTATGCAAATGCAGCCTACCAACTTGGTAACACTTAAATTAAACACTCGAACCATAAATAAACCATAAATTCGAAGTATACATAAACAATAACATTTATCAAATCACTTGCAGAATAAAACATAATCAAAGATGGAAACAATATAATATATATGCATGTAATATAAAAACAAATCAACTTTGAAAAGAAATTACATGTGTGCTTGGGCTTGGCTGCTTCTTGCTTGCTGGACGGAGAGAGGGGAGACTAGACTGTCGACACTCGACAGTGTCGAGTTACTGGTCTGGAACTGTTGAATCGTTGATACTTTCAAACGGCGATAGAGGAGCGAACGGTGAACGACGAGTCGACGGGACCGGCGACTGACGACTGACGAGAGGGAAGAGCGAACGATAGAGGAGTATATGATTTTTTAGGGATTTCAAATTAGCGATTTGGGGAAAAAAAAGAAGGTCGAAGTGTTTTGTTTGATTTAGTAAGTCCCGTATTTTTTTTTAATTAAAATATATATATTTAAGTAATTAAAATTAAAATAATATATATATATATATATTATCGGGTAGTCGGGTACCCGATTGAAGCCATATTTTTGGCCCAAGCCCGAATTGAGTACCCGGGATAAATATCGGGTTGGGTACTCGACCCGAGAAAAAAAGAATCCTATAATTACCTACCTAATTTGCTTCGGGTCATCGAGTAATTGGGCCGGGTCAATTGGGTCAGGTAATTTTACCCACCCCTAACCGGAACAATAAGACCTAAACTATATGTGACGAATACATGTATGAGCAATTAATATGCATAAATGGAAGCATAAACATAAATATGAAATTCTAATGGCAAAATTATATATAAATATATTTTATTCATGTAAATAATTCATACAACTTAAAATACACATATGACATACAAAATATATTATAAAAATATGCCAATAATTAAATATATATTACTTTATATCTAAACCAACATTAAAATAAATACAGAGATAAAAATCAAAGTTTACCCTACTAGAAGCTCGAATGAAAAACTTCGATCGACCCCTATCAAGATCTTCATATCATCTAGCCATGGTCCAAAAACCAACCCGATCGAATTTCTAAAAGGACCTCCAATCGAATGATTGATCGAACCATCCAGGGAATAAAAGTTCCCCGTAAGAGCAATGCTCTCAAACCTTCAAGGGGCACTACCTCCGCTCTTCTCCATCTCCTGGTTGCCCTCTGCCTTTTATAGGCAAATGCAAAGGAGTGGGGTGACGTATGCGTCCACTTTTTTTCCCTTTTTTTTGTTTTTTGCTTTTTTTAATTTGCTTTTTTTATTTTTTATTATAATAATAAAATAATAATAAAATATAATAATACTATATCCAGAAAAAATGAATAATTATAATGAGCACTTGGAATAATCGAAGGTGAAGTCGACATGAAAGAAAGCCAACTTCGATGCAAGTTTTTTTAATCACCCGACAATCTGTTTTGTCACGCCAAGAAATAAGTTGAGAACTGTAAAATTAACATGTGTTCCATCTGATATCTTTAATTTTAAATAATTAAAAATATTAACACTGAGATCAATATGTGTTCAATCAACTTTTGATTATACTGTAGAAAACCTATCAGATCTAAAAATAAATAGGGAAGTACAATTCTCGATAATATTTTTTTCAAATACAATATTCCATAAACTATACATACCCATTGCTTAAGTTGTTTTTCTCAAAGCATAAGAGTACCTTTGGTTTTAGAAAATATACTTTATTTTTGTTTTTATTTTTAGTTTTCTAAAAATTAGAAAAGGAAACTTATTTTCAAAACAGAAAAATATTAAATATATTTGCTTTCAAGGCTACTGTAGCACATTAGAAGGGAACTGCAGCAAAACAGATAAAGAATAAACGAATATGTGAATGAGTGACAGGTAACAGTATCAAAGAAAATAGTAGACATGCTTCAACGAACAATGGCAATAAACAGATGGAGGTCTTGTGTGCTTATGATAAAAAAAATGTTATCTAATGGATGTAAAATACCACGACGAATCAGATTGTAAAACATCCTTGATCAGGAACACCATGACCTACAATCCTTCTTTGCAAGAACTGAACTCTAACTAGTAAGACAAAGATCATGCATGGATTATTTTTCCTCTAAAATAAAACTATTAAACTGTTACCGTTAATGGGTTGCTACCATGACTAAGATCTTCAAATTTTAACTAGGATTAGTTAATGGGTGAAAATCATCATATATAACTTTCATTCATTTTGGTTGCAAATGAATTGAGTTAGAGGGTTAGATTCTTTTCTTTTTTCGAGGAAAGAGGGTTTGATTCATTAATCTAAATTCTAGTAACAAGATTCTTGGCATTTGCAAATTATATGAACAACACCTAGAAGAACACAAGCAACAAGTCCGGTTAGGCTATCAGCAGCCAACCAGTCTGCGAAGGTAGTCTTCTCCCTGTCGATACTCTAAACTTATATGTCATTTCAACATTTGGAAAAAACGTAGATTCAATTACCATTTCAGCATCTTTTCCAAGATTACAAAACCTATGGACATCAGTGCAGCTCCACTAGGATTAGGAGACAAATTTCATGTAATATTTCCAATGATCTCAACCATCCTGCAAAAGAATCTAAAACAAAACTGTTGATATATAGCACACAAAGGTGCACAAAATGAAAAAGTGCATGAGGAAAAATAAGCCCAAGTTTCTCAGTTATCACACATTAATTTCTATCTGCCCGTTCATGCAGGTTGCTTGGACATGAAAGATGTTGCAATTATCCATCAAAAAAGCATACAGCCTATTAATAACTAGGCCAACCAAAAACACATCTTTCTATGAATTCACCATTGTAAGCATAAGAAATATACAACAAAGACTACTTTCATAGACAACAGCTACAACAAAATACTTCCTGAAGAATTATGTTATAGCTATCCAAGCTCATTAACTATCTATTAGTAATTACATAAGAAAACCAAGAAGTACATTGTTGAAGGAAAGCCTTCGGCCAAATAGGTCAATGGTAAGAAATGTTGTGTCATTGTTTTTTAAGTATGGAGTCTGGGCCAAACGAAGGAGTAGCACAAACACGGCCGATTTTGTATGATGCAGAACAAGACCAAGGAATTAGAGTGGAATTGATATACCCTATTTATATGATTGAAACCTCTAACCAAGTTTCTGGTGATTCATCAATAAATCAATTCCCCAAATATACTGAACCAAATACGGAAGTGTTTTCATAATATATATATTATTGAAAGATGTGGCATCAATGGGAGATCAGAGAATCAAGATAGGTAAGAATTGACTACCTTTGAAAAACTTGAAGGCGGTTTTGAAGGAGCTACAAAATTGACAACCTCCTAGTCCTTTTCTTTATCACCGGATACGATTCACCAAAGAGAATGGCTCACGGTTCACTATCGGGGCTATTTTAGCCACTTTTGGGAAACCAAAAACATTCCAGAATCTTAAAGTCTCATCCCCTGCAGCTGATGCCACTCTGCAGCCATCAGGGCTCTGAGCCATGTAAAGTGACCGGTTTGCTCTGCCATTTTCACCATCAACGGATATTTCCGAAGAGTTGATTGATTCTGGATGGGTCCATGGGAACTCAAAAGTTCATTCTCACTTTGGCTCCACATCAAAGCACTCACCTGCGAGCCTAAATCAACTGAATGCAAGCATGCACATGTGTGTATGTTCCAAAACTTTATGGTTTGATCATTGTTGCCTCCAGTAGAGTGTAAAACCCCTATTTGGTCTAGTCGGGAACCGGATCAGTGATGCTACCAATTAACAATAGATCGAAGAACATCATAGGGTCTCAGCACAAAATTTTGTAAACTTTACTAAACATATTTCAAGTCACAAGGGAATACTTATGCATTTCTAAGAACTAGGACCATTTCGTAAACTTATGAAAGTTCAACAAAATTTTGTAAATTTCTAAAAATCTAGGGATTTTCTCATTTATCATTAGTCCATAAGACCATATTATGAGGAATTTACTTGGTCATTAGTGAAATCGCCAATTAGAAGACATTTAGGGGTTACAATAATGATTAAAAAGTTTACAGGGGCTAATGGAACAACAAGCCCCTGCCTATGAAACAGGAAAATAAGTGATCTAACAAGCAGAGTTGAAAAAAAAAAAGTAACATAAACGAATAATTGAATATCAAGTACTATAAGATCAATATCAGCTTTTATGCCAAAACATATAGTTTTAGAATGATTACTTTTCATCTCTTTCTTTCAAGGTTCTGCCCCCCCCCCCTTTTTTTGAGAAGTTTGTATTCTTTGGCTCCATACTTTAGGTGTCTAATTATACCCATTTATGATTTGCAAAGAAAATAAATATAAAAAGGAAGTAAAGGCTATCCAAAAACTTAAAAGGAATTGCATCATGAACCATCTGAAGAAGATAGTGCTTCAGGTGATATTGCTAGCTATCCAAAGTTATAAGACCGTGATAAGGTTCCCTGTGACATCATATTGCTGAGAAAGGTTAGAGCGGGTAAACAATTTAGAAATTAATATCAATCAATCAAGGATAATGACATACCTCATAAAGCAAGCACAGATTTTTTTTCACCTTTCAGCACTACTTGTACAAAGTGACTCATAATAAATGAGAAAAATAATATCAAAAACCAAGTTGTCTTCGCAGAGTGTCTCCTCAGCCCACAACGTAAAAAGGCCACATTTTGAGGAATTTACTTGTTCATTAGTGAATTTGTCAATTAGAAGACATTTAGGGTTTACAATAATGTTTTAAAATTTTACAGGACTAAAGGAACAATTTCTCAAAGTTTACCGAAGGGTATCGAAACCTGTTGTCCTGCGTTTATAATATGGACTATTTCCAAACTTTGAAACTTGTTAGCCACTCCTAATCATCAATAGGGTCAATCCTCGATCACTATCCGAACATAAGTACGACCAATTATCAACATCCTTTCAACACCGCCATGACCGTAGTCTATAGAGTATACAATACACGCATAAGAGCTATGGCCTCTATGAAATGCGCCAACTGTATTTGGGACTCCACAAGGTAACATAAGCACAATTAGGGATGGCCATGGTGTTAGAGTATGTCTAAAGATAAATCACAAGATGATTAATATATTTGTTTTTACTTTGTTTATTCATAAAAAGACATTGACATTATTATTTTCAGTTATAATTTTGTGTGCGTAAATAAATTGAATTATAATAAAGTCCTTAGAATAATATGATTATTCTTAAATTTTCTTAGTCGAGTATTATTGTGGGCATAGACAACAATAATGCATTAAGACTAATATGTAGTTGATTGATGACAAAGTGTTGTCATTGACATGGAGATGTCAAAATCAATACATAAGTATGTGTTAGAGAACAACATATTGGACTGACCCGCTCTGAGCATGTTTCTTGGATTATTATTTGACAGTCACAACATTGTTCATAGTAATAACTACATGTATGATCCTCAGACTTGAGATCATCATTATTTCAACATCGTGAGTGACATACTTTGGTACAGTCAAACGTGTGTCGTAACTGACTACTTTATAAAGACTGATATTGAATATGTCACAATCTATGTAGTGGGATATAGTTGATCAAGATAGAATTTATCCATCCTACATAATAAGAGTAATATCGTAGGCCACTTGATTGAGTGAGACTAGAAATGCATGACCATGCTCAAATAAGTTGATATGAGATATCATAGTTATTCGTCTATAATAGTCTACTCAAGATATCAAGAAATATTAGATGGACTATACAAGCGTGACTATTCCATGACTTGTGTCCAATCTAGATATAAAGGACAAAAGGATGTAATACATGAAAAAGAGTTAATCACGAAAAGGTTATGTCGAATCATGATTTCTTGTAACTTAAGTGACAATGACATACTGCTAGATGTCACTCATTGTTTGTAATATTATAAATGTTCTAATATTTACTACTAACGTTACATGAACCTATAGAGTCACACCCACGGTTGAAATGAGCATATATTAAACGAATTATATATGTATAAATTTGTTGTACACGAATTTAGTTAAATTAATATATATTTGATATATATAATTTAACTATTGGATAAATATTAAAAGAAAATAATTATTATAATTACGACTCTTTTAATATATAAATAATATAATTCGATTTAAATTAATATATATTGAAATCCTAATTAAAGTTAAATTGAGATTATATATATATAGGGTTAGGATCCACTTACATGGTGTAAAACTTAATTACTTTTACACTTTTTTTGGACCGTTGGATGATGGTAATTAATGGCTAAGATTGTTTCCTCATTTTTTTCCAAGTGATAATCTTCGCATTTTTTACTATTAATCTCATCCATCCATTTTACTCACCCAATGGCCATGGATAGTGTAAAACTAAATGAGTTTTACACCATGTAACTGGATCTCATCCCATATATATATTGAAATCCTAATTAGTTGAATTAGGATTATATATAATAATACATATTGAAATTCTAATTAAGTTAAATTAGAATTATATATATTAATATATATTGAAATCCTAATTAAAATTGAATTGGGATTATATATATTTAATATATATACATATATATTGAAATCCTAATTAAGTTGAATTGGGATTATATATATTTAATATATATATATATATTGAAATCCTAATATGAGTCGAATTAGGATTTCAAAGACTATATAAAGGCATGAGAGATCTAGCAATCATTAATGCTTTTTAAAAAACCCTTTAAATAGTTTAGAGAGTTTTATATGCTCATTTTAACTGGTGAACTACGTAGAGGTCGGAGCATTATCATTGCGGCTTAGGAATTGACATCGTGGAATCGTGATTAGATATCTATCTCCTCTAAATTCAGAATTCCAGATTTTAAACAGGTAATTCTTCACACTTATTCACCCCGATTCGTTCCTCGTACATGGATCTCTTGTGGTAATCACTTGATAATTTTTTCGCTGCGCCATGGGGTGTACTGGCGTGACCCAACAATGGTATTAGAGCCACTTGTACGATACGGATTCAAGTTTTAATTACTTGGGTGATGTAATTGTATGAGATACATGTTATTTTTCAATTTATTTTGCGAATATATGATATTTGTACGAGCAAATCTATTCAATCACGATCAATCTGTTAATCTTGTTAAAAGATGTTCCTAAGATCGATGATTAAGAGTTAATCATTAGGATCTTTGTCGATAGGGTTTGAAATATTATATGTTAATTGTTAACATATTCAATATTGAGTTTTAGGGTTTTAGATGTTAAGGGTTAACATACGCGGATTATAGTTATATATTAGACTAATGGTTAATCTAGATTTTGTGCGGGAAAGCAACAAGAGTTGTTTTCAATAAAAACCTCATGGATTTTAAAATCTTGAAAAACACGATAATGTTGACAAAAGTTATCAATTCGTGAGGTTTTTATATAGCAATTAAGATGCTAATCTTTAAAATTTTCCCCATCGCTGAACAGGCAGCGACAACCCCGTCGCCGGCTGCAGGGCCACCGAAACCCCGCAAGAGGCTTGACCCCTGCGTAGGAACAATTTGGTAAAACCTTAATAACAAATCACGTCGTTATTATGTTTGATATGCACGGTGTTTGGAATGCATGGTTATAGCCCATTTAGTTTTATTTATAAGGTTTTATAAATATGGCTTGCATGTCATGCCTTTCTCTGCATCTATTGTAATTCTCTTTTCATCTTACTCCCTTGTATGTAAAACAAGTTTATGAAATTGTAATCTAAACGAAGAAGCATGGACTAGAGGAACAGAAGTGTAGGCCGACAGAAAGATACTTGAGAAGTATTTTTATCCTTAGAATAATTTAGTTCACCCATTGGCTTGGGAGGGGCCACCTTAGGATATAGGCTATAACTATTGCATTCATATTTATTACTTTTCATGTATGTAATAAAATGAATGTATGAGACGCATGCTAGTTAATTGATAAGATCAAATGTTAAATAGTGAGATAATATTCACAAAACCCCTTAATAAAATTTTAAGTCTTTTATTGCTTCCCAATGTTAACCCTTATTGAAGTCTAGATCAATACGATGTAGGTCCTGCTAAAGCGAGGAATTTGTATCTATCTTAGCCAAACGTGAAGAATAAGCAAGTGATATTCGTTGGTTGTAACATTGGTTAAAGACTTAACTAGGTTACTCTAATAGGATTAGAAACCTAAATGTTAGTTATTTGGATAATCATAAGATAATTATGAACAAGAGTTGTTCACCAAATGAAGGAGTTACATGAAATTTAATTAGCAAGTGTTGCTTACCTAGACAGACCATAATCTTAAGAGAAAGCCAAAGCTAACTTAAGAAAATCTGAAATTTGAATCCTTACCCACTAGAAACAGAAACATGGACCAGAGGAACAAAAGTGTGGGCCGACTGAAAGATGCTTGAGAAGTGTTTTTATCCTTGGAATAATTTGGTTCTCCCATTGGCTTGGGAGGGGTCACCTTAGGATATGGGCTATAACTATTGCATTCATATTTACTACTTTTCATGTATATAATAAAATGAATGTATGTGATGCATGCTACTTAATTGATAAGATCAAATGCTAAATGTGAGATAATATTCACAAAACCCCTCAATAAAATATTAAGTCTTTTATTGCTTTCCAATGTTAACCCTAGTTAAGTTCTAGATCTATACGATGCAGGTTCTGCTAAAGCGAGGTACTTGTATCTATCTTGGCCAAATGCGAAGAATAAGCAAGTAATATTCGTTGGTTGTAACATTGGTTAAAGACTTAACTAGGTTACTCTAATAGGATTAGAAAACTAAAGGTTAGTTATTTGGATAATCATAAGATGATTATGAACAAAAGTTGTTCACCAAATGAAGGAGTTACATGAGATTTAATTAGCAAGTATTGATTACCTAGATATACCATAATCTTAAGAGAAAAGCCAAAACTGACTTAAGAAAATGTGAAATTTGGATCCTTACCCACTAGAAAAACTTTACAGAAAGTATTTTTAACATTAATATTTGAGGGTTACTAATTTTAATAAAAATAGTAGGGGTGTAACCCCCTAAATCTACCTATGTGTTGCATCAGATTCTAGGAGGTCACATTAGGGTCACAAGAGTGACCCACAGTAAGACCTGAATAGAATTATTTTCTTTCTAATACATTAAAAACTTTAAAACAAACTTATGTTTAAAATACCATTTCAAAAGATCATTTAAACATATAACAATAGTTTAGAAAATGTATTACAAACACCAACAAAAAAACAATACACGATATACATACTCGCTAACTGTACCAGTACCGTACTCTGAAGCAACACCGAGAGAACTCCAACACTAATGTCGATCACCATACCATGATGGATTTCATCTAACCTGCAATGGTAACAACATGAGCTTGGAAAAGCTCAATAATACAAAACTACCAAATGATGTTGTAAGTACATGCATAAGTTAAAGCAAGTATATAGTAGAACATAAAACTATCTTGGTGTTCCAAGTAACAACATGTTCCAATTATGGTTCACTTTAAATTCTTATATATCCTCCAACTGTACTCCAATATGCAGTTCTAGGCTGCATCTATAAAGGCATTAACCTAGGCACATTGGGCGTAGGTGACATCCTAAAAGAATACCTTAGATCCGGGCGGAATCACCCTAGCCATATCTAGGAACCTAATACGGGCATAATTGGCCTAGCTGAAACTAGGAACCTAATACGAGCGGAATTACCCTAGCCGAAACTAGGAACCTAATACGGGCGGACCCTAGCCAAAGCATAGGAACCAAATACGGGAAGACTTACCAGCTTGATCAGGGCTGAGCTTAGAATCTTAAATCAATATCTGGTACCCAGTAAAACAATTTTGAACGGTAATAGTCATCTCAGTAATTAGCAGCAATACGTCAGGAATTCAGGATACAAGCAGATGGGTAATCAGTGGAACTGGAATATCAATACCCATGAATCGGTTATACTGATATCAGATATCAGGAACTATGAGTCATATTTTTGCTTCAAATAACTTGATCACTAGAAAATAGAACAAATAGACTTAGATTCCGGTCAGGAAGATTTTTCAAGTATACTTGGAACACACTAGATGATTCCAAATTATCACGTTGATGTCCTTATTAAAAGTAGTAGGAAAACTCTGAATTGTAGTCCATTCTAGTCTGATTTCAGAATTCAAGAACTTTATTCAAAGGAATCCTGTAAAAATCGACTTCTTCTAGGTTTTCAAGAGTTATACATCAAAGGCATTCTAAAACTATGATATATCTTGACTATGCAGGAATTCAAGTGTATTAGGATATATTTTGAAATTCCTAGAAGATCACGATCAATAAAGATTTTAGATATATCAAACTCATTTAGGGATTTAAACATATCAAGAGTGTTACAATCTATTTTTCTCATAAAGGTACTCTGGTTATTTTAGCTCTTAGGGGCGATTCTATAATTAAATTCCCAATAGGAGTAGATCCAAAACTTCACAATGTTCGCGATCCTGAGTGATTAATCGAACCTTCATATCCATCCAATAGCTATAACTCAAACATATCACTGCCAAGCTGCGTGGTGAGATCATTACATTTCGGCAGGCCGAGGATGATACCTTATATGATGCTTGGGAAAGATTTAAGAATCTATTGAGAAGGTTTCCTATGCATGGATTCTCGAATTTAACCCAAATACATACATTCTATAATGGATTGAATGCACAAACGAGGACTGTTGTTGATGCTTCAGCAGCCGATTCATTACTTGACAAAAATTATACAGAGGTTGTTGGCATTCTTGAGAGGATTTCAATTAATGACTTTGAATATCTTATTGCCAGGCTTGGGACCAAAACCAAAGCCAGTGGAAAATTGAAGGTTGATGAGCTAACATCCATCCATGCCGAGATTTCCAACCTTACCAGCATGGTGAGAACTTTGCAAAAGAACAAAGAGTCCCAAGAAGTTAAAGCATTAGAGCCATTTTGTACCATCTGCGGAGAAAACCGCCATGTGGATGAATGCCCTGCCAACCCTGAGTCGGTAAATTTTATTGGCAACTCTGGTCGTTATTATAACACTAACTCCAATACTTACAATATAGGTTGGAGACAACACCCTAACTTAGCTTGGGAAAATCAAGGGGTAACCAATATAACGCCTAGCGCCAGAGGCAGAGTAACAATGCCATGCAAGCATTCAATCAGAATACCATGCCACAAAACACCTAGAACAATTTTTAGCAAGGGCAAAGACTTAATCAGGGAGGCACTATAGCAGAGTACATGGAGAGAAATGATGCCACAGTCCAGAGTTTGGCAGCATCAATGAGGAACTTGGAAGTCCAGCTTGGGCAGATTGCTAATGCACTTAGCAATTGACCTCAAGGAGCTTTCCCAAGTAACACTAAAGATGCTCAGCACAAAGACAATGAGCAATGCAAGGCCATAACCCTTCGAAGTGATAAGCAGTGCGAGGCAGAGATGGATGCCAAGCAACCAGTTAACTGGCAAAGTGAAAAGCCAGTGCCGAAAGACAAGCCCAAAGAAGCAGATAAGGAGGAAATTAAAACAGATAATGTCAGTGCTAAAGCCAGTACCAGTGCCAAAACAAATGCCAACAATGACGCCATACATGATGCCAACATCGATGACAAATAGAGTGAGGCCAAATAGCATATTGATGCCAAACTAGATGCCAGCACTGCCTCGGCAAAGCCGGTAATGCCAGCGTATGTTTATCCACCACCACTATTTCTAGCAAGACTTCAAAAACCCAGTAATTTAAGCGCTTCTTGGAAGTTCTTAAGCAATTGCAAATTAGTATTCCATTGGTACAAGCCCTTGAGAAAATGCCCAACTACGTAAAATTCATGAAGCACATTCTGTCAAAGAAGAAAAAGTTAAGAGATTTTGAAACTGTCGTGCTCATTGAGGGATGCAGTGCCATGATCCTAAACCAATTGCCACCAAAGCTAAAAGATCTGGGAAGTTTCACTACTCTTGTACAATTGGCAACAAATTTATGGGCAAGGCATTGTGTGACTTGGGAGCCAGCATCAACTTGATGCCAATGTCAGTTTTTAGAAAGCTTGGCATTGAAGCAAAACCTACTATAGTGACACTCCAGCTAGCAGACCGATCCTATGCGCATCCCAAAGGTAAGATTGAGGATGTGTTGGTAAAGGTAGATAAATTTATCTTTCTAGCTAATTTTATCATTTTAGATTATATGGCCGATGTTAATGTTTCGATTATTTTAGGTATGTCATTCCTTGCCACAGGTAGAGCTCTTATTTATGTTCTTAAAGGGGAATTAATAATGCGTATGAATGACCAGCATGTTACTTTTAATGTGTTTCAAGCTTTGAAATGTGCAGATGAACCTGATGAATGTCAAGCTGAGGAGATGATGGAGTCTATATATATTGTGGACATGACATAATATTGCCAGGATACAGAATTTGATGCTAGCATGCTTGATGGCATAGATGAACTATTTAAGGAGTTTGAGGAATCAACCTTGGAGGCTGAAGATGTAAGTTATTTGAGCCACTACAGATGGCCGGTAGAGAGATAAGAGAACCTAAACCATCAATTGAGGAACCACCTGAGTTGGAGCTTAAACCACTACCAAATCACTTAAAGTATGTTTATTTAGGTAAACACTCAACCCTGCCAGTGTTCATTGCCATTGATCTCACTAATGATCAGGATGAGAGATTGCTTGCAATATTAAGAAATTATAAGCAAGCGTAAGGTTGGACCTTGGAAGAAATCGAAGGTATTAGCCCAAATATTTGCATGCACAAAATCATGTTAGAGGAGTACCATGGCAGAACCATTGAAGGCCAAAGAAGTCTAAACTCGAGCATGAAAGAGGTAGTAAAAAATAGATCATAAAATGGCTTGATACCGGGATAATTTATCCCATTGTCAACTACTTGGTGAGCAACATTCTTCCACTAGACTTGGCATACAATGCCAAGAAAAGATTTTTGCGAGAAGTTAGGCAATACTATTGGGATGAAACAATATTGTTCAAACAATATGCTGACCAAGTGATTCGCCAGTGTGTGCCCGAGGATGAACAACATAACATATTGCATTTGTGCCACGCTGCACCATATGGAGGTCACTTTACAGGATGAAGACTGTTGCCAAGGTACTGCAATCTGGATTCTTTTGGCCAACTCTATATAAGAATGCCCATGAGTATGCCAAAGCATGTGACCGATGCCAACAAACAGGAAACATCTCCAATCGACACCAACTACCACTTCAAAATATTATGTTTGTGGATTTATTTGATGTATGAGGGATAGACTTTATGCGTCATTTCCCTCCATCATTTGGTAATGTATATATTCTTGTGGTTGTTGACTATGTATCTAAGTGGGTAGAGGCTGTTGCCATGCCAATAAATGATGCCAAGACTGTTGCCAAGTTTTTGCACAAACATAAGAGCAATAATTCATGATGAGGGTACTCATTTTAAATGTAATCTAATATCTAAAGCTTTGTGCAGATATGGTATACAACAAAGAATTGCCACAGCATACCACCCACAGAAAAATGAGCAAACTGAGATTTCAAACATGAAGATCAAGAACATTCTAGAGAAAACTGTAAATCCAACAAGGACCGACTGCTCTCTGAGACTATATGAGTCATTGTGGGCTTATAGGACTGCTTTCAAAACTCTTTTGGGTACTTTACCATTTAGACTCGTTTTTGGTAAACCATGCTATTTTCCAGTTGAACTTGAACTCAAAGCCTACTGGGCCATTAGAAAACTTCACATGACATGGAGAATTACTGCATAAAAGAGGTTACTCGACCTCAATGTGTTGGAGGAATTCAGGAAACAGGCCTATGAGAATGCTAGGATCTACAAGGAGAAAGCAAAACGTTGGCATGTAATAGGATAATGCCAAGGTAATTTGAAATAGGTCAACATGTTCTATTGTTTAATTCCTGACTTAAATTGTTTCCAGGTAAACTCAAATCAAGATGGATGGGTCCTTATGAAGTTGTTACACCATACGTCTATGGGGTTGTGGACATTAAGAACTTAAGGACGGGAGAAATTTTCAAGGTGAATGGCCAATGTCTTAAGCATTACATGGAAGGTAATCGAAACAATGCCAATGAGGTGATCCTCTTGGCAGAGCTAACATGAAACATCATCAGGTCTGAACTCTTTGTAAACATTAAGATATTTGTTTTTGTTTGTTTTAGGATTCAGGTTTTGTTTTTCTTTTTGTTATTTTTCAGTTTTATTCATTTGCTGTGTTGAGAAGTTTTTTTTGAGTGTATGCAGAATTGATGCCAGGGACAGAGCCAGCATGCTTGCTAAAGGTAATGCCATGCATAATGCCACAACAGCTTGGCATGTGTTGGTTTACGTGATGAAGAAGGAAGAGAAACCCCTAGTTTGATCAAATGAGAGACTATTTTTCTTGAAGCATTAAACCCTAGCCGCCCAAGTTAGGTTAGAATTAAATTCATCTTAATTATCCAATCACTTCATGTTCTTACCCAATCTTTATCACTTATTCCTTATCACTTTCAAATCTTTTCCAATTAATTTCATCATTATCACCCCACTAAAATCGGCTACCATCATTAAACCTTTTCAACACTCCATCTTTTACTTTCTTTACCCTAGCCGATTTCCCAAGGACAAGAAAAACCCTTTTTTCTCACTATTTTTTCTCAAGCAAGATTCAAGAAACCAATCATCTTTTCTCCTCCCCTCCTTCAAACTGATTCAAATCTTATCTCCATGGCATCTTCATCTACTCCCTTCAAACGTTTCTTCAATGAAGAAATCCGCAAGAAGTTTGAAACAAGATTTACCTCGAGATCCTTCGTGCATGAGAAGCATTTCGACTTCCAAACCAACACCACCGTGAGATTCCCACCGGAGTTCATGGCCATTGTCAACATGCATAAGTAGAGTTGTTTCTACTAGTAGAAAGGAGAGATCTACGCCACCATTGTGCAAGAATTTTATACGCATCTTGTGACAAAAGATTCTCCATTCTTGATGATTCGAGGTAAGTGTGTGCGTTTTAAAGAAGGGTATGTTAATTCAATATTTTCTTTGAATGATATAGGAGATGAGCACTTTGACTATATTGAGTCTATGACCGCTGCCGAATGTAAGAAACTATTGGCAAACTTGTGTGAGCCGGGCACAGTTTGGACAGTTTCATCGACGGGCCACTAGACAGTGAAGAGGTTAGCGTTGAAGCCAGAGATGCGTGGCTAGAATCACTTCATCAAGGCAAATTTGTTACCTACATCCCACAATGAGACCGTCTCGAAAGAGAGGCTGATTTTGTTGCACTCCATTGTCAAAGGATGCATGATCAACATTGGCAAAATCATCATCGATGAGACTTATAAGTGCGCTGCGAAAGGTAAAGGCAGCTTGTTTTTCCCTTTGCTTATTTCTAACATTTATGTGCGCCATGATGTACCTAGACTTGATGAAGATCGAGGCCAGATTATAAAGGGAACAACAATCACGACTACCATTTGGAAAAACCTCACAGCTGTTGAGCCAAAGGAAAAGGGCAAAGAAAAGGTCAAAACTGCCATGCCAAGGCCAAAGGGAGAGCCAAGCAGTGTGCCAGTGACCATGTGAACCAGTTCATTGGAAGTGTTATCCCAAGTCTACCATCGCCAGGAGATTATTCTCCAAAAGCTAGATGCAGCCGAGGATCTTAATGCTAGGATGAGGCATTACACCAAGGCGAGGGACACTATTATTAAGGGGTGCTTGAAAAACTATCCCCTGACGTGGTGCCACCTTTCCCAGTTTCCCCTGCTGAGCTTTCGAGCAATGAAGATGACCTGCCAGCCAATCCAGCTAGTCCAGTTAAGCCAGCCAGTTCAGTTAGTCTAATTAAGTCAGCCAGTTCTTAATCAAATGCCACAATTCTTGTGTCCCCAATGCAAGTTGAATCCGCTAACACTAATTATTCATCTGAATTAGAGGAAATTCCAGTCAAAACACCCAAAGTTAAGCTAGCTACACTACCAATTGAACTTGCAAAGAAAAGGGAGGACGTTGGAGCCTCCACTGCTACTAAGCCACCCATGACCAAAATCAAGCGCAAAGCTCCCGATCGTGGCAACTTTGTCAAAAGAAAGACCCGCGTCACACGAGCAGAAGTCATACGAGAGGAAGTCTCCGAGGGGGAGTCATCTTCTACTTAAACTCCTTTGCATTTCATTACATTGCATTCACATGATCATGCATTTTATTTTTCTGTTTTAATTGTGTATATATGTGTTGTTTCATACATTGAGGACAATGCACATCTTGGGTTTGGGGGTGTGCATTTCTTCACATTTATGCCATGCATTTTATGTTTAAATTGTGTTGCCATGTCATATAGGTCATATAGTTAAATGCTTGCGAAACCATTTAAAAAAAGAAAAATAAAATTTTTCTTCAATTTAATTTTGAAGAATGTTAGCACTTATTGGGCAAGTTTAATTTGATCTTGGTATCTATCCAATGAGGAAATCTAATCTTTAGTTGTCATGCCATGCTAGCAGAGTAATATGCCACGTTAGCTTGGCAATTGATATCTAGTTTAGAGAATTGAATTTACACTTAACACGTGATATGCATTTAGTTCCCTAGCAAACTTAGACTATTGAAACTATGCTTAGATTCTAAAAAAAAGAAAAAGAAGTTGAAAAAATGATGCCAGGGTAAAAAGAAAATAAATAAGGCAGCAATGTTCTGCCAAGACAATAAAAATGAACTATCCTCTACCTAGGGATAATAAGTTACTTGGGGCTTCGTGGTAGCTCCCTTTTAGTTCTCAAGTCCAAAAACCTATGGTATGAGTTGAAGAGAAAGCCTAGTGATATCTAGATTAAGGTGGGGATTCGTACTATGCTCCCTCTTATCACTCACGCTAAACAATATCACGAAGCAAGCTTAAATTAATACCAATAGAACCCTCGGCAAGAAAGAAAAAAAAGAGAAACAATGATCTAAGTTTAGGTAGTAAAATGGCTAAGGAAGTGAAAAGATATTGGATGCATATTGCCTACACATCATGCACTCTTCATGAACTTAGACTAGAGTTATATTGTTGCACTTGAATTATTACCTGCTTGGCATTATTGCACTGAGATACCGAGGACAGAAATAGAGCCAAATTCTACTTGCCAACATCTGTTGGTATTCCAACCAAAATTTTGTCGAGGTAACTTTTTCAGTTTTTATTTTCTTTCTTTGTTTGCATTACTTGAGAACAAGCAATGAGTTAGGTTTGGGGGTGTTACCAGTCTAAAAGTACTGTTTTTAATGCCAAATTTACATTGCTCTTGCTTGTTTTTAGGTATATTTAGTTGCATTAGGTTGTTAGAATCATGCATTTGCATAACGAGTTTAGTATTCTGTCTATGCCAGTGTGAAGGGTTGTTTTGTGGCTATTTTGAAGGTTTGTCATAGGATTATGTGCAAGAGAGCAGCACAGTTAGGATTGCCAAGGAGAATCCAAGTGTTGTTGGCATAGAAGGACCAGATAGCGCCAAGCATTTGTTGACAGAGAAGTGACTTTGATGTCATGCCAAAGGCTGTTGAACCCCAAAAAATAGGATATGATCAGGCTCCTAAAAGATCGAAAAATGGACCAACCTCTGAAAAAATAGCGAATAAGGTGATGCCAAGCTATGTTGGCAACAACATGCCAAGCTTGTGTGCCAAGGCAACATCAGTATGATGATGTCAGCCCTAGCTTGATAAGCTATCACACTGATCAGATAAGACTCTATCTCTTATCTTTAGAGCATTTGAAATTTAAATGAAGAAGCTATCATATTCCCTCCCCTTGCATGCCTATGTAAACACCAACTGATCAAGCATTTAGAGACGGGAGATCACACGGGAGGAGATCATGAAGGGTGAAGAGTGATCGGAGAATGTGTTGGAGTGCTCAATGAGAGACGGCCAGCTGCACCGAGGAAGGTGGTTCAACAACTTGGCTGAGAGCCTGGATTTGAAGGCTGCATCGAGAGACCCCTCTCGCTTATTCTCTTTGGTTCAAGTTGTTTTATTTTTACTTTATGATGATGGTTAAATTAGTTGGTGGTTAAATCCCTTACCATGAACTAATTTCATAGTTGGTGGGGGATGTTTGGTTTAAACATTGTTTCATGCCTTAGTTTTCTTTAATGACAATTATGTTTTGGCAAATGTTTTCCTATTTGACATACTTCAACTTTTCCTAAATACTCTGCCAAGCGAGAGCTAGCACAGTTGGCCTATTGCTTCCCAATATCTTAACAGACTTGGGGTGGCAACGATTGAGTTATTGAATAATATGGATAGAAGCTTCGAGAGAAGTCGTTCAAGTAGATGAACTTACTTCGGAAGTGATATCTACCCCCTAGGAGTATAGATTGGTTATTAATCAACTTGGTTCATTTAAAAACATTCACTATAGAGATATAGGGGGTTTTACATAATCAATTTAGGGCAATGACCATCGAGAGAGGCATTGCTAATGTTGAATCTGCTCGGCAAACAATGTCAAGATAGTTTGCCAACAAAGGCTGGCATGAACAACATTAAACTCAAAGTATTCCCTGCCAACGTTCATCACTCATTAAAAGACCTTCCTTACCAACATTTTACTTCATATTTCTTCTTTTCTTATTATTAGTCCTACAACAATCTTCAAAACAAACATCTTTTCTTCCAAGGCAAGTAACAATCAAACAATCGAATTCAAAGCCAATATCCGTGGGATCGATACTCAACTTAACTGATGTATTACTTGCAGACCGTGTATACTTGCACGCAAAAGACTCTTGGCACTATTTTACTAATACATACATTTTACCCCTTTTGCCAGCATTCACTTTACACATCTTCTACAGAGTCTATAATGATCCTTGCCTTGATCCTTTAAATCGAAAGGATTAAGTAGGGGATACAACACTAGCCGATACAGTAGTAGATTTAGTTGTGTTGAGAGATCAGTCTCGAATGAAGTGGCCTTGTTCACCACAATAGAAACAAGCTCCAAACCATTTACGGCACTGGCTCACTGGATGTCCATTCTAACAATAGTTACAAACTAGATACTGTGAACCCCTATTCAAACCTCCAGTACTCTCAACTGAAGCAGTCTTGCAAAAGAACGGGAAGACTGTGGAAATATATTCTGCTTAGGGCCATAGTACTTCCCTTTCTTGCTTCATTTGGGAGGTTGAGAATCATCTCAAAACCTCTTTTCTGATTTTCCTGACCCATCGGTCCTTTGGGACTTTTACGATGCTTCAGTGGCCTTAACTCAGTTCACAAGGTCTTGGAAACCAGTGATACTCAATGTTGTGAGCATAGGTCAAAGCTCGTCACTGAGCCCGGTAATGAATATGCGATATTTTTCTTCCTCATTGTTTATGTATTCAGTACCATATCGACAATACTTACAAAAATCATGGATGTACTGCTCGATAGGTTGCCCACCTTGCTTGAGGTGGAGGAAGATGATGCGTCTTTCTACGAGATAGAACTCGCTGATATACTTCTTTCAAAATTTTCAGAGAAAGAATTCCCATGTTACTGTCTCCTCAGAGACCGTCAGAATAATAGTCTCCCACCAATGAAGTGCCTCGTCAGCAAGCAACGCGAGAGCACACTCCAGCTTGTGTTCGTCCGAAGACTGCAACTGCTTGTTCAAGATTCTCAGGGTGTTATCCAACCAATACTCGACCACTCTAGGATTGTCATCATCCTGACCAGTGAAGGTATAAGCTCAGTACTATGATAACTTGTCAATAGGAGCCCGAGTATGTTGGACAACGGGTGCAGTAGGCTGTACAATCTGCTCAGCTCGCATAGCAGCCATAATCTACTTGAACATGTCAGTCATGTTCCGGTAACATTCTGCCTGAGCAGTCGATGCCTCAGGTTCGATGCCTAGTGTAAGTGGGTTTTGCGGATTCGGAGGATCTCCCCCTATCTCCTCGCCATGCGTTGAGGAGTCGGTGGCAGACACATTAATATGAGCTTATTTGCTTCAGACATAACTATAACATAAAGAGATCGGATTAGCACAATTTACACAATATATGACTCCTAGGTGGCAAAGTAACACAATAACAATACAATAGGCTTCAGTCTAGTCATAGAATCGACTAAACTCTAGCTCTGATACCACAAATGTAACACCTCCTTCTGGTCTAGTAGGAAACCGGGTCAGAAAGCGTTATAAAAAACAATACGGTGAACGGTGCAAATATTTTAATCAAAAATCAATATTTAACTGAGCGATGCGATACTATATCTATATATAGAAGCAATGACTTGATACAGAACTACAGTAATCAGTTTAGGGCTAATTTTAAACTTTTATGAACTTTAGGGACTAATTTGTGAATTCAATATTTTAGAGGTCTTTTTCAAAAATAATCTTACTATACTGAAATTCAACCTATAGTCAATGATCATATGAATTTTCAAGATAATCTGAGTCCAATTACCTCTTCAATTTAACTATACAATGTTCGGTGACCAATATGCAATGTCCCAAACTTATTCCAATTAACTTTTAAAAGATTTACCTGTGTCGGTATCGGTACACGAGAGGCCGTAACGATACGTCTATGTCATGACCGTTAAAACAGTTAAGGATCAAGGAGTCTGTATCGATACAGTGACCATCCGTATCGATACGCAATGCATGCCTTATGATTATCAGATTCCAATGTTCATTACCAGTATCGATACAGCTGGAAATTGTATCGGTACGTGTTGACCAGGTTGACCCGTATCGATACTCCCCCTGAATTGTACTGATGCAATTAATTTCTTAGATTCCAGTGTTGACTTTTCGTACTGATACGCCTTTAACGTATCGATTGTAACACCCTCTACCCGGTCTAGGAAATAGACCGGTTAGAACGTGTTACCAAACAAGCTTTCAAAGATTCTTAATCAATTTGACACAAATTACTGATGATAACTAATTAAAAATTGACTCGCACTTATGAAGATTTAGCATTTTGTATCTGAACACAATCAAAAATCAGGGTACATTAAAAAAAATTTGTTATTATAACCTTCATATTCAAACAAGTCAGCTCACTTATAAAACATAACATGTTAAAAGATAACTCATAGCTTAATAAAAATATTCATCATGCATAGCTTCTTTAAAATTAAACCATTTTATTAATCCTGACTAGATAAGTTATTGCATACTTAATCCTCAGGTCTCTTAGACAATAGTCAAACTTAGAATAGTTATTTCTATTTATCTTATTATACAATTTCTTGTGGCAACCGATTACAAACTTTCCTAAAATCTCCAAACTTGATCATATAAGTTCAATTGTTTCAAGATTCATTAATATGCACACAAAGGTTTTGTCTTAGCCTTAAGCTAGACATTCGAACCACCTAATTATTTTACTTAAGGATTATCGCCAAACAAGGTTCATGCATATCGGTTTCTAACTTGTAATTTGCAACGGTGATTCATTTACCCAAAGCTCTTAAAGCTACTTAAGCAATCACACTATTAAACCATTCATCAAATCATATAAAGCGAGCAACCACCATAGAAATAATTAGAGACCATTTACAGACCAAGGGATACTTAACAAGCTTAAACATGTATAAGCTAAACAAAGTGTACTTTAAATGCATTATGCAACTTATTTGCCATGTGTCACCCTCTAGGAGAAATTAAAAAGTTACAACGTACTTCTTGACACTCAGTTCTGTCTAAGCTCGATAGATAACCAGAAACAATGGTACCCTGAAAGATAATGAAAGAGGAAGGTAAGCTAATGCTTAGTGAGGTAGTACTAAAACATATCAGAAGCATTATTATAATCTTATATAGTTTACCCCTATTCTTTCATTCAGCTAATCAAAGTCCAAGTATTTGCTAAAGCCATTAAACAAACATGCTATCATGGATACAAGGTTTCATTATATCATCTCATAGCCTTCATTATTACGCAAGGTATTAGATGAACTATGTCATAGACCATAGTCACAATCTTGATTAAGAAAATTAATCATCCACTTTATAGTGTTCGAACAAAACATACAAATCACATTATAGACTTTACAGGTTTATACAAATGAGAGCTACTATCAAGCAATTCAAGTATGAAGGTCATTAATCGAGCTTAACTATCACTCAAAAGAATACCCCAGAAGTCAAAAGGAACATTACACTTGATAAACATGTTAATACCATGGTTTGTTTATCTATCAAATAAACTCTCTTAGTCTCTTCTAGCATAATCTACTATGGATTCCTTTTTCTAATCTTATAAGTTGTTAAACATATCCTAGGCATAAATTCCTTTTATAAATAAAAGAATAGGTATTAGCTTATCATTATGCATGTTACTTGGTAAATAGGATATCAATCATTTCGATTTTTGTTCAGGTATTACTAACCTTTACGAATAGTGAGTCATACCAAAGGTAGACTTAAATCTTGTTTACAAAGTGTTAAAATTATTCCTTAACCTAATGCAGTTTCATTATAAGTCTTAATATATCGACCTTGTTCAAAGGTAGGTCTTCCAAATCATAAGATTCGAACAAGCATCATTGTAAGGGTCAAATAGATTCATGCATTATAACTAAAATTGTCAAAAGCAAGTTACTTTAGTCACCAAATTCCAAAAAAGGGTCTCCAAACCTTATTCCGATTATACTCACATAACATTTAAATGTTGGTTACTTAGTGTGCAAGTTTCATGGTAATTCAGTACATTAACTTGTCTTCTAAGAGATCAAATCTATTATAAGCATTACTTGACTTACCCTCCTTTACGATATAAACATTGTACAATTCCAATCTGTCTAATAATCCAATTTACATATTTTATGTAATCAAAAGATTTTATTGGATAATCCATTCAAAACAAATCACACAATGAGCATGTATAATTAATTCTCAATTAAGTAAACAATCAAATCATGTCAACAAACATCATCCCTTCGAAGCATGCATATATATATATGCATCCATTAGAAGTACTCGAATTTCGTTGATATTATATTGCTTAACAAGTGTTTTGACATGAATAATCCTTATACTTTACTTATAAATTCAGACATTCTTAATCACATTACTCTGCATTCAAAGTAAATATACGTATTAGAGAAAATGGTCCATATTAAATATAGACTTTTGCAAATCAGACCTTAGGTCCCTAAATTACACTTATAAGTTCCAAATAGTTCGATAAACACTCGAATTTAAACAAGATAGTTTTATTGTTTTAACCAATAGCATGTACCATATAGGTCCACAACAATCCAATACATACATAAATTTATCCGTAACAGTCATTAATTCTTATATACTTTTACAAGATCAAACAGTCCACTAATCTGGAACATAATTGTCCGAGGGATCACACAAACAGAATACACAGAAGATTCTTACTTACTTTACATGTTATTTCACTTTATTTACTAGTTTAACTTTAAGACCTTTCATTATTTAACTTTACCATAGCAACTCATTTAACAAGGTTGCTTATATATACATACCAAGCCATTCAAATGCTATCAAGCAAATTAGGTAAACTCAACCAAACTAGGATTTAGCCTTTCACAATTTCATTAGTAGACATCCTTCAATAGAAATTAATCTTTTCCAATTAAGGATTATTCAAGTTACCTTAAAAACACATTTCTTAGTGAGTAAGTTACCACAATTTTCTTCTTTATCTTTATTAAACGTTCTTGATTTATTAATATCACAACCTTTTAAATCGAATGTACAGTCTAGGTACACGAATCCCCAACCAACTGTCACCCATAAATCAAAATGGTACTCGTAGTACCGGTTAACCCCTCTTATTGTGGCTAAGTAACCACAAACACTTCTCTCCTACTGTCGCCAAATAGGGACCACTGTCCCAGACCGTAGTCCATCCCGACACTAAGCTCTATAGACTCTATGGCATGCCAACTTTACCTAAGACTGACTTGAAACCAAGGCTTTTACATATTTCATGCTTTCTTTAAACATATTGAGCATTGCTCCACATTGGAATATCGTCTCAAGGGTTCTTTTTCCCCTTTTATACGTTCGATGTATACATACATGATTATCATGTTTGAAGCCCCATGCTTCCTTTCACTTATTCTAATGTCCTTATAGCCAAATTTTCCTTTGTCAATCCATACATAACTACCATTGAAGCCAATAGATATACACAATTTTATTAAATTCACATAGGCTTTAAGTGTACTCAAGGTTTGCTTATTATTCCACAAGTTTCTTTCATGACATCGTGGCTCATTTCATAACAACACAATAAATATATCCATATATGATCAAGCAAGTATTGTTCTTCACAACATTTCATACTTAAGCACCTTATTCAAGATATCAAGTTGACATAGCTTATTATTTTTCATTTCAAGAATGGGTATAGTTTCACATTTAGGTTATCATATAAGCATGACTTATTCTCTGTCATAACAAATACTTCCAACCACAAACAACTATCATATATATAACTATTATCTTATAGTGTTTCAACCATGTTCAATCATAAATAACTTTCAACTTACAAGCAAATCGTATTATCTTAATCATATTCTATCACTTGGTACTTGAAATTTTGTACATACTTTGCATTCCAAGCCAAAGCTTAAGCATAGATTGTCACATTTCTAACGATATTGAATTTAAATCAAATAAAGATGCTCGGGAAAGCGGTGAACCTATCCCGAGACTTTAAACTACACTCACATTTTATCCCAAAGTTACGGGATACCTGAATCCTTAATCTTATCTTGCTACTTATCCAAATCCTTTCGGCTTTTCACCAACTTGATCAATTCATTCGTTATCTATCTATAACAACATTATAACTATGCATTAGGATTTAAATTTGTCATTCCATCACTTATTTAACCATTCATTAGAATAATCTCCTAATAACCCTTTACTTGTTAAACTACTTATAATCACATATACTCTCACACAAGCAGCCCATTGGTGAAAATATTAAAGCAAGGCAGTCCAATTTACATTTACACTCAACAAAACAGTCCAATAATGTCCTTTAAGCACGCAAAATAGTTTCACTTCCTTGGATACACAACATATACACAAAACAGTCCACATAACCATATATACATACAAATAGGGCAGCATACATCTATACACATTTAGGTACCTAAAACAGTCTATTTTTTCATGTATTTTCATCTATAAAAATACAAGGTAGTGCACCAACATTTTTACCATGCATCACAGGCCCAAATCGAACACATACATGCTTATACATACATATAACATTTTTATACTCAAAACTGGACAGCATACCTACGTACTTCATAAAATAGTCTGATGTATGCATTTATACACTTAGTTACCTCAAATACTCAAAAATACATAAATTCCACACCAACCACTCATTTGCATTAAGTCAATGTAAATAGTACTTACAATACATAGTTACATTTTTATAGCATCACAAGCAGCCCAAGGCATTCATAAACATTCATGGCAGTCCTTAATACATGTTCATAGATATAATTTAGTCCCTGTCATATATTTGTACTTATACATGTTCAAAGTAATTTATTAAAGTTCAAATAGTAGTAATGTTGTCCTAATTTCGAAAATACATCATCACTTACATCAAAACAGTCCCCTAAAGTCTAGTTTTATACAATTATGTCATGTTTCATACATCCTTCCATTTATGTTTCGAAACAGTCCCTTACAGCTCAAAAGTCATGAAAATAGATTTAAACAAAATTTTCTACTTTCAAACAGTCCAGAGCAACAACAATACAACACCATTTAGATCTAACATCACCCAAATCAAGTTCTACCACATTCAAGCAAGGAAGACTTATTCAAACATAACAATCGAACTCACTCTAATTTCCACAACAAGATTTGAATTAAATTAAAACTAGCAACAAGTAAATCAAGAAAACTTTCAATCAAAAATCTTAGAAAAAAAAGAATTTAGAAGAAAGGAAAGGATATGTCACCTCCTTCTTCAAGCAAAAGCATTGAATTCCATGATAGAAACAAAATTAAAGTTTAATTCAAGCTTCTATGGTTTATCTCACCATACTCTCTCTCTAAATTCTATGTTTCAGCTCTTTGAATTGATGAAGATGGTTTTCTTCATCTTCTACCTCATGACCGTGAGTTAAGAGGGAGACATCCTAAAGGGATTGACATGTGTTCAAGTCCCTAGGAGTTTAATTTATTTACATGAAAAACCTTAACTAACCTAAGGTTCATTATTTAGTCACTCACGAATTTGGTTGTCCAACTTCCCAAAATTTCTAATTAACTCTTATTTAAAACAATTGGTAATGCAAGGTTGTCTTTAATCCATTTGAGTTATTAAACATAATCCATTCGAACTTTCAATTTAGTCCAACCCACTTAATAGAACTAGTTGTTTTTAATTCGGTAAAGATCGAACTAATGATTCAATATAGCATACTTCTAAGCCAGAATTTAGGATGTTACTTCGATACGCCATGGTTGACCTATGCTTGACCAGACCAAAAATGCATAACTGTACCGAAACACTTGCACCCGTATAGGTACGCCCTGCACTATAATGATAGATTTTATCTGGTTTTTACTCAATTTGACCTATTAAAAAATGTCCAAATCCAATGAAATTTTACCAGCAAATTTATATCACTATAATCTACTAGCATGATAAATTTTATCGCCATTCAAATCCATTTACTACGTTTTCACCTTTTTAGGCCAAGTATGCAATTTTGGTCAAAAGGGTCATTTAGGGCCTACGGCACAATTACAGACCAAGGCAATATATACATACCAAAAAAAACCATAAGAGACTAGTCTAACTACTTTGCCACCATACTAGGAGTTCATAGATTCGATATACATTACTTTAGCTTGGTTGTGACTTGCCAAAATCTTCCAACCCCTCCAATCTCCAACAACGAACTTCTTAACCTGAAATGTATGAAATGAAATGCATTAGGCATACATTGCCTGGTGAGGTAGTCACGGACAATAGCGATAACAATGAAATGCATTCCAAATCATGTTTTAGCAATAACGATGCAATGAATCGATGATGAAAATGTAATAATCATATTCAATAGCAATTATATAATGTTTCAACAATAACCCTTAGATCGATTCGAGATAGTGGATACACAAACTCCTACGCCTCGCCAAATCAATGAATGGTCTAGTCCCTCCGCCTCGCCAATATGACCAATAATACAAACATCCATCCGCCTCGCCACAATATAGGTCGTAGCCCAAGGACTGTAGTCTACCCGTACACTGAGCTAATGAATTCTATGGCATGCCAATTGTATCCAATGTCCTTTCGAATTGAAGGTCCGGTGACAATATCAATAATCAATGTTCAACAACAATAACCATGTTCAATATTTCCAATGTCCTTATCAATAAGCAATGTTTCAATACCAATGTTCGATGACAATAACAATGACAAGGGCAATGTTCAATGATCTCAATAACAATGTCAATGGTCGATGCTTCAATATTAATGTATCGATAACAATAACTATGCTTCTCAATGCTCAATGACAATGACTATAGCAATGGGTATAACAATGAGTATGACAATTTTTGATGACCCATGTCCTAGATAACTATAATTCAATGGCAATAACGATGGTGATATCAATATCAATGCTTGATGAGAATGACAATATCGATATCCGATATTCAATACAAAACTTACCGATACTTACCAATGATGCCTCCTAAAAGGTCCGATGCAATATTCTTTGTCAAAAGGGTTAGCATTACTAAATTCAATGGCAGTAAATTCGGGAAAGGCACCTAGCCTAATCCCGAGACTCCGACTATACTCATCTCAATATTCTGAAGCTCCTACGACTCTCGGAATACAATCCCTTTGTTCCTAGCTTTCGATGGTGATGGTGGATGATCTCTCTCCACTTCTTGAGCTAGGTAAACAATAGGAAATCGTTAGAATCAATAATACAATATCGAAATCCAAGTAACGATGTCAAAATCAAATTCTAAATTTAATATAGCTATTAGCTATAGGATATACATGGATGGAAGCTTTGAAATTCCTATGTTACCAAAGATGATAAAACCCTAGCTTGAGATTAAACTCAACATATCCATGGATTTACACAATATATTAGGGATTATAGCTTACCCGATTGATATCTATTCAAAGGATTCGATAAATTGAAGGAAAAGCAAAGGTTGAAACCAAGCTCCAATGGAGGTTCTTGCTTAGGTTGAAGAAAATGGAGAGATGGTTGCTTCTTTACTTAATCGGGTAAGTCTTTCTTTTATTCTTTTATTTCCCTTTTGATAATTGCTAACTGATAACTTTCCTTTATATGAAGGAAGCTAAGTTCTACTATCCACGTAGGTGGTGATTGAATTTAGAGAGGGGCTAATCGCAAGGTTAGTCCCTCAACTCTTGGTAGCTTAAGCCTTTACCCCCAAATTTCCAATTTTTACAATTTAGCCACTAGATAACTTTCAATGTATTCAATAAGGCCCTTAATCGATAAATTGACTCAATTAGAGTCCAATATCAATATAATTGACCATACAGTCAAAGCCAATACAATATTTGGACCTTTTTGATGTAGGGTTTCCGATTGCCGGAACCCAATTTTGACTAGACCAGTTTTCGGGGTGTTACATCGTAGCCTACCCGTACCAATGAGCTCATGAATTCTATGGCATGCCAATTGTATCCAATACTCTTGAATCCGAAGTTCAATATAAATAGTTCAATAACAATGGATCAATAACAATAGCTCAATAATCATGCTTCAATATCAATAAGCAATAGCAATGATTCAATGCAATATCCAATGACAATAAATCATTATCAATATTGCAATGGCTCTTTTTTAATATCCAATGATCAATGATTCTATATGCCAATGCTTTGATAATTTCGATAACAATAACAACAATGCTACGGATAATGATTCGATGCAATACTTACCAATACTTATCAATAAAGTCATCAACAATGTTTTTATGCAATAACCTTAAAACACAAGGTTAGCAATGCAATAATCGGTATTTAATGGTTTGAGAAAGACACCTAGCCTATTCTCGAGACTCCGACTACACTTACCTTGATTCTAATGCTCATACGGCTCTCAGATTGCGATTTCCTTGTTCCTAGCTTTCGTAGAAGATAATGATCCTTTAATCTCTACTTCTCGAGCTAGGTAAAAACAATAGGGAAAGTGTAAGAATCAAAGTTATAACTCAAAATCGATATTCAAACTTACAATAGCTATCTTCTAATAGCTCCCTATGGATTTTAAGATTGAAGAACATGGATTTGGCCATGAGCTCCTTAACTTCAAATCAAAATTAAACTTCAATATTCCATAGGCTAGTAAAATTGTTTGGGGGCTTTTACTTACCACTAAGAATGCTATAAAACGGTGTAGAGAAATCAATGAAAACTTGCACAAACAAGGGAGGTGCTTGCTTGTACTTAAGAAAAGATGAAGGAAAATGACAACAAAGGAAAAAGAGGTCTCGGTGAACTCATATCTATGCATTTAATAGTGTAACTATTTCCCAAATAGCCGAATGGTTTCCTTCATAATGGTTGTCTCCCAAGCAACCAATCAAATGGTTTCCCAGATTGTGAGGAAACCTTTTAATCAATTCTTTCTTTTCTTATCTTTTCTAGCTTTTTAGGCAAATGGATAACAAATTTGTCATATTTTCCCATCACCAAGAAAACCCACGTGATGTGGGTGGCAAGCAAGGAGGTGCATCACCCAAAAATGGGGTAATTACGAGGGTAGTCCCTTAACTTTCCTGTTTTTACACTTTTGCCCCCAAACATTCAATTTTCATAATTTGGCCACTAAAATAACTTTTAACAACTTTAATAGACACCCGTACCAATACGCTTCATGGTCGTATCGATACGGCTAGTCAAAGTTCAGTAAGTTCGTTAAGGCTGAAGGACCGTACCGATACGGGACCTACCGTACCGATACGCTAGGCTTGATTTCAGTATTCCAGAAATTTCAATGTGTTCCTTAACTATGAATTGAATCAATTTGAGTCCACTATTAATAAAATTGACCATATGGTCAAAATCAATACAATATTTAGACCTTTTTGGTGTAAGGTTTCTGATCGCCAGAACCCAATTTTGACTAGACCTATTTTAGGGATGTTACAACTCTCCCCTTAAGAAAAATTTGTCCTTAAATTTTTACCTACGATAGTGCCGCGGTCATCCTCTTCTTCCTTGCCCTTTACGTGGTACATTCGTGCATAAACTTTAGATTCAGGTTTGTATGATGCCTTGGATAAACCACTAGGCTTCCTGAAAGATCATTGTCTCGCTCCTTTGCCTTGAAAGGATTGAGCAGGGGATAATGGATTAGCCAATGCAGAAGTAGACTTGATAGTATTTTATAGAAATCACGAATGAGATGTCCCATCTCGCCACAGAAAAAGCATGCTTCAGACTTCTTACGACATTGCCATTCAAGATACCTGTGATAACAGAAATTGTAAACTAGAAGTCGCATCTCTTGTCTAGAACCGTCAATGCTATCAATGGAATTGGCACTAGGGAAAAACTAGGTCACAGCTTGAGGTTTGGAAAGATATTCAAAATGGGAAGGCTGTGAATATACATTCTATTTTGAATCATAATACTTCCCTTTCTTGAAATATTCAGAGAGTCATCTCGATATCTCTTTTTAGGCTTGCCTAATCCACTAGTGTTCTGAGCTCTCTGAGCACTTTCAGTAGCTTTAACCTTGTTCATAAGGTCTTGGAAATCGGTAATGCCTAGTGTCGTAATCATAGGGCACAGATCATCATTCAATCCATTGATGAACATTCTACACTTCTCTTCTTCTTTCTTAATATATTCAGCCCCATATCAGCAGTACTTACAAAAATCATGATTGTACTACTCCATAGGCCATCATCCTTGCTTTAGATGAAGGAAGATATCACATCTCTAGCAAGATAGTATTCACTAAGGTATTTCTTCCGAAACTCAAGAAGGAAGAACTCCCAGCTCATAGTCTCTTTAGGGACTGTAAAGACTCAATATCGGCCTTATTTCTAAGACAAAAATGAAGAATTTGCCAATTAAAAAACTTTCTATACGAAAATTTCCCCATAGCATCTAGGATATCATCTTCTCCTGGATAATTATGGATAGGGATATCCCTCGGTGTAAGTGTATCAAAAAATTTGCGTTTATCCATGTTGTAATTATAAGAAATCTTTTCCCTCTTATTTACTTGGAATGGTGATCCATAAGAATACGGGTCCCTCTTATCTTGATAATTAATAGATTTATATGATAAAAAATCATATCCATAGTGTTTTTTCAAATTTGATTTTTATGTTCTTGATTCAATTTATATTCTTGATTCAGTAATGAATTCGCTTGAAAATCATTTTTTTCGTAACGAATTAATCTTTCTTTTTCATCTGAATCCCATTTTGTTAAATCTTCATTTTGAGTCAGATAGCGTCGTTTGGCTCTATTTCGCCATTGTCCTGGTACTAACCTAAGCCATCTACTATGAAATAAATCGTATTGATAATGACTCCTTAACCAGTTTTTCCATTCATTCATTCCAGAATGCCAAAAGATTTTCTGTCTTAACCCATAATGGTGTCTTAATCTGGAATGAGATACTCCATGTTCTTCAAAATAATCTTTTATTTCACTTTTAAGAAAAAGATATGTTCCATTATATTGAAGGATGGGTTTGAATTTATAAAAACTAATAACTTGGGTTTGTGATAATTTGTAAAATACATATGCTTGTGAGAAGGAGGATAAGTCACAAAAAGCGTTTTCATTTTTTATTTCTAATACTAACAATAGAAAGTGAAGAAAGTGAGTTTTTTATAGTTGAAATAAAATGAGTTGTATTTTTAGTTGTTTTATTAATTCTTTCTTGATTTGCTTTATTATTGTGAATGAATTTCTCAATTATTTTTTTTGTTGATTCAAGAAAAAGTTGTGTATTGGTTCTTGTAATACTAAAGATATATAGAATAATATCTATGTATATCTTTTCAATGAAAAAGTTTATTAAAAAAATAGAATTTACGGATTAATCGAATAGTTCTTCTTTTAAATATTTGCTAATTTTTTTTGATGATTCTAATATTTTATCCTGATAACTTATTTTGTTAGAACTAATATTTATTTCTTGAGTTGGAAATTCATTTTTCTTGTCTTTTATTATTCTAATTTTTTTTCTATTTGATTTTTAATTATGTTTGTTCTCGTAGTCAGATCCTTTATTTTTTCTATTAATGAATAAGTTATCCACTCTATAGATTGAATTTGAAGGGATGATTTGTGAATCGTCTTATTACTGATTAGCGAATCCTTTTTAGTTTCGCCCAATTCATATATTTCTCTCAACCCAAAAAATGGAATTAGATTTTTTTTAAAGTTCTTTTATTATTCCCTTTAGAAATAGAATGCTTTGAGTGACCCATTTTTTTTGTTTCTTTTGAGACTTTTCGAAACAATTTATTTTTTTCTTTTAAAATTGTTAAAGCTATAAAACATTTCGTTTTCAATTTTTTAGTTCTTTTAAAATAGGCTCAAAAAACGAACGCTATTTTTGAGCAGAACCGAAAGGTAGTTCAGTTTCGATTCTCCAAACTGTTAAAAAGCAAAAATCATTCTTTTGACCTTTCTTTTTTTCATTGGATCTTTGTGAGAGGGTTGTAGTGCAACTCTATGCCAAGGTTTCAGGCAAAAAGGAAATAGGATTTTTATCTTAATACCGTCTGTTAACCAGTTTTTTGAAAATTCTGTTTCGGATAATTGAACACCATTATAAGTACATTTAACATGCATTTCGCGATTCCAATATTTTAAATCCTCGGACCACCCAGGAAATTGAAATAATAACATACGGGCAACGTTTTTAGCTATTATCAATGAAGGTAATATAATATATTTTTTAATAATTGATTGGGTTATTAACATGGAGCCCCTTATTACTTGAGCAACTAAAATGTTGTCCCAAGCTTTTCTTATTTATATCCATCTTTTCTTTTCTCTTTTGTATTTTTCTCTTTCGTCCTTGTCTTTTTTCTCGACATTTTTTTCTATATAATAAAAAATTTGTGATTCTTTTTTTTACATATCCAACTTTGAGATATTAGTTTTAGCGGCTCAGAAATATCAAAAGAAAAAAAGAGGGGTTTGTCTACTCTGTCCAAAACAGTGGGGAATGCACATTTGCTTGAAACAGTTCCCAAGTAATTGTTTTACGCCTTTGGGCACGCATGGAACCTTTTATTATATCGCGGCAAAAATCCAATTGTTGCAAATCGCGTATCAAAGTCATTTCGTTTGTTTCATCAGGACTATTAGTATCCTTGGTATTAGTATAAGTAACGGTGTTTGCCTGGTTATTAGTAAAAATCACTACGCTCTTGGATTTTCTTGAACGAATTTCATGCTCTGCTGTTACATTTTCCTCGTTTTCTCCCTCCTGTTGTTCTAAATCGTCGATTAATTTGTATGACCATCGAGGAACTTTTTTACTTATTTCTTTTATTCTAATAGATTTTTTTCTAATTGTTTGATTGTTGGGATTAGTTATAACTATATTGAATAAAAATTTCAATATTTTTACTCGATCCTCGGAATCGATATTTCCCTGTTCGTCTTCTGTCAATGTTAATAAATAGAGTTCTTTTTCTATTGATAATGATTTTATATTGAGTGTATCTAATGTCTGTTCAAATTCCTATAAATAAAAAGATCGGATTAGCCGGCAAGTCATAATATACGACATATAACCCCTAGGTGGCAAAGTAATACAATAATCAATACAATAAGCTTCGGTTTAGTCCTAAAATCGACTAAACTCTAGCTTTGATACCACAAGTGTAACACCCCCTTCCCGACTTGGTAGAGAACTGGGTCGGAGTATGCTACTGATGAACAATATGATGATTAGTGTAATAATTTTAATCAAAATTCGGTAAGTTAACAAAGACATTCTTTTCAAACGATACAATATCGATTCAATAAGCGTAATAACTCAGTACAATATTATGATTGTCGGTTTCGGACCAATTTTAAAATTTTACAAGTTTTAGGGACTAATATATGAATTCATTATTTTAGAGGTTCTTTTTCAAAAATAATCTTACTATACTGAAATTTAACCTATATTCAATGATCATACAAATTTTCAAGATAATCTGAGTCCAAATACCTCTTCAATTTAACTATACAATGCTCAGTGACTAATAAGCAATGTTTCAAACTTATCTCAATTAACTTTTAACATATTTACCTGTATCGGTATCGGTACTTGAGAAGCCGTACCGGTACGCCTGTGTCATGACCGTTAAAACGGTTAAGGATTAAGGAGTCTGTATCGATACAATGATCATTTGTATCGATACGCAATGTATGTCTTATGATTATCAGATTCCAAAGTTCATTACCTGTATCGATACGACTGGGAACCATATCGGTACGTGTTGACCAAGTTGACCTATATCGATACGCCTTAAGGCCGTATCGATGCAATTTTTACAACTGATTCCAGAGTTGACTTTTTGTATCAATACACCCTTTTGACGTATCGATGCGCCTTGTTGACTATGTCCAAATATGCATACTCGTATCCATACGTCATCACCCATATCAATACGCCATGTACTGTAATAACAGATTTTGTCTGGTTTTTAATCAATTTAACCTATCAAACGATGTCCAAATGCAATGAAACTTTACCAGTAAGTTTATAACAACATAATCTACTAGCATGTCAAATTTCATGAGCATGTGAATCCATTTACTATGTTTTCCCCTTTTTAACCCAACTATGCATATTTAGTCCCTTTTAGCCAAACATAAAAAGGTCATTTAGGGCCCTTAAGGCCTATACATACCATAAGCAATACACATGCAACAAAAAGACTAAAAGTGACTAATCTAACTACTTTGTCATCATTCTAGGAGTCTATAGTGTTAATATACTTTACTTTATTAACGAAGTGACTTGCCCAAAAGCTTTCTCCGGCTCCAATCTCGATCTTAAATTTCTTAACCTGAAAATGTATGGAATATGAATGCATTAGGCATACTTTGCCTAGTGGGGTAGCCATAAACGATGATATAAACATAAAATGCAATCTATCATGATTCTATGTTAACTAAGACGATGAAAATAATAGCATGAGATCTAAAAGCAACTTAACATAATCAATATGCAATATAGCAACAGTAATCAAAGCTATGTTCATACTCAATATCATATTTATCATTTATCAATGGTTTTCCTTGGATCGATATACGGTATATGGATACTTGAATTCCTTATCCGCACCAAAATCAATAGTGGTATAGTCCCTCAGCCGCACCAATATGACCAAATCACAACATCATCCCTCCACCGCACCACAATAAAGGCCGTAGCCTACCCGTACCAATGAGCTCATAAATTATATGGCATGCCAATTGTATCCAATGCTCTCGAATCCAAGGTTCAATATCAATAGTTCAATAACAATAATTCTATAACAATGGATCAATAACAATAGCTCAATAATCATGTTACAATATTAATAAGCAATAGAAATGATTCAATACAATATCCAATGACAATAAATCATTATGAATATTCCAATGGCTCTTTTTCAATATCCAATGATCAATGATTCTATATGCCAATGCTTCGATAATTTCGACAACAATAACAACAATGCTACGGACAATGATTCAATGCAATACTTACCAATACTTACCAATAAAGCCATCAACAATGTTTTTATGCAATAACCTTAAAACACAAGGTTAGCAATGCAATAACCGATATTCAATGGTTTGGGAAAGACACCTAGGCTATTCCCGAGACTCCGACTACACTCACCTAGATTTCGATGCTCCTACGGCTCTCAGATTGCGATTCCTTTGTTCCTAGCTTTCGTAGAAGATAATGATCCTTCAATCCCTACTTCTTGAGCTAGATAAAATAATATGGAAAATGTAAGAATCAAAGCTATAACTCAAAATCGATATTCAAACTTACAGTAGCTATCTTCTAATAGCTCCTCATGGATTTTAAGATTGAAGAACGTGGATTTGGCCATGAGCTCCTTAACTTCAAATCAAAGTTAAACTTCAATCTTCCATGGGCTTGTAAAATTGTTTGGGGGCTTTTACTTAGCACTGAGAAGGCTATAAAACGGTGTAGAGAAATCAATGAAAACTTGCACAAACAATGGAGGTGCTTGTTTGTACTTAAGAAAATATTAAGGAAAATGACAACAAAAGAAAATGAGGTCTCGGTGAATTCATGTCTATGCATTTAAGAGTGTAAAAAATCACTCTAAGGCTATGTTCCAAATAGCCGAATGGTTTCCTTCATAATGGTTGCCTCCCAAGCAACCAATCAAATGGTTTCCTAGCTTGAGAGGAAACCTTTTAATCAATTCTTTCCTTTCTTATCTTTTCTAGCTTTTAGGCAAATGGATAACAAATTTGTCATCTTTTCCCATCACCAAGCAAACCCACGTGAAGTTGGTGGCAAGCAAGGAGGTGAATCACCCAAAAATGGGGTACTTACGAGGGTAGTCCCTCAACTTTCCTAATTTCACACTTTTGCCCCCAAACACTCAATTTTCATAATTTGACCATTAAAATAACTTTTAACAGCTTTAATAGACACTCGTACCGATATGCTTCATGGTCGTATCGATATGGCTAGTCATAGTTCGGTAAGTTCGTTAAGGCTGAAGGACTGTACCGATACGTGACCTATCGTACTGATACGCTAGGCTTGATTTTAGTATTCCAGAAATTTCAGTGTGGTCCTTAACTATGAATTGACTCAATTAGAGTCCACTATTAATAAAATTAACCACACAGTCAAAATCAATACAATATTTTGACCTTTTCGGTGTAGGATTTTCGATCGCCAGAACTCAATTTCGCCTTGACAGGTTTTAGGGATGTTACACGGTTAACATAGTCATCTATGATTTTTGTATTTTTCATTTTCAGCATTTTAAACTCAACTCTGAGTGATTGAAGACTTACTTTTTTTGCTTTTCCAACTTCTTAGAGTGATTTTTGCAGAGTTTCTCATGCTTGCTTCACGGTTGTTGCTTCTGCAATTTTTCAAAGTTAGATTCATCTACTGCTTGAAAAATATAGTATAACGCCCCTTGTTCTCTTTTACGAGCATCTCTTAGTGCTTTCTTCTCTTCGTTGGTTAGAGCCGCTTTTGCTGCTGCATTTTTTGGCTCAACGTATCCTTTTACGACAATGTCCCAACAATCTTGCGAACTGAGTAGCGCCTTCATTTGAATACTCCAATTCTCATAATTCGTCTTTGTCAATCTTGAGATTTGTGGCTAGATCATGTGCTCCATCTTCTCGTGACGTGAACTCGAACTTGACTCTGATACCACTTGTTGGAAGCGTTGGTAGCCACTCGATATAATTTATAACTCACAATCATATTATAAACCAACCAAATTACAATTACTTGTTGCTGCAAGTTTACCAAAGTACTCCACGCACACTTTTGTTTTCTTTCTTTCACTTGCAGACACATTCACTGATTTGTTTTTTGTTTTTTTCTTGCCCTCACAATTCCACACAAACAATCTAACTCCTATTTATAGTGTTCTTTAAGCGACTTAAGTGATGCTTCTAGTGCTAATTAAATATTATTAAAATTAATCCTAAATTATTCTAGCAATAGCCGATGCTTCTAGTTTTCTCGTGAATTTGCTATAACCTTCTTGATTTGCTTGCCACGTGTAGATGATATTTTCTAATGTTGCCTCTATTTCCATTGCTTCAAAGCTAAGGATTTCTCGATCTTTCTAGGTACTGCCAACGCATTCTTATATTAATTTGTTTTAATCAAGTTTGATTCCCAGCAAAAACAAAATCAATGACAGAAAAGCGAGAGGAGCTGGAGATGTCAGATCGAGAAATGATTCAAGATTAAAGATTAAAGAAGCCTAAAAGATTGTATTGTAAAGCGGAAGTCTTTGTATTTTGGGTAATTTTAATCCGAGATATGATTATGAGTTTATACAGGTTTATTGAATACGAACGGCTATTTTTTAAATCTTTGCGTAATGGCTATTTAGGTCCTTCAACTTTATAACTTTTATTATTGTAACCCTTAATCTTTTTTCCACCTCCTTTAACGTGAAGAATATTGCTTATGTTTTTATGGAAGTATATTTTTCATTTTTTTTATTTTTTATGGAATAATATGGATTGACATGTATTTTTTTTCAAAACAACCCAATTACGTCGAAGAAAAAAGTATTATCTCAAGTGAAATGGATTCTTGATATTCTTTTAGATGTTAAAGAATATCGAGATTACTTCACAAAAGATTTTACTTTCGATTTCTAAAAAATGCATCGTCATAAAATTTTTCAAAGTTTGAGAAATAAGTCTCGATTTTATTAGATGTTAAAGAATTTCGGAGTATTTTAAAGAGTTATAGAATTCTACATTTTTAAAATTTTCATAAAAATAAAGTATTTTCTTGAGCGAAATTTATTCTCGAAGTACATTTTCTACTAAAAATCATACTTTTGAATTTTAAATAGATCGATGGTAAAATTTTAATACACATGTTGTGTAAAACTAATTTTAACAAGCATGTATTTTTACCTTATAAAACATAAACTTTAAATTCATAACTCTAAACTCTAAATACTAACTTTCTAATACAAATATTTTAGATCTAGCTATGCTTGTTGACTGTGTGCTACCTATTCTATTCTTGACACATTAGGGTAGGAATAATAGTAAGCTGAGCTGAGCGTTACCTAAGCAACATTAACCTTAAATTTTAAATCTTACAATTTAAACTCTTAAATTTTTAATTTTAAATTAAATTTTTAATCTTTAAATTTAAAAAATACGTGTAAACAAATGTTTACACGTAAACTGTGCATCAAACTTTTTTTCATAAATCAATGCGTAAACTCTTAAATATTTGAGTCTTAATTAGATTCTATTATCCGTCAAAGAATTTATAATTTTTCTTGAATACATAAGAATTTCATGTAAATCTAAAGTTCATTAAGTGCATGCGTTTTTTCAGTTTCCAGCTCATAAAACAAAACGGAAATGGGTCTTTTTGGTCAGTGGATCAAGCGGATCTGAATCCGTTTTAGTTCTAGTCTTCCTCCCGCCTCCCAGTCGCTCCTTTCTCTTCCTGAATTCACTAAACAGATCAAACCCTAACTCCCCGAATTCTCACAATTTCAATCCAATTCAGCTTCTTCTTTGGAGTTATTACGCACAAATTCACATACGCGCTGAGAACGGTTACCCATCTCTGCTTGTTGTTTACTGTATCGACATATAAATCAATAGGGACACTTTTGGAGGATAAGAAGCCGTAAATTTTTTGCGTTTAGAGTCATATGGCGTGTATAAAAACAGTGAATAGATCGGCCTCAGTGGCAATGGCGCCGGACGCGCCCTACATGGCGGCCGGGACCATGGCTGGGGCGGTGGATATGTCCTTCAGCTCTTCCGCGAATCTCGAAATCTTCAAGCTTGATTTCCAGAATGAAGATCATGAGCTTCCCGTCGTAGGAGAATGTCCCAGCTCAGAGCGGTTTAACCGCCTTGCTTGGGGCAAGAACGGATCCGGTTCCGACGAGTTTTCACTCGGGCTCATTGCTGGTAGCCTTGTTGATGGCAGCATCGATCTTTGGAATCCCTTAACCTTGATCCGGTAAATTGGATTCTCTTATAATATACATTATACATGTAATGTGCATATGTTTTACTTATCTAATTCACTTCAATTTCCGGTTGAATTGAAAATTGGATTTTCTTGTAATCTACATGTAATGTGCATATGTTCTTAATCAGCAAGTTAATTGGATATGTTGCGGGTTTTAAGTGTATAATGCTTGGGTAAAATGGTGAATGCTTTCTGGCAGCTTGGCATTATACTAAGCTGTTGTCTACTTTGACACATTTATGATGTAGAGTTTCTATTTCTTTTTATGTGTACTGAATTGCCTGGTTGTTTGGAGTGGATCAATTGGGAAATTGATGGAATTTTATATTTCATATGGTTTGTAAGTTGTAACAAGTGATTTTTAGGCTGTTGGGCTTGTTTAATTTGAACCTGGAGTTTTTATTGACTGTATTTAGTAATTCTCTGGATGAAATATTTTGATATCTAATTCACTTTTAAATTGTGACGTCTTTTTTGTGTGTGTTTAACTGGAGTAAGTTAATAAAATTGACCGTAATTTGTTTTGCCTGATATTTGCATTGCCTTTGAGTATGCTACATTGCATGTTTTTTGCATTTTTTTCTGATGCATTAATGATGTTACTTTGCTATTAGGAATTAGGAGTGAGAGTGAGCGAAATTGATGTTCATAGTGTAGAAGAAAAAATTATGTTTGCATTTTTTTTGGTGTTTTCTTCTTTTATTTGTTCAATATTTGAATCATAAGTCTTGCTGATGCTTTTGTGCTGGGTATTGTCTTGATGGTTTTTAGAAAATTGTGTTTAAAGGGCGGGAAACATTTTTATTTCCTGGTATTTGCTTGCTGGTTACGTTTTGTTCATGCTGTATTTTGTTCGTTACAAAGAAACAGAAAGGAAAAGACTATCTGTGTCTTCTGGGAGAATTTTCTTTATAAAAATGGTTCTTGTTTGGGATCCTTTTAGGGAAGATGTAGTTTTTTTATATGTTCTTTCATGCTCTATGTTTTCTAATGATTGAATTGGGGTTACTCCCTCACATTTCACTTTTGAGTAGTTTTACTCTATCTGTTGCTAGATTTTTGTGCTCTTTGCTTTCTTTAGCAATTTGATCATGTTTTGGGATGTTTGTTTTGTTAATATCATTGTTTCATTAATTTTTTCAAACCAAAAACATAAAAGTAAAACTAAAATCAAAATTGTGAAGGAAATTTAACTGATCTCATAAGACATTTTGCATATGTGATTAACGTGGTAGTAACTTACTATTGCTTCTCTTCCCTAGCTCCGAGGCAAGTGAACAAGCTTTGGTTGGACATCTTTCAAGGCACAAAGGGCCTGTGAGTTTTCTTTTTCTGTAATAATTGTTCGGTCTTTCTGACATCTATGATATTTTTCATCAAGCATTTGAAGATTTCATGGTGTGTTTAGTTCTTTTCCTCTCTCATGTTTCAGGTTCGTGGTCTTGAGTTCAATGTAATTGCTCCAAATTTATTAGCATCTGGGGCAGATGATGGTGAAATCTGCATCTGGGATTTGGCATCACCTGCACAACCTACTCATTCTCCACCTCTTAGGGTATGTACCATAACTTGTTGAATCGGAACCTCATGCATCTATTATATCATTGGTTACAATCTCATTTATGTTGTTTGTGTTCTAAATGCCTTTTCCTTGTGTGTATTTGCTGTATCATTAATGCGGTAAACAAATTTTTTCGAGATATATCAATGGTTCAGTTAGAAATAGTCGACAAGACTACCCAATCTGAGATAGTTTTGTGGTCATGATGAAGGGTAGTGGTTCTGCCACTCAAGGAGAAATCTCATTTCTGTCTTGGAATAGCAACGTTACACATATATTGGAATCAACTTCATATAATGGAACAACTGGTGAGGAAAAGAATGGACTTTATTGTCTTGTCATATATGTTTAGCTGTGAACATAATATGTATGTTTTTATTTGTCCAGTTGTTTGGGACTTGAAGAAGCAAAAACCAGTGATAAGGTAAATTCCTATCATCTACCAAGTGAAAAATCATATTATCAACTTCATTTGACATAATCTTTCTTTCCTAACAGTTTTGCAGATTCAGTAAGAAGGCGATGTTCTGTTTTGCAGTGGCATCCTGATGTTGCCACTCAACGTTGTTGCATCTGATGACGATGGTTCACCTGCTCTTAGGGTAAAAATATTGTTGTTGACATTGCTTCTTTTGATGATTACTATTTGTTGGGAATATGCTGAATTCTTTAACTTTTGCGAGCAGCTTTGGGATATGCGGAATATAATATCACCAGTGAAGGAGTTTCTAGGGCACAGAAAAGGTAAGCATGCTTGACAAGTTGATTTTTGTGACAACAATGTAAGGGCCAAAGTTGTTGTTCAACTCTTTCCATATGACCTTTTACCAGACCATAGATTGTGAGTTGCCATTTAATTAGTGTCCTAAAGTCAGTGTGAGAAGATTTTTGAGATTGAATAGGCTGTCCTTCTGTCAGAACTGTTTGCTTTAGGGTTCCACGATAGTTTAAGGACTCTGTCTCTTTCCTGGTATACGTCATAGTTATGCATCTTTCCATTCTTGTAGAGGTTTATGCACTATTTAAGCTGTGTTATTTACGCTCTTGTATTTGACTGTGTGCATTTCTGCAGGTGTAATTGCAATGGCGTGGTGCCCCTCTGACACTTCTTATTTGCTCACATGTGCCAAAGATAATCGGACTATTTGTTGGGATAGAGTTACCGGTGAGGTGGGGAAATGAGTTGATTATTGATATGCTTCAGCCGTCTTCTGGTGATTTGCTTGTCCCTTTTATCTAACAAGTATATTCTCAATTTTGATTTTCGTTTTTCTCTCTGTTGGGGCATAGATTGTCTGTGAATTACCTGATGGTACCAACTGGAACTTTGATGTACACTGGTACACAAAGATGCCTGGAGTAATATCAGCATCTTCTTTTGATGCCAAAATAGGCATTTACAATATTGAGGTTCAACCTTGTCCAAGTTATCTTCCTATCACAGTTAACATTTTTGTTAAACAAAAGTTGCTTAGAAGTTTGACATATGTATGAAGATCACTTGCAATCTGCCTATGATTATAAATTTATAATATATGGATGGATGGGATTTATGTATGTTTGGAGGAAGTGTTTCTGTTGCGGTTTAATAGAAAATGTTTGAAGCATATTATTTTTCTGGTTTGTCTATGGAAAAGATAATTGTCAGATCCGCCAACAATTTTTGGCTCCATGATTTTTTCCCTCAAACCCTATATTTAGCACTTCTTTTGGTTAACTTTTTATCTTTTTTCTGCAGGGTTGCAGCATATACAGTATTGGGGAGCGTGATTTTGGGGCAGGTAATTCATCAGACATAATTATATGTTTGACTGGAGCAGTTGGTTTGGTAGCAGTCGATTTGCTTCTGGTAGAATAAGCCTTGTTCTCCATGCGTCTTGTAGAATGGGTTGGATAGGCTTGGATTGGGCTTAGCTTTTCCTTTCTCCCTTCCCCTTCTATTACAATTTACCATAGTACTATTAAGCTTTGTCAGTCAAAGAGAAACATTAGTTGATGACCGCCAAAAGTTGGGGAACCTTGTTGTTTCTGGGGTTATGTATATTTTCATCAGTACTTCCTGTTTCTCTAACTAGTTTTAGTGTCTTTTTTATGCAGCATCTTTTAGAGCTCCAAAATGGTATAAACGTCCTGTTGGAGCATCTTCTGGTTTTGGAGGAAAAGTTGTCTCTTTTCGCCCTTGTGTATCTGGTTTAGGTACTTCTGCGTCATCTGAGGTAAATATGTTGGCGAGGTTTGTTTCATTCTGTTTTATTTAAATCCCACTCCCATTCCTCTGTTATCTTATGGTCATGTATGTTATTTTCAGGTTTTTGTGCATAACATAGTTACCGAAGAAAGTTTGGTCAGCCGTTCATCTGAATTTAAGTCTGCAATACAGAATGGGGAGAGGTCTTTACTAAGGGTTTTATGTGAAAAGAAATCTCAAGAGTCTGAATATGTCGCCTGAATTAAGAGAAACTGTAGTTGTTTTCTTTCTTTTCTGTTGTCAAAAAATATGGTCACCTCTACCAATTTCTCTTTTTCATGGTTCATTTGGAATAATTCTGTACAGATCTCAGGACGATCGAGAAACATGGGGTTTCTTAAAGGTGATGCTTGAAGGTGATGGAACAGCAAGGACAAAGTTGCTCATGCATCTTGGTTTTAGTTTACCTGAAGAAGAAAAAGATACCGTACAAGATGGCCTCTCTCAGAGTATGAATGAGATTACACTCGAGGATAAAGTGGCAGAAAAAATGGGCTATGAGGGTGAGAAAGAAGCTACCCTCTTTGCCACTGATAATGGGGAAGATTTCTTCAATAATCATCCAAGTTCCAAAACTGATACACCTGTTTCAACTTCTGAAAATAGTTTTGCTTTTGAAAGCATGGTTCCTAGCGCAGACCCAATACCTCAAGAATCAAACGGACTGGAGAAAAGTGCAGATACATCATTAGATGATCCTGTTCAACGTGTTTTGGTGGTTGGTGATTATAAAGGGGCAGTTGAGCAGTGCATTGCAGCAAATAAAATGGCTGATGCTTTAGTTATTGCTCATGTTGGTGGTGGTGCATCCTTATGGGAGAGAACACGTAATCAATATCTTAAGATGAGCCGTTCACCATACCTGAAGGTAAAATATTTTTTTATGTTTGATTAGCCCTGACAAATTTAATCATATTTATTTATTATTTCTTTAGGTTGTCTCTGCAATGGTGAACAATGATCTCGCGAGCCTTGTAAACTCCAGGCCCTTGAAATTCTGGAAAGAAACACTGGCACTCCTCTGTGCAGTAAGTTTCCAGTCCGGAATTTGATAATGTATTGGTTTAGCAACAAATTGTTTAACATCACTTCTTGTTTCCACTATCATGGACTTACTTGTCATATTTGATGAGCAGATTGCCCAGGGAGGGGAATGGGCTGTACTCTGTGATATGCTTGCTTCAAAACTAATGGTCGCGGGTGAAACTCTGGCAGCAACTCTCTGTTATATATGTGCAGGAAATATTGATAAAACTGTAGAGATTTGGTCAAGGTGCCTGGCAGCTTAATATGATGGGAAATCTTATGTTGATCTTCTCCAGGTAAGTGAGCAATCTGTAGAAACATCACATTTCAAACTTAAGTTTTCTGGCCAAAAAATCTGACAATAGATGTTTGTTTCTAGGATTTGATGGAGAAAACAATTGTTGTTGCATTGGCAACCGGCCAGAAGCAATTTAGTGCATCTCTATGCAAGCTTGTTGAGTAATATGCTGAAATTTTGGCTAGTCAAGGACTTCTGACAACAGCAATGGAATACTTGAAACTCTTGGGATCTAATGAGCTTTCACCTGAACTTGGGATCTTAAAAGATTGCATTGCACATTATGCTGGACCTGGTATGTACTTTAGGAGATGGCCATGGTAACTGCTATTGTGCTGTTACATTTGGGTTTTTAATCTACCACTGCTAATTTATATTTGTGCTAATAATCCACATGAAACGCTCATGATCATAACTGAAAATGTCAACGCCTGTTGAGCTTGAACTTGGTAGGAAACACTATCGAGCTCTTCCGATTTGGATTTTTTGAACTGTGACGCTTTAGATTAAACAAAAACCTCTTAGCAACTTCGTGTGGTCTCTGATTTTCTTTCTATATATCTTACAGTTTTTCTCCCAGCACATGCGTGTAATATCAATATTTATGAGGACTAACATGTAACTGGCTTACTACAAGTTTTGTAGCCTTGAAATGTGCCCATTGAAGATATCTACTCTGAAGAATATAGCCGTTATAAAAGAGAAACTTCAAATATTGTAAATATTATTTGTTATTATCTCCTAACATTTTAGGATCAAGTCCAAAGGGATAAAACTCTTATCTCCTAGCATTATCTAGGATTCTTATCTCTTGTATCTTATCTTCTAGTTAGATTTAAATTTTAAATTAAGTAATTTGATTGTAACATAACTCTCTTGTATTCAGCCTATTTAAAGGCTTTGTACCGATGCATTATTCAAGTCAATACATTTTGAGAATTCATTCTCTCTACAAAACAGTCTCTCAATTATTAACATACTCTTATTTTTGCAGAGAAAGAAAATAATTCTGCTGTTTTTGCTACCTCTCATCCTGCAAGCGGACCAGTATTTGAGCCTTCGCATCATTTATATCCCACGGTGCTATGGCTTGCACTTTTCTTTTATACAAAGCGTCTTTGATTGAATGTTCTGCTTGGAAATCTGTTGTGATGTTGTGAATGACATTTTTTTACGAATTGCTTAGGAGGCAGCTGCATCACAGGTTCATCCAAGCGTACCTGATAGTGCTTATGATGGAAATTATCAGCATTCCCTTTCTTCATATGGAGGATATGCACCTCCCGCATTGTATCAACCTCAACCACCACCTGCCAATCTTTTTGTTCCTAACCCAGCCCCTCATGTTTCCCCGGTATGTTGTAATGGGTTTCTTTGTCTGCATAGCATTGTATATGGTGGTACACTCTAAGGAATGGCCAAGTTGTAATAAAATTCTGGTTTTACTTTTAAGCTGTCATGCTATCTCAATGCCTAGAAACAATTTGGTTCAATGGGTATTTTCAGTTGCTTTCTATGAATTGTACCATTCAATTGGATGTATCCATGGGAGAAGAAAATGAGAATGCTTGTTAAGGGTTTTTTGTAGTTAAAGATTTCATTTAATTGACAGCATGGAATTGGTGTACTTTTGGAAGTCTTGGCCTTTGGGTGTTCTTTTAGTCTTCGATTGATCTTCATTGGCTCGACTGTTTTTCAATTTACAAACAGCCTTCAGTTGCTGCTATCTAAAAATCAGTTGCGACTTTTTCTGTTGAGACCCCCTAAGGTAAGCATAAAACTGGAGAACTGAAACACTAAACCATCTTCTTTTGTTTGATTGGAGTTGATTTTTTCCATGCCTTGTTTTGAACAAAAAAACTGAGAAGCTGTATTCACAAAATTTAGAAGGAAGATTAGATATTAGGTAGAGGGCTCTTTGCTGTCCCAGATGAGCTCTTTATTTTGGCTTTCTAGTTCTTCTGGCTTATTCAGTTTCTTACATGCATGATGTTCATTGTTCTTTGCATTTATTTATCATCTTGATTCTTGACTAAATAGTTTCTTTTGTCATTCCAGGCAAATTTTGCTCCTTCACCTGACACCACTCAGCCTGCTGTTAGGCCCTTTGTTCCTTCAAATCCTCCTGTTCTGAGAAATGCTGATCAATACCAACAGCCAACTACCTTGGGTTCTCAGTTATATCCTGTCTGTATTGCTACATTTTTTTCGTGTTTGATGTCAAAGTTATTTGTCTGAGACTAGTATACTGAATTACTTCTGCATGCCTTTCAGGGTGATGCTAACCTAACGTATCCTTTACCCCCAGGAGCTGGTTCGCTTGCATCTGTCCCTTCACAAGTGGGGTCAGTTCCTGGCCCAAAATGCCTCTTTGTAGCTCCCCCCTCAGCTCCTAGGGGATTTATGCCAGTAACTAGAACATCTGCTGCTCAAAGACCATGGATGAGTCCAATGCAACCACCCAGCCCTCCACATTCAGCACCAGTACAACCAGCTGCAGCGCCTAGGAGATTTATGCCAGTAACTAACACGTCTGCTGTTCAAAGACCAGGGATGAGCCCAATGCAACCACCCAGCCCACCAAAATCGGCACCAGTACAACTAGCTGCAGCGCCTACTGCTCCTCCACCAACTGTGCAGACTGTTGATACTTAAAATGTACCTGGTAATTGCTAGTTTCTGTAGGATAATACGATATGTATGTCTAAGAGTTGTATGTAATGTAAAAGTCTTGTAAGTCATGTAAAAGATTAAGAGTTATCTGTTAGTAGGATAAGGATTAAGAGTTATCTAAGAAGTCTTCTATTGTTAGTTGTCCTAGTTAAAGACAAATCCTTAAGGACTATAAAAGAGTTCTATGTTGTAACCTATGTGATTCATTTGAATAAACAGAAACTTTCTCTTCTGTTTTCACTACTTTCTACATGGTATCAGCTTGGGTTTCGATCCTCTAAATTAAACCCTAGTCGATGGCCAATTCTTCTTCTTCTTATTCCTCTACTGAAATTACTTCTTCACCAGAAATTTTTTCTGGTTCTGATGATCTCAATGAAACTTCCAGCCTTGTTATTACTTGTCATCGACTGAATAGCAATAATTATTTGGAATGGTCTCAATCTGTCAAGATTTTTATCTCAGGACGAGGCAAATTGGGCTATCTCATAGGGGAGGTTGAGCGACTGCGCCCCTTCTTCTTTGGTTATACCAAATGGATGCGGGGAAAATAGCCGTGTGATGTCCTGGTTACTCAATTCTATGACCCTAGTGTAGGCAGGAACGTTCTCCTTTACCAAACAAAGAAAAAATCGGAGGGTTGTCCAAGAAACATATTCGAGTACAGATAACATCTCGTAATTGTATGGGATTGAAGGTCGAGCTTCGGTTCTCAAACAAGAAGGAATGTCGTCACTCTATACTACAACACACTAAATGCTTTTTGGCAGCAAATAGATCTTTATGAACAGAATGAATGGGAGACACCAAGAGATCTTTGCTCTGTACAATAAAATTACTTGCACAACGCAGAATTTTCGATTTCTTCATGGATTGAATAAAGAATTAGATGCAGTTCGTAGTAGGATTCTTGGCAGCCCCTCTTCCTTCGATTAGAGAAGTCTTTTTTGCAGATTAAGAAGGAGGAAAGTAGGCGCAATGTGATGCTCCCGAATATTCTTCCCTGTTAGTTAGTATGCATAACCGTGTGTTGTAAAGAGTTTTAGATAGAGTAGAAGTTGTATGTTATCTTTACTTTATCTTAACTAGTAGTTTGAATTTTAAATTTGATCTTTGTAAAGGATAAAAGTCTTATCCTATAGGTTAACCACTTGGTGTTAAACACCTCTGTAAAAGTCTATATAATAGACTCTCTTTCACTAATGAAATATAAGAAAAACACAGAGAAAAACTCTGCATTTCTCACATGGTATCGTTTAGGAGCCGATCCTATCTCTCTCGTCTTCTCCTTTGCTTAATTTCCATGGCCTTTTTGAAACCACCACATCGTAAATTAGTTCCCAAAATAATTCTCGTGCATCCGAATTTCAGATCTCGGATGCCTCTCTTTCCCCAATCACATCCTACAAACTAAATGGGAACAATTACCTTCAACAGTTTTTTGGCCATCTCACCTCTAAATCTTCCACAACCGCTTTATCGGCTAGTGAAGGTAGAATTTCTGTTTGGCCACTTCAAATCCTCTATCTGGATTATAGATTCTGGTGCCTCGACCATATGACAGCAACCTTCACTATTTCGCACCTTTAACCATTGCAACTCTAAAACCTCCATCAAGGTTGCGGATGGGTCTGTCCCAAGTACAAGGAAGTGGCGCTATTCAAGTGGGTGATAAACTGGTTTTGCCTCATGTGCTATATGTTCCTAATCTTGCCTACAACTTGTTATCGTTAGTAAGTTAGTTCAAGATACTAAATGTGATGCTCACTTTGGAATTAATGGGTGTGTATTTTGAGAACAGGGCTCGAAGAAGGTGATTGGCGGTGCTAGGCTATCCAATGGTCTCTATATTCTTGATGAATTACCACCTTTGATTGCTTGATTTCACGTTGCTTTAAGACTTCATCTTCTTCTTTTAAGTAACCACGATGATATTATGTTGTGGCATCTTAGGCTAGGACATCCAAATTTTGTGTATCTTTCAAAATTGTTTCCCAAGTTATTTAGCAATAAAAAGCCTCATTCTTTTAATTGTGAAGTATGTCAAATTGCTAAACATACTAGGCAAACATATGCTCCTTCCTCATTTACACCCACATCTCCTTTTTCTATAATCCACAGTGATATTTGGGGTCCATCTAAGGTAAAAAGCTTGTCTTGGGTCTAGGTGGTTTATTACCTTTATTGATGACTATTCTAGGACTACTTGGACTTTCTTAATGAGGGAAAAGGCGAAGTTGCGTCAATTTTCAAAACTTTCTATCAAATGATTGAAAATCAGTTTGACAAACGTATTAAGGTTGTGAGGAGTGATAATGGGAGTGAATACCTTAGTCAATCTCTTAGGTGTTGTTTTTTTTCGGGAAAAGGCATTTTCCATCTTACTCCACAACAAAATGGTGTTGCCGAAAGAAAAAACAGACATCTACTAGAGGTTACGAGGTCTCTTTTTTTTCAGCCAAAGCACCTAAATATCTTTGGGGAAGCCTTACTTATCGCCACCTACCTTATCAACAGAATGCCCAATAAAACCTTGGGTTTTGCAGTACTAAATGTAAGTCTTATTCAAACATTTTCCTCACTTTAAACCACTTTCATCCATTATTCCTCTTAGGGTATTTGGTCTGCATGACTTTTGTTCATGTGCATGATAAAAATAGAAGTAAGTTGGACCCTAAATCAATCAGGTGTGTGTTTATAGGATATTCCTCTAGTCAAAAGGGTTACAAATGCTATTCTCCTATTTCTAAAAAGACCTATGTCTCTTTTGATGTCACTTTCTTTGAGGATAAACCATATTTTGCGAGGGATGAACTTGGGGGGAGAAAAATGAGGAATTTCAGCCCTTTGTTCCTTCACCTTCCATCATTTCTCCTACTGCGGACATTCCTTTCATATCCTATCCTGAAACCACGTAACAGAAAATACTATGCAGTGTAAATGCACTCTCCTCATACCAACAAATCACCAAGTCCTTGTACAACACCTCTTCCAAAGACCTAGGGCTGCAAAGACAAATTTCCCCTACTCCTGTGCATTCACAAATGATGACATGATCAATTTAAGGTGTATACCAGGAGAAGAAGAGCCCCTAATGAAGTAAATAACCAGCCTAGCACTTGTCAAGAACCGGACTCAAGTCCATTCTTTGCTGAACCGAGCTTAAATCGCTCATTGTCGAGATTGAAGGTAACATTCCTCCTCAAGATTCTAGTGACCTTGATGACTTTCCTATTGCTATTAGAAAGGGAGTAAGAAAATGTACTATGCACCCAATTAACAAATTTGTTGCCTATGGTAAACTTCAGCCCAATTTTAAGGCCTTTACACCCAGCCTAAAAGTAGTGCAGATTCCTAAAGCAGAGAGGAGGCCTTGAAGAATCCCAAATGGAAGAAAGTCACGAGGAAGAAGTAAGGGCACTTGAGAAAAATGAGACATGGTGTTTGACAGATCTACCGGAGGGAAAGAGGGCTGTTGGATGCAAGTGGGTTTTCACTATCAAGTACAACTCGGATGGGAGCATTGAAAGGTATAAGGCAAGGCTGGTGGCTAAAGGTTTTACACAATCCTATGGGGTGGATTATCAAGAAACCTTTGCACCAAGTGGCTAAATTGAATACTATTAGAATCTTTACTGTCCATAGCTGTAAACAAGGACTGAAATTACATCAACTAGACATCAAAAATGCCTTTCTCAATGGGAGTCTCAAGAGGAAGTATATATGCAAATACCACTGGCCTAGAAGGTAAAACAACTAGAAATACAGTGTGCAAACTCAACAAATCCTTTGTATGGACTTAAACAATCTCCAAGGGCCTGGTTTGAGAGGTTTGCAAAGGCTATGGTAAAGAATGGATTCAAACAAAGTCAGGCTGATCACACCTGTTCGTAAAGGTTGCAAAGAATCGTAAAATAACCTTATTAATTGTGTATGTTGATGACATAATTATTACAGGGGATGATAGTACGTAAATTGAGAATTTGAAGATTGTTCTTGCCCACGAATTTGAAACAAAGGACTTGGGGAGTCTAAGGTATTTTCTGGGTATGGAAGTAGGAAGGTCAAGAGAAGGTTTAGTCATCAATCAAAGGAAGTACATCCTAGATCTTCTTACGTAAACTGGGATGCTTGGATGCAAGCCACCGAGACACCCATGGACCCGTGGTTGAAGTTCAACAAAGAGGAAAGCTGGTAATCCGGTTGACAAAGAATCCTATCAACGGTTAGTTGGAAAACTAATTTATCTTTCTCTAACAAGGCGGACATTGCCTACTCGGTGAGTGTTATAAGCCAGCACATGAGTGATCCTCGAGAAGAAGAACATTTGGAGGCGGTTAATGCAATTCGAGGTACCTAAAATTCACACTGTGTCTTTGGGCTAATTTTCAAGAAAATTCCGCATGCAGAGCAGTGAAGGTATACACGGATTCAAGCTGGGCGGTGAGAGCTCACCGATAGAAGGTCGGTTAGTGGATATTGTGCTTATGTTTGGGGCAACTTGGTTACTTGGAGAAGCAAAAAGCAGGTGTGGTGTCAAGGAGTAGTCTTTGAGGCGAATTTAGAGCATTAGCTCTTGGAATATGTGAAGGAATGTCAAAGAGCTAGAGTTGGATGAAAAGACCGAGTTCGAGATCTATAGTGATGACCAATCAGCAATGAGTATTGCTAAGAATCCGGTGCAACATGACAGAACCAAACACATTGAAATAGATAGGCACTTTATCTATGAGAAAGTAAATGGTGGTATTGCATGCCTAAACTATATTCCTACCGAAGCCGGATAGTGACATCTTTACTAAGGCACTTCCAAGAGTTATTTTTGATGAGTTCACATCCAAACTGGATATATACAACATATACACAGTTTGAGGGGGAGTGTTAGTTAGTATGCATAACCGTGTGTTGTAAAGAGTTTTAGATAGAGTAGAAGTTGTATGTTATCTTTACTTTATCTTAACTAGTAGTTTGAATTTTAAATTTGATCTTTGTAAAGGATAAAAGTCTTATCCTATAGGTTAACCACTTGGTGTTAAACACCTCTGTAAAAGTCTATATAATAGACTCTCTTTCACTAATGAAATATAAGAAAAACACAGAGAAAAACTCTGTTTCTCACACTTCCCATGAAGGATCTGCTCTTCTCACTCAGACAAATTCTACTAGAAAAGGCAGGCCCTAGTGTGATCATTGCAAGAAACCAGGACATTCCAAGGAGAAGTGCTGGAAGCTTCATGGTAAACCAGTCGATTGGAAGCCAAGGTCTTCTAGAGAAACACAGTCCCCCATCAGCTTCGCCTCGAGTGTCACAAGTTTTACCAAGGAACAGATCGAAGATCTCCGGAAATTGTTTGGAAAGTTTGCAAGCCCTGGTGAGGCAAATCTGGCCATGAAAGAAACTGAAGGTAACTCCTTTCCTACAGCCCTATTATCCACACAATTTACTCCAACGTGGATCATCGACTCTGGGGCATCTGACCATATGAGTGGTAACAAGGAATTATTCCTTCAATACACAGCATCTTCTTCTGGTAGATCGATTAAAACTGCTGATGGCTCACTTTCTCTAATTCAGGGCTGTGGTTCTATTAGTATTAATGAAAATCTGTTGCTCCATGATGTCTTATTTGTTCCCAATCTTGCCTGCAACCTGATATCTGTTAGCAAGCTTTCAACAAATTTAAATTGTTCCATAATTTTTAATGCTTCTGGTTGTGTTTTGCAGGCAATGGAGTCGAAGACAATGATTGACAATGCTAGATTGCACAATGTCCTCTATGTTCTTCATGGCACTCCACCCTCTTCTATCTCTCAATCTCCTTGTTCCTTTACAGCCTTAGGACAAAGTGATGATGTTTTATTGTGGCACTTTAGGTTAGGTCATCCTAGTTTTCAATATCTTGCAAAATTGTACCCTTCATTATTCATCAATAAAAAGCCAAGCTTATTTAAATGCCATATCTGCCCTCTTGCTAAACAAACCAAAGCATCCTATTTGCCATCTACTTATAAACCATCTCACCCTTTTTCTTTGATCCATAGTGATATTTGGGGCCCTTCTAGAGTGAAGAATGCTGATGGTTGTAAGTGGTTTATTACTTTTATTGATGATCATAGTAGGACTACTTGGACTTATTTGATGAAAGAAAAATCTGAAACTGAAAGCATCTTTGAAAGATTTTACACCATGGTCATTACCCAATTCCATACTAAAATCCAATTGTTTAAGTCCGATAATGGCGGTGAATTTTTTTGCTAGGTCTTTGGGTGATTCCTTTCGAAAAAAAAGGGATAGTTGATTAGTTCCTATGTTGACACTCCCACAGAATGGAGTAGCGAGAAAGAAAGAAATAGACACCTTCTTGAAGTCACTAGATCCCTTTTATTTACCAATAATGTTCCTAAGTACTTGTGGGAGAAGCCTTTTAACTGCCACATATTTGATCAATCGCATGCCCAGTAAGGTTTTGAAATTTCAAACCCCTCAATCCATTTTCTTGGACAAATATCCCCACTTTAAGCCTCTTTCTTGTACATTACCTCCTAAGATCTTTGGGTGTACAGTTTTTATTCATAATTCAGCCAGTAATAGGTCCAAGTTAGATCCTAGATCTGTAAAGTGTGTGCTAGTAGGGTATTCTTCACTTAAGAAGGGCTATAAATGCTATCATCCACCATCTCGAAAATTTTTTGTTACTATGGATCTTACCTTTTTTGAACAGGACCCTTACTTTACTACGGCTGCAATTCAGGGGGAGACTTGGGATGATCTTCAGCCTTCCTACCAACATCAGGTAATCTCTCCTATTGTTTCTATACCTTCAGACTTTTCATCCACTCACTCCACAAATCCATCCTTGTTGCCTACAACACCCTCAGATTTCTCACTTGTATCTCCTTTACCAATCCCTTCACAAACACCAACAACTTCTCAATACCCTTCCAAAACACCTACTCCTCCCAAACAACTTTTGACCTATACAAGGAGAAAGAAAACTATACCTGAGGCCATCTTGCAATCTGACACTTGCCGAGAATTGGATTTGAGTCCAATTGCCAATATGGAAGATGAAGGAAATGTGATCAGTAAGTCTACTACTCCTAATCTGGATGATTTTTCTATTGCTATTAGAAAAGGAGTTAGACAGTGCACTAAACATCCTATCCAGAAGTTTGTTGCTTACAGCTCATTGATGCCATCCTTTAAAGCTTTTACAGCAAGTTTAGATGGAAAAGAAATTCCTACAACTATTGATGAGGCACTAAAGCATCCTAAGTGGAGAAGGGCTGTTGAAGGAGAAATTAGTGCACTTGAGAAAAATGGTACCTGGACAATAATGGATCTTCCCCAAGGTAAAAAACCTGTCGGTTGTAAATGGGTCTTTTCTGTGAAATATAACTATGATGGCAGTTTGCAGAGATATAAAGCAAGGCTCGTGGCTAAAGGATATACACAGACCTATGGGATTGATTATACTGAAACCTTTGCTCCAGTGGCAAAACTCAACACTATTCGAGTTTTGTTAAGTCTTGCTGTCAACAATGATTGGAACCTACACCAACTGGATGTCAAGAATGCATTTCTTAATGGGAAGTTAGAGGAGGAAGTTTATATGAAGATCCCACCTGGTCTGAAATCAGTTGAAGGAAATCATAAAATTTGTAAGCTCAACAAGTCACTTTATGGCCTAAAGCAATCTCCTCGAGCTTGGTTTGACAGTTTACAGGTTATTCTCAAGAATGGATACTGCAAATCACTAGCTGATCATACACTCTTTATTAAGGTAACTTCAAAAAATAAAAGGGTTATCTTGATTGTTTATGTGGATGACATAATCTTTGTGGGATGATGATGAAGAAATTATTTGCTTGAAGAATCTTTCGAATAGAGAGTTTGAAACAAAAGACTTGGGAAGCTTAGATATTTTTTTTGGGCATGGAGGTTGCAAGGTCAAGTAAGGGGTTGGTGATAAATCAGAGGAAGTATGTCCTTGATTTACTAGATGAAGCTGGAATGTTGGGGTGTAAACCAGCAGATACACCAATGGAGGCAGACTTGAAATTTACTAATGAAACAGGCTCTTTAGTTGACAAAGAAAGGTTTTAGAGATTAGTGGGAAAATTGATCTATCTATCACTAACCAGGCCAGACATTGCTTTTCCAGTTAATGTGATAAGTCAGCATATGACCAATCCAAATGAAGAACACATGGCAGCAACAAATGTAATCCTCGGTACTTGAAGAAGACTGGACATGGTTTATTGTTTAAAAAGACACGAGATAGATCTGTGAAAGTATTCACCGACTCTAGTCGGGCTGGAGAACTCAAAAAAAAGATCAACCGGTGGCTCTTGTACTTTTGTTTGGGAAAATCTCAGTAACTTGAGAAGTAAGAAGCAATCAGTTGTCTCGAAGCGGTCAGAGGCAGAATTCGAGCTTTGGCACTAGGAATGTGTGAAGGAATTTGGCTACTTAAGTTCTTGAGGAGTTAAACACAGACCAAGAAAATAAGTTTGAGATCTTGTGTGATAACCAATCAGCAATTCAAATTGCTAGGAATCGATTCAACATGATAGAACAAAACATGTTGAAATAGACAAGCATTTTATTTCGGAAAAGGTTAACAATGGGATAGCTTCTTTGTTATATATTCCTACTGAAGGACAGCTAGAATGATGTACTTACAAAAGCTTTACCCAAATCAATTTTTGATGAGTTCTTATCCAGTGGGACTATACAACGTATACTCTCAGCTTGAGGGGGAGTGTAGGATAATACGATATGTATGTCTAAGAGTTGTATGTAATGTAAAAGTCTTGTAAGTCATGTAAAAGATTAAGAGTTATCTGTTAGTAGGATAAGGATTAAGAGTTATCTAAGAAGTCTTCTATTGTTAGTTGTCCTAGTTAAAGACAAAATCTACAGATAACATCTCGAAGTGTATGGGATTGAAGGTCGAGCTTGGTTCTCAAACAAGAAGGAATGTCAGTCACTCTATACTACAACACACTAAATGCTTTTTGGCAAGCAAATAGATCTTTATGAACAGAATGAATGGGAGACACCAAGAGATCTTTTTCAGACAATAAAAATTACTGCACAACGCAGAATTTTCCGATTTCTTCATGGATTGAATAAAGAATTAGATGCAGTTCGTAGTAGGATTCTTGGCAGCTCCCCTCTTCCTTCGATTAGAGAAGTCTTTTCTGCAGTTAAGAAGGAGGAAAGTAGGCGCAATGTGATGCTCCCTGAATATTCTTCCTGTTAGTTAGTATGCATAACCGTGTGTTGTAAAGAGTTTTAGATAGAGTAGAAGTTGTATGTTATCTTTACTTTATCTTAACTAGTAGTTTGAATTTTAAATTTGATCTTTGTAAAGGATAAAAGTCTTATCCTATAGGTTAACCACTTGGTGTTAAACACCTCTGTAAAAGTCTATATAATAGACTCTCTTTCACTAATGAAATATAAGAAAAACACAGAGAAAAACTCTGTTTCTCACATGGTATCAGTTTAGGAGCCGATCCTATCTCTCTCGTCTTCTCCTTTGCTTAATTTCCATGGCCTTTTTTGAAACCACCACATCGTAAATTAGTTCCCAAAATAATTCTCGTGCATCCGAATTTCGGATCTCAGATGCCTCTCTTTCCCCAATCACATCCTACAAACTAAATGGGAACAATTACCTTCAACAGTTTTTTGGCCATCTCACCTCTAAATCTTCCACAACTGCCTTATCAGCTAGTGAAGGTAGAATTTCCTGTTTGGCCACTTCAAATCCTCTATCCTGGATTATAGATTCTGGTGCCTCTGACCATATGATGCAACCTTCAGCTATTTCGCACCTTTAACCATTGCAACTCTAAAACCTCCATCAAGGTTGCAGATGGGTCTCTGTCCCAAGTACAAGGAAGTGGCGCTATTCAAGTGGGTGATAAACTGGTTTTGCCTCATGTGCTATATGTTCCTAATCTTGCCTACAACTTGTTATCAGTTAGTAAGTTAGTTCAAGATACTAAATGTGATGCTCACTTTGGAATTAATGGGTGTGTATTTCAGGAACAGGGCTCAAGAAGGTGATTGGCAAAGTGCTAGGCTATCCAATGGTCTCTATATTCTTGATGAATTACCACCTTTGATTGCTTGATTTCACGTTGTTTTAAGACTTCATCTTCTTCTTTAAGTAACCTGATGATATTATGTTGTGGCATCTTAGGCTAGGACATCCAAATTTTGTGTATCTTTCAAAATTGTTTCCCAAGTTATTTAGCAATAAAAAGCCTCATTCTTTTAATTGTGAAGTATGTCAAATTGCTAAACATACTAGGCAAACATATGCTCCTTCCTCATTTACACCCACATCTCCTTTTTCTATAATCCAAAGTGATATTTGGGGTCCATCTAAGGTAAAAAGCTTGTCTGGGTCTAGGTGGTTTATTACCTTTATTGATGACTATTCTAGGACTACTTGGACTTTCTTAATGAGGGAAAAGGCGGTTGCGTCAATTTTCAAAACTTTCTATCAAATGATTGAAAATCAGTTTGACAAACGTATTAAGGTTGTGAGGAGTGATAATGGGAGTGAATACCTTAGTCAATCTCTTAGGTGTTATTTTCGGGAAAAAGGCATTTTCCATCTTACTCCACAACAAAATGGTGTTGCCGAAAGAAAAAACAGACATCTACTAGAGGTTACGAGGTCTCTTTTTTTCAGCCAAAGCACCTAAATATCTTTGGGGGGAAGCCTTACTGCCACCTACCTTATCAACAGAATGCCCAATAAAACCTTGGGTTTTGCAGTACCAACAGAAGTCTTATTCAAACATTTTCCTCACTTTAAACCACTTTCATCCGTTATTCCTCTTAGGGTATTTGGTTTGCATGACTTTTGTTCATGTGCATGATAAAAATAGAAGTAAGTTGGAATTCCTCCTCAAGATTCTAGTGACCTTGATGACTTTCAACTATTGCTATTAGAAAGGAGTAAGAAAATGTACTATGCACCCAATTAACAAATTTGTTGCCTATGGTAAAAATGAAGTAAATAACCCAATTTTAAGGCCTTTACTTTGCCGCCTAAGCGAGCTTAAAACAAGTCTGTGTCGAGATTCCTAAATTCCTCCTCAAGAGAGGAGGCCTTGAAGAATCCCAAATGGAAGAAAGAAAATGTACTATGCGAGGAACAAAGTGCCTATGGCACTTGAGAAAAATGAGACATGGTGTTTGTGAAGATCTAGCTGTCGAGGAGGAGGGAAATCTACGAGGAGGAAAGCGGGCTGTTGGATGCAAGTGGGTTTTCACTATCAAGTACAACTCAGATGGGAGCATTGAAAGGTATAAGGCAAGGCTGGTGGCTAAAGGTTTTACACAATCCTATGGGGTGGATTATCAAGAAACCTTTGCACCAGTGGCTAATACCACCTGGTCTAGAAGATCAAAACATCAAAAATGCCTTTCTCAATGGGAGTCTAGAAATGCAAATACCACCCGGCCTAGAAGGTAAAACAGCTAAATACAAGTGTGCAAACTCAACAAATCACTGTATGGACTTAAACAATCTCCAAGGGCCTGGTTTGAGAGGTTTGCAAAGGCTATGGTAAAGAATGGATTCAAACAAAGTCAGGCTGATCACACCCTGTTCAGAAAGGTTGCAACAACTGGTAAAATAACCTTATTAATTGTGTATGTTGATGACATAATTATTACAGGGGATGATAGTACAGAAATTGAGAATTTGAAGATTGTTCTTGCCCACGAATTTGAAACAAAGGACTTGGGGAGTCTAAGGTATTTTCTGGGTATGGAAGTAGGAAGGTCAAGAGAAGGTTTAGTCATCAATCAAAGGAAGTACATCCTAGATCTTCTTACGTAAACCGGGATGCTTGGATGCAAGCCACCGAGACACCCATGGACCCGTGGTTGAAGTTCAACAAAGAGGAAGCTGGTAATCCCGTTGACAAAGAATCCTATCAACGGTTAGTTGGAAAACTAATTTATCTTTCTCTAACAAGGCCGGACATTGACTACTCGGTGAGTGTTATAAGCCAGCACATGAGTGATCCTCGAGAAGAACATTTGGAGGCGATTAATGTAAGTCGAGGTACCTAAAATTCACACACAGTCTTTGGGCTAATTTTTTTCAAGAAAATTCCGCATGTAAGCAGTGAAGGTATACACGGATTCAAGCTGGGCAAGGAGAGCTCACTAATAGAAGGTCGGTTAGTGGATATTGTGCTTATGTTTGGGGCAACTTGGTTACTTGGAGAAGCAAAAAAGCGGTGTGGTGTCAAGGAGTAGTCTTTGAGGCAGAATTTAGAGCATTAGCTCTTGGAATATGTGAAGGAATGTGGATAAAGAGGCTTCTCAAAGAGCTAGAATTGGATGAAAAGAATGAGTTCGAGATCTATAGTGATGACCAATCAGCAATGAGCATTGCTAAGAATCCGGTGCAACATGACAGAACCAAACACATTGAAATAGATAGGCACTTTATCTATGAGAAAGTGAATGGTGGTATTGCACAGCTAAACTATATTCCTACGAGAAGCGGATAGTGACATCTTTACTAAGGCACTTCCAAGAGTTATTTTTGATGAGTTCACATCCAAACTGGGTATATACAACATATACACAGTTTGAGGGGGGAGTGTTAGTTAGTATGCATAACCGTGTGTTGTAAAGAGTTTTAGATAGAGTAGGAGTTGTATGTTATCTTTATCTTAACTAGTAGTTTGAATTTTAAATTTGATCTTTGTAAAGGATAAAAGTCTTATCCTATAGGTTAACCACTTGGTGTTAAACACCTCGTAAAAGTCTATATAATAGACTCTCTTTCACTAATGAATAATAAGAAAACACAGAGAAAAAAACTGTTTTTTTCACACACTTTGGTTATACCAAATGGATGAAAACAGCCGTGTGATGTCTCGTTGCTCAATTCTATGACCCCTAGTGTAGGCAAACTTTCTCCTTTAGAAAAATCGGAGGGTTGTCCAAGAAACATATTCGAGTACAGATAACATCTCTAATTGTATGGGATTGAAGGTCATTCGGGTTCTCAAGCAAGAAGGAATGTCGGTCACCCTATACTACAACACACTAAATGCCCTTTGGAAGAGATAGATCTTTATGAGCAGAATGAATGGGAGACACCAAGAGATGTTGCTCAGACAAGAAAATTCTTGCACAAAGAATTTTCCAATTTCTTCATGGATTGAATAAAGAATTAGATGCAGTTCGTAGTAGGATTCTTGGCAGCTCCCTCTTCCTTCGATTAGAGAAGTTTTTTGCGATTAAGAAGGAGGAAAGCGGCGCAATGTGATGCTTCCGAATATTCTTCCCATGAAGGAGCTCTTCTGCGGACAACTTCTACTAGAAAAGGTAGGCTGGGTGTGATCATTGCAAGAATGAGGCCATTCCAAGGAGAAGTGTTGGAAGCTTCATGGTAAACCTATCGATTGGAAGCCAAGGTTTACTCCCATTTAGCTTCTATCTCAAGTGTCACAAGTTTTACCAAGGAAAGCAGATCAAGATCTCCATAAATTGTTTGGCAAGTTTAACGTGAAGCAATTCGGCCATGAAAGAAAATCAAAGTAACTCCTTTCCTCTGTAGATCTATTATCTACACAACTTACTCCAACGTGGATCATCGACTGGGGCATCTAACCATATGATGGTAGTAACAAGGAATTGTTCCTTCAATACACAAGCATCTTCTTCCGATAGATCGATTAAAGCTAATGATGGCTCACTTTCTCAAATTGTATGTAGTTCTATTAGTATTAATGAAAATCTGTTGCTCCATGATGTCTTATTTGTTCCCAATCTTGCCTGAAACCTGATATCTGTTAGCAAGCTTTCAACAGATTTAAATTGTTCCACAGTTTTTAATGCTTCTGGTTGTGTTTTGCAGGCAATGGATTCGAAGACAATTATTGGCAATGCTAGGTTGCACAATGGCCTCTATGTTCTTCATGGCACTCCACCCTCTTCTATCTCTCAAACTCCTTGTTTCTTTACAGCCTTAGGACAAAGTGATGATGTTTTCTTGTGGCACTTTAGGTTAGGTCATCCTAGTTTTCAATATCTTGCAAAATTGTACCCTTCCTTATTCATCAATAAAAAGCCAAGCTTATTTAAATGCCATATCTGCCCTCTTGCTAAACAAACTAAAGCATCCTATTTGCCATCTACTTATAAACCATCTCACCCTTTTTCTTTGATCCATAGTGATATTTGGAGCCCTTCTAGAGTGAAGAATGTTGATGGTTGTAAGTGGTTTATTACTTTTATTGATGATCATAGTAGGACTACTTGGACTTATTTGATGAAAGAAAAATCTGAAACTGAAAGCATTTTTGAGAGATTTTACACCATGGTCATTACCCAATTCCATACTAAAATCCAATTGTTTAAGTCTGATAATGGCAGTGAGTTTTTTGCTAGGTCTTTGGGTGATTCTTTTCGAAAAAAGGGGATAGTTCAGATTAGTTCCTGTGTTGATACTCCACAACAGAATGGAGTGGCAGAAAGAAAAAATCGACACCTTCTTGAAGTCACTCGATCCCTTTTATTTACCAATAATGTTCCTAAGTACTTGTGTGGAGAAGCCTTGTTAACTGCCACATATTTGATCAATCAAATGCCCAATAAGGTTTTGAAATTTCAAACCCCTCAATCCATTTTCTTGGACAAATATCCCCACTTTAAGCCTCTTTCTTGTACATTACCTCCTAAGATCTTTGGGTGTACAGTTTTTATTCATAATTCAGCCAGTAATAGGTCCAAGTTAGATCCTAAATCTGTAAAGTGTGTGCTAGTAGGGTATTCTTCACTTAAGAAGGGCTATAAATGCTATCATCCACCATCTCGAAAAATTTTTGTTACTATGGATCTTACCTTTTTTGAACAGGACCCTTACTTTACTACGGCTGCAATTCAGGGGGAGACTTGTGATGATCTTCAGCCTTCCTACCAACATCAGGTAATTTATCCTAGTTTTTCTATACCTTCAAATCTTTCATCCACTCACTCCACAAATCCATCCTTGTTACCTACAACACCTTCAGATTTCTCACCTGTATCTCCTTTACCAATCCCTTCACAAACACCAACAACTTCTCAAGATCCTTCCAAAACACCTACTCCTCCCAAACAACTTTTGACCTATACAAGGAGAAAGAAAACTATACCTGAGGCCATCTTGCAATCTGACACTTGCCGAGAATTGGATTTGAGTCCAATTGCCAATATGGAAGATGAAGGAAATATGATCAGTAAGTCTACTACTCCTAATCTGGATGATTTTCCCATTGCTATTAGAAAAGGAGTTAGACAGTGCACTAAACATCCTATCCGTAAGTTTGTTGCTTACTGACTCTTTGATGCCATCCTTTAAAGCTTTTACAAAGCAAGTTTAGATGAAAAGAAATTCCTACAACTATTGATGAGGCACTAAAGCATCCTAAGTGGAGAAGGGCTGTTGAAGAAGAAATTAGTGCACTTGAGAAAAATGGTACTGGACAATAATGGATCTTCCCCAAGGTAAAAAAACATGTAGGTTGTAAATGGGTTTTTTCGTGAAATATAACTATGATGGCAGTTTGAGAGATATAAAGCAAGGCTCGTGGCTAAAGGGATATACAGACCTATGGGATTGATTATATCAAACCTTTGCTCCAGTGGCAAAACTCAATACTATTCGAGTTTTGTTAAGTCTTGTTGTCAACAATGATTGGATTCTACACACCAACTGGATGTCAAGAATGCATTTCTTAATGGGAAGTTAGAGGAGGAAGTTTATATGAAGATTCCACTGGTCGAAATCAGTTGAAGGAAATCATAAAATTTGTAAGCTCAACAAGTCACTTTATGGCCTAAAGCAATCTCCTCGAGCTTGGTTTGTGAGTTTACTGTGGTTATTCTCAAGAATGGATACAGCAGTCACTAGCTGATCATACACTCTTTATTAAGGTAACTTCAAAAAATAAAAGGGTTATCTTGATTGTTTATGTGGATGACATAATCTTGACAGGGATGATGATGAAAAAATTAGTCGCTTGAAGAATCTTTGAATAGAGAGTTTGAAACAAAAGACTTAGGGAAGCTTAGATATTTTTTGGGCATGGAGGTTGCAAGGTCAAGTAAGGGGTTGGTGATAAATCGGAGGAAGTATGTCCTTGATTTACTAGATGAAACTGGAATGTTGGGGTGTAAACCAAAGCAGATACACCAATGGAGGGTGACTTGAAATTCACTAATGAAACAGCTCTTTAGTTGACAAAGAAAGGTTTTAGAGATTAGTGGGAAAATTGATCTATCTATCACTAACCAGGCGGACATTGCTTTTCCGATTAATGTGATAAGTCAAGATATGACCAATCCAAATGAAGAACACATGGCAGCAACAAAATGTAATCCTCGGTACTTGAAGAAGACTCTCGGACATGGTTTATTGTTTAAAAAGACACGAGATAGATCTGTGAAAGTATTCACCGACTCTAGTCGGGCTGGAGAACTCACTAAAAAAAGATCAACAAAGTGGCTACTGTACTTTTGTTTGGGAAAATCTCATAACTTGAGAAGTAAGAAGCAATCGATTGTCTCGAAGCGTATAGCAGAGGCAGAATTCGAGCTTTGGCACTAGGAATGTGTGAAGGAATTTGCCTACTTAAGTTTCTTGAGGAGTTAAACACAGACCAAGAAAATAAGTTTGAGATCTTGTGTGATAACCAATCAGCAATTCAAATTGCTAGGAATCCAGATTCAACATGATAGAACAAAACATGTTGAAATAGACAAGCATTTTATTTCGGAAAAGGTTAACAATGGGATAGCTTCTTTGTTATATATTCCTACGTAAGAACAGCTAGCTGATGTACTTACAAAAGCTTTACCCAAATCAATTTTTGATGAGTTCTTATTCAAGTTTGGGACTATACAACGTATACTCTCCAACTTGAGGGGGAGTGTAGGATAATACGATATGTATGTCTAAGAGTTGTATGTAATGTAAAAGTCTTGTAAGTCATGTAAAAGATTAAGAGTTATCTGTTAGTAGGATAAGGATTAAGAGTTATCTAAGAAGTCTTCTATTGTTAGGAGTCCTAGTTAAAGACAAATCCTTAAGGACTCTATAAAAGAGTTCTATGTTGTTCAAGCAAAGTTTATGTTTACATCATTACTCTTCACGTGAAGAACATTTATGAAATATAATAAATCACTGCTGATAGGTATCTTCAACTTGTAGATGATATGGAATACTTCTGGTGATGTCTTTATCTTGTTTGTTTTTCAGCCGACAAGAAGCCAGTAATCATAACCTTAACTAGACTTTTTAACGAGACATCTCAAGCACTGGGTGGCTCACGTGCAAACCCTGCTAAGAAGCGAGAAATAGAAGACAGTTCAAGGAAATTAGGCTCCTTATTTGCGAAACTCAACAATGGAGACATTTCAAAAAATGCTTCTGATAAGCTCATTCAGCTCTGCCAGGCTTTGGACAATAATGATTTCGGTACAGCTCTGCAAATCCAGGTATGGTGGGAGAACGAGTGTCGTATATGGTCGTTGGCTACTGAAAGTATATATATTTTTTAAATATCTTTTTAACATATCTTAACCTGGAACAGGTTCTTCTTACCACCAGCGAGTGGGACGAGTGCAGCTTTTGGCTTGCAACTCTGAAGTGGATGATCAAGAAGAGGCAGAACGTAAGATAAAATAGACAGATAGATAGATGTATTGAGAAGGGCAGAAAATATGCAATTATGGACCACCCCCAGTCTGGTTTTATTTTTCTCTCAACATACTCGTGGGGCAGGACAGGACACTGATGAATCCCTTTGGTGCTCTGCTCACAAGAATGACGGCATCTCTTTGGTTGCTGGTGCAGAGGATATTCTTGTTCGCATGGTTACTGACTGCACTTACAGACTTTGCCTTACTCGCTCGATACTCTTTCTGAAAGCAGCAGGTTGATAAGAATAGTTTGCAGGACATTAAGTTGATTGTTGTTTTTTTTTCATTAGACATTTTGGTTTAGTGGTGAAACGAAACATTGAGTTGAGTTTGGGTCATTGAGTTAAGTTGTCATTTGTGCTTTTGGGGAAGGGCGGAGGAGGATCTGACATGCTTTTGCTCTATTGTTTGGTTTGTGCATGGCCGTTACTTGTACAAACCCATACATGTTTTGTTTTTTTTAATTCTTATTATTACAACAGAAAGTTATAAAATGACAACTTTTTCTATGATTATTATTAATATTTTTTTAGTATAGTAGACATTTACGTTTTGAAATATAGGGATAGGATCCTCCCATGTTTTGGACGATTGGATTAGGATAAATTGATATTAACCATTTTAGTAGTTTGTTTGAGCTGTACGAACTTTAGAATTATCTTTTACATACTATTATTGTTAGGGACTAGAGTTGAATCCCCATATGAATAAGAGCTGAATTATCATTATATGTATTATATTAAAAAAGAAAAGAAAAAGTGATGTGTTCTCTTCATAACTACTAATTTATATTTAATTAAATTATGAGAAAAACTTTGATACACAGGACGTGTAAACTTTAGTTTACACGTACCTTTTAGTTTTAGGGGTTAGAGTTTTAGTTTAGGGTTTAGGGGTTTAGGTTATATGGTTTAAAAATTAAGGTTAGTGTTTAGAATTTAGTGTATAGGGTTTAAGGTTTAGGGTTTAGTTTTTTAGGGTTTAGGGTTAGAAATTTAAGATTTAGGTTTTTATAGTGTAAATACACAGGCTTGTAAAATTAATTGTACACAGTATGTGTATCAAAATTTTATCCTTAAATTATATTTTATATAAAAAATATTCTATGAATGATTAATGTGGAGCAATAAAAGATTTGTATATAAATCTTTATTAAACATGGTTTGACGTGTTATTTTTTTCAATTATTTTATTTAAAAATATATGTAAATCTATATTAAAAATATCATTATAACAATATTTTTTATTATTTTAAAAATAAACATTATAATATTTTCCAATTAAATTAGTGTCCGATTTACTCTGATTAGTCAAAGACTTCAATATAATATAGATGCAGATTATGCATAGGGAATGAGGTTACGATAGGATAAACTTACGCTTCCCTCGATGACCCCAACAAAAAATGGCATCTCCCGATGATCCATTGTCATTCATTTCAAATAAAAAGTAAAAAAAAAAAAACAATAAGAATTGATTGGCTGGTTAGTTAGATTCCAATTTCCAAGTGGGCGTTAATAACTGCGATACTGAGACACTTCAACTTGAAGCTCAAGATATTAATTAATGACCAAACCAACTAAATGAACCTTTTCCACTATTAATCACTATTTCATTTAGGGTTCAATTCTCTTAATGGATACTAAAAAAAATTACTGGTTGAAGAAAACAAAAACTAGTTAGATCAAGTCATCAAATTTCCTCTATTAAAAATCCCACATTTTCCATGGCCACAGGTATCTAGGGGTGTTCATGGTTAACCAAAATACAATGGTCAACCTGTAAATTCTGTTCTTAGTACAATTAGATGATAATGTCTAAAGATTTTATGTTCTAATTACACTAAGAACAAACATACATATTAACCATTATAGTATTTTGGTTAACCAATATCTTCTCACCATTGCATTTGCCCCAACAAAACCAAAGAAAACCCCAGAGTTGACTACCACAGTTGGTGTGGGTTGGCACACATTCAATGAAACATACACAACTGTATATAACACATGACAGATCCAATAATAAGCACATGAAACTGCAAGAAGCTGAACTGTAAAGGCCTTGATACTTTCATTGTTGGGTCATATTCGTCTTCATCTTCTTGTCTTAACTATTAAAGTATTTTTCTTTCAACAAAAATGAAATTTGTGAGGAATAATAAAGAAAGGGCTTGTGTTGTCCCCTTACCAGATCTAACAGAATGGCTTGAGCTTGGTTCTTGCTTTTGTTCAGTCCTTTTCTAGGACAGCAATGCCTGACCTAACACCCCTTTGCACCTGCAGCTCCTATTTTACATGTACATGTAAAAGCTCACACAAACAAACAAACAAATTTCCAACTGTGATGAAGAATTCATTATTTGGCTTTGTGTTAATATGATGAAGTACTAATAATATCTATGGATTTCCAGAAACGAGATAAGACAAAATCCGGAAGAGAAAAAGTGACCTCTCTATATTCCCTACTCTACAGAATATGACAAACTAAAATTTGGAGCCTGCATGTGATTAATGGAAGGCTTGAAGATGAATTCCATTGAAATGAAACATGCATTATTGTTCAAATTACAAAAATCATATGTTTCGAATCGCTTCATGCATGGATTCGACAGCAATTTCCATCATATGTATGCTTTGCAGTGAAGACGAGATTAACAACCTATAGAATGGACATTAGACATGTCCTGGACTACACGACTACATGTAAAAATGAACACCACTACATTTAACAATTCAAAGAACCTCTGAAAGTACACATGAAGCAAGTGAAACTTGGAAGCCTCAACTTGCTGCATTGCCAACCATTTCAATGTTTATGGCGCGAACCGAATGTCACCTATAGCCTGAGAAACGAGAAAGTGCATCACTTTTCCCTGAAAATAGTTGAGAAGTTTCTCCGGCTGATTGATTCCTCCTCAAACCAAAACCACCATTCTCGTTCCCAACATTCTTCTCTTCACCGTAACGTTTGCTATGAAATCTATGACTCGGAACTCTGCTCCCTGGTCTAGGCCTCTCAACTATGTTAGAGTCACACTCTCCCTCAGCACCAGTCATGCTCATGCCCATTAGTTCCATCAAGTTGCTACTAAAGCCCAAATCGGAATAGACTCTCCGAGAGTCCTTCACGGTTTGCCTGCCAAATTTTCCATCCTCGGCATCCTCAGCATTTCTACACTCAACAGGACCCCCCATTGTTTCCACCATCATACATGGATTGTTAAAACCATTCCACAGATGTAAAGGAACCAATTTGCTCAACCCGGTTAACCAACCAACCACCTCTTTCATTGCCGGCCGGCGCTCCCTACAAGACCTCACACATTTAGCTGCTATGACAGCCAACTGCTTCCTAACAATAGGATCCCCAGGAGGCACAATCTTCGGATCATAAACCGCAACAATCTTCCCTCTCTTTATAAGAGGAATTGCCCAATCCACAATGGAAGGCGGCGAATGCGAAACATCAATAGCTTTTCTACCACTAATAATCTCTAACAACAAGATCCCAAAGCTAAAAACATCAGTTTTTGTACTCAGATTATCTGGGGTCACATAACATGGATCAAGATACCCCATGGTTCCAGCTGGAGGGGTTGATCTAAGCCTATAATCATCAACACCACAACTTAGTGCCAATCCAAAATCACCCAATCTTGCATGGAAATTCCTATCGATTAACACATTTGCAGACTTAACATCTCTATGGATAATTGGGGGGTTTTGTGAGTGAAGTGTCTCTAAGGCTTTTGCAACATGTAAAGCTAATCGAATTCTTCGACCCCAATTCAAAGGCCTGAAAGAAGAGTTGGAGTGAAGAACATCATACAACGTGCCATTACTCATAAATTCAACAACCAATAAACGATCTTTAGCGTCATTACTAAAGCCAAGGAGATTCACCAGCCCGGGACTCTGAATCTTCGACAAGATTTCGATCTCGTTATCGGCTTCGGGGTTGGATTCCTGGTTCCTGGAAGATGGTTTCTTGATGGCAACGTGGCGTCCCTTGAGAACGGCCTTGTAGACGGAGCCGTGGCTGCCTTTGCCCAGAAGCCTTTGGTCGGAGAACCCATTGGTGGCTGCTTCGAGGTCGGAGTAATCGAAGTGTTGGATCTTGATGGGTTTCTCCGGCTTGTCGGAAACAACTTTGGAAGATGAATTATGGGTGGCGGAGGAGATTACGGACACTGCTGATTCTGCTTTGCAAGAAAGGTAATCCATCAGGAACAGAAAAAGCTTCTTCCTTTCAGGGTCTTGTTTCTGAAATGGGAAAAATTTTACAGTCTACACAGGGAGATATGAATCATAGAGTCAAGAATTTTATCATATTTCAATCCTTGGCTGCCAATGCATCAAAGGTTGAAGACAGAAAAAGGTTTTTTTTCTTTTTACTGTCTTGGAGAGGAAATGAAAGGTCAGTGATTATTTATTATTTAATGGGAGTTTATAAGGTTTGGTTTGGTTCGTTTTATATATAAATATATTTTATTCGATTAATTTTTGCTTTTTATATAAATTTTATATTTTATTTATTTTATTTTAACTTATAAATTATGAACCGTTCAAACACTACAATTTTCAGTTTAATTTTAGTTAAACGATTTTTATCACTCAACCCTGTTATTTACATTCTATTCTTAGAGTGGTGGAAAGAGCTGAAACATTTTGATATTTGTAATTTTTGAATTATCTGAATTCATAAATTTGTTTAAAAGTTTTGATAAAAAAATACTTTAATACACAAACCTTTAAATTTTAGAGTTTAATATTTTAAGTTATGATTTAGGGTTTAGAGTTTAAGGTTAGAATTTAGATTTAAGATTTAAAATTTAAATTTAGATTTTAAATTTTATAAAAAAAATTATGTATATTTTTTATATAATTTATATATCAAAATATAACCCAAAAAATCACTACAAACTAAAACAAACCCTCCATTTTATAATTCAAAGTCGTATTTGGATAATGTTTATATGAGTTGTCTCTCTCTATATATATGGGTGCAACAAGGTTATGATAAGATTAAGGTACAATGAATTTATAGCATTTAAATTTACTAAAAAAGTAATTAAATATCTAAAAATATATAAATCCACCATCCAAATTATCATCCCTATTCAAACATATGGCAATAGCATCAGCATAGACCTAAGTGTAGGCGCAGAGCCCACTAAATTGGAATCCCAACGAAATTTGAACCCATAAATTATGCCATGGAACATGTAACGATGTGCAACTTTTAATTCATTCACATTCCAACTCCAACAACAACAGCTCCAACCAGGGATTTAATTATAGCTACAGTTGTATTTTCGGTCGCGATATTTTATCACAATTATAAATAATAATAAATGTATTACGATTATTATAGACTATTATTTTTTACAATAATAATTTCGGACGGTATCATAATTATTATATTACGGTTTTCTTTTTTGAAATATTGTTATACTCCGGTTGCTATTACAATAACATACCGCTATTTGAATCTCTAATTCTCAAATTAACTTACAAAGCCAATGCAATGCTACGAGTACCCTCGCAATATATAGTACAACTAACCGAAATAATTTCAAATTTCATGGCGAACACTTGTGCACCTGAGTTATACATGGATCCAACACTGATATCTTCCTTTTTCTACTAGACTACTAGGTTTGATTCGTTTACTGTTAAATAAAGACAGTGATTATTATAACGACATGTTTTTGGATTTGGACATGGCTACCTTTTGGTCTTATCTGTTTCTGTTCTGCTTAGAGTTACTATTTACCAGCCAAACTCTCCATTTCAGTTTGCTTTGGCTGCTAAATCACTCCATCCATGGACCAAAATTCCAATGCCTTTTGAGTTCATTTTGATTTTGAAGTGGGCACCAACACCAACCATGTTTCAAAGGCATTTGTCAGTGGGAGAGAAGACTTCATTACTGTGTATTCCAATGATCAATTGTCATCAATCTCAAAATCATTGTTATTACTAGTAGTAGTGGTGTTTAATGGTGAGTGTTCGATAGAGTCGAGTGAAAATTTATCCAGTTAGTTAAGCGGAAAAATCTTATTTTGTCATTTTTAACTCAATTCTGATTTTTGTTTTCGATTTCAATGATTAAATTTGTTACAATTAAATTAAAAAATAGTTGACAATATTAATAAATTCAAAAATAGAGCAAATGAATTTGAATTAATATATATTTGAAATCTCTTTTGAATAAAATAAAACAAAAATAATATGTTTTGGTGTTCTAGACTTGATTGGTAATTTATATGTTTAAGATCTCGAAATTATCATTTTGAAAATTAAAATATTTATATTTAACGTTTTTTATATTCTTTTATATGCTTTTATAAAATTTTAAGGATTATTATATTTTTATTTTTATTCAGATAGAACAATTTGTACATTTTTTGAGAGAAAAATACAGAGACCTATTTACATCAATTGATTCGTACGTTTTTTATTTGTAAATTGTAATTCGACTCGAACTCATCAAATAAATTAACTCAAATTTATTTTTAAAATCGAATAAAGTTTTATTCATATATAATGGTGGCAATGCTGGCTTTAAATCACCTTACCCTTGCATGTGGATGTTTTTTCTTTTCTTTTTTTGTCATTCCATTGCTTTTGTGGCCACTATGAAAAGGAGGCCGCGTTTTCATGGTGCCCCGGAACACACGAAACAAGAGAGTCCAACAAATGAAATGGCTTTGCATATAGAAATATGGCATGTTGTCAAAAAAAAAAATAGACTGAATAGTTATTTTAATTTTTTTTAAGCGTAGATTTTAACGTTTTAATTTAGGTTAAAATAATTCTTCCGTAGAAGAAAAATGGTAATCAACTGACGATAAATAACTTGACAGAATGACAAGTTAAAACATATTTTATTTTTTATACAATTTTATAAAAATTATTTTTTGATTGATATGTCATCCTGTAAAGTCAACATATTTGCTTATATAATGGCATTACTATCGCGGCATGTACTGTCATGTACGTTTGTCACGTCATTCCAAGTCATATATCGTTAGTTGACTAACAATTTTCATTCGCAAAGGGGGTCATTTTGACCCAAAATGAAACGCTAAGAGTTAAATTGCTTCAAAAAATATGGGTCAAAATGACTATCCAGTCAAACGTTAAGGGCATTTTTTGGTATTATGCCTAGAAATAAATTATACGCCTCTCCCTACCTCAAACATTTTTATCGTATTGTTGTTTGTCACTGTTAGTTTGAATATTTATCAAATTAATTAAGTTATATTAATTTTTTGAACAATTTCTAGAGCATATGGTTAAAGCTCTCAAGTTGACATATTTCACTTCTCTTAGGTTGTGGGTTCAAGACCAAGTAAGAGCAAAATTTCCCTTCCCCTCCCCTCCCCTTAAATAAAAATTATTTAAAAATAAAATAAATTTTTTTTTACTCTTAATGTTTTGAAATACTACATATACCGTACAAATAAACTGCACGCACACAATTTTACTTTTTTCATTTTTAATCTAAACTCTATCATTGATTATAGTATGTTAGAACAAATGTGAGGACGTGAGTGAAAGGTAAGGTTGCATTCCTTCAAATTAAAAGCCGTGTGATAATGTTTCAACTTATTTCTTATTTATACTTTCTCCGAAAGCACCAATGCAAGGAAATAATTCACAAGATTTCCCAAAATTGTTGGTGGCTAATATATTATATACACACACGCAAACCCAGTTCATTAGATAATTTTCAATGTCATGGTAGGATGCGTGGATATGGAATCTTGGGAACATTGCATCATGGATAAATTTGTTCTTGTTGTTTAATAATAATTTGATAACTAAATTATTAGTTGATTAATGTCTTATTCGAGTACCGAAAAAATTTATTATATGATAATTTTAGTTTAGTTTTTCATTCACAATGTTAATGATATAAACCAAGATATAACATTAATAATAATAAATTCTTGATTAAAAGGTCAAATTTATATCTGTAGTAAACTTAAATTAACAATATTGTCCCTGAATATTTTCATGTAATTTTGCCTTCAAAGTCGTTCAATTGCAGTAATTTTGCCATTTGACCGATATTGACTGTTAAAGTGCTGACGTTGCAATTAACAATGCTAATGTAGAAATTTTGCCCTCGAAGTCATTCAATTACAACAATTTCCCCTCGGTTTATTTAGTTTGAATAAATGAGATAAATAATTTAGTTTTTCGAGTTGAACTTTTACAAACAGAATATATAGAAATCGATTAATAAATTGGTGTAAAATATTCTTTGGGTCCCTGATAATTTTAAAAATATGCAAAATGAGAATTCTCACAAAAAATCAAAATATTCTTCAATTTTAAAAAATCATAAAACTTAATAAAAATAAATAACATATTTAAAAATTTATTGAAAATAAAAATTAATATAAAAATTAGAATGTATTAGAAATTATAAAATGATAAAATATAAAAATAAAAAAAATATTTATAAATTATTAAAAACTAACAGATTTATCAAATGATAAAATATAAAGTTATAAATATAAAAAACTAAAATTTCAAAATATTTATAAAAACATTGAATTTTCATTTTTTGCGAGAGTTCTCACTTTGCTTATTTTTAAAATTATCAGGACCCAAAGAATATTTACATCAATTTGTTAATCGATTTTTCATATATTCTGTTTGTAAAAGTTTAAATCGAAAAACTAAATTATGTATCTAATTTTATTCAAAAACTAAATAAACGAGGGCAAAATTGTTGCAATTGAATGACTTCGAGAGCAAAATTACTACGTCGGCACCGTTAACTGCCATGTCAGCACTTTAACGGTTAACATGGTCAAAAGGCAAAATTACTGCAATTGAACTGTTGGAGTATGCCCAAAGACCAATCATGAGATGGTTGTAAAAGACATACTTATTTTATATTGTTTATTAAAATAAAGTCATTATTATTATTTCAGTCTTATTTTGTGTATCTATAAATAAACTGAATTATAATAAAGTCCTTAGAATAATATAGTTATTCTTGAATGTTCTTAGTCAAGAATTATTGTGGGCTTGGACAACAATAATGTATTAAGACTAATATGTAGTTGATTGATGACAAAGTGTTGTCATTGACATTGAGATGCCAAAATCAAAACATAAGTACGTGTTAGGGAACAACATACTGGACTGACCCGCTATGAGCATGTTTCTTGGATTATTATGTGATAGTCACAATATTACTTATGGTGATAACTACATGTATGATCCTCAGACTTGAGACCATCATTATTTCAACATCGTGAGTGACATATTTTGATACGGCCAAACGTGTGTCATAACTGACTACACTATAAAGACTGATATTGGATATGTCATAATCCATGTAGCAAAATATGGTTGATCAAGATAGGATTTGTCCCTCCTACATAATAGGAGTAATATCATAGGCCACTTGATTGAGTGGGACTAGAAAATGCATGGCCATGCTCGAATAAATTGATATAGGATACCATAATTATTCGTTTATAATAGTCTACTCAAGATATCAAGAAACATTAGATGGACTATACAAGTGTGACTAATCTATGACTTGTGTCCGATCTAGATATGAGGACAAAAGGATGAAATACATAAAAGAAGTTAATCACAGAAAAAAGGTTAAATCGGACCACGATTTCATGTAATTTGGTAGCAATGATATATTGATAGATGTCAATCATTGCTTGTAATATTAGAATTGTTTTGAATATTACTGCTAACGTTACATGAACCTAGAAGGGTCACACCCTATGATTGAAACAAACAAATATTGATTAGATAGCATGTGTACAAACTTGTTGTACACGTAACTAGTGAGAAACCGAAATTGTTATAATTATTGTAATTATGAATAATTTCGTTTATATATATATATTAATATTTGATAAGTTGTTGTAATTATCAAATATTATTAAAGTATATATATATATATATATCTAAAAGAAACCTAATTAAAGTAGAATCAAATTCTACATATTTAATTATATTCGGTTAAATATATTGTATATTTAAGAATCCGAATTTAATTAGAATTAGGTTTTTAAATGCTATATAAAGGCATAAGGTCTAGCAGCTATTTATCCCTGGTTTTTGAAAAACCTCTCTAATAGTTAAAGAAGAGAAAATATTGTTCGTTTCATTCGGGTGGACTGCGTAGAGGTGGAACGCTATTGTGACGACTCATATTCGATTTGGTTATTCCGAACTCTCTACGGATTTCCAGATTTATTAAGGTTACGTTTTATCTTTTATTACCTCGAATTCATCCTTTGTACATAGATCACTGGTGGATTACGCTGGATAATTTTTTCGCTGCGCTATGGGGTGTACCGGCATTTTCCAATAGTGGTATCAGAGCCACTTGTACGATACAAATTCGGACTTAAATACTTGGATGATGTCTTGTATGAGATGCATGTTTTACTTTTTTTCTATTTTGACGAGTATGCGATGTTTGTGCGAAACATAGAAATTGAATCCAATCGCGATTAATATGTTAATCTGTTTTAACAAGTTTTTACGATTGATGGTTAAGTGTTAATCGTGTGTTTGTTGCAGTAAGATTTTGATAATCATATGTTAATAGTTGACATGATGAACATATGGTTAAGATAGCAGGTCGTTTTTGGCAGAAGAATAATGGTTGTTCTAGAGTGAAAAATCTTAGGGATTGAAAAATCCCAAAACACGAATCTGTTGATAAAGGTTATCAATGTGAGGTTTTCTATATTAATCGAAGTGCCAGAATTAAAAATTTTCCTGGCATACGGGTGGACCAGTTGACCCCGAATCTGTCATACTGCATAGGCAACAAAGGTCGTAGGAACTATTTAGGTAATCTTAATTATTGTTCTTTCTATTAGACCATATGAACTTTATTTTGGACAAATAGTTGTTCATCAAATATAGGAATTACATGAGATGTAATTAACAAGTGTCGCTTACCTAAATAATTGAATTCTAGAAGTAAAGCCAAAGCTGACTTAGAATAAAATGAAATATGGATCCTTACCCACTATAAATACTTTTAGCAAGTTTTTCGATTTTGAGGGTTTTTAATAGTGGGAATGTTATTACTTTATAAATATGATAATATGTACTTATAAAGCATATTTTATCGTTGTAGATTTATGGCAAACACATTATCATTGCGATCTGTCATTGAGAATGACAAATTAAATGGCTTGAACTTCCTTAACTGGTTTCACAATTTGAAGATTGTCCTCAAACAATAACGGAAACTAATAGTCATCGAAGAACCTATCACTAAAAAGCCATCAGATGATGCCTCTAAAGATGAATTGGAAACATACTCAAGTGACATGGTAGATGTCGGTTGTTTGATGCTTGCGACCATGACCCCTGAGTTTTAGAAGCAACATGAGGACATGGTTCCCTATGAGATGATTAAAAATCTCAAGGAATTATATGGGGGGCAAGCTCGTCAAGAGAGGTATGAGACCTCTAAGACTTTGTTTCAATGCAAGATGGTTGAGGGAACTTTAGTGGGAACTCATGTTCTCAAAATGATAGGGTATATTCAGACCCTCGAAAAGTTAAGCTTTCCTCTAAGTGTTGAATTGGCTACTGATGTTATCCTACAATCGTTGCCGAGTAGTTTTAATCAGTTTGTTCTTAATTTCTATATGAATGAAATTAACAAATCGTTGCCCCAGTTGCTTAGTTTTTTAAGAACAACAGAGAACAACATGAAAAAGGTTGGCTGCAAACCTATTCTAATGGTCCGAAAAGATAACAGAAAAGGAAAGCCCAACACCAAGGCAAAGCCAAAACCCAACAAACGAAAGGCTGCATTAAAACCCAAATGAGGAGTTGCAAAAGAAATAAAGTGTTTCCATTACAATAATGGTGGACATTAGAAGAGAAACTGCCTTGTCTATCTTGAGGACATCAAGAAGGCAAGAGAAAATGGACAGTCCGGATCAGGTATTTATGTTATTGATATTAATATATCAACATCTACTTATTGGGTATTAGATATTGGTGGTGGTTCTCACATTTGTACTTCTGTACAGGGACGAAAAAAGGAGTAGAAAATTGGCAAAAGGAGATGTGGACCTACGAGTTGGAAATGGAGCAAGAGTTGCTGCATTAGCCATAGAAACATATACTTTGTCATTACCTAGTGGACTTGTTTTAGATTTAGAGGATTGTTATTTCGTACCTAGTTTGACTAAAAACATTATTTCAATTTCTTGTTTGGACAAGATTGGCTTTGATATTATTATTAAGAATAATGGTTGTTCTTTTTCCCTCAATAATGTTTTTTTATAGTACGACTCAATTAATCAATGGCCTCTATATCTTAGATCAAGACAATTCCATATATAACATAAATACGAAAAGATCAAAAACAAATGACTCTAATCAAACTTATCTCTGGCATTGTCGCTTGGGTCATATAAGTGAGAAAATCATATCAAAACTTCATAAAGATGGATTTTTAGATTCTTTTGTTTTCGAACAATTAGATATTTGTGAACCTTGCTTAATGGGGAAAATGACCAAATCACCGTTTGACAGTAAAAGCGAACGAGCAAGTGATTTATTAGGTCTAATACATAGTGATGTATGTGGACCGATGAATACACAAGCCAGATGAGGGTTTCAATACTTCATTACTTTCACTGACGACTTCAGTAGATATGGGTACGTTTACCTAATGCATCATAAATCTGAAGCCCTTGAAAAGTTCAAGGAATTTAAGAATGAAGTACAAAACCAATTAGGAAAGAGTATCAAAGCTCTTCGATCAGATCGAGGGGGAGAATACTTAAGTCTAGAATTTGATGAACTTCTTAAAGAATGTGGGATTGTCTCACAACTTACACCTCCAGGTACTCCACAACACAATGGAGTCCCTAAAAGGAGAAATCAAACATTGTTAGACATTGTTCGATCAATGATGAGTCATGCTGATCTTCCAACTTCTTTTTGGGGACATGCGCTAGAAACAACTGATTTCACAACTTAAGAATGAAGTACAAAACCAATTAGAAAAGAGTATCAAAGCTCTTCGATCAGATCGATGATGAGAATACTTAAGTCTAGAGTTTGATGAACTTCTTAAAGAATGTGGGATTGTCTCACAACTTACACTTCCAGGTACTCCACAACACAATGGAGTCTCTAAAATGAGAAATCGAACATTGTTAGACATGGTTCGGTCAATGATGACTCATGCTGATCTTCCAACTTCTTTTTTGGGACATGCGCTAGAAACAATTGATTTCACACTAAATCGTGTTCCATCTAAATCAGTTTAAAAGACACCATATGAGATGTGGACTGGAAAACGTCCTAGTATATCTTTTATGAAAATTTGGGGATGCAAAGTTTATGTTAAACATCAGATGTCTACAAAACTCGAACCTAAATCTCATAAGTGTAATTTTGTAGGGTATCCTAAAGAAACAAAAAGATATTATTTCTTCAATCCATCTGAGAACAAAGTGTTTGTTGCTCGAACGAGAGTCTTCCTCGAAAGAGGATTTATTTTCAGAAAAAGAAGTGAGAGAAATATTAAACTTGAGGAAATTCAAGATTAACCATAGATCACTGAACCAGAGATTGAACAACAACAAGTTCAACAAATAGTTGAGGAACATCTAATCGTTCTTGAAATACAACCACTGTGAAGGTCTATGAGAGAACACAATGCGCCTGAGAGATATGAATTTCTTGTCACATTGCATGGAGATGTTATTCTCATATACCAAGATGAGCATAGGACTTATCGGGAAGTAGTGGAAAGCCCAGACTCGGAGAAATAGCTAGAAGCCATAAAATTCGAGATGGATTCCTTGTCAGAAAACCAAGTATAGACTTTGGTTGACCCACCCGAAAAATTAAGCCCATAGGTTGCAAATGGGTTTTCAAAAAGAAAACCGACATGGATGGCAATATACAAACATACAAAGGGCGATTGGTCGCTAAATAATTTCTTCAAATTCATGGTATAGACTATGATGAAACCTTTTCCCCTGTTGCTATGTTTAAATCTATCTGGATATTGCTTGCAATAGCTGCATATTATGATTATAAAATCTGGCAAATGGATGTCAAAACTGCTTTCCTTGATGGAAAATTAGATGATGATGTGTACATGACACAACCTGAGGGTTTTTTCAATCCAAAAGATGCCCTAAAAGTATGCAAGCTACAAAGATCCATTTATGGGTTGAAGCAAGCTTCTCGAAGTTAGAATCTTCGTTTTAATGAGGCAATCAAAGAGTTTGGTTTCATTAAAAATGAAGATGAGCCATGTGTTTTCAAGAAAACTAGTGGAGGCACTGTTATATTCTTGGTATTGTATGTGGATGACATACTAATAATAGGAAATGACATACCTACCTTACAGTCTGTAAAGACTTGGTTAGGAAAATGTTTTTCTATGAAAGACTTGGGTGAAGATACCTACATATTAGGAGTCAAGATCTATAGAGATAGATCAAGACGACTTCTAGGACTAAGTCAAAATACATACATAGATAAAGTACTCAAAAGATTCAGTATAAAAGAATCTAAAAGAGGATTTTTACCTATGAGACATGGTATTTCCTCTCGAAAGAAATGTGTCCTTCACCACTTCAAGAGAGAGAGCGCATGAGTAAGATTCCATATGCTTCAGCCATTGGATCTATCTTGTATGTCATGCTATGTACACATCCGGATGTATCATATGCACTAAGTATGACAAGTCGATACCAAGTAGATCCCGTTGAAGGTCATTGGTTTGTAGTCAAAAACATCCTTAAGTACTTAAGAAGAACTAAGGATAAATTCCTTATGTATGGAGGTAAGGAATAGCTAAGTATAAAAGGTTACACTAACGCAAGCTTCCAAACTGATAAGGATGATTCTCGATCGTAATTGGATTTTGTGTTTTGCCTTAATGGAGGTGTTGTAAGCTGGAAAAGTTCAAAGTAAGATACAGTAGCAGATTCTACAATAGAAGCCGAGTATATTACAGTAAGCGATGCTGCAAAAGAGGTTGTTTGGATCAAAAAGTTCATATCTGAACTAGGGGTCGTGCCTAGCATATCAAATGCCATAGATCTGCGTTGTGACAACAACGGAGCCATCGTACAAGCAAAAGAACCCAGATCTCACCAGTGATCCAAACACATACTTAGGTGTTACGATCTCATTCGTGAAATCATTTATTGAGGAGATGTAGAAACATGCATAGTACCAACAGATGACAATATCAACGACCCACTAACAAAGCCTCTGACACAACAGAAGCATGAACGTCACACTAAGTCTCTTGGTATTAGATACATGAGTGATTGGTCTTAATGCTAGTGGGAGATTGTTGGAGTATGCCCAAAGACCAATCATGAGATGGTTGTAAAAGAATACTTATTTTATCTTGTTTATTAATATAAAGCCATTATTATTATTTCAGTTTTATTCTATGTATCTATAAATAAACTGAATTATAATAAAGTCCTTAGAATAATATAGTTATTCTTGAATGTCCTTAGTCAATAATTATTGTGGGCTTGGACAATAATAGTGTATTAAGACTAATATGTAGTTGATTGATGACAAAGTGTTGTCATTGACATTGAGATGTCAAAATCAATACATAAGTATGTGCTAGGGAACAACATACTGGACTGACCCGCTATGAGCATGTTTCTTGGATTATTATGTGACAGTCACAACATTGCTTATGGTGGTAACTACATGTATGATCCTCAGACTTGAGATCATCATTATTTCAACATCGTGAATGACATATTTTGATACGGTCAAACGTGTGTCGTAACTGACTACACTATAAAGACTGATATTGGATATGTCATAATCTATGTAGTGAAATATGGTTGATCAAGATAGGATTTGTCCCTCCTACATAATAGGAGTAATATCATAGGCCACTTGATTGAGTGAGACTAGAAAATGCATGACCATACTCGAATAAATTGATATAGGATATCATAATTATTCGTTTATAATAGTCTACTCAAGATATCAAGAAACATTAGATGGACTATACAAGTGTGACTAATCCATGACTTGTGTCCGATCTAGGTATAATGACAAAATGATGAAATACATAAAAGAAGTTAATCACGGAAAAAAGGTTAAATCGGACCACGATTTCATGTAACTTAGGTAGCAATAATGTATTGCTAGATGTCACTCATTGATTGTAATATTAGAATTGTTCTGGATATTACTGCTAACATTACATGAACCTACAAGGGTCACACCCTATGATTGAAATGAACAAATATCGATTAGATAGCATGTGTACAAACTTGTTGTACACGTAATTAGTGAGAAACCGAAATTGTTATAATTATTGTAATTATGGATAATTTCGTTTATATATATATATATATGTTAATATTTGATAAGTTATTGTAATTATCAAATATTATTAAAGTATATATATCTCTCTAAAAAAACCTAATTAAAGTAGAATCATATTCTACATATTTAATTATATTCGGTTAAATATATTGTATATTCAAGAATTTGAATTTAATTAGAATTAGGTTTTTAAATGCTATATAAAGGCATAAGGTCTAACAGGCATTTATCCCTGGTTTTTTAAAAACCTCTCTAATAGTTAGATAAGATAAAATATTGTCTGTTTCATTCGGGTGGACTGCATAGAGGTCAGAATGCTATTGTGACGACTCGAATTCGATTTGGTTATTCCGAATTCCCAACGGATTTTCAGATTCCAGATTTATTTAGGTAATGTTTCATCTTTTATCACCCCGAATTCGTCCCTTGTACATGGATCACTGGTGGATTACACTGGATAATTTTTCTGCTGCGCCATAGGGTGTATCGGCGTTTCCCAATAATGACTTTGAGGGCAAAATTGCCTGAACAAAAAATAAGGGCAACATTGCTGATTTAGGTTTACTATAGGGGCAAATTTGACATTTTAGCCTAAATTCTACTTTTCTCTATGCCTAATATTTTTTTTAATCTTGCTTAGCTAACGGCAGCACTAATTTTAATGTTAGTTGCCCATCGTCGGTATGTTTTTCTTTATTTGTTTATCTTTCATCTTTTTCTTTTCTTTTGTTTTTTTTTATTTTTATAAGAATAACTACACCTTTATGTTACGTTTTCTTTTGCTTTATGATACGTTTTCGTTCTCCTTTGCTAGTCGTTTGGCTGTCTTTTACGAGTTTTTTTAAGGTTGGATTTGACGTCGCCTCAACTGATCAAAGTGCAGTTGATTTGATATCACGATGATCTTCCATGCTTTGGACCCTCGAATTTGATTTGGATACGCGATTCGTGTTCGTGGATAGCTTTCTCACGACGCTCGACTCTAATTTGTGATTGTTGATGATCTTTCAATAGTTTGATTCCTTTGTGGTTTGTTTTGTCAAACATTCAGATCTGTTCATGTCTATCTTTTGTTCGAGCATTTTTGTTAAGTTTCTTAACCTTTTCATTTATATAGTCTTTGTATGATCTCAACTGACTAGTTTCGTTTGATTTATAGGAAGCTGTCCAATTTATGTGTTTAATTTTCGATTATGTTTGTAAATCCTAATTGTAATCTTGGATATATATTTTTTAATAAAACTAACCATTTCTATGGAAAAAATACTGATAATGCCGTACTTTAAATTTTAAACTTTTTTGACACATTAACCAGACAACTTTATTGATAACTAAAATAATACCAAAACACAATTTAATAGAGGTTTTAAAACATCAAAAAAATAACTAAAAAATAAAATGGAAAATCTAAAAAAAAGATAAGTGTTGCATTAGTCAAATAGACACTTTCTCTTTGCACCAAAGAAAATCTCTATGGTCCATTGTATGAAGGGTCCCTGGAGAGTTGTCGAAACAATAACTAGATGAAATCCCCAAAATGGACAACCAATTTTCACGCATATTCTCAAAAACGATGATTCGTTATAAATTACATCGGCAAATAATCCAAAATGAATGTGTCCACGGACAAATATAAACCAAAAAACAAGCGATAAGAGAATCATTGTATAAATACTAAAAACTTGTAAAAATAATCATAAAAACGTACCTAAATGCAAAATCGTATTATAGAAACAGAAAAAACGTGCACAAAGTAAGAGGAGAGCGCAAGTTAAATTTTAAACTTTAAGCGTGGTTAAAGACACTTGACACATCATCTCGTTACACCCAATTAATAATGGGCGAGTAAATTCACCACCCAATCGGAAGCACTGACACGTAAGTATATTCCAACTTCGCCGAGAATAAATTAAAGACCCAACAGTTCAAATAGACTTCTTACCGGGCTAGACTTTACCCAACTTCAAGTGGTCTTGGACTGGGCATGTGTTGAGTCTATAGTTTTATATTGTTGAACAATGGATTTTATTGTATTAATGGTTGCGTTGTTAAATTTATAAGTGGTCCTAATAAAAAATATTTTTCATAAAAAAAAAAATCAGTTTCGAATAATTTTTTATTTGATGCATAAGCACATTAGAATATTTAAAAGAAGTATATGTTGTTTAATGACACGTTGATTGAAATGTCCTTACCTCACCATCGAAAATTTTCTTTTGTCAAAGCAGGCAAAACCTGACTCTCAAACCAAAACCAATCCCAAGCCTTCAAACAAACTTCATATGCCTTTTTTTTTATACAAAACGACGTGGTTTGAACGAGTAAGCAATCATTTTATACAATGCTTTTTCTTGTTCAAGGCTGCTGTGATTGCCATAGATTCTAATTATTCTATTCTATAAATATAATCACTATTGCATAAGCAACATCTTTCATCTTATCCGCGTAATTCGGTCAATAAGCCACACATCAATTTAAAATGAAAAAGGAAAAAAATTCTCAATCCGAATGAATTAATGTAACGACTCAAATTTTATCAGTGAGTATTAGCTCAATTGCCATACCACACAAAAGAGATTAATTAGCTTATAAGTGTTTGTCTCTCTATTTATAAAAAAACACACACACTAATCCTTGTTCTTTACCAACAGTTTATTATGGATAAAAGCTAAATAAGTTTTTAATTAATTAAACAAATAAGATTTGAGTGTGTTTGCTTCGGATAATGTTACATTACTATAGTATTTGATTTACAAAATGTAAAATTAGCTAAATGACTATATCGAACCAAATAAAGTAATGCAATATTTTTAATAATATATCAATTGATCTTTCATTTCGATAATCATGTTTAAAGGTAATAATATCAACTAATCGTCTTTCGGAAAAAGAAAACAACAAATCTTTTATTAATGGTGAAATATTATATTAGATATGATTACGTTCCACCTAATTAAACTAAATGCCAAAGAGAACAAGTCGGGAAATGATCATTTATTTTCAAATAAATCAAGGTTAAAATATTAAAGAAATAAACGACTGATTTGCTGGCAGTTTATCAGCTGCACACAGACAAGACAAGACAAGACAGAGGGTTTTGTTTTGTTTTGTGTCGTTTATAAATTTGGTAATAAAACCGTTATCTCAAAAAGTAAATGCCCAGCGTGGACTCATTTCGAGCATTAGCTCACTCACCTAACTTTGTTTTTTTCTCTCAGTATACCCCGTAAATTACCACCACCCAACCAAGCTTTTTCTTAAGCAAACAAACGAGTAAATGAGGTGTAACAGACATCTTACCGACCTAAGCAGCGGCGTCGGCGTCTGCGCCACCTGTCTCCGGGAGCGTCTCCTCTCCGTCATCGTCGCTCAAACTCGATTAGAGCTCGCCGCTGCTGCTGCCGTGGCCGAGGATCGTCGGAAGCATGAGCAGCCGTCGTTGATTTTCCCTCGGTCTGTTTCTCCTTACGTTAATCGGCGGAAATCGGATGATGACGGTGCGACGTGGATCCGCCATCAACGATTCTACAGTACTCCTCAGGTGGGCAGCAGCACCACGATCACCGCCGATTTTGATGCCGCCTCCGCGGCTTTGAAGAAGAAACACAAGTTCTCCCTCTTTTCGAATCTGTTCGGCACGAGATCCGAGAAATTCAGTTCGGGTCCTAGTGTTCACAATCATCGGGAGTCGTGCGATGAGACGTCGTCGTCATCTTCCACGTCTTGGTTCTCGGCGATTTTTACAGCTGGTAGAAAAAATCAGCAATTTTCCAGGACATCTCGTAGAGAACATTTCACCCAATTCGGCCATCGTGATCGGAGATCATGCGTAGATCGGGGAATGTCGCCTGCGATCGAAGTGAATCCGGGGACGAGTGTGATCGATCACCACCGAGAAGCTCTCCGGAGGTTTCGCCACGGTGGAAGAGAACACCGACGAGGGCAAGTAGAGGGAGAACCGGGGCGAGGAACAAGTCGGGAATGGCGTTTTGCTTGAGCCCGCTGGTTAGGGCGAGTCCGAACCGGCAGTGGAACCAAAGGAGCGGGCTGGCGCCTGACATGACGCATACAAGCGAAGGTAGGCCACCGATGAAGCCCCACTTGGGCAGTGCGGCGCGGTTTTGTGCGAATAGGTCCAAGAAGATTGCCGATTTTGGCAGAGTCAACCATAACCGTTGACATTTGAGCCACGGTGGTTTTTAATATACCACCATACCATGTAAGAATTAGAGGTGAAAAAGGGAAATGTATGCTATACCATAAAAACAAATTATTTCCATTACTGAATAATTTATTCACCTGTTTCCAGTACTAATCCTCTGCATTTTTATTCTTTTTACTCCCTATTCTCATTTTTCCCCCCAATTTTTTCCTGTCTATATGTTTTAACGTTCTAAACAAAGATTAATCATATTGAATTATATAAAATAACAAGAACATAAAATTTTCCATCAAATATACAATATTATTGTATTTTATATTAGTTTTAAAATTTGATATTTTTCTCGACTTTTAAATTTTTTGAAAATTTAAAGGTGATTTTAATCAATTTAATAATATCTTAACTCTTGACAATGCATGATACACTATGTTATCATTTGAAAAATTTTAAAAACAATATTTTTAAATAATGACATTTGTTGGGTTCAAATCAACAATATTGAATTTGAAGTTTTAGTCAATTTAATAATATGATACTCTAAGATTTTACAATGTTATCATTTAAAAATTTTGAAAACATATTTTTAAATAATGATGTAGTACAACGTCACATAAACAAATAAATTCTAGAGATTCAATAATTGGTTTAGTGGTTAAGAGTGTCCAAATGAATTTCAAATTCAAGGATCAAGTTGTGAAAACTCAAATTTTAAAACAAATATGGAAAAACATAATTCGGGGACCATATTGAAAGAAATTTCTAAGTTAATGTGTTGTAAATATCGTCTGACTTCTTCCATGCTCCCCTCCTTCCCCTCGTAATTACAAATTCTCATCTAAATTGTTATCAACTGCATTGCCAACCCACACAACTTATTAAATACGAACCCGACTTCCTCTCCCTATGCGTATTGCGTAGAGATAAATGTATGGTTGTGTCCAGATCAATTCAATGAATTGAGTAATCATTAATAATAATCAAAATCCTAGACTCGTGTTTATTCTACTCTTAATATTTAGCGCAAGTCGTGTTTTATTTGACAATATGTCAAAAGAAATATCTGTTTTGATTTCGGTTTCGAAAACAGTTTTCATATGATCCGCTTTTGATTTGAATAAGAATATGGTGTGTGCCCCATTTCGCATCAATATACCAAAACCATCTACCGGCACACAACATTTGGTTGCTTCATTGCTGAGATTAGGTTCAGATGAGTCACAACTCTTGCATTTAAACTTGTAGGTTGCTCATGTGCTACTTATTCAATGGTTAGTTCACTTTGGAAATACCCACCACAAACTAACCTTACGCTGTTGTCACGAGACTATTATTATCCTCTTCGTAAAAAAATAACATGTTTGGTAGGATATACAACACCACACTGTTTTTATATTTGAGGACCTTGCATTTCCTTTATGATGTGTGATTAATATCCACCTTTTTCAGACTTACACGATGCAATAGATGGATAGATAGATTATCCACAACCCTCGGCACGAAGATGAAATAGCACTCTACCTACTAATCAAACCAGAAAACATAAGAAATAATTTCACACCAACAAGCCTGCCCTACTACTACTACTGCTGCTGCAAAAAGACTAATAACAATCTTGTGCTTAGGATTTAAAAAATCAGAAATGAAATTGGCAAAAAAAGACTGTCAAATTCATGTTCCATGACAGTCAGTTGTATGCATGAACTTGTACTTATACATGGTGGTTTTCCTCAATATCATCAGCATGTGATTGTGATTCCATTTTCCTTGCATTTGCATCATCTAGATAATTTTGGTAAATGTAAGAGCAGAAACCACAGAGCGCAAGAAGCATAGCGATTACCTTCACCCCGTTCATCTTGTCATGAAAAACGATCAGCGCAGCTAAAGGTGTAATTGCCAATGACAGAGTACTTATTACGTTGGAGAACAGCGACGACACCGCAAAAATCAACCCCACCACACCAACGGCACATACCTGCCAACTTACGGCTGTACTAACCAGAGTCAGCACATACGAAACTCTTCCGCTGTTGAAGCCCTCCATCTCTTGCGGCAGTCCCTTCCATTCCCCACTAGCAAACATACCCACGGTTGAAACGCAAGTCGCCACGAGCGATGTATAAATCTGCATCTCCAAAACCACACTAAATGTTTCCCTTTTCAGCACCTTCTGAAACGAGAGTTGCATTAGGGAGAGTAAAAGGGAGTAAAGAGAAGAAGCTCCGAGTGTGCATACGAAGCCAAGGAGATAATTCCCCTTGGAAACTCCCGACGGTACTTCCGAATCTTCATTCACTGAAATCAGAGCAGCGGAAAACGAGAGGATAGCCACGGAGTTGAGGATTAAAGCAGTCATCTTCTGTGAATTAAGAAAGTAGGAAAAAACGGCATTGAAAGCTAACTGGGTGGCACAGATGAGGGAATAAGTAGAGGCTGAGAGATACAACAGCCCAACAGAGTACAACATATTGTCACCAGCCACAACTAATCCAAGAACAAAATAGAGCAAAGCAACAAGTTTGATGGAAGGTGAGGTTGAAGAAGCCAAAGTCTCCAGTTTCCGAGACAGATGAAGAAGAAACAAAGGGATGAAAAGGATTGGAAATCCAGCAGTTTGCACAAAAGTTGCCATCCATTCACTATTTCCACCTTGATCATAATAAAATCTCCCCAGAAGAACTGCAGCAGCTTGGCCTACAATAAGGAACAAAATGTTGATTGCCACCATAAGCCACCATTGCCAGCGTCCGAGCTTAAGAAACGGTGATCGATCCATTATGTTTCCGTCCACGATCAGAAATGGGTCTCGATCATCTGTAATTGAATATAACTCAAAACTGTAAATCTATAATTGAAAACATCAACAGTGAACTGGTGAATCACAAATCAAAAGATCTTCCCAATCCCACATTAACGATCTTAAAAATTACAAAAATCCACAAATCCTCCCTGGATTATACCACCAAACTTCAATAAGAAAGAATCTAAGCAAACAGAAAACAAAAAGAAAAACTATGTATTTCCAATGGTTAAATGCCCTATTCCAAATCTAGCTTAAAATTAAGCAGATGTTCACAAAACAACTATGTGTTTTAGGTGCCCTAGTTCAAATTGAATGATAAAAGAAACATGGCTGTTAAAGAATCATATAATCGCGAATCACCAGAAAAGAAGCCTAGATATATTGCGTCGCATCATTTGAGAGGGAATCTTATCAGGTCAGAGTGATGATAACAAATTCTAACCATCCATTTTGAAAGGAGAATCAATTAAAAATCGGGAGGTCAGAGGGATGATGGTGCCAAGGTTGGACCGAAGCAAGAGGACGATTCTATGATTAATCAACAACGAAAGAAGTTCTTTCCTTGGGGAAATGGCAACCAAATAATGTAATTCTATTGGAAGGAAAGAGAGTTCAAATTTTCTGATAGCAGCTTTTTGTTCAGAACATTATAGTTTTCTTTTTGCCACGGACAAATATAAACTTATCCGACAGTGATTCCTCAACTTCTGGTATTTGATTTGTCCTGATTTTACAAAGAAAAGTGTCGTGTCTTTTTCCTTAATAAAGCTCATAAAAGATAAAGGTCAGATTTTTTCCCACTTTAATTAACAAAATCTAGTGATTACACGAATATACCAATCACATAATTTCTCTACTAATAATTTGTTTTTTTTTTTTGTTCTTATACTAGGGAACCTGGAATGGAAAGCCCATACCATTGGCATTTGCTTTGTTCTAGACGTGACAAAGGAGAAAATCGAACTTAAATAAAAAGCTCGAGTTCAAGTTCTGTAAACGAAGATCACGACGCTCAAAGTTTAAAGATCCAATCCAACCCGATCTTGAGCATGAAGCGAGCAACTTTGAAATACATATCTTTACTTAAGGGTCTATCCCAATTCAACTCCGTATTCACATCGCACAAAAGAAAATAAGAGATTAGTCTTCTGAAGCGATTCTTAATCCACTATATTTTTAACATAATCAAACTGAATAAATGGCTAACAGTAAGTAAATTTGGAACTAATGTTTGTTTGAGATCACAATTCACAAGAACCCTACACGTAATATAGGAGGCCTAACTATCATAACATGTATCCTCCCTCAAGCTGTCCTTAAATATGCTACCAAAACCAAAAAAAAAAAAAAAAGATGCTACGAAACGGGGGAGGACAGATTATTTTACAACACTTCTGTAGGATCACTAAAGCATTATGATGTGTGTATCAGCAGGCACATCCTCCAGACTGTTGCTGTGACTGAGATGCATTTGTATAGCTAGACTTAAGATTGACGTCAACCATGTCTTCTTGCTTTGTTGAAGAAAGGGTTTCCATTCCAGGTAAAGCAGCAGCAATCTTTCGAAATAGAGCCTGTAAACAGATCAGACATAGAGTGAGTTGGAACTCAATAGATTGCTCAGTAATTCTGGTGGGGAAGACGAACAACCATATAAAGGAAATAACATCCAGTAATGCTGCAGAGATTCGCATAGAGTACTTAAGTTGCAAGTTAAACAATTTTTTTTATCAATTGTTGCATCCATTAAATATGATGGAGTTGATGCAAAAGTGACAAATAAACCAATCAATATTTTAATGATTAGACAATGGATCTCTCTCCTTAATATTATGCCAAGATAACATTGAGGTCAAGATAATTTTCTTTAGCATCTAGCATACAGTTTAAAGTAAGATTTCTAGCAACATTCATGATAAGGTACCAGGGTTTTACCTTGATATTGAAGCCAGCCTTGGCACTAGTTTCAATAAACATAACATTGAGGTCACGAGCCTTGGCTTCTGCTTCCTCTATTGAGACTTGCCTTCAAATCAGCCACAAAATGAAAAAGGAATGAACAGAAATCAAACAGTGGAGATTAAGTGCAAGAATCTACGGAAAACTTTGTATTGGTGAGTGCCCTTCAATTTTACACCAAAATAATGGCCACAGACTAATGGCAAGGCAATTGTAAACTAGAAAGTAAGGGAGTCTACCATTTTTTTCAAAAGAAAGTCCAACCTTGATAATATATTAGTATTTCCTTTTGTCCACAAGATCTGTTTTGTTCCCAACAAGCACAATGATTACATCACTACCCCGCTCCATCCGCACCTCTTCAATCCACTTTAAAGTATTTGTGAAGGACTGCCTGTCTACACCATTAAAATTAAATTAGGTAAACTTCAGCCTCTTTTTACTAAGCAAATGAATAATAAATAAAGTAGGAAAACAAATATGCAAGATTACATTTCACAAATTGGAAACATGTTGCCCATACAAACATGCATAAAACATATCATCTGAATAAGCAAACAAATGAGAAAGGATGATTAAAAAGCAGAAGTACAAACTGAAATGGTAACATACTTGCAACATCATAGACAATAACAGCCACGGAGGAATCCCTAATGTAACTTGGAATAAGACTCCTGAACCTTTCCTGTCCTGCAGTATCCCTGCAATAAATATTAAAGCATATAAAGATCAAAGAGGCCACACTTGTCAAACACTTTTGAAAAGAAATAACTCATGATATTGATGAATATAATAACAAACATACAACAGAAAAGAGTTTCATCATCATACCCTTTATTCAATCCTTGGTAAGGATGCTATTAATTATATCATACTCCAACAGCTATAGGCGTTACAAGTGTCAATAAACCCATCAGAAAACTATAGAATCAACAAATAAAACTAGATTTTCCAATCAACATCTGGACAATATGCACCCCTAATGAGACAACCCAAAAATTCCAGGAATGTGATTGATATGACTAACACACTGAATATGAATATAGCAAAATGAATTTTCTACCAAGAAATAAGACCGCAAGGCTAGGAAGAGAACTCTAAATATACAAGTTAAAAGAGCAGAATTTGAATTGGGTGCAAAATAGCTTAAAATAGACAGCGACAATTACCGTCTTACCATAGCTGCAATCGAACAGTTCGATCCTCGAGGTACATCGTTTTTGATAGGAAGTCAATACCGATGGTAGCCTGATCAACAAATTAGAGGCACAAATATATTCAAAAATCGGAGGAAAAAAGAAACACAAAAGAACCAAATGAAGTTAAGCAAATTAAACGAAACCTGAATCACGATCAGATAACATTAATAAAACAGAAGGAATAGGACCTGGCTGTTAATAAAGTTGGAAATAAAGAGCAGATCAGTGAAATTGGCAGTAAAGAATATAGAATGGTATAGAAATAAAAGCAAATACCTGGTAGGTGTTATCGAATTTATCGTACATGAAGCGAGTGATGATACTGGTCTTCCCAACAGACTGATCCCCTAAGAAAACCAGCTTGTATTTGGCTAGAGCTGAAACGGGAGCCATGATTATTGGGATCTAGGTCAGTAAGATACTATGGACCGGGTCGGGATCGCATCCGATTCAGAGATCTCACCGGAAACAATTCAAAGGTGTCGCCGGAGAGAACAAGATCGAGATCCCTAGCTCTCTTTTTGTTATATTTACTTTTCGCGGATTATTTATTTATGTGTTGTTTGGAAAAGAGATACGCCGGTGATTACTTCTGTTAATTTTCGATCCGAATTAATAAGTCTTGTTTTCTTAATTTAATTTTTTTAAAAAACATTTGAAGTCTGTTGAGATCATGAAATTTAATTTAATTTGAGTAGAACTTGGTAAACTTGACTTGAAACTTAAAAATTAAACTGAGATTTAAAATCGATTCGAACATGATGATTCGAAATTTAATTCGAAATCGAAACAAACCGAACTGAACTGAAATCGATCTAAATTGTAGTTGAACCGAAATGAACCCGAACCAAAGACAATCCAAAATATAGAAAAGATATTAATAGAAATAAATAAAGATAGGAAATGAACAACCGCACAACTAACCAAAAAGTTAAAACATATTGGCTTTATAAATATATATATAGGGTATACAAACTAACCGACCTAAAAACTTAATTAAAACGATCGATCTCCCACTGACCCGAACCGAAAATCAACCGACCCGAAATTGACCCGAATCACAATAGACCTTAACTAAAAATGAGCCGAACCGAACCCGAATTTGAACCAAATAATATCAGACCCGAAATAACCCTAACCGAACCGAACCACGACCGAATGACTCGTTTGCCACCTCTAAATTTGAGTTGATTTATTTGAGCTTTTATTTAAATTTAATTGTAAATATTTATAATTGTATGATATTAATTGGTTCAAACTTAAACGGCATTCTATAATCATGTATGATATAATATATATTACACGAGTTGAGTGACTCGATTCGAGCTTGAAAATTGATCTACTAAAACTAATAATTTTAAGTTATTTAAAGCCTCATTTTGTAATTTAAACTTTATTTGAAATTTTGTTCAGTTGGGTTTATGAAATTACGATTTGAAATTCTTTGCATTGAGCCTAGGGATGGCCATGGGTCGAGTCGGGTTTTTGGTTGGTATGTACCCGACTAAAAAATTTAACACTTCTATCCAAACTCGAACCAACACGACCCAACATTTTATGATGTTCCATCTGACCCAATGTCCCGACCCGACTCTGAATTTTAAAGTAAAAAACCAAACCCGACCCGACCCGACGTAAATAAAAAATTATCATTTTTATTAGTATTTGATAAAATAGAGAGCTAATTGAAAAAAATACAAATAACGAGGGAGCATTATATATATATAAAGAGAAAGCATTATAGCAATTATACCTATATATAAAAAGATACTTTTACTTTAAACCCAAACTCGACCCGACATTATCTTTAAAAAATAAAACTCGAGCCCAAATTTTTTTTTAAAAAACCTAACCTTATAGGTCAAATGGCCATCCCTAGTTGAGCCAAATCAAAAAGTACATTTTTTTAGAATCAAGTTTTCTTCACTCTTACTTCTGGATCATTTGTTTGGTTAGATTAATATTGTTAATTTGAACTGAATTGTTCATCTAGAATTCTAGATCGAGAACCGATGATTCAATTATCAATATTAAACCATATTAAAAAATTAACAATAGTGAATCGGATATATAATTAATTATAAAGAAAATTACTAAAAAAATATTGAAAACTAATTGAATTGAATAAAAATATTATTTTTAAATTTTTATTTAATCATTAATAAAATGATCAGTTGAATCAAAAACCAATAATCGATCCAACTCTAACAATAATTCTATTAGCCAAAACCATACGTTAATAAAGAAAAGTTCTGAAGAACACCAGGTACTGAGAGTGTTCCTCTTCTCTTGCTTTCCTCCTCCTTCCATGTCCCTTGGATCGCTTTCAAGATCCTTAATCTTGTTTTCCTCTTGTGGTTCTAAGATTATGTTCCTTGTTGGTTGATCTTTATCTTGTGCTGAGAGGATCCTGTGTTGAGAGTTTCTCTTCTTTTGCCTTTTTTTGTTTTTTTCTTTCCTTTGTCCCTTCTATTATCTGTGAAACCTCTTCTTCCTTTTTTAGTTTCCTTCCTTTCCTGCGAGTTTTTTAAATGGAATTTAAAAAAACTGACGACAACACTAGTAGAAACATTATCGAGATGGATTCCCTGGAGCTCGACATGAACAACAACATTAATGTCACTATCATGTCCCTTTCTTTGGTAGGTAAGATCATTTCTGACCCAAGCATTAAATTTTCCACTTTGTGCGCCATTCTTAATCGTGCCTGGACGGTCGAAGGAGAGCTCAAGTGTCACGACCTGGGAAAAAACTTTGTTCTTTGTGTTTTCAAGTTCGAAAAAGAAAAGTTTGACGTGCTGATTCAAGGTTCCTGGTCGATCCAAGATAAGCATATAGTCTTAAGGGATTGGCCTCTAGATGCAACTTTAGAGGAGATTGATTTTTCTTTGTCTGAGTTCTGGGTTTAGATTTTCAATCTCCCCTTTGCGCTGATCAATGAAAAAAATACTACTAAGATAGGAAGCATCTTTCCTAAGTATTTAGAGTCTAATATCAAGGATGATGAAACTGTGAAATGAGATGGCTTCCTTAAGATAAAGGTTGCCCTACGAGTTGATGATCCTCTTAAGACTGGCTTTAATCTCAAGAGAAGTGATTTCGATTGCCTTCTAGAAAGTTCAAATATGAACGAATGCCGGAGTTCTGCTATAACTGTGGTGTATGAGGCATCCGGCCAAGGAATGTGGGTTCAAGGATGAAAAATACAAAAAAGCAAGACCTTATGGACCTTGTATGCGTGCCTCTTCTCCACACAAACGAGCATCTTCTTCAAACTTAACTCAGAACTTACTCCGACCAAGCCCTTCTCCTGATAGCAAGAAAGATTTAGGGAGACGCGTGGTTAATACTTTCTCAAAAAAAATCTTGATGATTCCATATCTTTTGAGGAAATGTCTCTTTCCATCAATCCTGACACACCTGAAAAGGAGATTTCACATCATCCTAGGATTGTGATAAAGTTAACCTTAGACTCTAAAACCTCGAACCAACCTAGGACTCATCGAAAAGCTGAGGCGGTTGGCATTAATAATCTTTGTCTTATCCCCTTTGTCTCCAAGAATGAGGAAATTTGTAACTCTGCTTCTTCTGTGTCTGATCCTTTTGCTATTGGAACCTCTAGCATGAATTTTGTTCTCAACCTTCCCAACCTCGATCCTAAAGAAATGCTTAACATTTTCTATTTATGGAGCAATCATCGTATTCCTGAACCTGTGGGTATTTCTGGGAAGGGTGAATTCCTAATCGAAGGCTTCTCCGAGATGGATATTTCGTCCTTAAATAAAAGGAAACGTATTTCATATGATTCCTTGCTTCGGCCTTCTAAAAAGAGAGATTTAAGGAATGAAATTTTTGATGGAATTATGGAAGTGGAACCTGGAGTTTGGAGATCCAAGGGTTTTGGACTGATTGAAAACGATGAAGTTATCAAATTTGTCTTCTCCCCTGGTTCTGAGGATGACCCTTCGAAGATCTTTTCAAAGATTGAAAAAAAGCTCAAAGGAAAAGCAAAGGGGTCTCTTCGCCTAAGTGAAATTAAAAGAGCTGGTAAAGAGAAGTTCGTTCTTGAAGTGGATATGAAACTTCCTGAGGATACTCGTCTCCTAGAATTTAGAAGAGATCCGTTTGGCAAACGTGTTATCGACTTTCCTTCTTTCGATTTGTCTCCTTCTCTGGTGCTAAAGGAAATTGAGGAGATCAAGTCTCTCGAGGATTCTAAGTTTTCTCTTTTTGCGAATGACATTTTGAAGTGTCATTCGCAAGGAAAATAAGTTTGTTGGGTTTGGCCACTCTTGGCTTTAGGAAGGAGCGATCAAAGTGGCCTTATCCTTTCCTTCCTAGTTTGGTAAGACGCGTTACCTTTATGCATTGTAAGCTTATGATCCTTTTTTCTTCATGTAAGGGATCTCAATTTTCTTGCGGGTTAAGGATTCTATGGTCTCTTTCTTGTGTTGTTGTACTTCTCACCTTTGACATTCGTGGCTATCACTTGTTCATTGTGTGTTTCTTGTGATTTGGTCCTTATATCATTCATATAGGGAGACCCTTCTCCGACCCTGGAGCTCTCTAAGATATTTAACAATGATCAACGATAAATGTGATCGTCTTTGGCTTTTGAAAGTCATGTGCTCCTTTTCATTCCTCTTGTTTTATGTTACTGCTGTTATGTTTATTTTATGGTTTTTTCGTTCGGTCGTGTTTGGTGTGTGTCTTGTTCCCTGGGAACCGTCTTTGTTGTACTCGGCTTGTTTCGACTTGGGTCTGTTGTTTCTACTGGATTATCCAACTTGTCTCTTTGAGGCTTTAGGATTCGGTTTTGTTTTGTGGTTGGAGAACCCTCCTAGCCTCATTTCTTTGTACTTTCTTTAAGTTTTTTAATGAATCCTTACTTTTCAAAAAAAAAAATAATCGACCCAACTCTCAAATTCGGCTTTTACAACATTAGATTCAAATATAATTAAACCGAGTTAAACTTGTTGTGGTGGAATCAAATACCACGAGTGAAGCACGTGATCTTCTCGTTGCCTTAAGTCCTTAACATTACTAGACCACTAACTAATCTTCGAATTGAGAGGAAGGAAAAGAGAAATGGCACTGAGAGTCGTCGTACTTCGCCACATTCGGATACCCTCCCAATCCCTCACGGGAACCCGTTCAAACCCTCTGCCCCAATAGAGTCTCTGCCCTTCTCACCGATTATTTTCTTCTCACGACGATCACCTAACCAAAGACGAAGTAATCAGAAGGGTCCTCGACGTCGTTAAAAGCTTCCCCAAAGTCGATCCTTCCGAGGTTTTTCCCTCCATCTCACTTCTATTTTACTATTCCCTCTCTTTGGGTTTTCAACAAATCCTCGATTTGTACATATTTCGTTAGTTGTAAGCTGAGAAAAGAAAGCGTGTTTATGGTTATTCTTCATAGGAATTATTTCATTTAAGAATCAAATGCACTTTAAAAATCCTTTTTTTCAAAATTCAATGTCATGATTATGATCGATTAGGTATCAGTTTGATTAGTTTATCTGATGCGTTTGTTTGGACTTGGGATTTCTCAGAAAATAAGAGTAATATATATAGGCTAACAAGTAAAAAAGTAAGATCGTTTATAGTTGCATTTGTTTTAAGGGCGTTCTTTTTTGTTGAGTATCCATTAGTTCACCCAGGTTGTGTTAAGGTCTTACTTTCTTAGGATTGGTGCTGAAATTTCTGGACCTTATGGTTCTGCTATGCATTTTAATGAGAACATTGAAATAATTAAAAAAAATTGTGGAGCATTTGCCTTTTATGCTAGCACAGAGAAGCTTACGATAATTGAGGACTCAATGGAGGTCTCCTTCTTCACTTAGATTAATGTAGGGAAAATAAAAAGACTTGTGCTTATTTTAGGGTGGAGAGTGGGAATATATTTTGTTGGTTTAAGTTATTTCACTTGGAAGCTCATATATGAATCTTTATGCTATTTTCTCCCTACATACTGCTCTTTCTCATAGTCAGTGACAGACTTCAAATGTTTCTATCATGTAGTAATAGTCTATAACTTACAGGTGGCCCTTGATGTTCATTTCCAAAAAGATTTGGGGTTGGATAGCTTGGACAATGTGGATATTGTAATGGCTTTAGAGGAGGAGTTCAAGCTGGAAATTCCAGACAAGGAGGCCGACAAGATTGATTCATGTAATCTTGCAACTGAGTACATATATAACCACCCAATGGCTGGTTAGCCTATGCAATCCATTTGTTTTATTTGAAGACTTAACTAAAAAATATGTGCCCAAACTATACTTATTTTTTAAGATAGATGCCTAAAGTATTTTTTCGCTGAAGCATGTGCCTAAAGTTTCATTTTTAACTTGTTTTAAAATCAACTAAGACACCTACTTTGATCCCCAAAAAAATTAAGCACGTATTTCAACCAAAAAAGCTTTAGGCATCTATCTCAAAAAATGAATATAGTTTGGACACTTATTTTGTAGTTAAAGTCTTATTTGAATTTCATTCGAAAAAGAAGGATGTCATCTTCTACTCTTCTTTTGTTCAACATTTTAGTTGCTTTTAACTTGCTTCTGCACAAAACACAAACAACAGCAGATTTCAACTTGCAATAAACTTTCGTCTCTATTGGGTGCTTTCTTATCTTCCAAGTTCTATGATTTTGATTTTGCTGTAAAGAAGAAATCCAAGATATTAAATATTTGAAAACTTTTATCATCTTCAAAAAGCTAATGACATAATATATTATCAATCCTTACAAAATGGCAAGTTGTTCAATTATGAAATAAATTCTAAAAAGGCAAAAATTGACTCCATAAAGTGCCACCATCTAAGTGGATTGTTCCCAAATCCACCTGCAAGCAATCCATTCATACAATCAACTATTGAAATGATCCATTACCATGTTAATGCAAGCAAATAAAAAATCCCTTTCGTAACATCAAACCTATTGCCATTAATGCAACTGATGATACATATATTATGCCTAAAACCATTCTTCACTATTAACAGTTACCATCATGTTCTAATAATTGGTCATTTGGAGGAATTGCCTTCAGCTATTGGCTCAAGCAACGGATAATGAGATGATAACTAACCTCGTAAACATTTATGTCAGAGAAAAGAACCTGCAACAAAAATGGCATTCTTTTAGAATCTCATAAGCGATTCACAGCAGTACGGCACACATTTTCTTACTGAGCATGAGAAAAATTGAAAATGCAGGCAGGGACCTGAATCAGTTACCTACCTTCTTTCCATTCTCCACTTGTCCTACTTCAGCACCAACAGAAACTATCTGAAGTGGAATGATAGAAATAAAAAACATTCATTCTAAAAGTTGGGAGGAAAAGCTACGGGGCGACTGTTATTGTACCTCCCCCATTAGGTACCTCTCAAACTTGACAACTGATTTGGGCAACAAAACTCCACCAGCTGATTTTTATGGGTACAAAAAGGGTGATCAATCAACTTGGTAGCTTACAACATAAAAATGCATTTCATCACAAAATATTATCATGCAGTAGACATTCCAATTAAAAGAGCTCGTGATTTAATAACTTATACATGAAAGCCAAGCATCATTCATTCATCCACCAATAAAATAGTTAGTTCCCTTCCCATTCCGATTCCCCACATCGCGTAGAATCATCTATAGTGTTTTGTCTAAAATGTCAATAAGAAGGAACCAGTTCATACTAATCTGTTCCAACTTCTTAGAATTCAGAAAACAAACAAGGACTCATGGTTGCATTTTGTAAACGAACAAGATTGAGAGCAAAAAGGCAAAGACACCCACATATGTCTGGCTAAATTTCAAGATATTTTGAATAGTAAAATTACACAAACTAGTTAAACCAAGCAACTTCAGTGTTAACAGGAATAAATAACCTGCAAATCAAACAAATAGATAAACCTCGGGTAATTCTTGGAGACGAATAAGAACTCTATCAGCTTGTGGAACAACCTGCAAAAACCAAAGTACGTTTAGCATAAAAATTAGCATTTAAATAAAAAACCAACCCAAATAACAATCTGTTGGTTTATAAATTCATATAATTCGTCTTTATCTAACTGTGATAATGGGATTAAAAGGATAAAACCTTGGTGGGTTCCCATTTACTGGCAACTGCGTTGATTCTAAGAGAATTTCTTCGACTCCCTGCCGGTAAGTAACCCAGAATCAAAAATAAAAGTGATTAGGAGAATAAAAAACCAATCTATAGACTAATAGAAAAGAAGGAGCAGCTCGAACTAATCGAGAAGGGTGTGAGAGGAAAGAGAAGGGACCGTGGGTCTGTTTAGCGTGACGGCTAATGGTGCTGAGAGAAATGTGGACGCCAAGGATAAGATTAAGAAGCAGTCCTTTTGACTAATAGTTCCCCAAAACCAAAACCCTTGTATGCTTCACTTGGTTTTTACGTGTATAAGACTAATGGCTAATCCTGAAAAACGTTGGGGGTTCTAGAGACTTCCTCGCTTCATCTTGTTTTGTCCAACCAAAAAAGGTGAAAATGGAATCATATTTCTGTTCTGAAAATGTAGTTTTTTTTTTAACTACTGAGATGATCACTTATGTTTCTTTCAGTACAGAATTAATTATTGATTTTTAAAAATGACCAATAAAGTCACTTACATTTTTGAAGTGGAAATTTTTTGTCACCCAACTATTTGTTATCATTAAATGTTGACAGCTTTTTGATCTGACAGCTAAAAAAATAAAATGTATTTTATATTTATTTCAAGTGAATAAAGCAACATATAAAACAAATAATAATATAAAGGCTCATTCCCCCATAAAAAATTTTGAAATCTCATTTTCTTTAACCTTAAAAATATTTTTGTAAAAGAAGAAAAGAAAAAGATAGACGAAGTAAAAAAGAAGATAAAAGCAAAGAATGAAGTACTCATTTGTCGTTGTAGACAACGAGTTGATCTGGTCACTACTTGGACCGATGAGATCTCAAGTAAGAGGCTTTTGGGAGTAAAAACCATGAGAATGGGAGGGGCTATAGTTTTTTTTTGCTTTGTACGATGCTCCTGTCAACCCACGTGCAAGAATGATTATTTCTGGGCTCTTAAAGAAAGTGAAAAAAATGGAGAGGGCAATATTCTTAGAACGAATATGTTGGTTATGTGTGTGATGATGGTGTGGGTTTTGAATTAATATAATGTGTGTGATGATGGTGTGGGTTTTGAATTAATATAATGTGTGTGATGACTGGATGTTAAAGTATTGTTAGGGTTCATGGAGCTTGGTCTAGCTTGTATGCTTTGAAGATAGTTATTTATGAGCTTTTGTTTAGGGATGTAACTGAAGCTTCTTGAAACAATGTTTTAGTCAGTTCAATAGAAATTGTAAGCATTTTGTTCAATGAAATATGAAGCATTTTATATTCAGTTGTTCAATAAAATATGTTACATGATAAGTTCACAAAATAAGTAAGCAAGTTTTTGTTTTGCATTTAATTGTAAGCAATATAGGTTCACAAAAGAACTTTCCCTGGACATCACAAAAAAAAATACCTAGATAGATTCAACACAATTCACAAAATAAATGCCATTGCAATGGACATCACAAAAAAGTCATAAAATTAGGCCATTCACAAAATAAGTTAGCTTTAGTTGTGCAACTTCAGTCCTTAGTTGAAGCTTGTGATTCTTGATTTGGAGGGTTGGAGACAGTTGATTGTTGACTTGAAGGCATATTAGGCATCCATGTAGCAGTAGTTGGTGGAGCCAGAAGTCTTCTTGTTGATAATTTTTACCTTCGAGATTGCTGCTAATGGTGGGATGATGAAATATGACTTCCAGGTTGGTGCTAGTGGGATAATGTATGATGCCTTTGAGATTGTGGCTGGTTAGATGGAGTGGGTCTTCTTATAGGCTGGTTTGCACCAACCTCACCTCTGCAGGTCCGTTTGTTGCGACAAGGCTTACCACATTTGGTGCAGTTGGCTTGTTGCCCCCTTAGTCAGCTTAGGATTGCTAACATCATCAACTTTTTTTTTCTCTTTTTACTTGGCCTTCTTGGTGGCCTCCTAATAGTTGGTGGCAATATTAATTCTATGTTAGAATTGGAGTCCATTGTTCAGGACCTATTTAAAAATTAAAAAAAATTATAAATTATATAAGCTTAAAAAATAAACAGTTAAAGAAATTAATAAGTTAAGGACACACAATACCTTTCACAAATGAAATAATGTTGGAGTAAATGGCAATTTGAGTGCTCTTATTATAGCACGCATTTACATAGCTTTCAATGCTTCTATTGGTTTCTTGAATGGCTGAAACTGCATGGACACAATGAATGTCAGTAAGGTCTCATTTTCTGCATGAACATGTATGTTGCACAAGATCCACAGTATTCTGGTGCCCAAGGCCATCATGAATTTGATACCTTTCTCCACCAACACGTGTGGCCTAGCACCTGAAATGAGTCAATAAACAATTAGTAAAAACTAAAGTCAGTAAATAAAAGTTAATAAACAATTAGGAGAGAATTTGTGTACTTGCTGGATAATGATGTCCATTTTTTTAATTTTATCACACAATAGACCTGACCACTTTTCAGCTTCCTTCCTTTTGCTAACATTTTTTTCATGAGTTTGGTCCGAATAACCTCCATCATTATCAGAATAGGCTTATATCGAGCCTTTAAAATTGACTACATAAAAAAATAAAATGATGATATTAGTAATTAATAATTGCCAGAATAAGATTATTTAAGTATTTAACTAACTTAAAATGACAATTTTACCTTGTTAAGAGACACACATAGGTTATTGAGAAGCATATCACACTTGATCTTGGTATCGAAGTGTGATTTGGACCATTGAGTAGGGTTCAACTTCTGCATCCAATTATAGGCAAGACCTGAAAGGGCCTTCAACTGCTCTATTATATCTTCTAACTCTCGCAAGTAAGTAGCTCGAGCAGCTTTCCAATTAGCATCTTTAAGAGCTTTTCTTTTGTGAAGCTCCTTGAAATTGTTATATATATGCCTCACTCAAATTCTAACATTTACATTAAGAAAAATATCATTCACAACATTCACAAGTCTCTACATTAAAAAATAGAAAAAGTTAATAAAACTCTTAAATGAAGGATAGAAAAATAGATAAAAGTTAGCAGGGTACCTTCTGTTTATCATTCATAAACAAATATTACAAGAGTCATTAATCCCCAAGTCAGTTTTGAGTATGTCCAAAAATCAGGCCCAAGATGAATAGTTTTCACTCTCCATTGTTGCATATGCTATGAGGTAGATCTGATCATTTGCATCTATATCTATTGCTGCCAATAAGTACCCTTGAAAATAAATTTTTAAGTAATAACCATCCACAAAAATTATCCTCATACATCCTACCATGAAATCATTTTTGCAAGCTTGCAGACAGACATCCTTTGGAATAATCTACAATCTAGATGACAAATAATAGTTGTTTCAGGGTTTGTAGTCCTTAACTCCAGCTAGTATTCATAAATCTTTTCATACTTCCCTTTGTAATTCCATAGTACAAGTAATACGTGACACCCAAGTAACAAATTTTTCATATACATCACTTTAAAGTGATTTTACTGGATAATTAATATCAACTATGAATTTTCTTATGTAATACTTTGCCATCCAAGGTGATCTGATATTCTTATTTTTTGTTATCTTATAACAGTTATAAGAGTCAATTAATGTTTTTATCTGCCAAGTTTGATCTGTAATGTCTTTGCGATTTATTGGGGTTGCCCACAATTTCCATGAACATGTTCCCTAACACACAACTTGAATCTTTTTGGAATCATTTTTTGAAGCTTAACTTGGACCCTATTGACCCTCCTATAGTGATTTATTACTTTTTTCAGAACCTTCTTATCAGAGAAGATTAAACTCTTAACAAATTTAAGGTTAACCATATCGGTTTCAATATTAAAATCACTATACCTAAGGCCATCTGAATCATGATCATTGTGAAGTTCATCAAATTTATCGCTATCAGATTTTAACTCAGGATTCACCCTAACACCATCAGGTTCAAAACCATCAATTTGCCTTTGAACTCTAATCCATATTCATATATTTTCCTGCTGTAATCCATCACCAAACCCATATTCAATATCACTAACCTCAAATTCTTCTACATTTTCCTCCTCTTCTTCATCGACTTCCACTTCATCCTCAACTTCTACTTCATCATCAACAACATTCTATTTTTCCTGAAAATATACATGAATGTTCTATTCCCATGTAGGTTGTTGACTAATAACATGCAATCAAAGTCACTTCGCAATGGCATAATAGATGCTCTAGATAAAGCATCACATGGGACTCTCCAATACAAACCAAAAGAACCCATTAAACCTAACTATCAACCATGACACATACATTTAACACAAAAAAATTGTCACAACTAACATGGTCAAAATATGCTACAACTAATGAGTTGTATTCCATTGTGGTTGAAAAGATGAACTCTCCACCATAATGAATAACACAACTGAAATTTTATGGATCAAGAGCTGTAAAGTAAATAAAAAAAGTCATCAGATTTTGTTCATAATCCTAAAACCTTAATCTTACTGTAGTAAAATTCATTATTATAAAGTTTTACTATAAAGTTTAATGTTTACTATATCTACATTAAATTTTAGTATAAAGCTTTGCTATAAAGTTTAATGTTTACTTTAATGTACAATACATTTACGGTCTTCTATAAAGTTTCCTATTTTGTACATTTCTATAGAGTATCATTTTATTATATTTTAGAGTATACATTTAGTGTCTTCCATAAAGTTTAATGTTTACTTTAATAAAAGTTTAATGTGTTGATCTTAATATTACTATTTTAAAGTATCATTTTATTGTATTTTAGAGTATTTATTTATTTTAGAGTATACATTTAGTGTCTTCTATAAAGTTTAATGTTTACTTTAATAAAAGTTTAATGTTTTAATCTTAATCTTACTATTTCAGAGTATCATTTTATTGTATTTTAGAGTATACATTTAGTGTATGCATAAGCCTATATTGTATTTTGTACTTTTTAATGAACAATTATTCTTGATAGGAAGCTTCATATTGTGTAATGTTTAATGTTTTCTATATAGTGTCTTTTACCTATAAAGTTTTACTCTAAAAGTTAGTGTCTTTATAAGCTAACAAACAAAAGTATTTGTAAAATTAATATTTGATTTTGATATAACAAGAATTTCAAAGACCAATTTGTAAAGTTGGATAAATTTTTAAGTACTCAAAAAGACTCATAAAATGAAAAGGATTCGAACTTCAAATTATTTTTAAGTCAAAAACTAAAACCCCAAATATTTTCTAAGTGTTTTGTACTCAAATAGCCAAATTTGGCCCAGGCGTATCGATACGTTCTTATCTGTATCGATACGATTTTTTGCTACTGGAAAGTCAATTTTAATTTAATGGCTATAAGGTACTGATACGCGTGTAGCCATATCAGTATTTCATTCATACCTATGAACCAATTTGCCTTTGAGTTTCGGTACGACTTCATGCGTACCGATACAGGGTGTTTAGATTTTCCAAATATTTTGCATTTAATATTCGATCATTGCATTGTTAGTTTATTGGAATTAGATCTTTGAAAATTAGTTAATGCGTACCAATACCCTTTTAAGTGTATCGATACAATTTTTCATTTACAACTCCTTTAAATTCTATTGAGAAAAAATAGTACCGATACAGCCTCAGTCGTACTAATATCCCTTTATAAAATACACTCTTCGTACCAATACGTCCTTCTCATGTATCGATACCCCTTTGTACAACGACTCTTTCTTCTTTTGGTAAGTACCGATATGGCAACCCGCGTACCGATACCGACTGTTGGTAGACAATATTTATTGCGGGAAAAATACATCTCAACGACTCTATTCAATATCCCAACCACTCAAATAGTTAGAAATCAATGGGAGGGTATATAAACAAGTCTTCAAAGCTACAACAACAACTAATCATCAAGTCTCAAGCATTCAAGCATATATCCAACATTCTTTGAGCTATTAGAGTCAAATTCTTGTAACCCGCTTGAGAGGGCTAAATTGTAATCTTTTGATTCAAGTTTTGGGTTTGAGTGAACTTGTATTTGGGCAAACATTCTACCTATTGAGAGGATTTTTTCAGTTTGCTATTTCACTTCTTATAAAAAAGTATTTTATCAAAGCTTTGGGGTATAAGATTTGATTGTGTAAAGGTTTCCTCTTGAGCCTCGAAAAAGGGAAGAAATTCTTAGTGGGAAGCTAAGGTAGTGGATGTAAACCTTGTTAGAAGGTTGAACCACTGTAAATCTCATGTTCAAATTTTATATCTTTTCAATTTGCTTCCACAATTTTTTATTTACTAATTCACCCTCTCTTGGCTCTTTCACCATTGATTGATCTTCCTAACAATTGGTATCAGAGCTACAGTCACTGGAAGAATTAACATCCTCTTCAGTCGATCAGAAGGATATTCAATCAATCGTCAATCAAACTATGGCCTCTACTTCCAGCAACAACCTCTACGAGTCTCAATCCATCACTAAACGACCCTACTTCAATGGAGATAACTATCCTTATTGGAAAAATCGTATGAGGCTCCTCATTAAATCCAATGACTACCTCCTTTGGGATGTAGTGAAATGTGGACCAAGCATACCGATAAAGAGAGAAGAAGACCAACTCGTTTCTAAGTCCAAGCAAGATGGAGATAACTATCCTTATTGGAAGAATCGTATGAGGCTCCTCATTAAATCCAACGACTGCCTCCTTTAGGATGTAGTGGAAGACGGACCAAGCATACCGATGAAGACAGAAGAAGACCGACTCGTTCCTAAGTCTAAGTAAGAGATGACCGGTGAAGATCGGAAGAAGTTGCAAGTCAACGATAAAGCAATGTACATGATCTTTTGTGCTCTTAGACCAGATGAGTACTCGAAGATGTCTTCTTGCACAAGTACAAATGAGATATGGGACAAGCTCGAAGTTATATACGAGGGCACCAACGATGTCAAAGAGACCAAGATTGGAGTCCTCAACTTGAGCTATAAGAACTTCAAAATAGAACCGGATGAAGACATTACCAAGATGATCGATAGATTCTCCGTCATTGTCAACGAACTTAAAGGCTTTAGAGAAATCAATCCAAAAGACAAGTTTTTTTGGAAGCTTATTTACTCTCTTCCCGAGTCATAGGACAAAAAGAGGATTGCTATCATCAAAGCCAATGATCTTAAGACCTTGAAGCTTTATGCTCTCATGGGATCTCTTTTAACTCATGAGATAATGAAAAAAAGAAGATGGAGAAGAAAGAGGTGAAGCTCAAGAGCAAGAAACTGGGGAAGAAAGTTTCATCGAAGAGAGGATTTCAAGAACAAGAACAATGATGAAGAGAAGGGTCAAATAGTTTGATATGATTGCAAGAAACTGGGGCACATCAAGTTGGATTATCCCCAACTCAAGAAGAAGAGCTTCGGAAAGAAGAAGAAGCTCAAGGTTCATGTTGCTACTTGGAGTGATGAGGACTCATCCGATGAAGAGGAGCAAGAAGTAGTCAATCTTTGTCTCATAGCACTAGAAGATGATCCTAAGGTAACCTCTAACTCATCCAATTTTGATTTTACATTTGATGATCTTCAAGAAGCTTATGATGAGTTGCAGAGGTATACGATGAGTTGGTGGATAAGTATAAGGAATCACTTTTGGAAAATAAGAAAACAATTTCATGTTTGAAAAACCAAAACGATTTTTTATCTAAAACCAACTTGAAACTTGAAAAGAAGGTTCTTGATTTACAAGAAAAACAAAATAATTTCAAAAAGAAAAATCAAGATTTAAACAACCTTCTTTCTAAAGTTCATGATGACCATCAAAAGGAAGTAGGTGATCTCAAAGCTTCTTTGAACAAAGTTGGGAAATTTAGTTTTGAAAATGGAACTTCTTCAAAACCCAACTATGTAAAAATAAACTTTGGGAGATACAAACAAAGAGGCTTAAAAGCCCTCATATGGTAAGATGATTATGAGTGTTTGGGTTCCTAAGGAACTTGTCACTTCTAATGACATTAGTGATATTGCTTCTTCGATTCTCATGGACCCAAAATTATTTGGGTACCAAAAATCAAGACGTAAATTTTTGTTTGTAGAGGAGCATTGCTACAAGGCCAAAGCTTCAAGTGCAAATCGGTGGTACCTTGATAGTGGATGCTCGAGACATATGACTAGTGACAAGAGTCGGTTCTTGGAGCTAAAACCAAAAGTTTGAGGAGTAGTGACATTTGGTGACAACTTCAAATGCCACATTGAAGGAATTGGTTCTATTGGTAATCACTCTTCTATCTTTTGAGCATAAGCCAACTTTGTGATAAATGTTTCAATGTGCTTTTTGATTTAAATGGTTGCAAAATTATCAACATTGAAACTATCAAAATTATGCTTATTGGTCATCGTATAGGAATATATACATGATGCATTTAGATGACATTCATATTTCCAATGCATGTTTTGTTGCTAAAGATGAGCATCATGGTTATGGCATAGAAAACTAGGGCATGCAAGCATGAGTATTTTGGAAAAAATGATTTCGAATGATCTTGTAAGAGGTTTGCCAAAAATAAAGTTTTCATATGAAAAATTTGTGATGCTTGTGCACAAGTCAAACATAAAAGAGTTTCTTTCAAACCTATTAGTGATGTTTCTACAAGTAGAGTTTTACAATTGATCCACATGGATCTTTTTGGCACTATTAGAACAATGAGTTTGGATGGAAAATCATATGCATTTATTTTAGTCGACGACTACTACTCTAGATATACTTGGGTTCTATTTTTAAGTATCAAAGATGAGGTTTTAGAAAAATTCATAACATTTTCAAAAGTTAATCAAAACGATGTTGGTTGCTCCATTTCTCACATTAGGAGTGATTGTTGAGTGTTTTGAATGCTTCGCAATTGGTGCAAGTATACACGTCACAAGTAATAGTATAGTAAAGATATCGTCTCCATAGGGATTGGTGAAACTCTAATTTCTAACTTCTTACACTGAAAAGAGTAATGAATAGTGATGATAGGTGTTTGGAGATAACAAGTAAAATAAATGGGAAATGTAATCGAATAAGAGAGTAGGATGGGTTATCGTGAGTAGTGATGCAATGGCTGATTAGATTGTTGAGGCAATTATCGTGGAAACTAAGACCGGCTGAATTGTTGTGGCAACTGGATTGGTTCTATTGTCGTGGCAACTGAGTTCCTTCCTTCAAAGCTCGGCAAAGCGTTCTTCAATGTTTTCTTGTTATCCCTAAATGAAGAACTGGTTAATTGCGCATGCCTTGGTGATATATTCCTGCATTAACCTTGGGTGAACAACTGATCTACTCTCCTTTTAGCCGTTGAAATCCGATTCTTATTCCTAAGGTGGATTAATCTTCACCAACGATTTGTTGAATGAAAACAAGTTCATTCGTTTCTTGAATCTAACTCTCCCAAGTACAGATAAATAGATAACACTCGAGATCCTCTCCCAATTCACTCAAAATCAAAAATAAGAATCAAGAATAAACAAACATTGACTTTAAATTGCAAACAAAAACCTAAACCATCCAATCATTTATCACACCACAAACCCAAATAACCCCAACCAATTTAAACCAGTTCATGGCTAGGGAAGAAGAAAATACAATAAAAATAATCCTAGACATGGATCGCATAAACAAAAATCAAAAAGATCTGTTGGAATTGTGCGATCAACCTCTTTCTATCTAGAATCTGAATCCCCTTTGTTTGTTGATGCGATCTCCTTTTGTAGATGGGGAAAATTCCATATGATCTTCAAAATATGCCTTTTTCCCATGTATCTTGCGGAGAGAATTTAGGTTTAATTTCCTTATCTAAACATATGGAAATAATTCATGACTTATTCCCTTATCTAAAGATAAGGAAATAGTTCCAAATTTATTTCCTATCCTTATTTACATATCATCCCATTTAAGAGGAGGTAAATCAGGATTAATGGCGCCAAGATTCTCTCATCTTCATCTTCAACAGCTAATAAATTGATTTTGGCTTTATCTTATGCGAATCTTGAAAAATTCTGTATTTATTTCTGACTTGCCCTGGCAACCTCTCGACAATCAGCTCGGTAATTCCTTTCGTATTGTTCCTACTTGCCACGACAATTCGTCATGCACAAAATAGAGAAACCAGCAGCAAATTTTTCACAAAAACCAAAAAAATGTAATATCAAGGTCAATGATCAAGGAAATTAGGAAACTATGCATAAATGCCTATCAATGCACAGCTAAAATGAGCCTAAGTTCAACAATAATAGGAGTAAAAGGGGCAAGAAAAATAGTACTTTTACATACTTATCAATGATCATGGAACCAAATTTCAAAATCTAGGTTTTGAAGAGTTTTGTAACTCAAATGGTATTAGCCACAATTTTCTCGCTCCTCGCACACCTCAACAAAATGGGGTTGTTGAGAGAAAAATCAAATTTTAGAAGAAATGGCTAAAACCATGCTTTGTGAAAATAATTTGCCTAAGTATTTTTGGGCGGAAGCCATTAATACGGCTTGCTATATTGTAAATAGAATAATGATTAGACCTATTTTAAAGAAAATGCCTTGTGAGCTTTTCAAAAATAAAAAGCCTAATATTAGATATTTTCATCCATTTGATTGTAAATGTTTTGTTTTAAACAATGAAAAAGAAAATTTAAGCAAATTTGATGCTAAAAATGATGAAGCCATTTTTCTAGGTTATTATTTAAACTCTAAAGCCTATTGTGTATTTAAAAAAGAATTTTAGTAGTTGAAGAGTCTATTCATGTGGTTTTTTATGATAACCTCATTCCGAGGAATGATTCTTATGATGATGATGATGTAAGAAATTTTGATGCCAATGATGGTGGAGGATATTCATCAAATGTGGATGAAGTTCCAACTAAAGAAGAAGCACAAGATCCACCTCTAGAAGCCTTGAAGGACATGACTCTAGAGGAAAATGAGGTGACCAACCCAAGGGAGTTCAACTATGTCAAAAGTGGTGAGATTTTAGGTGATCCATCCAAAGGGGTAACCACTAGATATTCTTTTAGAAATACTTGTAATTTTGTTGCATTTATCTCATGCATTGAGCCTAAAAATATCAAAGAAACATTAAATGATGATTATTGGATATTGGTTATGCAAGAAGAGTTAAATCAATTTGAGAGAAGTAAAATATATACATTTGTTGATAGGCCTAGTAACAAATCTACCATATGAACTAAATATGTTTTTAGAAACAAGCTAGATAAGAGTGGTAACATAGTGAGAAAGAATGCTAGACTTGTTGCTCAAGGTTACACTCAAAAAGAAAGAATCAATTTTGATCAAACCTATGCACTCGTAGCTAGAATGGAAGCCATTAGGATGTTGCTTGCATTTGCATGTTATCATGAATTCAAGCCATTTCAAATGGATGTTAAAAGTGTTTTAAAATGGTTTTATAAATGAAGAAGTGTATGTAGAACAATCACCCGGTTTTGAAGATCCAAATACCTAAACCATGTTTTTAAACTTTCAAAAGCTTTATATGGTTTAAACAAGCTCCTAGAGCTTGGTATGAAAGATTATCAAATTTTTTGATTGAAAAAGGTTTTGGCAAAGGAAACGTGAATACAACACTTTTTATTAAAAGAAAAGGCAAAGACATCTTAGTAGTACAAATTTATGTTGACGATATTATATTTGGCTCTACTAATGAATTGTTTTGCCAAGGTTTTGCTAAGTTGATACAAGGTAAGTTTGAAATGAGCATGATAGGGGAGCTCTCATTCTTATTGGGACTCCAAATCAAACAAGGGAAGGATGACATCTTCATCAATCAAGCTAAGTCAATCAAGGATATGCTCAAGAAGTTTGGCTTGGAGAATGTGAAACCTCAAGCCACACCAATGAGCTCTTCTACAAAGCTTGACAAAGATGAAAGAGATAAGTGTGTTGATTTAAAGCTTTATAGATCAATGATAGGATATTTATTTTATCTTACCGCAAGTAGACTGGATATTATGTTTAGTGTTTGCTTGTGTGCTAGATTTCAAGCTAGTCCTAGAGAATCACACCTACAAGCCGTTAAGAGAATTTTTAGATACCTTAGAGATACACCTTGTTTAGGTCTTGGTATCCTAGAGACTTTTCCTTTAGTTTGCATGCTTATTCCGATATAGATTATGGAGGTTGTAAGATAGATAGAAAGAGTACCTTCGGTACATGTCAATTCCTAGGTAGTATGCTTATATCGTGGTTTTCTAATAAACAAAATAGTGTAGCATTATCTACCATCGAGACGAAATACATTTAGGTCAGAAGTTTTTATGCCCAAGCCCTTTGGATGAAGCAACAACTCTTAAATTATGGAATTGATGTAGGTACCATCCCTCTAAAGTGTGACAATACTAGTGTTATTTGTCTCACTAAGAATCTCATTCAACATTCTAGAACCAAACACATAGAGATAAGACATCATTTCATTAGAGATCATGTCTTGAAAATGATGTAGTTCTAGTGTAATATCCCAAAATTAGCTTAGAAGTATAATATTAATTTGATAACTAAACTAAGTGTTCTAATGTAACACTTGATTGATCAATTAAGTAATTTGGGATTAAATTGAAACAAGGAAGAAATGGATAACCATTTTAGAAAGGATTTAACTGAATTATTATGAAATCTTTAGAGTTGAATGCTAAACAATTATTAGTCCAATGACTTGTACACATGTAAGTACATAGTGAAGGCATTTGTTCAAAGAAGGAGGGGAGGGGTTTTGGCCTTTTGGAGAAATCATCCTATCATCTCCTTCCTCCCAAAATCGAATTATCTATGTTTAAAGAAAGAGAAAGCTAATGGAAGATTGAAGGGTTGCATGTTGAGTTATCCTTGGATTAATTTGTTAATCCCACTCGTATAGTTGGTGTTTAAGGTTAAGAACTTCTTTTTTCTCCATTTGAATTGAATGTCAACTTGAAGAGTTGATAATGCATCGATGTGCTTGAATTGATAGATTGTCGAGGAGATAAACCTTGAGTTATGCATCTTTTAAAATTAACAAATTGTGTATACTTGATTCTCTAGTTAGTGATGTGAAATGCTTAGGGAAATTAGCTAGAGACTGTTTCAAAATCCTTTGAGTTTTTAATTGTAAATTTTTTATGAAAACATGGGTGTAGCTTGCTAGAAAGTTGTATCATCTCCTATGAAATTTGAGTATGTTTTCATGGTGAAATTTAGAGCTCATATGAATGATAGACTTGCTGAAATTGCCATGCTATGTGATTTTGCAACATAGTTATGATGTTAAGTTTGCTTGGTAATGTAATTCATGGTTATTAGGCAGGTTTGATTTGGTTCGATTGAAGGTAATGAAGCTGGCCATAAGTGTGTCCTATTTTGGAGGTAATTTGAATAACCTTAGATCATTGTGAAATTGTGTTACTTGAGAAGGAATCTTGAATTACTTGGTTACAATGTTTGCTTGTAACTTGAATGTGAAATAAGGACTGTTATGCTAATAGATTGAACTATTTTACAAGTTTGATTTAAGAAGAGTTGTTTGTAGATGGATTACAGATTATTTGGGACTGTTTTACTAACTAAAATATGATTATTTTATATACCTAAATGGAATGCTTTGTAATTTGAATAAGGACTGTTTTATGACTATTTAGGGGTTGTTTTATGAAGATAATTAACGGACTGTTTTGAATGAAATAAGGACTATTTTGGGACTATTTTGTAAATTTGAAAATAGGGGATAGTTTTATAAAGTTCAAGGACTGATTTGCATTAGAATAGGGACTGTACTGGACTGTTTTATGTGTATATGAAATTAAGTGGACTATTTTGATGTATATAATGTATGCAAGTGTATGGACTATTTTGAATGTATATAAATATGTTAGGGACTTTTTTGTGCATATATATGTATACACATGAATATTAGACTATTTTGGATACATGTAATTGTGTAATTGAAATTGTTTTGCATATTTAAGAACATTAGTGGATTGTTTTGTGTGAAATTATATGAGTATTTGAGCTGTTTTGAAAGTGAATGAATGTTAGCGATTGATTCTAACACATAGATATATTATTTGTTATGCTTAGACCAAGACAGAATTGAAGAAGTAAGGCATAAGGTAGATCAAGTTGTAGGAAAACAAAAAGGAATTATGATTCAATAGCATACATAGCTTGGATCAACCTGTGAGTGTAGTTTAAGTCTCAGGATAGGCTCGAAACCTTCCTGAGCATTCCTTATTGTTTAATTTCACCGTTTTATAGTCGAATATTGCGTGCAAACATAAGCTAGGATATGAGGTAAGTACTTAATTGTAAAGTACTACATGATATGAGATACTTGGCTATTAGGCCAATTATATTTGGAGGCTCTATATGTATTTTTGTATATGTTTGATATGGTAAGATATAAGCCTTGTTTGTGATTATGTGAACTTGAAGCTATGTTCGTCATTGATAAATAAGACATGTAATTCGGATACCTTGATAAGCATGGACGAAGGTATTAAGGGTTGAGGAGGGGCAATCACCCCCCACCCCTAAAGAAATTTTTTTTCACCTTTGTCCCCTTATTTAAATTTTATTACAAAATGGTTTATTTATGAATTCCCCCCCACTTTCAAATATTTATAGTTTGCCCCTCCCAACCTCAAATTCTGGCTCCGTCCCTGTTGACAAGGAGCTAAGCTCATTTCTAATTCTAATATGATAAAATATAAATGAAAAACCTTGGTTTCGAGTTAGACATAGGTATAGTTGGCATGCCATATAGTCCATAGAGCTCATATTTTGGGGTGGACTACGGTCCTTATAAGGTGATAGTATGAGGGATGTGTTGTGGTCACTTGGTGACAGTAGGAGGGATTGACCCGTACTTTGAGTACCTTATTTAGCGATAGTTAGTTGGGGATTCGTGTACCTAGGCTACTTGAATACCAAGGTTATGATAAAGTAAAAGTAATTTAATTTGTAAGTTAGATTAATAAATTACCTTGATAACTTGCTTGATAAGAAATATTTGCATACATGACATTTGTATTTTCTTGTATCTAAAAGAATGATGTTGATTTCGAATGCTATAAGCAAGTGCCAAGATACATGATCAGTTTGAAGTCTGTATGATTTTGTTTTGTCTATGAATAACACATTATCCAAGTTACCAAGATTAAGGAATTCTTGCATGATAAGTAAAGATTAAGCTAAGTTATTTTTCGACTTATCAATTGAAGTATATGTATGCCTTAATTTTTGCGAAGAAATAGTTGCATTATGGATACTCTAATAAAGATGTTCTTGTAAAATTGGCCTTAATGTTATGATGACAATATGTTATAGATACTATGAATAAGAACTACATGAACTTAAGTACTTGACTTATCCACATGCTTAAATGAATTGAAATAATTGAATTCTTGAGAGATTTTAACTTGAACCTAAATGATTGTAGCAATTATGCTCAATTATTGTTTTATTTGCACTTTCTTGATTGTGCCTATTCTACCTCACTAAGTGATTACTTACTTAGATATTTTTGTCAATGTTTTAGGTTAAGTTTAGTGATCTTTTGCCTCAGAGCTCAGTCAAGATCACAAGTACAAGATGTATGCTTTGTAAGCATTTGATAGAACTCCTAGTAGGGCGGCAACATGTTTTAAATTGCATATAGATGTTTGATAAGTTTTAAGCTTTTGCTTGTGAGCATTCGAAATGGTTGTATATATATATATATGTGTGTGTAAATGGCCTCTCAATATGTGGTAGTAGATGTTTAGTTAAGATTTTAGATTAGAATGCTTGGTAATAAATGTGTGAAGGTCATGAATGAATGAATGGGTACCTATATGATTCGAATAAGGCTAAATTATAAATGATCATAATTCTGGTCATGTTTTGAGACGTTTGGTTAGTTGCATGTGTCTATAGGAGTTTATTCATGCTTTGAGTAGTCTTGGAAAGGTTGATCCTTAGGTTGTTGTTTGATGACTTGTATTGCTTATACCCTTTCATGTCTTGCTTGATTGGCTCAAATGATGGTTATTTCGCATAGTCTCTAATGAGAATAACATGTTAGAAGACAAGGTTTAGACCTAAGGAAATGATATGTGGATCTTCATTGTTTCTTAAAGTATTAGTTTGATTTGGTTTTGAGTTGGAATAACAAAAGATGTAATTAATAAGCTAAGGGTCTTAAAATAACTTACTTTTGAATGAATTGGGAATAATCAAATTGGCCTAACTTGCTTTGATCATAATAGTAAGTTAAAATCACATTTCTAATCAAACGTAAATTTTGAGTCCCTAAAATGTTAAAGAATAGTTTTGCTTTTCCTTATCTCTACTTGAAAGTCCACCTTGTATGATGGATGTGTGTTCTTGTTTGTTGAAATGCTTCTTAACTCGGTTTAACTTTCGAACTGATTAAGGGTGTTACTTGGATAATAAGATTTGAAGTTAAATGATACAAACATGTAAGCTTAAAGATCATTAAACAATGGTTTATTGTTAACTTGAATAATCTTAAACATTGATCCATATGTCTTAAAATGGATAAAAGTATGCAAGTTGGTAATCGGTCTAAGAATAATAAAGTGTATGAATGAAGATAAATCTTATGTGATTGTAGAAACAATATAATAAGCTTTGTGATCTAAAGTACATAGAATATAAAGGCATGCTATGAACTAGTGGTTGAGGTGTATTATTTAATGTATATATATTTTTATTGTACATGATTTGAGGTTGAAGTTAGATCTATGAAATATTTTAAAAAGTTTCAAATCACTCTATCTTTTGAAGGCATGTTTAGTTGTTTGTATTAAGTTTTATCAAGAATATTTGTATGTCTGTTTAGTAATACTTCTTAAGCCGGTTTATTTCCTAGACCGAGTAGGGGGTGTTACATCTAGAATATGTAGACACATTGAACCAATTAGCAGATATCCTTACCAAACCTTAGACAAAGAACATTTTTGGTCTCTTAGGAGATAGTTAGGGCTTACTAGCCTTTCTTGAATCTTAGAGCCTTGTTTGGTGTTTAAATTATGCTTGAATTTGGTTTATTTCCATGCTTGTGTGATTTTGCTCCTATATGCATCTATTTTTGCTCATTCATGATGATCTCATATTATATACATGCATATCAATTCGATTAAGTTTAAATTTTTGGGTCACTTGCAGCCAAAAATGTCATTTTTGGTCAAGGGGTATCGATACGGGGTATATTGTATCGATATGGGTTTTAGGGGCAGTATTTCCGAACAGGTGAACCTGTATTGGTACGGCTCAAAACCATACTGGTACGTGGTTTCTATACGCGTCTTTAGCGTATTGATACGCGCGGCCACTGGGCTTTAAATGAGTCAATAAATGGGGTTTTCCTAATTTTAATCAAACATTAACACTTTTTCTCTAAAAACCTAAACGGATTTCATCTATAAAAACCCTTCAAATCCTTTGTTTTTCTCACGAATCATCAAAAAATTGGGTGCTTTTGGTTTTAACATCAAACCCAAGTTATCATCATCAAGCTTTGTGCAAATCATCCCTCAATTCATCCATTCTCAAGGTATATACTCTATTTTCTTTATTTTTTATTTCTTTCATATTTATACATTGTTTATGTTTCAAAATTATAAATCTAATATGTATATAACACTATTTTCAAAGATTTTACAAAAATTCTTTCAAAACCGAAATTTTTTTGTTCTAATATAAAATTATACTCATATATTTTTCTTTACTTTTTTCAGTTTTATTTCCACCAAAATTTTTCTTATACTTGTATATGATTTTTAAACTATACAACATATGTTTTTAATAATACCTTGATTATTGGATTGAATGTGATGTTTATGCATACATTGTTTTTGTGGTTTGAAATTTTCAGGATTTTATCATGGATCCTAAGAAAAGAGCAAGAAAGGAGATCGCATCTAGCTCTTCCAATCCTAATCCTACCGAACCTAATCCCGAAAATAATGGTACAAAACCAAACTTAACCTATATTTTCAATAATGTTTTAATGAGCCTCAATAACCTCGCGCCGTGGACCGTTTTAAACAATATCAAAATTTTCGAATCCGTCGTGAGCGAGTGGTTTCTTTACCTTTTTTAACTTTCGATGAATTTCACTTTCGATATCTTAATTTAATGAGGGAGTGGAAGTTTATGCATCTTCTAAGTATACCCGGCATTCTTTATAAAAACCTTGTCATTACTTTCTACACTAATGTCCGATGTGTTTATAATTGTGAGAAAACCGAGGTTGTTGTTTTAGAGTCTTACCGTATGGGTCAAATTTTTTTACTTGATTCTACTAAAATAGCCGACCTTTTGGATTTGGAAGATGTGGGTTTAGATGATGAAGAGAACTTTCTTCACCTTTATAGTGGCTCCGTTACCGTACTTGATGTTCATAAATGTTTCTTTCACTTCCTCATCACATGGTGGTTTCAGCCATCCAGTGGTAAGTGATTTACTATTTTTCAAGTCGATGACTTTTAGCTCTATTGTTTCTGTGAGGGTAAGCGTCCTAACCTAGCCCAAATCATTTTTGTCGAGCTAGTTTTTCTTGTTCAAAACCACCATACCTCTCTTGTCACATCTTTCACCTATGACACCACCTTGAGTTTCATATTCCACAAGCTAGGGATCGATTACTCCTATGATCTTGGTTTACCTCTCACCGATCCTATTGATGATCACTCTCTCCGGCATGAAAAGTTTACCATCTACAATGGAGAATGGATTAGAATCGCGGATCTTCCTGATGATGCTCAACCTGATCCAGTGGCAAATCCTCCGATTGTTCTGAAAGCTCTGGTTGCTCAACCTACCCTAGATGCTCTTATAGCCTATCTTGATGGGATGTTTACTACCATGGACACTTGCTTTAACAAGATGAACACAGGGTTTGATACTCTTGATGCTCGATTCAATTCCTTGGATGCTTGAGTAACTTTCATTGAGTCTCGCCAAGCTTCGATGGGCATAACCCTTACCGCATTCCATGGTGAATGGCATGGTCGCTCTTTTGGTGATAATGGCATGGACGACGAAAATGAGGATGAGGACGATGAAGACGCTCCATAGTCTCTTGCATCTCATATCATATCATATCATATCATATTAGGCTTTGAGTTTTATGCACCTATGTTCTTTATTTGAATTCCTATGACTTTATGTTATTTGCTTTTGGATTATTCTTTTAAGTTTTAAGTTGGATGTTTTAATGTTGCTTTGGATTCAATAATATCTATGTTGTTTAATTTTGCTTGGATTTATTTATTGCTTTATATCTTGCATATATATGCCTTATTGATTTTGATCTATCAAGAAGATGGAGAAGAATTGAATTGAGATAAAAAAATTTAAAAGTTTTTCAAAAACAAACCATCTTTTAGCCTTAAAGATTAATTTATTTTGGTTTTTTTATATCAAAAAGTGGCATATTGTAAAACTAACATTTTATTTTGATATAACAATGAATTTCAAGGACCAATTTGGAAAGTTGGACAAATTTTTAACTACTCAAAAAACTCACAAAATGAAAAGGATTCAAACTTCAAATTATTTCTAGGTCAAAAAACTAAAACCCCAAATATTTTCTAAATGTTTTGTACTCAAATAGCCAAATTTGGCCCAAGCGTATCGATACGCCTTTATCCGTATCGATATAGTTTTTCGCTACTGGAAAGTCAATTTTAATTTAATGGCTATAGGGTAGCGATACACATGTAGCCATATCGGTATTTCATTTATACCTGGGAACTAATTTGCCTTTGAGTATCGGCACGACTTTATACGTACCGATACGGGGCGTTTAGATTTTTCAAATCTTTTGCATTTAACATTCGATCGTTACCTTATTAGTTTATTGGAATTAAATTTTTGAAAATTAGTTAATGCGTACGAATACCCTTTTAAGCGTATCGATACAATTTTCCACTTACAACTCCTCCAAATTCTAGTGAGAAAAATTGGTACTGATACAGCCTCAGTCGTACTAATATCCATTTATAAAATACACTCTTCGTACCAATACTCCCTTCTCGCATATCTATACCCCTTTGTACAACGATTCTTTCTTCTTTTGGCAAGTACCGATATGGCAACCCGCGTACCGATACCGACTATTGGTAGACAGCATTTATTGCGGGAAAAATACATCTCAACGACTCTATTCAATATCTCAACCACCCAAATATTTAGAAATCAACGAGAGGGTATATAAACAAGTCTCCAAAGCTACAACAACAACTAATCATCAAGTCTCAAGCATTCAAGCATATGTCCAACATTCTTTGAGCTATTAGAGTCAAATTCTTGTAACCCGGTTGAGAGAGCTAAATTGTAATCTTTTGATTCAAGTTTTGGATTTGAGTGAACTTGTATTTGGGCAAACATTCTACCTATTGAGAGGATTTTTTCAGTTTGCTATTTCACTTCTTGTAAAAAAAAGTGTTTTATCAAAGCTTTGGGGTATAAGATTTGATTGTGTAAAGGTTTCCTCTTAAGCCTAAAAAAAGGGAAGGAATTCTTAGTGAATTTGAGAAAATTTTTAGTGGGAAGCTAAGATAGTAGATGTAAACCTTGTTAAAAGGTTGAACCACTGTAAATCTCTTGTGTTCAAATTTTCTATCTTTTCAATTTGCTTCCACAATTTTTTATTTACCAATTCACCCCCTCTTGGCCCTTTCACCATTGATTGATCTTCCTAACAATATTTATTCCTTCTAGTTTGTACTCAATACAAAAGACAAAAGTTCAACACATTAGACCACATTACAAAATAGTTTCATCACAGTGGACCACATAAACAATATTTTAATCAACATGCAAAACTACATCCAACAATCATTCATACAGGCCATTTCAATTTCATGCAACCAATGAAAACAAAAGCAATTCAACTCAAATTGAATAATAAAGGTCAACTCAACTCAACTTGAAACGTGCAAAATCAGTGGATTCAGTCAAATAATACGGGTCAACTTGAAAACATGCAAAATAAACACAAAACCAAAGGAATGAATACTTCAAAACGGTAGATTCAGTCAAACATGCAAAATGTCCCTAAACTATAAACTCAATTTGGAATACTTATGATACTCCACTGCATAATCTCCCTGCTAGCGAAGCTTCCCTTCAATCATCTTTTCGAAATTTGAATTTATCCACGACACAAAGCAACAAAAACAAAAACAAAAGATCAAAATAAGGGCCAACTTAAAAAACCTTAAACCAAAAACAATGAACAAACAAAAATAACCCTAAACCCTACAACAGAAACATGAAAGAATCTTAGACTGAATCCAGTCGAAAATGAATTTAAACAGAGACTTACCCTTTTGCGAAGCCTTCTTCATATTTGCCTTTTTCCTAGGGAATGAATCCTCAATAATCCCTTTCAATTTTCCCCAGAAAATGAGTACTACGATCACTTGGATGTTCGATTTTCCCTAGAGCATGAGGCTTAAGTCCTCAATATCATATTATCGATTTGATTTCTCCCAAACCCTCTTCTTTGTCCCTAGAGAACAAGCCCTATGATTATCGCATCGTTTCCCCCCAAACCCTCTAGAGTTAATCAAAGTTAACAAATGACTTTAGTCAAACATTGTTGGGAAGTCAAATAGACAGCCTACGAGAAATACAGTTTATTTTTTAGCTGCCAGATTAGAAAGCCGTCAACGTTTAACGGCAACAACCGTCTGAATGACCAAAAGTTTACACCTAAAACAAAAACGAAAATGACCTTACTGGTCGTTTTTGAAAATCGATGACCAACTTTATATTGAGGAGAAATATAAGTGACCATCCAGAAGTTAACCTTTTTTTAATCGAAAGGAAATGTCTAGTTACTGTAATATTAAAAAGACCGAGATAAACTATACTCATAGTCACCAAAATTTTAGGTTGTTTCTATTTTAGTTATTGTAATAAAAAAAATTACTATAGTTTTTTCATTATAGTTATTGAACTTTAAATTCATTTTTATTATGGTCATTGTCGTTAACTTCCGTTAAGAAATTTTGATGTGGCATGCAGTTGTGGATCCATAAATATATTTGAGAGTGGACACATAAAATCTCAAAATTTTAGGGTGGTCATAAGTCATAAATATTACAAAAATTTAAAGATTGGTTCATAAAAATTAAAAAAATTGAAGGTAAATGTATAGATTTTGAAAGTTCAGCTGGGCACGGACCCACCATTAATTACATGTAGAACCACCATGGTGGCATGTTAAAATCTTATTTCTCAAAAAGAATCATAATTTTCTAAATTTAAACTGCCGACAAGGCCGGTCATCGGTTTTGCCAAAACAAATTCAATGGTGGGAAAAGATTTGTTTTGACTGGAGATTAACATAGTTTAGTTTCAAATTGATATGACGGTTAATTATGGTGAATCAAAACTAAAAAAATTCAATCAGAACTAAGAATTGAAACTTTTTAATATGTTATTGTTAACAATATGATTAGCTTGAAACCAAATTATATTAATATTTTGATCAAACGGACTTTTCTCACCATAAGAATTGACTGGTGATGGCTTAGTTCATTGAAATTTTGACCTTGGTGTCTGTTGTAATTTAGAAAATTATAATTCTTTTTAGGGAAAAAATTTAAACGCAGTTCATCGGTATTTTTAACGGCCTTAATTGTAATGAAAACAAATTAAAAGTTTGGTGGTTTTAATGAAAGCTTTTTATTTTCAATGATCAAATTGAAAAGTTTTTAAAAGTTCAGTTACTACTAGTATAGTTTACCCTAAAAATAAACTATCTACCAACTATTATTTTTTAAAACAATTTCTACTTAGGGGAATTTAGTTATTATACCCACAATTTATAGGAGAGGGATGATGTCAACTAAAAGCTTTAACCACTTGCTCTAGAGATCGTTGATTCTACCAACTATTAGTTATTTTTAACGTGACAAGTTGTTAAGATTTTTAAGCAAACTTAGGACTTAGGAGTTTAAATCATGATACTAAAATAAAATAAGCTGGGTTAAAAAGATCGTCTCATAAAACTCAATTTAGATTAGTTAATTAGTTGATCAGATATTGATGATTATAAAAAATTAAACAATTGTTCCGTATTAAATTTGAGATTTATATTCAATATATTGATAATATTAACATATTATCAAAGTCTATAATGAATTGTTAATATTTTTTGAACATACAGTTTGATACAATATATATAATACTTAGACTTTTCCTTATTTATAATTAAGAGGGTATTAAGTGCTTAAGCATACTTGATCACACATTTTTTTTTATATTATACCAATAATATGTCAACGAACTAAACTCAATCAATAAATATAGATCATCGAGTGATTAATTGTTTATAAATTCATATATAATATAATTTTAATATTTAGTATAGAGTAATTTCTATAAAAAGGTATCCAAAGCAAGAAGGAAGGTAACATCAAAGAAAATCAGAGCAAACAAAGCGACAAGAGAAGAGAGGCGCGGCCCCCTTCCATTTTAATTATCATCCCTCGGTGAGTGGGTCCCTCATAATTTATCTGCTTTCTAAAAACAACCATTTTATCGCGGGCATGTTTAAGGTACGACAAGATATAATAAGTTTATTGTGCGATATTAATTAAAAATGTTATAATTTTTTAAATATAAAATTAAAAATGTTAATTTTTTAATAATATTTTTAGTTGATAATAAGTATTAGAACTTAATTTTGAGTATAAATATTTTTATTATTTTTTATAGTATTTTAAGGTTTTATATGTATAAAAAATATTATAAAATATATATATTTTTAGTTTTATATTATTTTTAATTGGTATTATATCGTAATTATATTGCAACTTGTCGTACCGTAAAACTACCTATTTCATCGAGAAATTATATCATCTGTACAGATCAACGGCTACTTGCGCACTTGGGACCCACCTTCCCCAACTTTTCTCCTCAATCTCTGCGATCTCACTGCACTTTATCCCCTTCTCTTCTCACTCCTATTTTTTCCCGCAATTTTCTTTCATTCCCGTTTACGGTTTACCTTTCACACTTAAAGCTAAAACATTTCTTTTGTTATCGAAAAGGAGAAGACCCCTTTTTTTCAAGTGGAGCTAGGGTTTCCCTTTTTTCCAAGTGTTGGGTGTTAACGGGGATGATGATGATGACGAAGAAGAAGAAACTCTGTTTCTGTGTGTGGACTCTACTGTTATGTCATCTACTTCTGGCAACAGTTGTTTGTTCCAAGCACCATGGTAAGATTCTTGCACATTTCTCTTTTGTTGTTGTTGTTGATGTTACGTCACCTGCCCCTCCATTTTTTGAACACTACGGCTAGATTTATAGGTGGTTTAGGTCAGGGACACAGGATTTGGGTTGGGAGACAACCTATAAATGTTTGAAAATGGGGTCAAATTTATAAATAAATTAATTTTTACAAAATTTAAATAGGGGATAAAGATAAAAAAAAAATCTTCCTTGTGGGAATAGCTCCGTCCCTGGTTTAGGTGTACTTCTTCAAGACTTCAACTATTAGCTCTTTGTTTATTCTGCAACTGCTGTTGGAATTTGGAAATGCCGAGGAAATTGGATAACATTTCAAAAAGGTGGTAGTCTGGTAGGACAGACAATAATTTCTACTGAAAAACCCAGATTGGGAGACAATGTTTGCAACTGTAGAGCAAATCTGCTTCTGCATTCACTAGATTTCTAAGCGGCCCATTGTAGTTTGAAAGGGTACCAAATTGCTGATATTGAAAATACTGATTCTGCATCATTGTCCATTTGTATAGATTCAATTACATTTTGTGTCAAACTTCATGACCAAAGTCTGGGGTTATAATATATTAATATCTAGTTATCCTGATTGTTTTGGTCCAAATTATTAGCAGGCAATCTTTCATCAATTTTTCCCCTGAATCTAGATTACTTTCCGTCTTTCAATCTTCCTAAATAGGAGCAGCTAATGTGTCGGTTTATTTTATCAAAAGCTATATTAAAGATTGAAGGAGTTGCTTTCTTGAGGCACCAGAACAATTTAGTCATTTGGTTCTTCAACTTCTACCTGCAGCCAGCAGCCATTCATTCGGCTACAGTGAGTCGATCGAAAGGGTTCTTTTATCTATTACCAAAGCACTAGTAGATGGATTCAACAAGTCACACTTCAGAGCCATCTTGCTAATAGAATTATAAGTTATAACTTCTATATCCATGCATTGTTGAACCATGGTTTCTCACCTCTCTGTAGCATCCCATCTGTCAACTCTTTGTTGGCATGCAAGGTTGCATTGGTTCCATGAACAACATTGGTGTAGTACGGTCTTCTGTCTCCCAAAACATGAAACATGGTGTAAGGGCATGAACCAATGTATCTAGTTTGCAATTATACTCATTACCTACTAACACTGAACATTTATCTTCTGTGTGGTATATTGAACTTTTCTAAATCTTGGCTGTATTTGTTGCTTGTCCTCAGGAAACCCTGCGAATGAGCTTGTCGAGATCATTAACCAGAACAGAACTGCTCAAAATCTTCCGCAACTAAACGACAGCCCCGGTCTTGGGTGCATGGCCCTCCAGTATGTTGAGTTATGCAAGGGGAACTGCAGCGGGAACAGCGCCATAAACTGTAAACCACCAGAGGATGACTTCACAGAAGTATTTGCTCCCAATTGTGGTGTAGAGCTACCAACAATCGGCACGATCACTGGCCTCATCGTGGGTTGTCAATTCAAATATACAGAGCCATCACTAGCCTTTGCAGATGTTCTTGTTAAAGAAAAGAAGAGCTTATCAGTTGTGAGAAACAAATCGCATAGCGAGGTAGGAGTCGGGTTGATCGGATTCCACAAAGGTCCCTTCTTTTGGTGTGTTCTTTTTAGTAACGGTGGGACAAATTTGAGCTTCGTTCTTGAAGATCACGGTGAAGGGATAAAGCAGAAGAAAGGGTGCTATAGTGGAAGTGCATTTCCTTGCAATGCTGGTCACAGAAGTGCTATGTTGCTTAACTGTGTTATTACATTGAGTTGTTTATTCATTTCGGTGTTAATCCAGATTTGATTTATATCATGAATTGGTCAATGAGACAGTGACTGTGCTGGAGATTTTGTTCCTGAAAGTTATACCTCCGCCCTCGTACAATTTTCCCAAATATATTCCACAGTTTCACTTGGTTTTTCTTTATCCTTAATATCATGAGTGAAATTCTGAAATCCACGACTTTTTCAACCCAATTATTTTTGTTTAAAATGCCAATATTTAAACATTTGACTTACTTTTAGTGTTGTCTTAGAAAGGGGAGTAATATGAGAACCTCCACAGACCCCTATTTTCTACTTTTAAGTCTTCAATAATTTTTTAACTGATAATTTTGTATGTTGGTGGTACCTTACTTTTTTAGTTGTATTTTATATGTTTTCTAAATAAAATAATAAAAATAATATGTTTTACGAAATTTTATCATGTTTCTATTATTTATTAATAAAATATTAAATTAATTGTTTAAGGTAATGACATATACTTTTGTTATATAAGAGCTCGTTTTTTAGTTTCGCTCAGGAATCCCAAAAATATCCAATACAACTCTGCTAACTTTACTTAAGAAATTTAATGTCATGTTCTGCTATAATAATTAGTAATTGGGCAGACCATCTTATTAATTATATACAAAATGTGACAAATTTGCATATAATTATAATACAAAAAATATATAAAAGATAAAATATGAAAATATAAATAACTAACCAGAAATACTACATCAATATGTAAAAAAAAACATACAGTAGTTTATTAACATGAATATATAACATTTTAAACAATTATTAAAAAAATAGTAGTATGAAGATTGTCATCCTACTAGCTTTATTCACTCGTATCTGTATTATATTTTACAGTATAGTTATTAATTATAAATATGAATACATCATATTTTTAAATATTTTAAGTTTCTTAATCTTTTATGTACATTTGCTTCCTATTTATTATGGTGGATCCAATGATGTTCAGATATACAATGTCACTTCTTCACTTATAATGTCCCTCGTTGTGTGTTTATTTCTTCTTTCGTGTCTTTCCCCGACTATTATGTCGGGTCATTTTTTCTTTATTTATTATTTTGGGCCTATGTTGAGTTTTTTTCTTTAGGCATTTACTTGAACCTTGTATTGTTGATGTATTTTAAATAAGGTTTAAGAGTTAAATAAGTGTTTAAATTATACTTTTTTAAATAAGTGTCTGAACTATATTTTAGGCCAAATAGGTGTCTAATGTTTTATATGTGACCCATTTTAGGTTTTTTTCGTGACGGACGCTATTTTTGTTCTATTATCCCTAAGTTAACCCAACAATCTTTAATTTCTTTAAAAAATCAAACTCAAGCTCTAAATCCCTAAACTCTTTCACTCCGACCACCGTTGTCTTCATCAGACCCCCACTACTGAAAACCCCTTCATCTCATCGTCAAAAATCGACGAATTAACTGTCAATTGCACCGTCAACGAACATCTATTAATGAACGAAAAAGAGGCCGATTGGGTTCTCACCAACATGTAGAGGATGGCAGATGTCGAACGGTGAGGTACACAATGCTTGGGCGGTGAACCACCGACTTATAGTGGATGTTGGATGTCGAGGGAGATGTAATTTGGAGATTTGTTTGAAAGAAATCAAAGTAAAGAAATTTATATTTTTAAAGAAATTCACAAATTTAAAATGTGCATAAAAATACAAGCATGTGTCATGTTTTGGTTGGATGGTGAAATTTTTTTAATGGTTATTGTTGGAAAAATCTTAAAAGGGTCACAGAATGAAACGTTAAACTCCTATTCAGCCCAAAATATAGTTCATACACCCATCTAAAAAAGTTATATAGTTTGAGCACTTATTTGACTGTTAAGCCTTAAAATAATCAATTTATAAGTTAACTCGCAAGTCAATTTAAATATTATAAACAATTATTTTAAATTTAATTTTAATAATAGATAAATAAAAAATCGGCAATAAAAAATTTATTAAATTTAATTTTTAATAACTAATAATTATTTAATGATATATTATTTTAATATTTTTATTAATAAAATAAATTACATAAAAAAGGAATCTCCAACGTAGGCGCATTGACAAGCTGGACAATCCTCCTAGTGTCTTAATAAGGCCCATGAAAAATTCAAGTGAACAAAGTTTGAAAAAAAAGGGTCCAGAATCTAACAAGTAATTCAGAAACAACGGTAACAAATAATATCTTGTGGAAGGGTGAGTAAAATTCGATTCAATTTAAGAAAAAGTTATTTTTTTTTTAATTTTAAGTTATTCGATTTGAATTATTTGATTTAATCAAGTTCTTTGAGTCAACTCAAGTAACTCGAAAAAATTTGAGTTCGAGTCGAGTTGAAATTTGTCAAACTCAGAAAATTAAAAAACCGAAAAATCAAAATTTGCAGTTTTGCGATTTAGTCCATGATTTTATTTTCTTCAATTTCCCCATCATTTTAAGTCCACTTTTGATCAAATGTGAAACAAATATTCCTAAACTAATTTAGAATACCTATTTTTTGGTTGCCCTCTGGTTTACAAGGCTTCGCTTTGACTAATACAAACCGATCCGTATTGCACACTTGGCATTGGTGGGTGAGTCTCCCAGCGAAATTTTTTTACATACATAACGCCTCGAACCTGAGAGCTACTTAAGCGATGCCAAGCTTCGTACCACTTGGACCAACCCCTTGAGTAATTTAGAACACCTATTTAGCTTCGATTCATATTTTTGAAAATAAATTTTATCATTTTGCAATTTAGCCCTTCAACTTTGTATGATTTTCTCATTTCTTCAATTCCTCATTCGTTTTAAGTTAATTTTGACCAAATTTGAACCACATGTTCATAAACCACTTTAGAATACATACTTAGCTTCAATCATATTTTTAAAATAAATTTCTTATTTTTTTCAATTAACCCCTCAACTGTGAATGATTTTTCATTTCTTCTATTTATTTTTCGTTTTGAGTCTATTTTCGACCAAAATTAAACCATGTAATTCACTAACACTATATAATATGCAAGTAACTTCAATTTTTTTTAGCAAAATATATTCTTTCTGCAATTTAGTCTTTTAACATCATATTTTATTCATTTTGATTCGACTGAAATTTTTGATAAAGTTTTTCTTCACATCAAATTATTGACTCATTTATACTCTCATCAATATTTTATTTCCAAAAGCTCCTTATTTGAAAATAACATTATAAATATATTTTAAAAGTTTAGATGATATCTTTTATTAAATAACATTACAAATTTTATTTATACATATAAAAATAATATGAAGAAATATATATATATACATATCTTTTATGGTTAAAAAAGTTGTTTAAATTGTAATCAAATCGTACTATAATGTGATAAATAATTACAATAAAATTTATATAGGAATTCAAAAACTTGACTCGACTCAAACAAAAAAATTCAAATTAAATTTGAATTATAAAATACGACCCATTAATTTAAATAATTTAAATTTTTTTGGCATAACTGAAACGCTCACCCCTCTGCGGAACCGCAGCCGGCAGCGACGAAGTCACGGAACTATGATTTCCTTGATGGTTGCGCCCTAATTTTTGACTATAAAATATAATAGTGATATTGACTTATTTAAACCACAAGCTTTCAATTCATATAAACTTTTTACTTTTTTATTTTTATAGTTAATTATGTGATTTTAAAAAATAAGAAACTTAGACATTTATGGAATATCGGAGGTGTAGGTAGCAACTAGGAAATTTTAAGTGAAAACCCCTATTATATAATTATTTAAAGAAATAACTCCTCATAGTTTTATTTAGGAAAATGACCCCCAAATCTGCCACGTATGAAGAACTCGTGTTCTGCGTAAAGCGAATTTCGATCTCGCTTTCTGCGAAAAAAGAGTTGTTCTTATGTGGCATCGCTTTCCAGAATAACGAACTTAACAGGACCTCGCGCACTACAGAATGCGAGGTCACCGAGAATTTGAAGAGTCGGTTGAATTTATCGCGGGCTGTTTAATGGAACTCGCTTTCTGCAGAAAGGGAGTTCTTTGTAAATCAGGGTAGCAGAACAAGCGTCCATAGGCGTGTTCGAGCGATATTTCAGGGCTATTAATCGTATAATTTCAGTTAACGACGAGTTTAGGTGCGTAGTACTGGAACTTGTCTTTCATTCGACACCAATATGGGCAAGTTCGGTGCGTTGTAAACCTGATAAAATTCGCGTTAAAAACGATACCATAGCTTGTTTTTGTGAATGACCGAAAAGTTAAAAGGGAGTGATAATCTTTTTCGGTTTATTTATCGGATTTTTAATGTACGTTTATTATCACATTTTTTGACCTTGGAGGTGTTGTGGAGGAACTTGGCTACCATTTGAGACTAACATTGAAACGTGCGATACATGGAGAAGGGTATAAAATTTGCGTTGAAAATGGTTTGAAAGCGTGATTTTCTGCAGGAACGATAAGGCGGAAAGACAGCTTTTAAAACCATTGAGACCTTGTTATGTCAACATAAACTTATATTATATATGTAGAAAGTTGGAACACGTTACTGGAATTAAATTTCAACATAAACTTATATTACATTCGTAGAAAGTTGCTATTGGAATACGCTTATCATATTCTATCTGACACCCGCGAAAAGCTATAACCCTTCGCATTATCAGCTTGAAGTTCGGGTTGGAATACAACTTCTATTCTGACCCCGATCTAAGATGACACCCCTACCGAAGAGGTCATCTTGTATATTACCGTGTCGGGATCGTTATCGGCCAATGTTTCCCTACACATTCTCATTCTTCGTGATGTGGGCAATCCTGGATATTGAGGTATACCTCATTACGCTGTATTTTACACCAGGATTCCATCATCATCGCAAATGGTATGAGCTTTAGCCGCGGTTACCTTCTCGAGTATTGTGATTTGCCGTTCAACTTGTAAGTCTGACCTCGTCCAAATACGATGCAAATGCCCAGAGCTCTTGGCACATACTCATGATGCAACTACATATACCAACAAATAACAATACTCGAGAAATCTCTTAGCCAAAATATTTTTCAAGTATGTGATTTGTTGTTATTGCTAGCTACAATAGAAGCGAAATATTCTCTGAAGCTACCTAATTGCAACTTCAGGGGGTATTTATAGAAGGGATTTCGCTTTCTACAGAGAGTGGGTTCTTCCAGGATTCCTGAATGGCAGAGATCTCGTGTTCTGTGTAAAGCGAGTTCTGCCAAGATTCCTGACGTGTCAGGAATCTCGCGTTCTGTAGAGCGCGAGTTCTGCTAGGATTCCTGACATTTTAGGAATCTCGCGTTCTATAAAGGCGAGTAACGGGTTGAAAAGTAAAAAAAATAATGAATAACAACAAACACTAGCAAACAACAAATATCATATCATATCATAAGATATTAATAAATAAAACCCTAAAATTAATATGAGGAAATCGTACGTAAAACATAGAAAATAAAAACCAAATAAAAAAATTAAAGCTCAATATACTCAAATACAATAAATTAAAAATGAAATAAAAAATTGAGTTCTATATATTCAAATACAATAAATTAAAAACCAAATAAAAAATTGAATTCAAATTCACTAAATTGAAATACAACAAACACTTAGTTCATACGAGGGCTCGAGCGATTAGGACACTTCTTAATCGTGTGTCCGAGATTTCTACATGCACTGTAAAATTTCTTTTGTTCAGTTTTTTCTCTATGTTCGACCATGTTCTCCACACAGTAAATCTGTGTCGATCATGGAGGTCCCTTATTTTGTAGTAGTGCGGGATCTGGGCATATAGTCGGTTCATCATCAACGACATACAGATAAATTTTATTTCCGATGGGAGGAAACTCTATTTCGTAAACCTTCAATACCGTTTCCAGTAAGTATACCGGATCAAGCACTTGCATGTAGTGAATCCGTTGGGAAGAACAAGAAGCAATGGCGTGTGCGCACGTGTATTTGAATGTTTGGAAGACTCCGCATTCACAGGTTCTCTTCCTTAGATCTACCACGTACGCATTGTGTTGTATGCCTTCCAAAGGCCTCGAAAATTCTAAAACACGAAACAAATGGCCTTCTTGAGAGAAGAGAGTTGCAGTCATCGCATTTGAATGACACACATAAGTTTGTAATTTTTCGAGGAAGTCCAGGTGGACTTTGTGGCCACCTGTCATGTAATCAGTTGCTTGCCTTCCCTGGGTTGCAAATAGGGTAGCCAAACGATAATAGATCGCTTTGACAACGGAAGTGGTAGGCAAATGTCGCACTCTCTTGAGGGCTGAGTTGACCGCCTCAGCCAAGTTCGTTGTCATGTGACCATATCGTTTACCTCCATCATATGATCGAAGCCATTTTCCCTCAGGATTTTTGCAAGGTACCATGCGATTTTGTCATTCCTGGCTCTCAGTTCTTCGAACAGCTGGTCTACCTCATGTACGTATGCGAGTTGTCTAGGGAATGACTGACACCTAGTTAGGGGCGAACAATATATACAAAGATATCATAAACGCAGAGGACGAAAAAGACGTACCCATTCAAAGTACCATAGCACGTTCATCTTGGTTCGTGTAAATCTGCAAGTAGTTGGCCGTAATGTGTCGTAAGCAGTAACGGTGGTAAATATGGGGAGGCTGCCAAGACCGACCCAAACCCTCTATTGCGTACTTGATCTCATTAGATCTGTCGGAAATAACACATATCTCATCATCCCTTGCCCGCATTACATGAGAAAGAACATGTCTCCGTAGGTTCTTAAGAAAGAACTGCCAAGACTCGAGATCCTCCTTTTCGACTATTGCGAAGGCTACAAGAACGATTTTTTGATTACCGTCTTGTACAACCGCCAGAAGTAATACATGTGTATATTTCTCGTACAACCAAGTACCGTTGATCTGAACCATCGGCTTGTAATACATTAATGCACTGATGAAATGTCTAAAATAGCTGGTAAAATTGACAAACACCTGGTAGAACACGATCATTTTCGTATGCCAGAGCCGTCTCAAGTTTCACAACCGTTCCGGGTATGTGTTTCTGCATCATTTTTAGCCACGGGCGCAACTCCTTGTAAGATTCGTCCTATTGGCCAAATAGTTTTTGTACGGTCTGCCACCTTGCATACCATGCTTTTGGGTATTCAAGAATGTAGTCGTACTGATTTTTTGCTGCAGCGATACAAGTGGAAACCGTCACACGAGAATTTGCTTTGACCAGTGGCATGAAGGTATCACAGAGGACGTGCATATCCAAGTTATTATGATCCTGACTTAGGCTGCTCACGGTGCAAGTATGAGGCCCATCTAGTTTCGTGATTCTCCATAGCTCGTTCAACATCTTCAAGGATGATACACGAACCCTCCACTCACATTCCTCTTTCTTGTGGGTGCACTCCGCAATGTAGAAATTTGGTTGGGTTTTCTTCACAGTCGTTGTAACTGCCCGGCGAATATTGTAGTGCTTAATAGCGGTCACAACTAGTTATTTTGTTAAGAATGTCATCCCAATGGCCAGGTCACCATCGGCACAGTGGTTGTATCCGTCAATTGTTGGGGGTTGTGAAAATTCTGGAATATTCAAGGCATCCATATCAACCGTTGTGAAGTGGGATGGTGGCTGGTGTAATCACTCATTTTTGACCGGGTTTTAGTGTTATTAGTGTTATTATAATACTAGAATTATATATATAAAAAAGCAAAAAAAAAGCAAAAAATATATATATAATCTAATAATAATAATAATAATAATAATAATAATAATAAAAGGGGGAGGGGAGTGGAGCACAAGGCTCCACGTCACCCTTCTCCCCCTATAAATAGAAGAGGCAACAGCAGCAAAGAAGGGAGAAAATTGCAATTGCAATTGCTCTTGCAATTGCAACAATTGCAATTGGAATCGGCAGGGCAGGCCAATTCGGCTAGCCCAGGACCGGGGTAATATCCTCGGTCCTAACTGGTTCGATCGGGGTCCTATTTTAGGTCCGATCTAGTTAATATTTTTGGAGAGGTCGTGGTAGATTTCGGTGGGGTTCAATCGGGGTTCGTCGTTCGAGCTCCTAGTTAGGTATATTTTCTTCTCTTTTTTATTAGTGTTGTAATTTTTATAATTTAATGAAATATTAGTTATTTTAAAATTGTGGTCTTATTTTTTATTTTGTATGTTTATGTTTTAGATTAATATTTAATATGTTTTAAATTTGTGTTTTATATTAATATTTTATTTATGTTAGATATGTTTTTATTTATGAGTTAGATTAATATTTATGTATGTATGTTTTAGAATAGTATTTTATGTTGAATTTGTTTTTATGTTAGATTAATATTTATGAATATTAGTATTTTGTTTATGCTAGATATGTTTTTATTTATTAGTTAGATTAATATGTATATATGTATGTTTTAGTTTAGCATTTTATTTATGTTAGATTAGTATTCTGTTATGTAAATATTTATTGTATTTAAATATTTTGCCATGTTTTATATTTTTGCCACTAAGATTGCATATGATATATAAATTGTCAATGCGGTGCCCTTTTATCAAGCGTAAACGGGGCGATGATCGAGCGTAGTGATAGTGGTTGGGCGTTTACTCTCGGATAATGGGGCCCTTAAAATTTATTCGCAATTATGACCGAATTTAAAAATAATCGTCACTTTAATCCGGAAAATCCAATATTAATAAAGCAGTAATTATTAAAGTACCAATTTTGGACGGTGTGGGGGTGCTAATCCTTCCCCATCCGTAACCGACTCCCGAACCCAACATTTTTTGAATCTCTGGTTTTATGGTGTCCGGCCTACCTAAGTGGCCGGTGGCGACTCCATTTTTTAAAATGCGATTTTTTAAAAACCCCACGGAATAAATATTTTATATCCAAAAGAATCACAAACACCTTTCAAACACCTTCGAAAATCCTTTTTATTTTAGCGATAAAAAGAAAAAGGACATCGCTACAGATGGCGACTCCGCTGGGGATAATTTTTTGTTTTTCAAAAACAAATGAGAGTCAAGCTTTTAAAATAATTACCGCCTTACTAATATTGGAAGTTCGGATTAAAGTGACTATTAAATTAACATTCGGTCATAATTTGCGTTTATTTTAACGCATTTAAAATATGGCATATAAACCCGTCTTTTTAAGTGGGGGAAAACGCTAATGCTTTCGTGGAGATATCGTTCTCCGTATGGGCCTAGCAAGTACCTTCGGGGCTCGAGTACCTTATGCTTTTCGTAAGGATATCGTTCCTTCAGACGGGGGCAAGCGAATGGGTCCTCCTGAATTGAACCGGTTGAAAGGAGCCTATAATGGGTGATGATCGGGGCCTTGCTACCCTTAGTAGGGGACAGCAAGGACAATTCGGGTACCTCCTAGCACCAACACTGCATGCATGTAGAGAACATAGAAACCCACCATGTTAGAGCCATGCGGATAACCTTAGGTGTTTTGGACTAGATAAATAGGTCGTTTTGTTTATTTACCTTATTTAATTTGTCCTTTTATTTATGTATTTATTATTTTTATCCGGTACTAACTCATTTCTTTTTGTGTTTTATTTATTTTTACACATATTTTTGTTGCATTATCATTGCATCCACATTACATAGAGGCGTTGATTCAAGTGGTTTGCCCGATTAGAAAATCTTTCATCATGGAAAAAGGTGTCTTAGGAAGGACAAAGATCGATCCGATCGCGTGACATCGGTCGAGATTACTCAGCAGATTCGACGTAACAATTTGCGAACAAGCGTGTAGTGCCAAAGTATACACACGAGACCACGATGGTGGACATACAACGAGCTACAAGGTGTGTGAATGACTTAGCTACGAAGCCACGACTCTCAGACCTTTCGTAACCCGGACATGGAAGAAGCACCAAGGTTTATCAAGTTGCTCGGAGTCTGTCAAGGAGCTAGGAGGTAGAGCTAGGGATTATGTGTAGAACTTTATTTTGTAATTAAGACTTTGTAATAGACTCTTTTTGTAATAGGGACTCCTTTTGTAATATGGATCTTTTTGTAATCGAACCCTTTAATTCCCATGAAAGTCGTTCGAAAGGGTGATTACAGCGGAATCAACGCCTTTATTTGCATTCATGTTGCATATCATGACATGGTGTTGATTCAAGAATAGTTCATTAAAAGGCTTTCAAAATAGAAAAAGTCTGCTTTGCCGGGAACGATAATATTACAGTATCAAGTTAGGCCAAGCAAAGACCAATCGCGAAAGAAGGCGGTGCGACAATAAGGCACGTGCGTATGAGAAGATTGATCGGGGCGCGAGAACCCCAATTTTAAATCTTCACATTTGACCATTTTTAAATTCTCAGATTTTAATTTAACTCAAAAAAAAAAAAAAAATTAAAAATATTATTATTTTGCTTTGAAACTTCTTCTCTCATAAAACTTTGGAAGAATAATAATAATAAAAAAGAAACCTAAAAGTTTCATTTTTAAGTAAGTTAAAATTTTTGATAATAAAAATGGGGAAATTTTTAAACCAAATGATCTTTGAGAATTTTAATTTAAACCCTAAAATTTTTAAAGTACTCTTAGGACCGATAGAATCCATCCCTGTTTAGGCGTATTATTCGTTTGCACCTTAAAAGATCTTATATGCATTATGCCGCACTTGTTGATGTTATTTTTAGAAGCCACAAAAAATAAAGATCATGACGTCACGAGTCCATAGAATAAGAAGAGAAGACGAAGTCATCCATCATCCCGAAGATGACGTCGAGGCGTGGAGCATGAGTTTTGCTTCCGAAGTTAAGATCTCGAAGGAAACTAAATGTCACTGTAATTCATTATTAGTTTCTTGCAACGGACATTTTTCTCTTGATTGAAAGTCTTTTAAGGACTGTTCGAGAATCAACACCGCATTTTCATTCATGCATTGCATTGCATTACATTGCATTGCATTGCATTGCATTACATTACATTGTACAATCATGACATATTTTACACCTTGCATAAATTTTTTGAGGGTAATCCAAAGAACAATTAGAGTTTTATCATGAATAAAAGAATTGAAGACACTAAAAAATCCAGATCCAAGCGAGTTAAAAGATAGGCTCGAGGAAAAAAGAGAAAATAAGAAGTTTGATGTCTTTAATGCAAGAAAACTCTGTTCGAACCCTAGGTTGGTCGTTCCTCCGGATTCCAAAGATTTCCACATAATAACGGAACAAGATGCCCCAAGATTCGTGTGACCATATTCGCAAAAAAAAATGGAGGGCTACATTGAAAACTTACCGATCCACTACTTCCCCGACAGTCTAGCAGGACTTACCGTGATATGATGTGCTTTGAACCTAGCACTAAGTCGTCGGTATCTCTAGGGTACGAAGATGAAACCTGATGAAAGCTTCAAGGAATGTGTTTTGAGGTGTATACGTGTTTAGCGACCCAAGTGCGACCTCCCGTAGATGAAAGAAAATTGACTTCTATGCCACCTTTCATATTTCTTCTTTAATAAGATGCTCGAGAAAATGAAAGCCAGCTTTGAGGACTTCATGTGATCGAGAGAGAATCGAACATGCACTCCGGGACCTAAGTTTAAAGACCAGACCTGCCTAGGAGCAAAAGGAAACAGAGAGATAAATGTGTATCACTTTCAAAACATTGAGGCACTGGGCATGATACTAAGAAATTTGGGGTCGTTAAAAAGTTAAGAAGCTAGTCGATAAGGGAGTCGTGACAAGATAGTCATCAAGCGATGGAAAAACAAGAGAAGAGGCAAGCCTACACTACCTTAGAAGGGGCAGAATGAGTTAGTACCCTGGAGACAATCCAAAGGTCCCTACGGTTTTCTCATCATTTCACAAAGAAATTCTCAGCAAAAAAAATCATTGTTTATTAGAATTAAAAATCACATTTCCATTTAGAAAATCATTTTTACATCCTTGATTCTTTAAACATTTCATTTTTATGGGGTAGTTTTCCCATATGCATATACACACATTTTTTAATGGACATATGTATATATCATTTCTATACCAGTCCTCGAATTTTGAATGCAATAAAGTACATTTGCTTCAAACCCAAAGATCAACTCTAAGTTGCATATATTTAGGAGAGATTGAATGTTGTGGTGATCTGTAAATGTGAGTATCTGCTAGTTTACTTAGGCCAATGAGAGGAACAAAGGCGAGTGTTTAGACAATGGGCGGTTCCCATTTTAGGAATTTATCTTCTCAGCGCTTGTCGTTTAAGATCCTTGAAACGAAAGTTGACCCTAAACCTTTACCCCGAAGGCATTCTCGGGACATTTGTGAATATGACAATGGATGTTGTTCTTTTACTTTACCAGAAGACACAAATGAGACTATACAGATTGGATACGAAGATCAGAAATCACCAGAAGAACGTGGTTGAAAACATGGATATGTCCAAACGAAAAAAAAAAAGATCGAAGGCGAAGCAATCCGGATCGAGTAAATATCGGAAGAGCTGTAGAGAGGCAATTAACTCGAGCGGAAGATCGCATCAATACCCAATATAGATCCGTGTTGATTCGAGGATACATTCATTGACTCGAATAAGAAGAAAGAGATTCAATGCTAAAAACCCAGAATGAACAGTCTAAAAAAAAGAATAATGTCTATGCTTCACACACAGATCAAACAATACAAGAACGAGACTTCAACTATGTGCAAGAGATACAAGGAATCCACATTTCAAGTAAACATCAGTTTTGAAAATTAGTATAGAAGCTCGAATTGAAGCCAAGTAAAGACAATTCGGCCCGAAGATTGCAAATTTTGAAAAAGGAAATGACCTCTAGGGTGAAAACCCAAAAATGGGCGGTCTAGAGCGATCCAAGAGAAAAAAGTGAAAAAGAAGAAGAAAAAAAAAAGAATAACATTTCATCTTGGCGTGCCAATCACAAGAATTCCCAGAAATGTATTCATAGTCCTTCATTCAAGAAATCTCAGTTTTGAGGAGTTTTGGAGGATCAAACATTCTTAGACAGAAAACGAACATCAGTATATAGCCAGAATGCAAGGAAGCATACAATAAAAAGAAAGGAAATAAACTCTAGGGTGAAAACCCGAAAACGGGCAGTCTAGAGTGATCCAAAAAAAGAGAAGGAATAATGGGCATATCCAAGTTACACAAGTACAGAAATACTGTTTAACCATAAACCAAAGGCCTACATTACAAGCCCCAAAGACCATTCTGGTCATCCATAGATATCCAAGTTGAATGAGAATGTCTTCAGATTTCATTCCGCCTATAAGGGTTAACTTTTCTTCAAGGAACGTCAAACTTCGAAGTGCTTGATCGACACCCAAATGAGGGAAGAATGGGGCATGGTGAGATAGTGAGATTAAGAGTGCCACCTTAAAAGGGGTAGAAACTAGGTAGGGTTGTTCCTCTCAAAAGCATATTAGACCAGAAGAAACTATACATTGGCATATATCTCCACAATGGTCAAGATCTTCTAAATAAGCGCTTCATTAGAGTTGGTCTCTGGCAACTTGAAACAGATGCGCTATGGTGTTTGATATTTCGGGGGCAAACATGTTTTAAAAGGTTTGACATTTTCTCCCAAAGTTATGATGTTTACCATTTGTTCCAAACAATGTTTTCAAAATGTCCAAGTTGTGATTTTGAAATGAGTATTATCTTTTCAAACAATCATTATTTTTTGAAATATACACAAGTAAATTACATTTTACTTTACTTTAAAAATGAATGATGATGAGATTTAAAGCATAGGGACCGAAAGTTAGTTCCCATCGAAATCTTTGAGAAAATCAAGGAAGAGTTCAAGGGATGGAAGCATCTTGGCTCACCACAGTGACTAGAAATAGATCAAGGCTCTATATGATAGGCCAGAAAATTCAAAGCAGTGGAGCCCGTGGTTGAATGGGGCAACGCCAAGCCAAGAAGATGACAAAGGTTCTTATAAGAATAATATAAGAACCAAAAGATCATTTATGAAGGCGGGTGATAACCCTAAAGACAAGAAAGCCTTCCGCACAAAAATGTTTAAAAGCATGTTCAAATGAGGATTTAAGAGCATACAGTAAAGCAGTAAAGAGATGAAGAAATCTGAGGAGCGACCTTTCAGGGTGTAAGACTTTAGAACTAAAAAAAAACATTACATTGCATGTATCATATAGATAGGGGCATGTCAATTTTTGCTTATTTTGGGCCAATTACACGAAGAATTATCAAAGAACATTAAGAAGTGGATTTCATTGAAAAGTTTGGCGACCACCTTGGCGTGAGTCCCTAAAATCTGAAGAAGTTTTGGCAGCCACCGCCGGTGTGAGTCCCTAAATTTGAAGAAGTTTTGGCGCCATTTTGGCGTGAGTCCCTAAATCTGAAAAAGTTTTTGGCTGCCATCTTGGCGTGAGTCCCTAAAATCTGAAGAAGTTCCGTGACCATTTTTTGGCGTGAGTCCCTAAATCTGAAAAAGTTTTGGCGTTTGCCGTTTTAGCGTGAGTCCTTAAAAAAATCAAGAAGTTCGTGACCATCTTGAGCGTGAGTCCCAAATCTGAAGAAGTTTTGTGGTCATTTTCGGCGTGAGTCCCTAAATCTGAAAAAGTTTTGGCGGCCATTTTTGGCGTGAGTCCCTAAATTTAAAGAAGTTTTTGCGGCCATTTTGGCGTGAGTCCCTAAATTTGAAGAAGTTTTGTGACCATTTTCGGGTGAGTCCCTAAAGATTGAAGAAAGATTGGCGACCATTTTGGCGTGAGTCCCTAAAGATTGAAGAAAGTTTAGTGGCTATTTTGGCATTAGTCCCTAAAATTTGAAGAAAGATCGGTGGCCATTTTGGCGTGAGTCCCTAAATTTGAAGAAGTTTCGGCAGCCACCTTCGGTGTGAGTCCCTAAAATTGGAATATTGGTAGCCATTTTCAGTGTGAATCCCCGAATCTGAAGAGACATCGATGGCCATCGTGGTGTGAATCCCAAATGAGAAGACAATGTTTTTACATACAAAAAGCACATGTTTTCAAGCTCCAGAGAGAGGTTCTATATAGGAAGAATCCTCCGCTCCGAGGCTTTAGAAAGCTGAAAGTTCTATATAGGAAGGAATCGAGCGACTTGGGGTGAAGACTTCATGATTCTATATAGGAAGAACTCCCAGTCGAAGGAATTCACCCATGACACACAAGATTATATAGGAAATCATGTTGTGTCGAAAGCGAAGAGTTCTATATAGGAAGGGCTCCGAGCTTCAATGTCTTAGAGTGAAAGATTCTATATAGGAAGAATCCCTAACTTCAAGATTTCAAGCTTGAAAAGTTCTATATAGGAAGGACCGACGGCTCCAAGGTGAAGACTCATGATTCTATATAGGAAGAACTCCCAGTCAAAGGAATTCACCTATGACACATAAGGTTATATAGGAAACTGTTGTGTCGAAAGCAAAGAGTCTTATATAGGAAAGGCTCCGAGCTTCATTGTCTTAGAGTGAAAGGTTCTATATAGGAAGAACACGTAGCTCGAGATTTCGAGCGCCAAAAGTTCTATATAGGAAGGATGGCGGCTCGGGGTTTGAAGACTAGCGATTCTATATAGGAGGAACTCCCGGTCGGAAGAATCCATCAGCGACCTTGAAGGTTTTATATAGGAGAAACCAGCGTTGAAGGCGAAGAGTTCTATATAGGAAGGACTCCAAGTTTGCACCGTCTCAAAATGAAAAGTTCTATATAGGAAGGACCGACAACTCTGGGGTTTGAAGACTAGCAGTTCTATATAGGAGGAACTCCCGATCGGAAGAATCCATCAGCGGTTATGAAGGTTTTATATAGGAGAAACCAGCGTTGAAGGCGAAGAGTTCTATATAGGAAGGACTCAAGCTGCACCGTCTCAAAATGAAAAGGAAGGACCGACAACTCCAGGGTTTGAAGACTAGCAGTTCTATTATATAGGAGGAACTCCCGATCGGAAGAATCCATCGATGACGAGAAGGTTTTATATAGGAGAAACCAGCGTTGAAGGCGAAGAGTTCTATATAGGAAGGACTCGAGCTGCACCGTCTCAGAATGAAAGGTTCTATATAGGAGGGACTCATAACTCGAGGCTTGAGTGAAGGGTTCTATGTCGAAAGAGCCTATAACTCCAAGATCGGAAGGTGACGAAGCTCTATATAGGAAGAACTTACGAGCCTGAAGATTCAGCTAAGGAAGAGCGGATAGTTCGAGAAGAACACGTGATTTGAAGCCAAAGATGAAAAGTAGGTCAAAATGAGTGCTTTTGATCTTTGCTTTGTCCTCGTTTCACAAGAACAAGCAAAGATGGGCAATCTGTAATCACTCATTTTTGACAGGGTTTTAGTGTTATTAGTGTTATTATAATACTAAAATTATATATATAAAAAGCAAAAAAAAAAAAAAAAAAATATATATATATATATAATAATAATAAAAAGGGGGGGGGAGGTGGGCACAAGGCTCCACGTCACCCTTCTCCCCCTATAAATAGAAGAGGCAACAGCAGCAAAGAAGGGAGAAAATTGCAATTGCAATTGCTCTTGCAATTGCACCACTTGCAATTGGAATCGGCAGGGCAGGCCAATTCGGCTAGCCCAGGACCGGGGTAATATCCTCGGTCCTAACTGGTTCGATCGGGGTCCTATTTTAGGTCCGATCTAGTTAATATTTTTGGAGAGGTCGTGGTAGATTTCGGTGGGGTTCAATCGGGGTTCGTCGTTCGAGCTCCTAGTTAGGTATATTTTCTTCTCTTTTTTATTAGTGTTGTAATTTTTATAATTTAATGAAATATTAGTTATTTTAAAATTGTGGTCTTATTTTTTATTTTGTATGTTTATGTTTTAGATTAATATTTAATATGTTTTAAATTTGTGTTTTATATTAATATTTTATTTATGTTAGATATGTTTTTATTTATGAGTTAGATTAATATTTATGTATGTATGTTTTAGAATAGTATTTTATGTTGAATTTGTTTTTATGTTAGATTAATATTTATGAATATTAGTATTTTGTTTATGCTAGATATGTTTTTATTTATTAGTTAGATTAATATGTATATATGTATGTTTTAGTTTAGCATTTTATTTATGTTAGATTAGTATTCTGTTATGTAAATATTTATTGTATTTAAATATTTTGCCATGTTTTATATTTTTGCCACTAAGATTGCATATGATATATAAATTGTCAATGCGGTGCCCTTTTATCCGAGCGTAAACGGGGCCAGTATCAGGCGTAGTGATAGTGGTTGGGCGTTTACTCTCGGATAATGGGGCCCTTAAAATTTATTCGCAATTATGACCGAATTTAAAAATAATCGTCACTTTAATCCGGAAAATCCAATATTAATAAAGCAGTAATTATTAAAGTACCAATTTTGGACGGTGTGGGGGTGCTAATCCTTCCCCATCCGTAACCGACTCCCGAACCCAACATTTTTTGAATCTCTGGTTTTATGGTGTCCGGCCTACCTAAGTGGCCGGTGGCGACTCCATTTTTTAAAATGCGATTTTTTAAAAACCCCACGGAATAAATATTTTATATCCAAAAGAATCACAAACACCTTTCAAACACCTTCGAAAATCCTTTTTATTTTAGCGATAAAAAGAAAAAGGACATCGCTACAGATGGCGACTCCGCTGGGGATAATTTTTTGTTTTTCAAAAACAAATGAGAGTCAAGCTTTTAAAATAATTACCGCCTTACTAATATTGGAAGTTCCGGATTAAAGTGACTATTAAATTAACATTCGGTCATAATTGCGCGTTTATTTTAACGCATTTAAAATATGGCATATAAACCCGTCTTTTTAAGTGGGGGGGAAAACGCTAATGCTTTCGTGGAGATATCGTTCTCCCGTATGGGCCTAGCAAGTACCTTCGGGGCTCGAGTACCTTATGCTTTCGTAAGGATATCGTTCCTTCGTGACGGGCATAAGCGAATGGGTCCTCCCGAATTGAACCCGGTTGAAAGGAGCCTATAATGGGTGATGATCGGGGCCTTGCTACCCTTAGTAGGGGACAAAGCAAGGACAATTCGGGTACCTCCTAGCACCAACACTGCATGTAGAGAACATAGAAACCCACCATGTTAGAGCCATGCGGATAACCTTAGGTGTTTTGGACTAGATAAATAGGGTCGTTTTGTTTATTTACCTTATTTAATTTGTCCTTTTATTTATGTATTTATTATTTTTATCCGGTACTAACTCATTTCTTTTTGTGTTTTATTTATTTTTACACATATTTTTGTTGCATTATCATTGCATCCACATTACATAGAGGCGTTGATTCAAGTGGTTTGCCCGATTAGAAAATCTTTCATCATGGAAAAAAGGTGTCTTAGGAAGGACAGCATCGATCCAGTCGCGTGACATCGGTCAGAGATTACTCAACAGATTCGACGTAACAATTTGCCGAACAAGCGTGTAGTGCCAAAGTATACACACGAGACCCTGATGGTGGACATACAACGAGCTACAAGGTGTGTGAATGACTTAGCTACCGAAGCCACGACTCTCCGACCTTTCGTAACCCCCGGACATGGAAGAAGCACCAAGGTTTATCAAGTTGCTCAGAGCTGTCAAGGAGCTAGGAGGTAGAGCTAGGGATTATGTGTAGAACTTTATTTTGTAATTAAGACTTTGTAATAGACTCTTTTTGTAATAGGGACTCCTTTTGTAATATGGATCTTTTTTGTAATCTGAACCCTTTAATTCCCATGAAAGTCGTTCGAAAGGGTGATTACCAGCGGAATCAACGCCTTTATTTGCATTCATGTTGCATATCATGACATGGTGTTGATTCAAGAATAGTTCATTAAAAGGCTTTCAAAATAGAAAAAGTCTGCTTTGCCGGGAACGATAATATTACAGTATCAAGTTAGGCCAAGCAAAGACCAATCGCGAAAGAAGACGGTACGACAATAAGGCACGTGCGACGCAGAAGATTCAGTCAGGGCCGCAGAACCCCAATTTTAAATCTTCACATTTGACCATTTTTAAATTCTCAGATTTTAATTTAACTCAAAAAAAAAGAAAAAATTAAAAATATTATTATTTTGCTTTGAAACTTCTTCTCTCATAAAACTTTCAGAAGAATAATAATAACAAAAAGAAACCTAAAAGTTTCATTTTTAAGTAAGTTAAAATTTTTGATAATAAAAATGGGGAAATTTTTAAACCAAATGATCTTTGAGAATTTTAATTTAAACCCTAAAATTTTTAAAGTACTCCCTTAGGACCGATAGAATCCATCCCTGTTTAGACGTATTATTCGTTTGCACCCAGAAAAGATCTTATATGCATTATGCCTGCACTTGTTGATGTTATTTTTAGAAGCCACAAAAAAATAAAGATCATGACGTCACGAGTCCATAGAATAAGAAGAGAAGACGAAGTCATCCATCATCCTGAAGATGACGTCGAGACGTGGAGCACAGGTTTTGCTTCCCGAAGTTAAGATCTCCAGAAGGAAACTAACTGTCACCTGTAATTCATTATTAGTTTCTTGCAACCAGACATTTTTCTACTGATTGAAAGTCTTTTAAGGACTGTTCGAGAATCAACACCGCATTTTCATTCATGCATTGCATTGCATTACATTGCATTGCATTGCATTGCATTGCATTACATTGTACAATCATGACATATTTTACACCTTGCATAAAATTTTTGAGGGGTAATCCAAAGAACAATTAGAGTTTTATCATGAATAAAAGAATTGAAGACACTAAAAAATCCAGATCCGAGCAGTTAAAAGATAGGCTCGAGGAAAAAGAGAAAATAAGAAGTTTGATGTCTTTAATGCAAGAAAACTCTGTTCGAACCCTAGGTTGGTCGTTCCTCCGGATTCCAAAGATTTCCACATAATAACGGAACAAGATGCCCCAAGATTCGTGTGACCATATTCTGCAAAAAAAATGGAGGGCTACATTGAAAACTTACCGATCCACTACTTCCCCGACAGTCTAGCAGGACTTACCGTGATATGATGTGCTTTGAACCTAGCACTAAGTCGTCGGTATCTCTAGGGTACGAAGATGAAACCTGATGAAAGCTTCAAGGAATGTGTTTTGAGGTGTCTGTGTTTAGCGACCCAAGTGCAGCCTCCCGTAGATGAAGAGAAAATTGACTTCTATGCCACCTTTCATATTTCTTCTTTAATAAGATGCTCGAGAAAATGAAAGCCAGCTTTGAGGACTTCATGACAGTCAGAGAGAATCGAACATGCACTCCGGGACCTAAGTTTAAAGACCAGACCTGCCTAGGAGCAAAAGGAAACAGAGAGATAAATGTGTATCACTTTCAAAACATTGAGGCACTGGGCATGATACTAAGAAATTTGGGGTCGTTAAAAAGTTAAGAAGCTAGTCGATAAGGGAGTCGTGACAAGATAGTCATCAAGCGATGGAAAAACAAGAGAAGAGGCAAGCCTACACTACCTTAGAAGGGGCAGAATGAGTTAGTACCCTGGAGACAATCCAAAGGTCCCTACGGTTTTCTCATCATTTCACAAAGAAATTCTCAGCAAAAAAAATCATTGTTTATTAGAATTAAAAATCACATTTCCATTTAGAAAATCATTTTTACATCCTTGATTCTTTAAACATTTCATTTTTATGGGGTAGTTTTCCCATATGCATATACACACATTTTTTAATGGACATATGTATATATCATTTCTATACCAGGTCCTCGAATTTTGAATGCAACAGTACATTTGCTTCAAACCCAAAGATCAACTCTAAGTTGCATATATTTAGGAGAGATTGAATGTTGTGGTGATACTGTAAATGTGAGTATCTGCTAGTTTACTTAGGCCAACAGAGGAACAAAGGCGAGTGTTTAGACAATGGGCAGTTCCCATTTTAGGAATTTATCTTCTCAGGCGCTTGTCGTTTAAGATCCTTGAAACGAAAGTTGACCCTAAACCTTTACCCCCTGAAGGCATTCTCAGGACATTTGTGAATATGACAATGGATGTTGTTCTTTTACTTTACCAGAAGACACAAATGAGACTATACAGATTGGATACGAAGATCAGAAATCACCAGAAGAACGTGGTTGAAAACATGGATATGTCCAAACGAAAAAAAAAAGATCAGAAGGCCGAAGCAATCCAGATCGAGTAAATATCAGAAGAGCTGTAGAGAGGCAATTAACTCCGAGCGGAAGATCGCATCAATACCCAATATAGATCCGTGTTGATTCGAGGATACATTCATTGACTCGAATAAGAAGAAAGAGATTCAATGCTAAAAACCCAGAATGAACAGTCTAAAAAAAAGAATAATGTCTATGCTTCACACACAGATCAAACAATACAAGAACGAGACTTCAACTATGTGCAAGAGATACAAGGAATCCACATTTCAAGTAAACATCAGTTTTGAAAATTAGTATAGAAGCTCGAATTGAAGCCAAGTAAAGACAATTCGGCCCGAAGATTGCAAATTTTGAAAAAGGAAATGACCTCTAGGGTGAAAACCCAAAAATGGGCGGTCTAGAGCGATCCAAGAGAAAAAAAGTGAAAAAGAAGAAAAAAAAAAGAATAACATTTCATCTTGGCGTGCCAATCACAAGAATTCCGTAAATGTATTCATAGTCCTTCATTCAAAAATCTCGGTTTTGAGGAGTTTTGGAGGATCAAACATTCTTAGACAGTAAAACGAACATCAAGATATATAGCCGAATGCAAGGAAGCATACAATAAAAAGAAAGGAAATAAACTCTAGGGTGAAAAAAAAAACGGGCGATCTAGAGTGATCCAAAAAAAGAGAAGGAATAATGGGCATATCCAAGTTACACAAGTACGTAAATCTTTGTTTAACCATAAACCAAAGGCCTACATTACAAGCCCCAAAGACCATTCTGGTCATCCATAGATATCCAAGTTGAATGAGAATGTCTTCAGATTTCATTCCGCCTATAAGGGTTAACTTTTCTTCAAGGAACGTCAAACTTCGAAGTGCTTGATCGACACCCAAATGAGGGAAGAATGGGGCATGGTGAGATAGTGAGATTAAGAGTGCCACCTTAAAAGGGGTAGAAACTAGGTAGGGTTGTTCCTCTCAAAAGCATATTAGACCAGAAGAAACTATACATTGGCATATATCTCCACAATGGTCAAGATCTTCTAAATAAGCGCTTCATTAGAGTTGGTCTCTGGCAACTTGAAACAGATGCGCTATGGTGTTTGATATTTCGGGGGCAAACATGTTTTAAAAGGTTTGACATTTTCTCCCAAAGTTATGATGTTTACCATTTGTTCCAAACAATGTTTTCAAAATGTCCAAGTTGTGATTTTCGAAATGACTGTTATCTTTTCAAACAATCATTATTTTTTTGAAATATACACAAGTAAATTACATTTTACTTTACTTTAAAAATGAATGATGATGAGATTTAAAGCATAGGGACCGAAAGTTAGTTCCCATCGAAATGCTGCGAGAAAATCAAGGAAGAGTTCAAGGGATGGAAGCATCTTGGCTCACCCTGGTGACTAGAAATAGATCAAGGCTCTATATGATAGGCCAGAAAATTCAAAGCAGTGGAGCCCGTGGTTGAATGGGGCAACGCCAAGCCAAGAAGATGACAAAGGTTCTTATAAGAATAATATAAGAACCAAAAGATCATTTATGAAGGCGGGTGATAACCCTAAAGACAAGAAAGCCTTCCGCACAAAAATGTTTAAAAGCATGTTCAAATGAGGATTTAAGAGCATGAAGAAAGCAAGAAAGAGATGAAGAAATCGAGAGAGCGACCTTTCGTGGTGTAAGACTTTAGAACTAAAAAAACATTACATTGCATGTATCATATAGATAGGGGCATGTCAATTTTGCTTATTTTGGACAGTACTCAAGAATTATCAAAGAACATTAAGAAGTGGATTTCATTGAAAAGTTTGGCAGCCACCTTCGGCGTGAGTCCCTAAAATCTGAAGAAGTTTTGGCAGCCACCTTCGGTGTGAGTCCCTAAATTTGAAGAAGTTTTGGCGGCCATTTTCGGCGTGAGTCCCTAAATCTGAAAAAGTTTTGGCTGCCATCTTCGGCGTGAGTCCCTAAAATCTGAAGAAGTTCCGGCGGCCATTTTCGGCGTGAGTCCCTAAATCTGAAAAAGTTTTGGTTGCCGTTTTGGCGTGAGTCCTTAAAAATGAAGAAGTTTCGTGGCCATCTTCAGCGTGAGTCCCAAAATCAAGAAGTTTTCGTGGTCATTTTCGGCGTGAGTCCCTAAATCTGAAAAAGTTTTGGCGGCCATTTTCGGCGCGAGTCCCTAAATTTAAAGAAGTTTTGGCGGCCATTTTCGGCGTGAGTCCCTAAATTTGAAGAAGTTTTGGCAGCCATTTTCGGGGTGAGTCCCTAAAGATTGAAGAAAGATTGGCAGCCATTTTCGGCGTGAGTCCCTAAAGATTGAAGAAAGTTTCGGCGGCTATTTTCGGCATTAGTCCCTAAAATTTGAAGAAAGATCGGCGGCCATTTTCGGCGTGAGTCCCTAAATTTGAAGAAGTTTCGGCAGCCACCTTCAGTGTGAGTCCCTAAAATTGGAATATTGGTAGCCATTTTCAGTGTGAATCCCCGAATCTGAAGAGACATCGATGGCCATCGTGGTGTGAATCCCAAATGAGAAGACAATGTTTTTACATACAAAAAGCACATGTTTTCAAGCTCCAGAGAGAGGTTCTATATAGGAAGAATCCTCCGCTCCGAGGCTTTAGAAGCTGAAAGTTCTATATAGGAAGGATAGTGACACTGTGGGTGAAGACTCCTTGATTCTATATAGGAAGAACTCCCAGTCGAAGGAATTCACCCATGACACACAAGATTATATAGGAAATCATGTTGTGTCGAAAGCGAAGAGTTCTATATAGGAAGGGCTCCGAGCTTCAATGTCTTAGAGTGAAAGATTCTATATAGGAAGAATCCCTAACTTCAAGATTTCAAGACGCCGAAAAGTTCTATATAGGAAGGACCGACGGCTCCAAGGTGAAGACTCGCAGTTCTATATAGGAAGAACTCCCAGTCAAAGGAATTCACCTATGACACATAAGGTTATATAGGAAACCTGTTGTGTCGAAAGCAAAGAGTCTTATATAGGAAAGGCTCCGAGCTTCATTGTCTTAGAGTGAAAGGTTCTATATAGGAAGAACCTGTAGCTCTGAGATTTCAGACGCCAAAAGTTCTATATAGGAAGGATGGCGGCTCTGTGGTTTGAAGACTAGCAGATTCTATATAGGAGGAACTCCCAATCGGAAGAATCCATCGACGCAGAAGGTTTTATATAGGAGAAACCAGCGTTGAAGGCGAAAGAGTTCTATATAGGAAGGACTCCAAGCTGCACCGTCTCAAAATGAAAAGTTCTATATAGGAAGGACCGACAACTCCAGTGGTTTGAAGACTAGCAGTTCTATATAGGAGGAACTCCCGGTCGGAAGAATCCCATCGACGCAGAAGGTTTTATATAGGAGAAACCAGCGTTGAAGGCGAAGAGTTCTATATAGGAAGGACTCAAGCTGCACCGTCTCAAAATGAAAAGGAAGGACTGACAACTCCAGGGTTTGAAGACTAGCAGTTCTATATAGGAGGAACTCCCAGTCGGAAGAATCCATCGCTGACCTTGAAGGTTTTATATAGGAGAAACCAGCGTTGAAGGCGAAGAGTTCTATATAGGAAGGACTCCGAGCTGCACCGTCTCAGAATGAAAGGTTCTATATAGGAGGGACTCATAACTCGAGGCTTCAGAGTGAAGGGTTCTATGTCGAAAGAGCCTATAACTCCAAGATCGGAAGGTGACGAAGCTCTATATAGGAAGAACTTACGAGCCTGAAGATTCAGCTAAGGAAGAGCGGATAGTTCCAGAAGAACACGTGATTTCGAAGCCAAAGATGAGAAAGTAGGTCAAAATGAGTGCTTTTGATCTTTGCTTTGTCCTCGTTTCACAAGAACAAGCAAAGATGGGCAACTGTAATCACTCATTTTTGACCGGGTTTTAGTGTTATTAGTGTTATTATAATACTAAAATTATATATATAAAAAAGCAAAAAAAAAAAGCAAAATATATATATATATATATAATAATAATAAAAAAAAGGGGGGAGGGGAGTGGAGCACAAGGCTCCACGTCACCCTTCTCCCCCTATAAATAGAAGAGGCAACAGCAGCAAAGAAGGGAGAAAATTGCAATTGCAATTGCTCTTGCAATTGGAATCGGCAGGGCAGGCCAATTCGGCTAGCCCAGGACCGGGGTAATATCCTCGGTCCTAACCGGTTCGATCGGGGTCCTATTTTAGGTCCGATCTAGTTAATATTTTTGGAGAGGTCGTGGTAGATTTTGGTGGGGTTCAATCGGGGTTCGTCGTTCGAGCTCCTAGTTAGGTATATTTTCTTCTCTTTTTTATTAGTGTTGTAATTTTATAATTTAATGAAATATTAGTTATTTTAAAATTGTGGTCTTATTTTTTATTTTGTATGTTTATGTTTTAGATTAATATTTAATATGTTTTAAATTTGTGTTTTATATTAATATTTTATTTATGTTAGATATATTTTTATTTATGAGTTAGATTAATATTTATGTATGTATGTTTTAGAATAGTATTTTATGTTGAATTTGTTTTTATGTTAGATTAATATTTATGAATATTAGTATTTTGTTTATGCTAGATATGTTTTTATTTATTAGTTAGATTAATATGTATATATGTATGTTTTAGTTTAGCATTTTATTTATGTTAGATTAGTATTTTGTTATGTAAATATTTATTGTATTTAAATATTTTGCCATGTTTTATATTTTTGCCACTAAGATTGCATATGATATATAAATTGTCAATGCGGTGCCCTTTTATCCGAGCGTAAACGGGGCCAGTATCAGGCGTAGTGATAGTGGTTGGGCGTTTACTCTCGGATAACGGGGCCCTTAAAATTTATTCGCAATTATGACCAAATTTAAAAATAATCGTCACTTTAATCCGGAAAATCCAATATTAATAAAGCGGTAATTATTAAAGTACCAATTTTGGGCGGTGTGGGGGTGCTAATCCTTCCCCATCCGTAACCGACTCCCGAACCCAACATTTTTTGAATCTCTGGTTTTATGGTGTCCGGCCTACCTAAGTGGCCGGTGGCGACTCCATTTTTTAAAATGCGATTTTTTAAAAACCCCACGGAATAAATATTTTATATCCAAAAGAATCACAAACACCTTCGAAAATCCTTTTTATTTTAGCGATAAAAAGAAAAAGGACATCGCTACAGCTGGTAATAAGAAACATGTGTGGCCGATACTGGAACGTTGCTTTTTGCCGAGTGTTCTTCGTTGCCTTCTAAATCTTTGAAGGACCCTGTTGGAATGTTCACGTCAGCTGGTTCTTCATAGAAAGACCATTGCTCGTCGCTGTCGGGTCCGACTTCCCTAACTGATTCTTCATCAAAAATATCCCCCTCGAACCAGTATAGTTATGCATCGTCAACTGCTACCTTTTCAGGCGAGCAAACTTGTCGTCGATCGCGAGATCTCTCATGAACCGTATTATGAAGATCAAAATCGAGCGCATCAGTACAAGAATGTCTCCCCATAGATGGTTGAACGTACTCCGTACTAGGGACATACGTTGAGTATCATCCATATGAGAAATCATCGAAGAGGTTGAACGCTTCATGATCGGACGACCTCATATAGTTGTAGGATGATGACGATGCATCCTCCATACTATACGGATTGTATGTTGCATGTTTTCGAATTGGAGAGGATGGTGCATCGAATTCATCGTTCGGGGGATCGTTTAAGTCGACGATGCACGAATGTCTTGGTGCAGAAGACGACGATGCACCCAACTCGTTATGTAGATTGTATGTAGTCAATAGGTTGAAATCATTTCGTAAACCCGTCGTGGAGCTATCAACATTGGCGTTAGGGTCGAAGTCAAAATTTGCCCGTCTCTAGCTTGAGATTTCGATACTAGCATCATAATCAGAAACCGATGCATACAACTCGAGGGGCCCTCCTAATGAATACTCCAAGTGGGTGGCCACCATCAACTCCACATCACTGTTGTCCCCAATCCGGCGTAATGAGTAGGTTAACGGTTCAATAGAGATTGACAGACGATACTTCAACTCCTCCAGCCTTTTCACACGGCCATATGGGACACTATTTTCTACTTCCTTAAAAAACTTCTTGTACGATAATCTCCTCGGAATCGTTATTCTTACAGTATTCGCAGACTGAAAAATGGCGCCGAGTGAGGCATCAGTAATTATCTTGCCATCGTGGTATACTAGAACGTCAATACTTTCTCGTCTCGACATTTTCTCAGCACATAAAAGATCTACATATAACAAGAACAGACATTAGTACCAACCAATTTAGTAAAACTACACAATACAAGCATTGCAGAAATCGTGGCAAAACTTATAATTGAAAAACTTTTCTGATTCAAACGGCTCGTAAATTATGTTCGCAATATCTTTTGCTCCCCACTGGCTTCTATAAGCTGCTGCGAATGTTGAGGATAAATATGTCTGCAGTTTGGGATCATTCTATCCTGCTTGATATAAGAGGTGTGAATGACCAATATAATATTCGTCTGGAAAATCATGAAAAGTCTTGCTTTTGCAGATGTGTCCAAGAAGCAATGTCCATTCCATGCACTATTTGTCCCGAACAATGTTTCACATAAATAAATGAGGACAACATCAATGTTGCCCATACTTAGAACATTAACAAATGATGAAAAGATGAACTCATAAGAAATAATTTGACGATGATTTGAGGAATGAAAGGTTAATCGGAATCACCGTAGTCAGTTCAAATGTCTGAACTTAAGTTAAGTTCTTCGATCAGCTGTTGTTTTTGTTGCTTGCGCCTGTACATAAAAAGCTACAACTCGTCGGCAGCTGCATCAACATCCGGTGAACACGGAGCTTGTTCAGTGGTCGTTGCGAGTGCGGACGTACCAACTTCTACAGGTGTAGACGTACTACATTCTCTGATATTCACCTCATCGAACTTAACATTTAAATGGATGTATTTAGCTCCTACAGATTTGAGCCGGTCGTACATGTTACGTACGTCAGTTTTGTTGGTTAGCTTCAGAATGTAGTGTGTTTCAGTTGCCGTCGATGTTGGGATTTTACATTCCAAGTAAGAAATTTGCTTCTTAGTACGTTTACTAACCTCTTCAGATATCATCTGCAACAAATCGTGGAATGACATATTACTGGTGATTGTTGAGTCGAAATAGGTACTTATAAAATAAAATGTTGCGAAAAACTTAGCCATGAGGGGAGAAAAGTGTTGGAAGTTTTGCTGAAATAGATATAATCGGAGCATGGGTTTTATAGGGAAGGAAAAGCATAATGAATTTAATTTCAAAAACCATATGACCTCATGTTCTACACAATGTGGTTTTCTACGGAACTAGCAATCTGCAGAACGCAAGGTCCCTTCTGACCGTTCATTATATGCGACTGTTGAGAGTCAAACTAATTACATAGAACCTTGCGTTCTGTAGAAAGCGAGGTCCAAGGGTTTTCAAAATTATGCTTCCTAAAATATTTTATATTAGGACAAAATTAAATAACTGTAGAAAATTTATTAGTAGTAATACAACTTATATATGTAACAGATTTTTAGATTACTAAAAACTTTTCTCTTCTACTATATTTAATTAATTTATATACCAATAGAGTTTAAAATTTAAACAAACTTTTAGATATGGGCATTAATTAGCAATACAACTTATATAATAATATAATTTAAATACCATCTTTTTTCCTACCTCTTATAAAATTTAAATACCATCTTTTACTTTATAACTATTAGATTTCAAAGATTCGACACTAATTAGGATTTCAGTATAAGGAAAATAGGAATTTGAAATCAAATATTTTTACCATATAATAATTGCAATCAAGTATTTAAATTACCATCTTTAAAAAATAATGTACTAGACGGTTACTGAGAATTGAAGGACCTCGCGTTCCACACAACGCAGTTTTCTACGGAACTCGCTATCTGCAGAACGCGAGGTCCCTTCTGACCCTTCATTATATGCGACTGTTGAGAGTCAAACCGGTTACATAGGACCTCGCATTCCGTAGAACGCGTTGTCCAAGGTTTTCAAAATTATGTTTCCTAAAATATTTTATATTAGGACAAAATTAAATAACTATAGAAAATTTATTAGTAATACAACTTATATATGTAATAGATTTTCAAATTACTAAAAACTTTTATCTTCTACTATATTTAATTAATTTATATACCAATTGAGTTTAAAATTTTAACAAACTTTTAGATAGGTGCATTAATTAGTAATACAACTTATATATTAATATAATTTAAATACCATCTTTTTTCCTACCTCTTATAAAATTTAAATACCATATTTTACTTTATGACTATTTGATTTCAAAAATTCGACACTAATTAGGATTTCTATTTAAGGAAAATAAGAATTTGAAATCAAATATTTTGACCATCTTTATATAATAATTTAAGGAATAATTTAATGGACGGTTTCTGAGAAATAAATGACCACGTGTTGTGCGTAATGCGAGTTCTTTTTTGACCGTTCAAGATGCTATATGAAAAGTCAAAGGACACGTCTCTTCAAGGGAACTCGCTTCCTGCGTAACGCGAGGTCTTCGGTATCTCGTTTTCCGCAGAACGCGAGGTCTATTTAAAATCGCTTCCCAAACGGTGCGAGGCCTCTTATAAATAGGGCCCTACAAAATCAATTACCCCACACATCTGCATTCTTCTTCTCCTATTCTATTATACATATCCTATATTTTCTATACAATGGCGAGTTTATTGAGGCTAGGCGAACGACACGTCTTTGACTACTGATGGGCGAATGATGAGGTAATATTTTTTTCATACTTTAAATTAATTTCTTTTTTTAAATTTATTTCCTCCTATATGTATATATTTTTAAATTATTAGCTTGTACTATTTTTCTTCGAGAACTACGAACGAGCATTGACATGCTATCTAAATCGTATCACGGCCGCGCTGGACGAGGATATCGTTCCATTTATTGTCGAAGCCAGTTTTGGGCATGTTGCTACTATCGTTGGCGGTACGAAGTTGAACCGTCCATTCATTAATGCCTTATTGGAGCGATGGAGGCTAGAGACCCACACATTCCATCTTCCGTGTGGCGAGGCTACAATTACACTAAAAGATGTTGCATATCATCATGGCTTGCCTACTGACGGCGCGGTTATTACCGGTGTTGTCGAGGGTAACTGGCCGAACCTGTGTGTTGAGCTGCTGGGAGTGGTTCCGGACAAGTTCGACGGTGGCAAAGTCTTTCTAACTTTTTTGGAGCAGAATTTTACAATCCTCCCCCAGATACGGATGACGAAACAAAACAAGTAAATATATTTATTTATTTTACTATATATTTCATTTCCTATTTTTTTAATAGTTAAAATATTTTTATAACGGTACTTATTATTTTCGTAGTGGTTTGCTCGTGCTCACATCCTACGCATTATTGGAGGGATTTTGATGCCTAACAAATCTCGCAACAAAGTCCACCTGATGTGGCTGTACTATCTCCGCAATTTTACAGAATAACAAGAAATGTTGGGGAGCAGCGGTCCTAGCCTTTCTGTTCTGGGAGCTTTGCATAACCGTTGACCCAGATAGAGCCGCAATCTGAGGATGTCTTTTACTGCTTCAGTCTTAGGCTTGGTTTCGGATGCCCTTTTTAAGCCTGCGACCTAGACAACCTACCCCATACCTATTCTCGCTTATTCGGAGGTACTATTAAAATTATTTAATTTAATTAATTTTAATTATTTTATTTTATTTTAAGAATATGTTTTTAAACTATTACAATTTTTTAAATTCTTTTTCATTAATGACAGGTGGTGCCTTCCACTCACTCACCAGGGATTGCTAGAGACACAGTGAGACTACAAACTGCTGATTGACAAGATACAAAACGAGGCCAGGATTTCGGATATTTTTTCTTAGTTCCTCAAAAAAAATTCGGCCATAAATTTATATAACTCATATTTAAAATTTTTTGTTCAGTTCCTGTGGACTCCGTACGTTGCTCCTCTGATTCGGGACTGTATTCCGTAGGACATCACGGACGGCTCTCACGTCTGGCTACTACTTGTGCCACTTATCAACTACGAAATTGTCGAGTGGCATCCTACTGACCGGGTTCTGCGACAATTTGGCTACGTCAAAGGGGTTCTAGAGCCGCCACCCAATTTGGACGAATTACATCAATTGACGAGGTAGGGGAAGACGGAAGTCCATTGAGGCCATCATCACGCTGACTGGGTCGGGCAATGGATGATAAGGTATGACAGGCGGCCGCCCATCTGTGTACCTATTGTGAACCAGGACGTCACATTCAACTATATGTAGTGGTACTACCAAAACGAGAAGCCGCGTATACTGACTCTGAAAGAGCGCCAGCGAGAAATTGTGCTGCCTCCCCAAAACCGTCTGCTCGCACAACGTCACACCACCCAGGGCTAGCTGACGCAGCACGGTACCAAAATGGGGCCTAAAAGCCAGAGACGTCAAACACACACTACAGGGGTCTCATCTTCTAGAACAACGCGAACAATAGATCAGTCCGGGGCAGGGCCTTCGACACCAGCGCCAGGATCGACATTCATGCACTCCGCTTCGTCATCGTTTATGCATATGGGTGGTCCTCAGATGTTTCAGCAGACGAGGCCTCTACCCGAGCTTTTCATGACAGACGTCTTTCGTCCCTTTATGCCGGTGCCTCCACCATATTACCTGACACCGCCTTTTGCATATGTTCCTCCGGTGTTGGATGTTCCACCATTGGCAGCATAGTTCGACTACAATATTGTCGAGCAGACGCCACCGCAGAGTTTGTTCTACATCAGCCTCGGTGTCAGCGGTGGTCCGCGTTTCGGGGACGATCATGGCGCCGATGATGAGGACGACGATGACGATAGAGGACATATCGCTCGGAGGAATCCGCCACGAGATCGTCGTGCACGTAACTGCGAAACGGGTGGACATAAGCGTCATTAGAATGAGGGGATGTTTATTTATCAACTTTATTTATTATTTTATAATTTTAAATATTTTATTTTGCCTTATTTTTTTATATAGTTTTAGATTTTATATTTATGTTCGTTCTTTGTCGGATAAACAATAACGTACACTAAAAATTCGATAAATAAACCGGAAAAGATTATCACGCCCTTTTAACTTTTTGGTCATTCACAAAAGCAAGCTATGGTACCGTTTTTAACGCGAATTTTACCAGGTTTACAACGCACTGAACTTGCCCATATTGTTGTCGAATGAAAGACAAGTTCCAGTACTACGCACCTAAACTCACCGTTAACTGAAATTATACGATTAATAGCCCCGAAATATCGCTCGAACACGCCTATGGACGCCTGTTCTACTACCCCCGATTTACAAAGAACTCGCTTTCTACAGAAAGCGAGTTCCATTAAATAGCCCACGATAAATTTAGTCGGCTCTTCGAATTCTCGGGGACCTCGCATTCTGTAGTGTGCGAGGTCCTGTTAAGTTCGTTATTCTGAAAAGCGATGCCACGTAAGAACAACTCGCTTTTCGCATAAAGTGAAATCAGAATTCGCTTTACGCAGAACGCGAGTTCTTTATATGTGACAGATTTGAGGGTCATTTTTCTAAATAAAGCTATGAGGGAGTCATTTCTTTAAATAATTATTTAATAGGGATTTTTCACTTAAAATTGCCTAGCAACTAGACATGTTATTCGAAAAAAACAGCCCATTGTTGTGGTCCAGTGGCAGTGATGGGCGCTACGCAAGTGGGTGTCTGAATTAACAACTTCCCTACCTGTTTTTATTTGTTTTTCACAAATCAGAATCATTAGTCGTAAAAACCAAAACATACACTCCTATTTTTCTCGTATACGATGAAACGAATGTATTTCGTGACAGAATAGAAGCAAGTTTTAGTAGTAAAACGAGAGTGCGGCCACGCTCGTGCACCAACGTGAGGGGGTGGGAGTGGGACAGCGAGCATATGCTACTGGGCCCCAACCTCATCTTACACCTTCAATTATTGATTCCCCTTACGTCATGGGTCCAGCTCGGTACCAGATCCGTCGTTGATCATAGTAAATCGCGACCGTTCCCATAACCCAGATTTCCATTCCACATACCCACCACGTAATGATTCCATGTGTGCTGTGTTGGTGATCCCCCCCTCGGTTCCCACTCGAGGTGCACGTGTCCCGGGCAATTAAATTATGAGGGACGTTGGGAGGCGCTGCCCGGGGTACACGGGCAGCATCCGTAGGCCCAGGAGACAAGGACCTAGGAAAAAGGCCAGCGAGATCATGCGTCAGGCGGGCCCCACTATTCGATGCTTTTGTTTGGGCTGGTGGAACCTACGTCTACTCAGCTCCATAGGTTTTTTATTTTTATTGACTTGTTTTTTCCCCACAATTTGTAGACCCTACAAATAATATCCCATTATTACTCAACTCCCAGTTGGACAAAAAAGCAAAGAACTAAGGGACCCCCAACAAATGGTGGTCCAAGTTCTCTCCTCCAGAAGAATCATGAAGTGCCCACACAATTTTTCCCATTAAAAATATATGTATTATACTATTAAAAAAATTAACATATGTATTATAATATGAAAAAATATTCCAAATTATTGTGGTTTCTATATTCATAATTTTCAAAAAGATATTTAAACATAAAAATAAAATATTTCTTATAATTTTTTAATATATAATATAAAAAAATAAATTTGTTTTTATATAGTTATTTGTATACATTTTTATTCTCTTGATAGTTATATATGTACAAAAAAAGGTAATTATACCATATACTTATGTCAAAATAAATTGTCTTGTCTCGTTCTAAATATTTAAACATACGTATCACTTGGAGCAACTCGATTTGTTTGAACGTTGATGGAGCTGTTTTCACAAGCCCGGGGTTTAATTTCGTAGGAGGGCTCTTTCAGAATAGTGAGCGTCAATGGATACTTGGCTTCAACAAAGGAATTGGGATAGTGGATTGCCTTTAAACCGAGCTCTGGGCAGTCTATCATGGTCTCCGGGTTGCCTGGTCTCATGGCTTTGAAGCCATTATAATTCAAACCTATTGTGCTCAGGCCATCAAGCTTCTACAAGACCCCAATGTTGCCTCTAGTCCTTCTCCTTTGGTTGATCGACTCCGGCACCAAGCTTAGATGACTGGTTTTCTTTGGACGCCATGTGAAGGAAAATTTCCGGCGGACACTCTTACCAAACTATCGAATCCCCTTTATTTTTTTCTGAACATCTACGATTCCCCTCCGGATAAATTACAGACTCTTTTGGATAGGATATTTTAGGCCTGCCTTATTGTAAAACCTAAAACTTGACTAGGCTTATGACTCGAAAAAAAGAGAAATCGACTCTATTCAAATTTTATCGAACGGTTAAAATGTTATCATCCGAACGGTTAAAATGTTATCATCCAAACTAGGAACTAAAGTCTAAAAATGTAGGTGATTATTTTACAAGGAGTTGATTATGAATAAAATCATATGCAAAACAACAAAGGAGATGTAGCTGATTTGTATAGGAATTGCGACATAATCTACGGACCATTATGCATGAATACAACCAACCACAGTAAATGACAGCATAAAGGCAATATTTGCTACATGTTTCGCTGATGTTACTTGAAAATGCTAACAACGTAATTAAATACGATATCTTATTAACCAATGTCTTTAGCCACACTATGGTTACAAAAATATCCGTTTAGTGCCGTTTAGGAGTTGAGTTCATTGAACCATAATAAACGCTAATCTTAAATAGTATGAATAGGCATGTAAAAGAACCGAACGAATACGAATAAATGTGTGTTCATGTTTATTCGTTTAACTTTAATCGAACAAATGAACGAACACGAACATAAACGAACACATTTTTTTTGTTCATTAAGGAATTTAACTTGTTCGTGTTCGTTTATGTTCGTTCGTTAAAATGTTAGAAGAAGACAAACGAACATAAATAACATCTTTAATATGTTAAATATTTAATATTTTGGTTAGTTAGATTAATTCAGTTAATTAAACAATTTGAAACTGAATTAATCGATAATTGAAATTTAAAAAAACTCTTAATCATTAGCCGAAACTTAAAATTATGTAACAAATTGACCAATTTTGTTTTGGTCTGGTCGGTTAGTTCGGTTTAACCGAACAATGAACACCCCTAGCCGATAAGAAATAAGTTTTTAATGAGCCATAAATTAGGATTTATCAACTCAAAATTTTTTGACTCAACTCGATTCGATCTAATGCGCACCCCTAGACATATGTGAATAAACTTAAACGAACGAACATAAATGAACATAAACGAACGGATTACCGAATGTTCACGAACATAAATGAACGAACAATCTCTTTGTTCGTGCTTGCTCATTTAATTAAACGAATCATGTTTGTTCGTTTAATAAATAATCGAACATAAACGAACTTCCCGCCAAATAATTCACAAACAGTTCGATGAACCTTCGGTTCGTTTACAACCCTAAGTATGAATTTAATCACGAAAAATCTTTTGGTGATTCAATAATGATTGATGGTCAAAAGTGAGATGAAGGTGATTTTCGACGATTCATTCTTTTTAATTTCGACAAAAAAATAGTAGTTAAAAGTATAAAAGAAAGAAATAAAAGAAAGGAGTCAAGAAAAAGGTGCACATAGGTATCGATCTCGAGAGCCCTTTTCTATTGTGGTATGTACGTAGATTTATACGTTTTTGAGAACAAAATTTTGGCTCGTACGAAGCTTAAAATTGATGATTAGATTAGTTAACATAGATAAACCTGACCGTCAAGTAATAAAATTAACTGTTGGGTCATGTAAAATCATGTCAATGGATTGTCACCAAACAGAGAATATGACATGGCTTCTCTGGATGAGCTCGAGATCCCACATGCATAGGTGTTATGGCAGAGAAATAAATACAGAAAAGTGATAGAGGATTCGATGGCAGAAGTACAACCATAACAAAAATTAATTAATGGAAATTCATTGGCAACTTAAAAGCGGCAATTAGATTAGTAAGAAATTGGTGAAGAACATCTCAATGCAAGCGTCTAAGAGAAGAGAATTCAAATAGCTAAATAATTTAAAAATCGAGGGGTATACTAGAAATACCCGACACACGGAGGACTCAACTGCAAAACATGCAAAAAAAATAATAGTAACACTGAATCTATTCTTATTCATAAATTATTATCATTAAAAAATATAAAAAAAATAATACTACAGCCTACAGGAGCGCATCATAAACCACCTACGTTTGCAATCCTCCAATGAAATTCTAACACGTTTCATTAACCAACAGGATTTAATTTGTATACAATAGAGCGAGTAGTACTTGATCGCCCCAAGTCAAAGCTTCCCCTTTTTAAAAGTCTCCAGGCTCCCGCAGTGTTTAAATATAGCAACCAAGCTTCAACTGCTGACCCCCTGTCTTCTTCTTTCTTTCTCAAACTGCAAATTTTGCAGCTCCGGCCGTTGTTTTCTTTTCTTTTTTTGTGCTGTTTTGTTATAGACCGATCAACAGCAGTGAATCATGTCGGATTATTATTTTTATTACTCCGGTTTCCAAGATCAGTACGATCCCCACTACCTTGATGCCTGCTCTCTGTGCCGCAAATCGCTTCACAATTCCGATATCTTCATGTACAAGTTAGTTTTTTTGTTTATCACTGGTTTTTAATTCATTAGGCCTTGTTTAGCTATGAGAATTTAGTAAAAAAATGGGGGGGGGGGAGATAAGCTTTTTAATTTTTATTGTTTGAGCTTTGTGACTGATATCGGTATTGCTGGGAAATTATTGCAGAGGGAATACGCCGTTTTGCAGCAAAGAGTGCAGGCAAGAACAGATGGAGATGGACGAAGCCAGAGAAAAGAACTGGAAATCCGGTAGATCTACTAGGAAATCCGATGCCCAGAACTCTACCACTAACAAAACTGTACGGACCGGCACGGTCGCCGTTGCCTAATCCGGTTATCACTAATCACGCCTTGTTTTTTTCTAGCAGATTGATGTATCAATTTTGAGTAAACAAATCAAAACAAAGAAGAAACTTTGAGAGAATTTTGCATTTTTGGTTTTTCCCATGTATGTATCAAGCTTTGCAGTGACGTTTTAATGGCGGCGGTTCGCATCGCATTTGGTTAATTTGATAAATAAACACCGTCCTTATACAAAAGGGGGGAGGAGGATTTACAGTGATGATCATTTGCGTTTTAAACTAAAGAAACCATCTCATCGGAATAGGCTAATTAATAAGACTAGTGAAGGGCAGGCACTTTGGCCTTCTGCAACATCATCAATCTCCTCCTACTTGCACCTTCTACATTCTCTCCCAATTTCGCAAGGTGTGCCATCCGCCTCTTCCATGATTCCGATACTCGATATTTCGAGTTCTCTTCCGTCTCGCCTGATTGCATTTCAGATGCTTCAAATGGACTCTCCGTTTCCTCGGCGTTTCCTTCCTCTGAAACTTGGATAATCTGCTTTAATCTATCCACCACCTCACTCATCTTCGGCCGCTGCTTCTGACTTTTTACTAAACAATTGTCTGCTAACTTAGCGATTTCTCTAGCTGCACCGATCGGATACTGGTTTTCAAGTCGAGGGTCCATTATTAAGCTGAACTTTTTACTATCAGCAGGGTACTGCTTCACCCAATCCAACAGTTTCTCCTCTGCTTTTGGACGCCCTCTTTCTAATGACCGCCTGCCTGAAAGTATCTCGTACAGTACCACTCCAAAGCTCCATACATCGCTCTTATCCGTTAGATGTCCGGTCTCGATGTAGTCAGGAGCAGCATAACCATATGTTCCGACAACCTGATCACAAGTAATGAAGCCTTGTCATCATCATAAACAAGTAATAGGATGTTTCATGTTATACAAAGTTTCAAACTATACAGAATTGAGATACTAACCGCTGTTGAAACATGCGAACGGCCAGCCATTGGCCCCTCCCTAGCCAACCCGAAATCCGAAAGTTTCGGGTTGAAATTCTTATCCAACAACACATTGGAGGCTTTGAAGTCTCGATATATGATCTTGCATTATGTTCAAACCATAGATTTAGATAACCATAATCTGATGAATGTTGATAATGTATGGTTAAGTGTTTTTAGAAAGGAACCTGAACTTCTAAGCCCTCGTGCAGATAAGCTAATCCTTGTGCTGCTCCAAGTATTATTTGCAACCTTGTTTTCCAGGAAAGTGGTGCGAATACACGACAGAAAAGATGATCTTCTAAGCTCTTATTTTGCATAAACTCGTACACCAGAAGTCGCTGGATCCCTCTTTCTCCATCGACAGCACAATATCCGATGAGTTTAACGAGATTTGGGTGTTCGACAACACCGAGAAATTGAACTTCCGCCACCCATTGTTTATGTCCCTGTATGGATCAAAGTACAAACACAACTATGAAACGAAAATCATAAGTAACAGCATCTTTTCTAGGTTCCCAAACATAGCAAAAGGGAGTACCTGCAGACCATTCTTGTTAAGCTGCTTAATAGCAACCACCAAGGGCTCATCACCCTTTCCATCAGCAAGCTTGATGGTACCTTGGTAGACGCTCCCAAACCCACCTTCGCCGATCTTAAGTCGCAGGTTGAACTCACGAGTGGCTTGTTTAAGCTCCGAGAAGGAGAAGACCCTCAAATTGGGAGCTTTAGCTTCGTACAACTCCGGTATGCTACGGGGAGAAGCTAATGAGCCTGGACATGAGGACTTCGTGATCCGGTAAGGCCCCGAAAATCCATCTGATTTCCTTTCTTGTTTCAACTCCGGGGCTGATACTTGCCCCTTGCTCCCAGATTTGTCCTTGAAATACTGAAAACACTTCATTTCGGGATGTTTAAAACACTACAAAAATCTGCAAACCAACAGCGTGTCGATCAATAAACATAAATGACAATGGTGATTAACAATGGGAATTGGACAAGGCAAAGAAAAAAACCGTTTCTTACAAAGCTTTGTGTTTGGCCTCTGAAAATTTTGAACTGACATGGATTGTTTTTTCAAACCCTTTTAATTACTACTACTTACTATTTTAGTGATTGAAGAATAATCAACGATTGAAATTCAGATGAGTCGGTATTCAAAGTAGACAGGGAAGTTGAAAACAATTAACTACCAAACAAGAGGAAACCTACCTCTGTTTCTGGAGTCTTGACTTGACCTTTATCTTCTCAATCTTTCACTGTCGCACTGATTTTATAAACAAACAAACAAGAAAGCATCGGCATTATCTCAGCGTCATTATGAACAACAGTTGGTGGGCGGCTTTAAAGTTTTCATTTTTCACTTTCCCTCCCATGTGATTTTCCAGATGAAAAATCTCTACCTTGGAAGGGACAGAGTTCGATAAATAATAAGGAAAACAGAGGGGAGGAGCATATCTACCAAATCTCCTCCATTGATGGATGTTTGTAGTGAGCGTATATTAAATTCATAATCCCCAGATCACTCTTTTGGAGGATTCGTGAAGTTTGTTTTTTTAATCAGATTTTTTGTGAAGTTAATGTTACTATTATTTATTTTCTTAGAAAGAATAGATTGGATTATGATACGGAGACTACACAGTTCCTAAGATGCCATTCAACTCTGGTTTTAGTTCTGCGAATTCAGTCAGTCGTTTACGAAGGTTGTGGATTCAATGTGGCACTCCATTGATTCCCCTAGACTTTGGTTGGAAAATAGGCAAAAGTCTTGGTTGAAGTTAAAAAGTAAAAATCGAATATTGGTTAAAAAGTTTGGATACTCATTGTTCTACCATTTCCAATGATCTCGTTGGCTGAACCAGGCAGCCACCATCAGCAATGTCCCCCTTCTTTTCCTGCTTCTTCGGAGACCCAACACTCCACCCTCTACAGCCGTTTTCTTTTTCACTTTTTCAAAGCTCTAGTTTAAACTTTAAACCAATAATCCTTTTCTTCACTCGTCTGATTATTATTGTATTTTTTATTATCCGGTTATTAATATTTTCGTTTTAGTAAAAAAAGTTACACTTCCATTTTATTTTGATTAAGGGCAGTTGAAAACTTAATAGAGACGGTGATATAGTATTTTTTTAGTTTAATCATCAGATCAAATAATTTAGATTTATTATTTTAATTTAATTTTTTTATTCATCATTCCAACATAACAACTTATCGTTGATGATTTAATATTTTTTAATTAACATAATAACATATTATTTTAATTTAAATTATTCAATAAATTTGACCCTTCATATTTACTATCAATTTAATCCTTAAACCTATGGCCATCGCCCTTCACCGACTACAATGATATAGATTCCAAATATATAAAACCCTAGTTGTAGGACTCCACTCATATAGCTCAAAGGAGGTTGGTGGGTGCGGGTCTTTCTATACAAGGACTATGGTGGATAGTATCATCATCGTCGGAGTTTTAGCATCGATACAACATAGTACAGTACCTTTAACTTTTTAGTGGACAGTGTATTCTCAAGGCGTTCTTATTATTATTTGAGTTAATTATACCCCACGTTCTTAAATTATAATTTTTATTTAAAATTGATCTCTAAACATTTAAACTTTCTAATTTTATCTTTGAATTTAATTCTCATTTTAAATTGGCCCCCAAATATTTTTGATGTTCAAATTTTATGCTCAAATTACTATTTATACCACATCATATTATTACATAATACACATCCTCGTTTCATGACAATTAACAATTTTTATAACGGTTTTATAAACATAAGATATGATTATCATATATTGATAATTTGAGTATGAAATTAGAATGTTCAAAAAATATGAGGATCAATTTAGAATGAGAGTAAAAATTTGAGGATGAAATTCAAATACTTGAAATTTTGGGGACCTATTTAGAATGAAGGTCATAATTTAATGATAAAATTAAAATATTTAAAAGTTTATGGACCAATTTAAAATAAAAATCATATTTTGAGAACGAGTGATGAAATCGACTCTTATTATTTTGGTATGTAAACTTTCTATTCGAAACTTTACATTTTATGTTTTGTTTTAAATCATCATAGCTTCAATTTTGTTTTAATCGAACCCAGCAAGCGGCCTAAGTGAGGAAAAAGATGTTCATTCTAAGAGACTCATGTTTAAACGCTTTGTTTGTAAGGTGTGTGTATATTAGCAAATGGTTAAGAATATGTATAAACAAATACTACATTGTAATGACCTTAAAATTATTTTTTGAATAAAAAATAATTCAAAGAGTTAAAAATATGTATAAATATATATTACCTTGTAATGACCTTAAGATTATTAAAAAAAATTATTAATCTTCTTTGACCCTTGGTTTATAATAATTATTTTTACACCAATTATTTGAAATATGTGCGAAGTTTCAATTAATTAAAAACAGTGTTAAATATAGTTTCGTGACACTTGGTTTATTATCATGATTTTCAGAGAATCTTGCACTAGAAATAATTCTCACCGGAAAAGAAAAAAATTATTACTTGGAACCTATCAACAGATGATGATTTTAGGGTGGGACACCCTTAATATAAGGTTAAAATAAAGAGTACTTATATAAATTTTTATTAAATTTAAGTTAGAATATAAAAATTTATGTTATAATATAAGAATTTGTGATTACACAAATTTTTACCTAAGATAAAATTTACATAAATTCTTATTAAGTGGATAAGAATTTTTATAATTACACAAATTCTTACGAAAAATAATAAGAATATATATAATTTTACAAATTATATCTCATTTTAGCCTCACCCTAACCCTTCTCTTTTTAAAATTTCCCACCAACAGAAGATAGTCTTCTTTTGAGTAATTTTCTCAATAAGCAGCCCATATTGGTTAGGATAATTCTACAGTAAATGACATATACCGCAATGTATTACTATTTATATGTTCTGCAATATATCATTAATTGTTTTAATTAGTTTTAAAATCCTAAGGACTGAAATTGTTATTATCCTCTTTTAAAATAAAATCTTAAAAAATAATTTTTATATTATTTTTTCAGATTTTTATTTTATTTTTAATTCAAAAAATAATTAAACTTTTAATACTATAATAATTCTTAGATTCACTTTAATTTAAGGGTAAAATCCATAAATAGTTACTAAATTTTAATCAATTATTCAATTTGGTAATTAAACTTCCAATTGCTTCAATGTTATCATTAAACTTTTAGTTTTGTTTCAATTTGGCCACTGACTCGTTAACAACTGTTAAAAGGGTGATGTGGTTGCTAAAATATTTTGTATAATAACACATTTAGTCCTCACGGTTTACACATTCAAACAATTTATTCTTAATTCAAAAGAAATAATAAATTTAACCCTCATTATTTCAATTTGACCTTATTTTTAATTAGAAATAATTTAATATTTTATTTTGACCCCTAAATTATAACTAATGTTATCTCGTCCCTCACAATCCCAACCATACCCAATCCATCCTTTAAAATTTTATAAAGATTAATTAAATTATTACTATAAAAAGAAAATTTTTAAGTATATTTTTTAAAATTGATACTTGAATTTTTAAAATGATACATAAACTTTGGTAAATTATTCAATTTGGTAACCAAACTTTCAATTGCTTCAAAGTTACCACTAAACTTTTAGTTTTGCTCCAATGTTACCACTGACCCGTTAACAGACGTTAACGACAATTAAAGTATTTTGTATAATAACACATTTAGTCCTTCACGTCTGTACATTCAAAAAATTTTGTTATAATTAAAAATAAAAAAATTAACTCTCATTATTCAAACATTATTTTAATTTGGCATTATTTTTAATTAAAAAATTAACTCCAAACCCTCAAAACACTATTTTTTCAACAAAGATGACATGACTAATCATCTAGAGTTCAGGTGCTTTAGATGCAAGTTGAACTAGAACTGTACTAAAATGAATCTTGGTATCTAAGAACTATTTATCTTCATCAAGTTCAACACTTGGCAGATTATCTCAGTGGTATGGCTTATGTGGTCTCAGTAGGCAATGCTCTTCAAGTTTAAAATCTGTAATGTCATGTACCAGTCTGGCATACATGGATGTTTTAAACCCTATTGCTTTTGGTTGATGTCTGGAGTGGGAATATGTACACTTGCGGTGAAAGTTTCCAGCTAAAAATTAAAGGGATATAAAGGTTGCATTGTGGTCCTGAAGTCTGCAACAAAAAAATCTGTTTTATTTTTAGAGTAAAACACTTCATGCTTAGAGAACGAAATGACACATATATTAATAACATGTTAGGCCTAGAGAAAAAAAATCAATCAGCTTACCGACCAATATCTTCTAATATTGAATTCATTAACAATAGCAATCTCTTTTTCCCAGCCTCTAAGTAAAATGTATGTATCAGTAACTTCAGTCGTCGTATCAATGGATAAATAGCCGGTGTAGAATGACGGTCCTTCTAAAACACCATCTGTTTTAGGAAAATCAAGTCCTTACAAGATCATCATTTTATTCCATCGTATATTATTTTTTCTTTAGTTTGTACATAGTAGGTATGTAAAAGAAAGTGTAAGATGAACAAGAAATTACACAGATGGTTTTTGTTCACGAGACATACTTAATTGGTGTTCTTGTTTTTTGGTGGTAGATACTTTATGGAATTCCGATGCAATCTGAATGACAGAATTAAATTTTTGGCACCTCATTCAGGTTATGGAATGGAATTGAGATCATTTTTCATCTTTTCAGAACTCTTCCATCGACATAAACAGAAGACAAAATACCCTATAGAAAAGAATCAAGAACAATGAAGTTATCTGTTAAACTATAATTGTTGCATGGTTTTGGTTCTTTTCCTTATCGTTGTTACGTGGTTTAGGGGTTTGGGTTTCAAGTTTAAGGATTAGTGTTAAATTATTTTTAATTAAAAATAAGGTCAAGTTGAAATAATGTTTAAATAATGAAGGTTAAATTTATTAATTTTTTGAATTAGGACTAAATTGTTTGAATGTACAAACGTAGAAGACTAAATGTGTTATTATACAAAATATTTTAACTGTCGTTAACGTCTGTTAACGGGTCAGTGGTAACATTGGAGCAAAACTAAAGGTTTAATGGTAACTTTGAAGCAATTGGAAGTTTAGTTACCAAATTGAATAATTTACCAAAGTTCAGGTATCATTTGTGAACTTTACCCTTTTAAAAATTCAAGTATCAATTTAAAAAATATACTTAATTTTCCCTTTTTTATAGTAATAGTTTAATTCATCTTTATGAAAATTTTAAAGAATAGATTGCGTATGGTTGAGATTATGAGAGATAAGATAACATTAGTTATAACTGAGAGATCAAAAAATATTAAATTATCTCTAATTAAAAATAAGGTCAAATTAAAATAATGAGAGTTAAATTTATTATTTCTTTCGAATTAGGACTAAATTGTTTGAATGTGTAAACGTAGAAGACTAAATGTGTTATTATACAAAATATTTTAACAGTCACATCACCCTTTTAACAGTCGTTAACGAGTCAGTGGTCAAATTGAAACAAAACTAAAAATTTAATGGTAACATTAAAGCAATTGGATGTTTGATTACCAAATTGAATAATTGATTAAAGTTTAGTAACTATTTGTGAAATTTACCCTTAAATTAAAGTGAATTTAAAAATTATTATAGTAGTAAAAATTTAATTATTTTTCGAATTAAAAAATAAAAAAATCTAAAAAATTAATATAAAAAATATTTTTTAAAATTTTATTCTAAAAGAAGATAATAACACTTTATGTCTTTATATTTTAAAATTAATTAAAACATATAAATAATTAGTACATGTAGAATTATCCATATCGGTTAAAGGGCTTACAAATGAAGTTGGGCGTGGATTTTAGGGCAAATAATATTAACCCTCTATATTGTCGATCCTCTTTCTGAATATAATTCGCCGCGCATCATAGCTTCGCGAGTGGGATTTCATTTCTAGGGTTTTTACTCCGCGCATCCACAGAGCTCTCCAAAATGGTACGCTTTCCTTCTCTGATTTTGCTTTGTTTCCCTTTATTTCTTAAATTTTCTACTCAAAGTTAGTATTGTCAATACGTATTAAGTTATTGTTTTATTGTGATACATCAAACTTGTTTATTTTCTTTAATCATTCGTGTGTTCAAGTCGGTAGCTGATATTAATTCTTCACCTCTTTGATTTCGTGCAGACGAAGAGAACGAAGAAGGCCGGTATTGTGGGGAAGTATGGTATGTACACTGTTTGTTTCGATTTATAATTCGGTATTTTCTGATGAGAGGCGAACCGTATGTGAACTATTCCGTTGTGTTGTAGCATTGAAATGCCATTTGAATTTATAGCACGATGAATATTATACTGTTAGTGGCTAATAGCTTATTTGCTTGATTCCAAATTTTACTTGCTTGGCGTGCCTATTTAGAATGTTGATAGCATCTGGTAAATTTCAGGTACTCGTTATGGTGCCAGTCTGCGTAAGCAGATTAAGAAGATGGAGGTCAGCCAGCACAGCAAGTACTTCTGCGAGTTCTGCGGAAAGGTAGTTTTCTCGCCTGCTAACTTCGGTTTCCTGCTTGTTTAAGAAGATTTGGTTGCTTGACAGCTGCTTATGTAATCTAACATGAACCCATGCAGTATGCGGTGAAGAGGAAAGCTGTGGGCATTTGGGGATGCAAAGACTGTGGTAAAGTGAAAGCTGGAGGTGCTTACACTTTGAAGTAAGTTTGTATGGCCAGGTTTTGAAGCGTATTTGTTCGACTTTCCATTTCTCCATCTAACTTCATTTTCTTTCTTTTTTTTCCCCTTTTGGATGCAGCACTGCAAGTGCGGTGACTGTGAGGAGTACCATTCGGAGGCTTAGGGAGCAAACCGAGAGTTAATTTGATTTCTTTTTATGTATGGAGCTTCACTGTCGTGCTTCACAAACATGTTTTTAATCATATTATGATCTTTTGACTCAATTGAAGCAGTTTTGATGTTTAGAATGGTTACATTGCAGTGTTCTTTAGTAGTGGATGCCCCCCCCCCCAGTTGATTTATAATTTGAGTTCTAGAGGTTGCATGAGTTTTGTTGACGACATCCCGTCAACTAGATATTGTCGCCATGTAAATCAGGTTTTATCCTCTTTGGATGCTGTCGAAGAACAATGCATCCCCCAGGTTGTCATTTGTTACATGACATGGCTAAGGTGCACCACCCTCCGGTCAAAGCCTTGTCCTCTATAAATATAGTTGGTCCAAGTGGTACCATTGTTGCTGAAAGTCCAATATTCATAGAGTTTAGGGGTGGGTTCAAGCTGGCGGGAGGTGTACCTTAGTTTTTTCCAAAGCAGGTAAAAAAACGGTGAGAAACTTTAGTTTTCTCCGAAGCAGGTGACCAAAACAGACGATACTTGATTACGAGTGGAGTGGGTATGCTTTAAACTATGCTTATACATTTAATTACCTTTAAAAGAAGCTAAAAGTATTAAAATTAATTAAGGAAAATCATATAAAACTGGATTAGGAAGATGCTTTGATTTATAAAGATAAACATCTAAGATAATACTGGACATGTAGCGTGAGACGTTGATATGTGTTGTCCGAAATCAAAGGAAGACTCGTCGGGTGCAGGCGAGCTTAGCTTAACAGAACTTTATCCCGCAACAAGATTGGTTTGGACCAGTTCGTGATATGATGAGCCTTTCAAATGAAGAACACCCTACAAATACAAGCAGAGGAGAGGAAGGACCAATGAAGGCAACTATCCTATCCCATGGGGCCATCAAAGACAAATTGGACTCGTGTGGATTAAACACACTCGAAGATGTGTTTTTTCAAACCTGTTCCCATTTCGAGTCAAGCGATAAATAAATACACATTTCATTGCACTGATTGAGGGCGCTCATAGTGACTTAGGGGTTGAAGAACTATGAAATTAATTATTTATCAACTAAGCACTGTTCATGTGGCTAGATCTAATCTCCTGGTCCCCATAATAAAAAAAATAATTTCATAGTTCTTGGTTTGTGAAGATACTTTGTGTCGTGCTCTATTTCATTTTTTTATTGTAGCCGAACTTAAATATGTGCTCGAAAAATATTGTTGTTCATACTCTAGTAAGGAATATACGAGTTCATAAGAAAGAGCCCGTGGCCTCCACGAGTGAATAAAAAATTAAATCTACAACATAATAAATACGCCATGTTAATGTGCCTTGAATGATCCATGTCTCAAAATTAAACACTCATGAACACATTAAACTATCCATGTGGCTCAAAGCCCTCGATGTTTAAGATTAAATTAAATATCCGTAATAATACCGGACAGATTGCGTGAAGCGTTGATATAAACTCTCAACCAAATTTCATGACTTAATCTTGTTCCCTTCCATGTTTTTCCGTACTTCCATTTGGAACATATAACGAGTTTGAATTAGGGCTTTTCTTGTTTCAAATTCAAACATAGCAACACCATTGACTAAAATGTCACAAACATGTACACAATTGCAGCATGACTTCTACCTGTTACCCCCAGGACACCGCAATTTAACTTGACATATCATTGACAAGAAAACAAAAAGATGCAACATTTTCTTCATTGCAGAAACAATCAAGTTCACAAACATCGACTGTCTGGTTGAGGTTCCACCTGCCTTTCCTACCACCACCTACATATTATTACATAACAATCTACTCCATCTTTGCAGAACTGCACCAACACAGGAAAAGCAACAGCTATAACTAATCAGATATAAGGATGGTGCCATCACCATCACCAAACCTTCATCAACCCCCTCTTTCTATGCTAGTAAATTCGTCCCAGCACGTAAAAATAATACTTCTTTTCAAGGAAAAAATATTTAAAAGATAGATTATTCTTTAACCGTCTCTTTTTCCATGACAGGCATGGACTACGCAGGCATGTTAATTTACAGCCTCTTTGATGAAAGACCGAGGACTGTTAAGAAGATAATAGTATAAAACATAAACCCAAATAGAAAAGTACGTCACACAAGCCAACATCCTCTTGCAGCTATCTCAATTCTTATGTATTTTAGAAGGTAAACGGGCCGTTGTTTAAGTCTCACATGATAAGGCCGGGAATGTTGTCACTGTAATTATTATGATGCATTTGCTTTTGAACTGCTTCAACTGCTATTACTCTTGCTGCATTTGCTGCTCTATTGACTGCAGCAACTGCTTTGTTCACTCTCTCATCTACCTTGGCCACATCATAAGCTTTCTCTGCTGCCTTTCGAGCCTCCTGCTCATAACACCGACAAATAAATAAAATCAGTCTTGATCAGAGTTCATATTGTTCATTGATTTGTGTTGTCACAGAAAAACAACGATGACTGTAGCTTTGCTTGGTATGAAGGATGGAAAAGTGCGAAGATAGAAAAATTGCTAATCTAATGATTAAAGTACAGAGTAAGAAATTAGTTATAAATTTTAACCATTTGATTAACAAAATTTACATCCAAAATTTTTCATCCTTCATACCAAGCAAAGCCTGAAAGATAACTGTGTTGAATTGCAGAGCATAACTCTTGAGAAGTATTAGGCCTCTCCTCTACACAATTTACATGGTTGTGAAACTCGGACTCCACTCATTACTTTAGAATTGCTAAAAGTGGTTTGTCTATGATATTTCACATCGGATGATCACATTTAACATAAAAATTATGCAAGATCATGCAATTATTTTCCCTGCCATGCCAAAATAAACAGCCGAGAAGACCGTAAGATGGGGGCAAAGTCCAAAAATATCTCCTAAGGCACAAAATAACTCTTCAATGATATTTAAGAAGGATTAAAAGTCTAAGTACCTGCACCGCATTTAGTACTTTTGAATGATAAACAGCTACAGGTGACACAGGATATGTGGAGCTCTGAGTGCTTGGGACATTGAGAATTCCATTTTGCCAATGACCGGATTGTGTTTCCCCATTTCTAAATGTATACATTCCAAGCCCTTGTCGCCTACCCTCATGCCAAGCACCCTCATAGCGATGGCCATTTGCAAAACGATAGACGCCAAACCCATGCATCTTGTCCGCAAAATATTCCCCAGCATATGTATCTCCATTCCTATATAAGAAAATCAAAAGATTCAAAAACCACAATTAGTAAAATACAGAACTATGATCATCATGAAGCAGATAGCCAATTAATTCTATAGAATTAAAAGGCAACCCTCACATTGCAAAGAAAGATTAATTTAAAAATAAAAATACTACGCTTTCCATACATTGCTTGATCTTCATTCGAACCAATTCCTAATCAATACACTCTTTTAATTCTCCAACAATTAATAGTATAATAAAGCATTATGAAAAAATCACAAAAATCCTAAAACATCCAAGTATTAGTAGTCGGGTAATATATTCAGACACCAAGAGCCTAGGCAAAATAAGAGCGCATCTCAAAATCAACAATTTACGAAATTGTAAACAATTCATAGCATAAGCTAGAAAAGAAGTAAAACATGAACAAACCAATAAAACCAAGCTTCATCTTTACCTAAAATGGTAATGACCGAGTCCATGCTTGACTCCCCATTTGAATTCCCCGACATATCTACTTCCGTCCTCACAAGTATGAATTCCACAGCCATGTCCCTGACCATTAGACCACTCTCCTGCATAAACATCACCTGTATAGAACCTATAAACCCCAAATCCATGCCTAAGACCCTGCTGGTACTGCCCACGATACCGGCTTCCTCTAGCCCACGTTTCCACCCCATAGCCATCATACTTCCCGTCCACCCAATCCCCCTAGTACCGTCCACTCATATAATAATAATAAACGCCGCTCCCTGAACACTTCCCCTTGTGAAACTCCCCTTCGTAAACGTCTCCGTTGCTATAAACTTGAACCCAACACCCCGAATTCACCCGCTTTTCCGATTTCGACCGAGACCCAATTGACCAAAACGCTGGCAAATAAGACCTTGAGAGTGGAGACGGCGATTTGAGCTTAATTGGAAACGAACGGGATAAGAACAAGAGGATAGAAGGAAGGCGAGGTTAAGGGAGAACAGAAGGGCAGCGAAGAAAACGAAAGCGGATAGGAAGTCGAGTAAAAAGGAGTGGCTCGGATGCGAAACTATGAAGTAGAAAAAGGGAAGAGATAGGAGGAGGATTAAGCGTAGGTGAACTCGGAGGCGGCGCAAGTGTTTGAAACGACGGAGAATTCGATAAACGAAAGATTTAGCAGCAATGGAAAACGAAAAGAAGGGAGTGGGATTCGGGGAACTGAAGTGTTGGGGCGTCGTGAAACAGTACAAAGTCGGGGTTCTGGCGAGAGAAGGAGTCTGGGTCAAAAGGGGTCTCTTATAAGGAGTCGGAGAAGACGAAGAAGAAGGCGCCGGAATTCCGTCATCTTGTGGTGGGTTATGGATAACTATCTGAGGGAAAACGGAAATTGGGGTCGTCTAGGCCGCCGCTGTTGTATCGGAAAGTTGATTTAAACTGCGATTGTAATTGAAACGTTGCGGCTGATGAGCGGAGGATTATTGCTGTGATGATTGAGATGAACGGCTGAAGGCTTGGGATTAAAATCGGAAGAGACGCCGCTGCTTTCTTTTCCGATCTGAACTTCCGATTTCTTCTGATGCATTAAATACGTGGAAAGAAATTCCCCAAAATGAAACCCTTTTGCTTGCCTTTCAATCAAAATGAAAATTTCTAAAATTTCTTTCTTTCTTTCTTCCTTCCTTTTTTCCTTTGCCTTTGTTTGTGCGTAGAGGAGTGATTTTCTCTGTTCTTCAATCTAGAATAAGCTTTTCCTCAATTGAACGATTCATTTTAAACCGTTAGATCGGTCCTCGGTCTCTTCTGTTCTTTTGTTTTTTTTAATCTCTGCTGACCCTTTAAATTTAATTTTATTTTACCCCTATAAATAAATAAATGCTTTTTTTTTTCTTTTTTTTTTTTCAGTTATGAATTTTGATAAGGATCATCATAAACATTTTCTTTTTTAATTTACACATCGTCTAAAAATATATAATAATTAATTATTTTATTTATAAATTTAATAATATTTAATATAAAATTATTTAATGTACTGAGATTTATTTTGTTAATTTTAAATTTTATTTTAACAAATCATGTATTTTACGATTTACATTATATTTACACTATTAAATAAATTCTAATTGAGTTAGTGTCTCAGTCTAATCGAGTTTACATTCAATTAAAGATTAATTAAAATATCTTTATTTTAAATGATTATTAGTGTTATTATAAAAAAATATAATCTTCGTGTACTTTTATGTAGTCTTTAAAATATAATAGTTAAAAATCATTACTTGTAAATTTGAATCTATGTTTAATAAGGTACATATAAAATATTTACCCACTCTCTCTATATTGTCACAGGGCTAGACTTCTGAACCAACAAATGTGCGGCCTTAGTCGATGTTTTAGACAAACGACTAAGTAAGCCTGAAATCCTTCTCCGGAAGATCGAATACTTCCAATGCACACAAATACAAGATCGTTCCAAGAGGAACCGAACAAAAGAGAAAGACAATAAGAACAAAAGAAAGAACGCGAAGAACACTACATAGTGTTTTTAGAGTAAATGCCAAGTGTATTACTCAAATAATGGATGAATACAATTGACGTGGGGAGGCCTCTATCTATAGTTGAATCCCCATACAATGAACGGACGAGATCGAATCACACTAACGGCTCAGATCGAAAGCCACCTACCAAATCTACACTAACTAAGGAAACTCTATCACTATGAAATTCTTTCCTTAAGTTCGTGTTTACATTGAGAGATATTCTTATCCCTTAGAATATTCCCTGGTAAGATGTCATCTATTAATTTACCAGGCTCAATGTATTTGGGCTTTCTTTCAGTCTCCAACGATCGGACCAAGTCTGGTGGTCTTCTTGGCAAGCCTATAACCTCTTGGGTTGCTTGTTGCGCATCTGTCTCGGACCCAAATGTGCGGGCCGTGACATTCTCCCCCACCAAATCCGACGATGCCCTCATCGCTGTCTCAGAAAAGACTTCTCTTGGTTGATATTGGATCTTCCATGGTACCTTGGCTTGCTCCCAACTCAGAATCGGGCAACGATGTTCCCCCATAAGAACGGCTCCCCCCATAAGGAGCGCTCGACTCGGACTGGGTTGTCTTCCCATACAGACTGCTCGCCTTGGTTCCTTCAGCCGTCTAACTTCTCCTTGCTTTGCATCATTGCGCACACCTCGATGAAGTTTGAGATGCACCTCTTCCGTGGCATTCACTCTAACCGGCATCAACCCTTCCCTCGTGAAGTTTGGTGCCTCGTTGCCCATTGGCAACTTTTCCCGCATTGACCCTTCTTCATACTTGAAGTTCAATGCTTCTTCCACCTTGCCCAAAGGTGCTGTTTCCACGGGCCTCATGTCACTGGCTGACTCGGGCAACTCTTGCCCCACTAAAGTAGTTCCTCCAACAGTAGCCCCCAAAGCGATGTCTCATTGGCTTGGAGCATCATCGGCAAGCTGAATGGCAGTCAGCATCTTGGTTCATTTACCCTTGTCTCGGTACGTGGGCACAACGCAACGTTGTTTGCGATCCAAAACACAGACGACGTCGGCACAAGGAATGATAAGAGCATCTATACGGTCAAGGAAGCTTAGTCCCAAAACAAAATCAAAGTCATCTAAATTGATTACCTTGATGTCTTCCTTGCCCTTCCATTCACCAATCTGCAGCTCAACCTTCCGTGCCGTTCCAACAATTGGAACTTCTTTAGCATTCACAGTCTTGATCTTTCCAGTTGAACCCACAACTCTAAGACCAAGTTTGTCGGCAGCCTTCTTGGACATGAATAGATCGGTTGCTCCGGTGTCCACTAGAACACTCCTCGATCGTCCCGCAATGTTGATGTCGACAAACATCAACCCTTTCTGCTTGCGTACTCTCGCCTTAGCAGAACTCAGTATCATCGAGCCACGTCTCGCAGCCTTGCTCTGTTCGGGCTCGTCCATCCCCTTGGATGGCTTGACTCGATGTTGGCATGCTCGCAACTTGTGTGGCCCTTACATTGGTAGCACTTTAGTTGTTTTTCTACCCTCGGCTTGATTGCTTTAACACTCGCAATCACACCAAGTCTCATCACTTCTTCATCCGACTCCCCGGACTCATCGCCTTTGACAGCATTAAGACGATCATTCTTGGGATAATCTTTCATCATGTGCTTCCCTCCGCATATACAGCACACAAGACCTTCCCCATCTTTGACTCCCCCACCATAGCCCTTGCCTCGGGGCTTGAGGGACTCCGCCATCTCGAACTCGGCTATGGATTCAGCTGCGGTCATAGCCTTAGAGAGTTCCTCGACTCCCATCCTCTTCAGCTCTATTTTGGCCCATCGCTTAAGCCTGTTCTTGAAGATAAAGAGGCATTCGGCTTCAGTGATGTCCGTGATTTGAAGTTTGAGTTCAGTGAACCGTCTGACATACTCCAGGATGGAACCTTCATGCTTGAGTTCGTGCAGCTTCTCTCGAGCCTCTTGTTGGGCGTTCTTTGAACTCAGCCTGAAACTTTTCCCAAGTCTCGATGGGAATATCCTTGCTCTTCTCCTCAGAGCATTTGCGTCGCCACCATAAAAGTGCAACGTCAGTTAAGTAAACAGAAGCAATGTTTACTTTATCCGCATCATCCTTGATGCCTACAACACGAAAGTATTGTTCCATGCTCCACACAAAGTTCTCCACGTCCTGGGCCGATCTAGTTCCACTAAACTCCTTCGGCTTTGGCACGTCTAACTTTGGTCTGATTGTTGCCGTGTTTAACATACCAGTCACAACAGCCTTGTAAACTTGAAGCTCTCCCTTGAGCCCCTTAATTTCCTCTATCATCTCCGCCTTCAAAGCCTTTAGCTCGGTTTCGAGTGCATCACTCCGTCTATCTGCACTGTCGGCACACTGGTCAAGGTCTCGCATGTTGTTCTTTAGATCCTACACGTTGCTTTCGAGCTCCTCTCCCGAAGAGTTCAGCTCGCCAAGACGTACTCTCACAACGTCAATCTCCTCTCGGGCATCCTTCATGGATCCTTCGAGTTTTCCCACATTTTCTTCCAGCGTAGACACAGTGTTGCTCGAACTGTCTCACTTTCCATCGACAGCCTGGGTCTCTGCACCCTTTTGTGCTGCAACATTCCCTCCTTTCTTTGCCATCTTCTATCAGTGTTTGCGCTCGAACACTCGCTCTGATACCAACTGTCACGGGGTTAGACTTTTGAACCAACCCAACGTGCGGCCTTAGTCGATGTTCTTAGACAAATGACTAAGTAAGCCTGAAATCCTTCTCCGGAAGATCGAATACTTCCGATGCACACAAACACAAGATCGTTCCAAGAGGAACCGAACAAAAGAGAAAGGCAACAAGAACAAAAGAAAGAATGCTCAAGAACGCGAAGAACACTACAGATTGTTTTTAGAGTAAATGCCAAGTGTATTACTCAAATGATGGATGAATACAATTGAGGTGGGGAGGCCTCTATCTATAGTTGAATCCCCATACAATGAACGGACGAGATCGAATCACACTAACGGCTCAGATCGAAAACCACCTACCAAATCTACACTAACTAAGGAAACTCTATCACTATGAAATTCTTTCCTTAAGTTCGTGTTTACATTGAGAGATATTCTTATCCCTTGGAATATTCCCTGGTAAGATGCAATCTATTAATTTACCAGGCTCAATGTATTTAGGCTTTCTTTCAGTCTTCAACGATCGGACCAAGTCTGGTGGTCTTCTTGGCAAGCCTAGAACCTCTTGGGTTGCTTGTTGCGCATCTGTCTCGGACCCAAATGTGCGGGCCGTGACAATATACACGTCGTTAAATAAATTTAAAAAAGAATATCATTCTTACACAAAATAATTTATTTTACTCATGTTATAAGTGTGACAGAATTTATTTACTTTTAAGTTTAAATTAAATTATAAAATTTTGGAAAAGATTGTAAATATAATTTCCTCATTGGATTAATGATTTTTAAGTACGTTTTTTTAATAGAAAATTTTAAGTGCTTTTAATAAAGAATTTAAAAAACAATAATATAGAATAAAACATATGTTAAGTTGTTAACACTTACTTATGGTCACGTCTGAAAAGAGGCGGAGTCATTAATCTCACATCGGAAAAGAAAAGGGATGTCTTGGAATATATAAACGGTGGCGTTACACATCTTATCATACATGATTTTTGGGAAGAGGGTAATGACCCTGTGACAAGTGGTATCAAAGCGACCCTTTGACTACCCGATTTCACGCCGAGCGCCCATGAGTGAGATAGGCAGGGTGGACAACCGTGATAATTGGTCAATCACGAGAGCAGAAGCTCGTGACGAGGGCGTCATTAAACCCACGTCGAAAAGGAAAAAGGCGGTCTTAGGATATATAAATGGTGGCGATGCACGTCCTATCCGACATGTCTTTTGAGAAGAGGGTAATGACATCGTGACATTATTCACAAAGTAATTGATTTAAAACCGGCTTCGAGTCTTTACATTTTCTAATTAATAGTCTTACACTTTTTTTTCTTGACTGAATCGGACTTTAAAGAAATATTACATTGTGTTTGATTGATTTCATTCTTTTAATTAAAGTAATATTCTAATGTTTTTTTTTTTCGTTTTTTTATAATGATATTTGATTCAGACTAATATAAATAGAATATCTTTGTTTTGAACAAGTATCTTAAATGTTTATTATGAGACGATTTTTTCAATTTAATTTAATTTAATTTACAAGATTTGAATATATAAATTTATTAAAAAAATAATGTTCTGTTAAATCAACGTACAATTTTTTATACAACAGTATGTTTGTCTACCTGCGTGGAGAGCACACAAAATATTTTGTTTTGGTATTAAACCAATAATTAAATTCTATTGAATTTTAGTTTTTAATGATTTTGAATTATAATTTTGAGTGAATGGACGGATTTGAAAAGTAAAATATTGTACAAAGCCAAATATGATATAGATATGTTTATATAAATTAGAGTTTATTATGGTGAAATAATATTTTATATAAATATAATGTTATCCAAATTTTTTTAACAAAATAACTTTGGCATAGTGATATAATTTGTGTTTTTATTCCATTAATCATGGGTTTAACTCTTAAAATTTTATTTATTTAAATATTATTTTAAAAATTAAAAGATAAAAATATTGTTATAATATTATCTATGTTAATATTAAAATAATTTTTTTAAACTGAGTTGACATCGATTAATTAGCGATACCCATGCTGTCACAATTTTAAATAATAATATAAATAAAAATAATTTAGCAAATTTCAAAATCTAGTTTCCTTTGATTTTTTATTCACAATGTATCTGAGTTATAAACGACTATTACGAATTAGGTATTACAGATATTTTCTCAATTTAATTTATATTATTTATAATATTATTTTTTTATTTAGTCATTAATATTTAATTTATTAATCAATTAGTTAAATATAATTTTATAGACACAATATGGAGCGACTTTCAATATTTAGTTTTTTATTTATAATGTTAAAATTTAAATATTTAATATTGACTAAAGTACTAAAAATTAGACTAAATTTTATATTTTTATTTAATTATTAATATTTAATTTATTAATTTAAAAAGAATTTTGTTCACCTAGCGACCCTCAATATTCACTTGCGGAGGGAGGGGACGGAAATGGGATTGGACTGGACTGGTTCAAAAAGTGGCTGTTCAAACCTACCGATAATATAATTCCACGTGTCTTCACATGATTTGGTACATTTGGCTGCTTTCACCAAAATCAGCGCCATTTATCTCATCTTCTCTTCGCAGGTGTTTAAACCTTAAAACCTCACAATTTCCTTTCTTTTCGGTTTTCATTACCAAAATCCAAAAAGCATGAGTAAAATAGGACCCTTCTTTTGTAAAAATAAAAAATAAATAAAGACCTCACAGTTTCCTTTATTTTTAATTTCTATCACCTTAAAATTATTCCAAAAAAAACTTTATCTATTGGTTTATTTCTTTCTAAATTATTATAAACTTTTTTTTGTCTTTTTCATATTTTTAAATAAAATAATTAAAAAGCATTATACTTAAGCCAACTTGAACTTTTAGAACAATAGGTTTTCTTTTTCAAAAAACTTATTATACTTAGAAAACTTATTTTTTCATATTTTCTAAATTAGACGAATAGAAAAGGAAATATCAATATCAAAAGTCCAAGTACAATAGCTCCCCTTTTGGGACCTATAAATTCAAAAGAAAGACATATGTTTGGGGCTCATTTGATAATGACATGTCTACTTATTATACTTAAGCCAACTTGAACTTTTAGAACAATAGGTTTTCTTTTTCTCCAAGGTGTTTAATTAATGGTAACATAAACATGGTTGTCAAAAAAGTTTATCCCCAAAGCTACTCCTACATGTCCATCATCATGTGATTAACTAGCCTTTAAAGAAAAATACAAATCTTGATAATTTCTAAGCAAGTTATATTGGCCTTGGAATGGTGACTTAAATGCCACAGAATAAGTGACGGAATTCAACGTTTTTTATTAGGAGTCATTTAAAAAAAATAAATTTAAACAGAACAACAATATAAATCTTATGCTTTTAAGGAATAAAATATAATTTTACCATTATACCTACATAAAATTTTTTCACGGTGGCCCCGCAAGTCTCCATCGAGTACCGCCCCTGACGCAGAGCCTGCCATGTCCAGGGAGTATGTATATAGAGGGAAGTATCCAGGAACATGAAAGCAAAGCAAGCAACCGCAGAGAGAGTGAACACAGATGTCAAATGCCAAATATGCTTACAAATGCTCTGTTCAATTCATGAATAAATAAATTCTAGAGTACATACATACATATATATGTATATGTTGAGCTCAGCTAACAGGCCATAATTTCATTTTTTTTAACATTTCATTGCCATGTCAATCATTCAATCCTCCTAAATATTGCTCCTTTACTTTGTGCACTTCACCTTGTATGTTAGGGCATCATCCACTGCAGTGAAAGAAGCACCAGGGTGGGTGAAAATCGCCACCTTCCCACAATAGGAGATCTCAATTCATCACGGCTTATGGATCTTGAAGCCAAAAACTCTCGGGACGTAGTTTTGAGTCAGCTTTTGTGGCTTCAAGTGTCCATATGTCATTAGAAATAGATGTGGAAATGTAGTCCCGAAATAAGCTCCGTCAATATCTTGTTAATGTCAAGAAAATTAAGCATGCATCCATGATTTGGTAAAAGGAAATAGGAAGAACCACCAAGTCATACCAATGTAAGGTTCCACCTACCCAGACAAAAAGGGCATTTGGAAACATATAACTTCTCCCAAAAAGTGACCAAGGAAGATGAGAAGTTCATGAGCATGAACACTCTATCTCTGCTAACTCCATAATGTAGTTCATCAGAAAAATTCCTTAAAAACTTTAAGAAGCTACTAAATCCTACAGGTATCATAACTTTTAGGGACGGAATGACATAATGACAACGTGGAAACATTGGAAAATAATAGGGTGTCTCCCGCAAAAGTAGATATATAAGTAATTTCTTTTTTTAAAAATAAAAGTTATTAAGTATTTTCACATGGCTTACTTGGGGACAATTTTAATATGCACAAGTAGTTCAAAAGACAAGTATGATTAATTTAAGTAAGATGCAAGTAGAATGTGTGCCAGATGTCACAATTGTCAATTGTCATTGAGTAGAGAAGTCAAACTATAGGTATTTTGATTCTCCATAAATAGTCAGTAAAGTTGTAGATGAAATAGAAAGGATACTGCCTTGATATTTGGATCGAGGATAGTAAATATCTTCGCATTTTGGACAGTTGATTTTCACGGTACTTGAACGAGGGATATCTGACTGACCAACCGGAAGACAGTGTTGTCCAGAGCAGTAAACTCTTGGGCATCTCCCGAAGTCATAATTTTTGTATTTCTCCAACTGAAATACGATTGCAAGTAGAACTTTGTAAACAAGATGTGAAAAAGTCAACAGAGAGCAAAAGAATGAACAGAACAAATTACAGCAATTTTACCATAGCAGACATTCCCTTGCTGGTTAATATGTAACGGACATGTATAAGACCATACAACATCTCAGCCGCCGATTCAACCAATTCATTCTGCTCTTCAGTGAACATATCACCTAAAAAACCAAAAGACGTCTACTTAATAGCAAGAATCAATGTGCAAATAAAAATGGTTTTCAAAGCAAACTGACGCACACCACAAGGATGATGCAAATAATTAAGAAAGAACAGAGAAAAAACAGGTAAATATTGATAATAACATTATAACAACTACGTGATCAGATATGCTATATGAAATACAAGCTTTGAAAAAACTGCCGCAATAATATATTTCCACGATTCACTTTAGAGTAACATTTCAGACGTTAACATTCTGCAGCAACAGCAAAAAATGCAAAAGCTTTCAGAAAAAACGAAACATTGTATGCAGTCGTGCATTCTTCCTAGACTACTAAACAAACCCCAATTAACTTAATGTGGCATGTGGTCTGATTAATCTCCAGTGAGTTACAGAGCCGGCTAACACTAAACATAATGTGGGTCATAATTAACCAAACAACCAAAAAAACCTGGATATCATGTCGCCCCAGAAAATTTTCATCTACGGATTTAAATTCTTTCCAGACCGAACCTCACGAAGGCCCAAAATAGAACATTTATGGAATAACATATCAACAAGGTAAAAACATCTCTTTAAAACTGGTCTGAATTTGGGAAGTAACAGCACCTCAATGAGTGACTATCAACTCATCAAAATTTGTATACTGCAATGCAAGAGTGCTTACCATGGGAAGATTCAACATCCAATATTAAATCAAGCGCATAGTCATAATACGGAACTTGACTGCTCAACCCACAAAGATTAAAATCATCCTGGATGTAGTCATCATCAACTTCACAGAAAAACTCATTGCCACGCAAATTGCAAAACCACGAGATCCAAGATGTGTCGTCTCCATCAGAACCACTAACGTCTGATTCTTCGCTCTCTGTTTCAGACTCCTCTGCAACCAAGGACAATTATTAGCAGATAACTAAGAAGAACTTCACATTTAATAGTTAAAACCCCAATGCTAGCTTGCAAGGACATAGCACAACACATGGAACTTATTACGGTATCGAATAAGAAAGAAACGAACAAAATTTAGGCAATGCATCTAAGCTCCAAATATTCATATATGGAAACACAAGTATAATTTAATAAAACCTACCAACAACCTACTTTCAGCAAGCCATGCTCTTAATAATTTAGCTTTTAAAAGTGCACATTTTAAATGGAAAAATATTTAAGTACGAAATTGTGCAAATAATCATAGCTAATAATGAAGTTATTATTTAAACACTTTTCACATACAAATACACAAACATATCAGCTCAGAGTTGCCAACGAACGCTTAAAAACCCAGATCCTACCGAATCAAATTAACTCGGAAAATAAGCAAATACACGATTCGTAACAGGATAATCACGGGGGTTTAAAAAGAAGGCAGAAACGAAGGAAGAAAGTGACGGATAAGTCACTAACCATCGCATTTGGCTTTAGAGAGAGCTCCGGAGCGTGAATCGCGATGATCAAGCTGGGATTTACCAATGGAAGTTGAAGGAACAGAGGATTTTTCTTTGTCTTTTATGTTGAAGCCCCTCGAAGTGGATGGGGACGACTTCTCTAGATGCTTGTCCAGCGCATCGTTTAAGCGCTTCCGATCCAACGGTCCTCCGGCTAGCTCCGATTTCGACGACCCTCCTCCTCGATCTCTATGACTATACATAGCTTATTTTCACCACCCAAATCCAAAAAGCTCCGAACTTTTATGCTGTCAATGGGGAAAATTCAGCCTTTTTGGAGACAAACGCCCCAGAATTGAGAAATAAAGAGGATTGAAGGTGGGAGGAGGAAATGGCGGCCGTTATGCAGCTAAAAGGAAGAGGTTGGGGCCGAAGGGATAGATGAAGACGATGAAAAATAGGGTTTCTGAATAAGGAAGGGAGAAAGACAAGCTCCTCAAGGTGCTCTCTCTGTTTCCCTTTTCTTTTCTTTCCCTTTGCTTGGTGCTGCTGCCTTGCTGAAATTTTCAACTTTTTTTTCGTGCGAGATCTTTTTCTTGGATTCTCATAGCCATGGCCTCAATCCCCATACCAGTCCCGTAAATTTATTTTATTTGTTTTTGGTTTATTTATAAATTGGTACCTCAACTTTGTATTTGTTTTTCTCAATTTTGGTACTTGCACTTTGTTTGGATAAATTGGATTTCACTCATACATATTCCGACTTAAAATTGTAATAATCAATTCTGATACTGTGATACATGGATAATTCTATATGCACTGTAATATACCATTAATTTTTTTAATTAATTTAAAATTCTAAAGACCAAAAATATTATTATTATTCTTAGAATAAAATTTTAAAAAATACTTTTTATATTATTTTTTAGATTTTCTTTTATATTTTAATTCAAAAAATAATTAAACTTTTATTACTATAATAATTCCTACATTCACTTTAATTTAAGGGTAAAGTTCACAAATGATCACTAAACTTTGATCAATTATTCAATTTGATAACTAAACTTTCAATTGTTTCAATGCTACCATTAATTTTTAGTTTTGTTTCAATTTGGCCACTGACCGTTAACAACCGTTAAAAGGTGACGTGGCTGTTAAAATATTTTGTATAATAATACATTTAGTCCTCCATGTATGCACATTCAAACAAATATGTCCTACTTTGAAGAAAATAAATAAATTTAAACCTCATTATTTACAAATTATTTTAATTTGGCACTATTTTAAATAAAAATAATTTAACCCTAAACCCTTAAAACACTAGAGCATAATAAAGCTAGCCACATAAAAATGAACAAATTTTAACTAGATTAAACTTGGATTTTGGTTCCAAGATTTTTTATTAGACAAAACAATCAAATTAAATGTAGATTTTTTATTCCACGATTTCCGATTTAAAAATTGATAAAACTAAATGTTGATTTTAATTTCACGAAATAATGAAAAATATATATTTTTGGAGTCTCTCATTTTTACCTTTCTTTTTATGTCATTCGTTCCAACTTCACTACCGATTAAATTAGAGGTCGCCAGAATTGCACAAAATCACCATTTTCTGTCGATGACTTTGCCCCATAATTTTTTTTTTTTTACTTTTTTACTTATCAGGTAACAATTCTAATGAAATTTAGAGTAAAATTGTCTTTATATATCAACTACTTTCATTTTATCGTATTTTTTTATATCTAGAAAAAACTCATTTTAAAATCAACATTTAATTTTTATTAAAAAATGTATCTTAGCATGTTTTTACCCACACCCAAACTAAAAATCTATTCCATTTCTTTCTCTGACATTTCCTATTTTCAGAGAATTCCTCAATTTTCATCCTCGTTCCATTCACACGTGCTTATTCTTTTATCAGATTTTAATTATAGTCCTCTTCAAGACATCATCTGCTTTTTGTTTTCTCATAATATTCTTCCACTTTTCATTTTTTAACTTTAATATGGTTACGTGGTCAAAATAAAATATTAAATTATCTCGAATAAATATATGGTCAAATTGAAATAATAAGAGTTAAATTTATAATTTTTTTCGAATTATGACTAAATTATTTGAATATGCAAACGTGGAGGACTAAATGTGTTATTATACAAAATATTTTAACAGCCTCATCACCTTTTTAACGGTTGTTAACGGGTCAGTGACCAAATTGAAACAAAACTAAAAGTTTAATGGTAACATTGAAACAATTGAAAGTTTAGTTATCAAATTGAATAGTTGATCAAAATTTAGTGACTATGTCTATTTGTAAACTTTACCCTTAAATTAAAGTGAACATAAGAATTATTTCTATAATAAAAGTTTAATTATTTTTTGAATTAAAAATAAAAAACAATTTAAAAAATAAAATAAAAAATATTTTTAAAATTTTATTCTAAAAGAGAATAATAACACTTTCGGTCTTTAAAATTCTAAAATTAATTAAAACAGTTAATAGTACATTGTAGTACATAAAAATAGTGGTACATTGCGGTACATATTACTTACTGTAGAATTATCCGTGATAGATAATACTTAATAACATTTATTTTTTAACCGATAAATATCACATCAACAATTTAAATATTTTATTAATTAAAAAATAATAAAAATATCCAATGTCTATATAAAAGTACATTTTAAAAAATAGAGAAAATGTTCTTAAAAAATGAATTTCGAATTAGGCTATAAAATTACAATACTTAACCATAGGATTAGGCTATAAACAATTATTTAATGGTGTTTTTGTAATGTTTGCATTGTAATAAAAAAAAAGTAAATACAACCCAACTTAAATGAAATTAATTAAATTTCTGATTTTTACACTTGATTAAGTCGTCATATTTTAAATTTTACCAATTTACTTGTTTGTTCAACATTAACCGTCAAATCCTACAACTTTTTTAAACAATTAAATCTATTTGTCGTATTACAGGGGTGATGTTTTTATAAATTTATTATATTTTTAAAATGTTTATAGGTTTTCTTTAGAATATTTCTTTAATCTTTTAAATTTTGACGAGATAAATTTTTTATTATGTTTAGATAATTATATTTTTAAGGTAAATGACAAGATTCGAACTCATATAATGATCATGTTTGGCAATTAACTGATAGCGAATTACATTAGCTGATAGCTTATGCAATTAGTTGATTTTACTAACGTATTGTGTTAGCTGATTGTAGAGAAGTGTTTGGTAAAGTTAACTGATAGTTGATAGCTGTTTGATTATTTAAACAAGCAAAATGATATATAAGGACATGATTATATTCAATACTTGTTTGAATACTTTATTAGTAATCGATATTTTGTATATATTAATATTAATTAGATTGTGAAAAATAACTTTTTAATATAACTTTACAAGACATATTTTAAGGATCTATGTATTAATTTATTATTTATATAGTTATTTTTAATAGAGTTTAATTAATTATTAAATTTAAATACAAATATAAATGTGTGACAATAAAAAATAAAAAGTATTAGTTTACAAATGTCACAAATTAAATACGTGAGGGTAATATAGAAATGTTAAATTTAGGTTATTTGGATATTTTTTACAATTGTTAAGGGTAAAAGGGTCTTTATAACTCTAATTTTAAAATCTCTAATTTCAAAAAGCTTATATTAGCAACTTTTTCAAAATTAGAGGTTTCGCCCCAATCCACTATTCACCAAACATTTAAATTAGCAGATTTAACCGGTCAAACCTCTAATTTTGGCTCAAGCTTCTATTTACCAAATAAGGCTAAAATAGACAATATGAGCATCTTTGATCATTCAATTAGTAAATCTCTACAAAATATAACTTTAATATATCAAATGAAAATATAATCTTTTATAATTGTTAAAATTTAACGACTAATAAATTAGTTGATTTAGTTTTTTAATTTAAAATCTTAATTAATTTAATTTGTTGATATCTAGTTTAGCATTACTTTTGAAAAGTGTTTTTGAAAAGAGATTTTCAAAAGTACTTTTAGATTTTTGAGTTTGAGATTTAAGTGTTTAGTATTGATGTTAAAAAGTACTTTTGAGAAGATGGATGATCATTTTAGATATGATATTGTAAGTAAAAAAATATATATTTAAATGATATTTAAAATTTTTAATGTTATAATATATAAAATATATCAACTTAAATTGTCATAAAAAATAAAAATATTTTTATTTTTAAATAAATATTTTTAACAACTGTACGTGTTCCATAAAAATATATATAATTTTTAAATTAAAAAATATTTTACTAATTATATAATAATATCTTCGTAAAAAATTATAAGTTTATAAATTATAAATATATATAATAACAAAATGTTAAAATTGTAATTTAACTCTCAAAAGTAACTGTAAACGCTACAAATTTTACCTTTTGTATTTAATTAAAAAACACTTTAGAGTAAGCGTTGATGGTCGGTTGGTCAGAGCTGCTCATCTGCTTCATCCCCTTCCTCTTAGGTCCTAAGTTCAAGATCCAACATGAGTATTTTCCTTCCCCTAAAATTTTCTACTTTTAGGTAGAATCAGTTCAAAAAAATTAAAAAGCACTTTATGTTGTGAATATTTATCTATGTGGATGTCTATCATGATAAGAGCTTATCTAGGAGAATTGATTTACTTTATTAATTAGAGTTTAATGTATTATGTACTTCTTATGCCTATAAATAGATGGTTTGATGAAGGCCTTGTACACACGTATATATTTGAGAATAATACAAATTTCCCTCTTTTTCTCATCTCTTTGTTCGTTGTTCTTCGTTATTTTATTCACAACACGTTATCAACACGAGGCTCTAATCATCTGAGGTCTTTATCGTTTGAATCTAAAAGAAGTTATTGGAAATAATTCGATTTTAGGATGAACCAAAGATAAGTTTTTTCTCTCATTTTTTTAAAAATTGCCGATTGTCTTTCTCTTTATATTTTAACTTGGTTTTTAATATATTTTTTTAAAAAGATTAGGAGTATATTTGATTGTATTTGAGCATTGGACATAGATAGATTTGTGGCTTCTCACAAAGCAAAGGACAAATTGACAGAGATGGAAAGACCATGTTCGGTATAAATTACATAATTTTAAATTACTGTCTTTATTGATCTACCTTTGACGTGCTTGAACCAAAAGCAATAACATTTACGTTATTTAGTTTAAATAATAATAAAAATAGTTTAAATATTATACTCAATCATTTTAACATTCACATTTTCTTTCAAATCTTCAATTTCAAATTAAATTCTTCATATATTTTAAATTCGTTAAATAACATTTAACTTATAAATATTGAATTAAAAGTAAAAGAAAACATGTCAGACTATGCGCATGAGCACCTATTTTTCATGGAAAAGGATAATCTTACATATGGTTCATCATATTTCTGTTTTATTTAATTTAGTCTATATATACTTTAAATTCAATTTTTGTAGCGACCTTTTTCTTCCTTTTTTTAAAAAAAAAGAATGGTTGTGTTAAGGGTGTTTGTTTAGAAAAACAATCGGATACTAATTATCCCTTAAATCACTAATGAAAATCTTTTGGAAGATTGGGGATTTCTTTTGAAAACCTTAAATTTTTGAAAATGACAAAAACTTGGAGTTGCCATCGGCCACTTGGATTAGGTGGGTCAGGCACCATAAAACCAGATATTCGTTGTGAAAGGGTCCGGGAGTTGGTTACGTGTGGGGAAGGATTAGCACCCCCATCACGCCCGAAACTCGGTACCAAAATATTTGTTGCTCTTAAAAGGATGAAAATTATTGAAATTTACATTGAATTTTATTCAGAGTTCTTAGATGAAAATTAACTTGATTGTACAGGCTTTATCGAATTGGTGGATTCAAATTAATTAGACATTTAATTAATAAGGTTGGCGATATATTGGACCATAGATTAAACTGACATCGAATAAGATCGACTGCCGTGTTAATTCATGGTTCGACTTCCGTACATCACCTTTATGCATGATGCAAGCACTTAAGCATTATACAATGATTTTGTTAATTTTTAACCCATTTTACCTCGGGATGGTAAGGATTAATCCAAATATTTGGTTATCATCCTTTAAGCTCGGACTGTTACGACACAAATATTGGAATTAATAAGTACCTCCCTTTCACGATTTGGTTTAATTAGAAATGCAATCGAGATTGAAGTTTATATGAATGACAATTAAAGCATGACAATCAAAGGCATAAGTATAAGCACACAAAAGAAGGTCCAATTCACTAGAAAGCCCAATTAGTGATCTATCTATTAATTAGATGACTCTATGAGATGGGCACACGATACAAATTATTCAAATTAATTTGGCTATTTCTAACCTAAGCCCAAAAGGTACTAACTATGTCATACAATCTAAGCCCAAAACAAAAGCCCCAAACTATTAAAACTAAACCCAAAAAGCCTAGGGCCCAAAACATTTTCATACATATATTACAAAAATATAATTTAAGATTATATTACAAACTTTAAAACTACAAATATTATAGCCTTTTTAAAAAAAAACTATGTATATTATACACCTTCAAAAACTATATATTATATTAAAAGTAAATTATATATATATATTATAATCTTTTTATAAAATTATAAGTATTTTATTTCAAAACCATATGCTATACTAAAAATAAATTATCTATATTTGTAGAAAACTATATATTTAGGAACTTTATATGACATATACGGTATAAGAGAAATTCGTATTATATAAAGCATATATTATATTTTAAAAAAATTGCGTAGTACATTTTATAAACATTATATACATATATATCGTATATTATGTTAATAAGTTGTATATTATATAATATAAATGCTTCATATTATATATATACAAACCTTACAATACATACACTATAGTTTTTATAATATATATGTTATATAAACTAAATATTAAATCTTTATGTATAATCTAAACACTATGTAACATATACAAGGTGCACGCATTATACGATATTTAATAACAAATACTACAAAAACAGGATATAAAACATGTTATACTAAAAAAAGGACTATATATAGGCTTAAATTAAATAAATAAGATAAGGGTGTACCAAGCCCATTGGTTTTGAGCCTGCTAAGCTGATTCGGGCCTGATATGCGGGTTTGGTGCGAGCCGGGTCGGGTTGATGGGTCTGGCGGACGAACCGGCTTGACTGGTTATAGAACTGGTTCTACCAGTTATAATGAATAAAAAGAAATGGTTATAACCCTAAATTTATTTCTTCTTTATTTTCCCCTGAAGCCGAGAGACAAAAAGAGTGGGAGCTCTGAACACTCGGTCGCCGTTGAGCCGTTGCTCGTCCTTCGTCTAGCGCGTCACCACCGCCGGTCGGAGCCTCTCAACCCCCTATTCCTTTCTACCGGCGTTGATTCTTTAGAAAGCCGGCCATTCCTAACGAAATCGATTGTAACCCTTTCGGCTTCCTCTTACTAGATCTCCGCCGACGACCGTTGGATTACTGCGAAATCAGAGTATGTGATTCTCCTTGCCAATACCTAGCTCCTCACCGTTGGGATCATCAGTTGGAGCCTCTGATCGCCGGGAATCGTCACTGCCAAACGGTAAAACCCTTCCACTTCCTTTTATTCATACTTTTTTATTCGAATTTAAATAAGTAGAAAAAGATGTATGGAAACTTTATGATATTCTATTGATGGTTGAATTGTTTTTTATTCTTGTTGTGGCTGGATTCGAAAGGAAAGATGGAAAGGAAAAAAACTCAAAATGTTTATTTTTTATTCATTCTTGAAATCTGCTGTCTGAAAATTACAATCTGATTACAGTTTATATTTCAATTCTTTGTTTACATTCTCAAGCAACCATTAATTGAATCACTGTGGATGATTGCTTCTGATAACAATGCCTTGGATTAGCCTCTGATAACCCTCTTTTTTATTATTTCTTTTTCTGCATGGTGGTTGGGAACTGGTGGTGATAGCACGGGATCGCTGGCGATGAGGTCACGTGGCCGTGAGATGAATCGGCAGAGGCGCGTGGAAGACGAAGCGTCCGCGCGCATGGAAGGTAGGGCGTCGGCGCGTGGCAGATCTGTGTGGCCAGTTCCGGTTTAATTTGAAATGTTGGATCAAATATGATCCAATGATTAGATTTAGGGCGGATGCAAAAAAGAAGAAGAAGAATTATCAGATTAATTAGGGTTTTTGTTTAATGGACATGAGCCAGAAATGAGCTTATATGATGTATTGCTATTTATTTTTTTATGTAAATGGACTGGAATAAAACACTTGGGCTTATATTTGATGACATTTATTTGATATGTTTATATATATATATTAATTACCAGACCATATTATAGTAATTCTAGTAATAAACTTTTATAACACATATACATACACACCATACAAACGTTAATACACACATAATACGTACATACAATCACATATGCAATATACATTCATAGTTAAATATTAATGACATTGAAGTAATAATGAATACATACATACATGCACATAATACCTATACACACTCACATTAACAATAGTAAACACATACAATATACTATCATGCATTATATATGATACACATACATTGATACAAACATAAAAAAGACATGGATAATGACCATATATATGATAATCACGTACTAGGGATACAGCTACAATAACACACATCACTTAGTAATGTTTATATATATATATAAGCCCATTATTGCAAAAACAAAAACGGGTTAACCTAGACAAAATTAGTGATTACAATTTTAACCATGGACAATTGGTGTTTTCTATTAAATGTTGTCATACCAATAACTTCTCAATTAAAACTATGTGTGAACATCATTGATGTAAGTTTATTGAGATTTCTCTATTTATTTAGTTTATAATTAAATATCAATATTTGTTTATAATATTCTATTGGTAAAAGTTTATATTTTTAACCGTGTTTTGAGTTTTACATGATATAATAGCTGAGAAAGAGACGAGATTATTATGAGAAGCTATCTTGGTCATTTACTATGTCTCAATTATCTTCGAGATGAAACAAATATCAGTAAATTCTAACTTTATTTTTATTCTTTAAACTACAATTTTAAAGTGCGATTAATCATGATGATTTTGCTCCAAAGCAATAATTCTTCTACGTCGGAAAAATTCGACTATTGACTTCTCCAAAGTTCAAATTACGAAAATTCATCTTGATCCAAAAAGTTTTATGGGAGGCATTCCCTGAAGTGAATGCAAGCTTGATGTTTATTTCATGCGATTATTGGATCTATTTTATTCCCTGGAGTGAATACAAACATGGTAAATCACTATTCAATTCATGACATAACTTCGATATAATCCAAGTATATTGGCTGGACATCCCGTTCTGCGAGGTTACAGGTCTCAAATGAGGTTTTTAAAGGACCTTGTAAACTGGTTTAACAATGCTGCGTACGATGATTAAATCTTTGTTCTCTGTGATGAGGATATGTTAATAAAAACATACTCCACTTTTCACGACAAATAATGTTGTCCTCAGACCCAATATCGTGAAAAAAAAGTTTCAAAAGCCTACTGGCTCTACTCCATTCCCTAAAGTGAATGTGAGATTATATTATGGAAAGAATAAAAGCCACATTAGAAGTTGTGGTCGTGGTCGAGGCCGTGAATATAGACATGTACAATATGGTCATTTTAAGAATGTTTATACCTATTAGAAGTGGGGTTATAAGGATGCTAAGAGTGATAAAGATTTTTCTAAGGAAGTAAAATCCTTTTTATTACCAATGCGATGTTATAAACCATTAGTCTCGTACTTGTCGTACGCTAAAAATCAACAATCGTTGAATGATAAAGGAAAGAAAATAGAAGCAAATTTTGTTTGCGAAAAATGACGAAGATGATATTGGTCCAACTTATCTGGACATTGTTGGTCCAACTTATTTGGACGTTGTTGATTTCCTTATAAACCTCAAAGGGAATAAATCACCTTCTAATTATTCTCATAACTTTGAAGATAATTATTTAACTTTTTATTTATTTTGCTTTATGTTTATTTACTTTAAACATTAATTATTTACGTTTTATATTTATATTTATATATTTTGATATTTATTTATTTATTTTGTTTAACATGGTTACTTATCAAATACAATTTATGGTTATGATTTATGCTTAGCATAAACATATGATATAATTTTCCATTTAAACGCAAGGGAAAAAATGCGAGTGCTATATCTCAAAGTACTGAAAATATTGATGCTTCAAAAGAGCAATAAGTTCTTAAGAGAAAGCATATTTTGAAAAGTGTAGTATTGCGAATATTGTAATAATTACCGCTAATGGTAATGATATCGTCGCCACTAGAAGTGGAAATTGAAAGAGAGCAATATGAGTTCGCAAAATAATCCTTCGGGAATTATAGATAACATATGTTATCAATTGGCAATTGAAATAATCCAATGTGGATATAAGCTCTGGTAGCCAAAAAGTCAGTTAAAAGCCCTAGAAGAGTTATATATTGCTACCAAAAGAATAATTTTCATTGAAAGCTCCGAAAAACCTAAATATATTTCTATTCAAAGGAACAATTTTTGGTGGACATTGTATTATCAAGTTTCAAAGAAATTTGTACCACACATGTACAAGTGATATTGAATCACATGTTTTGGTAAACCAAAAGTTTACAAATTGAGGAATGTATATATATAGTTGGCATGATCGGTTAGACCATCATGATCAATAATGATACGAAAGATATTGATATTTATATGCACATTTATTAAAAGAACTGAAGTTCTTGTGGTGCTTATTCTTAAAGGAATTGATTAAATTCCACTTATTAAAGAACATGAAGTTCTTGTGTTGCTTAAAGGAATTGGTTAAATTCTACTTACTAAAAGAACCTGAAGTTCTTGTGTTGTTTGTTATCAAATGATTTAGTTGATCCCACTTACCAAAAGAACTTGAAGTTCTTGTACTAAAGTTGAGACTGCATATCTTGCATATCTGAATGAAATATGGGCCCATTTATCCACAAATGTGGAAAGTTTTATATGATTTTAGTAGATGCATCTACATTGTTTTATCAACTTACAACCAGAAGTTTGAGAGATTGATTATAAAATGATTCAAATTATGCAGTTAGACTATTCATCTTGCAAAAGCTAGTGGGTTTATGTTTTAGGCTATATCAATTATTACAAAGCCTATTGATTATGAACAAAACGATTTAGCAAAATTTTGATCGGATGCCTTCTCTTTGATAGCTAAACTATGAGAACAAAATTATCTATATGATATTTCACATATAGCAGCACTTATACGCATCAAGCTAACGAGTTATAATAAACTCCCTATTATGATTAGTTTTGGTCAGAAGCCATACATTTCCCATTTTATAATTTTTGAATGTGTGATATGAATTGCTCCACCACAACGCACAAAATGGGTAAATAAAAAGGGTTGAGAATATATATTAAGTACGAGTCTCCTTTTATGTTTAAATTCTTAAACATTAATTGGAGGATCATTTATGAGATGATTTTTTTCTCAACATCAGGGGGAGAGAATAATCAGCTGGATAAAGAAGAAAATGAATAATCATTATTTAGATCCTCGAATATGAACTAAAAGTTCAAAAGATAATTCAATTTATTGTATGTCAACTGCTAGACATATTTACTGACCTAATGAGAGTAATCAAGTCTCATATACCAACTAAAAATGCTATAAATTTGAATACATGTTAGAGCGAATAGATGTAAATCATGCTTGGAGCATGATAGTTGAAACTAGTTCCAATGATCAAAATTCTCGTAAATAGAAAGTAGTATGAGATGGTCATATATTAGAGGCATGTGCTCATGAAGAGACCCAAGACATAACTAATAATAAAACTCTTGAAGAGTTCCAGGTACCTAAAATAAAGATTGAAATCTTGAAGAGATCTCGATGAGTTATGTCACTACGAGAATGGAACCGAAATAGAAAAGTTGCGGAAAACGATTTTTCAAACAATGTTTCTATAGAAGTAAAGGAACAAAATGAGGATCATGTATAGAAATCTATTCAAAAGTATAGATATTGAATTGGCCAATGTAGAAAGACGCTTTGAACTTCTAAAAGAGAAGTATTTGGACCAGCAGTCCAAACACCTAAAGGTGTAATGCAAGTGAGGCACAGATAAGTAGTCATAAATACGACTTGAATTATGACTTATGAAGAGTTTTAATTACTTCATGGTGGATGCAATTACTTTGGCAGTTATGAAATATTTTATAAGTGTCTAATTATTTTGTGGATCCATATTTATCCTTGAAGGATTTAAAATGCTATAAGCATTTGAAAATTTTTGAGGAAATTTATTTAGACATGTCTCATTGGATATTTATATTTTGGCGTATTTGGTATAATCGCCTTAGTGAGTACTAATTGAGGAAATACTATAAGAATGATCATATTTCCTTATATATTTTGTAAAAGAGTTTGGATCAAGATTTATTATATTATTAGAACTCCTGAAGAGCTTCAAATTGGAAACTAATGAAGAGCTTTCAAAGTATGAAAATATTTGAGAAAAAGAATCTTGAGATGGGGTTTTGTCTCGACTTAAAGATCAAGCACTTAAATATGTGTTTTTGTCTATGAATGAACACATGCTGAAAGAATCTTAACGAGATTCAATATGAATAAAGCATATCCATTGAGTACCCTAATAATTGTAAGATTGTTGGATGTGAATAAAGACAACTATACCTTTTCTTGGTCCTAAAGCACCATATCTTAGTTGGTCCAAAAGCACTAGATTTTAGTTGCTATAAAAATATTATCTAAGTGCAACAAGATCATTTTTAGATCTTCAAAACTTGATATCTCTTCAAATCATGTAATTTTTATACACAAGACAAGCCAATGATGTTTTTGGCTAAAACCATTGACCCAACATATCCAGAAGATATGTGATTTACTTCCACAAGATATGATGCAAAGCTATATTGTGCAGAGATAATGCAAGTTGTATATCTCGATTGAAAAGTGGGTAATCATGGAACATATTACTCCAAAATTTCATCCCTCACGATATTTAGAAAATAATATTCAAGATTGAATTATGAAGATTCAAAGATCTTCTGTGGTGTTTTCATTAGGGGGAGTAAATACGCGTTGCACTCTTTTTTCCTTGATCGAGGTTTTGTCCCAATGAGTTTTTCTGGTAAGGTTTTTAATGAGGCAACATGTTATGCGTATCAAAGATGTGTGTACTATTTTTCCTTCACTGAAGAATTTTTTTCCCACTGGGTTTTTATCTTAGTAAGGTTTTAACGAGGCACATTATCTTCATAGACATCCAAGGGGGAGTGTTATAAATATTTATCTATGTGGATGTCTATCATGATAAGAGCTTTATCTAGGAGAATTGATTTACTTTATTAATTAAAGTTTAATGTATTATGTACTTCTTATGCCTATAAATAGATGATTTGATGAAGGTATTGTACACAAGTCTATATTTGAAAATAATACAAATCTCCCTCTTTCTCTTTGTTATTTTATTATTGTTAGTTATTCTTCGTTATTTTATTCACAACACTTTACGGTAACAATTTTTATTTAAAAATTATTTATTTATCATTCATTGTTTATAGTTCTAAAAATATTTTGAGCCCAAAAGTGCTGTTAATAAGCAATGGTGGACGGAGACACCCTTAAGAAAAAGATAATATTGGCACTGTAGAATGATTCATCTAATAAATAGGTCATATTAAATTCCGTTGAGAGTTCCAACACAAGATTCGCATACTTTTTCTTCTTTATCCCCCGCCCCCAATTCCTTTTTCATACATAGGGTTAGGGTTTTAACTGCAATTTTAGATATTTTCTAATTAACTTTTCTTTAAGCTTGGATCTTTAAGTTGAATTCCTTTTCGACTTCTAGGATTGCCCACCAATCTGTGGGGTTTTAATCTGTTTTTCTTCCGTCGAGAGTTTCGATTAGCCTTTTCCGCCTTATAATCAAATTCTGATATTTCACTCGTTTGGTTTATAAACAATGCCTCCTAGAGCAGTGAAAAGAGGGGCTGCGTCCGCTGGTTCAAAGAAGAACCCTAGGCCCACTAGAGGGGCATCCAAATCCCAGAATCCACCAGCGGAGCCAGTAGAAGAGGCCGCGAATGTAAAGGAGGCTTCGGTTCCAGTAGTAGGAGCTAGGGAAGAGGAAAAAGAGGATGTCATCGAGGCCGATAAGGTTGATGAGAAGTCAACTGTGGAACAAGAAGTGGTGATCGAGGCGAAAGGGGTTGTCGAGGAGGAAAACACCGGATTAAATTTGAGTTCCAAGGGGTCAGATGCGGGAAAAGTAAGTCTTTTGTTTGCTTTTGGTCTGTCTGATTTTATTTCAATCTGGCCGGTTTGGGCATCCCGCATCTGGAATCTTGAAACTTATACGACGTATTTGCATGTCGTTATTATACAAACTTGTAACATTTCTTGTAGTTTATGGGTTCTTCCTGGTGTTTAGCATGTTATAGTTTTCTGCTTTGAGATGGATCGTATTTGGTATTACATAGTTCTGCTGGTTTACAAGGTTGATTGTTGAGAGAATTTTGTTTTATTAAAATTTAGTATCAGTCGTTTAAGGTGATTACTTCTTGAGTGGCCTTGATTATTCTGCCCTTTTTTCTAACAGAAGAGAATGAGTCGAAGGAGTCTATTGAGGAATGTGAAAAAGATGAGCGTTTAGAATTGGATGATAATGAAACTGAGTATGAACCTGAAGAATATGGTGGGGTGGATTATGATGAGAAGGAGATAGATCCTGATGAGGTGGAATATGAAGTAGAGGAAGAGCTTGAGGAGGAACAGGATGGTGAGAAAGAGGGTGATCTATCAGATTATGAAGATATTCATGAAGTTGAAGTAGAAGAAGGTGATGCTGATGATGACGTGCATCCTAGGGAGGAAGTGGATCATTCAGTTTTGGATGATAGAGAAGAGCATGACGAGGGGCATGAGGTTTTTCAAGAGAGACGCAAGCGCAAAGAGTTTGAAGTGTTTGTTGGGGGCTTAGACAAGGATGCCACTGAGGATGATATTAGGAAAGTCTTCAGCCAAGTAGGTGAAGTTGTTGAAGTTAGGCTGATGATGAACCCTCAAACAAAGAAGAACAAGGGCTTTGCTTTCTTGCGTTTTGCAACTATAGAACAAGCGAAACGTGCATTTACAGAACTGAAGAATCCTGTGGTAATTACCTGTGGCCTGTTCTTCAATAATATTACCTTTTTGAATTTCAAAATGGATTGTCTTCACAACTAAATTGTTTTGTTTTAATGACTGCAATTCCAGATTAATGGGAAACAGTGCGGTGTTACCCCAAGTCAAGACAGTGACACCCTTTTTCTGGGTAACATATGCAGGACATGGACAAAGGAAGCAGTAAGTACATTGGATCATTTAAGATCACTAGCTAGTATGGTTCATCTTTGTAACTGATCATAAAGATAATATGTGTCTGATGTTCATCATTGACTGTTGTTCCAGTTGAAAGAGAAGTTGAAACATTATGGAGTCGACAATGTTGATGACTTAACATTGGTAGAAGATAAAAACAATGAAGGAATGAATCGAGGTTTTGCTTTCTTGGAATTTGCATCCCATTCAGACGCGATGGATGCTTTTAAGCGTCTTCAACGAAGAGATGTTTTATTTGGGGTTGATAGGCCTGCGAAGGTTTCCTTTGCAGATTCCTTTGTTGACTCGGGTGATGAAATCATGGCACAGGTGATTTGATGAAACAGTACTTTTTATTTATTTATTGCATTTTGGGAGGGGGTACGGTTGCTAAGGTTGGAACCTGAGTTCTTGTACCTCACAAACCTTTTGCCGCTAAGCCAGGAGGTTGTTGGCGATAAAACAGTTATCTTTTTTGCTTTAGATGATATGAACTATTTGGCTTGTTTGAAACATAGATGTATTTTAGTATAAGAGTTCGATGACTTTATTATTTCCTAAATTCAGGTTAGGACCATATTTATTGATTGCCTGCCTCCTCCTTGGGATGAGGATCACATCCGAGAGTTACTAAAGAAGTATGGGGAGATTGAAAAGGTAGAACTTTCTCGGAACATGCCATCTGCTGGCAGGAAGGATTATGGTTTTGTCACATTTGATGCTCATGATGCTGCTGTCACTTGTGCTAAGAGCATTAATAATACTGAGTTGGGTGAAGGTGACAACAAGGTTAGTCAATGTTCTTGGTGTATTATGGTGTTTGCATCTAAAATTACTACCTTGTTTAACAATTATTATTTTATTTTAGGCTAAAGTCAGAGCCAGGTTATCAAGACCGCTTCAGAGAGGCAGAGGTAAGCATGTTAGCCGTGATGGTTTCAGGTCTGGGCGTGGATCTGGAAGAGTTGTTAGAGGTTCATGGAGTCGTCCTGATGCACATGGTTTCTCTCCTCGTGGGACAAGAGGAATTAGTCGGCTTGCCCCTCCACCTAGTCTAAAGAGGCCTGTTGGACTAAGAGACAGACGTCCTCTCATGTCTGCACCAGCTAGAGGCAGACCTTTGTCACCTCCCCCTTCTAGATCCTATGAAAGAAGAGCACCTGGTATTGCATTATTCTGCTTCACGTCAACCTAAATTCTTAAATTGACTTTATAGATTTAAAATTTTGAACTTCAACATTTTTTGACAGCTATCCCTTACCCAAAGAGTAGTTTGAAGAGGGAATATGGTCGACGTGACAAGCTTCCTCCTCCAAGGAGCAGAGGTGTTACGGATTATGGTTCTAGGGTTGTTCCTGATAGACATTCCTCATACAGAGAAGAATATTCTTCTCGCAACTCTGGGTACTTTGATTTGCCTAGAAGCACACATCGTACTGCAGCAAGAAGACCCTATGTAGATGATGCATATGCTCAAAGGTTTGAAAGACCTCCTCCTAGCTACCGTGAGGGGCGTGGCCGTGATTATGACACCATGTCTGGCTCAAAAAGACCATATGCTGTTATGGTTGGTCCTACTGCCCTTTCAAGTAATTATGTCAGCAGTAGTATATTGATTTGACAATTTTCCACCTCTTTATGCTATGTACTTTATTGTTGAATCAGGATGATGTCCCTCCCCATTATGTTGATGGGAGTGCAAGACATTCAAGGGCTCGCCTAGACTATGAAATTGCTGGGGGTGCTCCTCCATATGCAGATACATATGGTGATAGGTTTGTATTCTAGTAGGTTTCTTGTGTTTATTCTCTTCTTTCAGGAGCTTTAGTTATAACTAGTCTTATTGTGATAGGCTTGGGAGATCCAATCTAGGATCTGGCGTCAGCAGGAGTTCTATGTCTGGTCAGGATTCACATAGTCTGTATGGCAGTCGTCAGGGCATGGGCTATGGTGGAGTGTGTGTTCTAAGTTGCTGCCGTCCTATTAAAGAAAAAAAAGGGTTTCCTCTTGGATGTGTGGTCATGTTTTTATTTGTGATTTCAGGTTTAATGACTTAAATTTGGTATGTTTTCAGGTTCTTTCAGCAGCAATGATATTGGAGGAATGTACTCATCCTCCAGTTATGGTGGTGATTATATGTCTAGGGGATCAGATGTATGGCCCTTTCCCTTCATTTTTTAACATTTTAAGAACATACTAGCCTGTATTTATGTTATATTTCTGCTTCCTTGGCAGGTTGGTGGTAGCTCTTATTCATCCATGTACCATAGTCGTGGTATGGGAGGTAGCAGTTTCACGGGGTGGGTGGTGGTTCTGGCTCATACTACTGATGTAAGCCAAATTGTTTTTATCCTATTCCTTTTCATTTTGTACTCATGGAAGTATAATAATAATCTTTAGCGGTAGTGTGTTTGTAATGGAGATTAGGGCTTCCTGAAGTTGGTTTATCCGTTCTTCTGAGAGGTGTCTTAGCAAGGTGAATTTGTCTATGGAGCAGATTTCAGAGACAATGAGGCTGCTGTAGGATGTGGAGCATATAAAGCTTTTGGATTTTGTACCCGTGGTATTGGATAGAATCATGTCCAGTTCTAGCATCCATACGTTTATAGCATATTAGGTTTTGAGGCATAAATTTTATGTGAAAGAGGAAGTGTGCTGGTGCTGTTTCTAGTTTCACAAACAGGTTATTTGTTGTGAGTATTCAAGTTTTATGGTTTAAGGAAACCTAATCTCATTTAGAGATGAAACAGCCAGTGCTTAGAATATGCTGTGTACAAACAACATTATTTGTTTTTGTATTTAAGAATCCTACCAATGGATAATTTGGAAGCATTTATCACATACTCTACCGGGTTTGAGTATTAGAGGGAGGATTAAGCTATTAATTAACATTTGGTTATGGATTTTGGATGCTTGGCGTGCTGAACTCATCATGATAAGTGTGATAAGATAGAAACAAGGCATTAACATCTTTCCTTAAAGGTGATAAGCACAAAGGGATCAAATGGTACCTATAACTGAAGGTTGTATATAATCTGTTGAGGTTGCTCATGCATGCTTTCTTGTATAAGCATGTTGCATTTTCTGAAACTGGTGCTTGTGAAGCCAACACAAGCTGGGAGGAAATTAAAGGACTTGCTTAACCTTACCTCTTAAAGCTTTGTAGACTTTAGACACATAACTATAAACTTTTATTTTGGCTTTGTTTTTCTTTGGGAATTCCTAAATAAGATGCATGGAATTGATTTAGTAATTGATATGGTTCTTAACACCTGACATGCTTGATCTTTCAGGCAGTGTTGCATTTTTTTTGGTTGATATCATTCTTGAGAAAATTTTATTGTGTAATTCCTCCTTTTTTCTGGTTTTGGGTTGGCTTTGGCCTGGTGGAGTATGGTAGGCAAAGATTTGAACTTAAAGAACCAGCAGGAAAATATCTTTTTCTGACTGAAGGACCACTTCCTAATGTCACAACATCGGCTTTTTCTTTTCTGTAGTTATTGTTTCAGAAAGTTACACCTCATCTGGAAAAAAAGAAAGCTACTCCTTATGCTATTGTCCTCCCCAAGCATGAGTTGTTATATGGATCTTGGGGAAATTTTCTGTTTCTCATGATGAATACATCATCAAAAACTTAATAGTTGTGGGAAGTTGTTGGTGGATGAAATCCTTATAATTAGTTGGTGGAATGCAGTGCTTTATGAATTAGTCTTGGAAGATAATGATTTTGGAAAAGTTGAATTCTAATTGGTTCAGAAGTCTATAATGCGGTGGATATGTGTGCCTGGGATTTAGAGATTGTTCTTTTAAGAAAGCATACTGGATAGAAATCATTGACTTTTACTAACAACACTTGAGAATGAGCTAGTGACTTGTGTTTCCTACCCACAAAGTATTATATCAACACATGAGTTACACAAGTTAGTTTATGCCAGAAAAGTTTATGGTCTTTGCAAGACATTAATGTCATATCTACTTGGACTTGGTGATGTTTGGTGATTTTCTTATTACCTGGGTCTGCCCATAAGCTCTTCATGGTTAAAATCTTTATTGTTTTGTTTTCCCCTTCTTACTGAAGCTGGTGATGGAGGGAAGAAAATTACTTAGTTTTATACTTATGCTTCATGAGTTTGTTGGAAACAATCTAAGGTTTTCGGTGGCGGGGAGCATGCTTAACATGTTTTTGTATTTGAATACATCCTGCAATGTTTTTTTTTTTTTTTATCTCAACAGCTTTATAATCATTAGTAGGGTGGGCACTTGTTTCACAGGCCAGCGCTTTGACACAATGTCGATGCTAGTTTTTGTAGTTTATTTGGATTGATGCTAGTTTTTGTAGTTTATTTGGATTCGGTATGTAATCGTATTGTTGAATACTGCAATGAATAGCTGTTTATATCATGCTGTGCATTGTCCCTTTTTGTGGGGTTGACATGCATTTCTTTAGGAAAGTTATGTAGGGTATTTGTGTTCTTTGGGACTGGCATTCGAAAAAGACAGGATTACAGTCCAAAGTCCAAACCTTTTTTTCGTGGGAACTTGGTTCTAATAAGTTTAACCATGGGTTTTTGTATTCTCAAGAATTTATCGCCATTGTAACCAATGTGTTCGAATTATTATAATTAGTAAATCATTTTAATTTGGTCGGGGTTCAATCGGTGACGTTTTTCTATTAGAGATTATATTAATAATTGAAATACATTTGGATTTTATTTTAAACATGGACTGGGGTGTTCAAATGGTTAATTCAATCATTGATTGAATTGAATTATCTGGTTCTTTAAATAGTTGTATGATTTTTTTTAATATACTGGTGTAATTATATGGTAGTATTTATTTATATTTTTTAACCCTTGAGAATGCTTGCACACCTTATATATACGTGCTCGAACTGGGTTTCATAGGATGAATACTATTCTTTTTTTTGTCTGAAGTTATTCGTTGAGTTTATTTTTAAAAAATTATCAATCAAACTGAATGTGTTAAATCAGTCAATTTTTTAATTAATGGAATAAAATTTTAAAGTTGAGTTTTTGATATCGTAAAGTATGAATTTAAATGTAATGTATACTATACTAAAATTTTTAATATTTTCAATTAAATATTGGTGTTATCGGTTAATTTGATCTTAATAGTAAGGCTTAATATAAAAATGCGTGTTTAAATTATATATTATTTTGAACTTTAAATGTTTAAAGTATTTTTTTAGTAAAAATAAATGTTTAAAGTTTCAATCGTTACAATTTTAAGTGTATGTCCGTTTAGAAAATTGTAACCCAATAAAAACTGGATATTTTTTATTTAAAAAAAAAACTCAAAATTCTCAAAAAAATCCTAAATCCCTAAAAAACAAATTCTCTAAATTATCGTCATTATTGTTGTTGTTCTCGTCGCCATCGTTAGAGGCTATTGCTGCTTATTTTCTCCAACCACTCATTGGCGGTTATCAACAGGAGATATGCCAATTAGATGACGAACGCAAATAATTCTAGTTGAACGACGTCTGATTGACACACTTATTGGCGATGACGGTGCCAATTTAGAAAATGTGTGGTTTTCAGTATTGTGAATTTGATTCGAGAATTTTAAGTTTTTTTTAATATTATATTATATTATTTTTATTTTAAAATAATAAAAAAACATGTCATCTGTCACGTTTAAACGGCAGAGCACTTAAAATTATAATGATTTAAATTTTAGGCACATATTTTTATCAAAAAATACTTTATATACCTAAAGTTTTAAAAAATAATTTGAGTACTTATTTTTCAGACTTCATAGAATAATGAACGTCCCCAACCACAACTAATGTGATGTCTTTTCTTTATTAAATAAGAAAGTTTTACATCTAAAGTTAAATGCAAAATTTAAACTTATACAAGAGGAGACAACATAATTATTTTTGGTCATTAAACCAATTAATGAATCTTATATAAATAATCATAATTATTATTACCTGATAATTTTGTTTAAAAATATCACTAACCGGGTACATATATTTTCATCATATATGCAGTTATTAGGGATGTAAAAATAGGTAATCGGATGGCTTTTCGGTCGGGTCATGTAGGTCGAGTCAAATCGGATACATGTCATTTCATGTCGATCTAATGTTTCAACTTGACTCGGATCGGGTGCAAGTCAATTTCAGGTCAGGTCAAAACGGTTCGAGTCTGAATTAGTTAATTTACGGGTTAATTTGGGCTCGGGTGGACTTCAGGTCTGGTTCATTTTAGGTCGGTTTAATTTCAAGTCGAGTAATTTCAGGTCTGTTTCATTTCAGGTCGGGTTAAGTCGGGTTTCGAATTCATATTAAGTTTGAGTTCGGTACAAATAGTCGATAGACTTTGGGTTGGGTCATTTTGAGTGAATTATTTAACGCCTTTCACAAACTCGAATCACATTAAAAGTAAACATTAGGCACTAGGATGAACAAAAAAATTTATCATATTTAAAATATTGGACTAAATTATAAAAATTAGAAATAAATAAGGGTCAATTTTGGCTAAAAGTAAAATATTAGGGACTAGAGTAAACAAAAAATATTAGCATATTAAAAATATTAGACTAAATTGCAAAAATATAAAATAAATAGGGGTTAATTTTGGTTAAAAATATAATTTTAGGGACTAACAAGAACAAAAATATTATCATATTAAAAATATTAGACTAAATGACAAAAAAATAAATAAGGGTCAATTTTGACTAAAAAATAAATTTTAGGTACTAGAATAAACAAAAATATTATTGTATTAAATTACCGAAAATATAAATAAATATAAGGCAATTTTGACTAAAAATTGAATTGTAGGGACTAGAACAAACAAAAATACTATTCGACTAAATTAGCAAAAATAGAAATATATGAGTCAATTTTGGCTAAAAATAAAATTTTAAGGACTAGAATAAGCAAAAATATCACTATATTAAAATATCACCATATGAATAAATTAGTTTCTCACAATAAATTAATAATTTCTCAAATTATTCTTTTTTTTTTCTTGAAAATTATCAAATTATAAACATCTTCAATTACATGTTAGATCAAGCCATGTCAATATCAGTTCAGGTCAACAACAGATCATATTTAAAACAAGTCGAGTTCAAAATAAGTCGAGTAAAATTAAATCTCCCGTTATTTCGGGTCTTTTTACGTCCAAGCAGTTATGGTAAATTCCGCACGTTAAACCAACGGATTTGTGAAGTTGTGTTTCCATTGCACTTGCTTACATTGATCAAACTACTGATTCGTGACAGAAGTACAGTTTAACCACACGGAGGGCGTAAATTGGTGAATCCATTTCTGGGTCTGTTAACTCTGTCCCCGGAATGAAATGGGTCGTAGGCTAGTCGACTCAGACGTCTATCGTTTTACACTTGCGGTCCTTTTCTTGATAGCCGCGATCTCCTGTTTCATGTCCTATTACAGCTTCTCCATCTCCTTTAAAGGAACCACCGATACCGTGTCTCTCGGTTCAACTGAAAGTTCGGGGAGCAATGAAGATGAGAACGGGTGTTGCAGGGGAATTGAGCATTTAGAGTTGTGGGGTGATGCAGTGAAATGGGGATCGGATTTCAAACTGAATTCTTCAAAGGAATGTTGCGAGGCTTGCAAGGAGATGTGCAAGGGTGACGATGGTCCTTGTTTGTGCGACTCTTGGGTGTTTTGTGGCGACAAAGAGGCTTGTGGGTCTCGATTTGGTGAGGTAACCCAACATTTATTGCACTGATCTTTTCACCTTAATTCTATTGCTGGGTTTAGTAATTTGGGGATATTCCATTTTTGCATGCAATGTTTCATTGGAAATGTGAAGCGTGCTTGTACAATTCTCAATCTCAGTTTTCAGAGGCTATCTTGAACTAGATAAATACTGTATGAACGTTTCCCTTTGAATATAGTTGTCACACTTTGCTTATGCAGTGATTTCCTAATGTTATCAAACTTGGACTTAAAACCTGGATTTAATTTGTAACACGTTATATCCATATGTTTCTATGGCCTTTTTGGGGATTACATACGCCAAGATTTAACATTTTTCTGCGTTCAGTGTTGGCTGAAAAAACAAAAGGATTCCTTGGATCCTGATCGGCGAGACTCTGGCGATATGGTTATGTGGACATCTGGTCTAATCTTTGGTAAAGGAGAGGTAAGCTATTTGCTGATCAAAATTTCACTCCAATTGAAGATCTGATCTTGAGTGTATTCAAAACACATTGAACTTTTTCGGCTGTGGGAAGTCGCAACCCTTTAGAACTCTAGCAAGTGTAGTTATGTGAATTGTGAAGTGATAGAAAATCTATTCCTTCTTGTGACATTTTGGCCTAAAGAAGCACAGACATCGGAATTGTTTATATACTAATTTTATCCCGACGATCTTCGTAATGATAGAAAACATGCCGGTCTAGTTCACAGTTTTGACATGCTTTGCCATTTTCTTGTAGGGAATTGTTAAGCTGAATACGGTGTATGGGGCTTTTCATGTTAAAGTAAGTGCTCAAATTTTGAATTAGTGTAACGAGCTGCATGCTTAGTTTACTTTCCCTGTTTTTCTCCTACATGTAAGAACCACTTGATAGTTGGTGCCATGCAATAATCTTATTCTGTTTTTCTTGATATGGGGCAAGTTGCTTACCTTGACCCCTACCCAAGTCTGTCCACCGTCACTATGAGTTGTCTGCTTATTTGGAAATCAACTGACTTTAGATGCCTAATATTTTTATTTTATGTTCATGAAGTTCGAGTCCTTAGAATCATATCTAGTTCGGTCCAGGCTTGGGAGTTTCAGCAAAAAGCTTGTGCTTTTGTGTCTGAGGTGAGGTTCGTTCAAATCTACCGTCCACTGCTGTCAACGTAGAGAGAAGATTTAGCATCTACTTCTCTACATGAACTGTGACATGTGTCATTCACTTATGAATTTTCCTTCAGTCCATACCTCACTGCACTTTTATTGTTCATTCCAAACTAAATGGCATGTCTTGTGTTTGGTTTATCACTTTATTATTGTTCAATATTTTCAGTTAGGTTTTCTTCTGTATCCGTAATTCACATTATTTTCTTCATTGTGATCCATGATTTCCAGCTTTTGCCTGATTGTGCTCCACATTCTGTTGCCTATATTCTTGAGCTGTTGTCATTAAATCATTGTGCTGGTTGCCAATTTTATCGTGCTGAAAGCCGGGGTAACTCTTGGGATCCTCAAGGAAATCACATTGAACATGTATGTAAGGCGTTCATCTGAGGATTTTACCAAATTGTTTGCATGTCAAGTTACGCAACTGTTATTTATATTCCTTGTATTATCACATCTGTAATTTACCGAATATCTCTTGGTCGCATCCTCTTTTCAAGCTTTACAAACCATCCAATCCTTCAGTATCCATGCATGAGTTTGTTTTCACATCTGTAATTTACTCAAATGAGCCATGCAGGCTTCTTTTGGCCCCCCATATGCAATGATCCAAGGAATAGTTGAAGCCCAGGGAACTGTATTTAAGGATATTCCACTGGAGGCATGCCCCACTATAAGAAGAGGATCGATTGCATGGGTTGGCTCTGGCCCGGAGTTCTTTATCAGTCTAGCGAACCACAATGAGTGGAGAAAATCATATACGGTGTTCGGTTATGTTCTGCCTGAAGATATGGAAATTGTGGAGCAAATTTCGCAGCTTCCAACCATACCAGATGTATGGAGCAATGTTAAAGTATCTGTGTTGGAGAGACCTGTTCCCTTACGATTCATAAGATTGAAGAAAAATCCTTGAGATGTCGTCGGATGCTGAATGTGGTCAAAGTGCAGCAGACTTTAGGGAAGAAATATGTATCCCGCATCTCATACTTCTAGTGTAATGAGATTTACAACTTTGAGCCCCAAGTTTTGTTAACTAGTTGTTTGGTATACCATTATATATGTGTCCATCAATGGTTTTTTGTAGTTGTTGCCTTTTCCCTTTGTGGAAAGGTAACAAGGTTAATAAAATGATTTTTTCCCTCACAAGTTTAGAATTAATTCCAACACTCAATTTGCTCGTTGCATAAACCGTTTGCTTGTTGGACACCCAGCTTTAGTAACGGGATATTAATATGTGGCGCAATGGTAGCATGTCTGACTCCAGATCAGAAGGTTGCGTGTTTGATTCACGTCGGGTCAGTTCAATTCCTGAACTGATCCTTCCTTTTCTTTTAATATTTTCCACTCCTTGAATGAACAAAAAATCAGCTATGAAAGCATGCCTTTTATACTCAAACACTTCTTATCATTATCTCTGACGTATTAGTTCCCATTTCATTTTGAGATCTGTGTAGCCACAGATGGTCAACTACCGTTGCCGCCATCCACATTCGCGCCTCGTGAGTCCGTGAGGTTTTGGTTCATATTGCTAGCTGCTGCGGTGCCATTTGTTCTCCGATCTTTGATTCAGATGATCAATAGGTGCAGGCCCAGCCTCTCACAGCAGCTTTAGCTACTTCAACATGATGTTATAGTATATGTCCAGCAATGGTACGTTGCATTATGCATATATCGTTTATCTACAACTTGATGAATGATTAAGTCTTTGATATCTGATTTCTGGTTAGTTTTATCTGTTTTTATACACTTAGTTTTATCTTTTGGTTGATGCCTGTCTATTCACAGTCCAGTTAGTAAACAGTGAAAGATTTTCTGCCACTTAGGGGGTCATTTTTCTCTGCACAGGTTCAAATTTTAATTGACATTCCAGAGCTGTTTGATTCAGAAAATATAAGGATTACTGCATATTTAATACCCTACCTATTCTCACCTTATTGTTTTAGTACTCCACCTATTTTTTGATAAAATGGTACCTAACGTTTTATTTTGTTTCTATTTTGGTACCTGCCATTAAAAAATTAACAGCAAATTAATTAGGAGAGAGAAGATCACACGTAGCAGGCTACCACACCATTTTCTCTCTCATAGTCGGCATGCCAAAAAGTATACGTGACATGCTGACTAGAAGAGAAAAAATAACATGACAACCTGCCACGTGCTTTTCTCTCTCCTAATTAATCTGTCGGTAATTTTTTAACTGCAGGTACCAAAATAAAAATAAAACATAACGTTAGGTACTTTTTTGTTAAAAAAAATATGAGTTCTAAAATAGTAAGGCGAGAATATGTGGGTATTAAACATGTAGTTATCCCTAAAATATATTTACATACATGTATTTGAAATTAGAATATTCCTCAGCACTACAAAGCCACAATCATGAATCTAATTACCTAAAGAAACAGGAAACGTTGATAGCCAGACTGTAAAGAAGAAACTCCCATCTGTACATAAACCAAATTGATACCCTAACCCCCAAATTAACCACAACAAACCAACCAAGAGAGAGATACAGAACATGTGATGTGGGTTCATTCTGCCAGCACAGAATGTCTGCACAAGTGGAGTCACCATCATTATCTTTGTATCCACCTACATTTCAGAACTAAAGCAAACCCCTTAAACAGCTAACTGTTGCTTTTAATGGGAGGAATCTTCTTCATTCAAACATAACTGGAGTTTTAGTGATCTTCCAAGGCTTAAACTGGATTCTGCAACACTTGGAGGATGCTGCAACATCATCTCCCTTTGCAGGTAGGAGTAGTAAGCCTGAAAGGTATTGGGGGTTACATGTAACTTGAACCCCAATCCAAATAGAAAATCCACTTCCAAGAAGTTCATTTCCATTGTGTCGATTCCTCCTACTTTTGCATAGTAAGCATTGTTGTAATACCTGAAGTTTGAGATAAAGTTCGTTTAGGGTTAGTTTAGTATTGTTATTTTTACAGTCAAAAAACACCTTTTTGACGATAAAAGTATGTGGAAACATATATGTGAACGAACTTACATGTCATCCAAGAACTTTGGAGCGACCATCACATTTGTGATGAGCAACCGATGAACGTTGAAAGAATTGATCGGCAACGAAGGTTGTCTTTGAGAAAACCGATCGAGATAAACATATGCAACGATGAAACAAGAGGGACTGCAATTTGCATACTTGTAAATTCTGTCGAAGTAGTTTTGAATCGAGATAGTCGGCCGACTTGGGCCATGGAACACTGAAATTTTCTGAGCCTCAATCCCACAGTTTGCATCATTGGATTCAGCCACTTTTTGAAGAAGAGAAGAAAGAAAGGTTATGAGATTTGGCATCACATTCGGGTTCTCTAGCTCTGCCATAGCTGAAAAAAATAGAATTTTAGACCAAAAGTATGGTTTTATAAGTCTTTGTCTTTACACAAAAAATGTGGGATTTGGAGTTTGGGGTGGGGGTTATATTATTATTAAAGTTCTAAACTTTATCTGTCACAAGCCAATTGGGAACGAATTTAAAGGTGGTTCATTTTGTGGGGATTAGCGTCATTTCCCTAGAGTGTCATTTCCCTCGTCCATCATGTGATTACATGTGGGGAAATTGTTCTGTAAATTTGTGGGTCCTACTCATTGGTGAGATCTTTTTTCACGTGTTGTAAAATCTACAGAGTTAGCTACGACGGAGCTGGAAGCTTGTGTTTTTTTTTTCTAGGGCTGTCTGGTGAACTGTCAAATTCTTGATTTAGCATATTGCCTATGGGATTAAACTCCAGATTGTGGCTGTCCCAACCCATGAGCTGTCCATGTGAGTCCTCTCATGCTATTAAAGTACAAGTCCCACATAATGTTGGTACCACAAATATATTAATGCGTTGCAATCACAAGTCTGAATTCTGACATTATGAATAGAATAAATTTGTTTGGATATAAATTAATTGGTCAATAAGTCGAATACAAGTAGATATTCCAAGAATATTATGGCCTTTTCTTGATGCTTTTGTACTGAACTTTTAATTGTTAAGGCATTTACAAGCCAAAGATTATAGCTATTTGTTGTATCTATCTAGAAGCGAAAACCGTACTGAAAAGTTGACTAAAGTAGAATCACATGCTATTGGGGCCGGTTGCATTTTCGTTTCCTCGACAGTTTCTAGGGACAATACTGTTATCACCGACGGGGCTGCATTTGTATTTAGCATCTTGCTTATTTATAATTACTAAGATAAGCTGATAGTTATGGGATTCTTTTAGTCGCCAATTAAAATAATATATGTTGGCTGATAAGCAAGTAATTCTGACAAATTTTTTTAATTAATTAAAAATATTATATTCTCATATCAGGATTTGAACCTATACAAGATGGGGCAATATAAGCCTTCTAAATCTGACAAACTTTAATTATAGCATGTAAATCATGGTTCCTTTATAAGCAGAAATATGTATTATCGGTCTATCTTTCAGCTTAAAGGTTAGTCAATTCCAATGTCAATTGAGATAGATCTCTCAACTTCTTCAAAGAGTGTGGTGCATCAACTGTTAATTTTTGTTTTGTCCCAATCAAAGTATCAAACCCAAATTTGTTTCTTTGCCTCAAGTGGCAAAATGTGTCTCAAACTTAATGAAAATTCATAATCTGTGTCCCAAACTTGACAAGTGTGGTGGATTTTGGTTAGAGAGTTCATTGATTTTGTTTTGTGCTCTAATAGCATAATGGGATAAAGTAATTTATAGTCCTTGAAATTGATAACTTTTTTTTAAAATTTGATTCATAAATTCCTTTTGAAGGCATTAGTCCCCTAGACTTAAATTTTGATTTAAAGGGTCCACTACTGTCATGTATGGTTTTGGGCATATGCAATAAGTACAACCACACAAAGCCCCCGAAAAAAAGGCCCAAAATAAATTAAACTAAATACTTACAAGAGAAAAATAAAAGATTAATTATAGACAAGTGATATAACACATGATAAAAATAAAAATATTGTTGTACTTCATACATTTCAAGTTGTGTTATACTCACTTGTTATTCAAAAAATCAGTGTATCACGAACAATAAGTCAATAATTTTTTTTAATTGAGAGCCCTATTTCAGTAAATTGCACATGGACCCCTAAATCTTAGAATCGTCCTTAAGTCTACTGCAGAACCTCTATTGGGGCAAAACCCCTGTTTTTCTGCAAACAGCCTTAATTTTTCCATCATAGCCTGATGACATGGAACCAAATGAAGAGTTAGTTTCTTATTTGATGAAGATTCTAAAAGGGTATTGTAGTGACAAGATTTAGAAATTACATTTCTTCTTGTTGTAACTGAGCTAATTTACTAGGTATTTGGTAAACCAAAACAAACTAAATCCCAATCTGCAAAATACATGTACTATTGATTTCATCAATATCTAAATATCAAGTGTAAAGCTTTGCAATATAACAGGATATGGTCTGTTGATTTGATTTGGAACAAGGTTTGATGTTCCAAACTTCATATGCATGAATGCTTTCTGCTACTGTTTATTCTTGTTATGCAAAATTGGTTGCTTTCAGAATTGCAAAGAAATTATAATAGCATTACTTGTTGCTAATTGAAATTTTTGCACAACAAAAGCCTTTTCATAACAGAACAGAGTGGTTTTATGTAATTCCAAAATCACTCGTACAATACATTCATACAATAGACTTAGCTCATCCATTTTAAGAATTCCAATGACAACAAATGGAAATGGAAACGGAAACGTAAAAAGAAGCTTATATCAAAGCCAGAAACACACCTCGCGACACACTTATGCAGAGATTTAATATCATCATCCATTCCTCAAATAGGCTTGATCTTGAAGTGGAGTGAAATAAGAGAGAAAACAAAGCACTTCAAGTCCTGCAGTAACATAAAGTGGCAATCGATAAGAGGGAGATAACCCAAGTCTGATAGGATTCCAAGCATCTAATGAATGTCGTTTATGATCAAAGAAGATGCTGTATATTAACTTACTGACCCGAACCAGATAATAAAAAATGCAAAGACCTTCGGGATCCTTACTGCTCTGAACATCCACAAGGGACCCGATTTTTGAAGTTGTGAAGGAGATATGCTCATTCCCCATCACATCTCGAGCTCCTGCTGCCAAATGCGATCTGGCTCCGGCCAGTTGTTATCATCTTCCTTCATTATCTACAAACAAAACCAACCATATAATATAAGCCCTACCGTGCAATTCAGGAACCCCAACTTGCCATAAATCACAGAACTAATCGATCATCTAATAAAAACTAAATCTTTTAAGTTATCAACCAAGAACATAATGTGGTTACAAAAACTGACCCCAAAATCAAAATCTAATTTTTCCAGTACAAATAAGATGATTAATTATCATCTTTCTTTATTATCTACACAAAACAATGTATATATAAAACCCAAGCTACCATAAATCACGTAAATAATCAATTATCAGCTAAAAATACAAATCTTTTATCTTATCAACCAAGAAGAGGAAATGGTCATGGTTTCGCTTGCCTACACTAGAATCCAGCTAGAAAAAGGAAGCAATTTGAAAAGATAAAACCAGAAAAATTAAATTCAACCGTGTTCCTATAAAACCCTAAGAATCCGTTTGGTAAGAAGCAAACAATTGAATTCCAGGAAAAAAAGCATATTTATGGCAAAAGAAAGTGTTGAAAAGAGAACCTCGCTCTCGGAGATTATGCGGCGGCATTCCTTGAGAACAGCGGGGGTGAGGAATACCTCTTTTCGGATCATGGTGTCGTTTTTGTAGTTGGAGTTGTTAGCATAACGGAGCTTCACATCTGGCCTGAACTCGAACTCCAAAAACTCGTGCCCAAATTTCCCTTTGTGACCCACGTAGTACGGAGGTAAAACTCTCCACCGTCCTCCTCGGCCGCCATTGTTTTCCCTCTGTTTTTTCTTCTCTCGGATTCTCTCTCTCTCGACGAATACAAAGATGAAAGAACACAATTTCTACGGAACTGAGAAGGGAATTTTCTGGATCTGTCGATGGATCAGTTTGTAAACGTATTTGGGTAAATTTCCAGCTCAATTAGCCCACCCGAAAATTCCTGGGCTTTTTCAATGCATGGTTTGGTCTCTTTAGACATTATTTTGCTTAAACTGAGTCGAACTAATAATGTCTTAAAATTCTTTGGTTAAATTATAAAAATTATCATTAAACTTCATTCTCTCATTTATTTTAATTATTAGACTTTTAAAATAATTAATTTACTCATTAAATTTTATATGTTAATATATTTAGATCATTAAATTTTATTTTATTAATATTTTGATTTGATTTGACATATTTTATTATTATTAAATATAAAAAATAATTTAAAATAAAAATAATTTATTTTTATTAATATTTAATTAATAAATATACTTTTCCCACCACCATTTCGTCCTTGCTTATATGGTTATACCCCACTCTCCTTTCGCATCCTTCCGCCTCCTCTCACCGCCATCACCTCCTCCTCATCGGCAAATTGTATTTGTTGGTCAATTTATTCATCGAATCTCTCCGGAAATAAACTCAGCAATCTGGACTCGTTGAACCAAAAAAAAAAAAAAAAGATTCCCAAATGAAACAATGGCATCCTCCAACCATCAAGGAGAGTCACTATCACTGTCGTCGTCGTCATCCTCAGTCTCCGACAACTGGCAGCGTCGAATATTGATCCGTACGATCCTTGCAGGTCCTTTGCCTTTTTCCCTCACTCTCGTTTAAGTTACTTCTTTATTTACTGAAACATCCAGGAATCATGAAGTTTGTGTGGTTTTTTTTGTTTGAAACAGGGTTTGTTGGTGGAGGGCTTGGGTTGGTTTCAAAGCATCGAAAAGTGCATGGTCTGGCTAATATTTCAGCTTCTTATGCCATTAATTTCGCTATTATCACCGGCTGTTATTTGGTATTTATTTTAATTCCCTTTCTTCTTTATTACTATTAGTTTCAGGCCATTAGCTTTTTTAAAGTATTTAATTGCAACTGATAAGTATATTATTAAAGCTAGAATCTTTGTAGTTGTCAAGGGGTACCTGGGCTTGAAGAAATTGGTCTAGTTCTCTCTCTGGCGTTTGATTTGAGTACCCGAATAACGGGATCCTATGGACAAAAAAGCAGTGGAGTTGGAAACAAGATTTTGTTGTTGCTGTTGTTGGTTTTGAAAACTTGGATTCTGATTTTGTTGTTGGTCGCTGAAAGACAACCGAAAGGTGGAGACGACGTTGTTGGAAAAAATATAACAACGTGAATATTTTGAGGCATATTTTCTGGGTAAAGGTAGAGATTACGCTCAAAACCAGTAAGTGATGAATAAGAAATTGATGCTTAAAGAAAGCTTGTGAATTAAGTTAAGGAAAAATGAAAAGTTTATTCCTACATTGATGGGTTATCAAACATGAGATATGTTTATATACAAGGTTCTACTTGGTGATTATTGAATAACTTAAGTTGATATGATATGAGTGATGTGAATGTCTAAACTAATTATGCCCTTTGTGGACTTGTGGATATTTTAACCCATTAAGAGATAATTTTCTTTAAATTTGGATATTATTTTTTGAATATTCTAGAATTAAAAGGATAAATATATAATAAAATATTGTCTTTTAATTCAAATATTATTGTGATAATGCTATTTGATAAAAATGAATTTTACTTTAAATAAAATTCAGATAATTCACAAGTTTTATTTCTAATGAAACACCTGCCCCCGTAAATAGCATGCAAACCTACTAGGTTTAAGAACTTTTTAACTACTACAAAAACACAGATTTTTTTACTATTTTTACTCTGTGATTTTCTAAAGTGTTTTTGGTGATAGAGAAAGGCAATGTTACAGTTCGTGATCACTGCAGACGTGTTTCTACAGTTGATCACCTAGATGTTGTATCATGGGAGATAGACAACCAATATATCTCAAGCACCATAAGAGTGACCGAAAATCTGTCTTAAAGAAATTGTGCTCGCATAGGCCTCAACTCGTTTCTACTCAATCGAATTGTGGTGTTGGGCTTGAATTCTTCAATCGAAGTGCTTGCCAAGTGGTGGAGAAATTTAATTTTGGGTGATGGTGGTGGAAGCAAAAAAGATAAAAAAAAAGGACACAATAATTAAAGTAGTTCGAGCTTCTAACCAAGCTCTACATCCACTACCTTAGCTTCCCCACTAAGGATTTCCAAATTCACTAGAATTTCTTCATTTTTTACAGGCTAAAGAGGAAACCTTTATAACCTAGACTTATACCATAAAGTCTAGCATCCAAAGCTTATGCCCAAAGTTTTGGGAACCCCTCTTTACAAGACAAATAAAAGTAAACTGAAATCCCTCTCACAAGGTGAATGTTTGCACACTAAAGCTCTCCTCCAAACCTAATACACTTGAGCATACATTGACAACTTAGCTCACAAGTGTTTGTCTATACAAAATACAACAATTTAAGCATTACGACATTTTTTAATCAAAAGTTTGTTGACTTGATAATCATTACTTGTTTTATAATACCCCAAAATTTACTAAGTTGATTAAGGGTCATTTAGCACTAAGATAATAGCTTAAAAGCTTAGTGACTAAAATGACAAAAATGCGAAAGTTAGGATTTCTTTAATTATGGGTTTTGGAAAGAAAATTTCTAAGGTTTAAAGGTCTCATATGATAGATAGTGAATTGAATAAGGTATTCTTAAAGTTTGGTTGAATTCCAAGGAAAATTGGAATGGGAATTGAAGTTTAAAAAGGTAGTGACAAAATTTAAATATTGAAAAATTTATGGCTAAAGTATAAACTTTGGAAAAGTTTGGGGACTACAGTTGTAATTTCCTAAAAGTTAGGATTTTTTATTTCATAAATAAAAATATCACCTAAGGGTGTGAATCAAATGCAGAATTATTGGTTCGATCTGATACTTCGATTATTGGGAAAATCGCAGTTAAAGTTTAAGTGGAATTCGGATACCCGGATCGAACTGGAAAATTTTGAAATTTTGCCATATGATAGAGAAATGTTATAAAAGTCATTTCCAAGTGTTGGGAATATTTTTAGTTTGATTCAAGATGAATCTTACAGTTTATTTATGAGTAAAGGATTATTTATCGGTATATTGGATCGAATGGAAATTTTGGAGACTGATCCAAAAGATATGGAAAAGTCATAAAATGTTAATTTATGAATATTTTATTATGGCTGGTTGAATTCTAACTAGATTTAGTTAGATTTTAATGGAATGACAATTTGGAAACAAACTAGTAAATAAAGACAAGTTGGAAGGCAAATTGGTCATCTGGCCCCAATGGCAATTTTGAAATATTTAAAAAGTTATAAGGTCAATTTTGAAAAGAGAAAATGGAAGATTAAATGTTGGCCCTTGATTGATGATAAAATCAATATCAACCATTGGATAAAAAAGGCAAAATTGTAATTTCACTATTAAATGAATTTAATATTCATTTAATAGATATATGTGTAAAATAATGGTGAAAAGATGAAGATTTTGTTCATCTTTTCCAGCAACAAACGTGAGGGCTAGGAAAAGAAAGAGAAAAAATTTTCCAAGCCCGATTTAAGCTCTGAAACTCGGTTTTCAAGTAATCTCTTCAACTACAAAGTTGTTCTACTCTTCAAGCTCTATCTTTTGATATCAATAATTCATGGAATCCATGCTTGATTGATGAGAATTTATATGAGAAAGAAATTAGGGTTTATGGATCAAATTGAGGCTTTTAAGATTTTATGATTCCATGATTGAATTTAAGTTGAAATCAAGCTAGTATGATGTTAAAACCATGATATTGAGTTGGGATTTAAGTTTTACATGTTTTGCTTTCTATGAAGATGATTAGGGTTTATGGATTCAAGTTTAATTTAGGGTTTGTGATGTTGAAATAATGATCTAGTAAGCTTGAATTGTTGTTTGGAAGCAAAACCCTAAGTTAAATTGTGTAGGGACCATTTCGGCAACTTGAAAAGTTGAAGGACCAAATCTGAATTTTTAGAATTTGGAGTGTATTTTTGTTATTAATGATGTTAGAGACAAGAAAATGAAGTTAGAATGCCAAATTGATGTTGAATTGAATTAGTGACCATTTTGACAATTTGTTAAAGTTAAGTGACCAAATCGAAATTGAAGTTTTGTATGGGGGTTAAATCTGATTTTTATTTGTAATAATGGAATTAAGGCAATAATGTTGAATTGAGGACCAAATTGCAAAGTTAAGAAGCTTGAATCCTTATCTTTGCATTTTAGTGACTATTTCGGTAAAGAAGGAAAATTAAGGAGAATTATTGTGAATAATTAATTGGTGAAGAATGTGATGAGTTGGTGGTTTAAAGATAGTGATTGGACTAAATTGAAAAGTATAAAAGTAAGGAGAAGTTAGTATAAAAGTTGAAGTTGTTTATGGAAGCTGTGTAGAAAAACTAGTTTATGACAGTAACTTTGAAAATTCACCATAAATTATACAAAAATGTTTAGATGGTGAATTTTATACCGATGTAAAGATTTGTTCGTCTAGTTTCGTTTCCGACAAACGAAATCTGATTTCGAGTTCCGAGTCAAAAGATATGGTTTTTTAAGTGACGAAAGGTCAGAAAACAGAACACCAGTATGTTCCGAATTTAAGCATTGTAACTGGCTTTGAAAATTCGCCATAAATTGTACAAGTTGAATTTGGGCTTTTAATTTATATGGTTGAAAATCTGATCTAATCTAGTTTCTTTCAGAACAAACGGAGTCGAATTCCAAGTTATAGATTCCTTCATAGAAATATTTTTTTGGAGGTACTGCAAACTGCCAGAAAATGAGAATTGATACACTTTGTATCTAAGGTTGATTAGTAAGCTTGAAAGGGGTTAATGGAAGTTCAAAGTGGTTACTAAAGACCATAATGAATTTTTGAACAATACAAGGAAGAAAGGAAAACGTTTGGAGATTTTTTATTCGAACAATTATTTTGGACAATATGTTTAAGACATTGTTAGATTGGGATCTAACAAACATTTTACTTATTTGAATTATGAAGTTAAGTTCGAATCAAGGGAGGTCCGAGGTACAATGAAGGAAAGGATCAAAGAGGACTTAGTGAGGCATACTAATAAATGGCTCAGGTGAGTGCAATGCATACATAACATTATACATGGATGTTTCATACATCACCGGTAGGACTTGCGATGAGTCTACCTAGTTTATATATTGTCATGATATTTATGTCATTAATCATATATTTGACATATTTTAAATATGTCAAAGGTTGAAAATAAATGCATTGATCACTAGTTATTGATGATAGTATAATATGAATGTTATTTCGGCTATGAACTGTTAAATGTTGATATATATTGATATATGTTGCCATTGATAACTTAGATGATGAAATAAAGCCCAATGTATGATATAGAGGTTCGATGGTATAGTTGGATATCCATAGGGTCATAAACAACTGTATAAATATTCTAAGCACTTCGGGTAAAGTGCAAATATTATAAATACTCATTGAGGAGTATACTTATGCATGGTTTGAGTATACGGACTTACTACGGGTGCTAAACACTTCGGTGTAATTTCGTAAAAACTCAATGAGGGATATATTGTATACTCTGGTAAGTATACAGAAGGATTTCGGTGCTAAGCACTCCCGGTAGAGTGCAAATAATATATGCACTCAAGAAAGGTTGGGTATGGGGGGATGACTAGTATACATAGAATCTTTTAATTCGATACCTTGGGATAAATAAATTGAAATAATAAAAAAGAAACATGAAGATAAGCTTGAAAGCTTGCAGATAGAAATGGGAAAAAGGTATTGGTAAGCATTGAAAGTTACAGATGGAATGACAATGGTATTGGTAAGATCTAATCTTACACTTCGATATACATTTTTATTTATGTTAACGAGCATATAATGGTAAGGTGATCATATGCATTGTTAATCATTAATATTGATATTATGACAATTGCACTTGAATTCGAATTATTGCCTCACTAAGTAAATACTTAGCGTGTAACTGTTTTACACGTAGGAAAGAATAAATGGTTAGAGTAAGGAGCATAAACGAACATCATCAATCAATAACATGTACATCAGTAAGATATCTTTTGACACTGTTTGATATTTACTAGTTGGCATGTATATTAAAATGATATGACTGCTCTGATATAATTTGTATTTTATGCGGTATCTAGATGAATTTTAAATCAGCCAGTTTTTAGGCAGTTTTATTAATTATATAAAGTTAAATTAAATTAATAAGTTGCTGCATGAAATTAAACTCGATTTGAAGATCAAATATTATATTTAAACTATACGCAATTAACTACATTTGTAAATAGAAACTAAATATATTTTAATATTTTTAGAAGAATCAAAATTTTTACCGAGTTACACATATAGAGGGTTTTACAAATGTTTTGTGATATCTCTGACTTGTATTCAGCTATGAATACGGGAAAAAGGGTATTACATTCATTGGTACCAGAGCCGCAGGTTTAGCCGATTCTCGGCATAAATGGAAATGATTTTATGTTAAAAAGATTATACATGTCACTAGGATATCAATATTACTGATATGGTGTTTTTATGATCCGATTGATGTCGCTCCTTACTAATGTAAATTGGGAGGAATTATAAAAAATATTTGAGTCAAGAAAGCGTGATGAACTGATAAATTGGAAGCTTGGGAAGGAATCAAGAGTAGTAATAATAAGGTTAATGATTATCCTTCGGATAAATCAGAACAAGAAAAGGGCACTGGTACAACAAGGAGTGCCTGTGCAGGATTAAAGAACTGAAAAGTTTGAAAAACACCTGAATTGAAAGGAAAAGCAGATTAAGGTCCAGTGATTGTTTATTTATAACTGAATAATCTAAGGATTACACTAGACGGATTCCACTGTTTGGATATCGAGAAATTGGATGAAGCTGTTTTGTTGTTCCAATATTTAAGCTAGATTAGAAAACCATCTAAATTTGCTTGATAGCCAGGATTGCACATATCAGTCCGAGTTTATAACATCAAGATTGATAAAGATTGGGATGATTCAAAAATCATAGAAGGTACATCTCATCTTTTTTGATAAACCTGTATTGATGTTGATGGGTCCTAGCTTTACATATTCCTATATAAGTACGAAGTTGAGTGGTGAACGAGACATCCTTTTTAGAACCCATTTCAAGTAATATAGCGGTCACAAATTTGTTGGGTTGTAATGAAAGGGTGAGCTGAACATGTGGAATTGCTCGATAAAAACATAAGAAATAGAGTTATCGATAAATTTAATGGAATTATCTTTTGAGGAGTCTAAGATGGTTGTTGGAATGAATTGGTTACCTTCCTATCAAGTCATGATGAATTGTCGCATAAAGCGATTAGTATTGAAAAAAAAGAGAAAGTACAAAAAATAGTAGTAGTTGATAAAAGGGTAAATTCCTTTTCCACTGTAATTTCAGTTGTTTTATTAAAGAAATTGTTGTTATAAGGTTGTTAAGTTTTCTTAGCAAATGTAGTGGAGACCTCGGGCTGTTGAAGTTAAATTGAAAAGTAACTCAACTGTCTAAAAATATCTGGATGTATTTCTAGATAGGTTACTCGAAATTACCCTAGATTGAGAGGTGAAATTCAAAATAAAGATGTTACCAGGCATTGCACCTAAATTAATGGCCCCGTATAAAATGGCTTCGACCGAACTTCGGGATTTAAAGGTACAATTGCAAGGAATGTTAGGTTGACGTTTTATAAAGCCAAGTGTGCCACCTTGGGGGTGCACCAGTATATTTGTGAAAAAGAAAGATTAATCTATATGATTAAGTATAGATTTTCGTCAGTTAAATAAGGTGATGATAAAGAATAAATATCTTCTTCCGAAGACTAATGATCTTTTGATCAATAAAAAAATAAACAATATATATGTTTCCAAAATAGAAATTCGATCGGAATATTATCAGTTAAAGATCAAGAAAGAAGAAATTCTAAAGATAGCTTTTCGGACTCTGTATGAATACTATGAGTTCGTGATGATGCCTTCGGCATTTATAAGTCTAATGAACCAAGTATTCTAATTTTGCTTGGAACAATTTTTGGTAGAGTTCATTGAGGATATTTTGGTCTATTCGAAGAAAAAGGAAGAACAAGATGCTCATTTTGCATTGTTCTTCAGACCTTTCGAGAAAAGAAGCTACATGCTAATTTGTTAAAGTGTGAACTTGGTTGTCAAAAGCTGTTTATTAGTTATGTGGATTTGGCAGAGGGGATAAGGATATATCCCAAGAAAACACAAACTATAGTTGAATGGAAACCTCTGAAGAATGTTTTAGAGGTTCATAATTTCTTGATGATTGTCTCCTCATTGACCAAGCTATTGAGGAAAGAAATGCTATTTAGTTGAATAGATAAATGCTAAGAAATCTTTGAGACATTAAAGGAGATCTTAATAGAAGCCTTGGTACTAGTACAACCAGAATCGGGTAAAGATTATGTGGTGTATAGCGATGCTACTCATAATGATTTGGGATGCGTACTTAGGCAAGAAGGAAAAGTAATGGTCTACACTTGAGACAAATTAAGATATATGAGAGAAATTATCTTACTTAGGATTTGGAGCTAGCAAAGGTTGTATTTGCTTTAAAATATATAGCATCATTATTTATACAGTGAACGATGCTATATTTAAGGTTATAAAAGTTTAAAGTATATGCTTACTAAAGAATAGTTGAACTTGACGCAAAGAAGTTGGATCGAGTTTCTTAAGAATTATGATATGGTCATTGACTATCATCCAGAAAAAAGCTAATGTGGTAGTTGACGCTCTCAGTCGAAAGACAATTGTTGTCTTAAGAGCTATGAATGTAAGATTTGCATTAAAAGAAGATGGTGTTTTGATTGTCAAGTTAAGAATAAAATTTACCATATTAGATTAAATAAGATATCTTTAAAGAAAGGATGAGAAATGATGTCAATGTTCAAACAAGTGTAGAAGAGTGAAACTGAAGACTTGGAAGTTAAGTTTGATAGATATTTGTATTATCAAGGAAGAATTTCTATCTCAATGATGGAAACTACATGTTGACCCTGAAAGAAAAGATATTTAATATGAAGTTAAGGATAAAGTATTCCTTAAAAGTTTCACCTTGGAAGAAGGTGTTATGGTTTAGACAAAAAGAAAGATAAGTTTAAGATTTATTGGGCTATAAGAAATCGTGAAAGAAGTTAGTCTGATAGTTAAGCTTAATGGCTAGCTTTATCTTTGAAATGGACAAGATTCATAATGTATCGATGCTCAGAAATATTGATTAGACCCTCACATGTTGTTACTCGGAGAAAATAGAGATTCATCGGATTTAAGCTATGAAAAGAATCTGGTAAAGATCCTAGCACATGAAGTCAAAGAACTAGGAAAACAAGACAATCTCGTTTGTTAAAGTTTGTTGACAAAAATTCACAAGGTTAAAGAAAATATTTGAGAGAAATAAGAAGAAAATATAAGAAAATAGTTTCCCCACCTTTGGAATCAGATGCGTGTTGAAAATTCGATAACGAAATTTCTTAAGGGGAGAGAATTGTAATACCCCAAAATTTACTGAGTTGATTAAGGGTCATTTAGCACTGAGATAATAGCTTAAAAGCTAACTTAGTGACTAAAATGACAAAAATGAGAAAGTTAGGATTTCTTTGATTATGGGTTTTGGAAAGGAAATTTCTAAGGTTTAAAGGTCTCATGTGATAGATAGTGAATTGAATAAGGTATTCTTAAAGTTTGGTTGATTTCCAAGGAAAATTGGAATGGGAATTGAAGTTTAAAAAGGTAGTGACCAAAATGTAAATTTTGAAAATTTTATGGCTAAAGTATAAACTTTAGAAAAGTTTGGGGACTAAAGTTGTAATTTCCCAAAAGTTAGGGTTTTTATTTCATAAATAAACATATCACCTAAGGGTGTGAATCAAATGCGGAATTATTGGTTCGATCGATACTTGATTATTGGGAAAATCGTAGTTAAAGTTTAAGTGAAATTCGGATATCCGGATCGAATCGAAAATTTTGAAATTTTTCCATATGATAGAGAAAGGTTATAAAAGTCATTTCCAAGTGTTGGAAATATTTTTAGTTTGATTCAAGATGAATCCCTCTGATTTATTTCTAAGTAAAGGATTATTTATCGGTATATTGGATCGAATGGAAATTTTGGAGACTGATCCAAAAGCTATGGAAAAGTCATAAAATGTTATTTTATGAATATTTTATTATGGTTGGTTGAATTCTAACTAGATTTAGTTAGATTTTAATGGAATGACAATTTGGAAACAAACTAGTAAATAAAGACAAGTTGGAGGGCAAATTGGTCATTTTGGCCCCAATGGCAATTTTGAAATATTTAAAAATTTATAAGGGCAATTTTGGAAAGAGAAAATGGAAGATTAAATGTTGGCCCTTGATTGATGATAAAATCAATCTCAACCATTGGATAAAAAAGGCAAAATTGTAATTTAACTATTAAATGAATTTAATATTCATTTAATAGATATATGTGTAAAATAATGGTGAAAAGATGAAGATTTTGTTCATCTTTTCCAGCAACAAACGTGAGGAATAGGGAAAGAAAGAGAAAAAATTTTCCAAGCCCGATTTAAGCTCGAAACTCGGTTTTGAAGTAATCTCTTCAACTACAAAGTTGTTTTCTACTCTTCAAGCTCTATCTTTTGATATCAATAATTCATGGAATCCATGCTTGATTGATGATAATTTATATGGGAAAGAAATTAGGTTTATGGATCAAATTAAGGCTTTTGAGATTTTATGATTCCATGATTGAATTTAAGTTGAAATCAAGCTAGTATGATGTTAAAAAATCATGATATTGAGTTGGGATTTAAGTTTTACATGTTTTGATTTCTATGAAGATGATTAGGGTTTATGGATTCAAGTTTAATTTAGGGTTTGTGATGTTGAAATAATGATCTAGTAAGCTTGAATTATTGTTTGGAAGCAAAAACCTAAGTTAAATTGTGTAGGGACCATTTCGAAACTTGAAAAGTTGAAGGACCAAATCTGAATTTTTAGAATTTGAAGTGTATTTGTGTTATTAATGATGTTAGAGATAAGAAAATGAAGTTAGAATGCCAAATTGATGTTGAATTGAATTAGTGACCATTTTGACAATTTGTTAAAGTTAAGTGACCAAATCAAAATTGAAGTTTTGTATGGGGGTTAAATCTGATTTTTAGTTGTAATAATGGAATTAAGGTAGTAATGTTGAATTGAGGACCAAATTGCAAAGTTAAGAAGCTTGAATCCTTATATTTGCATTTTAGTGACTATTTTAAAGAAAGAAAATTAAGGAGAATTATTATGAATAATTAATTGGTGAAGAATGTGATTGAGTTGGTGGTTTAAAGATAGTGATTGGACTAAATTGAAAAGTATAAAAGTAAGGAGAAGTTAGTATAAAGTTGAAGTTGTTTATGGAAGTGTGTAGAAAAACTAGTTTATGACAAGAACTTTGAAAATTCACCATAAATTATACAAAAATGTTTAGATGGTGAATTTTATACCGATGTAAAGATTTGTTCGTCTAGTTTCGTGTCCAATAAACGGAATCTGATTTTGAGTTCGAGTCAAAAGATATGAATTTTTAAGTGACGAAAGGTCAGAAAACAGAACACCAGTATGTTCCGAATTTAAGCATTGAATCGGCTTTGAAAATTCGCCATAAATTGTACAAGTTGAATTTGGGCTTTTAATTTATATGGTTGAAAATCTTATCTAATCTAGTTTCTTTCAGAACAAACGAGTCGAATTCCAAGTTATAGATTCCTTCATAGAAATATTTTTTTGGAGGTACTGCAAACTGCCAGAAAATGAGAATTGATACACTTTGTATCTAAGGTTGATTAGTAAGCTTGAAAGGGTTAATGGAAGTTCAAAGTGGTTACTAAAGACCATAATGAATTTTTGAACAATACAAGGAATAAAGGAAAACGTTTGGAGATTTTTATTCGAACAATTATTTTGGACAATATGTTTAAGATTTTGTTAGATTGGGATCTAACAAATATTTTACTTATTTGAATTATGAAGTTAAGTTCGAATCAAGGGAGGTCCGAGGTACAATGAAGGAAAGGATCAAAGAGGACTTAGTGAGGCATACTAATAAATGGCTCAGGTGAGTGCAATGCATACATAACATTATACATGGATGTTTCATACATCACCGGTAGGACTTGCGATGAGTCTACCTAGTTTATATATTGTCATGATATTTATGTCATTAATCATATATTTGACATATTTTAAATATGTCAAAGGTTGAAAATAAATGCATTGATCACTAGTTATTGATGATAGTATAATATGAATGTTATTTCGGCTATGAACTGTTAAATGTTGATATATATTGATATATGTTGCCATTGATAACTTAAATGATGAAATAAAGCCCAATGTATGATATAGAGGTTCGATGGTATAGTTGGATATCCATAGGGTCATAAACAATTTGTATAAATATTCTAAGCACTTGGGTAAAGTGCAAATATTATAAATACTCATTGATGAGTATACTTATGCATGGTTTGAGTATAGGACTTATATAAACATGGTGTAATAAAAACTCAATGAGGGATATATTGTATAGAAGTAAGTATTTGAAGGATTTGGTGCTAAGCACTCCGGTAGAGTGCAAATAATATATGCACTCAAGAAAGGTTGGGTATGGGGGATGACTAGTATACATAGAATCTTTTAATTTGATACCTTGGGATAAATAAATTGAAATAATAAAAAGAAACAGGAAGATAAGTTTTGAAAGCTTGCAGATAGAAATGGGAAAAGGTATTGGTAAGCATTGAAAGTTACGGATGGAATGACAATGGTATTGGTAAGATCTAATCTTACACTTTTGATATACATTTTTATTTATGTTAACGAGCATATAATGGTAAGGTGATCATATGCATTGTTAATCATTAATATTGATATTATGACAATTGCACTTGAATTCAAATTATTGCCTCACTAAGTAAATACTTAGCGTGTAAACTATTTTACACGTAGGAAAGAATAAATGGTTTAGAGTAAGGAGCATAAACGAACATCATCAATCAATAACATGTACATCATTAAGATATCTTTTGACCTTTATTTGATATTTACTAGTTGGCATGTATATTAAAAATGATATGATTTGCTCTGATATAATTTGTATTTTATGTGGTATCTAGATGAATTTTAAATCAGTAGTTTTTAGTGAGTTTTATTAATTATATAAAGTTAAATTAAATTAATAAGTTGCTGCATGAAATTAAACTCGATTTGAAGATCAAATATTATATTTAAACTATACGCAATTAACTACATTTGTAAATAGAAACTAAATATATTTTAATATTTTTAGAAGAATCAAAATTTTTACCGAGTTACACATATAGAGGGTTTTACAAATGTTTTGTGATATCTCTGACTTGTATTCAGCTATGAATACGGGAAAAAGGGTATTACATTCATTGGTACCAGAGCCGCAGGTTTAGCCGATTCTCGGCATAAATGGAAATGATTTTATGTTAAAAAGATTATACATGTCACTAGGATATCAATATTACTGATATGGTGTTTTTATGATCCGATTGATGTCGCTCCTTACTAATGTAAATTGGGAGGAATTATAAAAAATATTTGAGTCAAGAAAGCGTGATGAACTGATAAATTGGAAGCTTGGGAAGGAATCAAGAGTAGTAATAATAAGGTTAATGATTATCCTTCGGATAAATCGAACAAGAAAAGGGGCTTTGGTACAACAAGGAGTGCCATGCGCAGATTAAAGAATCGAAAAGTTTGAAAAACACCTGAATTGAAAGGAAAAGCAGATTAAGGTCCAGTGATTGTTTATTTATAACTGAATAATCTAAGGATTACACTAGACGGATTCCACTGTTTGGATATCGAGAAATTGGATGAAGCTGTTTTGTTGTTCCAATATTTAAGCTAGATTAGAAAACCATCTAAATTTGCTTGATAGCCAGGATTGCACATATCAGTCCGAGTTTATAACATCAAGATTGATAAAGATTGGGATGATTCAAAAATCATAGAAGGTACATCTCATCTTTTTTGATAAACCTGTATTGATGTTGATGGGTCCTAGCTTTACATATTCCTATATAAGTACGAAGTTGAGTGGTGAACGAGACATCCTTTTAGAACCCATTTCAAGTAATATAGCGGTCACAAATTTGTTGGGTTGTAATGAAAGGGTGAGCTGAACATGTGGAATTGCTCGATAAAAACATAAGAAATAGAGTTATCGATAAATTTAATGGAATTATCTTTTGAGGAGTCTAAGATGGTTGTTGGAATGAATTGGTTACCTTCCTATCAAGTCATGATGAATTGTCGCATAAAGCGATTAGTATTGAAAAAAAAACAGAGAAAGTACAAAAATAGTAGTAGTTGATAAAAGGGTAAATTCCTTTTCCACTGTAATTTCAGTTGTTTTATTAAAGAAATTGTTGTTATAAGGTTGTTAAGTTTTCTTAGCAAATGTAGTGGAGACCTCGGGCTGTTGAAGTTAAATTGAAAAGTAACTCAACTGTCTAAAAATATCTGGATGTATTTCTAGATAGGTTACTCGAAATTACCCTAGATTGAGAGGTGAAATTCAAAATAAAGATGTTACCAGGCATTGCACCTAAATTAATGGCCCCGTATAAAATGGCTTCGACCGAACTTCGGGATTTAAAGGTACAATTGCAAGGAATGTTAGGTTGACGTTTTATAAAGCCAAGTGTGCCACCTTGGGGGTGCACCAGTATATTTGTGAAAAAGAAAGATTAATCTATATGATTAAGTATAGATTTTCGTCAGTTAAATAAGGTGATGATAAAGAATAAATATCTTCTTCCGAAGACTAATGATCTTTTGATCAATAAAAAAAAATAAACAATATATATGTTTCCAAAATAGAAATTGATCGGAATATTATCAGTTAAAGATCAAGAAAGAAGAAATTCTAAAGATAGCTTTTCGGACTCTGTATGAATACTATGAGTTCGTGATGATGCCTTCGGCATTTATAAGTCTAATGAACCAAGTATTCTAATTTTGCTTGGAACAATTTTTGGTAGAGTTCATTGAGGATATTTTGGTCTATTCGAAGAAAAAGGAAGAACAAGATGCTCATTTTGCATTGTTCTTCGGACCTTTCGAGAAAAGAAGCTACATGCTAATTTGTTAAAGTGTGAACTTGGTTGTCAAAAGCTGTTTATTAGTTATGTGGATTTGGCAGAGGGGATAAGGATATATCCCAAGAAAACACAAACTATAGTTGAATGGAAACCTCTGAAGAATGTTTTAGAGGTTCATAATTTCTTGATGATTGTCTCCTCATTGACCAAGCTATTGAGGAAAGAAATGCTATTTAGTTGAATAGATAAATGCTAAGAAATCTTTGAGACATTAAAGGAGATCTTAATAGAAGCCTTGGTACTAGTACAACCAGAATCGGGTAAAGATTATGTGGTGTATAGCGATGCTACTCATAATGATTTGGGATGCGTACTTAGGCAAGAAGGAAAAGTAATGGTCTACACTTGAGACAAATTAAGATATATGAGAGAAATTATCTTACTTAGGATTTGGAGCTAGCAAAGGTTGTATTTGCTTTTAAAATATATAGCATCATTATTTATACAAGTGAACGATGCTATATTTAAGGTTATAAAAGTTTAAAGTATATGCTTACTAAAGAATAGTTGAACTTGCGCAAAAAGAAGTTGGATCGAGTTTCTTAAGAATTATGATATGGTCATTGACTATCATCCAGAAAAAAGCTAATGTGGTAGTTGACGCTCTCAGTCGAAAGACAATTGTTGTCTTAAGAGCTATGAATGTAAGATTTGCATTAAAAGAAGATGGTGTTTTGATTGTCAAGTTAAGAATAAAATTTACCATATTAGATTAAATAAGATATCTTTAAAGAAAGGATGAGAAATGATGTCAATGTTCAAACAAGTGTAGAAGAGTGAAACTGAAGACTTGGAAGTTAAGTTTGATAGATATTTGTATTATCAAGGAAGAATTTCTATCTCAATGATGGAAACTACATGTTGACCCTGAAAGAAAAGATATTTAATATGAAGTTAAGGATAAAGTATTCCTTAAAAGTTTCACCTTGGAAGAAGGTGTTATGGTTTAGACAAAAAGAAAGATAAGTTTAAGATTTATTGGGCTATAAGAAATCGTGAAAGAAGTTAGTCTGATAGTTAAGCTTAATGGCTAGCTTTATCTTTGGAAATGGACAAGATTCATAATGTATCGATGCTCAGGAAATATTGATTAGACCCCTCACATGTTGTTACTCCGGAGAAAATAGAGATTCAGTCGGATTTAAGCTATGAAAAAGAACTGGTAAAGATCCTAGCACATGAAGTCAAAGAACTAGGAAAACAAGACAATCTCGTTTGTTAAAGTTTGTTGACAAAAATTCACAAGGTTAAAGAAAATATTTGAGAGAAATAAGAAGAAAATATAAGAAAATAGTTTCCCCACCTTTGGAATCAGATGCGTGTTGAAAATTCGATAACGAAATTTCTTAAGGGGAGAGAATTGTAATACCCCAAAATTTACTGAGTTGATTAAGGGTCATTTAGCACTGAGATAATAGCTTAAAAGCTAACTTAGTGACTAAAATGACAAAAATGAGAAAGTTAGGATTTCTTTGATTATGGGTTTTGGAAAGGAAATTTCTAAGGTTTAAAGGTCTCATGTGATAGATAGTGAATTGAATAAGGTATTCTTAAAGTTTGGTTGATTTCCAAGGAAAATTGGAATGGGAATTGAAGTTTAAAAAGGTAGTGACCAAAATGTAAATTTTGAAAATTTTATGGCTAAAGTATAAACTTTAGAAAAGTTTGGGGACTAAAGTTGTAATTTCCCAAAAGTTAAGGGTTTTTATTTCATAAATAAACATATCACCTAAGGGTGTGAATCAAATGCGGAATTATTGGTTCGATCTGATACTTCGATTATTGGGAAAATCGTAGTTAAAGTTTAAGTGAAATTCGGATATCCGGATCGAACTGGAAAATTTTGAAATTTTTCCATATGATAGAGAAAGGTTATAAAAGTCATTTCCAAGTGTTGGAAATATTTTTAGTTTGATTCAAGATGAATCCTACAGTTTATTTCTAAGTAAAGGATTATTTATCGGTATATTGGATCGAATGGAAATTTTGGAGACTGATCCAAAAGCTATGGAAAAGTCATAAAATGTTATTTTATGAATATTTTATTATGGTTGGTTGAATTCTAACTAGATTTAGTTAGATTTTAATGGAATGACAATTTGGAAACACACTAGTAAATAAAGACAAGTTGGAGGGCAAATTGGTCATTTGGCCCCAATGGCAATTTTGAAATATTTAAAAATTTATAAGGGCAATTTTGGAAAGAGAAAATGGAAGATTAAATGTCGGCCCTTGATTGATGATAAAATCAATCTCAACCATTGGATAAAAAAGGCAAAATTGTAATTTAACTATTAAATGAATTTAATATTCATTTAATAGATATATGTGTAAAATAATGGTGAAAAGATGAAGATTTTGTTCATCTTTTCCAGCAACAAACGTGAGGAATAGGGAAAGAAAGAGAAAAATTTTTCCAAGCCCGATTTAAGCTCCGAAACTCGGTTTTGAAGTAATCTCTTCAACTACAAAGTTGTTTCTACTCTTCAAGCTCTATCTTTTGATATCAATAATTCATGGAATCCATGCTTGATTGATGATAATTTACATGGGAAAGAAATTAGGGTTTATGGATCAAATTAAGGCTTTTGAGATTTTATGATTCCATGATTGAATTTAAGTTGAAATCAAGCTAGTATGATGTTAAAAAATCATGATATTGAGTTGGGATTTAAGTTTTACATGTTTTGATTTCTATGAAGATGATTAGGGTTTATGGATTCAAGTTTAATTTAGGGTTTGTGATGTTGAAATAATGATCTAGTAAGCTTGAATTATTGTTTGGAAGCAAAACCCTAAGCTAAATTGTGTAGGGACCATTTCGGAAACTTGAAAAGTTGAAGGACCAAATCTGAATTTTTAGAATTTGAAGTGTATTTGTGTTATTAATGTTCTTAGAGATAAGGAAATGAAGTTAGAATGCCAAATTGATGTTGAATTGAATTAGTGACCATTTTGACAATTTGTTAAAGTTAAGTGACCAAATCAAAATTGAAGTTTTGCATGGGAGTTAAATCTGATTTTAGTTGTAATAATGGAATTAAGGTAGTAATGTTGAATTGAGGACCAAATTGCAAAGTTAAGAAGCTTGAATCCTTATCTTTGCATTTTAGTGACTATTTCAGTAAAGAAGAAAAATTAAGGAGAATTATTATGAATAATTAATTGGTGAAGAATGTGATGAGTTGGTGGTTTAAAGCTAGTGATTGGACTAAATTGAAAAGTATAAAAGTAAGGAGAAGTTAGCATAAAGTTGAAGTTGTTTATGGAAGCTGTGTAGAAAAACTGGTTTATGACAGTAACTTTGAAAATTCACCATATATTCTACAAAAATGGTTAGATGGTGAATTTTATACCGATGTAAAGGTTTGTTCGTCTAGTTTCGTGTCCAATAAACGGAATCTGATTTTGAGTTCAGAGTCAAAAGATATGAATTTTTAAGTGACGAAAGGTCAGAAAACAGAACACCAGTCTGTACCGAATTTCGGCACTGTAACTGGCTTTGAAAATTCGCCATAAATCGTACAAGTTGAATTTGGGCTATTAATTTATATGGCTGAAAATCTTATCGAATCTAGTTTCTTTCAGAGCAAACGGAGTCGAATTCCAAGTTATAGATTATTTTATAGAAATATTTCTTTGGAGGTACTGCAAACTGCCAGAAAATGAGAATTGATACACTTTGTATCTAAGGTTGATTAGTAAGCTTGAAAGAGGTTAATGGAAGTTCAAAGTGGTTGCTAAGGACCATAATGAATTTTTGAACAATACAAGGAATAAAGGAAAACGTTTGGAGATTTTGCATTCGAATGATTATTTTGGACAATATGTCTAAGATTTTGTTAGATTGGGATCTAACAAATATTTTACTTATTTGAATTATGAAGTTAAGTTCGAATCAAGGGAGGTTCGAGGTACAATGAAGGAAAGGATCAAAGAGGACTTAGTGAGGCATACTAATAAATGGCCCAGGTGAGTGAATTGCATACATAACATTATACATGGATGTTTCATACATCACCGGTAGGACTTGCGATGAGTCTACCTGGTTTATATATTGTCATGATATTTATGTCATTGATCATATATTTGACATATTTTAAATATGTCAAAGGTTGAAAATAAATGCATTGATCACTAGTTATTGATGATGGTATAATATGAATGTCATTTCGGCTACGAACTGTTAAATGTTGATATATATTGATATATGTTGTCATTGATGACTTAAATGATGAAATAAAGCCCAATGTATGATATAGAGGTTCGATGGTATAGCTGGATATCCATAGGGTCATAAACAGCTGTATAAATATTCTAAGCACTTCAGGTAAAGTGCAAATATTATAAATACTCATTGATGAGTATACTCAATGAGGGATATATTGTATACTTCGGTAAGCATAAAGAAGCACTTTGGTGCTGAGCACTCCCGGTAGAGTGCAAATAATATATATACTCAAGAAATGTTGGGTATGGGGGGATGACTCGTGTACATAGAATCTCTTAATTTGATAGCTTGGGCAAAATAAATTGAAAGAATAAAAAAGAAATAGGAAGATAAGCTTGAAAGCTTGCAGATAGAAATGGGAAAAAGGTATTGGTAAGCATTGAAAGCTTACAGATGGAATGACAATGGTATTGGTAAGATCTAATCTTTTCACTTTGATATACATATTTATTTATGTTAACGAGCATATAATGGTAAGGTGATCATATGCATTTTAATCATTAATATTGATATTTTGACAATTGCACTTGAATTCAAATTATTGCCTCACTAAGTAAATACTTAGCGTGTAACTATTTTACACGTAGGAAAGAAGAAACGGTTGGAGTAAGGAGCATAAACGGACATCATCAATCAATAACAGGTACATCAGTATCATTAAGATATTTTTTGACACTGTTTGATATTTACTAGTTGGCATGTATATTAAAATGATATGACTGCTCTGATAGAATTTGTATTTTATGTGGTATCTGGAAGAATTTTAAACCAGGCAGTTTTTAGGCAGTTTTATTAATTATATAAATTTAAATTAAATTAATAAGTTACTGCCTGAAATTAAACTCGACTTGAAGATTAAAAATATTATATTTAAACTATACGCGATTAACCATATTTGTAAATAGAAACTAAATATATTGTAATATTTTTAGAAAAATCAAAATTTTTACCGAGTTACAAATGTAGAGGGTTTTACAAATGTTTTGTGATATCTCTGACTCGTATTCAGCTATGAATACGAGAAAGGGGTATTACATGTTCCAGGTGCTTGAATGATCCTTTTATTTTCCCAAATGAGTTTCTAGCCGTTGGTGACCGTTGGGATCGGATTGGAGCCGTCGGGGATGATTTCCATGCTGAATTTCTTATTTTGGTGTTGTTGGTATTGGTACTCAGATACCATGTATCAGTATGCCCACTTTGAGAAATAGTCGTTGGGGTAGTTAAAACATAGGGGTATCAGTACGCCTCAATGTGTATCGGTACGACCCATTCCGTATCGGTACAACTAAACCTATATCGGTACGAGTTTTCGATTTTGAAATTTTTATATCGTTGAAACCCTAATAGGTATCGATATGGTTGAGGACGTATCGGTACGGGACTTAAGAAATCTCAGGTTTTTTAGCTATTAAAAACGTGTTGTAGCCTTCCAAAACCTTTTGAAAAACTCATCAAACATATTTTCAAGTTGTTTGAACTTAAAACCATTCTTGAAGTTTTTTTAAATTTTTCCAAAACTATCTTTCAGTTATTATATCAAAACAAATATTCTAACATACAATTTATGTTTTCAAATATTTTATTTAATTTCATTTATTATTATTATTAATGTCAAATCCTAATGCTTGATAGCAAAGAAATCGCGTGGAGCTACGTACATGGTATTGGAATGAGATTTCAATTAGCCCACGTGCGTTTAGCATTGATTTGCTGCAATCGCACTTCTTTATATACTTCCCCAAGGTAACTTTGAATTCAAGCTTTTCATACATGATTTAATTAGGCCTTGTTTGGCAATTAGCGGATAGCTGATACCTGATTGTATTAGTTGATTTGACTAGCAGATTATATTAGCTGATTGTATAAAAGTGTTTGGTAAAATTAACTGATAGCTGATAGCTATTTGATTATTTAAACAAGCAATATGACATAAAAGAACATAATTATGTTCAATACATATAAGAACTTTGTTCTATGTCAAATTAAATTATCAATGCCTAGTTTGATGTATGTTATGAAGTGTACAGTGTTTAAAAATGGCTAAAGAATTGTTAGGGTCGTTGGACCATAAATACAAAATGGAAGACGAAATGTTGATAAGTGAATCTGTTCATGCGTTAGTCATTTGAAAAGCTAACCCATGTTTGGAACGACTTCAAGAACATGCTTAAGCATACGAGAATGAAACCATAAACGGTGATTAAAAATAATATGAAAGTGCATGTCTAGGATTGGCTCTTTAATAGACTTGGTATTTAAGCATGCCTAGTGCACTACCTCTCTTTTAACAAGTTACCTACCTGGTGCATTGTTCATTATTGTTCTTTCTATTAGACTGTAATGACCCAAATTTCAGAATTTGATGGTCGATGTAGCCCGAACCCCAAGCCTTGCGTTTGGGTCGATATAGTTAGGCTTTGAGGGCCATTGTAAGCTTGCTTTAGGGGTATTGGGCTTGGGTTTTAGGTTGAGTTAGGTGGATGATGGGAGGGTAACTAGGTAATTACCTAATTGTTTGAAGAGGGAAAGGTGGGCCCCTTTAATTCCTCTGCAGAAAAGCAAGAGGAATAAGATCACATTGTCCCCCTTCTTGTTTTCTTTATCCATTCTCTACTCTATCTCTCCCCCACACAAAGACAAGGAAAATGTTTAATCTTGATTGGTTGGAGTTAAAATCTCGAAATTGTGCTAGAGGGGAAGTTTCTTCTCATCCAAAGATCTATCTATCAAGGTAAATATGAATAGGAATGGTGGGGTTTGGTAAGAATGGGTTTTGGTGGGGGTTGAGAAGGAAGAATGGGAAAGTGAAGGACTGGCTTTACTCTTGTTGTTAAGCTTCTCCTTTTGTGTTCCTTAACCTTCCAACAATTTTGTGACAAGTTTGGTAGCAACTTGTTGTAGTTAAGAAGGTTGGGAATCACTCAAAGGCTCAAGGCAAGGGGAAGGCTTGAGGTTGGGCTATGAGGCTCTTTTCTAGTGCTTGGAGGAAGGTCAGTACACTTCCAACTCCCTTATTTCTTTTAAATCATGAATGTAATGTCTTGTATTCTTGTTTGATGTTGTGGTGCTTGAAATGGTTAAATATGAATGATTAATGGCAAAATCTGGGAATTATGTTTAAACTATGTAAAAATTGTAGAGAACCACCTTAACCACCTCCCATAATCTGTAGAATTAATTTGGGGCTTTAGCATAGAAGTTTGGGGAATTTGAGGGTGAATTATGAGCTCCAAAAATTGATTTCTGGGTTTGAGTACCCATACGGGTTGTGTCACACCCCGAAAGCTGGCATAGTTATAATTAGGTTCCTGTGATCAAAAGTTTTGTACTTGTTATGCTTGAATGATGTAATTGCTTGATCCTTGTAACCAATTCTGATGTAATGTGAGTTATTTTGGGCTTAATTAAAGTTGTTGGACATTTTTGTAAAGAATGAAAGTTAGGGGTTTCATTGAAAATGCTGGAAATGCTGAATCTAGGCAAGACGTATCGATACGACCTAACTGCTTTTAACTAACTTACCCAACTTAGCTTAGCCGTATCGATACAACCATAAGGTGTATCGATGCGGGTCCCTACCCAAATCAATTTAATGACCAAATTGAAAAGATTGGAAGTAGGGGATGACTCACCTACTTGATTGCCACCCCTCTACGTGAGAATGATCTGAAAAGGATGACAATTGGTCATCAATTGTCAAAAGTTGGAAAGGATTGAGAAAATGTATTAATTAATGGGTTAAGCAAACCCTTTGCTAAGGGAAAACTTCCCATTGGCTAAGAATGAGGTAGAGATTGATTGAGGCTTTAGTCACCTTAAAAAGAACAAGGAAAAAGCTTTCTTTAGTTGTTTTGAATCTTCTGAAACCCAATCTCACCTTTGTCATTAAGAAGCCAAGCACACACCTCCATTGTCATCTTCTTCCTCAAGCTCAAGCAAGCACCTCGATCCAATCTTTGACATTTACTTGATTTCAATGCGCTACTTGAAAGCTTGTAGCTTGGTAAGTAAAACCCCTATGTCAATTTGATGATTCCATCACTCCTTAGGGTTTAATTTTAAGATTCAAGTCTTGAATGTTCAAATTGAACTCATGTGCTAGGAAGCCAATTTCTTTGTTTCAAAGTTATCTACGAGCTTTGGTAAGCTTGAAAAAAATGTTTGTGAATCATTAGTTTCGATTCTAATAGAATTCTCTAATTTGTGAATTAGCTCAAGTGGTGGAAGACAAGCTATATTCACTTTTGGCTATTATGAATTCTTCCAACGGCAAGGGGATCGCTATCCGAGAACCTTGAAGTCTCCGAGTACTAGGTAAGGGTAGTTGTGTCTCAGGATATGCAAGGTGCTATCCTGGTTGCATTTGATTTGTGCCTATATTATGCCTTCATTGGATAGCTCAAGTAGAGCTTATAATGTAGGAACTTCGTGTGGTAAGTATGATAAGGTCATTCTAATGCTTTTGATGCATTTAGATGTCTTATGAATCATTTCTCGTACCTTATATGTGAAAAAATGTTTAATGTTAATATTGACATTTATGAGAATTGATATGATACATTCATGATATGATATGTTATTTGGAGCTAAGGCCCGATTGGCAATCCGATGCGCTATGGCTTAAGGGCACAAAGGTAAGATTTATGATGAAATATGTAACCTTGGACACTTGTGGACTTTGGATACAATTGACATGCCATAGGGTTATATGAGCTCACCAAGTAAGGGATTGGACTACGGTCCGAGGCTACGGCCTATATGTGGGGAGAAAAGTTTGGATTATGTAGGGGACTTTGGAGCTACGGCTCAAGGCTAAAGCCTATTTCTGATATGTGTGGTGTACAAGGGAATCCGCGTATCCATTGGTTGCTATGTCCAAGGGGAAAATAAAGAATATGTGTTTTGCATTTGATATATGAAATTACTATATGTTGATGTCATGCATGAATTGTATATGCTAACGTTGTGTATGTGTCATTCCTGCATGCTTACATGTTTACATACCATTAAAGAACTCGATTGCATTTGTTATAACTACCACACTAGTCTATGTAAGCCTAACATTCGTGTGTTTCATGCATTTCAGGACCTTGAAGCAATCCGAGCCTCGATCGTGTTGTTGTAGTTGCAAATCACTCTCACCAATCTCCATGTATGCTTACATTTTGTTTTGAACTCCTAGTAAGGTGACATAGGGCTTAGATAAGTTACAATGTTCCATTTGATATGTGTATAAAGGCCCTAAAGTGTCTAAGTGTTAAATATGGTATATGGTGTGGTTGTAAAATGGTAAAACTAGTCAAATTCAGCCCAAGGACACTAAACGGTAAAAACTTGGTAAATGGATTCGAAATACTCTAAAATTTGGCATGCTAATAGAATTATGGATCAATAACTTGCTTGTAAAATGTCATGGCATTTGTACATCATTCAACAAGTTAATTTGAATAAAAACCAGATAAAATATGTCATTACAAGACAAGCATATCGATACGGGTCAAGCTATATCGATACGACCTTGCATATTTGGGCTTGGTAAAATAGAGCGTATCGATAAGTAAAAGAGGTGTATCGGTACGGATCTTGGCAGTAAGGTCTGGGAAATAAATTGTATCGATATGGCCTTAGGCTGTACCGAAATGGGTCAACCTTGGTCAACGCGTATCAATACAGGCTTAGATGTATCGATACGAGCTTGTTACCCTTGAATCTGGAATTGAGAAATATGGCTTAGCATACCAATATGGTTTTAAGTGTACCGGTACGGTGTTAGTTAATTCTGTTAAAAGACTTAAACTATAGTTTCAAATAATTTCAAATAGTTTACAAATTGGTCACTAAACTTTAAATGGTTTAATTGGATAGGTGAATGACCTCCGTTGGTAACGAAATTTCACAGGCTAATAATTGATGAGATCAATTGAATATTTGTAAAAATTAATTCTGATAAAGACCCTTAATTTGTAAAATTTGCAAATTAGTCCCTAAGTTTGAAAAAAGTTTAAAAAATACCTCAATTTGATAACGACATTAATAAGTTAGTCGATGGGTATTAAAAGAAAGACATTTCGAATAAGATTCTGAACTTCGGTTAAGCTTCTTACCTCCGAATAAGTTTTCGGTAACACTTTCTAACCTGGTTCTCTACTAGGACAGGAAGGGGGTGTTACATTTGTGGTATCAGAGCTAGAGTTTAGTCGATTCTAGGACTAAACCAAGGCTTATCATGAGTTTGCATGTGCATATGCCACCTAGGAGTTTATTTGTATATGTTATCCTTGACTTGCAACTGACACGATCTAACTTTTTTTGTTTGACTATATTTAAGAATGCCTACACCCAATGACAAACGTGTTGAAATGAGACCGCATCCCAGGTCCTCCTTGACACAAGGGGACAATCTCAGAGCCAAAGCTCAACCTAAACAAGTGTCATAGAACGACCCACCTAATCCCCTTCTGATGTCTCCCGCTCAGCAGGAATATCTGATGTCTATGGCTAAGATGATCAAACAGGTGGTTGTGTCACTCAGGCGGGAGCAACCACCTCAGCCTGTTGAAGCATCTTCATCTATTTTAAGAGGTCTCATTAAGAAACTTAGATAGTATCTGGTTTACACTTTCACCAACCAAGAACATGACAATCCCGAAGTGCAAGAGTATTGGCTGAAAAATACTCTCAAAGTCCTGAACAAGCAAATGAAGTGTCATGATGAACATAAGCTGGAGTGTGCTATGGCGTTGATTTTTGAAGAGGCTCAAAATTGGTGCAGCACCATGACACTCACCGTATCTGAGCATAGAGTTACATGGGACTTCTTCTTTTAGGTGTTCTGTAAGAAGTATATCAGCAACCATTACCTTGCTGAAAGGCATAAAAAGTTCATCCATTTGAGACAAGAAGGACGATCTGTAGAGCAGTATATCCACGATTTCTACAAGTACTTAAGGTATGGTGCCGAGATCATACGTACAGAGAAGGAGAAGTGTAGAATGGTTAGCGATGACCTTTGTGATGAATTATGTCCTCTCTTTACTACTTTAGAGTTGAATGACTTTCAGAATCTAGTCAATTGGGCGATCGCTATTGAAGCCTCCTATAAGGCTTATGAAAAAATAAAAGGGAACCAAGCCAGATCTGACAAGAGATTCCAAGATGATCCCAGACCTCTCATGCCTCAGAATAAGAATAGACAGGGGGACCAGAAGTCTACCATCTTTCAGCAGCTACCAAAGACGGGATATGTGTTACAATCCCGATCCTTGAGAATATCTATCGTTCGTACAACTTCAGTCGATAGTACGAGTGGTTTTGGAAGAGGCTCACAGATCTTTTTATGTAGCTTTTTTCAGAAGAGACATCCCAGGCAATATCGCGGATAGGTTGGATCTTGCTACCTTTGTGGTGGAGCTAGTCACTTTATCAGACAATGTTCGCAGAATCCGAATGCTCCTACCTCAGTGGCTTCTCAGAACAATCCTAAAAAGGGAAGAGAAGTGAAACAAATGTAGTCCAGATCAGCATGGAAACTTCGCAACTCAAATCCTTCTTTAGTTAGACGTGATCCTCAGACCTCAGCCCAGATATACCATGTTCGAGGTCAAGAGCAAGAAGAATATCCTGATGTGATTGCAGGTATGATGGAATTATGTTATGATCTTGTTTATGCTTTGGTGGATCCCGATTCTACGCATTCCTTTATTAGTGAACCATTGATTAAGAAGTATGCCCTAGAACCTAAACCAATTACTTCTAAAATAGTTGTCTCTAACCCACTAGGAAATAGTGTGGTTATACGGTTGATCTATAAAGCTTGTCCTCTGAGGATCCAAGGGATCCCATTTTCGGCCAATTTGATGGTCTTGCCCTTTCATGAGTTCGATCTTATCATAGGCCTTGATTGGTTAGCTGAACATCAAGCCTGGGTAGATTGTTCGAAGAAGAAGCTATATCTCTGTGGACTCTGATGAAAACTAAACCCGAGTCTAATGAAGCCATCGTGTGTGCTATGAAATCTAAAGAAGATGTAAAGCTCAAAGATGTACCAGTGGTAAAAGAATTCCATGATGTGTTTCCTGAAGAACTTTTGGGACTCACTCTAACCTGAGAAGTGGAATTTAGAATCGAAGTGCAACTGAGAACTACACCAGTTTCCATTGCTCCATATATGATGGCTCTGGTTGAATTAAAAGAATTGAAGGCCCAAATATAAGATCTTTTGGACAAGGGGTTTATCCGACCGAGTTCCTCACCCTGGGGAGCACCGATTTTGTTTGTCAAGAAGAAAGATGGATTGACGTGACTATGCATTGACTATCGTCAGCTGAATAGAGTAACAATCAAGAATAAGTATCTGTTACCAGGGATCGATGACCTTTTCGATCAGTTGAAGGGTGCTTCCGTATTCTCCAAGATAGACCTGTGATCTGGATACTATCAAATGCTAGTGAAGAAGTCTGATGTTCCAAAGATTGCCTTCTGAACTAGATACGACCATTATGAGTTCTTGGTAATGCCTTTTGGGCTTACCAATTCACCTAAAGCCTTCATGGACTTGATGAACCATGTGTTCCGAACTTATCTAGATAGATTTGTGGTGTTGTTTATAGATGACATCTTGATCTATTCCAATGACACTGCCACTCATGAAGAACATCTCTTGATTATCCTACTGACTTTCGGGAGAAACAACTGTATGCTAAGCTTAGTAAATGAGAATTCTAGCAATTTGAAGTATCCTTTCTAGGACATGTGATTTCTTCTGCGGGAATTCAAGTTGACCCAAAAAAAGTTCAAGCAGTTCTTGATTGGATCCCTCCGAAGAATGTTGGAGAAATTTATAGTTTTTTGGGCCTTACAGGCTGCTATCGTAGATTCGTTAAAAGGTTATCATTGACTGCTACACCCTTGACAAAACTTCTCTGTAAGAAAACTCCCTTTGTGTGGACAGTGGAGCAACATATGAGTTTTGATCAACTTAAGCAAGTCCTGACACTTGCCCCTATTTTGGTGTAACTTGATTCAGGCAAAGACTTCACCATATACAGTGATGCATCCCACCTGGGATTAGGCTGTGTACTTATGCAAGAAGGAAAAGTCATTACTTATGCCTCACGTCATCTTAAACCACACGAGCTTAACTATCTGACGCATGATTTGGAACTAGCTGTTGTTGTGTTTGCCTTAAAGATTTAGAGGCATTATCTTTACGGTGAGAAGCGTTACTTGTACACTGATCACAAGAGCCTGAAGTATCTTCTGACTCAAGAAAGAGTTAAACCTCTGTCAACGTCGGTGGATGAAACTTTTGAATGACTACGACTTGGTCATTGATTACCATCCCGGTAAGGCTAATGTTGTGGCTGATGCCCTCAGTCGGAAGCCCACTCCCTCCCTGAGATATTTGAATGCTCACTTTCGGCTCAAGAAGCATGACAAGTTGTTGGCTAAATTGAGAGTTTAGTCAACCATCGTGTCCCTAATCAAGGCACTTTAGGAGTCTGACGAGGAGTTGCAAACTCTTATTACTAAGATTAAGGATAAGTCGGATCTTGATTTCACTATACTAGACTAGATATTACTTTTGTTGTGAGCAGTTTAAGTAGATTCACAAGTAATCCAGGTGAAAATCACTAGAAAGCAATTGTGAGGGTATTGAGATATCTTAGAAATACTCAAAATTATGGATTGTATTATTCCAGAGATTCTACTATTTAGAAGGATGCTCCGATGCTAGTTGGATATCTGATATTCAAGATATCAAAAGTACAAGTGGATGGAAATCTTCAAGACAAACGGTTATAACCATATCCATAATGGAATCTGAGTTTGTAGTTCTAGAAAGTCTAAAGAATAAGCCGAATGAATTTAGAATTTCTTGGAGGATATTCTTGAATAGCCAAAGTATGCACCCACCAATATGTTTATATTGTGATGACCAAGCGAAAATTGGTAGATCACAGAGCTTTATGTATAGTGGTAAGCTGATACATACGCGTCGTCGATATAATACCATTAGACAATTGATCTCAAACAAATTTATCTCTATTGATTTTGTAAGATCAATGGATAATGTTGAGATATTTGATTTTAATATAACTTAAAGAAAAATGTTTTTGGACTTAAACTAATTTGCAAAAATATTTAAAAGTCCACAAACTTGAAAAATATGTTTGAAATGTTTTCAAAGGATTTTTTACATAATTTAAATGATTTTAAATAGCCAAAGTGTCAAAATTGAGCCTGAGTACCGATATGGTTTTACCCTTATCGATACCTAAAGGACCTCGTACCGATACGATTTTGAGCGTAGCAATACAATTTTCCATCCCCAAGTTTTCCAAATTCCAGTAGCCAAAAGGCATACCGGTACAGGCTTGTCCGTACCGATACCCTTTGAGGCATACTGATACGCTTGTACAGCGTACCGATACCCTTTGTCATATATGCCCAACAACTCTTTCTATTTAAGAACTTATACCGATATCGGAGTCTCGCGTACCGATACCGGAGTTCCCAGAATTGCATTTATGACAGGAATTGAAGTCCCCAACGGTTCTTAACAACCCTCAACGGCTAGTAACGACCATGAAGTTTTGTTTAAGCTTTGGGATAGAAAGCTTTGAGTGTGTAAATGTTGTCTCTTTAGCCTAGAAAAAGGAAAAAATTCAATAGTGAATTTGGGAAAATCCTTAGTGGGAAGCTAAAGTAGTGGATGAAGCTTGAACCAATATAAATCATTGTGTACTTTTTAATTTCCCATAGCTTCCACCTAAATCACCTTAAAACCAATTCACCCCCTTCTTGGCTACTTGGTTGATAAAACGAGCCTCCTAACAGATAACGTTGCGGATCCGCTAACCAAAAGGGTTAAATCAAGATCAGATTGAGAAGACATTGAAAGGAATGAGACTAAAGGCTATAAAAATTTAAAGGCTATGTGAAAGAAAACCCTACCTAGTTGACTGGAGATCCCAAGATCTAGGTTCAAAGGGACAACCTACTTGCATAGTCCTTGTACGATCATTGTCCCAAGTCCATTCCTATGATATAAACAGTGATTAAAAGTGAAATAGGCTAAGCAATGTTTTTAATGACCATTGTGTGTTTCGGTGAGCTGAACAAAATAAGTCACCTATGTAAGAGTGAAGTGGGGTCGCTTCAAGAAGATTATTGGGCATAGTTCTCTCAAACTCTCGTAGAACCAAGAGATGCCCACTGCTATACGGACATACCCATGAGAGCTAATATTCTTGCCAGGGAAATAGTTGTGTGAAGTATATCATCATTTACACAAACGACAGAACAGTTTAAGGACATCACGTCTACTGGTCAGCTAGTAAAGTAAATATACTTTCACAAGAGAAGGTTCAATGGTGGACACCTACCTATCCTATGCAACTATTGATCGTAGAATCTATCACCACATCGAGTTAAAATGTTTTTGATTAAATCAATTTCATTCATGTGGGGGATTGTTAGAAAAAATATGATAAAGTGAAAACTTTGAGGCATATTTTCTATGGGTAAAGGTGGAGATTCAAATAATGAAATTACGTCTTCATATTCTACTCCATGAGACTTTACAACGATATCTTATATGCTCAAAACGGGTGAGTGATGAATGAGAAATTGATGCTCAAAGTAAGCTTGTGAATTAAGTTAAGGAAAAGCTTATTCCCACATTGATGGGTTACCATGCGTGGGATATACAGGACTCTACTTGATGGTTATTGAATAACTTAAGCTGATATGATATGGGTGATGTTAATGTTCGGACCGGTCAGGCCCTCCGTAGGCTTACTGATATTTTAACCCATTACGAGATAATTTTCTTTAAATATAGCATTTTTAATATCTCAAATAAAAGGATAAATGATAAGAGATTATCTTTAAATTTAGATATTATTATTTGAATATTCTGTAATTAAAAGGATTAATATATGATAAGATATTATCTTTTAATTCAAATATTATTGTAATAATGTTATTTGATAAAATGAATTTTATTCTAAATAAAATTCAGATAATTCACAAGTTTTATTTCTAATAAAGCACCTACTTCTATACATAGCATGCAAACCTATTGGGTTTAAGAACTTTTTAACTACTACAAAAACACACTACTATTTTTACTTTGTGATTTTCTAAAGTGTTTTTAGTAATAGAGGAAGGCAAGGTTACAGTTCGTGGTCACTGTAGACGTGTTACTACAGTTGATCATCTAGTTGTTGTATCTTGGGAGACAGACGACCAACGTATCTCAAGCACCATAAAAGTGACTAAAAATATGTCTTAAGAAAACTGTGCTCGCACAAACCTCAACTCGTTTCTACTCAATCGAATTACGGTTTATGTTTTCAAATATTTTATTTGATTTCATTTATTATTATTATTTGCAAATCCGTTGGCGGCAAAGAAATTGCGTGGAGCTACGTATATGGTATTGGAATGATGACGGGAAGGATATTTGAATATCTGATTTTTTATTTGTTTTATTTTATCAATTCATTGTTTATTTCAAATTTATTTGAAATAAAATTTCGTTCTATTCGATTTAATAATGAAATTCAGTATATAATTTTTATTGTTTTATATTTTTTTGATTATTAACGCCATTTGTCTAACAGATATTGGGTCGGTGGAGCTGGGAAAGCTCTATCAACTACGGTGGTTGCATTTGCAAAGGAAACGAATAAATTGGCGTTATTGTCATCGCCGCCCCTGCTGTAACTTCCCTTCTTCGTTTCCTCGGATTGATAATATTATTGGTATTGTTGTTGTTGCTTCCATTGTTGAACCCATAAGATCGATCAAGAAAAGCTCATTCTGCTTGTTGTTGCAATGGAAATTCATGCCCCTCTTGTGCAACTCTGAAAAACAAGAAAGATCAAAGCCATTAAAATAAGGGTAGGAAGAGGGTGAGAGCGGTAAGAGAGAGGATGATGGCGGAGGCGAGGAGGAAAGTGGAGATGGAGATGAGGAGGAGGTGATGATGGTGGGAGGAGGTGAAAGAAAAGAAAGGTATAAGCAGGGATAAAATGTTGGCGGAAAAAGGGTATTTTTATAATTAAATATTAATAAAAATAAGTTACTTTTATTTTAAATTATTTTTTTATATTTAATAATAAAATATGTTAAGTTATATTAAAATATTAATAAAATAATATTAAGCGACCAAAATAGATCAATGGATAAAGTTCAGTGAGTAAATAGATCGTTTTAAAAGTTTAGATCAGAGAAAAAAGTTTAGTGATGGTTTTTGTAATTTACCCTAATCCTTTTATGGGTTTTGTATTTGGGAAAACTACATCATTAGTCATCAAACTATTGTCCCTTTTCTATTTTGGTCATCAAATTATTCTTTCTGTAAATTTAAACAATTCAATAATTTTCAAGTGATAATTGCATTTGAAAAATATTAGACATGTATATAAAACCTTGACAATTAACTAGTTGCTTTGTATAAATTTCAGTACATACGTGTATTCTTTTTAAATTGGTTCCCTTTGAATGTGTTTTCAGGCAAAAGCTTGCTCGCATGTATAAGGTATAGCAAATAGACTTGAAAAATCCAGATTTGATAAAGAACACTATTATATTAACCAACAAATATACATTGTACAAGCCATTCACATTAACGAGTATGTAGAAATGAATTAGATCCTCTAATGAGGTTGGTCCCCGAACTAATAAGTTCTATAAAACTATCGAGTTTAAGAAACACAAATCTTACACGCCACCAAAGGCATAAGAAAGAGAGCTTGCCAATTCATCATTGACCTCGTCTTTAGGATGAGCAGCAGCCACTCTGCTGTGCAACAGGCTGACCTTGGATCTGTACCGTTGGAGGCCTTGCGCTGTTCGCCGCAGGTTGGCTTGCCATTCTGCATTAAGAGGCAGGCCACATTAAATATTGAGCTGGGTTTGTGTTGTTGATCTAGAGGTTTTTTTCTATAAGATTGCATAATTGGACGTGCCGCCAGTCAACTATATATACTTCTACAACTGAAATAACTTTTTGGTTGCCACCAGTGACTTTCTTAGCATTATTGTAATGGTATGTGCTACGGCTAAACTTGATTGGAAGATAAAGGCTATGGGGTACCTATCCTTGATGGAGGCAGCCATGGCCATGAAAGCTTGTTCGACATTTGTGGCATCTTTTGCACTGGTTTCCAAAAAAGGTATGCCGATTTCATCTGCAAATGCCTGAAAAAAGAAGCAGAGATATTGAGGAAGTGAATCAAGAACAGGGTGAAGAATGCAGTAAAACACCAACAATTACAATGCGATAATCACAGTTCTTCCTTGGAAAATACCTTGGCTGTTTCATAGGACACAGCTCTATTTGCCGTAAGATCACACTTGTTTCCAACCAGTATTTTGTTAACATTATCGCTAGCGTAGCGGTCAATTTCACTCAGCCACTGCTTGACATTGTTGAAGCTTTCTAGGTCTGTCACATCATAAACTATCTAACAGAGGAGCCAGCAATGAAAAAGAAAGAAAAAGACCATATAAGCAAAGGGTTTATAAGTAGCATAAAAAGGGGGAAAATAAGCAATGGAGAAATGTTAGATTACCCGATAGAGTTAGAGTCCTTATGTAAATAGTAGTTTAAATTAAAGTTTAAAGATAGAGTTAGAGTCCTCATGTAAATAGTAGTTTAAATTAAAGTTTACTTCCTAAAAGATAGAGTTAGATGTCTTGTGTACTTAGGACTCCTAATTGTAACTAAAGTCCAATACTTGAGTCTATAAATTCACTGTAACGGGATGTAATTTTTTGAAAATATTCAATAACAGAAAATCAATTCTGTTTTCTTCTTCTTTTCTGCAGAAACTTAAATTCTGCTTTATTTTTATGCGTTAATTAGTCTTTCCTAAAGTTAGAAAATTGCTTTTCTAAATGGTATCAGTCTAACATCGATCCTAGTTAGAATTCTTAATGGGATCCCCTTCGACAACCTTTGAGATGCTATCCATAACAGAGCAGGCTGCTGGATTGGAATTTTTTCCAAAAATTTCAGGTTCGACAGTAACCCGTGAAGCGATTTAGCCCTCGTGGAGGATACAAGCATCTGTAATACTTGTTCTCCCATCGCATTTTTTTTTCTACCAAAGGTGCATCGGCATGGATCATCGACTGGAGCATCCGATCACATGACCGGTAACAGGAATTATTCCTTAGTTTTTTGATTCGTCTTCTACAAGTTCTATTAAAACAGTGATGGCTCTTTCTCTCCTATCAAAGGAAGTGGCTCAGTCCTCATTAACGATAATTTGTTGCTTGAAGATGTTTTGTTTGTGCCTAATCTCGCTTTTTGCAATCTCATCTCTGTTAGTAAACTCTCCAAGAATTTGAAGTGTTCATTCTGAGCCATCAATCTGGTTGTTTTTTGCAGGCAATGAATTCGGGAAGATGCTTGGCATCGCTAGCTTGCAAAATGGTCTTTATGTCCTCGGAAATCAACCATCTACCCTACCAAATACTTTTTGCTCTTTGACTTCTTTAGGGCAAATTGATAATATAATGTTATGGCATTTTAGGTTAGGGCATCCTAATTTTCATTATCTTGCTAAATTATTCCCTGAATTATTTGTTAATAGAAAACCAAGTTCTTTTAAATGTCATATATGTCCTCTTGCTAAACAGACAAAAGCATCCTATTTACCATCTTCCTACAAACCTTCCCAACCTTTTTCATTAATTCATAGTGATGTTTGGGGTCCTTCTCGAGTGAAGAATGTATGGCGGTAGTAGGTGGTTTGTCACTTTTATTGATGATCATAGTAGAACAACTTGGGCATATTTGTTAAGGGATAAATCAAGTAGCCTCTGTTTTTGAGAAATTTTACAATATGGTTGAAACCCAATTTGAAGTAAAATTCAGATCTTCAAAATCGATAATGGGAGTGAATATTTTACCAAGTCCTTGGGGAATTTTTTAACAAAAAAAAGGATTGTTCAACTTAGCACTTGTGTGGATACACCACAACAAAATGGGGTTGAGAGAAAGGAAAAATAGGCATTTGTTGGAGGTAACTAGGTCTTTGATGTTCACTAGTAATATTCCTAAGTATTTGTGGGGTGAGGCTTTGTTAATCGCAACCTATCTCATTAATCGAATGCCGAGTAAGGTTTTTGTCTGAGAATACCTAGAGCTGTTTTTTTTGGAGAGTTACCCCAATTTTAAACCTTTGTCCTCTATTCTCCCTTTCAAAGTTTTTGGTTGCACTTTGTGTTTGTGAAAGATTATGTTCCCTCTAGGTCAAAACTTGACCCCAGATCCTTGAAGTATGTCTTGGTCGGGTATTCTTCACTTAAGAAGGGCTACAAATGTTATCATCCTTTTTCGTAAATTTTTACTTCCTTGGATCTCACATTTTTGAACAGAACCTTATTTCCCTGCGGCTGCAAATCGGGGGAGAATTGTGATGTTTTTCACCTCCTACCAATCAGGTTTATCCTTCTTTACCTTGAGTTATTACCTACTAATAATCCTTTGTTATTTGAACCTCATACTCCTTTAAACCCTTCTACTTCTTCACCTATTATTACACCTCTGACTTCCCATCCTTCACCTATTGTTACTACTCCTCGAATTCACCCAAACCTTCCTTACAAACCCCTCGACCTCCTAAGCAATTGAAAGTTTATACTGAAAAATGTAAAACTATTCCAGAGACTGTTTTGCAATCGACACTTGCCGAGAATTGGACTTGAATTTGGTTGCCAATGAAAATGATGGAGGTAATGTTCTAACCGAGATTCCCTCTCATTTACTTGAATTTGATTATTTGCCTATTGCTAAAAGGAAAGGGTAAGACAATGTACAAAACACCCCATTTAGAGGTATGTTGCTTATGGTAATCTAATGCCATCATTTAAGGCTTTTTACTGACTTGCTTAGATAAAAACAGATACCTAACACTATTGAGGAGGCTCTAAAAGATTCTAAGTGGAGAAGGGCTGTTAAAGAGGAGATTGAAGCACTTGAAAAGAATGATACTTGGACCATTACAGATCTTCCACAAGGCAAGAAACCAATCGGATGCAAATGGGTGTTCGCCATAAAATACAACTCGATGGCGGTATCTGGATGTATAAAGCAAGGTTGGTGGCAAGGGTTTTACTCAAACCTATGGAATTGATTATAATGAGACCTTTGCTCCCGTAGCTAAACTAAATACAATTAGAGTTCTCTTAAGCTTGGTGTGTAAACAAGATTGAAGCTTCATCAACTTGACATTAAGAATGTCTTTCTTAATGGAAAATTGGAAGAAGAAGTGTACATGAGAGTGCCTTCGGGCTTGAAGTCGATAAAAGGAGATCGAAAAGTTTGCAGACTTAATAAATCCATCTATGGTTTGAAGCAGTCACCTAGAGCTGGTTTGTGAGATTCACCAAGGTGATTTTAGAAAATGGATACAAACAATCCTTGGCAGATCACACTCTCTTCATTAAGGTAACCTCTAGCAATAAAAGGGTTATTTTAATAGTATATGTGGATGACATTATTCGATGTGGTGATGATGATGAAGAGATAAGTCACTTGAAAGGGTTGTTAAATACACAGTTTGAAACAAAAGACCTAGGAAAGCTCGGATACTTTCTAGGCATGGAGGTTGCTAGGTCGAGCAAAGGTCTAGTGATAAACAGGAGAAAATATGTTCTTGATCTACTTAATGAAGCAGAATGTTGGGATGCAAACCAGTTGATACTCCCATGGAAGCAGCTTAAAATTCAATAGAGAGGACACAAGCCCTAAAGGCGATAAGGGTAAATTTCAGAGGTTAGTGGGAAAATTGATTTATTTGTCATTAACTAGACCGGACATTGCTTTTTCGATTAATATTATCGGTCAACACATGACTGAGTCAAGGGAAGATCACATGGAAGCTACAATTAGAATTTTGAGATACTTGAAAGGGACACTGGGGCATGGATTGCTATTTAAAAAGACTCAAGAAAGGATTGTTTGATTTATTTGATTCAAGTTGGGCAAACGAATCGTGAAAAGGAGATCAACTAGTGGTTCTTGCTCCTTTGTTTGGGGAAATCTAGTGACTGGAGGAGTAAGAAACAAACGATTGTATCTAGAAGCGATCTTTGAAGCGAGAATATAGGGCTTTAGCATTGGGAATGTGTGAAGGAATTTGGTTGTTAAAGCTATTGAAGGAGCTAAATGTGAACCAAGATGAGAAGTTTGAGATTTTTGTGATAATCAGTCCACCATACAAATTGCTCAAATCCAGTCCACCATGATAGGACTAAACATGTGAGAGATTGATGACATTTTATCTCGTAAAAGATTACTAGTGGGACAGCTTCTTTATCTTATGTTCCCTCAAGAAGAACAAGTGGCGGATGTACTTACAAAAGCACTACCAAAAGCTTCTTTCGACAAGTTTCTATTCAAGTTGGGATTATACAATGTATATTCTCCAACTTGAGGGGGAGTGTTAGATTACCCGATAGAGTTAGAGTCCTTATGTAAATAGTAGTTTAAATTGAAGTTTAAAGATAGAGTTAGAGTCCTCATGTAAATAGTAGTTTAAATTAAAGTTTACTTACTAAAAGATAGAGTTAGATGTCTTGTGTACTTAGGACTCCTAATTGTAACTAAAGTCCAATACTTGAGTCTATAAATTCACTGTAAATGGATGTAAGTTTTTGAAAATATTCAATAACAGAAAATCAATTCTGTTTTCTTCTTCTTTTCTGAAACTTAAATTTTGCTTTATTTTTATGCGTTAATTAATTTTTCCTAAAGCTAGAAAATTGCTTTTCTACAAGAAAATCTAGAAAGGAGAAGATCACCCACTATTATGCCATGGGCACCACGGTAGTAGCTACTAGTGATTGTCCTGAATCTTTCTTGTCCGGCAGTGTCCCACTGTACATTGAATCAAGAGCAAACTAACTGGTTATGATCAAGAAACCAAGAGTCAAGACTTAGAAGTAACATAGCAGGACTAAATTATAAAATGAAAATAAACAAATGGAAAAAGTAGCAGCCAAAGAAGATCAGACAACTCATTCACTCTTATTAGGTGAATTACTCAGAAGCTATGTTACTCGGACACTTCATTTCTCATAAAGTACCCATGTCCGAACTCAAATATGGGGATATGACCTCCAAGAATCCTCCAAATATATAGAAAAGCCTAGGTCAGAAAAATTTCAAAGTAACAAATTAAAGGAAAAAGAATGTAAAACATACAATTTGAAGTTTTATGGTTTTCCCATCCTGCTCCACAGTCCGTATTTTCTACCAAAACAGAAAATGAAACAACAAAAGTTAGAATAATTGCTATCATTTAGGCATTTAAAGGCCAAGTTAACACCAAGGACCGTTTGCTTACAAAATCGACCCCGATGGTGCTTATGTAACTTTCTACATATGAATCATCCTGCATTAAAAGAAAAAATCAGGTTTGAGAATTAGTCCTGTATAACCATATGGAAATATCCACAATCCCCCTTTTTTATACCTCAAATATACAATCAAAAATAGTGACAAGATTCCAAATCCAAAACAGCCCATCTCCAAATCATGAAATACAAATTTTACTCTCTCAACACATCTTATATGAACTTATGCGGTGAACCTTTTTACCATTATCACAATCTAACTACAGACATGAATATAAACATTCAAGGCAACCATATACATCTAAGAATGTGTGAAAAGGCAAATGGATTTCTACAAAGTAGACAATCACATTCAAATTTCAACTTAAGTTGAGAAACTTACAGCAAATCTCAAAAGAAGACAAGATTTTCCAACACCAGAATCTCCGATAAGCAGAAGCTTGAAGAGATAGTCACTGCAAAAGATTGCAGCCAGATAATATCAACACATGTTCCAATGGATATGATGCAAGAACATAATAGCTCCAGCTATGTAACATGTGATACGCAAAGTTGGATTCGCCAAATGAGGCCTAATCCTCAAACCCAAACCCAAACAGACTTTTCAGAAACCAAAACTAAATCAGTCGGCGAAAAATGTTGGAAAACCAAATTAGCAGCCCAAAGATTAACCCTTAGAATTCCAAGCCATTATCAGTTGGTTCTTAATTTTACTGGTGCATCAAGAATGCGAAACTCAAAATGAATTTCAATTTCATTCAAATTAGAGCAAGCAAGCATCACTGACAATCGATTCAGCGTCACATTAACACAATATAAGGGACTAACGAGAAAAAGCTTAATAGACCACAATCTACTAGAGGATCTTACTAATCAAGAGCCTACATCACTCCTAAATCCATCTAATTGACATGACGTAACATATTCATAGTAAAGAACACCTTACTACCTATGAGATCGCACCTTTATTATTTTTTATTTAACTTTCTATGTTAAATTCCAACTGCAGATAGTACGATAACAAAAACAGAAGAGAAGAGAACATCTCAATTTCATCAAAAGATCTTAAACAAAAATATCATAATTGTAGGGATAACTTTTAAACGCACAAGAAATCATGTAAATTCCAAACGTCATCAAACCAACAACAAGAGAATAATACTAGCAAATTAGAAAAAGAAAGGAAAACAAAGGCTTAATCATAAACAACACAGCATACGAAATAAAATATTGCAATTAAATACGAAGAGAGTGAAAACTTACTACTCAGGATTCATTGTAGCTTAAACCTTAGAGATTAAGAAATAAAAGCCGGAAAGATAGGACCGCCGGAATCTAAATGAAAGTTCCGGCTACAGATCAGAGAGATCTAATCAGAAGGAGAGAAAGGAAGGGAAAATAAAGGTAAAAGCGGATACTGAAAAATACGAGACGTAAGAGGGTACGAACCACGACGAAATGAATGGATCAGAGAGACGCTTATAATTTGAACAAGGATTCATTTGGTTTTAATGACTATTTTTGTTTTGTAAAATTACATATTTAGTACTCTAACTATGCTCGTAGTATTATTTTGGTACATAAATTATTATTTTTAGCAAAATGATTTCTAACGTTATGTTTTATTTTATTTTGTTTTGGTACCTAAACTATTATTTTTGACAAAATAATAACTAACGAAGATGATGACGTGAATTGATATAATCACAGTTTTAGTCTAAAACACTTATATATATTATCAATTTAGTCCAAAATTCATCAATTTAAAAAATCATCTTAATTTTGATAGAATTTTGTCTCATTCCTTTCCCGCCCCGTATTCTCGTCGGTATCCCGATCATAGAGTTTGAGTCCTCCAATAGACCCCACATAGGCCCCCACTGACCCCCAAATTCTAAAGTTTTGATTGTCTTTAGCGTGTTTTTAAACTCCAAAACCCAAAAAAGTGTTTTCGACCGGAAGAAGAAAAAAATAAGGAATTTATAATTTTAATTCAAAAATTAAAATAATGCTTAAATTGATAGCATTTTAGATTAAATTGATAGATTGTATAATTTTTTAGGCAAAAATTGTCATTAACCCAAGCCACATCATTAATTTTGTTAATTTTAAACGGCGGAGGTACTAAAACAGAACAAAAACGTAATATTAGGCACCATTTTGTCAAAAACAATAGTTGGGTACCAAAACAATAAAACTGACACAATTAGGATACTAAAGATGTAGTTTTCCCTTTTTGTTTCTTATCAGCATAAATGGCCTTTAGAATTTGGATCGTAGATTCAAGGGCCTAATGTATCTTTTGTGGGACTTTGTAGATGAGAGTAGATTTTTGGCTTGATATATTAATTGGTCCTTGAACTTGATAAAAAAAATTGATTTGGTACTTGTATTTTTAAACCAACTTGATATTTAAATTAAAAAATATTTTTGAAATAACACGTGTTATTGTGTCATTTTAACGATCAAACATTTTAATAATCAAATCAAGTGGTCTCATTAGAAGAACGAATAATGTTAATCTTAAGAGACTCGAGTTCAATTGCTCTGTCTACAAAGTGTGTGCATTGTCAAAGAACTAAAAATATGTATGAACAAATACTACTTTATAATCACCTTTAAACTATTTAAAAGAGAAAAAAATAATCACAATCAAGTAGTGACATACAACATTGGTTGAGGTCGATGCAAAATGTTGACATAACATTAACCTAAATGGTCAAATCGGTACCTCAAATAGACATTTTATGTTCTTTGTTGTTGGATTTAAAAAATACTTCTACTAAATATTAAAAAAAACATTTTCTTTAAATACTTGACATAGTTATAAAAAAAGATGATATGATGTTGAAATGTATATTTTAAATATATGTTGTAAAATATAATTAATGGCAAAATAAATGATAACTTTTTTTGTAATTACTCGAACACTTTTCAAAAGCAAAAAAAAAAATGCTCATGGATTGAAGAACTTAATCGAAAGTACAAGCAATTGGAAAACCACAATGGAGAAATAATTTAGCACTAGCAAACAAGTTCGTAAGAGTTTAGCTTTATTAAATCAAAAAAGGCGGGATCATTAATTAAATATAAAAAGAAAAAAGTCTTGGGATATAAAATTGCAAAATGTCTTTTGGGAAGAAGATAATAGCCCCGTGACAAGTGGTTGAGCATACGAACAATTTTCAAAAGAAAAAAACAATTTAAAAAAAAATAAATTGCTTTTGGATTGAAAAACTTATTCAAAAGTGACCTTCTAATCTCAGGCTCGTCTTGCGCGTCACGAGATTGAGTGGTAGAAATTTCAACCACAGGTCTTGATTTCAAAAGCAATTGGAAAACCATAATGGAGAAATAATTTAGCACTAACAAACAAGTTCGTAAGAGTTTTGCTTGGCTTAAGGGAACATCATTTGCAAACACATTATGATTCTGCATATACAAGTAGCAAAATAGTTCCATCTATTTCAAAACAACAGTACTCAGCAACAAAAGTTTCACAGGGCTCCAATTTACATTCTTTTTTGGGGAGAGCAGACACTAGAAGGAAACAGAAATATACATTTTAAAACATGAAATTTTGATATCCTTTGGCAAACAGGGAACCAGATTATTCGACTTCATTTCCTACCTAAAATAAAAAGAACCCAAAAAAGAAACTGGAGATGGCATGTGGGGTTCTAGAGAAACCTCACTTGCCTCCCAAAGTCGGGAACTGCCCAGAGTCTTCAATGGAAGGTGCTGCCACATTAATTGCTCCATTGCCCCCACCAAATCCACTTGAACCACGCCCGCGACCACGCCCGCGACCACTTAGGTTGTAGTACCTCTCCCCTTCAGCAGGCTTCAGAAATTCATTAATGCTCAGAGCCTACCACCAAAAGTAAGAATAAGGATCAATACATACCAGTAAAAAGTTATTCATGCTCAAGATGGAAACATGAAAGGAACAGATATCCATGTTTTGCAAGAACAACACAATACTGCAATAGCAATTTAAGCTTCAGGCTCGTTAAAATCAAAGTTACACAATTGATGTTCAAGTGTGCTATAAATCAAAATAACTTCAATAAAGGCTCGGGGAAACTGGAAAAACAGATCACACAAACATAAGAAAGAAAATACCTTTTTGGCTCTCTCTTCCTTCTCATAAGCCTCTTTTCTCTTATCCTTATCAGAGCCCTATACAAGAAAACCAGGACAGATGATTACCAAATATTTGCCAACTAATAAGACAAGTAATTTATGATGGACTCTTCTAAAGTGAATCAACGGGTCTTACCAACTTGATGAAAACCTCATCATCATTCTTCTTGTTTGAAAGCTGCTTCATAGACTCAAACACCTTGGCATCAACTTTTCTTCCCTCAGTCTTGAGTGCCTGCAGAGCCTTCCTTTTCTCTTCCAGCACCTTCTCATACTCCTCAAGAGTCATCTCCTATTTTAATATCAAAGGTCACATGCATTAATAGCCCTAGTTTGTACCGTAGATTTACAAATACAAAAGATCACTGGAAAAATTGTCAAGTGATTCTACCTTATCCTCGGGTTCTTTTTCTTCTGGCTCATCTGTAGGGTTCTCCTTGTTAGCATCTCCAGCATCCTCTTCTCCTGCTGGCTTCTCATCACCTAAATTCTTCCTCATTTCGTTGACTTCTTTGGTGACCCTGAAAGAAGCGAAGACAGTTTCATTCACTCCATGATTACAATGATGAAATAAGAACAAAACGAAGTGATGATTTTATTCAATTTTACAATATTATTTAAGGCTGGAATTCAAAGAACCAAAGACAACTTACTGATATAGTTCATCGGTCTGATTTCCCCAATTCCCACGACCAGAGCCTTCTCGTTTGAGCTCATTTCTGCAGACAAAAACAACAAACAAAAAGCATCACTTTTCAGACTTGGATAAAACACTGAAACACAGAGAATATCAAAATTAACAGTCAAACAAGGATATTTTACCCGCGCCCAGTTCCACTATGACGTTCAAACACCCTGCGAGGTCGCTCTCCATCTCTAGCTTCCCCATTACTGAACCCACCACGGCGACCACCACGATAAGGTCGAGGACCACCAGATCCACGCCTTTCAGAAGACTTGCCACTCAATCCATCTTCAAGTGCACCTTGACCACCAGGCAAACCACTGTTGCTGAATGAGTTCTCATCATTGGCAATATCACGTCCGTATCCAGCATTTCCACCACGCCCACGCCCATATCCACGTCCACCACGGCCTCCGCCACGACCACCTTCAGTCTTGGCCTCCCTCACTTCAAAGAGAAGAAGTGTGCAGGCATCAGTAATAAACCCAAAAAGGTTAGTAGCACTAATTTAAACATAGCTCAAGAAATATCAGACATAAAATCATCATAATCATAACTTTCCAACTTGACATTATTTTGTACTAAACAGGAAGAAACCATAACTGACTATTAGATATTAATGCATGTAGAAAGCCAAAATACCTATGAGGATAAAACAAAAGCTACTAACATTTATAATTTACCTAGTCTTTATAATACAGATAAATCATTAAACAAACCAATAAACAAAGGTACACTAATGCATAAACATTTTGAAACCAAAAGCACAATTTATAGATAGAATAACAAATAACAATGTATGATCAAAAACAGAAAAAATAAAAGATAGCTTCTCATTTCTTTTAAAAAAAATAACAGCACCAATTTAAATAAGCTTTTTTTTTTTTTAACCTTTTGCTATGTTCATTCTCAGAACTAATTCAATAAACTTAACATACTCTTTAACAGCTATAAACCAAATAAACACGAGCAAATAAAGTAACAATCAAACTCAAACGTTCTCTGTACAACAAATAAAGCTACGGCAAAATATCATGAATCCACTTCAAAATCATCACAAATCAACCTTTTAAAAAAGGGTAACTTAAAATTAACCCAGACCATTAATCTCAGGACAGAACATGAAAAACACACATTTTTATATTACAATATTCTTTCTGCTAATTAAGCGGATAACATTAAAGACCCAAATAATAAAAGGATATGAAAATAACGAGTAACTTTTATAGGTTAAGCTTACCGGCCTGAGCAGGAGGGAGAGGCTTGGAGGGAAGCTTAGCCTGTTTAGCCTGAGTAGTAGGCTGAGGTTTTGCCTGAGACTGGGCCGCGCCCTTTTTTGGAGCGGCGGCGGTTGAGACAGCCTTTTGCTGTGCAGCAATCAGTACTGAAAGTTCCCCGGTATCATCATCTCCCAACAAACCAAAAGGGTTTAAGCTCGCCATTTCTTGAATCAAAAATACTCAAACTAACCCCCTCCAAAAATACAATCTTTATTTTTGTTTTTACAAAAAAAAAAAAACACTTACTCACACAAAACGTCCATTGATAAATAGATCTGAAAGAAGGTGGAGTGAGAAAAGAACAAAGAAAAGGAAAATGGAAAAGAAATGGAAAGAAATTAGAGAGAGAGAAACCCTAGCCGCCAAAAGATGAGAGGAGAGTGAGGTGGAACCTAATCTGAATATGTACCTTTTAATTATTTTGCTCTTTTCTTTCTTGGGTAAATTACAACAGAGGTCACTAAATTATAAGTAAAGTTATATTTAGGTCACTTAAATATTGTTGAGATACCGTTTTAGTCACTTAATTATTAAAGGCTACACTCAGATCACTCAATTATGGGTAAGGTTATGTAATACCCATTTTTGTCCGGGCCCCAAATTATATCCGAACCATTTACCATATTCGAATAAAAAAAATTAAAATAGCAAAAAGGGGCATGCTGCCCCATGCCCTACCACTGCCAAAGTAACCCCCATGCCCTGCTATTTCCCCCACACCACACGCCACCCCTCCCCTATAAATAGACAAGGTGCAATTGAAGGTAATTGGGGAATTGGCAGCGGCAATTGCAAGGAAAAAATTGGCAATTGAAAAGCCAAACGCAATCGGCCATGGGCTGGCCAAATAAGGGAGCTTCGGCTCCCGTTAGCCCAGGATCGGGGCAATGTTCTTGGTCCTAGTCGATTCGATCGGGGTCCTATTTTAGGTCCGATCTAGTTAATATTTTTGGAGAGGTCGTGGTAGATCTCGGTGGGGTCCAGTCGGGGTTCGTCGTTCGAACTCCTAGTTAGGTATATTTTCTTTCCTTTTTATTTATGTTGTAATTTTTATATTTTAATGAAGTAGTAGTTAATTTAAAATTGTGTTTTTAATTTGTATGTTTATCTATATTTTAGATTAGTATGCTTTAAATTTATGTTTTAGACTAGTATCTAATTTATGTTAGATATGTTTTTATTTATGTGTTAAATTAATAGTTATGTATGTATGTTTTAGATCAGTATTTTATTTATGTTATATTAGTATTTATTATGTTAGTATTTATTCATATTTTTATCACAGTGTATTCATTTATATTTGCCATGTTTTTTAACTTTGCATAACGAACATATATTTTGTCAATGCGGTGCCCTTTTATTCGAGCGTAAACGGGGCCAGTATCAGGCGTAGTGATAGTGGTTGGACGTTTACTCTCGAATAACGGGGCCTTTAAAATTTACTCGCATTTATAACCGAATTTTAATATAATCGTCACTTTAATCCAGAAAGTTTAATATTAATAAAGCGGTAATTATTAAAGTACCAATTTTGGGCGGTGTGGGGGTGCTAATCTTTCCCCATCCGTAACCGACTCCCGAACCCAAAGTTTTCAAAATCTCTGGTTTTCTACGGTGTCCGGTCCACCTTGAGTGGCCGGTGGCGACTCCAATTTTAAATAAAACGCGGGTTTTCTAAAAATCCCACGCGGAAGAAAATATTTCCAAACAAAATAAAAAAAAACAATCATTTTTAGCGAGAAAAAAACATCGCTACAGGTTACAATTGGGTCACCCTTCATATTACTCATTTTTTCTTTTAAATCGCTTGTATACCTTCGTTAACACTAGAGTACTTCATTTGATATTAATTAATCTTTTGATATGTATTTTTTAAAATATGAAAGGTGACATAAATGTAACATTACCCATAATTGAGTGACCCTAGTGTAATCTTTAATAATTAGGTGACTCAATTGTAATCTTACCAATAATTGAATGACACAAACGTAACTTTTAATAATTGGGTGACTCAAATATAATCTTACCCATAATTTGTGGGCTGAAATTCGTAATTCTTCCTCTCAATAATGTCTTCTCTAAAATTCGAACCCGAATTTTCTATTTGAAAGAGCAATATGTCTTATCATTGCACAAACATATTATGTGCTGATAAAAAATATTAATATACAATTTAATCCTAAATTATAATTAAAACATCGGCTAATACAACAATATTTGATATGCCTTCCCGCATCCACACTAAAACATAAGATAAATAACAATAAAAATGAGAGGTTAATGCATACAAGCAGCAAAACATTTTGAATAAAAATATTATAGTAATTAGATGGTCAAATTAAAGAGATTTGAGGGGTTGTCGTCTCTGAAAATTTAAAACTATATATAATTTAAAATTTTAAGTATTTTTTATTAAAAATTTATTTTTACCCTCTAAAATTTTATAAGTTCACTTTTATAATTTTATAAGTTTACCTTTCTAACATAAAGTTATGCATCTGTCTCTGGTCAAATTCATCATGCAAATAAACGAAAAATATTTTATATAAAAGATGTATATGTAGAAAAATTACATCAACAACTCATTATAAACGACTAGATAAAAAAATATGTATACAAATTCTTAAGTCATGTTGATTGATTTTTCAAATGATGATTTTTTATTTGTTTTATTTAAACCTTGTCATATAAGCGTATGAAAAGATGAACACAACTTTGAAATAATATAATAAAATTATATTTTTAGTTATTTTCCAACTGAATCTACGTCGGCATTGAATTGATTTGTGATATTAATTCAATCAAAAAATTTATATAATATATAAGAAAATATTTTGATAAAGTTTATACAAGTATTTTGATTTTAGGGTTTTAGGTTAGAATTTAATGTGTATGGCGTAGAATTTAAGGTTTATGATTAGAATTGAGAGTTTAGGGTTTAAGTTTTAGGGTATTAGGGTTTAAGATTTAGGTTTTAAAATTTATAAAAAGGTTATGTAAATATTTTTATATAGCTTGTGTATCAAAATATAACTTATATATACACAAACTATAAACTTATATTATGTTGGCGTATGACTTTATTAAGAGTACCAAGATTTTGCCCCTTGTCCTTAAAAGACTGGCATGAGACATAATAAACTGAAAAACTTATATTCAGTAAGGTTCGATACTCAATAGTAGTATTAAGTTATGAATTTAGCCTTTATAATATTTTGGTATCAATCTAACTCTCTGAAATAATCGAATTGCATAATTATTTAAGGTTTAAGAATACTTTTATGTTTTATAATCACTTTAGATTGATAAAAATTTTAGTTAGGGTCTAGGAGTAACGGTTTGAAATTTAAAAATTAGGGTTAGTCAAGAAAAACAATGATACAATTCAACTACTTCAAAGACTAAATTGATGCAAAAATGTTATGAGGGCAAAATCGATAAATTAAAAGTACTATATTGACAAAAAGTAGCCCTTAAACCTTTCATCTTTATAACCTTAAGCATATAATGTCATAAATCTGGACTACGGTGATTCATAGTTTCTTGGTCCATGGTTTAATTGGTTGATATTCATGCTTTATTGGTTCATTGTTAAGTACTCAACATTTGATAATGCTTTCATCTATAAATTCAAACGAGCTTTGCGTCACCTCAGGGGTGGTCTTATAGTTCTTGGTATGCGAATATATATTGCTAGGCCTTTCATTTTATGTTTTTATTAAAGCGGAACTTAAATATGTGCTCGAGAAATAGTTGTCCATACAAAAATGATAAGGGAGGTATTGTATGGATTATCAAGAAGTATACCATGTAATGAATAAATTAAAATCTTGTATTGAAAATTATGTGGAAAAAAAAACTTTGATATACATGTATTTTAGTTTTAGGAGTTAGGAATTTAGTTTAGGGTTTAAAGTTTATGGATTTAGGTTATAGAGTTTGAATTTAGGGTATAAGGTTAAAATTTTAAATTTTATAGTAAAAACATGTAAGCTTGTGTAAAATTACACAGCGTGTATAAAAAATGTACCCATATTTTATATATCCACAAATTTAAAGAAATTTGAGGTGAAATTAAAACTGCAGTAAGTGGGTCTTGGGCCCAAACATATTCAGTAGAGGGCCGAGCCCGCCGTAAGATATGTAGACGAAACCACGTGATCACCTTGCAGGGCCACATCCACGTGGTTATAACCATTTACAAGATGAATTCATTTGGACTACCACAACTCATTCCGAAAATGGGCCGCTATGCCTCGACATGTAACGTACAACTTAATTCTCAGCCACCACCTGATGGGCATCTGCTGATTATTTGGAGGCCTTGTATTAACGTTACCAGGCTTTCGATCAACCCACAGTTCGCTTATATTTTCGACTCTACTCGACTCATATTCATTTTAATTAAATTAACTATCAATTGGTTTAACAAATATATTAATACATCTCTTAAACAAATGTATTGATATATTGTAAATGGTATAAAATAAATTAAGATTTCATTTCTATAATAATTATATATACAATATCTAAATTTAAATTAGTCGTTCAATAAACTAAAGAATAAAATATAATACTCATCTATTAGTGCAAGATTTAGGGGTAAATTAAATATAATACAAAAACAGGCACTGAAAGAAGCCTTTGGTGTGTGGACCAAAACTTGGAACTTAGCAAAAAAAGAAAAGAAAAAGAGAATGATGAAAGAATGCAACTTTAACAATCCCTCGACACCTTTTCCTAATTCCAAAACACACAAATCCACAAAATCCCACACTTTGAAACCCATTGTATATGCTCTTTACAAAAAGCAAAGGCTCACACTAGATCGCCTAAGCCATGAATTTTGAGCATACTCAAATATTCACCTAATCATTTTAGTTCACTTTCATGGGATTGGTGCACTTCTCACATGACAACTTGTCTCATTGACTGATCCTCGCCCTCCATTCCTAAAGCAAAAGTTCCACCAATCATCCAACCATTATCTTCTTGCCACGTCACCATTTCATCAAAAAGCAAAAGTTTTCTTTCCTCTCAATTTGGTAAGCAAAATAATAAAATAAAACACCTTTTTTCTTCCCGAGTGGAAAAACACTGCTTTTGACTTAAACAGTTCTCTCCATTTGGTATCGGTTCAATCTCTTGTTCTACTTATAGTCTATAGAGGCCGAAAAGTGGTGTTTTCGATTTGGTAATGAGAAAAAAAAAAGAGAGAGAGAGAGAGAGAAGAGAGGTAAGGTCTTTGAATTCGGGGGAAATCAAAACACATGTGAATATATTTAGACGTATTTACCACTTAAATTATGTGTCGGTATATACTTCATCAAATTCAAATAAATTTAATATTAAAATTATATGATAATATGTTATCATTTGATTTACTTATAAGGTGAAATTTTTATACACGATGGTGCATCAAGTACTAAACTTTTATTTTCTAATGCATTACATAAACTGTCTATAAATTCATCACAACACTAATCTAATTAAATTAAAAAATTTATATGTTTAAACATGTTTGAACCAAAATACCTTGGAGTTACCACAATAACCAAGGATGACCCTAGAAGGCAATGCAGTGGACTTAACCCTATTGAAATGGGAAAGTTTTCCTTACTCCATTTTTTTAGAAGTATAAATTAATATAATGATAAAATTACAATTTTAATTTCTTAACGATAAAATATAGTTTTGCATTGATAAATTAAAATTCAATACAATTTAAATATAAATATATAATATATTAATATTAATGTTAATAGAAAATAATTCATTATACTTTTAAAAATAAATGGGTAAATTATACAACCAGACGTTCAATTATTAATAAGGTTACAAATAAATTACCCAATTTCAAAAATTACAAATGAATCACTTAACAAATCAATTGTCACAAAACTTGTCACTAGATCGTTAGAAAAACGAGTGCTGAAGGTGTGGTCCGAACATATTTTAAATGATTTTTTATTGGGTAAACTATATCAGAGGTCACCCGATTACTAGTCAGATTACAAATGGTTATCAAATTTCAAAAAGTCACAAATGAGTCAATTAATTGACAAATGAAATTCGTTTGGGATTTTGTCTTTCTCTAAGATTGGGGCCTCCATTCGATGATCCGAATGGTGGGGAGTTTTTTGTTGGTGAGAGAACGAAGTTAAAAGGTTTGGGGGTAATTTCGTGACTTTTGAAAGAAATTTTCGAGAATTTAATTTGATGAAATAAGGAGATCGGGTTCGAATTTATGGTAAAATATGAGATCCATCAACCACGGTATATAATAATTGATAACGATTAGCGCGATGACACGTGATTTGATTACTATAATCAATTAATTAAGTGATTTGATTATAATTTTCTAAAATTTATTTTTTTAATAAATAAAATATTTCACATCAAAAAGTTGTCTTGTGTTTAACTTTTTATAATCACGTGATTTATTTATAATCTTATTAATAATTGAATATATGCGATCTAATTTAATCCAAGTAGGGGTGGGAATTGGGCGGGAATATTCGAAAACCGTGGGGATTCGAACCGACGGGATAGGGAATAATCGAAATCTTCACCCACGGGGACAGTATGAGGTCAATTTTATCACCGAAGCTAAAATGGGGATGATGACGAGAATTGTTATATCTGAACTGTGAAGATAATCGAACCGTAACTGTATAACTAACTGTGGGGATCCCAAAAAAATATCAGCAAGCATACCTGATATTTTACAAAAAAAAATTAAAAATATATAATTAAGTCTCATTTACCTGTATACCTACACATCTTACTAATAATATATCAATCCATTAAGATATTTGTGTATTTTGTTTAAACCTCATTAAGTTTGAGTAACCTCTCTAGTAATTTACTTTTTTTTGTTAATTAAGAGGATATAATCTATTTATCTCTATATTTATGTCGTTCAAGTTACGCAAAAACTTTGTTCCCCTTCAACCATATATTTAAGTGTATTAAGTATATAACTTGTAAATTAAAATCGACCATATATTTTTGTTAGTTGCTTAACTTTTTGAGGACAAAAGTCCTTCAAAAACTGTGGTGATCCAATGGGTATAAAAACGATGACGAAAAATACTTAAATATATAGTGAGAATTACTCAAAATTATACTCACAAATATTAAAGACAAAATAAAAAATACAAAATTATCTCCGCACCTACTCACAACCCTATATCCAACTTGATTTAACTTGGACAAAGAAGGAAAAAAACAATAGACACCGACACACGGCTATGAGTAATCATTTTTTTTTTTGGGGAGAGAAAGCTAATCTGAACTTAAATGTTTGGATGCAAATTCTCTTTTGTTTTCATTGAAGAAAGCTTCCCGGTGGAATAAAGTGTTTGCAATTTGACGGCGACGTGTCTAAAAACTGGACTCCATTATGCTCAGACATTGAAACAAACAGTCGAAAACGACTGAATGTACGGTCGCTCCCCATGTCCGTGCTAAATTGGTAGCAAAAACCCAAACGGTACTGTAGTTTACAGCAACAACACAGGCAATTAGGTAAGAATAATTCACCGCGCTCGGCGAAACACGCGCACTGGAAAACGATTCTGATTTCACGCCTTGGAAATTTTTTTAGACATCCACTGTTGTCAATAAGCTCCCATTTGTCGTTGCTCACAGCCTTGTCTGAATCTGGTAGGTGAAAACTTCTTTATAATTCCAACGGCTAACTTTACATTTACTACAACCATAATCCTATTTGTAAAACCTAACATTTAATGTGTGCATTTGAAAAATATTTTTTTCCAGCTTTGTTCATTTTAACCCGACATTAAAAGGCAGAGACATTGTTGCGTAAGAGATTCCCACTCGATGAGGAAATTGAACATCAATCCCAAAAGGACAACATCCTAAACAGGTGCACCTAGCGGCCATATCTCGTACTATGTATAGATATTTCACTTATATTGTAAATTGGGTAAATTATGATAGAATGATCATTTTGATGGCTCTTGAAATACTTTATTTAAATTAGTCGATCAATAAATCGAATATTGATTATAAAAAATAGACATCACACTTACAGTATCACGATGTCAATAATGTTAAAAGTTTATAATGTTTTTTGACTATCGGACTCGATGACGGGCAGAAGACAATGGGGAATAGTAGGAGCCATGGCCCCCTACAAGATTTTAAAAAAATTAAAATTTAATCCCTTAAACTTTTAAAAAATATTATTTTATTTTTTTAAAAAAATTTAAAATTTATATTAAACCTCAAAAATTTAAATATTTGTAATTAAATCCCCTTTTATGATTTTTAAAAGTTAGCAGTATCACTAAGCCTCTTAAAAGTCATAATTTCAAAAAATTTAATTAGACCTAATTTTTTTTTTACAAAATTGGCCCTTCAAACTTGTTCATCAAGTTTTGTCACTATTCCTTGCTCTGTCTTAGCTAACAGACAATCTTTTTTCACTGTCATGTTTTCGGCAACTTCGATGAACCTGTCAATTTCAAAGAATAAAAACCATCAACGACTTATGTAAAAAAAAAACCGTCAACCACATTACCTTCATTGAATTATTAACATATATGATCCATGCATTTGAGTTAAGTATGGAAAAGTTTTAAGACAACATAACTTTATGACATGTATTTGATGTGGCTTGGCTCGGGCTCATATTGTGCTGTTTTGGCCTAATCAGTCGACGGTCCTCGAACACTTTTGTGTCACATTTTTGACTGCCACGCAAGATCTAGACATTGATAGACCATGCACGCGCATGTGTCCTTTTCCTCAACCTTCCAAATTGACCCTTCCTTTTGCATTGCTCCACCCCATTATGCCTCACATGTTCACATAGCGGGTCACTGTTTTTTTTCCCTCTTCAATTCCAGATTTTTTTTAACATTTGCAACGATTTATTCTATTTTCTATTTATATCATCGGTTGAATCAACCAAACTTTTAATTTTCAAATTAATTAATTAATTCGATTTGATTACAATAACACGGTTGCAACTTAGGGAATATATTTTATCTTTTCTTTCACATAATTGATAAAAGTTTACAGGTTTGGGTTTTCATGTTCTCATTCTTTTCGCTCTGATAAATATTTTAATGAATTGGTAAATGCATCACTAATCAATTACTAATTTGATTAAGTTTTTTCCTATCAATAATGTTAAGATAAGTGTAATTTTCTTAGTCAACAAATTCGGCTTAAGTTTTTTCCCTAAAGAGAGAAAAATGTGTCAATTATTCCCTGGAAGTGTTCATTACATTAGTGCTGGCCACTAGGAAAGTATAAATTAGAAAATGTAATACGATAGTAAAAGTTTTCGTAATCAATAATCAGTGGGTTTGAGATCCACTAATTGACCGATGGTTAAGGATATTCGTCTTGTTCCGTCTTGTATGAGTTCAAATTCCAGTATGAGAATTAAGAGCGAGAATCGGGTGGGGCAGGGACGGTTTTATATTACGGTTTCGAGGATTTTTTCGTCCACATACCCTCCCCCAGCGGATCCCTATGATTTCCGGGGAATCCACATCCCAAAAAATTAAACAAAATTATAATTTTACTGACCAAAATAAATGTCAAATTTAATCCAAAATATAAAATTTGGATACTTCAATTGGAAACAGTTACAAGATGATGAAGATTGAAAGGGTGTTATGTTGAGAGAAGATTTAGACAAGAGTTTTAGCTTATATCTAAAAACTATGATAGAAACATGCTGAGAAACTTGAGTTTCGCTAGGTTGCAAGAGTACGCCCAAAGACCAATCATAAGATGATTGTAAATGACATTTATTTTTACCCTGTTTATTCATAAAGAGGCATTGCCATTATTATTTTCAATTACAATTCTGTGTGCATAAATAAATTGAATTATAATAAAGTCCTTAGAATAATATGGTTATTCTTAAATGTCCTTAGTCGAGTATTATTGTGGGAATGGACAACAATAATGCATTAAGACTAATATGTAGTTGATTGATGACAAAGTGTTATCGTTGGCGTGGAGATGTCAAAATCAATACATATGTATGTGTTAGAGAACGACATATTGTACTGACCCGCTATGAACATGTTTCTTGGATTATTATGTGACAGTCACAACATTGCTCATAGTGATAACTACAGGTATGATCCCCAGACTTGAGATCATCAATATTTCAACATCGTGGGTGACATATTTTGATACAGTTAAACGTGTGTCGTAACTGACTACTCTATAAAGACTGATATTGGATATGTAACAATCTATGTAGTGGGATATGGTTGATCAAGATAGGATTTGTTCCTCCTACATAATAGTAGTAATATCGTAGGCCACTTGATTGAGTGAGACTAGAAATGCATGTCCATGCTCAAATAAGTTGATATGAGATATCATAGTTATTCGTTTATAATAGTCTACTCAAGATATCAAGAAATATTAGATGGACTATACAAGTGTGACTGTTCTATGACTTGTGTCCAATCTAGATATAAAGGACAAAAGAATGTAATACATGAAAAAGAGTTAATCACGAAAAGGTTACGTCGAATTATGATTTCTTGTAACTTAAGTAACAATGACATATTGCTAGATGTCACTCATTATTTGTAATATTAGAAATGTTCTAATATTTACTACTAACGTTACATGAACTACAGGGTCACACCCATGGTTGAAATGAGCATTTATTAAACAAATTATATATGTACAAATTTGTTGTACACGAATTTAGTTAAATTAATATATATTTGATATATATATAAAATTTAACTATTGGATAAATATTAAAAGAAAATAATTATTTTAATTATGACTCTTTTAATATATAAATAATATAATTCGATTTAAATTTAATATATATATATATATTAAAATCCTAATTAAAGTTGAATTGAGATTATATATATATATATTAATATTGAAATCCTAATTAAGTTGAATTGAGATTATATATATTTAATATATATATATTTTAATCCCAAATAAAGTTAAATTAGGATTATATATATTAATATATATATTGAAATCCTTATATGAGTTGAATTAGGATTTCAAAGGCTATATAAAGGCATGAGAGATCTAGCAAACATTAATGCTTTTGGAAAATCATCTAAATAGTTTAGAGAGTTTTATATGCTCATTTTAACTGGGTGAACTACATAGAGGTCAGAGCGTTATCGTTGTGGCTTAGGAATTGACATCGTAGAATCGTGATTGGATATCTATCTCTTCCAAATTTAGAATTCTGGATTTTAAATAGGTAATTCTTCACCCTTATTCACCTCGATTTGTTCCTTCTACATGGATCTCTAGTGGTAATTGCATGATAATTTTTCCGCTGCGCCATAGGGTGTGCCGGCGTGACCTAACAGTGGTATTAGAGCCACTTGTACGATACAGATTCGTGTTTTAATTACTTGGGTGATGTAATTGTATGAGATACATGTTATTTTTCGATTTATTTAGTGAATACATGTAATTGTATGAGATACATTGGTTAAAGACTTAACTAGGTTACTCTAATATGATTAGAAACCTAAAGGCTAGTTATTTGGATAATCATATGATGATTATGAACAAGAGTTGTTCACCAAATAAAGGAGTTACATGAGATGTAATTAACAAGTGTTGCTTACCTAGATAGACCATAATCTTAAGAGAAAAGCCAAAGCTGACTTAATAGAATGTAAAATTTGGATCCTTGCCTACTAGAAAAACTTTGCAAAAGTATTTTCGACATTAATATTTGAGGGTTATTAATTTAGTGAGAGTATAAAGTCCTTTTATAAACAAACATGGTAAACGTACTCAAAATTCACATTTTATTGTTGTAGACTTATTATGGCAAATATAAATTTGTTATCATACCGGTCCTTGAGAATGACAAGTTGAACGACGTAAACTACCTTGACTAGTCACTAGAAGGAAAATGTTTCCATTGTAATAAGACATGTCGTTGTAAAAGGAACTGCCCTATTTATCTTGAAAAAGTCAAGAAGGCAAATGAAAGTGGAGCATCCGCTCGGATATTTATGTTATTGATATTAATTTATCATCACCTACTTCTTGGGTATTGGATACCGATTTTGGTTCTCATATCTATACATTTGTATAAAGACTGCAAAAGAGTAGAAATCTGAGAAAAAGAGAGGTGGACCTACGGGTTGGCAATGGAGCAAGAGTTGCTGCATTAGCTATAGGAACATATACTTTATCGTTGCCTAGTGGACTTAATTTATATTTAGAGGATTGTTATTTTGTGTCTAGTTTGACTAAAAAAACATCATTTCAATTTCCTGTTTAGACAAGATTGGTTTTAAGATAATTATTAAGAATAATTATTGTTCTTTTTATCTCGATAATGTTTTCTATAGTGTGACACAATTAATAAATGACTTCTATATTTTGGATCAAGAAGAATTCCATTTATAACATAAATACGAAAAGATAAAAAAAACAAATGACTCTAATCAAACTTATCTTTGGCATTGTCATTTGGGTCATATAAGTGAAAAACGCATTTCAAAACTTCATAAAGATGGATTTTGGATTCATTTGTTTTCGAATAACTTGATGTATGTGAGCATTGTTTATTGAGAAAGATGACCAAAGCTTCTTTTAATGGTAAAAGTGAGCAAACAAGTGATTTATTAGAATTAATACATATTGATGTATGTGGGTCAATGAATACACAAGCCAAAGGAGGGGTTCAATACTTCATTAATTTCACAGATGACTTTAGTAAATATGAGTACATTTACCTAATGCATCATAAATCTGAAGCCCTTGAAAAGTTCAAGGAGTTTAAAAATCAAGTACAAAACCAACTAGGAAAAAATATTAAGGCTCTCTGATCAGATCGAGGATGAGAATACTTAAACTTAGAGTTTGGTGACCCTCTTAAGGAATATGTGATTGTCTCACACCTCCTGGTACTCCACAATGGAATGGAGTTTCTGAAAAGAAGAAATTGAACATTGTTAGACATGGTTCGATCAATGATAAGTCACGTTGATCTTCCAGTTTCTTTTTGGGGACATGCGCTAAAAATAGCTGCATTCACACTAAATCATGTTCCATCTAAATCAGTTCAAAAGGCACCATATGAGATATGGACTGGGAAACGTCCCGATGTGTTTTTATGAAAGTTTAGGGATGTGAAGCTTATGTTAAACATAAGATGTCTATAAGGCTTAAACCTAAATCTCATAAATGTAATTTTGTGGGTTATCCTAAAGAAACTAAAGGATATTATTTCTTCAATCTTACCAAGAATAAAGTGTTTGTTGCTCGAACAAGAATCTTCCTAGAAAGAGAATTTGTTTTCTGAAAAGAAAGTGGGAGAAATATTAAACTCAATGAAATTCGAGATCAACCACATATCATTGGACAAGATATTGAACAACAACAAGTTCCACAACTTGTTGAGGAACATTCAACAGTTTTGGAAACACAACCACTACGAAGATCTTTGAGAGAATGCAATGCATATGAGAAATATGGATTTCTTGTCACATTGCATGGTGATGTTCTCTTCATGAATCAAGATGAGCCTAAGACTTATCAAGAAGCAGTGACGGGCCCAAACTTTGAGAAATGGCTAGAGGCCATAAAATTCTAGATGGATTCCATGTCAGAAAACCAAGTTTTGACCTTGGTTGGCCCACTTGAAGGGGTTAAGCCCATAGGGTGCAAGTGAGTTTTCAAAAAGAAAATCGACATAGACGGTAATGTACAAACATACAAAGTGCGATTAGTCACTAAGGGTTTTCATCAAATTCATGGTATAGACTATAATGAAACCTTTTCACCTGTTACTATGTTTAAATTCATCCGAATCTTACTTGTGATAGCTATATTTTATAACTATGAGATATAAAAAATAGATGTTAAAATCGTTTTCCTTAATGGAAAACTGGATGAGGATGTGTACATGAAACAACCTGAAGGTTTTGTTGATCCAAAAGATACCGAAAAATATGCAAGCAATAAAGGTCCATTTATGGATTGAAGCAAGCTTCTCGAAGTTGAATCTTCGTTTTAATGATACAATCAAAGAGTTTGATTTTATCAAAAATAAAAATGAGTCATGTGTTTTCAAGAAAATTAGTGGGAGCACTATCATATTCTTGGTACTGTATGTGGATGACATACTGATAATAGGAAATGACATACCTAGCTTATAGTTTGTAAAAACTTGATTAGGAAAATGTTTTCCATAAAAGACTTGGGTGAGGCAACATACATATTAGGAGTCAAGATCTATAGAGATCGATCGAGACTGCTCATAGGACTAAGTCAAAATACATACATAGAAGAAATACTGAAAAGATTCAGTATGGAAGAATCCAAAAAGAGGTTCTTACCTATGAGACATGGAATTTCACTCTCGAGGGAAATGTGTCCTTCAACACCTCAAGAAAGAGAGCGCATTAGTAAGATTCCATATGCTTCAACAATTGGATCTATCATGTATGCCATGCTATGTACTCATTCAAATATATCATACGCCTTAAGTATGACAAGTCGGTACTAAGTAGATCATGGTGAAGGTCACTTGGTCGTAGTTAAAAACATCCTTAAGTACTTAAGAATAACTAAGGATACATTCCTTATATATGGAGGTGAAGAAGAGCTAAGTATAAAAGGTTATACTGATATCAGCTTTCAAATCGTTAAGGATGATTCGCGATCGCAATCGAGTTTTTTATTCTGCCTTAATGGAGGCGTTGTGAGCTGGAAAGGTTCAAAGTAAGATACAGTAGCTGATTCTATAACATAATCTGAGTATATTGTAGCATGCGATGCTAAAAAATAGGGTGTTAGGATTAAGAAGTTCATATCTAAACTAGGGGTTGTGCCGAGCATTTTGAATGCTATAGATCTACGTTGTGATAACAACGGAGCCATCGCACAAGCAAAAGAACCTAGATCTCACCAACGATTCAAACACATACTTAAGCGTTACCATCTCATTCGAGAAACTATAGATCAAGGAGATGTGGAAATATGTAGAGTAGCAACAGATGATAACATTGTCGATCCACTGACAAAGTCTCTGATGCAGCAGAAGCATGATCGCCACACTAAGTCACTTGGTATTAGATACGTGAGTGATTGGTCTTAGTGCTAGTGGGAGATTGCTAGAGTATGCCCAAAGACCAATCATAAGATGATTGTAAATGACATTTGTTTTTACCTTGTTTATTCATAAAGAAGCATTGCCATTATTATTTTCAGTTTACAATTCTGCGTGCATAAATAAATTGAATTATAATAAAGTCCTTAGAATAATATGGTTATTCTTAAATGTCCATAGTCGAGTGTTATTGTGAGAATGGACAACAATAATGCATTAAGACTAATATGTAGTTGATTGATGACAAAGTGTTATCATTGACATAGAGATGCCAAAATCAATACATAAGTATGTGTTAGAGAATGACATACTAGACTGACCCGCTATGAGCATGTTTCTTGGATTATTATGTGACAGTCACAACATTGCTCATAGTGATAACTACATGTATGATCTTTAGACTTGAGATCATCATTATTTTAATATCGTGAATGACATATTTTGATACAATCAAACATGTATCCTAACTGACTACTCTTTAAAGACTAATATTGGATATGTCACAATCTATGTAGTGGGATATGGTTGATCAAGATAGGATTTGTCTCTCCTACATAATAGGAGTAATATCGTAGGCCACTTGATTGAGAGAGACTAGAAATGTATGGCCATGCTCAAATAAGTTGATATGAGATATCATAGTTATTCGTTTATAATAGTCTACTCAAGATATCAAGAAATATTATATGTACTATACAAGTGTGACTATTCTACGACTTGTGTCCAATCTAGATATAAAGGACAAAAGAATGTAATACATGAAAAAAAGTTAATCACGAAAAGGTTATGTCGAATCATGATTTCTTGTAACTTAGGTGACAATGATATATTACTAGATGTCACTCATTATTTGTAATATTAGAAATGTTCTAATATTTACTACTAACGTTACATGAACCTATAAGGTCACACCCACAGTGGAAATGAGCATATATTTAACGAATTATATATGTACAAATTTGTTGTACACAGATTTAGTTAAATTAATATATATAATATAATTTAACTATTGGATAAATATTAAAAGAAAATAATTATTGTAATTATGACTCTTTTAATATATAAATAATATAATTCGATTTAAATTTAATATTGTAATCACTAATTTTATCTAGGAGTTAACCCGTTTTTTCCAATAAAAGGTTTTGTTTTTCTATTTCATATTATTAATCTTATTTTTTATTACTACATATGTAGCATTTTCCCTTACCATGTTTGATTATGATTTCCAATTAAAAACCCCCTAAACATTACTAACATTCTTTTTACTACCATTATTATATTATTATCATCATTATTGTATTTATATACATCATCATTATGAATATTATCATATTATTACTATCATTATTATATGCCAAAGCCCAAGTGAACTATTATGATGGATAAGTAAAAGCCCAATGCAGTATAAATAAAATCCCAAAGTCATTACATAGTCCATTTACAATTAGAAAATAATAAATACAAACATATTACATTCAGCCCAATAAGGCCCAGTTAACTAAGCCCTAATTTGATAACCAAAGAGAAACCCTAATCCTCTATCCTGGTTTTTATGCAGTCAAATGTCTTTCGTCAGATATGGGGCAGATCTGATGGTCCAGATCGAACTGTCAAGATGAAACCCTAGGGAGCCCTCATTCATCCCACGCCGCGGCCCCTCAACCGTTGGATCAAGGCTGCATCGGATGGCCAGGATCGAGTCCCGCGCGCGTGTCGATCACGAATGCCCCTCCGTATCCTCCACGCCTGAGTGCGAGGATGACGCCCCATCTTCTCTGCTCCCTACACGTATTGACGCGCTTGGAATGTCAGGAACCAACCTCTTCCAGTTCATGTCTCTCCCATTCGAGCACCGGTAACATGCAGCAACGAGAGACACAGAGCATTAGAGAACCAAAAGAGGCGAAAACATTTCAGAAGCCACAGATAAATACAAACAAAATACTCAGGCAACCAATGGCATTTTTTCGATTTGTTATTACATTTTACATTCCAATGTAATATCAAAGGGCTATATAAGAAAGCCTAACACAATTTTAAACCCTAAGTTAAAAATTTTGGGGGATTTTGGAGCAAATAAATGCAAAGAAAAAAAGCATTTCAAGGTAACTATTCTCCCTATCTTTTCAATTCGAAGCATAGTGTATATATAAAAAAAGGTTTTAGGGTTTACCTCAGCTGTTCATGCTTCTCCCCCCGATGACAAGCTTCATGACTTCCTCCGGGACCAAATAAAGTGAATCGGCTTAAAGGGGAGATGAGATTTTCATTTTATTTTAGAAAGATATGGGCTTTTCGGCTTCGGATTTTTGATAAAAAAGGGTTTTCTTTCCTCTGTTCTCTAAGGATTTGGTCTTGGATTTTGGTTTTTTTAAAAATGGGGTTAAAAAAAGGTTTTTTAGGGTTTACGACGGTAGCTTACCACTGGATTCTGAAAAAAGCGGCGGTTTCTAGGTCTGTGGAACAGTGGTGTTCATCCGATTTTTAAAGAGAGGAGGAGCTCTTTTTTGGGTAATATTTTCTTAAAGGGAAAAGAAGGTCAAATTTGTTTCCTAAAATGAGATTTATACCTGGTCCTCATAAAAATGGACTAATTACAAAATAAACCCTTATACGTCGCCCTATTTGCGCGTGGAAGGGTTTGCCCTTTGAAAATCTCCATTTTAATCCCTTCTTCCCTTTTATTTACCCAACAAGCCATTCCGCCTCTTCAAATTACATCCCCGGTCCCTTAAAGTTTTCAAAAGTTTTAGATTCCTCCCCCAAATCAAAATCAATCCGTTTCCCCCAATTGTTCTAGTCTTATTAATTTAGTCCCATTTATCATGCATTATTTCATTTTGGTACTGTTTTTAATTTATTTTAAGTCTTATTTATTGCTTATGTTTGTTTTTTTTCCTTGTTATGATATGGATATGTATAATGTGACCTAGGGGCATGTATATGTTATATTAGCATAGTATATATATATTTTTACGTATAACATATATTTTTTATAATGCGTAAATGTAGGTTTCTATGCACTATAGATATGTACATAATATATAATATATATTATAACTCATTCTTTATGTATATAATGTGTGATTTTAATATATATACAATATAATATATAGTCTTAATATATATATAATATGTGGTTTTAATGAGCACCTATATATATTATAATATATAGTTTTAATGTATATCTATATACTATACTATATGATTTTAATGTATATATTATATGTTTTACAAATTATACATAATATATAGTTTAGATAAAGGTTTATTTATATAAAAATACATACATGTATGGTATCTTCTTACACATATAATATAGTTTTCATATAATATATGGTTTTAATATTTTGGTCCTTTTAGTATATTCATTAGATCAAGTCTTTTAGGATAGTTTAGAGTAATTTAATTTAGTTAATTTAAAAAAGTGTGTTCGACTTATTGGGGCATAATTTTTAAATTAATTAAATTAGATTTAGGGCAAGTTCTTAGTGCCATAGTTAGATTTAAGGTTCAAATTAGTTTAAATTTATCCTTGGCTTATTGGGATAAATGTTAAACTCATTAAATTAGTTGAACACCTCTTAATTACCCGCCAGGATAAAATTGACAATGGACTTAGGTGGATACTTAATTAAAATCATGATTAATTAATTCGATTTGTTTTAAATAGAATAATTGGCTTATTAGGATACTAGTTTAAAAATTAATCAAATTAATTATTATGATTCGGGATAATTTGTAAATCATTAAGATTTTCTACTTTTTTAGGGTTAATTGATTTAGGATTAATATTATACTAATCTAGCTAATAATTAGATCACTAATTAATTCTCATAATTTGGGCCTTTTAGGTTAGGACTTTAGTGGGCCTAGAGCTTTAATTTTCATGTTTTTCTTTGCCATGCATTTATAATTGTCATTCGTATGACCTTTAATATTCTAATTTGATATGGTAATTAATCAATTTAAATCCTAAAAAGGAGGTATTCATTAATTCTGATATTTGTATCGTAACAGTCCTAGCTTAATGGATGTTGACCAAATATTCGAATTAATCCTTATCGTCCCAAGGTAAATGTTAATTAAGAGTTGACAAGTCATAACATCATACTTAAATGCTTGCATCAAGCATAAAAGTGATGTATGAAATTTGAACTATAAATTAACACGGCAGTCGCCCTTATTCGATGTCAGTTTAATCTAAGGCCCGATGTATCATCACCCTTATTAATTAAACGTTTAATTAATTCGGACCCACCAATTTGAAAAGCCCACTTAATTAGAGTTCATACTCAATTGTGAACACTTGACTAAAGTTAATTCAAATTTCATCTATTTCCATCGATTATAAGCAATATATGATTTGGTACCGATTTCGGGCATTATGGGGGGGGGGTCTAATCCTTCCCCACACGCAACCAACTCCCGAATCCAGTTTCACGAGTATCTAGTTTTTATGGTGCCCGATCTACTGTTAACTCCTCAAAAGTACCATTTTTATGCTTATTTTACAAAGCCTTTGCTAGCCCTTTAAGTACTTTTAGTTGCATTTAGTTGTTAAATTCATGCATTTGCATAAGGAGTTAGGAAATAAGGAATTTTTGTGCTTTGCCAGTGTGAAGGGTTGTTTGTTGGCATCATTACAGGTTTGGCAGAGCAGAGCAGACATGGCAGAGCAGCGTAGGAGCAGGAAACAAGAGGATCAAAAGACCAATGCCAAGCATCCTTGGCAATATGTTGCCAACAGAGTTTTACCAAGAACCTTTGGTAATGCCAGCCCCAAAAAATAGGATGGTGAAAAAATCAGATGCCAAGCTGGTCTAGCACAAATGGACCGAACGATGCCGAGCTCGACTGGCGAAAGATCAAAGACTAATGACATCAGCCTTAGTCAAGATGATGTCAGTCCTAGGATTCAAAGTGTGGCTAAGATGATAATAAGCCTTAGCCCACCCAAATTAAAACCGTAAGGCTTATCCTAGGGTTTCCCTCGCATGCCTATATAAAGGACATCAAGCAAGCACATAAAGGATGACATATTGGAGATCGAATTGAGAAAAGGCTGCCTTCTTCCACAATCTCTTAGTTTATTTGGTTTTTGTTTGATGATGTTAAACGATTTTGGTTTTTGGATGGAACCCTGAACCATGAACTAATTTTCTTAAATTGGTTGGGAGATGTTTGCGATGAACGCTAATTTTAAGTTTGGTTTTTAATAAACTATATGTTTTGGTCTTATTTTCTATATGGCACGTACTTCAACTATTTTCAGAATCCATTGCCATACGATATTTGACATGATTTTTAGTTTTCTAAATTTTGTGCCATGAGACCGCTGGCATAGTATGCTTATTGCACCTTAATATCTTAACAGAGTTGAGGGGCAACGATCAGTTGCTAGATACTAAGGCGAGATGCTTCGACAGAAGATGTTCAAGTAGATGAACTTACTTCAGGAGTGAGTCTACCTTTTAGGAGTAAAGATTGACACTTAATCAAATTAATTGATGATAAGCGTCACTATAGACATATAGGGCTTTATCATGGTTAATTTAAGGTATTGCCATCGACAGAGGCATTACTACTTTTAATCTGCTAGGCAATAAAACCAATGCAGAACGTTATTAAAGTCTGGCATGAATAGCGTGAAATCCAGGCATCCCTTGCCAACGCTCATCATCCATACGAATACCTTTACGTTGCCAACATTGTTTTATTTTCATTTCTTTTAAACCGTTTTCAAAACCAACTTCAAATCAAACAACATTTTTTTACTTGACAAGTAAACAAGCAAAGCAAGTAAACTCTTGGCCAATCCTTGTGGGATAGATAACTAGCTTACTGTTGTATTACTTGCCGACCGTGTATACTTGCACGCAAAAGACTAAATTTTCGCACTGTTTTTATACATTTCCAAATCATTTTTTACCCTTTTGCCAAGTACTCACACAATCGAACAAGTTTTTGGTGCCGTTGTCGGGGATTGCAGCGGAGTTGATTATTTTTAAACTTTTACTTGTCTTTCTTTTTATTTCACTTTTGTTTGCATCGGTGTATGACCAGAAGCCACCATGTGGTGGACGAGTGGCCATACGATCCGAAAATTGAGAGAACCTTGAGGAGGTTAAAGAGAAGATTCTGAGAGATGAATAACCAAGGTAATCGAGGGAATGATGTGGCAATCATTGAATGCAGTCCATAAAACAATGAGATACCACCACCACATGTTGTCCCAATTTTCGATGAAGAGAGATCTATTAGAGAACATTCTAAACCTAACATTGACAACTTGATGCCAAGATTTATTGGCACAGAGGTAAATGCTGTCAATTTTGAACTTAAGATGGTAATGATTCAAACTCTTTTGAATATAGGTCAATTCGATGGGGCATTTACTGGAGATCATAGGTAACATTTGAAGCATTTTATGGAGATTTGCCAATTATTCCAACAAACTGGAGTTTCAGAAGATACTGTGAAACTAAGGTTATTCATGTTTTCTTTATGAGATAGAGCCAAGGCTTGGCTTAATTCTTTGCCACCAAGATCAATTAGTTCATGGGCAGATCTTTGCCAGAAGTTTTTGACACGATTTCAGCCACCAACACTCACTGCCAAGCTAAGGGGTAGATATTTAAAAATCTACTAAGAATGTGTCCTATGCACGGATTCCCAAATTGGACCCAAATTCAAACCTTCTACAACGGATTCAATGCACAAACAAGGACTATTGTTGATGCTTCAACAACCGGTTCATTGCTAGACAAGAAGTACTCAGAGTCCGTTGATATTCTTGAAAGAATTTCAATTAATAATTTTGAATATCTTGTTGCCAGACTCGAGACTGGAACCAAAGCCAATGGGAAATTGAAGGTTGATGAACTAGCATCCATTCATGCTGAGATTTCCAACCTCTCAACCATGGTGAGATCATTGCAAAAGAACAATGAGTCCCAAGAAGTTAAAGCATTAGACCCCTTCTGTACAATCTGTGGAGATAATCATCATATAGAAGAATGCCCTGCCAATTCTGAATTGGTAAATTTTCTTGGCAATGCTAATCGTTACTATAATTCTAACTCCAATACTTATAATGCAGGTTGGATATAGCACCCTAACTTAGCTTGGGGAAATCAAATAGGTAACCAGTAAAACGCACAAGGCCAAAATGTCTAGAGGAATAATGCCATGCCACCATTCTATCAGAATACCATGCCACAGAAAGCTCAAAACAATTTCCAGCAAGAGCAAAGATTCAACCAAGGATACACTCTTACTGATTACATGGAGAGGAATGATGCCACAGTCTAGAGTTTGGTAGCATCAATGAGAAACTTGGAAGTTCAAATTGGGCAGATTGCCAATACACTTAGTAATCGACCCCAAGGAATTTTGCCAATTGACACGGAGGATGCTCGGCACAAAGACAATGAGCAATGCAAGGCCATAACCTTTCGAAGTGGTAAGCAGTGTGAGACATAGATGACTGCCAAGCAGCTAGTTAACTGCCAAAGTGAAAAGCTAGTGCCGGCAGACAAGCCCAAGGAAGTAGAGAAAGAGGAAATTAAAATAGATATGCTAGTGGTAATGCTAGTACCAATGCCAGAACCGATGCCAACAATGATGCCAAACATAATGCCAACATTAATGACAAACAGACTGAGGCTGAACATCATACTGATGCCAAAACAGATGCTAGCACTGTCTCAGCAAAGCCGACAGCGCCAGCTTATATTTATCCACCGCCACCATTTCCAGCAAGACTTCAAAAGCACAAACAGGACCAGCAATTTAAGTGTTTCTTGGAATTTCTTAAGCAGTTGCAAATTAGCATTCCATTGGTAGAAGCCCTTGAGCAAATACCCAACTATGTAAAATTCATGAAGGACATTCTGTCCAAAAAGAAGAAGTTGGGAGACTTTGAAACTGTCGCTCTCACTGAGGGATGTAGTGCCATGATCCTAAACCGATTGCCACCAAAGCTAAAAGATTGGGGAAGTTTGACTATTCCCTGCACAATTGGCAACAAATTTATGGGCAAGGCATTATGTGACTTGGGAGCCAACATCAACTTGATGCCAATGTCAGTTTTCAAAAGGCTTGGCATAGAAGCAAGGCCTACCACAGTGACACTTCAGTTGGCAGATTGATCCTTTGCACATCCTAAGGATAAGATTGAGGATATGTTGGTAAAGGTAGACAAATTCATATTCCCAGCTAATTTTATTATTTTAGATTATGAGGCAGATGTTAATGTCCCAATTATATTGGGAAAACCGTTCATTGCCATAGGTAGAGCTTTGATTGATGTTCATAAAGGTGAATTAACTATGCGCATGAATGATCAACATGTTATATTTTTAAAGTGGACATGGCACAGTTGTGCCCAGATGTAGATGATGATGCCAAACGAGACAAGTGCTGACACTGAAGGAACAACTTTAGAAGAGGTAAGCTATTTCGGGTAGCCAGAACCATTGGAGTTGGCTGGCAGAGAGATCGTGACACCGAAACCATCCATTGAGAAGCCACCCGAGTTGGAAATGAAAGTATTTCCAGACCATCTCAAGTATGCCTACTTAGGTAAATACACAACCTTGCCAGTGATCATTGCTTCCGATCTAACTAATGATCATGAGGAAAGATTGCTGGAAATTCTAAGCAATTACAAGCAAGCGTTGGGATGGACCTTGGCTGATACCCGAGGTATAAGCCCAACCATATGCATGCACAAAATCATCTTGGAGGAATATCATGGCAAGACCTTTGAGGGTCAAAGGAGATTGAACCCAAGCATGAAAGAGGTTGTTAAAAAAGATTATCAAGTGGATGGATGCTGAGATAATTTATCCCATTTCCGATAGCTCGTGGGTCATCCCGATACAATGTGTCCCAACCATATGCATGCACAAAATCATCTTGGAGGAATATCATGGCAAGACCATTGAGGGTCAAAGGAGATTGAACCCAAGCATGAAAGAGGTTGTTAAAAAAGATTATCAAGTGGCTGGATGCTGAGATAATTTATCCCATTTCCGATAGCTCGTGGGTCATCCCGATACAATGTATGCCAAAGAAAGGTGGCATGACTGTGGTTCAGAATAACAACAATGAATTAATTCCTTCCAGGACTGTGATTAGATGGAGAGTGTGCATTGATTATAGGAAGCTGAACAATGCCACCAAGAAAGACCATTTTCCATTACCCTTCATTGACCAAATGTTGGACAGATTGACAGGTAAGGCATTTTATTGATTTCTAGATGGTTATTCGAGATATAATCAGATTGCCACAGCCCCAGAAGATCAAGAGAAGACCACATTCACGTGTTCATATAGGACGTTTACCCTTAGAAGAATGTCATTCGGGTTGTGTAATGCCCCGAAAACGTTTCAACGTTGCATGATGTCTATTTTTTCCAACATGATTAAGCATAACTTGGAAGTATTCATGTATGATTTCTCGGTGTTTGGAAAAAAAATTGAGGAGTGCCTTCAGTGTTTGGAGCGAGTATTAAAGAAATGCATTGAGACAAACCTAGTCTTGAATTGGGAAAAATGCCACTTCATGGTGCATGAGGGCATTGTTCTTGGGCACAAGGTGACCAAGAAGGGACTAGAGGTTGACCGAGCAAAATTTGAGGTAATCAAGAAATTGCCACCTCCGACAAGTATAAAAGGTATTAGAAGTTTTTGGGACATGTAGGTTTTTACCGTTATTTCATTAAAGACTTTTCTAAAATTTCTAAACCTTTATGCTTGCTTTTAGAACAAAATGCCTCTTTTGCATTTGATGATTCTTGTTTAAGAGCATTTTAGGAACTTAAGGAGAGGTTGATTAATGCCTATATAGTTATAGCACCAGATTGGAATGAGCCATTTGAGCTCATGTGCGATGCCAACGACTATGTCGTCGGAGCAGTACTGGGACAACAACGTGGCAAAGTTTTTTATGCCATTTACTATGCCAATCGAACATTGAATGGAGCTCAGCTGAATTACTCTACAACCGAGAAAGAATTTCTTTCAGTTGTATTTGCTTTTTAATAAATTCATATCTTATTTAGTTGGTAACAAAGTTGTGGTGTATACAGATCATTCGGCACTAAAGAACCTCTTGGCGAAGAAGGATGCCAAGCCCAGACTAATCCGATGGACGCTTCTATTACAAGAATTTGACCTCGAGATCTGAGACAAGAAAGACAGTGAGAACTTAGTAGCTGACCATTTATTACGCCTAAAGCATCACCATGAAAATTATAAGACCATTGGCATAAGAGATGAATTTTCTGACGAGTATTTACTTGCACTCAACGTCGTGCCATGGTACGCTGACATGGTCAACTACCTGGTAAGCAATATTCTGCCACCGGATTTGGAATATAATGCTAGGAAACAGTTCTTGCGAGATGTTCAGCAATATTATTGGGACGAGCCAATACTATTTAAACAATATGCCAATCAAGTGATTCGTCGGTGTGTGCTAGAGGATAAACAGCACAGTATATTGCAATTATACCATGCCACACCGTATGGAGTTCACTTTGCTGGGATAAAGACTGTTACCAAGGTACTGCAGTCAGGATTCTTTTGGCCTACACTACACAAAGATGCATATAACTTTGCCAAGGCATGTGACCAATGCCAACAGATAGGAAACATTTCTGGCAGACATCAGTTGCCGCTCTAGAACATTATACCAATGGATTTGTTTGATGTATGGGGGATAGACTTCATGAGTCTATTTCCTCCATTATTTGGTAACATATACATCATTTTGGCTATTGACTATGTTTCAAAATGGGTTGAAGCTGTTGCTTTGCCGACAAACGATGCCAAGACTGTTGCCAAATTTTTGCACAAACACATTTTTACTCGATTTAGTGCCCCCAGAGTGATTATTCATGATGAGGGTACCCATTTTAAATGCAATCTAATCTCTAAAGATTTGTGTAGATATGGAATTCAACAGAGGATTGTCACGGCATACCATCCCCAAACAAATGGCCAAGCGAAGATTTCCAACAAGGAGATCAAGAATATTTTGGAAAATACTGTAAATCTAACAAGAAAAGACTGGTCTTTGAGACTAGATGAATCCTCGTGGGCTTATAGGAATAATTTTAAAACTCTTTTGGGAACCTCCCCATTTACACTTGTTTTTAGGAAGGCATGCCACTTACCAGTGAAGATGGAGCACCGAGCTTATTGGGCAATCAAAACGCTTGACATGGCATATAAGGCTGTTGCAGAAAAGAGGTTATTAGACTTGAATGAATTGGAGGAATTCAGAACACATGGTTACAAGAATGCCATACTCTACAAGGAAAGGACAAAGCGTTACCATGACAAACAGATATTACCAAGGCAATTTGAAGTAGGCCAACGTGTTTTGTTATTAAGCTCGAGGTTAAAGTTGTTTCTAGGAAAGCTCAAGTCTAGATGGTCGGGACCCTTTGAAGTTGTGGAGCCATATGCTCATGGAGCATTGGATATCAAGGATTTGAAAACGGGAGCAATTTTCAAAGTAAACGGCCAGTGTTTGAAGCACAATTTAGATAGCACTCAAAAGGATGCCAAAGAGGTTATCTTCCTGGAAGAGTTATCGTGATCATCATGGTTCGATTCGTGTATATATTAGGATAGATGTTTTTTTTCTTTCTAGTTTTTATTTATTTTTCTTTCTTTTATTTTAATTTTCATTTTCCTTTGCTGTGTTGAAAGGTCTTTCTTGAGTGAGTGCAAGATTTTTATTGTTAGGCAGACTACCAAAGCAAAAGATTGGCATGAAAAGATTGAAAATATTTACCAAGTGTTGAATCTGCCACACCATATGAGTCTGAAGATAAAGCAGTCCAAAGCCAAGCCAAAGCTGCGGCCAGACTTGCAGCACCTGTCTCATCTGCTGCCACCGATGTCCCTGCCGCCTTATAGCTGGCAAAGCTTCTTAAAGAAGTTCTCCATGACATCAAAGCTTCCATTACCACATCGAAGGGGAGTCATCCTCTTCCTAAAATCCTTTGCATTTCATATTATTCATGCATTTTACTGTTTTCATTTGTATATATGTTGTTTTCATGCATTGAGGACAATGCACGCCTTTGGTTTGAGGGTGTACATCCTTACATTCGCATGCCATGCATTCATGTTTAAATTTCAGTTTTCCATATATAATAGTTTGCCATATAGGATTAAAATTTGCATACCAAACCACTAAAAAAATTGTTGCCTCGGTTAAGATTGGAAATTTTGTCAATAATCTGCTAGCCTAGTTAAATTTGTTCTAGATTTATCTATTTAATGGAGAAACTAGAATTTTAGAACTTGTATGCCGATAGGTTAGCAATGCCAAGTAGCTTGGCAATTGGACTCTAGTTTAGGGAACTTTAGTTTCAATCTACACAAGGTATGCATCTAGTCTGCAAAACAAACTTAGGTTCTCTCGAAACTGATCTCAGAATAATTGTAAAAAAAAATAGAACTCTTCTCTACCTTAAAGATAATAAGTAACTTGGGGCTTCGTGGTTTGCTCCCTCTTAGTTCTCAAGTCAAAAACTTTAGGGTATGAGTTGAAGAGTAAAAGCCTAGTAATGTCTGGATTAACGTGAGGGTTCGTGGTATGCTTCCTCTTATTTCTTACGCCAAACAATATTACAAAGCAAGCCTGGAATTTTTCCAGAGAAAAAAAGCAAAAACCCTTGGCGAATTAAAACAAAAATGATGACAATAAATTCTGAGTTTGGGTAGTAAAGTCAACTAAGGTGTTGGAGTATGCCCAAAGACCAATCATGAGATGGTTGTAAAAGACATACTTATTTTATCTTGTTTATTAATATAAAGCCATTATTATTATTGCAATCTTATTATGTGCATCTATAAATAAACTGAATTATAATAAAGTCCTTAGAATAATATGGTTATTCTTAAATGTCCATAGTCGAGTATTATTGTGAGAATGGACAACAATAATGCATTAAGACTAATATATAGTTGATTGATGATAAAGTGTTCTCATTGACATGAAGATGCCAAAATCAATACATAAGTATGTGTTTGAGAATGACATACTAGACTGACCCGTTATGAGTATGTTTCTTGGATTATTATGTGACAGTCACAACATTGCTCATAGTGATAACTACATGTATGATCCTTAGACTTGAGATCATCATTATTTCAATATCGTGAATGACATATTTTGATACAGTCAAACGTGTATCGTAACTGACTACTCTTTGAAGACTAATATTGGATATGTCACAATCTATGTAGTGGGATATGGTTGATCAAGATAGGATTTGTCCTTTCTACATAATAGAAGTAATAGGCCACTTGATTGAGTGAGACTAGAAATGTATGGCCATGCTCAAATAAGTTGATATGAGATATCATAGTTATTCGTTTATAATAGTCTACTCAAGATATCAAGAAATATTAGATGTACTATACAAGTGTGACTAATCCATGACTTGTGCCCGATCTAGATATGAGGTCAAAAGGATGAAATACATAAAAGAAGTTAATCACGGAAAATGTTAAACCGAACCATGACTTATGTAACTTAGGTAGCAATGATGTATTTCTAGATGCCACTCATTGCTTGTAATATTAGAATTGTTCTAGATATTACTGCTAACATTATATGAACCTACAAGGGTCACACCCTTTGCTAGCCCTTTAAGTACTTTTAGTTGCATTTAGTTGTTAAATTCATGTATTTGCATAAGGAGTTAGGAAATAGGGAATTTTTGTGCTTTGCCAGTGTGAAGGGTTGTTTGTTGGCATCATTACAGGTTTGGCAGAGCAGAGCAGACATGGCAGAGCAGCGCAGGAGCAGGAAGCAAGAGGATCAGAAGACCAATGCCAAGCATCCTTGGCAATATGTTGCCAGCAGAGTTTTACCAAGAACCTTTGGCAATACCAGCCCCAAAAAATAGGATGGTGAAAAAATCAGATGCCAAGCTGGTCTAGCACAGATGGACCGAACGATGCCGAGCTCGGCTGGCGAAAGATCAAAGACTAATGACATCAGCCTTAGTCAAGATGATGTCAGTCCTAGGATTCAAAGTGTGGCTAAGATGATAATAAGCCTTAGCCCGCCCAAATTAAAACCCTAAGGCTTATCCTAGGGTTTCCCTCGCATGCCTATATAAAGGACATCAAGCAAGCACATAAAGGATGACATATTGGAGATCGAATTGAGAAAAGGCTGCCTTCTTCCACAATCTCTTAGTTTATTTGGTTTTTGTTTGATGATGTTAAACGATTTTGGTTTTTGGATGGAACCCTGAACCATGAACTAATTTTCTTAAGTTGGTTGGGGGATATTTACGATGAACGCTGATTTTAAGTTTGGTTTTTAATAAACTATATGCTTTGGTCTTATTTTATATTTGGCACGCACTTCAATTGTTTTCAGAATCCATTGCCATACGACAATTGGCATGATTTTCAGTTTTCTAAATTCTGTTCCATGCGACCGCTGGCACAGTATGCTTATTGCACCTTAATATCTTAACAGACTTGAGGGCCAACGATCAATTGCTAGATACTAAGGCGAGATGCTTCGACAGAAAATGTTCAAGTAGATGAACTTACTTCGGGAGTGAGTCTACCCCTTAGGAGTAAAGTTTGACACTTAATAAAATTAATTGATGATAAGCGTCACTATAGACATATATGGCTTTATCTTGGTTAATTTAGGGTATTGCAATTGACAGATGCATTACTATTTTTAATCTGCTTTGCAATAAAACCAAGGCAGAACGTTATTAAAGTCTGGCATGAATAGCGTGAAATCCAGGCATCCCCTACCAACGTTCTTTATTCATACGAATACCTTTACGTTGCCAACGTTGTTTTTTTATTTCTTTTAAACCGTTTTCAAAACCAACTTCAAATCAAACATTTTTTTCCTTGACAAGTAAACAAGCAAAGCAAGTAAACTCTTGGCCAATCCTTGTGGGATCAATAACCAGCTTATTGGTGTATTACTTGCCGACCGTGTATACTTGCACGCAAAAGACTAAATCTTGGCACTATTTTTATACATTTCTAAAATATTTTTTACCCTTATGCCAAGGACTTTCACAGTCGAACATCTACCTTATCCAAGTAGCTGGTGGCGACTCTTAGGTCCTTTTTATTTTCCAAAAAAAAAAGAAAAATGATTTTTCAAAAAAGAAAAAAGTGGTCGCTACAAATATATATATTGAAATCCTAATTAAAGTGGAATTGAGATTATATATATTTAATATATATTGTAATCCTAATTAAAGTTAAATTAGGATTATATATTAATATATATATATATTAAAATCCTAGTACGAGTTGAATTAGGATTTCAAAGGCTATATAAAGGCATGAGAGTTCTAGCAATCATTAATGCTTTTGGGAAAACCCTCTAAATAGTTTAGAGAGTTTTATATGCTCATTTCAACTGGGTGAACTACATAGAGGTCAGAACGTTATTGTTGCGGCTTAGGAATTGACATCGTAGAATCGTGATTGGATATCTGTCTCCTCTAAATTCAGAATTCTAGATTTTAAACAGGTAATTCTTCACCCTTGTTTTCCACAATTCGTTCCTCGTACATGGATCTCTGGTGGTAATCGCCGAATAATTTTTTCGCTGCGCCATGAGGTGTAACGGCATAACCCAACATAGGTTTGAGAGAAAGTTGAAGTAATATTAATATAGTTTGGATTCTTTATTAAGATATATATTACAAGCATATAGATAATTAAGTATATATTTTTTAAAAATCTAGTAAAATATCAGGATCGTTGCAGATATTTTTTGGGATCCTCATAGTTATCTATACGATTACAGTTCGGTTATCCTCACGGTTCAGATGTAGCAATCCCCTTCCCCATTTAAGCTTTGGTGATAAAACTTCCCCTGTCCCTGTCCCTATGAGTAAGATTTCGGTTATTTCTCATCCCGTTAGTTCGGATCCCCACAGTTTTCGGATATTCCCCACCTAATTCACACCCCTAATGGGAATGCAATATATCTACTTAATCAAATAATAATAATTAGTGAGTTTAGTAAGATAAGTTGTCTTGTATTATAAACAATATTTAGGATTCTGATATTAATATTGTAAATAAAGTAAATTTGATTGATAGAGTCGTCCCAATAATAAACTTTTTTGGTACTTGATTCAAATTTATCGGTTAATAAATCAAATGCAAGTGATTATACTTGTCAAATATTGACCTTAGTTCAAATCGATAATTAACTTATTTTTATGTAATTCTTATGGTTGAAAATTACATGATGGTGAAGTTTATTTAGGTAAAAATCTGTGTGGAATGAGATTTGGTTGAAAATTACATGGTTACAAGTGTGAGTAAGAATTGTAATGTGTTAGACTCGATTCCCTCAACCGTTTGTGCTTGCCAAGTGGTGGAGAAGATGTATTTTGGGAGTTTGGAGTAGAAGAAAAAATATAGAAAAATATGGATAAGGATTTAGAGTGGTTCAGCTTTTTAACCAAAGCCTACATCCACTACCTTAGCTTCCTACTAAGGATTTCACCAATTCACTAAGAATTCTTCCCCTTTTCAAGGCTTAGGAGGCAACCTTTTACAACCTAGACTCACAACCCAAGTCTAGCATCCAAAGCTCACAAACTGAGCTTTGTGAACACTCTTAAACAATAGAAAACTTAGCAAACAAAATCCCTGTCTAAAGGTTGATGTTTGTACACTAAAGATCTCACCCAAATCCTAGAACACTTGAGCATACATTGACAATTTGAGCTCACAAGTGTTTGTCTATACAAGGATTGAAAATTTAAGCACTAAGACATGTTTTTGATCAAATGATTGTTGGCTTGTGGATCATTAGTTGCTTCAGATGTTTCTTGAGGTATTTTATACTCTAAATTGAGTTTCTAGTCGTTGGAGACCGTTAGGATTGAATATGAGCCGTTGGGGCCTTTATTTCCCGCAATAAATGTAGTTCTAGAGCTACCCGTATCGGTACACGGGTAGCTATATTGATACAGGTTCTTCATGAACTAGCCGTTAAGCTCTTCACAGTTGATGCGTATCAATATGCATAGGAGCATATTGGTACGACCTGTAGTTTAAAACACCGTTAAGGGGTTTTGGCCATTGGGTTTTTTTTCATGTAGGTGTATCAAAACGCTAAAAGGCGTATCGAAATGACCTCTCTCCATATCGATACAGCCAAACCCTGTATCGGTACAAGTTTTGGCAGTTTCAAATTGACTGTAGCTGAAACTCTAAGACATATCGAAACGGGGTATACCGTATCAATACAGTTGAGTTGAGAACTTAAGTTTGGCTACTTTAAAACATTTCAAAACACTTCAAAACCTTTTGAAACCTTCTCAAGCATATTTCAAGTTGTTTGGACTTAAAATCATTTTTGCAATATTTTTAATTCAGTCCAAAACTATTTTTCAATTATTATATCAAAACAAATATCCTAAAAATTTCTCCCTTTTTGATATAATAAAACCAACTTGAAAAATTATTTGTGATTCTCTCTCTTAGTATTTAAAATTTTGAATAAGAGATTTTAAAAATTAAATGTAGTTAAAGCTCCCCTTATTCACTTGAACAAGAGAAAACTCAAAAAGCCGGGGAATATGAAATCCAATTAGGGAAAAAGTTCAATAGAAGAGGAGACTTCAAGAACAAAAGCAAGGAGGAAAAAAATGATCAACTCATATGCTATAAGTGCAAGAAGCTGGGGCACATCCGAACATAATGCCCCCAACTAAAAAATAAGAGTTTCGGAAAGAAGAAGAAGCTCAAGGCAAATGTGGCTACTTGGAGTGATTCGAAATCATCCGATGAAGAAGATCAAGAAGTCGCCAAATTTTTCCTTATGGCTCTTGAAGAAGATTCTAAGGTAAACCCTAACTCATCTACATTTGATTTTACCTTTGATGAGCTTTAAGAAGCATATGATGAGTTACAAGAGGTTTACAATGAGTTGGTTGAAAAATTCAAGGAATCGGTTTTGAAAAATAAGAAAATGATTTTCGATTTGAAAAACCAAAACTATTCCCTATCTAAAACCAACTCGGAACTTGAAAAGAAGATTTTGATTTTACAAGATGATCAAAAATATTTTTAGAAAGAAAATGTTGATTTAAACAATCTTCTTTCCAAGTTTCATGATGATCACCACAAAGTGGTGAATGAGCTTAAAGCTTCTTTGAACCAAGTTTGGAAACAAAATTTTGAAAAAGTAAATTCTTTAAAATCCAACAATGTAAAGAGAAACTTTAATGGTTACAAACAAAGATGCTTCCAAAGGCCTTCTAAAGGTAAGAGGATTATGAGTGTTTGGGTTCCCAATGACCTAATTACTTCTAATGATTTACATGCTATTGCTTCTTGGATTCCCAAGGGAACCAAGATTTTGGGAGCTAATGTTCATGGACCCAAAATGATTTGGGTACCAAAAATAAAGAATTATTTCTTTGTTTTTAGGGGGAGCATTGTTACAAGGCCAAAGCTACAAGTCAAAATACATGGTACCTTGATAGTGGATGCTCAAGACATATGACCGGTGACAAGAGTAGATTCTTAGAGCTAAAACCAAAAATTGAAGGAGTGGTGACATTTGGTGACATCTCCAAAGGCCACATTGAAGAGATTGGCTCTATTAGTAACCACTATTCTATTCTCATTGATAATGTGCTTTATGTCAACGGTCTAAAACATAATTTATTGAGCATTAGTCAATTATGTGATAAAGGTTTTAATGTTCTATTTGATGTAAATGGTTGTAAAATCTTGAACATTGAAACTAACAAAATAATGCTCATAGGTCATCACATAGGTAATATTTATATGGTGCATTTAGATGACATTCACATTTCTAATGTATGTTTTATTGCACAAAATGAACATGATTCATGGTTATGGCATAGAAAACTAGGACATGCTAGCATGAGTGTTTTAGAGAAATTGGTTTCCCAATATCTAGTACGAGGTTTACCTAAGATAAAATTTTCTCAAGATAAAATTTGTGATGTTTGTGCTAAGGGTAAACATAAAAGAGTTTCTTTTAAACCTATAAATAATGTTTCAACTTGTAGAGTATTACAATTGATCCATGTGGATCTTTTTGGCCCAATTAGGACTATGAGCTTGGGTGGTAAATCTTATGCTTATGTTTTATTAGATGAATACTCTAGATACATCGGGCTTCTATTCTTAAGTACTAAGGATGCGGATTTATAAAAGCTCATCACATTTTCAAAAATTACTCAAAATGACTATGGTCAAAAGATTTCACATATTAGAAGTGACCATGGAACCAAATTTCAAAATATTGGTTTTGAGGATTTTGTAATAAAAATGGTATAAGCTATAATTTTTTGGCTCCTCGCACTCCTCAACAAAATGGGGTCGTTGAGAGGAAAAATCGTACTTTAGAGGAAATGGCTAGAACCATGCTTTGTGAAAACAATTTACCTAAATATTTTTGGGTGGAAGCCACTAATACGACTTGCTATATTATTAATAGAGTAATGATTAGGCCCATTTTGAAGAAAACACCTTATGAGATTTTGAAATCCAAAAAGCCTAACATTAGCTATTTTCATCCATTTAGTTGTAAATGTTTTGTTTTAAACAATGGAAAAGATAATTCAGGTAAATTTGATGCAAAAAGTGATGAAGCTATTTTCTTAGGATATTCTTTAAACTCTAAAGCATATCGTGTGTTTAATAAAAAAACTTTAGTTGTTGAAGAGTCTATTCATGTTGTCTTCAATGATAACCTCATTCTGAGGAAGGATTCTTGTGATGATGATGATGTAGGAATCATTGAAGCCATTGATGAAGGACAAACATCAAAGGTGGATGAAGTTCCAACCAAAGAAGAAGAAACACAAGATCCACCTCTTGAAGCCTTGAAGAACATGGCTCTAGAAGAAAATGAGGTCACTTACCCAAGGGAGTTAAACTATGGCAAAGGTGGTGAGATTTTGGGTGATCCATCCAAAGGGGTAACCACTAGATCTTCTCTTAAACTTGTTAATAATGTTGTATTTATTTCATGCATTGAGCCTAAGAATATCAAAGAAGCATTAAAAGATGACTATTGGATATTGGCCATACAAGATGAACTAAATCAATTTGAGAGAAGTAAAGTATGGATATTAGTTGATAAGCTTAGTAATAAGTCTACAATAGGAACTAAATGGGTTTATAGAAACAAACTAGATGAAAGTGGTAACATAGTGAGAAACAAGGCTAGACTTGTTGCTCAAGGTTACACTCAAGAAGATGGAATTGATTTTGATGAAACATATGCACCCATAGCTAGAATAGAAGCTATTAGGATGCTTCTTGCATTTGCATGCTTTCATGAATTTAAGCTTTTTCAAATGGACGTAAAAAGTGCTTTTCTAAATGGTTTTATTAATGAAGAAGTGTATGTAGAGCAACCACCTGGTTTTGAAGATTCAAAATTTCCAAATCATGTTTTCAAACTTACTAAAGCTTTATATGGTTTAAAACAAGCTCCTAGAGCTTGGTATGAAAAGCTTTCAAACTTTTTGATTGAAAAAGGTTTTGAAAAAGGCAAGGTGGATACTACACTTCTCATTAAAAGAAATGGCAAAGACATCTTAGTAGTTCAAATATATGTTGATGATATAATTTTTGGTTCTACTACTGAGTTGTTTTGCCAAGAGTTTGCTCATATCTTGGTTCTCTAAGAAACAAAATAGTGTATCTTTATCTACCACCAAAGCGGAGTACATATCGACTGGGAGTTGTTGTGCTCAAATCCTTTGTATGAAGCAACAACTCTTAGATTATAGAGTTGATGTAGGTACCATACCCCTTAAGTGTGACAACACTAGGGCCATTTGTCTCACTAAGAATGTCATCCAACATTCTAGAACCAAACACATAGAAGTAAGACATTATTTCATTAGAGATCATGTCTTAACAAATAATTTAGTTCTAGAGTATGTTGACACCTTAAATCAATTAGCGGACATATTTACCAAACCTTTAGATAAAAAGCGTTTTTGGTCTCTTAGGAGAGAGTTGGGTCTAACTAGCCTTTCTTGACCCTTTAGAGCCCTTTAAGGACAAAAACTTGCTTGAATTTATTTGAATGCCTTGCTTATGTGATTTTGCCTCTTGATGCATCTATGCTTGTTGCTAGGGGGAGTATGTATCCATTTTAGACCATAAATGATTTTCACATATCATTTACATGCATTTCAATTCGAATAAAATTGAACTTTTGAGTAACTTGTGGCCCAAAACGCATTTTCTGGCACACATGTATTGAAACGAGCGAAGGTGTTTTGATACAGCTTTTTGAATATTTGCCCAGAGTGCATTTCTCAGCACAAGTGTATCGATAAGGTTCCATTTGTATCGATGCAGGTTCAAGAGCGCGTTTCGATACAGTCGAGTCTGTACCGATACGAGACTCGTGTTTCAGTACACCTCTTAGGCATACTGGTACACCTGTTTCGATACGCCACGTGGCGTATCGATACGCGATATCGCCTGCTATTAAAAGAGTCATTAAAGGGCTTTCAACTTTAATCAAAAAATTTCAACCAGAACCTTAGCCGTTTTCCTATATAAACACCCTAAATCCTTGAGTTTTTCTCATCAACTCATCAAAGTTTTTGAGGGTTTTTACTCTACACAACATCAAAAGCTATTTTCATCAAGATTGTGCATTATTCATCTCCATTCATCCATAATCCTCTCATCAAGGTATAAATTCTTTTTCTTTCTCTTTTTCATTTTAATTTCTATATTATTTTTAAACAATTTTTGTGTTTTTAGTTTATCTAAAACATAGGTTTCAAAGTTTTTATAAAAAAATTTCAAAACTAATTTTTTTGTTCAAATATAAAATTATACCATATATTTTTCTAAACTTTTTTTCGAAATTCTTTTTACCAAAATTATATTTTATACTTGTATATATTTTAAAATATAAAATTTTAAACAATACCTTGAATTATTGGATTGAATATTGGATCGAATATGATGATTTATGCATACATTGTTTTGTGCCTTAAAATTGTTTTTTAGATTATCTATGGCACCGAGAAAGAGAAATAGAACAACCGAGGTTGGCGAGTCTTCAACCGAAGACAATTCGGCTCGTCCCAACCTTAGCTTATTTACCAAAAGAGATTTTCGACCCCGACGGCTTTAAATCACTTCAAGCAATACCAAAACTACAAAATTTGCTGTGAAAGAGTAATATCTCTTCCATTCTTAAACTCTGAACGTTTCAAGTTTAAATATCTTCATCTTTTGAGGCTTTGGAATTTTACTCAAATTTTGGCTATCCCCGGGATTTTATACCGTAATCTTGTCTTGATTTTCTTTGCTAATGCCCGGTGCATCCCTAACCAAGACCGTTCTAAGGTCATAGCCATTGAATCTTTCTTGATGGGGAAGAAATTTCGAATTGACATTGATACCTTGAAAAATATTTTTGGATTTGATAATAATGGTATTGATGATGAGGACTCTTTGGGGCATGTTCTTGGCGGCTCCGTAACCGTATTAGACGCGCACGATCGCATCCTACACTTAATGGTTTCAGTCATCCGGTGGTAAGTTCTCCACTATCCAACAAGTGGACGGTTTTTTGATTAGATGCTTTCGTGAGAACAAGTAACCGAACCTTGCTCGGATTATGTTTACAGAGCTTATTTACCTCGTTCAATATCGTCACACTTTGTTTGTATCTTTATTTACTTACGGTACGGCTTTGAGTTATCTTTTTTTGAACTTGGAGATTAATTGCTCTCATGACTTTCCCGATCCCCTCACGGATCCCATTGATGAGCGCTCCCTTACTCGAGCCAAATTTCACTATTTCCATGTAGAGTGGCTTCGTCTTGCCAAGCTTCCACATGATGCTATCCCCGAAGAACTAAAAGCTCCTCCATAAGTCGCTCCTCAAACTCCGGTAGCTCCTGGCAGTAAAGGGAGTAATACTTAAAAATTTATGCTTCAATAAAAATTATATTTTATCATTTAAATTTTATTTATTTTTCGAGTGGAATTACAAATTAAATTAATAAATTTAAAATTTTAATTTTTTTTTCCTAATTCAACTTTATTTAGTCATATATAAAAGTATAATGATAGTCACATGTTCAAAAGAAGGAACTGAAGAAAAGATTATGAGGGCAGAGAGAGAGAGAGGTCCCTACATTTGAAAAAGCAATGTAGCTTAAAGAAGGAACAGAAGTGGGCCCCGCATAATGTGGACCCAAGACGGGTCCTCTGTCCAATTTGGATGTAATAGGTTAGGTTTGGTCTGGGTCAATCACATTTTAAAGATTTTCTGAATTTGTTGTAATAATTTAATTCCATTCTCAATTTTTCCTATTAATTTTACCTGTATTTTACTAAAATAGTTTTATTTAACTGTTTTATATTATTAAATAAATTTTATTTAAAATAACTGATAACTCTTATACTATTCTAAAATTATTTTCATTATTTAAAATCTAAAACATTTACTTTTATGTTAAAAATAAAATTTAATTCAATTAACAACACTTCTTTTAAAAAAACAATTTATTTTAATATCATGGGCAAAAATAAAAAAGAATAAAATATAATATTTTAGTACGATTTTAAATTTGACTCAGTCATTTTTTATTATTTGAATTATTTTATAAAAATAACAATATTTTTTTTTAAGAAGGTTTGAATTTAATTTTTTTTATATTATTAAATAAATATTTATTTTTATATTTTTTATAATTAATAATCATTATACAATTAAAAATTATTTTAAATTATAAAAATTTTAAATATTTATTTATATGTTTTAAATAATATTTAATTCAAATAAATTTAATTTTTATAAAAATAGTTTTTAAATTTATGAATCATAAACTATTCGAGTATTATTATTTCATTTTCGATTTTCATTTCATTTCTCACTCGCCTCACTCGCCCTCCCCTGACCTTCCCACCCGCCTCTCTCACCATTCTCTTACAAAAAGCTAAGAAAACCAGTTCACTCTCTAAAAAAAAAAAGCAAAAGCAAAAGCTAGTCTGCCAATTCTAAACCATCACACAATAGCCAAAGCTCTTTTTTAGTAGCAGAGCTCGTAAAAAAAAAAAAAGAAAGAGAAAAGAAAACAGTCTAGAGAGAGAAAGAGCTCGGGCTTCCATCGCGGGCTCTCTATCAAAATCCGTTAATTTGGCATTTTTGGTTTTGGAAATTTTGCACACACAGAAATTCAAGGCTTTGAAACTGATACAAACCTCTGTTTCTTAATCCTTTGATGGTTTTTTTGAAGTTCCCGTACAGGTTACTATTCTTCTTAGGCTGTGTAATTCTTTTTTTTTTTGGGGGTTGGGTTTCTTATTTTTGGCCTGAATGTTCTGTATTTCGATTCCGTTTGCTTTTTCTTTAGTAGGATTTTGAAGATCTCTCTGTATATTTGCTGACTTGGAATTAGAGTACATTCTTTGTGTTCTCTTCTTTTTTTTTTTTTTTTTTTGAAAAGGGGGAGATGCTGAAAGTGTTTTGTGGTAGCATCCAAGGTTTTTTTTTCATTTAAAAAAAAAAAAAACTAGGGTTTCTCTTAATAGTATCATATTTTTTTGGCATTTCAGTTTATGGCATCTCGAGTTAAGGATTTCACCAGCTTATTTCATTGATCTGCTTTTGTTTCACCTGCAAGTTATTGTTATTTTTCAATATTGTTGTAAGTTTTATATGTTTTTCTTTTTGCTAAAAAATTGCTTTAGAAAAAGTCTTTATATGGTTAGATATAAAATGCTGGAAGAGGAAATATATGAGAAATTAATTTCTCTGTTTTGAAAGTATTATTTGTGAACTAAATCTAGATCGGATGGTTTGGCAGCGTGTCGATTTTGATGTTTGTTTTCGATTGATTAATGTCTCTTTTTTTGGTTTGCCAATAGAGGTGGCTAAGATATGAAAATGGAATTGTTGATTTGTGTATACCCGTTTAAGAATTATATGTTTAAAAGAATATTGGAAAAGAAAATGGTGTAGTGGATTGCCTTTTAAAGTCCAACCAGAAAACTAGAGGAATGATTGAGTTCAGTTTCATCCTCCTTTTGCAGGACTTCTCTGCTGTAAGATTAAGATAATTCCATGTAAAGATTCAAGATTGTCTGGAATGGAAAGGGCTATGGAATCGAAGTTACTTCCTAGAAGATTGCCTGCTTTGAGCTCGGTATCGAATACGCTTTCCGTCTTTGGGAGAGAAGCAGGCCTTGTGCCGAATTTGCAAGCTGTATTGGTTAGAGATGAAACGGGTCGAGCCAATTTGGGAAACTCACTGGATTTTGAGTTGACTGAACCTGTAAGGACACGGAAAGGGAAAGATTCTTTGCTTGAACATGAAGAGTTCATGCCTGATGTTATTACTTTTGAGGGCAACAATGATTCTTTGGAGGAAAGCGGACCTAGTTCGTTTTTTGGAGCTAGTCACCCTCCTGAACCTGTTGACACAGATCTAATGAAAACTGTTTATGTACCAATTGGTCAGAAGAAATCGGATCCCAGGTGTTTGATGAAGAGCATGTCGGTGAAGGGACCTTTTCTAGAGGATCTTTCAATTAGAATTCCTCCTAAGAAACCAAGTCCTGCTGTTCCGTTGCCAGCAGATGGTTTTGCTGAAGAACCCAATGATCCCTGTGCAATCTCTTCTCCGTTTACAGTTCCACGTCCATCACAAAATACAGAAAACTCTCTCCTTCCTCCAGATTCAGATGAAAAGGAATGTGTTTGGGATGCTTCTTTGCCTCCAAGTGGTAATGTAAGTCCACATAGCAGCATTGACAGTACCGGGGTGGTGACTGCAATGAGCGTTGTCAATAGCTGTGCCAGTACATATAGGAGTGATGTTGTTACTAGTGACGGCATGTTTAGCATGGATAGGAATTGCGAGAGTACAAAGGGAAGTGTTAGAGCAGATTCACTTGAGAGTGCAAAGACTAGTGTTAGCCGAGCAAGTGATAGCAGTGGCCTTAGTGATGACAGTAACTGGAGTAACATCACCGGAAGTGCTAATAAACCTCATAAAGGAAATGATCCTAGATGGAAGGCCATCCTTGCTATTCGGGCTCGAGATGGAATATTAGGAATGAGTCATTTTAGATTGCTCAAACGTCTTGGTTGTGGTGACATTGGCAGTGTTTATCTCTCAGAGCTGAGTGGTACACGATGTTATTTTGCAATGAAAGTGATGGACAAGGCATCCCTTGCAAGTCGAAAGAAGTTGAGTAGGGCTCAAACAGAAAGGGAGATTCTGCAGCTACTAGACCATCCATTTCTACCTACGCTGTATACACATTTTGAAACTGACAGGTTCTCATGTCTAGTCATGGAATATTGTCCCGGGGGTGATCTACACACTTTGAGGCAACGGCAACCTGGAAAGCATTTCTCTGAGTATGCTGCAAGGTATGGTTTCTTTAAAACGTTCTCCCAGTTGCTTAGAACTGTAAACCTGAAAAAATGCTTTCTGCAGTAAGGTTTATTTCTTATGTTATTTTTATTTAGCTCCCCTTCCTCGATCCTCTTTCTCATATCGGCTTTCAAGATATTTTCCTCTTGTTTCTCAGAGTTTGCTTCTGTTAGGATTAGTTTGCTGATCTTTTATTTTATTTTTCTGTTGACCATGATTCCTACTCCTGGTTTTAATATATTTCATATTAGGATTATGGGAAAGTTGGTTCCTAGTTATTCGATGGGTGTGCACTTGCATCGGTTTCCTCTTTTATGTTGCCAGATGTTGCCTAAATGTTGTGCATATGTAGCGAACATTATTTTATTCATTCATATCTTTCCTCATCTTGGAACCTTTAGCATATCTACAAATCTACTCTGCTGGTTTTCCTGTTTGGGAATTATGGTGTCAATTTAAACTAACCTGGTTAGTTAAACTTTTCCTAAACCAGTTCCTGTCTTTCTCAATATGTCGAGTAAGTGAAACTTATTTTCACCTTCATGCTGCTGGACCTGTTAGCCTTTTCTACCTGATAAATAAAATATCAAATGTAACCAAATGAAGCTCCTATCTCCTTTTTAGGTCTTTTGTGCTTTTAGAATGAACACTGTTCATATAACTATTTAAGCTAAGGAGACAGTATGATGCTCCGTGCTTTTGGGCATGGAAATTGATTCCATTTCCTTCCGGAGTTTGTCTGGTTCCTGTTGTTGGGATGTTTTTATTGGTATATATGCCATGGAATGAAATCTTTATCCGATTATTTTGTGAAGAAATAATACCCAGTGATTCCTTGGCCTCTTGTAAGCCGGCATAAAGACATTGCTAAAGATGTCGTCATCATATTGGTGTTCATAAGCTTGCTTTTTTTTTTCTGGTGTGTGTGTGTGTGTCAAAGAGATCAGTAAATTTCAGGCGAAAAAAATTTATAAACCCTTCTTGTCTTCTTAATGCAGATTTTATGCAGCAGAGGTTCTATTAGCGCTCGAGTATCTCCACATGCTTGGTGTTGTCTATAGAGATTTGAAACCTGAAAATGTTCTAGTTCGTGATGATGGCCACATAATGCTCTCGGACTTTGATCTTTCCTTAAGATGTGCAGTTTCTCCCACCCTGATAAAAACCTCGGCATTTGATTCTGATCCTTCAAAACGTGGAGCTGGTGGTGCATTCTGTGTTCAGCCTGCCTGTATTGAGCCTACATCGGTTTGCATCCAGCCTGCCTGCTTTCTCCCACGGCTATTCCCTCAAAAGAACAAGAAGAAAAACCAGAAGCCTCGAGTTGAGTTTGGGTTGCCTTCTAGTACCCTCCCGGAGCTTGTAGCAGAGCCTACTGCAGCACGGTCTATGTCCTTTGTTGGAACCCACGAATACCTAGCCCCTGAAATAATTAAAGGAGAAGGCCATGGAAGTGCTGTTGACTGGTGGACCTTTGGAATCTTCTTGCATGAATTGCTTTACGGTAAAACCCCCTTTAAAGGTTCAGGAAACCGTGCTACATTGTTCAATGTCGTGGGGCAACAGCTAAGATTCCCTGATTCGCCAGCAACAAGTTATGCCAGCCGTGATTTGATCCGGGGCTTGCTGGTGAAGGAGCCACAGCACCGGCTAGGGGTGAAGAGGGGTGCGACTGAGATCAAGCAACACCCTTTCTTCGAAGGCGTGAACTGGGCTCTAATACGATGCAGCACCCCACCCGAGGTGCCAAGACCAATGGAGAGTGAGTTGCCGCCTGGTATGCCCGTGAAACCTGGGCCACCAGTGGAGCCACTCGGGGTCGGTAGCAACAGTAAAAGGATGGTAGGGATGGGTCCGGGGCCAGTGCCGGGTTCAGACATGAAATCTGGGGGTAAATATCTGGACTTTGAGTTCTTCTAGTTTTGATTAAGAGGATGATGTGTTGTATTAGTCAAAAATCGTTTCAAGAGTTTGCTGTGACAGTAAGTGCCTTTGTTCTCATGATATATACTTCAGCTATCAATGAAAACCCTTTTCCTTCTTAGCAATAGGCAATGAGCCCCACCAGACTGGTACCACAAATATTCAACTTTTACTTTCAAATCCAAATCACTTTCTGGTCAAGCTGTGGCCCTTAATGCTGCTTTGGATCATTTTACCCATTTATCATCTGCTTCGTCCTCACGCAATGGATCAGTTTTTTTTTTTGTCAGTGTATTGGTAAAAGTAAATACATAAAATAAATAAATGTTGACAGTTACAGGCTTGGGATCCAAAGATTAGTACAGACTAAATAATATAATAAGCTACAATGCAAGAAAACTCTATCCACAAATTGCAGGTTCCAAAATATATAAAAATGCCCAGTGAAGATCCTACTTTGCAGCCGGTGAGGTCAGGTCAATCGAACTCTGTGGATGGCTAACTGCCTGATTCCTGATAACCCCTTTTTTTTTTTTTCTGGATCTTGGATTCTATAGTCACATTTGATTATCCCAGAAAAAATACATTTGATTCTCCCAGACAATCAAACACTTGTCATGAAAACAAAAAAATCAAGAATTTGATGATTTCTCAAAGAATCCAAATAATTTGTATTAAAAATTTAAACCTCGAAAATACTTCATTACACTTTGACGTTATTAGCTTTTAAAATGGGCAGCCAGTAGCCCCTCCCCTCAATAATGCATTGGTTGGTCCCTACTCTCCCCAAGTACAGATAACCCAACCTCACCACCCCCAGACCTCAAAGGAAAAAGAATTTTTTTCTTAAACTCAATCACTAAAGTAAAGTATCCACAGAATTAGTATACACCAGTTGGATGGAATTTGTGTATTTATTCATCTGCTGAAATTGCAATTTCTTTCGGGATACAATAATGAAGAATAAGAGGCAATTTCTTGTACACACTTGCCTTTGCTCGACACTTGATAATTGACAAAACCACAAAAAGAACCTCCCATGTATTTACACTTCCCCATAAAACAAGCAATAATTATAAGAGCCAACAGAACTCTTATAAATTTCAACATGTGTGGAAGAAAAGTGTATTCATCTATTTGATATGATAGGATCCGGAGCATACCGAGTCAAGTGTCTCCGTAAACAAGGCAGAAAAGTTGGTCAATGCTTGAAACACACCTGGCAAGCCTGTTTGAATATTATTCTGAGTCATTGATCTTGTCAGCTCTACTGCTTTGGCATGCTTCAACATCTCATCTTCCACCCGCCTTTGACAGGCTGCAAGCTCGGATTTTTTCTCGGCAAGGGGATCCCGAGCATCCAGTACCTGCCCATGATCAGGCCCAGAATCGGGAAGGCCGATACCAACCATAGAGTACGAGTGGTAGAATTTCCTCTCTATGTTCCGGAGAGATGACGCCTTTTTCTCAAGATCCTTTGATGCGGTTTCAGTTCGCTTCTTAATCTTAAGCTCTTCAGATTGTTTAACGGATATCACATGGACAACATTGATAAAACTTTTGATAGCTTCAGAAGCTACTGTGTCAGGGACTCGGTCAAGAGCAAGCTTCCACTCGTCACAAAAAGCATATGCATCAGAGAGCTGTGTGTTGCCATTGCCATCAACATTGTCATTGCTGACAGGAAGAAGGGTGAGCTTGAACCAGCTGTGGAGGGAGCGGATGAAATCCCGTTGAAATTTTATTAAACGGCAGAAACTAGAGTGCCACGAAGAGACAGCTGACTCAAGATCACGCGTTGCCTGCCGGTGCAGTTCAGAAGTTGAATCACCTTTTCCTGATCTGTTTATAAGGCCACGGACTTGCTGCACAATATTGTTCTGAACTTCATGATATTGATGCATCGACCCCACATATACCTGAACCTGCATTCAAATTCATTCAATTTGTAAAGATAATATTCAAGTTGAAATTGATCAAGCACCAAAATTTTTATATTATTCTAAATTTCAATAAATGGAAAACAAAAGTTACTATACCCTAATATAATATAAAATCTGGCAGTCATTGTTATTCTGCTCTTCATCTTTCATGCAAGTCAAATTATCTTTTTCTTCTGGTAGAGTGGTTGTATAGAGACTCAAGTTTTCAAAAATCACTCACAAAATTATTAGCATAAGCACCAACATAAAGTTTGCAGGTATGTTCTTCATAATTTATATCATCCACCCTAATAATGCGGGCCTCAAACGACCCATAACTTAAGTATTATGACCTATTTGAAGTCCGATGTTTAATCTAACAACAGATCATACACTACAGAATGTGCAAACTGTCTGAAGTGTTTAGTGAATAATCAAACTTCTAGTCATTCTTATTCACATAGCTTAATGATGCAGATAAAGGCGCCTTGACTTGTTTAGCACTTTCAAGTTTCAACAACCTGTCAAATTAGATTATGGTGGGTCATATGATAGTTTACTCCATTGCACCTAACCCCATCCCCCCACTTGTCTGTCTGTGGCTAAAAAGGAGTCTAGAAGAAGAAACGATGTCCAGTGGTGTTGGGGCCTGCCTAATTAAAAGGATCAAAGACTACAAGCCACATGTGCTCATAGAGGGTGATCAAGTGGCATGACAGAGCAGTGAACCATAATGGTTCACCTACCCTGCAACCAGCTAAAATCTACACTGCATGTTTCACATGAGATAAAACCAATTCGAGATTCAATTTTCCTCCTGAAGGATTCAAACCATCCACGGACAAGATCTCTGAAGTAAGAATCAATTTTGAAGGATGAAAAAAAAAAATGGGCAGAAGAATCAGACCGCTAACATTGGACCTATATGTTTCGAAGAGCATGCATAGAATGTTTATGGTATAAGGTTCCATATAGTTGCATTGCATCATTAACATTTCAAAAGAATTTCTTATCCATTTCAAGACAAAACAGAGAGTAACAAAAGGAGAAAAAGGACTACTTACCCATGACAAAGTTCAACAAGCTGTGGAACAAGATCACTGTCTCTAAGCCCAATAATGGCAGTAGAGGTGGTCGAGACAGCCTGAGACGTGACAATAATTAGTGACTGCAGCCTTGTTATTGATGCCTTGGTTTTATCTATCTTGGTTTCATCCTCCCCCTTGTATTCTTGACTTTGCAACGCTGACAACTTCTTCTCATGCTCAATCTTTACACCTTCTCGAGCCTGAAAGTGTTGAACATATATTGCCTAAATCAGCACTCATCTCAACAACATAGATCCAACATACACATAACCGAAAATAGCATAAACACAGCCTCGTAGGAAGGCAACAAACAGGTAAATTATCAATTATCTTTGCACCACAAGTTCAATTTTCTTAAAAGAACAAGAATCATTTACAGAAGTTCAATAAAAGGGGCTACGTTTATGGGGATTCATTACAAAAGGCAAAAAATAACTACCAACTTTTTCCTCAGCATTCAATACAAAAACAAAACAGCAAAAATTCAGTTAGAAACGTCCCGGTGAATAACTTACAATTGAAGCATAGAGGCAAATTAATTTAAAATTTAAAAAACCATTCCCAAAAAGAAATCTAAGCTACATTATTAAAAATTAAAGATTGGAAATGTAATTTTAAAGAAACTAAATACTAAAGTGAATCCAAAAAAAAAGTTCGTCGGACATGGAAATCACAATGATCGAGGGTATTTTAGTCATTGCAACTCTATCATACTACTAATAATACTAAAAGTAAACAAAAACAAAGGGGTGTTTTAGTCTAACACTGCGGTGGACTTACGCTACCGGGCATCAATATTATGAGTAAAAAGCTAAACCATTTTTCAAAAAGAAAATTCCTTTTTTAAAAAAGGAGAAAACTTTACCTTGACTTCCTCGTAGAGCTTCTTCTCCCAAGCCAAAAGCCGATCTAAAGTAGAACAAAGGCTCTTTGAACCGCCCGTTTCATTGAGCGCAGTCGCGTCGAGCCGGTATTTCACCACCAACGGCGGTTTTGAAGTCCATCTTGAGCTCAACGTACTGAACATGCTACTTGAATGATACACCGTCTCTGTAAAATGGAAACATATTAAAAAGAATCACAGAAAGAAAGTAAATGAGGTTAAGATTAAATCGATTTCAGCTGAATTTAGCTTAAAATGAAATTCTCCACAACTGGAACTTACTTTTCAATTGCCTGAAACTTTTATCAATCTGAGCTCTACTGATCTCAAGCATCTCCGAGACTTGATCTCCGGCTGCGGCAGCTTTATCGAAATTCTCTTTGATCGCGTCGACAATCTCTTTCAAATCCCTATGCCTAACAACCATTTTCATATCCATCATAGCACCCGTTCTATAACTCCCCGCCGACGATCCAGCATCCTCCGACTTACTGTCCATTTTATTCCCCGCGACGGCCCCATACATCTGCTGCTGCGGCTGTACCGGCGGAGGAGTCTGATTATGAAGATGATGCATCTTCTCCGACTCCCCTCTCATTGACGAACCGAAATTGGAGCGATTCCCGAACTCGGATCTGGATGCCACGTCATCATCTTCCTCGTCTCCATCCGATGAACTCGTCGTAGTGTAATGATCGTGGTCTCCCCATTCACTGCATTGCACTTCTTCTCTTTCGGTTTCCTCGTCGAAATTACTCTTGCCGTTAACGGAATTGACATTGTTACGGTTGTTCGGGTTATGTTGACGGAAGAAATCGTACTCTGATTTTTCCGTTTCGGTATCTTCCGATTCTTCAGGGTAGTTTGAATTCAAATGATGATTGCGATAAGGTAGTTGTTGTTGCTGCGGCTTTCGTTGTTGTAATTTTTGGTCAAAGAATTCGGAGTCCGGTGGAGATGGAGGGTAAAAATTTTCCCAGTTCCAAACGGAAGAAGCCTGGGAAGGAGTGGCTGAATAAGTGGAATTCGCTTGATAAGCCGTTGGGAAAAAGTTGTTGGAGAAACCGGATTTCGAGCTTTGTGGAGAAGAACAAGGGCTCGATTCTGACAAAATGTGAGGGAGTTTCGGGGGAACCTTACGTGGCCGACTGCGATTGGGTGCCGGAGATGGGATGCTCGAAGCCGAGAGTATGTGAGGGAGTTTGGAGGTAGCGATTGTTGGAGAAGAAGGGGAAGGAGACAAAGGAGGAGGTGGAGGAGGGTGAAGAGGGGACGGGGACGGAGACGGAGGGACACGTGGAGGGATCATATTGGTCGTTGGAGGCGGAGATGGCGCTGCGGGATGGAGAAAGACGGCGGGGGTTTCGTCGGAGAAGGAAGGGGGTTCGCCAGCAGCGAAGGTGGAGAGAGCAGAGCCGGCGGCACGAAGAGGCGGCAGTAATCGGCGTGAGCGGCGGCCAGGTGATGCCGAGCGTGAACGGCTTCCTTCATAAGGCGGCGCCTGTCTTTGCATCGCCTTACAGTGTCTTCGTTGTCTAACTTGGACGCCGTACAGCCCATTATAACACACAAATCGGTGGCGGCGCGTACGGGTAAATATATAAAAAGAAACTGAAACGGACGGTGGCGCCCGAATTAAGTTTTGTAGAGATTGAGAAATGAAGTGCAAGGTAAGGTAAATTAGGCACTTAGCTAATGGAGTATTTGAGCTGTTTCTCAGTCTGTGCGTCTGTCGTGGCCAACTTTCATGTTCAAAATTCTTACAGTATTATTATTTCTTTCCTTTTTGGTCGGTCATTAGCTTATTTTCTAAAATATATTTTTTTCTTACCGATGACTGCTTAGACTTTAGAGTGAATATTTAATTATAGTTAATAATTTTTTAAACAATGGTATTTAAATTTTATTAATTAACATAAAAGATATTATAAATGCGATGTATAAAAAAAGATTAATTTATTATTAAAAAAATTATATAAAAGTGTAAAGAAAAATAAACTATTCTATGGAGATTAACATATTATCAAAATTCAGAAACTTTCATGAATCTTATTATCTCTAGCCAAACGAGTCGCTTTACGGGATGAAAAAAAAATGGTGAGCGAAACTAAACTATTAGGCAAATTGCTCTGCTACACAGTACTGATTACATTGGCTAACAAACCATCAAACTAGTGGGGATCAATATTTTCTATGACCAACGACAAAAACAAATCAGAAAGCTAGTTCCGTGAAAATCTCTATACGAATATGTTGAAATTCTGTCAAATGACAGATGAAATGAACTATAAAATTTAATGAAAAGCGTGCCACAAAAGCAGAAAAAATACGCGCCACAAGAGCAAAGATTTTTATTAAAATTAAAAAAATAAACATAAAATATAATTCTGTCAAAAAACTACTTGGTGTTGCATAAGGCTGATCTTTGTTTCTACAGTGACAAAGGCATCGATGGATGGACCTTAAATTAAATAAAGATTGCATTAAACAAATACAATTAAAATATAATTTGCGTTACTGTTGTGTCTCAGCCCGATTCATACTGTAATTATTTTCGTATTTTGAAGATTATAAATTTAAATGATCAAAATTCAAAGTTTTTAAATAACTTATATAGTAGAAAAATATTGTTGTACTTTTGTATTTTTTAAGGGAAAATTACTATATTAATCATTAATTGCATCGGACATAATATGGGGTAAAATACACTTGAGATGATCCATATTAAAGAAAACCGAACAATTACTATCTAAGGCCTAATGTGCCAACTTATGTGCGACAACATTCACAATCTTGTTAACATAATTCGAGTTGAGCCATAGCTTAGAAGCGATTGACGAGCTTCACCGAGGTGAACACCTACTGTTGATAAATCAATGCATGTGTTTGCCAGACGATTAACCACGCTAAGTGCATCCCCTCAATGTTTGCATCCACCCAACCATGGTTAACGACTAGTCGAAATCCTTCTTTAAAAGCTTCAGCCTCTACAATCTCGGCGGTGTGAGACCCGATCAGAGTGAGTTTAAAACCAGCTAATACGAATCCCTCATAGTCCCGAGCCACCCCACCTATATAAGCCTTTCCTGTAGCTGCTAAGAAAGCTCCATCAACTTTAATATTTATAGCTCCTCCATCGAGGTTGTTGCCGAAACTTCACATGTCGATATACTCATACTTGGGCCAAGCAAAAATCAGATTGTAGCAACAAGGGATTGTCAACAACAAGTCGGGCTGGCTGCAAAACATTGTCGTGGACCTTTGAATTCCTATGGTTTCAAATGTTCCACAATAGCACAATCAACGAAGCAAAACGACCAGCATCTAAAGTTTGCGCTGCAGCCGAGGACCATTCTTTAACATAGCCTGGGCACCATTTCTTATGCATATAGGAACATCACCTATTTCTAACACTTCCTTGGAAAACCTGCAATCTTTTAAAGCATGTGTTGTTGTCTCCTCCTCCTGTTCAGAGAAATTATATTATTAGTCCCTATGACTGCTCTAGCTGACCTGTTTCCGGCTGGCAAAGCCTCATGACATGGCTCCAAGCAAAAATAGGGATTCGGGGTATGGTATAAAGTTTTGAAATAATTTTCCAAATACCCTCGGTAGAAGTAGGACTTGAATCTGTCTTTAGCAATTATAAATACACATATTTAGTGGTGTAGCATCCAGATGGTCGGACCAAAAAATAGGTTCTTCTCTCATTGGAGCAATGGGACACTAGAGAATTTTTTGCGCATCACCAGGTGTAAACACTTGCCTAACCAGAGCTTCATTCCAACATGGTTCATTTGGTAGCATGAAGTTACCACACCGGATTGGTTAACTGTCCCACCAGAATATTCTGTGTAAAAATAATACGTTCGGCACCTCCCTATGCATCCCCATGCATACGAATGGAGCTATTAATGCCCATTCTTCTAAATAAGCCCGAGAATATTTTTTCCATAGCATAAAAGATTTCACGCCATGCAAATAAAGGCCTTTCTCCGAGGTGAGCTTAAAGGATGTTACCACATGGGAAATACTTTGCCGATAGCTCCTTAAACACAAGAAACTGCTTGTTATGTATTAGTCGCCAAATTAGGATATTATCAGATATCTATCTTCCAGGAACAAAAGCACATTGTGTTTCGTTAATACAAGCAGACGTAATTTCTTTAAACGATTAACCATAGCTTTTGACACAATCTTGTATATAATCGAGCAAAGGATAATCGGTCTAAAATTTTTTATTGAAACAAGATTGTTGATAAACCTATTTGATTTAACTTAATAAAAAATGTTTTTGGACTTAAACTAATTTGTAAAAATATTTTAAAAGTCCATAAACATGAAAAATATATTTGAAATGTTTTCAAAGGATTTTTGACATGTTTTAAATATTTTTAAATAGCCAAAGTGTCAAAAACTAGTCTTGAGTATCGATACAGTTTGACTCGTACCAATACCCAGAGGACCTTGTATCGATACGGTTGAGAGTACCGATACACCCCTATGTCCTTGTGTTTTGGAAAATTCTAGTATCCAGTTTCTATACCGATACAGGCTTAGTCGTATTGATACGAGAGGGTCCGTACTTATACCATGTATCGTGTATTGGTACCCATGTGTAATAAATGCTCTAATGGCTCTTTCTGTTTAAGGCAGGTACCGATATCGACGTGCCTAGAACTATATTTATGGCTAGAATTTATTTCTCCAACGACTCTTAACAACCCCCAACAGCTAGCAACGACCATGAAGACATTAGAGGGTTTAAAAGACTTCTCCAAGCATCCATGGAACAACAAGAAATAACAAGCCAACATTCTATGATTAAGAAAAATGTTTTGTACTTTTAATTGTCATTTTTCTTTATAGAACAAACTTGTGAGCTTAATTGTCATATATGTTCAAGTGGGATTTGGGTGAGAGCTTAATTTGCAAACACATAGCCTTGTGAGGTTTCCTAGTTTGCTATCTTGTTTTATCTTTGTAAGAGAGTTTCTCAAAGCTTTGTGGTATAAGCTTTGAGGTTGTAAGAGTTATCTCCTTGAGCTTGGGAAAAAGGAAAGAAATTCAATAATGAATTTGAGAAAATCCTTAGTGGTGTGCTAAGGTAGTGGATGTAGACTTTGGTTAGAAAGTTGAACCACTATCAATCCTTGTGTCCAAATTTTTAATTTCCTATCACTTCCACCACTACCACTCAAAATCCAATTCACCCCATCTTGGCATTCGGTTGATCATACGTAGGGCCGTTTCTGAGATTTTAGTGGTCCTAAGGCAAACTTAAAAATTGGGCCCTAAATTAGGGATTTAAATTGCGATTGAGATCATATATTCGGTCATGTTGAACTTATCATGGTTGCAGACATAACAAATATTATTTATATCACTGCGGGTATCGCATTTGTGAAAATTTTTAATAACATATGCTATTGTGGATATAACGGTTGCATGTATTGTGGTTTTGGATAGTGTTTCTACCACTATATAACGTTCTCTGTTGCGGTTACATACCCCTATTTAAATACATGTCTATAATATCAAGTATTGAAAAAAATAAATTTTAAGAGTACGTCTATAATGACAAGTATTGAAAAAAATAAATTTTAAAAGTATGCTCATAATAGTAAATAGTGGAAAAAATAGGTCCCTAATAACAAGTATTAAAAAATTAATTTTAATATTTGTTATTATGAGCATACTCTTAAAAATTGAATTATTTTTAATACTTATTATTAGGAGCCCGATTTTTTTTTAATATTTATTAATATGAGCATACTCTTAAAATTTAATTTTTTTAATACTTGTTATTAGGGCCCTCGAAACTTATCAAACTATATATATATATATTTATCACTGAATTTTTTCATCCACTCATAATTAAAAATTACATTTTTTATTTTTTTAAACGTGGGCCCTAGGCAGGATAAGGCCTGGGCGGACGCCCCTATTGTCCCGACCTAGGGACGGCCCTGATCGTACGAACAGCCTAACAATTGTTGACTTTAGGAATTCACACAAGAACTGTAGAATTGACAGACTCAAGACTGAAACTACCATTAAGTAATTGAATACAAAAAGAAATAACATCAGACCCAACTAAAGACCAAAAAAAACTTACGGAAAAAGTTAGCAAGCATACCATCTAACCCCCGAACATTGGTCGAATTTATTTGAAAAAAACCACTTCTACTTCTGATGCGGTGAACTCCCTGCACAACTTAGCATTCATCTCTAGTGTTACGCGCGACTCCACTGCATTGAGGATCTTCGTTGTCGTCGTCCCATGTGAGGATCGATATAAGTTAACAAACTAATCAACTGCCACGTCAAAAATTTCATCTTTATCCTCGACTAAATTGTAACACCTTGGTTTTAGGTTTAGGAGTTTCTAGGCTGATTAGACGGTACGGTAGACCAAAATTAGAGATTTAAGTCGAATTTAAGATTTAAATCTGAATAAATATTTTTAGTGTGAGAAAAAATAAGGGAAAATATCTAAAAATCATTATTAAATATATGAATATTTTTGGCAAAGTTAATTTTAGAAAATGGAATTTGGAAATTGAACATTTTAGTAAAGTTAATCTGATTTCTCTCTTAATTAGAATTATTTTAATGATTTTTAATTAAGAAAATTAAAAGTGAATTAATTAAAGGAGGTAGTTATTTTCTATTTTTTTTGACGTAACTTTTTTTCTCAAATTTTTTTCTCAACTTTTCTTCAGCTAAACACTTTTTTTTGCATGAAAGATTTGAGATAATGATCTTGATTTCTAATGAATTCTTCAATCTTATTTTTTAAAATCTTATTGTCTTTCTTTATTTTTCAAGAGTAAACATCTAATTAAAAGAAAATTCACTCATTAGAGATAAGGTTTGTTTTTCTTCTCTAATAAATGGTTCTTTATTGAAATTTCAAATATTTGATCATTGTTTAATATTTTCTAGTGAGTCTTAATGATTTAATTGTGAAAATTGAGTAAATTAAGATTTTTTATAATATTTGGGGCCTCGATAAAAATCCCCTTTAATCCGATATCAATAGCCAAAGAGAGAAAAGAGTGCCCAACTTTATTGATTTAACAAACGTAAACATTACAAGAGTCAAAGACTTATATACCTTACAACCAAAATTTGGCTTGGACGCCTATGCACCTATCTTTAACTATTACAGTACACTGCCGCCCCTACCTTTTCCTTCCAAGGAAACTAACCCACCCTCAACCTATTCGAGACTCCATTATGAGGGGGAATTATAGGATTGTTAATCCCATTTTTAGCCAACAAATCAACTTCATAGTTACACGCTCGGGGAATGAGTCTGATGCAAGTCCCCTCATTTGATATACTCCCTGCGATCCAATTTATTAAAATCAGGAAGCACGCTGAAGACTTCGATGGATCGCTGATCCAGTCATACACCACTTTACAATCACTCTCTAAAACCAGTTTAAAATTTGTCATTCCATTCAGAAGCACAAAGAACCTCAATTCCATGTTTAATTGCTAATATTTCAGCCAACACCGGAAGGTCAGCTCCAATGCGAAGCGAGAAAGTGAGTAATTCCTCCCCCTTTTCATTTCTCAGAATACCTCCAACTCCTCCGATACTACCATCGGCTTTCATAGCCCCATAGATATTAAATTTCAACCAGCCTAAAAGAGGGAGACTCCACCGGCAAGGGGCCACGACATTAGATGTACTCCACAAGCTAGACTCAACTGTTACTGGATCAGCAATTAAATCATCTATAGAAACATTTAATTCCGACAATTTCGCTTTTATCCACTAGGCCAATCTCGATTTAGAAATAAAAATAAGTTGTAGCATATCAAAAGACTTCCCACTAAACATTATATCATTTCTAAAAAGCCACAGCGACCAAAGAACATCAAACGAAACAATTTTCCATACCTTTGCCTTCCTTGCCCCTTGCCATGTTCAGCCCATATCAAGAAAAATGCCATTGGATCTTGATGAATTATCACAGTGAAAGAAAATGACACCAAACTTTCCATGAAATTTTACATGAGAAAAATAGGTGTTCGATCGTTTCCAGGACTTCTTTACACAGTGGGCACAAAGTATCTGAGTTTACTAAAATCCCTCTCTTCATAAGCTCTACTTTTACTGGCGCTCTACAATGAAGAAGTAACCAAATGAAAGCTTCAACCTTTATTAGAGCAATGCCAATCCAGATAAAATTTTTCCAATCAAAAGTTTCAGAGGAGTTTGAATTACCAAACTGGCAAGCAGTCTTAGTTGTGTAGACACTGTCTCCAGAATTTTCCCATCTTAACCAATCCTTATCAACATTCGATCCAGTGAACTCTCCCAGCAATCTACAGAGGTCATTCCACTGTATAATCTCCCAATCAAATAGTCAACATCTCTATGCAATATTCCAAACCAATCATGTCCTCTCCTTGACTCCAAAGTTTGTAACTGCACCATCACGGTTAATTGAGAGGATAAAAATTTGAGGAAATTAGTCTTTTAGTGGCCAAGCACCTATCTACAAATCTTGCCAGAATTTTATCCGTTTTCTGTCACTAACTTGCAACGTCAACCTACTTCTTAAACTATTTCCAAACTCATCTTCAGCATAGAAGGATTTAAGAATTCTCTGCCAACACCAAAAAGACAGTCTCGGTTGGGGTTGAAATGGCAAAATAGATATCTGATTATTACCACACTTACAATCAATAATTGTCTTCCAAAGGCTTTCAGCTTCGTTATCGTATCTCTACACCCACTTCTCGAGCAGGGCTCTATTTTTATATTCAAGATCAACTACTCCTAGGCCTTCTTTATCAATAGGGTTACAAACTTCCTTCCAATTAACCCAATGTACCCTTCTTTTTTCAGTCGAGCCCCCCCAAAAGCACGCCATCAAACTATTCAATTTCTTTTCAACTGCGATTGGCATCCGAAACAACGATAGGAAATACGTTGGCAGACTAGTCAAGACTGATTTTACAAGTGTATGTCTAGCACTAAAGGACATTGACTTGGCTTTCCAACTGGCAAGTCTCTTACTAAACTTAGTAAAAACTGGCTCCCAAATAGTGATCGATTTTTTTTTGCTCCAAGGGGAGTCCTAGATATTCCGAAGGAAAGGAACCTACGAAGCATCCAATTGAACCAGGCCATCGCACCAACTGGTTACCTTCTATATTGATGCCGAAGATTCTACTCCTTTTTAGATTCAGTTGCAATCCTGCTGCCAATTCAAAAATCTTCAGTACTCTTTTTACATTTTTCACTTGTTCCTCTGAAGCTTCGTAGAAAATCATAAGATCGTCTGCATACTGTAAATGCAATACGCTAATCAGGTTGTTTTTCCTACCAACTGAGATACCTGCAAACAGATGATTTAGTACCGTCTTTTTAGTAGTAGGTTAAGAGCTTCACCCACAATGTTAAACAGAAGCGGCGATAAAGGACAACCTTGACGAAGTCCCCTAGAATCTTGATTTTTTTTTGTAGGAGAGCCACTGACTAATACTGAGATCGCCACTGTTGAGATACATTGCTTAATCCAGTTACACAATTTGTTTCCAAAACCCATCATCCTCATAACATGTAATAGGAAATCCCAATGAACCGAGTCATACACCTTTCTAAAATCCATCTTGAATGCCACTCCACTCAATCCATTTTTACGTACTGCATCAATTACTTCATTAGCTATCAGCGAACAGTCTAAGATTTACCGACCTAGGATAAAAACAAATTGAGACTCACTAATAACCGTGTTCATCACCCGACGGAGCCTATTTGCCAACACCTTAGCAAGGAATTTATACACCCCCTACCAGGCTGATCGGCCTATACTCGTCCAAAGATGAAGGATTAAAATTTTTCGGGATTAAAGTGATAAAAAGAGAAGTTAATACACTCCCCCCACTTCCTGTTGGTGTAGAAGTCAGAAAAGAACCTTATGAAATCATTTTTAAGGATATTCCAGTAGCGTTTGAAGAAACCTGAGTTGAATCCGTCTGGGCCTAGAGTAGTGTTGCTGTCAACAGAACAGATTGCGCTCCATATCTCCTCTTCTGAGAAACTAGCTTCCAAAGCCAAAGCTTGGTCCGAGCTTAGTTTTGCAACGTTGAGGTTAAGGCTTTCTACCTCTAAAGTTGTAGTACAATTATAAGCTTCCTAGAATAGTCTAAAAACAACTTCTTTTACCCTCAAAGTATCAGCAATGCTCTCGCCATCCACCAAAATGTGTCGAATCGAATTAACCCTCTTTCGATTAGACGCGGACAAGTGAAAAAATCTGGTGTTCTTATCTCCCTCCCGAATCCACTTAACTCTTGATTTTTGTAACCAAGCTCTTTCTTCATTGCTATAGGCTATCCACAACTGTGTTCGTAGCACCACCAACTGTTTTGCCAAACTGTTATTCGCCGGATTCATCTGTAAATTTTCCTCAATACTACTAATGTTTCTTTCCAGTAGCTCAATGGATTGCTTGAACCTAGCAAATTGTTTTTAGACCAGGCCTGGATAGCTTTTTTCGAACCTTTCAAGATTCCCCCTATTCTAGTTCTGCAATTCGTAGATTTTATCTTCTACACAGTCTCGACTACCAAGTCATGAAAACCTTCTTCTTCAAAACAATAATTAAATAACTTGAAGGGTTTTGGCCCCTAGTCCTTCACTTCTTCAACTAGGATGATTGCATTATGGTCAGACAGTGATCTTGGTAACAACTTCTACAGTAGATTAGAAAAAAATAGTAGAGAACTCCCCTGATATAAGAAAACTATCAAGTCTAACAAATGTCAGGATTTCACGCTTGTTGCTCCAAGTGAAGGACCCATCTACAAGAGGTAAATCCATAAGTTCTAACTCCTGAATGAAAATTTTGAAACTTTCAATGTTACCATAATTAACTTCTCCTCACATCTTCTCTTTTGGGAACAAAAAGATGTTGAAATTCCCCCTATACACCACGACACTTCATAACTACCTAGCAAAGACAATAATTCAGAGAAAAAAGGACCTTTTTCTGAGTCTGTAGAGGGGCTGTATACATTTACAAAACCACATTTGAAGTCTAAATGTCTAATGTTACCGATCAGAATAATGAACCTCTGAGATACATTAACTAAAACCTTAAAAAAAATCAGAGTCCCACAGGCAAATTAGCCACCAGCCGACTCAAACGTTGGAGCGAAGGCTATCTCTGCATTATCATTTCCCCACAGCTTCCTCTTTGGAACCCTCTTGATCTCATATAACTTTGCCTCTTGAAAAAATACCATCCTTGGTTTCTGCCTGCGTATCAAATTGCTTGTCGCACAAACTTTTTCACGCTTACCAAATCCCTTGACATTCCTTGAAATTACTGACAAATTCATAGAAAAATTCAGAATACCCTTGACTACCTAGAAGTTGACTCTCACTTACTTAGAACCCTTGTATAGCTCTTCCTCTAACTCACAAATGCGACAGACAACCATGTCTTTGCCTCATTTGAAATTTACTTCTAGTTTCTTGCATATCTCCCAAACTGCTCCTACTTCCATTTCACTTGTCAAGATCGGGTTAACCCATTTTGATTAGACATGGACGAGTTTGGTTAATCTGACAGATTTTCACTTTAATGATGATAGGGTGTTGTGTTTTAAAGATAGGATAGTGACGCTTAGTGATGATGAGTTGAGGCGTATCATTTTGACCGAGTTGCATACTAGTTCTTTTGCTATACATCCCGGTAGTACCAAGATGTATCGAGGGTTAAAGGAAGAGTACTATTGGGTTGGTTTAAAGAAATATGTGGCTAATTTTGTTGCTAGATGCATGGTGTGTCAGTGTGTCAAGGCTGAGCATTAGTTTCCTTAAAGGTGTTGTGGTTCGGAAGTAAAGGAAAGCTTAGTCTGAGGTTCATTAGACCGTATGAGGTTATGGAGCGTATAGTTCATGTGGCTTATCGGTTGAGGTTGCCTTATGAGTTGGAGAAGATTCATGATGTGTTTTATGTATCGGTGTTGCGAAAGTATTGGTCGGATCCATCGCATGTTATGCCGGCAGAGGAAATTGAGTTGTAACCAGATTTGTCTTATGATGAGGAACCTGTTGAGATCATTGATTTTAACAGTAAGGTTTTTCATGGCAAGACGATCGAGCTTGTGAAGGGTTGTGGCAACACCATAGAGTTGAGGAGGCCACGTGGGAGAGTAAGGCAGATATGATGAAACAGTTTTCGCATTTGTTTCCTTCAGGTAAAATTTTGAGGAAGAAATTTCCTAAGTGGGGGAGATTCGTAACGCCCCGATTTTTGGCCTAGGTGTTTCTAGGCTAATAGATGGTCAGTGGACCGGGATTAGAGATTCGAGTCATGTTTGAGATTTAAATCAAAGTAAATATTTTTGGTGTGAGAAAAATATGGGAAAATATCTAAAAATTATTATTTAATATATGGATATTTTTAGTAAAGCTAATTTTGGAAAATGGAATTTTGAAATTGGACATTTTGGCTGGTGACCAAAATGTAAAGAATGAAAACTATTTTTAGTGACTATTTTGAAAAATGGTCAAATCTTAGAATCCTTAAGGGGATATTTTACCCAATGTTTTTAATCTGATTTTCCTCTTAATTGTGATTATTTTAATAAGTTTTAATTAAGAAAATTAAATGGAAATTAATTAAAAGAGGTAGTTATTTCCTAAAATTATTTTTGACGTAACTTCTTTTCTTAAACTTTTCTCTCAACTTCTCTTCAGCCAAACACTTTCTTTTGCATCAAGAATTTGAGGTAATGATCTTGATTTCTTAAACTTTTGATTTCTAATGTACTCTTCAATCTTGTTTTCTAAAATCCCATTATTTTTCTTTGTTTTTCAAAAGTAAATATCCAATTTAGAGGAAATTCACTCATTAGAGGTAAGGTTTGTTCTTCTCCTCTACTGAATGGTTCTTTATTAAAATTCCCAAGTATTTGATCCTTGTTTAATGTTTCTAATGAGTCTTAATGATTTAATTGTGGAAATTGGGTAAATCAATTGATGAGATTAAGTGATTTTCGTTTTGGATCTGTTTTGTTGAGTTCTTGATTGGTTATAGTCATGTTTTTTAATGTTTTATAATGTTAATAAGTTATTTTTAACATTGGAATCCCAAAACTAAGTGAATCTCTAAATCCATAGGTTGCTAATGTTGTGTTTTTGGCGAGTTAAGGGTGTTTATTGAATGTTGGAAGTATAAGGATGATGTTAGGTTGTTTTTGGATGTTAATTGATGATAATTTGTAGATTAAACCTTTAGGTTTTGGCTAGATTAGGTTTGGAGGGCGTTTGATGTTGTTTTCGGTTGTTGTCGAAGAGTTTCGGTTAGAGTTTGAGGATGATTATTGTGAATTTTTGTTGATGGATTTGTGAATGCATTTTGATGCATTTAATCCTCTGTTTTTGTATGGTTAAATCAGAGGAGGTTGATCCTTAAGCTTGCGGCTCCGTTTCAGAAGCTTTAGAGGAGTAGTTCGCATCGGCGAATGAAGTTTTGCATAGTTGGTGAATGAGAACGTGGGTTTCAGCTTTGAAATGGTTTTAAAGTTAGTTTGGGAGTTTAAATTAAGCTTGAAATGCTGGTTTAAGCTTAGAAGTATGATGAGATTTCTCCCTCAGTTATGCTTTGATGAAATTGTTTTTATGCACTTGTTTTTGAATTACATATTACCTACTGTTTAAGCATGCTTTGAGTATGGTTTATACTAATTTTGGTCATATATTGATGATGAATGCATTTGGAAAATGACATGATTCATGTAAGTATTAGGTATACTTGTTAATGCATTGAAAATGGTTTTGATTGTTGCTTATAAAAAATAGTGAGGTACATGGTTAATAATAAATTACATTGGCAAGTGATGTGGTTTAAAATGTTATCGGATATAGTTGGTCGGCTATAGGATTGATAGTGCACTATAAAAAGTCGCCTCAAGTGTTGAGGGGTTTATGTGTACCGAATACTATACCACGAGTACCCTAACAGTTGAGGGGATATATGGTACCGAAAATTCTCGTTAGTGGATCATGCATCTAACCGATTATTGGGTTGTGATTGTACCTTGATTTCCGGTTGTGATTACATGAACTGTTGAGAGGACACTTGTTGAATCCATGTATTTGATGTAATATTTTCTAAAGTGGAACTTAGTTTATGATCACTTGAAAGTCAATATAATTGATAATGTATCATGTTGATGGATTATATTGTATAATGTTGAATTATACATGTTTACTCTTTAAGCCTTACATATGGGTTGTTATGCATGGGAAAGCTTAAATTGAGGGTTAATAAATGGGATTTTGATCCATGATTCATGTTGCATATGGTTTAACATGCATATTTTGGAAATGTTAAGTGCATAATTTGAAAGGCATGATGTTTTGAAACGAGGTTTTGAAATGTTGAACTCATGAGAGATAGAAATCGGTATTAATTGCATTGATTGTGTTGTGTTTTGAGCACTCCTCACTAAACCTTGTGTGCTTATGCTCTCTTAGTCCATCAATGTAAAGAATTAAAGGTTGGATGTAGCGAGCAAGTGAGGAGAATTCTAAGGACTTGAATATCTCAAAAGTATGGTTTTTGAACTAGACTAGTAGTAATAAAGACAATGAGGTTCATTGTTGTTGTTTGGGAGGGTTGTTTGCTAAACCCTATTTGTGCAAGTATATAATGTTGTCATGGTGTTGTATGAGGCTTAATATGGTTGGTTTTGATGTGAATTTATGTTTTGAGTTTTGGATGGTTTGTTTTTTAAGATGCATGCCTCTCATCTTGAGATTGATATTGCTATGTTTTGATCACGTTTCCTTGATGGTTTGATCTTTCGTTTAGTGGAGTAATTGAATATGGCTTGTTGAAACACGTTTGATTCCTGATTTTCCTTGATTGCTGGAATGATGTTGTTGATTGATTACTGATGTTTCCTATGCACGGTGATTGTTATATATGCGTTGATTGTAATATGCCATGTTGAGGGATATTTGTGGGATACATTGCCTTATTACTATATTTTGTAATGTTTTAATTTTGATATTGATGTCTTGGATCTTCGCTTAAAGCTGGCCTGATTGTTTTTGTTTAGTGAAATTACCATGCCTTAGATATTTTAGCACGATGAGACGAGGAGAGAATTAAGTTATAGCATGATTGCTACTGCCGTTGGGTAGGAAAATCAAGATAATGTTATACCTCCTAGAGGGTTGCCACCCTCTATGTTTAATTCGCCTGTTAGAGTGGAGCAAGTACCACATGCACCACCTGGGCCAGTGTTGCATGATATGGCACATTTGATACAAGCAAAAAATGGAGCTTTTCAAACTGTTGTTGCTGGGGTGCATGTGCCTGTACCAGTTGTTGGGTAAACGGGGTTGTCATTGGAACGTTTGCGTAGTCTGGGATGAGTTGAGTTCTAAGGGTTAGCACCCGAGGCATCGAGGAGGGGATGGTCAGTACTGATTGGATTTTGGTACATATGAGATGTAACGATGTCTGTAAGCTGGGATATGTTGTATCTTTGGCTCAATGAGACGCGTATAGTTTGTGGACTATCGTGACTGTGGGCATAAAACCCAGTGATGTGACCTGGAAGTTCTTTCGAACTATTTTTAAAAAGAAATATTTGGGATTTAGATACTTGGATAAAAAGAAACATGAGTTGATGGCATTGGTTCAAGGCAGTATGTCTGTAGCAGAGGATATTGAGTCAATATGCTCCTGAACTAGTACCGGATGAGAGGCATCGCTGTGACCGGTTCTCTTACAGATTGGTACAGGATGTTAAGACATATATGTAGGCTTTTTACTACACTAATTTCAACGTTTTAATAACACGGGCGAAGGATATTGAGCAGAACCTGGGTTTATCAGTTTGTGTGGGAGGTTCTAGCTCAGGCAAGAGAGTTGCAGACTCTAGTTCCGGTGGTGGTCAGTTTAAAAAGCATCATGATAAGAGGTATTGCCCAGAGCTGAGGCGAGGTGGAGGTAGTACTAAACGAGGATCGTAGGGTTAGGGTACCCAAGCTAGAGCAGTGCATAATACCTGTTGGATTTGTGGATTGCGTGATCACGTGAGGCGAGACTGTCCACGTTTGGTTCATGAGGGACAGGCCCCTACAACTGTTGTTGCTAACTCTTGTTGAAGTTGTGGATTGAGCGATCAATTGAGATGTGATTGACCGTTGTTGGTGGTTGGTGGATAGGCCATGGCACCTACAGTTGTACTACAACGAGGTCGCGGTCGTGGTCGAGGGTAGTTTCAGGAAGGGACGAAGGTCCGAGGACGGTGGCTCATGCCATTGCTATCCAACCATAGGGTGGTTGTCCTGCGAGAGTGTACGCATATTGCGAGGGATGTAAAGACACTAACATGATTGTAGGTACATTTAATTGTAATCTCTAATGTTGTTTTCTTTGGTTGATTCTGGTTCTACACATTCATATATCTTGTGTGAGCATGCACATTTACTTAATATACCTATAGAAGTGTTGGATATGGGTATACATGTAACTAGTTCTTTCGGGGAGACGGTTGTTACGAGAAGGTTGTTTAGGAGATGTATTTTGATGGTTTAAGGTTATGTGTTTGTGGTTGGTTTGATGGAGTTGTCGTTTCACGGTTTTGATGTAATTTTGGGCATGGATTGGTTGTTTGAGCATAGAGCTGTGGTTGATTTTGAAACCAAGTGACATTCCTTGAAACTTTTTGATGATTACGAAGTGGTTGTTGTGGGTGAAAATGCTAAGTTCTTGACCAATGTTATTTCAGCTCTAGAAGCGAGTCGTATGATGGATTATGGATGTTGCGTGTAATAAGTGCTACATAAATGTGCAAGTATACACGTCACAAGTTATAGTATAAAAGATATCGTCTCCACAGGGATTGGTGCCACTTCAAGGATCTAGTCTCTTTCACTGTAAAAAGTAAAAACACAAATAAAGGATTATAGGAGTTTTAACTAATAACTAATCTAGAAAGCAATAAAGTAAATGAATGGATGAGATCAATTGAGAGAGAGATAGGCCAGGTTATCGTGAGTTGAGGTGTGATAGCCGATTGAATCATTTTGGTAAAAGAGTGCATGGACAACTCAGTTGCTGTGGCAACTTGCACAACAAGTTGCCTTGGCAACTAATCAATGGTTGCCTGGGCAACTAGTTGGGCAACTACTTGGGCGTCTGGGCAGCAACCTTCAAGGTTCGGCAGAGCGTTCTTCAATGGTTTCTTCTTATCCCTAAGTCAAAACTCTAGCTACTTGTGTATGCCTTGATAATACATCCCTGCGTGAATCAAGGGTGAACAACAACCAATCTTGCGCTCCTCTTAGCCGTTGAAATCCTTAACTTATTCCTAAGCCGGATTAATCTTCACCATCAATAGATTGAATAAAGATCATATTCATTCGTTTCTTGAATCTAACTCTCCCGATATAAGATAAATAGATGAAGTTACGAGATCCTCTCCCAATTCACTCGCAAACAAGAATAAGAACCAAGAATGAATAAACCTTGAAATAGAAAAGTGCAAACTCTTATTACCTAAACAAAAACCAATAGTTTCTCACAACCACAAAACACAATAACCATAGCCAAATAGATTTAGTTCATGGCTAGGTTCCAAAGAAACACAAGATAATTAATCCCTAGCATGAACCCAATCGAACAAGAAAGAAAATGATGAAGAAGGAGTCTTGTCGAAATCCTCCTTGCCCTAGATGCTTGTCGAAAGTTCTCTCCTCTTGCCCTCCTTGAACTTGTCGAAATTCTCCTTTCTTGCTCTCTCCCTGGATTGTCAAAATCTCCATCTTATTTATAGGGCTAGGCCAAAGTCCTTCTTTGAGGAGGAAGTTAAGTTGGAATTAAATTATCTTTAAAGAATATAATTATTTATTATAATTATATTCTTACTAGAACTTCTCATATCTTCTTGGAATTTAATTATTCTTTAATCTCTACATGGAAATCAAATTCCTTTGGGTTTGGGCTTTGCTCCATGTCATCTTGGGCTTGTCTAGTCATCAATTTCGACTACCATATCACCTTTGCTCTTATCGACAATTGCCCTGGCAACTGGCTCGGCTTCTCCTTCATGTATTGCCCTGGCAACTGGCTCGGCGTCTACTTCATGTATTGCCCTGGAAACTAGCTCTAGCCTTGCTTTGGCAAGTGATCCTGCATATACACAAAAAACACACCAAAGCAGCATTTTTTCCCACAAAAACTACCAAGTTATGTAATCAAGCTCAACGATGGAAGGAAACATAGATTAATGCATGAATGGCTAATTATGCAACTAATATGGGCCTAAGTCTAACAACAATATGAGTAAAAAGGGTAAGAAAAATAGTACTTTTGAACACTTAGCACACCCCCAAACTCGAACTATTGCTTGTCCTCAAGCAATGCAAACTCATAATTACCTGCCAAAACTTCAACTTTCACAAACTTAGCTTTGAACTTGATTTCAGTTCTCTGAACCGGGGCACAAAGTATGATTGGCTTTTTATTTTTCGGAAAACTTAGGAGTTACTTGGAATCAAACTATAATGCTTGTGAGTGTGTGCGGAGTTGTGTGCAAGTTGATTTTTCGGATTCTATGCAAACAAGAGGTTTTCAAATTACTTCATTGGGTTCTTTTTTTAACATGTTTTAACTAGAGCCAGTTTTGGGCACCTCTAGTGTTTTGTTTTTAGTTTTCTTAAGTTAATTTATTTGACTAGAGCCGGTTTCGGGCACCTCTAGTTATAATTTTTTTTAACACATACTAGAGCCAGTTTCGGGCACCTTTAGTGATAAATTTTTAGCACATGCTAGAGCCAATTTTAGGCACCTCTAGCATTCATCCAAATTTTATTCTAATACCCCAATTTGTTAATTATCAACCTAAGTTTACTAGAATTCCTTAAATAAATCAAACCACAATAGCTTTTCATCAAATTTAGCATCATAGTAAAATTCTAAGTTTTTCCATGGTTATCCTAGAATAAAAATTCTATCAATTAAGTGCATTGACAAAGTCATAATCGGATATTCATCAAATCTAAGCAATTCTTGTTCCAATTAAAGGCATGGCAAGCAATTTATGTATCCTAAATGTAATACTTAAGATGAATGTAACTAAACATGGTAACTACTAATAATAATCCCCCCCAAACTCGAGTGAGGCATTGTCCTCAATGCATGCATTAAAGAAAAATAAAAATAACGAAAAATAAAATGCATACGAGGACTTACTCCGAGAGTTCGTCATCGTAGATGATTAGTTTCCTTTTGGTCGGTGTCTTGATTCTCTTGCTTGAACGCGATGGTTGTTTTCTTGTTGCCGGTGGTGGAATCGATCCTCGTACGAGGTTGTCCTCATCGTCCTCTTCATCAATGTAATTGGCTTTTCGCTTGGAGGATTCAATTGGTGCGGTCTTTGTTGGTGCAATGGAGGACTCATCCGAATCTGAAAAATTAGAAAATGATTCCGTAGGAGTTGATTCGGGCATAGATGTTTTACCTTTGGCTTTTGCAGTGGTTGTCGGGATGTCTTTAGCTTTGGTTGCCGTGGCATCTTCAGGATTGGTTGTCGTGGCGTCAACTTCTGCAGGCACGATGTAGGTTGCTGCGGCATCTTCTTCATTGGCTGCCGGGGCAAGGATCTCGGCAGTAAATTTCATTAGCATAGTAGTTGTGAGTCTTGTTGTGAAAAAGAAAACAAAGAAAACTTGAAAACTAAAGATAATGAAGAAAAATAAAATATCTCCTAAAAATAAAAATGAAAATAAAAAGAAAAAGAAAAAAAATATTGAAAGGAGAGCATGCTCATGCATCCCCTAAAGCAACCACTTCTTTGTTACGTTCCACATGGGCGTCATTGTAGTGCTTCAATCTTTGTCCATTAACTTTGAATTCATGGTTGTCAGAGATGGACTTGATTATCACAGCACCATGGGAGAATGGTTTGACGACTTCGAATGGTCCCGACCATCTTGATTTCAGCTTTCCCAGAAAAAGTTTTAGCCGAGAATTGAATAAGAGAACTAGTTGCCTTGGCGTGAATTGTCGTGGCAATAATTTCTTGTCATGCCATCGCTTTGTTTTCTCCTTGTAGATTTGTGCATTGTTATAGGCGAGTGTACAGAATTCTTCTATCTCATTGAGATCCATCAAACGCTTTTGTCCGGCACTTTCCCAATCCATATTCACGGTCTTGATTGCCCAGTATGCCTTGTGCTCGATTTCCACCGGTAGATGGCATGTTTTTCCATAGACAAGTCAGAAGGGGGACATACCTAAGGGTGTTTTGAATGTAGTGCGATATACCCAAAGTGCGTCATCTAGTATTAATGACCAATTCTTCCTAGAGGGATTTACAACTTTCTCGAGTATACCCTTCAATTCTCGGTTGGAAATTTCTGCTTGCCTGTTAGTTTGTGGGTGATATGCCGTGGCGATCTTGTGTGATATGCCGAAGCGTTGCAACATCTTGGCAATTAGTATGTTGTCAAAATGCTTGCCTTCGTCACTGATAATTGCTCTTGGCATCCCAAACCGTGTAAATATGTTTTTTTGCAAGAATCGTTGCACGATCTTGGAATCGTTGTTGGGAACTGCAGCTGCCTCCACCCATTTAGACACATAGTCGACGGCAAGTAAGATGTAGAGGTTGCCGAATGAAGAAGGGAAAGGTCCCATAAAATCGATCCCCCACACATCGAACAATTCCACCTCGATGATGTTCTAGAGTGGCATCTCATGTCGTCTGGAGATATTGCCCGTCCTCTGGCAACGATCACATTGCTTGTAAAAGTCTTGGGCATCTTTGTACAATGTTGGCCAATACAAACCGGATTACAAAACTTTGGCTACGGTGCGAGTTCCTCCAAAATGTCCTCCATAGGGTGAAGAATAGCATTGCCGGAGTACATTCTGTTGCTCTTCTTCATGGACACATCGGCGTATAACCTGATCTACACATTGTTTAAACAAAAGAGGCTCGTCCCAAAAGTAATGCTTAGCATATGACGGAACCGCTTCTTCCCTTGGTGAGTAATGCCATAAGGTAAAATACCACAAACAAGGAATTTAACTAAATCTGCGTACCAGGGTATTGTCGAGGCATGTGCTGCTGTGGCTACTGCTCCCAAAATTTTCGAGGCATGCGCATCAAAGGCTGCTGCGACGTCGAGGGTTGCCGAGGCGTGCGCATCGATGGTTGCCGAGGCGTCGAGGCTTGCCGAGGTATGCACGTCCATGGTTGACAAGACAACTAAAAGTTGTTCATCCGGGAATGCACCGCATATCTCTAGATCCGCGTCCTCCTCCCTATTGCGTTCCAAACGTGATAAGTGATCGGCCACTTGATTTTCTATTCTTTTCCTGTCTTTAATTTCAACATCAAATTCTTGTAAAAGTAATATCCAACGAATCAAACGAGGTTTGGCATCTTTTTTAGTAAATAGATATTTGATTGCCGAATGGTCCGTATGAACAATTACCTTTGTACCAATCAAATAGGATCGGAACTTGTCAAATGCGAAAACTACAGCTAGTAACTCTTTCTCTGTTGTTGTGAAATTCACTTGAGCACTATTAAGAGTTTTACTAGCGTAGTATATCACATGGAAGGTCTTACCTGTGCGTTGGCCTAGGATTGCTCCTACCGCGAATTCACTTGCATCACACATGAGCTCAAAAGATAGCGTCCAATCTGGTGGAACGACAATGCGTGCCGAGGCAAGCTTTTTATTTAGGGTTTCGAATGCTTGGGTGCAAGAATCATCAAAATCGAACACTTTATCCTATTCAAGCAGATTACACAGGGGTTTAGTGATTTTAGAAAAATTATGAATGAACCTCCTGTAAAAACCTCCATGTCCGAGAAAACTTCGAATTCCTTTAACCGAACTTGGTTGGGGTAATCTCTCGATCACGTCCACCTTGGCTTTGTCTACTTCAATTCCCTTGAATGAAATCTTGTGGTCGAGCACTATTCCTTCATCTACCATAAAATGGCATTTCTCCCAATTGAGGACTAAATCCGTTTCTTCACATCTTGCCAACACCCTCTCTAAATTGCCGAGACAACTGTCGAAGTCATTACCAAAAACAGAAAAATCATCCATGAAGATCTCAAGGAAGTCTTCGACCATGTCTGAAAAGAGCGCCATCATGCATATTTGAAAGGTTGACGGGGCGTTACACAATCCGAATGGCATCATTCAGAAGGCATAAGTACCGTATGGGCATGTGAAGGTTGTCTTTTCTTGATCTTCTGGTGCTATGGCAATTTGATTGTAACCTGAATAACCATCAAGAAAACAATAAAAGGGTTTACCTGCAAGATGATCAAGCATTTTATCAATAAAGGGTAATGGGAAGTGATCTTTCCTAGTGGCTTTGTTTAGCTTTCGATAATCCATACAAACCCTTCAACCGGTCACAGTCCTGGTTGGAATGAGTTCATTGTTTTCATTACTTACCACCTTTATACCTCTCTTTTTCGGTACACATTGTACCAGACTTACCCATGTACTATAAGAGATAGGGTATATAATGCCGGCTTCAATTGAAGGTTTGTGACCATCTTCCAACAAGATATTGTGCATGCACACTGCCGGGCTAATTCCCTTCATTGTCCACCCTATTGCCTTTTTGTGTAGCTTCAACATCTTGATCAGCTTCTTTTCCTGCTCAGGCTGTAACTTAGAAGAAATAATTACAGGCAATGTATTATCGGTTCCTAAGTATGCATATTTTAGTTGCTCTGGCAATTGTTTCAACTCAAGAATCGGTGGTTGTTCAATAGAGGGTTTTTCGAGCTTACTGTTGCACATAATAAGTGCTACGCAAATGTGTAAGTGTACACGTCGCAAGTTATAGTATAAAAGATATCGTCTCCACAGGGATTGGTTCCACTTCAAGAATCTAGTATATTGCACTGTAAAAAGTAAAAACACAAATAAAGGATTATAGGAGTTTAACTAATAACTAATCTAGAAAGCAATAAAGTAAATGAATAGATGAGATCAATTGAGAGAGAGATAGGCCAGGTTATCGTTAGTTGAGGTGTGATAGCCAATTGGATCATCTTGGTAAAAGAATGCACGGGCAACTTGCACAACGGGGTTGCCTTGGCAACTAATCGATGGTTGCCTGGGCAACTAGTTGGGCGTCTAGGCAGCAACCTTCAAGGTTCGGCAGAGCGTTCTTCAATGGTTTCTTCTTATCCCTAAGTCAAAACTCTAGCTACTTGTGCATGCCTTGATAATACATCCCTGCGTGAATCAAGGGTGAACAACAACCAATCTTGCGCTCCTCTTAGCCATTGAAATCCTTAACTTATTCCTAAGCCGGATTAATCTTCACCATCAATAGATTGAATAAAGATCATATTCATTCGTTTCTTGAATCTAACTCTCCCGATATTAGATAAATAGATGAAATCACGAGATCCTCTCCCAATTCACTCGCAAACAAGAATAAGAACCAAGAATGAATAAACCTTGAAATAGAAAAGTGCAAACTCTTATTACCTAAACAAAAACCAATAGTTTCTCACAACCACAAAACACAATAACCATAGCCAAGTAGATTTAGTTCATGGCTAGGTTCCAAAGAAACACAAGATAAATAATCCCTAGCATGAACCCAATCGAACAAGAAAGAAAAGGATGAAGAAGGAGGCTTGTCGAAATCCTCCTTGCCCTAGATGCTTGTCGAAATTCCCCTCTCTTGCTCTCTATCAATTGTCGAAATCTCCATCTTATTTATAGGGCTAGGCCAAAGTCCTTCTTTGAGGAGGAAGTTAAGTTGGAATTAAATTATCTTTAAAGAATATAATTCTTTATTATAATTATATTCCTACTAGAACTTCTCCTATCTTCTTGGAATTTAATTCTTCTTTAATCTCTGCATGGAAATCAAATTCCTTTGGGTTTGGGCTTTGCTCCACATCATCTTGGGCTTGTCTAGTCATCAATTTTGACTACCATATCACCTTTGCTCTTGTCGACAATTGCCATGGCAACTGGCTCGACGTCTCCTTCATGTATTGCCCTGGCAACTAGCTCTAGCCTTGCTTTGGCAAGTGATCCTGCATATACACACAAAACACACCAAAGCAGCATCTTTTCCCACAAAAACTACCAAGTTATGTAATCAAGCTCAACGATGGAAGGAAACATGGATTAATGCATGAATGGCTAATTATACAACTAATATGAGCCTAAGTCTAACAATAATATGAGTATAAAGGGTAAGAAAAATAGTACTTTTGAACACTTATCACACCCTCAAACTTGAACTATTGCTTGTCCTCAAGCAATGCAAACTCATATTTACCTGCCAAGACTTCAATTTTCACAAACTTAGCTTTGAACTTGATTTCAATTCTCTGAACCGGAGCACAAAGTATGATTGGCTTTTTATTTTTCGGAAAACTTAGGAGTTACTTGGAATCAAACTATAATGCTTGTGAGTGTGTGCGGAGTTGTGTGCAAGTTGATTTTTCGGATTCTATGCAAACAAGAGGTTTTCAAATTACTTCATTGGGTTCTTTTTTAACATGTTTTAACTAGAGCCAGTTTTGGGCACCTCTAGTGTTGTGTTTTTAGTTTTCATAAGTTAATTTATTCGACTAGAGCCGGTTTCGGGCACCTCTAGTGATCAATTTTTTTAGCACATAATAGAGCCAGTTTCGGACACCTCTAGTGATCAATTTTTTTTTTGTACATGCTAGAGCCAATTTCGGGCACCTCTAGCATTCATCCAATTTTTATTCTAATCCCCCAATTTGTAAATTATCAACCTAAACTTACTAGAATTCCTTAAATCAATCAAACCACAAGAGTGTTTCATCAAAATTAGGATCATAGTGAAATTCTAAGTTTTTTCCATGGTTATCCTAGAATAAAAATTCTACCAATTAAGTGCATTGGCAAAGTCATCATCAGATATTCATCAAATCTAAGCAATTCTTGTTCCAATTAAAGGCATGGCAAGCAATTTATGTATCCTAAATGTAATACTTAAGATGAATGTAACTAAACATGGTAACTACTAATAACAATCCCCCCCAAACTTGAGTGAGGCATTGTCCTCAATGCATGCATAAAAATAACAAAAAATAAAAATGCATACGAGGACTTACTCTGAGAGTTCATCATCGTAGATGATTAGTTTCTTTTTGGTCGGTGTCTTGATTCTCTTGCTTGAACGCGATGGTTGTTTTCTTCTTGCCGGTGGTGGAATCGATCCTTGTACGGGATTGTCCTCATCGTCCTCTTCATCAATGTCATTGGTTTCTCGCTTGGAGGATTCAATTGGTGCAGTCTTTGTTGGTGCAATGGAGGACTCGTCCGAATCTGAAAAATCAGAAAATGATTCCGTAGGAGTTGATTCGGGCATAGGTGTTTTACCTTTGGCTTTTGCAGTGATTACCGGGATGTCTTTAGCTTTGGTTGTCGTGGCATCTTCAGGGTTGGTTGCCGTGGCGTCAGCTTGTGCGTGCACGATGTAGGTTGCCGCGGCGTTATCTGTTGCGGTTGCCGCGACATCTTCTTCATTGGTTGCAGGGGCAAGGATCTCTGCAGTAAATTTCATTAGCATAGTAGTTGTGAGTCTTGTTGTGAAAAAGAAAACAAAGAAAAATTGAAAACTAAAGATAATGAAGAAAAATAAAATATCTCCTAAAAATGAAAATGAAAATAAAAAGAAAAAGAAAAAGAAAATATTGAAATGAGAGCATGCGCATGCATCTCCTAAAGCAACCACTTCTTTGTTACGTTCCACATGGGCGCCATTGTAGTGCTTCAATCTTTGTCCATTAACTTTGAATTCATGGTTGTCAGAGATGGACTTGATTATCACAGCACCATGGGAGAATGGTTTGACGACTTCGAATGGTCCCGACCATTTTGATTTCAGCTTTCCCAGAAAAAGTTTTAGCCGAGAATTGAATAGGAGAACTAGTTGCCTTGGCGTGAATTGCCGTGGCAATAGTTTCTTGTCGTGCCATCACTTTGTTTTCTCCTTGTAGATTTGTGCATTGTTATAGGCGAGTGCACGGAATTCTTCTATCTCGTTGAGATCCATCAAACGCTTTTGTCCGGAACTTTCCCAATCGATATCCACGGTCTTGATTGCCCAGTATGCCTTGTGCTCGATTTCCACCGGTAGATGGCATGTTTTGCCATAGACAAGTCAGAAGGGGGACATACCTAAGGGTGTTTTGAATGTAGTGCGATATGCCCAAAGTGCGTCATCTAGTATTAATGACCAATTCTTCCTAGAGGGATTTACAACTTTCTCGAGTATACCCTTCAATTCTCGGTTGGAAATTTCTGCTTGCCCGTTAGTTTGTGGGTGATATGCCATGGCGATCTTGTGTGATATGCCGAAGCATTGCAACATCTTGGCAATTAGTATGTTGTCAAAATGCTTGCCTTCGTCACTGATAATTGCTCTTGGCATCCCAAACCGTGTAAATATGTTTTTCTGCAAGAATCGTTGCACGGTCTTGGAATCGTTGTTGGGAACTGCAGCTGCCTCCACCCATTTAGACACATAGTCGATGACAAGTAAGATGTAGAGGTTGCCGAATGAAGATGGGAAAGGTCCCATAAAATCGATCCCCCACACATCGAACAATTCCACCTCGATGATGTTCTAGAGTGGCATCTCATGTCATCTAGAGATATTTCCCGTCCTCTGGCAACGATCACATTGCTTGTAAAAGTCTTGGGCATCTTTGTACAATGTTGGCCAATACAAACCGAATGGCAAAACTTTGGCCGCGGTACGAGTTCCTCCAAAATGTCCCCCATAGGGTGAAGAATGACATTGCGGGAGTACATTCTGTTGCTATTCTTCAGGGACACATCGGCGTATAACCTGATCTGCACATTGTTTAAACAAAAGAGGCTCGTCCCAAAAGTAATGCTTAGCATCATGGCGGAACCTCTTCTTCTTTTGGTGAGTAATGCCATAAGGTAAAATACCACAAACAAGGAATTTAACTAAATCTGCGTACCAGGGTATTGTTGAGGCATGTGTTGTCGTGGCGACTGCTCCTAGAATTGCCGAGGCGTGCGCGTCAAAGACTGCTGCCGAGGCAACTAAAATTTGTTCATTCGGGAATGCATTACATATCTCTAGATCTGTGTCCTCCTACTTATTGCGTTCCAAACGTGATAAGTGATCGGCCACTTGATTTTCTGTTCCTTTCCTGTCCTTAATTTCAATATCAAATTCTTGTAAAAGTAATATCCAACGAATCAAACGAGGTTTGGCATCCTTTATAGCAAATAGATATTTGATTGCCGAATGGTCCGTATGAACAATTACCTTTGTACCAATCAAATAGGATCGGAACTTGTCAAATACGAAAACTACAGCTAGTAATTCTTTCTCCGTTGTTGTGTAATTCACTTGAGCACTATTAAGAGTTTTATTAGCATAGTATATCACATGGAAGGTCTTACCTGTGCGTTGGCCTAGGACTGCTCCTACCGCGAAATCACTTGTATCACACATGAGCTCAAAAGGTAGTGTCCAATCTGGTGTAACGACAATGGGTGCCGAGGCAAGCTTTTTCTTTAGGGTTTCGAATGCTTAGGTGCAAGAATCATTAAAATTGAAGAATTTATCCTGTTCAAGCAGATTACACAAGGGTTTAGTGATTTTAGAAAAATTATGAATGAACCTCCTGTAAAAACCTGCATGTCCGAGAAAACTTCGAATTCTTTTAACTGAACTTGGTGGGGGTAATCTCTCGATCACGTCCACCTTGGCTTTGTCTACTTCAATTCCCTTAGATGAAATCTTGTGGCCGAGCACTATTCCTTCATCTACCATAAAATGGCATTTCTCCCAATTGATGACTAAATCCGTTTCTTCACATCTTGCCAACACCCTCTCTAAATTGCCGAGACAACTGTCGAAGTCATTACCAAAAATAGAAAAATTATCCATGAAGATCTCAAGGAAGTCTTCGACCATGTCTGAAAAGAGCGCCATCATGCATCTTTGGAAGGTTGCCGGGGCGTTACACAATTCGAACGACATCCTTCGAAAGGCATAAGTACCGTATGGGCACGTGAAGGTTGTCTTTTCTTGATCTTCTGGTGCTATGGCAATTTGATTGTAACCTGAATAACCATCAAGAAAACAATAAAAGGGTTTACCTGCAAGACGGTCAGGCATTTGATCAATAAAGGGTAATGGGAAGTGATCTTTCCTAGTGGCTTTGTTTAGCTTTCGATAATCCATACAAACCCTCAAACCGGTCACAGTCCTGGTTGGAATAAGTTTATTGTTTTCATTACTTACCACCGTTATACCTCCATTTTTCGGTACGTATTGTACCGGACTTACCCATGTACTATCAGAGATAGGGTATATAATGCCGACGTCAAGCCACTTGATGATTTCTTTTATTACAACCCCTTTCATGGCATGATTCAGTCTCCTCTGGGCCTCAATTGAAGGTTTGTGATCATCTTCCAACAAAATCTTGTACATGCACGCTGCCGGGCTAATTCCCTTCAAGTCGACAATTCTCCACCCTATTGCCTTTTTGTGTAGCTTCAACATCTTGATCAGCTTCTTTTCCTGCTCAGGCTGTAACTTAAAAGAAATAATTACAGACAATGTATTATCGGTTCCTAAGTATGCATATTTTAGTTGCTCTGTCAATTGTTTCAACTCAAGAATCGGTGGTCGTTCAATAGAAGGTTTTCGAGCTTACCTTCCTTACCTGTGTAATCCAGTGGTTCAAAGTATGTACATGGTCGATTGACTAGCCAATTTGCCTCTTCTTGTTGTTCTTCATCGACCGGTTCTTCATACTCCTCAGGTTCCTCTGATCGGTAATGCAGTTACCGAGGCAACTAAATTCCTCGTCGAAGTTAAACTCTGCCGTGGCATGAAGAAGTTGACATTCTTTTGGATCATCGGCATGCCTTAGTGTTTGGAATACATTTAGTTTAACTTGCTAGCCATTCACCCCCATTGTGAGTTCTCCCTTTTCAACATCGATCAAGGTTCTCCATGTTGCTAGGAATGGTCTCCCGAGAATGATGGGTGCATGCTCATCTGCTTCACAATCCAAAACAATAAAGTCAGCGGGAAAATTAATTTATCAACTTTTACCAGTATGTCATCGATTTTTCCCTCTGGATGCACATAGGATCTGTCGGCTAGCTGAAGCATAAGTGTTGTAGGTCTTGCCTTCCCGATTCCTAGTTTCTGGAAAACCGATTTAGGCATCAAGTTTATGTTAGCCCCAAGGTCGCATAGTGCTTTCCTGACATAGTGGTTTCCAAAAGAACAAGGTATTGTGAAACTTTCGGGATCCTTCAACTTGGGTGGCATACGATTGTGCAACATTGCCATGCATCCCTCTGTTGCGACAACTGTTTCAAACTCTCCTAGCCTTGTTCTCTTGGACACAATGTCTTTAAGAAACTTGGCATAGTTTGGCATTTGTTCAATTGCTTTCACCAATGGTAAGTTGATGTGGACTTGCTTTAGGATATCAAGAAACTTCTTGAATTGGTATTCTTGCTTTTGTTGCTTCAAACTTTATGGGAATGGTGGTGGAAGTCGGATATCTTCGATCCTTTCATTGGTTTGGAACCTGATTGACGGCATTGCCGGGATAACTGGAGTTGCCGAGGCGTTATCAACTGGGGTTGCCGAGGCATGCTTACCGCAAGTTGCCGAGGTATGCTTACCGCAAGTTACCGAGGCATCTTTATCGTCGGTTACCGAGGCATGCTTATTGTCGGTTGCCACGGCAATTCCTGGTTCAACATCTAAGGCTTTGCCGCTAGGTTCATCTTGATCTTTTTGTGGAGTTTTGTTTGATGAGCGGGTTTGAACCTCTCTAAGTTGTTGGCCACTTCTAGTGGTGATCGCCTTACATTGCTCATGTCCAGTTCCTCTTGCGACTTCAGTACGCTAGGTAAACCTCATTGCGGTCTAGTATTCAGATTTTGAACAAACTGTCCGACTTGATTTTCTAATGATTTGATTGCTGCCTCTTGGTTTTGCAATCTCATCTCGGTCCTGTTAATAAAAGCATCAGTTCTTTTTATGAAATTGCTATTCTCAGCCATATAAGATTGAGTTTTCATCATAAAAGCATTTAGAGAATTTTTTAAAGAACTATATGTTGTCGGTTGTTGTTGCGGCAACTGTTGCCGTGGCATATTCTGCTGGAATCCCGATGCTTGTGCATTCTGATTATTCTGGATTAGAGCATTGTTGGGATTACTCCAAGAAAAATTTGGGTGTTTCTTCCAAGCTAGATTGTATGTATTGGACATCGAATTGTTGTTCCGATTGTAATTCCCTACATAGAAGCTGGATTCCAGATTCTGCATACATTCCGAAGAATTATGGTTATCACCACATAACTCACAAAAAGAATCCATTACCTTGACCTCATGTGTTTTGTTTGGTTTTTGCATGTTCTGGACCATCTTGGTTAAAGTGGCCAATTGTGCCGAAATTGAATCTGATGATCCTAGTTCATGTATTGTGGCTTGGCGTCTAACTCCTCCTCTTCTAGTAGATGGGAATTGATAATCATTCTTGGCCAGCCTGTTTAAAATTTGCATTGCTTCCTCCGGTGACTTATCTAGGAGTATGCCGTTTGTCGAGGCATCTAGCATCATCCTTGTTGGTGTATTCACGGCGTTGTAAAACATTGTTACTTGAGTCCACACCGGAATCTGTGTAGGGGGCATTTGTGTAGAAGTTCTCTATATCGCTCCCAAGCCTCGTACATGGATTCATCATCTGCCTGCCGAAAAGAAGTAATGTCGTTACAAAGCTTATCAGTCAAATTTGTAGGATTAAATCTAGCAAGGAAATCACGACAAAGATCAGTCCAAGATGCTATGGATCCGGCAGGAATGCTATTCCACCATGCTTTCGCCCTATCCCTCAGTGAATAGGGGAATAATCTTAATTGTAATACATCGGGGGTGACTCCGTGTATCTTGAGCGAGTTGCAAATCTCGAGGAAAGATTTCAGATGTTGCCGTGCATCTTCAATTGCTGAGCCGCCAAATTGACCTATTGTGTTGATCATATTAAACATTACCGGTTTCAACTCAAAGTGGGCGGCTTCAATTTCAGGTGCGACAACTCCTGGGTTAAGTCCATCTAGATCTTCTTCAAGATAGTCTCGAATAGTTCTGTTTCGTGCAAGAATCACTCCTCCTCCTGCTCGAACATCTTGATGCATATTGCCGTCTTGATTAGCCATTGCTACTCTTATCATTCGTCTAAGTCTTTGTAAGGTTCGTTCGATTTCTAGATCAAAGGGATATTCTGGTGTAGTCGGTCTCGCCCTGGTCATATACCAATGCAAAAACAAAGTTTGTTAGACCTTTGAATCTTAAACAAGAAAAGTAAAAAGAAAGTGCAAGAAAATAAAAACAAAGTCATTATTGCCAATCCCTGGCAACGGCGCCAAAAACTTGTTGCGCGTAATAAGTGCTACGCAAATGTGCAAGTATACACGTCGCAAGTTATAGTATAAAAGATATCGTCTCCACATGGTTTGGTGCCACTTCAAGAATCTAGTCTCTTTCACTGTAAAAAGTAAAAACACAAATAAAGGATTATAGGAGTTTAACTAATAACTAATCTAGAAAGCAATAAAGTAAATGAATATATGAGATCAATTGAGAGAGAGATAGGCCAGGTTATCGTGAGTTGAGGTGTGATAGCCGATTGGATCGTTTTGGTAAAATAGTGCACGGGTAACTCAGTTGCCGTGGCAACTTGCACAATGGGGTTGACTTGGCAACAAATTGATGGTTGCCTGGGCAACTACTTGGGCGTCTGGGCAGCAACCTTCAAGGTTCGGCAGAGCGTTCTTCAATGGTTTCTTCTTATCCCTAAGTCGAAACTCTAGCTACTTGTACATGCCTTGATAATACATCCCTGCGTGAATCAAGGGTGAACAACAACCAATCTTGCGTTCCTCTTAGCCGTTGAAATCCTTAACTTATTCCTAAGCCGGATTAATCTTCACCATCAATAGATTGAATAAAGATCATATTCATTCGTTTCTTGAATCTAACTCTCTCGATATTAGATAAATAGATGAAATAACGAGATCCTCTCTCAATTCACTGGCAAACAAGAATAAGAACCAAGAATGAATAAACCTTGAAATAGAAAAATGCAAACTCTTATTACCTAAACAAAAACCAATAGTTTCTCACAACCACAAAACACAATAACCATAGCCAAGTAGATTTAGTTCATGGCTAGGTTCCAAAGAAACACAAGATAAATAATCCCTAGCATGAACCCAATCGAACAAGAAAGAAAAGGATGAAGAAGGAGGCTTGTCGAAATCCTCCTTGCCCTAGATGCTTGTCGAAATTCCCCTCTCTTGCTCTCTATCAATTGTCGAAATCTCTATCTTATTTATAGGGCTAGGCCAAAGTCCTTCTTTGAGGAGGAAGTTAAGTTGGAATTAAATTATCTTTAAAGAATATAATTTTTTATTATAATTATATTCCTACTAGAACTTCTCCTATCTTCTTGGAATTTAATTATTCTTTAATCTCTGCATGGAAATCAAATTCCTTTGGGTTTGGGCTTTGCTCTACGTCATCTTGGGATTGTCTAGTCATCAATTTTGACTACCATATCACCATTGCTCTTGTCGACAATTGCCATGGCAACTGGCTCGGCGTCTCCTTCATGTATTGCCCTGGCAACTGGCTCGACGCCTCCTTCATGTATTGCCCTGGCAACTAGCTCTAGCCTTGCTTTGGCAAGTGATCCTGCATATACACACAAAACACACCAAAGCAGCATCTTTTCCCACAAAAACTACCAAGTTATGTAACCAAGCTCAACGATGGAAGGAAACATGGATTAATGCATGAATGGCTAATTATACAACTAATATGAGCCTAAGTCTAACAATAATATGAGTAAAAAGGGTAAGAAAAATAGTACTTTTGAACACTTAATATTGCCTTCCTTACCTGAGTAATCCAGTGGCTCAAAGTATGTACCTGGTCGATTGACTAGCCAATTTGCCTCTTCTTGTTGTTCCTCATCGACCGGTTCTTCATACTCCTCAGGTTCCTCTTGATCGGCAATGTAGTTGCCGAGGTAACTAAATTCCTCGTCGAAGTTAAACTCTGTCGTGGCATGAAGAAGTTGGCATTCTTCTGGATCATCGGCATGCCTTAGTGTTTGGAACACATTTAGTTTAACTTGCTGGTCATTCACCCTCATTGTGAGTTCTCCATTTTCAACATCGATCAAGGTTCTCCCTGTTGCTAGGAATAGTCTTCCGAGAATGATGGGTGCATGCTCATCTGCTTCACAATCCAAAATAATAAAGTCAGCGGGAAAAATAAATTTATCAACTTTTACCAGTATGTCCTTCGATTTTTCCCTCTGGATGCACATAGGATCTGTCGGCTAGCTGCAGCATAACTGTTGTAGATCTTGCCTTCCCGATTCCTAGTTTCTGGAAAACCGATTTAGGCATCAAGTTTATGCTAGCCCCAAGGTCGCATAATGCTTTCCCGACATAGTGATTTCCAATGGAACAGGGTATTATGAAACTTCCGGTATCCTTCAACTTAGGTGGAATACGATTGTGCAACATTGCCATGCATCCCTCTGTTGCGGCAACTGTTTCAAACTCTCCCAGCCTTGTTCTCTTAGACACAATGTCTTTAAGAAACTTGGCATAGTTTGGCATTTGTTCAATTGCTTCCACAATGGCAAGTTGATGTGGACTTGCTTTAGGATATCAAGAAACTTCTTGAATTGGTATTCTTGCTTTAGTCGCTTCAACCTTTGTGGGAATGGTGGTGGAAGTTGGATATCTTCGATCCTTTCATTGGTTTGAAACCTGATTGACGACATTGCCGAGACAACTGGAGTTGCCGAGGCGTTATCAACTGGGGTTGCCGAGGCATGCTTATCGCAAGTTGCCGAGGCGTCTTTATCGTCGGTTACCGAGGCATGCTTATTACCGGTTGCCGTAGCAATTCCTGGTTCAGCATCTGAGGCTTTGCCGCTAGGTTCGTCTTGATCTTTTTGTGGAGTTTTGTTTGACTAGCGGGTTTGAACCTCTCTAAGTTGTTGGCCACTTCTAGTGGTGATCGACTTACATTGCTCATGGCCAGTTCCTCCTGCGACTTCAGTATCGCTAGGTAAACCTCCTTGCGGTCTAGTATTCAGATTTTGAGCAAACTGTCCGACTTGATTTTCCAATTATTTGATTGCCGCCTCTTGGTTTTGCAATCTCATCTCGGTCCTGTTAATAAAAGCATCAGTTCTTTTTATGAAATTACTATTCTCAGCCATATAAGATTCAGTTTTCATCCTAAAAGCATTTAGAGAATTTTCCAAAGAACTAGATGTCGTCGGTTGTTGCTGTGGCAACTGTTGCCGTGGCATATTCTGCTGGAATCCCGATGGTTGTGCATTCTGATTGTTCTGGTTTAGAGCATTGTTGGGATTACTCCATGAAAAATTTGGGTGCTTTTTCCAAGCTGGATTGTATGTATTGGACATCACGTTGTTGCTCCGATTGTAATTCCCCACATAGAAGCTGGATTCCGGATTCTGCGTACATTCATAAGAATTATGGTTATCACCACATAACTCACAAAAAGAATCCATTACCTTGACTTCATGTGTGTTGTTTGGTTTTTGCATGTTCTAGACCATCTTGGTTAAAGTGGTCAATTGTGCCGAAATTGAATCTGATGATCCTAGTTCATGTATTGTGGCTTGGCGTCTAACTCCTCCTCTTCTAGTAGATGGGAATTGATAATTATTCTTGGCCAGCTTGTTTAAAATTTGCATTGCTTCCCCCGGCGACTTATCTAGGAGTATGTCGTTTGCCGAGGCATCTAGCATCATCCTTGTTGGTGTATTTACGGTGTTGTAAAACATTGTTACTTGAGTCCACACCGGGAATCCGTGTAGGGGGCATTTGTGTACAAGTTCTCTATATCGCTCCCAAGCCTCATACATGGATTCATCAACTGCCTGCCGAAAAGAAGTAATGTCATTACGAAGCTTATCAGTCAAATTTGTAGGATTAAATCTAGCAAGGAAATCACGACAAAGATCAGTCCAAGATGCTATTGATCCTGCATGAATGCTATTCAACAATGCTTTCGCCCTATCCCTCAGTGAATAGGGGAATAATCTTAATCGTAAGACATCGGGGGTGACTCCGTGTATTTTGAACGAGTTGCAAATCTCGAGGAAAGAATTCAGATGTTGTCGTGCATCTTCAGTTGCTGAGCCGCCAAATTGACCTATTGTGTTGATCATATTAAACATTACTGGTTTCAACTCAAAGTGGTCGGCTTCAATTTCAGGTGCGACAACTCCTGGGTTAAGTCCATCTAGATCTTCTTCAAGATAGTCTCGAATAGTTCTGTTTCGTGCAAGAATCACTCCTCCTCCTGCTCGAACATCTTGATGCATATTGCCGTCTTGATTAGCCAGGTTATCGTGAGTTGAGGTGTGATAGCCGATTGGATCGTTTTGGTAAAAGAGTGCACGGGCAACTCAGTTGCCGTGGCAACTTGCACAATGGGGTTGCCTTGGCAACTAATCGATGGTTGCCTGGGCAACTACTTGGGCGTCTGGGTAGCAACCTTCAAGGTTCGGCATAGTGTTCTTCAATGATTTCTTCTTATCCCTAAGTCGAAACTCTAGCTACTTGTGCATGCCTTGATAATACATCCCTGCGTGAATCAAGGGTGAACAACAACTAATCTTGCGCTCCTCTTAGCCGTTAAAATCCTTAACTTATTCCTAAGCTGGATTAATCTTCACCATCAATAGATTGAATAAAGATCATATTCATTCGTTTCTTGAATCTAACTCTCCCGATATTAGATAAATAGATGAAGTTACGAGATCCTCTCCCAATTCACTCGCAAACAAGAATAAGAACCAAGAATGAATAAACCTTTAAATAGAAAAGTGCAAACTCTTATTACCTAAACAAAAACCAATAGTTTCTCACAACCACAAAATACAATAACCATAGCCAAATAGATTTAGTTCATGGCTAGGTTCCAAAGAAACACAAGATAATTAATCCCTAGCATGAACCCAATCAAACAAGAAAGAAAAGGATGAAGAATGAGGCTTGTCGAAATCCTCCTTGCCCTAGATGCTTGTCAAAAATTCTCTCATCTTGCCCTCCTTGAACTTGTCAAATTCCTCTCTCTTGCTCTCTCCCTGGATTGTCGAAATCTCCATCTTATTTATAGGGCTAGGCCAAAGTCCTTCTTTGAGGAGGAAGTTAAGTTGGAATTAAATTATCTTTAAAGAATATAATTCTTTATTATAATTATATTCCTACTAAAACTTCTCCTATCTTCTTGGAATTTAATTCTTCTTTAATCTCTGCATGGAAATCAAATTCCTTTGGGTTTGGGCTTTGCTCTACGTCATATTGGGCTTGTCTAGTCATCAATTTCGACTACCACATCACCTTTGCTCTTGTCAACAATTGCCATGGCAACTGGCTCGACGTCTCCTTCATGTATTGCCCTGGCAACTAGCTCTAGCCTTACTTTGGCAAGTGATCCTACATATACACACAAAACACACCAAAGCAGCATCTTTTCCCATAAAAACTACCAAGTTATGTAATCAGCTCAACGATGGAAGGAAACATAGATTAATGCATGAATGGCTAATTATGCAACTAATATGGGCCTAAGTCTAACAATAATATGAGTAAAAAGGGTAAGAAAAATAGTACTTTTGAACACTTATCAATGGATATCAGACATTTTTTTCCTATTTTATGAATCCAGAATCAAATGAGGTGCGTGTTCAGGATATCCGTACGGTATGTGAGTTTCCAGGTGTTTTTTCAGATGATTTGTTGGGTTTGCCACCGGATAAAAAGGTTGAGTTTGGGATTGAGTTGTATGCGAATACAAATCTAGTGTCTATTGCTCCCAATCGCATGGCGCTGAAGGAGTTAAAGATGCAACTTTAGGAGTTGCTTGATTAAGGGTTTATTAGGCTTAGTGTTTCACTAACGCCCCTACTGCATTCATGGACATGATGAATCGAGTGTTCTATAAGTTTTTGGACCAATTCATGGTTGTGTTTATTGATGATATTCGTGTGTACTCTCGTACCGAAGAGGATCATGATAAACACTTGTGGATTTTGCTTCAGGCGTTGTTGGATAATTAGTTGTATGCCAAGCTAAGCAAGTATGAGTTTTTGCTTAGGGAGGTTGTTTTTCTTGGGCACGTTGTGTCAGCCGAAGGAATTTGGGTTGATCCACACAAGATTGAGGCGGTGATAAGTTAGAAGTCACCTAAGTCTGTGTTAGAGGGTCGTAGTTTTCTTGGGTTGGCCATTTATTACCATCTATTTGTGGATGGATTTTCGAAGATTGCTGCTCCTTTGACCAAGTTGTTGTAGAAGAATGCCCGTTTTGAGTGGACAGAGGATAGACAGAGGGCTTTTGAAAAGTTAAAAGAGGCTTTGACGCAAGCTCCAATCTTGATTCAACTTGAATCGGGTAGGGAGTTTGTTGTTTATAGTGATGCATCATATGTAGGTATGGGTTGTGTGTTGATGCAAGATGGAAAAGTTGTGGCTTATGCATCTAGACAGTTGAAGGTGCATGAGCGCAATTATCCTATGCATAATCTTGAGCTCACTGCAGTTGTGTTTGCGTTGAAGATTTGGAGACACTATCTCTACGATGAGAAGTGTGTTGTGTACATGGATCACAAGAGTTTAAAAATATTTGATCTCAAAAGGATTTGAATCTTAGACAATGTAGATGGTTGAAGTTGCTTAAGGATTATGATTTGACAATTGAGTATCATCCGAGAAAGGCTAATGTTGTAGTTGATGCTTTGAGAAGGAAATTCGTGGTGGAGTTGAGGGCATGTTTGCACGATTTAGTGTGACGCAGGATGGAGTCTTGTTGGCTGAATTGCAGGTAAAGCCATCCTTGTCACAGTTGATTAAGGAAAATCAACCTTATGATGATACGTTGGTACTGCATGTTAATAATATCATGGATATGAATCCGACAGATTTTCACTTTAATGATGATAGGGTGTTGTGTTTTAAAGATCGGATAGTGGTGCCTAGTGACGATGAGTTGAGGCGTATCATTTTGACCGAGGCACATACTAGACCTTTTGCTATGCATCCCGGTGGTACCAAGATGTATCGAGGGTTAAAGGAAAAGTACTATTGGATTGGTTTAAAGAAAGATGTGACTAATATTGTTGCTAGATGCATGGTGTGTCATTGTGTCTAGGTTGTCGTTGAGGATACCTGAATGGAAATATGAGAGAATCACCATGGATTTTGTATCTAGGTTGCCCTTGACGCCCAGTAAAAAGGATTCTATTTGGGTGATTGTTGATCGGTTTACGAAGTGTGCAAATTTTGTACCAGTGCATACAACGTATACCTTGGATAAGTTAGTGGAGTTGTATATTGATGAGATTGTACGTTACCATGGGGTGCCTAAGTCTATACTTTCGGATAGAGATCCGTAATTTACGGTAAAGTTTTGGGAGTGTTTACACCGAGCTTTGGGTACTGTTACTGTAATACCCCACTAAGTAGTTGTAATAATCCACTAATTAGTTAGTGACCAAAATGAAAAGAATTAAAAGTTGGTGGTTTTAGTTCAATGGCTAAAATGTAAATTTTGAAAGTTTGGTGGCTAAAGTGAAAAGAAGAGAAAAGTTTAGGGACAAGCATGGTAATTTTCAAAATAATTATTTTTATGTCATAAATATACAGATCACTTAAGAGTGTGAATCGAATATAAAAATTTTGGTTTGATCTGATGCTTCTATTATTGGGAAATTACAGTTAAAGTTTAAATAGAATTCAGATGATCATTTGATCTCGGAATATTATAAAAATTTGAAGGGGGTCTTTAGAAGACCCGAGTAACATGATATTGTGGTTCTAAATCGTTTCTGATCGATTTAGATTCGATTGAAATGCGATATTTGAAATAGTGCATAAATGACATTTTTGAAGATACAAGAATTCATTAATGGCAAAATGGTCATTTTACCCATCCTTTTTAAATATCTTTGACTAAATATTAAAGAGAAGCATAGGTGTCAACACCTAATTGGTCATAACCCAAGGGTATACTGATCATTTTACTATGAAGGATTTTTTATTAAAATAAGGATTATTTAATGCCATTTGGTATAGAATTAAAGAAAGAAAAAGTTGTAGAATTCTCTCAACTTCTCCAAGTCTACCGTGAGTACCCTTCAAGCTAGTTAAGAAAATTTTCAATTCAATTTTTGGCTTGATTTAGTTGCTTTTGAGTTGAGTTATGAAACAAAGATTTGATTTCCTTTGAATTCTCTTTCATTTGGTATAATTTTCACATGGTTACCATGCTTCTAAGTTGAGATTGGTGATTATGGTGGTTGAAGAACATGTTGAGTTTTCATGTTTTAAGGTTCAATCATGTTAGAAATGATGTTGTAGTGTTATTTCTATGCTTGAAATGATGAAATTCAAGGAAGAAAAGAATATGGACCAATTCGGTAAGTTTAAAAGTTAGAGGACCAAATCCGATTTTTATGTTTTTGGTGTGTATTTATGTTATTAATGATGTTAGAGACATTAAATTGAAGTTAGAATGTTAAATTGATGTTGAATCGAATTAGTGACTATTTTGACAAATTGTCAAAGTTAAGTGACCAAATCGAAAATGAAGTATTGTATGGGGGCTAAATCTGATTTTTAGTTGTAATGATGGAGTTAAGGTAGTAATGTTGAATTGAGGACTAATTTGCAAAGTTAAGAAGCTTGAATCCTTACCTTTGCATTTTAGTGACTATTTAGTCAAAGAATGAAAAATAAGGGAGAATTATTTTGAATAATTATTTGGTGAAGAAGGTGATGAGTTGGTGGTTAAAGCAAGCAATTGGACTAAATTGAAAAGTAGAGAAGTAAGGAGAAGTTAGTATAAAAATTTGAAGTTTAATTATGGAAGCTATGTAGAAAACTGATTTATGGCAGCAACTTTGAAAATTCACCATACATTCTACAAAAATGGTTAGATGGTTAAATTAAAAAAACATGAAAATGATATTTAATTTTAATTATATATGAGTCAATTTTAATTAAAATAATTCATTTTACATTTACATATTTGTTGATATAATAATGAATTGACGGTAAAATTATCGATTTATCTTATTTAGGATAATGCAAAAGACTAAGGATAGAAGATGATCGAAGTATATGAAAGTGATGGAGTGAAGATTACTCGCCTAAAGACTTTTATTTTATTATAGTTGTCTCTTATCCCGAAGTGTTATGTGTCATTTTATTATTAACGAATTAAATATAAGCAGACAAGTAGCCACATGGTCTGATCTCATAAGTCAAGTAGATAATATTATGATGTATATAGTAACATATAAGTGAATTAACCGATCAAACAAATTGTTAACCGAATTTTTTTAAAAAGAATATCAAGAGGGATCCATGTAAAGGATCTTGTATGATTGTCGACTGTCGAGGAAGTGTGAATGAACAAAATTGCTTGAGATGTTATTAATCAGAACAAGAGATCTCAACGAGATATTTCAAAACTTGAAAACATTTAGGACAAAAGTACAACAACTCTTATCTAAACTGTAAGGATCACTAAAGCTGCAAAGAAAATAAATAGAATTATTTTAGGTCCAGCTCTGGTCTGTACGTTACAACGTGCTGTTACGTACAAGAAAGAAGCTCAACAAGTTACAAACAAGTCATTGAATTTCTTACATAAAAATTAAATGTTTGAATCTTAATATTATAAATAGAAATAAAATTAAATTGAAAAAATTACCTTATTTGAATTTAAATAAAACTTAATTTGAAATTTAAATTAATTAATCTATAAATCAAATATCAATATTCGAAAAGAAGAAACCGAATATGTTAAAGAAGTGGAGGGATAAGAGAGGGAGTAAACGGAAGGCGGCAATCCAAAGAAAATGATGCAAACTGTCTCTTCCAAAAGGCCAACAACTTGTGGACCCTAAAGCAAAAGGGACTGCCATCGTTCTACACTGCCTGAATTATTTATTCTCTTCTCGCTTTTTCGGTTTCGTGGACATGTTGATGCCAACCTAAGATTTGATTAACCAAAATTTTCCAATCTCCAGACTCACATTCTATGTGTGGGCCCAAACTATTATATTTATATAATTATAGGTATTCATTCGTATCAATCTATCAATTAATTTATATCAAGTATTGTAAAATTTTATTGTAAAGTAATTATTTCAGTTTAATTTGTACTGTTTATAATGTTAAATTTAAAACTCTAATATTATTTAAAAGATATAATTTCTCATTCTAATAGATTAACTAGTAATGTAAATCTCTTTCATATACTATTCTATATAAATATTTTACAGAAAACTTTTATTAAAACAATTCAATTATATAAAAATATACCATTTCAAAGTATGATTTTGGTAATTTTTCGTAGAAAGCCTTAAAGTAGATTAGGATTGTTGGTGATATGGGACAAAAAGCTCCTAATCAGATTCTAATCAAAACTCAAATTTTTTCTTCTGACTCAACAGTCGCTTACCATTATAACCACCGGAAGGCCCTATTTGGTATTTAAATTAAAATTAAATATTTAAGTTAATATTAGAGATTTGACCGGTCAAATTCGCTAATTTGAATGTTTGGTGAATAGCGAATTAGAATAGCTGATTGAGATGAAACCTTTAATTTTGAAAAAACTGCTAATATGAGTTTTTTGAAATTAGCGGTTTGACATAATAGTTATAAAGACCCTTTTACCTTTACCAATTATCAAAAACCTCCAAATAGCCTAAATTTAACATTTTCTATTTTAATTTCTCACTCTCACATATTTATATTGTGACATTTGTAAAGTAATACTTTTTATTTTATTCTCATACATTTATAATTTTATTTAAATTTAATAATTAATTAAATTATATTAAAAATAATTATATAAATAATAAAATACTATATAAATCCTTCAAATATGCTTATAATTTTTATATTTAAAAAATATTTTTATAATCTAATTAATATTAATAGATACAAAATGTTTTTTTGAACGATAATAGATACAAAATATTGATAACTAATAAACTATTCAAACAAACATCGAATATAATCATGTCATTTTATTTGTTTAAATAATCAAACAGCTATCAGCTATCAATTAATTTTACCAAACACTTTTATGCAATCAGCTAATACAATCCGCTAGTCAAATCAGCTAATGCAATCAGCTATCAACTATCAGCTAATGTAATCCGCTATCAGCTATCCGCTAATTGCCAAACAGGGAATAAAACGACTAAACTAACATTTGAATAATTTGGATTCTAAAATCTAACGAGTGTTCTCAGTAAAAAAAAATGATGGTTATGTTTATTTTAGGAGACTTGAGTTTTAACATTTTTTTGTATAAGACGTATTTACGTTGCTGCTTACTAAAATATTAAAAAAATATAAACAAATATTATATTGTAATCATATTAAGACTATTAAAAAATTATTTTCAATTCTAGACATAAAATAATTAGATGGTACGATCATGTCCTAAAATTATAATTATAATAGGATGTACAGTTCGCAACAATAATATATAACATATAAACTTTTAACAATATCAAATGTACAAGAACTTTGTATAGGCTGAGATACTTATAGAAAAGGCTAGTATGTAAGGTTTGTTTTTTTAACACAAAGTTGGATTATTTAGATATCCCTTTGTCTTTAAATTAAAAGAGATTGAACGTTTAAATATGCTCAAACCTACTGTTTCATGTATGTTATATCAACAAAAATATCAACTGAATTAAACTCAATCATCGTAATTTATTTTTAATTTGTTCTTTGATTTATATGTTAGTTTTGTTTGCAATTGTAGCAATTTTATAGCTTTTTTAGTAATAAATTCACAATTATCTAAAAGAAAACAAACTTTTAGAAAGTTTGAGAACTGCAGTGAAGAGAAAGAGGTAAATCTAACCTAATATGAATTCTCAATTCAACTTTTGTTTATATATTTTTAGTGATAAATTGGAGATAGAGATATTGTCCGAGAAAGATGAAAGGTGCTGTGGTAAGCACTTGGGGAATGACTCTTCATTTCTTGAAATAGGTGGGATGATGCTTGAAGTGTCACATTGGTTTCTCAGTAGCCACCTTATCTAAATGGACTTGTCGTCATGCAAACAAAGGCAAGCACTAAGCCGGATGATAATGAGGGGTGAGAGATTTTGTTTGTACAAGTCAGATCGGTTCGGGTTAATTATGATTTTTATCTCAAAATTTATATTGAATTCAGATCTGATGTAACATCATTAAATACCATATCGAGTTAAATTTAGGTGAATATATTCAATTTTTCGATCAGATGCATGTCAACTAAAAACCCGACCCATAACCATCTCGAATAAACATCTCTCTTTTTGGTGTTTCTACTTATGCTCCAACACTAAAAATAGGCATAATACTAAAAAATGTTCATAATGTTTAGCTGAATAGTCAATTTAACCCTTATTCTTTTTTAGAGCAATTTAACCTCTAACGTCTCATTTTTGGTCAAAATAATCCCTCTGCGGATAAAAACTGTTAATCAAATAACGATAAACAACTTGAAATGACTTGACAAAATAAAACGTTAACAGAAAAAAATAATTTTATATTTTATATAATTTTATAAAATTATTTTTTGACTGATGCAACAGTTTTTCGAGTCAACACATTTGTCTGTATGATATTGTCATGTCAACGTGCACTACCATGTAGGTCTGTCACGTCATTTCAAGCCATTTACCGTTATTTGATTAACAATTTTCATCCCAGAGGGGTCACTTTGATCCAAAATAAAATGTTGAGGGTTAAATTGCTTCAAAAAAAAGAATATGAGCTAAAATGACTATTTAGTCAAACGTTAGAGATATTTTTTTGGCTTTGTGCCTAAAAATATGGTTTATTGTTTAGAGTTGGGGTATAAGGTTAAAGATGTAGGGCTTAGCTTTTAGAATTTTAAGGTCTAAAAATTAGGATTAGGGTGTATGATTTAAGCTTTTTAGTGTTGGAACCTAGATAGAAATAAGGGTGAGCAAAACTTGACTTAACTAACAAAAACAGATTATTTTACTAGACTCGAGACATAAAAACTCAACTCGTCTTGACTCAACCCGAAATTTTATAAACTCGACTAAAACATCAAATAAAGTTTGAGTTGTAAAATAAAAATTTAAATAACTCAAAAATTTTAGTGATTAGTAGATTTATTTTTAAGTTCGAGTCGAGTTACTCAATTTTTTAATATATATATACCGATATAAAAATATGAATATATATATGCATATCTTATATGATTAGAGAAAATTGTTTAAATTAAAATCAAACCGTACTATAACAAGATAAATAGTTACAATTAAATTTGTATATGAACTCAAAAACTCTAATTCTAATAAAGTTTAAGTTATAAAATATGACGCATCAACTCGAATAATTTGACTCGACCCAATATTAACCTCTAAATAAAAACACAAAAAAGAGGCAGATGATTTTCACATGATTAGGACCCACAGCCAAGGGAGTATGAGTGGGAGACACATTGGATGATATTTGGGTCCCACCACGTTTTCTTTGCCAAACAGCTAGCACAAAAACAAGGGACCCAGGAAAAGGAGAAATAAAAAAAGGGTCCTGTTTGCTCGACTCAAATAAAACAAATACAAACTCACCTACATACCTACAGGCATAGCCAGTTAGCCACCCACGGTTAATAACTCATCAAACCATTTTGATTTTTCTTATATATAACAATCGGAATTTCATCTATCAACATAATAATTTAAGTTGAGAATTATAAAAGTTTACTACCAAAACAATCATCGCAATTTGATTTACATCATTTGTGGAATTTTAATCCTACTAAATCAACTAGTACTCAGTAATTTTGAGACGTAGATTTTAATGAGTTGAGAAGCTTTTTTACCTGTCATGAAAATCTCCCACTTGCATGAAAGGCACACGTGCTCTCTGCTTCTGATAGTTTATCCAAATTTGGGGGTAGAAAATAGGAATATGGAGGAGCAGCCTCAGTTCCTCATGGAGATGCAGCTGAAGAGGTATTAGACACATGCAGGAAAACCCAAACTTTCCATACAAGTTTTGAACCATGAAAATGGGCAAGTGTCAAAGGGGATTACAGGTCAGCACCCTTTCCCCCAAGTTTATCTCAATATCTATGTCATTATCACAAAAAAAAAGTTGACACGATTCTATTATTGCAACAATTTGATCTTAATCAGAGACGGAACTAAAATAGACATTTGGTATTTTAAGACTTTGTAATTTACCAGAGTTGTACTTGGCCGGGAGGAGGAATTGCACTGGGAAAAAGGAAAGTCCCTTGTAGTTTTCATCCTTAAGTTAGTTTGGAATACATGTCTTTTGCACCTGGGAGGAGAAAAACTTTAGGCAGTTTAGGGGAAGAATCGGGTCTGCAGATACTGTTTGTGCTTGTATATAGGAATTAATAGAAGAGATACCGTCAATTCTCAGCTTTGTATAAGTTGAGAGTTAATTGACCATAAATAGGAAAATTCTATGTTTATTATAACAGCCCGCTGCTCTTTTAAATTCAAAAAAATATTTGGAAGGACACAAGTTTATTAAACTTTTAAATTCAAAAAATTAAAGAAACTAAATATTTTATTTAAATAATATTTAAATTAAAAAAACATATAATACTAGTATTATAACAAAACTTTTTTCAACCGCAACATATTTTTGTTCGTGATCTTAATCAAACTTTTGATGATGACAAACCATTGCCATTCCTTTTGTAAAAAGTTAGCCCAAAGGGTGTGGCTCTTCTTTCTTTCTTGAGTATGTTAAACCATTAATTTCACCGAATGCAATGATGAGATTGAATGAATCTTATTCATGGTATAAATAAATGGTAAAATTTTAATACACAGGCTGTGTACACAAGCATGTGTATTTACATTATAAAAACACAAATTCTAAATTCCTAATCTTAACTCTAAAAAACTAAACTCCACACGATAAACCCTAAATTCTAAATACTAACATTGAATTCTAAACCCTACAATCTAAACTCCTAAAATTAAAAGACACGTTTACACGGCATGTGTATCAAAGTTTTTTTCATAAATAAATACTACTTGTTCCTTACTTATGTGGCGAAATTCAATCCATTTAAAATTTTTAAATTATAAATGATCAACAATATATGTTCTAACCAACAATCAATTGGTTTAGTAGGACAAGACACTAGATACTTTAATAAAAATTAAATATTAAGATTAGATTGAGAATTACTCTTATGTTGAGTTTTTGTAATACTCGATTTGAATTAATTGATCAAAGGGTTAAAAGCCGGCGGTTAAACAAAAAAAATATTTCACATAATGGCCCAATAAAACTGGATAAAGTCCATTGAAACCCAGGCTACGACCTGTAACAAATAAGAATCATAAGCATGTCACAGAAGTCCTTGGCCCAGAGTATATAGTCAAAGGGGGGGCCCTTAGCTTCACAAAAGAAACCAAGACCAGTACGGGTCAGTTCCAATCGAATGAATTATACGAAATCATGATTTTTCATCATCAAAACCAAAGCCTAGACAGTGGCAATTTCTCTTGTTTCCATTCGCACAGAAACTATAAAAGCGTAAAAATCCCAGAAATTTCGATTTAGATCGGATTGTGTGTATCTTGAGCAGCTCCTCGGGCTGCCTCATTGATTTCCTATTTTTTCCCGTCGTTTAATTCACCGTCTCCAACGCCAAAACCCTAGCTTATATTTTTTTTTTTCTGAAAGCTTTTCTCTCCGTGATTTTTGTTTCTAGAACATTCTTCAAATTCTTTTATTTTTTCTTTTTCGATTTTCTATCCTGGTTTGTGTTCGGGGGGTCGAGGTATTAAGATGGATATCGAGGAAAAGCAAGCAGAGTTCATCGATCACTTCGTTAAGCAAGCGTCGGCTCAGAAGGGGACGGCCCTTGCTTCCGTTGTCGTCGAAGCGACGTCGCATCATTCCCTCTTCGCCTTCTCCGAGATTCTTGACGTGCCCACCGTTGCTGAGGTCAAAACCTATTCCATTATCATTTTCTTTTCTTTTTTTCTTCAATCGAAGAAATCAAAGCCGTCACCAATTGTTTTTTTTTGTGTGCCCATATCTTATTAACCTTTCTTTTTCCTGTTTCTGTTTCTGTTAATAGTCTGGTGTTCCAGTTTTCTACATTGCTTCACTTTTGGTTTGATGCTTTAGTTTACTTGTAATTTATATGAAACCTATATACCTTTGCAGCTTGAAGGAACTGAAAACTCGGTGTACCTTGAGGTGCTTCGGTTGTTTGCCCATGGCACATGGAGCGATTACAAGAGTAAGCTGGAAAATCTGTGTTTTATTTTTTGTGACAAGTTTTGTTTCCTTTGTATCCTATGTTTCTTATTCGAGAAAATTTGAAGAGTATCAGTAGTAAACACGTGTCACTACAATGTAAGATATTTGAACACGAAAATTGGTCTTCGAGATTATCAGTTTTACTCTTCTAAATTTTAGTATTTTTAATTTTTGGGATTGTTCGTGGCTACAGTGACAACATTCTTTTAATCGAAATTTACTGGACTAGTGATCCTTAAAATTATCTAATTATGTAAATTATCATTTACTAATCTTGTGAAAGAAAGTATTCTACTTCATCTTAATCGAAATTTACTGGACTAGTGATTAAAAAGGCATTTTATTTGAAAACCAGCTTAAGAATTGGCGTTTTCCGTATTCTTTCTTTTTTAGTCTCTTCCTCACTTCTATTATCTACCTTCTGACAATGTTCGCAAGTAATGTTTATCGGTACTGGTATTTTCTGTAGCAGAATGCCCTTAATTAATTTACTTGGTGCATTTCTCTGTCTTGATTGTTGTTATAGTTATTCTTCACATACTAATGTGATCAACTCTGGATGCTTAAACTATATGATTAGGCAATAGTTGTAGCCTTCCTCAACTGGTCCCTGATCAAGTTCTCAAGCTAAAACAACTCACTGTCCTTACACTTGCTGAGACAAATAAGGTATTATAGTTGAGTTATGAGGCATTTTCTCATCTAAATATGCTATTTGCCTGCCTTGTTCCATTGTAGTGGTTTTAATGCGTTTCTGAATTGTTTTATTGCACTTTCTAACTAAAATAGAGATACCCTTTGTCTGACAATGACACTATATTTTTTAAATGCTGGTTGCATCAAGTTCATTTACCATTTAAATATATTCACCAGGTATTGCCATATGATCAACTAATGCTGGAGTTAGATGTCACTAATGTTCGTGAACTTGAAGATTTTCTCATCAATGAGTGCATGTATGCGGTGGGTAGTCTCCCGGCTTAATTCTCTATTCTTTTTCATCCTAGGATTTACTCCATTACGACATGTTTGTCTTCTGATTGCCAATGGATGATTTGTATGCAACATGTTGCATGTGAAAGAATCATACAGATATTTCTGCATTCACACTTGGTTTTTTGGGAGGGTTAACTTTTAGAGTGGATCTGTATTGTTCGCAGGGCAGCTAAAGAAGCATCTTGATATTGTATCACACTTCATGTGTTTTGCTTTACAAACATGTACCAACAGCTGTCTAAACTTTCCTTTGTTGGTTGTGCCCAATACCTTAGATCAAACTCTGCTTTTACTAGGGTTTGAGAGGGGGTGAGGACAGGGACACCTGCCTCCCGTACGGGGTGCTTTGTGGAATTTTAAGGGACACCTATATCTATTTGAACTTTTCTTTGGTGGGCAAACCCAATGCCTCGGATCATAATCTGCTTCCACAAAGGTTTGGGTAAAAAGGAGGAAGGCAGAGCACTTGCCTTCCCATTGGGTCAATGGGTGTTTTGTTGAATTTAATGGAATACGAGTAGTACCGAGGTGCATGTAAACTGAAAGTGTGCTGATTTTTGTTCACCTTTTCCAACCTTTTTGTTAGGGTATTGTCAGAGGAAAGCTGGATCAGCTGCGAAGATGTTTTGAGGTATGCGTTTACTGTCCTTACCTCTCTAGATTTTTCCTTTTCATTTATTTTTCTTTGCTTGTTAAAATCTTTAATGTTTGTTCTGGAAGATCCAATTTGCTGCTGGGAGGGATTTGAGGCCAGGACAACTTGGGAGTATGATAGAAACACTATCCAACTGGTAACATCTCTGGTTCAAATAGAGCATCTCATTAAGTCCTCTGTCCATGCTGCAGTTATAGTTCCTACTGTGAGATTTTGAATTACATTTTGGACTTGTTCATTAGAGCTATTTATTCCAAGTAGGCCTGACAGAATACAAAGTTAAATTTGATAAATCAGCTTATATATAATATTAATAAATCTGTCTATGGACTTAAATTTCAAACCTAGGTTGGGAACATCAGACAGCTTATTAATCTCAATTCAAGAGAAGATAAAATGGGCAGATGCTACGAGTGAGTTGGACAAAAAACATCGAAAGGAAGTCGAAGATAGGGTGGAAGAAGTAAAGAAGTCCATCTCTGCCAAGGTCAGTTGAAACCAGTTTGCCTTTTGTATCGATTTCCCTTTTCCTATAAGTCAGTATTGAAATTTGAACCATTAAAAAGCATCAGATTGTAAATATTGGCTGAAAGTGTTTTCATTACTTTCTTTGTCTTTTGTTTTTAAAACTAATTTTATATAAGCATTGAAGAACACAAACTAACTTTGATTTTCAACATCTATGGTAGTTGTTGATGTAAAGGCACACTTTTAAGATATTGAAAATTGTTTTGGGAGGGGGGTGATGGTGGGAAAGAGAGTCCTTAAATTCTTGCAAAAATATATAAACAAATAATATTGGAGGTTAAAGCTGCAGCTTCCTAGTTAAGAAGCAAAGGAGGTTAACAGGATCTATATTAGCTAGCATGCCGTGACATCACTCATTCAATATCAAGATATGTTGGTCGATGTGGCTTACTTACATTGTGGCAGAAGTTACCAACTGTAAGCAGGCTGAAGTTGACTTCCGAGGGCTCGAGGAGAGTTTCCCTGAACCTGGTGGAGTGATGGACTATGAAGAAGACCGAAGCCGACCAAAGAGGTATTTCGTTTTCTAGTTTGTATGGTTTTCCGTTCTTAGAAGTCATCCGCAGTGTGATGTTGATACCTATTTCTATATCATCTTGGATTCACTAGATATTTGGTTATTGTGACTTATAAAAATTATGCTTATTAATTGGATTGAGAAAACTTTGGACATTTTACTGATTTCTAATGGTGTGAATAATACAGGAGACGGCATCCAAGATCGTGAAGGTAGAGAACAGCAACAGATCGGACCTGTGTTTAGTTGAATAGCCAGATTTTTGTTGACATCATTTCAGCAACAGATGAATCTGCTTTTGGGACGGTGAATACTGCTGCCTGCTTTTGTGATTGTTGCTTTAAAATTTGAGAATTATATCAACTTGTATTGAACCCTTTGTTTAATCCTGTTTGAGTTGGGGAGAAAAGGACCTGATCTGGTCGGTGCGGCAAAAAACATTTTAAGCAGTTAGATACCAAATATTTACAATTCAAGTTACTGCACCTTTTCATGGTGCACTTCATACATTCTACCCAGAGGTGGCAAACGGGTCATTCGGTTTTGACTGTATTCGGTTTAAATTCGGTTCAGTTTGGTTCGGGTCTGGTTCGGTTTTAGTTTGGGTCTATGGTGATTTCGGTTTGGGTATCGGGTCAGGACGTCGAGTCGGTTAATTTTCGGTTCGATTGACTTTTGGTTTGGTTGATTTCGGGTCGGTTATTTCTGGATCAGTTGATTTCGGGTCGGTTATTTCTGGATCAGTTGATTTCGGGTCGGGTCAATATTGGGTTAATAAGAGATCGATTGGTTTTAGTCGGGTTTTTAGGCCGAGTTAAGTTTTTTCACCCTATTTATGACTTTATATAGCATGTATATTTGACTTTTTGGTAAGTTGTACGACAGTCTACATCTCATTTTTATTTATTTATTTTAATATATTTTCTTAATTTCGGGTTGCCTTCGGTTCGGTTGCTTTCGGTTCGGGTGAAATCGGTTTGGTTTCATTTGGTTCGGTTGAAAACCGGTTCGGGCCTATTCGGTTTGGGTTAATTTTTGGTGCAATTGAACTTCGATTCGGTTTCGGTTCGGTTTATTTTGGGTTTCGGATTAAATTCGAGCTATTGTGTTCAGGTTAATTTTGGGTCTCGGTTCAGGTGAACCGGTTCGGTTCTCGAGTTTCGGGTCAAGTTTGCCAGGTCTAATTCTACCCAATGAAGAATCCTTATATTTTATTGCATATTTTCTATGAAATTTCCTCTTCTCTAGAAACGTTTTCCACGAGTGAATTTGAAGCGAACTAAAATGTTTACCAAAAGTGAACATTGTTTGCATTCAAATTATATTTCCATTAAAGGAAGACGGTCCGTTTACAATTCGGTTGACATTGATCATATATGTTTAGTCCTAACTCGGGTTTAAATGTCAAATTATTCTCGCTTATCGTCCGTTTCAACCTGGGAGTTCCGTCATCTGACTCAAATGAGAAAGATGAAGGTGACTGAGCCGATGACCAAGACGGACAAGGAGGCTCCGGAGAGCGAGACCTTCGCTTGTTATTTGCCTCTTCTCAACGGCTCCGCCTGAGCTGAGCCAACAAGTTGCGGGAAATTCAGCTTGGCTTTTGCGCCGTGCATTTTAAAAGCCGCTTTGTCATAAGCCAGTGCAGCATCTTCGGGCGTCTTGTAAGTACCAAGCCAAATTCGGGCACCAGTTCTTTTGGGATCCCTTATCTCCGCCGAGTACGTCCCCCATGGCATTCTCCTTACACCCTGATATCGCAGCTTCTTTGGCTGTGTGTGAATCGGGGTTGTCGCCTCAGAACTCACTTCGCAGTTGGGAACCGAAACATCGACAACAGCAGGCTCCGATTCATCGAATAATTGATCAAAGGTTATCGATTGATCAACTTTAATAGCAACGACATCAGTATTGGAACAATCCATCGGACCTTGCATATTTGGCACGTTTTCTGGAAATGTTGCTGGATATTGAGTTCCAGAATCATCATCTTCCAAAAGATGCCGACGAATCGAGTCCAAGAAGCCGAGATTGGATTCCGAACTCGTTTCAGAGTTCATATTTGCTTAATTTGTTGCTAACCTCGAAGATAGAGGTGTGAATAGCTTGAGGTCCTGTTTGATTATATATGCTTTGGGAGTTTGTATTAAACTATTATTATTGGTCTTGGTATTCTCTATTGGAAGTTTCTCTGTGTTGAGATTGAACAACATTTTCATCACGTTTTTTAAGTGCTTCATTATTTAATTTTATTTTTTATGCACGCGCTATGTTTTAAATTTATTTATTATTGTTGTCGTTATCGTCTGGTTTTTGGCAGTTGGAATATATTATGGAGAATATTCGGTGATGTACTTGGATTAGTTTATATATTAATTAGTAAATTATCAGTGTTTATTTAATGATATAAGAGGAAAAATTGGTTGGATAATTCATTCCAAAATATTATTTTGGTTTATAGAGTTGTTTCAAACACATTTTGGAATTTAGGCCAAAAACTACGGTGCTTGGAGGGAAATTGCCATTTGCGAATGGCGTCATGCATTGAACATGGACATCGCCATTTGCACATGGCATTGTGCCGTTTAGATAACCTTTAATCGGCTTTGGCTCAGCGAGCCAGACATGCATCTAGCGCTGCCATGCTGGCAGCTTTAAACAAGCTGGTCAGCTTTGGGACAGGTCGCCATTTGCACATGGCGTGTCCTGTAGTTGGTCAGCGTTGCATGCATGCACACACACTAGCTTTTATGTGAAAGCTGGTAAGGTAAGGTTTTTTTTTTAAATGTGGTACATACATAGGATATTGAGGAGAAGGGGAGTGTATAGGATTTGAGAGACAAAATTAATAGAGTTGAAAATTGAGAGAGCTTGAGTTGAAAATTGAGAGACGGTGAAAATTGTTGAAGTAAGTAATTTGTTTGTTTAAATTTATTGTTTTTTTAATTAGAGAGGGGTTTGTGGATTTTTTTCTGTGATGAAAAGCATATGCACACAATTTTTTGTCTAATCCGGCAAATTTTTGTTGAAGGATTTATCGTATATTTGCAGGTTTCTCGTCTAATCCGGTAAATTTTTGTATTTTTTAAATTTTAATTATTTTATTATTTTTTTAATTTTTAATGTTGTTGTCACACGCACACACATATATACATATAATTTTAATAAGAAAATTTTAATGTATGCTTATGACTGTTTTTTTAATATGTAGATAGAATGAGTTCATCAACATATTGTGACATTAAAAACATAGTTGGTCGTTGGGGCGAATCGCTTGATCATTTCAGTGAGGATGAAGAAAATATTGTGCATATTATGAAAGAATAACGACGTGCACTTACTCGATGCTGATGACGTTGAGGTTGTTATGACAGATGCGACTCAGGGTAATGGTCTGGATGTTGAAGATGGTGTTTGGGCCGCGGCAATCGCTAGGCTTGGGTTAGGAAATGAGCATCCAATTTGGGGTTATATTGAACTAGAGCCCGAGCAACTGGAACCCATTTATCCAGCTTATGAACCTCCAGCCTGAATGTATGAAGTGAACTATACTGCAATGCGAGATCCAGAATATAAAGCCTACATATTTGGTTCTTCATCTTCCAACTTTGGGGAATTGGTACTGAAGGCTCGATTTGAAACAAAAGAAGCTGGCCAGCTGGCAATTAAGGAGTACTGCATCAAACACCATATTTCATTTTGTGTTGCCGAGTCTTATACACAAACCTATTGCGTAAGGTGTATTAATTGGAAGAGCAAATGTCTTTGGTGGGTAAGAATTTCATACAAGAAAAGGAGTCAAATGTGGGAGGCGTCACGGTTCATTGAGAATCACACCTGTTCAAATATGGTATTATCACAGGACCACTTTAATTTAGACTCCGATCTAATATGTGCTTACACCAGGTTATTGGTTGAAAAGGAACCAAGGATTTCGATTGCAGTGTTAGTAGCATCTATCCAGAATCAACTTGGAATATATTCCATCCTACTACAAGGCATGGATAACAAAGCAAAAGGCGATGGCACATATGTATGGTGATTGAGATAAATCGTATAATGTGTAATACTCCAAACTCGAGCCTAGTAGCATGTTACCAAAAGTGGTAACTTAATTTGAATTAGGGAATTGCGATATCCCTAAACTGAGACTAGAAATTGTTACCACTATTTAACTTTATTAACTAGTTAAATTATGTCCTAATTAAATGGAAGAATGGAGTTAATTGTGAGAATTAAAAAGAACACTCAATTATAGTGACTAAAATGAATGATTCATTAAACATAGAGTTTGCATGTTAAAAGGAAAATTATGAGGGGTTTTTACACATGTCCATTAGATAATAAAGATGAGGGGAAATGGATAGTCATTTTCTCCTTCTTCCTTAGCAAAGCCGAGTAAGAGATAGAGAGAAAATGAGAAAGAAAATTCCATGGAAATTGGATATTCCAAGCTAGCTCAAGGAGATTTTGGTGTTTTAGCCAATTAACTTCAATAAGGTGATGAATCCTTTTCTTTAAACCCTTCCAAAACTATTTCAGATAAGGTAATTCTTGTGAATGTTGATCTCCATGCTTGGTATTTGAGTGACCAATTTTTAATAGGTAGATAAACTTTAAGGTAATGTTTAGTGTTCATGAATTTCCTCTTTGATTTTTTGTTTCTAACAACTTGTTTTTGCTTGAGAAATGTTAGATTGATTGCTGGAAATTAGAAATTGATTAAGAGTCTTGTATGTGTTCTTATATTGAACTGACTGATACATATGTCTAGTGAAAACATATTAGAATCGAATGACCTTTGAAATTGATGTTGTCATTAATCAAATTGATGGTGAAATATTTTGTTAGTTGCTGGAAAAACTTAGATGATAAACAAAATTGATGGAAAAACTAATTGAGTGCAAACTGTCCAGTGGTATAATTTGGTGCGTCTTAGGACTAAAAACTGTATTAATTCACAATGAATAAAAATTCAAGGCCTATTTGGTTAGAAAGATAATTAAGTTAGCTTTCTAACAGTGTAAACGGTTCTAAATTCTGACGTACGGAATGAAAGATACGAACATTTAAGCAAGTAATGCACATGCTTCCTGGAAGCAACAGTCTTGATGTTTTGAAATGAATGCTTGAATGTATGGAGTCATGTAATGATTTAAATATTTGCTGATTTTGATTCTATGGCCTTGTGTGCATTGTTAGAACAAGGAGTGGACCTTGTTGAAGAAGAAAGAGCTGCTCAAGCTAGTGGAAAACAAAAGGGGATTTGGATCCAAGACCAAAAATAGCTTGGAGTATTGTGAGTGTAGTTTAATATAGGGTTAAGCCTCAGGTCCTAACCAAAGATGCATGTCTACTTTCTTGTTATTTCTATTCCATGTTAATGAACTTGATTTAAACTTGGTTGTGATTAAAAGGGAAGAACTGCTTAAGCTAAAACTTGAGATTTAATAGTAACATGAATATTGTTAAATTAATTAGAAAGAAAAGTGAAAACAAATGCTTGATTCTTGATGCCTTGGGTGTGATCAATTCGAATAGTGCTTGAATGTATCTCTATAATTTAGATACTTGTTAACATGATATAAATCATGAATTAAAGACCTGGCTTGGTGCCTAGAAATGGCATATGTTAATTGCTTGCTTGAATGACAAGTTAAATTGCAGAAGGTAGAGCTAAGGCTCAATTGGCCTAAGGGCTAAGCTTGAATCTTGATATACCTTGCTTGAATTGATTCTTGAATGAGTTGATATCTTGAATTGAACATGAATTACTTGAAAATTTGATAAATTATTGAAACAAAGCCTTGGTTGCTAGTGGTCATAGGTAGAATGGCATGCCATAGAGTCTAGAGCTCTTTTGTCTTGGGTGGACTACGGTCCAGGGCCAAGGCCCATAAATGGAGACAGTAGGAGGGATGTGTGAATGGTCTTTGGTGATAGTAGGAGGGTAATAACCAGTATCTTGTTATTTGGCGACAGTTGGTTGGTAACTCGATTACCTGGACAACTAAATACCAAAGGCATAAACTAAATAATGAAAATGAGAAATAATTGAAGCATAAAGCTTACTTGATACTTGAATTACTTGCTATATGAATTGTTACATGAATGGCTTATGATCTTACTTGAATCGATATGTACTTGAATGTCTTGCTTGAAATGATATGTTACGTGACTTGAAATAAAAGTATGTATAAAGCTTGAGTTCGATTTCTACAAACCTTGACTAGGTCCAAACTTGACTAATTGATAATTGCCTCAATAATTGGATAGAACTACATTACTGCCTCACTAAGTACAACTTGTACTTATCACTCTCGTTCATATTCTTCCCAAACTACAGGTTAAGAGATTCGAGCAAACTTCTTGATTTTGAAGCATGTTCCTTAAGCCTGAAGCAAACACAAGCCAAGCTAGAGTATGGATCGATACTTGTTTTGTAATGCTCGTAGTTGGCGGCACCTAGTCTTGTATATAGTTAAGCTAGAACATGCATTTTGCTACTTGAAAGTTTGTATATATGTATGATCATAGCTTCTAATGTTATGAATATTTAGTGAATGATAGAATATATCACGTTATGCTTGAACTTGTGATAGCCGAATGTTTAAAGAATTGAACATTACTTGCTTGCTTGTGGTATGGTTCGAATGTATGCACAAATGAACATGTTAAGACAAACCTACATGATTTTTGAATGTAATATCGTAGAAGACATACCTAATAACTCGAATTGAGCATAACATCGTATACCAGTTAATTGTTGTTATAAGATGGTTAAGCTGCGCATTTATGATGTTATTTGAAATGGATATGATTAGGTTAAATATGCAATCCCAATGCCATACATGATAAACATGTCCTTGCTTGAATGATTATATGTGAATGATTAAGTGCCTTGTTAGTTCTTAACTCATCTACTAGGGATGAGTTCTCAAAAATTTTAAACGATTCGTGTTTCCAGTGTTTCCCGTAACGCTCCCGAGCCGGTTTACTCCTAAGCCGGGTATGGGGTGTTACATTTTATTGGTATCAGAGCTTTTTAGTCAATTCGATGACTAAATTGGGCCTTATTGCATCATATAGGAATACTTGTGCCACCTAGGAGACAATGTACTGTATAGGCTTGTGTTCTTGCTCAACTGAACTCCCTCTTGTTCTATTTAAACGTAGAAATGTCTAAACAAGGCTTGCTCGGGATGATGAAAGTCCTGAGGGCTCCTCGAATGAAGGAGATAGTGTAAAGATGGAGCAAAATCCTCCACAACAAGCTGAACCTTGAGAACAAGCTGCTCCTCAACAGGAAGCCCCTACTATAAATCCTGTGCAACGAGAATATCTCCTTAGCATGAAGGAGATGTTCGATCAGCTAGTAACAACTCCAAAACGAGATCATCCTATTCCACCTCCAGCCACTCTGCCAAACAGAGCTCCAATCTATAAGCTGGCTCAACACCGGGCGTATACATTCACCGGTACTGATGAAGCCAACCCTGAAGTAGCTGAGTATTAGCTAGAGGCTACTACTCGAATCTTGACCAAGCAATTACCTTATTCTGATGAATATAAACTCGAATATGCCATAGCCCTATTGGCAGTCGAAGCTTTGAGCTGGTGGGAAACTACAACCTTGACTGCTCATTCTGACGTTGTTACTTGGAAATTGTTTCTCGAAGAGTTCAAGAAGAAGTATATCAGTGAACATTACTTAGCCGAGCGTTAGAAGCATTTCTTGTACTTGAAGCAATGTGGCCGACCTATTGAACAGTATGTGAGCGACTTTTTCAAATACTGCAAGTACGGGTCGAAGTATATCAAGACAGATGCAGACAAGTGTAGAATGTTTATTGACGGACTCAATGATGAATTAAGTCCCATATTTACTGCCTAAGGTATCACTAACTTCCAAAGCTTAGTGAACCGATTTATTGCAGCCAAGGCAAAGATGAAAGCCTCAGAGAAGCGCAAGAGTGGCAGTACCTGGAAGGATAAAAGATCCAAGAACGAAGACAAGCCTCATTGGCAGTCTAAGAAGCCCAAGTATAACAAAGAGAACTCCTCGACCTATACTCCTACTCAGAAGAGTAATTTCATACCGAGACCTCAATAAGTATCCCAACCTTTGGCCCCGGTCATTTCTGTTAGTAGTACGAGGAATTCTGGTAAAGCTGCTCAACTCCCTACTTGCAAGTTCTGCCAGAAGCACCACTCAGGCTAGTGTAGAACTCAATCGAATCTATGCTATTTGTGTGGAGCTTCAGATCACTACATAAGGGATTGCCCTCAGAATCTTAACAAGCTTTCGAGCTGAACTCCTATAAATGCTAGCTCTGCACCATCATTCCGAAGCAGAGGACCTAGACAAGCTCAGTTTGAGAATCCGAGAAAGAACAAGGGTCAGAACTCGAACATTACTCATCAAGAATCTCGGGCTCCTGCTCGAATCTACCACATTCGGGGAAAAGAAGATGAAGAATCACCCAATGTCATAGCATGCACCGTTGAGTTAAATACAAGTCTTGTTTATGCTTTAATAGACTCGGGATCTACACACTCCTTTGTTTGTTCATCATTGATTGCGAAATTAAATTTGAAGCCTGAAACTGTAACCCAAGGTTTAGTAGTTTTGAACCATATATGGGGAGTTACAACCATAAACTTCATTTGTAAAGATTGTCCCTTGTACATTCGAAACATACCCTTTCTTGTTGATCTTTACGTACTACCATCCTGTGAATTTGATCTAGTATTGGGACTAAACTGGTTAGGGAAACACCAAGCCTGGGTAGATTGCCAAAATAGGAGACTTTATCTCTGAGGTTTAGGAAAGGAATCCATCATTCTTATTGATAAGAAACCTACCTCAATCTTTGCTGCCATGGTTATACAAGATGAAATTGATTTTGGTCTATCAAACATGCCAATTGTATCTAAATTTCTCGATGTTTTTCCCGAGGAACTCCTTGGTCTCCCTCCAACCAGAGAAGTAGAGTTCGAGATTGATGTTCAGCCTGGAATAAATTCGGTTTCTATCACACCCTATCGAATGTCTCCCTAGGGCGCTCCAGTCTTGTTTGTGAAGAAGAAAGACGGGACTATGAGACTCTATATTGATTACAGACAATTGAACAAACTCACCATCAAGAATAGATATCCTCTACCAAGGATTGAAGATCTTTTCGATCAACTCAAGGATGTTGCAGTGTTTTCAAAGATCGATCTTCGATCGGGATACTATCAAATGAGAGTAAAAGAAGAAGATGTACCCAAGACAACCTTTTAGACTCGTTATGGACATTATGAATTCCTCGTAATTCCATTCGGGGTTAACGAATGCTCTGACTGTATTCATGGATCTCATGAATCGTGTATTCAAGCTTTATCTCGATAAGTTCATGGTCATCTTTATCGATGGCATTTTGGTGTATTCTCAGAACAAGGAAGAACACTCTAAACACCTCTGAATTGTGTTGCAAACCCTTCGGGAACGTCAACTATTTGTAAAGTTTACCAAATACAAATTTTGGCTATCGAAAGTGTCATTTCTTGGACATGTTATCTCGGCAGAAGGGATCAAAGTAGATCCAAGGAAGATTCAATCTATCCTGGATTAGAGACCTCCGAGAAATGTAGGTGAGGTCAGAAGCTTTCTCGGTTTAGTTGGGTACTATCGACGATTTGTCAAAGGATTTTCCTCTATAGCTGCACCCTTGACTAAGCTACTCCGCAAAGATGAACCATTTGTTTGGTCGAAGAACCAACAAAGAAGCTTTGCCTAGCTTAAACAAGCCCTTACTCATGCTCTGGTTCTTATCCAACTGGAATCGGGAAAAGAGTTCACCATCTATAGTGATGCATCTCATTTGAGGCTAGGTTGTGTCCTAATGCAAGACGAGAATGTGGTAGCTTATGCCTCACGTCAGTTAAAGCCACATGAATCAAACTACCCTACACACGACTTGGAATTGATAGCCATCATGTTTGCACTCAAAATCTAGAGACATTACTTGTATGGAGAGAAGTGCAACTTGTATACGGATCATAAAAGTCTCAAGTATCTCCTAACTTAAAAGGACTTGAATCTAAGGCAAATAAGATGGCTAGAATTGCTTAAAGATTACGATTTGGTCATAGACTACCATCCGAGAAAAACAAATGTGGTTGCTGATGCCCTTAGTCGCAGACCATACTCAGGTAAACCCTCGATTTTAAATATTAGACGTTATCTTGAAACAATCTATTCCTAACTCGTATAAATAACCTTGTGAATTCTTTCGTAGCTTCCTTGGCAATCAATGCTCATTTCCATTTATACAAAGGACGGAAATTCCTATTTGAACTCCAAGTTCAATCTAGCCTAATCTCGAGAATCAAGGATCTCCAGCAAATTGATCCAGATCTTCAGAAGATCATGTTAAAGCTAGATTCAGAATCTAATCCTGAATTTTCCATTAAGCCGAATGGATTTCTCTATTTTAAGGATAGAGTATGTATTACCGATAATGAAGAACTCAAGAAAGAGATATTACAAGAAGCTCATCAAAGTTCTTTCTCGATACATCCAGGATCAGTCAAAATGTATAAAGACCTAAAACCACTGTATTGGTGGTCAGGCATGAAGTTAGCTATTACAAACTTTGTATCAAAGTGTTTGACTTGTCAAAGGGTTAAAGTCGAGCACAGAGCCCCTACAGGACTGCTTCAACCTATCAAATTTCCTCAATGGAAATGGGACGGTATAACTATAGATTTTGTTACTGGTCTTCCTTCAACCCCAAGAAAGAATGATGCTGTATGGGTGATCGTTGATAGATTCTCAAAATCTGCACACTTCATCCCTGTTCGAATGAATATGAGATTGGATGTCTTGGTCGAGCTATATATTCGTGAAGTGATTCGGTTGCACGGTGTACCTACAGCTATAATCTCTGATCGAGACCCCAGATCTACTTTTTGGTTTTGGAAATCCTTGTAAAAGGCTTTAGGGTCTAAAGTGCATCTTAGCACAACCTTCCATCCTCAATCTGACGGACAATCAGAAAGGATAATTCAAGTACTCGAAGATATGTTGCGTGCTTGTGTAATAGACTTTGGAAAGAACTGGTAAAAGTCTCTACCCCTAGTAGAGTTTGCTTACAATAATAGCTACCAGACATCTATTCAGATGGCACCATTTGAAGCCTTATATGGGAGGAAATGTAGAACTCCCTTATGTTGGTCTGAATTGGGAGAGAACAAAGTTTTGGGACCTCAACTGCTTAGAGAAACTGAAGAACAAGTACAAATCATTCATAGCCGATTGAAGGCAGCTTTCGATAGGCAGAAGGCCTATGCAGACTTGAAAAGGAGAGATATTTAGCACAACATAGGAGACAAAGTCTTCCTTAAAGTATCTCATTGGAAGAAAGTCTTCAGGTTTGGAAGAAAAGGGAAGCTCAGCCCCCGGTTTATCGGACCTTTTGAGATCATTGAAAGGATAGGACCAATGGCCTATCGTTTAGCTCTTCCTAGTGAGTTCGATAAGATCCACAACGTGTTTCACGTATCTATGCTAAGAAGATACAGATCTGATCCATCTCACATATTAGAACCCGAAGAAGTTGAATTGAACCATAACTTGTCATACGAAGAACAACCAGTCCAGATTCTAGATTGTGAAGTTAGAAAGCTTCGAAACAAAACCGTTCCTCTAGTGAAGGTGTTATGGAGAAATCATAAGATAGAAGAAGCGACGTAGGAATCAGAGGCAGTAATGAGGAAACAATACCCTCACCTATTTAATTCAGGTAAAATTCGAGGGCGAATTTATTTTTAAGGGGGCAATTGTAATACCCCAAACCTGAGCTTAGTAGCATGTTACTAAAATTGGTAACTTAATTTAAATTAGGGAACTGTGATATTCCTAAACCGGGACTAGAAATTGTTACCACTATTTAAATTTATTAGTTAGTTAAATTATGTTCTAATCAAACGGAAGAAGGAAGTTAATTGTGAGAATTAAAAAGAAGAACACTCAATTATAGTGACTAAAATGAAAGATTCATTAAACATAGAGTTTTCATGTTAAAAGGAAAATTATGAGGGGTTTTAACACATGTCCATTAGATAATAAAGATGAGTGGAGATGGATAGTCATTTTCGCCTTCTTCCTTAGCAAAGCCGAGTAAGAGATAGAGAGAAAGGGAGAAAGAAAGCTCCATGGAAATTGGTTATTCCAAGCTAGCTCAAGGAGATTTTGGTGTTTTAGCCAATTAACTTCAATAAGGTGATGAATCTTTTTCTTTAAACCCTTCCAAAACTGTTTCGGTTAAGGTATTTCTTGTGAATGTTGATCTCCATGCTTGGTATTTGAGTGACTAGTTTTTAATAGGTAGATAAACTTTAAGGTAATGTTTAGTGTTCATGAATTTCCTCTTTGATTTTGTGATTCTAACAACTTGTTTTGCTTGAGAAATGTTAGATTGATTGCTGGAAATTAGGAATTGCTTAAAAGTCTTGTATGTGTTCTTATATTGAACCGATTGGTACATATGTTTAGTGAAAACATATTAGAATCGAATGACCTTTGAAATTGATGTTGTCTTTAATCAAATTGATGATGAAATGTTATGTTAGTTGCTGGAAAAACTTAGATGATAATTAGAATTGATGATTGATATGTAAATTGAGATTCTTGTTGTTGGAAATTCTATTGAGATGATGTTTTAATGAACTGATTCGAAAATATTGCTTAATTGCCCTGTTTTCATATGTTTGACACATAATTGGACTGACTTAGACATGCATGAGTGAGTATATATGTTGAACAATCATGTTAGAATTCTTGTCTAAGTGACTAATGAAGCTAGAATCTAGCTTAAGGAAATCTGTACAGAAAACTCTGTTTCGGGCAGTAAGTTTAAAAATTTGTAGAAAATCACATAGATCAAATTAGGGAATAAATCTTATATGTACAGAATCATGAGTATGTCTAGTTTTGTATGCAACAAACCGAATCGAATTCCGAGTTATAAAATAGTTTGTAGAGATTAATCTCTAAGGACAGTGCAAACTGTCCAGTGGCATAATTTGGTGCGTCTTAGGACTAAAAACTGTATTAATTCACAATGAATAAAAATGCAAGGCCTATTTGGTTAAAAAGATAATTAAGTTAGCTTTCTAACGATGTAAACGGTTCTAAATTCGAACGTACGGAATGAAAGATATGAACATTTAAGCAAGTAATGCACATGATGCTTGGCAGCAGCAGTCTTGCTATTTTGAAATGAAGGTTGGAATGTATGGAGTCATGTAATGATTTAAATAGTTGCTGATTTTGATTCTATGGCCTTGTGTGCATTGTTAGAACAAGGAGTGGACCTTGTTGAAGAAGAAAGAGCTGCTCAAGCTAGTGGAAAACAAAAGGGGATTTGGATCCAAGAACAAAAATAGCTTGGAGTATTATGAGTGTAGTTTAATATTGGGTTAGGACTTAGGTCATAACCAAAGATGCATGTCTACTTTCTTGTTATTTCTATGCTATGTTAATGAAGTTGATTTAAACTTGGTTGTGATTAAAAGGGAAGAATAGCTTAAGATAAAACTTGAGATTTAATAGTAACATGAATATTGTTAAATTAATTAGAAAGAAAAGTGAAAACAAATGCTTGATTCTTGATGCCTTGGTTGTGATCAATTCGAATAGTACTTGAATTTATCTCTATAATTTAGATATTTGTTAACATGATATAAATCATGAATTAAAGACCTTGCTTGATGCCTAGAGATGGCATATGTTAATTGCTTGCTTAAATGACAAGTTAAATTGCAGAAGGTAGAGCTAAGGCTCAATTGGCCTAAGGGCTAAGCTTGAATCTTGATATACCTTGCTTGAATTGATTCTTGAATGAGATGATATCTTGACTTGAACATGAATTACTTGAAAATGTGATAAATTATTGAAACAAAGCCTTGGTTGCTAGTGGTCATAGGTAGAATGGCATGCCATAGAGTCTAGAGCTCTTTTGTGTTCGGTGGATTACGGTCCAGGGCCAAAGCCCGTAAATGGAGACAATAAGAGGGACATGTTAATGGTCTTTGGCGACAGTAGGAGGGTAATGACCAGTATCTTGTTATTTGGCGACAGTTTGTTCGTGACTCGATTACTTGGACAACTAAATACCAAAGGCATAAAATAAATAAGGCAAATGAGAAATAATTGAAGCATAAAGCTTACTTGATACTTGAATTACTTGATACTTGAATTGCTTGCTATATGATTTGTTACATGAATGACTTATGATCTTACTTGAATCGATGTGTACTTGAATGTCTTACTTGAAATAATATGTTACGTGACTTGAAATAAAAGTATGTATAAAGCTTGAGTTCGATTGCTACAAACCTTGATTAGGTTCAAACTTAACTAATTGATAATTGCCTCAATAATTGGATAGAACTAGATTACTACCTCACTAAGTACAACTTGTACTTATCACTCTCGTTCCTATTCTTCCCAAACTACATGTTAAAAGAATCGAGCAAACTTCTTGATTTTGAAGTCTGTTCCTTGAGCCTGAAGCAAACACAAGCCAAGCTAGAGTATGGATCTATACTCGTTTTGTAATGCTCCTAGTTGGTGGCACTTATTCTTGTATATAGTTAAGTTAGGACATGCATTTTGCTACTTGAAAGTTTGTATATATGTATGATCATAGCTTCTAATGTTATGAATATTTAGTGAATGATAGAATATATCACGTTATGCTTGAACTTGTGATAGCCGAATGTTTAAACAATTGAACATTACTTGATTGCCTATGGTATGGTTCGAATGTATGCATAAATGAACATGTTAAGACAAACCTACATGATTTGCGTACATGTCTTGAATGCAATATCGTAGAAGACATACCTAATAACTCGAATTGAGCATAACATCGTATACCAGTTAATTGTTGTTATAAGATTGTTAAGTGCACATTTATGATGTTATTTGAAATGCATATGATTAGGTTAAGTATGCAATCCTAATGCCATACATGATAAACATTTCCTTTCTTGAATGATTATATGTGAATGATTAAGTGCCTTGTTAGTTCTCAACTCATCTACTAGGGATGAGTTCTCAAAAATTTTAAACGATTCGTGTTTCTAGTGTTTTCCGTAACACTCCTGAGCCAGTTTACTCATAAGCCGGGTAGGGGGTGTTACACAATGAGCTACTAGCTCTTTTATGAGCAATGCATATATTCATCCCGGGAACTATGATAGAATACGAAACAAAACCGACGTGCAACTTACAAGGGTTCAATGCAAATAATTCATGGTAAAAAGATATTTAGTAAGTTATTTTGAGCGTTCAATGCGTGCATTGAAGGGTTCTCATTCTGCAAACGCATGATTCAAGTGGATGGTACATGGCTGTATGAGAAGTACGGTCATAGATTACTCGTGGCTATTGCACAAGATGAAGACAATAATATATTCCCATTTGCCTTTGGCATAGTTGAAAAGGAAGACGTGGATGGATGAGAATTCTTTTTGAAGCATTTACACAACTATGTAGTAAAAGAAGACGAGATTTGCATGATTTTTGATAGAGGGTCTGCACTCTTATTAGTAATTGATAGACGTGGGAGTTTCTGGAATCCTCCACATGCATATCCAACATATTGTGTACGGCATATTACGGCAAATGCGAAGATGCATTTCGAAATCAACCAGATCCGGTAAGAAATTTTAGGCGCAGGTATATTTTTATTCATTATTTATAAAAGTTAGTAATTTATTTTTGAGTTGATCATGTTGATTTATTTAACTTAATTTTTTTAATAGGGTGTGAACTAGTTCAACCAAAATTCGACGTGAGGATAAGAAGGTTGAAGCGGCACGATCAACTTGTATTTAATTTTGCAAATGACATCCCCAGGGAAAGATGGTCACAAGCCTATTATGAAGGTCGACGTTATGGCCATATGATAACTAACCTTGCTGAGGCTATAAACTTGGTGCTTAAAGGAACACGCCATCTCCCAATTACAAGTATCGTGTAGGAGACTTACTTCAGATTGGGTAAGGTTTAGTCCAAAAAAGGCAGGAAGTTATCGTTCGAATAAACAACAGATAAATTTGGTCTCAAACCATGCAAGATAGAATGATCACTCTTCAAGCGGATGCCACCTCTATGCAAGCCAGAACATTTGACCCAAATGGTTTTGAATTTTCTGTCGAAGCTAAGGTCCGAGGTGAGCAAAGAATGTTCACCATAAACCTTCATAAGAGATGGTGTGATTGTGGTCAATTTCAAGCATTTAGATATCTATGCTCTCACGCACACGCCACATGTATGCATATTCGTGTGGACCCTTACAGGTTTGCGGATGAGTGTTATTAGCTGGAGACTATGACAAATATATACAGAATTCGGTTCAACACGACCCCGAACCAAGATTATTGGCCGGTAAATCCAATATACGAAGAATGGTTACCAAATTCAAAGCTTCGTAAAAAGCTGAAGGGTCAACCGCGTTCCACTCACATTCATACGAATATGGATGATCCGGATGAAAGATAAGGGGGAGTTCAAGTTAAACATTGTACTCTTTGTAGGGGACCAAGTCACACAAAAAACAAGTGTCCGAACAAATCCAATCTTTCCAACTATCGTGCCGGACCATCAACCTAAATTTTGTGGTAATGTAATTTTGTGTTAATGTAAATACAATTTATTTTTTCTGTTATTTATTTTACTCCTACCAAATATGTTTAATATTTTTTAATACCCCAATTACCACAAATATTACCTCATTTACAAACCAAATGCACCAAATATACAGTTAAAGAAATTATAAAATAAAATAAATAAAAAAAGTATAATATTAAATTTAAATTTGAATTTGATTTGGAAAACTAAAATGGAATTGGAGTTGACATTTGAATTGGAAAAATAGAAATATATTACAAATAAATAAAATTGAATTTACAATTAAATAAATAAATAAATAAATAAACCCTATTTCTTAATTCTGCCTCCTCAACGGTAATTCCTGCTGGTGTAAAGATGATGTTTGATCGTATCGTCTAAAGGGTCGAACCATTCTTTGTGGTTGATCCGGAGTCAGCTCATCATCGAAAAATTGATCATCCATCATTTGCATAAAAGGTGGTGTACCATACATATCTTCCAGATTAAATGATGAGCTGCTAACGGTTGTAGTCGACAAGAAAGATGTCATACTATCAACACCCATACCTTCCCTATATATAGATGTTTGAGGATACTAAAGTTGTGGTATGTACCCTCCATCATCATTGTAAGCTGGCTAAGAAGATGAGCTGCCACCATCTGGAAAATTAATTTGTGGATACCTATGTTGTATAGGTTATTCTCAAGGATCATTGCTTACATGTATTGGGGGGATTGCACCGGAGACCACAGAGAATGCCAACCCGTAGAACAATCCAAGTTTGGTTCGTCTGTTGGTTCTTGAGAGCCTGACCAAACTTGGATGAAAAGTGTATGTGTTTTGAGCATCGCGGATTTTAAAGTCATTTATTTGCAGCTTCGAGAGATACTATGAACGGTTTTCCATTTTCTGAAAACCACGAATAATACTCTGTATTAAATTCAAAATCACTGGCTTTAATTGGACACAAATTTTCAGCCCACCGCATCCATCTCTCCTCCCACCGCAAAATGAAATCGGCTTGCTTCACAACCCAATTTTTATCGAATCTACCTCTACGAACAGTATGGATATGTTCAATAGCAGGTGGAGCTCTAGGAATGGGTTGATGGAAGTTGAACTTCTGCAACACTCAATCAACATAATGGTACTCAAAAATAGAAAAAATGGATCAAAGGCACAACTGCACCCCAGAATGTTGAACATTGAAGCACACTTTCTGGTATGCAAGCCTTGATTGTTTTATTCGCGTACGACAACCGAATAAACTGTAAAACACAAATATTAATATACATACATAAACAAACATATTACTTTAAAAAATACAAAGTCAAAAAATTAATTTAAAAATAATATTATGATACCTGATTTTTTCCTATTGTTTGTATCTTTAGTCTTATATCTTTAGTAGTGTTGTGCACTACCTTGACATTCTTCAACTTATGTCTCTATCTGCAAAGATATTGAACTTATATTTCTAAGTCATTGTAGTTAAATATTAGATCAATAAAATAGACATATACGACTGTAATCACAATATTACCTTCCAGCATGCGGAAACTCCATGGATACATGCATTTCCACAATGGGCGGTAGATAAGACAGCCTATACCACGCCCACGGCTGCAATAAGACTTAACATCCACCCATATCTGAATTCTTCTTATCACCATCCATAATTGCGGCCTTGCACATTTCATGGTACAAGAATGCCAATATTCTAGATCCCCAGCTACATGCACCAACTGTGTCAAAATCAGCCAACATCCGTAGATATTGTGTGTGAACCAGGTTACCAAATGTATCTAGCATCAATATCTCACCAATGATTTGCAATATGTATGCTCAAGCTGCATACTGAATTTCTTGGCGAGTAGATCCATCTGTTACAATGAATTCATTATGCAACCATGAAATTCTCAAATGTAGACCGTTCATACATGCCTCAAAAGGAACTTTGCCGAGGTACTGCATTCAAAGCTCAAATACATTATACTTGTTTTGTCCAACCAACGGATTCCCATTTATTGGGACATCAAGTTGTATTGCTATATCCTCTAGAGTTATTGTGCATTCGCCAAATGGAAAATGAAATGTGTGAGTCTCTGATCTCCACCGTTCAATCAATCCGGTAATCAACCCAGGGACAATCTTAAATCTACGGAGAAATGAAGCATTATAAAAACTGGCATACTATAAGTAATAAATTATGCGGTCAGAAGGTTCCTTGATCTTCACTCCTCAACGACGGATGTTATTCTCCACACCCTATAATTAATTTAGTATAATAAATTATTTTGTTTTACACATGACAATAAACATGATAAATTTTAAATTACCTACTTGCTCTTCATGAATATGAGATGAAATGTGCTCATGGTCACGGTACAACAAAACTCCTCCAGAAGCCATTTTCAAACAAATCTGCAAAACAATTATCATTTGAATATATATACAACCAAAAAATGTATTAACTTAAAAAATTTTGATCTATACGAATATATCTTCAAAAAATACAAAAACTTACCGGATTAGACGAGAAATTGTGTAAATATGCTCTAAAGAATTCAACAATAAAAAGTAATTATCATTCGAATATATCTTCAATCACACAAAAAATCTACAAACCCCTCTAATTTAAAAAAAAACAACAAATTAATTAAAAAAACAAATTACTTACTAACTTCTGAAAAACCGAGAAGATTTACAAACAAATATACTTCAACAATCGTCAACTCTTCGAATATATCTTCAAAAAATATTAGTCAACTATTCTACTCAAACTCTCTCAATTTTTTCTCAACCCCTATATACTCATCTTATTCTTTATATCCTATATATATATACAAAATACACACACAAAAAAATTACTTGACCTGACCAGCTTTCACGTGAAAGTTGGTCTATGTGCATGTATGCCAAGGCTCTACAGGACCTCGCCACCTAGAGGTGGCGTCCTGCCCCAGCTGATAACAAGGCTGCCAGCTCGAGCAGGCTTGGTTCGCTGAGCCAATCGGCGTCCTCCCATGCACAACGCCATGTGCAGATGGCGAGGTCCCACAATGCCATGTGGAGATGGCGATTTTCTCCCGAGCACTGTAGTTTTTGGCCTAAATTCTAAAATATGTTTAATACAACCCTATAAACCAAAATAATATTTTAGAATGGGTTATCCAACTAATTTTGCCGATATAAGAGGTTATATTCAATTTATTATAATGAGAACCGTAACTTAACAAAAATGTTGGTTGACTTGTTTTAATACATACAAGTTAATATTTGAATGAAAAATGAGTCTAGTATGATTGATACGCATGAAGGACAACACTAATTTATTTTTGTGTACTTTTTTACTAATATAAAACTAATTTTTTAAGTTTAAACTTATTTTGAAACATTTTTTTCTAAATATTTATATGATCGCTCTCATTATGCTGTTCAGAACTACTACTAAGATTTATTAATTAATTAAAAGTTATTTACTATTGAACTAATTTATTTGAATGATCTTTCTGCCCCTTCCTTTATTTGTCTTTATTAAATACTAGAATTTGATTCAGTCACGTGGTAAAAGTAAAATAACAATTCTAAAATATATACGAAAAAATGGGATCATTTAAATATGAATCAGATTTATGTTTAAATATTTAAAGTCCCAGATTGACCCATTTTCTATGTGTACAATATAATATATAGATAATTAGATGTCACCACCACTAAATAAACCCTTCCGTTCGTAGATTCGATTTCACCATTTTTTTATTCTTCTCAGTCTCTAAGATCTTTCCTAGGCTTTGTGCAAGCATGAGTAACCATGGATGGATCTTAATAACCTATTTTGAGGGGCCTTTTAAAAATTTTGAAAGCTTAAATTAATTTTTTTTAAAGATTTTGAATGATTTAATTTAAAGTCTTCATAAAAAATATAAGAGTTTAATTAAAATTTTCAAGAAAATATTTTGACTTATCAAGACTTCTAAAAATTTTAGGAAGGGATTTAATAAAAATTATTTAAAACTTTAAAATATATAACAATTTTTAAAATTTTTAAAGGGGCCAAATTAAAAAATTTTAAATTATTAAAAGACTAAGTATAAATTTTTTCAATTTTGGGGGTCGTGGTCTCTACTAGCTTCAAGAGGATCCGTCTCTGTGAGTAAGGGACCAAGGCTCTTTTTATGTGCATTACCTGGCTGAAGTAGCAGTAGAAAAGTGTCGTGGGCAAAATCAATCCAAGGTTTTTTCACAAATTATAATATGTTTCCTGTTGGTGGTAATAACAACGTAATGGCCACATCGTAACGGTTCTAAAGGTTAAAGCGACATTGAACTGCATTCACAATCTAAATAAGTTCAATATTTTTGTAAATAAATCATGTTCGCAACAATAATTATATCTACAACATCTATAACCGTAACTGCAACCGTAATTACTACAAACATCACAACCATGGATCATCTCAGACTGATTAAACCGAAGCTCAACAATCATGGGAGGCTTGAAGCAGGACTGCTGCAGCACGACGTCGCACCAAAGTCATTGTTAACGATCTCTGGTGAGCTTGACACGAAGGCCTTGGGGGAAAAAGTCTCTGTTTCGGGTTGGCACTTACTCTCAAACCCTAATTAGATATTTTTTTGCAAGGGTAAATTGCAATACACAGTTCCATTTCCACAGATGATTAATATTAAAAGAAACAATATAATATATCATTTTATTTCATATATTATATGATTTATATCATATAAAATTTGTTCTATAATGTTGATTAATTTTGTGTACATCAAATTAAACTTGGTTTAAATTAGGTTCTGAGATCAAATACAAACAAGGGACATTGATTTAGTTTTGATTCACATTAGGTTCCAATATCAAACACAGGCAATTCATTCTCTCTTACAAAAGTTAAATTAAGCTACAATACTCTAATGTACACATTTAAAGTTATGTTAAGTTGTTTAAACTTAAAATTTTAATAAAAGAAAATAATATTTATATAATTTGTGAAATTGTATTAAAATAGTACAAATATTTTTTTAAACAAATTAGAAAAATAGTATGGTTGAGCCTAAAACATTCAAAGTTAGTAATTTATACATATGGTTGGATTGGATTAAATTTGAGGCTCATAATTCAAGCATAATGAGGGTTAGTTTGACATTAATTATTTTAATATGTCAGTGCGAAAAGATTATTTAAAAATATATATTTTTGAAATATGTATCTTTATTTTTCGTTCTATGTTCTGGGTGCGAGGCTGCCCATTCCAGTAATGTTGTCTTCAAGGTTTGAACTCATGTCTTCTCTTTGAAAATGTAATGTGACTTACCAATGCACCCAACACTTATTGGTAAAAATATATATATATTTTTTCAAACTAGTATTTAGTATTGTTGTTAAAAAATATTTTTAAAAAATAAAATAATATAAACATAATATCATAAAGGTAAAAATAATTTAATTGAAATGACATACAAATTTATTAATATTATAATGTAAAGATAATATTGACATTGTCAATGAATTAGTAAAACTTCAATTACTTTTTAAACTATTAATATTTGGATAATAATACTAACAAATTTAAAAGAATTGGTTCATCCATGAAAAATAATAATAACAAACACACATATATCATATAATAAAATGAATAGTAAAGCATTCCCGAATGTATTCTCAGACTTAGATAAATATACAGTTTTTTATAATAACGTATTTGGTTCGACCTATGATTATCTCTGTTTATATGATTTAAAAATATTGTATTTCTTGAAAAAATGATTAAATTAATAAAATTTGATATAATATTTAAGAGATCGATAAGATATTCTGCATGAGAAAGAATATTGATTATTGACCTAGTTTGTTTGTCAATAAAGACGATTCATTGTATATCAATTAGGGGTGGGAATCGGTTCGTGGGGATGGTTTTGCATTCCCTACTTTATCCCAAACACTTGTGGTTACAATTTCAGGCATTTTTCATTATATGTTTCGGTTACTTTTTCATCTTCGTCTACATATTCATCAAATTCCCACGGATTTTGAGGAATTTTCTGTTAGAAAAGAGGCGTTAATAATCCAAAGAAATAATAATAATCAGTAAAAATAAATACGATAAAATTATTATTGCAAAATGATTACAAAAATAATATTTGGAATATAAATCAAAATTAAAGTAGTAAACCAGAACAATTTACTTGTACTCGGGCAACAATTCAGATGAAAAGATTTGTTGAGGCTCGTGTAACACAATTTCCTTAAGACAGATTCGTCCGCTCCTATGGAGCTTGAGAAATGTTGAACGTTTATCTCACAAGATACAACAATAGAATGATAACTGCATTAGCACATATGCAGAGATCATGAGCTGGAAGCTTGCCTTCTTCTATCACCATGGGAAAAATGCAGTATGGTTTTTAGAGAAAAAATGAGGAAAGTTGAGAAGAAATGTTCTTAGCTTGCAATATTCGTTGTTGTGAATTGTGTTTTCTCTTTCTGTTGAAGCCTCATTTTATATGCTAGCAAAGATAGAGTTCTAATCACGATTGAACTCAAATTTTCAAAATTTAAAATTCAAAACAGATATTATCTATTAAAATTTATCTAGATATAGATTATTCAGATTCACAAAATTGATTTTGAATTTCAAATTATTTGACTGATTCTTGGAAGAGGATTTTTCTAATTTGGGCTAAAATTTTTACAGGTCCATGCTAGGTCCAACCGGACCGAACATTCGCGTTTTCCTACATCGTGCCTGCACGCAAGACACAATCTTTGGTAAGCTTATTCAACATCCCCTTGGTTGTTTCTATTACATATACACCTCCGACACTTGGTCTCTAACCATTGTGAGATTCAAGCTGACAATTTTCTCACCAATCTTTGCAAGTTGCCTACTTTGAGCATCAATTTATCATTTATCACTCAACCAATTTGAGCATATGAGATATCGTTGTAAAGATATCATGGAGTAGAATATGAAGATGTAAATTCATTATTCGATTCTCCATCTTTACCCATTGAATATATGCCTCAAAGTTTCCATATTATCACAAGTTTCCAACAATCCCACACATGAATGAAATTGATGTTTTAAAAACCATTTTGACTCGATGTGGTGATAGATTCTACGATCGATAGCTGCATAGGATAGGTAGGTGTCCACCTTGGAACCTTCCCTTCTGAAAGTATATTTACTTTACTGGCTGACCAGTAGACGCAATGTCTTTGAACTATTCTGCAGTTTGTGTAAACGATGATACACTTCACACAACTATCTCACTGACAAAAATATTAGTTCTCATGGGTATGCCCATATAGCCGTGAACATGTAACACCCTCAATATTGGTTTAGTAATCAAAGCTAAAACCGTAAGCTAACTTTGTGGATCGAATTATTAATATAATTTTTGTTAGGCCTAAATTGAGATAATAAAAATATGTGTGACACATTTTGGATACCAAATCGTTAGAAATAAAAATGTTAAGGATTGCATGGTAACAAAATAATAACAAGTGGTCATTACACATGTTGAATGGACAACATGTCGATGTGGCCATTCGGTTAATCCCATCCTTGATGGGTAAAGGAAAACATTTCCTTCTTTCCTTTACCAAACGGATTAGAGAAAGAAGAATATATATAGAGAGAGTGAGCTAGTGATCAAAATCCATGGCTGATCTAGGAGACTTGTGTTAAAGGATTTCACATCTAAGGTAAAGTTTCTTGATTCTTGTTAGATTAATGTGCTAAGGTCTCGGCATTAGTTGCATGTTAAAATTCTGGTGATTAGAGGTAGAAATTTGTTGTTCAAATGGTAGAAACTCTTTGTAATGTTTGAACAAATAAGGTTATGATTAAGAGAATAAAAATTTAAGGTATCAATGCTTAAATTTGGCTAGAGACAGTTCAGAATAATTATGGTAAAGGTTGTGAGGTGTTTCATTGATGTGTGTGAAGGTTGAAATTGTTAAGAGAAGGGATTAAATTAAATGGTGATTATTTTGATCCTTGGCAGATTAAAATGATCCATAAAAAGGCTTGATAGGTTCGAAATAAATAATTAGAATTTTAAAATAAGATGTTATGTTTATATATATATATACATAGTTGCTGGAAAGTTTCCTTCTATGAAATCCATAGTGTGCTGTTGTACGATTCGGAAATGTATGATTTTTGTTTGAATAGATATAAAAATGGTTAAGGTCATCAGTTTAGAACTTTGGGGCTGTAGGGGACTGTTTCACGCAGTCTGAACAAGAAATTGAACATCATGCCATATAAATATTAGCTAAGAATGAATAAACTGATTAAATCATGAGTTGAATTATCAAATTAGGAATTGTTTGATCTCAGAGATGCTTGTGAGGTTTTAGGATTGTATAAATGTGCATGATTGTGTTTGATAGGAAACTAATACTTGTATATGTGAATGATTGTTTGAACTTTAGATCAAGATATTGTAGAAGAGGAGAAACATAGGGCAGGAAAAGCAATAGAGGGACAGACTGGAATCATAATACGAGATTAAAGTTAGCTGGACAATACTGTGAGAGTAGCCTTAACATCGGGATAGTTACAAGCTATCCCGAATTTCTTTGCTAAATTTAATTATACATTTACACTTGTTATGAGTGTGTTCTGCTTGGTAAAATAGCTGGGAGATCAGGTATGTGATTCGAATGTGGCTGCTTAATGCACAACAATTAATATAGTTTATAGAATGGTTGTATAGTTGGAAATAGAAATTGATACGTGGTTGAGATTGAATAACTTGTGGTGTGATGAACAATTTACATATTAGATTGGTCTTGAATATATATATTTGACATAATTCTGTGATATTACATTAATGTACTATAGTATGAAAAATTGAATGAGACTATTATAAAGGTAATCTGAATTATGAAAAAAGTCTCATGAATTCTGTTATCCGAATAAAAGAATTAAATATGATATGTTCTGATCTGATAAAGAATCGGTAAGTATAGCCTTGGTTTCTAGTTGGTCTTAGGTATAGTTGGCATGCCATAGATTCCATAGAGCTCTTTTGTTTTCGGGGGACTACGGTCCAGGACTATGGTCCATTTATTGGCGATAGTAGGAGGGAAGTTTGTGGTCACTTGGCGACAGTAGGAGGGTTTGACCGGTACCATGGGTACCAATTTCTGTTTCTGTTGGCGACAGTTGGTTGGGGATTCAAGTACCTAGGCTGTTCTTGATTTCAAGGCTATCAAAACGTAAATAGTATAATAATAAACCAATGGGAGTTTTTTAATTTATTAATATAAGAACTTTCGATCATTGAATCTAGATAATCATATCTTGGTAATTCTGATATATTGATAGATGCAGTTTTGTATAATAGAAACTCATATCATAGGGATTGTCATGGAATTACTTATAATCTGTAATCCGAAATGATATTATAATTTAACCGAACTATAGCTTGTTGTGTGTGATTCGATTAGTTTGTTGAGTAGTGCTGTAGAATCGAGCAATGTTTGGAATTAATTAAGTCATAGCTAAATTTATGATTATTTGTTAAGATAGTAGGATGGAAATTCTTGATTGTCATGTTTGAAGCTTATGAAATCTTGTTGTTTTGACTACCTCACTAAACATACATGCTTATAAGTGTTTCTTCCATCCTACAGGCTGAAATTCTACTTCAGATACTCTTTTTGAGCTCGATAAGGTCACAAAGGTTCACCAAAGAAGTATGTTATCTTGTTTGTTTGATAAACTCCTAGAAAGTGGCATATAGATAAATGAATATGGTAGAAGTAAAGATTTTTGATGAGCCTATTTTGGATCACATGTATATAAGCTAGATAAGTAGTTGTTATATGGCATGTAAGCTCTCTATAAGCATAATATTTTGTTTTGCTCGTGGCTGCCCTTGATGATATTATATATCCTATGTTGCGATGTGGTTGATTGAGAAGTAGATTTATGTGTTTCAAATAGTTATGAATGTTTGTTGTTGTGGTTTGTGAATATTGACTTGTTAATAAATTGATTAGAAGCATAATGAAGGACGAATAGCTTAAACAAGCTGTTAATGGGAATACAGTTAAATAGGTTTATACAATTAGATGAAATCTTTTTTTTGTTTTTTTAATGGATAGGAAAATAATTGTTTGGAATGTAAATGCTTGAAATTGTTGTGATATGATGAGGTTAATATGCTAAGCTTAAATTTCATGCCTCTTGAATATCGAAATTGTTTTAAGAATAGGATTAAACAACTTTGTTGATTGAAAGAAAACAACGTATAATTCTCTTATGTTCGAATCATTGGATCTTGGGTAATACGGAAACAAAATCCTAAGTTTACTTAACCTGAGTAAAATTATTATCATTATATGGTAAAACAAACAGCATTTCTTAGAATGAGAAATCACAAATTGATATTTAGAATGTAATTATAACCTGTTATTGATAGTAACTGTGTCTATAGGAAGTAAAAAAGAATAGAATTGTGTATTAAGATGAATTGGTTCTTGCCGTGGTCTCTTAATTGGAACTTAAATTATTAAAATTTTGAATTGGTGCAAGTGTGTTAGCTCCCTAGTCGTTTTATAACCTGGTTGTTGCTATTCGATTGGTGTGATGACTTACATCTAGGTAAGTTAGTTCAATTCTGCTTGTGAAGTAACACTCATGACTCCGGTTTTCTCCTAAACCGATAGTGGGTGTTACATTTATTAGTATCAGAGCTTTGGTTTAGTCCATTCTAGGACTAAACCGAGCCTTGTTGTAATCATATTCATATTATATGCCACTTAGGAGTTTGAATACGTTCATATCTGTGATATTGTCTAACAAAACCTTCCTTATTCTATCTTATAGAATGCCTGAAACTCATCTTGGCCGGGACAATGAAAGCCCGGTAGGTTCCTCGAATGAAGGAGGAAGTATTGGCATGAATCAAGAGCAACATGAGCCTTAGAGAGCCGCTGCGCCTCAACAGGAGGCCCCTGCAATACATCCTGTACAAAGAGAATGTCTCCTTAGCATGAAGAAGATGTTCGAACAATTAGCTCAATCCTAGAAACATAATACTCTTCCTCCACCTGTTATGCCTACACGAGCTCCTATAGACAAGTTGGCTCAACGCAGGGCATATACGTTTGCTAGTACGGATGATGAAAATCCGGAGGCTGCTGAGTACTGGTTAGAAACAACCATAAGGATTCTCACTAAACAACTTCAGTGTACTGATGAGCACAAACTTGAATGTGTTGTGGCTTTGCTTGCTGATGAGGCTTTGAGTTGGTGGGAGACCACCACCCTTACTGCTCCGGCTGAAGAAGTAACTTGGGAATTCTTCTTTAAAGAATTCTAAAAGAAGTACGTGAGTGAGCAATATTTGGCTGAAAGGAGATGAAGATTCCTATACTTGAGACAAAGAGGCAAGCCCATTGAACAGTATGTTAGTGAGTTCTGTAAATATTGTAAATATGGGTCTGAGTACATTAAGAAAGAAGAAGACAAATGTAGAATGTTTATCAATGGGTTGAGTGATGAATTAAGCCCTTTGTTTACGACTTTGGAGATTACTGATTTCCAGAATCTGGTGAATAGAGCAATTGCTACTGAAGCAAAGTTGAAGGCATCTGAGAAAAGAAAAAACAAAAATTCCAGGGGGACAAAAGGCCTCGAATTGAAAACAAGCCCTCTGGATCATATAAGAAGTCGAAGAATCAAGGTGGTGTCTCCTTAACCTTTTTTTCTTCTTCCAAGAGTAATTATATGCCCAAACCACAAACTGTGGTAAAATCCGTAGCACCTACCACTTTTGTGAACAGCACAGGAAACATGGGGAAAGAATCACAAATCCTTTTATGCAATTTCTGCCAGAAGTATCACCCGGGACAATGTAGAAGACAAGCTAACACTTGTTATCTGTGTGGAGGGGCTGACCATTACATCAAGGATTGTCCCAGAATCCTAATAAAGTTCCATCTCGTGTTCCTGCAAATCAGATGTCCACACTTTCATCCCGGGGTAAAGGATTCAAACCAACCCAATCTGGAGTCTCTGGTAGAAATAAGAGACAAGCTTCTGTTGCAACTCATCAAGAGTCATGGAATCCGGCCCGAGTTTATCACATTCGAGGCCGTGAGGATGATAATGCCCCCGATGTTATAACATGTACTGTCGAGTTAAATAACAATTTGGTGTGTGCTTTATTTGATACGGGCTCTACTCAATCATTCATTAATTATCCTTTGATTGAGAAATTTATTTTGGAATTGGAAATTGTTGATGAGAGCCTCCATGTTTTGAATCCCTTAGGAAAGAATGTAGGCTTGAAACTTGTCTGTAAAGATTGCCAATTAATTATTCGAAACATACCCTTTCTTGCTAATCTGTTTGCTCTATCCCTTAGTGAATTTGACTTGATTTTGGGTCTAGACTGGTTAAGTAGGCATCAAGCTTGGGTAGATTGATATCAAATTAATTCGACAGTGAGGTGGAGTTTAATTGATAAGACACCTTTGGAATTCGACTCTTTTTGTACTGCATGAATAGAAATGGAGAAAATAAGATTAATATCAAATTAATTCCAACTGTGTCTGAATATTATGATGTTTTTCTTGAGGAACTTCCGGGGTTACCCCCAACTCGTGAGCTAGAGTTTGGAATTGATGTTCAACCGGGATCCAACCCCGTGTCCATCACTCCATATAGAATGGCCCTGATTGAACTTAAAGAACTCAAGCAACATCTACAAGATCTTCAAGACAAAGGATTTATTCAAGACAAAGGATTTATTCGACCGAGCTCATCACCATGGGGAGCTCCAGTCCTATTTGTCAAGAAGAAGGACGGGTCAATGAGACTTTGTGTGGACTATCGTCAGTTGAACATGCTCACAATAAAGAATAAATATCCATTACCGAGAATTGAAGATTTATTTGATCAGCTCAAAAATGCCAAGGTGTTCTCCAAGATCAACTTATGATCAGGGTACTATCAAATGAAGATTAAGGAATCCTATGTACCCAAAACAACCTTTAGAACCCGTTACGGGCATTACGAGTTTTTAGTAATGCCTTTTGGTTTAACAAATGCCCCAGCAGCCTTCATGGACCTCATGAACAGGGTTTTTAAACCTTACTTGGATAAACTTGTGGTGGTTTTCATAGATGATATTCTGGTTTATTCTCAAAACAAAGAAGAACACTCTACTCATCTTCGAATGGTCTTACAAACCCTTCGAGAAAACCAACTCTTTGCAAAGTTAAATAAATGCGAATTTTGGTTATCCGAAGTTTCCTTTTTAGGCCATGTAATTTCAGCCGATGAAATTAATGCCGACCCTAAAAAGATTTAATCTATTGTCGATTGGAGGTCTCCGAAAAATGTGGGAGAAGGTATGAGCTTTCTAGGCTTAGCCGGGTATTACAAGAGATTTGTAAAGGGGTTCTCTGTTCTGGCCCCACCTTTAACCAAGCTTTTGAGGAAGAATGAAGCTTTTGTATGGTCAGAAAGTCAGCAACGAAGCTTCGATCAGTTGAAGCAGGTCCTAACTCATGTTCCAGTTTTAACACTACCGAAATCGGGGAAGGAATTCACTGTGTATAGTGATGCTTCACATCTCGGATTAGGATGTGTTCTAAGGCAAGGAGGGAGAGTTTTCGCTTATCCCTCCCGGCAATTGAAGCCTCATGAACTGAATTATCCAACACATGATTTGGAACTTGCACAATTTGTTTTGCTCTCAAAATATGGAGGCATTATTTATTCAAAGAAAGATGTAATTTGTTTACTGACCACAAGAGTCTTAAATATCTTATGACTAAAAAAGACTTAAACCTTAGGCAAAGGAGGTGGCTGGAACTTTGAAGGATTACGATTTGGTGATTGACTATCAACCAAGGAATGCGAATGTTGTGGCTGATGCACTCAGTCGCAAACAATCAATCTGTAAGGAAATTTATGAAAAATTCATATCTAGATTTCCTTGGACCATTCGAAAGTTTAGTTGTAAGGACTGAATGATTCTTATTATTTGCAGCTCCAGTTGCGATTAATGCTCATTTTAAACTTCAGAAAAACCGGAAGCGTTTGGCTGAATTGCAAATTCAATCTGATTTAATCTCCCGAATCAAATCATTACAACAAGAGGATTATGAGCTCTTGAAGATTTCGAATAACTTCCTTGGCAAACCAAATTTTGATTTTTCCTTAAAACCCAATGGGTTATTATATTTCAGAGACAGAGTTTGTGTGTCTGATAATCAAGGCTTAAAGAAGGAGGTGTTACGTGAGGCACATAATGGTCCATTTTCCATTCACCCGGGGGCTGTTAAAATGTACAAAGATTTAAAGAATCTTTATTGGTGGCCTGGAATGAAGACAACCATCACTGATTATGTGTCCAAATGTTTATCTTGTCAAAGGATAAAAGCTGAACACCAAGTTCCTTCAGGGATTATGCAACAAATTGAACTTCCTCAATGGAAGTGGGAAAAATAATGATGGATTTTGTTAGTGGTTTACCGGTATCCCCTCGAAAGAATGATGCCGTCTGGGTTATAGTTGATAGAATGACTAAATCATCCCACTTTCTTCCTATTCGAATGAACTTTGGATTAGATCAGCTAGCCGAGATATATATCCAGGAAATAATGAGATTATATGGCTTATGCTTCGGGCTTGTATCATTGACTTCGGGAAAAATTGGGAGAAGGCTTTGCCATTAGCTGAATTTGCCTACAATAATAGTTATTAGTCATCTATTCGAATGGCTCCTTTTGAAGCTCTTTATGGAAGGAAATGTAGAACCTCTATTTGTTGGTCATAATTGGGTGAGAATAAGGTACTTGGGCCTGAATTGCTTCGGGAAACTGAAGAACAAGTAAAAATTATTCATAACGGATTGAAGGAAGCTTTTGATCGTCAAAAAGCTTTCGTTGGTTCAAGAAGAAGAGATGTTCAACATGCTGTTGGAGATCAAGTATTTCTGAAGGTCTTTCCATGGAAGATGATATTTAGATTCGGAAAAAAGGCAAACTTAGTCCTCGCTTCATAGGACCCTTTGAAATCATCGAAGAATTGGATCTTATCAACTGGCTCTTCCAGCATAATTTGATAAGATACATAATGTGTTTCACGTATCTATGCTCCGCAAATACCGATTTTATCCTTCACGCATTCTTGAGCTGGAGGAAGTTGAACTCAATCCCGATCTTTCCTATGAAGAAGAACCGATACGGATTCTTGATCATGAAGTTAGAAGACTTAGAAGAAAATCCGTTCCCCTCGTGAAAGTTCTTTGGAGGAATCATGGAGTAGAGGAACCAACTTGGGAATCAGAAAAGACCATGAGAGATCAATACCCTCACTTATTTAAGTAAGGTATAAATTCGAGGACGAATTTTCTTTTTAGAGGGAGGATTTGTAACACCCTCAATATTGGTTTAGCAATCAAAGCTAAAACCGTAAGCTAACTTTGTGGATCCAATTATTAATATAATTTTTGTTAGGCCTAAATTGAGATAATAAAAATGTGTGACACATTTTGGATACCAAATCGTTAGAAATAAAAATGTTAAGGATTGAATGGTAACAAAAGAATAACAAGTGGTCATTACACATGTTGAATGGACAACATGTCCCTGTGGCCATTCGATTAATCTCATCCTTGATGGGTAAAGGAAAACATTTCCTTCTTTCCTTTACCAAACCGATTAGAGAAAGAAGAATATATAGAGAGAGAGTGAGCTAGTGATCGAAATCCATGGCTGATCTAGGAGATTTGTGTTAAAGGATTTCACATCTAAGGTAAAGTTGCTTGATTCTTGTTAGATTAATATGCTAAGGTCTCGGCATTAGTTGCATGTTAAAATTCTGGTGATTAGAGGTAGAAATTTGTTGTTCAATCGGTAGAAACTCTTTGTAATGTTTGAACAAATAAGTGTATGATTAAGAGAATAAAAATTTAAGGTACCAACGCTTAAATTTGGCTAGAGATAGTTTAGAATAATTATGGTAAAGGTTGTGAGGTGTTTCATTGATGTGTGTGAAGGTTGAAATTGTTAAGAGAAGGGATTAAATTAAATGGTGATTATTTTGATCCTTGGCAGATTCAAATGATCCATAAAAAGGCTTGATAGGTTCGAAATAGATAATTAGAATTTTAAAATAAGATGTTATGTTTGTATATATATATATAGTTGCTGGAAAGTTTCCTTCTATGAAATCCATAGTGTGCTGTTGTACGATTGGGAAATGTATGATTTTTGTTTGAATAGATGTAAAAATGGTTAAGGTCATCAGTTTAGAACTTTGGGGCTATAGGGGACTGTTTCACGCAGTCTGAACAAGAAATTGAACATAATGCCATATAAATATTAGCTAAGAATGAATAAACTGATTAAATCATGAGTTGAATTATCAAATTAGGAATTGTTTGATCTCAGAGATGCTTGTGAGGTTTTAGGATTGTATAAATGTGCATGATTGTGTTTGATAGGAAACTAATACTTGTATATGTGAATGATTGTTTGATATTTAGATCAAGATATTAAAGAAGAGGAGAAACATAGGGCTGGAAAAGCAATAGAGGGACAGACTGGAATCATAATATGAGATTAAAGTTAGCTGGACAATACTGTGAGTGTAGCCTTAAATAGGGATAGTTACAAGCTATTCCGAATTTCTTTGCTAAATTTAATTATACATTTACACTTGTTATGAATGTGTTCTGCTTGGTAAAATAGCTGGGAGATCAGGTATGTGATTCGAATGTGGCTGTTTAATGCACAACAATTAATATAGTTTATAGAATGGTTGTATAGTTGGAAATAGAAATTGATACGTGGTTGAGATTGAATAAGTTGTGGTGTGATGAACAATGTATAGATTAGATTGGTCTGGAATATATATATATTTGATAACATAATTCTGTGATATTACATTAATGTACTATAGTATGAACAATTGACTGAGACTATTATAAAGGTAATCTGAATTATGAAAGAAAGTCTCATGAATTCTGTTATCCGAATAAAAAAATTAAATATGACATGTTCTGATCTGATAAAGAATCTGTAAGTATAGCCTTGGTTTCAAGTTGGTCTTAGGTATAATTGGCATACCATACAGTCCATAGAGCTCTTTTGTTTTCGGGGGACTACGGTCCAGGACTATGGTCCATTTATTGGCGACAGTAGGAGGGAAGTTTGTGGTCACTTGGCGACAATAGGAGGGTTTGACTGGTACCATGGGTACCAATTTCTGTTTCTGTTGGCGACAGTTGGTTGGGGATCCGAGTACCTAGGCTGTTCTTGATTTCAAGGCTACCAAAACGTAAATAGTATAATAATAAACCAATGAGAATTTTTTATTTATTAATATAAGAACTTTCGATCATTGAATCTAGATAATCATATCTTGGTAATTCTGATATATTGATAGATGCAGTTTTGTATAATAGAAACTCATATCATAGGGATTGTCATGGAATTACTTATAATCTGTAATCCGAAATGATATTATAATTTAACCGAACTATAGCTTGTTGTGTGTGATTCGATTAGTTTGTTGAGTAGTGTTGTAGAATCTACAATTTGAGCAATGTTTGGAATTAATCAAGTCATAGCTAAATTTATGATTATTTGTTAAGATAGTAGGATGGAAATTCTTGATTGTCATGTTTGAAGCTTATGAAATCTTGTTGTTTTGACTACCTCACTAAGCATACATGCTTATAAGTGTTTCTTCCATCCTACAGGCTGAAATTCTACTTCGGATACTCTTTTTGAGCTCGATAAGGTCACAGAGGTTCACCAAAGAAGTATGTTATCTTGTTTGTTTGATAAACTCCTAGAAAATGGCATATAGATAAATGAATATGGTAGAAGTAAAGATTTTTGATGAGCCTATTTTTGATCACATGTATATAAGCTAGTTAAGTAGTTGTTATATGGCATGTAAGCTCTCTATAAGCATAATATTTTGTTTTGCTCGTGGCTGCCCTTGATGATATTATATATCCTATGTTGCGATGTGGTTGATTGAGAAGTAGATTTATGTGTTTCAAATAGTTATGAATGTTTGTTGTTGTGGTTTGTGAATATTGACTTGTTAATAAATTGATTAGAAGCATAATGGAGGACGAATAGATTAAACAAACTGTTAATGGGAATATAGTTAAATAGGTTTATACAATTAGATGAAATATTTTTTTTTTGTTTTTTTAATGGATAGGAAAACAATTGTTTGGAATGTAAATGCTTGAAATTGTTTTGATATGATGAGGTTAATATGCTAAGCTTAAATTTCATGCCTCTTGACTATCGAAATTGTTTTAAGAATAGGATTAAACAACTTTGTTGATTGAAAGAAAACAACCTATAATTCTCTTAGGTTCGAATCATAGGATCTTGGATAGTATGGAAACAAAATCCTAAGTTTACTTAACCTGAGTAAAATTATAATCATTATAGGGTAAAACAAACATTTCTTAGAATGAGAAATCACAAATTGATAATTAGAATGTAATTATAACTTGTTATTGATAGTAACTGTGTCTATAGGAAGTAAAAAGGAATAAAATTGTGTATTAAGATGAATTGGTTCTTGTTGTGGTCTCTTAATTGGAACTTAAATTATTAAAATTTAGAATTGGTGCAAGTGTGTTAGCTTCCTAGTCGTTTCATAACCTGGTTGTTGCTATTCGATTGGTGTGATGACTTACACCTAGGTAAGTTAGTTCAATTCTGCTTGTGAAGTAACACTCATGACTCTCATTTTCTCTTAAACCGGTAGTGGGTGTTACAGAACATCGTCTGGTTCTACAAGAGTTTTGAGAGAACTATGCCCCGATAGTCTACTTGAAGTGGCCCCACTTCACTCTCACATAGGTGACTTATGTTGTTCGGCTCAACGATAAACACAATGGTCATTAAAATTTTTGTTTAGCCTATACCACTTTTGATCAATGTTTACATTATATGAATAGATTTGGGAGAATAACCCCATAGTGATCGCACAAGGTCTATGCAATTAGGTTGTCCATTTGAACCTAGATCTTGGAATCTCCGGTCAACTAGGTAGGGTTTTCCTTCACATAGCGCCTTAAATTTCTTGGGCTTTGTTCACATTCCTTTCGATGTTTTCTCAATCTGATCTCGATCTAAGCCTTTAACTGGCGGATCCGCAATGTTATCTTTTGATATTATAAAATTAATAGAGACAACTCCATTTGAGATCGGTTGTCTAATGGTATTATGTCAGTGACGCATATGTCTCGACTTACCATTGTATATAAAGCTCTGTGCTCTACTAGTTTTTCGTTTGATAATCACAATATATTCATATTGTGGGCACATGTTTTGGCCATTATAGAATATCCTCTAAGAAATTCTGAAGTAATTTGGCTTATTTTTTAGACTTGTCTAGAACTAAAAACTCAGATTCCATTATGGATCTGGTTATAACTGTTTGTCTTGAGAATTTCCATCCACTTGCGCCTTTGATATCTTGAATATTAGATATCCAACTAGCATCGAAGTATCATTCTAAACAATAGGATCACTGAAATAATGTAATCCATAATCTCGAGTATATCTAAGATATCGCAATACACCCACACCTAGATTGCTTGTTATAGGGATGTCAATTGGGCGGGGAGGGTGCGAAGGGTACTCTTCCCACATCTATCCCCGTTAAGAATTTTCATCTCTATCCCCGCCTCACGACCCTGATAAGTCTAATAATTGCATATTTTTCACATATGTATAACTATATTTTAGTGTTCTAATCCAACTATAAATTAATGTTTTAACAAGTGTTTGATTTTTGCAGGAATTTTGACAACTAAAGGATAATACATTCTTAAAAGAGAAGTTTTATTTGGATTTGGATTTTAAGGAGCACTTAACATAAGAAGAGGAATTCTACTTCAAGTTGAACTTTTATGTTTTATATTATATTTGGAGTATGATAGAGTTTTAAATTAAATCTTATTGTAATTCCTTCTCCTAGTTGATGTAATGACCTCTATTATAAATAGGGTCACAGGGAGAAGAGAATTCATTCATTCCATAATTCTCATTCTTCTCTTCTTTGTTGATTTCCCTTGTCCATGAGTTGCTAAACTCTTTTTCTAGTTAAGGTTTAGATTCGAGGTTATTAATAAAAGTTTTTAGTGAGATTTCTTGTTCTTCATCTATTTCAAGTATTTTTATATCTTCCGGGCTTATTCAATACGTATATATTGGATTATATATATACGACAACCAATCGAGGCATCCTTGATACATGTAGTAAGTAACCAAGCAACGGGTTAGAAGGTATGAATTTATATTCTTGATAAGTTAACGGATTAGTATTTTGATAGGTTTTAATTCTAAGTGGATTATCTAAGGATTTTAATCTTGATAATAAGAGTTAGTCATTTATGGATTATTAAGTGATTATCCACTAAGTAAGAAAGATTGAGTTTAATTGTGGATTAGCAATTAACTTATAACCAAGCTATTTGAGATTGATGCAAGTTCATCTTTTGTGAAGTTTGATGATCTAAATTCTTGATTTAATGTTCCAAGTTCTACCTTGACTAAATTTCCAAATTATATTGAATTTCTTTTTTCTTAAATTGCTTTCTTCAACTCAAACACAAAACCCCCTTTTACTTTAATTGCTTGTGAACTTAATCTCTTAACCGCTCTCTGTGGGATCGACCCTACTTGCCGCTACTACAAATCCAAAGAACAAGTAGGTATTATTTTTTGACAGATTCGACACCCATAAAAAATTGGCGTCGTTGCCGGGGAGTGGTGTCAAGAAGCTAAGTTCACTTTTTATTTAGTTTAGTTTATTTTTATTTTTTTTCTTTCTGACTTTTTTTCTTTTCTACTTTTATGCTTCGCTCTTCTCTTGCAGATAAGAATTTTTTGTTTGATCCTGAAATCGACAAAACCGAAAAGTGAACAATCATCATCAACATTATAGTCGCGAACTCTCAACAATTTAGTTCAACACATGACATCGTCTCTCGACGTGCAAATGAGGCATGCGGGATTTGCATAAGTTAAGAGCATGTAACCGATATGTGCCCTACACTCCAAGTAGAAAGTACCAAGGACGCCAATGCCATTGGAGGACCTTACGGCCAAAAGAAGCACAATCCATACGCACATACATACAATTCCTTGTAGAAGGACTATTCACACTTGCATTATAGGTAAGGACATCTGCAAGAAGTCTACCAAAAAGCACAATCGTAACAATATGCCTTCCGTGAACAAAGTATTTTTTGCGAACCAACCTCAACCACCAATGAAGCCTTTTTAGAGGAACTTATGAATAAAATCGAGAGCAACTTAGAGCAGTTCCAACAAGAGAGAAAAATTTTCTGCAAAACATAGGAACCGCATAAGCCCACTACGAAGACAACAGAAGAAGAAAAGAGTGCGAACTCACCGTACCCCATACCCTTGGCGAACGGAGAACATGAACATACGAAGCAAAGTTTGTCTGGAGCGACTAACGAATAAATTGAAGAAAGGCAAACGAGCCTTATGTGGACAAGGATGATGCAAGCTCTAAACAGGATGCGAATACAAGCTAGCTTGATACGGATGGTGAGAAAACAAAGGATAACGAGCTTTCCATGAACGATGCACAAGACAATTCAAAGGAGAATCTGACAAACCTTCCAATTTTTGGCTTGCACTTTTTCCTGACAAAGATGGCAATTCCAAAATCTAAAGCCTACGAAAGATGAAGCTGGTGCAAAGAGTCTTGTTCCACCCATTGTGGTTCAACCATCTTTACCTCAAAGGTTCTTACAGATCAAAGAGGATGAGCAGGAACAAAACATTCTTGAAATAGTTCACAAGGTTGACCTAATCATCAAGAAACCCGGGGAACAAGATATCAGATCAGGACAACTCTTTGCGTACAAAGACATCATACCATAGTATACAGATATAGCGTACAATTTTGTGACAAAGACATTTTCAACATGTACATCGCAAGTTGAGAAAGACAAGATCAAATGCGATGCGAAGCCGTATCAATGGGATGACCCATATCTATGGAAGATAGGGGCAGATCCATCCACAATGGCGAACATCAACTAGGATCCAGGGATCCATCCAATCAATGTCAAACCTCCCTATAAACTTGCAATAAAACTACCATGGCAGAAGAAACTTTTCAAATCAATCAAGGACAAACCTCCTGACGAACACATTCTCCCTAAACCATATTACAAGCCTAATTCCTTTATGTTTATTTCCCCAATTTGCACCTGAATTTGGAGAAATACACACTTTCCTTACTTGGAGAAAAATCAAGCAAAATAAAAAGCTAAGAAAAATCAAGCAAAATAAAAAGGAAAGGGAGAAAATCTTGAAAACAAGGAAAAAAAATAAATCAAAGAGAAAATTATCTTGCTTGTTCAAAAAGAAATTTCAAAGAAAATAAAAGACAAAAAAAGTGAAAGATTAAATCGTTGTTTCTCCGAAAATTAAATTTGTGCAAAAAGTTTGATACAAAAGAGAAAAAGAGTGTGAAGTTCTTCGATTCAAAAAGCCTAAAAGTCATTCTCATCATACCATGTCCCAAGCCCTGTTACAACCAAATTCAAAGACCTTTTGATCTTGTAATTCGGCCCAACTAGTGGTGGAGATGTGATGTATTTGCAAGGCTATGGTAAGACTCTTTTACATACTTTGAATTAAGTGTTGTTGTTAAGTGTGTAAAAGTACTATATTTTCTACCCATTTTCTCATAATTATTGTTAGATTTAGGCTCATATTAGTTGCATTTTAGACATTCATGCATAATTACATGGTTTCCTTCACAGACTTGCTTGATATCTCCTTTTGGTTGTTTTTCTTGGGAAACATACTACTGGTGCGTCTTATTTGGTGCAAGTCAGCATTGCCGTAGCAAGTAGGGAATTACCGTAGCAATTGAGGAAAGATTGTGAAGAGCCTGCTGTGCTGATTGCCGTAGCAACGATGAATAGAATAAATCCACCTAATTAGGGGTAAGTACGAAAAGCAAGGGATAAATCCCAAAGATTTGGATTTTCATGCATCATTTAATGAAGATTTAAATTCAGATTTGTGAGGAGTTTTTAAGGAAAAAGATAAAAGGGATTTATTATTTATTTTATTCAATTTAATTCCAAATTAAACTCATCCTCATCAACAACAAATTTGACCTAATCATCTCCTATAAATAGGAACCAAGTCACACCCTTGAGGGGTGTGGCCGACTAGAAAGAAAAACATAGGGCTGACCGCAAACTTCAACTTCTTCCTTACTTCTATTTGATTCATGTTGGGGAATTTTTATCTTGTATTTCTTTTGCACCCAGCCATGAACTAAACTAAATTGGCTAGGGTTATTGTGTTTTTGTGGTTGTGAAAACGTATGGATTTGTTTAGGTTTTTGATTGCAATTTAAATTCAAAGTTTGTTCATTCTTGGTTCTTAATTTGATTGCAAGTGAATTGGGAGAGGATCTCGTGAATTTATCCATTTATTTAATATCGGGAGAGTTAGATTGAAGAAACGAATGAGCATGGTTTTCATTCAAATGATCGTTGGTGAAGACTAATCTGACTTAGGGATAAGTTACGGATTTCAACTGCTAAGATAAACGTAAGAACGGTTGTTGTTCACCCATAGTTAACGCAACGATGTATCACCAAGGCATGCACAATTGACCAGTGTTTCGAGTTAGGGATAAGAAGAAGCCATTAAAGAACGCTTCGTTAAGCTTTGAAGGAAGTCGCCCAGTTGCCAAGGTAATCGCACCATTCCCAGTTGCCACGGCAATTGACACATTGCCCAAGCAATCCAACTAGTTCTAATTACCAAGTTAATTGTGTTGCTTCAGCAACCAATTACCACGACGATCCATCTGGCAATCACACCACAACTCACGATAACCTGGCTTACTCTCTCTTATTCGATTACAATCTTCTTTAATTTTCTTGATCTTTTATTCTACTTGTTAATTTGAACTCATACAATCACCGATTTTTTTCTCTTTTCAGTGTAAGAAATTAGAATCTAGAAGTTGCATCAATCCTTGTGGAGACGATATCTATTCTATACTATAACTTGTGACATGTACACTTGTATCAATTGCGAAGCACTCTAAACACGCAACAAGTTTTTGGCGCCGTTGCCGGGGATTGGCAATTGGTGTTAGTTGTTTTTGTTATTGCAATTTTTATTATTTTTACTAACTTTTCTTTTTGTTTGTTTTATCAAAAAAAATTCCAGGTGCGCTACAAGTTAAGTGACATCAACATGTGGGGAAATAAAGTTGATCTATTCGAGAGTTGATGTGGGAAGATAGATATCAATCCAATCAAGAATTTCTTACATTCACCGATGATTACCTATATCAACCGAGAAAACCCAAAGAGCCTGTACCATGGAAAACTCTTGTGCTTGTTGTGGATAACATCATGTGTTTGAAGACTGCCCTTACAATCCTGGTGCATATGGCTACATGGAGGATCATAGATGGATCCAACAGCAAAATCCTTCATGGTATGATCAAAAAGCTTAATTTTTTTACCATGACAATTTTGCCGCAACAACAGATATGCCATGGCAATATAGTCATTTTCAAGAACAATCAAATTCCTTGGAGGAAACGCTTCTAGCTTCTTTGGCTAGACTTGATAGATCAATTGAAGAGATTTGAGAGCTATCAAAGTCTATGAATGCGAGGATAGCTAAGTCGGATGCACCCTTGAGAGATTCAGAAGATCAATTGAGGAGATCCACATATGCCATGGATAACATTCCCCAACAATCAATTGCTAGGGATATTATAATCCTAAGACAAGATGAGAAGAAGCAATACAAGGAGGGATCCTCAATCTGTGAGGATCAACTAAAACCTCCAAGCTGAGAGCCTGCCAATGAGAAAGACTGCCCAACACTTGATAAGCTTATGCAACGAATTGCCACAAAAAAAGATTGTGGAGTCTGAATAGAGCAATGCCCCGACAACACTTAGTGAGGCAAAGAAGAGTAATGCTACAGCAAATTCTGAGGAATCTGATGCCCAGAATGTTACAACGTTGATGCTAAAGCAGGAATTTAGAGATTGCTCACATCCACCTTTGCCACGACAATTGCACGACCACATGCAAGATCATAGAGATGACAATACTTTGCTAATGGAATACGAGCAGGTGATGGTTGAACCTTTTGAATTCTTTAAAAATTCACCTCATCCATTGCAGATATTTCTTGAAGAACTGACGCTGATAGATTTGAAGCCATCAAAATCTCTATTGATGGAGATGTTTGAGGAGCCTAAAGAAAATGATGTTTGGATTCATGAAGCTTTTCCAAAACTTGGTTCTTCCCTTAACGTTCATAGAATTTTGACTGATGATTGTCATGACAATTGGCTTGAGCAGTAATTGTCACGACAAGGCTACATCCAACCATGATGGAGGTCGACGAGAATGAGGTAATTAAATGGTTGGGTGTTGATATAACTTTTTCTATTAATATATCCATGCCTTCAGGAATAATAGCAAGGTGGAGGGTATACATGGAATACAAGGGAACACAAAAGAAAGGCACCTCCACCATGGTAACGCAAAAGGGAGTAGCTGGAAGCACATTGACCCAACTCTTTTTGGGTAATATTGTCACCCGATGGAGGGTACAGATGGACTACAAAAAATATCAAAAACGACCATTCTCAAGCTTTCTTTGTATCTATATTTTTATCTTATCCTTTATTTTGATAATTATCCTTTTATTTTTATTTTTTTAGGATGAGAGTTTTAAGGGATCAGGAGTTTCCTTACTTCCTCCCCCTCTTGAAATCTTAAGGTTTTTTCCTTTCTTGTTTACTTGTCAAATCAAGAACCCACAGGAACCTAAAAAACCATGGCCAAGAATCTCAAGATTATGCCCAAGGTGAGTTGATGCCATGGATGAGAAACTGTACGTTAGCTGAGGTCGCAAAAGAGAAAGAAGCGGATGAAGAGGTTGCCGAAATAATGGTTCTTGATGCACCACCAGCTCTACAACAACCACCACCACGAGGCTGAAGACGAACCAAGCAAATGGCTCGATGGAAACTAGTCATTCTAGGGACGACCTTACCGACTAACTTATTTTCATTACATTTAGTTTCTTTTACTTTTGTTTTGTTTTTGCATGCATTGAGAATAATGCTTCTCTCGAGTTTGGCGGGGTTTGTTTTTTTTTCTTTTTAGTTGTATTCATGTTATTGTTTCATACAGTTTACATATGTTACTTGCCATGTCTTTTACCAGATTAAACTGCCTAGACCTACTGTGGTATCTTATGATGAATTTTTTCCACTGCACTTACATGATAGAATCTTCAATTTTATGATTTGCATGGAACATACTTAGAATTTTACTATGATACTGAATATTAATTGACACTATTGTGACTTGTTGATTAAGGGAGACTTAGTAAACTTAGGTTACTAAAATGGGGTAAATTAATTAAAAATTTGTTCTACAGGTGCCTATCTGGCTCTAGCCTAAACTAAAATTGGATTAAAGATAATTTCTTGCTAGAGGTGCCCGAAATCGGCTCTAGTTGTCACACATGAGAAATCACCAGAGGTGCCCGAAATTGGCTCTAGTTGATTAATATTAGAACAAGAAATTGCTTGCTTTGCTAGAGGTGCCCAACATTGGCTCTAGTAAACTTAAATGCCCTGGTAATTAATTTGACAAAACATATTGTTCACATGGAATCCTATTAGTCGGCTTGTACGCAACTCTACACACATATTTTCACGAGCATTATCTAATTTAGAGTAATTTTTGTGCCATTCGAAAAATCAAAAGGTAATCATACTTTGTGCCACGATTCTGAGGGTTGAAGTCAAGTACAAAGCATGTTTTTGATGGCTGAAAGCCTTGGCAGGTAATTGTTAGTTTTGCATTGCGTGAGGACAAGTAATAGTTCGAGTTTGGGGTTGTGATGAGTGTGTAAAAGTACTGTTTTTCTTGCCCCTTTTACTCATATTATTGTTAGACTTAGGATCATTTTAGTTGCATTTATAGGCATTCATGCATAATTTCCTAGTTTCGTTGATTCAAGAGCTTGGTGTTGCATTTTGTTGGTTTTTATGGAGAATTCGCTATTGGTTTGCCTATTTTTGTGCAAGACGAATTGCCTTGGAAATTAAGGATATTTATGAAGGACTTGTCGAGCTGATTGATGCGGCAATTTCTGGATAAACATGATTTATCTGCAGATTTATCCAAAACGCAGCAGATAAATCCCAAATTAAATCCCCAGCCGCCGATCAATAAAACTTGGACGAATTTCAACAATATTCAAACCCCACTTCTCATCTATTTAAAGTGATCAAATCAACATCAAGAAAGGGAGTTCGATTGGGGAGAGAAAGGGGACTGATCGCAACTTCATCTTCTTATTTATTCTTATGCGATCCATGGCTGGGAATTTTTCCTTTTTATATCTTTCGAACCCAACCATGAATTGATGTAAGTTGGCTGAGGTTATTTTGGGTTGGTGGTTTTGATAAACATTTACATTGTTTAGGTTTTTGATTGCAATTTAAATTCAAAGTTTGTTCATTCTTGGTTCTTAATTTGATTGCAAGTGAATTGGGAGATGATCTCGTGAATTCATCCATTTATCTAATATCGGGAGAGTTAGATTCAAGAACGAATGAGTATGGTTTTCATTCAAACAATCATTGGTGAAGACTAATCCAACTTAGGAATAAGTTGCGGATTCAACGGCTAAGAGGAGCGTAAAATCGGTTGTTGTTCACCCATGGTTAACGCAGGGATGTATCACCAAGGCATGCACAATTGACCAGTGTTTCGAGTTAGGGATAACAAGAAGCCATTGAAGAATGCTTCAACGAATTGCCCAGGCAATCCAAATGGTTCTAATTGCCAATTGCGTGGCTTTAGCTACCAATTACTACAACGATCCATTCGACAATTATACCATGACTCACGATAACCTGGCCTACTCTCTTAAATCGATTACTCATTTCTATTTACTTTATTTGGTTTAGTTTATTTTACTTGAAATTGATCACCTTCACTATTATTTCTTTTATAGTGTAGTAACTTAAGCAAAGTGGCCCAAGCCAATCCCTGTGGAGACGATACTCGATACTTATCATTTATTACTTGCGACGTGTTCACTTGCACCATTTGCGTAGCACTCAAAACATGCAACAAGTTTTTGTGTTTATTTTCTTGCATCTTTGTTTATTTATTTTATTTTTGTGTTTGGTTTCAAGAGGCTAATAACTTTGGTTTTTGCATTGGTGTATGACCAGGGCAAGACCGAAAACACTAGATTACCCATTTGAACTGGAAATTGAATGTGTTTTTCGTAGACGAAAAATAGCGTTGAGAGAAAAGATGGCAGATCCACCTAATGATCCAGTTGGCAATCTGAATGCCGCAGCAGGAGGTGTGGTGGCCTTACCGATTCAACCGGTCATCATACGGAATAAACCCATCCGAGACTACTTAGAGCAAGATATTGACGGTCTCACTCTAGGAGTCGTCGCACCTGAGATTCAAGCCACCCACTTTGAATTGAAACCTGTGATGTTTAATATGATCAATCCAGTTGGTTAGTTTGGCGGATCAGCGACTGAGGATGCCATACAACATCTCAAATCGTTCTTAGAAATATGCGATTCATTCAAGCAATAAGGAGTCCTTGAGGACGTCATAAGGCTGAAATTATTCCCGTATTCACTGAGGGATAGGGCGAAAATATGGTTGAATAGTATCCCATCCGAGTCTTTAGAATCTTGGACTGATTTGTGCTGAAGTTTCCTTTCTAGATTTAGTTTTACAAATATGACTGGTAAACTGTATAATGACATTACTTCTTTTCGTCAAGCAGATGACATGTACGAGGCTTGGGAGCGATATAATGAGCTTTTACGCAAATGTCCTATGCACGAATTTAGAGGTTGGACGCAAGTAACAATGTTTTACAATTTAGTCAACGCACCGACAAGGTTTATGCTAGATGCCTCGACAAATGGCACGTTTCTAGACAAATCCGCAAAAGAAGCTTGGGAGATTTTGGACAGACTTGCCAAGAATGACTATCAGTTCCCAACCACTAGAAGGGGAATAGTCAGGAGAAATACCACGACAATTGAACCAGATTTATTAGATACTATTTCAGCGCGGTTGGCCGCGTTAACCAATTTATTTAAAAATATACAGCGACATGGCAACACACATAAGATCAAGGTAGTAAATTCATTTTGTGATTTATGTAATGGTAACCATGATTCTTCTGAGTGTCCGCAGAACCCAAAATCTAGCTTTTCTGTTGGAAACTACAACCAGAACAACAATGTGATGTCTAACACATACAATCCAGCCTGGAGGAAGCACCCTAATTTCTCATGGAGAAACCAGAATAATGCCCTTAATCATAACAGTCAGAATACGCAAGCATTGGGATTCCAGCAGAAGATGCCACGACAACAGATGCCGCAACAACAATCGACACCATCTAGTTCTTTGGAAAACTCTCTCAACGCTTTATGTTAAAAACTGAATCTTATATGGCTGAGGATATTAGTTTCATGAAAAAAATTGATGCTTTCATTAATAGGACTGAGATGAGACTGCAGAACCAGGAGGCAACTTTAAAATCTTTGGAGACACAAGTTGGGCAATTCGCTCAGAACTTGAATACGAGACCACTAGGCGGTTTACCTAGTGATACTAAGACCGCAAAGGGAATAGGCCATGAGCAGTGCAAAGTAATCACCACTTGGAGTGGACGAAAGCTAAATGATGCACCTGCTCAGCCCATGGAGAACAATCAACCTGCAGAATGATTTCCAATCCAAAAAGACACATTAACCTAAGCTGATGAATCGACAATTGCCTAGGCAATTCCAGATGCCCAAAAAATTTGAGATAACAATCCCAAATCGGAAAAGAAGGAAGAGGAGATCCGAATTCCACCACCATTCCCAAGAGGCTAAAACGGAAGAAACAAGAATATCAGTTCAAGAAATTCCTTAACATCTTGAATCAAGTTCATATCAATTTGCCGTTGGTTGAGGCGATAGAGCAAATGCCAAAAACTATGCTAAGTTCCTTAAAGACATTGTCTCTAAGAGAACAAGGCTAGGTGAGTTTGAAATAGTTGCCGTGACAGAAAGATGCATGGCCATGTTGCACAACCGAATGCCACCTAAACTGAAAGATCCCGACAGCTTCACTATACCATGTGCTATAAGAAATCACTACGTCGGGAAAGCATTATGCGATCTTGGAGCAAGCATAAACGTCATGCCAAAATCTGTTTTCCTAAGATTGAGAATAGGGAAGGCAAGGCCTACAACAGTGATGCTACAGCTTGTAGACAGATCCTATGTGCATCCAGAGGAAAAAATTGAGGATATTCTGGTAAGAGTTGATAAATTTATTTTTCCTGTTGATTTTATTGTTTTGGATTGTGAAACAGATGAGTTTGCACCCATTATTCTTGAAAGGCCGTTTTTAGCAATGAGAAGGACCTTGATCGATGTCGAGAAAGGAAAGCTCACCATAAGGGTAAATAACCAGCAAGTCAAGCTTAATGTCTTCCAAACCCTTAAGCATGCTGATGATCCAGAAGAATGCCAAGTCATTCAAGCCACCACCGAATTCAATTTTGGCATCGAGGAATATTGCCACGATAATTGCATTGCTGAACTTGATGAACTTAAGGAGCCGAACGATGAGGAACATAATGAAAAAAATTGGATTGTTAGTCGATCGGGTAAGAGTTTTGAATCTTTGGGCAACTTAGGCAAGGAAGGTAAAATCGAAAAGCCCTCTATTGAGCAACCTCCCGTTTTAGAATTAAAACCATTGCTAGGGCAATTAAAATATGCTTATTTAGGAAACAATAACACTTTGCCTGTAATTATTTTTTTAAGTTGCAGCCTGAACAGGAAAAGAGGTTGATTGACATGTTGGCGTTGTACACAAAAGGCAATAGGGTAGGCAATCGTAGACTTGAAGGGAATTAGTTCGGCGGTATGTATGCACAAAATCCTATTGGATGATGATCATAAACCGTCAATTGAGGCACAAAGGAGACTTAATCCCGCCATAAAAGAGGTTGTGATGAAAGAAATCATCAAATGGCTTGACACCGGTATCATATATCCTATCTCTAAAAGTACATGGGTAAGTCCAGTACAATGTGTCACAAAAAATAGAGGTATAACCGTGGTAAGTAACGAAAACAATGAACTCATTCCAACTAGGACCGTGACTGGTTGGAGAGTTTGCATGGATTACCGTAAGTTAAATAAAGCTACTTGGAAAGATCACATTCCTCTACCCTTTATTGACCAAAGCTTGAACATCTTGCAGGTAAATATTTTTATTGTTTTCTTGATGGTTACTCAGGTTATAATCAAATTTCAATATCACCAGAGGACCAAGAAAAGACCACCTTCACATGCCCACATGGTACATATGCATTTCGAAGAATGTCGTTCGGATTATGCAATGCTCCAGCAACATTCCAACGATGCATGATGAAAATTTTCTCCGACATGGTGGAAGATTTCCTTGAAATCTTCATGGATTATTTTTCAGTATTTAGAGATAGCTTCGACAATTGCCTCGGCAATTTTGAGAATGTGTTGACTCGATGTGAAGAATCTGACCTAGTTTTAAACTGAGAGATATGCCATTTTATGGTAGAAGAAGGTATCGTGCTCGACCACAAGATCTCATCCAAGGGAACGAAGTCGATAGAGCCAAGGTGGAAGTGATTGAGAAATTGCCACCTCCAAATTCAGTCAAAGGAATCCGAAGCTTTCTTGGACATACAAGTTTTTATAGAAGGTTTATTCATAATTTTTCTAAGATTTTTAAACCCTTGTGTAACTTGCATGAACATAGTAAGGCTTTCAAATTTGATGATTCTTGCGCCACGGCTTTTGAAGCCCTAAAAAAGCAACTTTCCATGGAACCCATTGTCGTCCCACCCGATTGGTCCCTACCCCTTGAACTCATGTGTGACGCAAGTGATTTTGCGGTAGGAGTTGTTTTAGGCCAGCGGAAAGGTAAAATTTTCCATGTGATATATTAAGCTAGTAAAACCCTTAATTAATGGTGCCAATTGAATTACACCACAATTGAAAGGAATTACTAGAAGTAGTTTTCGCATTTGACAAGTTTTGTTCCTATTTCATTGGTACAAAGGTAATCGTCCATACTGACCATTCTGTAATTAAGTATTTATTTGCTAAAAAAGATGCCAAACCTCGTTTAATTCGTTGGATTTTACTTTTACAATAGTTTGAAATTGAAATTAAGTACATGAAAGGAACGGAGAACCATGTTGCCAATCATTTATCAAGGCTGGAAAAAGGCAATGAAAATTCAAACTTCTTGGAGATGCACGACACATTCCCAGATGAGCAGTTATTAGTTGCCACGGTAACTCCCTGGTATGTAGATTTGGTTAATTTCTTGGTTAGCGGTATTTTGCCTTATGATCTTACTCACCAAGGAAAGAAGCGTTTCTGACATGATGCTAAGCATTATTATTGGGATGAGTCTCTCTTGTTTAAACAATAAGCATATCAGGTTATGAGATGATGAGTTCTCGAGGAGGAGGAGCATAAGTGCTTCGGTAATGCCATTCTTCACCCTATTAAGGCCATTTTGGAGGTACTCGCACTGCGGCCAAAGTCTTACAATCTGACTTATACTGGCCCACTCTTTATAAGGATGCTCAAGAATTCTACAAGAGGTGCGATCGTTGTCAACGGACGGGGAATATTTCAAGATGACATAAGATGCCACTGCAAAATATCCTCGAGGTAGAGTTGTTCGATGTGTGGGGGGTGGATTTCACGAGTCCCTTCCCATTCTCATTCGGCAATTTGTACATCCTACTTGCTGTTTACTATGTGTCTAAATGGGTCGAGGCAGTTGTAGTTCCCAAAAACGATTCCAAGAACGTGTAGAAATTTTTACAGAAAAACATATTCATACGATTCGGGACACCGAGGGTAATTATCAGCGATGGGGGCACACATTTTGACAATAGACTGATTGCCAAAAATGTTGGAGCGATTTGGAGTGACACAAAATTGCCACGGCATAATACCCGCAAACTAATGGGCAAGCCGAAATTTCCAACCGTGAATTGAAGGCTATCTTTGAGAAAGTTGTTAATCCTTCTTGAAAGGATTGGTCTGCAAGAATCGATAAAGCACTGTGGGCCTATCAAACAACATTCAAGACGCCTTTAGGCATGTCACCTTACAGACTTGTCTACGGCAAGACTTGCCACCTTCTGGTGGAGATCGAGCACAAGGCCTATTGGGAAATCAAAACTGTCAACATGGATTGGGAAAGCGTAGGGCAAAAACGATTACTGGACCTCAACGAGATCAAAGAATTTTGTGCCTTAGCCTACGACAACGTGAGAATTTACAAGGAGAAAATGAAGCGTTGGCATGACAAGAAGCTATTGCGGTGACAATTTTTGCCAGGGCAATTGGTACTACTCTTCAATTCTTGGTTAAAACTTTTTCAGGAAAATTGAAGTTGAGATGGTCCATGTCGTTTGAGGTAGTAAAGCCTTTCTCGCATGGTGCTGTTGTGATCAAGTCCACCATCGATGAACATGAGTTTAAAGTCAACGGACAACGATTGAAGCACTATGCCGGCACTCATGTTAAACGTGACAGGAAGTTGTTACTTTAGAAGATGCATGAACATGCTCTTCTTTAGTATTTTTATTTATTTTTTCAGTTTATTTTTAAATTTTATCTTCGAACTTAATTTTATTTTTATTCAGATTTTAGTTTTTATCTTTCTCTTTATTTTCATTATTATTTTAGGATATCCATCTTTTATATTTATCTTTGTTTTTATTTTATTTATCTTTTTTATTTTATTTCGTTTTCATCTTTACTTAATATTTATCTTTTTCTTTTGTTTGACTTTTAGGATAAGAGCTCAAGAGAAAGAAGAGTTGGGTTCAAGATGGATTTTCACTCAACACACCCATCACCTCTTCCATATTTTCACTTCACCATTAAACCATCAACTTCCTATCTATTCCACCCTTGTACCATTACTCTTCCCTTCTCCTTGAACTTTCAAGATTTCTTTAGTTTTTCTTTATTTTCTTTTTCAATCACAACCCAACAACCCCCATGGCCAAGAATCTCAAAACTATGGCCAAGCTGAGTTCCTCATGAGACGCTGAACCCTCATTCCGCCGGTTCACAACACCACATCCCTTTCCTGGTTTTCCTTGCTGAACTACTTGCCTCAGCAACTGAAGATGCCGCGGCAACTCCTGCACCACAAAAGGTAAAGAACCCATGATCGAACCTACTTGTACTTAATCTCTTCATGGATATACAGATTCAGACGAGTCTCTTCCTGATCTGATGACATCGCCACCAACCGCACCATCAAAGTCAAAGCGTAAAGCTTTCCCCATTCAAGAAGTCGAAAAAGAGGATGAACCAAGCAAACGGCTCGGGGGAAACTTATCATTCGAGGTGACGACCTCTTCGAATAACTCATTTCATCCCCTTTAGTTTCTTTTAATTTTGTTTCGTTTTTGCATGCATTGAGGACAATGTTACTCTCGAGTTTGGGGGGGGGGTCTTATTTCGATAGTTCAATTGTTGCATTAGTTGCATTCATGTCATATAAGTTGCATGTAGTTTACATAAGTTGCTTGCCATATCTTCTACCGGATTAAAACTGTCTAAACCTTTTGAATATCCGATGATGAAATTGCCACTGCACTTAATTGATAAAATCCTTCAATTTAGGATATGCATAGAAAGCACTTAGAATCTTACTATGATGATGAATTGTATCTGACACAGTGGTGACTTGTCGATTACGAGGGACTTAGTGAACTTAGGTTGCTTAAAAATTGGTTAAAAAAATTGAACTCGAAAATTTGAGCTAGAGGTGCCTATCCAGCTCTAGTCTCAACTAAAATTGGATTAAAAATAATTTCTTGCTAGAGGTGCCCGAAACAGGCTCTAGTTATCACATATTAGAAATTGCTAGAGGTGCCTCGAAATTGGCTCTAGTTGATTAACATTAAAATAAGAAATTGTTTGCTTTGCTAGAGGTGCCCAAAATTGGCTCTAGTAAACTTAAAAACCTTAAGGATTAAATTGACAAAACCTATTGTTCACATTTAGACCCTAGTAGCCAACTTGTACACAACTCCACACACACACATAGTCACGAGCATTATAGTTCGATTCCGGGTAATTTTCGTGCTATCCAAAAATTGAACATATCTTGTGCCTAGGTTTTGAGGATTGAAGACAGGTTCAAAGCATGTTTTTAATGGTAGAAGCCTTGGTAGGTAATTTTTAGTTTTGCATTGCTTGAGGACAAGCAATGGTTCGAGTTTCGGGGTAATTAGCCACATTACAAGCCTAATTCCTTTTTGTTGATTTCCCCAATTTGCACCTGAATTTGGAGAACTACACACTTTCCTTACTTGGAGAAAAATCAAGCAAAATAAAAAGGAAAGGGAGAAAATCTTGAAAACAAGGAAAATATAAAAAAATCAAAGAGAAAATTGTCTTGCTTGTTCAAAAAGAAAATTTAAAGAAAATAAAAGACAAAAAAGTGAAAGATTGATTCATTGTTTCTCCCAAAATTAAGTTTGTGCAAAAAGCTTGATACAAAAGAGAAAATGAGTGTGAAGTTCTTCGATTCAAAAAGCCTAAAAGTCCTTTAAATCATACCTTGTCCTATGCCCCATTACAACCAAATTCAAAGACCTTTTGATCTTGTAATTCGGCCCAACTAGTGGTGGAGATGTGATGTATTTGCAAGCCTATGGTAAGACTCTTTTACATGCTTTGACTTGAGGGTTGTTGTTAAGTGTGTAAAAGTACTATGTTTTCTACCCCTTTTCTCATAATTATTGTTAGATTTAGCCTCATATTAGTTTCATTTTAGACATTCATTCATAATTACATGGTTTCCTTCACAGACTTGCTTGATATCTCCTTTTGGTTGTTTTTCTTGGGAAATATACTACTGGTGCGTCTTATTTGGTGTAGGTCAAAATTGCCGTAGCAAGTAGGAATTGCCGTAGCAATTAAGGAAAGATTATGAAGAGCCTGCCGTGCTGACTGTCGTAGCAACGATGACTGGAATAAATCCACCTAATTAGGGACAAGCACAAAAAGCAAGGGATAAATCCCAAAGATTTAGATTTCCACACAGCATAATGAAGATTTAAATTCAGATTTGTGAGGAGTTTTTAAGGAAAAAAGATAAAAGGGATTTATTATTTCTTTTATTCAATTTAATTCCAAATTAAACTTCTCCTCATCGACAACAAATATGACCTAATCATCTCCTATAAATAGGAACCAAGTCGCAGCCTTGAGGGGTGTGGCCGACTAGAGAGAAAAACATAGGGTTGGCCGCAAATTTCATCTTCTTCCTTACTCCTATTCGATTCATGTTGGGGAAATTTTATCTTGTATTTCTTTTGCACCCAGCCATGAACTAAACTAAATTGGCTTGGGTTATTGTGTTTTTGTGGTTGTGAAAATGTGTGTATTTGTTTAATTTTTTTATTGCAATTTAAATTCAAAGTTTGTTCATTCTTGGTTCTTAATTTGATTGCAAGTGAATTGGGAGAGGATCTCGTGAATTCATCCATTTATCTAATATCAGGAGAGTTAGATTCAAGAAATGAATAAGCATGGTTTTCATTCAAACGATCGTTGGTGAAGACTAATCTGACTTAGGGATAAGTTGCGGATTTCAACGGCTAAGAGAAGCGTAAGATCAGTTGTTGTTCACCCATGGTTAATGCATGAATGTATCACCAAGGCATGCACAATTGACTAGTGTTTCGAGTTAGGGTAATAAGAAGCCATTGAAGAATGCTTCGCCGAGGTTTGAAGGAAGTCGCCCAGTTGCCAAGACAATCGCACCATTCTCGGTTGCCACGGCAATTGACAAATTGCCCAAGAAATCCAATTGGTTCTAATTACCAAGTCAATTGTGTTGCTTTGAAGCCACTGAAGAACGCTTCGTCGAGCTTTGAAGGAATTCGCCCAGTTGCCAAGGCAATCACACCATTCCCAGTTGCCACGGCAATTGACGAATTGACCAGGCAATCCAATTGGTTCTAATTACCAAGTCAATTGCGTTGCTTCAGCAACCAATTACCATGATGATCCATCCGACAATCACACCACGACTCACGATAACCCAACCTACTATCTCTTATTCAATTACAATCTTATTTTATTTACTTGCTCTTTTATTCTACTTGTTAATTTGAACTCCTACAATCACCAATTTATTCCTCTTTTCAGTGTAAGAAATTAGATTCTAGAAGTTGCACCAATCCCTATGGAGACGATATCTATTCTATACTATAACTTGCGACGTGTACACTTGCACCAATTGCGAAGCACTCTAAACATGCAACATTTGTTGCCCCTTATACACCTTAAGCGAATTGAGTGAATCCTTTGTGAGTGTGTTTAATTTTATTCCATCTTTGACTTCATGATAATTAATTGGGTGATTATTTGCTTGTGCTAAATTCCAATCAATGACTTATTATTTCTCTTATCCTTTCTATTTACCAAAAGGACCATAGGTTTTGAGTTTCAAAATGCTTGATGACAAGCATAATCCTAGTGTGGGGGTATATGATAAGTCTAATATTTGCATATTTTTCACATATATATACACCTATATTTTAGTGTTCTAATCCAACTATAAATCTATTTTAACAAGTGTTTGATTTTGTAGGGATTTTGACAACTAAAGGATAATGCATGCTTAAAAGAGAAGTTTCTGTTGAGTTTGGATTTTAAGGAGCACTTAACATAAGAAGAGAATTATACTTCAAGTTGAAATTTTATGTTTTATATTATATTTGGAGTAGGATAGAGTTTTAAATTAAATATTATTGTAATTCCTTCTCTTAGTTGATGTAATTGACCTCTATTATAAATAGGGTCATGAGGAGAAGAGAATACATTCATCCCATAATTCTTATTCTTCTCTTCTTTGTTGATTTCCCTTCTCCATGAGTTGCTAAACTCTTTTTTTTAGTTAAGGTTTAGGTTCAAGGTTATTAATAAAAGTTTTTAGTGAGATGTCTTGTTCTTCATCTTCTTCATATATTTCAAGTATTTTTATATCTTCTGGGCTTATTCAACACGTATATTGGATTATATATATACGAAAACCAATCGAGGCATCCTTGATACAAGTGGTAAGTAACCAAGCAATGGGTTAGAAGGTATGAATTCATATTCTTGATAAGTTAACAGATTAGTGTTTTGATAGTTTATGTGCATTGGGTCTCTTAATTCAATAAAGGTATTTGATAGGTTTTAATTTTAAGTGGATTATCTAATGATTTTAATCTTTATAATAAGAGTTAGTCATTTATGGATTATTAAGTGATTATCTACCAAGTAAGAGAGATTTAGTTTAATTGTGGATTAGCAATTAACCTATAACCAAGATATTTGAGATTGATGCAGGTTTATCTTTTGTGAAGTTCGATGATCTAAATTCTTGATTTAATATTCCAAGTTCTACCTTGACTAGAGTTCCAAATTACATTGAATTTATTTTTTCTTAAATTGCTTTCTTCAACTCAAACACAAAAATCCCCCTTTTACTTTAATTGCTTGTGAACTTAATCTCTTAACCGCTCTCTGTGGGATTAACCCTACTTGCCGCTACCACAAATCCAAAGAACAAGTAGGTATTATTTTTTGACGGATTCGACACCCATCAGACCTGTTGTGAATACAAAATCTAAAACCATCTCTGCCCCACAACCCGCAAGACTAAAACCATCCCCGCCCCATTACCCATGTGGGTCCTGAGACCCACCTAATCCCCTCTTTACCCGCCCCGTAACCCTTTCATATAATATTTTTATAACTATTAGTTAAAAATATAAATCAAATTTGTTATGAAAAAAAGTATAAAATACTCGTCATTCTGACTCCCACCACATAGTGAAATTATTCTAATTGTATCAATTTTTTAAAAATAATAATATACGAAACTAAAATTGTACAACAAAAAAGTTTAGACTAAAAAGATACTAAAGTCTATTGTAAATGATTGAAAATAGCACAAATAACATGCAAAATAATATTTCAATTGCTTAACAAATAAACATTACAGAAAGAACTAAAAAAACATAACAATTAAAACAACCTTAAAAAATAAGAACAAATACTGATAGAAACTAAATAACATACAATATTAGGAAAATAAAATTAAAAAAGTAGAAGAATAACATATATATGGTGAGGACTGAAGAGAAGAAAAAAAACCTTAAAAAGAAGACATAACGATAGACAACAATAACGAATAAACTAATAAACATAATAAATGTTATATATATATAAAATTTCAAAAAAATTTCAAGATAAGTCAATGTAAATTATTTATAAATTTGATATAATCAATTTCAAACTCAACTATACACACACACACACGCATATATATATATATATTGAATTTTTCATTAATATCCCAAGAAAAATTCAATATAAATTATCTTAAATTTGACTATGATCCAACCCGGTTTTGTATTTTTAATAAGATTTTATAAGATCTGTTGGGGCAGGTGGGAACGATGTGGTGCGGGTGGGGATGATGCGAGGCGGGTGGGGATGGGGTGGGTACAAATACATATTCATGCCTTCCCCACCACCCACGATTAATCTAATTTTTATCTTTATTCATTCCCCACAACCCGCGAAATTTGTAACCATCTCTGCCCAATTGAATGCGAAGTGGGGTGAATCCCTGAAAAACCCGCCCCATTGACATCCCTAGATTGTTAATCTACTTAGACTACTCACAGTAAAAGTAATATATGGTCTAGTGTAGCTCATAAGGTACATTAGACTGCCTATGACCATTGTATTTTCCACTTGGTAACCATTGTTGGGAGGCTCAATCGATCAACCGAGATAGCCAAGAGGGGTTGAATAAGAATTTTAAGTGATTAGAGGTGGAAGATATGGAAATTAAAATTGGACACGATGATTTATAGTGGTTCGAATTTCTAATTAAGCTCTACATCCACTACCTTAGCTTCCCACTAAGGATTTTCCCAAATTCACTAATAATTTCTTCCCTTTTTATAGGCTTAAGAGGAAACCTTTACACACTCAAAGCTTCTACCCCAAAGCTTTGAGCAAACCCTCTTTTTATAAGAGAACAAATAATAGCAAACTAGAAAACCCTCTAAGGTACAATGTTTGCACAATTAAGCTCACTTACCCGAAACCTAACACTTGAGCATATATGACAATTAAGCTCACAAGTGTGTTCTAGAAAGAAAATTGACAATTAAGTACAAAAATACTTTCTCTTAATCATAGAATGTTCTCTTGTTGTTTCTTCTTCTTCCATGGATGCTTCGAGTGGTATTTTAAATCCTCTAACAACTTCATTGTCGTTACTAGCTATTGGGGGGTTGATAAGATCTGTTGGCGACATAAATGTATTTCTGGGAACTTCGGTATCGGCACGTGGGACTCTGTATTGGAACATGCCTTAAACAGAAAGAGCCATTGGACCATTTATTACACAGTGGTATCAGTATAGATACATGTGTATCGGTACGGCTGAGACCGTAATGATACGATTTTTAGGTACTAGAATTTGGAAAACTTGGGGATGGAAAATCGTATCGGTACTCTTAAAATTTGTACTGGTACAAGCACAATGGGTATCAGTACGGGTCAAACTGTATTAGTACTCAATTCTTGTTTTTGACACTTTGGCTTTTTAAAATCATTTAAAACATGTCAAAAACCATTTGAAAACATTTCAAACGTATTTTTCAAGTTTGTGAACTTTGAAATATTTTTGCAAATTAGTTTAAGTCCAAAAATATTTTTCTTTAAGTTATATCAAAATCAAATAGGTTTATCAGTAAACACTTTGACCATTATTCTTGGATAGATGTTGGCTCATATTTATTAGAGTTTTGGCTATACCAGGATCATCCTCGCCAAATTTATTAAGAATTTGTCGACATAGTGTGACTTAGTCAATATGAGATCTTCATGTAACACCCCCTTCCTGGCCTGACAGAGAACCAGGTCAAAAAATGTTACCGAAAATTTATTCAGAGGTCGGAAGCTTAATCAGAGTTTAGAATCTTATTCAGAATGTCTTATTATTCACTTTTATGGCTTATCAAACTAATTTATTAATAGCTTACTCAATTTGGGGTTAATTTTAAACTTTTTTATAATTATGGACTAGATTGCAAATTTTACAAATTAAGAATCTTTATCAAAATTCATTTTTACAAATATTTAATTTATCTTACCTAATATTAGCCTGTGAAATTGCGTTGTTAACGGAGGTCAATTACCTACCCAATTAGACCATTTAAAGTTTAGTGACCAATTTGTAAACCATTTCAAACTGCAATTTAAGTCCCTTAACAGAATTAACTAACAGCGTATCGATACACTTAAGGCCGTATCTGTATGATAAGCCAAATTTCTCAATTCCAGATTCAAGGGTAACAAGCCCGTATCGGTACATCTAAGCTTGTATCGATACGCGTTAACCAAGGTTGACCTGTTTCAGTATAGCCTAAGGCTGTATCGATATAATTTATTTCCCAGACCTTACTGCCCAAGTCCATATCGATACACTCCCTTGCGTATCGATACGCTCTATTTTTCCAAGTTAAAATATGCAAGGTCGTATCGATACAACTTGACCTGTATCGATACGCCTCTCTTATAATGACAGGTTTTATTCGAATTAACAGATCGAACGATGTCCAGACTTTACCAGCAGTATTTAAACACTAAAACCTACTAGCATGTCAATTTTTAGGTCCAATTGATTCCGTTTACTATCTTTTTACCTTTTAGTGCCTTTAAACTGAATTTAACTAGTTTCTTAAATTTTACAAGCACACCATATTCCATTTTAGTACTTAGACACTTCAGGGCCATTACATACATATCAAAATAGACCAATGTAACGTGTGTAAGCCCTATGCCACCTCACTAGGAGTTCAAACAAAACGTAAGCATACATGGAGATTGGAGGGAGTGATTTACAACTTCAACAACACGATCAAGACTCGGATTGCTTCAAGGTCCTGAAAATGCATGAGACACGCGAATGTTAGGCTTACATAGCCTAGTGAGGTAGTTATAACAAATGCACAACAAGCTCCTTAATAGCATGTCTGACATGTAGCATATTTGAATGACATTATACATCATTAATCATAATTAGATCATACTCAATGCCATGTATTATATTTTTATATATCAAATGTAAAGCACAAATACATATCTTCTCCTTGGACATAGCAATCAATGGATACGTGGATTCCCCTATACACCAAATCATATCGAAGGCAGGCCTTAGCCTTGAGCCGTAGCTCCTGAATCCCTTACACAATCCACCCTTTACTCCCCACATATAGGCCGTAGCCCCGGACTGTAGTCCAGTCCCTTAGTGAGCTCAAATAACCCTATGGCATACCAATTGTATCCAATGTCCACAAGTGTCCAAGGTTACTCATATCATCATAAAACTCACCTTTGTGCCCATAGGGCATATTATATTGGATTGCAAATTGAGCCTTAGCTCCAAATAACATATCATATCATTAATGTATCATAACAATTCTCATGAATGTCAATACTGACATTAAACATTTTCACATATAATGTATGACAAATGATTCATAAGACATCGAAATGCATCAAAAACATGGAAATCACCTTACCATACTTACCACATGAAGTTCGCACTTGTAAGCTCTACTTGAGCTAACCAAATGAAGGCATATCATAAACACAAATCAAATGCAATCGAGATGGCATCTAGCCAATCCCATGACACAACTATACTCACCTAGTGCTCAAAGACTTCAAGGTTCACGGATAGCGATTCCCTTGCCATTGGAAGAGTTTGAAATAGCCGATAGTGAAGATGACTTGTATTACACCACTAGAGCTAGTTCAAAAATTAGGGAATTCCATTAGAGTCGAAACTAAGGATTCACAAACGTTTTTTTCAAGATTATCAAAGCCCATAGACAATATAAAAATAAGGAAATCGGCTTCCTAACACATTGGCTTAACTTGAACATTCAAGGCTTAAATCTTGAGATTAAACCCTAAGAATCGATGGAATCATCAAATTGATATAGGGGTTTTACTTACCCAATTGTAAGCTTTCAATTGATGCATCGAAATCAAACAAAGGTCAAGGATTAGATCGAGGTGCTTGCTTGAGCTTACGGAGGAAGACAACAATGGAGGTGTGTGCTTACTTTTAAGGCAAATGTGGGTTTAGTCTCGGTAATAGGCAAAATAAGGGAAGAAAGCTTTTCCTATCTATTTTAAAACAATCCTTAGTCTCTAATTATTTTTTCCTCCCAAAGGTACCAATTAAAAGTTTTTCGTTGCACAAAGGAAAGCTTAAATAATTGTTTTCCATCAATTCATGGCTTTCACAATTTTAAGGCAATTGATGGCCATTCACCATCTTTTCTGAGTTAATCCACGTGAAAGGGGTGGCAAGCAAGTAGGTGAGTCATCCCCTAATTCTAAACTTTACAATTTGGTCACTAAATTTATTTGGACAGAGACCCGTATCGATACACCTTATGGCTGTATCGATATGGCTAGACTGAATTGGGTAAGTTAGTTAAAAACAATTAGGTTGTATCAATACAGGTCCTACCGTATCGATACGCCTTGCCCAGATTCAACATTTTTAGTATTTTCAAAGAAACCTCTAACTTCCATTCTTTACAAAAAGGTCCCATAACTTCAATTAAGCCCAAATAACTTTCATTACTTCAAAATTGGGTACAAGATCGAGCATTTACATCATTCGGGCATAATCGACACAAAATTTCCAATCACTGGAACCTACTTTTGACTAGATTGGTTTTTGGGGTGTGACAACTCTCCCCACTTAAGAAAATTCATCCTCAAATTTTCACTCTAACCGAAGAGATAAGGATACTACTTCTGTATCGTTTCCTCTAGCTCCTAGGTTGCTTCCTCCATAGAGTGACTCCTCCAAAGAACTTTTACTAGAGGCACGGACTTGTTTCAAAGTCTCTTGACTTCTTGTGTGAGGATTTGCACTGGTTCTTCCTATATGTCAAATCAGACTGGATTTCTACGGATACCAGTTTTATCACATGAGAATGATCGAATTGGTTCTTCCGTAGCATAGATACATGGAATACATTATGTATATGACTTAACTCTTTAGGAAGAGCTATTCGGTAGGCAACAGGTCCAATTCGCTCGATCACTTCAAATGGGCCAATGAAACGGGGACTGAGCTTCCCCTTTTTGCCAAAATGAAGGATCTTCTTCCATGGAGACACCTTAAGGAAGGCTTTCTCACCAACATCATACTAGATGTCCCCTCTTCAAATCAACATAAGCTTTTTGTCGGTCAAATGCAGCCTTGAGGCAGTCACGAATAGTGGTTACCCTTTCTTCAGTTTCTCGAAGTAAGTCAGGGCCTAACATCTTGCCTTCACCAAGTTTGGTCCAACAAAGAGAAGTTCTACACCTTTTTCTATAAAGAGCTTCATAGGGAGCCATTTGAATCGAAGCTTGGTAACTGTTGTTGTACGCAAACTCCACTAACGGTAGGGATTTCTCCCAAGAATTCCCTAAATCAATAACACATGCTCATAGCATATCTTCCAGATTTGACAAGGAAGAATCAAGATTGATACGAAATACTTATACACATGAATAGAAATGACATAAGGTTACCTGAATAACCCTTTCAGATTGGCCATCAGTTTGAGGGTGGAAAGCAGTGCTTAGGTGCACTCGCGTCCCCAAAGCTTCATGTAGGGTCCTTTAAAACCAAGACGTAAAACGCGGATCACGGTCGGAGATGATGGACACAGGAACTCCGTGCAAATGGATTACTTTGCGAATGTACAACTCAGTGAGTCTAGGCAAGCTGAAGTATATTCTTACCGGAAGAAAATGAGCAGACTTGGTGAATCGATCTACAATGACCTAAACAACATCATTTTTCTTTGGTGTCATTGGTATACTGCTTACGAAATCCATCATAATACGTTCCCATTTCCATTATGGAAGCTCAATAGGTTGCAAGAGACTAGTAGGCACCTTGTGCTTGGCTTTAACCCGTTAGTAGGTCAGACACCTAGTCACAAAGTCCGTGATCTCACCCTTCATAGCAGACCACCAATAGAGCTCTTTCAAGTCTTTATACATCTTGATAGCCCCAGGATGAACAGAAAAAGAACTCAAATGAGCTTCACTCAGAATCTAATTCTGGAGATCATCATCGCCAGGGACACAAATATGATTTCAAAAACACAATAAACCTTCAAAATTCATAGCAAAATCAGGATCCGGCTTATCCTTGATCTTAGCAATAAGAGTTTGCAACTCCTCATCAGACTCCTAGAGTGCTTTGATTCGAGACATGATAGTTGACTGATTTTTCAATTCAGCCAATAACTTGCCATACTTCTTGAGCCCAAAATGGGCATTCAAATATCTCAGAGAGGGAGTGGGCTTCCGACTAAGGGAGTTAGCCACAACATTGGCCTTACGAGATGGTAATCAATAACCAAATCATAGTCTTTCAAAAGTTCCATCCCCATCGTCATTGATAAAGATTCAACTCTTTATGAGTCAGAAGATACTTCAAGCTCTTGTGATCAGTGAACCAGTAACACTTCTCACCGTAAATATAATGTCTCCAAATCTTTAAGGAAAACACAATAACAGCTAACTCCAAATCATGCATCGGGTAGTTCAACTCGTGTGGTTTAAGCTAACGCGAGGCATAAGCAATGACTTTTCCTTCTTGCATAAGTACACAACCTAATCCCAGGTGGGATGCATCACTGTATACGGTGAAGTCCTTGCCTGACTCGGGTTGCACCAAAATAGAAGCATGTGTTAGGACTTGCTTAAGCTGATCAAAACTTCTTTGTTGCTCCACTGTCCATATAAAGGGGGTTTTTTTATGGAGAAGCTTCGTCAAGGGTGTAGTAATCATCGAGAACCCTTTAACGAATCTACGGTAGTAGCCTGCAAGGCCAGAAAGCTACGTACTTCTCTAACATTCTTAGGAGGAATCCAATCCAGAACAGCTTGTATTTTCTTTGAATCACTTAGATTATGGCAGAAGAGATCACGTTTCCCAGAAAGGATACTTCAGATAGCCAGAATTCATATTTACTGAACTTAGCATACATGTGTTTCTCCTAAAGAGTCTGAAGCACAATCTGGAGATGTTCTTCATAAGTGGCAGTGTCCTTGGAATAGATCAGGATGTCATCTATGAACATAACCACAAATTTATGTAGATAGGACTGGATCACTTGGTTCATCGGGTCCATGGAGGTTGCAGGTGCATTGGTAAGCCCAAAAGGCATTACCAAGAACTCATAGTTGTTGTATCTAGTTCAGAAGGCAATCTTTGGAACATCAGACTCCTTCACTAGCATTTGATAGTATCCGGATCGTAGGTCTATCTTAGAGAAGGCATAAGCATCCTTCAACTGATCAAAGAGGTCATCTATCCTCGGTAACGGATACTTATTATTGATTGTTACTTTATTCAGCTGGCGATAGTCAATGCCTAGTTGCATCGATCCATCATTCTTCCTGACAAACAAAACCGGTACTCCTTAGGGTGAGGAACTCAGTCGGATAAACCCGTTATCCAAAAGATCTTAGATTTGGGCCTTCAACTCTTTTAATTCAACCGGAGCCATCCTACACAGAGCAATAGAGACAGGTGTAGTCCCAGGCCGCACTTTGATTCTGAATTCTACTTCTCAGGTCGGAGAGAGTCCTGAAAGTTCATCGGGTAACACATCAAGGAATTTCTTTACCACCAATACATCTTCGAGCTTTGCATCTTCTTTAAATTTCATAGCACACACGATGGCATCATTAGACTCGGGTTTAGTTTTCATTAGAGTTATGCTCTCCTTGTTGAGTCTGCATAGATATAACTTCTTCTTCGAACAATCTACCCAGGTTGATGTTCAGCTAACCAATCAAGGCCTATGATAAGATAAAACGCATGGAAAGGCAAGGCCATCAAATTCGCTGGAAATGGGAACCCTTGGATCCTCAAAGGGAAAGCTTTACAAATCAACTGCACAACCACATTATCTCCTAGTGGGTTAGAGACAACTATTTTAGAAGTAACTGGTTCGGGTTCTAGGGCATAATTTTCAATCAATGGTTCACTAATAAAGGAATGCATAGAACTGGGATCAATCAAAGCATAAACAAGATCAGAATATAATTCCACCGTACCTGCAATCACGTAAGGATCGTCTTCTCGCTCTCGACCTCTAACATGGTACATCTGAGCTGAGTTCTAAGGGTCACGTCCCACTAAAAGGGGATTTGGGTTGCGAGGCTTTCATGCTGACGTAGTCTGTATTGGTTTCACTCATCTTACCTTATTAGGATTGTTCTGAAAAGCCACTGAGGTGAGAGCATTCAGATTCTGCGGACACTGTTTGATGAAGTGACCAGCTTCCCCACAGAGGTAGCAATATCTGACCTATCTGCGACACTGCCCAGGATGTTTCTTTTGGAAAAAACTACACAAAGGGATCTGTGAGCCTCTTCCAGAACCACCCGTGCTATCCACTGAAGCTGTGCGAGTGAAGGATGTCCCCAGGGATTGGGATTGTGACACATATCCCATCTTTGGCAGCTGCTAAAAGGTGGCAGACTTCTGGTCCCACTTTTTATTCTTCTTCTGAGGCATGAGAGGTCTAGAATCATCTCAGAATCTCTTGTCAAAACTGGCTTGGTTCCCTTTTCTTCTTTCATAAGCCTTCTGGGAGGCTTCAGTAGCGATCGCCCAGTTGACCTGGTTTTGAAAGTCCTCCAACTCCAAAGCAGTGAATAGGGGACGTAATTCATCATAGAGGCCATCGATAAACATTCTACACTTCTCCTTCTCCGTATGTATGATCTTGGTACCATACCTCAAGTACCTGCAAAAGTCGTGGATATACTGCTCTACGGGCCATCCTCCTTATCTCAGATGGAGGAGCTTCATGTGCCTTTCCACAATGTAATGGTCATTGAAATACTTCTTACAGAACTCTTGAAGGAAGAAGTCCCATGTAACTCCATGCTCTGGTACGGTGAGTGTCACAGTGTCCTACCAACTTTGAGCCTCTTCAAAAATCAGTGCCAGAGCGCACTCCAGTTTGTGTTCATCGGGACACTTCATCTGTTTGTTCAAGACTTTGAGAGTATTTTCCAGCCAATACTCTGTTACTTTAGGATTATCTTACTCTTGGCCGGTAAAGGTATAAACCAGATATTGTCTGAGCTTATCTATGGATGCTCTCAAGACAGATGAAGATGCTTTAGCAGACTACGGTGGTGGCTCATGCCTAAGGGAAACAACCACCTGCTTGATCATTTCCGCCATGGACATCAAATATTCTTGCTGAGCGAAAGGTATCACAGGAGGATTGGGTGGGTGATTCTGTCCCACCTGTTCTGGTCAGACTTCGGCTCTGAGATTGTCCCCCTATGTCGAGGAGGAGCCGGGATGTGGTTCTATCGTAGCACGCCTATCACCAGGTACAGACATTCTCAAATTTAATCAAACAGGAAAATTGGATCGTGTCAGTTGCAATTCACAGATAACATATAAAAATAAACTTCTAGGTGGCATATGCACATGCAGACTCATGATAAGCCTCGGTTTAGTCCTAGAATCAACTAAACTCTAGCTCTGGTACGACAAATGTAACACCCCCTTCTCAGCCTAGCAGAGAACCGGGTTAAAAAGTGTTATTGGAAACTTATTCGAAGGTTAAAAGCTTAATCAGAGTTCAAAATCTTATTTGGAATGTCTTATTAATCTCTTTTATGACTTATGGAACTAATTTATAAATAGCTTACTCAATTTGGGGTTAATTTTAAACTTTTTTTAACTTAGGGACTAGATTGCAAATTTTACAAAATAAGGATCTTTATGATAATTCCTTTTTACAAATATTTAATTTATCTTACCGATTATTAGCCTGTGAAATTTCGTTGTTAATGGAGGTCAATTACCTATCAAATTAGACCATTTAAAGTTTAGTGACCAATCTGTAAACCATTTCAAACTGTAGTTTAAGTCCCTTAACAGAATTAACTAACACCGTATCGATACACTTAAGGCCGTATCGGTACGCTAAGCCAAATTTCTCAATTCCAGATTCAAGGGTAACAAGCTCGTATTGGTACATCTAAGCCTGTATCGATACGCATTGACCAAGGTTGACATGTTTCAGTATAGCCTAAGGTCGTATCGATACAATTTATTTCCCAGACCTTACTGCCCAAGAACGTATCGATACACCCCCTTACGTATCGATACACTCTTTTTTCCCAAGTCCAAATATGCAAGGCCATATCGATACAGCTTGACTCGTACCGATACGCTTGTCCTGTAATGACAATTTTATTTGGTTTTTATTCAAATTAACAGATTGAACGATGTCTAAACTTTACCAAATTTTATCCACAGTATTTAAACACTAAAACCTATTAGCATGTTAATTTTTAGGTCCAACTTACCTTTTAGTGCCTTTAAGCCCAATTTAACTAGTTTCCTAAATTTTACAACCACAGCGCCATTACATACATATCAAAATAGACCAATGTCATGTGTCTAAGCCCTATGCCACCTCACTAGGAGTTCAAACAAAATGTAAGCATACATGGAGATTGAAGGGAGTGACTTCCAACTTCAACAACACGATCAAGGCTCGAATTGCTTCAAGGTCCTAAAAATGCATTAAACACACGAATGTTAGGCTTATATAGCCTAGTGAGGTAGTTATAACAAATGCACAAGAAGCTCCTTAATAGCATGTATGACATGTAGCATATTTTAATGACATTATACATCATTAATCATAATTAGATCATACTCAAAGCCAAGTATTATATTTTCATATATCAAATGTAAAGCACAAATACATATCATCTCATTGGACATAACAACCAATGGATACGCCGATTCCCCTATACACCAAATCATATCAAAGGTAGGCCTTAGCCTTGAGCCGTAGCTTTGGAATCCCTTACACAATCCACCCTTTTCTCCCCACATATACGCCGTAGTTCTGGACTGTAGTCCAATCCCTTACTTAGTGAGCTCAAATAACCCTATGGCATGCCAATTGTATCCAATGTCCACAAGTGTCCAAGGTTACTCATATCATCATAAAACTCACCTTTGTGCCCATAGGCCATATCATATCGGATTGCAAATTGAGCCTTAGCTCCAAATAACATATCATATCATTAATGTATCATAACAATTCTCATGAATGTCAATACTAACATTAAACATTTTTCACATATAACGTAATGATTCATAAGACATCGAAATGCATCAAAAACATGGAAATGACCTTACCATACTTACCACACGAAGTTCGCACTTGTAAGCTTTACTTGAGCTAACCAAATGAAGGCATATCATAGACACAAATCAAATGCAATCGGGATGGCACCTAGCCAATCCCATGACACAACTACACTCACCTAGTGCTCAGAGACTTCAAGGTTCATGGATAGTGATCCCCTTGCCGTTAGAAGAGTTCAGAATAGCCGATGGTGAAGATGGCTTATCTTCCACAACTTGAGCTAGTACAAAAATTAGAGAATTCCATTAGAATCGAAACTAAGGATTCACAAACATTTTTTCAAGCTTACCAAAGCCCGTAGACAACATCAAAATAAGGAAATCGGCTTCCTAACACATGGGCTTAACTTGAACATTCAAGGCTTAAATCTTGAGATTAAACCCTAAGGATTGATGGAATCATCAAATTGGTATAAGGGTTTTAATTACCCAATTGTAAGCTTTCAATTGATGTAAAATCAAACAAAGGTCAAGGATTAGATCGAGGTGCTTGCTTGAGCTTAGGGAAAAAGACAACAATGGAGGTGTGTGCTTACTTTTAAGGCAAGGGTGGGTTAGTCTCAGTAATAGGCAAAACAAGGGAAAAAAGCTTTTCCTATCTATTTTAAAACAATCCTTAATCTCTAACTATTTCTTACCTCCCAAAGGAACCAATCAAAAGTTTTCCCTTGCACGAAGGAAAGCTTAAACAACTGTTTTCCATCAATTCATGCCTTTCACAATTTTAAGGCAATTGATGGCCATTCACCATCTTTTCTGAGTTAATCCACATGAAAGGGGTGGCAAAAAAGTAGGTGAGTCATCCCCTAATTCTAAACTTTACAATTTGGTCTCTAAATCAATTTGGACTGAGACCTGTATTGATACACCTTATGGTCATATCGATATGGCTAGACTGAATTGGGTAAGTTAGTTAAAAACAATTAGGTCGTATCGATACGCCTTGCCCAGATTCAGCATTTTCAGCATTTTCAAATAAACCATTAACTTCCATTCTTTACAAAAAGGTCCCACAACTTCAATTAAGCCCAAATGACTTTTATTAATTCAAAATTGGGTACACGATCGAGCAATTACATCATTCAGGCATAACCAACACAAAATTTTTTATCATCGGAACCAAATTTTGACTAGACCAGTTTTCGGGGTGTGACACTTCATGTGACCGTTTGGTTTGGATGCCCAAAATCATGTTATATAGTCTCATATCTTTCATGTCAATTCTTGAATTTAACATGTCATTGATACGTTTTACCATTTCATTGATACTTATAACAGTGAGTATGCCATCAACAAAGGATCATATATCCTAATGTAGGTAGGTTTGGCATACACACATTTGTCACACTTATTTGTTATCGTGACAACATTTTAGTTTCAACCTTTTGTTGAACATCTGGACTATCTTCATTGATAGTTTCTAAAGTTCGTTTCATTGAACTCCAATAAACTCCCTAACTTTCTAAGGAAAACATTTTTCAAAGAAACATGCATTCTTTGATTCCATCATCTTGTGAATCTTATGGTTCTATGATTACCACAAGAAATTTATATGTATTGCTATGATCTACATAATCAATAAAATACGATCCACCATTTTGGAGATCTATTTATGTTTGCTTCGGTAATAGGGCTATTACCTTTACAAGACACCCAACATTTTTAAGTACTTGTAGGAAAAGTTTATTCCCTTCCATAACTCATATGGTGTTTTATCTCTTTAGTTGTGGGAAACCTTATTTAAAAAGGTAATTAGTTGATAGAACAACTTCCCCACATGTTAGGCCCATTTTCAAAGTTTTAGTTCTTTTTAGAAGACAACTTCAAAATTATAGACCAACATTACTCATATAGAATTTTCCCTATATTTTTATTAAAATTGGGTTTCAACATCATACTTAAAGAGAATAAATTCTCTATAGCTTCATCTCTGTTTTTAAGCAAATACACATAGCACTATTTTGTGCTATCATCAATGAAGGTAATAAATGTATTCCTTCAAACAACAGTTTACGATGTTAATTGTTACGCCAATAACATAGACCTCGTTTGGAAGTCTATACTCCAAAGACTTGTTCCCCATTGTATGACAATTGAAGCATTTTCCATGAAATTTTACTTATTGATCACATCGTATAGTCCGCGGTTTGTTTTCGTGAAGTCTTTTATGACTTCCACTACATTTGTCCTGGTAATATTTGTCTTAGCAACATTTACCTTAGCATTTGAAGGTGGTAACAACATCTTTTGTTGCCACGTTTTGAAATTCTTTTCAATGAATTTCACTGTTTTTTTCATTGTGCCACATAATCACAACTAGAAACAGAAGATTACGAATTTGTTAAACATTAGGAATTTAGCTAAAGACTAAAACCAGAAGCAAAAACATAATTTCCAACTTTTGTTAGACATTAGGAATTTAATAAACTAAAAACTCTAAATAAAAATTCAAATGGTTTAATAGAAAGAATAATAATGAACAATACACCAGGTAGGCAACTTATGAAAAGAGAGGGGGTGCACTAGGCACACTTAAAAACCAAGTCTTTCAAAGAACCAATCCTAGACGTGCACTTTCAAATAGATTTTCAATTATCCGTTTAAAAGTGTTTCCTTCTTCGAACCATAATTAACAATAATTTTGTAATAACTAGAAAATTAATTCTTCATTATTTCGATTTTGTTATCCAACAGAATTAAAATTCTCAAACAAAATTTGTAACCAATGTTACTTTCAATGACAATTTTCGTTAAAACAGATTTGTCTACTGCAAAATTGAATAAACCAAATGTATTCAAATTGTCTCTTGTTTGGAAAAAGAAATCAAGTAAATTTGTTGAAACGACATGAATTAAATCCTGAGAGGAATTATTTATGAGATTTCAATTTTCAAAACTAATCAAACTTTTGCCTGGATATCTTGTTCGTCTCTATAAAATTTCTCAAAAGAAATTATTAGTAAAAGACACAAGATATTTTTTAACAAATTCCTAATAAAAGTCAAACCTTTAAAATATGAATAAAAAATGATAATATGGAGAATCTTACCAAAATTAACGATGTTAATTTGGTGGCCACAATTCTTAGAATAAAATAACAAGGTTAAACTTTGTTTTGGTATGGACCACTACCTTGAATGATAACATGTTCGCCTTGGATTAAAACTTAGAACGAAATCTATCTTAAGATTATTAGAAAATGGGCATTAACAATCCAAGAAAATAATAATAATCAGTAAAAATAAATACGATAAAATTATTATTATATCGAACAGAACAAAATAATTAAAAAATAATATTTGAACTATAAATCAAATATTAAAGTAGTAAATTAGAACTGTTTACTTGTATTCGAGCAGCTATTCGGATGAAAAGATTTGTTGAGGCCTGTGTAACACACAGTTTCCTTAAGACAGATTCATCTGCTCCTATGGTGCTTTAGAAACATTGGACGTCTATCTCCCAGGATACAACAACAGAATGATCAACTGCATTAGCACATATGCAGAGATCACGAACTGGAATCTCGCTTTCTTCTATCACCGTGGAAAAAATGAACACCAAATGCATGATGGTTTTTAGAGAAAAAATAGGGAGAGTTGAGAGAAAATGCTCTTAGCTTGCAATATTCGTTGTTGTGAATTGTGTTTTCTCTTTTCGCTGATGTTTCCTTTTATAAGCGAGCAAAGATAGAGTTCTAATCACAATTAAACTAAAATTCAAATTCAAAATTCAAAAAAATATATTATCTGCTAAAATCTATCTAAATATAGATAATTTATATTCACAAAATCTATTTTGTCTCTAACCATTGTGCCTGCGCGCAAAGCGCAGTCTTTGGTAAGCTTATTCAACAACCCCTTGGTTGTTTCCATTATGTATACACCTTCCACACTTGGTCTCTAACTATTGTGAGTTCAAGCTGACTATTTCATCACCAATCTTTACAAGTTGCCTACTTTGAGCATTAATTTCTCATTCATCACTCAACCAATTTGAGCATATGAGATATCGTTGTAAAGATCTCATGGAGTAGAATATGAAGACTTAAATTCATTATTCGATTCTCCATCTTTACCCATTAAATATATGCCTCAAAGTTTCCATATTATCACAAATTTCTAACATCAAATTTTACTACTTTACTAACCAAAATATATGGTCGATTTCAATTTTAATGTCATATATTCAATACACTTGAACATATGGTTGAAGGGGAACAAAGTTTTTGCGTAACATGAAAGACATAAATAGGGAGATAAATAGCTTATATACTCTTAATTAACAAAAAAGGTAAATTACTAGAGAGGTTACCAGACTTAATATGGTTTAAAAACAACACAAATATCTTGATAGACTAAAATATTGATAATAAGATATGTAGGTATACAAGTAAATGAGAGTTAATTATATATTTTTAAATTTTTTGTAGAACATTGAGGATCCTTGCGGATATTTTTCGGGTATCCCCACAGTTATTTATACAGTTATGTTCGGTTATTCCTACGGTTCGGATATAGCAATCTTCGTCCCTATCCCCATTTGAGCTTCGGTGATAAAACTTTTCCCATCCCCATCAGTGAAGGTTTCGGTTATTCCTCATCCCGTCAGTTCGAATTCTCACGATTTTCGAATATTTCCCACCCAATTCCCACCTTTAAATTATCAATCAAGTATTTCTTGTAACCAAAATATATTAATAAAAATAAACACTAAATTAATCGAAGATACCAAAATAATATATTAATGAAATAATTCTATTGAACCTAATGCAAGACATAAAAAAACATTTTATTATTCATAGCATACGCGTGGTACAAAATTTTATTTCATTTATATCATAAAATTTTGTAGTTTGTTTAAAGAATTTTTTATCGAAAGAAATAGTTTTTTATAAAAAAATATTATTTAAGTTTATTGGTATATGAATATCTATATATAACAATAATAATAATAATTATTATTATTAATCCAAAAAATAATATTTATATCTCAAATTAGTAATATAATAAAAATAAAAAGATACTCCAATCAACTTATAAGTTTATTCAAACACATGCTTTTATATATATATATATATTTTATACAAATGCTGTGTAAAATTAATTTTACACAAACCTGCATAATAATCTTATAAAATTCAAATTCTAAATTCCTAACCCTAACCCTAAAAGACTAAACTTGAAACCCTAAACCATATTTCCTAAATTTTAAACACTAGTCTTAAATTCTAAACCCTAAAACTTTAACCCCTAAATTTTAAACCCTAAATTAAATCTCTAACTCCTAAATCTAACAGGCTCGTGTAAACTAAAGTTTACACGGCATGCATATCAAGTTTTTTTCTATATATATCATCTATCAATTTCACCCATCTAATGGTCATAAATTAATGTAAAACTAGTTAAATTTTATATAGTGTAAGTAGATCCTAACCCTGTATATATCACAATACCATGCAAATAAACAAACAGCTCAAACTCATATCTTTTAAAGATGTCAACCCCTTTTACACGAGCAACACTCAATAAATTGTTTATGTATATTTATTAAATGTGTAATTGCTAATCGAAATTTTATTATAAAGTTTTTTTGAAAGAAAATTTTATTATAAAGTTTTATCTTTAACATACAGAAAGACTACATTTATATTATAATTTATAATTATATACAATTAATCCGTGCATCCTAGAATGCAAACTAGTTAGAAACTATAACACGATTTAAGTTTTGGTCTTGTTATATCTCCCACAAGAAAATCCTGTTCTTCACCAGTTTCTTAATTAAACAAATATATTAAGCCACCGACTAAACCAAGAAACCTAGGGTTATTTAATTAAACCTCTGTGACTCAACAGCGCCGCGAGACAAAGTAGAGGATGAAGCGGTGGCGCGTGAAAACGGGGTGAGGCTGAGAAGGAGGCCATGGGGAAGTATACGGCAGAGATAAAGGAAAAGGAGGCAGACAACAATGGCGTAAGAGTTTGGGCAGGCAGCTAAGAGACGTCCGAGGCCGCGGCTTTGGCTTTATGATAAAGCAAATTTTCATGATACTTCACTCACCAAAACCGTCGTCTTCTTCATGCTTGTCTGCATTAGATAGCCTGTTAGATAGGGTTCGGTTGTCATTTACCTTGTAATTGAACTATAATTAGAAAAATCAAGCAAAAAAATAGAAAAATAAATATTTAATTTCGGAAATTATTTTATGTACTGTGGATTTTTTTTAACATGCTGAACCTTTAATATCATTGTATGTCAAATTTCGAATTTAAAGTTTAAAATAAATTTAAAAGTTAAGAATTAAAATTTTAAAAACCGACAACATTAGAGACTTGCTTGTGAAAAAAAATTACCCTCTGTACATAAAATAATCGCCCTTTCTAAACAGCCAAATATAGAGTTTTGTGAAACGTTAACCTACTTATATAAAGACTGGCTGAAACAATTGCTAGTAAAAATGCAGGTTTGATCCTTAATTTATTGTAGGTGTAACTTTATTTACACGTTGTAATCTTTTTTGGTGTATTTATTCATGTCCCCACACTAAAAAGCTAAACCTTAAGTATTAACTTAAATTTTAAATCTTTAACTCTTAACTTAACTCTAAACTCTTTATTTAATTTTGGGGCATTGATAAGGGCACTAAAAAGTAACAGATGGTTTATGTTCATAAAAATAATGCCAATGGAATTTTAGTTTCGGTCAAATATTTATCTTTTACATACTATACTTTCTTTTAATTCTCTAATTGTTTAAAATTATATATAAAAAGAGAATGATATTTATATATGTTGGGTGTGACAGACACATTATATTCCAAATAAGAAGAAGATAATTAAAGTTTGAAAACCCACCGAGAACTGGACAAAAATAGTACGTCCCTTTTTGGTGCTATTTTTTGTGTCCCAACACTAAAAAATTAAATTCAAAGTCATAAACTTAAATTTTAAGTCATAAACTATACACCTAAAAAATACACCCTACACTCAATACTCTAAACTCTATTCTTAAACCTTAAACCTAATTTCTTAATGATAGGGCATAAGTAGGAGCTCCAAAAACAACATGCGATTTCTGCTTCCAAGAACCGCCATAAATTCTAAACATGAAATGCATTATTGATAAGTGTGTAAAAATACTATTTTTCTTACCTTTTTTACTCATATTATTGTTAGACTTAGGCTCATTTTAGTTGCATTGGTAGGCATTCATGCATAATTTCCTAGTTTCCTTCGTTATTGAGTTTGGTATTGCATTTTGGTTGGTTTTCGTTGAAAATTCGTTGCTAGTGTGCTTTATTTTGTGCAGGATAGGATTGCCTTGGCAAGTAGGGATTGCCGTGGCAATTGTGGAGAATACTAAATGAGTTGCCGAAGCTAATTGCCGCGACATATCTGGATAAAACTGGATAAGTCCGCCCAATTTCAGGATAAAAATGAAAATCAAGGGATAATTCCTCAGATATGGATTTACACGCAAAATTGGATAGAGATAAAATCCCAAATTTTGGAGGTAAAGATAAAAGAGATTAATTATCTCTTATTCAAATTAATTCAAGCTTATTCCTATCCTCATCAATAATAAATCTGATCGCAAACTCTCCTACAAATAAAAGATCAAATCGCAGCTTTTGGGGCGATCAGATTTTAAGGAGAGAAAGAGCAGGCCGCACACACCTTCTTCTTCTTCATTTATATTTTATGCGATCTATGTATGGGATTACTTTGATTGTATTTTCTTTTTCCCCAGCCATGAACTAAATTAAATTTGCTTGGGTTATTGGGTTTTGTGGTGTAATAAGCGATTGGATGATTTAGCTTTTTGATTTCAATAAATTTCGAAGTTTGTTCACTCTTGGATTTTTAATCTTCATCTTGAGAGAATTGGGAGAGGATCTCGAGTTTTATCCATTTATCTAGGATCGGGAGAGCTAGATTCAAGAAACGAGTGAACATGGTTCTCATTTGAACGATATTTGGTGGGAATTAATCTGCCTTAGGAATAAGGAACAGATTTCAGTGGCTAAGAGAAGTGTAAGATCGGTGGATGCTTACCCAAGGTTAACGCAAGGATGTATCACCAAGGCATGCGCAATCTACCAGCTCTTCGGTTAGGGATAACGAGAAGACATTGAAGAACACTTTGTCGAGCTTTGAAGAAGGAAACCCAGTTGCCATGGCATTAAAACTAGTCCCAATTGTTGTGACATATTTTGTGACCTAGTTGCCACGGCAATTCAGCCGATCTTGGTTGCCACAGCAATCAATTGCCACGATAGTCTATTCATCCATTGCACCACTACTCACGATAACCCAACCCACTCTCTTTAATCGATTACTCTTTCCATTTATTTCTATTTACTTAGTTTATTTTACTTTACATTCATCACCATCAATCTATTTCTTTTACAATGCAGTAACTTAAGCAAAGTGGCCTAAACCAATCCCTTGGAGACGATACTTGATACATATCACTTTATTACTTGCGACGTGTTCACTTGCACCGTTTGTATTGCACTTAAATCATGCAATAAGTTTTTGGCACCATTGCCAGGGATTGACAATTGGTGTTAGTTGTTTTTTGTTATTCCATTTTTCTTACTTTTTACTAACTTTTCTTTTTATTTGTTTTATCAAAAAAAATTAGGTGCGCTACAAAGTTAAGGGACATCAACATGTGAGGAAATAAAAGTCGATCTATTCGAGAGTTGATGTAGAAAGATAAGAATCAATCCACTCAAGATTTTCTTACACCGATCGGTGATTACCTATACCAACCGAGAAAAGCCCAAAGAGTACATATCATGGAAAACTCTTGTACTTGTAGAGAACATCATGTGTTTGAAGATTGCCCTCAAAATCCTGGTGCATATGGCTACATGGAGAACCATAGATGAAACCATCAGCAAAATCCTCCATGGTATGAACAAAAAGCTCATTTTTTTACTATAATAGTTTTCCTACGAAAACATACATACCTTGGCAATATAGTCCTTATCAGCAGCCAAGTTTCTCGGCAACAGATATGCCATGGCAATATAGTCCTTTTCAAGAGCATTCAAATTCCTTGGAGGAAATGTTTCCAACTTTCTTGGCTAGATCTGACAGATCAATTGAGGAGATTCGAGAGCTATCAAAGTCCATGGATGCGAGGATGGCTAGGATAGATGCACTCTTGAGGGATTCAGAAGATCAATTGAGGGGATCTACGTATGCCATGGATAACATGCCCCAAAAATTAATTTTTAGGGATACTGAAATACCAAGGCAAGAGGTCAAGGAACAATGCAAAGAGAGCTCTCTGATGTGTGAGGAACAACTAAAACCTCCAAGTCGAGAGCCTGCCAATGAGAAAGACTGCCCAACACTTGATGAGCTTATGCGATAAATTAACACGACAAAGATTGCAGAGTCTGAACAGAGCAATGCCGCGACAACACTCAGTGAGGCAAATAAGAGTAATGCTACATCAAATTCTTAGGAATCTGATGCCCAGAATGTTACAACGTTGATGCTAAAGCAGGAATCTAGAGATTGCTCTCATCCACCTTTGCCACGGCAAGTGCACGACCATATTCAAGATCAACGAAATGACAATACTTTGCTAATGGAATATTAGCAGGTGATGGCTAAACATTTTGAATTCTTTAAAAAACCACCTTATCCATTGTAGGTATGTCTTGAGGAATCAACGCTGGTAGATTTGTAGCCATCTAAATCTCTACTAATGGAGATTTTTGACAGGCCTAAAGAAAACAGTGTTTGGATTCATGAAGCTTTTCATAAAATTGGTTTTTCCCTTAACTTACACCAAATTTTGGCAGAAGATTGCTATGGTAATTGGTTGAAGCAGCTATTGCCACGACAACAAAGGCTACATCCAACCATGATAAATAAGGTAATTAAATGGTTGGGTGTTGATATAACTTTTCCTATTAATATATTCATGCCTTCAGGAATAGTAGTAAGGTGAAGTGTATACATGGACTACAAGGGAACAAAAAAGAAAGACACCTCCACCATGGTAACGAAAAGGGAGTAGCTGCAAGCGCATTGGCCCAACTCTTTTTGGGTAATATTATCATCCGATAGAGGGTGCGAATTGACTATAAGAAGTATCGAAAATGACCCTCATTGAGCTTTCTTTAAGGTAATCCTATTTCATTCCAATTTTATTTTCTTTTATGTTTATTTTGATTTTAGTTGTTGTTCTATTTTCCATTTTAATAAGACTAGGGTGTTGAAAGAAGCCCAGAAAATCAGACTTGTCACGGTAAGTGAACATGACCCGAAAAGCCAGCATTCCATAGAAAGTACTACATGAGTGGCAGATCTCACATTGTTGCGACAACCAATGTCCCACATAAAGGTAAGGAACCTGTTATTGAACCGACCTGTACTAAATCTCTGCATGATTTTTCAGATTTAGACACCATTTCTGCACCAATGAAGTCCCCTCCGGCTGCACCATCGAAATTGTCGTCGAAGCGTAAAGCTTCTAAACTAGAGGAGGCCGCCAAGGAGGATGAACTAGGTGAAAAGGTCACAGAAACTATGGTTCAGGATGCACCACCAGCTTTACGTCAACAACTACCACGAGCCGGCAAAAGGACCAAACAAATGGCTCAAAGGAAACTAGTCATTCGAGGTGACAACCACTCCGACTAACTCATTTGCATTTCATTTTTCTTTTCATTTATTTAATTTTTCATGCATTGGGGACAATGCTTCTCTCGAGTTTGGGGGGGTTGTTTCGTAGTTAGTTGCATTTATTTTTGTTATCTTATGTTAGGTTACATATGTTACTTGCCATGTCTCTTACTTGATTAAACTGCCTAAACCTGCTTGATATCCTATGATGAATTTTTGCCACTGCACTTACATGATAAAATCTTAGATTTTAGGATTAGCATGAAGAGTACTTGGAATTTTGCTATGATGCTACATATTTTGACACTATTGTGACTTGTTGATTAAGGGAGACCTAGTGAACTTTGGGTTATTTAAAAATGGGTAAATTGTGCTAGAGGTGCCTAAAACTAGCTCTAGGATAAAATACAATTTGAATTAGGCCCATCTGCCTCTAGTTTGTCATGTATTAAGAATCACTAGAGGTTCCTAAAATTGGGTCTAGTTGATTAAATTTAACAAAGAAATTGCTTTGCTAGAGGTGCATAAAACTGGCTCTAGAGGACTTAATTGCCCCAAAAAATAATTCGATAAAACCTACTGTTCCAATGAAGTCCTATTAGTTGACTTGTACACAACTCCGCACACACATTTTTACTAGCATTGTAATTTGATTTTGAGTAATTCTCCGTGTTGTCTGAAGATCGAAAGGTAATTAACTTTTTGTGCCACGGTTCTGAGGATTGAAGTTAGGTAAGAAGCATGTTTTTGGTGGTAAGGGCCTTGGCACGTAATTGTTAGTGTTTTGTATTGCTTGAGGACAAGCAATAGTTCGAGTTTGGGGGTGCGATAAGTGTGTAAAAGTACTATTTTTCTTACCCTTTCTACTCATATTATTGTTAAACTTAGGCTCATTTTAGTTGCATTGGTAGACATTCATGCATAATTTCCTAGTTTCCTTTGTTATTGAGTTTGGTATTGCATTTTGGTTGGTTTTTGTGGAAATCTCACTGCTGGTGTGCTTTATTTTGTGCAAGACAAGATTGCCATGACAAGCAGGAATTGCCGTGGAAATTAAGGAGAATACTGAAGGGATTGCTGTGGCAATTGAGGAGAATAATAAAGGAGTTGCCGAAGCTGATTGCCGTGGCATATTTGGATAAAACTGGATAAGTCCGTCCAATTTCAGGATAAATACGAAAAGTAAGGGATAATTCCCCAGATCTAGATTTACACGCAAAATTGAATAGAGATAAATGCTCAGATTTTGAAGAGTTTTTTGGAGATAAAGATAAAAGAGATTAATTATCTCTTATTCAAATTAATTCAAGCTTATTCTTATCCTCATCAACAACAAATTTGATCGCAAACTCTCCTACAAATAGAAGATCAAATCGTAGCATTTGGAGAGGGATTTTTAGAGAGAGAAAGAACATATCGCACGCACCTTCTTCTTCATTTCTATTTTCTACGATCCATGTCTAGGATTAAATTATTTGTAATTTATTCTTCCCCAGCCATGAACTAAAGTAATTGGCTGGGGTTATTTGGGTTTTGTGGTGTGATAAACGATTGGATGGTTTATGTTTTTGATTTCGATAAATTTCGAAGTTTGTTCACTCTTGGATTTTTAATCTTCATCTTGAGAGAATTGGTAGAGGATCTTGAGTGTTATCCATTTATCTAGGCTTAGGAGAGCTAGATTTCAAGAAACGAGGAAACAAAGTTCTCATTTGAACGATCGTTGGTAGGAACTAATCCGTCTTAGGAATAAGGAACGAATTTCAGCGGCTAAGAGAAGTGTAAGATCGTTTGTTGTTCACCCAAGGTTAATGTAGGAATGTATCACCAAGGCATGCACAATTAACCCAATTCTTCTGTTAGGGCTAACGAGAAGAAATTGAAGAACACTTCGCTGAGCTTTGAAGGAGGAAACCCAGTTGTCACGACATTAAAACCAATCCAAGTTGCCGCGGCATATTTTGTGACCTAGTTGCCATGTCAATTCAGTCGGTCTTGGTTGCCACAACAATTGAGTTGCCTCAGCAATCAATTGCCACGACAATCCATTCAGCCATTGCACCACTACTCACGATAACCCGGTCTATTCTCTTGAATCGATTACTATTTCCATTTTTTCTATTTACGTAGTTTATTTTACTTGACATCTATTACCTTCAACATTATTTCTTTTACAGTGTAATAACTTAAGCAAAGTAGCCCAAACCAATACATGTGGAGACGATACTTGATACCTATCATTTTTTTACTTGCAACGTGTATATTTGCACCGTTTGCGTTGCACTTAAATCACGCAACAATTATACAAGAGAGAACGATATTCATGTTGCCACAGGTGTGCAAGAAAACGAGACATACATGCATGAGAGCGGCTAAAGACACAACTGAAACAGCAGAGATGATGCAAAAAAGCATACCCTCTTTACTTTTCTAATGATAGCTAAATGACATTTGTATGCACAGATGCTGCCAAGGTTTCATAACCGCAATTATCATTTCATAACACATATCCCGTTTTCAATGCCCCCGGGCTTTGCTATATATACGCCATGCATCTGGGCATGCCATTCACCATCGAGATCAAGCTCACTTAGACATTTACACAAACACCTAGTCTCCCCTACTACCAAAAACAAAAATGAAGGGTGCTCTTATCTCAGTTTTTGTGATGCTAGCCATGTTTCAATTCATGGTGAAGCAAGGGGACGCCGCCGTAAGCTGTGACCAAGTCCGAAGTTCATTGGTGAACTGCGTTCCTTTCCTTACCGGTACTCAAGCGGTTCCTACGGCTGCGTGTTGTATTGGCGTGTCGAGACTCCCGACCATCGCCGTAACCACCGCGGACAAGCAGGCGGCTTGCAACTGCGTTAAAGACACCGCCGCTAGCATGCCCTCCATCAAGGAAGATGCCGCCGCATCTCTCCCAACCAAGTGCAACGTTCAAATTAATTTCCCCATCTCCAGAAACACCGATTGCAAAAAGTGACTTCACCATCTTTGCTTGCTTCTTTTACCATTTTTTTTTTATCAATCTTAAACATTATACAAATGTTTGATTCGCTTTGTTTGTAATGGCAACGTGTCAGTATCCAACAGCAGGCCGATGTAAGTTGTGTCCAAGTTAGAAGTTCATTGGTAGGCTGCATTCCTTACCTTACCGGTAACCAAGCCGTTCCATCGGCCGCGTGTTGTACTGGCGTGTCTAGACTCCCGACCATCGCCGTAACCACCGCAGACAAGCAGGCGGCTTGCAACTGCGTTAAAGACACCGCCGCTAGTATGCCCACCATCAAGGAAGATGCTGCCGCATCTCTCCCGGCCAAGTGCAACGTTCAAGTTAATTTCCCCATCTCCAAGAACACCGATTGCAGCAAGTGAGTTCATCATCTTTGCTTCTTTTGCATTTATACATCGGATATTAACCTAAACTCAAAAACCAACGATTTATTTTCCCTTTGTTTTTGTAATTTGCCAGAATCCAGTAAGATGGAAGAAACGGAGACAAATAAATAAGGCCAAAGGGAGACCAGTAGGCGTTGTCTTCGCCTCTTCAAGTTATCTATAAACCCTAGTTGTGTTGTGTTCTAATGCATCAAATAGTTGTACCATGCACGTTGTATAAACCCTAAGTTTATATAACGTGTATTTGTGTCCGTGATGAACCTTTCCTGGAATAATGATTCATATTGTGATATTGCAATGTGTAATCTGGGATTGTTACTGTATTAATAAAATTGAAGTTTGATAAAATTCCACCGTTTAATTACTAGCTCAATTCATAACAAGATTTGAAGCAATACCAAAACACTACACCATGTTTAATCATCACTGGAAATATGTTAAACCCGACAAACTTGACATGAGACCCGATATGGATCCGAACATGATGGTCTAAATTTGACTCGAACTTGAAGATAACCTAAACTGAAATCAATGCGGTTAAAAAATTAATTCGAACCGAAAGCAACCCGAACTAAAAATCGATTCGAACCGAAAACAACCCAAATTTAATTTGCTCAAATATGTATGTTTTATTCTCCCGTTGTATTATGTTACAAATTAGCAATCACCTTTGGTAACAATTTAATGGTTTAATATAATTTTTTTCCTTTAAAATATCATCTCCATTTATTGACTCAAATAAAAAACGATCGATATGATATTAGCCCGACCTAAAAAAACAACAGATTATATATTGACCTGACCCAAAAAATCAAACAATCTAACATTGAATCGTCCCGAAAATCCAACCAATCCAATACTGACCATATCTAGAATTCAACCGACTTGATTCCCGACCTGAATTCGAAATAACATAATCAAACCTAGGGATGGACATTTTACTCGACCCGATCAAATCAGATTTTTTAATAAAAAAATGGGTTTGGTTGGATTTTTGTTAAGGATGAATTCGAATTGAGTTCGGATTTATGGTGAAAAATATTCGACCCGACCTGACATGGGACTAATAATGTAATTTTCCCCTAAATTTTTTAGGGATATTTGTAATAATACCCCCTCTCTAATTTTATAATTAGGTCCTTAAAACTGAATTTTTATTTATAATTTAGTCCTTAAAATTATTGTTTTTAACAATTAAGTCCCTTAAAATTATTTTTTACAATTAGGTCACTAAAATTGATATTTTTTCTTTCTATAAGTCGGATCGGGTTGAGGGTATTTACTTTCGGGTCGGTTTTTTTAAAAGAATGAGGTCGGATCAGGTCCAAGTTTAGGGTAATTTATTTTTGGGTGGGCCAAAAATCCGACATGACCCGTGTCTGTCCCTAATCAAACCTAAATGAAAATCAACCTAACCCGAAATGACTCGAGACAATTGCCACCTCTAGAAATATGTATTATAAAAAGAAGGCATAATGCTAAAAAATGACCCTAACGTTTGATTGAATTGTAACTTTGGCTCATATTCTTTTTTAAGCAATTTTGCCCTCAACGTTTCAGTTTGGGTCAAAATTGCCCCTCTGCGGATGAAAACTGTTGGTCAACTAACGATAAACAACTTGAAATGACTTGGCACAATGACATGTCGAAAGAAAAATATTTTATAATTTATACAATTTTATAAAATTATTTTTTGATTGATGTGTCATTCTGTAAAGTCAACATATTTGCCTATATGGCATTGTTATCGACCATGTATGTTTGTCATATTATTTCAAGCCATTTACCGTTGGTTGACTATCAGCTTTCATCCACAGAGGGTCATTTTAACCCAAAATGAAACGTTGAGGGCAAAATTGCTTCAAAAACAAGAATAGAGGCTAAAATTGACATTTCAGTCAAACGTTAAGGGCATTTTTTGACATTATGCTCAAAAAGAAATGATTGGTTTAAACATGATGAACGCGACATATTTTTAAGAATGTAATTATACGTTTCACAGCTGATTAAAAATAATAAATGCATTATTGTGTAAACTTAAAAAAATCAAATTTACACACACATATATAAATATATTATTTTAATATAAAAATAAACTAATTTAATATAAAAAGTAAAGCTATATAAAAATATTAAACTAAGTTAAATCTTTTTAATTTACCTCAAGTAAGTATATTTAATTTAAAACAATAAATTAAAATTCTTTATTTATACTTTTGTCATGATCATTTTTTAATCGGGTGTAAAAATAGCCTGACAATTAATCTTGAAAATTAGGGCTTTTGTCCATTTTTAATTTGATCTTGAAAACTTAAGTTTTCCATGTTAAATCGGATTTTCCTTTATTTAATTTTAAAAAAAATTGGAGTCACCATCGGTCACTTTGGTAGACCGGACACCATAAAAACAATCAGAAATTCATTTTCTTACAATTTGGGTTCGGGATTCGGTTACATATAGGGAAGGAATAGCACCCCCACAAACGCTCGTTATCGGTACCTTTTAATTTTACGTGGCATTTTGGCATTTTGAATAGCAATTTGAGTTTAACTTATCCATAATTATTAACTAAATTTAAATTCCAAATGGAGATATCCTTTTATAAGGAAATATATTCTTTGGAAGAATATAAAATTAGAAACACCAGTTACTTTAGGGCACTTCGATTCATATTCAAAAATATATCCCAACATAAAAGGTTTTTATGCATGACCTGTCACATCCCGAAAACTGGCCTAGTCGGAAATAGGTTTCGGTGATCGAAAATTTTGAATCCGTTGTGTTAAACATTTGTAATGATTGACCTTTGTACACCTCTTGTATAATGAAGTTACATTTTGGTCCTATTTGAGTAAATGAACTTCTTTGTACAAAATTCAAAGCCAAAAATGCAAATTCTGAGCTAGGCGTATCGATACGGTCAAGCCAGTATCGATGTGGTCCAACTGCCAATAACTAACTTACCTGTTTTAGCATGAGCGTATCGATACGACCACGAGTGTATCGATACGGGTCCCCTATTTCGAATATGTTTGAAGCCCAAATTAGAGGAAATTGAAGCAAGGTGCTTACTCACCTCCTTGCTTGGCCTTTCCCATGTGAAAGTCATCAGAAGACATGACTAATTGTCATCCAATTGACAATTGAATGAAAGGAAGAAAATTAATTTAATTGGGTTTAGTAAACCCTTGAGGAAGGGTAAGCTTCCTATTGGTTGCTGTATAGGTGGGAAATAATTAAGGTTGGCTCTTAGGAATTCTTAAAGAAAGAAAACTTTCTTCCTTGCTATGTTCTTCCAGAACTAAAAACTCTACCTTTGCTTTGAATAAGCTCACACTCCATTTCCATCTTCAACCTCAAGCTTAAGCAAGCACCTCGGTTCCATCTTTGTCCTTTTCTCAACCTCGATACTTTGTTTGAAAGCCTACAACTCGGTGAGTAAAATCCCTATATCAATTTGTTGATTCCATCATTTATTGAGGTTTAATTTTGAAAGTAGGTTTTCTATGTTCAAAAGGAAACCCATGAACTAGGGAGTTAATTTCGATATTTCGATGTTGCCTACAAGTTTTGGTAAGCTTGAAATATGTTTCTGAATCCTTAGGTCGAATTCTAATGCAATTCCTAATTTTGTGCTAGCTCGAATAGTGGAGAAGGATCCCTTGTCATCTCCGAAGGAAGCTAGGCACAACAAAATTGTAATCCGAGAATCCCGTAATCAAGGTGAGTGTAGTCGTGTCAAGGGATTGGCACGGAGCCAACCCGTTGCATTTGATTTGTGATTTTCATATTAATATGTATCTTGCTAAAAGCTCAAGTAGAGCAATGTTCGTGTGGATGCTAAAGGTGGGCATGGTAAGCTTTTGGCATGGTTGATGTTCTATAAGAAAATATGTGATAATCGAGACATGTTACATGTGAAATTGTTATAAGAAAAACAAGATATGATATGCTAAATTTGACGTGAATATGCTATGATATGATACGTATATGATATGATCCGTTATATGGAGCTAAGGCTCAATTCTGATACTGATATGCTATGGCCTACAGGCATAAAGGTAAGTAATATAATGAAATATGTGTAACCTTGGACATTTGTGAGTTTTGGATATAATTGGCATGCCATAAGGTTATTTAAGCTCGTATAAGTAAGGGATTGGACTACGGTCTGGGGCTATGGCCTATATGTGGGGGAGATAAGGATGGATTGTGTAAGGGACTATCCGGAGCTACGGCTCAAGGCCACGACCTATTTTCTGTTATATGTGGCTACGACCTATTTTTCGATATATGTGTGGTGTAAAGGGGAATCCGCGTATCCACTTGTTACATTGTCCAAGGGAATTTAAATGTGTACATGCTTCATTATGATTATGTGAAATTATGATAAATGGCCTAAGCATGAGACCTTGTGATTAAAAGAATACGATTATGATAATTAAGTATGCCAATATGCCATTTATGTTCATAGAATGCCATGCATGTATTGTCCTTGCTTATGTTGTTATGACTACCTCACTAGGCTATGTAAGCCTAACATATGTGTGTCTCAAGCATTTCAGGGTCTTGAGATTTCTGGGCTTCGATCGTGTAATCTCCTGGTTGCAAGTCAATTTCGCAAGCTATGTGTATGTTTACTTTTGTTTCTGAACTCCTAGTAAGGTGGCATAAGGTTTAGATGGGTTGTAATGACTTATTTTGAGATGCTTGTATAAGCCTAATAGTGTCTAGGTGGTGTATATGCTTAATGGTATGTTTTGAACTTGGTAAACTAGTTTAAATGGGCCTAAAGTCACTAGATGGCAAAACCTTAGTAAATGAATTTGAAATGCTCTAAAAAGTTGCATGCTATTAGATTTACTATTTATTAGTTTGCTGGTAAAATTTGGTAATTATTGGACAATGTTTGTTAGGTTAATTGAAATAAAAACTAGTAAAAATCTGTCATTACAGGTCAGGGGGTGCCGATACGGGTGATGGCGTATCGATACGACCCTTGCATAAATGGTCTGGTCAATATTGGTCAAATAGGGTGTATCGATACGGCTTGGGCGTATCGGTACAAATTTTTGTCACTAGAATTTGGTTTGAAAAATGGTATCGATATGGTTTTATAGCCTATCAATACGGGGTCAACGCAGTCAACTGGTATCGATATGGGCTTAGCTATATCGGTACGAGCTTGACATCCTTGAAACTAGAAATTTGAAATTAGGCTTAGCGTATCGATACGGCCTTTAGGGTATCAATACGGTGTTAGTTAAATCTGTTATAAGGCATAAAAACAATTTACAAATTGGTCACTAATAACTATACAGTCTGATTTATTAGGTTAACGATATCTGATAGTAACGGAACTTCACAGACTAATAAATGGTAAGTTTAATTACAAGTTGGTAATAAAGAATCCGGATTAGGATCGCTAATTTGTAAAGTTTACGATTTAGTCCTTTTAGTTTAAAAGTTTAAATTGACCCAAACTTCTGATAAGATTATTAACGAATAGATTCGATAAGTCCTAAGAATGAATGTTAAGACACTCCGAACGACTTCCAAACTCTGATTCTGTCTCCGAACTCTGAATCTATTTCTGGTATCACTTTTTGAACCGGTTCTCTACCAGACCGGGTAGAGGGTGTTACAATTTTGGTATCAGAGCCTAGGTTTAGTCAGTTCTAGGACTAAACTGAAGCCTGTTACGAGTCCGTATGTACTTATGACACCTAGGAGTTATTTGTTTATGTTATCTGTGACTTGCAGCTTCCACGATTCTATCTTCCTATATGATTAGATCTGAAAATGTCAGCGCCTATTGATAGACGCGTTGTTAATGAACCAAACCCCAGTTCCTCCTCGACTCAAGGGGATAATCTGAGGGCCGAAGCCAGGCCTGAACAAGTTGGGCAGAATGACCCACCTCACCCTCCTCTGATGCCTGCAGCTCAGCAAGAGTATCTTATGTCAATGGATGACATGATCAAGCAAGTGGTCATGTCCTTTAGACAAGAACCACTTCCTTAGTCTGCTGAAACGCCTCTACCTGTGTCGAGAGCTCCTATTGGTAAGCTCAAGTAGTATCCAGTTTATACCTTCACCGACCAGGACCTGAATAATCCTAAAATTGCATAATATTGGCTGAAGAATACTCTGAAAGTGCTGAATAAATAGATGAAATACCATAAGGAGCACAAGCTAGAATGTGCCTTGGCCTTGATCGCTGAAGAGGCCCAGAGTTGGTGGGATACTGTGACGCTCAACGTACCTGAACACCGAGTTATGTGGGACTTCTTCCTTCAAGAGTTTCGCAAGAAGTACATCAGTGACCATTATATCGCTGAAAGATGTAAGAGATTCCTCCATCCGAGACAAGGGGGAAGACCCATGGAACAGTACATCCACGACTTCTGTAAATATACAAGATATGGTACCGAGATCATCCGCACAGAGAAAGAGAAGTGTCGGATGTTCATAGACGGCATGTGTGATGAATTACGTCCCCTCTTGGTTGCTTTGGAGATAGAGGACTTTCAGACTCTGGTCAACCAAGCCATCGCTACTGAAGCCTCCCAAAAGGCTTATGAAAGAAGAAAGATGAACCAAGCCCGGTCTGAAAAGAGATTCTGAGACGATTCCAAACCTCTTGTGCCTTAGAAGAAGGGTAGATAGTGGGATCAGAAGACTGCTACCTTTCATCAGCTACCTAGGTCGGGTTATATGCCACAGTTCCAGTCTACGAGAAAATCTATTGCTCATACAACTTCCATCGACAGTACGTGTGGTTCCACAAAGGGTTCCCAGATTCTTTTATGCAACTTCTGTCAGAGGAGGCACCCTGGGTAGTGCCGTACACAATTTGGTCAACCTCTTCGTTTCTTTGGAGATAGATGACTTTCAGAATTTGGTCAACCGAGCCATCGCTACTGAAGCCTCCCAGAAGGCTTATGAAAGAAGAAAGGGGAACCAAGCCCTATTCGAAAAGAGATTTCGAGACGATTCTAAACCTCCTATGCCTCAAAAGAAGGGTAGATCAGGTTATGTGCCACAGTTCCAGTCTGCAGGAACATATGTTGCTCGTACAGCTTTCATCGACAGTATAGGTAGTTCCGGAAGGGTTCCCAGATTCCTTTATGCAACTTCTATTAGAGGAGGAACCCTGGTAGTGTCGTAGACAATCTGGATCGTACTATCTCTAGGGTGAATCTGGCCACTTCATCAGGCAGTTTCTGCATAATCCAAATACCCCTACTACCATGGCTTCTCAGAATAATCCCAGTAAAGGAAGGGGAGCAAAGCAGATGCATTCTGAATCAGCAGGGAGAAATCGCAACACCAATACCCCTCCAGCTAGTCGTGACCCTCAGACTTCAGCCCATATGTACCATGTTCGGGGTCATGAGCAGGAGGATGACCCTGATGTTATTGCAGGTATGGTGGTATTATGTTCTGACCTTGTTTATTCGTTAGTAGATCTAGGATCTACTCATTCTTTCATAAGTGAACCTTGATAGAAAAGTATGCCTTAAACTCCGAACCTGCTACTTCTGAGATTGTTGTTTCTAACCCATTGGGTGATAGTGTGGTTATTCGGTTGATTTGTAAATCCTGCCTTATAAGGATCCAAAGGATCCTATTTTTGGCCAACATGATGGCATTACCTTTCTAGGAACTCGATCTCATTCTAGGCCTTGATTGGTTGCTGAACATCAAGCCTGGATGGACTGTTCTAAGAAGAAGTTATATCTTCGTGGACTCGGTAAAGAGAGTATAACCTTGATGAAATCCAAACCCGAGCCTAAGAAGACTCTTATGTGTTCCATGGGGTCTAAAGAAGATTTAAAACTCGAAGAGGTGCCAGTTGTGAAAGAGTTCTCCAATGTGTTTCCTGATAAACTTTCGGGACTCCCTCCCACTCGAGAAGTGGAATTCGGGATAGAAGTGCAACCTAGGACTACTCTGGTCTCTATTACTCCGTATAGAATAGCCCCGGTAGAGTTAAGAGAACTAAAGGCCCAAATCCAAGACCTTTTGGATAAGGTGTTCATCTGACCGAGTTCCTTACCCTAGAGAGCACCAGTGTTGTTCGTAAAGAAGAACGATGGATCGATGCGCTTATGCATTGACTATCTTCAGTTGAACAAGGTGACAATCAAGAACAAGTACCTGTTGCCTAGGATCGATAACCTTTTCGATCAATTGAAAGATGTTTCTGTCTTCTCAAAGATAGACCTTCGATCTGGGTACTATCAAATGCTAGTGAAGGAGTCTGATGTTCCAAAGAATGCCTTCTGAACTAGATATGGTCACTATGAATTCTTAGTAATGCCATTTGGGCTTACGAATGCACCTACAATCTTCATGGATTTGATGAACCGTGTGTTTCGACCTTGCCTAGATAAGTCCATGGTGGTGTTCATAGATGACATTCTAATCTATTCGAAAGATGTTGCTACTCATGAAGAACATCTCCAGATTGTGCTTCAGACTCTCTAAAAGAAATAATTGTATGCCAAATTCAGTAAATGTGAATTCTGGCTATCTGAAGTGTCCTTTCTAGGCCATGTGATCTCTTCTGCGGGGATTCAAGTCGACCCAAACAAGATTCAAGCAATTCTTGATTGGATTCCTCCGAAGAATGTTGGAGAAGTTCGTAGTTTTCTGGGCCTTGCAGGCTACTATCGTAGATTCATTAAAGGGTTCTCACTGATTGCTGCACCCTTGACGAAGCTTCTCCATAAGGAAACTCCCTTTGTATGGATGGTGGATCAGCAAAGGAGTTTTGATCAACTTAAGCAAGACCTTACTCATGCTCTTGTTTTGGTGCAATCCGAGTCGGGTAAAGACTTCACTGTCTACAGTGATGCATCTCACCTGGGATTAGGTTGTGTACTGATGCAAGAAGGCAAAGTCATAGCGTATGCTTCACGTCAACTCAAACCTCACGAGTTAAGCTATTCGACCCACAACTTGGAGTTAGCCGCAGTTGTGTCTGCTTTGAAGATTTGACGACACTATCTGTATGGTGAAAAGTGTTATTTGTATACTGATCACAAAAGTTTGAAGTATCTTCTAACTCAGAAAGAGTTGAACCTCCGTCAACGTCAGTGGATAGAGCTTTTGAAAGACTGATTTGGTCATTGATTACCATCCTGTTAAGGCCAATGTTGTGGATGACGCTTTAAGTTGGAAGCCCACTCTCTCTTCAAGATGCCTAAATGCTTATTTCTTACTCAAGAAGCATGGCAAGTTGTTAGTTGAATTGAGAGTTCAGTAAACTATTGTACCCCGAATCAAACACTCCAAGAAAACGACGAGGACTGCAACCTCTCATTACCAAGGTCAAGAATAACACAGATCCTAACTTTGCTATGAATTTCGAAGGTTTGTTATGTTTTCGCAACCGTATCTATGTGCCCGATGATGATAATCTTCGGAATCAGATCCTAAGTGAAGCTTATTCTAGCCCTTTTTCTGTTCATCCAGGAGCTATCAAGATGTACAAAGATCTAAAAGAGCTATATTGGTGGTCTGGTATAAAGAGTGAGATCTCAAACTTCGTGGCGAGGTGTTTGACTTGTCAACGAGTCAAAGCTAAGCACAAGGTGCCTGCTGGTCTTTTGTAGCCTACCGATCTTCCACAATGGAAATGAGAGCGTATTACGGACTTTGTAAGTGGTTTGCCAATGACTCCGAAGAAAAATGATGCTATTTGGGTTGTGGTGGACCGATTCACCAAATATGCTCATTTTCTTCCAATAAGAACAGATTTCAGTTTGCCAAGCTTACGGAGCTGTACATCCGTGAAGTCATTCATTTATACGGAGTCCCAGTATCTATTATCTTCGATCATGACCCTCGATTTGCAGCACGGTTTTGGAGGACTCTACATGAGGCCTTGGGAACTCGAGTGCACCTAAGCACTGCTTTTCATCCTCAAATCGATGGCCAATCTGAAAGGGTTATTCAGATTTAGGAAGAGATGCTTCGAGCTTGTGTTATCGACTTCGAGAATACGTGGGAGAAATCCCTACCCTTAGTTGAGTTTGCATACAACAATAGTTACCAAGCTTCGATTCAAATGGCCCCTTACGAAGCTCATAATGGAAGGAGATGTAGAATTCCTCTTTGATGGACCGAGCTTGGTGAAGTCAAGATGTTAGGTCCTAACTTACTTTGGGAAACTAAAGAAAGGGTGACGATTATCCATGATCGGCTCAAAGCATCACTTGACCGATAAAATGCTTATATTGATCTGAAGAAAATAGATATTCAGTACGAGGTTGGTGAGAAGGCCTTCCTTAAAGTGTCTCTATGGAAGAAGATCATTCGCTTTGACAAAAAGGGGAAGCTAAGTCCTCGTTTCTTTGGCCCATTCGAAGTGATCAAAAAAGTTGGACCATTTGCATACTGATTACCTCTTCCTAAGGAGTTAAGTCGGATCCACAATGTCTTTCATGTATCTATGCTATGAAAATACCAGTTAGATCCCTCCTACGTGATCAAGCTAGAATCTATGGAGATTCAGCCAAATCCGACGTACGAGGAAGAACCTATGCAGATCCTCGCACGAGAAGTCAAGAGACCTCGTAACAAGTCTGTGCCCTTAGTGAAAGTTTTTTGGAGAAGTCATACGGTTGAAGAATCAACGTGAGAACCTGAAGAAGCTATGCGAAAGCAGTATCCTCACCTCTTTTCTTGATGTGAAAATTCGAGGGCGAATTTTCTTAAGGGGGAGAGTTGTCACATCCCAAAACCCGGCCTAGTGGAAATAGGTTTTGGTGATCAAAAATATTGAATCCGTTGTGTTAAACGTTTTTAATGATTGACCTTTGTACCTCTCTTGTATAATGAAGTTACATTTTGGTCCTATTTGAGTAAATGAACTTCCTTGTATGAAATTCAAAGCTAAAAATGCAAATTTCGAGCTAAGCGTATCGATACGGTCAAGCCAGTATCGATACAGTCCAATTGCCAATAACTAACTTACATGTTTTAGCATGAGCGTAACGATACGGGTCCCCTATTTTAAATCTGTTTGAAGCCCAAATTAGAGGAAATTGAAGCAAGGTGCTTACTCACCTCATTGCTTGGCCTTCCTCACGTAAAGTCATCAGAAGAGATGACTAATTATCATCCAATTGAGAATTGAATGAAAGGAAGAAAAGTAATTTAATTGGGTTTAGCAAAACCTTGAGGAAGGGTAAGCTTCTTATTGGTTGCTATATAGGTGGGAAATAATTAAGGTTGGCTCTTAGGAATTCTTAAAGAAAGAAAGCTTTCTTCCTTGCTATGTTCTTTCGGAACTAAAAACTCTACCTTTGCTTTGAATAAGCTCACACCTCTATTTCCATCTTCAAGCTCAAGCTTAAGCAAACACCTCGGTTCCATCTTTGTCCTTTGCTCAACCTCGATACTTCATTTGAAAGCCTACGACTCGGTGAGTAAAATCCCTATATCGATTTGTTGATTCCATCATTTGTTGAGGTTTAATTTTGAAAGTAGGTTTTATATGTTCAAAAGGAAATCCATGAACCAGGGAGTTAATTTCGATATTCCAATGTTGCCTAGAAGTTTTGGTAAGCTTGAAATATGTTTCCGAATCCTTAGGTCGAATTCTAATGCATTTTCTAATTTTGTGCTAGCTCGAATAGTGGAGAAGGATCCCTTGTCATCTCCGAAGGAAGCTAGGCACAATGGACTTTTAATCCGAGAATCTCGTAATCAAGGGGAGTGTAGTCGTGTCAAGGGATTGGCACGGTGCCAACCCGTTGTATTTGATTTGTGATTTTCATGTTAATATGTATCTTGCTAATGGCTCAAGTAGAGCAATGTTCGTGTAGATGCTAAAGGTGAGCATGGTAAGCTTTTGGTATGGTTGATGTTCTATAAGCAAATATGTGATAATCGAGACATGTTACATATGAAATTCTTATAAGAAAAACATGATATGATATGCTAAATTTGATATGAATATGTTTTGATGTGATACGTATATGATATGATCTGTTAAATGGAGCTAAGGCTCAATTCCAATGCCGATATGCTATGGCCTACGGGCATAAAGGTAAGTAATATAATGAAATATGTGTAACCTTGGACATTTGTGAGTTTTGGATACAATTGGCATGCCATAAGGTTATTTGAGCTCGTATAAGTAAGGGATTAGACTACAGTCCGGGGCTATGGCCTATATATGGGAGAGATAAGGATGTATTATGTACGGGACTATCCGGAGCTACGGCTCAAGGCCACGACCTATTTTCTGTTATATATGGCTACGACCTATTTTCCGATATATGTGTGGTGTAAAGGGGAATCCACGTATCCACTCGTTACATTGTCCAAGGGAATTTAAATGTGTATATGCTTCATTATGATTATGTGAAATTATGATAAATGGCCTAAGCATGAGACCTTGTGATTAAAAGAATACGATTATGATAATTAAGTATGCCAATATGCCATTCATGTTCATAGCATGCCATGCATGTATTGTCATTGCTTATGTTGTTATGACTACCTCACTAGGCTATGTAAGCCTAACATATGTGTGTCTCATACATTTCAGGGTCTTGAGATTTTTGAGCTCCGATCGTGTAATCTCCCGTTGCAAGTCAATTCCGCAAGCTATATGTATGTTTACTTTTGTTTCCGAGCTCCTAGTAACATGGAATAAGGTTTATATGGGTTGTAATGACTTATTTTGAGATGGTTGTATAAGCCTAATAGTGTCTAGGTGGTGTATGTGCTTAATGGTATGTTTTGAACTTGGTAAACTAGTTTAAATGGGCCTAAAGTCACTAGATGGTAAAACCTTAGTAAATGAATTTGAAATGCTCTAAAAAGTTGCATGCTATTAGATTTACTGTTTATTAGTTTGCTGGTAAAATTTGGTAATGATTGGACAACGTTTGTCAGGTTAATTCGAATGAAAACCAGTAAAAATCTGTCATTACAGGTCAAGGGGTATCGATACAGGTGATGGCGTATCGATACGGCCCTTGCATAAATGGTTTGGTCAACATTGGTCAAACAGGGTGTATCGATACGGTTTGGGTGTACCGGTACGAATTTTGGTCATTGGAATTTGGTTTGAAAAATGGTATCGATATGATTTTATAGCGTATCGATACGGGATCAACGCAGTCAACTAGTATCGATACGAGCTTTGCTGTATTGTTACGGGCTTGACATCCTTGAAATTGGAAATATGAAATTAGGCTTAGTGTATCGATACGGCCCCTAGGGTATCGATACGGTGTTAGTTAAATATGTTATAAGGCATAAAAACAATTTACAAATTGGTCACTAATAACTATATGGTCTAATTGATTAGGTTAACGATATCCGATAGTAACGGAACTTCACAGAATAATAAATGGTAAGTTTAATTACAAGTTGGTAATAAAGAATCCGGACTACGATCGTTAATTTGTAAAGTTCATGATTTAGTCATTTTAGTTTAAAAAGTTTAAATTGACCCAAACTTCTGATAAGATTATTAATGAATAGATTCGATAAGTCCTAAGAATTGAATGTTAAGACACTTCGAACGACTTTTGAACTCTGATTCTGTATCCAAACTTTGAATATTTTCCGGTAACACTTTCCGAACCGGTTCTCTACCAGACCGGGTAGGGGTGTTATATGACCAGTTATTTTCTTGTTGATTTTAAGTGCTAACTTAAAAGGCTCTAATTAATTGAATTGTTTTAAACTATGAATATTATTAAATTTAGAGTGTTTATGTGATAGCACCCAATTGTTTGGGCACTACCCATATTAAACCCTAAATTGAACAATATTCCTAATTTAATTAATTACTCTAATTTGTTAAACTTCTATTCCTAATTTAATTAATTACTCTAATTTGTTAAACTTCTATTCCTAATTAAAGATCTAATTTAATTAAATAGGTCAATTAACATGTTCTAGGTTTAAATGAATATAAAATATTTTACCTAAAAAACCCCCTTGGGTAACTTCTCATTACAATGAGATACTATCCAACTTAGGACTTCAGAGCTTTTTCTTTGATACTCATTTATTTTCTACAATTGTATTTCCTATTTAGTTATTTAATTCTAATAAGAACATAGTATAAAGCCTCTAACAATTAATTATCTAGGTGATTTAATTATCTAAATAATTATACTTGTCGTGAACGTTTTTTGAAAATTAGGGTTTTTGTCCTTTTAATTTAATCTTGAAAATTAGGGCTTTGAAACTAGTGATTTTCCATTTTTAATTTAATCTTAAAAATTAAGGTTTTTCATATTAAAATCAGATTTCCCTTCATTTTATTTTAAAACAAATTTGGAGTCGCCACCGGTCACTTTGGTAGACGGAACACCATAAAAAAAACCATTGATTTGTTCTTTAAAAAATTAGGGTTCGGAAGTCGATTACGTGTGGGGAAGGATTAGCACCCCCACGAACGCCCATTACCGGTACCTTTTAATTTTACGTGGCATTTTGGCATTTCGAATAATAATTTGAATTTAATTTAACCATAATTATCAAATGAATTTTCATTCCAAATGGATATATCCTTTTATAAGAAAATACGTTTTAGATCGAATATGAGATTAAAAGCACCATGTTAAGAAGTACCCCCATTCATATTCATAACATGTATTTTCAACATAAAAGGTTTATAATGAATGACTTATTATCGTCTTGTTCATTTTAAGTGCTAACTTAATTAGGCTCTATTTAATTTAATTAATTAAACTATGAATATCATTGAATTTAAAGGCCTTTATGTGACAATATCAATTGCTTGAATACCATCCATCTTAGATGCCTTATATTCAAATAATATTCACTAATTAAAATGTTATACTAATTGATTAAGGTAATAACCTAATTAGGATTCTATTTTTTATTAACTAAGTGAATTTATTTAATTATATATTATAGTGTACATTAAATGTACCTCTTTAGACTCAATTTAGAGATAACACCCCATTGCAAGCAAGTGGAGCACCATCCAAGTTTGAACTCCAAAGTTTACATTCATAATACACTAATTAACTATAATGATCCCCCTAATTTAATTATTGAATCCTAATTGTGAACTTAGAACTAGGGCTCTAAACAATTAATTTCTAAATTTATATGCTTACATTGTCTAACAAAATATACTACATACCTTTTTAAAATATGCAATCATACATATAAATTAAACAACAAATAAATTAAACACATTAAATGAATTAATACTTGAAACTAGGGTTAAATTGAACCATTATCAAAATACAAGTGCCAAATTAAAAACTAAGTGACCAAATTGTGAAAAAAAGAAGGGATGCAATATAAAACCCATTAAAATAGGGCGCGGATCCTATGACCCAACCCGTGGGGCGTTGCGCGGGTTAGGATAACCCGGTGCCAAAACGACACCGTTTTGCGCAGGGTTTTTAAACCCCAAACCACGTTGGCTGGGTTAAAATCCCCATTCACTCCCTCTCTTCATTTCCCCTCACCCAAATGCTCTAAAGAAAATACTTCCAAACCCATAATCAGATCAGGGAATGGATCAAAACGCGAAATTTCTCATGGTGCTTCTAAAACCTATATTGATTTTGATATAACAAATTTGTATAAGAACCTATTTGTAATTGAAAATAAATTTTTAAGTATTCTAAAGTCTCACTAACTGACTGACTATTTGAATCAAAACTGATTTTAAGTCAAAACAATCAAACCAAATAAGTTTTTTTTCTAAGTTTTTCAAGCCAAATTTGACATTTACGCTAAGGCGTATCGATACGCTATAGCAGTATCGATACGATGTTACGCTACTGGAATTTTATTGCCTAAAGTGTATCGATACGGTATGGACCGTATCGATACAGTTTTAATCCAAATATATTTTTAAGGCATAGCGTACCGATACGGTTCATACCGTATCGATACGGTTTGGGTTGATTCAGAAGATCTTTGCATTTAATGAAAATAGCCGTTGGTGTCAGTTATGGGGAATCAACCTTTTTCAAATGGTCGTTGGACCATATTGATACGCCTATTTAGTGTATCGATACATTTTGTTGTTAAAACTTCACCTAAGATTCCAGTGAGCAAAATCCGTATCGATACGGCCATAGCGTATCAATACGGCCCTATTTTTTACACTATAACTGTACCGATACGCCTTCCCGCGTATCGATATACCCCTTCTATTTTATGCACAACGTCTCTTTCTTCTTATAGATAGGTATCGATACGGTGATGAGGGTACTGATACGCTGGGCAGTTGAAGAACATTTATTGCACCAAAAATGCAGCCCAACGGCTAGATTAATGATCTCAACCACCCAAATGGCTAGAATTCAATGCAAGGGTTTAAAAGCAAGCCTCCAAAGCACCAACAACAATTATTGAACCTACTTGCAACATCTAAGTAATTATCCAAACCATTGTGCTTTATAGAGTCAAATCCTTGTACCCAACTTGTTTGTAATCTTCATTGTAAATCTCTATTTCAAGTTTGGGGAGTGTTTGATTGTAAATTGGGAAATATTCAGTCTTGTGAGAGATATCTTTTATTTGCCAAAAACTTCTTTCTAAATAGAGTTTTTGGGTTAATCTTTGGGTAGAAAGATTAACCGATTGTAAAGGTTACCTCCTAAGCCTAGAAAAGGGGAAGAACATCTAGTGGAGATTGTTGAAAATCCTTAGTGGGAACTAAGGTTGTGGATGTAGAGCTTGTTAGAAGCTTGAACCACTATAATTTGCTTTGTCCCTATTCCTTCAATTTCCAATTTGTTACCTCTACTTTTAAAAAGCCAATTCACCCCGTCTTGGCCAATTTCGATTCAATTGATCCACTCAACAATTGGTATCCGAGCCTAACTCTTTGAAGGCTTCACATCCGTAAGAGGTGATCCTTGAAGAGTGTTGATCATCCATTCATTGAAAGCCATGGCATCTACCTCTGGGCCAAACTTGTTCGAGTCACAATCTATCACCAAGCCACTTTACTTCAATGAGGATAACTATCCCTATTGGAAGAACCGGATGAGACTCTTCATCAAATCTACTGACTATGTCCTTTGGGATGTAGTGGAAGACAGACCGACAATTCCTATGAAGAGAGACGATGAAGGGAGACTTGTTCCGAAGACAAGGGTGGAAATGACCAATGAAGATCGAAGAAGTCTCCAAATCAACGACAAGGCCCTACATATTTTGTTTTGTGCACTCGGTCCCGACATGTATGCCAAAATGTCATCGTGCACAAGTGCAAAGGAGGTGTGGGACAAGTTAGAGACCACTTACGAAGGCACTAATGACGTGAAGGAGACCAAGATCGGGGTCTTCAACTTAAGCTACAAGAACTTCAAGATGGAGCCGGATGAAAGTGTCTCCAAAATGTTCGACCAGTTCTCAATTATCATAAATGGTCTCAAGGGCTTCGGTGAAATCATTCCCTAAGACAAGCTTGTCCGGAAACTACTCTACTCTCTTCCCGAATCATGGGATGGGAAGAGAACCAAAATCATCAAGGCAAAGAACTTGAAGATATTGAAGCTCGATGAGTTGGTAGCATCTCTCCTTACTCATGAGATCATGAAGCAAGGAAGAGAAGAAAAGAGAAGAGAAAAGAGTAGAGAAGCATGAGGTGAAGAAGAAGAAGCAAGGGATTGCTCTCAAAGCCTCTCTACCACAAGAGGAGAGCAACTCAAGTGAAGAAGATGAATTTGAAGAATTGGCTATGATAGCCAAAAGATTCTCTCGGTTCATGAAGTCCAACCGGGGAAGAAAGTTCCAAAGAAGAATAGACTTCAAGAACAAAAGCAAAGAAGAAGAGAAGGATCAACTCATATGTTATGAGTGCAAGAAACCGGGCCACATTAGATCAGATTGCCCTCAAGTCAAGAAGAAGGGGTTCGATAAGAAGAAAAAGATGAAGGCCCATGTTGCTACTTGGAGCGATGAGGAATCATCATCCGATGGACATGAGCACGAAGTAGCAAATCTTTGCCTCATGGCCATTGATGATGATTCTAAGGTAAACCTCAACTAATCTAACTTTGATTTTACATTTGATGAGCTTCAAGATGCTTATGATATGTTACAAGAGGTTTATGACAAATTGGTCGAAAAATATAAAGAATCGGTTTTGAAAAACAAAAAGTTGATTTTCGATTTAAAAACTTAAAACGATTCTTTATCCAAAACCAATTCAGATTTTGAAAAAAAGATTTCGGTTTTACAAGATGATTTGAAATTCTTTGAAAAAGAAAATATCGATTTAAACAATCTTCTTTCTCAATTTCATGATGAACACCATAAAGTGGTGAATGAGCTCAATGAGCTCAAAGTTTCTTTAAAAGTTGGTTCTTCTAATTTTGAAAAGGGTGAATCTTCCAAAACCAACTATGTACAAAGAAACGTTTTTAACTACAACCAAAGAAGCTCCCATAGGCATCCTAGAGGTAAAAGAATTAGGAGTGTATGAGTTCCTAAGGAAATTGTAACTTATAATAATATTCATGCTATTTCTTCTTGGATTCCTAAGGGAACCATATACTTGGGAGCTAACTCACATGGACCCAAAATGGTTTGGGTACCAAAAATTAAGAACTAATCTTTGTTTGTAAGGGGAGCGTTGCTACAAGGCCAAAGCTCCAAGTCAAAACATTTGGTACCTTGATAGTGGATGCTCAAGACACATGACCGGCGACAAGAGTAGATTCATGGAGCTAAAGCCAAAGAGTGGTGACTTTTGGTGACAACTCCAAGGGCCACATTGAGGGTATTGGCTCTATTGGTAATCTCTCCTCTATTCTTATTGAAGATGTCTTGTTTGTCAATGGTCTTAAGCATAATTTGTTGAGCATTAGTCAATTGTGTGACAAGGGTTTTAATGTTCATTTTGATGTTAATGGGTGTAAAATTGTGAACATTAAAACAAATGAAATAATGCTCATTGGTCATAGCATAAGTAACATTTACATGGTGCATCTAGATGACATATATTCATCCCAAGCATGTTTGGTTGCTAATGATGAAAATGATGCATGGTTGTGGCATAGGAAACTAGGGCATGCTAGCATAAGTGTTATAGAGAAATTAGTTTCCCAAAATCTAGTTAGAGGCTTACCTAAGCTGAAATTCACATTAGCTAAAATTTGTGATGTTTGTGCTAAGGGTAAACAAAAATGAACCTCATTTAAATCTATTAATGATGTTTCAACTAGTAGGGTATTACAATTGATCCATATGGATCTCTTTGGGCTTATTAGGACAACTAGCTTCGGTGGAAAATCATATGCATATGTGCTTGTTGATGATTTTTCTAGATACACTTGGGTTCTCTTTTTAAGCACTAATGATGAGGCTTTAGAAAAATTCATCACGTTTTCAAAAATCACTCAAAATGATCTTGGTCAAAATAATTGTCATATTAGAAGTGACCATGGAACCGAATTTCAAAATATAGGTTTTGATGATTTTTGTAACTCAAATGGTATTAGGCACAATTTTTCCGCACCTTGCACTCCTCAACAAAATGGGGTAGTTGAGAGGAAAAACTGTACTTTAGAAGAAATGGCCAGAACCATGCTTTGTGAAAATAATCTACCTACGTATTTTTGGGCGGAAACCAAAAACATGACATGTTATATTATAAATCGAGTAATGATTAGGTCTATTTTAAAGAAAACTCCTTATGAGATTTTAAAACAAAAAAGCCTAACATTAGGTATTTTCATCCTTATGGATGTAAGTGTTTTATTTTAAACAATGGAAAAGATAACTTGGGTAAATTTGATGCAAAAAGTGATGAAGCAATTTTTCTTGGTTATTCCTTAAATTCAAAAGCCTATCGAGTTTTTAACAAAAGAACCTTAGTTGTAGAAGAATCTATACATGTGGTTTTCGATGATAACCTCCTTCCGAGGAAGGATTCTTGTGATGATGATGATGTAGAGATCATTGAAGCCGCTGATGGTGGACAATCTTTAAGGGTGAAAGAGGTTCCAACCAAGGAAGAAGCACAAGATCCTCCCATTGAAGCTCTAAAGGACATGACCATTGAGGAAAAGGAAGTGAGCTACCTAAGGGAACTCAACTATGTCAAAGGTGGTGAAATCTTAGGTGATCCATCCAAGGGGGTAACCACTAGATCCTCTCTTAGATTAATGAACCATGTAACATTCATTTCATGCATTGAGCCTAAAAATATCAAAGAAGCATTAAAAGATGATTTTTGGATATTGGCTATGCAAGAAGAATTAAATCAATTTGAGAGGAGTAAAGTTTGGACATTAGTTGATAGGCCTAGTAAATCTACTATAGGAACTAAATGAGTATTTAGAAACAAACTAGATGAAAGTGGTAACATAGTGAGGAACAAGGCTAGACTTGTTGCTCAAGGTTACACTCAAGAAGAGGGAATTGATTTTGATGAAACATATGCACTCGTAGCTAGAATGGAAGCAATTAGGACGCTTCTTGCATTTGCATGTTATCATGATTTCAAGCCTTTTCAAATGGATGTTAAAAGTGCATTTTTAAATGGTTTTATTAATGAAGAAGTGTATGTTGAACAACCATCGGGTTTTGAAGATCCAAATTTTCCAAACCATGTTTTTAAACTAACAAAAGCTTTATATGGTTTGAAACAAGCTCCTAGGGCTTGGTATGAAAGGCTTTCAAACTTTTTGGTTGAAAAAGGTTTTGAAAAGGCAAGGTGGATACTACACCTTTCATTAAAAGAAATGGCAATGATATCTTAGTAGTTCAAATTTATGTTGATGATATAACCTTTGGTTCTACTAATGAGTTCTACTGCCAAGAATTTTCTAAGTTGATGCAAGGTGAGTTTGAGATGAGCATGATGGGGGAGCTTTCATTTTTCTTGGGGCTCCAAATCAAGCAAATGAAGGATGGCATCTTCATCAATCAAGCTAAGTACATCAAGGATATGTTCAAGAAGTTTGGCTTGGATATTGTAAAGCCTCAAGCCACTCCTATGAGCTCGTCAATTAAGCTTGACAAGGATGAAAGAGGTAAGTGTGTCGATTCCAAGCTTTATCGCTCTATGATTGGTTCATTGCTTTACCTTACCGCAAGTAGACCCGATATCATGTTTAGTATTTGCTTGTGTGCTAGGTTTCAAGCTACTCCTAGAGAATCACACCTTGTAGCCATTAAGAGAATATTTAGATACCTTAGAGATACACCTAGTTTAGGTCTTTAGTATCCTAGAGACTCATCCTTCAACCTTCATGCTTATTCGGATGCGGATTATGGGGGATGTAAGATAGTTAGGAAAATTACCTCCGGAACATGTCAATTCCTAGGTAGTATGCTCGTATCTTGGTTCTCTAAGAAACAAAATAGCGTAGCCTTATCTACCACTGAAGCGGAGTACATATCCTTAGGGAGTTTCTGTGCTCAAGTACTTTAGATGAAGCAACAACTCTTAGACTATAGAGTTGAAGTAGATACCATACCCCTTAAGTGTGACAACACTAGTGCCATTTGTCTCACTAAGAATCCCATCCAACACTCTAGAACCAAGCACATAGAGATAAGACATCATTTCATTAGGGATCATGTCTTAAAGAATGATGTTGTTCTAGAGTATGTTGATACCTCAAACCAACTAGTGGATATTTTTACAAAATCATTGGACAAAGAACATTTTTGGACTCTTAGAAGAGAGTTAGCTCTAACTAGCCTATCTTGACTTTTTAGAGCCCTTTTGTGCAAAATTTTGCTTGAATTTTGAATGATGATCTTGCTTATGCAATTTTGCTTCTTGATGCATCTATTCTTGTTGCTAAGGGGAGTATGCATCTATTTTAGTCCATATATCTTGCTCATATATCACTCTCATGCATTTAGGCTCGTCCAAAGTTGAATTTTTGGACTTTTTCTTGTCCACAAATGCGTTTTCTGGTAAAGAGTATCGATACGACAATAAGCGTATCGATACGGGGTCTTAAATGGGCAACGATACAGTCATCACTGTATCGATACGTCACGCGTATCGATACGGTTTGAAAATTGTACCGATACGGTAGATCGATACGCCTAGTCAGCGTATTGATACGGTATACGCAGATTCTTTAAATTGGGCATTTAAAGGCATATTTCTTTTAATTAAATTCAAATCTCTTTTTCTCTCAAAACCCTAACCGAAAACTCCTATAAAACCCCCTCTAATCTCATTTTTTATCACACCAAACCTAAAATTCTTTGAGGGTTTTTCATCAAAACATCAAGGCTAAATCTTTGCTAGCAATTTGGTGCAATCTTCATCCTTCATTCATCCTATTCCATCACTCAAGGTATAAAACCCTATTTTTTTCTTTTTTATTTTCTTTAATTTTCCTTTTTTGTTTTTAATCGATTACTATATAGAATATATCCTTATAGTATGGGTTTTGAAGTTTTTGCAAAATTTCTTTAAAATCTGAAATTTTTTGTTTCAAATATAAAATTATATTGTATATTCTTGTAAACTGTTTTTCAAATTTATTTTTCCCAAAAATTATTTTTATAGTTATATATATTTTTCAAACCTAAAATATAGTATTTTTCACAATACCTTGAATTTTGGGAATATTTATTGGATCGAATGTGATATAATTGCATACACTGTTTTCAAATGTTTTTGATGTTTTCAGGTTTATAATGGGGTTGAAAAAGAGACCAAGAAAAGAGGTACCATCGAGTTCATCAAATCCCAATACCAAAAACGAGGGTATTACTAAACCAAACCTTGGCTATATAATTCAAAATAGTTTTCTAACAACTAAGGCTTTGGCTCATTACAAATAATATCAAGCTTTTATCATTCGGGATGAGTGAGTTGTTTCAATCCCTTTTCTAAACTCAGAACGTTTTAAATTCAAATACTTTGGGTTGTTGCAACAATGGAAATTCTTACCTTTTTTACACCTACACCCGTCTTTATATCGGAATCTTATTTTGATTTTTTATGCCAATACCCGTTGCATTCATGATTCTGAAAGAAACAAAGTTATAGCCATTGAGCCTTATTTGATGGGAAAGAAATTTCGGGTTGATCAAGAAATTTTCTGCAATGTTTTTGGTTTTGAAAATATTGGGATTGATGATGAACACTCTTTGGGACATGGTCAACTTGGCTCCGTAACCGTTTTAGATGCCCATGATCGTATCCTTCATCATATCATCTCTTGTGGCTTCATCCTTCTGGTGGAAAATTCTCAACCATCCTCCAAGTTGATGCTTTTTGGCTTCAATGTTTCCATGAGGGTAAGCGCCCAAACCTTTGTCAAATTATGTTTGCTGACTTGGTATATCTTGTCCAACACTGCCACACAGATCAAGTCAAGTCTTTCTACTATGGCGCGGCTTTGAGTCATCTCTTTGATGCCTTGGAGATCGATTGTTCACATGATCATGCCGAGCCTCTTGGTAAACCGATCGATGAACACTCTCTTACTCGTGCCAAATTCCAATTCATCAACAACGAGTGGGTTCGTGTGGCTCATCCTCCTCCTCAAGAATATCCTCAACCTCCTCTGGTGGCTCCACAAGGTCCCCTTGCTCAACCATCCAATGATGTTATGATGGCCTTTCTCACCGAGCAATTCACTTCGATGCACACTCATATGGATGGTGGTTTTGCCGCTATTGATACTCGTTTCACTGCCTTGGAAGGACGAGTTGGGGTTATTGAGAACTGAGTCATCTCGATTGATCAACATGTCATAACCATTGAGCAACAACAAGCCTCTATGGATGTCTCTCTCACTTCATTTCATGGCGCTTGGCTCAAGTCTCGCGTTCCTCCGCCCAAAATGATGATGAGGATGAAGAGGACATGGATGAGGACGATGACAACGATGATGGGGACGAGTTATAGTACATCTCATTCATATCATCTCATTTAGACTTTCTTTTCTTATGGACCTATGTTTTATGTTTAAGAACCCTATACTTTGCTTTATGTTTTAGGTTATGAGTTTGGATATTAAGTTTGAACTTCCTTTGATCTTATGATTTCTTTGGATTATATTTGAACTTTAATGCTATTATGTTGCTTTATTTATACTTTGATTTGTGCTTTAAGTGCTTTATTTATCCCTTAATTATGCATTGATTTTGATCTAACAAAAAGGGGAGAAGAAAGTGTAAAAAGCGCCAAAAATTTTAAATCTTTTAAAAAACCTATCTTAAATTAAGGGGGAGAAACTTTTTAAAATTTTTTCAAATACTTAAAAATTTAAATTTGGTTTTGTTATATCAAAAAGGGGGAGATTGTAAAACCTATGTTGATTTTGATATAACAAATTTGTATAAGGACCTATTTGTAAATAAATTTTTTTAAGTATTCTAAAGTCTCACAAACTGACTGACTATTTGAATCAAAACTGATTTTAAGTCAAAATTGATTTTAAGTCAAAACAATCAAACCAAATAAGTTTTCTCTAAGTTTTTCAAGCCGAATTTGACATTTAGGCTAAGACGTATCGATATGCTCTACCCGTATCGATACGAGTTTATGCTACTGGAATTTTTATTGCCTAAAGTGTACCGATACAGTTCATACCATATCGATACGGTTTTAATCCAAATATATTTTTAAGGCATAACGTAACGATGCAGTTCATACTGTATCGATACGGTTTGGTTTGATTTAGAAGATCTTTGCATTTAATGAAAATAGCTGTTGGTGTCAGTTATGGGGAATCATCCATTTTCAAACGGTCGTTGGACCGTATCAATACTCCTATTTAGCGTATCGATACATTTTTGTTAAAACTTCACCCAAGATTCCAGTAAGAAAAATCTGTATCAATACGACCATAGCGTATTGATACGCCCCTATTTTTTACACTATAACCGTATTGATATGCCTTCCCGCATATCGATACACCCTTTCTATTTTGTGCGCAACGTCTCTTTATTCTTATAGATAGGTATCGATACAGTGACGAGGGTACCGATACGCTGGGCAGTAGAAGAGCATTTAATGCGCCAAAAATGCAGCCCAACGGTTAGATTAATGATCTCAACCACCCAAATGGCTAGAATACAATGCAAGGGTTTAAAAGCAAGCCCCCAAAGCACCAACAACAATTATTGAAATGACTTGCAACATCCAAGCAATTATCCAAACCATTGTGCTTTATAGAGTCAAATCCTTGTACCCAACTTGTTTGTAATCTTCATTGTAAATCTCTATTTCAAGTTTGGGGAGTGTTTGATTGTAAATTCGGCAATATTCAGTCTTGTGAGAGATATCTTTTATTTGCCAAAAACTTCTTTGTAAAGAGAGTCTTTTGGGTTAATCTTTGGGTAGAAAGATTAACTGATTGTAAAGGTTACCTCCTAAGCCTAGAAAAGGGGAAGAACATATAGTGGAGATTGTTGAAAATCCTTAGTGGGAGCTAAGGTAGTGGATGTAGAGCTTGTTAGAAGGTTGAACCACTATAATTTGCTTTGTCCTTATTCCTTCAATTTCCAATTTGCTACCTCCACTTTTAAAAAGCCAATTCACCCCCTCTTGGCCAATTTCGATTCAATTGATCCACTCAACAATGTTCTTCATTGTTCTTCATGAACATGAAGAACAACGAAGAACAATACCACTAAACGACATGTCTTCTGACGCTTCAATCCCCTGCCCCCGTACTCTGACCAAGCTATGATGTTTGCCGGTTACCGAGATTTGAATCTCGGCTGCTGCAAGCGAAGTAGACCGCCACGAGGCAAATTCTAGCCACCACTCCTCCGCCGAACCAAAACCTAAAAATTTCATCTTTTTCAATTTCAATCTCCTAAAACCTAAAATCTACCCCGATCCGGCTGGATCTAACCCTTTCTTCCTCAAAATTCAACCCTAGTTAACCGGATTCGATAGAATTCTCCCATCTTCCCTGTTCCAAACCTAAAATACCTTCTCGACGCTCGTTTTCAACTCTGGCCAAGTCAAAAATCCTCACCGGCAACCATAAAAGCTAAGATCTCAATTGTTTTTACTTTTCCTTTATTGTTTTTTAAAGCTAAGATCTAATTTTATGTCTTCTTTTACGGGAAAATGAAGTCGGATAAAGAGAAAATTCCTTTCGACGATGTCCAACGAGCTCCGGTGATAATCTCCGACGGCTTTTCCTTTCCCGATGACTTCTCCAATTTTGGTAAACTCTTCAGCTCCTTTTTCTCTCTCTTCTTTAATTATCACGTAATGATTGACCATTTTTTCTTTTTCTCTCTCTAAGGTATTTATACCAGATGTCGAGGATGATTTCAGCGTAGGATTGAATCCATGTGAAATATCACTTAGCCAATCACGAGCTGCCACGTGGCCAAGAAATAGGCGGGAAAAATAAACACAGTTGGGTTTTTGTGTTTTCTTTGTGTTTGTTAGACTAGGCTTGTGGGAAAACTTTAGAATTAGGCTTTGAGTTTGTTATTTGGGCTTTTTGAGTTATAAAGGGATTTTCTTATACAAAATGGACTGTTTGGACATTATTTATTAATGGATTTTTTATTTAAAAAGGATATGGTATATATTTATATATATGGATATGCCCAGGTAAATTTTGGGTATTACAACTGCCCCTCTTTACTCATTGTTGTAGAATGGGAATTGGGCAAAGGTTGCAAAGACACAAATTTTACCCGAACCATCTGACCACTGAAGGTTAAAGCTGTTCTTCTCATTATGAAATTCTTCATCTTCTAAGGTCTAGTATTGCCTTTTGAAATTATTCATTTTTTGAGGTTTGAAGTTGTTCTTCTTATTATGAAATTCTTTATTCCTTATTTTTTTTGCTAATTCACTTTCTTGTAAAGATGTCGAACAAGCAAGGTCTTCTCATTAGGAACTTCCTCATTCTTCAAAAGGGTGAACTTTTCTCATTAGAAGCTCTTCCTTCTTCATCGGGCGAGTTCTTCTCATTAAGAACTCTGGGGTGAACTTTCTCATTAGGAGTTCTCTTTATTGGATGAGTTCTCATTAGGAACTTTGGATTCTTTGTTGAGCGAGTTCTTCTCATTAAGAACTCTGAATTCTTTGCTATGTGAGTTTTTCTCATTATGAACTATAAATTCTTTACTGAATTCTTGTCAAAACAAATTAAGAATACTTTGATGAGGGTTAATATGACCCTAGTTTTCTATGCATGATGCATGAACTAAATCCCATCAGGATTAATCAAATAGCTCATGCTTTCTGGAGACCAATCTGATTTATTAAATCCCTTTGTTGATTCTTGATCTGCATTAATACTTCATCTCACACACAGGATTGACCTTTGGAACCTCATTTATGTATTTTCGGCCTTTTGCTCTAAAGCTCTCTTTCAGGTTTTCACTTTGATTGCTTTTCTCAAAGCGCCCTTTCAGGTTTTCACTTTGGTTTTTCTTTTTCTTTTTTCTCAATGCGCCCTTTTAGGTTTTCAGCTTGATTTTTCTTTTTCTTTTCCTTTTCCTTTTTCTTTTTCCTTTTCCTTTTCTTTTTCTTTTTCTTTCTCTTTTGTTGAGTGCCCTCTCAGGTTTTCACCTTTCTCTTTCCTCTTCCTATGCATTTCACTTATTTCTTATCCGCCTTTCTGACTTGTTCAGGTTTAACTTGATTCATGCATTTCATTTCTTTGTTTTTGCTGGCGCAATATTCTACTATGCCTTTTCTTGATACACTCCTCTTCAATAACCTGGAGTGCTAAAGCTCATCTGTAATCCTTCAAAACATAGTAATACAAGAAATCACCTGTTTTTCAATGAATTATGCTTGCTTACTTGCATGATGCTTTAGAAAAATAAAGAAAGCTCGGAAGAGATTTCATGAATTTTATTAAGGCTTATAAGCAAAAATAAAATGTGATTTGAAAAAGTCATGGCAAACTGAAATAATAAAATCAAGAAACAAATTCAGATCCTCGGGCATCCATAGCATGAAGGATACAACCACCCCATCAACCAAATATAGTTATGTGCTTGAGCCTTTGTCCAGCAGATTTCAACGTTGTCAAGATGTCTACGAATGTGAAATCCCTCCCAAAATACTGAGTGTCCGAGAGATTTTAATTGACGAATGCCTAACCTCAACACATCTGAGCCTCTCTTTATGGGTTTTCAACCCAGATCCACCTTTAGTTTCAAGACGCCTTTTACGAATTTTGATCTTGAACCCCTATTTTCTTTTCTTTCTCTCTTTTTTCTTCTCTTTTTTTGATATCCATGACACTCTTTTTGGGTTTTCACCACGGATATTTTCATTTTGCGAAGCGCCCTTTTCTGGTTTTCACTCTGCTTTTTCTTTTCTTTTTCTCTGTTTCTATTCTTCAGACATAATATCTATTAACGGAATCAGAGTTCACTAGTTTATATAACTCTTTATCGTCCATTTCAGTTAGGATTAGTGCTCCTTAAGAAAAGACCTTTTTGACAAAATAAGGTCCCTCCTATTTAGGCATCCATTTTCCACGATCATCTCGATGTATTTGTAAGATCTTTTTCAACACAAGATCTCTTTCTCGAAATTCTATGGGCCGAACTTTCTTATCATGAGCCTGCATCATTCTTTTTTGGTACATTTGACTGTGGCCAATGACCTTCAACCTTTTTTCTTCAATGAGATTCAATTGATCAAATTGAGCCTGTACCCACTCTGCTTCGTCCAGTTTTACTTCAGATAAAACTCGGAGAGATGGAATTTCAACCTCAATAGGAAGTACTGATTTTGTCCTATAGACCAAAGAGTAAGGTGTTCCCCCAGTTGAGGTTTATACCGAAGTTCGATACGCGAATAGCGCAAAGGGTAGCTTCTCATGCCAATATTTGTATGTATTTTTCGCCTTTGATATAGTTTTCTTGATGTTTTTGTTTGCCACCTCCACTGCCCCATTCATCTTAGGGTGATAAGTCACAGAGTTTTGGTACATAATTTTGAATTTCTCACACACTTCTACTATTACCTTGTTGTTGAAATTATTGGCATTATCAGTAATGATTCTTTATAGCAATCCGTATCGACATATAATCTCCTTCTTCAGAAACTTGCAGACTGTTGACCTCGTGATGTTGGTATAAGAAGCTGCTTCCACACATTTGGTGAAGTAATCGATGACTACAATGATGAAACAATGTCCAATAGAAGCCTTGGGGTGAATAAACCCAATAACATCCATGCCCCAGACAACAAAAGGCCAAGGTGAATTCATCGTATGAAGAGGTACTGGTGGAGAATTAATCTTGTCAACATATATTTGGCATTTGTGACATTTCTTAGCATACTCAATGCAATCTCATTCCATGGTTGCCCAATAATAGTCATATCTCATAATCTTCCTGGACATTGCAAAACCATTTGCATGTGTTCCACATATTCCATCATATACTTCTGCCAGAATATTTCTAGCCTCACTAGCATTAACATATCTTAACAATATCTGATCTTTGCCCCTTTTGTATAAGATTTCTACGTCAAGTACATATCTTGAAGCCATCCTTCTAATAGTTCTTTTGTCATTATCATTTGCCTCCAAAGGATAAATATAGAATTTAATGTATTGCAAGATATCAAAATACAAAGAGGTTCCATCTTCCTCCTCTTCTATATTGTAGCAATGAGCATAAGTTTCATAACTCTGCATTCGAACTGGCATCATATCCTCGAGTTTATTTGCCAGAAATACCGAAGCCAGTGTAGCTACGACATTAGCCATTTGATTATCTTCCCTGGGGATGTACATGAAAGTGATTTCTTCGAATTCTTTTTATCAACTGAAGAATCAACTTTTGGTATTCAATCAACTTTACATCTTTGGTTTTCCATTCTCCACGGAGCTGGTAGATAACCAATGTTGAATCTACGTATACTTTCAAAGTTTCTATCTTTCTTTCAACAGCAGCTCGAAAGCCCATGACACACACAGGCTTTATATTCTACCATGTTGTTAGTACAAAAGAACTCAAATCTGCTCGTGAAAGGATAGTGTATGTTATTTGGAGAGATCAACACTTCCCCAATTCCACGTCCTAGGGCATTGGCTACCCTATCAAAATATAATTCCCAGGTTCCATTCTTTGGAGTCTCATTTCCTTCTGTGGAGATATTCATTACATCTTTATCTAGGAAATCAAAGTTTAAGGGCTCATAACCTTCTAAAGCACGGCTAGCCAAGAAATCTTCTATAACACTTCCTTTTATTGCTTTATAACTTACATATACAATGTTGAACTCTGACAACAACATTTGCCAACGAGCCAATCTTCAGGTTAACACCAGAGCTTCCATCATAAACTTTAATGGATCGAGGTGAGATATTAACAAAGTAGTGTGGTATAGCATATATGGTCAGAGTTTACGAGTTACCCAAACTAAGGCACAACATAATTTTTGGATTGGTGGGTACCGTACTTCTCACTCTGTAAACTTTTTGCTCAAATAATAAATGGCTCGTTCTTTCTTCCATGTGTCATCATGTTGCCCCAGCACACATCCCATTGAATTTTCATAGACCGTCAAGTAAAGAATAAGTGGTCTATTCGGAATCGGTACCACTAGAATTGGAGCATTTGAAAAATGTTCCTTGATCTTGTCGAGCGCCTCTTGGCATTCTTCATCTCATTCCCCTGGATTATTCTTTCGAAGCAATATAAAGACTGGATCACATTTATCGGTCAACTATAAAATAAACCGAGAAATGTAATTCAATCTCTCAAGGAATCCTCGAACTCTTTTTGTGAACGAGGTGGTGGGAGATTCTGGATTGCTTGCACCTTGTCTGGATCAATCTTGATTCCTCTTCTACTTGCCACGAAGCCTAAAATTTTCCCAGACGTAACCCCGAAGCTGCACTTGTTTGAGTTGAGCTTCAACTAATACTTTCTCAACCTCTGGAATAGTTTCTACAAATTTTGAATGTGATCTTCTTCAGTCAGAGACTTGGCGATCATATCACCACGTACACCTCAATCTCTTTGTGCATCATGTCATGGAAAAGAGTCACCATGGCTTGCTGCTACGTTGCCCCTGCATTCTTTAGTCTGAAAGGTATCAATTTGTAACAATATGTGCCCCATAAGGTTATGAATGTCGTCTTTTCCATATCCTCTGGATTCATCTTTATCTGGTTGTATCCCGACAAGCCACCCATGAAGGAAAACCATGAATGTCTTGATGTATTGTCAACTAGGATGTCAATATGGGGTAAAGGAAAATTATCCTTCAGACTTGCTCTATTTAAATCTCTATTGTCCACACACATGCGTACTTTTCCATCTTTTCTCGGCACTGGGACTATGTTGGCTACTCACTCCGAGTATTGTGCTACTTCGAGGAAGCTTACATCAATATGCTTTTGTACCTCTTATTTGATTTTTAGTACCACTCCGTCCTCAACCTTTTGAGCTTCTACTGACCGGTTTGCATTCTGGCCTTATGGGCAGTTTATGTACGACTATATCTGTATTCAATCCGGGCATATCTTGATAGGACCAAGCGAAGACATCTTTGAACTCTCACAACAAATCAACTAACTCTTGTTTGATTTTTGGAGAGAAAACAATATCGATCTTCACCTTCCTTTTATCTTCATCTGTTCTAAGATTCAGAATTTCTATCTCTTCTTTGTGAGGTAAGATCTGCTTGTCTTCCTTTTCTACCATCCTCAATAATTCGTTAGGGATTTCACATTTCGTCTCATCTTCACACTCATTGACTTCCATTAGACACATTGGCCACTCAGAATCTAATTCAAAATTAGGTTCAGGATCATTCATGCCATTAATAGTCGAAGACCTACAAAGAAAATAATAATATTTTTAGAATGGATACGAAAAATAAAGAAACATGTTTTCCATTTGAGAATCACAATGAAAGCATCTTTATTGAAGCAAACTTGCATAATAGTCGTTTACAGATAATCCCTTGTACTCGCGGGCACAAGTACAAGGTGGTTCTTGTCATTACTCTATTTTATTCTTAAAAACTAGAGGAAGATCTTCTAATGTCCAATTGTTGAGTGCTTCACCAGGGAAGCATGGACGAATCCCCTCTAGAAACCTCCCAGGCTGGGATCCCTCAGATATGTTGTTGACATGCAACCCCTCCATGACATTAACAAAAATCTCTTCTTTCTAAAGCCTAGCAGTCTCTTGATTGACCTTCTCAAGTTGCTCTTCCACATTCTCAAACCCACGTGACTTGAAGATGCTGGTTAAGTCAAATAAAGTCATGGGTTTGGAGGGAGCCTCAGTGCCCAAAAATTAGGCCCTTCTTTGGTCCTCTCTTCTTTTCAAATTCTTCTGCCTCTGCCAAATGTTGGGCTTAAATCCAAGTCCAAACTGATCCTTCTTCATGATAATAGGATTTGGACGTAAACATCCCTAAAGATGTTTTCCAAGTCCCTTTCCTGTTTTTGCACCTCTACCAAGTGTCTCACGGACGATCTTTTGGTGCAATTTGATATCCTTGGTCGAGGTATCAGCTTTCCTTCAGCAATGGAAGTCACATTGATAAACTCCAAAGCTCTAAAAGAACATTTAAGAGCATTTTTGTTTGCTTCGATATATGGGGCATCAGTAGTTACCGAAGCAACAATATCTTCTTCTACTCCAACACAAACCAACTTTCCATCTATCACAAATTTCAATTTTTGATGCAATGATGAAGGTACAGTGCCAGTAGAATGAATCTATGGCCTTCCCAACAAGCAAATATATGTTGGATTGATATCCATCACCACAAACTCAACATTGTAAATTGCCGGCCCAATTAACATTGGCACCTTGATCTTTTCAAGCACATCTCGAGTAGTACCATTGAAAGCCCTCACGGTGTTCTTGTATGCTTTCATGTATAAATCATCAATTAGTAACCTTTGCAAGGTAACCATTGGCAAAATATTCAGTGCCGGGCCATTTTCTATCAATACTCTGAGAAGAACATGACCCTTACATTAAGTTGTGATGTTCAAATCCTTGACAGAACCCATCCCACCCTCTGAGATCTCGTCATTAGTGAAGGTAATATAGTTGTCTACAATAGTATGGTTCATAATTCTGTCCAGCTTGTGTATTGATATATCATTTGGCACAAACATTTGATTGAACACCTTTATCAAAGCATTGTGGTGCCCTTCCAAACTCAACAATAATTTGAGGACAAAAATCCTTGTTTGTTGTCTCTTTAATTGCTCAACTATATTGTATTCACTGTGCATCAATAACTTCAGTAACTCATGTGCTTGTTCTTCTGTAACGGACACATTTATTTTAGGAGCGGGCTCCTCCCTAAAGATCATCTCCGATACTGTAGCCTTCCCTTTTGTCTTTTCACGCTCTTTGGATGTTTCAGGTGAATAACATCTACCACTCCTGGTGAAATGCCTTACTTCATTTATCGGTTCCGAATTAGGCTTTCCATATTGCTTTTCTTCTGAAATTGTCTTTGTTTCTTCCAATGGCTTTATCTCTTTTTGAGGCTTTGGTTTCTCCGACAAAGACACAATAGTAGCATAGTTCCAAGGAACCTTGTGGGAACTCTTAAAATCAAACGATGTTGGTGGAGTAATCACAATCTTGGGAGTCACTACCGACTTCACATTGGCTGATGAGCCTTCCATCTTTGGCATGGCTAATATGACCAACAACCTATTGACCCCATACTTAACCCCTAAAGGATTAGAGGTGCATACTTCAACTTCTTTTCTTCTACTGGTCTTTTCAAGAAAACTCAATTTCTTTGTTGTTCATCATACCCTGAATCAAGCACTAGAACTCAACAGAGTGTTGAATTTCATGGCTTTCCTCCTGGTGATATTCACAATATACACTTGACTCTACTTCTTTCTCAACTTTCATCCCTATCTGTATCATTCCAGCATTATACAGTTGCTCAAATACCCACTTCAAAGGAGACCTGATCTTAGACACATCGGTCTTTAGCCACTTGGATTCATCATCTTCCTCTATTGCATTCACTCCTTGCCCTCTATGGTTTGGCAACAGATTGGCCGCAATATTGGGTTTATCAAATTTTAACACCCCAGTATTGAACAGATTTTGAACTACTTTCTTACATACAGTACAATTTTTGATTGTATGCCCAAGAATCCCAGCATGATACTCACAATGAGCTTTCAGATCATACCATGGAGGATATGGAGGCTAAAGAGGTGTAAGATAATGAGGCCTCACCAAGTTTGCATCAAACAACCGTGGGTATAACTCAGAATACGACACCAGTATAGGCGTAAAATTTATCCTTTTATTTCTCAAACCCCGAGAATCCTTCATGTTTGAATTCTGTGTATTCCTTGAAGCAGCTCCAGAGGGTGTAATTGTGACATTCTTCGAAGCCTCATAAGCACTGGTGTTATTTACTTCATTGTCCTCTCTTTTTAAATTCTCGCGAGAACTTTATCCACCTTCTATTCTTCCGTTCTTGATTGCTGCTTCAATTAACTCACTCGTCCTCACCATGTCAGTAAAGTTATGAGTGGCATTGCCAATCAATCGTTCAATGAGTGGGCCCCTTAGAGTGTTTACGAACATATGAGTGATCTCACTCTCTATTATCACTGGTTGTACTTTGATTCCATCTTTCTCCACCTCTGTGCATATTGTCGTAAACTTTCAGTAGGTTTCTGTTCCATGGCTTGTAGCATGACCCGACTAGGAACCATTTGAGACACGTGCTTATATTGCTCCTCAAAAGCTTTGGAAAGGTTCATCCATGTCCTTATGTTTACTCAACTTAACTGAGTGTACCATCGTGCTGTCGAGCCTGTCAAACTGTCTTGGAAATAATAAATAAGCAATTTCTCATCCTTTAGATAAGCAACCATCTTGCGACAATACATGGTAAGATGTGCTCTTGGGCAAGTCGACCAATCATACTTCTCAAAATCTGGTACTTTGAATTTAGGTTTTATGAACTTTTTTATTTTAAAAATGGGTTCATTATTTATTTATTATTTATTATTATTTATTTTTTTCTCTTTAGAGATGGGTTTTATTCGAAAGGATATTATTATTTTTTATTCATTTTTATTTTCTTAAAATGGTAAGTTACATTTTATTTTTTTATTTTTTAAAAAAAGGGGTAAAAAAACTAGTGACAACAACTGCCCCTTCTTTGCTTATTCTAGTGAAACAGGGATATAGCAAAGAACATGTGGCACTAATTTTTTACCGATTACCAATCTACTACTCAGCTATGTTCCCTCGATGCCTGAGCAAGTAGGCTAGTTCTATTCTCCAAATGCCTGAATAAATAGGCTAGTTTTATTCTCCAAATGCCTGAATAGATAGGCTGGTTCTATTCTCCAAATGCCTGAATAGATAAGCTAGTTCTATTCTCCAAATGCCTGAATAGATAGGCTTGTTCTATTCTCCAAATTCCTGAATAGATAGGCTGGTCTATTCTCCATGTGCCCAAATAGATGACCAGGATTCCATTCTCCTTACGCCTGAACGGATAAACGAGTTCTATTCTCCATATGCTCGAATAGATGAGCGAGTTCGATTCTCCTTACGTCCGAATGGATGGATGGGTTCTATTCTCTATATGTCTAAATAGATGACAGGGTTCCATTCTCCTTACGTCCGAACGGATAGACGGGTTCTATTCTCTGAATGCCCGAATAGATGAGCAAGATTCCGTTCTCCTTACGCCTAAACGGATAGACGAGTTCTGTTATCCATATGCTTGAATAGATGAGCGAGTTCTATTCTCTTCACGTCCAAACGGATAGGCGGGTTCTATTCTCCATATGCCTGAATAGATGAGCTGGTTCTTTTGCTGAAGAGTTTTTGTATACCTGCAAAAACTTGATATATGATGCAATCATGATGAGCATGCCCCTAAGGATGTCTAAAACATGAATGCATGCTAAGTTTTAGTCTTTTTTTTAGTTTATTTTATTCCGATCAAACGACCATCTCCACTGTCTCTACTTTGTCATTCACCCTCTTAGTGTCTTTTTGCTTCATCAAATGGTCGTTTTCTGCTACACCTTTCTCATTCCTTGCGCCTTTTTGCTTCATGAAAAACATTTAATCTTTGCATACGAATGTCTCATCCAACTATTATTGTAGTTGATACATCAATATTGTGTGAATGAGTTTCCAGCGATACTGTGTATGACAAGGCCCCTTTGAGGATCTTCATGAATTCCCGTACCTCACCACTTTAAACCTCCTCGAATGATACTGATGCTTTAACCCATTCTTTTCAGGCTTATTATCAAAGCTATTGGGTATTAGTTGCCCCTAATTGTAACGTGTCCCATGTCATCGACTCATAGCTTAACAATGAATTGTGTCATAGTCCTTGTATTTTTCAAGTCATTTCTAGAGTAATACAGAAAAATCTTTTGTATAATTTAATGATGTTTAACCAATCAGTTCTTATCTCAATAAAAGATGTTTGTACAGAATGATGGTTTTAAAAAGAAAATTTATTGAAGTTGTGGCAAACATAAGAGGAAGGTACAAAAGTTAGGTATCCATATATCAAAAGCCCAAACTTCCTTGAAACCACTTCAAGTGATGCCTTTTTCGAGAAGATTTCGTCCACTAAAACGATGAATGATGATATGAAATTCCTTCCGAATAGCCAGGCCTTTGAAGGGATTATTCGTTGTCCGCAATAATACGAGCCGCCCTTTGCGAGTTTTCAACCAAATCCTCATTTGGTTTCAAGACGCCCTTTGCGAGTTTTCATCTTGAACCCTCCTTTTTCTTCTTTTTTCTCTTTTATTATTTTCTCTTTTTTTTTCTTTTTCTCTTTTTTTTTCTCTTTTTTTTTCTTTTTTCTTTTTTGAGCGCCCTTTACGGGTTTTCGCTTTTGATTTTATCTCTATTTCATGCTTAATATTTCTTGACTGAATTAGAATTCACCGGGTTCTTGAGCTCGTCTCCACCCATTTCAGCCAGAATTAACGCCCCTCCATCAAAGGCTTTTGATACCACATATGGCCCTTCCTAGTTAGGTGCCCATTTTCCTCGTGAATCCTTTTGGACTGACGACATCTTCTTTAGCACGACACCCCCTTCCCTAAACTTTTGTAGGTGAACTTTCCTATCATACGCTCATATCATTCTCTTTTGATACATCTGACCGTGGCAGATTGCTTTCAGCCTCTTTTCATCGATGAGGTTTAACTGGTCATATCTTGCTTGAACCCGTTCGGCCTCCTCTAGTTTTTTCTCCATAAAAATACGGAGTGAAGGGATTTCAACTTCAATTGGTAGCACAACCTCCATTCTATATACCAATGAAAACAATGTTACCCCAGTGGAAGTTTGTACAACCGTTCTATAAGCATACAATGCGAATGGAAAATTCTCATGCCAATCAGTGTAAGTCTCGGCCATCTTCGTGACTATTTTCTTGATGTTTTTATTTGCAGCTTCAACAGCCCCATTCATCTTTGGGTGATAGGTTACTGAATTGTGATGTTTGATCTAGAACTGTTCACAAACCCCATCTATCATCTTGTTATTTAAATTAAATGCATTTTCGCTGATGATTCTCTCTGGTAAGCCATAGCGATAAATAATCTATTTTTTCAAAAATTTGCAAACAAACGACCTGGTGACATTCGCGTATGAGGCTGCTTCTACCCATTTTGTAAAGTATTCAATAGCTACTAAGATGAACTTGTGGCCATTCGAGGCTTTAGGGTAGATCTGGCTAATTACATCCATGCCCCACATTGAGAAAGGCCATGGGGCAGTCATGACATGAAGCGGTAGAGGAGGTGTATGAATCATGTCAGCATAAACCTGACACTTATGACATCTCCGGGCATAATTGATGCAATATGTTTCCATAGTGGACCAATAATATCCAAAGCGCATAATTTTCCTGGCCATAGTAAAGCCACTAGGGTGACTCCCACAAACCCCTTCATGCACTTCTTCCAAGATCATTTCAGCTTCTTTAGCACCAACGCACCTTAATAGCACTTGATCTTGACTCTTTTTATATAGAACCTCGCCATTAAGGACGTAGCCTGCAGACAATTTCCTGATTGTTTTCTTATCATTGTCAATTGCCTGTAATGGATATTCTTGGGTTTTCATATACTGTAAAATGTCATAGTACCATGGGAGACCATCCGCTTCTTCTTCCAGATTGTAGTAATGGACCGGGGATTCTAACATTTTTACCTTGACTGGCATCATTTCAGTACCTTCACTGGCCTTGAACATGGCAACCATCTGATTATCCTCTCTCGGGAGATGCTTGAAGGTGATTTCGTCGAACTTCTTGATTAGTTCAAGAACTAGCTTGTAATACTTGATTAACTTTGCATCCTTGGTCTCCCATTCTCCACGGATTTGGTAGATGACCAGTGCAAAATCTCAGAAAACTCTTAGAACTTTGGTCTTTCTTTCAATGGCCTCTTGCAAACCCAATATACAAGCTTCGTATTCTGCCATGTTATTGGTACATAAGAATTTTAACCGACAAGAGAAAGGGTAGTAATTCCCCTCTGGCAAAATTAGGACTGCCCCAATGCATTAGCAGCTCCATCAAAGTTCATCACCCAGGATTCCACTGGGCTATCATCCTCGTCAATCGAAATGCACATTAAATCCTCATCCGAAAAGTTAAAGTTCAAGGCCTCATAATCTTTGGAAGCACGACTTGCCAAAAAGTTTGCTATTGCACACCCTTTTATTGCTTTCTGGCTCACATATTGAATGTCAAATTCTGATAGTAACATTTGCCAACGGGCCATTTTTCCTGATAAGACTGGTGCCTCTATCATGTACTTCAGAGGATTTAACTTTTATATCAGCCATGTGGTATGGTATAATATGTACTGCCCAAGCCTTTTAGCTGTCCATACCAAAGCGCAACACAGTTTTTCAATTAGGGAATATATGGTTTCACAATCTATGAACTTCTTACTTAGATAATAGATTGCTCTTCCCTTTCTCCCGGTTTCATTATGTTGCCCCAATACACATCCCATTGAGTTTTCATGAACGGTTAGGTACAAGATCAGGGGCTTCCCCGAAACAGGCGGTACCAAAATAGAATGATTCGTCAACTGCTTCTTGATCTCCTCTAAGGCCACTTGACATTCTTCATTCCATGTTCCTGGATTATTTTTCTGAAGCAACCTAAATATAGGGCTGTATTTTTCTGTTAACTGGATATAAAACGGGCAATGTAATTTAACCTTCCAAGGAATCTTCGAACCTCTTTTTGTGTTCGAGGTGGAGGAAGTTCTTGGATGGCCTTAACTTTTTCTGGATCGACTTCAATCCCCTTCTCACTCACAACAAATCCCAGCTGCTTTCCCAATCGCACTCTAAAAGTGTATTTGGACGGATTGAGTCTTAACTGGAATTTTCTCAACCTTTTAAAAAGTTTTCCAAGTTTTCGATATGTTCCTCTTCTGAGCGGGATTTAGATATCATATCATCAACATATACCTCTATCTCTTTGTGCATCATGTCATGGAACAAGGTTACCATGGCACGTTGGTAGGTTGCCCCTGCATTCTTTAGACCAAAAGGTTCCCTACCATGTTACAAATGTGGTTTTATTCATATCTTCTGGGCACATTTTGATTTGGTTGTTCCCTGAGAATCCATCCATAAAAGAGAAAAGATAATGCCCTGCTGTGTTATCCACTAGCGTGTCAATGTGCGGCAATGGGAAATTATCTTTAGGGCTTAACCTATTAAGGTCTCGATAATCAACACACATTCGTACTTTCCCACCTTTTTCAGAATAGGGACAATATTAGCCACCCATTCATAATATTTAACCACCTCAAGGAAACCAACGTCATACTACTTTTTCACTTCATCCCTGATTTTTAGGAGCATTTCAGGCTTCATCCTCCTTAGCTTCTGTTGCACAGGCTTGCATTCAGGCCTGATGGGAAGTCGGTGCATAACAATGTCGGTGTCTAAACCAGACATGTCTTGATACGACCAAGAAAAAATGTCCTTATATTCTTGTAGGAGTTTGATCAACTTGTGTCGAGTCTCACTGATGATAGAAGTGCCGATCTTCACCTCACGCCTTTCTTCTTCAGACTTGAGATTTAGAACTTCTAATTCTTTCTTGTGAGGCATAATTTGTTTCTCTTTACTTTCTAACAATCTTAGCACCTCGTTAGGCAATTCATATTCTTCTTCATTTTACAATCTTTGACCTCTTCCAAACACATGGGCAACTCGAAGTCAATTTCTAAATCAGATTCAGAGTCATTTGGACCATTGATATCTGAAAACTTGAAAGAAAATGGAATATATATGTATGGAAAGTCAAGCAAATAAATGGAATGATGATTTTCTGTTTTGTTTTTAGTTTGCTTTGGGCTTATTTACGGTGTTTTAGTTATTCATAAAAGAAAGTTTGCCACACAAGATTCATTGGAAAATCATCTTTTATTGATATAAGAACCACAATGGTTTTTAACATAGACCCCTTAACAAGAGATCCCTAATGCCTTTGGGTCTAAGGCAAAAGAGTTAGTTTCAAGCATTACTCTGTAGATGACCTAAAAGCTATAGGAATTTCTTCCACAGTCTAGTTGTTCAACTCTGAGCAGGGGCGTACATGGAGAGGTATTTGTTTCCCTCATCCTCCTCTGATGTTCAGCTCTTCAAAAGCCTTCTCGAGTTCATTCTTTCCTTTTTCCTCCTCATCATTTGTAGTATCAGGATTCATGATGCCTCATGTCCTGAAACTGTGGCTGAGTGGTGGGAATGTCATTGGCTCCCACTAAATTTCTTCTTCATTCAGTCTCGCTTTCCTTCTTTCCTTCCTTTCTCTTATTGCTACTCTTCTCTACATTGGGTTGGGCTTGTAACCTAGCCCAAACCAGTCTCTCTTTTCAGGGATCATTGCGGGGTATGGCCTCCCCTGAAGCTGCTTGCCAAGGTTCTTGCTAGCCTTTTTCCCTTTTCCCAGAGTCTGCTTGACTTGCATCTTTGCATTATTTGACAGCTCCGGCTCGGGGACCTTGTTTCCTTCAGCGAAAAAAGTGGCATTAAAGAGCTCAAGCATCACGAAATGACACTCAATTGCACCTTCATCAACTTTTATATAAGGGGCACCGTTTGATACCGAGGCGATGATATCTTCTTCAGCTCCAACTATCACTAGCTAGCTATCAACTATGAACTTCAACTTCTGATGTAGAGTGAAGGGAACAGCCCCTACAGTGTGGATCCAAGGGCGCCCCAGTAGGCAGCTATAGGTGGGCTTGATGTCCAGCGCCATGAAATCTATTTCAAAAGTAGACAGGACAATTTGTAGGGGTATCTTTATTTTCCCCAAAACATCCCTCTAGGTTCCATCGAATGCTCTCACGGTATTTTGGTATGCAGTCATGTGAGAGCGGTCAACTGACAGATTTTTCAAGGTATCCAAAGGCAGTACACTCAACGCTAACCCATTATCAATAAGAACCCCTGGCAACATGTGCCTCTAGCATCAAGCAGAGATATGAAGGGCTTTGTATAATCCCCTCCCAGTTGCCGGAATTTCTTCATCATTGAATGTGATAAAATTATTCACTGCAATATTGTTGACCATCTTGTCAGTCGTTATCTCTTTTAAAAAAAAGTCTGGTTCAAGATATTTAAGAGGGCGTCACGGTAGCCCTCTGAACTCATCAACAGAGATAGCACCAAAATTCTTGCCGGGAGTTTATGCAGCTGCTCCACCACACTGTACTCACTATGCTTGAGTATCTTTAAAAATTCCTAAGCCTCTGACTCTTTCACTGGCTCAAGGTGAGTCCTGGGTTTCTCCATAAAGAAATCCTTTTCTCCCTCAAGTTCTTCAGTTGCTACCTTCCTCTGGGTAGCATCCCTATCCTCAGCCTCTGGTGGCGAGTAACATCTTCCACTTCTTGTAAAATTGCCCACTTGATTGATCAATTTTCTTTCTCCAACTGATGTATTTCCTGGAGCCGTTACCGAGCAAGCGTAATTCCAAGGCACTTGTTTATTGTCCTTATATGGAAAAAGGGTAGGTGCCTTTATAACCAGCTTCAGAATTGTTTCCTTCTTAGGCTCAGTAACTCTGACCTTGGTCTTGATTACTAAGGGCTTCATTCCCTCATAGTTCCCTCTTACAGGGCTTTCATCTGAGGCGCATACATCCAACATACAACTCTTTTCTTTCTCTTCAAAGAATTCTAGTTCTTTGTTGTCCATCCTATCTTGGACCAAACTCCTAAATTCAAAACAGTTTTGAATTTCATGTCCTCCCACTTGATGATACTCACAGAAAAACTTACCATCCTCCTTCAATTTCCACGTCTCGTTTCCTAATAGTCCAACCTTCACCATTTGGGCCCATACCTATGCCATAGGTGCCTTAACTTCTTCAACATACTTCTTAACCATCTTGCCTTCCTCCTCTCCACTGCATTTACTTCAGTCTTCTGGTGGTTAGGCAATGGGTTATCTTTCGCGTATGAAATACCAAAAGATAATATGGCTGATTTTCGTAGATCATCTACTACCCTCGTGAAGGCAGTGTAGTTCTTAATAGTATGCCCTTGTTACCAGTATGATATTCGCATTGAGCCTACTTATCATACCATGGCGGGTATAGTGGAGAAAAGGGAGGAACGTGTCATGGTAGCACCATCCGTGCTTTAACCAACTCGAAAAATAACTCGGCATACTTGATAGGGATAGGAGGAAAATATGGCTTCTTATTCCCTTGGTATTTTTGTTCATCTTTTGGCGAATTTTAAGCCACAAGGTTGGTATTCTAGGCAACAAGCTTATTAAGGACTACCCCTTTTTGAGTAATTAGGGTTGTAAACACCTGTCATCCTGACTTAATTACCCTTTTTCTTGTATGGTTTCTGTGTCTCTCCTCTATCGAGCTTCCCGCTCTTAACAGCTGCCAGGATCAGTTCCCCGTTCATTAACATGTCTGCAAAACTCTTCGTCGCATGATTGATCATACGATCATAGAAAGTGCCTTTAAGGGTGTCTACAAACATGAGATTTGTCTCACTTTCAGTAGTGGCGGCTAAACTTGAGCGGCCACATCCCGCCATCTTTGAGCGTATTGGCGGGAGCTTTCATTATGTCTTTGTTCCATTCCTTGCAAAACAAGCCTGTTTGGGACCATATCAGCAACCTATTTGTACTGTTCACCAAATGCCCTCGACAAATCCTTCCAAGTTCAGATGTTTTCCCGGCTTAACTGATTGTACCAACAAGTGGCGGATCCAGACAAACTATCCTGGAAGCAATGAATGGGGAGTTTCTCATTTTCCAAGTACATCGACATCCTGCGATAATATACGGTTAGATGAGCCTTGGGATAGGTAGTCTCATCGTATTTATCGAAATCAGGGGTCTTGAACTTTAGAGGAATTGTCAAGTTGGACACTAGACTCAGGTCTCTAGCATCTATGCCTCCATGGGTGTTCCCTTGTTGGAAAGTCCTAATGATCTCCTCTAACTTGTCACAACGATCTTCAAGTTTTTTGTTCATGTTGACCTTATCAACAATTTCATCAAGGTCCGGGACCTCATGACCATACACTACCCCAGGGTTGACCACTGGCTCAGTTTGTGCACGAGCAGAAGACTCTGTAAAGTTGAGCGGGGACTTGGCCTTGAACGGAAAGGCCCCTCTTGGTACTCCAAGGTGAATCACCTGAAACTGTGGTAAAGTGTTAACATTTTCTGGATTATCTTGAGCATCAGGATCTCTGAACCCTAACATAGACGCAATCTAACCAACCGTCTTCTTGTGCGCCAATTCAATCTCATGCTTCAAGTCACTCTCAATCTTATTAAGCCTATCCTGAGTACTCTTATGGCTGATTTTGAGAGATGTCATTCTATCTTCAGTACTCTTGTCCATCGCTCTGGTTTTGGAACGGGTATCGTATTTGTGAGTTGCTATTTTGAATTTTCTATTTGGGTAAATTATTTCGATTAAAATCTTATGTTATGTATATGTATGCAATGATATTAATATAATGCAAAACAAAAAATGGAAATGCAAAAAAGAAAAATGCATGAATGCAAACAAGGGGCCATTGATTCCATAAAGTAATTGCTCAAAGAATGAACTCTTTATTGAATGGAAAGATCTTTATTACAATAACTCTCTCTTTTTTTTCCTACAAATATCTTTCTGCCCGAGCACCTAATTCCTTCACTTCCTCTATCAGCCACATGAGTCTTGGTCCCTCCTCTCCAACTGGCTTGACATACTAACAAAGAGCCGCAACCTCTGTAGCTAGCATCATCACATGTTTGGCCACATCCTGAACCTGGGTCATAACAGTTCTATCAAACTCATCCCGTTCTTGGAACCTCCTAGTGTTGTCCCTAAGCCGAGTGAACCAATAATCATTTCCACCCTTATTGATGTCTTCTAAGACTAGGATCTTCGTTTTGTACTCATGGATAGTGTTCTCCATGATTTCCATTTGCTCATTTAGAGTTTCATTTTCTACCTGACTATCCTGAAGCTCGATATATGTGTGATGGTTCTAAAGTGTATGCAGAGTATGGCTAAGTTCTGCTACCTTGGCCTGTAGTTCAGAAACAATGGACTGGCTCTGTCTCAACTTCTTATGGGTTGCATTACACTGCATTGTAGCTTGCACACACATATTTTGTTGTCATGGGCCTTCCTCTTCAAAGAAGCCACATTCTCACTCTCTTCCTCGAGGGTTCGCTTCCTCTTTTCATTTTCAATTGCTTGCTTTCCTTTCTTCCTCTCTTCAGCAATAGCATGCATGTATTTCTCAATTTCTCGTTTACTCCGCTCCTTTACTATTCCCACAGCTTGTTCTACTTCTTACCTCCACTGCTCTAGGGTCTTTCTCAAATCAGCATTTCGGACTGTAGCCTAGAACTTGATAAAATCAACTCTCTGTATCTCAAATTTCTCCTCCAGGTTCTTGTACATCTTCACCGCCCGATCTGTCTCACCCTTGTACTTTTGTATCTCCAAACTTGCCTCATATAGGTCTCTCGCATGTTGTTCTTCTAGGGATTCCATCTTGACCTTGAGCTTTTTGAGATCAGTCCTTAAAATATCAGCTTCAGATGGGACTACCTTCAGATGCTCTTCTATAGGCTTGGCTTGGCTTGGCCAGTGGTCGGTAAAATCATGTCATTTACTCTCATGCACCTCCATACATCGTAGTCAGGAGTAAATGTACACTTACTACCGTGCTCCATTTTCATGTGGTAGCAGTGTTTCCATGAGTCATTAATGGTCTGAATTTTTCTTTGAATTCCCCTTGAAACTCCAATTCTGTTGAGTCAATGCCTATTGTGAAAAGAACAAATTGACGGACATTGTATTGTCACAATACCAACAAAGGAGCACAACCGATTCCACCCCATAGGCCCAACAACATAAGATGATTATAATCTCCACATTTATACAAAACCTGGGTGTGTCCCAACCATGGAGCCCTCTAGACAATGTCTTGATCACGACGGTCCCGAAAAACATCGATCCACTTCTTCCTCTTCATCACCGATCACTTTTCTTTCTGAAACTCTCAAAATGGGGAAAGGTTTGGAGAGAATATGTTGGATAAAGTTAAATTTTGACATTTCCAAAAGTGACTAAGAGCCCAAACCTGAAGCAATTGAGCACATCCTCTGAAACGCACACCTTCCAACTTCTGACACGCATTCAATGTAATGAAGGTTTTTGCAAGCACCGTTGGCACTGGATTGGTCTCCCTCTTCAACTATTCAAAAGATCTAACATAGCCACATCAATTCTGTCCAACAACCTCGAGAAGATAACCAAACCGTTGATTGCAATCGCTAACAGGTCTACCTTTTTTTTCTCTATTAGGATAAGTGAGAATTATGTTTCGGATACTCCACCATGGGAAAGGGAAACTGTCCCCTCTTTTTTGTACCAGGCCTTTTACCCATTCATCTCTCATACCAGCAAAAGCTTTAAGCCTCATATGAGCGTTCTTGTTCTTAGGCGGCTTTGCACAAACTCAATCCTTCTTCACTTTACGCAAGTTGAAAAGCGCATAATATTCTTCACGTGTGGGCATCATATCCTCACTATTGAATGTAAAACAACAATACCCAGGGTTCCAGAACTTGATTAGGGCTTTGAGGAATGGTTCATCTACCTCCACATACAACAGATAAGCTATGTCGCCAAAGGTATCAAAGAACAGTAGCTTAGCTGCATGATCAAAATGCTCCCAAATTCCTTGCAGCTCTCGGACATTATTCTGTTTGACACTAATGTGGGCATACTATGAAGATTCTGTTACATGGTCACCCGTCAAACTATCTCCATACGCTTCTTGGTTAACCCTGGACCAATGATACACATCCGTACTGTCCGCTTCCTTCTGAATGAGTCTTCCATCCATGGTTAAAAAGCCTCTTTTAACCGAGCAAATGTCTTAAGAATCAACCCCCTCTAAGTATGAAATGATGATGAAATGGACATATACGCAAAACAAACAAACGAGAGAAAAACAAGGGATTAGTGCATTTAACAGAACAAAGACAGAACATAAAGATTCAAAATAATTTCTTTGCATGAATAACAAATGGGTAGCGCATTCCAACACTTTTGGACATGTCTCCACGGATTATCCTTAAGAAATAATTTTAACAAAACCTAGGCTTTTCGCATGGCTCTAAAGAGTAGGCTTCTAGATTCTCACATAGGTTTGGTTCTAAAACGGTTACTGAATTGTCCTTGTTGTCCCCTACTAAGGGTAGCAAGGCCCCTGCTTCTCGCCCATTATAGGCTTCAAACAAATCAGGTTCAACTTAGGGGAACCCACTTCTATGCCCATACGGAGGATCAATATCCATACGGGGACATAAAGTGTGAGCCCCAGAGGTACTTGCTAGACCCATATGGAGAATCAGTATTCCCTTGAGAGCAATAGCATTTTCCCTAATTAAACGAACGAGACAAAGCTCGGGCTTTAGAGCTTGGAATTAAGTCTTAAATGCGTAAAATAGAATTAAAGTTATAAATGGACAATTGAGTTAAGCTTTACTTAAATTCGCAAATTCCGACATTAAAACAAGATGTAACCAACTTGTGGCCTGACTCACTTTTTGTAAAAACAAAAATCGTCCCCAGCGGAGTCGCCAAGCTGTCGCAACCCCCCTTTTGAAGCGTTTCGACGTTTTGAAAACTCAAAAATCAACGGAGTCGCCACCAATCTTTAAAGAAAGTGTGATTGGATCACCTAAAATGGGTTATTTTAATAAAACCATTTTATTTTATTAAAACAACATTTTTGGTCTACGAAAACATAAAAACGGGTTCAGGAGTCGGTTACGCGTGGGGAAGGGTTAGTACCCCACAATGCCCAAAAATTGGTACCTTGTCGGTTACAAAATATCTCAAAATTGGATTTTGCAAATTTTCGAAAAGCTTAAAGTTGTTGTCCGTTTATAAGTTTAATCCTATTTTAATGATCCTACCATTCGAAAAAAGAACTCCAATCACGGCCAACACTTCTGGCGCTAACCCATCATTCTCGTTTGGTAGGACACCACATTAATTAAGTTTTCACTTTTCAAACAAGCAGAGAAACTTAGTTCGTTGAAGTTTTTTATTTATTTCCAAGTTAATAATTATTAATCCTAAAGAAATTCTAAGCTTTTTTTATTCCTATTTAAGGGTTGAATTTTATTAAGCGTATTTTATTTTTATGAAAAAAAAATTATCACAGAGAAGTCTCTATCTAAGGCTTATAGAACTTATTCCTAAGGTTCAATCTATCACTAAAATGCAAATAAGACAAAAGAAAAAAAAACAAGTCAAAGTTTTATTATATTTATGTTTTAGGCTTGGATCAAATTTATTTTGAAAAGTTTTATTTTTTTGTTTTAAAGTTATTTTTTTTAATTTTAATATTTTTTAAAGTTTATAAAACATTTTTGTTTTTAAACCCTTTTTCATTTTTTTTGGTTTTTTTAGAATGACGTGGATCAAACAAACTTTCATTGTATAAACATAAACAAAGTTGAAAACCTAATTATTTACTTTTTTTGAAAGATTATTATTATTTTTTTCGAATCAAAAGATCAAAAAAAGAGAACAATTACCAACACACAAAATTCAAACTTCCAAAAACCATATGCAACCTAAAAAACATGAACAAAAGTTTTAACAAGAAAAATCAGATTCGAAATGTAAAGAGAAGAAAAAGAAAATTATATCGTAAATGGAGAGTTTGCGAGCTTCTTCCTCTCGAACCGATTCCAAATGCCACTAGAAAAAGCTTACTTCTTTTTCCAAAATTCGAACCGGGGCTGCTCTAAACTCGAACAAACTTCAGCAATTTTAAAACAATTTTTAGAGAATTTTTGGGTGATTTTTGGATGGATTTTTTAGTGTTTCCTGAACAATGCAAAAAGATGCAATATTTATAGGGTTTGGGGGCTTGAGATTCAAGGCAAATTGGGGACAAAATCCCCATTTTCGTCCCATGAAATCATCCTTTTTGATCAGCCAACCTTTGACTTATTGAAGTTCAATCCGAATTTCATCTGGTTTGGCTCCAATTTGAGAATTTTGCCTTCAAATTTAATTAGGGTTCGAACCCTTTTCCCCTTCAATTGATGAGCTTTCGGTAATGGCAAGGGATGGGGTCGGCAGCATTGGACTCAGCCGGCTGAGGCGAGTCGACCGGCACCAACCTCGGCAGTCGTCGTGGCCCAGGGGCGGTGCAATCGACACTGGCAGCAGCCAACTGCCGTTCGAATAGAAGGATTTGGGGGAGCCAATCCCGCGCGCACGCGCCAGATGTGTGGCGGCGCGGGTTGGCCCCCTTTTCCCCCATTTTTTTCATTCGATCCAAGCCCTTGATTTCTTCAGCCCTAAATCGAATGGTCTTGATTAAACCTGAAAAAAAAGGGTTAGTTTGGGCCTTCTTTATTTAAAATGGGTTTATTATTATTTTTTTGAATGGGCTTCTATTTAAATGGATCCTTATGGGTTTTATTATTTATTAGACATGGGTTTTATGAACCCTTTTTTATTTTTATTTTAAAAATAGGTTCATTATTTATTTATTATTTATTTTTTTCTCTTGGGAGATGGGTTTTATTCGAAAGGATATTATTATTTTTTATTCATTTTTATTTTCTTAAAATGGTAAGTTACATTTTATTTTTTTATTTTTTTTAAAAAAAGGGTAAAAAAATTAGTGACTACACCTACAACCCTGTTAGCATCATCTAAAATGTTTGACCGCCACCTGGTTCTGGCCGATCGCCGTCTGGCGATTTTCGGCCGTCGTGCCATGACACTAAAAAACCCCAAACTTCAACTTTTTTTGATTTTCAACCCTAAATCTAAATCTAGGCCCGAATTCAATAGAATCCAACTATCTTCCCCATCCTAGGCCCTAAATCTACCCAAACCAAAACCTCATCCATCATTTTCGACTTCGTCGTGCTAAAATTACTCCGGCAACCAAAAAAAATCTGATGAACCTTTTTCTCTTTTGTTTTGTTACTTTTTTATTTTTAGTCCTAGATCTAATATTTTTCACATTATTTACAGGAAAACAGAGATTGAGGTAAAAAAATTACCTCCTAACGACGAGATTTGTTGTTCCGACAGCATAGCTGAAGCTTTGATAGCCACTATTGAACTTCTCTGGCAGCTTTTGGACTCTCCAACGACCCTTGGTATTCGGCGGGTGATCTTTTTGTCTTCTCCTCTCTACTCAATTAATGTCAACAATTAATTGTTTCATTATTGCCTGATGATTTTTCTCTCTCTCTCTCCTTTTATAGTGTAGCATCATGGATAACGTCAGTAGCTGATAAAGGACCTGAATCCATCTGATGTGGGTTTGGACCAATGCCAGCGTGACACGTGGTTGTTTTGGTGGGCTAAAATAACACATGTGTGTTTCTTTGGGACTTTTATCAGATTTTAGGTTATAAAATAGGCGGGAAAGGCTTTTTAGAAGGGAGTTTTTGTTTGTAAATGGAATTTGGGCCTTTTAGAGTGTATCTTGGGCTTTCAAATATAAAATGAACACTTGAAAGGGTTTTTGGACTCCTATTTATTTAAGGTTTTATATCATATATTTATTTATTTATTATTTAAGAGAAAATATTATCTATATTCGTATACCCGGGTAAAATTAGGATATTAAAGCTGCCCCTCTTTGCTCATTGTTGTAGAACGGGAATTTGGCTAAGACTGCAAAGACACGAATTTTACCCGAACCTGCTGACCGTTGCTCTTAGCCGTAAGTTCTCCTTATTATGAGCTTTCACTCCTGCTTCTTCTTTATAAATCTTAAACAAGTTCTTCTTATTACGAACTTTCCAACCTTTCAATCAAAGTTGACCGCAAAATCTAAACTGGTTCTTCTCATGAACCTGATAAGTGTTCAAAAGTACTATTTTTATTACCCTTTTTACTCATATTATTGTTAGACTTAAGCTCATACTAGTTGCATAATTAGTTATTCATGCATTAATTCATGTTTTTTTCCACCGTTGAGCTTGATTACATAACTTGGTGATTTTTGTGGAAAAAGATGCTGCTTTGGTGTGTTTTTGTGTGTGTGCAGGATCACTTGCCAAAGCAAGGTTAGTGCTAGTTGCCAGGGCAATGCATGAAGGAGACGCCGAGCTAGTTGCCAGGGCAATGCATGAAGGAGACGCCGAGCCAGTTGCCATGGCAATTGTCGACAAAGAGAAAATGCAATAGGGATGTCGAAATTAATGACTATACAAGCCCAAGATGACGTGAAGCAAAGCCCAAACTCAAAGGAATTTGATTTCCATGCAGAGATTAAAGAAGAATTAAATTCCAAGAAGATAGGAGAAGTTCTAGTAGGAATACAATTATAATAAAGAATTATATTCTTTAAAGATAATTTAATTCCAACTTAAACTCCTCCTCAAAGAAGGACTTTGGCCTAGCCCTATAAATAGCAAGGAGATTTCGACAATCCAGATAGAGAAAAATAGAGAAATTTCGACAGAGAGCATTAGGGGAAATTTCAACTTCTTCTTCTTCTTTGCTTCCATTAGATTCATGGTTTGGGGATTATTCTTTGTATATCTTTTGAACCCAACCATGAACTAACTTGATCGGTTGGGGTTATTATGTATTGTTGTTGTGAGAAACAATTGGATTTTGTTTAGGTAATAAGAGTTTGCACTTTTCTATTCAAGGTTTACTCATTTTGGCTTTTATTCTTGTTTGCGAGTGAATTGGGAGAGGATCTCGTAACTTCATCTATTTATCTAATATCGAGAGAGTTAGATTCAAGAAACGAATGAGTATGGTCTTTATTCAATCTATTGATGGTGAAGATTAATATGGCTTAGGAATAAGTTAAGGATTTCAACGGCTAAGAGGAGCGCAAGATTTGTTGTTGTTCACCCTTGATTCACGCAGAGATGTATTATCAAGGCATGCACAAGTAGCTAGAGTTTCGACTTAGGGATAAGAAGAAACCATTGAAGAACGCTCTGCCGAACCTTGAAGTTGCTGCCCAGACGCCCAAGTAGTTGCCCAGGCAACCATCGATTAGTTGCCAAGGCAACCCCGTTGTGCAAGTTGCCACGGCAACTGAGTTGCCCGTGCACTCTTTTACCAAAACGATCTAATCGGCTATCACACCTCAACTCACGATAACCTGGCCTATCTCTCTCTTTTTCTTTCATCTATTCTTTTAGTTTATTGCTTTTACTTTTCTCGTTAATTAAAACCTCTATTATCAATTGTGTTTTTATTTTCACGGTCTGATAACTTAAGCAAAGTGGCCCAAACCAATCCCTGTGGAGACGATACTCGATACTCATATCACTTTATTACTTGCAACGTGTATACTTGCACATTTGCGTAGCACTTATTACACGCAACAAGTTTTTGGCGCCAATCTATTCGAGAGATGATGTTGGAAGATATGAATCAATCCAATCAAGAGTTTCTTGCACCCTTTGATGATTACCTATACCAACCGAGAAAAGCTCAAAGAACTTATACTGTGGAAAAATCTTGTGCTATGTGTGGAGAACATCATGTGTTTGAAAATTGCCCTCACATTTTTGGTGCATATAACTACATGGAGGACCATAGAGGGAACCAACAGCAAAATTCTTCATGGTATGGTCAAAAAGCTCAAATTTTTTTTACCATAACAATTTTGCCGCAGCAACAGATACGCCATGGCAATGTAGTCCTTTTCAAGAGCATTCCAATTCCTTGGAGGAAACGTTACTAGCTTCCTTGGCTAGACTTGACGGATCAATTGAAGAGATTCGAGAACTATCAAAATCTATGGATACAAGGATAGCTCAGTGGGATGCAACCTTAGGGGATTCAGAAGATCAATTGGGGAGATCCACATGTGTCATGGATAACATGCACCAACAATTCATCCCTAGGGATACTGACGTCCCAAGGCAAGAGGATAAGGAGCAATACAAAGAAATCTCTCCGATGTGTGAGGAACAACTAAAACCTCAAAGTCAAGATGATGCCAATGAGAGAGACTGCCCAACACATGATGAGCATGAACAACAAATTGCCTCGGCAATGATTGAGGAGCCTGAACAGAGCAATGCCGCGACAACACTCAGTGAAGCTGAGAACAATAATACTACAGCAAATTCTGAGGAACCTGATGCCCAGAAGGTTACAACGTTGATGTTGAAGCAGGAATCTGTAGATTTCTCTCATCTACAATTGCCACGGTAATTACACGACCACATGCAAGATCAACGAGATGATAATACTTTGCCAATGGAATATGAGCAGCAAAATTTGACAACTGATTGCCACGGCAATTGGCTTGAGCAGCAATTGCCACGACAACAAAGGCTACATCCAACCATGATAGAAGTCGACAAGAATGAGGTAATTGAATGGTTGAGAATGGATATAATTTTTCCTATTAATATATTTGTGCCTTCAGGAATAGTAGCAAGGTGGAGAGTATACATGGACTACAAGCGAACAAAGAAGAAAGACACCTCCACCATGGTAACGCAAAAGGGAGTAGTGGCAAGCACATTGGCCAAACTCTTTTTGGGCAATATTATCACCCGATGGAGGGTGCGGATGGACTATAAGAAGTATCAAAAACGGCAACCTTCAATACCGCAGTAACCCTTGATGCCTCGGCAACCATGGATGCGCATGCCTCGGCAACCTTCAACACCGCAGCAACTCCTGATACGCACGCCTCGGCAACCATGGACGCACACGCCTCGGCAACCCCTGACACCTCGGCAACCATGGATGTGCATGCCTCGGCAACCCTCGACGCCACGACAACTATTGATACATTTATTTTTATTTTTATTTTTTGAACTATTTTGTTCTATTATTTTTTGTTATTTTTTCTCTTTATTTTTTAGGATATATTTTATTTTTCTTCATTATCTTTAGTTTCCAGGTTTTCTTTATTTTCTTTTCCACAAAAAGACTCACAACCACCATGCTAAGGAAATTTACTGCCGACTACTCGCCACAGCAACCACAACAGAAACTGGCGATGTCCAGGCAACAACAATGGCTTCGGCAACTACTGATGCACATGCAAGTAAACCTGCATCAGCAAACATGGATCAAATCAAGGCAATGCTATTCACGCGGTACCAGCCACAAGCATTCAACCACTGACCGAAAATTGAATCAAGCAAATGGCACGAAGGAAACTCATCACTCGAGGTGACGACCTCTCTGACTAACTCATTTCATTTAGTTTCTTTTAAATTTTGTTCCACTTTTACGTGCATTGAGGACAATGCTTCTCTCGAGTTTGGGGGGTGTTGGTTTCTAGTTAGTTTCATGTTTAGTTGCATTCATCTTTAGCAATCACATATAGGTTGCATATGTTACTTGCCATGCCTTTAATTGGATTTAATTGCTTAAGACTTGTTGAATATCCAATGATGAATTTTTGCCACTGCACTTAATTGAAATAACCTTTAATTTTAGGATTGCATGAAAAGAACTTAGAATTTTACTATGATGCTGAATTGTTTTTACACGGTTGTGGGTTGTTGATTCAAAGAAACTTAGTGAACTTAGGTTGCTTAAAATTTGGGTAAATTTAAAATTGAAAATTAAAAGTTAATTTCTTGCTAGAGGTGCTCAAAACTGGCTCTAGTAGTAAATACACTTTCTTGCTAGAGGTGCCCGAAACTGGCTCTAGTAGTTAATGCACATTAAAGAATCGCTAGAGGTGAGGTGCCCGAAATTGGCTCTAGTCGACTAAAATAAAATAAGAAATTGCTTACTTTGCTAGAGGTGCCCGAAATTGGCTCTAGTGAAAATGAAAATAAATGCCCCAGCAATTAAATTGATAAATGCCTATTGTTCACATAGAATCTTGAAAATCAACTTGTACACAACTACGCACACACATTGTCACGAGCATTATAGTTTTGTTCCAGGAAATTTTTGTGCTATCTGAAAAATTTAAAAGGTGATCATACTTTGTGCCATGGTTCCGAGGTTTGAATTCAAGTTTGAAGCATGTCTTTGATGATTAAAGTCTTGGCAGGTAATTGTTAGTTTGCATTTTTTGAGGACAAGCAATAGTTCGAGTTTGGGGGCGTGATAAGTGTTCAAAAGTACTATTTTTATTACCCTTTTTACTCATATTATTGTTAGACTTAAGCTCATATTAGTTGCATAATTAGTTATTCATGCATTAATTCATGTTTCTTTCCACCATTGAGCTTGATTACATAACTTGGTGATTTTTGTGGAAAAAGATGCTGCTTTTGTGTGTGTTTTTGTGTGTGTGCGGGATCACTTGCCAAAGCAAGGTTAGTGCTAGTTGCAGGGCAATGCATGAAGGAGACGCTGAGCTAGTTGCGAGGGCAATGCATGAAGGAGACGCCGAGCCAGTTGCCATGGCAATTGTCGACAAAGAGAAAATGCAATAGGGATGTCGAAATTAATGACTATACAAGCCCAAGATGACGTGGAGCAAAGCCCAAACCCAAAGGAATTTGATTTCCATGCAGAGATTAAAGAAGAATTAAATTCCAAGAAGATAGGAGAAGTTCTAGTAGGAATACAATTATAATAAAGAATTATATTCTTTAAAGATAATTTAATTCCAACTTAAACTCCTCCTCAAAGAAGGACTTTGGCCTAGCCCTATAAATAGCAAGGAGATTTCGACAATCCAGATAGAGAAAAATAGAGAAATTTCGATAGAGAGCATTAGAGGAAATTTCGACTTCTTCTTCTTCTTTGCTTCCATTAGATTCATGGTTTGGGGATTATTTTTTGTATATCTTTTGAACCCAACCATGAACTAACTTGATCGGTTGGGGTTATTGTGTATTGTTGTTGTGAGAAACAATTGGATTTTGTTTAGGTAATAAGAGTTTGCACTTTTCTATTCAAGGTTTACTCATTCTTGGCTTTTATTCTTGTTTGCGAGTGAATTGGGAGAGGATCTCGTAACTTCATCTATTTATCTAATATCGGGAGAGTTAGATTCAAGAAACGAATGAGTATGGTCTTTATTCAATCTATTGATGGTGAAGATTAATCTGGCTTAGGAATAAGTTAAGGATTTCAACGGCTAAGAGGAGCGCAAGATTGGTTGTTGTTCACCCTTGATTCACGCAGGGATGTATTATCAAGGCATGCACAAGTAGCTAGAGTTTCGACTTAGGGATAAGAAGAAACCATTGAAGAACGCTCTGCCGAACCTTGAAGTTGCTGCCCAGACGCCCAAGTAGTTGCCCAACTAGTTGCCCAAGCAACCATCAATTAGTTGCCAAGGCAACCCCGTTGTGCAAGTTGCCACGACAACTGAGTTGCCCGTGCACTCTTTTACCAAAACGATCCAATCGGCTATCACACCTCAACTCACGATAATCTGGCCTATCTCTCTCTTTTTCTTTCATCTATTCTTTTAGTTTATTGCTTTTACTTTTCTCGTTAATTAAAACCTCTATTATCAATTGTGTTTTTATTTTCACAGTGCAGTAACTTAAGCAAAGTGGCCCAAACCAATCCCTGTGGAGACGATACTCGATACTCATGTCACTTTATTACTTGCGACGTGTATACTTGCACATTTGCGTAGCACTTATTACACGCAACAGAACCCATTCATCCTTCTTGGTGATGTTGGTCCACTTTTCTTCTTCATTCTTTTGAAATTATTTACCTTTTTGTAAAGGTTTTGAACAAATGAACTCTTCTCATTTGGAATTCTGGATTATTTGCTGAGCAAACTCTTCACATTAGGAGCCCTTCATTCTTTGCTTGGCAAGCTTTTCCTATTAGGAACTCTGTACTCTTTACTGGCAAAATCTTCTTTTAGGAAGCTATAAATTCTTTGCTGCGCGAACTCTTCTTATTGGGAGCTCTATCTTTGCTGAGCGAACTCTTCACATTAGGAGTTCTATCTTTGCTAGGTGAACTCTTCACATTGGGAGTTTTATCTTTGATGCGCGAACTCTTCATATTAGGAGTTCTTTTTTCTTTGCTAATTTCTTGTTAAAACAGACAAAAATGCTTGGATGTGGGTTAGTATGACCCTAATTTTCTATATGATGCATGAATCGTAGTATGCTGAGATTAATCTAACGGCTTCTGCATCACGGGAAACCAATATGTTTTTTCCTTGTTGTGCCTCTTCATTAATTCTCGGTCTATATTGATACTTCATCTCACATTCGGAAGTAACCCTTAGAACCTCCTTCCTGTGTTTCTGGCCCTTTATTCTAAAGTGCCCTATCGGGTTTTCACTTTAGGTTGCTTTTCTCAAACTGCCATTTCGACTTTTCACATTGGTTTTTCTTCTTTTTCTTTTTCTCATGGCGCCCTTCCAAGTTTTCACCTTGGTTTTTCTTTCTTCTTTTTTTCTTTTTCTTTTTCTTTTCTTTTTCTTTTGAGGCGCCCTTTCGGGTTTTCACGTTTACCTTGTAACACTTTCCCCCTACATTCTTTTTTGACTATCTTTAATACTTGTTCAAGTACTGATTGTCTTGAGCACTTCACTGTTTCTTTCATTTGTTTGTTTTTGCTTGCACAACATTCAACTTAATCTTCTCTTTATACACTCCTCTCCAATACCCTGGAGTGCTAAAATTCACCTGCATCTTTCAAAACATAGTAATACCAAGAAATCATCTATTTTTAATGCATTACACTAGTCATTTATATGATGCTTTAGAAGTAAAAGAATTCTCAAAAGAGAATTCATGAATTTTATTTGAATCTTATAAGCAAAGTACAGTGGACTTTGAAAAAGTCATGGCAAACTGAAACAACAAAGTCAAGAAATAAGGTCAGATCCTCAGGCATCTATAGCATGAATGATTTAGTAACCCCAACAACCGAATATAGTCTTAAGCTTGAACCTTTGTCCCACAGGTTTCGAACATTGTCAAGATGTTTACAGATGTGAAATCCCTTCCAAAATATTGAGTGTCCGAGACGTTTTAATTTTTGAATGCCTAATCTCAACGTATCTGAGATGCCCTTTACAGGTTTTCAACCCAAGTTCTCTTTTGGTTTCAAGACGCCCTTTATGGATTTTCATCTTGAACCCCCTTTTCTCTTTATCTTTTTTTAATAACTAAGGCTCCCTTTTTGGTTTTCACCATAGATATTTTCATTTTGCGAAGTGCCTTTTTTGGGTTTTCACTCTGCTTTCTTTCCTCTTTTTCTTTTTTAATCTCTTTTTAAATTCTTCAGACGTAATATTTTTTAACTGAATCAGAGTTCACTGGCTTGTACAACTCTTTTCCATCCATTTCAGTTAAAATCAACGCTCCTCTAGAGAAAGCCTTTTGACAACATATGGCCCCTCCCAGTTAGGCATCCATTTCCCACATAAATATTGGTGTATTTGCAAGACCTTTTTCAGCACTAGATCACCCTCTCGAAATTCTCTGGCTCGAACTTTCTTATTATGGGCCTGCATCATTCTTTTTTGGTACATTTGACTGTGACAAATAGCCTTCAAACTCTTTCGGGTTTTCACCATAGATATTTTCATTTTTCGAAGGCCCTTTTCAGGTTTTCACTCTGCTTTTCTTTCCTCTTTTTCTTTTTTCAATCTCTTTTTAAATTCTTCAGACGTAATATTTTTTAACCGAATCACAGTTCACGGGCTTTTGAAACTCTTTTCCATCCATTTCAGTTAAAATCAATGCTCCTCCTAAGAAAGCATTTTTGACAACATATGGCCCCTCCCAGCTAGGCATCCATTTCCCACGGAAATCTTGGTGTATTTGCAAGATCTTTTTCAGCACTAGATCACCCTCTCAGAATTCTCTCGGCCGAACTTTCTTATCGTGGGCCCGCATCATTCTTTTTTAGTACATTTGACTGTAACAAATAGCCTTTAGCCTCTTTTCCTCGATAAGGTTCAATTGGTCAAATCGAGCCTACACCCATTTTGCTTCATCCAACTTTACTTCAGATAAAACTTGAAGAGATGAAATTTCAACTTTAATCGGAAGTACTACCTTTGTTCCATAGACTAAGGAATACGGTGTTGCCCCAGTAGAAGTTTGCACTGAAGTTCGATAAACGAATAGGGAAAATGGCAACTTCTCATGCCAATCCTTATGATCTTCTTGATATTCTTGTTTGCAGCCTCCACTGGCCCATTCATCTTAGGGCGGTAAGTCACAGAATTGTGAAGAAAGATTTTGAACTGCTCACACACTTCTACTATTACCTTGTTTTTGAAGTTAGTGGCATTATCAGTGATAATTCTTTTTCGCAATCTATATTGATAGATAATCTCCGTCTTCAGGAACTTACAAACTGTAGGTCTTGTGATATTGGTATACGTAGCTGCTTCCACCCATTTGGTGGAGTAATCAATAACCACAAGGATAAAACGATGTCCATTAGAAGCCTTGGGGTGAATTTGACCAATGAAATCCATGCCCCAAACAGCAAAAGGCCATGGTAATTCATTGTATGTAAAGGTACCGATGGAGAATTAATTTTTTCAGCATATATATGGCATTTGTGACATCTCTTAGCATATCAATGCAATCTCCTTCCATAGTTGACCAGTAATAACCATATCTCGTTATCTTCCTGGCCATTGCAAAGTCATTAGCATGTGTTCCACAAATCCCATCATGCACTTCTACTAAAATTTGTCTTGCCTCTCGGGAATTGGCGCATCTTAACAAGATCTGATCTTTGCCCCTTTTATACATGATTTCACCATCAATCACGTATCCTGAAGCAATCCTTCCAATAGTTCTTTTGTCATTATCATTCGCCACCATATGATAAGTCTGAAATTTGATGTTTTGCAAGATATCAAAATGCCATGGATTTCCATCTGCCTCTTCTTCTACACTATAGCAATGAGCATATGCATCATAACTCTACATTCGAATTGGCATCATATCCTCTGGTTTATTTGCCAAGAACACCGAAGCTAGTGTAGCTAAGACATCCGCCATTTGATTATCTTCCCTAGGAATGTATATGAAAGTAACTTCTTCAAACTCTTTTATCATCTCGAGGATCAACTTTCGATACTCAATCAACTTTGCGCCTTTTGTTTCCCATTCTCCGTAGAGCTGGTAAATAACCAATGTTGAATCTCCGAATACTTTCTATCCTTCTTTCAATATCATCTCGCAAACCCATGACACAGGCTTCATATTCTGCCATATTGTTGGTGCAAAGAAATTCCAACTTGCTTGTAAAAGGATAATGTATATTACTGGGGGAGATCAATGTTAAGTGTGTAAAAGTACTAAATGTCTACCCTTTTTACTCGTTATTATTGTTAGACTTAGGCTCATTCTAGTTGCATTTTATTCATTCATGCATATTTGCATTGTTTCCTTCATGGTTATGCTTGAGTAATGATTTGGTTAAGTTTTTGTGGAAAAGGGTACTGCTGGTGGCTGTTTCATGCATGCAGGATTATTACCCGGGTAAGCTAGAGATTGCCGAAGCAACTAGGAAAAGAAGAAGGAAGTTGTCGACTTTCAGATAATCATTGAAGGCAAGGATAAAAGGAGTTGGAGTTCCATGAAGAAGTCAATGGGAGATGAAATTCCAAGAATTTAGGAGGAGTTTTTGGAGGATAAATAAATAAAAGAGATTTATCTCTTTTATCTTATTTCAATCCAACTCGAACTCTCCCTTATCCAACAAGGAAGTCGACCATGCCAACTCCTATAAATCCAAGAAGAAGCTGCAACCTTAAAGGGTGTCGAGAGAGAGAGAGAGAATTCGATAGAGAGCTAGACTTGACTTCACCACTTTCTTTCTTTTGTTTTGGTTTATGTTGGGAACTTATTTTTTTGAGTTTATTGCAAACCCAGCCATGAACTAAACTATTTTGGGCTAGGGTTATTGTGTTGTATGGTTGTGAGAACGATTGAATTTGTTTTAGGTATTTGAGTTGCAATTTAGTTTGATGTTTGTTCATTCTTGTTCTTTTTAATTTCAATTGCGAGTGAATTAGGAGAGGATCTCGTTAATGCATCTATTTATCTAATATCGGAAGAGTTAGATTCAAGAAACGAATGAACATGGTTGCTCTTGCACTCAATACCTAGACGATTCGTTCAATTATCATACCATGACCCATAATAATCCGGCCTACTCTCTTTCATATTGATTACATCTTTCTTTTATTTCATTGCTCTTTTATTTACTCATTAATTAGAACTCCTACAATCACCTACTTGTGTTTTTACTTTCAGTGCAAGAAATTAGATTCCTGAAGTAGCATCAATCCCTGTGGAGACGATATCTATTCTATACTATAACTTGCGACGTGTACACTTGCACCAACTGCGAAGCACCTAATACGCGCAACAAGTTTTTGGCACCGTTGCCAGGGATTAGCAATAGCGACCTTGTTTTTAATTTCTTGCATCTTTGTTTCTTTTTATTTTCGTTCTATTTCTAATCGGTTTCAAGGGACTTACAATTTTGGTTTTGCATCTGTGTATGAACAGAGTGAAACCAACAATACAAGACTACCCATTCGAACCCAATATAGAACGAGTTCTTCATAGAAGAAGACGAGAGCAACGAGCAGCAATGGCAGAACAACATGATAACCCAGTCGGCAATCTGAATGCCATTGGTAACCAGAACATCGTAGTAAGAGGTGGGGGAGATCAATTCGTACAACTTGTTCGTAACAGACCCATTCGAGACTACTTAGACGAAGATCTCAACGTTCTCAATCCAGGAGTTGTCGCACCTGAGATAGAAGCCACCCACTTTGAATTAAAACATGTGATGTTCAACATGATCAACACAATTGATCAATTTGGCGGGCCAGCAACTGAAGATGCCAGACAACATCTCAAATCATTCCTGGAGATTTGCAATTCATTCAAGTTACAAAGAGTCCATGAAGATATCCTAAGGCTGAAATTATTCCCCTATTCACTGAGAGATGGGGCAAAAATGTGGCTGAATAGTATTCCATCTGGATGTATAGAATCCATGTACGAGGCTTGGGAGCGATACAGAGAGCTTTTACACAAATGTCCCATGCACGGATTCACACTATGGACGCAAGTGATGATGTTCTACAACTCAGTGAACACGCCGACAAGGATGATGCTAGATTCCTCGGCAAATGGCATACTCTTTGACAAGTCACTTGAGGAAGCGATAGAGATTCTAAAACATCTTGCCAAGAACGATTATCAGTTCCTAACCACTCGAAGGGGAATAGTCAGGTGCAATGCCACGATAAATGAGCTTGATTCATCATGATATATTTCTGCACAATTGGACACTATAACCAACTTGGTTAAAAACATGAGCCAACCAAGCAACACACATGAGGTCAAGGTAGTTGGTTCATTTTGTGAATTATGTAACGATAACCATGATTCTTCTGAGTGTCCTCAGAACTCAGAATCTAGCTTCTACGTTGGAAACTACAACCAGAACAACAATGTGATGTCCAATGCTTACAATCCAGCCTGGTGGAAGCACCCTAATTTCTCATGGAGTAATCCCAACAATGCCATCAACCAGAGCAGTCAGAATGCACAAGCAATAGGATTTCAGTAGAACTTTCCACGGCAACAGATGTCGCAGCAACAGATACCGCAGCACCAAATGCCGCGGCAACAATCGACACCATCCAGTTCTTTGGAAAATTCTCCCAATGCTTTCATGTTAAAAACTAAATCTTATATGGCTGAGAATAGTAATTTCATGAAAAGAATTGATGTTTTTATCAACAGGACTGAGATGAGATTGCAAAACAAAGAGGCAGCCCAAAAATCATTGGGAACACAAGTCAGCCAATTTGCTCAAAACTTGAACACAAGACCAATGGGCGGTTTACCTAGCGATACTGAAGTCGCAAAAGGAGCAAACCACGAGCAGTGCAAAGCAATCATCACTCGAAGTGGTCGACAACTTAAGGAAACCCAAGCTCACTCAATGGAGAACACTCAACCAAAGGAGCAGCCCCTTGTCCAAAAAGATGAGTCCAGCAACAAAACCTCTGACAAAACTGATGAATCAGAGAATGCCATGGCAATTCCACATGCCTCGACAACTACACGTGCTTCGGTAAGTCCCGATGCCTTGGCAACTCCTTCCATCAAGTTCTAAACCAATGAAAAGATTGAAGACATATGATTGCCACCACCATTCCCATAGAGATTGAAATGGAAAAAGAAAGAATACCAGTTCAAGAAGTTCCTTGACATCTTGAAGCAAGTCCACATCAACTTGCCCTTGGTTGAACAATAGAACAAATGCCAAACTATGCTAAGTTCCTTAAAGACATCGTCTCTAAGAGGACTAGGCTAGGGGAATTTGAAACAGTTGTTGTGACAGAAGGAGGCCATGCTACATAATCGCATGCCACCCAAGCTTAAAGATCCTGACAGTTTCACAATACCATGTTCGATCGAAAACCACTATGTTGGGAAAGCATTGTGTGATCTTGGAGCAAGTATAAATTTAATGCCCAAATCAGTTTTCCAGAAATTGGGAATTGAGAAAGCAAAACCTACAACAGTTATGCTACAGCTTGCTGACAGATCCTATGTGCATCAAGAGGGAAAAATTGAGGATATACTGGTAAGAGTTAATAAATTTATTTTTCCTGCTAATTTTATTGTTCTGGATTGTGAAGCAGATGAGTTCGCACCCATTATTCTTGGGAGACCATTTTTAGCAACGGGAAGGACCTTGATCAATGTTGAGAAAGGAGAACTCACCATGAGGGTAAACGACCAGCAAGTGAAGCTTAATGTTTTCCAAACCCTTAAGCATGCCGAAGATCCAGAAGAGTACCAAGTCATCCGAGCCACAACTGAATTCAACTTTGACATAGAGGAAGATTGCCTTAACAATTGCCTCAGCAATTGTATTGCCGAACCTGAGGAATTTGAAGAGCCGGATGATGAAGAGCGGGATGAAGCTAATTGAATAGCAAGTCGTCCAGGTAAGTATTTTGAACCATTAGACTATTCAGGTAAGGAATGTAAGATCGAAAAACCTTCTATTGAGCAACCTACTATTCTTGAATTGAAACCATTGCCAGGGCAATTGAAATATGCTTATTTGGGAAACGATAACCCTTTGCCTGTGATAATTTCTTCTAAGTTACAGCCTGAACATGAAAAGAGGTTGATCAACATGTTGGCATTTCACAAGAAAGCAATAGGATGGACAATTGCCGACTTGAAGGGAATTAGCCCGGCAGTGTGTATGCACAAAATCCTATTGGAGGATGATCATAAACTGACAATTAAGGCACAAAAGAGGCTTAACCCTACTATGAAGGAAGTCGTGAGGAAGGAAATCATCAAATGGCTTGATGTCGGTATCATATATCTTATCTTCGATAGTACATGGGTAAGCCCAGTACAATGTGTACCAAAAAAGGGAGGTATAATTGCGATAAGCAATGAAAGCAATGACCTAATCCCAACTAGGACTGTGACCGGTTGGAGGGTTTGTATAGATTATCACAAGTTAAATAAAGCTACTAGGAAAGATCATTTTCCTTTGCTATTTATTGACCAAATGCTTGACCGACTTGTAGGTAAATCTTTTTATTGTTTTCTTGATGGCTACTCATGTTATAACCAAATTACCATAGCACCAGATGATCAGGCAAATACCACTTTTACATGCTCGTATGGTACCTATGCTTTCCGAATGATGCCGTTTGGATTATGCAATGCTCCAGCAACTTTCTAGAGATGTATGATGGCAATTTTTTCTGACATGGCGGAAGATTTCCTAGAAATCTTCATGGACGATTTTTCGGTATTCAGAGACAACTTTGACAATTGCCTCGGTAATTTGAAGAAAGTGCTAACACGATGTGAGGAATCTGATCTAGTGCTCAATTAGGAGAAGTGCCACTTTATAGTAGATGAAGGTATAGTGCTTAGTCACAAGATCTTATCCAAAGGAATTGAAGTTGATAGATCCAAGGTGGATGTGATTGAGAGATTGCCATCACCAACTTCAGTCAAAGGAATCTGAAGCTTTCTTGGGTATGCATGTTTTTATAGAAGGTTTATTTATAATTTTTCTAAAATTTCTAAACCTTTATGTAATTTGCTTGAACATGACAAAGCTTTTAATTTTGATGAATCATGCATCCAAGCCTTCGAAGCCTTGAAGAAGCAACTTGCCTCCGCACCTATTGTCGTTCCACCCGATTGGACCTTACCTTTTGAGCTGATGTGCGATACAAGTGACTTTGCAGTGGGAGTAGTTCTCGGTCAACGAACATGTAAAATTTTTCATGTAATATACTACGCTAGTAAAACTCTTAATGACGCTCAAGTGAACTACACCACTACAGAAAAAGAGTTACTAGCTGTGGTTTTTGCTTTTGACAAGTTTCGCTCCTACTTGATTGGGACCAAGGTAATTGTTCATTCTAACCACTCGGAAATTAAGTACCTTTTCGCTAAGAAAGATGCCAAACCTTGTTTGATTCGTTGGATTCTACTTTTACAAAAGAGTTTGACATTGAAATTGAGGACAAGAAAGGAACGGAGAATCAAGTTGCCGATCATCTGTCACGCCTAGAAATCAGCAATAAGGAAGATGCAGATATGGAGATATGCGATACATTCCCGGATGAGCAAATGTTAGTTACCTCAGCAATACCATGTATGCAAATTTAGTTAATTTCCTTGTTAGTGGCATTTTACCTTATGGCCTTACTCACCAGGGAAAGAAGTGGTTTTGAAATAATGCTAAGCATTATTATTGGGACGAGCCTCTTTTATTTAAACAATGTACAGATCAGGTTATATGACGATGTGTCCCGGAGGAAGAGCAACAAATATGCTCCGGCAATGCCATACTTCAACATATGGACGCCATTTTGGAGGCACTCGCACTGCGGCAAAAGTCTTGCAATCCGGCTTATACTGGCTAACACTCTACAAAGATGCCCAGGAATTTTATAAGCAGTGTGATCGTTATCAATGAACGAGCAATATCTCTAGGCGACATGAGATGCCACTCCAAAACATCCTTGAAGTGGAGCTATTCGATGTATAGGGATCGATTTCATGGTGTAACACCCCCTACCCGGGTTAGTAGTAACTCGGTTCAGGAGCATTACTTAGCAAGCAAGCAAGACAAGACAAGGCATGGCAAGGCATTTAACAACCAAGAAGAAACAATCATTCACACTTGTTTACTTAACTAACAAGAAAGATCATACTTGACTCCTAAGTCATCAACCATTCGAATGAAGCAAAAACATAGACAAGGCAAGGACATTTCAAGCAATAAACATTCATACTTGACTTCAATAACCATCCTAAGCAATCGACAACATCACATTTGACACATAAATCATCCTAGCTTTCGAAACAAAACGAACAAGGAGGGAGCATGCATTCAAACTAGGCAAGCAACCATTCATGCATTTCTTTACATGCAAGTAATCTCAAATGTGACTTCATGTTCATCCTAAGCATTCGGCTAAACTTGAAATGCTATTAGATCAATTTCTTTCTTGCTTATTATTCAAGTTACTACTTTATCAAGTAGATTACACTTCATTGCTCCCTACCTTGTATGATTTTATACATCTTAAGCCTATTCTTACTTTGCATGATCATCTAAGCATTCTTTGACATAGAATTTGTTCCATACTAACCTTCCTCTAACTCATACATTCAACCATTAACACTAGTCATACATTACAAGGCATGTAACTAGTTCCTTAAAGAATCAAAACCATTCGGCAATGCATCAAACAAGTGTACAATACTCATGTAATCAAGGCATGAACACAAAATTGAATCACATGCATATCAAGACCATTCGAATAAGGTTTAAGGAACATGATTCCTCATTTTCAAATCTTAAATCCAGTATACATATGATCATTTCAAGCATTCACAAAAGCATGACATGGTTATCAACTATTTCAAAGCCATTTAGGTCATCATAAGATCATTCTATAACATCCAAATATGCGGAGCAACATTCAACCATTATAAGTTACTTAAGTTCATTACAAGCCTTAAACTATAAACAAAACATAGATAAGCTATCAAACATTATATACAATCCCTCAAAATGCATGTTCAAGCTAATTAGATACAAACTAGTGCCACCATTCTAGGAGAGTACAAAACAAGTATGGAATCATACTTTAACAAGCTTGTGTAGAATGCTTCTTGCTCAAGGAATCAACTTCAAGATCAAGTAATGTTGAATCCTTTAACCTGTAGGTTGGGAAGAATGAAACAAGAGTGATAAGTACAAAATTGTACTTAGTGAGGTAGTAACTAGTCTATCCATTTTGTTATTTCATGTTTCAAGTCTTTTAGATCAAGTGTAGACCTAGCTAAGGCTTTCAAGCATTAAAGTAGACTTAGCTAGTCTTTCAAGTATCAAGAGTGACCTTATCTAGTCTTTCAAACATCAAGAATATCCTATCTAGGATAACATGCAATTCGGCCAACAAGATTAGGCCACAAGAAATCATAAATCATGTATCAAGCAACATGCTTGCAAGACAAGTAACCAAGGAGTCATGCTTCCAAAACAACCAACATACATTTCATGGCAATACAAGACAAGTATCATGTATAATTGAGTCTTATTTCATTTGTTATTTCATTAAACAACCCCCTTGGTACTTAGTTCGTATAGGTAATCGAGTCTCCAACCAACTGTCACCACAATATGCACCATAGTGCTGGTCAACCCTCCTACTGTCGCCAAAGACCACATACGTACCCTCCGTCTGTCGCCAAATAGGTGCCTTAGCCCTGGACCGTAGTCCACCCGTACACAATGAGCTCTAGACTCTAAGGCATGCCTTTCTACCTAATCCAACTAGCTACCAAGGTTGTTCGAATTACCATTTATTTCAAGTAATCAAGTTCAAGATCATGTCCATGTAAATCAAGATCATTTCATGTTATGCCCTTAGGCTATTGAGCCTTAGCTCACGAGTCAAGTGATTTCAAGATTCATTTCATCAAATGAGATCATCATATCTCAACCAAGTCATTAACATTCAACCATGTTGTATCATAGCACATACAAGCAACCAAGTCATCACAAATCATGCATAAGCATTTCGAATAGGCATGTACATAAGACTAGGATCATGCTTCATGTGTTTCATTAATCATTCTTCCCTTATTAAGTCATATTCATGCTTAGATTCATTTTCATAACAAGAATGTAACGGTTAGGACCTAGTCCTAACCTTAAGGATAACTACACTCACAATACAATCCAAGCAAGCTAGCAATTATCTTGTATGGCTATCCCCTTGTTCTCAGCCCTTGAATGATTTCCTTTTTCTTCCTCAAATTGCTGCCCTTGATCTAGCAAGCATACACATACACATTTCATCAAAACAAGTACAATATATCATACATTCATAGTAGCAATGTTATCACAATGTACCTAACATTTAGCTACTGTTTTTATACTTCTTTTTAAGCATTTCTTACCAATTTATTTCTTCATTGTTATTAATTCATTTTAAAGCATAATTGGACAGATTTCAATGTCCCAAAACTGTTTTGGAAACAGTTTGCAACTAGGTGCAAAAACAGTCCCAAACTGCCCAGGAGACTGCTGCCTGGCAGTTTGCACACTGTCCCTTTAAATGGCCATATCTTTTAATCCGTACGTCAGAATTTCAATTTCTATACATCGTTGGAAAGATAACAAAATTTCATATAAGACCATGTAAGACTTTCATTTTAGTTCGTAGCCAATTAATACAGTTTATTGATTAAAGATAGGGAATTTTACACTGCCTGGACAGTTTGCACTGTCCAGCTATTTCCATTTACTGTTTTCAGCATAGGACCCATTTTTCCATTATGTTTTCACCTAATCAAAATAAACATTCTAAGGATCATGTCATTAAAATTTCAGCCCTGAATTCAATATATACAATTTTTGGTGAATTTTCAAAGTGACTGCCCAGAACAGAGCAATTCTGGGCAGATTGCATCTAGTCACATTTTAATGCCTTTAATCCATTTTAACCAATGTCTTGGCCCTATAATTCATTTCATATGACATTCTAATCATGTTAGGTCCATGTTAGTTCATTAAACAAGACTGTCAAAACAGGGCAAGTTGATTACAATGCCTAATCTTTCATGTTTACTCAATTCCAATTCCACAAAACAATTTCTATGATACTTAACTATGTTCATGCTTTTATCATCAATTTCCAGCATTGTTTGCATCTAATTCAATATGTTTAACACTTTCTATACATTACCTATTCATGATCATCATCAATTCATAAATTCCATAGCTCAATTTTAAGTTCTAGTCATTCAATTTTCACAACAACAACACAATTCAATTTTCCAGCAACCTAGGTTTATTACACTAGCATGAACACATAATTTCCAGCCTTGTATCTAGTTCCATTCTTCAAATTAGCATAATTCAACAACCATTCTATCATCTAACAACACATTCAATATCTAATTCCATCAAAAATCATCAAAAACAGTCCAATTCCACAATCATAGTTGCCTATTCAATTAAACATAAGAAGGATTATACTTACTTTGCTTCTTGCTTAATTTCAATGAAAAATTCCTATGCATGCAAGCTAAAATCCTTTCTTTAATGGCTGAATTCCAAGCTTTCTCTCACTCTCCCTTTCTCTCTAAGTTTTGGCCAAACATAGTATAATGAGAAAGATGACAACAACAATTCCATGTTATTGGAATTGTGTTTTGTCTAAATTGTCCCTTGATTAGTTACTAATCATGTGATTAGTCAAGGGCAAATAAGAGATTCATTATATTTATCATGCAATCTCAATCTTTCTCTTTTAATTCAATGTAGTCATTCTAATTTAGTCACTTATTTCATTCATTCTTTCAATTTGGTCCTTAACTATTCAATTTAGCTTAATTCTTAATTCAATTAAGCTATCAACTTATGAAATTAACTTCCAATTCTTCTAAGCTATGATTTGGGGTGTTACACATGGTACCCTTTCCTTCTTCATGTGGAAATCTATACATCCTTCTAGCCGTCAATTATGTGTCCAAATGGGTCGAAGTAGTCACAACTCCCAGAAACGACTCCAAAACCGGTAAGAGATTCTTACAGAAAAATATATTCACTAGGTTTGGAATACCAAGGGCAATCATCAGTGATGAAGGCAAGAAATTCGACAACAAACTTATTGCCAATGTTTTGCAACGTTTCGGAGTGTCACACAAAATTGCCATGGCATATCACACACAAACAAACGAGCAAACTGAAATCTCCAATCATGAATTAAAGGGTATCCTTGAGAAGGTTGTCAATCCCTCTCGAAAGGATTGGTCGTTAATGTTAGATGATGCACTTTGGGCCTACCGGACCGCATTCAAAACACCCCTAGGTATGTCTCCTTTCTGACTTGTCTATGGCAAAACTTGCCACTTAGCGGTGGAAATCGAGCACAAAGCATATTGGGCTATCAAAACCGTGAATATGGACTGGGAGAATGCGGGACAAAAGCATCTATTGGACCTTAACGAGATAGAGGAATTTCGTGCCTTAGCTTACGACAACGCAAGAATCTACAAGGAGAAAATGAAGCATTGGCATGACAATAAGCTATTTCCAAGGCAATACTTGCCCGGGCAATTAGTACTCCTTTTCAACTCTCGACTGAAACTCTTCCCAGGAAAATTGAGGTTGAATGGTCCGGGCCCTTTGAAGTCGTAAAATCTTTCTCCCACGGTGCCGTGATAATCAAGTCCACCATCGACAGACATGAGTTCATAGTTAATGGACAAAGATTGAAGCACTACGCTGGCACCCACGTTGAACGCGACAAAGCAATAATCACTTTAGGAGATGCATGATCATGCTCTCATATTGTATTTTTATTGTTAATTTTTATTTTTAGACTTCTTTTTCATTATTTTCTTTTTGGACTCAAGTTTTAATTTTCAGCATTATTATTATTTTTATTTCATGCTTTATTTTGCTTTTCTTTTCCCACAATTTTAGGATAGATCATTTTTTATTAATTTATCATGATATTATTCTTTATATTTAATTAATATTTTATTCCTTTTATGTTTGAATTTTCCTTAGGATAAGAGTTCAAGATCAAGAAGAGTTGGAACCGATATGGAAGTTTCTTCAACAAGGGAATTTATGGGCTTATAAAAGCCTAAATTTTTACCATAACCAAGCCTCTACCCCTTCCCAATTATTTTGTGCCGCCCACTACACCCAATCAACTCTTTCGCTTACTTTCTTTCACATCCATCTCACCTACCCATCTTTACTACCCATCCCTTCACACTCCCATCACAATTAAAACTTCCAATTCCTTTTCATCTCCTTCTTTCCCTCTTGCAAATCTTAAGCCTCTTGCAATTTCTTTTGTTTTCCTTTCACTCGACTCAACCGTGCACCGAGCACACCAATGGCTTTGAAACTCAAAACCCTCGTCCATCCAAGCTCTTCCACCAAACCACCTTTCAAGCGTTATGCAACTCTGGCCACCGAGGAACGGTATCTCTCCAAGTTCGCTAGCCGCACGATTTGGCAAGAGCAAGGCTTTGCCTACTCCGACTCCCAAAAGGATTTTGATCTTGACCCAGCCACTTTTCGAGTAATAGAGCATCAAAAAATGAAAATCTTCTGCTGCCACCCAAAGCCGAGTAACACAACGTGGGTAAGAGAGTTCTATGTTCATTCTCCTAATCTTGAAAACCCCTATGTTTTCGTCCGTGGCAGAGCAATCCCTATTAACGCCGACCACATTAACACCTTCTATGGTGTATACATCAAGACGGACGAGCACCAAGCATTTGTGAACAAGATCACACCCAAGGGGCTCGATAAGGTGCTCAAAGACCTCACCATTCTGGATACCCAGTGGAATGAAGGCTCAAACAAGGGCACGGTAAATCTCCTTCGGCTTAAACCCGAGGCAAAACTTTAGAACAAATTCATCAAAACTTGTTTGATGCACACCACACATAAAACTATTGTTGATACACCTCGTCTTCTCCTCATTCACTATATTTTGCACAACCTCATTATAAATATTGGCAAAGCTATTTGTGATGAGATTTTTGTGTGTAGTCAAAAGGATAAGGGCTATCTTTTCTTTCCGAGCCTCATATCCCATCTTTGAGAGCATGAGAACGTCCCCCATTAACCTAATAAGTGAGAAGGCACCCGGCAAGTCCGGATGGAGTCGCACACAGTACTAGAAAATCATGGGTCAAGCACCAGAAAAATCCCCCGCACTGAAGGCTGCCCGGGCAATTCATGTTGCCTCGGTAATGCTAGATACCTTAGCCAGCACTGATGCCTAGGCGAATAGGCCAGCAAACGCAGATCAACTTGCAGCCATACTCCGTCCCTTAGCGTACCGATTGGAACAAATCAAGGCACGACAATTGTTATTTATGAGGTATATGAAAGACCACAACACTGCCATCACACGAGTGATCCTGGAGAAAACCCTGACAGCACAGTACCATTTCCAATCTTCCCTGCCGAACTAGTTGCCCAGGCAACTAAAGATGCCCCAGCAACAACAACTACCGATGCCCAGGCAACCAAACCTGATGATGCCCAGGCAACTGACAATGAAGATGCCCAGGCAACCGAACCTGAAAATGCCCCAGCAACCTCTGCAAAAGAAAAAGGTAAAGCCATCTTAATGAACCAACCCATATTGAGACTCTGCCTGGTTTTACAAAATCGGACGAGTCCCCTACTGCACCCTTGAAATCCCCTACAGTCACATCCTCTAAACCCAAATGCAAAGCCAATAAAGTCGAAGAAGATGATAATGAGGACAATGAGGTAGCCTCCGTATGGGAATCGGTTCCTCTACCAGCCACAAGAAAGCAACCACCACGCTCAAGCAAGAAACTCAAGAAAATCGCCAAAAGGAAACTCATCATCAACGATGATGACCTCTCCGAGTAAGTCATTATTTTACATATTTTAAGCTTATTTTTGTATGCATTGAGGACAATGCCTCACTCGAGTTTGGGGGGAATTGTTACTAGTTAGTTCATGTTTAGTTGCATCCATCCTTAGGAAATGCATTTATGATTCATATATTGTTTGCCTTGCCTTTATTTGGATTGAATTTTCTTAGACATGATGAATATCTGATGATGACATTGCCACTTTATTTAATTGATGAACTTTTAATTCTATGACGCACTTGGAAAACACTTAGAGTCTTACTATGATGCTAAATTAATTGTACACTGTTGTGGCTTGATTGGTTGAAGGAATCTAGTGAACTTAGGTTAATTGTTAGAGATTTGGGTAAATAAAAATTTGTGATTGCTAGAGGTGCCCGAAACCGGCTCTAGCATTGTACTTAATTTGATCACTAGAGGTGCCCAAAACCGGCTCTAGCATTGTACTTAATTTGATCACTAGAGGTGCCTGAAATCGGCTCTAGTCGACTAAAGAAAAAGAATCAAAGATAAGAAATCAAAAACTTTGCTAGAGGTGCCTGAAATTGGCTTTAGTAAAAGCTTAATAATCAAACCCATGGAACTAATTTTTAATACCTAATGATCACATAGAATCCAGAAAATTAACTTGCACACAACTTCGCACACACTCACAAACATTATAGTTTGATTCTGGGTAACTCCTAAGGCATCTAAAAAAATTCAAGGATAATCATACTTTGTGCCACGGTTTTGAGAAATGAAATCAAGTTCGAAGCAATTTTATGACAAGTGAAGTCACGACAGGTAATCGTTAGTTTGCATTCCTTGAGGACAAGCAATAGCTCGAGTTTGGGGGCGTGTTAAGTGTGTAAAAGTACTAAATTTCTACCCTTTTTTACTCGTTATTATTGTTAGACTTAGGCTCATTCTAGTTGCATTTTATTCATTCATGCATATTTACATTGTTTCCTTCATGGTTATGCTTGAGTACATGATTTGGTTAAGTTTTGGTGGAAAAGTGGTACTGCTGGTGGCTGTTTCATGCGTGCAGGATTATTGCCCGGGCAAGCTGGAGATTGTCGAAGCAACTATGAAAAGAAGAAAGAAGTTTCTGACTTTTGGATTGTAACACCCCCTAGCCCGGCTAGTAGTAAACCGGCTCGAGAGCATTACTTAAGCAAGCAAGGACAAGGACAAGGCAAGACAAGACATTGATAACTCATCCTTATTAGATGAGTTACTTAACTAAAAAGCAACCAAGCATTCATTGCTTATCATGCAAGCAACTTATATTTTGATTCTTTCTTCAACCTAAAATATTCGAATAGGTCACTAAATTATTTCCTTTCAAGCTTGCATTATAGGTTACTACTTAGCATTACAATTAACTTCTTTTAAACCCTATAATTTGAATATTTTAGGTTGAAGTATGAATCAAAATGTAAGTTGCTTACATGATAAGTAATGAATGCTTGGTTACTTGTTAGTTAAGTAACTCATCTAATAAGGATGAGTTATCAATGTCTTGCCTTGTATTGCATTGCTTGTATTGCTTGCCTTGTCCTTGTCCTTGCTTGCTTGCTTAAGTAACGCTCTCGAGCCGGTTTACTACTAGCCGGGGTAGGGGTGTTACATTTAATTGGTAATCATAGCTTTAGGTTTAGTCAATTCTAGGACTAAACTGGGCTATCATGCATCATATAGGATACTTGTGCCACCTAGGAGACTTGTATTGTATAACTTGTATCTTTGCTTACTAAACTGAATCCCTAATTGTTCTATTTGAACATAGAATGTCTGAAACGAGACTTGGTCGGGATAATGAAAGTCCTGAAGGCTCCTCGAATGAAAGAGATAGTGTGAGGATAGACCAGAATCCTCCACAACAACAAGCTCAACCCTGAGCCCAAGTTGTTGCTCAACAAGAAGCTCCTACTATAATGTGCAGTAGGAATGTCTTATGAGCATGAAGGAGATGTTCAATCATCTAGTAACTGCTTTGGAACAAGACCATCCTATTGCTCCTCCTGTTGTTGTGCCAAACAGAGCTCCGATTGACAAGCTGGCTCAACATCGGGCCTATACTTTCACTAGCACTGATGAAGCCAATACCGAAGTAGCTGAGTATTGGTTAGAGGCCACTTCTCGAATCTTGACTAAACAACTACCTTGTCCTGATGAGCACAAGCTCGAATGTGCCATAGCCTTCTTAGTATATGAAGCTCTAAGTTGGTGGGAAACCACTACCCTAATTGCTCCTGCTGAAGTTGTAACCTGGAAATTCTTCATCGAGGAATTCATGAAGAAATACATCAGTGAACAGTACCTGGCCGAGGGCTGGAAACGTTTCTTGTACCTTAAGCAAGGTGGCCGACCCATTGAACAGTATGAGTGATTTCTGCAAGTATTGCAAGTACGGGTCGGAATACATCAAGACTGATGCTGATAAATGTTGGATGTTCATCGATGGACTAAATGGTGAACTAAGTCCTATATTCATTGCCCTGAGTATCACTGACTTCCAGAATTTGGTGAATCGGGCTATTGCAACCGAGGCAAAGATGAAGACCTCTGAGAAACACAAGAGTGGTAACTCCTGGAAGGACAAACGATCCAGTAATGATGACAAGCCTCAGTGGCAGTCAAAGAAATCTAAACATTCCAAAGATCACTCTTTGAATTACACTCTTGTTCAGAAGAGCAATTACATACCTAGACCTCAATCGGTAACTAAGCCTTCAGCCCCGATCATCTTTGTTGATAGTACGGGGAATTCTGGTAAAGCTACTCAATATCCTACTTGTAAGTTCTGTCAGAAGCACCACACCGGGCAATGCAGAACTCAACAGAATTTGTGTTTCTTATGTGGAGCCTCTGATCATTATATCCGGGATTGTCCTTAGAATCCTAACAAGGTTCCAACTCAAACTCTTACAAATGCTAGTTCAGCTCCATCTAATCGAAACAAGGCCCCGATACAAGCTCAGTCCGGGAATCAAAGCAAAGGTAGAGGCCAACATTCGGCACCTACACACCAGGAATCTTGAGCCCCTGCTCGAATCTACCACATTCGTGGGAAAGAGGAAGAAGAAGAAGCACCCGATGTTATCGCAGGTACTGTTGAATTAAATTCAAGTCCTACATATGCTTTGATTGATTCGGGATCTACCCACTCTTTTATATGTTCTTCCGCGATTGCTAAGTTAAACATAAAACCCAAACTTGTTAAGACTAGCCTTGTTGTTTCAAACCCTATATGAGGAAATATGCCTATTAACTTTGTTTGCAAGCAATGCCCTATAAGCATTCAAAATGTGCCTTTTCCCATGGACCTTTATGTCTTGCCTTCTTGTGAGTTTTATCTAGTGTAAGGACTAGATTGGTTAAGCAAATATGAAGCCTGGATAGATTGCCAAAATATGAGACTGTATCTCCGGGGTTTAGGAAAAGAATCAATCCTCCTAATTGATAGAAAACTGACCTCAATCTTTGCTGCCATGACTATGCAAGATGAACTTGAATTTGGCTTACCTAGTATGCCAATTGTATCTAAATTCATTGATGTTTTTCTCGAGGAACTCCCTGGTCTCCCTCCAACCAGAGAAGTAGAGTTCAGGATTGAAGTTCAACCTGGAACAACTCTGGTGTCTATCACACCCTATCGAATGGCACCTGTTGAATTGAAAGAAATCAAGAAGCAACTCTAAGAGCTACAAGATAAAGGCTTTATTCGGCCTAGCTCAACTCCCTGGGGTGCTCCAGTCTTGTTCGTGAAAAAGAAAGACGGGACTATGAGACTCTGTATTGACTACATACAATTGAACAAGCTTACTATCAAGAATCGGTAACCTCTCCCAAGGATAGAGGATCACTTCGATCAACTCAAGGATGCTTCGGTATTCTCAAAGATCGATCTTCGATCGGGATACTATCAAATGAGGGTAAAAGAAGAAGATGTACCCAAGACAGCCTTTCATACTCGATATGGCCACTTTTAATTTCTTGTAATGCCATTCGGGTTAACGAATGCTCCGGCTGCTTTCATGGATCTCATGAACCGTGTATTCAAGCCCTATCTTGACAAGTTCATGGTCATCCTCATCGAAGACATCCTGGTGTATTCTCGGAATAAAGAAGAACATTCTGAACACCTTCGAATTGTATTGCAAACTCTTTGAGAACGTCAATTGTTCGTAAAGTTCTCTAAGTGTGAATTTTGGCTATTGAAAGTCTCGTTCCTTGGCCATGTCATCTCGGTAGAAGGAATTAAATTAGACCCAAACAAAATTAGATCCATCGTGGATTAGAGACCTCCGAGGAATGTTGGTGTGGTCAGAAGCTTTCTCAGTTTCGCCGGGTATTATCGGTGTTTTGTCAAGGGATTTTCATCTATTACCGCAAGTTTGACTAAGCTAACTCGTAAAGACACGCCCTTTGTTTGGTCAGAGAACCAACAATGAAGCTTCAATCAACTTAAACAAGCTCTGACTCGTGCACCGGTTCTTATCCAACCAGAATCAGGCAAAGAATTCACTGTCTATAGTGATGCATCTCATTTAGGACTAGGCTGTGTCCTAATGCAAGATGGAAAAGTGATAGCTTACGCTTCAAGGTAACTAAAACCACATGAGTCCAACTACCCTATACACGATCTAGAATTGGCAGCTATCGTGTTTGCTATCAAAATATGGAGACATTACTTGTACGGGGAGAAATCTAACCTGTTCACAGACCACAAGAGTCTCAAATACCTTCTAACTCAGAAAGATTTGAATCTGAGGCAAAGGAGATGGCTAGAATTGCTTAAAGACTACGATTTGGTTATCGGCTACCATCCGAGAAAAGCAAATGTGGTTGCTGATTCCCTTAGTCGCAAACCATACTCGGGTAAACCCCTAAATTTAAATTCTAGAATAATTCATTCGAAATTTAATCTTACTTGGATTATAAGTAACCATTCGAATTGAATTTTTCTTGTCTTGCAAGTAACTACTCAAAAATCTTCCTTAATAATCTTGTCTTTTCGTTTGTAGCTTCCTTGGCTATCAATGCTCACTTCCGTTTATCCAAAGGAAGGAAATTCTTGTCTAAAATTCAATTTCAATCTAGTTTAATCTCAAGAATCAAAGAACTCCAGCAAATTGATCCAAATCTTCAAAAGATCATATCCAAGCTAGACTGTGAGTCTAATTCTGACTTCTCCCTCAAGTCGAATGGACTCCTCTATTTCAAGGATAGAGTATGTCTTCCTAACAATGAGGAACTAAAACAAGAGATGCTACAATAAGCTCATCAAAGCTCTTTCTCGATTCACCCGAGATTGGTTAAGATGTACAAGGATCTAAAGCCATTATACTGGTGGTCAGGCATGAAATCGGCTATCACAGACTTCTTATCGAAGTGCCTAACTTGTCAAAGAGTCAAAGCCGAGCATCAAGTCCCTACTGGATTGCTCCAACCAATTGAATTTCCTCAGTGGAAATGGGATCGGATTAAAGTGAATTTTGTTACTGGTCTTCCTTCCACTCCAAGAAAGAATGATGATGTATGGGTGATTGTTGATAGATTCACAAAGTCTACTCACTTCATCCCTGTTCGAATGAACATGAGCTTGGAAACCTTAGCCGAGCTATACATCCGTGAAGTGATTCGATTACACGGTGTACCTACAGCTATAATCTCTTATCGTGACCCCAGATTTACTTCTCGATTCTGGAATTCTTTACAGAAGGCTCTAGGAGCTAAAGTGCATCTTAGTACATCCTTTCATCCTCAATCAAATGGACAATCTGAAAGAATCATTCAAGTGCTTGAAGATATGCTACGTGCTTGTGTTATAGAATTCAGAAAGAATTGGGAGAAATCTCTACCCCTAGTAGAGTTTGCTTACAACAATAGCTACCAGACATCTATTCAGATGGCTCCCTTCGAAGCTCTATACGGAAGAAAATGTAGAACTCCCTTGTGATGGTCTGAATTGGGAGAAAGTAAGGTTTTAGGGCCTCAATTGCTCAGAGAAACCGAAGAACAAGTGAAGATCATTCATGATCGATTAAAGGCAGCTTTTGATAGACAAAAAGCTTATGTTGGCTTAAAAATGAGAGACATCCAATACAATGTTGGAGACAAGGTCTTCCTTAAGGTTTCCCCTTGGAAAAGGTCTTCAGATTTGGAAGAAAAGGAAAGCTCAACCCTCGGTTTATCGGACCATTTGAAATCATTAAAAGGATTGGTCCAGTGGCTTATCGATTAGCACTTCCTAGTGAATTCGAAAAGATCAACAATGTCTTCCGTGTTTCCATGCTCAAAAGATATAGGTTTGATCCATCTCATGTTCTTGAACCCGAAGATGTGGAATTGAACCCTGACTTGTCATATGAAGAAGAACCAGTTCAGATTCTTGATCATGAAGTTAGAAAGCTCAGGAACAAAACCGTTCCTCTTGTCAAAGTCTTGTGGAGAAATCACAAGATAGAAGAAGCAACTTGGGAATCTGAAGAATTCATGAAGAAGCAATATCCTCACCTATTCGATTCAGGTAAATTCGAGGATAAATTTATTTTAAGGGAAGGAGAATTGTAACACCCTAAAATTGGCCTAGAAATGTTACCACAATCTAAACTATAGGCTAATTGAATTCATAAGTTAATCAATTTTAAAGAAGAAAGAACCTTGGCCATCCTTAAGATCAAATAAGTGAAATTAGAACCAAATTGAATTGAAATTAAAACTAGAAGGCTTAAATGAAAGGATGAGATTGTGATCATGCAAAACTCTATAGATTGCATGTAAAATTTAATTAAAATTAAGGCCTTGACACATGTTCTCATTTGAAGAGAACATGTGCCAATTCGGAGAGTGACTCACGGCTAAGGGGGGAAGAATAACAAAAATATTGTCATCTTCCTCCCAAAACTATCACCTTGGCCGAAATTCTTGAGAGAGAAAGGGGAGAGAAAAGCTTCATACAACACCTTCAAATTCAAGCTTCTTGATTTAGCCTTGATCAAATTTAGCTTGGAGAAGGTATAATGCTTGATTTCAACTTGTTATAGAATGTTTGAATGAGTAATTGATGATGTATTTGTTGTATAAATTGAATTGGATGATTGTTATGTATGTTAGGGTCATGCTAGCTTCCAATTGAACTTGAAATTTTGAATGCTTGTAGCCAATTTGATAAGGACAATGTATATAGCTGAAAACAGTTTGATTAGGGACTATTTTGGATAGTGAAAATGTTTAAACATGTCAATTGAATATAGAACCCTGTTTTGATCATGTTGGTAGATGAATTGAAGATTGAATAGAATAGATAACTTGCTGGAAAATGAGTGCACCTAATTGGATTAGTTAAATTAGGTAATGAACTGCTCAATTGGTAAATTGAATGTGTAATGTTGATCAAATAGATCAAATTGGGTTCAACGTGATAATGCCCTGTTTTAAGCACATGGCTAGGTGAATTATAATGACCTAGACATGTAAGAACATGAAAATGAATTGAATTGCCATGTTAGAACCTTGCTTAGGTGAGTTAAGAAGCTAGAAACTCAACCTAGTGTAATCTGCCCAGGATGCTCTGTTCTGGGCAGTAACTTTGAAAAATCACTATAAATTTTATAAAATGAATTTAAGGCTGAAATTTTTATGGACAACACCTTAATATGTCTAAATTCATTATGAGAAAACAGAACTGAATTCTGGGTTGTAGAATGAAATGTAGAGAAGAAACACTAGGGACAGTGCAAACTGTCCAGTGTAGCAAATTACCCTGTCTTTAAGTTAAAAAACTGTATTAATTGGCAAAGAACTAAAATGCAAGGCTTATATGATCATAAAGACAATTACGTTATCTTTCCAATGGTGTAAACCAATTGAAATTCCGACGTATGGAATGAAAGTTATGCATGATTAAGTGACTAGAGTGCAAGCTGCCTGGCAGCAGCAGTATAGGTAATTGTACACTATTTTGTGGCAATTTGTAAACTGTTTTGGAAACAGTTTTAGGACATTGATTTTGCCTTGTTTTACATGAACTAGAGTATAGATAAGTGTAGTGAAGAATGTACATGAACGTGCTGCCATATTTGTGTATGGTATGTACTTGTAACATTGCCTTGATTGAATGATCATGTGAACTTGTCTTGACATGTTTGTACTTGTAATGTGATAGAACCAGGAGTAAACTTGGTGGAAGAGGATAGAGTGGATCATCCTAAAGCCAAGAAAAAAGGAGTGTGGATCCAAGACTAGCTAAGCTTGGAGTATTGTGAGTGTAGTTATCTCTAGGGTTAGGACTAGGTCCTAACCAAAGCATACTGTTTACATTCTTGTAATGTTAAATGAACCTAATTATGGACTTGACTTAATAAGGGAAGAACGACTAGTAATGCATGAAATTTGATCACATCTTGAATACATGTTTTTTTCGAATGCTAAGCATGTTTAAATGGTACATTGGTGCTTGTATGTGACATGTTGCATGTAATTGAATGCTAAAGAACTTGTTTGAGATATCATCTCATCTTGATGAAATGAAACATGAGAACTACATGATATGTGAGCTATGGCTCAAATGGCCTAAGGGCCTAATATGAAATGAACTTGCTTGACATGAATCTTGAACTTGATAAGCTTGTATAAATGGTAAATCGAACAACCTTGGTACCTAGTTGGACTAGGTATAAGGGCATGCCTTAGAGTCTAGAGCTCATTGTGTCAGGGTGGACTACGGTCCAGGGCTAAGGCCCCTATTTGGCGACAGACGGAGGGTACGTATGTGGTATTTGGCGACAGTAGGAGGGTTGACCAACACTACGGTGCATCTTGTGGCGACAGTTGGTTGGAGACTCGATTACCTATACAAACTAAGTACCAAGGGGGTTGTTTAATTGATAACAAATGTAATAACAATCCTAAAACACATGTGCCTTTTCTGGAAAGCTATGAATAGTATGTTACTTGACATGAAAGCCATGAATTGTATGTCACTTGTCATGTAAGCATGACTTTCTTGATTACTTGTTTTGTAAGCATGATGTGCTTGCTTTTTGATATGAATACATAAAGTATGATTCCATGTTCTTGTTCCTTGATAGCCGAATGTTTGATATCCTTAGCTAGGATTATCTTGATGCTTGAAAGCCTTAGCTAGGATCAATCTAATGGTTGAAACCCCTAGCTAGGTTCATTCTTGTTTAAATGACACAAAACTTGATATAATAAATGGTTAGAACTAGTTACTACCTCACTAAGTACATTCTTGTACTTATCACTCTCGTTTTCATTCTTCCCAACTATAGGATAAAGGATACGAGTGTTGCTTGATCTTGAAGCCTGTTACCTTGAGCTAGAAGTAAGTCACACAAGCTTTGCCTAAGTATGGTTTCATACTTGTTTTGTATATCTCCTAGAATGGTGCCACTATATTGTTTAGAGTGTAGATTGATCATGCATTTTGGAATTCTTAAGAACTTGTATATATGGTTCTTGAATGGGCCTACTATGTTATTTACTCGTTAATTAGAACTCCTACAATCACCTACTTGTGTTTTTACTTTCAGTGCAAGAAATTAGATTCCTGAAGTAGCACCAATCTCTATGGAGACGATATCTATTCTATACTATAACTTGCGACGTGTACACTTGCACCAATTGCGAAGCACCTAATACACGCAACAATCAAAACTGCTCTATTTCCACATCCTAGGGAATTAGCGGCCCCATCAAAGTACAGCTTCCAAGTTTCACTTCCTAAAGTTCTATTTTCTCTCGTAGAGATATTCATCACATCCTCGTTTGGGAAATCAAAGTTCAGGGGTTCATAATCCTTTGAGGCACGACTAGCCAAGAAATCAGCTATGGCACTTCCTTTTATTGCTTTCTGACTTACATACACTATGTCAAACTCTAACAATAACATTTTCCAGCGAGCCAATCTTCCAGTCAATATTGGTGCTTCCATCAGGAATTTTAACATATCAAGCTGAGATATCAACCAAGTAGTATGGTATAACATATATTGTCTGAGTCTACAGGTTACCCTAACCAAGGCACAACATAATTTTTGAATTGGAGGGTACAATACTTCACACTCTATAAACTTTTTTCTCAAGTAATAGATGGCTCTTTCTTTCTTCCCTGTATCATCATATTGCCCCAGTACATACCCCATTGAATTTTCGTAGACCGTTAGGTAAAGGATAAGTGGTCTATTTGGAACCGATGCTACTAGTATTGGAGCATTTCTCAAGTATTTCTTAATCTTTTCAAGTGTCTCTTGGCATTCTTCATCTCGTACTCCTGGATTGTTCTTTCGAAGCAATCTAAAAGTTGGATCACATTTATCGGTCAACTGGGAAATGAACGAGAAATATAATTCAACCTTCCAAGGAAACCTCGAACTTCTTTTTGCAAACTAGGTGGTGGCAAGTTCTGAATTACTTTCACCTTGTCCAGATCAATCTCAATTCCTCTTCTACTGATGATAAAACCTAAGAGTTTTCCTGATGTAACCCCAAAAGTGAATTTATTCAGATTGAGCTTCAACTAATACTACCTCAATCTCTGAAACAACTTTCTCAGGTTCTGAATATGCTCCTCCTTGGTCTAGGACTTGGAAATCATATCATCCACATACACGTCAATCTCTTTGTGCATCATGTCATGGAAAAGAGTTATCATGGCTCGTTGGTATGTTGCCCCAGCATTTTTCAATCCAAAGAGGAATATTTTGTAACAATATATGTCCGACAAGGTTATGAACTTCGTCTTATCCATGTCTTTTGGGCTCATCTTTATCTGGTTATATCCTGAGAAGCCATCAATGAAAGAAAACCATTAATGTCCTGATGTATTATCAACCAAAATGTCTATGTGGGGCAAAGGAAAATTATCCTTCGGGCTGGTTCTATTCAAATCTTTGTAATCTACATACATGAATACTTTCCCATCTTTCTTCGGCACCGGGACTATGTTGGCCACCCATTCCAGATATTGTGCCACCTTAAGAAAGCCGGTGTCAATATGTTTTTGTACCTCTTCTTTAATCTTCAGTACCATCTCTGGTCTCAATCTTCTATGCTTCTGTTAAACTGGTTTGCATTCTGGCTTTATGGGCAACTTGTGTACCACTATATCTATATCCAATCCTGACATGTCTTGATAAGACCAGGTGAAGACATATTTGAACTCTTGCAACAAACCAATTTATGTAATCAAGCTCAATGATGGAAGGAAACATGGATTAATGCATGAATAGCTAATTATGCATCTAATATGAGCCTAAGTATAACAATAATATGAGTAAAAAGGGTAAGAAAAATAGTACTTTTGAACACTTATCACACCCCCAAACTCGAACTATTGCTTGTCCTCAAGCAATGCAAACTCATAATTACCTGCCAAGACTTCAATTTTCACAGGCTTTGAAATTGATTTCAATTCTCTGAACCGGGGCACAAAGTATGATTGGCTTTTTATTTTTTTAGAAAACTTGGGAATTACTCGGAATCAGACTATAATGCTTGTGAGTTTGTGCAGAGTTGATTTTTCGGATTCTATGCAAACAAGAGGTTTTCAAATTACTTCATTGGGTTCTTTTTAACATGTTTTAACTAGAGCCAGTTTTGGGCACCTCTAGTGTTTTGTTTTTAGTTTTCTTAAGTTAATTTAATCGACTAGAGCCGGTTTCGGGCACCTCTAGTTAAATTTTTTTAACACATCCTAGAGCCAGTTTCGGGCACCTCTAGTGTTCAATTTTTTTAGCACATGCTAGAGCCAATTTCGGGCACCTCTAGCATTCATCCAATTTTTATTCTAATCCCCCAATTTGTTAATTATCAACCTAAGTTCACTTAGAATTCCTTAAATCAATCAAACCACAACAGTGTTTCATCAAATTTAGCATCATAGTAAAATTCTAAGTTTTTCCATGGTTATCCTTGAATAAAAATTCTATCAATTAAGTGCATTGGCAAAGTCATCATCGGATATTCATCAAATCTAAGCAATTCTTGTTCCAATTAAAGGCATGGCAAGCAATTTATGTATCCTTAAGATGAATATAACTAAACATGGTAACTACTAATAACAATCCCCCCCAAACTCGAGTGAGGCATTGTCCTCAATGCATGCATAAAAATAACGAAAAATAAAAATAAAAATGCATACGAGGACTTACTCCGAGAGTTCATCATCGTAGATGATTAGTTTCCTTCTAGTCGGTGTCTTGATTTTCTTGCTTGAACGCGATGGTTGTTTTCTTGTTGCCGGTGGTGGAATCGATCCTCGAACGGGGTTGTCCTCATCGTCTTCTTCATCAATGTCAATGGCTTTTCGCTTGGAGGATTCAATTGGTGCGGTCTTTGTTGGTTCAATGGAGGACTCGTCCGAATCTGAAAAATCAGAAAATGATTCCGTAGGAGTTGATTCGGGCATAGGTGCTTTACCTTTGGCTTTTACAGTGGTTGCAGTGATGTCTTTAGCTTTGGTTGCCGTGGCATCTTCAGGGTTGATTGTCGTGGCGTCAGCTTGTGCATGCACGAAGTAGGTTGCCGTGGCATCATCTGTTGAGGTTGTCGTGGTGTCTGCTTCATTGGTTGCCGGGGCAAGGATCTCGGAGGGGAAGATTGGGAACGTCACGTGATTGTTCGGGTACTTATCTAGGATGACTTGGGTGATGGCATTGTTGTGCTCCTTCATGCACCGCATGAACATTAGTTGCCGGTCTTCAATTTGCCTTAGGTGGCTTGCCAATGGGTGCAAAAGTGCTTCAAAGTGTCCCGGGGTTGGTGGCCGAGTTGCCCTGGCGTTTGGTGCTTGGGCATTAGCGATTGCCGTGGCGGCAGGAGTTGTCGTGGCAATTGGAGGCCTTGAAGAATCTCTCGGTGCCTCTCCCATTAGCTTTCGGATTAGTGCTTGATTCCAACCAGACTTGGGTAGGGCCTTTTCATCGGTGGACTCACTCGGGACATGCATCTCCTTGCAAAGGTTAGAAATTAAGCAAGGGAAGAAAAGAGAACCTTTATCTTTTGAGCTGCATACAAAAATCTTATCACAAATAATTTTTCCAATGTTAATGATGCGATTATGCATAATAGAATGTATGAGCAAAAGACGTGGTATATCAACGGTAGTATCGTGTGTGGTGGGCATTAAAGAAGTTTTAACAAACTTATTCCATAGTTTTGCCTCGGGTTTAAGCCGAAGGCGATTTACCGTGCCCTTGTATTTATCGTCGCTCCAATGAGTTCCCGGTTGAGTGAGTTCTTGAAGCACCTTGTCGAGTTGCTTGGGATTGATTTGGTCAACGAAGGCTTGATGCTCGTCCTTCTCAATGTAAAGTCCGTAAAAGGTGTTGATGCTTTCGGGACTTATAAGTATGGCCTTGTCACGAATAAAAACATAAGGATTATTCAGGTTAGTTGAGTGAGCATAGAATTCTCTTACCCATGAGATGTTACCCAGTTCCGGTTGATGGCAAAAGATTTGCCACTTTTGATGTGCAATCCTCTCGAAGATGAATGGTTCAAGGCCGAAATCTTGATGAGAGTTGGAGTATTCAAAGCCTTGTTCTTCATGAATTTTCCGGCTTTCAAACTTGGATCGAAATCTTTCTTGAACCACCGGTGTAGCAAACTTCTTGTATCTTGGTTCTTTGGAGGAACTTGGATGAACTAAAAGTTTAATCTTGGATGCCATGGATGATCTTGGTTGTGAGTAAAAACAAAGGAAAGAAAAGAAAAGAAACTACAAAGTTGCAAGATAGAAAGTAGGAATAGGTTAAGGGTGATGGGTTTTATAGAAAAAATAGGTGGGTGGGATTAGGGAAAACGAAAAAGGGTTTAGGGTTTTGTAGAAGTTGTCGACAAGGGGGTTTTGGTTAGGATGAATTGGAGGCTTTATATAACCCTTAAATTCAGCCCATTAGTTTCCTTGTTGAAGATGTTTTCCTACTTGGTTTAGAATTCCTTCTTTATCTTGAACTTCTTTTCCTACAATTCAAAGACAAATCAAATAAGGATTAAAATTAAAGATAAACTAATAAAGAAAATAAATAAAGATGTGTAATAGGATTCTTAAACTTGAAAAAAAATCTATCCTAAAACTACTAATAATCGAAAAAATAATAAAAAAATATCAAAAAATAAAATAAAATAATTAATTAATCGAAAAATAAAAATAAAAATAATTAAAAAAATAAAAATAAAAATAAAAATAAAAATATCAAAAGGGGGAGCATGCTCATGCATCTCCTAAGTTGACCACTTCCTTGTTACGTTCCACATGGGCACCATTGTAGTGCTTCAATCTTTGTCCATTAACTTTGAATGCATGGTTGTCAGAGATAGACTTGATTATCACGGCGCCATGGGAGAATGGTTTGACGACTTCTAATGGTCTCGACCATCTTGATTTCAGCTTTCCCGGGAAAAGTTTTAGCTGAGAATTGAATAGGAGAAATAGTTGCCCTGGCGTGAATTGTCGTGGCAATAGTTTCTTGTCGTGCCATCGCTTTGTTTTCTCCTTGTAGATTCGTGCATTGTTATAGGCGAGTGCACGGAATTCTTCTATCTCGTTGAGATCCATCAAACACTTTTGTCCGGCACTTTCCCAATCCATATTCACGGTCTTGATTGCCCAATATGCCTTGTGCTCGATTTCCACCGGTAGATGACATGTTTTACCATAGACAAGTCGGAAGGGGTACATACCTAAGGGTGTTTTGAATGCAGTGCGATATGCCCAAAGTGCGTCATCTAGTCTTAATGACCAATCCTTCCTAGAGGGATTTACAACTTTCTCGAGTATACCCTTCAACTCCCGGTTGGAAATTTCTGCTTGCCCGTTGGTTTGTGGGTGATATGCCGTGGCGATCCTGTGTGATATGCCGAAGCGTTGCAACATCTTGGCAATTAGTCTGTTGTCAAAATGCTTGCCTTCGTCACTGATAATTGCTCTCGGCATCCCAAACTGTGTAAATATGTTTTTCTACAGGAATCGTTGCACGGTCTTGGAATCGTTGTTGGGAACTGCAGCTGCCTCTACCCATTTAGACACATAGTCGATGGCAAGTAAGATGTAGAGGTTGCCGAATGAAGATGGGAAAGGTCCCATAAAGTCGATCCCCCATACATCGAACAGTTCCACCTCGATGATGTTCTGGAGTGCCATCTCATGTCGTCTAGAGATATTGCCCGTCCTCTGGCAACGATCACATTGCTTGAAAAGTCTTGGGCATCTTTGTACAATGTTGGCCAATACAACCCGGATTGCAAAACTTTGGCCGCGGTATGAGTTCCTCCAAAATGTCCTCCATAGGGTGAAGAATGGCATTGCCGAAGTACATTATGTTGCTCTTCTTCAGGGACACATCGGCGTATAACCTGATCTGCACATTGTTTGAACAAAAGAGGCTCGTCCCAAAAGTAATGCTTAGCATCATGGCGGAACCGCTTCTTCCCTTGGTGAGTAATGCCATAAGGAAAAATACCACAAACAAGGAAGTTAACTAAATCCTTATACCAGGGTATTACCGAGGCATGTGCTGCCGTGGCGACTGCTCCCAAGATTGCCGAGGCGTGCGCGTCAAAGACTATTACGGCGTCGAGAGTTGTCGAGGCGTGTGCATCCATGGTTGCCGAGGCGTCTAGGGTTGTCGAGGCAACTAAAATTTGTTCATCCGGGAATGCATCACATATCTCTAGATTCGTGTCCTCCTTCCTATTGTGTTCCAAACGTGATAAGTGATCGGCCACTTGATTTTCTGTTCCTTTCCTGTCCTTAATTTCAATATCAAATTCTCGTAAAACTAATATCCAACGAATCAAATGAGGTTTAGCATCCTTTTTAGCAAATAAGTATTTGATTGCCGAATGGTCCGTATGAACAATTACCTTTGTACCAATTAAATAGGATCAGAACTTGTCAAATGCGAAAACTACAGCTAGTAACTCTTTCTCCATTGTTGTGTAATTCACTTGAGCACCATTAAGAGTTTTACTAGCGTAGTATATCACATGGAAGGTCTTACCTGTGCGTTGGCCTAGGACTGCTCCTACCGCGAAATCACTTGCATCACACATGAGCTCAAAAGGTAGCGTCCAATCTGGTGGAACGACAATGGGTGCCGAGGCAAGTTTTTTCTTTAGGGTTTCGAATGCTTGGGTGCAAGAATCATCAAAATCGAAGACTTTATCCTGTTCAAGCAGATTACACAAGGGTTTAGTGATTTTAGAAAAATTATGAATAAACCTCCTATAAAAACCTGCATGTCCGAGAAAACTTCGAATTCCTTTAGCCGAACTTGGTGGGGGTAATCTCTCGATCACGTCCACCTTGGCTTTGTCTACTTCAATTCCCTTGGATGAAATCTTGTGGCCGAGCACTATTCTTTCATCTACCATAAAGTGGCATTTCTCCCAATTGAGGACTAAATCCGTTTCTTCGCAATTTGCTAACACCCTCTCTAAATTGCCGAGACAGCCGTCGAAGTCATTACCAAAAACCGAAAAATCATCCATGAAGATCTCAAGGAAATCTTCGACCATGTCTGAAAAGAGTGCCATCATGCATCTTTGGAAGGTTGTCGGGGCGTTACACAATCCGAACGGCATCCTTCGGAAGGCATAAGTACCGTATGGGCATGTGAAGGTTGTCTTTTCTTGATCTTCTGGTGTTATGGCAATTTGATTGTAACCTGAATAACCATCAAGAAAATAATAAAAGGGTTTACCTGCAAGACGGTCAAGCATTTGATCAATAAAGGGTAATGGGAAGTGATCTTTCCTAGTGGCTTTGTTTAGCTTTCGATAGTCCATACAAACCCTCCAACCGGTCACAGTCCTGGTTGGGATAAGTTCATTATTTTCATTTCTTACCACTGTTATACCTCCTTTTTTCGGTACACATTGTACCCGGACTTACCCACGTACTATCGGAGATAGGGTATATAATGTCGGCGTCAAGCCACTTGATGATTTCTTTCATTACAACCCCTTTCATGGCATGATTCAGTCTCCTCTGGGCCTCAATTGAAGGTTTGTGATCATCTTCCAACAAGATCTTGTGCATGCACACCGCCGGACTAATTCCCTTCAAGTCGGCAATTGTCCACCCTATTGCCTTTTTGTGTAGCTTCAACATCTTGATCAGCTTCTTTTCCTGCTCAGGCTATAACTTAGAAGAAATAATTACAGGCAATGTATTATCGGTCCCTAAGTATGCATATTTTAGTTGCTCTGGCAATTGTTTCAACTCAAGAATTGGTGGATGTTCAATAGAGGGTCTTTCGAGCTTACCTTCCTTACCTGAGTAGTCCAGTGGTTCAAAGTATGTACCTGGTCGATTGACTAGCCAATTTGCCTCTTCTGGTTGTTCCTCATAGACCGGTTCTTCATACTCCTCATGTTCCTCTTGATCGGCAATGTAGTTGTCGAGGCAACTAAATTCCTCGTCGAAGTTAAACTCTGCCGTGGCATGAAGAAGTTGGCATTCTTCTGGATCATCGGCATGCCTTAGTGTTTGGAACACATTTAGTTTAACTTGCTGGTCATTCACCCTCATTGTGAGTTCTCCCTTTTCAACATCGATCAAGGTTCTCCCTGTTGCTAGGAATGGTCTCCCTAGAATGATAGGTGCATGCTCATCTGCTTCACAATCCAAAATAATAAAGTCAGCGGGAAAAATAAATTTATCAACTTTTATCAGTATGTCCTCGATTTTTCCCTCTGGATGCACATAGGATCTGTTGGCTAGCTATAGCATAACTGTTGTAGGTCTTGCCTTCCCGATTCCTAGTTTCTGGAAAATCGATTTAGGCATCAAGTTTATGCTAGCCCCAAGGTCGCATAATGCTTTCCCGACATAGTGATTTCCAATGGAACAGGGAATTGTGAAACTTCCGGGATCCTTCAACTTGGGTGGCATACGATTGTTCAACATTGCCATGCATCCCTCTGTTGCGGCAACTGTTTCAAACTCTCCTAGCCTTGTTCTCTTGGACACAATGTCTTTAAGAAACTTGGCATAGTTTGGCATTTGTTCAATTTCTTCCACCAATGGCAAGTTGATGTGGACTTGCTTTAGGATATCAAGAAACTTCTTGAATTGATACTCTTGCTTTTGTCGCTTCAACCTTTGTGGGAATGGTGGTGGAATTCGGATATCTTCGATCCTTTCGTTGGTTTGAAACCTGATTGACGGCATTACCGGGACAACTGGGGTTGCCGAGGCGTTATCAACTGGGGTTACCGAGGCATGTTTTTCACAAGTTGCCGAGGCGTCTTTATCGTCGGTTGCTGAGGCATGCTTATTGCCGGTTGCCGCGGCAATTCCTGGTTCAGCATCTGAGGCTTTGCCGCTAGGTTCATCTTGATCTTTTTGTGGAGTTTTGTTTGACGAGCGGGTTTGAACCTCTCTAAGTTGTTGGCCACTTCTAGTGGTGATCGCCTTACATTGCTCATGGCCAGTTCCTCTTGCGACTTCAGTATCGCTAGGTGAACCTCCTTGCGGTCTAGTATTCAGATTTTGAGCAAACTGTCCGACTTGATTTTCCAATGATTTGATTACCGCCTCTTGGTTTTGCAATCTCATCTCGGCCCTGTTAATAAAAGCATCAGTTCTTTTTATGAAATTACTATTCTTAGCCATATAAGATTCAGTTTTCATCATAAAAGCATTTAGAGAATTTTCCAAAGAACTAGATGTTGTCGGTTGTTGCTGTGGCATCTGTTGCCGTTGCATATTCTGCTGGAATCCCGATGCTTGTGTATTCTGATTGTTCTGGTTTAAAGCATTGTTGGGATTACTCCACGAAAAATTTGGGTGCTTCTTCCAAGATGGATTGTATGTATTGGACATCACGTTGTTGCTCCGATTGTAATTCCCCACATAGAAGCTGGATTCCGGATTCTGCATACATTCAGAAGAATTATGGTTATCACCACATAACTCACAAAAAGAATCCATTACCTTGACTTCATGTGTGTTGTTTGGTTTTTGCATGTTCTGGACCATCTTGGTTAAAGCGGCCAATTGTGCCGAAATTGAATCTGATGATCCTAGTTCATGTATTGTGGCTTGGCGTCTAACTCCTCATCTTCTAGTAGATGGGAATTGATAGTCATTCTTGGCCAGCCTATTTAAAATTTGCATCACTTCCTCCGGCGACTTATCTAGGAGTATGCCGTTTGCCGAGGCATCTAGCATCATCCTTATTGGTGTATTCACGGCGTTGTAAAACATTGTTACTTGAGTCTACACCGGGAATCCGTGTAGGGGGCATTTGTGTAGAAGTTCTCTATATCGCTCCCAAGCCTCGTACATGGATTCATCATCTGCCTGCCGAAAAGAAGTAATGTCGTTACGAAGCTTATCAGTCAAATTTGTAGGATTAAATCTAGCAAGGAAATCACGACAAAGATCAGTCCAAGATGCTATGGATCTGGCAGGAATGCTATTCAACCATGCTTTCGCCCTATCCCTTAGTGAATAGGGGAATAATCTTAATCGTAAGACATCGGGGGTGACTCTGTGTATCTTGAACGAGTTGCAAATCTCGAGGAAAGATTTCAGATGTTGTCGTGCATCTTCAGTTGCTGAGCCGCCAAATTGACCTATTGTGTTGATCATATTAAACATTACCGGTTTCAACTCAAAGTGGTCGGTTTCAATTTCAGGTGCGACGACTCATGGGTTAAGTCCATCAAGATAGTCTCGAATAGTTCTGTTTCGTGCAAGAATCACTCCTCCTCCTGCTCGAACATCTTGATTCATATTGCCGTCTTGATTTGCCATTGCTTCTCTTATCCTTCGTCTAAGTCTTTGTAGGGTTCGTTCGATTTCTTGGATCAAAGGGATATTCTGGTGAAGTCGGTCTCGCCCTGGTCATATACCAATGCAAAACCAAAGTTTGTCAGCCCTTTGAATTTTTAAACAAGAAAAATAAAAAGAAACTGCAAGAAAATAAAAACAAAGTCGCTATTGCCAATCCCCGACAACGGCGCCAAAATCTTGTTGCGCGTAATAAGTGCTACGCAAGTGTGCAAGTATACACGTCGCAAGTTATAGTATAAAAGATATCGTCTCCACAGGGATTGGTGCCACTTCAAGGATCTAGTCTCTTGCACTGTAAAAAGTAAAAACACAAGTAAAGGATTATAGGAGTTTAACTAATGACTAATCTAGAAAGCAATAAAGTAAAAGAAAAGATGAATTCAAATGAGAGAGAGATAGGCCAGTTTATCGTGAGTTGAGGTGTGATAGCCGATTGGATTGTTTTGGTAAAAGAGTGCACGGGCAACTCAGTTGCCGTGGCAACTTACACAACGGGTTGCCTTGGCAACTAATCGATGGTTGCCACGGGCAACTACTTGGGCGTCCGGGCAGCAACCTTCAAGGTTCGGTGAGCGTTCTTCAATGGTTTCTTCTTATCCCTAAGTCGAAACTCTAGCTACTTGTGCATGCCTTGATAATACATCCTGCGTGAATCAAGGGTGAACAACAACCAATCTTTGCGCTCCTCTTAGCCGTTGAAATCATTAACTTATTCCTAAGCCGGATTAATCTTCACCATCATTAGATTGAATAAAGATCATATTCATTCGTTTCTTGAATCTAACTCTCCCGATATTAGATAAATAGATGAAATCACGAGATCATCTCCCAATTCACTCGCAAACAAGAATAAGAACCAAGAATGAATAAACCTTGAAATAGAAAAGTGCAAACTCTTATTACCTAAACAAAAACCAATAGTTCCTCACAACCACAAAACACAATAACCATAGCCAAGTAGATTTAGTTCATGGCTAGGTTCCAAAGAAACACAAGATAAACAATCCCTAGCATGAACCCAATCGAACAAGAAAGAAAAGGATGAAGGAGGAGGCTTGTCGAAATCCTCCTTGCCCTTGATGCTTGTCGAAAATTCTCGCCTCTTGCCCTACTTGGACTTGTCGAAATTTCCCTCTTGCTCTCTATATGGACTTGTCGAAATCTCCTTGATATTTATAGGGCTAGGCCAAAGTCCTTCTTTGAGGAGGAGTTTAAGTTGGAATTAAATTATCTTTAAAGAATATAATTCTTTATTATAATTGTATTCCTACTAGAACTTCTCCTATCTTCTTGGAATTTAATTCTTCTTTAATCTCTGCATGGAAATCAAATTCCTTTGGGTTTGGGCTTTGCTCCACGTCATCTTGGGCTTGTCTAGTCATCAATTTCGACTACCATATCACCTTTGTTCTTGTCGACAATTGCCATGGCAACTGGCTCGGCGTCTCCTTCATGCATTGCCCTGGCAACTAGCTCGGCATTGCTTTGGCAAGTGATCCTGCACATACACACACAAAGCACACCAAAGCAGCATCTTTTCCACAAAAACTACCAAGTTATGTAATCAAGCTCAATGATGGAAGGAAACATGGATTAATGCATGAATAGCTAATTATGCATCTAATATGAGCCTAAGTCTAACAATAATATGAGTAAAAAGGGTAAGAAAAATAGTACTTTTGAACACTTATAAATTTCATTTGTTCCCAGATTCAAAATTTTTATCTCTTCTTTATAAGTTAAGATCTGTTTGTCTTGTTTTTCTACTAACCTCGGTAGTTCTTTAGGGATTTCACATTTGTCTCATCTTTGACCTTATTGACTTCCATTAAACACATTGGCCACTCAAGATCTAATTCAGGATTAGGTTCATGATCATTCATGCAATTAATAGTTGAAGACCTGCAAAGAAAATAATAATATACATTTTGAAAGGATATGAAAAGAAAACAAGAAACATGTTTGCCATTTGTGAATCAGCATGAAAGCATCTTTATTGAAATGAACTTGCATAATAGCCCTTTATAGATAATCCTCTATACTCGTGGGAAAAAGTAGAAAGTGGTTCATGGCATTACTCTGCTTTATTCTTAAATACTAGAGAGAGATCCTCAGCTGTCTAGTTGTTGAGTGCTTCACCAGGGAAGCATGGACGGATTCCCTCTAGAAACCTGCTGGGTTGGGGCCCCTCAAATATACCACTGACATATAGCTCCTCCATAATGTTACCAAAAATTGCTTCTTCTTGAAGCCATGCAGTCTCTTGATTGTCCTTCTCGAGCTGCTTCTCAATGTTTTAGTAGCCATAGGACTTGAAAATGTTAGCTAAGTCTGGAAAGGTCATGGACTCAAAGGATGTCTCAGTCCCCAAGAATTAGGCCCTCCTTTTCTTCAAGTCCTTTCCTTCAAGTCCTTTTGTCTTTTCTGGAGGTTGGGCTTGAATCCAAGACCAAAATGATCTATCTTCATGATTACTGGCTTTGGTTGCAAACATCCCTGGAGACGCTTTCCAAACCCTTTTCCTGTCCTCGCACCCCTACAAAGTGTCTCGCGAACAGTCATTTTGGTGCAATTTGATAGCCTCAATCGCGGTATTGGCTTTCCCTCGGTAATGAATGTTGCATTTATAAATTCTAGGGCCCTGAACGAGCACTCTAGAGCATTTTCATTCACGTCAATGTACGGGGTATCGGTAGTCACTGAAGTGATAATGTCTTCCTCGGCTCCAATGTTTACTAGCTTTCTCTCTATCACGAATTTCAACTTTTGGTGTAAAGAGGATGGTACCGCTCCAGCAGAATGAATCTAGGGCCTTTCGAGCAAACAATTGTATGTTGGCTTGATATCCATCACCACAAAATCCATATTATATACTACAGGCCCAATTAGCAATGGTACCTCGATTTTTCCAAGTACATCATGAATCATACCAACGAAGGCCCTCGCAGTATTTTTGTAGGTCTTCATATGAGAGTCATCAATTGGTAGCCTTTGCAGGGTAACCACTAGTAAAACATTCAATGCCGACCCATTATCAATTAGTACTTATAGAAATACATTACCTTTGCAGTGAGTGGTAATGTTTAAGGCTTTAACAGATCCCATTCCTCCCTCTGGGATCTCATCATCAGTGAAAGTGATATAGTTATCAGTAGTGATATAATTCACAATCCTATCCAACTTATGCACCGATATATCATTTAGAACAAATGTTTGATTAAGCACCTTAATTAAAGCGTTGTGGTGACCTTCTAAACTCAATAACAATTCAAGGACAGAAATCTTGGCCTACTGCCTTTTCATTTGTTCGACTCTACTGTACTTGCTATGCTTTAAGAACTTCAGAAACTCCTGAGCCTGTCCTTCTGTGACGGGCTCATTTTTTTTTGGTCAGATTCTTCCCCAAAAATCAATTGGATTGTATACTCGGCTACTTCGAGTTTTCTTTTCAGTGGTTTATCTACCTGGTGCAGTGCTCCCTCATAACTGGCAAGCTGCTATTTCAAGCCTTGTACCACGTATTCTAACTCTAACACCCTTTTTTGTAGCCCTTCATTCTCTTGCTCCATCTTGACTTTGTCTTCATTGTGGTACCTTGTGGCCATTTCTTCTAACTGTGATGCTTGAGTTGTTAATTCAAAATTTCGAGCTTCCCCTTCCTCTAACTTCTTCTTGGCTTTGTTGCTCGATTCTCTTGATTCTCAGGCTTTTTCTCATACATCTTGTAATTGTTCCTTTCTTTTGTCATACTATCCAATTGATCATACAAGTCTTTAATCATCTGCTTGTTCCTCCCTTTTGTTTACTTTGTACCCATCATGAATTTCTTGTAATTCCTTCAAGTCTTGTTTGATTTTCCAATTCTCTTCCCTGAGCTCTTTTTCCTTTCCTTCATGAATATTCACTTGCAGCTTTTCATGGTTAGCTCATTAGTGAGATCACTGATTCCTTTCTCGTATTTCTTCAGGTCCAACTCTCCTTCATGTTGTAGCTTTTCCAATGCTAATGGTGCTCCTCTAATAGGTTGAGTAGATGAACCAACATTTTCATGTCCCCTCTGGAGTATGTTATCATTAACACTTTGAGCCTTCCATTCTTCGTACTTTGGCATGATTTTCAACTATTGATATGGCTTCACCCTCCTTGGCTCTGCCCAAGCTTTTGCAGTTTGAACTACCATCCCCTTATAATCATTTGTTTTGTGTGCATATTCAAATCGTGTCATACCTACAGTATCTGATATAAATTGCCTATTGGGTCACACCGGTACACCTCATGGTGCAGCAAAAAAATTATCTGGCGATTACCACCAGAGATTCGTGTATGAGGAACGGATTGGGATGAATAAGGGTAAAGAATTACCTGTTTAAAATCTGGAATTCTGAATTTAGAGGAGATAGATATCCAATCACGATTTTACGATGTCGATTCTTAAGCCGCAACGATAAGGCTCTGACCTCTACGTAGTTCACCCAATTAAAACGAGCATATAAAACTCTCTAAACTATTTAGAGGGTTTCTTCAAAAGCATTAATGATTAATAGATCTCTCATGCCTTTGTATAGCCTTTGAAATCTTAATTCAACTCATATTAGGATTTCAATATATATATTAATATATATAATCCTAATTTAACTTTAATTAGGATTTCAATATATATATATATATTAAATAAATATAATCCCAATTAAACATAATTAGGATTTCAATACATATATTAAATATATATAATCCCAATTCAACTTTAATTAGGATTTCAATGTATATTAATATATATAATCTCAATTCAACTAATTAGGATTTTAATATATATATATATATATATATATAATCCCAATTCAACTTTAATTAGGATTTCAAAATATATATATTAATTTAAATCAAATTATATTATTTATATATATTAAAAGAGTCATAATTACAATAATTATTTTATTTTAATATTTATACAATAGTTAAATTATATATATATATCAAATATATATTAATTTAACTAAATTCGTGTACAACAAATTTGTACATATATAACTCATTTAATATATACTCATTTTAACCGTGGGTGTGACCCTGTAGGTTCATGTAATGTTAGTAGTAAATTTTAGAACATTTATAATATTACAAATAATGAGAGACATCTAGCAATATGTCATTGTCACCTAAGTTACAAGAAATCATGATTCGACATAACTTTTTCGTGATTAACTTTTTTCATGTATTACATCCTTTTGTCCTTTATATCTAGATTGGATACAAGTCATGGAACAGTTACACTTTTATAGTTCATCTAATATTTCTTGATATCTCATATCAACATATTCTATCATGGGCATGCATTTCTAGTCTCACTCAATCAAGTGGCCTACGATATTACTCCTATTATGTTGGAGGGACAAATCCTATCTTGATCAACCATATCCCATTACATAGATTGTGATATATCTAATATCAGTCTTTATGGAGTAGTCAGTTACAACACACGTTTGACAGTATCAAAATATGTCACTCACGATGTTGAAATAATGATGATCCCAAGTCTGAGGATCATACATGTAGTTATCACTATGAGCAATGTTGTGACTGTCACATAATAATCCAAGAAACATGCTCATAGTGGGTCAGTCTAGTATGCCATTCTCTAACACATACATATGTATTGATTTTGACATCTCCATGTCAATGACAACACTTTGTCATCAATCAACTACATATTATTCTTAATGCATTATTGTTGTCCATTCCCATAATAATACTCGACTAAGAACATTTAAGAATAATCACATTATTCTAAGGACTTTATTATAATTTAGTTTATTTATGCACTCAGAATTATAACTGAAAATAATAATGGCAATGCCTCTTTATGAATGAACAAGGTAAAAACAAATGTCATTTACAATCATCTTATGATTGGTTTTTGAGAATACTCTAACAATCTCCCAGTAGCACTAAGACCAATTACTCATGTATCTAATTCCAAGTGACTTAGTGTGATGATCATGTTTCTGCTGCGTCAGAGGCTTTGTCAGTGGATCGAAAGTGTATCATCTGTTGGTACTGTACATATTTCCACATCTTTTTTATCTATAATTTCTCGAATGAGATGGTAATGCCTAAGTATGTGTTTAGATTGTTAGTGAGATCTGGGTTCTTTTGCTTGTGCGATGGCTCCGTTATTATCACAACGTAGATCTATAGCATTCAAAATGCTTGGCACAACCCCTAGTTCAATATGAACTTCTCGATCTTAACACCCTCTTTTGCAGCATCACATGCTTCAATCTCTGCTTTTTGTTGTAGAATTAGCTAATGTATCTTGCTTTGAACCTTTCCAGCTCAGAGAGCCTCCATTAAGGCATAACACAAAACCCGATTTTAATCGTGAATTGTCCTTATCGATTTGAAAGCTGACATCAATATAACCTTTATACTTAGCTCTTCCTCACCTCCTTATATAAGGAATGTATCCTTAGTTCTTCTTAATTACTTAAGGATGTTTTTAACTGCGACCCAGTGACTTTCACCTAGATCTACCTGGTATCGACTTGTCATACTTAAAGCGTATAATACATTTGGATGAGTACATAGCATGGCATACATGATAGATCAACTTGTTGAAGCATATGGAATCTTAATCATGTGCTCTCTTTCTTGAGGTGTTGAAGGATACATTTCCTTCGAGAGTGAAATTTCATGTCTCATAGGTAAGAACTCCCTTTTAGATTCTTCCATACTAAATCTTTTTAGTATTTCTTCTATATATGTATTTTGACTCAGTCCCAGTAGTCGTCTCGATCTATCTCTATAGATCTTGACTCCTAATATGTATGTTGCCTCACCCAAGTCTTTCATGGAAAAATATTTTTTCCTAAACAAGATTTCATAGACTGTAAGCTAGATATGTCATTTCCTATTATCAGTATGTCATCCACATACAGTACCAAGAATATGACAGTGCTCCCACTAATTTTCTTGAAAATACATGGCTCATATTCATTTTTGATAAAATCAAACTCTTTGATTGCATCATTAAAATGAAGCTTCCAACTTTGAGAAGCTTGTTTCAATCCATAAATGGACCTTTGTAGCTTGCATATTTTTTGGCATCTTTTGGATCGACAAAACCTCCAGTTTGTGTCATGTACACATCCTTATCTAGTTTTCCATTAAGGAAAGCGGTTTTAACATCCATTTTCCTTATCTCATAATCATAAAATGCAGCTATCGCAAGTAAGACCTGGATGGATTTAAACATAACAAAAAGTGAAAAGGTTTCATCATAGTCTATGCCACGAATTTGACCAAAACCCTTAGCGATTAATCGCACTTTGTATGTTCGTACATTACCATCCATGTCGGTTTTCTTTTTGAAACCCTATTTGCACCCTACAGGCTTAATCCCTAGAGGTAGGTCAAACAAGGTCCAAACTTGGTTTTTTTACATAGAATCCAACTCGAATTTCATGGCCTCTAGCCTTTTCTCAAAGTTTAGGCCCGTCACTGCTTCTTGATAAGTCCTAGGCTCATCTTGATCCATGAAGAGAACATCACCATGCAATGTGACAAGAAATCCATATTTCTCAAGCGTATTGTATTCTTTCAAAGATCTTCGTACTGGTTGTGTTTCCAAAACTGTTGAATGTTCCTCAACAACTTGTGGAACTTGTTGTTGTTCAGTATCTTGTTCAATGATATGTGGTTGATCTCGAATTTCATTGAGTTCAATATTTCTCTCACTTCCTTTCCGAAAAACAAATTATCTTTCTAGGAAGATTCATGTTTTGAGCAACAAACACTTTTTTTCTCGGTAGGATTGAAGAAATAATATCCTTTAGTTTCTTTAGGATAACCCACAAAATTACATATCTGAGATTTGGGTTCGAGCTTTGTAGACATCTTATGTTTAATATAAGCTTCACATTCCCAAATTTTCATAAAAGACATACTATGACGTTTCCAAGTCCATATCTCATATGGTGTCTTTTGAACTAATTTAGATGGAACACCATTTTGTGTGAAAGTAGTTAATTTTTAGCGCATGACTCATCATTGATCGAACCAGGTCTAACAATGTTTGATTTCTTCTTTTTGGAAACTTCATTCCATTGTGAAGTTCCATGAGGTGTGAGACAATTCCACATTCTTTAAGAAGGTCACCAAACTCTAAGCTTAAGTATTCTCCTCCTCGATCTGATCGAAGAGCCTTAATGTTTTTTCCTATCAGTTTAGTACTTCATTTTTAAATTCCTTGAACTTTTCAAGGGCTTCAGATTTATGATGCATTAGTTAAATGTACCCATATCTACTGAAGTCATCTGTGAAAGTAATGAGGTATTCAAAACCTTCTTCTGGCTTGTGTATTCATTGGTCCACATACATCGCTATGTATTAATCCCAATAAATCACTTGCTCGCTCACTTTTACCATTAGAATGAGCTTTGGTCATCTTTCCTAATAAGCAAGGCTCGCATACATCAAATTGTTCGAAAATAAATGAATCTAAAAATCCATCTTTATGAAGTTTTGAAATGCGTTTTTCACTTATGTGACCCAAGTGACAATGCCAAAGATGAGTTTGATTAGAGTCGTTTGTTTTGATCTTTTGGTATTTATGTTGTAAATGGAATTCTCTTAATCCAAAATATAGAGGCCTTTTATTAATTGTGTCACACTATAGAAAACATTATCAAGATAAAAGAACAACAATTATTCTTAATAATTATCTCAAAATCAATCTTGTCTAAACAAGAAAACGAAATGATGTTTTTAGTCAAACTAGACACAAATAACAATCCTCTAAACATAAATTAAGTCCACTAGGCAACGATAAAGTATATGTTCCTATAGCTAATGTAGCAACTCTTGCTCCATTACCAACCCGTAGGTCCACCTCTCCTTTTCTCAAATTTATATTCTTTTGTAGTCCTTATACAAATGTACAAATATGAGAACCACAACCGGTATCCAATACCCAAGAAGTAGGTGTTAATAAATTAATATCAATAACATAAATATTCGAGGAGAACGCTCCACTTTCATTTGCCTTCTTGACTTTTCAAGATAAATGGGGCAGTTCCTTTTACAATGACATGTCTTATTACAAATGGAAACATTTTCCTTCCAATGGCCAGTTAAGGTAGTTTACGCCGTTTAACTTGTCCTTCTCAAGGGCTGATCGCAATGATGAAAAATTTGTATAATAATTCTACAACAATAAAATATGAATTTTGAGTACGTTTACCATGTTTGCCTATAAAAGGACTTGATACTCCCACTATTTTTATTAAAATTAATAACCCTCAAATATTAATGTTGAAAATACTTTTTGTAAAGTTTTTCTAGTGGGCAAGGATCCAAATTTCACATTCTCTTAAGTCAGCTTTGGCTTTTCTCTTAAGATTATGGTCTATCTAGGTAAGAAACACTTGCTAATTACATCTCACGTAACTCCTTAATTTGGTGAACAACTCTTCTTCATAACCATCCTATGATTATCCAAATAACTAACCTTTAGGTTTCTAATCCTATTAGAGTAACCTAGTTAAGTCTTTAACCAATGTTACAACCAACAAATATCACTTGCTTATTCTTCGTGTTTGGCCAAGATAGATACAAGTACCTCGCTTTAGTAGAACCTACATTGTATCGATCTAGACTTTAACGAGGGTTAACATTGGGAATCAATAAAAGACTTAATATTTTATTGAGGGGTTTCATGAATATTACCTCACCATTTAACATTTGATCTTATCAATTAACTAGCATGCATCTCATACATTCATTTTATCACATATATGAAAAGCAGTAAATATGAATGTAATAGATATAGCCCATATCCTAAGGTGGTACGTCCTAAGCCAATGGGGAGAACCAATTTATTCTAAGGATAAAAACACTTCTCAAGCATCTTTCTATCAGCTCACACTTCTATTCCTCTGGTCCATTCTTCTTCGTATAGATTACAATTTCAGAAACTCATTTTACATACGAGGGAGTAAGATGAAAAGAGAATTACAAAAGAAGTAGAGAAAGGTACGGCACACAGTTCGTATTTATAAAACCTTATAAATAAAACTAAATGGGCTATTGGGCTATAACTATGCATTCCAAACATCGTGCATATCAAACATAATAACGACATGGTTGGTTATTAAAGTCTTACCAGATTGTTCCTACGCATGTGTCAAGCCCCTTGCGAGGTTTCAACGGCCCCGTAGTCGCCGGCGGGGTTGCCACTTCTTGGTTAGCGGTGGGGAAATTTTTAAAGAGTAGCATCTTAATTGTTGTGTAAAAATCTCACGATTTGATAATTTTTATCAACATTATCGTATTTTTCAAGATTTTAAAATCCACAAGGTTTTTACTGAAACAACTCTTGTTACTTTTCCACACGAAATCTATAGACTAACCATTAGTCTAATATATAACTATAATTCGCGTATGTTAACACTTAACATCTAAAATCCTAAAACTATATTTTGAATATGTTAACAATTAATATATAATATTTCAGACCCTACTGACAATGATCCTAATGATTAAATCTTAATCATCGATCTTAGGAACATCTTTTAACTAGATTAACAAATTAACTGTAACTAAATGTATTTGCTCGAACAAATATCATATATTTGCTAAATAAATCAAAAATAACTTGTATCTCATATAATTACATCACCCAAGTAATTAAAACCCGAATCTGTATTGTACAAGTAGCTCTGATACCACTGTTGGGTCACGCTGGTACACCCTATGGTGCAACGAAAAAGTTATCCGGCGATTACCACCAGAGATCCATGTATGAGGAACGAATCGGGGTGAATATGGGTGAAGAATTACTTGTTTAAAATATGGAATTCTAAATTTGAGGAGATAAATATCCAATCACGATTCCACGATGTCGATTCCTAAGCCGCAACGATAACTCTCCGACCTCTACGTAGTTCACTCATTTGAAACGAACATATAAAAATTTTTTAAACTATTATAGGGTTTTTCCAAAAGCATTAATGATTGCTAAATCTCCCATGCCTTTATATAGCCTTTGAAATCCTAATTCAACTCATATTAGGATTTCAATATATATATTAATATATATATAATCCTAATTTAACTTTAATTAGGATTTCAATATATATATATATTAAATATATATAATCTCAAATAAACTTTAATTAGGATTCCAATATATATTAATTTATATAATCTCAATTCAACTATTTAGGATTTTAATATATATATATATAATCACAATTCAACTTTAATTAAGATTTCAATATATATATTAATTTAAACCGGATTATATTATTTATATATATTAAAAGATTCATAATTACAATAATTATTTTCTTTTAATATTTATCCAATAGTTAAATTATATATATATCAAATATATATTAATTTAACTGAATTCGTGTACAACAAATTTGTACATATATAATTCGTTTAATATATGCTCAGTTCAACCATGGGTGTGACCCTGTAGGTCCATGTAATGCTAGTAGTAAATATTATAACATTTCTAATATTCTAAACAATGGGTGATATCTAGCAATATGTCATTGTCACCTAAGTTACAAGAAATCATGATTTGACATAACTTTTTCATGATTAACTCTTTTTCATGTATTACATCCTTTTGTCATTTATATCTAGATTGGACACAAGTCATGGAACAGTCACACTTGTATAGTCCATCTAATATTTCTTGATATCTTGATTAGACTATTATAAAAGAATAACTATAATATCTCATATTAACTTATTCGAGCATGGTCATGCATGTCTAGTCTCACTCAATCAAGTGGCCTACGATATTACTCCTATTATGTAGGAGGGACAAACCCTATCTTGATCAACCATATCCCACTACATAGATTGTGATATATCCAATATCAGTCTTTATAGAGTAGTCAGTTGCGACTCACGTTTGAGTGTATCAAAATATGTCACTCACGATGTTGAAATATTGATGATCTCATGTATGAGTTCACTATGAGCAATGTTGTGACTGTCACATAATAATCCAACAAATATGCTCATAGCGGGTTAGTCCAGTATGTCGTTCTCTAACACATACTTATGTATTGATTTTGACATCTCCATGTCAATGACAACACTTTGTCATCAATCAACTACATATTAGTCTTAATGCATTATTATTGTTCATTCCCACAATAATACTCGACTAAGAACATTTACGAATAATCATATTATTCTAAGGATTTTATTATAATTCAGTTTATTTATGCACGAAGAATTATAACTAAAAATAATAATGGCAATGCCTCTTTATGAATGAACAAGGGAAAAACAAATGTCATTTACAATCATCTTATGATTGGTCTTTGGGCATGCGCTAACATTGCCTTGAAGTGAATTGTCTAGATACCAATAGGGGGCAATAAGTTGTTCCTCCCTAAATTCTAGGTAGTGGGACCTAATCTCTATCTCCACATCGATATAGAAAAGTTGTCCGCTTATTCAGCCAATGAGCCCTCCACACAACATCGGCATCCTTCATATCTCTAAAGTATTCTTTCCATTGCTCTTCATTCTTTTTTTTCTAACGAGGAATTAGCTAAGTGTTCCCCTATCGGTGAGTACGTGCTGAGGTACCTAATAGCTCTATAAGATGTATTCCATCTATGTCCTTAAACCAGATTTCAAGAAACTCGCACAGCCCCAAAATCTTCCATCTCTTGACTTCTTGCATGCATTCAACGATCTATATATTTTTGTTGGGTCACACCGATACACCCCATGGCGTAGCGGAAAAATTATCCGGCGATTACCACCAGAGATCCATGTATGAGGAACGAATTGGGGTAAATAAGGGTGAAGATTTACCTGTTTAAAATCTAGAATTTTGAATTTGGAGGAGATAGATATCCAATCACGATTCAACAATGTCGATTCCTAAGCCACAACGATAATGCTCCAACCTCTACGTAGCTCACTCAAATGAAACGAGCATCCAAAACTCTCTAAACTAGTTAGAGGGTTTTTCCAAAAGCATTAATGATTGTTAGATCTCTCATGCCTTTATATAGCATTTGAAATCCTAATTCAACTCATATTAGGATTTCAATATATATATTAATATATATAATCCTAATTTAACTTTAATTAGAATTTCAATATATATATCAAATATATATAATCTCAATTCAACTTAATTAGGATTTTAATATATATATTAAATATATATAATCTCAATTCAACTTTAATTAGATTTCAATATATATATATTAAATATATAATCCTAATTTAACTTAATTAGGATTTCAATATATATTAATATATATAATCCCAATTCAACTAATTAGGATTTTAATATATATTAATATATATATATAATCTCAATTCAACTTTAATTAGGATTACAATATATATTAATTTAAATCGAATTATATTATTTATATATATATTAAAAGAGTCATAATTACAATAATTATTTTCTTTTAATATTTATCCAATAGTTAAATTATATATATATCAAATATATATTAATTTAACTAAATTCGTATACAACAAATTTGTACATATATAGTTCGTTTAATATATGCTCCTTTCAACCGCGAGTGTGACCCTGTAGGTTCATGTAACGTTAGTAGTAAATATTAGAACATTTCTAATATTACAAACAATGAGTGACATCTAGCAATATGTCATTGTCACCTAAGTTACAAGAAATCATGATTCGGCATAACTTTTTCGTGATTAACTCTTTTTCATGTATTACATCCTTTTGCCCTTTATATCTAGATTGGACACAAGCTATGGAACATTCACACTTGTATAATCCATATAATATTCTTGATATCTTGATTGGACTATTATAAACGAATAACTATGATATCTCATATCAACTTATTCAAGCATGGCCATGCATTTCTAATCTCACTCAATCAAGTGGCCCGCGATATTACTCCTATTAGGTAGGTAGGACAAATCCTATCTTGATCAACCATATCCCACTACATAGATTGTGATATATATAATATCAGTCTTTATAGAATAGTCAGTTACGACACATGTTTGACTGTATCAAAATATGTCACTCACGATGTTGAAATAATGATGATCTCAAGTATGAGGATCATACATGTAGTTATCACTATGAGCAATTGATAAGTCATATATTTGCATGTTTTTCACATATTAAATCCTATGTTTTAACACATTAATCTATCTTAAAGCCCTTGATTATGTTCCTATTTGGTTTTGCAGGTGTTTTTGGGCCTTAATGACGTTTTATACGTAAAATCTAAGTTTTAGCACCATTTAGGTGTCACCTCCAGAATTCTTGTTAATTGCCAAGGCAAGTCACAATTGCCACGGCAAGCTCTTCATAAAGTGCCTTAATTGCATGGAAAAGTTGCACTTTCCACGGCAATACTGTTTCTACAAAAATACCAGGCGCAAGATAGATTTGGGCCTAGAGGACAAGCATGTTTTTGACTTGGAGGACAAGCAATCCTACTACAAAGTGGACTTCTACTTTTACCATAATTAAAGTAGTTTAGGGTTGTTGTATTTAATGTAAAGTCTTCCCCTTTATTCCCTATAAATAGAGATCAAAGGGTGAAAAGAAAATGCCAAGTAGAAACCCTAGTCTAGTCGAAACCCTCTCCCCTCTTCTCTTGTAGCTGTAGACCACCATGAGTGGCTAAACCCTTCTTTTCTAGTCAAGTGTAGATACAAGGATATTATTTCAAGTTTTTACTGAGATTTCTTGCTCCCAAATTATCTTCATCTTTATTCAAGTATTTCCATATCTTTTGTGCTTCATCTTAATGTGTATGTTTGGTTAAATATATGCTACAACCAATTCAATGGTATTTGATACAAGTGGTAAAGAAATTCGGGTTCGATTTCTAAAGGTATGAATTCACGTTCTTAATAAGTTAACGGGTTCGTGCTTAGGAAGAATATGTGCTTTGGGTCTTTTAAAGATCATTAATGTTATTTGATAGATTATAATTCTTTAGTGGTATCTAGGAATTTATTCTTGATAATAAGAGTTAATCTTTTGATGGTATTTAATTGGTTATCTATCTTAGAAGAGATTTAGGTTATTTGGTGGTAGTCATCTAATCTAAAACAAGCTATTTGAAGTTGATGTTGATTTATCTTTTGTGGGTCAATAATCTAAATTCTTGATTTAATATTCCAAGTTCTACCTTCACTAGAGTTTTATCTTATATAGATTTCTTCCTTAATTCAATTGATTTCTTCAAATCAAACACAAAACCCCCTTTTTACTTTTAATTGCTTGTGAACTTGATTTCTTAACCATTCTCTGTGGAATCGAACCTACTTGTTGCTACTACAAATCCAAAGAACAAGTAGGTATTATTTTTTGACAGATTTGACACCCATTCTTACCTTTTCATTGCCATTCAACTTCCTCTTGTTGGTGCATAATTCTTTGAGAAATTTTGCATATCAATGTATTTGTTTTATAGCATCAACCAATGGAATATTTACCTCGACCTTGCAGAATGTCTCAAGAATTTATTCTTCTTGCTTTTCTTTCTTGGTATTTGAGAACTTTTGAGGAAAAGGTGGTTGAACAACGATGGGCTGAATTACCTTGCTTGTGTCGACGTCTTCCTTGCCCGGTTCAGCTTTGTGCGATTTTCCATTTTTTTTAGGAAAAGGGGTTTGCCAAAAAATTTTGGTTTGCTAGCCTTCCCTTCTTCCTTTTCGTCGTCCTCCTTGGGTGAAGAATCAAACAACTTGGAAACAGAACCAATCGAATATCTTGGGCAATGGTAATTGCCTGGGCAACTGGGAATGGTGCGATTGCCTGGGCAACTAGGCAATGGCGCCAATTTTTGATGGGTGTCGAATCCGTCAAAAAATAATACCTACTTGTTCTTTAGATTTGTAGTAGCAACAAGTAGGGTAGATCCCACAGAAAACGGTTAAGAAATCAAGTTCACAAACAATTAAAAGTAAAAAGGGGATTTTGTGTTTGATTTGAAGAAAGCAATTGAATTAAGGAAGAAATCTATATAAGATGAAACTCTAGTCAAGGTAGAACTTGGAATATTAAATCAAGAATTTAGATCATTGACCCACAAAAGATAAATCAACATAAACTTCAAATAGCTTGGTTTTAGATTAGATGACTACCACCAAATAACCTAAATCTCTTCTAAGATAGATAACCAATTAAACACCTTCAAAAGATTAACTCTTATTATCAAGATTAAATTCCTATATACCACTAAAGAATTATAATCTATCAAATATCATTAATGATCTTTAAAAGACCCAAAGCACATATTCTTCCTAAGCACGAACATGTTAACTTATTAAGAACATGAATTCATACATTTAGAAATCGAACCTGAATTTCTTTACCACTTGTATCAAATACCATTGAATTGGTTGTAGCATATATTTAACCAAACATACACATTAAGATGAAGCACAAAAGATATGAAAATACTTGAATAAAGATGAAGATAATTTGGGAACAAGAAATCTCACTAAAAACTTGAAATAATATCCTTGTATCTACACTTGACTAGAAAAGAAGGGTTTAGCCACTCATGGTGGTCGACGGCTACAAGAGAAGAGTGGGGAGGATTTCGACTAGACTAGGGTTTCTACTTGGTATTTTCTCTTCACCCTTTGATCTCTATTTATAGAGAATATAGGGGAAGACTTTACATTAAATACAATAACCCTATACTACTTTAATTATGGTAAAAGTAGAAGTCCACTTTTAGTAGGATTGCTTGTGCTCCAAGTCAAAAACATGCTTGTCCTCTAGGCCCAAATATGTCTTGCGCCTGGTATTTTCGTAGAAACAGTATTGTCGTGGCAAGTGCAACTTGCCGAGGCAATTAAGGCGGTTTATGAAGAGCTTGTCGTGGCAATTGGGACTTGCCTTGGCAATTAACAAGAATTCTGGAGGTGATGCCTAAATGGTGCTAAAACTCGGCTTTTACGTATAAAACGTCATTAAAGCCCAAAAACACTTGCAAAACCAAATAGGAACCGAATCAAGAGCTTTAAGATAGATTAATGTGCTAAAACATAGCATTTAATATGTGAAAAACATGCAAATATATGACTTATCATATACCCCCACACTTATATTATGCTTGTCCTCAAGTATATTGAAATTCAAGATCTAGGGTCCTTTTGGTAATGAAGAAAGGATAAGAGAAGTAATAAATCATGATTAGCAAATTAGCACAAGCAAATAATATTTCAATTAATTATCATGAAGTCAAGATGGAATAAAATCAAGCACCCTCGCAAAGGATTCACTCAATATCTCTCAAAGTGTTTAAGGGACAACAACACTCAAGTCAAAGCATGAAAAGATACTTATCATAAGCTTGAAAATATATCAAATCTCCACCACTTAGCTAGGATGAATCACAAGATCAAAAGGTCTTTAAATTGATTGTAATGGGGCTTGGGAAAAGGTATGATAAGAAAGATTTTTGGCTTTTTGAATCGAAGAACTTCACACTCTTTTTCCTTTTTTGCTTGATTTTTCTCTTTCAAGTAAGGAAAGTGTGTAGTTTTTCGATTTTGGGTTCAAATTGGGGAAATCAACAAAAAGGAATTAGGCTTGTGATGTGGTTAATTTCCAAACAAAAGGCTTAGGCTCAAGTGGTTCTCTAATGGTCATATTTACCAAGGTAGGCTTTTTGGCTCAAGGTTCATACCTAAGTGCCTTAATCATCTCAAGTAATTCAATCCTACAATGTGGTCTTGATATACATAACATCGCAACTTCTAGAAGAAATCCAATCATGCTTGGCAATCACTCAATGAAGAAAAATATAAAGCACAAGATATATGCTTATTAAGGCTCAAGTCTTACAAAGTGGTTTGTTGTGTCCGATTTTTATCCATCCAACTATCGAATCAATTAATATGAGAAACGATTTGCAAGTCTAACAAGATTTAATCAATCCTATTTTACTTCCCATATCAATTTCATCTTTACCAAGGGACCCAATTTTCTTAAAAATCTCAACATGTTAAGTTCAAGAAAAATTTTCTTGTGAAAGTAATACTCAAATTCATCAAGAAGCATGAAATTTCACATAACTATATCCCATGGCTTTAGCACAAATTAAGCACATCAGCAATGTTGTGACTGTCACATAATAATCCAAGAAATATGGTCATAGCGGGTCAATCCAGTATGTCATTCACTAACACATACTTATGTACTGATTTTGAAATCTCCATGTCAATGACAACACTTTGTCATCAATCAACTACATATTAGTCTTAATGCATTATTGTTGTCCATTCCCACAATAATACTCGACTAAGAACATTTAAGAATAATCGTATTACTCTAAGGACTTTATTATAATTCAGTTTATTTATGCACGTAGAATTATAAGTAAAAAAAATAATGGCAATGCCACTTTATGAATGAACAAGGTAAAAACAAATGTCATTTACAATCATCTTATGATTGGTCTTTGGGCATACTCTAACAATCCCCCACTAGCACCAAGACCAATCACTCATGTATCTAATACCAAGTGACTTAGTGTGATGATCATGTTTCTATTGCGTCAGAGTCTTTGTCAGTGGATCGACAATGTTATCATCTGTTGGTACTGTACATATTTCCATATCTCTTTGATCTATAATTTCTCAAATGAGATGGTAACGCCTAAGTATGTGTTTATATTGTTGGTGAGATATGGGTTCTTTTGCTTATGCGATGGCTCCGTTGTTATCACAACGTAGATCTATAGCATTCGATATGCTTGGCACAACCCCTAGTTCAATATGAACTTCTCGATCTTAACACCCTTTTTTGCAGTATCGCATGCTACAATATACTCTGCTTTTGTTATAGAATTAGCTAATGTATCTTGCTTTGAACCTTTCCATCTCACAGAGCCTCTATTAAGGTAGAACACAAAACTCAATTGCAATCGTGAATTGTCCTTATCAGTTTAAAAGCTGACATTAGTATAACCTTTATACTTAGCTCTTCCTCACCTCCTTAAATAAGGAATGTATCCTTAGTTCTTCTTAAGTACTTAAGGATTTTTTTTAACTGTGACCCAGTGACCTTCACCGATATCTACTTAGTATCGACTTATCATACTTAAAGCATATGATATATTTGGACGAGTACATAGCATGGTATACATGATAGATCCAATTATTGAAGCATATGGAATCTTACTCATTTGTTGTCTTTCTTGAGGTGTTGAAGGATACATTTCCTTCGAGAGTGAAATTTCATGTTTCATAGGTAAGAACTCCCTTTTAGATTCTTCCATACTAAATCTTTTTAGTATTTCTTCTATGTATGTATTTTGACTCAGTCTCAGCAGTCGTCTCGATCTATCTCTATAGATCTTGACTCCTAATATGTATGTTGGCTCACCCAAGTCTTTCATGGAAAAATATTTTTCCTAACCTAGATTTCATAGACTATAAGCTAGATATGTCATTTCATATTATCAGTATGTCATCCACATACAGTACCAAGAATATGATAGTGCTCCCACTAATTTTCTTGAAAACACATGACTCGTCTTCATTATTGATAAAATCAAACTCTTTGATTGCATCGTTAAAACGAAGATTCCAACTTTGAGAAGCTCGTTTCAATCCATAAATGGACCTTTGTAGCTTGCATATTTTTTGGCATCTTTTAGATCGACAAAACCTCCAGTTTATGTCATGCTCACATGCTTATCTAGTTTTCCATTAAGGAAAGTGGTTTTAACATCCATTTGCCTTATGTCATAATCATAAAATGCAGTTATCACAAGTAAGATCTGGATGGATTAAACATAACAACAGGTGAAAAGGTTTCATCATAGTCAATACCATGAATTTGACCAAAACTCTTAGTGATTAATAACACTTTGTATGTTTGTGCATTACCATCCTTGTCGATTTTTTTTTGAAAACCTATTTGCACCCTAGGGGCTTAATCCCTAGAGGTGGGTCAACCATGGTCCAAACTTGGTTTTTTACATGGAATCCATCTTGAATTTCATGGCCTCTAGCCACTTCTCAAAGTTTGGGTCTGTCACTGTTTCTTGATAAGTCCTAGGCTCATCTTGATTTATGAAGAGAACATCACCATGCAATGTGACAAGAAATCCATATGTCTCAGGCGTATTGCATTCTCTCAAAGATCTTCATACTGGTTGTGTTTCCAAAACTGTTGAATGTTCCTCAACAACTTGTGGAACTTGTTGTTCAATCTCTTGTTCAATGATATGTGGTTGATCTCGAATTTCGTTGAGTTTAATATTTCTCCCACTTCCTTTCCGAAAAACAAATTATGTTTCTAGGAAGATTCATGTTTGAGCAACAAACATTTTTTCAATAGGATTGAAGAAATAATATCATTTAGTTTCTTTAGAATAACCCACAAAATTACATTTATGAGATTTAGGTTCGAGCTTTGTAGACATCTTATGTTTAACATAAGCTTCACATCCCCAAATTTAAATAAAAGACATACTATGACGTTTCCCAGTCTATATCTCATATGGTGTCTTTTGAACTAATTTAGATGGAACACCGTTTTGTGTGAAAGTAGTTATTTTTAGCGCATGTCCCCAAAAAGAAACTGGAAGAACAACGTGACTCATCATTGATCGAACCATGTCTAATAGTGTTTGATTTCTTCTTTTCGGAAAGTCCGTTCTATTGTGGATTACCAGGAGGTGTGAGACAATCCCACATTCCTTAAGAAGGTGACCAAACTCTAAGCTTAAGTACTCTCCTTCTCGATCTGATCGAAGAGCCTTAATGTTTTTTCCTAGTCGGTTTTGTACTTCATTTTTAAATTCCTTGAACTTTTTAAGGGCTTCGGATTTATGATGCATTAGGTAAATGTGCCCATATCTACTAAAGTCAATTGTGAAAGTAATGAAAACCTTCTTTTGGCTTGTGTATTCATTGGTCCACATACATTATTATGTATTAATCCCAATAAATCACTTGCTCATTCACTTTTACCATTAGAAGGAGATTTGGTCATCTTTCCCAATAAGCAAGACTCGCATACATCAAGTTGTTCGAAAACGAATGAATCCAAAAATCCATCTTTATGAAGTTTTGAAATGCGTTTTTCACTTATGTGACCCAAGTGACAATGCCAAAGATGAGTTTGATGAGAGTCATTTATTTTGATATTTTCGTATTTATGTTGTAAATGGAATTCTCTTGATCCAAAATATAGAGGCCATTTATTAATTGTGTCACACCATAGAAAACATTATCGAGATAAAAGAACAACAATTATTCTTAATAATTATCTCAAAACCAATCTTGTGTAAACAAGAAATTCAAATGATGTTTTTAGCCAAACTAGACACAAAATAACAATCCTCTAAACATAAATTAAGTTCACTAGGCAACGATAAAGTATATGTTCCTATAGCTAATGCAGCAACTCTTGCTCCATTACCAACCCGTAGGTCTGCCTCTCCTTTTCTAAAATTTCTACTCTTTTGTAGTCCCTATACAAATGTACAAATATGAGAACCACAATTGGTATCTAATCCCAAGAAGTAGGTGCTGGTAAATTAATATCAATAACATAAATATTAGAGGCGGACGCTCCGCTTTCATTTGCCTTCTTAATTTTTCAAGATAAATGGGGCAGTTCCTTTTACAATGACATGTCTTATGACAAATAGAAACATTTTCCTTCCAATGACAAGTCAAGGTAGTTTATGTCGTTCAACTTGTCCTTCTCAAAGACCGATCTCAATGATATCAAATTTGAATAATAAGTCTACAACAATAAAATATGAATTTTTAGTACATTTACAATGTTTGCTTATAAAAGGACTTGATACTCCCACTATTTTTATTAAAATTAATAACCCTCAAATATTAATGTTGAAAATACTTTTCTAAGGTTTTTCTAGTGGGAAAGGATCCAAATTTCACATCCTCTTAAGTCAGCTAAGGCTTTTCTCTTAATATTATGGTTTATCTAAGTAAGCAACACTTGCTAATTACATCTCCTGTAACTCCTTTATTTGTTGAACAAATCTTGTTCATAACCATCCTATGATTATCCAAATAACTAACCTTTAGGTTTCTAATCCTATTAGAGTAACCTTGTTAAGTCTTTAACCAATGTTACAACCAACGAATATCACTTGCTTATTCTTCGTGTTTGGCCAAGATAGATACAAGTACCTCGCTTTAGTAGAACCTACATTGTATCGATCTGGACTTTAACGAGGGTTAACATTGGGAATCAACAATAAAAGACTTAATATTTCATTGAGGGGTTTCGTGAATATTATCACACCATTTAACATTTGATCTTATCAATTAACTAGAATTCATCTCATACATTCATTTTATCACATATATGAAAAGCAGTAAATATGAATGCAATGGTTATATATCATAACCTAAGGTGGCACGTCCCAAGCCAATGCGAGAACCAAATTATTCTAAGGATAAAAGCACTTCTCAAGCATCTTTCTGTCAGCCCACACTTCTGTTCCTCTGGTTCATGCTTCTTCGTATAGATTACATTTTCAAAAACTCGTTTTACATACAAGGGATTAAGATGAGAAGAGAATTATAATAGAAGTAGAGAAAGGCACAGCACGTAGGCCGTATTTATAAAACCTTAAAAATAAAACTAAATGGGCTATTGGGCTATAACCATGCATTCCAAACATCATGCATATCAATAAAAGACTTACTATTTTATCGAGGGGTTTCGTGAATATTATCTCACCATTTAACCTTACATTGTATCGATCTAGACTTTAACGAGGGTTAACAATGGGAATTAATAAAAGACTTAATATTTTATTGAGGGGTTTCGTGAATCTTATCTCACCATTTAACATTTGATCTTATCAATTAACTAGAATGCATCTCATACATTTATTTTATCACATATATGAAAAGTAGTAAATATGAATGCAATAGTTATAGATCATATCCTAAGGTGGTACGTCCCAAACCAATGGGAGAACCAAATTATTCTAAGGATAAAAACACTTCTCAAGCATCTTTCTGTCAGCCCACACTTCTATTCCTCTGGTCCATGCTTCTTCGTATAGATTACATTTTTAGAAACTCTTTTTACATACGATGGAGTAAGATGAGAAGAGAATTATAATAGAAGTAGAAAAAGGCAATGCACGTAGGCCGTATTTATAAAACCTTATAAATAAAACTAAATGGGCTATTAGGCTATAACCATGCATTCCAAACACCGTGCATATCAAACTGAATAACGACGTAGTTTGTTATTAAAGTCTTACCAGATTGTTCCTACGCATGTGTCAAGCCCCTTGCGAGGTTTTGACAGCCCTGTAGCCGCCAGCGGGGTTGTTGTTGCTTGGTTAGTGGCAAGGAAATTTTTAAAGATTAGAATCTTAATTGTTGTGTCAAAACCTCGTGATTTGATAAATTTTATCAACCTTATCGTATTTTTTAGGATTTTAAAATCCACAAGGTTTTTACTGAAACAACTCTTGTTACTTTCTCGCACGAATCTATAGACTAACCATTAGTCTAATATATAACTATAATTCGCGTATGTTAACACTTAACACCTAAAACCCTAAAACTATATTTTGAATATGTTAACAATTAACATATAATATTTCAAACCCTATAGACAAAGATCATGATGATTAACTCTTAATCATCGATCTTAGGAACATCTTTTAACTAGATTAACTGATTAACCGTGATTGAATAGATTTGCTCGAACAAATATCATATATTCGCTAAATAAATCAAAAATAATATGTATCTCATACAATGACATCACCCAAGTAATTAAAACCCGAATCTATGTCGTACAAGTGGCTTTGATACCACTGATGGGTCACGCCGGTACACCCCATGGCGCAGCGGAAAAATTATCTGGAGATTACCACCAAAGATCTATGTACGATGAACGAATCGAGGTGAATAAGGGTAAAGAATTACCTATTTAAAATCTAGAATTTTGAATTTGGAGGAGATAGTTACCCAATCACGATTCCACGATGTTGATTCCTAAGCTGCTGAGATAATGCTCCGACCTCTACGTAGTTCACCTAATTGAAACAAGCATATAAAACTCTCTAAACTATTTAGAGGGTTTTTCCAAAAGCATTAATGATTTCTAGATCTCTCGTGCCTTTATATAGCCTTGGAAATCCTAATTCAACTCAAATTAGGATTTTAATATATATATAATCCTAATTTAACTTTAATTATGAGTTCAATATATATACCTAATATATATAATCCCAATTCAACTTAATTAGGATTTCAATATATATATTAAATATATATAATCCCAATTCAACTTCAATTAGGATTTCAATATATATATATATATATATAAATATAATCCCAATTCAACTTCAATTAGGATTTCAATATATATATATAATCTCAATTTAACTTAATTAGGATTTCAATATATATTAATATATATAATCCCAATTCAACTAATTAGGATTTTAATATATATATATATAATCACAATTCAACTTTAATCAGGATTTCAATATATATATATTAATTTAAATTGAATTATATTATTTATATATATATATATTAAAAGAGTCATAGTTACAATAATTATTTTTCTTTTAATATTTATCCAATAGTTAAATTATATATATATCAAATATATATTAATTTAACTAAATTCGTGTACAACGAATTTGTACATATATAATTCGTTTAATATATGCTCATTTTAACCGTGTATGTGACCCTGTAGGTTCATGCAACATTAGTAGTAAATATTAGAACATTTCTAATATTACAAACAATGAGTGACATCTAACAATATGTCATTGTCGCCTAAGTTACAAGAAATCATGATTCGACATAACTTTTTCATGGATAACTCTTTTTCATGTATTATATCCTTTTTTCCTTTATATCTAGATGGGACACAAGTCATGGAACAGTCACACTTGTATAGTCTATCTAATATTTCTTGATATCTTGAGTAGGCTATTATAAACGAATAACTCTAATATCTCATATCAACTTATTCGAGCATGGTCATGCATTTCTAGTCTCACTCAATAAAGTGGCCTACGATATTACTCCTATTATGTAGGAGGGGCAAATCCTATCTTGATCAACCATATCCCACTACATAGATTGTGATATATCCAATATTAGTCTTTATAGAGTAGTCAGTTACGACACACGTTTGACTGTATCAAAATATGTCACTCACGATGTTGAAATAATGATGATCTCAAGTATGAGGATCATACATGTAGTTATCACTGTGAGAAATGTTGTGATTGTCACATAATAATCCAACAAACATGATTATAGCGGGTCAGTCCAGTATGTCGTTCTCTAACACATACTTATATATTATTTTGACATCTCTATGTCAATGACAACACTTTTTCATCAATCAACTACATATTAGTCTTAATGCATTATTTTTGATCATTCGCACAATAATACTCGACTAAGAACATTTAAGAATAATTATATTATTCTAAGGACTTTATTATAATTCAGTTTATTTATGCACGTAGAATTGTAACTGAAAATAATAATGACAATGCCTCTTTATGAATGAACAAGGTAAAAAAATGTCATTTACAATCATCTTATGATTGGTCTTTGGGCATACTCTAAAAATTTCAACCAAGATTGCAGGCACCGGATTCACACCTTTTTCTAATCACTCGAATAGTTCTACTGTTGACGGATCTATATGTTTTGGAGTCCTCGAGAACAACACCAATCCATATATGCACAAAGCATATAAGATTCTCATCTTATCTGGCTCGTCACTTGTCAATATTAACTCCTTAAGAACCCTCCAATTTATGCATTGTTTGTCTTCACTCTGATCAGCACTATCGTTGTTAGCTAACTTTCCATCTAGCCAACCTTTACTCTTTCTCGTAACTAGTCCAAATTTCTTTTTGAAACCTAAATTATTGTTCGGCCTAGTGTAAATCTTATCACTCTGAATTATGGGAAAGTGTCACGCCCTGAAAATCGGTCTAGTAAGAATTAGGTTCCGGTGATCAAAAATTATGTGCCGGTTATGCCCGAATAATGTAATTGTTCAATATTTGTACCTCATTTTGAAGTAATGAAAGTTATTTGGGCTTAATCGAATTTGTTGGACCTTTTTGTAAGGAATGAAAGTCATTTAGTGACTAAATTATGAAAATTCAAAATTTGAGGGCAAAAGTGCAAACTTTGAAAAGTTAAAGGATCACCCTTGTAATTATACCAAATAGTGGTGTGAATCACCCCCTTGCTTGCCTTTATCCCACATGAAATTGGTCATATTAGTAGGAAAAGATGACAACATGTGTGGAAATAGAAAAGAAAGCTTAAGTGATGATTAAAAAGGTTTCCTCCCAAGCTAGGAAACTATGTTATTGGATGCTTGGGAGGCAACCATTAAAGAGTAGTAAAACTACTCGGTTAAGCCTAGTAGAAAAAATAAAAAGAGGGGGAACATTGTTTAAAAGTGAACTGAGACCAATTCCCACTCTTTTTATCATTTTCCTAACTATGTTATGATCTATACGTGATTAATGATGTACATATGTCATTCAAGCATGTTTACATGTCATTCATGCCATTAACGAGCTTATTTTACATTTGTTATAAATAACTCACTAGGATTTGTAAGCCTAACATTCGTGTGTCTCAAGCATTTTAGGATCTTGAAAGAATCTGAGCTTTGATCATGTGGTTGAAGTTGCAAGTCATTCCCGTCAATCTCATGTATGCTTGTATTTTGCTTTGAACTCCTAGTAAGGTGGCATAAGGCTTAGACATGTTATGTTTGTCTATTATGATATGTGTGTAATGGCCTAATATTGTTTAGGTGTTAGTTGTGAACTTTGGTATGGTTGTAGAATGGTGAGACTAGTTAACTTTGGCTTAAAGGTACTAAAAGGTGAAAATGACGTAAATAGATTCGAATCGCTCTAAAATTTTGTATGCCATTAGATATTTTGATTAAAAACTTGTTGGTAAAATTTCATTGCATTTGGACATTGTTCAATAGGTTAAACGGACAAAAAACCAGATAAAATTTGTTATTACAATGCATGTGTATCGATACAAGTCAAGTTGTATCGATATGGCCTTGCATATTTGGACTTGGTAAAACAGAGCGTATCAATACACCAAGGGGTGTATCGATACATATCTTGGCAGTAAGGTTTGGGAAATAAATTGTATCGATACAGCCTTAGGGTGTATCGAAACAGGTCAACCTTGATCAACGCGTATCGATACAGGCTTAGCTGTATCGATACGGGATTTGGCAAATTCAAATGGAGATGTGATTTATGTGTACCCGTATTGATACGGCCCCAAGGTGTATCGATACAGGGTTAGTTAATTCTGTTAAAAAGCATTGAATATAGTTTTGACCATTTTATAAAATGGTCACTGGATCTTGTATGGTCTAATTGGATAGGTAAATGACCTCCGTTAGTGATAAAATTTCATAGGCTAATAATTAATAAGTTCAATTGAAGGTTAGTAAAAAGAAATTCTGATAAAAACCCTAAATTTTAAAATTTACATTTTGGTCCCTAAGTTTACAAAAGTTTAAAATTAACCCAAATCGAGTAAGTTGCTGATAAATAGGTCTGTTAAGTCTTAAAATAGGTTAATAAGACATTATGAATAATTTTTGAACTCTGATTGAGCCTTCGATCTCTGAATACGTCTTTCGGTAACATTTACCGACCCGGTTCTCTACTAGGCCAGGAAGGGGGTGTTACATTTGTGGTATCAGAGTTAGTGTTTAGTCAATTCTAGGACTAAACTGAGGCTTATCATGAGTCTGCATGTGCATATGCCACCTAGGATTTTATTTGTGTATGTTATTCGTGACTTGCAACTAACACAATCTAACCTTTTCTATTTGATTAGATTTAAGAATGACTGGGCCCAACGATAGACATATCGCAATAGAACCACACCCCAGCTCCTCCTCGACACAAGGGGACAATCTTAGAGCTAAAACTCAAACTGATCAGGTGGGGCAGAATAACCCACCCAATCCTCCTCTGATGCCTCCCGCTCAGCAAGAGTATTTGTTGTCCATGGCTGAGATGATCAAGCAGGTGGTCGTGTCTCTCAGGCAAGAGCAGCCACCTCAGCCCATTGAAGTGTCCTCGTCTATTTTGAGAGCTCCTATCGAAAAGCTCGAAAAATGCCCAGTTTACACCTTTACTGACCAAGAACTAGACAATCCCAAAGTAGAAAAATACTGGCTGGAAAACACTCTTAAAGTCCTGAGTAAGCAAATGAAGTGTCCTGACGAACACAAACTGGAGTGTGCTCTAGCATTGATTTCTAAGGAGGCTCACAGCTGGTGGGACACCATGACAATTACAGTACCTAAGCACAGAGTTACGTGGGACTTTTTCCTTCAGGAGTTCCGCAAGAAGAACATTAGTGAGCATTATATCGCTGAAATACGTAAAAAGTTCCTCCATTTAAGATGAGGAAGACCCGTGGGACAATATATACATGATTTCTGCAAATACTCGAGGTATGGTGCGGAGATCATATGCACTGAGAAGGAAAAATATAAAATTTCCATCGATGGCCTTTGTGACGAATTACTTCCTCTCTTCACTGCCTTGGAGTTAGAGGACTTTTAGACTTTGGTCAACCAGGCAATTGCTACTGAAGCCTCCCAGAAGGCTTATGAGAGAAGGAAAGGGAACCAAGCCAGATCCGATAAAAGATTCCAAGATGATTCCAAGCCTTCCATGCCTCAAAAAAAGGTAAACAATGGGGCCAGAAGTCTGCCACCTTTCAGCAACCACCAAGGACAGGATATGTGCCACAATCCTAATCTTCAGGAATATTTGTTGCTTGTACATCTTCGTCTTATAGCACGAGTGGTTCTGGAAGAAGATTATAGATCCCTTTATGCAGCTTTTGTCAAAAGAGGCATCCCGAGCCGTGTCGCAAACAGACCAGATTTTGTTATCTTTGTGGGGAAGCGGGTCACTTTATCATGCAATATCCGCAGAACCTGAATGCTCCTACCTCTGTGACTTCTCAGAACAATTCTGCCAAAAGAAGAGGAGTGAAACAAGTGCAGCCCGAATCAGCGGGGAGACCTCGCAACATGAACTCTCCTTCAGTGGGGCGTGACCTTCAGGCCTTAGCCCATATGTACCACGTTCGAGGCCGAGAGCAGGAGGATGATCCCGATGTGATTGTAGGTATAGTTGTTGAGCCCGATCAATACAACCCAAATGCTTGCCAAGTGGTGGAAAAGATATATTTTGGGTGTTTGGAGTAGAAGCAAAAAGATAGAAAATATGGACAAAGATTTAGAGTGGTTCGACTTTCTAACCAAAGCCTACATCCACTAACTTAGCTTCCTACTAAGGATTTCACCAATTCACTAAGAATTCTTCCCCTTTTCAAGGCTTAGGAGGCATCCTTTTACAACCTAGACTCACAACCCAAGTCTAGCATCCAAAGCTCACAAACCGAGCTTTGGGAACTCTCTCAAACAAGAGAAAACTTAGCAAAACGAAATCCCTCTCTAAAGGTTGATGTTTGCACACTAAAGCACTCACCCAAATCCTAGAACACTTGAGTATACATTGACAATTTGAGCTCACAAGTGTTTGTCTATACAAGGAATGGAAGTTTAAGCACTAAGATAATTTTTGCATCATAATGTTGTTGACTTGAGGATCATTATTCTTCCATAGATACTTGGAGATCCCTTTTATACTCCCAATTGAGCTTCTAGCCGTTGAAGACCGTTGGGATTAAATTAGAGTCATTGGGGCCTTTATTTATCGCAATAAATGCAGTTCTGAAGCTGTCTGTATCAATATATGGGTATCCGTATCATTACGTGTTCTTCAGAAACTAGTTGTTGAGCTTTTTCTAGCTTGTGCATATCGATACACTTGTATCGGTACAGTCTACAATTTAAAAGACCGTTGGGGGAGTTGGTCATTGGGATTTTTGCCACGTAGGTGTATCGAAACGCTAAGAGGCGTATCGAAATGACCCTTATCCATATCGATACGGGTAAGCCCTGTATCGATACGGGTTTTGGCAGTTTCAAATCGACTGTAGCTGAAACCCTAAGACGTATGGAAACGGGGTATACTGTATCGATACAGTTGAGCTGAGAACTTAGGTTTGGCTACATTAAAACATTTTAAAAACACTTCAAAACCTTTTGAAATCTTCTCAAACATATTTTCAAGTTGTTTGGACTTAAAATCATTTTTGCAATATTTTCAATTTTGTCCAAAACTATTTTCAATTATTATATTAAAACAAATATCCTAACAATCTCCCCTTTTTGATATAATGAAACCAACTTGAAAAATTGTGAGTGATTCTCTCCCTTAGTATTTAAAAATTTGAATGAGACAATTTAAAATTTAAATATAGCTAAAGCTCCCCCTTTTTCACTTGAAAAATCAATTTTTCAAACCGTTTCTCCCCCTTATTGTTATATAAAAAAGAATTTAACTTTAAGTTCAAAATAACAATAGAGGTTAAAAAAATTTAACACAAATAAGATTTTTTATTTTAAAATGGCTCCCCTTACTTAAGCATCAATCAAATGTTAGTCAAACAATTTATGATAATCTAATTGAATTAAAGTAAATAGACCAAATTAAAGCAAATAAATTCAACTAAATTTTATCACACTTGAACCAAAGGGAGGATGTGAAGCCTTTCTTCTTCAAGTGCTTTCCTTGTGTGTATGGAGCTCCCCTTTAATGTTGTACTTTTTTTATCATTCTCCATCACACCTAAAATAAGACAATCAAGTAATTTTTGGTATCCAAATTGCTTTGGATCCATAGGCATTAGTAGCACAAATTTTAGTCCCCGTAGAAATCCATTTTGCAATTTCATCCTTTTTAGTTGAAGTAATTAGTCCTTTTGGGACCCAAATACTTCTAAAACATTTTCCTTTTAAAAATCTAGAGGCACTAGATTGTCTAACATAAAATTTTGATTTTCCCAAATTGTTTTTCTTTTGAAGTTCATTGGAAATCAAATCTTTTTCTTTCTTAAGATCGTCAACTTCCTTTTGATGACCTTTTTCCATTGTTTGAAGTAATTCTTGTAAATTTGAAACTTTAAGCTCAAAATCTTTGATTTTTGCTTCAAACTCTAAATTGGTCTTTAGAAGAAAATCATTTTCGGTTTTCAATTTTGAAATTAATTTCTTGTTTTTCGAAAATGAGGCCTTAAACTCAAAAACCAATTCGTCATAGGCTTCTTGTAATTCATCAAATGAATGGGAATTTGAAATAGATGAATTATAAGCTACTTCTCCCTCTTGGAGGGTCGTGAAGCATAGATGGGGAAATTCATCTTCATCGGTGGAGTTTTCATCACTCCATGTTGCCATGTATGCTTTCTTTGAAGATGATCCATTTTTGTTGAAGCAAGGGCAATCGAATTTGGTATGCCTCGTCTCCTTGAATTCATGGTTCTTTTGGGGATTCTTTATCTTTTTCGATTTATTCTTGGATTTTTCCATTTCGCTCTTCATGAATCGAGTGAACATTTTGAAGAGATGAACCATCTTTTCATCTTCACTTTCCTCCTCACTTGATTTTTCATGTTGGCATTTGGAGGATTTGAGAGCAATGACATTAACATCAATACCTTGCTCTTTGATCTTCTTCTCCTTCTCCCTCTTCAAGGGTTTGGACATCATCTCATGAGTTAGCAAGGATCCAATTAGCTCATCAAGCTTGAGTTCCTTCCGGTGAGAATGGACTTTAGCTTGCCTAGACTTGCTGAGTTGTACATTCGTGAATTCATCCGTTTGCACAGAGTTCCTATGTCTATTATTTCTGACTGTGATCCACATTTTGCATCCTGATTTTTGAGAACCTTACATGAGGCTTTGGGAACTCGAGTGCACCTAAGCACTACTTTCCACCCTCAAACTGATGGTCAATCTGAAAGGGTTATTTAGATTCTGGATGATATGCTATGAGCCTGTGTTATCGACTTTGGGAATACATGGGAAAATCCCTACCATTGGTGGAGTTTGCATACAACAATAGTCACCAAGCTTCGATTAAAATGGCTCCTTATGAAGCTTTTTATGGAAGAAGATGTAAAACCCCTCTTTGTTAGAACGAGCTTGGTGAAGGCAAGGTGTTATGCCCTGACTTACTTTGAGAGACCGAAGAAAGGGTAACCATCATTCGTGACCGGCTCAAAGCTGTATTTGACCGGTAGAAAGCTTATGTTGATCTAAAAAAGAGAGACATTCAGTATGATGTTGGTGAGAATGCCTTCTTTAAGGTGTCTCCGTGGAAGAAGATCCTTCGTTTTGGCAAAAAAGGGAAGCTAAATCCTCATTTTATTGGCCCATTTTAGGTAATCGAGAGAGTTGGATATGTTGCCTACCGACTAGCTCTCCCTAAAGAGTTAAGTCGAATACATAATGTATTCCATGTGTCTATGCTGCAGAAGTACCGATCTGATCCTTCTCATATGATCGAATCGGAGTCTGTGGAGATTCAATCTAATTTAACGTATGAGGAGGAACCAGTACAAATCCGCACACAAGAAATCAAGAGGCTCTGAAACAAGTCTGTGCCCCTAGTAAAAGTTCTCTTAAGAAGTCATGCAGTGGAGGAAGCAATGTAGGAGCCAGAAGAAACAATGCAAAAGCAATATCCTCATATTTTCAGTTAGAGTGAAAATTTGAGGATGAATTTTCTTAAGGGGGAGAGTTGTCACACCCCCAAAAATTGGTCTAGTCGGAATTAGGTTCTAGTGATCAGAAATTTTATACCGACTATCCCGAATAATGTAATTGCTCAATCTTTGTACCCCATTTTGAAGTAATGAAAGTTATTTGGGCTTAATCGAAGTTGTTGGACCTTTTTGAAAGGAATGAAAGTCGTTTAGTGACTAAATTATGAAAATTCAAAATTTAAGGGCAAAAGTGCAAACTTTGAAAAGTTAAAGGACCGACCTTGTAATTATACCAAGTAGTGGTGTGAATCACCCCCTTGCTTGCCTTTATCTCACGTGAAATTGGTAATCTTATTAAGAAAAGATGACAACATGTGTGGAAATAGAAAACAAAGCTTAAGTGATGATTAAAAAGGTTTCCTCCCAAGCTAGGAAACTATGTTATTGGTTGCTTGGGAGGCAACCATTAAAGAGTAGTAGAACTACTCGGTTAAGCCTAGTAGATAAAAGAAAAATAGGGGAAACATTGTTTAAAAGTGAATTGAGACCAATTCGCACTCTTTTCATCATTTTCCTAACAAAGCTAAGCAAGTACCTCAATCAAATCTTCGATCTTTGTTCAATTTCAATATACCATTTGAGAGCCTATAGCTTGGTAAGTAAAACCCCTATGTCAATCTGATGATTCCTTCAATCTCTAGAGTTTAATTTCAAGATCTAAGTCTTGAATGTTCAAACTAAGCCCGTGTGTTAGAAAGACAATTTCCCTATTTTGATATTGTCTATAAGCTTTAGTAAGCTTGAAGAACGTTTATGAATCATTAGTTTTGATTCTAATGTAATCATCTAATTTTGAACTAGCTAAAGTGGTGAAAGACAAGCCATCTTCGTCATCTCCAATACCAAGCCCTTCTAGAGGCAAGGGGATCGTTATCCGAGAACCTTGAAGCCTTCAATTGCTAGGTGAGTTTAGTTGTGTCATATTATTGGCTAGGTATCATCCCGGTTGCATTTTTTTGTGCTTAAAGTTGAATCTTGTTTAAGGGCTCAAGTAGAGCAAGCATGTGTAGATTCAAGTGGTAAGTGTGGTAAGACAATCATATTGCCTTGATACATTTTAAGCTTATATGTGACATTTGAAATATGTTATGTGTGGAATTTGATATGAACGTGTTATGTTATGCTATTTGAAGAAAAGGCTTAATATATGATGTTAAATGGCCTAAGGGCACAAAGGTAAGTTTTATGATAAAATATGTAACCTTGGACACTTGTAGACTTGGATACAATTTGTATGCCATAGGGTTAATTGAGCTCATCATGTAAGGGATTAGACTACGATCCAGGCTACGGACTATATATATGGGGAGAAAATGTTGGATTGTGTAAGGGACTCCGGAGCTACAGCTCAAGGCTAAGGCCTATTTTCGATGTGTGTGGCGTACAGGGGAATCTGCGTATCCATTGGTTACTATGTCCAAGGAGATGATAAGCATTTTTTTTTACATTTGATATATGGAAACATAACATTTGGCTTTGAGTATGATCTATATATGATTAATGATGTACATATGTATTTGAAGCATGTTTACATGTCATTCATGCCATTAACGAGCTTATTTTACATTTTTTATAACTACCTCACTAGGATATGTAAGCCTAACATTCGTGTGTCTCATGCATTTCGGGATCATGAAGGAATCTGAGCTTTGATCGTGTGGTTGAAGTTGCTAGTCACTCCCGTCAATCTCATGTATGCTTGTATTTTGCTTTGAACTCCTAGTAAGGTGGCATAAGGATTAGACATGTTATGTTTGTCTATTATGATATGTTTGTAATGGCCTAATAGTGTTTAGGTGTTACTTGTGAACTTTGGTATGGTTGTAGAATGGTGATACTAGTTAACTTTGGCTTAAAGGTACTAAAAGGTGAAAATGGAGTAAACGGATTCCAATCGCTATAAAATTTTCTATGCCATTATAAATTTTGATTAAAAACTTGCTGGTAAAATTTAATTGCATTTGGAAATCGTTCAACGGGTTAAACGAACAAAAAACCAGATAAAATTTGTCATTACAATACAGGTGTATCGATACAGGTCAAGCTGTATCGATACAGCCTTGCATATTTGGACTTGGTAAAACAGAGCATATCAATACACCAAGGGGGTGTACCGATACAGATCTTGGCAGTAAGGTCTAGTAAATAAATTGTATCGATACAGCCTTAGGGTGTATCGAAACAGGTCAACCTTGGTCAACGCGTATCGATAAAGACTTAGCTGTATCGATACGGGATTTGGTAGATTCAAATGGAGATGTGATTTATGTGTATCCGTATCAATACGGCCCCAAGGTGTATCGATACGGGGTTAATTAATCATGTTAAAAAGCATTGAATATAGTTCTGTTGTATAAAAAGGTCACTGGATCTTGTATGGTCTAATTGGATAGGTAAATGACCTCTGTTAGTGATAACATTTCACAGGCTAATAATTAATAAGTTCAATTGAAGGTTAGTAAAAAGAAATTCTGATAAAGACTCTTAACTTTTAAAATTTATATTTTGGTCCCTAAGTTTACAAAAGTTTAAAATTGACCCAAATCGAGTAAGTTGCTGATAAATAGGTTTGTTAAGTCTTAAAATAGGTTAATAAGACATTCCAAATAAGTTCCGAACTCCGATTGAGCTTTCGATCTTCGAATATGTCTTCTGGTAACACTTTCCAACTCGATTCTCTACTAGGCCGGGAAGGGGGTGTTACAGACAATGCATCAAGACCTTGTACTCTTCAAGCGTAGGTGTCATGTCCACTTGCCCGAAAGAAAAGCAGTTGTATGCCGGGTTCCAAAATTGAACCATTGCTCTAAGCAACTCTTGATCTACCGGAGTATGCAACCATAAGGCTATATCCCTGATTCTTTTTTAATGGACTCTTTCATATCGTTTCCCCATTGCTCTCATATGGCTCTGACCTCCAGGAAACAAATATTCTGGTTAGTGTTCAGCTTTGCGTAACTCTTCATCTGTGATATGTCGCCTTTACGAAGACTATCTTATTTCTCGTGCTGAGTTTGTTCTGACCATGTCTAGACTAAGGTATTGTCTTCTTCTAATTGCTTGGACCCTTCGGCCATATCTAATACTTCCTATTTAACTGATTCTCAAACCGATACCAAATAATGCATCATGATATGATTCATTAAAAAATAATAAAACAAGACAAGAAACAAACAGCAACAAAAAACTTGTGTTAGTACTGTGAATTAATATTGAAAGCAAATAAACAAATTAACAGCACAGTAAAACATGAGATATTTAGCAGAGAAAAAAACCATAGAAGTGTATTTAAACCGGCAGCACCCTGTCCTAGGTCCCTGTCTGGCTCTAGTGGGGTAGGCATCTAAATTATAGCATGTGGTGTTTGTTCTAGACTCTGGGTACCCGAACAGTCATTACTGCCTACTGCGACAGCGAGACAGCGATTCGAGAGTATACGGTCCCTTCTGTCGGAGGCATGGGCCCCACGTTACATAAGGGTGGTATACGTGAAAAAAGACAAAATTCTAAACTCGGAGGTGGAGAGCCTCACATCTGATCATGTCTCGCTCCCACTTAAAGTTGAAAAGCCGGAGCAGAAGGCTTATGCATGAATGACAACTTATATCACACATAAAAGCTACCTTCATTCTTTCTGAAAATTCATCCAATAATTAGTGGAAAAATTAAATTCAAATTACCATTTTTCAATGCCAAAATGCCACGTAAAATTAATTAGGCTTGACTCTCTATTTTAAAATCCCTAGCGGAGTCGCCAAGATGTCGTGAAAATAGCCTGACAATTAATCTTGAAAATTAGGGCTTTTGTCCATTTTTAATTTGATCTTGAAAATTTAGGTTTTCCATGTTAAATTAGATTTTCCTTTATTTAATTTTGAAAAAAAAATGGAGTCACCACCGGTCACTTTGGTAGACTAGACATCATAAAAACAACCAGAGATTCATTTTCTTACAATTTGGGTTCGGGAGTCGGTTACGAATAAGGAAGGATTAGCACCCCCCACAAACGCCCTTTATCGGTACCTTTTTAATTTTACGTGGCATTTTGGCATTTTAAATAGAAATTTGAGTTTATTAACTGGATTTAAATTCCAAATGGAGATATCCTTTTATAAGGAAATATATTTTTTGGATGAATATAAAATTAGAAACACCCAGTTACTTTAGGGCACTTAGATTCATATTCAAAAATATATCCCAACATAAAAGGTTTTATGCATAACCGGTTATTTTCTTGTTGATTTTAAGTTCTAACTTAAAAGGCTCTAATTAAAAGAATTGTTTAAAACTATGAATATTATTAAATTTAGAGTGTTTATGTGATAACACCCAATTGTTTGGGCACTACCCATATTAAACCCTAAATTGAACAATATTCCTAATTTAATTAATTAATCTAATTTGTTAAAGTTCTAGTCCTAATTAAAGATCTAATTTAATTAACTAGGTCAATTAACATGTTCTAGGTTTAAATGAATATCAAATATTTTACCTAAGAAACTCACTTGGGTAACATCTCATTACAATGAGATACTATCCAACTTAGGACTTCAAAGTTTTTTCTTTGATACTCATTTATTTTCTAAAATTTTCTTTCCCATTTAGTTATTTAAGTCTAATAAGAACATAGTATAAAGGCTCTAACAATTAATTATCTAGGTGATTTAATTATCTAAACAATTATACTATATGCTATTTTAAGATATACAACATACATATAATTTAAAGAAATTAAGATAAATTAAAACTGAAATTAGGGACTGAATTGAAAGAAAAAATAAACTTCAAAGACTGATTTTTATTAAACGAGTGACCAAAATGTAATACGCAACAAAACTTAAAGGAATAAAATCGTGATTTGCCCAAATTATTAAAAACGCGCGGATCTCGAGTCGACCCGGATCAAGGCTCGTTGACTTCGAGTTAAACCAGTGCCAAAACGGCACCGTTTAACACAGCCTATAAAAGGCTCAAATCCGAGTTAAATCGGCCATAACCTCAGATTGCACTCTCTCTCTCTTAAATCTCTCACTCCCTTGATTCTCTCAACTCAAACAACAAAAATCCAGAAAACATAAGCCTAAACCAGGGATTTAAATAGCGTTCGCAGTCGCATTTTCGGTCGCGTCGCGGTTATCGCGGTTGCGGACATAACGGAGGCTATTGCGGTCATTACGGGTGTCGCGGTCGTGAATTTTTTTAAAATTTGCACAACTTATTGTAAAACATAATAATTATAATTATAATTATAAAAAGTCCTTTTTAATGATATTTAGAGTATTTTCTAAATAAAAATGAGCATAAATAAATTAAAATTGATTGAAAATATCTATTATAATTGTGAGAATTTCTTACGATTTTATCAAAGAGTTCTTTTCCACCAGCAAACTCAAGAATAATATATATATTTGTTCTATCGGCAATACCTAAATTAAAAAAAATGATCAAGGTAAATATCAACAATGAGAGAATTTAAATATAATTATAAAATTTTACTTCTTAATGATTTTAGAGTGTTTTCTAACACTTATAAAAGGATTTAATTAAAAGAAAATAAGACTTAGAGGCTCAATTGAATGTTTCGTTATGGATTTGAGGACTTAATTGGAAATGGAATAAAACAAAACATCTTAATTAAACTAAAAATTTGCCTTAAAGGACTAAATTGTAAGCATACTAAAACCTTTAAGCCTCTCCAAAAATTTACTAAAACTTGAACCCTCTTTCCCGCATTTACCCTTTTTAATGTTATAACTCATCTTCCTCACATTTTCATCTCGAGCAAACCTCTGCAACATTTTCCTCCTCCTTCTCCCCTTTTCATCTCCAACCACCACCCTTTTTCATCAACTAACCATCCGTGAAATGTTCTTAAAACGGTAATAGCGGTCCGTTATCGCCGCAATCGGCCGCTACCCGTTAAATTGTGGCCGCAATCTACCGTTTTTGGTGTGAGTGCGATTCACATGACGTTTTTTCAAAAAAACGGTTTCGGCCGGCGCCAAAACCCTAAAAACCCCAAACTTCTATTTTTTTCTGATTTTCAACCCTAAATCTAAATCTAGGCCTAGATTCGGTAGAATTCAACCATCTTCCCCATCCTAGGCCCTAAATCTACCCGAACCAAACCATTATCCATCATTTTCGACTCTGTCGTGCTAAAATTACTTCGGCAACTAAAAAAACTCTGACGAACCTTTTTCTCTTTTGTTTTGTTACTGTTTTTTATTTTTAGTCCTAGATCTAACATTTTTCATATTATTTGCAGGAAAACGGAGATCAAGGTAAAAAAAATTACATCCTAACGGCGAGATTTACTGTTCCGGCAGCGTAACAGAAGTTTCGATGGCCACTGTTGAACTTTTTCGGCAGCTTTTGGACTCTCCGGCGACCCTTAGTATTCGGCAGGTGATCTTGTCTTCTCCTCTCTCCTCAATTAATGGCAGCAATTAATTGTGTCATTATTGTCTGATGATTTTTCTCTCTTTCCTTTTATAGTGTAGCATCATGGATGACGTCAACGGCTGATAAAGGACCTGAATCCATGTGCTGTGGGTTTGGACCAATGTCAGCGTGACACGTGGCTGTTTTGGCGGGCTAAAATAACACATGTGTTTCTTTGGGCCTTTTTATCATATTTTAGATTATAAAATGGGTGGGAAAGGCTTTTTAGAAGAGAATTTTTATTTGTAAATGGAATTTGGGCCTTTTATAGTGTATATTGGGCTTTTAGATGCAAAAGGAACACTTGAAAGGGTTGTTGGACTCCTATTTATTTATTTAAGGTTTTATATCATATATTTATTTATTTGTTATTTATTTAAGAGAAAATATTATCTATATTCGTATATTTGGATAAAGTTAGAGTTTTATAACTTTAAATAAATCGTATTAAAAATAAAAAAAAATCAATAATCATTTTAGAGTTTAGTATCTAATATTTATGCACCATCACTAAATAAGTAACATCTTATCAGTAATCACTATATACAAAAGGCATAGTGGACTTATAAATAAATATTAATAATTTTGAGCAAGTATATTTGGTCGGTTAGTTATGTTGCTCAGCTTCGTTCTCTCATATTCCCTTAGGTCATGAGTTCTAGATTTACTAGAAGCACATGTTCCTTTCCCTCCTCTCTAGATAAAATTAAGATTTGTCAAAAAATATATTAATAATTTTATTTAATATAAATAAATATCGATTATAATTATTTTTGTTGACTTTAGAGTTTAGTATCTAATGTTTTAGGTGAAGGGTTATTCTCTGGATAATCCAAAAGAAGGAATATAATATTTGTAATTGGTATTTAGTTACTTTTACATAAAATCATAAATATTTATTTACACATCCTTCACTTGGACCGTGCAAAAAAATTAGATTTGTTTATTCCGTGATCGTATAATAACTTATTATTTTTTCAAGTTTTATATTTTTTTCTTTAATTTTATTATTTATTGTATTTTATATTTATTATTATATTGCATTATATTATTATGAAACATCACTATTATTTTTTCGATAGTTATTGTAGTTTATTATTATAATTATTATACAATATATTTTTCTATTTTTATTATATTTATTAGAATTATTTTTATTATTATCATTCTCATTATTTCATTACATATTTTTTATTATTACTATTATTTATTTATTGTTGTTTTGGTTTATTTTTTAAAGAAAAATAATTTTATTATTAATAATTTGAAAAGTCGGATATCCGATCTGAAAAATTATATATCCGATTTTTCAAATCAAATACGAGTCACTATTTTACCCATCCGAAAATGGAATATCCAACTTTTGAATCGGATTCGATATCAAAAAATTTACACCCCTGCCCTTCGCTCAATGAGGAGATATTATGTTATTTACTAATGGTGACAGCAAGTGTTCTCTTACAAAATGGTATGAATAAACATCACATATGCTTGTATCATACCAAACGTAATATGTTTTGTCTTTCTTCGTTGGCCTTATTTTCCAACGGCTGAATTGGACCGTTATTGAAATATTTTATGTTTAATTAAAACACTGTTTCAAATAAGATTATTGGGTCAAATTTTCCTTTTGCCCCCCATAGATTAGACTTGTTAAAATGAGCAGTACTGAAAATAATCTATTCAAATCCAAGTTGGCTTGATTTGCTTTTTAAGAAATATTTTTCTATTTAAATCTAATTTTAAAAATATTAAATGACATATCACAAACATGGTTTTTAGGGTAGTTAGAGCATTAGTCAAACAAATTATTTTATTGATAAGGTTTTATCCAAACTGCAAGGTATACTCCATAGAAATTTTATGACATCTTTAAAATATTAAAGCATCTTTCCAAAACAAAAACATGTACAGAATCTTACACAACCAAACTTCTGCAGTAAAATTGAAGCATATTCATGGAATACAATGTCAACCAATGTCACCAAGCATGCTTCCACAACCTCTATGCCTCAAGAAAGATAGGAAAACTAAACTTGCTCTCTATCCTCTCCTCCCTGACCATCTCAAATTTTGAGCAAAAGGGGAATCGATATATATATAATCCATTCTCTGTATAACAAAACCGAAAATGAAAACAACATGATGCACTTTGTAAAAACAAAACTTGAAAAGTTTACACAAAAAAGACTCGAATTAACATCTTGAGTTGATGATACCGACAACTCAATAAACCCGAATGTCAATACCAAGACTGCTCAACAGTTTCCTAGAAGGCTTTTCATCCGCGCAGCAACGTAGCCATAGGCAAGAAAGTCTGGTCATAGCTGCGTGACTAGCAAACTGCAACTTGCCAGCAAGGCTTCCCTCACCCAACATCTCTTCATTGAACACATCAGTGTCAAAGCTAGTGTCGTATCCATCGAGGTCTGAGTCTGTTACAACAACTACAGAGTCATCATCAAAGGCTGCCATATCCTGCTTTTCCAGAACAATTAGGGTTTTCTTAAATATCATGTCGCAAGAGTTTACAGGCATTCCATTATTTTTCACCTTGTGAAGATAGTAATCTTGAACAGCCTACATTTAACAGAAATAGATAATATGAACCACAAAAGTCCCAGAAGTTATCACCAACTGCAATAAGCACGAAACAAAATTGAATAAACCCAAAAGGCAATACCCGCTGCTGTGCAGGCGCAAGAAGTACCCTGGGTCTGATAGATCTCACATATTCATAAGCTGCATCAGGTGTCATATCCCTATGTTCCACCTGTGTTATATGTGTACGCTTGTTTTAAAGATAGATTCATGAAGTAACTTGGAGAAATCAAATTCAGCTTTTTACTCGGTGCATACCAGGTAGCAGAGGACAATGGTTGTGCTGCGACCTCGACCAGCCTTGCAGTGAACATAAGTGGTCTTTCCAACAGATGCATTCTCTTCATATAACGAAAAACAAGTAAATGTGCTACCAGTTAACAGAAACGTTTACACCCTACTACCAATAAAGGCCAAGGAGCATACCATGTATGAAACCTACAGCTTTGCAAATATCGGCAAATGATGGAGCAAAAAGATAGTCTCTTGTAGGAATCACCAAATGGTCAATGTTGTGAGCCTACCAAACAAAAATAATGAATATTTGAGCTTTTAGTCAAAACTATGACAGAATAACAAAATGGTTTCAGATAGAAAATTAGAAAGTAACATGCAGCATTTCTAAAATGCTTCTTCATTGAAAGAAACAATGGCCTCCTTAAGCTGCGCATTGGAGATAAAATAAATCTGATTGACTCTTCTGTTCTTATTATACCTAAAATACATACTGGTACCTTGAAAGTAAAGATGAAACCGTGTTCAACTTAAAGGGCTCTTGCTTTGACATCTGAAGTCTGAACTTCCCACTCACCAAAAGATAGCTCAGATTAATTAACTTTTCAAGGCTGAGTAGGTATATATCCAATGAAACCACAATTATTTAAAAATTTATGATTATTCATTGAAACATATAGCACATTCCAAACCTTCATCTACAGAATCAGCGTAGGTGCTGACAACATAAGAGAACTCACATGATATAGCGATGTCGGAACCAAAGTCTCATATGGTTCATTTAAGGTCACAACTCCAGAGACACCAAGATCCTTCAACTGGGGAACATCGGCAGGGAAAGGCACGGCACCTAACAGAATAAACTGAATTCAAGGCAACAACATCCATCATCAGCCTATCTGTGTGTGTTGGCAAACCAAACAACTAGGATTCCAGGAAAACTAAGCTACATTCAACAAAAATTAATGACAGTAATTAAGATAAAAAAAAAAACCACAATCCACCCCCCTTTGCCAATAGCTACATAAATTGCAACAATAATACTTCAATAATTCATGGTTTTGAAGCATAATTCATTATATTTGTCAAAAGAGTGAAAACACAACAGCAAAGAATTTTCATAAAAAAAAAATTATACCTCATCAACTCTATCCCACCACCTAAATTCAGACTGGATCTTGTTCCTGAGAACATTGTATAACAAGGTTGGATAAAAAAGAGCGCGGGCTCCAGCTCCCACCAAAACCCTTTTTGCATCCCAAACAACCAGGTTATCCCCGCATAATTGACTCTGATCTTGATCCTGCTGCTCCCCTTCCTTTAGTTCTTCAATATGCATCTCTTTTTCTTTCTTTTTTTTATTTTTCCTCTCGACTAATTCACAAAGATACAGACATTATTTTGAAAACGTGAGAGAGGAGAATTACCCTTGAACCCTAAAATTAACACTCAAATTAATTGCCAATAATTGGAATCTACAAATTGGATAGCATGGAAATCAACGAAAAACAAGAATGAATATCAACTCAAACAGATGAAAAGTTTAACCAGACAACAGAAATTAAGATCTTTAAGCAAAATCAAACTCTGAAAAGACGAAAACATGTTTGACCTAGAAATATACATGATACAGAAAATTAAGATAAAATAAATGGGGGGAGAAAGGGGAAGGAAACAAAATAAAGAAGCGATGCGAAGAAAAAAGAACTCGAAATTAAAGGATTTAAAAGACAAAGCATTTAATTTTGGCCCTTTTCTAGCAGAGTCAGTTACTTTTCTTTCTCTTTCCTTTTCTCCAGCAAACTCCCAGGAAAGTAACGCTCCGTAATTTTGATTTGGATTAAAGTGTAATTAAATCCTAATCTCCTTCATTAAGGAAACTCGAAAACCTAACGCCGCAGCGGGGATCTTCTTGAAACGACGACGTTACCAGGACAATGTGATGACGCATGAAGCTTGTGGACCAATAGTATTTAACATTTTACTTTATTTCTCTTTAAAATGTAATCTTAAATTTGGTAAAAATAATTTGATTGCTGACAAAATGGCTGACGTTTGCATTAATTAATATAATTCAGTCCAAGAGAATGATATATGATTTTTGGTAGGCCATCTTATTCATAAGAAACAAATAAACGTAAAAATTATTTTTAATATTTTTTCTTTTTTAATGTTTCTCGTTTGTTTATAAAATTTTAATTTTTTTACTGACTTCAAAAGATAAAAAAAATTTAAATAAATTATTTAATATATTTTTATAAAATATTATGTAAATATTAAGTGTATGTAAAGATGGTAAAATTAACCGACTTCAACCTGGCCTAGTGTGCCTTGTTGCGCGTAATAAGTGCTACGCAATTGTGCAAGTATACACGTTGCAAGTTATAGTATAAAAGATATCGTCTCCACAGGGATTGGTGCCACTTCAAGAATCTAGTCTCTTGCACTGTGAAAAGTAAAAACACAAATAAAGGATTATAGGAGTTTTAACTAATAACTAATCTAGAAAGTAATAAAGTAAAAGAGTAGATGAGGTCAATTGAGAGAGATAGGCCAGGTTATCGTGAGTTGAGGTGTGATAGCCGATTGGATCGTCTTGGTAAAAGAGTGCACGGGCAACTCAGTTGCCGGGGCAACTTGCACAACGGGGTTGCCTTGGCAACTAATCGATGGTTGCCTGGGCAACTAGTTGGGCAACTACTTGGGCGTCTGGGCAGCAACCTTCAAGGTTCGGCAGAGCGTTCTTCAATGGTTTCTTCTTATCCCTAAGTCGAAACTCTAGCTACTTGTGCATGCCTTGATAATACATCCCTGCGTGAATCAAGGGTGAACAACAATCAATCTTGCGTTCCTCTTAGTCGTTGAAATCCTTGACTTATTCCTAAGCTGGATTAATCTTCACCATCAATAGATGAATAAAGATCATATTCATTAGTTTCTTGAATCTAACTATCCCGATATTAGATAAATAGATGAAATCACGAGATCCTCTCCCAATTCACCCGCAAACAAGAATAAGAACAAAGAATGAATAAACCTTGAATAGAAAAGTGCAAACTCTTATTACCTAAACAAAAACCAATAGTTTCTCACAACCACAAAACAAAATAACCATAGCCAAGTAGATTTAGTTAATGGCTAGGTTCCAAAGAAACACAAGATAAATAATCCCTAGCATGAACCCAATCGAACAAGAAAGAAAAAGATGAAGAATTGAACCTTGTCAAAACCCTCTTTCCCTAGATGCTTGTCGAAAATTTTCTCCTCTTGCCCTCCTTGGAGTTGTCGAAATTTCCCTCTCTTTTGCTCTTTTTGGAGTTGTCGAAATTCCCCTCTCTCTTGCTCTCTGGAAGTTGACGATATGGCCTTTTATTTATAGGGTTAGATCAAAGTCCTTCTTTAAGGAGGAAGTTAAGTTGGAATTAAATTATCTTTAAAGAATATAATTCTTTATTATAATTATATTCCTACTAGAACTTCTCCTATCTTCTTGGAATTTAATTCTTCTTTAATCTCTTCATGGAAATCAAATTCCTTTGGGATTGGGCTTTGCTCCACGTCATCTTGGGCTTGTCTAGTCATCAATTTCGACTACCATATCACCTTTTCTCTTGTCGACAATTGCCCTGGCAACTAGCTCTAGCCTTGCTTTGGCAAGTGATCCTGTACATACACACAAAACACACCAAAGCAGCATCTTTTTACACAAAAACTACCAAGTTATGTAATCAAGCTCAACGATGGAAGGAAACATGGATTAATGCATGAATGACTAATTATGCAACTAATATGAGCCTAAGTCTAACAACAATATGAGTAAAAATGGTAAGAAAAAATAGTACTTTTGAACACTTATCACACCCCCAAACTCGAACTATTGCTTGTCCTCAAGCAATGCAAACTAATAATTACCTGCCAAGACTTCAATTTTTACAAACTTAGCTTTGAACTTGATTTCAATTCTCTGAACCAGGGCACAAAGTATGATTGGCTTTTTATTTTTCGGAAAACTTAGGAGTTACTCGGAATCAAACTATAATGCTTGTGAGTGTGTGCGGAGTTGTGTGCAAGTTGATTTTTCGGATTCTATGCAAACAAGAGGTTTTCAAATTACTTCATTGGGTTCTTTTTAACATGTTTTAACTAGAGCCAGTTTTGGGCACCTCTAGTGTTTTGTTTTTAGTTTTCTTAAGTTAATTTATTCGACTAGAGCCGGTTTCGGGCACCTCTAGCGATCAATTTTTTTAGTACATGCTAGAGCCAGTTTCGGGCACCTCTAGTGATAAATTTTTAGCACATGCTAGAGCCAATTTCGGGCACCTCTAGCATTCATCCAATTTTTATTCTAATCCCCCAATTTGTTAATTATCAACCTAAGTTCACTAGAATTCCTTAAATTAATCAAACCACAACAGTGTTTCATCAAATTTAGCATCATAGTAAAATTCTAAGTTTTTCCATGGTTATCCTAGAATAAAAATTCTATCAATTAAGTGCATTGGTAAAGTCATCATCGGATATTCATCAAATCTAAGCAATTCTTGTTCCAATTAAAGGCATGGCAAGCAATTTATGTATCCTAAATGTAATACTTAAGATGAATGTAACTAAACATGGTAACTACTAATAACAATCCCCCCCACACTCGAGTGAGGCATTGTCCTCAATGCGTGCATTAAAGAAAAATAAGAATAACGAAAAATAAAATGCATACGAGGACTTACTCCGAGAGTTCGTCATCGTAGATGATTAGTTTCCTTTTGGTCAGTGTCTCGATTCTCTTGCTTGAACGCGATGGTTGTTTCCTTGTTGCCGGTGGTGGAATCGATCCTTGTACGGGGTTGTCCTCATCATCCTCTTCATCAGTGTCATTGGTTTTTCGCTTGGAGGATTCAATTGGTGCGGTCTTTGTTGGTGCAATGGAGGACTCGTCCGAATCTGAAAAATTAGAAAATGATTTTGTAGGAGTTGATTCGGGCATAGGTGCTTTACCTTTGGCTTTTGCAGTGGTTGCCGGTATGTCTTTAGCTTTGGTTGCCGTGGCCTCTTCAGGGTTGGTTGTCGTGGCATCAGCTTGTGCAGGCACGATGTAGGTTGGCGCAGCATCATCTGTTGCAGTTGCCGTGGTGACTGCTTCATTGGTTGCCGGGGCAAGGATCTCGGCGGGAAAGATTGGGAACGGCACACGATTGTCCGGGTACTTTTCTAGGATGACTTGGGTGATGGCATTGTTGTGCTCCTTCATGTACCGCATAAACATTAGTTGCCGGTCTTCAATTTGCCTTAGGTGGCTCACCAATGGTTGCAAGAGTGCTTCAAAGTATCCCGAGGTTGATGGCCGGGTTGCCCGGGCGTTAGGTGCTTGGGCATTAGGGATTGCCGGGGCGGCAGGAGTTGTCGTGGCATTTGGAGGTCTTGAAGAATTTCCCGATGCCTCTCCCATTAGCTTTCGAATTAGTGCTTGATTCCAACCGGACTTTGGTAGGGCCTTTTCATCGGTGGACTCACTTGGGACATGCATCTCCTTGCAAAGATTAGAAATTAAGCAAGGGAAGAAAAGAGAACCCTTATCTTTTGAGCTACATACAAAAATCTCATCACAAATAATTTTTCCAATGTTAATGATGCGATTATGCAAAATAGAATGTATGAGCAAAAGACGTGGTATATCAACGGTAGTATTATGTGTGGTGGGCATTAAAGAAGTTTTAACAAACTTATTCCATAGTTTTGCCTCGGGTTTAAGCCGAAGGTGATTTACCGTGCCCTTGTATTTACCGTCGTTCCAATGAGTTCCCGGTTGAGTGAGTTCTTGAAGCACCTTGTCGAGTTGCTTGGGAGTGATTTGATCAACGAAGGCTTGATGCTCGTCCTTCTCAATGTAAAGCCCGTAAAAGGTGTTGACGTTTTCGGGACTTATGAGTATGGCCTTGTCATGAACAAAAACATAAGGATTATCCGGGTTAGGTGAGTGAGCATAGAATTCTCTTACCCGTGAGATGTTACCCGGTTCCGGTTGATGGCAAAAGATTTGCCACTTTTGATGTGCAATCCTCTCGAAGATGAATGGTTCAAAGCCGAAATCTTGATGAGAGTTGGAGTATTCAAAGCCTTGTTCTTCATGAATCTTCCAGCTTTCAAACTTGGATTGAAATCTTTCTTGAACCACCGGTGTAGCAAACTTATTGTATCTTGGTTCTTTGGAGGAACTTGGATGAACTAAAAATTTAATTTTGGAAGCCATGGATGATCTTGGTTGTGAGTTTTGTAAAAACAAATAAAAGAAAAAGAAAAGAAACTAAAAAGTTGCAAGATGAAAAGTATGAATAGGTTAAGGGTGATGGGTTTTATAGAAAATATAGGTGGTAAATATGGTGGGTGGGATTAGAGGAAAATGAAAAAAAGGGTTTTGGTTTAGGGAGAGGGTGACGGCAATGGGGGTTTGATTAGGGTAAATTGGAGGCTTTATATAAGCCTTAGATTCAGCCCATTAGTTTCCTTGTTGAAGTTGTTTTCCTTCTTGGATTAAAATTCCTCTTTATCTTGAACTTTTTTCCTACAATTCAAAGACAAATCAAATAAGGATTAAAATTAAAGATAAACTAATAAAGAAAATAAATAAATATGTGTAATGGGATTCTTAAACTTAAAAAGATAAATAAAAAAATATATCCTAAAGAATAATAATAATCAGAAATAATAAAAAAAATAAAATAAAAAGTTCAAAAAATAAAAATAAAAAAATTAATCGAAAAAAATAAAAATAAAATATCAAAGGGAGAGCATGCTCATGCATCTCCTAAGTTGACCACTTCTTTGTTACGTTCCACATGGGCATCATTGTAGTGTTTTAATCTTTGTCCATTAACTTTGAATTCATGGTTGTCAGAGATGGACATGATTATCACAGCACCATGGGAGAATGGTTTGACGACTTCGAATGGTCCCGACCATCTTGATTTCAGCTTTCCCGGGAAAAGTTTTAGCCGAGAATTGAATAAGAGAACTAGTTGCCCTGGCATGAATTACCGTGGCAATAGTTTCTTGTCATGTCATTACTTTGTTTTCTCCTTGTAGATTCGTGCATTGTTATAGGCGAGTGCACGGAATTCTTCTATCTCATTGAGGTCCAACAAACGCTTTTGTACGGCACTTTCCCAATCTATATTCACGGTCTTGATTGTCCAGTATGCCTTGTGTTCGATCTCCACCGGTAGATGGCATGTTTTGCCATAGACAAGTCGGAAGGGGGCATACCTAAGGGTGTTTTGAATGCAGTGCGATATGCCCAAAGTGCGTCATCTAGTCTTAATGACCAATCCTTCCTAGAGGGATTTACAACTTTCTCGAGTATACCCTTCAATTCCCGGTTGGAAATTTCTGCTTGCCCGTTGGTTTGTGGGTGATATGCCGTGGCGATCTTGTGTGATATGCCGAAGCGTTGCAACATCTTGGCAATAAGTCTGTTGTCAAAATGTTTGCCTTCGCCACTGATAATTGCTCTCAGCATCCCAAACCGTGTAAATATGTTTTTCTGCAAGAATCGTTGCACGGTCTTGGAATAGTTGTTGGGAACTGCAGCTGCCTCAACCCATTTAGACACGTAGTCGACGACAAGTAAAATGTAGAGGTTACCAAATGAAGATGGGAAAGGTCCCATAAAATCGATCCCCCATACATCGAACAATTCCACCTCGATGATGTTCTGGGGCGGCATCTCATGTCGTCTAGAGATATTGCCAGTCCTCTGGCAACGATCACATTGCTTGTAAAAGTCTTGGGCATCTTTGTACAATGTTGGCCAATACAAACCAGATTGCAAAACTTTGGCCGCGGTACGAGTTCCTCCAAAATTTCCTCCATAGGGTGAAGAATGGCATTGCCGGAGTACATTTTGTTGCTCTTCTTCAGGGACACATCGGCGTATAACCTGATCTGCACAATGTTTAAACAAAAGAGGCTCGTCCCAAAAGTAATGCTTAGCATCATGGCAGAACCGCTTCTTCCCTTGGTGAGTAAGGCCATAAGGTAAAATACCACAAACAAGGAAATTAACTAAATCCGCGTACCAGGGTATTGCCGAGGCATGTGCTGCCATGGTGACTGCTCCCAAAATTGCCGAGGCGTGCGCGTCAAAGGCTGCTGCGGCATCAAGAGTTGCCGAGGCGTGCGCGTCTATGGTTTCCGAGGCAACTAAAAGTTGTTCATCCGGGAATGCATCGCATATCTCTAGATCCGCGTCCTCCTCCCCATTGCGTTCTAAACGTGATAAGTGATTGGCCACTTGATTTTCTGTTCCTTTCATGTCCTTAATTTCAATATCAAATTCTTGTAAAAGTAATATCCAACGAATCAAACGAGGTTTAGCATCCTTTTTAGCAAATAGGTATTTGATTGTCGAATGGTCCGTATGAACAATTACCTTTGTACCAATCAAATAGGATCGGAACTTGTCAAATGCGAAAACTACAGCTAGTAACTATTTCTCCGTTGTTGTGTAATTCACTTGAGCACTATTAAGAGTTTTACTAGCGTAGTATATCACATGGAAGGTCTTATCTGTGCGTTGGCCTAGGACTGCTCCTACCGCGAAATCACTTGCATCATACATGAGCCCAAAAGGTAGCGTCCAATCTGGTCGAACGACAATGGGTGCCAAGGCAAGCTTTTCCTTTAGGGTTTCGAATGCTTGGGTGCAAGAATCATCAAAATCGAAGACTTTATCCTGTTCAAGCAAATTACACAAGGGTTTAGTGATTTTAGAAAAATTATGAATGAACCTCCTGTAAAAACCTGCATGTCCAAGAAAGCTTCGAATTCCTTTAACCGAACTTGGTGGGGGTAATCTCTCGATCACGTCCACCTTGGCTTTGTCTACTTCAATTCCCTTGGATGAAATCTTGTGGCCGAGCACTATTCCTTCATCTACCATAAAATGGCATTTCTCCCAATTGAGGACTAAATTAGTTTCTTCACATCTTGCCAACACCTTCTCTAAATTGCCGAGGCAACTATCGAAGTCATTACCAAAAATAGAAAAATCATCCATGAAGATCTCAAGGAAGTCTTCGACCATGTCTGAAAAGATTGCCATCGTGCATCTTTGAAAGGTTGTCGGGGCGTTACACAATCCGAACGGCATCCTTCGGAAAGCATAAGTACCGTATGGGCATGTGAAGGTTGTCTTTTCTTGATCTTCTAGTGCTATGGCAATTTGATTGTAACCTGAATAACCATCAAGAAAACAATAAAAGGGTTTACCTGCAAGACGGTCAAGCATTTGATCAATAAAGAGTAATGGGAAGTGATCTTTCCTAGTGGCTTTGTTTAGATTTCGATAATCCATACAAACCCTCCAACCGGTCACAGTCCTGGTTGGAATGAGTTCATTGTTTTCATTACTTACCACCGTTATACCTCTCTTTTTTTGTACACATTGTACCGGACTTACCCATGTACTATTAGAGATAGGGTATATAATGTCGGCGTCAAGCCACTTGATGATTTCTTTCATTACAACCCCTTTCATGGCATGATTCAGTCTTTTCTGGGCCTCAATTGAAGGTTTGTGATTATCTTCTAACAAAATCTTGTGCATGCACACTGCCGGGCTAATTCCCTTCAAGTCGGCAATTGTCCACCCTATTGCCTTTTTGTGTAGCTTCAACATTTTGATCAGCTTATTTTCCTGCTCAGGCTGTAACTTAGAAGAAATAATTACAGGCAATGTATTATCGGTTCCTAAGTATGCATATTTTAGTTGCTCTGGCAATTGTTTCAACTCAAGAATCGGTGGTTGTTCAATAGAGGGTTTTTCGAGCTTACCTTCCTTACCTGAGTAATCCAATGGTTCAAAGTATGTACATGGTCGATTGACTAGCCAATTTGCCTCTTCTTGTTGTTCCTCATCGACCGGTTCTTTATATTCCTTAGGTTCCTCTTGATCGGCAATGTAGTTGCCGAGGCAACTAAATTCCTCGTCGAAGTTAAACTCTGTCGTGACATGAAGAAGTTGGCATTCTTCTGGATCATCGACATGTCTTAGTGATTGGAACACATTTAGTTTAACTTGCTAGTCATTCACCCTTATTGTGAGTTCTCCCTTTTCAACATCGATCAAGGTTCTCCATGTTGCTAGGAATGGTCTCCCAAGAATGATAGGTGCATGCTCATCTGCTTCACAATCCAAAACAATAAAGTCGACAGGAAAATTAAATTTATCAACTTTTACCAGTATGTCTTCGATTTTTCCCTCTGGATGCACATAGAATCTGTCGGCTAGTTGTAACTGTTGTAGGTCTTGCCTTCCCGATTCCTAGTTTCTGGAAAACCGATTTAGGCATCAAGTTTATGCTAGCCCCAAGGTCGTATAATGCATTCCCGACATAGTGATTTCCAATGGAACAAGGTATTGTGAAACTTCCGGGATCCTTCAACTTGGGTGGCATACGATTGTGCAACATTGCCATGCATCCCTCTGTTGCGGCAACTGTTTCAAATTCGCTTAGCCTTGTTCTCTTGGACACAATGTCTTTAAGAAACTTTGCATATTTTGGCATTTGTTCAATTGCTTCCACCAATGGCAAGTTGATGTGGACTTGCTTTAGGATATCAAGAAACTTCTTGAATTGATATTCTTGCTTTTGTCGCTTCAACCTTTGTGGGAATGGTGGTGGAAGTCGGATATCTTCGATCCTTTCATTGGTTTGGAACCTGATTGACGGCATTACCGGGACAACTGGAGTTGCCGAGGCATTATCAACTGGGGTTGCCGAGGCATGCTTATCATAAGTTGCCGAAGCATCCTTATTGTCGGTTGCCGAAGCATGTTTATTGCCGGTTGCCGCAGCAATTCCTGGTTCAGCATCTGAGGCTTTGCCGCTAGGTTCGTCTTGATCTTTTTGTGGAGTTTTGTTTGATGAGCGGGTTTGAGCCTCTCTAAGTTGTTGGCCACTTCTAGTGGTGATTGCCTTACATTGCTCATGGCCAGTTCCTCTTACGACTTCAGTATCGCTAGGTAAACCTCCTTGCGATCTAGTATTCAGATTTTGAGCAAACTGTCCGACTTGATTTTCCAATGATTTGATTGCTGCCTCTTGGTTTTGCAATCTCATCTCGGTCCTGTTAATAAAAGCATCAGTTCTTTTTATGAAGTTACTATTCTCATCCATATAAGATTTAGTTTTCATCATAAAAGCATTTAAAGAATTTTCCAAAGAACTATATGTTGTCGGTTGTTGCCGCAGCAACTGTTGCCGTGGCATATTCTGCTGGAATCCTGATGCTTGTGCATTCTGATTGTTCTGGTTTAGAGCATTGTTGGGATTACTCCATGAAAAATTCGGGTGCTTCTTCCAAGCTGGATTGTATGTATTGGACATCACATTGGTGTTCCGATTGTAATTCCCCACATAGAAGCTGGATTCCGGATTCTGCATACATTCAGAAGAATTATGGTTATCACCACATAACTCACAAAAAGAATCCATTACCTTGACCTCATGTGTGTTGTTTGGTTTTTGCATGTTCTGGACCATTTTGGTTAAAGTGGCCAATTGTGCCGAAATTGAATCTGATGATCCTAGTTCATGTATTGTGGCTTGGCGTCTAACTCCTCCTCTTCTAGTAGATGGGAATTGATAATCATTCTTGGCCAGCCTGTTTAAAATTTGCATTGCTTCCTCCAGCGACTTATCTAAGAGTATGCCGTTTGCCGAGGCATCTAGCATCATCCTTGTTGGTGTATTCACAACATTGTAAAACATAGTTACTTGAGTCCACACCGGGAATCCGTGTAGGGGGCATTTGTGTAGAAGTTCTATATATCGCTCCCAAGCCTCGCACATGGATTCATCATCTGCCTATCGAAAAGAAGTAATGTCGTTACGAAGCTTATCAGTCAAATTTGTAGGATTAAACCGTGCAAGGAAATCACGACAAAGATCGGTCCAAGATGCTATTGATCCGGCAGGAATGCTATTCAACCATACTTTCGCCCTATCCCTCAGTGAATAGGGGAATAATCTTAATCGTAAGACATAGGGGTGACTCCGTGTATTTTGAACGAGTTGCAAATCTCGAGGAAAGATTTCAGATGTTGTCGTGCATCTTCAGTTGCTGAGCCGCCAAATTGACCAATTGTGTTGATCGTATTAAACATTACCGGTTTCAACTCAAAGTGGTCGGCTTCAATTTCAGGTGCAACAACTCCTAGATTAAGTCCATTAAGATCTTCTTCAAGATAGTCTCTAATAGTTCTGTTTCGTGCAAGAATCACTCCTCCTCCTGCTAAAACATCTTGATTCATATTACCGTCTTGATTAGCCATTGCTACTCTTATCCTTCGTCTAAGTCTTTGTAAGGTTCGTTCGATTTCTGGATCAAAGGGATATTCTAGTGTAGTCGGTCTCGCCCTGGTCATATACCAATGCAAAACCAAAGTTTGTTAGCCCTTTGAATCTTAAACAAGAAAAGTAAAAAGAAAGAGCAAGAAAATAAAAACAAAGTCGCTATTGTCAATCCTCGGTAACGGCGCCAAAAACTTGTTGCGCGTAATAAGTGCTACGCAATTGTGCAAGTATACACGTTGCAAGTTATAGTATAAAAGATATCGTCTCCACAGGGATTGGTGTCACTTCAAGAATCTAGTCTCTTGCACTGTGAAAAGTAAAAACACAAATAAAGGATTATAGGAGTTTTAACTAATAACTAATCTAGAAAGCAATAAAGTAAAAGAGTAGATGAGATCAAATGAGAGAGATAGGCCAGGTTATCGTGAGTTGAGGTGTGATAGCCGATTGGATCGTCTTGGTAAAAGAGTGCACGGGCAACTCAGTTGTCGTGGCAACTTGCACAACGGGGTTGCCTTGGCAACTAATCGATGGTTGGCTGGGCAACTACTTGGGCGTCTGGGCAACAACCTTCAAGGTTCGGCATAGCGTTCTTCAATGGTTTCTTCTTATCCCTAAGTCGAAACTCTAGCTACTTGTGCATGCCTTGATAATACATCCCTGCGTGAATCAAGGGTGAACAACAACCAATCTTGCGATCCTCTTAGCCGTTGAAATCCTTGACTTATTCCTAAGCTGGATTAATCTTCACCATCAATAGATTGAATAAAGATCATATTCATTCGTTTCTTGAATCTAACTCTCCTGATATTAGATAAATAGATGAAATCACGAGATCCTCTCCCAGTTCACTCGCAAACAAGAATAAGAACCAAGAATGAATAAACCTTGAATAGAAAAGTGCAAACTCTTATTACCTAAACAAAAACCAATAGTTTCTCACAACCACAAAACACAATAACCATAGCCAAGTAGATATAGTTCATGGCTAGGTTCCAAAGAAACACAAGATAAATAATCCCTAGCATGAACCCAATCGAACAAGAAAGAAAAAGATGAAGAATTGAAGCTTGTCGAAACCCTCTTGCCCTAGATGCTTGTCGAAAATTCTCTCCTCTTGCCCTCCTTGGAGTTGTTGAAATTTCCCTCTCTTTTGCTCTTTTTGGAGTTGTCGAAATTCCCCTCTCTCTTGCTCTCTGGACGTTGACGATATGGCATTTTATTTATAGGGTTAGATCAAAGTCCTTCTTTGAGGAGGAAGTTAAGTTGGAATTAAATTATCTTTAAAGAATATAATTCTTTATTATAATTATATTCCTACTAGAACTTCTCATATCTTCTCGGAATTTAATTCTTCTTTAATCTCTTCATGGAAATCAAATTCCTTTGGGATTGGGCTTTGCTCCACGTCATCTTGGGCTTGTCTAGTCATCAATTTCGACTACCATATCACCTTTGCTCTTGTCGACAATTGCCCTGGCAACTGGCTCGGCGTCTCCTTCATGCATTGCCCTGGCAACTAGCTCTAGCCTTGCTTTGGCAAGTGATCCTGTACATACACACAAAACACACCAAAGCAGCATCTTTTTCCACAAAAACTACCAAGTTATGTAATCAAGCTCAACGATGGAAGGAAACATGGATTAATGCATGAATGGCTAATTATGCAACTAATATGAGCCTAAGTCTAACAATAATATGTGTAAAAAGGGTAAGAAAAAATAGTACTTTTGAACACTTATCATGCCTCAACCTGATCTGGTCGTTATTTTTTTTTTGAATTTCATAAATCGAAGCAGGGAGCGGCGGAGCGGGTTTTAGAAAGCATAGAGTTTGTATTTTTTTTATTATATTTATTAAAATACCAATATATAAAAATATTTTTATAGTTTTAAAGCTATTTTTTGGGTCTGTGCTTAATGTAAATTTTTGTTAGATGTTGTTCAAGTTTTAACATATATGATTTCGCCGGTTAATGGTTCAAGTTTATTCTTTTAAAAATGTAATTTTTCATGTGGGTAATTTAAAATTAGTTTTATTTTATTTTTTATATAGGTTTAAAGTCCATTGAAGTCACATTTTATGATCGTGATAGTGAATTGGTCGAATCTAACATTAATCATTGGCGAAGATTAAAGCTTTTTAAATTTTTTGGGTTGGGTCGGGTCGGGTCAGATTTAAGAATTTATGTGGCGAGGTAAGGCAGGGCAGGTAAATTTATATTTAATTTTGGGGCGGATGTAACACCCTAGACCCGGCTATGCGACACACCTAAATTTAAGAGGTCACATTAAGGTCACGAGAGCGACCCACAGTAAAAATTCATATAAACGTTTTTCTTTAACCACATTAAAGCTGGAAAAAAACAAACTTCTAGTTAAAATACAATTTTAGGAAATCATTTAAACATATAACATAAACTCATAAACATTTTACAGACTCTAACATAAAACAATACACGACATATATGCCCACTATTTGTACCAGTACCGTACTTCAAAAGTAATGCCAAGAGAACTCCAAACACTGATGTCGGTCACTATACCATGATAGATTTCTTCTAACCTGCGATGGTAAAAACAACGTGAGCTTGGAAAATCTTAGTAATACAGAAATACCAAATGATGTTGTAAGCACATGCAGGTATAAGATAAAGCATAGCACAGACATAAAGATCATGGCATCAACAGGGTCCCTTTAAAGTATAGATCATGTATTACATCATACTTAGAGGCAGCATAGTTGTTAAATACTTGAACTTCTGAATATCATGCGAGCTTTCTACAATCTAAAAGAATCATAAATGAAATATCTTTTACAAAAATTAAGCTATGAGGTTTGGTGTGTCCCAACAAACGCAAATCAAGAAGGATCAACAGAAAGTGTCAGACAACAAAAGAATTTTGGCAGGGCAAAGGAAGAGACATGAAAAATTGGTATTAGCCTAACTACCCTCCAATCGTACTCCATTACGCAGTTCCCCAAAACTGCGTCTATACAAGCATTAACTTGGGCATAATGGGTGTGGGTACCGACCTAAGGGGTTACCTTAGGTCCCAAGCGAAATTACCCTAGCCGAAGCATAGGAACCAAATACAGGCATTAAACTAGGCCCAATAGGCACAGGTACCAACCTAAACCTAAGGGGTTACCTTAGGTCCCGGGCGAAATTACCCTAGCCGAAGCTATGAATCTAATACAAGCATTAACCTAGGCCCAATGAGCGTAACTACTGACCTAAAGGGTACCTTAGGTCCCGGGCTGAATTACCCTAGCCAAAGCATAGAAATCAAATACAGGCATTAACCTAGACCCAATGGCGTAGGTATCGACCTAAGGGGTTACCTTAGGTCCCGTACGGAATTACCCTAGCCGAAGCTAGGAACCTAATACATGTGTTAACTTAGGCCCAATGGGTGTAGGTACTGACCTAAGGGGTTACCATAGGTCCCAGACGGAAATACCCTAGCCGAAGCTAAGAACCTAATACGGGCAGACTTACCCTAGCCGAAGCGTAGAAGCCAAATACGAGCGGACTTACCCTAGCTGAAGCGTAGGAGCCAAATATGGGTGAAATTACCGGCCTAATCAGGGCTGAACCTACAGTCTTTAGTCAATATCCCAGTACCCAGTAAAAACAATTTTGAATAGTGCTAGTCATCTCAGTAATTAGCAACAATATGCCAGGAATTCAAGATATAGACAAATGTTTAATCAGTATAACTGAAGTATTAGGAACCATGAATCGGGTATACTTTTATTAGGAATCAGGAACTATAAGTCATATTTTTACTTCAGATAATAGGATCACTTGGAATTAGAATGGATAGACTGGTTTCCAATCAGGGAGATTACTCATGTAGACATGGGACACACTAGATGGTCTGATTTATCACATAGGGATTCTTACTACTTACAGAAATTAGACATTAAACTATAGTCCATTCTAGATTGATTTCAAAATCAAGAACCATACTCAAAGGAATTCGATAATTATCATTTTCGTACAGGTATTCAGGAATTATTCTATAAGATCATTCAGTATTTCTGGTATATCATGAATATGCAGGAATTTAGATATATCATGACAGATTTTTGGAAATTCGGGTAGATCAAAATCAATCAAGATTTCGGATATATCAAGAGTGATCTAGTCAATTTTTGCTCAAAATGACATTTTGGTCATTTAACACTCAAAGGCAATTTCGTAGTTTAACCCTAATAGTGTAAGTCAGTGGCTTTTGTGCTGAATATTATCGACGACTTGCTAGGCTTCCAAGTTTATTCCATTAAACACGCCTCATCAATACGTTACTTTCCAAGCAATCGATTAGGTACACCTCACACGTGGTCAATGTTTAGTTCTAGTTGTGGTATAGTTGAACAAGTCAACGACTCAAGTTATCCTGGAACGAGCCTTGAATGGTTGAACATATATTTAATCAGTATTATTTCATTATTGTAACAATATTAAGAATGACTGATTTACATAGGGGCATTATAGTCATTTGTGGTCTATCAAAAATTTCAGAATTTCCAAGATTTCCCATATCTCAAGTCCTGTGGGTATTTAATTACTTAACTATTTGATGGTAGTTCAGACATCATGATCCTTACGGTCCTTACAAACAACTTATTCATTTCAGAACTCAATAGTATATCCATCATTTCAATTAATTTGGAAATCTCAGTGTTTAAGGTTATTTTAGTCGTTTCAAAAATTCCACTCAATTTATTCTTTATTGTCATTTAGATCAATTCAAGAATACGAAGAACTTCCAGTAATTCTATCTTCAGGTGATTATCCAGGGTTCGGGAAAAAAATCCAAGTGTTTTGTTATCACACATATTTACATCTTGATATCGAAGTCTTTCCCAATAGATCAGGGATTTCATATGAAATAATTATTTTATCAGTTTGAGTGTGAATTCCATGTTATTTCCTTGGTAGAGGTATTTTAGTCATCCATACATCTCAAGGGTATTATCGTTATTCCCTAACAAAATAATTTATATATCAAATCTTTTAACACTATTAATCGAATTGGGAGATTAAATGTTATATTAATCACTTACTGAACTCAGGATCCTTTTTTTTATTAAACATCTCTTTCGAATAGTTCAATCTTATCCCGATTACCATTCTTTTATTTCGTAATTGAATTGAGTCAAGCAGGGTTGAAAGTACAATTAATCATAATCATGCATACTTTAACCGAATACCAACATGTTTCATAAAGCATGCAAGAGGTATTAATGTATTACCTCTAATCCTTGCTACATCGGTCGAATCATGATACTCCATTCGATCACTCTCAAACCCGAATTCGGTGTCCTCAACACCTCAGATACGAAGATATGTGACTGGCTTCAATTAAACATAATTCATAATCAATCCTTAGCTTGATCATATAACTCTTAAACTAGAAAGCTAAACACATACATTCTCGGGTTCAAGGGTAGATTCAAAGGCTTTCGGGTTAGAATCTCGTGAAATAGACTCGGGACGTCAAAAAACATTATATATGAGTTTTCAGAAAATTTGACTTTTCAGTCAAAGTTAACGGTCAAAGCTGATGTCGGTCAACAGTTAACGGTCAACGAGTTGGGCCGAGTGTAATATCCCAAACTTTAGCCTATGAGTATGCTACATTGGACCATTAGTTAAATTGCTATAGAATTATAATCTATTGGACTAATTATGTGAATTATGATCAAATTTGAAATTAAGTAAACTTGAATAATCAATTAGGAATGACTAAACCGAATTCTAGAAGAAACAACGGGATTGCATGTAAAAGAAAGATTAGTTGAAGGAGATACACACATGTCATGCAATTTTCGAAGACGCATGTGGGGGGTTTCGGCCAAAAAAGGGGAAGCTTTTGGTTATCCCCTTCTTCCCCTAAATGAAAACTGAACCCTGTGGTTGTTTGAGAGAGAGAAACAAGAGAGTTTCACCTAGTATATTGGTTGGATACCAATAGTTAAATTGCTATAGAATTATAATCTATTAGACTAATTATGTGAATTAGGATCAAATTTGAAATGAAGTAAACTTGAATAATCAATTAGGAATGACTAAACTGAATTCTAGAAGAAACAATGGGATTGCATGTAAAATAAAGATTAGTTGAGGGAGATACACATATGTCATGCAATTTTTGGAGACACATGTGTGTGGGGTTTCGGCCAAAAAGGGGGGAAGCTTTTGGTTATCCCCTTCTTCCCCTAAATAAAAACCAAACCTCGTGGTTGTTTGAGAGAGAGAAACAAGATTGGATACCAAATTTTGGATCAAGCTTAGAGCTTCCTTTGATCGGTTGAGTAGAGAGGGTAAGAAACTCTTTCCTTTCTTTGAAATTTGTTAAAAACTTGAGATCCAATCTAAATTTCTTTAGGAACACTTGTATTCAAAATTGTTGAATATTTTTTCTTGTATGATAGGATCATGCAAATTGAATATATATTTGAGTAGCCATATTTAATATCTGAATTGCTTGAGAATTTCTAGTTAAGGGCACCATCGAATCCATGTGAAATTTTTAGTCTAGTATAAGAGGTTAAACTTTTTTGACAATGAAATTCTTGGTTGGTTGTGGATTGCTTGTTCGATTGAATTAAACAAATATTTGTCATGATAGTGCCCCGTTTTAGAATGAATTGGACAGTCTTAAATGATTGTTTACATGTATCAAAAGTGGTAACATCTTGAGTTTTAGAGTCACTTTGTTAGTTAATAACTGATACTGAAGATACATGATCAAACAAGGGTTGTTCATGTAATATATGGGTTGTTTTTATAAACTTAAGCATAGGGGTTGTTTTGTGAGTTAGAAATATGTATTGTTCGGTGATCTAGTTAGGACTATTTTATCAATGAAATAAGTTGTTTGAAACTGATTTATATATATATGAGCCTTAGTGGACTATTTTGTACATGTATTTGTATAACTATGTAATTGAAACTGTTTTGCATATATATGAGCTTTGTGGACTGTTTTATGCATATATATAAGTGCATATATGTGTAATGGACTATTTTGCATATTTAAGAACACTAGTGGGTTGTTTTGTGTGAATTTATATGAATACATGAGTATTTGAGTTGTTTGGTAAATGAATGAATGTTAAGGATTGTTCTAATATGTAGTTGTATTCCTTGTTATACTTAGACCAAGAAAGAGTTGAAGAAGTAAGATCTAAGGTTGATCAAGTCATAGAAAAACAAAGGGGGATTGTGATTCGGGAGCAGATATAGCTTGGATCAAACTGTGAGTGTAGTTTAAAGTCTCGGGATAGATTGAAACTATCCCGAGCATCTTTATTTGTTTTATTTTGCATTACTTGTTCATTAAGTTAAGCTATGCCTGCACGTTAAGCTTGGAATCGAGGTGAGTGCTTAAATGAAAAGTACCATATGATATGCAATACTTGGTGAATGCATAATATGTGTTAGATATGATAAGTTATAAGCCTTGCTCATGTGATTATATGAAATTGGAGCCAAGCTCAACTATAATTCAGATGTGATAAGATTTAAATAAAAAGCCTTAGTTTTGTGTCAATCATAGGTATAGTTGGCAAGCCATAGAGTCTATAGAGCTCGTGTTTGGGGTTGACTACGGTCCTTATGAGGCGACAGTGGGAGGGATGTATTTTGGTCACTTGGCGACAGTATGAGGGTTTGGTTGATACTTCGAGTACCATTTTGATTGGCGACAGTTGGTTGGGGATTCGTGTACTTAGGCTACTTGATTCCCAAGGCTGTGTTAAAAAGAAATCATAAAAGTTTATAAGCTAAATCAATGAATTATTGTAATAACTTGCATAACAAGTAATATGTATCTATCTGATTATTGAATATCCTTTTGGGGGAATAGATATGCCTTGTTAGAATACCTATACGTATATATGTTTTGTTTGATCGCTTAAATACATATGCTTTGTTCGATTACTCATGTATTAATGTATATGCTTGATTCGAATGCCTCATTCTAAAATAGCTAATTTCTTGTTCAAGCTTAGAACTATACATGATTAGTAGATTTTGGTGAAAGGATAGATTATTTGATCATGCTATTAGTTACTTTAAATTGCCTCACTGAGTGTATACTTATGCATTCCTTTCACTACATTTCAGGTTAAAGCTTCACTTGTGGTTACCTTTCGAGCTTGGGTCAGATCACAAGTACAAGAAGTATGTTTTGTAATCTTCCTTTAGAACTCTTAGATGGTGGCACATAGATCATATATGTATATATGCATAGTGCATTTAGAATACCATTATGACTTATGTGTATGTAAGGTTTAAAGTAATTGCTATATTGTAAAAAAGGCCTTATAATATTTTGTGGTTGCTTGTTACTTGTTGGTAAATATGTGATAATCTAATGGACGTACTATGGATGTGTATAGTTGTGGTTATGTGAATGCTTAGGTATAGATTATGATTGGATTATGTAATGGAGTATGTTATAGTCATAATACTTTAATTAAGATAAAACTTGGTAAATCATTCTTGTTAATTCGACTTAGACCTTAGGCCTTAATAAGCTTATCTTTCTTAGCATGTGTTGTTAGCCGCACCTTGTAGTCTTGCCCCTAATCAAATTCTTCACTTTTACTTGACTCAAATATGGTCTAAAAATGAACAAGTAAAGATTTATGATTTAGACTTGATTTATTATAATGATTAGAATGGTCGGATGTTCTTAGAGGGTAAAAGATTTTGAATTCTTATGAAACGAAGGGTCTCAAATCGATTCTTGAACTTTAAGCTAAGTGATTAAAACCTTATAGGATTACTTGAATTAAAATCTAAAATTGTAGCTAAGTTTGGGTGGGTAAATAATTGTATAACCTCGACCTTAGATTTCTTTCAGGGTTCGAATTAAAGGGCTTACTTGTGATAAGCCAATCCTTGTTTGTTCTGTAACATTTCCTAGCTCGGTTTACTCTTAAACCAGGTTAGGGGTGCTACACCGAGTCCTCAGGTCATAGGTCAGGTCAACGGTCAATTGGGTTGACTCAGGCGAGTTGACTCACTAAGTTGACTTGAACGAGTTGTCTTACTGAGTTGATTCGGATGGGTTGACTCAGTTCGTGCCGGACAAAAATGGGACAGGTCGGATACAGGTCGAGTCATACTTGGGTCGGGTTTTAGGCTTGACACAAGGCCATTGGGCCTTAAGGAATAGGCCGACCCAATCAATAAAACAGACCGGTTCTAGGGTTTGGCAGGCCGGGTTCGAGCCAATTGGCTCGGTTTAAGGCCAAACAGATCTATAAGCGGTTGGACCGGTCTAGACTGAGGGATAGCAGACATGGTGGCCAAAAACTACCTGACGGCGCGTGGTTACCATGTGCGGCTTACCAGGCCGAATAACACCACAAAACTGCAGAAAAAATGCGAAATTTAAAAACAAGCGGTTTACCAAAGCTTACCAACTCAAACGGCCGGGAACACAATAAAGATTTAAGAAATTTTTTTGATTTCTTCCTTTTTTGATGACCCACAAACGACAACGGACCGACGATCGCTCGGTATAGTTTTGCTCACCTCGACATAGGGAGCACTAAGGTGTCGACGGTGACCCACCCAAACGTCGGACGAAAACGAAAACAATTGAAAAAGGCAACTAACTTTGGAGTTTTCAAACGAACCTTTAAGAATTTTTCCACAGCGAACGGTGGCCGTTCATCACGAGTGGTGGTTATGGGCGAGGTCGAGATACGACGACGAGCACAACGGTGGTGATGGTGCGTGCCACGACCCACCGAAAAAAAGAGATCAAAGACAGTGGTTCAATTTGGGTGGGTAAGGGGTCGAGAGAGAGAGAAGTATCTAGATATTCTTAAAATTAGAAATGGGGGCATTAAACACCGATTGGGGGGTTTGGTTCAGACTTATCCATTTAATTTATAATAGTGCCATACAAGAATGGTTTAAGTGCGAAACAAGGTAAGCTTTAAGTAAGAGATGTTTTTGTCTTGATGTTTAGAAAGCTAACTCCCTTAGCCAAAGGGCATGGGTTCAAAACCTTTTGGTAGCATTTTTCTTTCATCTTCATTTTTTAAGCATAAAAGATTTAGGGGTGTTACAGCTAGCGGGTTCGGAGCTGTAAAAAACCTGCACCACATCCTTAAGTGTATGGGATTGAGGGGTGAGTTAAGATAATATAGCTTTAGCCAGGGGCAGACGGTGGTAAGGACGTGAAGGGTCTTGTCCCCCAAAATTTTGAATAATCTATATTTGGTCTCTTGTATTTTTGAAAAATTTTAATTTGGTCTCACAAAATAGAAAATTTTTAATTTGACCCCTTCAAAAATTTTAAAATTCTCATAAGTTTTTATTTCTTTAAATATTTTTAATTAAGTCTCTTTTTAATTTTTTAAAAAAATTTCATCAAGTTTCAAATTTTTTGAAATATTTAATTTAGGCTTCTAAAACTTTCAAAAAATTTAAATCGACCCCCTCAACTTGTTATACCAAGATTCGCCCCTGATTTTAGCCACCTTAATTTTATTCAATTATTTATTGAGTCAATGAAAACTTTTTTAAAAAATTTAGTCAAAGATAATATAATTTTCTACATTTTTTCTAATAAACAATAATATGGTGTAGTTATCAAATTAGTAGTTGGTTTGAATTGACCTATCTGTGTACATTTTGGTGATAGTTGGTATGAAATTATTTTGGTTCATATATATATATATTGATCAAGACATAAATTATAAAGATCAATATGGATAAACAAATGTTTAGGAACAAAGTCAGAAAAAATTATCTACTTCACTAAACAGTTCTTTATCCCTTTTCATAAATTATCTACTTGGCTATGAACCATCAATCTAAGCTTATTTATGGGGCCAAATTATGCTAACAACTCCCCCCAGTTGTATCTATTCATGGAAAATCATTTAAACAAATGAGGATTTTCCAAGTTGGAAAAACATGTAAATTCAATGAGTTGTCGGGCATATTGATTGGACATTGTTATGGCTATCTCATTCTCATCAATCAAAGCAAAATATCAAAAGCTTGATATAAACTTAGAACTCAATGAATTATTCAAAACACGTTGTAACGATTGAATAAATGATTCTGCATAAAACATGACAGAATAACTAGGAGGACGAAGAATCCTCAATTTCTGTTAGAAATTCAAAGCAATATTCTGCAAGCTATTTTCATCTGAAAAAATTACCAGATATGTTGAGCCCTTTTGGTGAATCAATTGATGTTGTTCTTTGAAGGCTAATCTGCTCTTTGAACTTGGCTATGAACTCACCAGCCTTCCTATCAACCTCATAACTATCACTTCCTGCTACACTGAAAGTCCCAGATATGGTTTCTTCGCCCGAGCTCACTCGAAAATCTTCATCCTTTGTCTCCGACTCGGAATTCTCCGAACACTCTCGTTGTTCTCGGTTCTGGTTTTTGGAAAATGTGGGGTTTTGCATATCAAGGTTACCTCCAGGATTCTGCCTTTTGAACCCAACTGGGAGATTATATTGTTCAGATTTTGGTTCACTTTCACCTTTGGAACCCTCAGACCCCGTTGTCGACTTTCCCTTTGTATGATTTTCTCGCTTCTCTCCAGCATCCGTAGTCCCTCTAGTACTGCCACTAGCTCTAAAGGTTCGAAACGTCCAAACAGACTTTCCTCTCGAGGAAGCTTTAGAGGGATCTACAGGCTTTGCATCAAATTTCAAGGGATAACCTTAAATCCACTCTTTAGTATTACTTGATGAATCATCCTTTTGGCTGTCACAGGATTCCTTTAATTCATCCTCGAAGCATATCCTCGAGTGGGTCCCCAACATGGAGCCATCACCATACTGCCGAGAGGGCGATGCATTCATCGACAAATGAGGAGAAGACCGCGGGAACTTCTTTCCTTGGGGGATTCAATCATTTTGGAATTGGGTGATTCTGATGAACTAGAATTTGAGGGAGACAAGCTACTAGATGAATGTGAACTTGGTTGGGAAAGTAAAGACCGTGATTTCAGTGATCGAAATTGAGTTTCATCAACTGAGAGTGGCCTAAAATGAGAAGGCCGAGTGGTACCACCACCATCAACTCTGTCTCATCCGTACAGATCTCAAACGCCAAGTGATCGTAGAACCCGAAACATCACTCTCGTTATACTTCCCCACCAAATTTTCAGACCCTAAATCACTAAACCCCCCACTCTCACTCTTATCTGAACTATCCGATGAATCGATCACACCTGATACATTGCCAAATTCAGGACTAACCCCACCTTCAAACCCTAAAATTAGAAGGCGAGTGGCACCACCACCATCAACTCGTTGTCTCATCCGTACAGATCTCGAACGCCAAGCGATCAGAGAACCCAAAACATCACTCTCATTAGACTTCCCCACCAAATTTTCAGACCCTAAATCACCAACCCCCCACTCTCACTCTGATCCGAACTATACGACGAATCGATCACACTTGATACATTGCCAAATTCAGGACAAACCCCACCTTCAACCCTAGATTTTAAACTCCTAACGGGCAACCCCAAAGGTTTATGATCAATAAACGAACCCAATTCACAATTGTGGTTGAGCCAACACAACCATGGGTTCCCCTTGAACATGCTTTGAACTCCAAGCTTGAACAACGTTTTCCTCGAAAGGGTTCTCAAAGCTACCATTTTTAACATTAAAAGATCCGACTTTACCCTGCCCACTATAGTACATCGAATGATCGCCAAAACAATCTTCAAAAACAGAAGAAAAATTGGGAATTCCAGAAGCATACGAGTGAGAATCATCATGATTAACATTATCAACGTTTCTACGACCAAACAAGCCATAAGAAACAGCAATGCCAATGAACAAAAGATGGAGGAGTTCCCAGAACTTGTTGAGCGTTGTTTGGTTGATGAACTCTGGGGCTTGGGGAGCGAACAATGGGATTGCAATGAGAAAGAAAGTGACAAACAGAGACTTACCAAGAAAGTGGCGCGTGTAGTACGAATCCGCCATTGTTAAGGGACAAAAGCTTCTCGGTTCAGCTTGTTTTGTTGGGTTTCTCTTCTTCTTTGGTGAAATGAGCACGGGGATAAAAGAGGACATTAAACGATACTTCGATCGATTGAAGAAAGGAAGACTTTGAATGAAGAATAGTTATTTTAGTTTTTATTTTAATTTTTGAAGTAATTTAATTTTTAATATTTTATTTTGAGTTAAAATAGTTCATTCAAGAATAAAAATTGTTAATCAACTGATAATAAACAATTTAAAATAATTTGACAGAATGATACGTCAAAAAAAAATTATATTTTATACAATTTTAATCTTAAAATTTAAAATTATAATAACTTATTTTTTTATTCAATCGCCGAGATCAAAGGTGAAGGGGTCAATTAATATAAAATATAAAAAAATTAAGAACCATTTGATTTTAATTGATGAATAAAACTCGTTGAAATTCATCTCGTAGTGTCGTATCCCACTCTCAGATATGGGTGAAAAAGCCTCATTAAACTTGAAAATGTTAAATTTTTTAATTCGATTCTATTTAAACCCGGCTCAGATTGTTCAATTAATTTTATCAAAAAAATTATACAATTAATTAGTTAAGCCATCTAATACAATATACTCTCAATTATTAGATAAAGCAATAGATTATAAACTATCTACTAGTTATTAAATATTTATAACTATGTTTAGCAATTAGCGTATAGCTAACAGTTTTGGAGTACTCTTCAGCCTTAAGCAACTGCTTGTAGCTTCAATATAGAAAACAACAAACTAAAAATCGGCACATAAGAAGTGGCAGCCTTGGCTACAAGGGAGAGTCGATGCTGGCCTTTAAATGCTAATGATCCCAATGTTTCCTTGCAGCTTCATTGCATCTGTAATCATCATATTCAGCCATGGAAAGAAAGAAAGAAACAATCTAAAAGAAAACGAAGATGAGGTTCGAAAGTGTGAAATCTAACCTGAACAACTCGATCAGAATTCAGATTCACGAGGAGAAGCAGCTGCTTGAAACTGATGAATTTGTATACACGGTCCAAAATTAACAATAAAACTCTTCAAATTACTGCACCATCAACGTTACTCGCCGAGAAGGCTATGATTGATGTGAAGCAGTGAAGGTGAGGCCATTAGTAACTGAGCGGTCTAGGATATATTTCTGGCCATGAGCGAACACTCATAAATAGACCTTATAAAACGATAATATATTTAATTATTTAAACAATTAATTTAATATTTGATTATTAGGGAGTCTAAAAAACGAAAAGTTTAGGATGCGGCTAAAATATGATAAATTTTAAAATTTATTTAAAAATTTAAAATGTTAAATTTTTTAATAATATTTTAAGTATTTTTTGTAATTTTTAACAAATTTTAAAACTTATTTTTTTGTAACACTTTAAGTTAATGGTTTAAAAAACTAAATTTCAAAACTTATTTTGTAAATTTTAAAATTTGTCAAAAGTTACGAAAAAAAACAGCTTACAATAATTCAAAAAATTTTAATATTTTAAATTTTATTACAAATTTTAAAATTTGTCATTTTTTAGCAGCTAATAATCTTCACAACATTACTATTTGAAGAACTGTTAAAATTATACAAATAGAAAACAAAGTCTTGAGCGAACACTCGTATTGTTTTCCTAACTGGATTTAGGCATTAACAAAGGCCTCTAGAATTAGGGGTGATCAAAATTTGATTCGACTCGTAAAAATTAAAATTTTTGACTCGACTCGTTTTGACTCTACTCAAAATTTTATAAACTCCACTCAACTCGAAAAAATTTCAAATACAGTTTGAATTGTAAAATGGAAATTCGAATAACTCGAAATTTTTAATAATTAATAAATTTATTTTTAAGTTCGAGTCGAATCTCTCAATTTTTTCTGATATATATATACCAATATAAAAAATATGAAGAAATGTATGCCACACATAAAAAATATATGAAAAAATATATATGCATATCTTATATGATTAGAGAAAGTTTAAACTAAAATCAAATTGTACTATAACGTGATAAATATAATTAAATTTGTATAGAGACTCAAAAATTCGACTCGAATTGAAAAAATTTCAAATAAAATTTAAGTTATAAAATATGTTGCATTAATTTAAATAACTCAATATTTTTTACTCGATTCGAGCGAACGTCCACCCTCAGCTATAACAACCATCGACAGGCAATGGAAAGCCACACAAATTCCCCGGTGCACCTACTCCACATCTGCATCATAATGTTTTGCACGATAAACACGTGTAGCCTTTGTCATGAAACGATGGACTGTCGAGGGTATGTAATTAACTTTTTATATATAAAAACCACAACCGCACAGCATGCCATCACTTACAAACCAAGGACGTGTTGAAGCTTCAAACGAAGGAAGATGACCAAATTATTAAGGGCAAAATACATCACAAGTCACTTGTTATAAATTTATTAATAAATTTATTAATAAATATATTATATTTTTCTTTTAAAAGTGATAATTTAATTATTTAATTATATATTTAATAATAAATATGTATATTTTTAACCACATGTTCTTTAAAAAAAATTAAATTCTTTTTGAATTAAAGTCAAATTGACATAACGTATAAATTTTAAGACTAAAATTATTATTTTACCAAATAATATTTTAATTTTAACCACATAATAACATGTTTGTTATAATTTTTTAATTGAATAATTAAATTATTATTTTAAAAAAATATCATGTTTATCACAAAATTTAATTGAACTATTAAAATATTACCTTTAAAAAATGACATATATTACTAAATCTACGACTAAACTACATGTAATGTAATTTACACAATTATTAATAGAACTAGATTATGCTTCGAGAAATCAAGAACATAACTATTTGATTCAAGGAGGGTCCTAGCACTAAGGGCGTTCAAAACCTGGTATTCGAAGTGTCAGGTACCCTATTTTTTGGTAGTATATTTATCGGTCCGTGATCCGGCCTATAATTACAAGGTACCTTATTTACATTTTTATCTTTTAAACACATAAAATTTGAAGTTAGTTTTAAGATAAAATATTTGGATATATATTAGAGTTTGTCACCAAAAGAAAACATTAAAAATATTAATCTCGTTTTTCCTTCTAATCTTGTATAAACAAATTAATACAGATATTTTAGAAAAAATTAAAACTTAAAAGTACATAATAAAAATATAAAAATAATTTAAATATTTAAATTTAGATTTAGATTTAGAATAAAAATATTAAAAAACCTAAAATAAAAATATAATTAAAAAATAAAAAATATATATTAAAAGTATTGGGTCAAACCGGTTATAAAAAAAATTAGCCCAGATCTGGCTAAACTACCCTTGAAAAATCTCAGATAGGATAGTTTTTTTTTAAGAAATACCTAATTTTTTAAGGTTTGTGTAGTCGGGTCAATCGGGTCATATATTTTTGAACATCTCTACCCCCACCGTCACTAATTTTTTAGGGTAAACTACATAATTCATCACTCAGCTTTATTTGCATACCAATTTTGGTCACTTAACTTTCAAAACGTACAATTTACTCACACACCTTTATATTCTTTTTTCGAAAAAGAACTAACATTAGTTACCAAAAATAGCATCGTCCGCAATGTCAGCCTCAATACAGTCCGGGACAACAAAAAGAAATAAAAAGAATCATTACAACGGAAAATTCAATGCGCTAAGGCATGAGCAGTTCTATTAGCCTTCACGGCTTACATGGAGAACAGAATACCCAGGGTTCAGAGCTAAAATTTGCTTTGCTTCAAGGAGAACAACAGCAGCCAACGATCGATCAGGGTCCCTGGAGAGCAACCTGTTGATGATGCCAATGGAATCTCCCTCTATAATCACCTTGATCCAGCCATTTGAAGCAGCCATTTTTATCCCTTCCACAAAAGCCCACTCTTCAGTAAGCTCAGCATCGAAAGTGCCTTGAAGAACCTGCGCATAGCCATCCACCATGAGTCCATGGTGATCACGAGCCACAACTCCCACCGATGTCTTTCCAGACTCAGATAAATAGACTCCATCAACATTAATTTTGAAGGCACCATTCGGAGGGCAAATCCATCTCTTTGACCTGTTAAACATATTTAGTCATTTCTCCGTTAACTTGACAACGCAGTTATAACATGAATTATTATTTTATTATTATTATTATTATTACATAAAAAATTAAAATCTCTTAAAATACCTAATCACAGCCTCAATCTTCTTTCAACGCATCGGTATTATCAATCGCCGTCAAAAACCTTCCCTAACATTTTTTACTCCACCGTCTTTACCGTCGACTTTGGAGAAAGAGACTAACCATTCACAGCTTTTAGATCTTTAAAAACGAAAAAGAAGATGCAACTTAGGTCCCTTTGTTTCTTCTTTTTCTCTTCTTTTCACTGCTTGCATTTAGTATTGAAATCTTCAAATCTGGCAGACCTTAGAGATGAACTTGAAAAAAAAAAGATGATAGATTCCTCAAACTAGTTCTCCTTGTACAACAAAGGAGTCTTTGGAAAAACTTATTTTGATAATGAGTGCCCGAATAGCCAGCCTTCATTATTGCAAGAGAAGCTAAGCCTTGATCTTTTTCAATAAAATAATGCCTCCATGAACGTCCATATGAGTTTTTTTTGTATTTTTTTTTATAATTTTTCAGAAAAAAATATTTGATTTTTTAGGTTCTTCGAATAGAAAGAGATAGATTGAAAAATGAAGAAGATGAATTGGTGCAGAGACAATGTGCGGGGATAAGTCAAACTATGGTGCTGGTTTTATTTTTATTTTAAATTTATAATTAAATATTAATAAATTTATTATCATAATAAAAATAATAATAAAATAATTCATATCATAACGGTGTTGTCAAGTGAATGGGAGAGTGACTAAATATGTTTAATTGTAAAGTTGAGTGAATAAATTTTATATTTTAAAAGTTGAGTGAAAATAAGTCTACAAATAAAATTAAATAATGATTTATGTAGTTTATTTTTTTTCTGAATAGTTTTTTTTTAACAAATACTATTTTTACTTTTATTCGGAGAAATAAAGAGTTTAAAAAAATGCTCTTCTAAACATTAAACCTGAAATTAAGAAAAAAGGAGTAGGTCTTGTTTTTAAATAGTTAAAAGTAATTATAAGGTGTTATTCTAATTTTGAATTTTGCCTTTTATGATATAAAATATATTAATCCATGACGACCCTTCCCATTTACATAAAAAAGAAAACATTCCCCAAACACGCGTTTATTTGTTCGGTTAATGCATCCACGCGTAATATTTGTATAACATCGCTCATTCAAGGCATTTGATTTACAATTTATAAAATTATATTTAATTTTTATAAGATGCATTGATTTATGTGTAATTGTTTTATATACGGTAAAAAATAAAAGTTTTCATAAATATATTAAATTTAAAATTTAAAATTTTAGTTTAAAATTTATAATTTAATGTTTATGATTAGGGTTTAGTATTTAGAGATTAAAATTAAAATCTTTAACATATCATTCCAAACTTTAAATTCCGTAAAAATATAAGATTCTAATATTTAGTCGTGGAATATAACATTATCAAACAATATTTAAAATCGTTCTTGTGATATTTTTTTTAATAAGTTTAACTTATAATTTAAATTGAAAATATTTCATGAAATTTTATAAAATCATTTTCTTTACCCTATTTAAATTTTACAATGACTCTATACTTAACATATTATCAATATAATTAGTATATTATTTTTTGAAAAATCTAAATGTATATAAGTAAATTTTGCATTACAATTGTTTAATTAACTAATTATATATTTAATATTTAAATTGAAATTGTTTAATTAATTAATAAAGTTATCGACATTTTAAACAATTTGATCAAGAATTAATAAAATTTTATTTTTTGTGATTAATCTTAAGGGTAAGTATTTGATCGAGTCGAGTCAAAAATTTTGAGTTATTCGAGTGTACACGTCATATTTTATAACTCAAATTTTATTTGAAATTTTTTTATTCGAGTCGATTTTTTTAGTTCCTATATATATATATATTTAATATATATATTTCATCATGTTTTTTCATACGTGACATATATTTTTTATATTTTTATATTGGTATATTATGAAAAATTGAGGAACTTGACTCGAACTTAAAAATCAATCCATTAATTACTAAAAATTTCGAGTTATTCGAATTTTCGTTTTACAACTCAAACTTTATTTGAATTTTTTTAGTTGAGTCGAGTTTATATAATTTCGAGTCGAGTCGAGTTAAAACGAGTCGAATCAAAACGAGTCAAGTTTAAAATTTCAATTTTTTTGAGTCGAGTCAAATTTTGCTCACCCCTAATTAATCCTTAAAAATTATATATAATGATCTGATTAATCTTTGAAATTTTCAAGAGTCAAAGTTTAAATTCAAACTTCTTTTAAGAGTGATTTATATTAAAATAAGATGATATGTATATTGAGTAATGAATTTGTATTAAAATGGGTTAATGTGAGTCATCGTACTCCATTTTCACCGTTTGCGCCGCCACCTTCAACAACAACATTTTTTCAAACCTTTTCCTCCGATAACACTTCTCGACGAACAAATTCTCAACATAAAATCATGGTTTCTTCAAAAAAAAAATCGAGTATTTGAAAATGCATAACAAATTTATGGGTTGGGTGGAGAAGTGTTCTTTTATCGTAATTTTCTGTCAAAAATCAGATGTTTAGGAATGCTTATCCGCGAAAAAGTGCTCTTGTTAGGCCAAAATTATTCCGAACCATCTCCATAATGAACTGAGGTCTGAGAAGACATGTTTTTACCCTAATTAAAAATCAATATTAAATTAAGTCTTAATTTGTTCTAAATTCAAACCTTGAAGAGTGAAAAAAAAACTAAAAGATCAAAACCAAATCATTAAAAGAATATGATGACTTGTGTCATCAAATTCTTTTGTTTAATGAAAATATTAATTCCTATTAATTTAAATATGGATTTATATTTCATACAACATTGGTGAAAAAAAATCATTACAATTGTTTTAGTTTAGTGTTTAAAGTTTAAAAGTTTGAAATTTAAGGATTATGGTTAGAATTTAAGGTTTAAAAGTTAAGGTTTAATGTCATATGGTTAGAAATTTAAGTTTTAACTTATAAACCCTAAATTTTAATCTAAATTTTAACTATAATACTTCAATTTTAAACCTCTAAACTTTAAACGTTAGAGTAAATCTATAAACTTCAAATAAGATGCATAAAAAATTTTTATTTCCACCGTCGATATACAATATAATTACCCTTTAAATATTTATCGAACTAAATCTTATCCTATCTATATTTTAGATTAAATATTTATCAATTTTGAAATTGGACAACCATCCAATTATCTAATTCTTATTTACGAACCTAAATGTAAATATACAAATAAAAAGGGGCAGAACTGTAGTATCACAAACTGTCCTTCTCTCTTCTTCATAAGAGCTCAAGACACATTTTTTAAGAATTACTTAGCTTTTGATTTTGTTTAAGTTGAAAGAACGGGGAATTCTTTTTCTCATGTTCTGTCGATCAATGGTGTTTCCTTCAATCTCAGAAACAAAAAGGAACTCAACCAAAAGCAAAACCGAGACTGTAATGGCTTCTTCTTCGACTTTGAAATCTCAGCCTCTTCACAACTTTCAATTACATGACCTCAAATGGGCCATGAACCACCCTAGCAACCACCGCCTTCGGAAACACTCCGATTCTTTCCACAAATCTCCTCAACGTGGTGATACTGATTCTGAGTCGGACAATAGCCGGAAGAAGAATCCGGTGTGTGAAGCTCCTTCAGAGAACTTAACTGGGAAATCGGAGAGGAAATTCATCAACGGTTCTGATGCTTTTGTTGATTGTGGTTCCGAGAAGAAAGGTAATCCGTCGGACGGTAGATCGAAGATCTATATACGTTTTCCAGCGAAGAGCCAGAAGCCTGTTGACGAGGTTGCGGATGTAGCAGATCAGAGCTTGACTGCTGAAGACATTGAAGAATTGGTTCCAAAGACTTGGAATCTGAGGCCGAGGAAGACGATTTCTAAGCCTCCGAATCATAATGGGAGCGCGACGAAGATCGGAGGCTCGGCGCTGGAGAACAGAACTCATAGATCGGAAGCAACGCGGTCTAGGAACATAACCGAATCCAAACCGGCTGAGAAGAAAGAGAGAAAACGAAAATTCTCGATTTCTCTATCTAGAGAAGAAATTGATGAGGATATGTTTGCTATGACCGGGTCAAAGGCCTCTAGACGGCCAAAGAAGCGAGCCAAGAACGTTCAGAAACAACTCGACGTGAGTTTTTGAATTTCCTCATTATCGATCTTCCCATGTTTGAATTGTTCCTAACTTTTGTTTCCTTTACAGTGTGTGTTTCCTGGATTGTGGTTAGCTTCCATAACGCCGGATTGTTATAGAGTCTCGGATGCTCATATAAAGGTCTGATACATATTATTATTATTATTATTGGCTATTTGAAATGTTTAATCTGTTTACTTAGTTGTCAAGTGATTTTGAGTAAATGTTTGATTTTGGTGATTGCAGGGGTAGACGGGTTTGCTGCCGAAATTTTGAATTTGGAAGGTGGGGGATAAAGGAGACTGCTAAACTTTTTCCTTCTTAGCTGTAGAATGAGCTAGTAGAGATTAAATGGTAAGAAATGTATCTTCTTTTTATGCCTTTTTGTCTAATCCATGACAAGGCTAGAACTTAGAGAGATTGTGAGAGACAGTTGTATCATGACTCTTGTTGAGAAGTTACAGATTGTAAATATGACTTACCATTTTCATAAATAGGGTTTCAACTTTCAACTGTTTCAGTTTGTGAAATAGGAAATCTCTTTCTTAGATTATGAATTCTCGTTAGCTGTTTGTGAACTTGTTTATATGTTAGATCATACTAACTATCAACTGATCCAGAATGCATATTCGGGTTTGATGTGTATTTGTTTCTTTCTTATTTAGTAGTTTTGTTCCGTCAAATATACATGCACTGGATAAAATGTAGTTAGCTACTAGTGGTTGATTGATCGAAGAACGTTAGTGATAAGTGCATAGTAGTTAGGAGCACACATTTTGTGATCAACTTCCATGCTTCGTATGTTTGTCTAAGTGTTTGCTTGTATTTTCCCTCCGAGGAAAAAACTGTTCTCGATTGTCTCATGACAAGATTTAGTCTTAGTGAAGTAGTTCTTTACGGTTTATTATTAGAAATATCACAATTACAAAGACCGTGAATCAAATAATGGAAGGTGGTATGTACTAGTGAAACTAGTAATAGTAAGTTTTCCAGCTACAGAGTCTCATCTGTCATATGAAGTATACTAATTTTCCGGCGATATGATGTGCAACTAATATTTACTTGCTATGAGTTCAAAATAAAAATGTGTTTATCATGCCAATTAGATCGCCTAAAGAACTAATCACCTCTAACTTTGGCATTTGTTAACATGTTGTTTAGTTAACCACAGTACATAAATTGTTCCAACTAGGGATGCATGAATACTGAATAGCTAACATTCTTTGCTTTTGAGAATATTAAGGCATACATAGTATTCATACAGATTGATGAATGCATATACAGCGTATGGAGTAAATATGTAAATGCATCTACGGCAGCCTTAGCAGTCACAAATGCAGAGTTTGTTTATATATTTTTGAAACTCATAATAAATCCTAAATACTTACCTTTCTGTGAATCGAGGTTTGCTATATTTATTGATTCATTGAATTGCAATTTCATTGCGAGCTGTACCACCTATTTTTTCTCTCAACCACTTGCTTTCACACTATATCAGAGCATGGTCTTAATTTGTTAGGATGTGCATTTTCGAGGTCAGGTTGATGCTCCGATCATTTGCAAGGAAGATCATTAAGTGGTCTAATCTTCATGGTTTTTACTGTGTTTTGATTTGTATTCAGTGGTCTATGGTAAATACTGGATTCTGTGTACAGATTTGGACTAATTTGATTATAATGCCGTCAAATCAAGGAAGATCATTAAGCGGTGTAATCTTCATGCTCCGATCAGTTGCCGTCATTGGAACATGGTACAAACATAAAACTGTTCTATGTTCCTCGGTCGCCACCGCCCACCAGTATGAACCCAAGCTGGTTCATAGCAAAGGACTAAGCAAAAACAGTCCTGGATTTTGTATTGATGGTCTCTGTTGTTCAGTGAAACAGAATGGCCACAGTTAATAACCAGATGAAACAGGCGGCCAGCACCCTCCATTAAGATCCGAATACAAATGTATTTGCTGTTTTTAAATTGTTTTAATTTTGTTTGTACTGGACAAGTTTTGAACGTGGCAATTTCTATAAAACCCCATCTCATCCTGAAACTAGGACTATTAAGATCATGCTGCTTTCAGACAATGAAATAAGATTGTTTTGTCCATTTTTACACGTGGATCACGAGATTATTAATTCCCTTTTTTTTGGCATTTTTATGAAAAAATCTAATTTAAATAGTTATTTAAAAAAATAACCTCCCCTTAAAGTTATTTAAAAAAAATAACCTTTAAATTGTCCACGTAGAGCGATCTCGCTTTTTATAGAGAGTGAGTTTCAAACTCGTTTTTTAGAGAGAGCGAGTTCTTTGTTAAAAGACACGGGAAAGCGAGTTCTTTATTAAATAAGTTGGTAAAAAAGAGAAATAATTTCTCTCGTTTTTATCAAAAAAATCATTTTCTGTAAAAAAATAAAAATTCATTCTATAAAAAAATAAGGTCAGCCCTACTGAACGATTTGAGAGTTATTTTTTTAAATAATTTTGGGTGAGATCATTTTTTTAATAATTTTATAAATAGATTGTGTTCATAAAAATACTATTTTAAAAGAAAAAACCCATTATTCTTAAGAGGCTTAATCGCGTCAAATGCAACATGAATAAATTATAATTCCTGTTCTGACTTCTTTTTGAAGGCAGATACGTGGAACTTCAATTCAGAAGTGGCGTATGAAATATAAACAAACCGGAACAGAAAGTGTGAACATTTACTGGGGCAGTGGGGATTTTATGAGCAGATGGCCTGTTCGTTGTCCAACTTCCCAATAGTTGCCTAAACCTCCTTCAGTTTTGAAACTAGTGCTTCAATAGAGATAACCTGTGAGAATACTTTCTGCCTATTTGTGAAATTTGGTTGAACCTGTGAGAATATCTTTTATCATATCAATACCTTATAATTTTCCGCCCCGTATCCGTATCAATGCAGTATAAGAAGCAAGAAGGCGTAGGTTGTGCATCTTTTCTTCAATTTCCTTTTATTTTCTATATCTTCTGATAGTTTATGCTTGAAAGCCCTGCACTACAACCTCAAGTTTTCTTTGTTTATCCTGTTGAATATGTAGGTATTGGTGTTCATCTGGTCACGATGACCATAGGAAGGGTGGCCATGCCATGAACCACAAGACGAAAAGGCCGCCAGCACGCGTGCTATGTTTGCGCGGTACATCTCAGAGGGTCTGCGCCTACCTGTGTTATCTTTACTGTCCGTTGGTGTCTCCATGGAGACTACAATGCAGCGGCACAATGAAGCTTTCACTGATTCTGACCCTTTTACGTCGGGAATTCAAACGGAGTGGCAGTTGCAACATATGTTAATTTAAAACCCTTTTACCTCAATGGGCATTAATTAAGAAAAAACACAAATTATTTTCCTGATCAGTTTCACTATCTCAATCCGCACTGTAAAGTGTAAACAAGGGAATAAACATCACCGTTGACAAATCATTGAAGTTGCGAGTTTGCAATATAAGTAACACCGGTGTGGCCACTTTCTGTAAGCACCTCAAAGTTTCCGGCAGTAAATGACTCATTCCGCCAAGAAACCGGCCGTCTCAGTTCTGAATAAGCACAATAATCTACTTCGATGACAGTTATATCCTCCAAGAATGAAGAGACGGAAACTGAAACTCCTTCCCCTTGCAATTGCATAGCCAATTAATCAAAGTCAATGACAAAAGTAGATATTCAACATAATCTTGTCTGATAATCGAAGAATTCAGGTTTACCATGTGTTACTAATAGCAGGTTTTCTGATGGGTATTTATCCGCCAGTGCCTTAATCGTTTGTTCATATCTTCTCGTCGAATCTGTCTCTCCCCATTGCGGTACCTGTAGTTTTCGGATAAAGAAGCCGAATCAGTGTGCAAATAGCAAAAATCTTGAGTTGCAAGAATGAAATAGATTAGATGGAACTGCAAATAGCAAAAAAAAAAAACACCTTTTTATAAACTGGTTCCACCGTTGGATCTAGTGCGCCTCTTGGTAGTAAAGCCTCGAGCTTTGGAAGATCGAAACGAAAGATTCCATCTTTGGGCGCAACATAGCGCCTGATTGCTAATGTATTCAACATTTCACACAATCCTTATTCGATTGAAACCTGTAAATTACAATCGAATTGGCTCAACCATTTACAGAGAGGGAAAAAAGGGAAGAGTTTGTTTTTCCGATTGTTTTGATCTGACCTTGACTTTGGATGGGTCGATTGAAACGACGTCGCTTGATGACTTGGCATCAGGATCGTCATCGACGGCGCAAAGGGCGGCGACAACTTCCGAGGCGGTCTGGACGCAGCGGAGGAAGGGAGAGAAGAAAACGCGGTGGATTGGGAACGGCAGGAGGGTCTGAAACGCACGGCCCGTCTGAAAAGCCCGAGATAAACCGGCCTGTATGAGCGGAGGATCCCATGATCTGTTGGCTGTTTTCTCCCACGCAGGATCGAAATTGTCGAGACGGTCACCGTGCCTCATAACCAACACGTTCTGTTGACAAGTTTTCGTCTCCGAGGAATCCATTGCTGTAGCTTTAACCTTCCGATGTCTACAAGGAATCAATGGTTTTTTGTTTCTGGTTTTAATGGGAGTTTGGAAAGGTGTGAAGTTGTTGCACAAGGTCCCCATGCTTTTTATTGTATTTGTATTAGGTGGTTCCTGGAAATTTGAAAGCACCGGTTTAGCATTGTTAAATACTAATCATGAAAAGGAAATAGTTTAAATGGAGAGATATTTTCCTGCAAATGAGGTTGGATAACAAAATAGTTTCATATGATCTTCTTTCTCACTATGTATATCCATTTGACTCGAAGATTATTGCCAGGAATTTCGTTCTAGTTGTTTTTGGAGGAGCAAGTGGTGTGCCAACTTCCTCATGAAACACCTCCACAAATTTTGGGTACGAGAAAATCGGTGCAAAGCCCTACGTTGGGCTCTCTGAATATCAAAGGCCGTTTCTGAACATTGCAGATGCGAGAGTTTACGCATATTATAATAGAGGATAATGTATATTTTTTGGTATAATGCATGGGGTAAATTTTGCATAATTATTTGATACTGGCAGTGAAAATTTTTATTTTTCACAAGCGCGTTAGTCTTAGGGTTTAGCGATTTAGTTTAGGGTTTAAGGTTTAGGGGTTTAGGTATAGTACTTTAGAATTTAGTGATTATGAATATAATTTAAGGTTTGTGGTTAAAATTCAAAGTTTATAGGTTAAAACCAAAATAGACAACATATTACTTTAAAACCTAAACCCTAACCTCTAAGCCCTAAATCTTAACCCTAACTCATAAATTCTAACCATTACCCCTAAACCCTACTCCCTAAGCAAAGTCCTTAAACCCTAAAACTAAGGCGCTTGTAGAAACTAAAAGTTTTCACCACTAGTGTATTGAATATAAATTCGTAAATTGTTTATACACATGTCATGTAAATTTTATTTTACATAATATTGTATATTTACATTAAAAACTCAACTCCTGACAGCTTCCATAACTTTAAGTTAAATGATTTTTTAAACCTAGCCGCTCTCTCTCAAATCTTTGCCGCCTGCAACTTTATTTTTCTTCCTTTGGTTGGTGGTCAGCAACCAATTTTAGTATTGGTTGTCGACTATCGGGTCTATTGTTTTTTTTTTATATATTTTAATAAGAATCTTTACCTTTGTGGCACGCGTTTCCTTTGACCTTGTGACACGTTTTTCTTTGATTTTTTATGGTTCGTTTTATCTGTCTTTGTGGCATGATTTCAGCCTACTTTAGCGGTCGGTTGACGCTCGTACAGAGATCTTCACGACGCTAATCTCTGATTATGGTTCTTTCGGTGGTCGTAGAAAGATAGATCCCACTCGGTTGATGATTGGTTGCCGATGTAATCAAACCTAGGTAGCAGAGTAATTTGCCTGATAGCTTGGTTCGCCCACCACTCTTTTTTCACCACGTAAAATGTCTCGTTTGGATAAAGACAATGTGATTTAGGAAAGTTTTATGGATTTTGGTATGCTAATCTCGATGGAAGTGTTTGCTTTTCTTCGCACCATTGTAAGAGACTTTTAGTGGACTTTTCCCCTTTTCTCTCTTTTTGATGCATTGTATTGCATTATCTTTCATGGTGATTAATAAAATTTAGATGCCATTGTTCAAAAAAAAAACTCAACTCTTAAATTCTTAACCCTAAATTATAAGCTCTAAACCCTATACCTTAAATTTTGAACCCTAAAACTTAAACCCATAAAATTAAAAGGCTTGTATAAACTAAAGTTTATATGGTCTGCATATCAAAGTTTTTTTCCATAATGCATGTTCATTTTATGGTCCATGTCTAGGATTCACAGCTTTCCCTTCAATTAATGCCGTCTTCAAAGTTTGAACATGAGTTCTCTTCTTGGGAGTGCAACGTGTGTTGTCATTGCATCCAAGACTAGATGTACAAGATATTTTCAGAGACGGAACTTCAAATATTGAATCATAAAATATTTTTGAAGATAAAATACATATATAAAATATTGAATATGTTTAGTTGCGGAGTAAGAAATCGGGTAAAGGTATAATTAACCACATCTATCAAGAAATCGTGCAAGTCAATTTGGAGCTTGGCGTTTTTTGCTTTTGTATGGACAATATGGCTTAGTAGGAACGATATTATTTTCCACAAAAAATCATTCTCTGCAGATCAGATTTTTGACACGGCATTAGTAAGGATCGGACATTGGGCTAAAAGCTTGTGGCCTTGGGATATCATATCTATCCTCAACTTTATTTGAGACTCCTGCTCTACAAGAATTCTTCCCTCGAAAGTTTGCAGACCTTCGGAAGGGGTTTGGGAGGCACCGTCACTGGGTTGCTTAAAATTCAACGTTGATTTGGCTGTACAAGGAAGTTATGGTAGTGCTGGAATCGAGGGAATACTTCGTGATCATAACGGTAAGATTTTAGTTCGCTTCTCTAAATCTATCGGTTTATCTAATCCAACAATTGCAGAGCTGCTGGGGATTTTAGAAGCATGTATAATATTCGCTGAGTCGAAATGATTACATTCGCATTCTCTTTACATTGAATCGGATAGTCAATTGGCTGTGCAGTGGGTCAATCAACCAAGCTCAGCCCCTTCATCTTTCAACGCAGTAGCAAAATCGTGTAACTCACTCTGTACTAAGTATGGGCGGGAGGTATTGTTCTCGTATCGACAGAGTAATGATGCTGCACACAGTTTGGCTCCTCAGGGCGTTGGCATACTGTAGCGATGTCCTTTTTCGCTAAAAAACGAGTTTTCGAAGTGTTTGTAATTTTTTGGATATAAAACGTTTATTCCGTGGGGTTTTTTTTTTTAAAAAAACCGCATTTTATTAAAAATTGGAGTCGCCACCGGCCACTTAGGTAGGCCGGACACCATAAAAAACCAGAGATTTGAAAACTATTGGGTTCGGGAGTCGGTTACGAATGGGGAAGGATTAGCACCCTCACGCCGCCCAAAATTGGTACTTTAATAATTACCGCTTTATTAATATTAAATTTTCCGGATTAAAGTGACGATTAGTTTAAAATTCGGTTATAATTGCGAATAAATTTTAAAGGCCCCGTTATCCGAGGGTAAACGCCCAACCACTATCACTACGCCTGATACTGACCCCGTTTACGCTCGGATAAAAGGACACCGCATTGACAATTTATATTCCATTATGCAACCTTAGAAAGCAAAATGAATACAAAGCAATAAAAATATAAATAAATACTAATATAATAAAATAATATTCTAACATAAATAAAATACTAATCCGAAACATACATATATTAATCTAACTCATAAATAAAAACATATCTAGCATAAATAAAATACTAATATTCATAAATATTAATCTAACACATAAATAACAAACAAATTCAACATAAATAAAATATTATTCTAAAACATACATACATAAATATTAATCTAACTCATAAATAAAAACATATCTAACATAAATAAAATACTAACATTCATAAATATTAATTTAAAACACAAATAAATATTATTCTAACACATAAATAAAAACGAATCTAACATAAATAAAATATTAATATAAAACACCAATTTAAAACATATTACATACTAATCTAAAACATAAACATACAAACTAAAAAAAATAAGACTACAATTTTAAAATAACTAATACTTCATTAAATTATAAAAATTACAACACTAATAAAAAGGGAAGAAAATATACCTAACTAGGAGCTCGAATGACGAACCCCGACTGAACACCACTGAGATCTACCGCGACCCCTCCAAAAATATTAACTAGATCGGATCCAAAATAGGACCTTGATCGAACCGGTTAGGACCGAGAGCACTGCCCCCTGTCCCTAGCTACCGAGAGCATAGCTCTCTGTTTTTGGCAACCAGCCGATTCATGCCCTCCAATTGCCCCCCATGCCTCCTATTTATAGGCAATTGGGGGGTGACGTGGCCATCCCAAAGCCACACAAATTTCTTTTTTTTTAATTTCACTTTTTTTATTATATTTTATTATTATTTTATTATTAATTTTATATTAATATTATTAAAATAATACTAATAACACTAAAACCCGGTAAAAAATGAGTGATTACACGTACATACAGCTCTACCTTATGTTGAGCCATGAATGAATTTCTGTATACTTTTATGGTTTTGGTATCATATTTAGGTTGTAGAGCCATAAGGCTTGTGTATAAGCGAGTAGAGTAGCTATCTATGTGTTGTAAATGGATTTGTACTGATCGTGTGTGATTGATAATTAATAAAATAGGTCACTCTTTTTTTCCAATTAGGTCTTGCAGAGGGGTTTTAAAGAGGCATGCTAATTTTCAAAAAATAAAGAATAAGAGACAATTTAAATGAATTGAAAATTGGGATTTAAATGGGTAAAGTTTCCATATATATTTTAATATAAAAACTTGGAAGGCACAACCCAAATCATGTTGTAGATTAGTCTCTGAATATGATTAAGTACAATTGTGAAATTATTGTTATGAACCATTTTTTAACCCTTGGTATTTATTTTGTTGATCAATTAATTTAGATTTAGTTTTGTACAATATGAAGGTGACTCTCCTAATGTAGTTCTCTCTATTTCTAACGTTAAGATTTAAACCTTTGACCATGCTTAAAAAAATATAGCGTTTCATCCTGTTAGACCTTACTGATTATTTGTTAATCGGTAGTTTTTAATGGAGAGCAACCACTATGAATATCATTTAGCGTAAGGTTCTTAAGCACAAAAACACAAGCAATTTCTCTTGTGAAACTAGTGAGAGGAATTTTGAATGCTTAGAAGACTGGCATTTTTCAGGTCTTTAATCCGCACCATTGGCAATCAAAACAGGGGAAGGAGAAGATAATTTCATGGAGCAACACACTAATATTTGTTGAATCGATGACATTAACTGATACAAAATTTCAACGTAAAGAAAGAAAAAAAGACGCATCAAGCAGAAGGTTGAGCTAGTTTGCATAGAAAGTAACGCCAGTGTGGCCACTTTTTGTAAGCACCTCAAAGTTTCCAGCAGTAAATGTCTGGTTTTTCCAAGAAACCGGTCGTCTCAGTTCCGAATAACCACAATAAGCTACTTTGGCAACACTAGCGTCCTCCTTGAATGAAGAAACTGAAACTGCAACTCCTTCCCCTTGCATATGAAAACGCACAGCCAAATCCAATTAATCAAAGTCAATGAAACGAGAAAGTAAATCATCAACATATGCATATTATTGTCTAATATCGAAGAATGCAGCTTACAATGTGTTACTAGTAGCAGGTTTTCTGAAGGGTATTTATCCGCCAATGCCTTAATCATTTGTTCATGTCTGCTCTGCGTATCCATCATTGTCTCTTCCCATTGCGGCATCTGTAATTTTCAGACAAAGAAGCTGATTCAGGCAGATAAAACAACGTGTAGCTGCATTGGAAATAGTTAAAATCTACCTCTTTATAAACTGGTTCCACTGCACGATATAATGTCCCATTTGGTAGCAAAGCCTCAAGCTTTGGAATATCGAAACGAAAGATTCCATCTTCGGGCGCAACATGAAGACTAATTGCTAATGTATTTAACATTTCACACAACCCGTATTCAATCGAAACCTGTAGAGTACAATTAAACGGGCTCAACCATTTGCAGAGAAGAAAAAGAAAAGAGTTTGTTTTCGAAGTGTTTTGGTTCTGACCTTGACTTTGGAAGGGTCGATTGAAACGACGTCGCGTGATGACTTGGCATTAGGGTCGTCATCGACGGCGCAAAGGGCGGCGACAACTTCCGAAGCGGTCTGGACGCAGCGGAGGAAAGGAGAGACAAAGACGCGGTGGATTGGAAAGGGCAGGAGGGTGCGAAACGTACGACCCGTCTGAAAAGCCCGGGATAAACCGGTCTGGATGAGCGGCGGGTCCCATGGTCTGTCGGCCGTTTTTTCCCAGGTGGGGTCGAAGTTGTCGAGACGGTCACCGTGCCTCATAACCAACACGTTTTGCTGGTAAGTTTTTGAGTCCGAGGGATCCATTGCCATGGCTTTAAGGTTTAGGTTTCTCCGAGGAATCAAAGGTTGTTTGTGTCTGGTTTTAATGAGAGTGAAGATTGGAGTTTGGAAAGAACCTACGAAGCTGTAGCACAACGTCCCCATTCTCCCCATTTTCCTGGAAAGTTGCCAAGACTAGTTCAGCATTGGTAAACTACTTGTGGAAACGAAACAGATTCAATGGTGAGATATTTTCCTGCAATTGAGGTTAGGATATCACCAGAAAAAAGAAAGAAAGATAGATTTGTTAGTTTGCTTGCTCTCTTCTTGACACTCGCACTTAAAGATATTTCCAGGAAATTGGTTGTAGTTGTTTCTGGAGGAGTTAAAGTGCAGCCCATCAAACAAATTTTGGGTCTGAGAAAATCGGTGCTAAGCCCTATGTTGGGCTCAATGAATTTCAAGCCTACGTCTAAATAGAAATTCTATGCCTTTTTATGTTTTAATATTAAAAAAAATTAAATTTATAATTTATGATTAGAACTTAAAATTTTTATTTTTTAATATTAAAACATAAAAAATACATCAACAAGAGACAAAATATTTTTGTTAACTTCTAATCGATACAATGTAAGAAGTGACTTTACGGGTATTATACTATATATGTTCAAGCAGAATTTGGTTACCAATGGGTGCGTTTGAATATTACATATTTTGGCAATGTTAGGATTTTAAATATATTATTTTTAAATTTAAGGAGTAATTCTAATGGTAAAAGATAAAATGTTTCATTTAGATAATTTAGATTCGAGTAGTTTAGTTTGCAGGTATGAGGAGCTTAATTGTATTTGAAACGGATACAAATATTATCTTATACTTAAATAAAATGACCACAAAATATATTATTTTAGATTAATTTTCAGGCTGACATTATTGTGTTGATTGAAGTATCAGGTGTTTGGATTAGGAGTAATTCTTTACTCTTCGTTGTTTCTATTTATATCTCACGCTGAAAGGTTAGGTTTAGGGTTTAGTGTTATGTCCCTATTTATTGGTTTCTTTTGAATTTTCAAAATAATTTATGTTTTTCAACTCTTAAAATGATATTTTGATCCATTGTTTAGTTTGTCTAGGCTTCTCTTGAGGTTGGTGAATCCTCCAAAACTTGAGGCAAGAAGGTTGCAGAGCATTACTAGTGGTTTCTTCCTATTGAAGAACATAGATAATAGTAATACACTTGTAACACCAGTGTTTCAAGATACTAATGCTGTAATTGTTTGGTTACTTAAATATATTGTCATGGTATTTATATGCTTAACATGCTTTTAAAACTCCTGGATGTGATTATGATGTGTCTAATGCTCTTTTGAAGCCACTAACCAAGTTTTTGATTTGTAGGCTACAAAGAGTTGAACGTATATATGCGCATCAAGACTACACTTTCACAATGATTCAATATATAAAATTCTTCTTCTTCATCACTTTCATTATCTCAATCCGCACCTTTGACAAACAAAACAGGGGAAGAATATTATACTTTCATGGAGTAAAACTTATTTTTGTTGAATTCAAGACATTAACAACAGATACAAAGTTTTAACGTAAAAAAAAAGACGCATCAAGAGGAAGGCCGAGCAATGCTTCGAACGAAATCAGACTCATCTTCTTCATGGTTAATCACTAAGTTGCTATTTTGCAATGTAAGTAACGCCAGTCCGGCCACTTTCTGTGAGCACCTCAAAGTTTCCAGCACTAAATGTCTGGTTTTCCCGAGAAACTGGACGACTCAGTTCCGAATAACCACAATAAAGTACTTCAGTAACACGAGTGTCCTCCTTGAATGCAGAAACTGAATCTGCAACTCCTTTCCCTTGCATATGAAATGTATATAGCCAAATACTCAAAATCAATGAAACAACAAGATACACGTACTAATATTATTGTCTGATATAGAAGAATTTAGCTTACAATGCGTTACAAGTAGCAGGTTTTCTGATGGGTATTTATCCGCCAGTTCCTTAAAGTTATGTTCATGTCTACTCCTCGTACCCGTCGAGGTCTCTTGCGGCACCTGTAATTTTCAGACAAAAAACCTGTTTTAGTCAGATAAAACCACGTCTAGTCTAGTTACATGCATGCAACTGAAGATAGCCAAAAAAAACTACCTCTTTATAAACTGGTTCCACCGTACGATCTAATGTTCCACTTGGGAGCAAAGACTCAATCTTTGGAACATCGAAACGAAAGATTCCATCTTCGGGCACAGCATCAAGCCTAACTGCTGATGTATTTAACAGACGACACAACCCATACTCAATTGAAACCTGTAAAAAGAAGGGGATGAAGAGTCAAAGTTGTTGGATTAAAATTCAATAATAGTGGGCACATATGTATAATGTACGTTGCTATTATAAAGTTTAACACGTAATTAAGTGACCAATTATGTTACACGTGTTATAGGTACTAAATTGTCATGGAATTAAAAGTGTAGATACCATAAGTTAGATTTATAACTCAATGAGGGACATAGTTGTAAATATTAATAAACTGTTTTAATTCAGTTTATATAAAGGATAGTGGTCCCCGAGATATAGGTTAACTTGCATATCTCTTTTCCTCGTCTGAGAGTTGTGTGGCAAGAGGTAATCTATCATCTCGGAAGATCAAACCCTCTCTGGAAAATCTCCACCGATGGATTCAGGTACGCTTCCGCAAATCTAGTTTTTATTCTTAATGATTTGACATACATATAGATCTTGGGTTTATATTCGTATCGAATATATATTTTGGTTTCTAACAAGTGGTATCAGAGCCAGGTTATGTCGAATCATTGAGATTATAGTTTTTGCCATAATCTGTATATTTATGGTGATTTGGGTTTTGCCGTGAGTTTCATTCTTAATCGACTATTATGTTTATGCGATCCGATTTAAAATAATCTGCTATAGCATGTTTTGAAATTTCCCGATAATCCTGATATGCGATATCTGTTTCACTGCAATTGTGCCTATACAATCGGTTATTTTGTTTTTGATGTTGTGCGATTACATATTTGGCAATTTCATTGATTTCTAGGTTTTAACAATAATTGCATGAGATTGGAATTCAAATGTTGTTAACAATTTGGGTTTATACTCTGCCGATTTCAATTATTTAATTTTTGTTTGCCTTAATTAGTGGATTCAGTTTTTCCCCTCGTGAATTAACAATTGTTTTCGGCGGTAACAATCCTTGGCAATTATGTTTTCTTTTTACCTAGGTTAATGACAATTAATTCTTTTTAATTTAATATACATTGTTATTAATCTATAGAATATATATTTTATATAAAATATATGTTCAATTCGGTTGGATCAAAATTTTAGTTTTGGTCATTAAGTACAAAGATAAACCTTTAAAAACAGATAAATTCATGTTTTGACTATGTCTAATATTTTAGTGGGTTAATTGAAACACAATGTCACTAAAGTGACCGCTTCTGCGTAGATTAACATATTTAAAATATCAAGATGTTTGTGTTTTTGTAATTCATGCGTTTATTAATTGGCCCAAAGGAAAGTTAATATTTGGCCGAATTTCAAATAACACCTGCGGTAATAAATGTGTGACAATTATAAGGTAATTTATGTGTGCAATACGCTAGTCCAAAGATTAACCTGTTGTTCGACATAGTTTATTGTCAATGTTTGATTGCTACAACAAGAGTACCGCTTACAGTTAATATTACTGTCCAAAGACTTGATATTAATGTTGTGTTTGGTATCTTGAGGGGAATTAGTCATTATTTTGAATTTATGTGTTTACTTATGAATTATTGGTGTGAGCATCTTTATTTATTTATTTATTTATTATTCTTTTGTTCTATATTCAGCTAGTTCTTCTGCTGCCACAATATCTGCTAATGCCAATTCTATACTCATGCTTAATGGGACGAATTTTAAGGAATGGAAAAGGCATTTACTGATAGTGCTTGGTTGTATGGACATAGACCTTGCATTAAGGGAAGAACAACCTGCACCTCTCACTGCGGCAAGCACCCCTGATGCAAAAAGGGATTTTGAGAGGTGGGAACGTTCTAATTGCATGAGTCTGATGATCATGAAACACAGCATTCCAGAAACCTTTAGGGGTGCAGAATTTGAAAAAATTGTTCAGGCTAAGGATTTCCTTGACAATATTGAGCAACGTTTTGTTAAAAACGATAAGGTTGAGATGACATCACTTCTGAATTCTTTGATGTCTATGAAGTACAAGGGTCAAGGAAATATAAGGGAGTACATTATGGAAATGTCTCATATTGCTTCAAAACTTAAGGCACTTAAGATCGAGTTTTCTGATGATTTACTCGTCCTTATGGTTTTGGTATCGCTTCCTGCACAGTTTAACCAATTTAAAATTAGTTATAACTGTCAAAGGAAGAAGTGGACTCTAAATGAGCTCATTTCTCATTGTGTTCAAGAGGAAGAAAGGTTGAAGCGTGAGAAAACTAAAAGTGCTCATTTGTCTAGTGCCTTTAAAGACAAGGGCAAGAAAAGAAAATATCAGAATGAAGCTGCTAAGGGTCCAGCTCAAAAGAAACAAGAGAATGTTCCAAATAATTGTTTCTTTTGTGACAAGCCTGGACACATGAAGAAAGATTGTACCAAATATCACGCATGGCGTGCAAAGAAAGGTATGAATCTTACTTTGGTCATTACGAGGTTAATTTAGCTTCAGTACCTAGAAACACTTGGTGGTTAGATTCTGGTGCTACTACTCACATAAGTGTTTCTATGCAGGGTTGCCTGAGCTACCGAAAGTCAAGTGATGGTGAAAAAAACATCTTTGTGGGCGATGGAAAATCGGTGGAAGTGAAAGCAATTCGGCATTTTAGGTTGTTATTAGGAACTGGTTTTTATTTGGATTTGAAAGACACTTTTGTTGTTCCGTCTTTTAGGCGGAATTTAGTTTCAGTTTCTTTGTTGGACAAATTTGGTTATTATTGTTCATTTGGAAACAATCAGTTTACTTTGTCTTTAAATTCAAGTATTGTTGGAACTGGTTATTTAAATGCCTATGACAACCTTTATTTGTTAGATACAATTGCATCCTATAATGAAACCTTGCATGTGGAATCATGTGGTACTAAGCGAAAATTAAATAAAGAAAATTCAGCATCATTATGGCATAAACGCTTAGGTCATATATCAGAGTGTAGGATTGAGCGTCTTGTGTCTAATGGTATTTTAGAGTCCCTTGACTTCACAGACTTTAATGTTTGTGTTGATTGCATCAAGGGAAAGCAGACCAAAACTAAGAGATTAGGTGCCAATCGTTCTACAGACGTCTTAGAATTAATTCATACTGATATTTGTGGGCCATTCCCTACGGCATCTTGGAATGGTCAACAATATTTCATAACATTTATAGACGATTACTCACGTTATGGGTACCTATATCTCATTCATGAAAAATCTCAGTCTTTGGACGTGTTCAAATCCTATAAAGCTGAAGTTGAGAATCAACTCAACAAAAGGATTAAAAAAGTTTGATCTGATCGTGGTGGTGAGTACTACGGTAGATATGATGGATCAGGTGAACAACGTTCAGGACCATTTGCAAAGTTCCTAGAAGGATGTGGTATTGTCCCACAGTACACCATGCCAGGATCACCTAGTATGAATGGTGTTGCTGAGAGACGTAATAGGACTCCTAAGGATATGGTAAGAAGTATGATTGCTCATTCTACCTTACCTGAGTCACTCTGGGGAGAAGAATTAAAGACAACAGTGTACATTCTGAATAGAGTACCCACTAAAGCAGCTGAAAAGACACTTTATGAGCTTTGGGTGGGTAGAAAGCCCACTCTAAAGCATTTTCACATTTGGGGATGTCCAGCTGAGGCAAGGCCTTATAGGCCACTTGAAAAGAATTTGGACTCCAAAATAGTAAGCAGCTACTTTATTGGTTATTCTGAGCGATCTAGGGGCTATAAATTTTATGATCCCATAATTAAGAGTATTTTTGAGACGAGAATTGCAATATTTTTTGAGGATGTTGAGTTTGGAGGGAGAAATAAGGTAAGAGACATTGTCTTTGAGGATGAATTGAGTTTTAACTCAGTTCCTACTATCACTTTTGATGATGTTCAAGTTTCTATACCGATCATCAATCAAGAAATGAATCTGGAACCTCAACAAGACAATGTCGAACATCTCCCTCTTATTCAGGATGAGGTAATTGTTCCAGAAGAAAAAACTCAACAACCTCAAGAACAAGTGCCATTAAGGAGATCTACGAGAGAAAGGAGAAATGCTATTCTAGATGATTATATTGTATTTCTCCAAGAAAATGAGGATGACAATGGAATGATGGAAGACGATTCGATCAACTTTTATCAGGCCATGCAAAGTATTAGCTCTCAAAAGTGGATTGATGCCATGCAAGAAGAGTATAAATCCATGCAAGACAATAAAGTTTGGAAACTTGTCCCATTACCTGAAGGTGCAAAACCAATTGGTTGTAAATGGATTTTTAAAACCAAGAGGGATGCAAATGGTAATGTGGAGAGGTATAAGGCACGTCTTGTAGCTAAAGGTTATACTAAAAAAGAAGGCATTGATTTTTTAGAGACTTTCTCTCTGGTTTCATCGAAAGACTCATTTAGGACAATCATGACACTTATAGCTCATTTTGATCTTGAGTTACATCAGATAGATGTTAAGACTGCGTTTCTCAATGGAGACATTGAAGAAACAATTTTTATGGTGCAACCAGAAAACTTTGAGTTGGGAGACCCAAAGAATATAGTTTGCAAATTAACAAAATCCATCTATAGACTCAAGCAAGCTTCTCTCAATGGTATCACAAATTTCATCAAGTAATTGTCTCGTTCGGTTTTGAGATGAATATTGTTGATGATTGCGTGTATCACAATTTTAGTGGGAGTAAGTACATATTTTTGGTTTTATATGTCGATGACATTTTGCTTGCCACGAATGATATAGGCTTATTGCACGAAACCAAGAGATTTCTATCTAAGCATTTTGAAATGAAAGATCTTGGGGACGCTTCTTTTGTTTTAGGAATTCAGATACATCGAGATCGATCTTGAGGTATTCTTGGATTGTCACAAAAGAACTATATCGATAAAGTACTTAAAAGGTTTGGCATGCAAAATAGTAAACCAATAGACACCCCTGCCACTAAAATGAGACAAGTTTTGTCTTGCCCAATACCCTAAAAGTAATCTTGAAATTCAAGAAATGCATAAGATTCCTTATACATCAGCTATTGGGAGTCTATTGTATGCTCAGTTATGTACGCGTCCGGATATTGCGTACATTGTTGGGATGTTAGGCAGATACTCAAGCAACCCTGGTTTGGACCATTGGAAAGCAGCCAATAGGGTTATGAGGTATCTTCAGAGAACAAAAGATTATATGCTCACATACAGGATATCAGATCATTTGGAGGTCATATGATATATGGATTCTGATTTTGCTGGGTGCCAAGATAGCAGAAAATCTACATCAGCTATATTTATCTGTTAGCTAGTGGAGCTATATCCTGGAAAAGTGCCAAATAGACACTTGTAGCTTCTTCCACTATGGCAGTAGAGTTTGTAGCATGCTACGAGGCATCAAATCATGGAATATGGCTGGGAAATTTTGTCACTGGGCTGCGTATTTTGGAGAATATAGAAAGACCACTTAAATTATTTTGTGACAATAAATCAGCAGTGTTGTATTCCAACAACAATAGGAGCTCATCTAAGTCAAAGCACATTGACATAAAGTTCCTAGTTATGAAAGAAAGAGTGTAAAGTGGACAAATATCCATAGAACACATTGGGACAAACTCTATAATAGCGGATCCGCTCACAAAAGGTTTATCACCCAAGGTCTTTCATGAGCAGACTGCTCATATGAGTGTTACATCATTTGAGGATATTATTGTTTGAGTGGGAGTTTGTTATTTGTTCGCTTTATGTTTATGTTTATTTTCAGACATTTATGTATTTGGTTATTTTCTGATCAGAAATGAAGTATTCAGTTTATTCACTCTTTTCTTATTTGGATAAGGACCTCACTTATGTTTAAAGAGGACTAGTTGGAAATAGGCATGTTCGGTTCACATTTACATGTAATTTCCATGCTACGCATCCATGATTGATCTATGTTATTTGATTATGTTTGTATACGTGATCATTGATGGGTCCAGTCATGATTGATATGGCGAAGACCGCTTTGATCCTATATGGATATAATTGGTGGACGAGATTGTTATAGAATACCTATTACATGATAGCAAATTTTTGAGCTCATAAGGTTGTACATTTGTTAGGAAACATATGTTGCCCAAGTGGGAGATTGTTGGATTAAAATTCAATAATAGTGGGCACATATGTATAATGTACGTTGCTATTATAAAGTTTAATACGTAATTAAGTGACCAATTATGTTACACATGTTATAGGTACTAAATTGTCATGGAATTAAAAGTGTAGATACCATAAGTTAGATTTATAACTCAATGAGGGGTAGAATTGTAAATATTAATAAACTGTTTTAATTCAGTTTATATAATGGGTAGTGGTCCCCGAGATATAGGTTAACTTGCATATCTCTTTTCCCCGTCTGAGAGTTGTGTGGCAAGAGGTAATCTATCGTATCGGAAGATCAAACCCTCTCTGGAAAATCTCCATCGATGGATTCAGATACGCTTCCACAAATCTAGTTTTTATTCTTAATGATTTTACATACATATAGATCTTGGGTTTATAGCATCAAGCCTAACTGCTGATGTATTTAACAGACGACACAACCCATACTCAATTGAAACCTGTAAAAAGAAGGGGATGAAGAGTCAAAGTCTCAACCATTTTCACGGAAAAAAAAAACAAAAAGAAGTTTGTTGTCGATGGTGTTTTGATCAGACCTTGACTTTGGATGAGTCGATGGAAACGACGTCGGTAGATAACTTGGCATTAGGATCGCCATCGACTTCGCAAAGGGCGGTGACAACTTCCGATGCGGTCTGAACGCAGCGGAGCAATGGGGAGACGAAGACGCGGTGGATTGGGAACGGAAGGAGGGTTCGAAACGCACGTCCCGTCTGAAAGGCCCTGGATAAACCACTCTGTATCAGCGGCGGATCCCATGGTCTGTCGGCTGTTTTTTCCCAAGTGGGATCGGAGTAGTCAATACGGTCACCGTGCCTCATAACCAACACGTGCTGTTGAAAAGTTTTTGTCTGCGACAGCGCGGGATCCATTGCTATATCTTAAAAGCTTTAAGCTTTAGGTTTCTACAAGAATCAAAGGATTATTTTGTCTTGTTTTGTGCGATCGGAGTTTGCCAAGAAACTATGAAGCAGATCATTCTCCTTATTCTTTATATATTTGTTAAAATATGGAGAGAGGAATCCAGGTCTGTATTTTATTGTATTAGGTGAATTAAGAGAATGTTCTTGGAAAAGAGCAGAAGAAAGCTTTCCATATTAAAAAAGGATTACCCTCTGCCTGCTTCATTAGGTAGTATAAGAACATGTTCCTGGAATGTTACAAAGGCTACTTTAATGGTATAAAACAAATGGCCATGAACTTCAATGTCTGTTTATAAATTGAAAATGAAAGAGAGATATTTTTGTATTAAAGTGTGTAATTCTATATATCACTAATAATTTATATATTTTTATATTGTACTAGAATTTTGAAACTAAATTATTTAAATTTATTTTTAATAATATCTTATCGTCTGATTTATTTACGAGTACAATCAATTTTATATTGTATTAATATTCCTTTTTACTTAAATTTTAAATGACAAAAATATATGTATTAAAAAAATCAAGTTGAACCATTCTAGTGGCTTTAATGAAAAAGAAAATATTGATAACCTTAGAAGACATAAGTTCGAGGTGGAAGTTGAGCTAGGATTATGAATTTCCAATCTCTTCTCATTCTTCATCCTAAAATAGAATTTTGCATTGTTATTTTCAATTGTTTCATACTTATTTATATTTTTAGTATTGATTAGTAATTTTAATTATAATATTTTTAATAAAACACTAAAAACATTAATACACCACCACCATATAAATAATAAATTATACTCATTATACTGGTAAACAGGGGTGGGAATTGGGTGAGGAATATCTGAAAACGTGGGTATCCAAACCGACGGGAGGTGAATAACCAAATCTTCATTCACGGGAATGGGGACGGGCGGAATTTTATCAACAAAACTCAAATGGGGATAGGGACATGGATTACTATATTCGAACTGTGGGGATAACCAAACCGTAACCGTATAAATAATCGTGGGGATCCCCAACAAATATCCGCGAGGATCCCGATATTTTACAAGATTTTTTAAAAATATATAATTATTAATCTCTAAACCCCTTATACATATCTTAATAAAAAATCCTAATTATATTATTATTACTTTAATTTTTTCTCAAACCTAGGGTGCAATTGACCCCTTTAAAAATTACCTATTATATGGAAATATTAGAATTGTATCATAGTTTTATATAGAAAATATTAAAATTGATCATACTTAATTTGTTGGGTATGATGTCAACAATACTTATTGTAATGGTATAGAAGCCATACCCCACTCTGACAACACTATATGAAAATCATGGTTCCGTCACTGGCCACACTCAAGTTTTTCAACATATTTCTTTCATAGTTTTTAGATATAAGCTAAAACCCTCGTCTAAATCTTCCTCAACACAACACCCTTTCAATCTTCATCATTTCGTAATTGCTTCCAATCGAAGTATCTAAACTTTATATATTAAACTGAATTGGTCGTTTATTTTGATTACTAAAATGGTAATTTTGTTTAGTTTTTTGGGATGAGGATTCCCCGAAAACCGCAAGGATCAGTGCGGATAGGGCATGAGGATGAAAAAATCTTTGAAGCATTAAGAACGGAGTGAAAAATACAAAACCGTTCCCGCCCCATCTAATTCCCACCCCTATAGTGGTGACTTAGTACTTAACTTTGCTTGTAAATTACAATTTTGGGACAACATGTTTGTGTGTTTTTTTCTTCAAAAATGAATGGATTGGAGTTGAATTATGACAAAACTTTGAAGATGTTTGAGAAATTTTACAAAATAATAGGAAAACAAAAATGGTTAGCTAAGTATGAAAACCTGTTAGAACCAAATCATAAATTAATATGAAACCTAATACCCAAGATCTATCATGTTAAATCATCAAGAATAATAAACTGAATGCGGAAGCGCACATGAATTAATTGATAGATTGAAAACCTTGAATCTTTTATGGAGATCGTCTAAAAGGTGGTTGCGATCTTCCAAGAAGATAGGTTATCTCTTGACGTAAAATTCTCTGACGGGGAAGGAGAGAAAAACAAGTTAACCTATTTCTTGGGGACCACTACCTCTTTATATAGTTGATTATTAAATCAACTATTAAGTATTTATAATTCTGCCCCTCATTGAATTATAAATACATCTTATGGTATCTATACTTTTATTTCCATGACACTTTAATACCCATGACACGCCTAACATAATTGGTCACTTAATTTTGTGTCATACTTTATAATAGCATCATACATTTTACATATGTTCTCACAATTACGGATTTCAATCCAACAATCTCCCACTTGGGCAACATATGTTTCCTGATAAATGTACAACCTTATGAGCTCAGAAATTTGCTACTATATAATAGGTATTCTATAACAATCTCGTCCATCAACTATACTCATATAGGATCAAAACAGCCTTTTTCGTATCAATTATGACTAGACCCATCAATGGTCACATATACAAATATAGTCAAATGACATAGATCAATCATGGATGCGTAGCATGGAAAATTACATGAAATATGAACCGTACATGTCTATTTCCTACTAGTCCTCCTAAACCTTAGTGAGATCAAACTTTACTGAATTCAGAGTGTGCATAAACCAAAAGAACTTTATTTCTGCATAAAATAATCTTAAAATATCTTTAAACTGAAGTAACCGAAATTGTGTCTAAAACGAATGAGCATTTTTTAAAATTACAAACTCCCACTAAAATTGAATATCCTTAAATAACATTACACCCACATGAGTAGTATGCTCATGAAAGACCCAGGGTGATAGTTTCTTAATATGTGCGCAATTATGGAGTTTGTACCAACATGCTCTATAGACACACAACCACTCTGAATTTTCTTTAACAACTAGGAACTAAATATTTATGTTCTTCAATTTTAAAGTGTTCCTATTGTTTATAGAATAAATGAATACATATTTATTGTCACAAAATAATTGTAGTGGTCTTTTTATTCAATCTATAATTAGCTGTCTATGTGACAAAATTCTTTTGCATCAATATTCTATTATAATCAAAATCTATAAACTTGATGATCTATAACTTACCAGAACTCCGATATGTGAGCATGTAATCTTTGTTCTCTAAAGATATCCCATAACCCTATTGGTTGCTATCCAATAGTCCATACTAGATTTTCTTAAATATCTAACATTCCTACAATGTACGCAATATCCGAACGTATATATACTTGAGCATAAATTAGATTCTCAAAAGCTTATGCATATGGAATCTTTTGTATTTTTCTAAATTTCAAGGTTACTTTTAGGGCATTGAGTAAGACAAAATTTGTCTTCTTTAGCAATATGAGTATCACTTGGTTTACTCCCACTGAACTTGTAGTATATACAGTTGTCAACCAAATTTATTTCAAAACTGAATGAGATAATCATTATGAAATTTATAATTTCATTAATGAGAGTCTTACTTAAGCTCATAGATGAATTTCTTTAATTTGCATATCATTGATTGTGTATCATAAGATACAACTCTATGATTGTATCATATAATTAATTTCTTCAATGTCGCCATTGAAAAACATAAGCTTAACATTCATCTTATGTAGCTCAAGATTAAAATAAGCAACAAGCGTCATGATTATCCTGAAAGAGTCTTTCAATAAAACTTGAGAGAAAGTTTCTACAAAATCAATGTCTTCTTTAAGAGTATATCCTTTAGATACAAGACACGCCTTATACTTATCCACATTATCATTTGCATCCCTCTTGGTTTTAAATATCATTTACAACCAATTGGTTTGCACCTTTCAGGTAATGAGACAAGTTCATAAACTTTATTGTCTTGCATAAAATTATACTTTTCTTGAATGACATTAATTCACTTTTGAGAGTTCGAACTTTTATGGTCTGATAAAAATGATTGAGTCATTTTCTATCATTTCATTTTTATCCTTATTTTCTCGAAGGAAATACAATATAATAATCCAGAATAGTATTTCATCTTTCTCTCGTGGACCTCTTTAATGACATATGTTTTTTAAAGTTGTTGAGTTTGTTCTTCTGAAATAATTATCTTATCTTGAATGAGAGTTGTTCAACATTGTTTTGTTGAGGTACTTGATTCACTTCTTGATTAATGATAGGTGTGAAAACCTAAACACTATCAAAAGTGATAGTAGGAACTAAATTATAATTCAATCCCTCTTCAATTGCAATGTATCTAACCTTATTTCTCCCTCTAAACTCAACATTCTAAAAATATTATAAATCTCTCCTTAAAATAATCCTAATTATGGGATTATAAAATTTACTGCCCATGGATCACTCAAAATAACTGAAGTAGTTGCTCACTTAAAATAATCCTAACTTATTTCAAAAGAATCAACCAATAACTTATTGTTGTTTCTTTTGAGTATGACCCTTAGCAACTTTATTCTAATATTTTCTTTTATTGCCCTTATTCTTAGAGACACTAACTAAATGAGCGCTAACCAAATGAGTACTTTTACACTTATAACGCTTCAACTTTTCTTCCTATTCAACACAATGAGAAATGAGCTCAATTAGAGCATATTTCTCCCTTTCACAATTGTAACTTGAATTGATTAAACTGTACAAGAAGCGATACCAAAATCATAAGAACAAACAATTGTTAGAAAGTTTGATCTTATGTGTCTTAAATTTTGAAACAATATTAAAAATTTTCACAATGTACTCTCTCACATTTTCTTGACCCTTATACTTGATAGACATCAAAGAGTGCACAAGTGATGTCAACTTAACCTTAATGTTTTGAGTAAAACATTTCTTAATTTCGTCTAGGAAACCTTTAGTATGAGTAATCTCTTTAGATTTGTGCTCCTAAAGGCATCTAGAATGATGTACTTTATGATCATTAGACTCATGCTATTCGAACGATCTCATCTCTCGAAATACCTTTTTTGGGTGTTTACCGCAGTGAGGGGTGCAAAATGTTATTTCCTTAGTGCAAAGTCTATGTTCATACAACCACCAAATGCAACATGTAAGTGTCTTTTCTATTCATTGAAATTAGTTTCACTAAACATGAATGTAGAATGTATCTAAAAGATATCGTGACAACAAAAGATAAATTACCTAAATATAGAACAAAAATAAGTAAATAAAATAAAATCTCACACAAATATTTAAAAGTAAACAAATAAATTCAAAATAATGGTTAGTTCCCCTCAAGATACCAAGCACAACATTAATATCAAGTCTTTTGGACAGTAATATTAACTGTAAGCAGTACTCTTGTAGCAATCAAAGATTGACAATAAACTATATCAAACAATAGATTAATCTTTGGACTAACGTATTGCTCACGTTAAATACCTTATAATTGTCACACATTTATCGCCACAGTTGTCATTGTAATTCTGCCAAATATTAACTTTCCTTTGGGCCAATTAATAAACGCATGAATTACAAAACTCCATAATTATCCTAATATTTTAAATAAACTAATCTACACAAAAGCGGTCACTTTGATGACATTATGTTTCAATTAATCCATTAAACTATTAGACATCCAAAGCCAAAATATGAATTTAATTGTTTCAAAATATTTGTCTTAATTTTATCTTTCAATCAAATTAAAAGATAACCAAAATAATAATAAATTTGAATAAAGGTAAACCTCATATCAATATACCGGGCACTCCATTAATATTCCATCTTTGGACAAAATATTAACTTGCAAGTGATATCTTGGTACAATAATCAAGCATTGATAATAAGAACATGTCAAACAAAAATCTTCATTTGGGCCAATTTATTGCTCACATATAAAACTGAATAATTATCACATGTTTATTACCACAGTTGCACATGTAATAATGTTTATTATTAACCTTCCTTTGGGCCGATTAATACTAACATAATCCGACTTACATGCACAAAACCTTCTGTATTTTAAAATAAAATAATTTTCACAATAGAGGTCACTTTGGTGACTTAATGCTTCAATTAATTTATCTCAAAATATATATAATATAAATATACCGCCTTTTACATATGTTTCTCCAGTGTTCGATGTTCTACCATTGGCAGAACAGTTCGACTACAACATTGTCGAGTAGCCGCCGCCGCAGAGCTTGTTCTACACCGGCCCTGTGCCAGCAGTGGTCCGCGTTTTGGGGACGATCATGGTGCCGATGATGATGATGGCGATGATGAGGACGATGACGATGGAGCACATATCGTTCGGAAGAATCCGGCACGGGATCGTCGTCCACCCGCGTGCGGAACGGGTGGACATAGGCATCATTAGGACGAGGGGGGACGTCTAAAAAAATTTAATTATGTTTATGCAAGACTTTATTTCTTATTTTATAATTTTAAATATTTTATTCTGCCTTATTTTTTACATAGTTTGTAGATTTTATATTTATTTTCGTTCTTTTTTAGATAAACAAAAACGTACATTATTCGATTAATAAACCGAACAAGCTTATGACGCCATTTTATATTTTCGTCCATTCACAAAAACAAGCCTTGTAACCGTTTTCAACGCGAATTTTACTCGGTTTACAATGCACCGAACTTGCCCATATTGGTGTCGAATGAAAGATAAGTTCCAGTACTACGCACCTAAACCCAACATTTTCTGAAATTATACGATTAATAACCCCGAAATATTGCTCGAACATGTCTATGGACGCTTGGTCTACCAGCTCGATTTACAAAGAACTCGCTTTCTACAGAAAGCGAGTTCCATTAAACAGGTTGCGATAAATTAAGTCGGCTCTTCAAATTCTCGGGGAACTCGCGTTTTGCAGAACGCGAGTTCCTGTTAAGTTCATTATTCTGAAAAGAGTTGTCACGTATGAGGATCTCGCTCTTTGCAGAAAGTGAGGTCTTAAGTCGCTTTTACCAGAACGCAAATTCTTCATACATGACAGATTTGGCGTAGAAAGCGAGTTCCATTAAACAGGTTGCGATAAATTAAGTCGGCTCTTCAAATTCTCGGGGAACTCGCGTTTTGCAGAACGCGAGTTCCTGTTAAGTTCATTATTCTGAAAAGAGTTGTCACGTATGAGGATCTCGCTCTTTGCAGAAAGTGAGGTCTTAAGTCGCTTTTACCAGAACGTAAATTCTTCATACATGACAGATTTGGCGATCATTTTTCTAAATTTAGGTCAAAGGGGTCATTTCTTTAAATAATAATTAAAATGACATTATTGATTTAAAATTGCCTTGAGGTGCTCAGAGAAAGTGGCCGGACCGGCGTTATTTACGAGGCAAAATAACAACTTTAGTGATTAAACCATGAAGAAGATGGCTCTGGTTTCATTCGAACCATAGCTCGGCCTTCCGGTTGACGTGTCTGTTTTCTTTATTTGTTTTGTTTTTTACGTTAAAACTTTGTGTCGGTAGTTAATGTCTCGATTTCAACAAATATGGTGTACTTAGTACTCCCTGAAAGTACCTTGTTCTTCCCTTGTTTTGTTTGTCTATGGTGCGGATTGAGATAATGAAGGTGATGAAGAAAAATAATGTAGGCTTCTTCTTTAGTGATACTAATTATTTCTTTTATCCTAAATAAAAGTAAAAATCTGGTAGTTATTTTTCCTAAATAATTTGTCAATACGTTAAACTCAAGTTAAAGACAAAATTTCTTGTATTAGGTTTTAGGGTAAATTATACCATACTATTGATTTTTAAGTTTAATAACGGTTTGATTATTAAATTAAAAATCAATACTATTTTAACACCAAACTTTAGTTTATGCTTTAATTATACTACTGGACCATTTAAATTCCTCCACGTCATTGTACATGGGCCGTTAAGATCAACCAACGCCATCGATTTTAATGGTCCAGTGGCAGAATTGAAGCTTACGCTAAAGTTCAATGCTAAAATAGTACCGATATTTAGTTCAATAATATAATCAATACTAAACTTAAAGTTTAGTTGTATTTGATGTACTTTTATCCTAAGTTTTTATTATACAATTTTTTGTTGCTTTGAGAAGTGTTGGTGGGTCAAAAGTATTTTTAGAGTCGTGAGTAATATTAAAATAATAAATTTTTATTGAAAATTTTTTTTCATAAAAGTTAAAAGTTTTTAGTTGTTGCGTTTGAAAATTCTTTTTAACTAAAATCGTGGCTTTAATTATTATTTGTTATTCTATTGCAAGTATATTTTATAATTTGTAAACTTAGAATATTATGTTTATGTCCGTTGAAAGAGTGTTTTCTAATTGAGCAACGTATTTTGTTGCATTTGACTTTCTTATGATTTTTTAAAATAGTTGAACGGTGATTATAAAGAGACACGAATTCAAATTATTATATTTACATAATATATGCGCATTGTTAAAATGTTAAAAATATTTATAAACAAATTTTGTTAGGACTTTTATAAATTCTTCACTAAAAACCAACAAAATCACTTTATTAAATCCATAATTAATCATTAATTTTAATAATGAATTCAATAATTGATATATAATATTAAGTAGATATTAAAACGGATTAGAATACTGACACTGGAACTTTTGAATTTTTTTTCTACTTTACGTTCTAAAATTATCGTAACTGCTTTTGTGGATTGAAAAAATAAAAATTATTAAAATTCAAATTATATAATCACATTATAACATTATACTATGAATTTTAATTGACTCTAAACTCTAGATATCCATGAGCCTAACTATTTATTTATTCTAAATTCTATTCAATCTAACAAAACTTCAGGCCGCTTATTTAACTTCAAAACCAGGTAACTAAAAAGCATTTATGGTTCTATAAAACCAGGTAACTTATTTAACTTCAAAACCAGGTAACTTATTTTTGGTGGCGTGCACCTTCCAAATATTCCGACTTATTTTTATCAGATAGAAAAAGACGTGTCATGTAAAATTTGCCTTCTATAAAATGTTATTGATAGAATGTGTCTTTACTCTACATTATACAAATGAGTGTTTATAAATTATTTTGAGAATTAATCATTAAATAGTGTTATATTAGTAATTAAATACTTTTAATATATAACTATCAAGGCACTGACGAATAAATATTCGTAAAGAAAACCTGCAACCTCCAATAAAACTTCACAGGTCTTTCTTTACCATTGACTTCGCTTTTCTGTTAATGCAAATACCAAAACTCGTCTAGTCTTTCTTTAATATGTTAAAACTCAAGAGGCATTATAAAATACGGTTGTTGGATTAAAATCTGTAATTATTGGCACATATATAAAATGTATGATGTTATTATAAAGTATGACACAAAATTAAGTGACCAATTATGTTAGGCGTGTCATGGATATTAAAGTGTTATAAAAATAAAAGTGTAGATACCATAAGATGTATTTATAATTCAATGAGGGGCAGAAATATAAATACTTAATAGTTGATTTAATAATCAACTATATAAGAGGTAGTGGTCCCCAAAAAATAGGTTAACTTGTTTTTATCTCCTTCCGCGTCAGAGAGTTTTACGTCAAGAGATAACATATCTTCTTGGAAGATCACAACCACCTCTTAGACGATCGATTTCGCATTCAATTTATTGTTCTTGATGATTTGACATGATAGATCTTGGGTAATAGGTTTCATATTAATTTATAATTTGGTTCTAACAAGTGACATCAGCGCTTTGTCATGTTGAATCATTAAGAATTTAATATATATTTATTTTGTATGATTCGTTCTTAGATCTCTTTAAAACAAAACCCTAAGTTTAACATAAAATCTTATGTTTCGATATTTCTATTGTACGATGGAGATTATATAGTTATATATTTTTTCTCTCGCATGATTAGGGTTTGTTTATTTTTAATATGTTTTGGAATTGCCGATTGTTAATATATTAATTTTCCCATTTGGTTTGTTATATGCGAAAATTTTGTGTTCTATTAGTAATCGGTAATTGTGGATCGGAAGCTTTAGAACAAATCCTATACATTGTTTAGTTTCTATTGAATTTAAAGTTTTAATACTCATGTATCGTTTCATAATTTATTAGGAAATTCATTACAATATACTATTTCCAGAATATAAATTAAATAATTTTAATAGTACATCTGAATAAGTGGGAATATGTACGAGGTCGGGTTTCTAGGCTGCGGGCTTAAAAAGGGCATCCGAAACCAAACCCAAGACTGCAGCAGTAAAAGACATCCTCTGATTACAGCTCTATCAGGGTCGACGGTTCTGCAAAGTTCCTTGAACAGAAAGGCTAAGACTGTTGCTCCCTAACATTTTTTGCTAGATTCGGCAAAATTGCAGAGATGGTGCAACCACATCAGGTGGACTTTGTTGCGAGATTTGTCAGGCATCAAAATCCCTCCAATAATTCGTAGGATATGGGCACGAGCAAACCGCTGCGAAAATAATAAGTACCGTTATAAAAATAATTTTATTATTAAAAAATGCAAATGAAATATATAATAAAATAAATATATTTACTCGCTTTGTTTCAACATCCGCATCTGGGGGGAGGATTGTAAAATTCTGCTCCAAAAAGTTAGAAAGATTTTGCCACCGTTAAACTTGTCCGGAACCACTCCCAGCAGGTCATCACACAGGGTCGCTCAGTCACCATCGGCAACACCGGTAATAACCTCGCCGTCAGTAGGCAAGCCAAGATGATATGCAATATCTTCCAGTGTAATTGTAGCCTCGTCGCACGGAAGATGAAAAGTGTGCGCCTCTGGCCTCCATCGTTCCAATAAGGAATTAATAAAGGGACGGTTTAACTTCGTACTGCCAACGATAGTAGCGACGTGGCCAAAACTGGCTTCGGCAATAAACGGATCAATATCTGCATTCGGCGCGGCCGTGATACGATTTAGATAGCATGTCAATGCTCGTTCGTAATGCTTGAAGAAAAAAATAAAAGATAATAATTTTAAAATATATATAGTTTGAAATAAATAAAAGAATAAAGAAATAATTCCAACCTATTAACTACATACAATCCACGCAATGAGTTTGGTGCATCATCCTCTTTTGTGCCAAGACATTCATGCGTAGCTAGTTTCGGCTTTGACTTAAACCAGCCCCCGAATGATGAATTCGATGCACCATCCTCTCCAATGCGAAGACATGCAATGTACAATCCGTATAGTATGGGGGAGGAAGCGTCATCATCCCACAGCTACATGAGGTTGTCCGACCATGAAGCGTTCAACCCCTTCGATGATTTCTCATATGGACGATACTAAACGTATGTCCCTAGTACGGAGTACGTTCAACCATCTATGGGGAGACATTCTTATGTTGGTGCGCTAGATTTTGATCATGGTAATATGGATCGTGAGCGGTTTCGCGATCGATGACCAGTCTGCTCGCCTATAAGGGTGGCAGTCAATGACGTAAAATCATACCGGTTCGAGGGGGATATTTCTAACGAAGAACCGGTTAGGGAAGCCAGACCCGACGACGAGGAGCTAGGACTCTTTTATGAAGAACCAACAGACGTGAACATTCCAGCAGGGTCTTTCGAAGATTTAGAAGGCAATGAAGAACACCTGCCAGAAAGTAACGTTCTAGTATCGGTCACGCCTATTTCTTATTACCAGCCACCATCCCACTTCACAACGGTTGATATGGATGCCTTGAACGTTCCAAAATTTTCATAATTCCCAATAATTGACGGTTACAGCTGCCGTGCTGATGGTGAACTGGCCATTGGGATGACATTCTTGACAAAAGAACTGGCCGTGGCCGCTATTAAGCACTACAACATTGGCCAGGCAGTTACATCGACTGTGAAGAAAACCCAACCGGATTTCTACGTTACGGAATGCGCCCACAAGAAACAAGAATGTAAGTGGAGGGTTCGTGTATCATCCTTGAAGAAGCTGAGCGGGCTGTGGAGAATCACAAAACTGGATGGGCCTCATACATGCACCGTGAGCAGCCTAAGTCAGGATCACAAGAACTTGAATGTGCACATCCTATGCGATACCTTCGTGCCACTGGTCAAAGCAAATCCTCGTGTAACGGTTGCCACCTATATCGCTACAGCTAAAACGCAGTACGACTACTTTTCTGATTACCATAAAGTATGGTATGCAAGGTGGCGGGCCATAGAAAAAATCTTTGGCCAATGAGAAGAATCTTACAACGAGTTACGCCCGTGGCAAAAAATGATACAGAAACACATACCTGGAACGGTTATGAAACTTGAGACGGCTATTTTGGACATTTCTGCAGTGCATTAATGCATTCATGCACTGCAAGCCCATGGTTCAGATCGACGATACTTGGTTGCACGAAAAATATACACAGGTTTTACTTCTGACGGTTGCACAAGACGACAATCAGAAAACCGTTCATGTAGCCTTCGTAATAGTCCAGAAGGAGGATCTCGAGTCTTGGGAGTTATTCCTTAAGAACCTACGGAGACATGTTCTTTCTCCTGTAATGCGAGCAAGGGATGATGGGATATGTGTTATTTCTGACAGAGTCACAGTGATCAAGTACACAATACAATATTTGGGCCGGTCCTGGCAGCCTCCCCATATTTACCACCATTACTGCTTACGACACATTGCGGCCAACTACTTGCAGCAGTACAAGAACCAAGATGAACGTGCTATGGTGCTTTGAATGGGTACGCCTTTTAGGTCCTCTACGTTTACGATATCTTTGTATGTATTGTTCGCCCCTAACTCTTCAAATGCCATTCCCTAAGCAACTCGCATTACGTACATGAGGTAGACCAGATGTTCGCAGAACTAGGAGCCAGGAATAAAGATGGCGCAGACTATCTTGCCAAAATCCTGAGGGAAAAATGGCTTCGATCATATGATGTGGGTAAACGATATAGTCACATGACAACGAACTTGGCTGAGGCGGTCAACTCAGCACTCAAGGGAGTGCGGCATTTGCCTATCATTGTCGTTGTCAAAGTGACCTATTATCGTTTGGCTACCCTATTTGCAACCCTGGGAAGGCAAGCAACTGAGTACATGACAGGTGGCCACAAAGTTTATCCGAACCTCCTCCAACAATTGCAAACTTATGTGCGCCATTCAAATGTGATAACTGTAACTCTCTTCTCTCGGAAGGGCCATTCGTTTCGTGTTTCATAATTTTCAAGGCCGTTGGAAGGCATACAACACAACGCATACGTGGTAGATCTAAGGCCCAGAACCTGCGAGTGCGGAGTCTTCCAAACATTCAAATACCCGTGCGCGCACGCCATTGTTGCTTGTTCTTTCTAACGGATTCACTACATGAGAGTGCTTGATCCGATATACTTACTGGAAACGATATTCAAGGTTTACGAAAAATAGTTTCCTCCTATCAGAAATGAAATTGATCCGTATACCGTTGACGCTGAACCGACCATACGTCCAGATCCTGCACTACTACGAAATAAGGGACGTCCACGATCGACACAGATTTACTGTGCGGAGGATACAATCGAACATAGAGAAGGAACCAGACAAAAGAAACTTTGCACTACATGTAGAAATCTCAGACACACGAGTAACAAGTGTCCTAAATGCTCGGGCCCTCGTATCGACTAAGTGATTGTAATTTCTTGCTGTATTATTGTTGATTGTAAATAAACTGCGTCCCTCAAGCTTTTTCCAAACATCTCATTGCCTATCAAGCCATTTTATATTTCTGTTCATTCACAAAAACAAGCCTATGACGCCATTTTATATTTTCGTCCATTAAAAAAAACAAGCTTTGTAACCATTTTCAACGCGAATTTTACTCGGTTTACAATGCACCGAACTTGCCCATATTGGTGCCGAATGAAAGACAAGTTCCAGTACTACGCACCTAAACCCAACGTTTGCTAAAATTATACGATTAATAACCCAAAAATATTGCTCGAACATGCCTATGGACGATTGGTCTGCCATCCCAATTTACAAAGAACTCGCTTTCTGCAGAAAGCGAGTTCCATTAAACTGTATTCGTTAAATTAAGTCGGCTCTTCAAATTCTCAGGGAACTCGCATTTTGCAGAGCGCGAGTTCCTGTTAAGTTTGTTATTCTGAAAAGTGTTGCCACGTATGATGATCTCGCTCTTTGCAGAAAGCGAGGTCTTAAGTCGCTTTTACCAGAACGCGAGTTCTTCATACATGACAGATTTGAGGGTCATTTTTCTAATTTTAGGTCAAAATGTGTCATTTCTTTAAATAATAATTAAAATGAGATTATTGATTTAAAATTGCCGCACCTCAAAGTTTTTAGGGGAGGAATGAGGAAAGAAAAAAATAGAAAGAAAATGAATTTAAGGATTACTTGATAGAGTGAGAAATTAGAAGGAAAAAATAAGAAAGAATGTAGTTTTTCTTGCTTCTATGCAAATAGCTTTCTCTTCAAATTGGGTAAAAAATAAGAAAGAAAAATGAAAGCTATCTCATTTTAATAATAAAATTATGAAATTATATTTAAATAATTTTAATTTTATCTTTGACCATATTTATAATTAAATTTTAAGATTCCATCCAATATTTTTATTATACTTTTATTTTGTTCATTTTAGTCCCTAAAAATCTCATTTAGTTTAAAATTTACCTTTATTTTTTTTTATTTTATTAGTAAATTCAATATTATTAATATAATAATATTTTTATTCACTTTAGTCCCTAAAATATTTATTTAATCCGAAATTGAACCCTATTTATTTCTAATTTTTATAATTTTATCTAATATTTTACTTGATTTTATTTTTATTCAATTTAATCCCTAAAGTTTTATTTAATTTGGAATTGACCTCTATTTTATAATTTAGTCCATTACCTTATAATAGCAAACTTTACATTCCAGTCACTTAATTTATAATTGCAATTAAGGACTTGTTTTAGCTCGGATTAACCTGAAACTTGGTCTACATGTCAATGATGATATTTACTTCATAAAGAGAGATTTAATTTCACTTTTTGAAAAACTAGCCCCGCATTTTATGAATATTTTCAAAATGGCTCATAAACTACTTATTTTTTTTGCAATTAACACTCTATTTCAAATTCGATTTCAACAAGAATTTATCATTAAATCTAATTGAAATTAATGAGTCTAAAATGGACCTGAAATTGAGTTTTTAAATTAAAATTTATCTTATAAATTATTTACATTTTAGTCCTAAACCCCGATTCGGTTAAATTTACTTCGATTTGAACCTCTTCTTTTTAGCAAAACAGAGGTATACAATGTTTCTACTTATATTAAACATTTATTTAAGTTTTGAATGTTTTTTTGTTCAAATCTTGTAAAATTACCAAAATGCCTTTTATTAAATCGTTTATTTTCTAAAGTTTTAAAGGTTTATTTTCTCGGGTAACTTTAGTTAATTGTTTCTCCTTTATGTTCATTTTGGTTGTTTACTTTCATGTAATCAAATATGCTTGTTTTTTTTTAATTTGTTTAGGCCACAAATGGGCCATTTGTAGCTTTCGATATTCAGGTTGGATTCGTTTGTACCATGTATTAGGTGTTACATTGATAGTTAAACTCTCAGGATTAGATTATAAAAATATTAGACTAAATTATAAAAATTAGAAATAAATAGAGGTTAATTTAGGATTAAATAAAAAATATATGGACTAAATTGGACAAAAATAAAACCATATTAAAATTATTGGACTCAATTATAAAAAATAGAAATACATATACGTTAATTTTGAATTAAAAAATTAGGAATTAAATTGAAAAAAATAAAACTATATTAAAAATGTTGGATTAAATTATAAAATTAGAAAAAAATTGTGGGTCAATTTTAGATTAAATAAAAAAATTAGGGACTAAATTGAATAAAAATAATTAAATTAAAAATATTTTACTAAATTATAAAAATTAAAAATAAATTATAATTTTCAAGGCTTAATTTTTTCCTCTCTTTTTCATTGTACCGAGCAATAGAGGGCAAAAAAACTTATTTTTTTCTAATTTTTTATCCTCTCAACTAAATACACCGATAAAAAAAATCATCTTTTTATTTTTTCATCACTTTAATTTTTTATTCTTCCAATTTTCTTTTCTCTTTATCAAACAAAGCCTAAATGTCTGGTTTTTTTCAAGAAACTGGTCGTCTCAATTCTGAATAACCAGACAAAGGAAGCTGAAGTAGTCAGATAAAATAATATCTAGTTACGCTGACAAAATTCTTAAGTTGTCAAAATGCAAATAATCACAAGCAACTGCAGATAGTCCAAAACTACCTCTTTATATACTGGTTCCACTGTACGATCTAACGTTTCACTTGGTAGCAAAGACTCGATTCTTGGAACATCGAAACGAAAGATTCCATCTTTGGGCATCGTATCAACACTAATTACTGTTGAATTTAACCTTTCAAACAACCCGTACTCAATTGAAAACTGTAAAAAGAAAAGGTGCTCAAGAGTCGATGTCTTAATCATTCAGTATCAAAATTCAATGTTATCTATTGAGGGATTATTTAAGATATGTAGATACAGAAATCTTAGTCTATATTTTATTGTAGGCAAAATGAAAAGATGCTCTCAACGTTTGCATGTTTTGTCATCTGTTTTTTTATTTTATTTTTAACAAACAACCCTCCAACGTTTCAATTTGGTCCAAATATGCTCATGTTGGATGAAAACTACCAGCCAACTAACGGTCGACGGCTGATTCTGACTGAACTTGCCACGCGTTAAGATCTGCTGACGTGTCATATGCCACGTTAGTTTTTTTAAAAATATTTTGTTATACTCTTCTTCATGGTGACACGTGGCCGAAACGGATGGTGACACGTGGCGAATATGATGTTGACACGTGACGAATAGGATGCTGACACGTCAACAGATCTTAACATGTTGGCAAGTCCAGTCAACATCATCAGTTAACCGTCAGTTGACTAGCAATTTCTATTCAACAAAGACATATTTAGACCAAATTAAAACGTTGGAGATTATTTGCTCCAAAAAAAGAATATAGGCCAAATGATAAAACATGCAAACGTTTAGGCATCTGTTATTATTTTGCCTTTATTTTATTAGTTGAATTTCTCGGGGAAAAACTGTTCATATTATAAAAACATTCCTCTTCGCATGCTTCACTAGGTAGTATAAGAACACGGCTTCATTTAGGGGTGATAACAAGCTGAGTTGAGCCCAAACGTAGTCTGGTTTGACTCGGGCTCGAGGCTCGTCTAGCTCGAAATTTTAGGTTCGGGCTCGAAGCTCATCGAGTTTGAAATTTTAGGCTCGAGCTCGGCTCGAAAACAATACTATTGAGCTCGGCTCGAAATGGACAATTTTGCTATAGTTTTTTTATATAAAAGATTCTTTAAAAGCCCCTATCGTAACTAACACTGAAACGAAATTCAATGATCGGAAAGGGAAAAAGAGTGCCAAAAATTAGATTAATCCAAATAACCAATAAATATTCTTACAATACAAACACATAATTAAAGAAAATACAAAATCAAACAACAACCAACTAAGGAAAATGCTCAATTTATTTTAGTTAATTTGCTTTTAGTGGATTCTTCCTAACTAATTTTATTACTTTTATTTTGTTAAACATATTATTTTTAGTGCATATGTAGCATATATATAATTATTCCGAGCCTGTTCACGAGCTTGGATATGCTCAGCTTGGCTTGTTAAGGTCTCGAACCAAGCCTGAACCCGAGTCGAGCTTTGACCGAGCTCGAGTAGCTCGTAAGCCGGTCAGGCTCATTATCACCCCTAGCTTCATTAATATTATCATTATAAAAGATGAAATGCATTAGAAAGAGAGAAGAGAATTCAAGAGAACGCGACTTTATATATATGGTGTAGTTAGCTGTATTAATTGACCGGTTAATTCAAATTAATTTTTGTAAAGATTTAATGTGAAGACGATATTCCAACTAAGTTTTTTCGATTCACAACGTCGGGATCAAATCCTTGACCTTGCTTAAAGGACCTAATTTTATGTGACGAAGAGTATAATTTTATGATGTCAATAAATTATATATTGATATATAGTAAAAATTAAAATTATATTTATTTTTTAATAATATCTTATTATCTGATTTACTAGTGGAGACACTATATATTATTAACGTATCAAATATTCATCATTACTAAATTTTAAAAGTACAATTACATGTATTAAAAAGACTTAATTTTAATATTAATGAGTATTTTTTTCTCTATTTAAATTTAAAGAAATTTTTAAGGAGGCATATATTTACATTTCCCTTGTGTATGGTTGCTTAGGAATGCGATTATACTTTTTCAAAAAAAAAAAAAACTCACGTTTAGTTGAACAAGTTATGGGTAATTTTAAATAATTAAAAGGGAAAAAAGTTGAGTTTTAAGCGAGTTTTCTATACGCAAATGACAATAATTTTTCTTTAAAATAAATTGAAAAAGAAAAGGAGAGAAAATTTCGATTAGGTTATCAATACTTTGAAATAATCGAAGTTTAGACCATTAGTCTTCTTCTTAAAATAGACTTTTGCATTATTGTTTTCAATTATTTCAGACTTACATATTTTAAGTATCTCTTAGTAATTTTAATTAGGCATAATGTCAAAAAATATTTTTATCGTTTGACTGAATAGTCATTTTAATTCTTATTCTTGTTTTAAACAATTAACCCTCAGCGTTTCATTTTGGGTCAAAGTGATCTTTCTGCGAATGAAAATTATTAGTAAACTGGCGGTAAACAACTTGAAATGATTTGAGAGAATGACACATCAAAAGAAAAAATAATTTTATATTTTATAAAATTATTTTTTGACTGATGTGATATTCTTTCAAGTCAACGTCTTTGTCTATATAACATTATCACATTAACGTGCACTACCATTTAGGTTTGCAAGGTCATCTCAAGCATTTTATCTTTAGTTAACTAATAATTCTCATCCATAGATAAGACATTTGACAAAAAATGAAACGTTGATGGTTAAATTGCTTAAAAAAGAATATGAGCCAAAGTAATTATTTAGTCAAAAATAAAGGATACTTTTAGCTTTATGCCTTTTAATTATAATTAATATATAATATTTGTAATGTTTTATTAAAAATATTATTATATCACCACAATAAAGATAATAAATTATAATAGCGACTTAGTACTTAACTTTGCTCGTCAATTATATTTGTAGGACGAAATGTTTTTTTTTTCCTTCAAAAATGAATGGATTGAAGAATTGTGACAAAACTTCGAAGATGTTTGTGGAATTGTACCAAATAAAAGAAAAACAAAAAATGGTTAGCTAAGTATGAAAACCACCATATTTTATAGTGCCACTTGAGTTTTAACATATTAAAGAAAGACTTGCCAAGTTTTGGTAAAGAAAGACCTGAGAAGTTGGCTTTATCTCAATGTGATTTGTTATGTTTAAGGGGTTTTTTCTTCCAAATATTTTGATAATAATCTTGACTTTGGACGGTCGATGAAAACAATACCGCTTGATGAATTATAGAACTAGTGTGTATACTCGTGTAATACATGGCTCAATTACGTAATTATTTACGGGTGAAAAAGGTAGCCACTTAAAAATGTTTTAATTTATGTGGTCATTGGTCCTTCCAACCTTATAACTTTTCTAATTTTTAAAACTTTGGGGTTATTGGTTCCTCCAACCTTTCGCCATTGATTATATATTGGTTTATTTATTTTTACTTTAAATAAATTGTATTGACCTGTTTTTCTAAGCATTCTTAACGTGGTTTCTTAATAGTATTCAATATTTAACCATAATAAAATTTATACACACCTTACAGATAAAATCCGTTCGAATACGGATCTCCTAAGGAGAACAACCTTCATTTTCCTTTGATAGTTGAGACCATTCTTTTTTGAGTTTAGTATTGACCCATTTTTAAATTTCATAATTTTAAAATAAAATTATACCTAATATTATTTATTCTAAAATTAAATATTAACTAATTATCTTGCACCAAATTGTTTTACATAAATAAATATGATATGTACTTATAAATAGTTATATACATCATTATTTATTCGAGCAACGTAGTTTACACGGTGTGTACATTTTCAAAAGACGAAGGAAAAATAAATACTAACCATATAATAACACTAAAATATTTTTAAAAAATATATCATTGTGAATATGATACATAATAAATATAATTGTCCTAAGATTGTTAATTGCAACTAATTTATATAAATCTATAACTGATATTAAATTGTTATAAATAATTTCATGCAATAATCTAAACTAGTATTTAATCATTTATTTTTTGTTTAAGGTACCATAAGCTTTTTAGAACTTTTTTTCACCCAATTAAGCCCTTATACTCTTAAATTTTATCAATTCACCCCTTTGATCAAGCATTGACTGTTAAATTTGTTTCGTGTTTTGAGTGCTACGCAAATGGTGCAAGTGAACAAGTCACAAGTAATAAATGATAAGTATCGAGTATCGTCTCCTCGGGGATTGATTTGGGTCACTTTGCTTAAGTTACTGCGTCGTAAAAGAAATAGATTGATAGTGATGAATAAACTAAGTAAATAGAAATAAATGGAAAGAGTAATCGATTAAAGAGAGTGGGCTGAGTTATCGTGAGTGGTGGTGTGATTGTCAGAAGGATCATTGTAGTAATTGGTAGCTGAAGCCACACAATTCTCTTGGTAATTAGAACCAGTTGGATTGCCTGGGCAATTTGTCAATTGCCTTGGCAACTGGGCGACTTCCTTCAAAGCTCGGCGAAGCATTCTTCAATGGCTTCTTGTTATCCCTAACTCGAAACATTAGTCAATTGTGCATGCTTTGGTGATACATCCCTGCGTTAACCATGGGTGAACAACAACCGATCTTACGCTCCTTTTAGCCGTTGAAATCCGCAACTTATTCCTAAGTTGGATTAGTCTTCACCAACGATCATTTGAATGAAAACCATGCTCATTCGTTTCTTGAATCTAACTCTCCCGATATTAGATAAATGAATGAATTCATGAGATCCTCTCCCAATTCACTCGCAATCAAATTAAGAACCAAGAATGAACAAACTTTAAATTTAAATTGCAACAAAAAACCTAAACAAATCCAAACGTTTTCACAACCACATAAACACAATAACCCAAGCCAATTTACATCAATTCATGGTTGGGTTCGAAAGTGTAACGGTGTTTTTTGGAAAAAATCTTGAAATGTATCCCACTTTTTGGTGAAGGTTTGCTTAAAGGGGAATTTCTTTTGAAAAATCATAATCCTTTGAAAAACGATTAAAAACTTGGAGTTGCCACCGGCCACTTGGATAAGGTAGGCCAGACACCACAAAGCTAGAGATTCATTTTGAAAGGGGCTCGGGAGTTGGTTACGTGTGGGGAAGGATTAGCACCCCCATCACGCCCGGAAATCGGTACCAAAGTATTTGTTGCTCTTAATCGAAGGAAATTGTCGGAATTTGAAAAGAATTTAATTTGGCGACCTTAATTGAAAAATAACCTTAATTGAATGGGCTTTACCAAATTAGTGGGTTCAAATTAATTGGACATTTAATTGATAAGGTTGACGATACATCGGACCATAGATTAAACCAACATCGAATAAGCCCGACTGCTGTGTTAATTTATGGTTCGAATCACGTACGTCACCTTTATGCATGGTGCAAGCAGTTAAGGAATGATGTAATGACTTTGTCATGTTTTAATTCTACCTTGAGTTGGTAAGGATTAATTCAAATATTTGGTCAACATCCTTTAAGCTCGGACTGTTACGACACAAATATCAGAACTAACGAATACCTCCCATTTTAATGATTCAAATTAATTAACGTGCAATCAAGATATTTAAAGTCACATGAATGACAAGTAGGGGATGACAAACAAAGGCATAAAAGATAAGCATACAAGGCCCGTTCTAAGACCTAACCTGTGAAGGCCCAAATTATGAGAGAAACTATTTAGTGATCTAATTAATCTAGGTAGGTCTAGTATTTAACCCTAAATTGATTAACCCTAAGGACACGAGCCCTACAATTAACTTAATTAATTCAAAATATGCCCCTATAAGACGAGCACATGATTTAAATTAATTAAATTAATCTAAATCTAATCTAAACCCAAAGCTAATAACTAGGACCAACAAACATTAGCACCAAACTACTACACCTAGACCTAAAATCTAAGGCCCAAAAGAGCCTCTACCAAACCCAAACAAAAGCCCACAACAAATGGCCTAAAACCATAAAAATTAAGCCTAAAAAGAAACCTAAAACTTAAGGCCCTAAACTTAAACCTAAATTGAGCCTAAAACCCAATTAAACTATCTAGAATCTAGGCCCGCACTAAAGCCCAAAAGCACTTAAACCTAGGCCCAAAGCAAGCTAACTAGGATAACAAAGGCTCAACACCAACTCGAAATGGGCCTAAAACCCAACAGCCTAAGACTACGACAAACCAACAAGGCCCAAAATACCAATTTACCAAAATATTAACCCATGCTCTAGCATTCAAATAATTATCACCCATACACATTTACAATTAACGCATTTCAAGCTAACTAACCACAAATTTAAAGCTGAAAAGTTGAAACATATTAAATATCACATTATAAGACTAGAAATGGGACTTAATTGAATGAAAAACAAAATTAAGGGGACAAATTAAAAGAAAAGGAGAAATCTGCTTGAAATGGTGACCAAATTGAAAGAAGCAACAAACATCCAGGGACCACGAAAGGGGTTTAAAAAAACAAAACTCCTTAAAGGGCGAATAGGTCAGGATAGAGTGGTTTAAAACGTAGTTTCCCCTTTTTTAAAAACATTAAACCGGTATATATTAAACGTTTTTAACCAAAATTAGAAAGAAAAACACGTTGTTATAATCCCAAACCCTCTGAAATTCTTTAGGCAGGGGATGAATACCACCGTGGTGTTCATCAACACCTCCACTCTGCCCAGAATCCGATCGTGGTTCCCAGTTTCTGGCGACTTCTCCGCCGCATCGGCCGCCATTCGACAGTGGCCGACGAACCTCAAAAGTTGCCAAAAAACCATCTTTCTACCCTAAACAACAATCTGAGCCATTTCCCTTCAAAATCAAACTCATTCCTTTCAAAACCTTCAAAAATATAACCGAAAATAGCCTCTCTTTTTTAAAACCCACCAAAGTCAGAGGCTTTCTCCACGGTCGTCTCCACTCTGTTTCACCATTTAAGGCTTATCGACGGGCGGATGATGAAACATCAAGGGAGAAGATGAACCGCTAAAAAAGGTAAACACAAAACCCTAACTTGATTTTCTATTATACGTACACTGTAAATGAGGAAGAATGAATATACCTCAAAAAGCTCGAGGTTGCTTCTCTGCTTTCTATTGAATTGAAATCCCAGAATACATGCTCGTTGTTTTTTACTCTTGCTGTTACCATTCTCTTTATGGTTAGGGCTACTATTCTTTATATACCCTAATATTACATAGAATTTTTGGAATTGAAATTACATGAGAAAAATCCCTATTGGTTCTGATTTCTCTAAATGAAATGGTGCATTCTCTGTGCTTCCGATTTGTCCCCTGATTTGCATTGCTTTCTGACATTTACGTTGTTTTTGCTTTTGGTTTCTCTGCTAACTCATCCTTTTTTGTTGCATATGCCACTGTGGCCGAGCGGTTGTAGAAGATGAGACCAGGGAGTACGTGCCACAGCCGACGTTGAAGGCTAACGGATGCCAGTGTATCGCACGCGCGAGTGGAGAAGCTAAAAGGCCGAGCCAGTGTATCGCACGCGCCTCAAACTCAATCCATACCATCCGATGCAGCTCTTGATCCCACGGCTGAGGAGTGATAGCGCCAGCTGAAGAGTCCTCTATTAGTGTTTCCAATTGGGGGGAGCCATCTGGACCGTTAGATCAGGATTTGATCTAACGGTCATAATTTGGTTGCACAATGAGAGAAAGGGGCATCAGATTTCCTTAGGGTTTCTTAAATTTTGGGCTCTTATCGGGGCAACAATTGAAAATGGACATTTAATTATTTAATGTTATGGACTTATTTTTGGGCTTTACTTATCTTGTATATTTTTTATGGGCTGACGGAAATAAAATAAATGGGGTTCTATTTGAATTACTTATTTATTTCCCAATCCATATAGATTCCAATTAGTTCGAAGCATATATGTATTAAGGTATAATATATAATAACGATAAGGATAATGAAAACAACAATGAAAGAAGAAAAAGGAGCACACTACTAGTAACCTAAGCCCATTAAATTCCTTAAAGCATTTGGTTATTTTAATTGGGCAATATATATACATAACTAATACACACACACATATATATATATATATAACTTAATATGATATAAGATCACTATTAGTTATGACTCTAATAACTTTAGTGTTTTTTTGGTTTTTTTATCATAACAAAAATAAACAAGATAAATAAAGCCTCCTTATTGTAACATGAAAATAAAATGAGTTTTACCCCGGACAAAATTAGTGATTACAACTGCCCCTCTTTGCTTATACTTGGGGAACAGGAATAAAGCAAAGACCATAAGCACTAATTTTGTCCTACTTCTCTGTTAGACGATTCTGAGCTGCGAGTTCTTCTTATATAGAACTATTCACTCTTTCTCTCCCTACAGTACGGAGCTATGAGTATCTGCCTCTTTTGCCCCAAAGTCCTTGAGCTAGGAGTATCTGCCCCTTTTACTCTAAAATCCCTGAGCTATAAGTATCTGCCTCCTTCACTCTAAAAACTCCGAGCTATGAGTATCTGCCTCCTCCGCTCGGTAGTTCTAGTATGGCAAGCTTGAAATACTTTACCTGCAATCCTTGAGCTTTGAGTATCTTCCTCCATCGCTTTGAAAACTCCGAACTATGAGTATCTGCCTCCTCCGCTCGGTAGTACTAATATGGCGAGTTTGAAATCCTTCGCCTGAAATCCTTGAGCTTTGAGTATCTGCCTCCTCCACTCTGAAAACTTTGAACTATAAGTATCTGTCTCTTTTGCTCGGTAGTTCTAATACAACGAGTTTGAAATCCTTCGCCTTAAATCCTTGAGCTTTGAGTATCTGTCTCATTCGCTCTAAAATCCTTGGGTTTTGAGTATTGAAATTCTTTGCTTGAGAATCCTTTCTTAGGTTTTTAATTTGTTGTTTACTTCTCCTCTTAAGAAGTATCCAAACTATCATCTGAATATTCTTTCTACTTTTGGTCCCTCGACTTATTTTGCTTTCCTCATCTTCTTTTCTTTGTAATGGTGGAACCCTTTCTCTCGTACGGGTTCGCCTTTTATGTCTTTTCTTTTTCTTGACTTTCTGAATCTCTTGCTCTAAAGCATTTTTACAAGTCTTCTCTCTAGAGTTTTTTTTTCTTTCTTTTTTTTTCTTTTCTTTTTTTCTTTTTTGTCTTGGGTGCCCATTCGATGTCCTTTCTCGGTAAAATTTACCATTTTTTATGTTCGATGTCCTTTCCACCTTTTTTGGTAGATTCCTATGGTGTCTTGGAAAAAGTGCTAATCTTATCTCGCTTTCTTGCAAGTCCTTCCAAAACTCTCGTTTTTCATCGGCTGACTCTTCAAACTTTAAATTCCTCTATGCCCCGATTCCGGTTGTGTTGGCACCTTATCATCATGCTCGAAAGATTTCCTGATTGCTCGGAAGTCTTGACAGGAAAACAAACCAGCTTTCGAAGCTTAAAAACTGTTCTTTTTGTCATGAAATTCTTGATCAATGCTCAAAGTCTGGATTTGTTCTTCTCTCTAAAAAATTATTCATTCCCCATAGTCCAACATTGCCGAAGGCGAATGCCATTCTTTTTACATCGGATGTCATCAATCCTTGCAGGTGTTGACGAAGTCTTCTCATTATAGGTTCTTGTCACAATGAACTTCTCATCTTTCTATCACGGTTGATGTCTGGGTAGCTTTTTTCATCATAGTCTATACGTTTCTCTGGATAAGCTCGCACCATTCTCTTTTTGGCTACGTAAGCTCTTCTTTTCGGAAACTCTTTGAATCTGAGTGAGTTCTTCTCATGAAGGACTCGTCATCTTTACTGAGACCTGCCTCTCTAATCAAGAAGTTTCAGGCTAAAACATCTTTCAATTCTTTGAATCTATCAACAACAGCCAAAATGGTTTGATGATGTGAGTCAGCATGCTCCTAGCCTAGGAATGTCTAGCTAAATATGATGCATGAATTATGACATTTTTAGAGATACTTGGGGAAAACTTCCACAGGCTTTTTGTCTTTTCAAAGTCTTCAATCCTATTTTGGAAAGATGTCGTTGGCCTATACTGGTTTGACTACGACCGGTTTTCTCCCGAAGTCCACATTCGAAACATTGCCCCACTCAACTGGGCTTCATTATTTTCTCTCCATTGAATCTCTATGCCGAGTCCTTCTCTAGTCTCAACATTAGGGAGAACACATGCCCCCGAATCTTTGGAATCTTCTTTATTCCCCTGAGGTCCGGTCTCCACTTTTATTTACTGAATCTTCCTTATTCGTTCTTCTTGAAAGGAAATGCTGACTCACTCTCGTCAGAATAACACTACCCTCGCTTAACTCGGGCCTAACTGTTGCTTCTCCATAGACTCTTCATGATGAGCCTTCTATAATCTCCTTGCTTAGGTGAACTTATGTCCCCCAAATCTTCTAAACTTTTCCTATCTTCATTTTCTTTACTGAATCTTCCTCCGTTCTTCTTGAAATGAGATGCTGACTTTCACTGGTCAGAACAGAACGTAATACTTCTCGTGTTGTCCATTCTTACAACATTGCCCCTACTCAACCTTAGGGTTCAATGTTTCTTTGCCTTGACTCATCATGACAAGTTCTCTTCTATATCAATATTAGGGGAAGGACACGCCTTCAAGCCCCTAAGCTCGCTTTAAGTTTAATCTTCAGTTTATCAAAGCTTCTTTGGCAAATATTAACTTCACAACCTTGCACTTCACTGGCATGCAATCTTGTCATCCCAAAGGTGGTATCTTATTGTTGAGCTTCTAAAAATGTTCCTTATGGGTATTACTTGTCTCCCCTCAAGTCACAGGTACCCGTAGTACCCAAAAGGTCAGTCCACTTGTTCATTCCAATACAAGAGACTTATGAGGATGATATAGATAAAATAATTTTATTATTATTATTTTTATTTAAAACATGGCAAGCAATGTTTATTGAAATCAAGCTTAGGTTTTAAAAAAATCAACCTAAGTGAAACTTTTGTTTAAAAGACCACGAATGTTATGGTAATGCATACGCATGTGAAGCCCTCACTGGGCTATTAAGTTTCATCGAGGAACAACTCCCATACCTAATTTCTACCTAATTTTAAGATGGCTCTCTTTAACTCACTATCTCACTGTGGCCCATCTTTCCCTCTTTTCTGATCTCAATCAGGCATTAGAAGTGTGGCAATCCTTGAAGAAAGGTTAACCCCGATAGGCGAGATATGACCTGAAGACAAACTCAAACGTCCATGTATGGTCGAAATGGTCTTTCAAGGCTTGTATTGTAGGATATGGCTCATGGTTATGAAAGAAATGATATGTAAGCCCAAACAAGTGTTTAAGGGTGATAAAACCAAGGATCATTTCTTCTTACTGAAAATCTCAATTACATATTGTCTAATCTGGATATGCTCAAATGAAACACTATTTTCTCTTTCTTTCTTTTTTGGATCGCTCTAGACTACCCATTTTTGGGTTTTCACCCCAGAGTTTAATTTCTTTTCTTCTAGTGTAGCTTTGGATCAACTTGCATCTTCACACTGTATCGATACATGCTTCCATTCAAAGGTGATCGATCTATCAAGGCTGATTCATTTGGATGGGGAATTCCTATAGCCCTTTCTCTATTTATCTCTTGCCCTTTTTCTTTTTCTTTTTTTCTTTTTCTTTTCTTTTCTCTTTTTCTTTTTCATTTTTATTTGTTTACAACTACGTTCTTCAACTTAGTGCTTTCACTTTTAGCTTCTTCAACTTTTGTGTTGGTAACTTTCAACTTGATTTGGGTTGGCTCTTTAAGCACAAACTTTTCTTTCTCTATTTTCTTTTTAGGTTTCTATTGATCGAACTGAGAATTGTATTCAACGCATTCATTCTTCTTTATTGCCCCCCTAATTCATAAGGTGTCATCTCCATCGCATGATCAGAACTCGATGTCATTCATTCATCCATAAACTTTTATCTCCTTTACTCCCCGGTGTAGGGGTGATTCTTGGTTTGGGTTGAATTAGAAAAAAACATTACCAGGCTCAAAAGGGGACAAAAATGGATATTTTCCTTATTTTCTTTCTTTGTGAAGGGAAATGATGGAATGCCAAATGTCTTCCCATACATGGATATCAAACAGTCTTCAGGTGGTAGATGTTTTAGGGTTATCACTTCATTTAAGGACCTTGAACAACAATGCCTGAGAGGAAAATTCACTTAATAGGATCAGCCCATTACTCCTGAACACTAATTGTTGTTCGTCCCATGGCCTAAGTGGAATAGAGGGTTTTCACATTTGTAGTGTCCCCACAACATTCAGTTTTTAAATTTTGAATTAAAGTCGATTTTGCAGAAGATATATACATATATGTTTGGGAAAACAGAAGTAAGCTCATAATAATAAAGAATAAATGATTTTTTTTTAAAAAAGAAATCAAAGAATATGAAATGCTTGCCGAATGAAATGCACATGAATGCCTCTTTCATTGAAATTGAACAAGTAAACATAACATAACTCATTACAAAAGATCACTACTACTGTCTTCGGGTAAATAAAAGCAAAGTGCAACAAGAGAATGCCACCTGAAAAAGAACCCTCTAAAGTTAATTACGGGGATCAACACCTCTAATGGATCATCTCCATCAACCCTTCTCCTCAAAGCTTCAAAATTCTGCTCTCAACTAAACTTTAGACCTTGTTCTTTAGAGCTCCATAATTCTCCATGGTGTGGCCCGTACCTCTCACATGGTAGTCGCACACGCGTTGGCATCATAAACATCAGGATAATGAGGATTCTTTGGTATGGACCAAACTGGAGCTAGAAGCTTTGCTCCAACAAGTATTGGGAGCAAGTCAGTGTACGTCATCGGGATTGGGTGAAGAACCTTTGAGGGCTTTGCAAATGAGTGTGGTTAATGATAAGAACGACCGTGAACCTGATTGTTCATTCAGGAACTCTTCATACAACCCAGGGAGTTATTTCCCTTCTGATCAGTGATGCTTGGTTCTCCCAACTGTAATACTCTAGACTCTAACATATTCTGGACTAACTCCTTAAATGCCACACAACTTTCAATAGAACGAACATGAACAATGGCATTATACTCGCAATGAGCATTGGTATTTTACTAAGAAAGGTAGGGTGGGTTAAAGGGCACAACATGGTAAGGCCGAACCAAATCTTCCTTGTACAGTTGTGAGTACAGCTCATTGTATGAGATTAGCAGCGAGGTGAAGTTCTCATTTCTTTCCTCGGGTTCCTTTGTTTCCTTCTTATTCAAACCTTGGGCGCTCCCAGTTATAGCCTGAGATCAATGGCATTTCGATGCTTCCTTGGACTCCCTTTGTCTCTAAGCCGATCTCTTGTCCGCTGGAGGAGATAGGATTTCCCAAAGAGAATCCTCAATCTTATCCAATACCAACTTGATGGGGCATTTAGAAGCAAGGCGTGCTACCTCATATTGGTTGATAACGGCTTGCTCTTCATCAGACAAAATCTTTTTCCATGTGAAATCGCGGTATCCATTCTTACTCTCCTCTTGCGAAAAGTCTTCCTTCACACCCTTCCCTTTGGTTATGGTGGCTATCATTCCCATCAATTCATTTACTTGAAACCTCTTCACATATGTCATTAGGTTTCTTTGTTTTTCGGCAAAATTCTCATGGAGCTCCTCAAGATTAACTACCCTAGATGACAGGTCATTCATATTTCTGAAGTTGAACTGGTCAAAAGCCATTCCCTCCTCACTCATATTTTCTGAGGCGAATGTTTTTGCCCGGTCAGTGATGCATGTGATGTATGTGAATGTACAAAAATGTATTATTTGAACAAAAATAACAATACGTCACAAAATAATGCTACTATGAAAACATGAATGAATGCAAAAAGCGACACTGAGTTTGGCAAATATCATCGTTACACGACTTGCATTAATAGGAACCTTGGTTTGTTACAATGATCAAAGGAAATCTACTACAATATGGTCCTTAAGCTGACATCTAGGTCGACGATTTTCTCCAAGATCCAAACAATCCCTTCTTCTTTCTTGGAAACTTGGCAGCATCTTTCATTAGGAATTGTAACTTTGGGTGATCTCTTGCATTGGAGCTATCAAATGTGCCAATTCTTGGTCCTGCCCCCAAGTGGTGCACGCGGAGAATTATAGTCACTCTTATGTTGGCATTTGGTGTACTTAAATTTCTCCCTTGAAAGAGTCTCGTTGAACTCGACCCCCGGGGTGTTAAAGCTAAGGCCAGGATTCTTTCCCACTCAAAATATTCTTTCTTGTTCTAAATTAGGACTTGATGGTAAAGTGTCCGAGAAATTTCCGAGCTTGCCCTAGAAAGCTTTGTTCTTGTTCGGCCTAGATCTTGCTGATCTTCTTGTAAAGACTTGAGACTCCTCAATTATTAGGGTCAAATCAAAGTCATTAATCGTAAAACAATCGTAGGCAAAGTTCCAAAACCCTGCCAATGCTTGAAGTAGTGATTGGTTGATCAGAACATCTAGCGGATATGTGATGTCACTATACTCATCTTTGAAAGCATCTCTTGCCTCAGAATCCCGATCATTCCACACTAAGTTCCACTTGGACACATCATTAACTTTTGCGTACATGAAGGTTTTGGCTGACATTGTTGACTTGAACCACTGGCTGAAATATTGCCCCCGTCATTTAAATGCTCCCCTTCTGACCATATTTGTACGTCGTAATTCTTTTCATCATTGTTTCGAACCAAACCTCTCATTAATATAGTCTTTAATTTTAGACTATTTCCAGCTCAATGTGCTCTTTATGATATGATAAAATATACAAAACAAAAGGATAAAAAGAAAAAGGAGAAAACGATAGGAAGCGTTAGTTATAAGATAAGCAATAAATTAGAAAACAATAAATACGGACAAATTAAGCATAAGGCAAGCTAATAAAGAAAGAACCGTAACCGCATGAATTCAAGTTCGCTAAGGTTATCCGCATGGCTCTAACGGGGTGGGCTTCTTAGATTCTCACGCATGGGTTCAGTTCTAATTGGGGTACACGAACCTATCTTATTACCTACTAAGGCAACAAGAACCCTAATTCTGGCCCATACAAGCTTGCGAATTGGTTTTGGTTTGAGGGAAAACACAACCTAATGACGGGGAGGGTTGCTCACGTGTCAAAAGGCATCAATTCTAGAAGTAAATTACAGACCCGTTGAGGGCTACTCACGTGGGTATGTGGCATTTCACTCCCACTTAAGGGACGAAGCTTGGGTATAGAGCTTGATGAGATGGTGCAACATATGTCAGTGATTCCTTAGATATTAAATGAAAAATTAATTCAAAGGTCACCAATTATCAAAGCCTGTTCAATTGTAGTTACATTTTCAAGAAAGGGTCCACCTTACTAGAATCAATTGAAATTACAACAATTTCCATCATTAATAATCAACAAATATTCTCTTGGCCTAACTTTCTTTTTGTTTTAAAAACAAAATTGATCCCCAGCGGAGTCTCCATGCTGTAGCGACGTTTTTTGGAAAAACCTTGAAATGTATCCCACTTTTTGGTAAAGGTTTGCTTAAAGGGGAATTTCTTTTGAAAAATCATAATCCTTTGAAAACGATTGAAAACTTGGAGTTGCCACCGGCCACTTGGATAAGGTAGGCCAGACACCACAAAACCAGAGATTCATTTCGATAGGGGCTCAGGAGTTGGTTACGTGTGGGGAAGGATTAGAAACCCCATCACGCCCGGAAATCGGTACCAAAGTATTTGTTGCTCTTAATCGAAGGAAATTGTCGGAATTTGGAAAGAATTTAATTCGGTGACCTTAATTGAAAATTCACCATAATTGAACGAGCTTTATCAAATTAGTGGGTTCAAATTAATTAGACATTTAATTGATAAGGTTGACGATACATCGGACCATAGATTAAACCGACATCGAATAAGCCTGACTGCCGTGTTAATTTATGGTTCGAATCTCGTACGTCACCTTTATGCATTGTGAAGCAGTTAAGGAATGATGTAATGACTTTGTCAAGTTTTAATTCTACCTTGAGTTGGTAAGAATTAATTCAAATATTTGGTCAATATCCTTTAAGCTCGAACTGTTATGACACAAATATCAGAACTAATGAATACCTCTCCTTTTTATGATTCAAATTAATTAACGTGCAATCAAGATATTTAAAGTCACATGAATGACAAGTAGGGGATGGCAAACAAAGGCATGAAAGATAAGCATACAAGGCCCGTTCCATGACCTAACCTGTGAAGGCCCAAATTATGAGAGAAACCATTTTGTGATCTACTTAATCTAGGTAGGTCTAGTATTTAACCCTAAATTGATTAACCCTAAAGACACGAGCCCTACAATTAACTTAATTAATTCAAAATCATGCCCCTATGAGACGAGCACATGATTTAAATTAATCTAAATCTAATCTAAACCCAAAGCTAATAACTAGGCCCAACAAGCATGAGCACCAAACTACTACACCTAGACCTAAAATCTAAGGCCCAAAAGAGCCTATATTAAACCCAAACAAAAGCCCACAACAAAAGGCCTAAAACCATAAAAACTAAGCCTAAAAAGAAACATAAAACTTAAGGCCCTAAACTTAACCTAAATTGGGCCTAAAACCCAATTAAACTATCTAGAATCTAGGCCCACACTAAAGACCAAAAACACTTAAACCTAGGCCCAAAGCAAGCTAACTAGGATAACAAAGGCTCAACACCAACTCGAAATGGGCCTAAAACCCAACAACCTAAGACTCCGACAAACCAACAAGGCCTAAAATACCAATTTACCAAAATATTAACCCATACTCTAGCATTCAAATAATTATCACCCATACACATTTAAAATTAACGCATTTCAAGCTAATTAACCACAAATTTAAAACTAAAAAGTTGAAACATATTAAATTCTTTGGGCAGGAGATGGACACCGCCATGATGTTCATCATCACCACCGCCCTACCCAGAATCCAGTTGTGGTTCCCAGTTTCTAGCGGCTCCTCTGTCATGTCGGCCGCCATTTGACGGGGGCCGGCGAACCCCTAAAAATTGCCAAAAAACATCTTTCTACCCTAAACAAAAATATGAGCCATTTCCCTTCAAAATCAAACCTCTTCCTTTGGAAACCTTTAAAAACATAACCGAAAAGAGCCCCTATTTTTTAAAACCCACCAAAGTCAGAGGCTTTCTCCACGGCCGTCTCCACTCTGTTTCACTATTCAAGGCTTATCAACGGGCGGAGGACGAAACAGCAAGGGAGAAGATGAACCACTAAAAAAGGTAAACACAAAACCCTAACTTGATTTTCTATTATGCGTGCAATGTAAATGAGGAAGAATGAATAGACCTCAAAAAGCTCAAGGTTGTTTCTCTTCTTTCTATTGAATGGAAATCCCAGAATACATGCCCGTTGTTTTTTGCTCTTGTTGTTACCGTTCTCTTTATGGTTAGGGCTACTGTTCTTTTTATACCCTAATATTACATGGAATTTTTCGAATTAAAATTACATGAGAAAATCCCTATTGGTTATGATTTCTCTGAATGAAATGGTGCATCCTCTGTACTGCCGATTTATCCCCTAACTTGCATTGCTTTCTAACATTTATGTTGTTTTTGCTTCTGATTTCTCTGTTAACTCGTCCTTTTTTGTTGCATATGCCACTGTGGCAGGGCGGTTGTAGAAGATGGGACCATGGAGTACGTGCCACAGCCGATGTGGAAGGCTGAAGGACGCGCATGCAGCTCACGCGCGAGTGGAGAAGCTACAAGGTCGGGTAGGTGTATAGTACGCGCCTTAAACGCAATCCAGACCGTTTGATGCAGCTCTTGATCCCATGGCTGAGGAGTGACAGTGCCAGCTGGAGAGTCCTCTGTTAGGATTTCTAATTAGGGGAAGCCATCTGGACCGTTAGATCAGGATTTAATCTAACGATCATAATTTTGCTACACAATGAGAGAAAGGGCATCAGATTTCCCTAGGGTTTCTTAAATTTTGGGCTTTTATCGGGCCAACAATTGTAAACAGACATTTAATTATTTAATGTTATGGACTTATTTTCGAGCTTTACTTATCTTGTATATTTTTTTATGGGCTAGAATAAATAAAATAAATGGTCTTATATTTGAATTACTTATTTATTTACCAATATATATGGATTCCAATTAGTTCGAAGCATATATTTATTAAGGTATAATATATAATAACGATAAGGATAATGAAAACAATAATGAAAGAAAAAAGAGGAGCACAATACTAGTAACCTAAGCCCATTAAATTCCTTAAAGCATTTGGTTCTTTTAATTGGGCAATATATATATATATATAACCAACACACACACACATATATATAACTTAATATGATATAAGATCACTATTAGTTATGACTCTAATAACTTTAGTGTCTTTTTTTTGGTTTTTTTATCATAACAAAAATAAACAAGATAAATAAAGCCTCTTTATTGTAACATGAAAATAAAAGGGGTTTTACCCCGGAAAAAATTAGTGATTCCAGTTGCCCCTCTTTGCTTATACTTGTTAAACAAGAATAAAGCAAATACCATAAGCACTAATTTTGTCATACTTTCCTGTCAAACGATTCTGAGGTGCAAGTTCTTCCTATATAGAAATGTTCGCTCATTCTCTCCCTACAACACGGAGCTATGAGTATCTGCCTCTTTTGCCCCAAAGTCCTTGAGCTACGAGTATCTGCCCCTTTTGCTCTAAAATCCCTAAGCTCTGAGTATCTGCCTCCTTCGCTCTGAAAACTCTGAGATATGAGTATCTGCCTCCTCCGCTCGGTAGTTCTAGTATGGTGAGTTTAAAATCCTTCACTAAAATCCTTGAGCTTTGAGTATCTGCCACCTTCACTCTAAAAACTCTGAACTACGAGTATCTACCTCATCCGCTCGGTAGTACTAATATGGCGAGTCTAAAATCCTTCGCCTGAAATCCTTGAGCTTTGAGTATCTGCCTCTTTCGCTCTGAAAACTCTGAACTATGAGTATTTGCCTTTTTTGCTCGGTAGTTCTAATACGACGAGTTTGAAATCCTTCGCCTGAAATCCTTGAGCTTTGAGTATATGTCTCATTCGCTTTGAAATCTTTGGGTTTTGAGTATTGAAATTCTTTGCTTGAGAATCCTTTCTTAGGTTTTTGCTTTCTTGTTTACTTCTCCTCTTAAGAAGTATGCAACCTATCCTCCGAATATTCTTTCTTCTTTTTGTCCCTCAATTTCTTTTGCTTTCCTCTTTTTCTTTTTTTGTAATGGTGGCGCCCCTTCTCTCACTCGGGTTCGCCTTTTTTGTCTTTTTTTTTACTTTCTGAATCTCTTGCTCTAAAGCATTTTTACAGGTCTTCTCTCTAGAGGTTTTTCTTTTTTTCTTTCTTTTCTTTTTTTTTCTCTTTTGTTTTGGGTGCCCATTCGAAGTTCTTTCTCGGTAAATTTTACCCATTTTGTGTTCGATGTCATTCCCGTCTTTTCTTTGGCAAATTCCTCTTGTGTCTTGGAACAAGTGCTAATCTTATCTCGCTTTCTTGCAATTCTTTCCAAAACTCTCGCTTTTCACCGGCTGACTCTTCAAACTGTAAATTCCTCTATACCTCAATTTCGGTTGCGTTGACACCTTATTGTCATGCTCGAAAGATTTTCTGATGGCCCAAAAGTCTTGACAGGAAAACAAACCAGCTTTCGAAGCTTAAAAACTGCTCTCTTTGTCATGAAATTCTTTGATCAATGCTCAAAGTCTGTAGTTGTTCTTCTCACTACAAAATTCTTCATTCCCTACGGTCCAACATTGCCGAAGGTGAATGCTGTTCTCTTTACATCGGGTATCTTTAACCCTTGCAGGTGTTGATGAAGTCTTCTCATTATGGGTTCTTCTCACAATGAACTTCTATCACGATTGATGTCTTGGTAGCTCTTTTCATCATAGTCTATACGTTTCTCCGAATGAGCTCGCACTATTCTTTTTTTGGCTACGCAAGCTCTTCTTTTCGAAAATTCTTTGAATCTAAGCGAGTTCTTCTCATTAGGGACTCGTCATCTTTACTGAGATCAGCCTCTCCAATCGAAAGTTTTAGGCTAAAACATCTTTCAATTTTTTGAATCTGTCAACAACAACCAAAATGGTTTGATGATGTGAGTCAGCATGTTCCTAGCCTAAGAATGTCTAGCTAAATATGATGCATGAATTATGACATTTTTAGAGATACTTGAGGGAAACTTCCACAAGCTTTTTGTCTTTGCTAAGTCTTCAATCCTATTTTGGAAAGATGTGGTTGGCCTATACTGGTTTGACTACAACCGATATTCTCTCGAAGTCCACCTTCAAAAAATTGCCCCGCTCAACTGGGCTTCATTATTTTCTCTCTATTAAATCTCCATGTCGAGTCCTTCTCCATTCTCAACATTAAGGTAAACACATGCCCCTGAATATTTCGAATCTTCTTTATTCCCCTGAGGTCCGGTCTCCACTTTTATTTACTAAATCTTCCTTATTCGTTCTTCTTGAAAGGAAATGCTTCCTCACCCTGGTCAGAATAACACTACCCTCGCTTAACTCGAGCCTAACTGTTGCTTCTCCATAGACTCTTCATGATGAGCCTTCTACAATCTCCTCGCTTGGGTGAACTCATGTCCCCCAAATCTTCTAAACTTTTTCTATCTTCATTTTCTTTACCGAATCTTCCTCATTCGTTCTTCTTGAAATGAGATGCTGACTTTCACCAGTCAAAACAGAATGTAATACTTCTCATATTGTCCATTCTTACCGCATTGCCCCTACTCAACCTTAGGGTTCAATGTTTCTTTGCCTTGACTCATCATGACAAGTTCTCTTCTATATCAACATTACGGGAAGTACACGCCTTCAAGCCCCTAAGCTCGCTTTAAGTTTAATCTTCACTTTATCAAAGCTTCATTGGCAAAGATTGACTTCACAACCTTGCACTTCACTAACATGCAGTCTTGTCATCCCAAAGCTGGTATCTTAATGTTGAGCTTCCAAAAATGTTCCTTATAGGTATTACTTGTCTCCCCTCAAGTCACAGGTACCCGCAATACACAAAAGGTATGTCCACTTGTCCATTCCAATGCAAGAGACTTATGAGGATGATATAGATAAAATAATTTTATTATTATTATTATTTCTTTAAAACATGGCAAGCAATGTTTATTGAAATCAAGCTTAGGTTTTAAAAAATCAACCTAAGTGAAACTTCTGTTTAAAAGACCATGAATGTTACGGTAATGCATACGCATGTGAAACCCTTACTGGGCTATTAAGCTTCCGAGAGGAACAACTCCCATACCTAATTTCTAACCAATTTTAAGGTGGCTCTCTTTAACTCACTATCTCACCGTGGCCCATCTTTCCCTCTTTTCTGATCTTAATCAGGCATTAGAATTGTGGCAATCCTTGAAGAAAGGTTAACCCCGATAGGCGGGATGTGATCTAAAGACAAAATCAGACGTCCATGTATGGTCAAAATGGTCTTTCAAGGTTGTAATGTAGGCTATGGCTCATGGTTATGAAAGAAAGGATATGTAAGCCCAAACAAGTGTTTAAGGGTGATGAAACCAATGATCACTTGAAAGAAACTCAGAATTAAATGAAACTCAGAATTAATGCATGAATGACTATGAATTCAACTAAAATGGGCCTAAGTCTTACAATAATATGATTAAAAAAGGCAAGAAAATAGTACTTTTACACACTTATCACACCCCCAAACTCGAACTATTGCTTGTCCTTAAGAAATGCAAAACAATAACAATTACCTTCCAAGGCCTTTACTATCAAAAATGTGTTTCTTACCTGACTTCAATCTTCAAAGTCGTGGCACACGTTGATTAGCTTTCGATACTTCAGACAATTACAAAGAGTTACTGGAAAATCAAACTATAATGTTAGTGACATTGTGTGTGTGGAGTTGTGTACAAGGCAATTAATAGGTTTCTTAAGTGAACATTAGGTTTTATTAATTTAGTTTAAATTTTGGGGCAATTAAGCTTATTAGAGCTAATTTCGGGCACCTCCAACAAGAAAGTAATTTATTATTTAATTATTAGTCAACTAGAGCCAATTTCGGGTACCTCTAGCAAGAAATTATCTTATATTCTAATTTTAGTTTAAGGCTAGAGCCGGATAGGCATCTCTAGCACAAATTAATTACCCAATTTTAATAACCTAAGTTCAGTAAGTCTCTCTTAATCAACAAGTCACAACCGTGTCAATTAATAATTAACATCATAGCAAAATTCCAAGAATTCTCCATGCTTGTCCTAGGATCGAAAGCTCTATCATGAAAGTGCAGTGGCAAAATTCATTATAAGATGTCACATCAAGTTTTGGCAGTTTAATCCGGTAAAAGACATGACAAGTAACATATGCAAACTATATGAGATGAATGGAACTAATGCAACAATCTAATAAGCACAAGACCCCCTCCCAAAACTCAAGAGAAGCATTTTCCCCAATGCATGCAACTACAAAAATTAAAAGTAAATGGAATGCAAATGAGTTAGTCAGATAGGTCGTCACCTGGAATGACGAGTTTTCTTCGAGCCGTGTACATCATTCTTTTGCCGGCTCATGGTGGTTGTTGGCGTGTGGCTGGTCGTGCCTCTTGAACCTTTCTTTCCGCTACCTTGCCGCTTTGTGCATGATTAGTGCTTAAATTATGCATTATTCTATCTCTAATTACTCCTTGAATGGTTGTTTTAAGTTGCTAATGTGGGCATTTTTGTTCATTTTCCATGCAGGACAGTAGATTCCAGGAATATTGCTTAAACTGCTGAAATTGTGCAATTTTTGATTTTCTGGATTCATGGCTGGATTAGTAGGCATGAATCTAGGCATGCAAGTCTGAATAGACGCCATGTCAACAGCTTCTAGAAGACGCCATGTTAGCAGCAATGATAGTTTATCAGCCGCATATCAGATAACTTATCAGTCGGATTTTAAATTCAAACTTTGTATTTATCTTTTGTAATTAATTTAAATAATTTAGGATTTATCTTTTATCTCTTTAGGGTTATTTTAGGGTTTTAGGCTGCTATAAATACCCCATTTGGGCAAACTCAAAGATCATATCTCACATTCTCATTCTTAGCTTTGTTTTACTTTTAAGGTTTTATAAAATTCTTTCTTTTCTTTAGTTCTTGCTTTAAGTTTTTTTTTTATTTATTTTTCTTTTATAATGCTAAGTATGATTTTTACCATAATCATACTTAGCTAAATTCTCCATAGCCAAGGGCTAAAGTAATGGCTCAATTCCAACATGAGGATTGAAAAACACTTAAACAATTTCGGGTATCTCTCTTAGTTTTCTAAACTTAATTTCAAAATCAAAATGATTTCAAAACCAAAGATTGATGTTGGTCAGGATATTGTTTTGGTTAAATGTGTGGGAGGAAGGATCGACTATTGAAGAACATTCGACTTCTTGGGAACACACTTAGCAAAATTGTTTGCTAAGAGGAAACTGAGATTGGAATCAGTTATTATTGAAACAACGTAGTCCGAGTCGGCTTACTTATTTATTTTTGATCTACAACATTGTTGTTGATTAGATCAATTTACAAAATCGATATCAAAGATGGCACTTGGGTATTCAGTATACAAGGCACAATCACAAGGATTGATCCTTGTAGGCGAGTAACCGACGTGAACCCCAAAGTGAAAAATCCTTTTTCCAATGATCCAAGGAAACTGAGTCAAAGCAAAAGCCCGATGCTAATCTTTACCATATTTAATCCACTTCCTAAATTTTTTTCCACAATCTCTTATTATTTTTACTTAATTCACAAATCCCCAGCATACTTAAATATTATTCAACTCTCTTCTTGGCTCACCGATTGAACAAACATAAATCAGGAAGTTCTCTTAGTCCCTGTGGGATCGACCCTTACTTCTCTTTTACTACGTTTGAATTTTTTTATTTATTATTTGAGAAGAATGAATTATTTTGATGCGAAAAATGACGCGTGTCAAATTGGCACCGTTGCCGGGGACTACGGCGAAGTTACTGATTATTTTTGTTTGATTTATGACCATGAGGAATCCGGGAAAGCAAGCAGATTATAACCCAGAGATCGAAGCATACGCCCGAAGACTACACGCCCAAACACTTCGAGAAAAGAAGCAAAGACAACGACAACAACGATTAGAACGTGATATAGAAATAGCATCTGAAGCAGAATCACATTTCGACCACACAACCAAAGAACCAGTTCTGATGGGAGACAACGACCAAACTATTTGACAACTGACTGTGGCCCCTGATGATAACCAGCCAATGTGCATAACATTCCCGAATGGAGAGACACCATTCGCTCTCAAGACATGCTTAATACACCTTTTACCAACCTATCACGGTTTGCCAAGTGAAAATCCACATAAACATCTAAAGGAATTTCACATGGTCTGTTTAAGCACAAAACCACAGGGAGTCTCTGAAGATCAAATAAAACTTCGCGCCTTTCCCTTTTCTCTAGCTGATATTGCTAAGGATTGGCTATTTGATTTACCCTCCAACTCAGTTTCAACTTGGACTGACATGGCTCGCCTATTTCTTGACAGGTTTTTCCCAGCAGCTAAGTCAAGCGAGCTAAGGTGAAGCATCCTGAGTATCCGACAAAAGGATACTGAATCTTTATATGACTATTTGGAGCGTTTCGAAAAGCTATGCGCAAACTGTCCACAACACAGATTGTCTGAATAAACGCTTCTCCAGTATTTTTATGAAGGTTTAACACCCATGGACATGAAAGTGGTAGACGAAGCAAGTGGAGGATCTCTTGTTAACATGACTCCGACGGCGGCTAAAACGTTAATATCTACTATGGCCGCCAACTCGCAATGATTTCACCCTTTAAGTGAACCATCTCGACGGGTTCACGAGGTAAGTACAATTTCGCTGGAAAACAAAATTGATAAATTAGCTGATATTGTTCAAACTCTTGTTGCAAATAAAAGAATTGCAGCCAGGCTTTGCGGTATATGTACGAGTCCAAAGCATCTGACGGACTATTGTCCGATTATACAAAAAGAGGACACTGCGCAAGTGAATGCCATAGGAAATTTCACAGGACCTCCACAAAGACAATACAAACCCAACGCCAACTCGTATAATCTAGGTTGGAAAAATCATCCGAACTTCAGTTATGCTCAAAATCAAAGGCAAAGTTAACCACATCAGCAGAGACAGCCCATTCAACAACAATATCAACAACCGAAGTCATAATTGGAATCTATCATTGAACGGTTGGCAATATCCCAAGAGAAGTTTCAAACCCGCGCTGAGGCCCACCTACAAGATTTGGACAAACAAATGACCCAGTTGCCTCAAACCGTGGGGAGACTGGAGTCGCAGGGAAGACTCCTTTCTCAAACGAAGTCAAATCCGAGAGAGAATGTGAGTGCTATCACCTTCCGAAGTGGAACCATTGTCACACCTGAAGTCCCAGAAGAGAATGACGGACGGTCCAAGAAAGGGAAGGAAAAGCCACCCTCTGACGTCCAAGGTACATCTTCATCGCCACCACCACCACCTCCTCATTCTCATGAAATCGCACCACCCTTCCCATCAAGATTGATGAGGCGTGACAAGAGAGCCGAAGAGAAAGAAATCCTACAAGTAATCCGACAAGTGCCAAGGTATACCCGATTTCTAAAGGAGCTTTGCACCACAAAGAGGAGACTGACTGGTCACGAGAAGGTAAACCTGGGAGAACATGTCTCAGCAGTATTTCAGCGAAAGCTTCCACCAAAGATGAAAGACCAAGGTATGTTCGCTATACCTTGCAAAATAGGAAATGTTTTAATTAAACGTACAATGTGTGACTTAGGAGCTTCAATTAACGTTATGCCCCTTTCTGTTTATAAAATTATTACTATAGAACCTTTGAAGGAAACAAGAGTAACTATGCAGTTGGCTAATCGCTCTATTATCTATCCAGAGGGAGTGCTTGAAAATGTCTTAGTGAAAGTCGATGTTCTGATTTTTCCTGTCGACTTCTATGTCATTGGCATGGAAAACAATAGTACGAACACTTTCTCTGAGGTACTTTTAGGCTGACCCTTCCTAAGTACCGCGCATACAAAGATTGATGTGAGAAGCGGTATATTAACAATGGAATTTGATGGTGAGGTCATAGAATTTGACGTTTATAAAGCGATGAAATACCCAGATCAAGTTGAAAGAATTAATTCTGTCAATATTATTGATCCTTTAGTTGATGAATTTGTTGAAACTAATTTTTTCGATAATTTTTACAGGGATCTTAAACTTTTCCACAAAGAGAAAGAAATGGAGTTTGAACATATTTTATCTATCAATTCTGATTTATTTTATCTCCCTCTAAAACTAAAATGTTACATTTTATTTTGCAGGCGCCAGAGATAGAATTAAAATAATTGTCGGAGCACTTGAAATATGCCTTTTGGGGAGAAAATGAAACCTGGCCAGTGATAATCTCAAACAAGTTGTCCGAAGAAGAAGAGAATGCACTAGTGAAGGTATTGCGCACGCACAAGGAAGCCATAGGATGGACTATTGCCGATATTAAGGGACTTAGTCCCTCGACTTGTATGCATAAGATTAAAACGGAAGAAGGAGCGAAACCCTCTAGACAAGGACAACGTCGTTTGAACCAACCAATGATGGAGGTAGTAAAAAAGGAGATACAGAAACTCCTTGATGCAGATGTAATCTATCCTATTTCCGACAGTGACTGGGTAAGTCTAATTCATGTGGTACCTAAAAAGACCGAAGTGACAGTGTTCTAAAATTCCGAAGGAGAGTTAGTTCCAACTCGTGTACAAAATGGATGGAGAGTCTGTATCGACTACAGGAAGTTGAACTCTCTCACTAGAAAATATCATTTTCCTCTTCCCTTTATATATCAAATGATTGAGAAAATTAGCCTATAAAACTCATTATTGTTGTCTTGATGATTTTTCAGGTTTTTTCCAAATTCCAGTTGTGCCAGAAGACCAAGAGAAAACAACTTTTACTTGCCCGTTCGGTACATTTGCATATCGACGGATGCCCTTTGGCCTTTGTAATGCACTAGCCACTTTCCAGAGATGTATGCTGAGTATTTTTTCTGACTATGTGGAGAAGGGCATCGAAGTCTTGATGGATGACTTTACGGTATACGGTAGTTCTTTTAATGAGTGTCTTAGTAATTTAACTAACGTGCTTAATAGATGCCTAGAATTTAATCTTGTTTTAACTTATAGTTGATAAGGGATTAATTTTGGGACATATTGTGTCATCTAATGGAATTGCCGTTGATAAGGCCAAGACCGATATTATACGCCCACTACCTTACCCCACATCTGTGAGGGATGTTCATTCTTTTCTTGGCCATGCAGGTTTCTACCGAAGATTTATTAAAGATTTTTCAAAGTTGGCACGACCATTGTGTGAGTTGTTACAAAAAGATAAAGTCTTCGACTTTAATCTTGAGTGCAAAGAATCGTTCGATGTACTTAAAGAAAAGTTGACCACAACACCGATTGTCAAAGCACCAAATTGGGAATATGATTTTGAGCTTATGTGTGACGTATCCGATATGAGCATTGGAGCTATTCTTGGATAAAGAATCGGTAAAGAACCACATGTTATCGACTATGCTTCAAGGACTCTAGACTCAGCTCAGAGAAATTACTCCACAACAGAAAAAGAATTACTTTCTATTGTTTTTGCTTTAGAAAAATTTAGATCTTATTTGCTTGGAACTAAAGTTATTGTTTTTTCTGACCATGTAGCTTTGAAGTACCTTATGACTAAAAAGGAGGCGAAGCCAAGGCTTATCTGATGGATCCTACTTTTACAAGAATTTAATTTAGAAATTAAAGACAAGAAGGGAAGCGAGAATCTCGTAGCTGATCATTTAAGTCGCATTCCTATTTCTACAGCCAACCCGCCAATTAATGATAAGTTCCCGGAAGAACCTTTGATGTTGGCGCAGAAAGTGGTTCCATGGTTCGCAGACATGGTAAATTACTTGGTCACAGGTAAATTACCCTTAGACTTGCCTAGATCTGGAATTAATCGACTAAAGCGGAAGTCCTGATATTATATTTGGGGTAATCCTTATTTATGGAAGCACTGTTCAGATCAGGTAATTAGGCGATGTGTTGCTGAGAAAGAGATAAATTCTATCCTAGACTTTTGCCATTCTTATTCATGTGGTGGTCACTTTGGACCAAAGCGAACTGCCCATAAAATTTTGGAATGTGGTTTCTTTTGGCCTACTATATTCTGTGACGCTTACTTATATTGTAAATCATGTGATAAGTGTCAACGTCTAGGGAATTTAAGCCAAAGGAATGAATTACCTCAAAATTTGATTAACGTCTGTGAGATTTTTGATGTGTGGGGAATCGATTACATGGGTCCCTTTACTTCTTCATTTGGAAATTTTTATATCATTCTTGTAGTTGATTATGTTTCTAAATGGGTGGAAGCTAAGGCTACCCGAAATAATGATGCTTGAACCACTATTAATTTTTTGAAAAATTCTATCTTTTCCAGGTTTGGCACACCACGAGCGATAATTAGCAATCGAGGAACCCATTTGATCAACAAGGTAATTGACGCGCTCATGAAAAAGTTCGGAGTGACTCAAAGAATTGCCACTACTTACCATCCACAGACCAACGGACAAGCGGAAGTGTCGAACCGCGAGATTAAAGCAATTTTTGAAAAAAATTGTTAAACCGGATCGTAAAGATTGGAGTCTCAAGTTGACCGACTCGTTGTGGGCGTACCGGGTGGCTTATAAAGGTCCTATTGGGATGTCGCTGTATCGACTCGTTTTTGGTAAGCCATGCCATTTGTCGGCTGAATTAGAGCATCGAGCCTTTTGGGCAGTTAAGCAATGTAACATGGAGATGGAAGCAATTGGAGAAGCGCGAAAGCTACACATCCAAGAATTAGAGAAAATTTGACGAAACGCTTACGACATCGCTCAAATATTTAAAGAGAAAACGAAAGAATTCCACGATCGAAGAATATCCTTTAAATCATTTACAATTAACCAAAAAGTTTTGTTGTTTAATTCAAAACTTAAACTTTTTGCAGGAAACTTCGATCGAAATGGCTTGGCCCATTTACGGTAACTCAGATTTTTCCTCATAGCGCAGTGGAAATAGAAGACAATTCTGGAGCTCGATTTAAAGTAAACGGCCAGAGGTTGAAGCCGTATTATGAGAACGCTCTGGTAGGATTAGCCGAAGAGATCAAATTACAAGAACATACGCTTTAAAAATCGGCTCGTCAAGCTAACGACGTTAAATAAGTGCTAGATGAGAGGCAATCCATTTTTAATTTATTTTGATTATTTCTTTTTGTTACAATTTTTCTTAATTTATTTTCTTTCTTTCTATTTTATTTTTGTATTAAATCGTCTGCTATCCCTTGTTGCTGATCGTACTTCGCATCGATTATGTACAGGTTTTTCAAGCATAGAGCAAGTTAGCATCTCCCTTTTAATTAGTGTACTATAGCCGGCCCCTATTCAAATATTAGAATCAAATTTTAAAATTTCCCTATCATAATCGGTCAAATTTTGACCCAATCTTGTTGCTTTGTGAGATTCTGTGGGCCTCACTTGTGATAAGATATCACAATCTCTTCCAAATTTAACTTTTTTTACGTTTCCCAGATCTATACTAGTACCCTTCTTCTTCTTCAGCCGTTTCCTCAACCAACCAGCCCTCACCCATGACAACCTTCGCTTTCTTCAACAATGGTATGCACAAGGGATCAAGCACGCCAGCTCCCTCAAACACCAGCACCTATAATGCTCGGCGGCTGTCGTCAGATGGCACCACCGCAGTTCGTGGTTGTACCTAACGATTCAGACTCGCAGCCCACTCCTCCGACATCTCCCCCGCGTTGCAGCCGTAGGCAGTAGCAGCAGGCGGCCACCACTCAGTCGAACGACCAGGAACCAGCCCCTGATCACTCAACTGGCCGGTCTTCTCGTTCGATGGGCAGCAACGCGGCTACCGGGTCTTCACGCCTTCGACCACCACGTAGCCAGCCGGTACTGTCGCCCCCTTCCTTCCACTCCATGTCTTCCGCCGCGTCCTCACAGTCGATGCCAGATGCCACCGATGCTGACCAGCCACGGTACGACAGATCCTCAAGGAGGCCGTCATCATCCTTTCATTCTATGCACGACGATGCTGCATTTTCTCACCCCATGAATTCGTCTCTACCGCATCAAACAGCTGAGGTAAATTCTGATTTTATCTCCGTTGCCCCTCTACTAATGTTCTATCTGGTTTTTGGCTTTACAGACACCCTCGGAGCTAATATCCACACGAACAGCCCATCGATGGAACAATCAGACTTTGAGTATGGATATCCTTCTTATCAGCCCGCCTCATCCCACTCGAACAATGAACGTCCAAATTCCCCACCATCCGCAGCAAGTTCAGGAAACAGTGTCGTTCTGAACGACCACACCAATCAGAAAGAGCGTTTCGAACACTATCGACGTGGCCGCAAGTATTCGGTTCCAACCAAGGAGGTTTTACATAGCTACTTGGAGTTTGTTGGCAACGACTTGGAAAGATTTAATCACATTCGCCACTGCCACTTTCAAGTTTCTAAGTATATTCCTCCCCAAACTCTAGAATGTTTGCACTTGCGCGAGTCTGTCATGCAGTTCTTTGATGCGATTGGATGGACAACTTATCCGAAAATTAGATGTAACACGTATTATGAACTAGTTTTTGAGTTTTATGCCACGTTTTCATTTGATAAAAATCATGTTATTTCTATGCACTCTTCTGATGTCGTATCTTTTCGACTGCTTGGTCAGTATTTTTCAATGTCAATCACGGAATTTAATTTTTATATGGGATTCGTGATAGATGTCGCAGATCCTGGGTATTTAACTGCTTTACTTGAGATTATATAGGATTTTGACAGTGACATATGCTATGAAACTCTTACTGACTTGGCGGGTTTAGTATACGATCCGCGTGCGACGAAAAGATGGGCCATTCATAATCCAGCACTCCGCTACATTCATCGCTTCCTTGCGTACAACTATTCCGGCCGTAATGACACTTCTTCCAATTTAAGTAAGGTCGAACTTTTCTTTTTATGGTGTTTGCAAGTCGGCATTAAGGTAAATTTAGGCTTTTGGTTTGCCTATGCCTTTGAGCGTGTTGCGCGGACTAATCGCCCACTTATTCTTGGTCCTTATATCACACACCTTGCATCTCGTCTTTTCCCTCTGACATTTGATCCTTCACAGTTTACTTACCCATTTTCTATGGATGCTTTGGATGCGAGGTGCTTGGATACAATGGGTCTTCTAGCCGGTACTCCCGATGCGCCATATATTGTTCTTCCGGGCACTAGTACACCTTGTAATGAGCATGTTTTCCTTCGGAGGCCGGTTCCTCGACCCACACAGGACAACAATCTGCAGCCGGATGTTAACGAGCACCTAAACTCCATTGAAATCCTATCCTTCCTTCGTCCGGGCACATCTCATTGAGGATATGGGCGTGGCCGAAATTAATCGGGGAGTATTTTCACCCTCTCTCTCTTGCACTTTATTTTTCCATAATGGGACATTATGATTAAGTGAGGGGGTGGAATTAGAAATCAAATTGACTCTCACTTATGCTTTGCGATTGAAATTAAGTTGGTTCTTGATTAGAATTATTGATGACCTTGGTTGCTAGTCTTATGTTTGATTTAATTTCTTTGCATTTCTTTGTGAATTCAATCTTGTTCTTGTTGAATTTAGGATGCATGATAGCATGGCATGACTAATTTATGTAAAAAAAAATTGGTCGTTTCATGAATTTGTTGATTGAATTGGATGCATGACTTAGTTCAATAGACCTTTTGTGTGAGTTTTGAGCCTAATGAGCATATATTTTTATGCTTGCTCTTTGTTTCAATTGAGTGTACCAAACTAATTGATTGCGTTCTAGAACTTGTAACTCGATGCTTGTTGAGACTACACATTTTGATTATGATGCTCTAATATGATAGAGGCATTAGGATTAAACCAACTTCTCTTACCAAACAAAATAGCCTACCCTTTTATTTATTTTCCACTTAGTGAACCATTTTTTAGCCTTTAATCCTTTTCTTTGTTTACCGTATCATTAAGCCAAGCCTATTTTATTTTTGTTTTCCTTTCAATTATTTTTGTCACCCTTTTTCAGGACAAGTTGAGGTTATTCCAAAGCGAAAAAAGAGAAGGAAAAAATATTGTGCAGAAAAATAAACAGTACAGTGCAGAAAAAAAACTATGCAAAAAAAAAACACTGTGCAGAAAAATAAATCAGTGCAGTTTGGTTCGAACAGTGCAGGAAATATAGAGGAGAAAAATTGCAGAACCGTGCAATGCAGTTCGAATATACGATGTTGTTTGAACAGTGAAAAAAAAGCAGAAAAAACAGAAAAATGGAACAATTCGAATGAAAAATGATTGATTTCTTCTCCTCTCTTCGAATAAATTCTTTGGAATAATTTTACTTGTCTTGACTTTTTAAACCTCATTTTCGGCCTTTTATCCTACCCAAACCTTAACCCCGTTACAACCCATTTTAAGTCCTCTTGATTTTTGCATCATTTTTATATTAAGTAGTGGGGATTAGATCTAGTTACAAGCCTACGGTAATGATTTGATTAGTTTAGGCTTAAGTGACTCTCTTACCCGGAACATTTGAGCGAAATGAGTGAACCAATGTGAGGAGCTAAGTCTTGTATTCTTTGAAATTGGTAGACGATTGAAATGCCTTGGTTATTTACACTTAATTGATTATGACATGGTTGATTGATCTTGAATTTCAACATTTACTTGATTTAGTTTACTTTAGAAATCTTGGAAATTCTTTGAAATTGGAGTTGGCAACTTAAGGTTTTTAGCATGATAATTGAGAAATGCTTGAGGACAAGCATTGAATAAGTGAGGGGGAATTTGATTAGTGCTTAAATTATGCATTATTCTATCTCTAATTACTCATTGATTAATTGTTTTAAGTTGCGAATGTGGGCATTTTTGTTCATTTTCCATGCATGACAGTAGTTGCCAGGAATATTGATTAAACTGCTGAAATTGTGCAATTTTTGATTTTCTGGATTCATGCTGGATTAGTGGGCATGAATCTGGGCATGAAAGTCTGACTGGACGCCATGTCAGCAGCTTCTAGAAGACGCCACATTAGCAGCAACGATAGCTTATCAGTCGCATATCAGATAACTTATCACCCGGATTTTAAATTCAAACTTTGGATTTATCTTTTGTAATTAATTTAAATAATTTAGGATTTATCTCTTATCTCTTTAGGGTTATTTTTAGGGTTTTAGGCTGCTATAAATACCCCATTTGGGCAAACTCAAAGATCATATCTCACATTCTCATTCTTAGCTTTGTTTTACTTTTAAGGTTTTATAAAATTCTTTCTTTTCTTTAGTTCTTGCTTTAAGTTTTTTTATTTATTTTTCTTTTATAATGCTAAGTATGATTTTTACCATAATCATACTTAGCTAAATTCTCCATAGCCAAGGGCTAAAGCAATGCTCAATTCCAACGTGAGGATTGAAAAGCACTTAAACAATTTCGGGTATCTCTCTTAGTTTTCTAAACTTAATTTCAAAATCAAAATGATTTCAAAACCAAAGATTGACATTGGTCAGGATGTTGTTTTGTTAAATGTGTGGGAAGAAGGATCGGCTATTGAAGCATATTCGACTTCCTGGGAACACACTTAGCAAAATTGTTTGCTAAGAGGAAACTGAGATCGGAATTAGTTATTATTGAAACAAAGTAGTCCGAGTCAGCTTACTTATTTATTTTTTATCTACAACATTGTTGTTGATTAGATCAATTTCCAAAATCGATATCAAATATGGCACTTGGGTATTCGGTATACAAGGCACAGTCACAAGGATTGATCCTTGTAGGCGAGTAACCACGTGAACCCCGAAGTGAAAAATCCTTTTTCCAATGATCCAAGGAAACTGAGTCAAAGCAAAAGCCGAGGCTAATCTTTACCATATTTAATCCACTTCCTAAATTTTGTCCACAATCTCTTATTATTTTTACTTAATTCATAAATCCCCACCATACTTAAATATTATTCAACTCTCTTCTTGGATCACCGATTGAACAAACATAAATCAGGAAGTTCTCTTAGTCCTTGTGGGATCGACCCTTTCTTCTCTTTTACCACGTTTGAATTCCTTTATTTATTTTTTGAGAATGAGGAATTATTTTGATGTGAAAAACGACGCATGTCAGTGCATCCTCCTTTGTGGCCTCGTCAATGTTAGAAGCTTTGCGCTTTGACTTTGATTGCTCGGCCAGGGGCGACTTCATTGGGGCAGAAACTGTCTCGTCCGAATCTAAAAAATCATGAATTGATTCAGTACGATTTGGTTCAGTCATAGGTTGTTTACCTTTTTGTGCAGCAATTGTCGCGGCATCTTCAGTTGCCAGGGCAAGTAGTTCGGCAGGAAAAACCGGGAATGGAATGGTGCTATCAAGATAGTTCTCCAATTTGACTCGCATAATGGCCACATCGTGATCCTTCATATACCACATAAAAATTAGTTGTCGGGCCTCTAGTCACTCCAATTGTTGTGCCAAAGGGCTGAGTAATTTGGCAATCTTATCGAGGCTTGCCAAAGCATGTGAACTTGCCACGGTATTTTTAGTTACCTTGGCAATTGTCAGAGCAGGGGATTTCTTTGCTATTATTGGTTCTTTTGTCCGTTCCTCACCCATTATCCACATATAGTGGCTCTGAGCCCACCAAAGGTTTGCGTTGATGGCAACAGCTTCAACAAGACATTACCCTTCTGATTTGCAAACTTGGCAATGAATTGCTTCTCAATGAGTGGTGATGTAAATCGTCGAAAAAAAGTCTTAAGTGTTCATGAAGAACTTGCTCCGAAAACTTGTAACCAAACTGTGCTTGGCAAAAGGTATAAAAATGAGTATTGGAAATGTATAAAACAATGCCAAGTCGAGTCCTTTTTCATGCAAGTATACATGGTCGACAAGTAATACAACAATTAAGCTGAGCATCGATGCCACACAGATTGTCTTGGAATTTAATTGTTCAATTGTTACTTGCCTTTGGGGGTGAAAATGATTGTTTTTGAAAGTGAATTTAAAACAAAAGAAAATAAAACAGCGATGGCAAGGAGAGCTTGAAAAAGTGGATGATGAGCTTGGCAAGGAATGCATGGTTTTCACGTTGTTTGTGCCATGCCAACCTCTAATAATGTCATGCTTTGGCAATGTTTTATTGAGCAGATTCAAATGGTCATTGCCACCATCGATAGCAACGCCTTAAACTAATCATGTAAAAACCCTTATATATCTATAGTGCACGTTTCCCATTAATTAATTTAGTGTAGTTCCAATCTTTACTCTCTAAGGGGTAGACTCACTCCTGAAGTAAGTTCATCTACTTGAACATATTCAGTCGAAGCTTCTCACCTTAGAATTTGAAAAGTAATCATTGCCTCCCAAGTCAGTTATGATATTGAGTTGCAATAGGCAAGCTACACCAGCCGTCGCTTGGCATAGAAGTTTTGGAAAAAAGTAAAGACATTGCCAAATAAATAAAACCTTATGCTGAAGCATTCTTAATTAATAAAAGCAAGCAAAAAACAAAGTTTCATCCATCCACCCCTCACCAACTATTAAATTAGTTCATGATAAGGGGGTTAACCACAAAATAAACTTCATCATTTGCAAACATCATCTTCAAAATTAAAACAAACCAAATGAAAAAGGAAATAAAAAGGTCGGTCGATTCAGCCTCTCTTGCTCTAGCCCTCCTCGGTGTGGCTACTCCAGCCGGTGGTAGAAATGATCAGAGATGATCCTAAGCTAGCTCGCTCAATGTGCGATCCTCCTTTGTTTTGGAAATGATCTCTTTATATAGATGAGTGAGGAGAAAACCATAGAAGAAATTTAAATTTAAATTTCGGCTAAGGCTCCTTGATAAGTGCTTGATCTCCTTATCAGCTTATCACCAAGTAGGGCTGACATGTGATGGTCTAGGGCTGATGTCATCAGTCACCACTATGATGCCAAAGGTCGTGGCAGAAGACTCCTACTGACTAGCCGCTCTTGATTTTTCAGATTAGGTTCATTCGCATGTTTTTCGGAACCTTATCCTTTCCTATTTTTCAAGCTGTCCATCATTGTCAAGGGGCTTGGCATGCAACTGCTGGTCCATCTGCAATGAACTGCTAGCCGCGCCTCAATAATCTTCCCTGGCATTGTGACTTTTGCTTTCCCTTATTCCTTTGCCATGCCATTTGGCATAGAACCTGCGCCAAAAACAATAAAAACCCTTCAAACCGTAAAAGGCACATGCTAAACTCCTTTTTATGCAAAATGCATGAAACTAATACTAAATGCAAACATGCGTACTCGAAAACTAGCAAAAAGCATTGTAAAATAGATGGAAAATGTAATACTTTTGAGGAGTTTCACTCCCCCAAACCTAGCTCATTGCTTGTCCTCAAGCAATGCAAAAGAAAACAGTAAAACAAAAAGGTACCTCAGCAGAAATGAATGACTTCCTAGCACATGTCAGCAAACTGTAAATGACTCTAGGTTTGTCCTCAGAATCCAGTATATCAATGCCAACATTTCAGCAATTCAAGTGCAACAAATAAAGACCTAGTCTAAGGTTCTAAAGTATGCATAGGTGCGGGCAACATGCATCAAGCTCACATTAATTCCCTTAAGGTTCCTTACTGCCCAAACTCAGATTTTAATTTTTTTTACTGCCAAGGGTATTTTGATGCTGGCATAAAAGTGGGGTCACGTCATGTGCTATTTGGCGTGACTCATAAGAGGGAGCATACCACGAATGCCCGTGTTAGTCCAGACTACATCACTAAGCTAACCCATTTACGCTCGTACCCTAGGGTTTTTGACTTGAGTACTAAGAGGGAGCATACCACGAAGCCCCAAGTAACCTATTATCCCTAAGGCAGAGGAGTGCCTAAATTTTTTTCAGCCATTGGCAGAACATTGCTGCCTTTTTCATCTTTTTCTTTCTTTCTTCTTCTTTTTCTCTTTTTTAATACCCTGACACTGATTTTTTTCATTTATTTATTTACACTGAGTTCAGCTTCAAGAAGTCCTAAGTTCATTTCAGCAAACTAGATACATGCCATGTGTAAAGTGAGACTGAAGTTCCAAAGACTAGAGTTTACTGCCAAAGCAACCTGAGCATTGAAGTCATGTTGGCATACAATTTCATAGGACAAGTTTATCATCGGACTGGTTAACTAGTTACAAGTTCAGGCATGCTAACAACATGATGGCAATTTATTCACAAATCAGCTGAGATACAAACCTAAATTTTTTTAGGGTTTGGTATATATGGCAAACAAATTAAACATGAATAATGCATGATTTCGAATGTATGGCAAAAATGGAGAACACTACAAACCCCAAACCTAAAAAGTGCATAGTCCTCGATGCATGAGAAACAACATATATACAAAAACAAATAATGCATGATTCTGAAAAACAAAATGAAATACAATAAATGAGTTTAAAGGGAAAAAGACTCCTTTTCGGTTGAAGGTTCTGGCCTAGAAACACGCATCTTTCTCTTGACAAAACTACCCCTATTGGGGGCCATATGCTTCTTGCACTTGAGCCTCTTCTTTGTTTTGTTGTAGCAGCTTATAAAGTTTGTAGGACTTCTTCGATCGACTTGTCGATGCTTGACATTTTAGAAGCAAATTTTGGCATAGCAGGTGTGGCGGCGGCTTGGTTTCGTCTTCAGATTCCATAGGGGAATCAGTGTTAGCAGTTTCAACATGTACCGGGGATGTTGGGACTGGTATGACTAGAGTAGGGGAAATCAGGACCGTATTCTCTAATTGTGGAGTTTTCGCTCGAAAAGAATGGGGGCTTGCCGGCATTGTCCCCTTGCCAAATAGATTGGCAGGGAACTCAGGAAAAGCGGGCACCGGGAGCGTAGCTACTTCATCAAGGGCATGTTTCAACACCTTATCCCTGGTCTGAATATATTGCCAAAACAGAGCATTTTTCTTCTCTGCATCCTCAATTTTGGCAATGATCAACTCAAGTTGTTTGCTTATCAGGGACAGTGTGGCCACGACTACTGCAGGCACAGAAGTTGCAGCGGCAGCCTTGGATGGTTTGGCCTTTGGTGTTGCGGCCGATTGATTTCTCTTCTCTTTGGTTTCAATGGTTGTTAATTGTCTCCATAAAATAGGAATGATGGTGGATCCCTTGTTGTGATGGATGCTATCGATATCTAGGGTAGGGACATTGTGTTGCACACATACATTCGAGATCAGTAATGGAAAAATCAAACTATCTGTTGGTTTACCTATGCACTTATATGTCTCATCCATTATAGTTCTGCCAACATCAATTTTTCTTTCGGACATAATGGAGTACAGAAGTGCCATTTTTTCCTCAGAAATACTTTTATTGTGTGTCGTGGGCATCAAGTTAGCTTTGAGGAAGTGGTTCCATCCTCGTGGATGTACCTTCAAAGCCAATTGCTTCACCGTTTGGCTCCCCTTGGTGGAGATGTTCTATTTTGTACCGGGTTGACATAGGTCATTCAAAATTAGTCTCCTCTTTGCATCATCGAGTGTGTTGGTGAAAGCTAAGTGTTGCTCCTGCTCGTCTTCCAAAGAAAAAAAGTTATTAATATATTTGGCATCAAATCGAACATACTTACCAAGAATCATAAGAAAAGGCAAATCTTTGGTGGTCAAGTGCGCATAAAATTCTCGAATAATCGTGCTATTGATGTCACCGGTTTGTTGGCAAAATTTTTCCCAACTATGTTTCTTTACAATCTCTGTGAACTCCATGGTATAGCCAAAATTTGGCTCATCCTTCAACTCGAATATCTTCTCATAGCAGAAGTTTCTCGAAGCAAAATTTTCATCATGCCTCTTCTTGATTTCAGCGATAAATAATCGTTTGAATGGAAGGGATGAAGATGCCATTGATTATTAAAAGAAAGAAGATGAAAAGATGATGAGTGAGGATGGTTTTTAGGGTTCTTGGTTCTTTTGAGTAAAATGGAGAAAGTGTTAAGTAAATGAGGAAAAGAAATCGGCTAGAGTGTTTAAGTAGGAAAGAAAGAGAAAAAAATGTGGAGTGTTTTAATGGGTTTAGCTGATTTAATAGGGGATAATGATGAAAGATTTTGAATTGGATGGGATGTGTGAAAAGATAATGATAATGAGAGGTGAATCGGGGGGCAAGGCAAAAGGATAAGGAGGGAAAGTTTGAATTTTGATTTACCTTAGGGCAGCTAGGGTTTTATCTTATCCAAACCAATAATAGTTTTTTTTTCTTTTTTATCAACCATGCTAGCCTCTCTTTGGTTTGTCATTGACATTAAAATGTTGTTGGCGACCTAAAAATATGCTAACAAGAAAAATCCTGCATTCACTCAAAGAACCCTTTCAAGATGGAAAAAATCAAGAAAATCAACAAAACATAAAATATAGTAAGAAAAACACTAATCTTAATATTTACAAATAAGTCAAACTATTATGGAAATTGCTAAATTTCTGTCAAAAGGGTAACCTCCTTGGCATCCTTTGGAGTACCTTCTACATAATGCTTAAGTCTCTGACCATTTACTTTGAAAATTGTCTCGTTCATCAAATCTCGAATATCAACTGCTCCATGAGCATAAGGTTGAACAACTTCAAATGGTCATGACCATCTTGACTTGAGCTTCCCTGAAAAAATTTTAAGTCGTGAGTTAAACAGAATAACATATTGACCTACCACAAACTGCCTTGGCAGAATTCTTTTATCATGCCAGTGCTTTGTCCTTTCCTTGTAGAGTCTGGCATTCTCATAAGCTTGCAATCTGAATTCCTCCAACTCATTGAGGTCTAACAACCTCTTCTCTCCAGCATTTCTCCACGCCATGTCAAGTTTCTGAATTATCCAATAGGCCTTATGTGCCTTTTCTACTGGCAAATGGCATGACTTCCCAAAAACGAGTCGAAAGGGAGAACATCCTAGAGGGGTTTTAAAGGTAGTCTTGTATGCCCACAAAGATTCATCTAGCCGTTGGGACCAATCCTTCCTTGTGGGGTTCACAATTTTTTCCAAAATGTTTTTGATCTCCCTATTCGATATCTCAGCTTGACCATTGTTTGAGGGTGGTATGATGTAGCAATCCATTGCTAAATTTCGTACCAGCACAAAGCTCTAGATATTAAACGACATTTAAAATGAGTGCCCTCATCATGTATAATAGCTATCGGGGCACCAAATCTAGTAAAAATGTTTATGTGCAAAAACTTAGCAACAACCTTGGCATCGTTGGTTGGCAAGGCCACGGCCTCAACACGTTTAGAAACATAGTCAACCGCCACTAATATATACAATTTGCCAAATGAATGGGTGAATGGGCCCATGAAGTCTATCCCCCAAACATCAAATAAATCTACATGCATTATGTTTTGAAGTGGCATTTGGTGTTTGCCAAAAATGTTCCATGTTCGTTGGCATCAATCACATGCCTTGGCAAAATTGTGAGCATCTTGGTATAGTGTATGTCAAAAGAAACCAAACTGTAACACCTTGGTAGCAGTCTTTATTCCAGCAAAATGACTTCTGTATGGTGTTGTGTGGCATAGTTGCAAAATACTATGTTGTTCCTCTTCTGGCACACACCGGCGAATTACCTGGTCAGCACATTGCTTAAATAGTATGGGTTCATCCCAATAGTACTGTCGAGCCTCTCTCAAGAAATACTTCCGCAAGTTATATGCCAAGTCTGGTGGCATCAGATTACTTACCAGGTAGTTGAGAATGTCAGCGTACCATGGCATAGTGTTGAATGCAAGTAGGGACTTGTCAGAAAATTTATCCCTTATGGCATCATACTTACCATCTTCCAAATGATGTTCTAGGTGTGATAGGTGGTCGGCTATTGCATTTTCACTTCCTTTCTTATCTCTAATTTCAAGATCAAATTCCTGTAGTAAGAGTGTCTATCGTATCAGTTTTGGTTTGGCATTCTTTTTTGCCAAGAGGTATTTCAGAGCTGAATGATCTATAAAAACCACAACTTTGTTACCAATAAGATAAGATCTAAACTTTTCAAAAGCAAAGATAACATCAAGAAACTCTTTCGCAGTTGTGGAATAGTTAAGTTGTGCTTCATTCAGTGTTCGGTTGGCATAATAGACGGCATAAAAACCTTGGCATGCCGTTGTCCTAAGACTGCTCCTACGACATAGTTGTTGGCATCGCATATGAGCTCAAATGGCTCATTCCAATCAAGGGCCACAACTATAGGAGCGTTAATTAATCTCTTCTTCAGTTCATGAAAAACTCTTAAACAAGAATCGTCAAAAGCAAAAGTTGTATAATTCTCCAAAAGCAAACACAAAGGAATAGAAATTTTTGAAAAGTTTTTAATAAATCGGTGATAAAAACCAGCATGACCTAAAAAACTTCTTATTCCTTTCACGTTGGTAGGTGGAGGCAACTGCTTAATTACCTCAACTTTTGATTGATCGACTTCCAAACCTCTCTTGGTAACCTTGTGACCAAGAACAATGCCCTTCTTTACCATGAAGTGGCATTTCTCCCAGTTCAACACTAGGTTTGTCTCTATGTATCTTTTCAAGAACTGCTCTAAACTTAGAAGACATTCCTTAAATGTTTTGCCAAACACTGAAAAATCATCCATAAAACTTCCAGGTTATGCTCAATCATGTCAGAAAAAATTAGACATCATGCACCGTTGAAACGTTGCTGGTGCATTACACAACCCAAATGGCATCCTTCTAAAGGCAAACGTCCCGCAAGGGTAGGTAAAGATGGTCTTCTCTTGATCATTAGGAGCAATGGCAATCTGGTTATATCCAGAATAGCCATCTAAAAAACAATAAAAGGCTTTACCTGCTAGCCTATCTAAAACCTAGTTGATGAAAGGCAGTGGGAAGTGGTCCTTCCTTGTGACACTGTTTAGTCTCCGGTAATCCATGCACACCCTTCATCCTGTGATAGTCCTAGAGGGAATCAATTCATCTTTGTTATTCTGGACTACAGTCATGCCACACTTCTTTGGCATACATTGTACTGCGCTAACCCATGAGCTATCAGAAATGGAATAAATGATCCCGGCATCTAACCATTTAATGATTTCTTTCTTTACTACCTTTTTTATAGTAGGGTTTAGCTGTATTTTTCCTTCAACAGTCTTACCAGGATATTCCTCAAGTATGATCTTGTGCATGCAAATAGTTGGGCTAATACCTCGGATATCTACCAAGGTCCACCCTAAAGCTTGATTATATGTTGATAGTATTCCCAATAATCTTTCCTTCTGATCATTAGTGAGGTCAGTAGCAATGATTACATGCTGATTTGAGAATTTACCTAAATAAGCATACTTTAGGTGCTCTGGCAATATTTTTAACTCCAATATTGGTGGCTCCTCATAGTTTGGGTGACACAATCTCTCTTCCAGCCAACTCAAGTGGCTCTGGTTGTTCAAAATAATTCACGTTTTCAGCCTCCAAGGCTGTTTCAATAGGTTCTTCAAATAGTTCGGCAATGCCTTCAATCATGCTGGCATTAGACTGTTACTAGCATATCTGTGTCAAATCCAACTTATAGATAGACTCCACTATTTCCTCCATTTGGTATTTCTCAGGTTCATCTGCACATTTCAAAGCTTGAAACACGTTAAATGTAACCCGTTGGTCATTCATACGCATTGTTAATTCCTCTTTATGAATATCGATAAGAGTTCTACTCGTGGCAAAAAAAGGTATGCCTAAGATGATTGGTACATTTACATTAGCTTCATAATCCAATATGATAAAATCGGCAGGAAAAATAAATTTGTCTACCTTTACCAGCACATCCTCAATCTTACCCTTGGGGTGTACGTATGATCGATCTACCAGCTGAAGTGTTACCGTTGTCGGCCTTACTTTAATGCCAAGTTTCCTGAAAACAGACAGCGGCATCAAGTTAATACTGGCACCTAAATAGCATAATGCCTTTCCAACAAATTTATTGGCAATCATCTGCCAAAATTCGTTGGAAGTCAAGGGAAAACAATTTTTTGAAAAGCTTTACGAATCCAAACACCATTTTCTTTAGGCTCCTCAAACATCTCTATCAGTAGAGATTTTGATGGCTTCAAATCTACCAGCATCGGTTTCTCAAGAAATACCTGAAATGGATGAGGTGAGTTTTTAAAGAATTCAAAAGGTTCAACCACCACCTACTCATATTCTATTTGTAAAGTATTGTCATCTCGTTGATCTTGCATATGGTCGTGCAATTGCCGTGTCAAAGGTGGATGAGAGCAATTTGCTGTAGCATTACTCTTCTCAGCCTCTTGGAATGTTGTCGCGACTTCCTCTATTCAGGCTCCTCAATTATTGCCGTGGCAATTCGTTGCATAGCCTCATCAAGTGTCAGGCAGTCTTCCTTATTGGCAGGCTCTCAACTTGGAGGTTTTAGTTGATCCTCACACATCAGGGATCTCTCCTTGTATTGCTCTTTCTCGTATTGCCTTGGGATTTTAGTATCCCAAGCAATTGATTGTTGGGGCATGTTATCCATGGAATATGTGGATCTTCTCAATTGATCTTCGGAATCCCTCAATGGTGCATCCGACTTAGCTATCCTCGAATCCATGGACTTTGATAGCTCTCGAATCTCTTCAATTGATTTGTCAAGTCTAGCCAAGGAAGCTAGAAGTGTTTCCTCAAAGGAATTTGAATGTTCTTGAAAATGACTATATGCCATGGTATATCTATTGTTGCGGCAAAATTGTCATGGTAAAAAAATGAGCTTTTTGATCATACCATGAAAGATTTTGTTGTTTGTTCCATCTATGATCTTCTATATAGCCATATGCACCAGGATTGTAAGGGCAATCTTCAAACACATGATGTTCTCCAAAACAAGCGCACGAGTTTTCCATAGTATAGGCTTTCCTCGGTTGGTATAGGTAATCATTGGTGAGTGTAACAAACTCTCGATTGGATTGATTCCTATCTTCCATCATCAACTCTCAAATAGATCAGCTTTTATTTCCCGACATGTTGATGTCCATTAACTTGTAGCGCACCTAAATTTTTTGATAAAACAAACTAAAAGAAAAGTTAGTAAAAATAATAAGAAAATACAATAACAAAAGCAACTAACACCAATTGACAATCCCCGACAACGGCGCCAAAAACTTGTTGCGTGTTTTAAGTGCTACGCAAATGGTGCAAGTGAACACGTCGCAAGTAATAAATGATAAGTATCGAGTATCGTCTCCTCAGGGATTGGTTTGGGCCACTTTGCTTAAGTTACTACGTTGTAAAAGAAATAGATTGATAGTGATGAATAAACTAAGTAAATAGAAATAAATGGAAAGAGTAATCGGTTATAGAGAGTAGGTCGGGTTATCGTGAGTAGTGGTGTGATTGTCGGAAGGATCGTTGTAGTAATTGGTAGCTAAAGCCACGCAATTTTATTGGTAATTAGAACCAGTTGGATTGCCTGGGCAATTTGTCAATTGCCTTGGCAACTGGGCGACTTCTTTCAAAGCTCGATGAAGCATTCTTCAATGGCTTCTTGTTATACTTAACTCGAAACACTGGTCGATTGTGCATGCCTTGGTGATACATCCCTGCGTTAACCATAGGTGAAAAACAACCGATCTTACGCTCCTTAGCCGTTGAAATCCACAACTTATTCCTAAGTTGGATTAGTCTTCACCAACGATCGTTTGAATGAAAACCATGCTCATTCGTTTCTTGAATCTAACTCTACCGATATTAGGTAAATGGATGAATTCACGAGATCCTCTCCCAATTCACTCGCAATCAAATTAAGAACTAAGAATGAACAAAATTTGAATTTAAATTGCAACCAAAAACCTAAAATAATCCAAACGTTTTCACAACATAAACACAATAACCCGAACCAATTTACACCAATTCATGGCTAGGTTCGAAAGATATACAAAGAAAAAACTCCATGCCATGGATTGCATGAAAAATAAAAAAGAAGATGGAGTTGTCGCGCGATCTCTCTCTCCAGTCAACTCTCTCAATTGAAGGTTGGGATTTGGTCTCTATTTATAGGGGATTATTAGGTTAGATTTGTTGTTGATGAAGATGAGTTTAATTTGGAATAAAAGAGATATTAAATCCCTTTTATCTTTATCCTTAAACTCCAAGCAAATCTGACCTTTTATCTCCTTATAACTCTGCGTGGAAAGTCCATATTTTTGGGTTTTATCCCTTAACTTTCGTACTTATCTCGGATGAGGTGGACTTATCCTGACATGCCTCGAAAACCAGCTCGGCATGGCTTTTAGAAAACAGCTTCAATTGGCTTGGCAGACCCTGTAGTAATCTCCCTTACTTGCCTCAAAAATTTCTGATTGCCACGACAATCCTGCCCTGCACAAAATATTACACACCAACAGTATCTTTTTTCCACAAAACCAACCACAATGTGATATCAAGCTTATCAATTGAAAGAAACTCGGAATTAATGCATGAATGGCTATGAATGCAACTAAAATAAGCCTAAGTCTTACAATAGTATGAATAAAAAGGGCATGAAAAATAGTACTTTTACACACTTATCAAAATTTAATAGTTTTTTTGGATTAGTTGTTTTTTATTTTATTTAAAAGTTTTAAAAATCTTAAAACTTATAAAAAATAGTTTTCTAAAAAATCTGTAAATGTTTTATGACAGGACTGTCGTGTGTCACGTGGAAATAATATCTCAAGAAAAAAACTCGTCAAAAATTGATGGTCAAATGGCTTAATTGATTCAATTTATTGGTTCATAGGCTTAATTGGGTGTAAAAAAATTAAGGGCTTAATTATAAAATTCAGGGGCTTTAAGCACCATTGAACCTTTATTTTTCAATAACATAATAGATTTACATCTAAAACTATACATAGTAAGCAAATTTATGTGACAACCATTTATATATATATAACGATTTAAGTTCGAATCGAGCCTTTATTTAGTCTTGAGTATGGGTTAGTGGTCAATTGAGTAAGAGTTACTAGGCTTATTGGATATTTTGATTTAGGCTTATGTTGGAGTGGTTTGACCCATTTGATAATGGATATATCCAATATAAAAGGGTTCAAACCATTCCAACATAAGCCCAAATCAAAATATCCAATAAACCTAGTAACTCTTACTCGATTGACTACTAACTCATATCAAGACTCAAACCGAACCCGAAACTCATACTATAATCGTTACAATATATGTGTATATTTAATATTCTCATAATATATTATAATAATTTGAAGAAACTAGGAAACAATATGTTAAAGGACTTTTTTATCATTTTTAAAGGACATTTGTTAAATATCTCACCGATATTTGATTCAGGCTCCAATACCCAAGGCCTGATTGTGATATATTTTGGATTGTTTTTGTGTGACTTTTATATATGTTTGGGTTTAGGAGTATTAAAATAGTAGGTTTGATTATTAATTAAACACATCTATCTAAAATTGAATTAATTGAAATCTTAAAATTTTAAATCATTGATTGAATTAATTTTTTTAAGATTATCAATTGAACAGAATAAATTACGATTAATTCAGTCATTTTTAAATAAATTAAATTTTTTAATAATATTTTTTCAAAAAATAATTTTAATAAAAAAATTTAATCATTTCTTTTGTTATATGTTTTTTTTTATTTTATTCGCTCTTTCTTTTCCCTTTTGTGTTGAGATTAATATTGAGATTAAAACAAAAATATTGAGTTTTAAATGTTATGGGTCATTGGTGTGATTTAGACTCAAAATTAAAAATATATTAAAATTTGGGTTGATTCGGTTAATTAATCAGTTTTGAATTGAATTAACTAATAGTCAAATTTTGAAAAAAAAAATTAACTATTAACTGACTAAACACTTTAATGACTGGTCGATTAATCAAACAAAATTTTAGTTCAAACAATTAATTCAATTTTAACCGAACAATCAACACCCCTAATTGAGCTTCATAGACAGAATCAACATTATTTACGATGATTTTTTTCTAATTTTTATGATTTATTGTAAAACACAATAATGAAATTATATTTATAAAAACCAATTTTAATATATTTTTAAAATCAGGAGTAACGGTCTGGTATTATTGTTATACCCATTACAACGTTTTTCTTAGGTTCGTTATGCAGTGGTATCAACTTTTTTTTCTTCTTTTTACCTATCCTAATTTTAATTCAAATCCTACTTAAAAAAGAAGAGAATGAGAATTCTAGGGAAGGGAAAGTGATGTTCTTAGCGGGTCTAACAGTGGCTGTAACACCCCATTCTCTGCCCGAAAAGGAACTAGGTCAGAAAGTGTTACCAAGAACAGATTTAGAGATCATTAGCTTATTCGGGGTTTGGAATCTTATTCAGAATGTCTTATTAATTTCTTTTAAGGCCTAACAGACTAACTTATTATTAGCTCGTTCAATTTGGGGTCAATTTTAAACTTTTTTGAACTTAGGGACTGAATTGTAAAATTTACAAATTAAGAGTCTTTATCAAAATTTTCTTTTTCTAGTCTTCAATTAAACTTATAAATTATTAGCCCGTAAAATTTTGTTACTAATAGAGGTCATTTACCCATCAGATTTAGCCCTCTTAAGATTTAGTGACTATTTTGTAAACTGTTTAAAACCATGGTTTAAGCCTTTTAACAGAATTAACTAACACTGTATTGATACACTTAAGACCGTATTGATACGCTAAGACAAATTTCTCAGTTCTAGATTCAATGGTAACATGCCCGTATCGATACTTCTAAGTCTGTATCGATACGCGTTGACCAAAGTTGACCTGTTTTAGTACACCTCAAGGTCGTACCGATGTAATTTATTTCCCAGACTTTATTAACGAGGTTCGTATCGATACAGCTTGACTTGTATCAATATATGTACCTTGTAATGACATATTTTATCTAGCTTTTATTCGAATTAACAGATCAACCGACGTCCAATATTTTTCAAATTTTACCAGCAACATTTAAACACTAAAATCTACTAGCATGTCAATTCATAGGTCCATTTGAATCCGTTTACTAGCTTTTTACCTTTTAGCGCCTTTAAGCCCAATTTAACTAGCTTCTTAAATTACAATCACACCACCTTCCATTGTTAGTACTTAAACACTTTAGGGCCATTACATACATATCAAAATAGACCAATGTAACATTTCTAAGCCCTATGCCACCTTTCTAGGAGTTCAAAACAAAATGTAAGCATACATGAAATTGACGGGAGTGACTTGCAACTTCAGTAACACGATCGAGGCTCGGATTGCTTCAAGGTCCTGAAATACATGAGACACACACATGTTAGGCTTACATAGCCTAGTGAGGTAGTTACAAAAACTTCAACAAAATTCATCAATGGCATTAATGACATGAATCATGCTTATAGGTAGTGTGCATATATCATTAATCAAATCTAGGTCATATTCAAAGCCAAATGTCATATTTTCATACACCAAAAATAAAGCATAAATACATATCATTTACGTGGACATAGTAACCAATGGATACGCGGATTCCCATGTACGCCGCACATATCGAAAGTAAGCATTAGCCTTGAGCCGTAGCTCCGGAATCCCTTACACAATCTAACCTTTTCTCACCACATATAGGCTGTAGCCCCAGACCGTAATCCAATCTCTTACTTAGTGAGCTCGAATAATCCTAAGGCATGCCAATTGTATCCAATGTCCATATGTGTCCAAGGTTATATAATTTATAACAAAACTTACCTTATGCCCATAGACCATATCATGTCGGATTAAAAACTTGAGCCTTGGCTCCACATATCATATCACAGCATATTCGTGACAAAATCCATATGTATAAAATAGTTCGGATATCATATATGAGCTTACAAACGTATCAAGCAACATTAAGGACTTACCATGCTTACCATTAGAATCCACATGTGATTTGCTCTACTTGAGCCTTTAAACAAGATGCAAGTTGTAAACATAAAACAAATGCAATGGGATGGCACCTAGCCCGTCCCTTGACACAACTACACTCACCTTGAATTCTAATACTTTCAAGGCTCTCGGATTTCAACTCCATTGTGCCTAGCTTTTATTGGAGATGACGATGGGTCTTTCTCCAGTTTTTAAGCTAGTCCAAAATTAAAGGATTACATTAGAATTGAAACTAATGATTCGCAACCGTTTCTCAAGCTTACCAAAGCTCGTAGACAACATCCAAACAAAGAAATTAACCTACTAACACATGGGCTTAACTTGAACATTCAAGACCTCAAATCTTGAAATTAAAATCTAAGGATCAAAGGAATCATTAAATTGACTTATGGGTTTTTCTTACCAATTCACAAGTTTCCAATTGATGTATTGAAATCAATCAAAAGTCAAGAGTTGGATCGAGGTGCTTGCTTGAGCTTGATCTTGAAGATAACAATGAAGGTTTGTGCTTGTTTGAAGGCAAATGATGAGTTTTGTTTACGGGAGATTCAAAACAAGGATGAGGGTTTTCCTTATTCATTTTTAAAACCATCTATTTTTTCTCCTAATCATTTCCCCATCTTTCACTTAGCCAATGGGAAGGTTTCCCTTAAACAAGGGTTTGCTTATCCCAATAGTTAATCATTTATATTAACCCTTTCCACTATTGACTATTGATGTCTAATGGTCATCCTTTCTGACCACTTTCATGTGAGGGGTGGCAAGCAAGTAGGTGAGTCATCCCCTACTTCAAATCCTTTTAATTTGGCCACTAAATCGATTTGGCCAGAGACCCGTATCGATACACCTTATGGCCATATCGATACGATTAGACTGAATTGGTAAGTTAGTTAAGACAGTTAGGTCGTATCGGTACAAGTCCTACCGTATTGATATGCCTTGCCCAAAATCAGTATTTTCGGTATTTTCAATGGAACCCCTAATTTCAATTCTTTACAAAAGGGTCCAACAACTTAATTAAGCCCAAATAACTTTCATTACTTCAAAATTGGATACAAGAATCGACAATTACATCATTTAGGCTTAATCGGTACAAATTTTTTTATCACCAGAACCTAATTCCAACTAGGCCGATTTTTTGGGTGTGACAACTCTTCCCCCTTAAGAAAATTTGTGCCCAAGTAGACGACATTCATCAATAGGTAAAAGGCGTCTTGAGGCGGAGGATGCCAAGATCCACACGGCCATGAAGACCATGATGATCACGCTAGAGGAGACCATGCGAGCGGAGATGGGTGAGATCCGTGACTTACTCATATGAGAGCTCTCAAATGTGCGTAACTCCTTCCAACGTGAGCTTGCCAATACTCATGCCCAACTAGAGGAATTACAAGACGACCTTGCATTGTACAAGCACGCCATAGCCGCGGGGCCTAGCACCACGTTTAAGGTGAGGAAGGTCAATATGCCCAAGCCAAAGACCTTTACGGGATCACGCAACGCAAAAGAAGTAGATAACTTCTTATATGGCTTAAAAATAACTTGGAGCTGTTGGCATTATGGAGGAGGCCTACAAGATTCAAATTGTGGATCTATATCTCACCGACACCGCCTTACTTTGGTGGAGGAGAAGGCGTGGTGATGTTGAGAAAGGTATCTGCACTATCTCTATCTTCAATGACTTTAAACGGGAGCTTAAACGGCAATTCTATCCGGAGAATGCTGAGGAAGAGGTAAGAGCCCGCTTGTGTAGACTAAAACAATCAGGGAGAATTCGCGACTATGTCAAAGAATTCACCAACTTTGTGCTTGAGATCCCCGATCTCTCCGAAAAAGACTCACTCTTTAATTTCATGGATGGACTCCAACAATGGGCCAAGAATGAGCTAAGTCGTCGTGGGGTACAAAACCTTGCTGATGCCATTGTCGTAGCTGAAAGTCTAATCAACTACGCTAGCAATAAGGAGTCCACCACCAACCCAAATGATAAGAAGAGTGGTCAAGCTAAAGGTGGGGGAGAGAAGGGCCAACGCAAGGAAGGTCACAAGAAGGACAACACGTCTAAGCACAAAGACTCGTCCCCTTGGAAGGGCAAGACTAAAGACTTTCAAGGAACAAAGAAATCACTGTCTAATAAGTGTTTCATTTGCGACGACGATCATTGGGTTCGTGAGTGCCCACAACAACAAGCCCTTAATTCGCTCCTAGCAAAGCATCAAGAAGGCAGTGATGTCGATAGAGGTAAAGGTACATACATGAGATCCATGCAATTACTCATCGTAATTCAATCCGCCTCAAAGACTGAAGCCAAAGGGTTACTCTATGTGGACTTCACTATCAATGGAAAGACAATAAAGGCCATGTTAGATACAGGTGTGTCTCATAACTTTGTTTCTCTTTAGGAAGCAAATATGATTTGTCTTAGAGTAACGGGGGGAGGAGGATCCATCAAGGCAGTTAACTCTACCACTTGACCCATCCATGACATCGCTTGAGGGGTCAAAACCAATGTTGGAGCATGGTCTGGGCACATGGACTTCTCAATAGTGCCGATGGATGACTACAAACTTGTCATAGGACTCGAGTTCTTCGATTGAGTCAAGGTAATCCCGATGTCGTTTGCCAATAGCATGAGCATCATGGATGGCAACCAAGCTTGTGTAGTACCAACACTTAGGGCCATCAAACAGGGGACTAAAGTGCTCTCAGCACTACAACTCAAAAAGGGCATCAATCAAGCCGAGCCATCTAAGGAGTTGGGTGAGCCTGAATAGATCAAGGTTGCCCATCTTGATTCGACGATGCTGAGTTCTGCCAAGGCCAAGGGAGACCGAGAGCAAAAAGGGGTGGCCATGTTCGAGAAGGCTACCAAGGAGTTCACCAAGCATGTTCGTGGAAAGAACATGGCTTCGGAGACCACCACGAGACAAGGGTCAAAGGGAAAGCCTTCCAAGGATGAACTTAGGGGACAACAACTGACCACCTCACTCTCTCTTTCCACACGCTATAAAAGAAAGTGCCCAGCACGGAAGCGAGGTAGGAGTCCGAGAAAGCACTATAGCTATTCAATGACCAAACCCAACAGTTCAATGAATGCGCGACGAGGGCGACGCGAGCTTAGATGGAGGAGAATGTTACACCCTGTCAACATTCACCAAGGTGAACCGAGGTAATTTCATCATCCTTGGGCGATTTGTAGCAAGCAAGCACCAAGGAAACTTCTAGAATGGCCTAGAGTGGCCTACATCTATCTTGAAAGGTATCTAGCATGTTCTAGGAGGTTCCAGGACGTTCTACCCAAGTCTACACATATCTAGAAGGCCTTAGAAGACCCTAGAAGACTTTGGAAAGATCGAGACTACTCTAGAAGTCTCTAGAACTCTATAAATAATCTATAACAGTTTAGAATGTTCTAGAAAACCATGGAAGGCATTAGAAGACTCTAAAAGATTCAAGAAGGTTTTGGAACATTCTAGAGGGATCCAGAATATGCTGAAAGGTTCTAAAATACGATAGAAGATTATAGAGTGTTCTAGAAGGTCATGGAGATTTCTCCAAGACTAGACCATTGTAGGAAGTTCTAGGAGATATATAGATCCTTGTAGATTTATCTAGAATCCTCTACATTTGTACATGTCTAGGGAGATCTAGAATAATCTTTTAAGAAGGTGGAAGCCTATAAATAGGACCACCCCTTTTATTTGTAAGCAATCCCAAGAAATCCAAGAAATCACAAGAGTTTTCAAAGCATTGTAAAGCTCTCTCTTAAAGCTTTAATACTAGTCCATTTCTCTTGTAAGTCTTTCTTACCTTCTCAAGTTCTTTTTCTAGCCATTGCGTTTGTGTGAATCAAGGCTTGTTAGCATAGTCGGGAGTGTTAACGCCACACGAATAAGCTTGGAGAAGATAAGTCTGTGACATTTGGATCTTCTTTAGACCCCATTGCACACATAATGACTTCTTTAGGCTTGGGTTTGGCTTTCATCAAAGCTATGCTCTCCTTGTCGAGTTTACGGGAATACAACTTCTTCTTCGAACAATCTACCCAGGTTTGATGTTTTGTTAACCAATCAAGGCCTAGGATAAGATCGAACTCAGAGAAAGGCAAAACCATCAAATTGGCCGGAAATGAGATCCCTTGGATCCTCATAAGTCAAGCTTTACAAATCAACCGTACAACCACACTATCTCCTAGTGGGTTATAGACAACTATCTCAGAAGTAACTGGTTTAAGTTCTAAAGCATACTTCTCGATCAATGGTTCACTAATAAAGGAATACGTAGAACTAGGATCCACCAAAGCATAAACAATATCATAACATAATTCCACCATACCTGCAATCACATTAGGATCGTCTTCCTACTCTCGACCTCGAACATGGTACATCTAAGCGGAGGTTTGAGGGTCACGTCCAACTGAAGGAGTGTTCAAGTTGCAGGGTCTTCCTGCTGATCCATACTGCACTTGCTTCACTCATCTTCCCTTATTAGGACTGTTCTGACAAGTCACAGAGGTATGAGCGTTGGGATTCTGTGGACATTGTATAATGATGTGGCCAGATTCACCACAATGATAACAGGACCCGGACTGTCTACGACACTGCCCAAGATGTCTCTTCTAATAAAAATTGTACAAGGGAATCTGCGAACTTCTCCCAGAACCGCATGTGCTATCAACCAAAGTTGTACAAGCAACATATGTTCTCGGAGACTAGGATTGTGGCACATATCTCGTTCTTGGTAGCTGTTGAAAGGTGGCAGACTTCTAGTCCCACTGTCTACCTTTCTTTTGAGGCACATGAGGTCTAGAATCATCTCAGAACCTCTTATCGGATCATTTTTGGTTACATTTCCTTCTTTTATAAGCCTTTTAAGAGGTTTCAGTAGCAATCGCCTGGTTGACCAAGTTCTAGAAGTCCTCCAGCTCCAAAGTAGTGAAGAGGATACGTAATTCATCACATAAGCCATTGATAAACATTCTACACTTCTCTTTCTCAGTGCGTATGATCTCCGAACCATACCTCGAGTACTTTTAGAAGTCATGGATATACTGCTCCACGGGTCGCCCTTCTTATCTCAGATTGAGAACTTCTTACGCCTTTCAGCAAGGTAATGGTCGCTGATGTACTTCTTACGAAACTCCTGAAGAAAGAAGTCTCATGTGACTCTATGCTCAGGTACGGTGAGTGTCACAGTATCCCACGAACTCTGAGCCTCTTCGAAGATCAGTGCGGGAGCACATTCCAACTTGTGTTCATCCGGACACTTCATTTGCTAATTCAGAACTTTAAGAGTGTTCTCCAGCCAGTACCCATCTACTTTGAGATTATCTTGATCCTAGCCGGTGAAAATATAGACCGGGTATTGTCGGAGCTTATCAATAGGGGCTCTCGAGACAGATACGGGTGCTTCAGTAGGCTACGGTTACGACTCTTGCCTGAGAGACATGACCACCTGCTTGATCATCTCTGCCATAGACATCAAGTACTCCTGCTGAGCGAGAGGCATCGGAGAGGGATTAGGTGGGTGATTCTGCCTCACTTGTTCTGGTCAGACTCCTACTCCAAGATTATCTCCCTGTGTCGAGGAGGAGCCCGGATGTGGTTCATTTAGATCACATCTATCACCAGGTGCGGACATTCTTAAAGCTAATCGAAAAGAAGAAATTAAATCGTGTTAGTTGCAAGTCACGAATAACATATACAAATAAACTCCTATGTGGCATATGCACATGCAGACTCATGACAAGCCTCGGTTTAGTCCTAGAATCGACTAAACTCTAATTTTGATACCACAAATGTAACACCCCCTAAACTCTAAGGATTAAAGGAATCAATAAATTGACTTAGGAGTTTTACTTACCAATTCACAAGCTTCCAAATGATGTATTGAAATCAATCAAAAGTTAAGAGTTGGGTCGAGATGCTTTGAAGGCAAAGGATGAGTTTTGTTTACGGGAGATTCAAAGCAAGGATAAAGACTTTCCTTATTCATTTTTAAAACCATCTAATTTCTCCTAACCATTGCCCCACCTTTCACTTAGCAAATGGGAAGGTTTCCCTTAGACCAGGGTTTGTTTATCTTAACCCTTTTTCCACTATTGTCTATTAATGTCTAATGGTCATCTTTTCTGACCACTTTCACGTGAGGGGTGGCAAGCAAGTAGGTGAGTCATCCCTTACTTCAAATCCTTTTAATTTGGCCACTAAATCAATTTAGACAGAGACCCGTATCAATACACCTTATGGTTGTATTGATACAGCTAGACTAAATTGGGTAAGTTAGTTAAGACAGTTAGGCCGATATCAATTTATAAATGAAAGCCAAATTTTGGGGTGTGACAGTGAGTTAAATGTATAAATTTTAGGGTAAACTACACAACTATAATATATGTGTTATCCGATTGGAGAAAGAAAAAAATGAAAACCAAGAAACTAGCCCTGGCAGGATTTGAACTTGAATATCCTTAGTGAGAGTGGCATGGGTTTACCACTGGGCCAAGCATGTATTTATAATATGAAATACTAACTATAATATATGTTTTATTCGATTGTAATGGCTGTAAAAAATAAGTAAATGTGATTTTAAGGGACTCAAACATGACACACTTATGATGCATAAAAACATCTAACCCAATTAAATATAATTTTAAATTTTTATTTTTTAATATAATTATATATATAATAATTTAATTAAATTTTTAATAAATATTAAAATTTTTAATTAAGTTAAAAAATCAATTCAAGGAAAATTTAGTTTGGAATATTATATATATAATAATATTAAAATAATCAAATTTTAAAATTTTAAAAGAAAAACGAACATAATATATTAAAAATAATTATAAAATTTTAATTATTTTAATATAATTATATATTTAATATTCTAAATTAAGTTTTCTTTAAATTGATTTTTTTACTTAATTAATTATTTCACCACCCACTAATTGATACTTCCAATCCCACAGGAGCACTGTAAATTCAAGTAAGACGGTTAAGTTGAGAGTGCATACAATAAAAAAGAGGCATGGAATTAGAAATTTATTTTTTTCCTTTAATAGAAGAATCCTCCATTCGTAGAAACTCCTCCACGATCTGTGAGGAGAAACTTGAGGGAAAAGAATCGTGGTATCTCTCTCTCTCTCTCTCTCTCGAGGTTTTTTTCTCGCAAAACCCCAATCTGGCGTTTGTGTTTTTCCTTTCTCAAAAACCCTAGCCTGTAAGTATCTTAATTCTGCGATTCGTACTTAACTGCTTTGGATCTTTCGTTTTAGTTTTTGGTAAGCTTAGCGATCTTATGATTGTTTAGAATTAGAGAGATTAAAAAAAGATCACAGCTTTTCGATTATATTATTTTGAGTTGGGGTTTAGGGTTTTTTTCTCGCAAAACCCCAATCTGGCGTTTGTGTTTTTCCTTTCTCAAAAACCCTAGCCTGTAAGTATCTTAATTCGGCGATTCGTACTTAACTGCTTTGGATCTTTCGTTTTAGTTTTTGGTAAGCTTAGCGATCTTATGATTGTTTAGAATTAGAGAGATTAAAAAAAGATCACAGCTTTTCGATTATATTATTTTGAGTTAGGGTTTAGGGTTTATTCCTTAACTGGGGATTGTATCGCTTATTTCTTCCCTCAAAACCCTAAGTTGTGAGTACCTTAGTTTTGTCATTTGTAGATCATAGTTAAAACCGTTCCGGGTATTTCGTTTTTGTTTGTTTTTCATCTTTAATGAGTCTATGTTTAGATTAGAGAAATTTGTATAAAGTTGATATCTCTCTGAATCCATTGTTTTGGGTTAGGCTTTTTTTTTAATTCCTTAATTGGTATATGTTTACATCATGTCTAACTGTTAATTTACCATTATGTTACTTAACTTCAGATAGGTGAAGTGATTTAATCATGTTTGGGCGTGTTCCAAAGTAGTCTGACAACCCCAAGTATTATGAAGCACTCGGTGTTCCAAAAAGTGCAAGTCAAGATGAATTAAAGAAGGCTTATAAGAAAGCTGCAATAAAGAATCATCCTGATAAAGGTGGAGACCCTGAGAAGGTAAGGATAAAACAAACTTTATCTGTCTTAATAAGGTTCCGTCTTTGTTGTTCTTTCAAACTTTAGCATATCTGATATAGATTTGACATTTTTTTGATGTGTTTTCTTTTTCCTTTTCAAACTATGGAGAGTATAACTTACAGCTTTTGGTTTATCTGCGTAATTTTCCAAAGATATTTGTGTGCAAGTAAAATTATAAGAAATGGCATGCATTTTACTTGTTTTCCCTCATTTTAACATTATTTTCTGATACTCCTTCCCAGTTCAAGGAATTGGCTCATGCTTATGAAGTTCTTAGTGACCCAGAGAAGAGAGAAATTTATGACCAATATGGTGAAGATGCTCTTAAAGAGGGAATGGGAGGAGGCGGTCCTTCTCACAACCCATTTGACATATTCGAGTCATTCTTTAGTGGGGGAGCCTTTGGTGGTAAGAGATGGTTTTGTTTACCTTTTGTATTTTTAATCATGTCTTTTGATTAAACCTTCTAGTAAGGAAGTTTTGTTGCCATTTTTAATCATGTCTTTTTAATGCTTAGGCGGTGGTAGCTCGAGAGGAAGAAGGCAGAAGCAATGTGAAGATGTGGTGCTTCCTCTTAAAGTCTCTTTGGAAGAGTTGTACAATGGGGCAACGAAAAAACTCTCTCTTTCCAGGAACGCAATATGCGGTAAATGTAAAGGGTACGTCTACCATCACAACTACTTTTGCAGTTAACAAGTTTTTCTTTATAGAAAATGTGAGATTTGAATTGTGGTGCTTTGAGGCTAATTGCTTGTCAAAGATATTAATGTGTTATTTCCTTTTTATGTGTTATTAACATCTGATATCATCTTCTAATTATCCATCAATTTTTCTGCATATAATGTTCTATTTAGTTTCTTGAAAAGGCTTCATAGGTCTCCTGAGAAATTATGAACATCTGATATATTGTGCTTTACCCATCAGTATCTTTGTGTATAATGTTCTGTTTACCCGCTTGAAAAGATTTCATAGGTCTTCTACAAGTTTTGGGGCTGATGCTCTTTGGTACCTTTACTCCTATGCAGTAACTTGTTATGAGTCCATCACTGAAGTTGTTTTATCTTGTCTTCCTGCTCTATGACCTGTGTATATCCTTCTCTTTAGAGAACCTTTGACTGGTCAGATTACATTTTATGCACTTGCATTCTGAAATTTTTCAGTAAAGGTTCAAAGAGTGGAGCCTCCACTAGCTGTCATGGTTGCCGTGGTACAGGAATGAAAGTTACAAGACGGCAGATCGGTATTGGTATGATCCAACAAATGCAGCATGTTTGTCCTGAATGCAGAGGCTCAGGTATATAAATTTGTTTTTGTTTTCTTGGAGGTTTAGTACACACTATATGTAGGAATTATGAGCAATGGGTTTCATTTCCATCCTTGCAGGTGAGGTGATCAATGATCGAGATAAATGCCCCCAGTGCAAAGGAAACAAGATTACTCAGGAAAAGAAGGTGCTGGAAGTACATGTTGAGAAAGGAATGCGAGATGGTCAGAAAATTACATTCGAGGGACAAGCTGATGAGGCTGTAAGTGAAGCACTTTTATCTTTTAAGTAACAATTTTCTAATATTTCGAGCTTGACCATATTTTTGTTCTCGTCATTTGCAGCCAGACACGGTAACTGGAGACATTGTTTTTGTATTGCAACTCAAGAAACACCCCAAATTTGAGAGGGTGATGGATGACCTTCAAGTGGAACACAATCTCAGTTTGACAGAGGCTCTCTGTGGGTTTCAGTTTGCCCTCACTCACCTTGATGGCAGGCAGCTCTTAATTAAATCAAACCTGGGCGAGGTCATTAAGCCTGGTAATTTCTTTATGCATCATATCAAACTACCTTTGAAGTTGACTTCATATTCACCCATCTTCTCTCCCTCTGCTTGAAAATGTAGGTCAATACAAAGCTATTAATGATGAGGGTATGCCCCACCATTAGAGACCTTTCATGAAGGGCAAGCTAATCATCCTTTCAATGTTGTTTTCCCGGAATCTGGGCTACTTTCACCTGAAAAATGCCGGAAGATAGCGACCATATTGCCCATGAGACCTAGTAAGCGCATGACAGACATGGAGCTTGATGACTGTGAAGAGACTATTCTGCATGATGTCAGTGCCGAGGAGGTAAAGAGGAGGAAGGAACAACCACAGCGTAGTCATAGACATCGTGAAGCTTATGATTTATGATGAAGATGACGACGAGGACGAGGAGTCGGGACCAAGAGTGCAATGTGCCCAGCAGTAAGAAATATTTGCATTTAATTGCTTTCACCTAGTATTTTTAGCAGCAGCCAATTACTACTGAGATATCACATTTTGCCCAGAACTTGTGTGTGGTACTGACTGCAAAATTGGTATCGTCTCTTTATTTTTGGAAATGCACTCTTGCCTTCTGTTTTATTTTATCAGTTTTCCTCGACTTTTAATGGAGATATTCATTTTGTTCAGACGTTGCTTTTTATTTTATAAGTAATATATAAGTTTCTTGTAATCTTTAAATTAGACATATTTCTCATTTTTTAATTATATCTTACTATTTTACTCGAATAGGAAGTGATTTCTACCATAAACAATTGAAAACTACACATTTCTCAATATCTGATTCAACACTTCGATTTCAATTCGACAATAATTGCAGGTCAATCAATCAATAGTGCGTATGTTGTTTATCTGTAAGTTAAATAAATGAGAATAAAAAAGTTCATTTATTAAACACTTATATTTAAATTGTAATCTAAATCTTAACCCTTAAATTCAAAATAGATAAATTTTTGTGAACTTTGTTTGATTATAAGTAATATATTTACGTAAAATAAGAAATATGCTCATGTGTAATTTGTTTATTCATAAACATATTTTTAGTTGTTTGTGAATATATTTATACTTTTATAAACATATTCATGAATTGTTTATTCATCATGTTTGTGAACACTAAATAAATATGTTTGTGAAAATTAAACAAATGAACATTAATTTATATTTTTTGAATAGTCTAAAAATAATTATAAAGTAATACCCATTCATATATATTCTTAATACTTTGACAATACACATATATTTTGTAGACAGAGCGATTGAACTCGTATCTCCTTAGATGAACATCTACTTTTTCATGAGATCATTTGTTGGGTTTAACATGAATATATAATTTTGAATAAACGAGTACACTTCTCTTAAAATGTTAACAAATACAAATAAATTTGAAAATAAACAAAATAAATACAAATATAAATTTATTTATTTAAATTCAACTTATTTATCGAGATAGAAAGCATGTGAGGTGTGGTGGTTAGCTCTTAAAACATAAACTACGTAATAGGCTTAATGGTACCTATGATTACAATGGGTGTATACCTTTGAAGTTTTTGGTTCCAATTCTTTTGAAAGCCGTTCCTACTTAGTTTGAGGAGAAAGTTATACTCCTAACAGTTATTTGAATCTACAATTTAAAAGAGATGATAATGTCAACCAAAAGCTTTTAATTATATACCGTAGAGATTATTAATTGGTTCTAATTCTTTGGTTTATTTAATAAAAAAATCCCATTTCTTTTTTTTATCAGGAATAAAATATTTACTCATTGATCTTTATGATACCAAGCTAATAAAATACTCTAACATGCTTCAATAATAATGAAAATTTGAAGTAGAAGAAAAAAGAAGTGGAAAGACCATAGTGTACTTAGGCAAAGATTTATAGAAGTTGTCGTTGAGGATAATCTCCACATCAACTATGTTCTTTAAACATTAACACAACTTAAAGTAAGTGGTTAAAGACTCCTGTTGAGATTTAAATCTCTTCCTTTAGGTCCTGGGTTCTAGTCTAGTAGGAGCAATCCCCCCTTCCCCCTCCCCTAGGTAGAAATTGTTCAAAAAAAATTATGTCCTCTAAACAATAGAATACTTCATTTGAAATTACACTAGTATCACTCAATTATAAAAAAAATTACATTTTGGTCACTCAATTATTAAAAATTACACTAGAATCACTCAATTATGGATAAGGTTACCCATCATATTTAAAATGATACATCAATTTAGTCATTTTTTCTTCAAAATCACTTGTATACCCTCCTTAACAATAGAATGCTTCATTTGAAATTATTAATTAATTAATACACAAATTGATATACATTTTTTAAAATATGAAGGGTGACCCAAATATAACCTTACCCTTAATTGAGTGACCCAAGTGTAACCTTTAATAATTGGGTGACTCAAATGTAACCTTAATCATAATTGAGTGTCCCAAATGTAACTTTTAATAATTAAGTGATGCAAATATAACCTTACCCATAATTGAGTGATCTCTATTGTAGTTTTCCTTTTTTAATAATATTTGTATTCAATGCTCATGAACATATATTATAAATATATCGTTGAAGAAAAACAAAATAAATAAAATGATGAAAGACAGTTTACTCTAATCAGATTAGGTGGAGAATCATTATACAAGATAGTCGAATAGTCTTCAAGAGATTATAAAGACTATTAAGTTGAAGAAGGTCTTGGTTTTTTGTCTTTACTTCTCTTTCGTACTCATTTCTCTCTTTTTTAGTCAAATTTGTAAATGAATTTTACTTGGAGAAGTATGTGTCAAAGTACCTTCTACAAGTCCAGCGTAGAGTTCTATTGCAGAGCATGTACAGGTAACTCTACAATGAAACTACCTTCTTCATAAATATATTTCAAAGAATATAACATATATATATATATATATATATATATGATTCTCTTATATATTGAAAAGAAAATAATCATATTTCTATAGAATAGATTGCTGGAATTAAGGAGAAAAAACAACAATTACTAATGGTATGCATCCCCAACTAGAGGGGTCTACTTTTTAATTAAGAATTTTGGACTTCCACCAGTCTTCTCAATATGAAGGGAAGGTTAATGGGCCATATGAGTTATTAGTGGCAAAGGAGTTAGATTATCATTTCCATTGACAAGTAAAGAAAAAAAAGTTGCATCAAATAATTTTTTATTCACCAATTGCAGGAAGAAGATAGCTTTTCTTTTCAACTAATTAAGCTCCAAAAGAAATTGAAGAAGAGGCAACAAAAAGAAGGTAAAAGAAGCTTCGTTTGAGAAAATCATTTATCATAAACAAGAGGAACAGGCTGCTGTATATCCTCTTATCTGTCAATCCACAATGCCTATCAGCTTGATGGCTTAACTTCCACATCTACTATACTCTTTCATTAGGTCGGACCGGATCAAATCAAAATTTAATATCTTAAAATTCGTATTTAATTTCGGTTAGTCTCAATAGTATTCAAAACACTTTTTATGTTAATTCGGACTGGATCGGTCAAGATTTGTCAAATGTTAATCCTAAGGCTTGGATTCTTATGAACCATACCTAACAATGGATCAAGGTCTACCTCAAAATGCCATTACTAACTAACAAAGGAACCTCTTGTGAAATATTCCCACTAGAGTTCACAATTGGCATGCTTGCTGGTTGGACCCTAACTTGATTAGACTTGACTAGCTTGTTAATGGAAAATTATGTAAAGCAATTAGGGGTGGTTTGGATTAGACAATGTAGGGCAACAACTTATATCATCTCTCACAAATCTCAATTATTGTGCCATTAATTGTCCTTTTATTTCAAGATTTATATGTTAATGGGAATATAATTATTTTAAGCCAATGATAAATTTGTTCACTTAATTTTGGTACTTCGAGGTCTTTTATTCGAATTTTCAATATATGTCTATATCTGTATTTAATCTAAATTTATTTTGATAATTAATTTAAAGATGTATTTTCATTTCTCAAATATATATAATTCATGTAATAATTTTTATAGGATATCATCTATCAAATTCAATATTTAAATCCAATATTTTTATTCTATAATTTATTTTTATTTTTTTAATGTCAACGTTATCTGGAATGTGGATCACTCAATACGAGAAATGAAAAATGGAACATAATTTACGGGAAACTTTACACAAATATGGTATTTAGATTTTTTATTTCCACGAATGTGATTTTTGAATTTTTATTTCTAAAAATATAGCACTTTTTACGGTGAAAGTAAAGTCGGAGAGGGAACACACTCCGTCTTTAAATAGTGAATGACTTTTTTCAATTAATAAAATTGAAATCGAATGGGACACACCGTCTTTAAACAGTGTTTTACACTGAAGTTGGATTGTAGGCCTTCCGTCTTCAACATATTTTAGTTAAAAAAAAGATGCACAATAAAGTCAGATTTCGGATTGTATTTCTACCGACTTTATTTTTATTGTAAAAAATACTATAAATTTAAAAATAAAAATAAGGATGCCGTATTTCTGGGGAGAAAAATCCCCCCTGCAATATTGGTGCAATTTCCACGTAATTCACTACTATAAAATGTAATTCGATACATGGACAGTCTTTTTCAATTCGTTTAGGAGGAACAAAATATAATAAAAGAACGTAAAATTATTTTTGGAATATATATATATATATATATGAAAATTTTGTGTTTATATAAACACATAATTTTGAATAATTAATTCTAAAGTTTGTTAATTATTTGTTTTACTTAGTAATTTATAATATATATATTTAAATAGAATCGTTAATTTTATTGAATTGGATCATTAGTGTTATCGAATTCGAAACTTATTGATAGTCGAAACAAACATGTAATATAAGAGGACTGGTGTAAGTAACCAAAAGCAACCTGAGATTAAAATATTGAGTAAAGCAAAAATTGTGTGGATATGGTGCAAAGGTACAGACTTACGTTAAAGATTTGGGACTCTGCAAACATGAAAACATGCTGCAGTATTGCACGAGTGATGAAGTTAGCTTGATGGGGCAAGCCTCTTCTCTGCCAAAACACAATTATTACAAAAATCTCAAACTCCTGCAATGTCTTCTTTTTGTAGGTGGTCCATGTGCCCGTAATTAGGTCTATAATCTATACATATCTATATTACTACAAGATATTAGTGTTGGAAGTCGAGAGTCGTTAGTATTAGTTTCGGAGATTTTGAAGAAAAATCAAAGGTCTAAAAAGGAATATTGATGAAGTTACGCAAGATTTTATTTGAATGCGATTGGATATAATAAGAGAAACTTCTATATAAACTCTGATATGATTTTATGATGGATGATTCTTTATTATTTTCTTGGCATAAAGTTTCAATAAGTTCTTAAACTTTTGCAAAAAACAATTAATTAAAGCCTCTAAAAAAATTTGCACTTAATTAAGCCCTCAAACTAAAGAAAAAAAATTAATTTGGCCCTTTGTAACATTAACGGTTTTTTAATCATTCTTGGCATGTGTGGCAACATGATAATGTCACTTGTCATTTTTAGGAATTTTTAAAATTTAATTTTTAAAAAATATATAAAAATCCAGAAAAAAATATTTAAAAAAATATGAAAAATTATTTTTAAAATATAAAAATATTTTTAATTCCAAAATTTATTTAAAATAATAAATAATAATTTTTCAAAATAGTAAAATATTTTTAAAAAATAATATTATTAAATATTAGGGTAAACTACATAAATGGTCACCTAACTTTTAGGGCAAATTTATTTTTGTCACCGTACTTTTAAAATATTCGATAAGGTCACCCAACTTTTAGTTTGAATTCGATACGGTCCCTCCCGTTACCTCTTGTTAAAGTTCACGTATGTTTTCGTTTTTCCTTAATAAAAATGGATAAACTACATCAATCATCACCCAACTTTCTTCTCACTTCTATTTTGGTCACTAGAGTTTAAAAATTTTCAATTTAATAAATTAACTTTCGAATTGTTCATATTTTGGCCACTCTCAAATGACATAGTTATACAAATAAAAAATTTGATTAATCTTTAAAAAAATTCGGGTAATAATTTTTTTACTTTGCTTATTAAATTTATCATATTACCATATTTGATATTTTAAAAAACAAAGTAAAAAAACATTACCCGAATCAAATATTTCAACTAACCGGTCAATCGATTATCTGATTTAGTTGGTACAATATAAGATCGGGAATTGAATAATCTGAATTTAGCAGTTAAAAAATAATTTTTAAGGATTAATCGAACCCGATTTCGATACAAATTTTTAAAATAAATTATTTGGATTCGATTACGGTTCACAGTTTTAAGCAAAATTGATTAACCGATATGATCTATTATATACAATTTTTCTAAATTTTATGCATTACAATATCTTATAGTCTAGTGATTTTGATACCATTCTGATTTTTTTAAAAAAAAAAGTTTTGGCTCTGAGTAGGATTAATAGCTGTGAACTTTCAATTTTTGACTTTCTAGTTGTTTTTATACTTTTATCACAACCAAATAATTATTAAATTTATCATATTATCATATTTGATATTTTAATAAACAAAGTAAAAAAATCACTTCTAGAATCAAATATTTCGGTTAACTGGTTAACCAATTATCTGATTTAATTGGTACAATATAAGATCAAGAATTAAATAATCAGAATTTACCAATTAACCAAAATTTTTTAAGGATTAATTGAATTTTTTATTTGTATAAACATGCCATTTGAGAGAGGCCAAACATGAACAATTTGAAAGTTACGTTATTAAATTGAAAATTTTTAAACTCTAGTGACCAAAATAGAAGTGAGAAGAAAGTTGAGTGATGATTGGTGTAGTTTACCTATTTTTTATTAAGGAAAAACGAAAAGTAACGTCAAATGCTAACAGAAGGTAACGAGATGGACCATATTGAATGCGGAATAAAAGTTCGGTGACTATATCGAATTCAAACTAAAAGTTGAGTGACCTTATTGAATATTTTAAAAGTACGGTGACTAAAATGAATCTTCCCTAAAAGTTTAGTGACCATTTATGTAGTTTATCCTAAATATAATTATACAATTATAAAAAATAAATTGAAAAATATATAAAACAATAAAATTATTTTGGTTTTTAAAATAACTTTTATTGTTTTATATTTTAAAAATTAAAATAACTTTTATTGTTTAATATTTTTAAAATAACTTTATTGTTTTATATTTTAAAAATCAAAATAACTTTTATTGTTTAATATTTATTTTAATTTTTTATAATTTAATAATAATATTTATTATTTAAAATTTTTAAATATTTTCATCTGTTGAAAAATTATTATTTATTATTTTCGAAAAAAAGTTGAAATTAAAAAATATATTTTATATTTTCAAAATAATTTTTAGAATTTCCAGATTTTTTATATTTTTTTCTAATTTTTATATATTTTTTAAAAATTAAAAATTAAAAATTCCTAGAAATGACAAGTGACATTATCCTGTTGCGACATATACTAAAAAAATTTGGAAAAAAACCGTTAAAAATAACGGTCAACGTTGATCAAAGGGCCAAATTGATTTTTTTTCTTGAGTTTGAGGGCTTACTTAGGTGCAAAAAAAATTTAGGGGCTTAATTGAATTTTTTGTAAAAGTTTAGGGGCTTATTGAGCCCTTAAGCCTATTTTCTTTTATCAAATAGAGATACTACATTCTTATACAGGAATTCAAATTCATATAAGAAGAAATAATATGAGCTTTCTTAGCTATTAGGTCAATTAGTGGATCTCTAATTCTCGTATTATTTGATGATATATATTTTTTTAAATTGGAATACGCTAATTTTATTAAACGATGATATATCTGAAATTACAATGAAAGTCCACAATTTAGTAACTAGAACACATAATCCAGACATAATCCTAGTAAACAAAACTAGCGTCTCAAGATCAAAGAGGACCATACAATAAAAAGGTAAAAACCTAATCCAAAGACTCGAAACAAAACATGCATACAAACATCACCAATGATCGACGATGAAAGGTAAAACCATCAACAAACAACATAAAAATACATATTACAATGAGATACGTTGATAACAAGGTCATTACCATAACTCAATCGCGAATAAGGAACGGTGAATGTAATCGCGTATCCAAATTCAGTTCGAAGGTCTGAGACAGGGAGATCAGCAGTATAATGAAAAAAACGCCATCTTGATTAGTTATGGCGTCTTCAAATCCAACCCTAATAGAAACTCAAAACAAAAAAGAGAAAAGCGAGCTAAAAGCCAGAGTAAAACGTACCAAAGGATATAATAAATCTTGCCACAAAATAGAATAATTTATTAAAAATTAAAAACAAAACAAATAAAACGATTGATCCCGATGGTCTGCGACCAATATTAAAACCGGTGCCGTCGCCGACGTTTAAAGGGAAAAAGGCAAAAGTGAACTCAAGAAATAAATATTAGTTCTAACAAAATAAATTATCGGGATAAAATATTAGAATCATCAAAAAAAATAGTAAATATATAAAAGAAGAACTATTCGATTAATTCGTAAATTTTATTTTTTTATAAAAATTTTTATTAAAAAGATATACATAGATATTTTCTATATGTCATTAATATTTCAAGAATCAATACCCAACTTTTTCTTGAATCAACAAAAAAAATATTAAGAAATTCATTAAGCAAAGCAGCGCTTCTAAGAGAAAAAGTTTAGTTTTTTTAACCCTGAATAAATAAGTATATAGTATATTATTTGTACTATATTATGTATATCATTTATTTGATTATATATTTAACATTAACATAATCATATCCGAATAATTGACTTGGTAAGGTAACTAATGTTGGTGGGGAAATGTAACTCGAAGGAGGGTTTAATTTCCGGCCTAGTTGACTCGTTGGCTAATAATAACAACACGAAATTTGGAAGAGAGCCTCTGGATTAGGGATTGATATTTTACACAAACTCGACGAGTTCTGATCCAATAAAACCGATTTATTTTAAAATTTGTGATAGAATTTAAAGTGGAAAATACCCGACTTGATATATTTATATAATTTTTCATATATTTTAAGATAATTATTATAATGTCCCTCTTTTGTATATTTTTTATTACATCCTTAATTTTATTAAATAAAAAATAAAAAGAATATGAATAATTACTATAAATTATTATCTTTATCTTTTTCCTATTATCTTTTTTTATTTTTATTAAAAATGGACATATATATATTTGTTTAGGGTTGGACCAGGTCGGATACAAGTTTTAATATTGAAATTCGAGCCGAGTAAAATTTTGTCATATGCCAGGTCAGAATAGGTTCGGGTGGAATCTTTATATTTTCGAATCAAGTTCAAATTATCCAACAATCCGACATGACCTGTGCCTATCCCTACCATCAAAATCTTGCTTGGATGACATGACCCCACTCGCATGTGCAAACGTATATCTCCGTTTTTGCTCTTGTCATACATACACATACACATACGATTATATCCTATTCCTCCCATAATACATATTCTGGGGGTCACGAGATTTGCATTTGCCAATCCATTTCTAGCACATCAGATTTCTGATGCCTGGTGACTGATGTTGAATCAAGAACAGAGCAGAACTGGCCCTTTGGAAAATGAACAATTCAATTAGCTAAGTAGCGAGAAAGTTATGGCAGATAGGCTGGGAGGTCACGTACGAGACATGGTTGGCCCAAGCTGAAGGCGACATATCAACAAGCTAACCTTAGGCTAAGGTACTAAAACCAGTTCAATCCAAAAACATGAAAAAAAGGAGAAAAGAAAAGAACAAAGAAAAAAGAAAAATAAAGCATAAATGTGAAATTCAAAGGAGTCCTTGGAGTTGGAGGGCCCTAACGTTTTTGGCCTACCATTTCAATCCATTAGCTGACTGATTTGAATTAGGTTATTATATAAGTTTATTATGAGGGAACCTTCTAATCTAATTTTCTTTACTCACAATATTAAAATTCAAATCTTATTTGAGAAACTTAGCACCTCATTCTGCTAGAGTGGTTCAAAACTCTCAATTCATTATTAATTAGTACAAGAAATAAGAACTGCATGTCCAAGTTTAAAGATGGTCTTCCACTAGCTCTAAGCATACATTAATTCAAATTTCCAGATGGGAAACAACAATAGCTGAAAGTGCTGAACTGTAATTGCTTTATGCCATGGACCCAGCCTTCTTTAATTCTTTTTTCTTTATATCATTATTATGCAATTTTCTTTTCTTTTCTAAAAGAAAAGAAATAAAAATCATATAAGCACCTTAGAGTTAGTCCTATACCACCGTGTTATATGTCAATCGCTCAAAATTCCTTTACCAACAACTAGACCTCTTATCAGTCATGGAAAAAGATATCAACATTGAGAACGATGCTCATCATAACATGCTTACATCTTCTCCTGTTATCTCTGCCACGGCCGCCGCCGTGGCCACATCCTCTTCCACTTCAGAATATAGTATAGGTGAGAAATCCGAGAATGATAATGAGAATAAGAAAAGGCCAAGGACGAGTGATAATGTTGGTGATGGCAAGAAGCATCCGACGTACCGCGGAGTACGAATGCGGAGCTGGGGCAAATGGGTGTCGGAAATCCGAGAACCGAGGAAGAAATCAAGAATATGGCTCGGAACATACCACACAGCCGAAATGGCTGCTCGAGCTCATGATGTAGCCGCACTGGCCATCAAGGGCCGCTCGGCCTACCTTAATTTCCCTCAACTTGCAAAACAACTTCCACGACCCGCCAGTACGTCCCCCAAGGATATCCAGGCAGCCGCTTCGCTTGCGGCTGCGTCGACATTTCACGAGACAAGGCGGTGCAATATCAAAGCCCGACCTGAAGCAGAAGCTGAAGTTGGAGCAAGCCAAGAAGATCAAGTTCCTCTTTCGAGTTCACCCTCGATCGATGACGTGGACACCTTGTTCGACCTGCCCGATCTCATGATCGATGTCGCGGATCGTAGCGATGGATTCGGGTCTTATTCTTCAACATGGCAAATATGTGCAGTCGATGCCGGGTTCCGGATTGAGGAGCCATTCTCCTGGGACTACTACTAGGAAATTAAAGAGCTTATTCATGATATATATGGAATCAATTGTTTTTCATGGTCAATTGCTCTAACTTTCAAAATTCTTCATCAGTTCACACAATAATCAACTGCATTCCATCTGCGGAAAGAACCCGACCGGGAAAACTCGATTTTCCGTCGCGAAGTTCTACCAGTTGTAACGACAAGATTATTGTAAGTTGACACGAAAACTAGGGTTTAACTCTAGTTAATTCATCTCTACTGTAAAATATGTACACCGGAGATATATGTAAACATTAATAAACGGCGAGTTTCTTCTTTAACTTGTTTATCAAAAAGCAATTTATTTTCTTATGAACTTCGGTGCCCTATTAACTTTATACAGAGCGATCTCAATATTTTCAGGACCATGAGTAAAAATTTCAAAATAATCCCTATAGAATGAAAGTATATTCTTTTAATTCAATAATTAATTTAATATTTCATTAACAAATTATCATTTTCATTGCTTTGTTTAGAAAACACCTTTTGTTCCCCATTTGAGCTGGCCATGACTTTATAGCTAGTAGCCAACACTCTATTCTCAATCAAGGGATGAAAAACTTGTCCTAAAATAAGATTTTATACGACTTGACTTTAGACTTAATCGAAATTTTTGTGACTTCCTGACAATAAAAATCTTAGGGGCAAACCCTAATAGCTTATCTTAGACATAAATAAGGAGTTAATTCAAAGTGATCTCTAAAGGCAATGGCTAGCTATAGCTAAAGTAATTACAATGCAAAAGAAAAGGTAAATTAAGCCTTGCTAGACTTATATGTCAGTCTAGGGTTGGAAAAAGATCCCCCCAAACAATGAAAACAATGATATGGTGAATGATTTCTTGGCGAAGTTGTTTGTATTGAAGGGGATTGGAGATATAGAAATGAAAGCGATGGGAGGGAGTGAATAGTTTTGCTGTTGCCCAACAACACCATTTTTTAGTTCCATCATTTTTCAAAAGGAAAAAACATGGGAGATTCCCAAGATGTGTGGACACTCAGGTAGGAGAAGCCAGACAAGGTGACAACATTATCTTACTAAAGTCATTTCCCCAAAGCCCAAAGGCATGCAAGCAAAAGGGCACTCATCATGTATCATTTGGTTACACCCACTTTTTATTCTTAGTGGCAAATGACATCACCCTCATTATCTCCTACTTTATGTGTTTCTCATATAATGAAGATTGCATGGAAAGATGTAAGAATAAGAAGTTAATCATCTTTTGATGTTACTTTAATGTTTTTTTAACAATTTCTACTAGAGAGAAGGGGGATTTATTCTTAAGAGAAAGAGGAAGAGATGTTAATTGAAAATTTTAATCACTTATTTTAAAAATTATTGGCTACTTTAGTGTTTTTTAATGTAAAATTTTGATAACTCCCAACATAATTTTTATTAGTCATCCAGTTATATTGGCCCAAATAAGTTTAGATTTTTGTTGAAAATTAAAAGTACAAATATTTATTAAATATTTATTTAAATAAGGGCTGAACTAAAGAAATATGAGCACGTGCTCTTAAATTGTTGGTCTAATAATAATTTAGGTCCATATAAGAGATTGAAATAGCAATTGAGTAGCGAAATAGTGGTTGTTGTACAGCGGTAGCGGCACCGTCTGAAATCATTATTGTAAAAATAGTTGTGTGAAGCGGAATCATACTAATAACAGTAGGTCGCAGCCGCAATTTAATGAATAATGGACAATCGTAGAAATAAAGGGCGCTATTCTTGTTATGTTCAGTTACGGTAAAACTAAAAAAACAATTCTTTTAAAAATTGTGTGAATTTAAAAAATTAACGATTGCAATACCTACAATAACCGTAATAGCATTTGTTATGTTTGTAACCGCGATTAAGGCAGCGCTACAAAATTTTAAATAAAAAGTCAAACAACTGAATTCGACTTTAAAAAATTCAAATAAATTTTTAATTATAAAATAGGACTCGTCAATTTGACTAACTCAAAATTTTTAATTTGACTCATTCGAATACTCAACCCGATATCGACAATCAAAACAATAATATCTCCTAATGCATGAATTGAGCCCTAAATGTTTAGATTGCAATTCATAGTTGTTATTGTCGTGATTATATCGTTTGATAAAATTAAAAGTCAAAGATAATTGGTCAAATGAAATCAATTTTTTATTTATCTATTTGTATTTAACTCATTTGTTGATTAATCCATACCAGGACTTGAATCTCGACTTTTTTAAAAAATTTAATATCTATTTTCACTAGATCAACTAGTTATTGGTATAAAATTAAATTTTAATAAACCGTTATAACAAAATCAGGATTAAAAGAATTGATCCTTCTACTGTTGAAATTATTTTGAAATTTGCTTTATTTAATTATTGTTGAATCAATAAACCAATCGATTAAATCGAAAACTAGTTTTAATCATCCGTTATGTTCATACATAGAAAATTCGAAATGTGTTTAATATGATTATACCATATGCGAATACGCAACAATACAAAATATCATTATAAATGTCCAATAACACTAAACATAAAAACGATATGAATTAAACAAGTACATTTAGCCGATTGTTTAAGTTGTTTATCTTTATTCTTTCATTTTCCTTAGGTCATAAATTTTACCCCCACCAAGAGCACTTTTTTTTTTCTGAAGCCCCCTTCCTCTCCCTTCTAAGTAAGAATAAGATTATAATTAAGCTTTGTAAAAAACGATATGAATATAAAATACATAACAACACATCAAAATAAAACCCAACGAGAGTGATATTATTTTAGAAGACTCGAATTCAAACAACTTTATTTGCAAGATAAATATAACTTATCAAAGAATTAAGAAAAAAGTATGAACATGTACTAACTTATAAATTGTAATCACCTTAAGACTATTAAAAACACAACACATTAAGATAAAATTTGATATACGATACGAAAAAAAATACAACTTCCTGCTGTTGTTTTCTATTTATTTGGTCTTACATGCATGAATGATGAGTTATGTTCCCTCTACATCAAACAAAAGGGAAATAATGGTTCTTTAAAGAACTTACTTCTTGAGAATTGAGGAAGATGAGCTATATATAAAATCAACTCCTCTCTCCTACTCTCTTCTGATCATTATCATGCATTTGGATCTGCCCAACTTTCAGCTATATACACCATCAGATATTAGACTTCGATCGAAATACTGAAGTCCTACGGCCAAACAATATTGAAAACCTATATTAATTAGTTAACCTGTAACAACCGCGCGTGGCAACGAGACGAGCCGCTTTAAGTCATTCATCTTTCATTGAGTGTTCATGTCTTTTTCTCTGCCCAACTTCCACAAGTAATGTCAAAAGAGCTTCACACACTTGGGCTGCATCTGCTTCGGCAGGGTCATCCTTCAAGGATGAATAAACCATCCAGGCATGATCTAACTTCCGTGCTGGGCGCACCACAACAGATCCTGGGACTTCTGCATCACAGCGCGCCACAAGCCCGTCGCTTTGTTCCTTATACCTGACCTGCAGCAACTGGGCACATGCAGCCATTGCAGCTCCAAGGGGCATGACAACGGGCAGTCTCGTAGGCTGGCCAGTGGACAGGGGAGCCATCATAGGTAGCTCAGCATGAGCGACGTGAGATAATGTTGCCAGTACTGCAGGACTGATGCTAGCTTCGGTATGGAAAGAAACAACAGGAAGCTCCATTGGCAAACGGTGTTTCTTTAAAAATTCTTTCCTCTTCTTGTATGTCAAGTCTTCCAAAGATTGTATGTCCCCCTTTACAGTCGGAATGTTTCATGTGAAGATTGTCGGAAAAATAAATCGAGAAAGCTAAAAATCATTAAAAGATAATGCAACTAGACTTCAACGGAAAGTAAACTCATTTTGGACACATCCTTAATTGAAAAGGGGATACGTACAGCAAAGTAATTGCAAATGACCATGCTGTCAATTTATACACTCGAGAGCAAAGAAACTGTATAAAAGACAACTTGCATACCTTAAGCACTTTACAAATTAGAATCTCCATAAGCTTCCGTAGATTAACATAATCACCAAGCTGTCCTTCTCTCAGGATATCTGAAGCTATAGGACTCCCACCGTATGGACTCTGTGCTAATGCCAACCCAGCAACCTTATCTTTCAAGTCAGACCAATACATAGATAGAGCAGCCGCTGCATCTACTCCCCCTTTGCTATGTCCAAGAAGCAGAACACGTTTCCCAGAACCCCAATAAATTTCCTCAATGTAATCTTTTATCTCTCCAGCATTTTTCTCAACTGAAGCCTGATTAGTGATTGTTCAATGTTCAGAGTAAACTAAAGAACAGAGCTTCGCAAGAGAATACTGATTAAATATACCTCACTGTGAATCTTGGCAATATGACAAGTAAGACCCATCTTTGAGAAACTTGTTTTTGTACTGACAAAATAAAGAGGCCCGTGGTTGCTGAAAAGACCTGCCAGAAATGACGATTACTGGAACTAAGCAATTGAGCAACACAAAAATACTGAATCTTAACTTATAAAAAGGAATTAAAACAACATAATAGAAAGATCCCAGAACGCATCCACTATCCTTGTCACAATTAATAATGCATCAAACTTCACGATTCAAAAGATTAAGTTCAAGGTTAAAATTTTAATTTCAAGTCAACTTCAGCCTTAGTTGCATTTTAGTATATTCTTAGTCCCAAGCTTGCATAACTGATTTTTAGTCAGTTCAAATCCAAGATAGTCACTTGCTATGGCTATATACAGGCAGACAATGATAAACAAACCTACATTCTTGATTTTACCTCTTTCAGAGCTGATATGAAGATAGATCGTGCATATCCTAGGCAAGGAAGTCAAACTCAACTAAGGATTTTGCAATGCTGTTTCCAAGAAGGTTTCATGTTCCCTAAAATTTTCAAGAAACAATCTTTTGGTGTTTTAACCGGTTTATGCAAACCTTTAGTTGAGAAACAGTATTTTCCAAAAAAAATGAGTTCAGTAAGAAATGGTACGTACACTCTTAACTTTACTTGAGTACAACAGAATCTATCCCCCCCCCCCCTCCAATTTCTCCATTTTTTCTTCTCTCTCAATGCCCAGAATACAAATATTGTTGTTTTAAGGAGTAAAATTTACAAAGGTACCTGGAACCAATAAATAAACCATGGAGTTTGGCAGTTTGTGCAGACCATGCCTGACAAAAGAGGGCCAACTGATCAAGTTATGCATAACCATGCCAGGAAATAGTACCCGCATAAAATATGCTAGGCACCCATTTACCTAATATCTTCAAGAATTTCTGTAAACCTCTCAGTTCCATCTTCAACTGATGGCATCTCTGGATCACGTTTCAGCCATCCTATATCGTTTGCAGACCCACGAACAGTACTCCTTACTCTTTCAATAAGCCTGAGTTTTTTTTTTTTTTTGAAAGATTGGAACAATTCATTACTCCTTATAATACCCAAACTGAAATTGCTTCTGCACTAAGAAGAAATAGACATAGACATCACAAGAAAACAAAGGGAAAAATGATTATTCAAAATATTACAAGAATTTTAAATTACAAATATGCTCAACGATTACCACCCTGTATGTTTCATAAATGAATTATTCCAACCCCTATTTTCCTCACTTTTGCGCAGAAAATTGTAGTGCACAGAAGGATCATTAAAACTGACAAACTAAGGAACTTCACCACTAATGAGTTGCAAAAAAATTGACCATTTTGCGTCCCCATGTAATGACTACTATAATCTAAAAGCATAAGCATAGGAAAATATCTTAAAATTGTGAGTTAATACGTGGATAATAGGAAGTTTAACTCTATCATAACTAAGTAGTTTAGTTATAATCTAACTCTATCATTGTAAAGGATAAGAGTCCAATCCTAACAGGTTAACTACTCTGTGTAAAACTCCTCTGTAAAAGTCTATAAATAGACTTCTTCTCTTGTATATCGAAATAACAAGAAGAGTATTAAAACTCTCTTTTCTACATGGTATCAGGTTAGGTCGATACTATCTCCTCAAAATCTTTTTTTTCCCTTTTCGATCAGATCTACACCTCTCCATGACTAATTCCGATCCTGCTACATCAGAAATTAGCTCTCAAAACAGCCCTCGTTCATCTGATTTCCAACTCTCGGATGCCTCTCTTTCTCCCATTGCATCTTATAAACTAAATGGAAACAACTACCTTCCTTGGTCTCAATCGGTCTTGTTTTGTACATTACGGGAAGAAGGAAAGCTTCCTATCTCTCGGACTCAACTCTTGTTCCAGATGAGTCTGACCCAGCCTACTCTAATTAGTTGAGTGAAAACACCATGATAATGTCGTGGTTAATTAATTCCATGGTACCCGAAATTGGAGAAAATTTTATGTTTCATCAAACTGCAGCAGAAATTTGGAACGCTGCCAGAGATACGTATTACAGTGTTGACAACACACCGTAACTCTTTGAGTTGAGAATAAGATCAAAGATCTCGGACAAAGGGGAGGTAATGAGTGGCGCAATATTTTGGAGTCCTAACCAAATGTTGGCAACAAATAGATCTGTATGAAGCTAATGAATGGAAGTGTCCTGGTGACATTAGCTTCTACAATAAGCTCAAAAATCAGAGGAGGGTGTTCCAGTTTCTCTCCGGACTGAATGGAGAATTTGATGGAGCCAGCAGCAGGATTTTAGCCACTAAACCACTACCACTGGTTCGAGAAGCTTTTTTAGAAATCCGAAGGGAAGAAAGTAGACTTTCCCTGATGGTGCCGGCGATCCCAAGCGAAGCTTCTGCTCTTCTTACAAACTCCAACTCTGGGAGTAAACAAAGGAGGGGGAGACCTTGGTGTGACCACTGCAAAAAGGCTGGGCATGTGATGGACCAATGTTGGAGGCTGCATGGAAAACCAGCAGATTGGAAGCCTCCTAAATCCAGATTCCAGAAAGAAGCTCATCTTGCATCTTCTGAAAATTCTTCCAGCAGCTTTAGTAGACAACAGATCGAGGAACTCCAACAGATTTTTACTCACCTATCATCTAAGCCTGTCCCTAATGCCTTAACAGCTTCTGAATGTAGTATTTCTTGCTTAGCAACAACGAGTGCATTTAATTGGATAGTCGATTCTGGTGCTTCTGATCATATGACAGGAAATCCTACACTCTTCCACAATTATAGTAACCACAAGTCTCCTTCCTCCATCAAGATAGCCGATGGTTCCCTTACAATAGTAAAAGGGAGTGGTTATGTTCGATTGAGTAGCAAGATAATATTGTCTGATGTTCTTTATGTTCCCAAACTCACATGCAATTTATTATCTGTTAGCAAATTGGTTCAGGATGTTAAATGTGAGGTTAACTTTGGGGTTGCTGGTTGTGTTTTCAGGCACAGGGCTCGAAGACGGTGATTGGAAGTGCTAGGCTGTGTAACGGCTTATATATCCTTGATGGCCTACCCTATCCGAATCCTTCTATTTCCAGTTGCTTTAGAACATCAGTTTTTTCTAGCAGTTTCCCTTCAAATGATATTATGCTTTTGCATCTTCGATTAGGACATCCAAGTTTCTACTACCTTGCAAAGTTGTTTCCTAATTTCTTCATTAATAAAAATCTCTCTTCTTTTACTTGTGAAGTATGTCAAATGGCTAAACATACGAGAAAACCATATGTTCATGCTCACTATAAACCTACTTCACCATTTTCTATTATACACAGTGACATTTGGGGCCCTTCTAAAGTAAAAAACATCTATGGGTCTAGATGGTTTGTGTCGTTTATTGATGATTTTTCTAGGACAACTTGGACCTTTTTTATGAAAGAAAAATCTGAAGTTGAGACAATTTTTAAAATTTTTATCACATGGTCAAAACTCAATTTGAGAAACAAATTAAAATAGTGAGGAGTGATAATGGGAGTAAATATCTTAGCAAATCTCTTGGGTATTTTTTCAAAGAAAAAGGCATCTTTCATCTTACTTCTTGTGTCAACACCCCTCAACAAAATGGAGTGGCCGAAAGGAAAAATAGACATTTACTAGAGGTGACTAGGTCCCTATTATTTTCTGCCAATGCACCTAATTATCTATGGGGGAAGCTCTCCTTACTACCACCTACCTAATCAATAGGATGTCAAGCAAGACACTAGGATTCAAAGTACCCACTGAAACTCTTTTCCAACATTTTCCACATTTTAAACCATTATCCTCTGTTCTTCCTCTTTGAGTTTTTGGATGCACATCTTTTGTTCATGTGCATCACAATAATAGGAGTAAACTTGATCCTAGGGCTCTACGTTGTGTGTTTATAGGGTATTCATCGAGTCAGAAGGGTTACAAGTGTTACTGCCCCATTACCAAGAAAACCTATATCTCTTTTGATGTTACTTTCTTTGAAAATAAACCTTACTTTGCAGGAACTGAAATTCAGGGGGAGAGATACAAGGAATCTCAGTCCTTGCATGATCCACAACCCATTATTTCCTTGCCTATTCTTGATGCAAGTACCACTGCTCCACAAAATACTTCTTCCGAGCCTACTTCTGATGAAATTATGAGTATTGCCCTTAATCATGTAGACACACCTTCTCCACAGTATAAAACTACCAGCCCTTATACAACACCTCCTCCAATGATTAAAACTGTACCACATACATCACCAAACTCTATGACTCCACAACCACCATAAAGACAACTCAGTGTCTATACAAGAAGAAAAAGAAACTTGACCGAGGTAGTTAGTCAGCCTAACACTTGCCAAGAACTAGCTTTGAGTCCTGCTGCTTTGGAGACAGAAGGTAATATTATTCCACAGGATTCTACTACTGTTAACTTAAATGTACTGCTCATCCTATTAACATGTTTATTGCCTATGGGAAATTAACGCCTGGATTTAAAGCTTTTACAGCTAGCATTGACAGCATAAGAATTCTCGAGACAGTGGAAGAGGCCTTTGACAGTCCAGAATGGAGGAGAGCAGTTGAAGAGGAAATTAAGGCATTACAAAAGAACAATACCTGGAGCTTGACAGATCTGCCAGAAGGAAAAAAGGCGGTGGGGTGTAAATGGGTCTTTACAGTCAAGTACCATTCAGATGGGAGTGTTGAGAGATACAAGGCCAGGTTGGTGGCTAAAGGGTTTACTCAATCATATGGAGTAGACTATCAAGAAACTTTCGCACCTGTAGCAAAGTTAAACACCATCAGGGTATTGCTTTCAGTGGCAGTTAACAAGGATTGGAAGTTGCATCAGTTGGACATCAAAAACGCATTTCTAAATGGTAGACTTGAGGAGGAAGTGTACATGCAGGTTCCACCTGGTTTAGAAGAGAAGACCACAACAAAGACAGTGTGCAAACTGAATAGATCGTTGTACGGCTTGAAACAATCCCCTAGAGCATGGTTTGACAGGTTTGCTAGAGCTATGGTTCAGAATGATTTCAAGCAAAGTCAAGCAGACCATACATTATTTAGAAAAGCTGCACCGGATGGTAAGATAACTCTCCTAATTGTCTATGTTGATGATATGATTATTACTGGTGATGACATAGAAGAAATAAAGAAGCTAAAAATTGTTCTAGCAAAGGAGTTCGAAACTAAGGACTTAGGAAGCCTTAGGTACTTCTTGGGAATGGAAGTTGCAAGATCAAAAGAAGGGTTAGTTATCAACCAAAGATAATACATTCTAGATCTACTTACAGAAACCGGAATGCTCGAGTGTAGACCAGCAGAATCTCCAATGGAACCAGGTTTGAAATTCAGTAAAGATGGAATGGGGAATCCAGTGAATAAATAGTCCTACCAAAGGCTGGTAGGAAAACTAATCTACCTCTCACTCACCAGACCTGACATTGCATACTCAGTGAGTCTAGTGAGTCAACACATGAGTGATCCTCGAGAAGAGCACATGGAGGCAGTCGATAGGATCCTGAGGTACCTGAAGTTTACACCAGGGTCTGGGCTTATTTTCAGAAAATATCAAGACAAAACTGTGAAAGTCTACACAGACTCAAGCTGGGCAGGAGAACTAACAGATAGAAGGTCTGTGAGTGGCTATTGTACGTTTGTGTGGGGAAATCTGGTCACTTGGAGAAGTAAAAAGCAGGTTGTGGTATCTAAAAGCAGTGCAGAAGCAGAATTCAGAGCTATGGCTCTTGGAATATGTGAGGGAATGTAGATTAAAAAGCTCCTCACTGAGTTAGAGTTGGATGGAAAATTAGAATTTGAGGTTTACAGTGATAGTCAATCAGCAATGAGCATTGCCAAGAATCCAGTGCAGCACGACCGAACTAAACATATTGAAATAGATAGGCACTTTATCTATGAGAAGGTCAATAATGGAGTAATAAAGCTTCATTATATTCCAACCAAGAATCAACTTGCTGATATCTTCACCAAAGCACTTCCTAGGGCGACTTTTGATGAGTTTTCATCCAAACTGGGTGTACACAACATATACACGCCAGTTTGAGGGGGAGTGTGAGTTAATACGTGTATAATAGGAAGTCTAACTCTATCATAACTAAGTAGTTTAGTTATAATCTAACTCTATCATTGTAAAGGATAAGAGTCCAATCCTAATAGGTTAACTACTCTGTGTAAAACTCCTCTGTAAAAGTCTATAAATAGACTTCTCTTGTATATCGAAATAACAAGAAGAGTATTAAAACTCTCTTTTCTACAAAAATCATAAATTTCACTATAAAAGAAATCCCCAATTAGGCATATAGGAATAAATACCCTTGAAAAATGGAAATCCCACTTTGTCTGGTATGATTTGATTGTACAATTGCACCATTAACTTCAGATGGATCGCCAGCAGAGGTCGTTGCTGCATGGTGGTTGGCAGAGGAAGTAGTTGCATGATAAGAGGATGCAGACAATGTTGAGCTACTTCCACTTGAAAATGAATGATCACAAATCACAGAATTCTCAGTTATCCCAGAAGATGATGTTGCTAATTGTGCACGTACAATGGAATCCCTCGAATCTCTAAAAGCAGGTTCCTCTGCAACATGACCAAAAGAATTGCAATGAAGTTATTCATAACTCGTAGATTAACAATTAACACAATATGACGAAGAAACATAGACCAAAAAGAAACGAAGAACACTATTAGTTTGATCAATCAGCAAGTTCAGTCTGAAAATGAGAAAAACAACTGTCCAACAGCTTCCAGTAAAAGAAAAGAAATAAAAATGGAACTTTTGTAGATAAATATTGAAGAAAAAATGGGAGAAAGGAAGGTGAAAAGAGAGAACTCACCAGAATAATTATAAAAACAACCAGCTAAGTAATTAGTTGTTTGTGCAAGATAAGCAGCAGCTTCATTCAAAGCTGGTAAAGAGGTAAATAATTGAGGAATAACCCCATCATTTCCCAGACCATCATTTTCAGCCTGAAAAGTTTGCTGTTTTAAGACAAGTAAGATCAGGTCTTAATATGATTAACAAAGAGCTACAACGTTAATGTACCAAAACAGAACTATAACACCAAGATATTAAGTTATAGAAACCGAATATTGTTGCAAAAGATATCAAGAAATAACACAAAAGGCCATTTTTTAAAAGTGATGCCTAGATCAGACTGAACACATTGGCAAATTTTCTCTTTAAAACCATGAATTTTCTTAAAACCTAAGCATCATACAGATCCATATAGAACATTTCCAAAACAATAATAAATCTAAACTTTGGAAGCCGAAATTAAAGTCGTACGGATTTTTTTTTCATTTTTCAAAAATGTACATGTACAATTATCCATCACATATTTAGTTACCAGCACCAGGTACAATCCTCCAAATATATAAAAGCTTAGACATAAATTGAGCATATATGTATCAAACACGTACGCGTATCCAACACGCTAGGGTAAAATACTTACCACCGGCCCTGTCCTCGAGTCTCCATTCCTGCACCTTTCAGCTTCCCCCATTAGAATCAATCTCTAACAACCAATTTAAGAAAAAATAAAATAACAAGTTAGCTTGCATAACGTTTGGGCGCAGAGCATTTCCATTATAGAAAAAAAAAACTGCTTCCGAATTATTATTTTTATCGATTCTTAAATCATAGATCGTTCGCATTGAAATAACCGGCGGTTAACGTGTTCAAATTGAATGATAAAAAATCTGCAGAAGAAAGATTGAAGGGGGAGGAAAAGCAAAAACAATCAGATAATTATATGCATGCATGTATGTATGTATGTATGTATGTATAAGAAGTTCAATTCCGAAACACTTACCGAAATTCTTCTTGATATTTCAATCATCCAGCAATCGGAATTCGGAAATTTTATTGCAATGATGAGTATTGTAGATTCAACGGTTTTCAACAATTCGTTTGAAATTGAATCGACAAATTCTTAACGGCATAAAAAATAGAAAACAGGGAAAATGCAAACCGAATGCGAAAAAAGGAAAGGAGTTAGACGAGACGATGTCGTTTGGACTTGCTTTTAATGGAATTGGGCCTTAGAGGGAACGAATCTCAAGGGAAACTTTTATTCTGTGGGGCCCCATATCTGGTTTCAACGCTTAAAAAACATGGGCCGTGTTTGGCACAAGAAAATAATAAAACCTCACGTGTTCTAGTTATTTTCCCTTTGAGAGAAGCTATTTCAAATTCGTTTTCTATTTTTGAGAGACCTCTTCAACGAATAAACTTGGAATATAATACTACTATTTTTAAATTCTGATTGGTTTAGGTTTATCCGAATTTGATTTCAACCAAAAATAGTTCTGGTTTTTTTCCTGAGGAATAGGAATAAAAACTAAATGCTTTTGTTTCAACCTCAATATTTTTTATAATAATACTATTTAATTTATCGATTAATCTGAATTATATAATATTGATTCTTTTAATTATTGGTATCTGATTTGTTGTTCGATTAATTCATATTAAATTCTATATAAGCTCAATATAGGAACGACGCTCTTAAGTCCCAACCAGACAAAGTGATTTGAATATGAGTCTCTTAAGATGAACATCATCCGCTTTTTTAATGAGATCACATTTAAAACAATATAATAAACAGTGTCAATTTTTTAAAATTAATAAATAATATCATCTATATAGTGGACAATATAAGTAATTATAATAGAAATGACTACATCTCAGAAGTATACTAGAATTGAAAAAAAAATGACAAAAAAAACTGTAAACGAGCAGCAAGGCGTGCCTGTGAAACAGATTGAAATGTTCATCTCGTTGACGTTGGGTACTAATATCTAATACCAGGCATCTATTATTAACCCAAATTCCGCCGGAAACTGCCAAGAACATTAACGTGAAGAAATTAAACAAATGGATCAAGGCCATCAGATTTTCCCATTATCAACAATAAAGTATACATTTATGCGTCAACTTCCAGGTTCAATTCAAGGCAAATATTGGTGCCTCATTTACTTGCACATACTTTCATAATGTTTTTACAGTAGGAAGTTTCAGTACAGAGAAAGGGGATTTTAAGTCTGGTTGATCAAATTCTTTGAACCCGAGCTACAATCACGATCAACAATATCACAACCGAGAGAATCAAGGACGATTTGATTTCCTCCCCGAACTCACCACTGCTCTCTTCATCACCCTTTTCTCTCTTACCACCTTGAAAAACCTCATTCGAAAGCGATTGGAATTTCAACACAAGCTCTGCAACTTTTGCCTTCGCGATGTCCTAAATCCACTGCAAAATGTCATGGCCAAGGTCTGTTTCAGCACTAGAATTCCCAGGCCTGCTATTCTCAACTGCAACAATGAACAAACACAACACCGGGGGTGTCGAATTTCGTTATGTCTACTAACTTCATGCTGTGTGTTCTGTTTTGAAACAAGCATGATGGATATCAGAAACAGACCTGCTGGTTGAGGCAAGTCGCAGAGCTTTCGAACCAACTCGTTGCTCGTAATGGCATCCCAAACAGCTTTATCAGATGCTAGAGAAATGACCAGCCTCTACATGGACATCGATTGAACAAATAAAAAACATGGTCACAAAGAAATTTGAGGAACTATCTAGCAGGGATTTAAGCTACACTGCAACCATGGTGTTTTATTAAAGTTGCGGACATAACCTATGTTATTGTAGTGGTTGCAAACCACTATTTTTTACAATAACGATTTCGGACAATACTGCTACAGCTATTTGAATCCATGCTATATAGTAAAAGAGATATATTCAAAGGCACTTTCATAGATGGCTCAGTCAGGAGCAAGATGAAGCCATTGTAAATTCTACCAAGACCTTGAGATAGCAACTCTCTAGAGCCAGAGCTTTCCGACAGAGACTTCATCCATTTAAATTCTGGCCTAGATGAAGAGATCCCATGAACGAAACTGGTCCACAAAGCATAAGAATCCTCATATAAAAGATGAACAAAAAAACACCCCAAAACGAACACAATAAAAAGTCAGAAAACCAACTCACTTCTGGAGCGCGGCTAGGGCGTTTTCAACTTCTGGTTCGGGTGGAACTGGCCCCAGAATGAAATTATCAAAGGACCCAGATCTTCTTTTCTTTTCTTTTCTTTTCCATCTACAGCCTCTAGCCTTTTACAAATTTCATGTTGACGTGAAGAAGAAGAAGAAGAAGAAGAAGAAGGTTTAGGTTTAGGTTTAGGTGAAGAAACAGAAAGGAAAGAAGAGGAAGAGGAAGAAGAAGAAGAAGTGAACTGAATCTTTGGAAGGTCGATGTGCATGGCTCCTCCTCCCATAGCTCTGCTTCTGTTTTAGTAATCAAAGCTTAGCTTTTTGCAGTTGCTGTTGTTGGCAGATAGGAAAGGTTCAAGATTTTAGCCATTCCTTTGTCTTGGTCCGTGATATTTTCGCATGATAGCATTTGGTTTGGTCTGATATTTTCGCATGATTGTGACAGTTTTAAATGTATTTTAATTCCAATTATAAACTGAATTTTAAGAAACAAATTGCTTGTTATTAGTATGGCCATTGGCCAACACTTGTTTCCCATAAAATAAAAGTTAGACTTGTCCCTCTCCGTAGGAAAAGGCAATGGAAAATCGCAGTAAAAACAAAACGGGAAGACTGACTGATTCGTATACAAGGTCAAGAGGAAAACTTCTCCAGATTCGGAGCTGGTTATTTCTTGATTCATTTATTTTTTTTTTCTTTTGCTTAATCTCTTCACATCCAACACAAGTCCACACAACCTTCTGTTTCCCTTACGTTGTTTGTTAGAACACATTGCAGAGAGTTTGAAGTGTCTCTGATGATTCGGTGTTCTCGTTATCGTTGTGTAATGTTTTGAATCGGAGATGATGGATGACGGCAACGGACCTTCACATTACGTGAGGCTTACAAAGGAAAAAGAACCTCTCGAAGAGATCACCCCCGGAGAACTAAATCAACCTATTCAAGTTCCTCAGGTTGGTATTTGGATTTCCATTGTTACGATGCGTTGCGGCCCAATTTAATTCTATATTTTCATTTACCCGAGCCTTTACCATTGTGAATTTATGTTTCTATCCTTTTATAGTTAATAGTTCATAGATGCCTTGAGTGTGGGCAACCTCTACCGGAAAGCTATGAACCACCTGCTGATGAAGAGTGGACCACCGGATTCTGTGGCTGTTTTGAGGATTTTGAAAGCTGTAAGAGTACTACTACTATCACCATTGCTGCCTGTCACTATTGATTCAGTCTTAAACGAATATTGCATGATGTTTCAGGCCTGTTGGGTCTCTTCTGCCCATGTTTCTTGTTCGGCCAAAATGTCGAAACCTTGAGAGACGACATCACCAAGAACGATGCATGCTTCTGTCACGCTTTATGCATAGAGGGCGGGATGGTGGTCGCGGCGACGACTTTATTCTTCCACGGCTTCGACCCTAAAACATCGTTTCTCATTGGCGAGACCCTGGTTTTCGCTTGGTGGTTGTGCGGTATCTACAACGGTTTGTTCCGGCAATCGCTGCAGAAGAAATATCATCTCAAGGTATGCGCCGTTGCTTGAATTTATACACGAGCTTGTGATTGTTATAAACTTATAGTCATGGGCTAAGTTGTGGTGTTGGTTTTAATTTACAGAACTCACCGTGCCATCCTTGCATGGTTCATTGCTGCTTGCATTGGTGCGCGTTGTGTCAAGAGCATAGGGAAATGAAGAACCATTTATCGGATAACGTTGATTTGCAAATGACGCTCGTTAAGCCTCCGCAGGTTCAGGAGATGAACTCCGATGAGCGGAGGACACGAGAGGAGGAGGAGGATGCGTCATTACCTCCATCAGCACTGCCGGATGGAAATGGTGAACCACCAAAGTTGGAGATAACACCTGTATAGGATTTTTCTCATCAATAATTTTTTTCCTTTCTCCTTTTCTTTACATTATTTTAGGGGGGGAGGGGGGGAAGGTAGTAGGAAGTAGGAACTCATTTATGTCTTTATTATCGTTACCACAATGAATTTATTTTATAGATTTATATTGTTTAAAAATAATATTAACTGTTATTCAAAAAAATATATAAACCTTGGACACGAGTTAAACATTTTACTTGATATTTCAACAATTTTTTTTTACTATTAAAAAACAATTATTTTTTTAAAAAAGAAAAAAAATGGTTTGGGTCTAAATCCGAAAATTTGTAGGACTATTTGAACTAAATTCAATCTGAAGGATAAATTTGGAGTTTCGTGAAATTTGATACTGATCTGAACACGAAATGCAATTGGAATTCTATTCTGTGAATCCTAAAAAGATTTAGGATCACGCTAGCAATTAACCTATTTCGTTGGGGGTATAAATAGTATACGTTTTTTGGCTGAATGGAACATTAATGCCATTTGATTTCTCTCAAGCCGCCGGAACTCTCCCTCTTGTTCTCTGACGCATCATCTACTCCGCCACACCCCGTCACCGTTTTTTCTCATCGTCGAACCACTCGATTGCCATTGCAGAACCGCGAACTCTCCGCCTTTTCACAAAATCGAGCCTTGAAAACACTCAGTGACTGTATTCTAAGTCCATCGCCGTCCTAGTGCCGCCACACATCTTGTTTTTGGTAAGCCCTTCCCCCTTCGGCGAGCCCTTTTTATCTGCACCCACCTCCCTGAACTCATCAGCCACCGTATCCACTCACCCTTGAGTTGTTCGAGCCCTTTCCTTAGTTACTCCGCCGTGAAGACCGTCGTGGAGTTGGTGAGACTGCCCAATTCCTTCTTTTGTTCTCTTTCTTCCCCCCCCCCCTCCCCATTGAAATCAATTTGCTACTTAAACTTTTTTTGCCTACTGGGGTACTTGAGTTCAAATGAGCACTGTTTTTGTGGTTCAAATAGTTTTATTTATTGTAATTATTAATTTAGACAAAAAAGGTAAAGTTTATATATACTATTTTGAATCAATAAGTCAAGTTCAAGAAACTAGTTGATCCAAAAAACTTAGTATCAAATTGAACATTAAAATCAATTTTATATATATTTAATCAGAAAAAAAAAACTTGATACAAAATTTAACTTTGAAGTCAAATTTATATACCAAAATATATACTTATCCACAAATAAAATACTTGTTCGATTTCAGGTAAAGGGTTCATTTTAAGGGATTTGGAAATGGATGAGAATATGAAGATATTCCAGCAAAGCTTGATTGAGCTTGAAACTGAAGCTGAACGCTTGCTATTAGCCAGACATCAGGTAAGCCTTAGTTTATTTTAAGGCCCTCAGGTCCTAGAATAGACAACAAGTTCACCAGGTTGAGTAGGCCGATAAAATTATTCATCCGGGTCATCAAATTAAAGCTTCTTCCATTCCTTTATTAAAAAGTTAAAATAAACTATCATTTGGTGCATGTTACAATTTTTGTTCTTTCCATTTTCAAGTAATTGAGTGTGTTAAAGTCATATTAATTTGGAAATGCAGCTGGTTGAAAATGATAAAGTGAGGAATGGGAACAGGGAAGCGCTTACTGCGCTGAGGAAGAGGGCTCGGACAACAAAAACTAGTGTCCCATCTCCTTTTGAGTTAATGATGAAGGATATTGAAAACCCTGGATCAAGACCTTTGGTAAACGAGGTTTGTGCTACTTGTGGCAACCATGACTCGAATGAGCGAACATGGATGATGTTCCCAGGAACTGATGTTTTTGCCAAGATACCGTTTCACGCTGCTCACACTATTTTGGAGACAGGTTTGCTTTGCAAGTTGATTATTTTGAAGACTCTGGTGTTTAATTTATTTGGAAAATTAAATGGAGTTGTTCTTCTCTAAGAAATTCTGGATAGAGCTTTATTGAGTAGTTGGACAACATATTTGGTTTTGTTGTTTGACATAAACTCAATCAATTGTTGTTGCTGTTGTTGTCACTAATGTTGTGGTAATTGGGGGTTTACAGCATGATTTCATAATTCTAGTTTACAGTCACTAGAATTTTTTTCCCTAGTTTTGTTCATGATTCATGTGCTTGAACTTTGAAGTTCAATTCTTGTCCTTGCTTTTATTCAGATCAAATAAAACTGGATCTTGAAGCTCAGAAACTGCAAAGCGATGTGAAGGAGAAATCCTTTTTGATATCAGAAAAAGGTGTACTCGCTGACAGGATTAGTCCTGCTGTGCTGAGATCCTTAGTAGCATTAAAAGATAAACCATGGTAAGTGAAATTGAATAGATATTTGTCTATCTCTATCCTTTGTTGTAACAAATCATATTTATCCTATTCTGCGTGGTAGCTTTGGTCATAGGTTTCTTCAATTATGTCTTCACTCTATTTATGCCAACTGCTTATGGACAGCTGATTGTTATGATAATCATAAAGTATGGATTTGTATGATGAAGAAGCTAATAAATTGGCATCCAAAATATGTCTTCTTTTGCGTTTTCTCTCTGCTGAAATGGAAATTCTTCTCTTATTTTCTTTTCAGCAACTTAGGAAGCAGGCTACATGATGCAATTCTTAGTGTCATGTTCCATTTCTCGCATTGTAGTGATCTTTGAATACAAACATGCTACTTCTTCACTAGTGCGTCCATCATCATTCATCACAATGGCAAAGGCTGAATTCTACATGTTTTTTTTATCCCACAAGAGTTGTGTGAGCTGCCATTTCCTTTTTTGCAATGTGTGACTGCAAATAACATTTAGTTTATTATCTTTGGTACTTTATCTCCCTACATACGTTAGTTGAATGTCAGGATGGTCAATATCATATTCCGAAACCATTCAGATATATGATTCTATTAGAGCTGTGAAGTTGCGATGAATTTTTAAGTTGTGTACTTGTAATGCACTACTCTTGTTTTCACTTGGTTCCCTCCCCATCCTCCCACTTGCCAACCACCACCGACAGAAACAAAGGCCGCTTCTAGTGTTTTAGCTCAAACATTATCTTGCACGGTAATCTTTTGTTTCGATGATTTATGCTTAAAATCACCTAATTTGCAACTATCATTGTTTGGTTCTTATTTGCAGATTTGTGGGATCTGTTTGATGTGAACATTGCTCTTTATAGCAAGGTGGCAATTATCTTTGAACAGAACTGTCAGATGGATGAAGGAGCATGGACGAAAATGCTGACTTTGTTGATTGTTCTGTTAACATTGGTTTTGTCAAAATATGAAACATCTTTGAATCCACTTAAGTATAAATATCTGGTGCTAGACTGTATTGTAAAAGCAATGTTAGCGTTGTAGCATTAACACATTCATTATCCGGACTGAGTTCTTGCTTGTTCTAATCAAAACTGGAATTTGGCATTGCTTGATACTGAACTGCTCTTGTCCGGTTCTATGTTCTCAATAACACCAATATAATAATTATTAGATAAGTAGAATTTTATGACTTCATAAACGGGTATTGTAAAACTAAAATTGAATGAAAATAAACGTAGACGGACGGTGATGACAATTGTAGTTCTCAAATCAAGCAATGGTCCCTGATAAACCAAGCAAGTATTAGACTATTACAAGCCAAATAAAAATGGGGATTTCAGTTCAAACTACTTGTGTTCCTCCAAGGAATTCCACAATTCCGGATGCCGAGCTTGAAGCTTGCTTAAGATTTAGTGTCAACTCGGCACCAGTTTCCTGGAACTTCTCCCAAGCCTGAGGAGGCTTAGGAAATAAGGGATGCTGCCGACCGGCGGATCCAGGACATGATCTTCCGTTCCACGGTGGTTCAAGTGCCATTCTCGACCGGGAGCCTATGATATAACTACATGTAGCATGCTTTTTCCTCTGTCATATGATTATTGTGGTAGATTTGTGTTCATTGATACATTTTTCACGGCGTTTGGCTCTGATTTGCGGATTGGCGATAGCCTCCAGTAGCTTGATCCCCTTTTCTGATTCGTTCATAGTTGTAGACAAATTTATTTTATGAAGCAACCTCCAAGATTATTAGTTTTGTTCACCACTCATGCTTCAATCCTGAAGCGTGTAGGTGGATAAAGACAAGAAGCCTTGCCCCTGGTTCTATTTCTCTAATGTTTCATCTTTATTTCTGTTTTGCCCACTTGATGCGTTTTGTTTTCTATTTTTTTAATTTAGATTTGTTGTGTTTTGTTCTACTACAATTTTATTTCTTTCATATTATTTCTCTATTTTAATTTCTAATAAAATTCAACCGATATATTATTAGAAACCTAAAGTACGTAAATATAACATGAATACGATAAGAATATATGTCCTCAATTAAACGCTCTATAATCCTTAAAGCAAGGAGCCTTAAACAATGATGAAGACAAAGAAATTATTAGAAAGAAGCCTCGTGTCAAAGATAGGCCTGAATGCAAAACATAATAAATAAAAACATTTCTTTGTCATTAATAAATTTGATCCGGCTCGATGCAAATAGAAATGACAAATTGTAATTGCACACTTATATAAATTTAGATTTTGAAATAATATTAATTATAAAATCAAATAGTACATTACACATATAATTACATCAATTCTCACATTTGGTAAAACAAGGCCCAAAAGAAGAATCCATTCTGTTCAATCAAACTAGTTAATTATGTTACGGGGCTAGACTGCTGTTAGTAAGCTTGTGCGGCCTTAGTTGATTTCTCGGTCGAAATTCGGCTAAGTAACCCTCGAAGAAATCTAAGTAAAGAAACTTAGAAAGGTTGTGGAACAAAAGAACAAGTGAAAGGAACAAGTGATGACAAAAGACAAAGGAAATGAGTGAATACTTAGCTTGTATTACTCTTGAGGTAAAAGCTTTACAACTGAAGTGAAGTGATGTGTTGTGTCAAATGAAGTGGGGTGAGCCTCCTTTTATAGCTGCAGCCCCTTACAATCAACGATCCATATTACAACAAATGAACGGTTAAGATGAAAGCCTCTATCTTATCTACAACATTTGAAATTCAAATAAGAGATAATGTGGGAATTTAAATAAATAAAAGATAATTAATATGGTAAAAATGATGCCTTAACCATCTACCAAGGTGATCGGGCTAGCTATCCTGGGTCAACTAGCAAGCCAAATATGTGGCAAAGATGGACTTGGACTTCCTTCAATGCCTTTGTCTCGGTCGTGGGCTCGCGGTCTGTAACATTCCCCCCACTAGTTCTAGCGACGCCCTCGTCGTGCGGCTAGAATGGAATTGGTCAATTTGATATCGGAATTTCCATAAAGCTTTGGCGGGTTCCCAACTCTGCTCACTCTCGGGAAGTCTCTTCCACTGAACAAGGTACTTATGCCTTGGTCGATTTCCCACTTGACGAACGGCTCTATCTGAAAGTATAGCTTCTACCTCTTTCTCGTATGAGACCTTCACTCAGACTAGCGCTCGGTGTGACTTACCCCAATCTGGATCCTCCTCATCTTGGTGGTATACCTTCAACAAACTCACATGAAACACCAGATGAGCTCGGATGGTTGGAGACAACTCTAATCTGTAAGCCATGGTGCCTACTCGCTTCACAACTTTGAACGACCCCTCGTATCATCGAACAAGCCCATTGTGATCTGGGTTGCACAAGATCTCAGTCAATTTGGCAAGGACTAGATCGCCAACTTCAAAATTCACATCTCGACGCCTTCGATCTGCCCACTTCTTGGTCCGTTTCCCCACCTTGCGTAAGCACGCACAGCTAAATCATGAAGTTCGTGTCATTCTTTGGCAAAATGAAATGCTGCTGAACTCGGCCCCTGGTACCCAGTCACAACTGCGTTTGGTGTAGGCAGATGCTACCCGGTTACAATCTCAAATGAAATCTGATTTGTCGCTTCGCTCCGCTGCAAATTGTAAGAAAATTGGGCTACATCTAACATCTTTGGCCAGTCAAGATGTGTTGCACTCACATAGTGCCTCAAGTAGATCTCAACGAGTGCATTCACTCTCTCGGTTTGCCCATCTGTTTGCGGATAAACACACGTCGAAAAGTTCAAGCTTGAGCCCATTAACTTGAACAATTCAGTCCAAAGTCTCCTAGTAAACCTTGTATCCCGATCACTGGTAATCGTCTTGGGAACACCCTAGTACTTCACCACGTACCTGAGAAAAATACGAGCTACCTCATCGGCTGGGCACACTTTGGATGCTGGAATAAATGTCGCATACTAGGAAAATCTATCGACAACCACCATGATGCTCAATAGGCCCTCAACAACTGGCAAACCGACTATAAAATCCATGGAAACACTTTCCCATGGTCTCTTGGGAATGGGCAAAGGCTGCAACAATCTCGCTGGTAACTTCTGTTCGATCTTGTCTTACTGGCACACAAGGCAAGTCTTCACATAGGCCTCAACATCATTTCCCATGTGCGGCCAATAATAGTGCTCCGCTATCAAGGTCAATATCCGGTGCATCCTCGGATGTCCTGCCCACTTAGAATCGTGGCATTCCCTCATGAGCTCCTTGCTCAAACCTTCAAATTAAGTCACATAGAGGCGGTGTCCTCGAGCATACAATAAGCCTTCCTCAAGCCAAAACCTCCAGGTTTTGTCCTCCTTGGTAAGTTCAATCAAAGACTTGGTCGTTCGGTCATGTGACAACCCCTCTTTGATGCGCTCTAGCATCGGTCCCTTTGGCAAACTCTCAAACTCCACGGCATACCTTCCGTTTAGAGCATCGGCAATGTAATTCACTTTCCTCAGTTTGTGATCTAAGAAAACATCGAACTCGGTAAGAAATTCATGCCAATGAGCATGCTTCGGTGACAACTTCTTCTGAGTCAAGAAGTAACTATTGCCGACATTATTTGTGTATACCACGAACTTAGAATACAAACACATAATGTCTCTATGTGTGTAGACAATGCACCACAACGGTCATCTTCTTCTCATGAACTGTGTATCTTCGCTCAGTCTCATTGAGCTTTCGGCTCTTGTACGTAACCGGATGTCCTTCTTGCATAAGGACCCTACCAAATGGTAATGTCTAATGCATCGGTGTGAACTTTGAATGGCTTGGTGTAATCTGGAAACACCAACACAGGCTCACTCACCATAGCAAGCTTGACCTCATCAAAAGATTTTTGGCACTCGGTCCACAATCCCACGCCTTGTCATTCTTTAGCAACTCGGTCAATGGTGTGGCAATTTTGGAGTAACTTTTAACAAACCTCCGATAATAATTAGCCAATCCCAGGAAAGACCTTAGCTCGATCACCTTGGTTGGTGCCTCTCATTCATCAATGACTCGAACCTTGTCTTTGTCCATTCGGATCATGCCACCTCCAACAATGTGGCCAATGAAAAAACCTCATTCTGGGCGAATGAACATTTTTTTCCTTTTGACATAGAGCTCATTTTTCGTAAGACCTTGAACACCTCTCGTAAGTGTTCAACATGCTCATCTAGCGTCTTGTTGTAAATCACGATGTCGTCAAGGTAGACTATAACAAACTTGTACATAAACGGCTGTAAGCACATTGTTCATCAGTGTGCAAAAAGTAGTAGGGGCATTTGTAAGGCCGAAATGTATCACAAGGTATTTAAACGAACCGTAGCGTGTCACACATGCTATCTTCAACTCATCATCTTCGACAATTCTTACTTGATAGTATCCTAATCGCAAATCCAACTTGGTGAACCACCTTGCACCACCAAGTTGATTGAACAAGTCCACAATGAGGGGAATTGGATATTTGTTCTTCATTGTGAGCTTATTCAAAGCTCGATAGTCGATGCACATCCGGAAGAGACCCATCATGCTTCTTCTGAAACAACATCGTGTACCGTAGGGTGCCTTGGATGAACGAATGTATCCAACATCTAGAAGATCTTTCAATTGTTTGTGCATTTCCTCTAACTCGGGCGGGGACAATCGTTATGGGGTTCAAGTGGGTGGCTCCGCATTTGGCACAAGCTTAATCTTGTGATCAACCTCCTCTTTGGAGGTAAATTCTTTAGTAGCTCGGCGGGCATCACATCTTCAAACTCTGCCAGCACTTGCCCCACCTCACTAGGAACTCCCTATGTTGCGACTGGCTCATCACACACCAAGGTTGCCATGAAGGTCGGCTCCTCCTTGCGCTCCGCCTTAGAAAATTAGATCGCGGACAAATCTGTGGCACATATTCCTGACCCTCGGTTACTAGCACATTGCACTAATGCTTTAGATCTAAGATACATAGACAATCCCACAAAAGGAACAGAAAATCGTTGATCCGGTATAGGAAACTTAACCCAAGTACAAAATCAAAGTCATCGAGTGGGATTACCTTTATGGCTTTCTTACCAATCCAACCTTCAATATCAAGTTAAACTTTATATGTGACTCCCGCAATCGGCATTTCTTTGGTATTCACTGTCTTGATGGAACCACTTGTCTTCTCGATAGTAAGACCATGCTTCTTGGCAATCTGTTCGGACATGAATAACTCAAAGACACATGTGTCAATTAGTGCACTCAATTTCTGGCCAGCAACTGTGATGTCCACAAACATCAACCCCCTCTTCTTTCGACCCTTCTTGACCTCTATTATACTGATGATGGAGCCAAGTTTAAGAACCTCGCTCTCTTCTCCACCTATGGTCTCTTTTGATGGCAGAGAACTTGTTCTTTTATGGACAATCCCTCGCAATGTGTCCATGGTTATGGTAATGGAAACACTTGACGAGTTGATTGTCTCTTTGATCTTGCTTTCCATTCAATGGCTTCCCATTGCCATTCTAAACTTTTGTCGAACAAAATGACTTCTCATTGTCTCTACCACTACCTTTGTGCTTCGGTTTTAGATTGGAGAAGTCAGGCTTCTTAACCCTGATCTTAATCATTAACTCAACAACTATCAAGGCAGCAAAGAGCTCTGTCACACCCCGTCGCCTCAAATCATTCTTTGCCCGTGGCTTCAATCCATCAATGAAGGTGAAGAATTTGTCTTCTTCACTCAAACTCGGAACTTGCAAACTTAGTTCCACGAACTTTCGAACATGGTCTCTCAATGATGCGAGACCCTCTTGCTTAAGACGTCTAAACTTCAATCGTGCCTCATTTTCAGCATACTGATGATAGAATTGCTTATTGAACTCATCTTGAAACTCTTTCCAAGTCTTGATGGCAGCATTGCCTCGATTCACATCATTGCACTTACATCTCCACCAAAATAGGGTAATGTCAGTTAAGTAAATGCTAACAAGATTTACCTTATTCGTATCTCTCTCAATACCTACGGCTTTGAAGTATTGGTCCATCCCCCAAAAGAAATTCTCCACATCTTGGATGGACCTAGTTCCCTTGAACTTTTCTGGTTTGGAGATATCACCGAAGACTTTAGGCGATGCAATTGCCACACTATTCCCAAATGCAGCATTCAACACAACCAATTCAGCCTTGAGTAGCTCCACTTCCTTCCTCAGATCAGCATCCTCGACCTCGGAACTCTTTGCCTTGAGTTCTTCGACCTTCTTCCTCAGAGCGACCATTGTAGCCTCTAAAGAATCGCCACGTTCAGACATATTCACATCCAACCCATTGAGAGCCTCTTGAACCTCATCCTAGACTCCATCCATGGACTCGAGCTTTTCAAGGTCTACCGGCTCTAACAATTCCAACACCTCTTTGACCTCCTTCATGGATTCCTCGAGGTTGGTAACCCTTCCCTAGACCAACTTGATCATGTCCTTCGACGAACCCCTATTGGATTTGTCAGCTGTAGCCTCTGTACCCTTCTTCGCTGCAGTGTTCTCTCCATCACGTGCCATCTCGAATCAGCAAAACTCGCTCTAATACCACTTGTCACGGGACTAGACTGTTGCTAGCAAACTCGTGCGGCCTTAGTCGATTTCTCGATCGAAACTCGGCTAAGTAACCCTCGAAGAAATCTAGGTAAAGAAACTTAGAAATGTTGCGGAACAAAAGAACAAGTGATGGCAAAAGACAAAGGAAATGAGTGAATACTTTGCTTGTATTACTCTTGAGGTAAAAGCTTTACAACTGAAGTGAAGTGAAGTGATGTGTTGTGTCAAATGAATTGAGGTGAGCCTCTTTTTTATAGCTGCAGCCCCTTACAATCAACGATCCAGATTACAACAAATGAACGGTTAAGATGAGAGCCTCTATCTTATCTACAACATTTGAAATTCAAATAAGAGATAATGTGAGAATTATCTTTAAATAAATAAAAGATAATTACTATGATAAAAATAATGCCTTAACCATCTACCAAGGTAATCGAGGCAGCTCTCTTGGGTCAACTGGCAACCCCAATATGTGGCAAAGATGGACTTGGACTTCCTTCAATGCTTTTGTCTCGGTCGTGGGATCACGGTCCGTAACAATTGCAATCAAATATAAATCAATCACAAGCTTTGAAACTAAAGATTATTTTTGTTTTACAATTAAATTATGGGGAAAACTTCAATACACATACCGTGTAAACTAAAATTTACACGGTCCTTTTAATTTTAAGGGTTAGGATTGTAGTTTAAGGTTTAAATGTTAGGGATTTAGGGTTTAGAATTTAAGGTTAATGTTTAAAATTTAGGGTTTAAAATTTAGGGTTTAGAGTTTAGGGTGTTAGGGTTAGGGTTTAAGGTGTTAGGGTTAAGAATTTAAGATTTGTATTTTGTAAGGCAAAAATACAGGCATGTATAAAATAAATTTTACATAGACCATATATTAAAGTTTTACCCTTAAATTATACGTTTAAACTTAATAAATAGTCTTAATGAAAAGAAAGTATATTTCTTAACAAAAAAAATTAATTCGAATTACAAGGTACATATGAAATTTTATCGGTAGTTAAAAATAAAACAGATGCTACTATCGTTGGGTGAATCCAGCCCAATAGACCAAATTTTACGTATACTCCACAATCCAATCTCCATTTCTCCATACGAATTAACACCTTCTCTAGCCTATACGACATAAGTAAACTTCTCACAAAACTTTCTCAAAGAATATTCAACGTTGTAGTAATTTTCAAGTAAACTACTTCTAATACCACTAAACTATTAGTTTAATTATGTTTTGACCATTAAACATGAAAATTTTCAGTTAAACCACTAAATTATTAAAATAATTTCAATCAAGCAATTGACCGTTAACTTTTGACGAAATTGATGTGGTGACAGTTACATAAATTTGTTTAATTATACATTTAGTCCTCATTGCTTACACATTATATCAATTTAGTCCTAATTATAATTTAGTTCAATAAATTATTCCTCCAATCAGATTAATCTAATCCGTAATATTAATTTATTTATTTCAATTTTAATTACGTAAATTAAAATTAATAATAAATTAATCATCTAATTAGATGATGACACGATAACTAAATGTACAAGTATAAAAATTATTTAACTATTACATCATCAAATTTGTCTAAAGTTAACGGTGGCTTGATTTAAACCATTCTAATAATTTTGTGATATAATTAAAAATATTTTTTCAACAATCAAAATAGAATCGGACCAACAATTTTATATCCTATAAATAATTAATCATGCTTTAGAGGTCTCAAGCTCGAAACCTTAAATAATTTATATAACAAATAATACAAATGTTTAACGGATTTTTACTAACTTCTAAAAAAATAAAATACAAACATCATATCAATATTTTAAATCGATTTACAATGGGTCATATAATAAGGACTTTCCAAAGCCTTAATTTATAGCTTTGACCCATTGTTTTGAGACGTTTCAAATTTTCAATGCTATGAAAATAGCATTTTAGAGGACAACGTCGGTTTTGATTTATTTAAACTTTAAATAATCATTTGATTATTATGAAGAAAGCGAAGTTGTCGAATGAAAGTAGAAAGTTGCAACGTTTCCTCAATCCGAAAAAAGTTTATATATTTAAGATATTTTATTTCCTTGTTTAATATTTTATTACTTGAACCGTTAAATTTTATGCATATTATTTTAAAATAATTAAATAGGTGTGAAATTATAACAATACGAGCTTTAGGTATAATTTTTTAATAATATTAGGTGATTATAAGATAATATATGTTTATGTATTTTTTAATTATTTGACAATACATATTTTGGAGAAATTATATCATAGATCCGGCTTGTCACGTCATACATAATCTCAACTAATAAAAAATCATTTATTTCAAATTTTTTCTATAACTTACATAAAAAAATTAATAAAATAAATAATTATTTTTTTGAAATCATAAATACGTGACGAACTAGACTTATAATATAATTTATCCGCACCTTGAGTATAGTTTAATACTATAAGTTCCATCATTTATGGTCACATTACATTGGATAAACATATTATTATAATCCATATGACATTCATAGGCACATGCCTAAGCACGTGGCATGCTGTTATTTAGGGATCACCGCACTTTTATCATATCACGTGATTCGCTTACACCAATGCCGAAACCTTAGCCACTGCCATTACCCAGCAGCTGCTGTAATTTATTTGCTCAGACTCCCATGAAATAATATTTTCTTATTTAATAAATACTTACTCAAATTAATAAGAGTGTAATTCTTTTATAATATACATTATACGTCATATTATTTATGTTCGGGATATAAAATTATTTTTTTAATAATATTATTTTTAAATTTTAAATATATATATATTTTTTAAAAATGTACTGTGTCTTACCAACGTAGTCAACCCATGTAATTCTAGTCATTTCTAACTTGGTTCAGCAGTCATTTCTAACTTGGTTAGCTGATTCCATATCACCCACTGCATCCTTTTATTCCATTGTTTTCCCCGTAATAGAGGATTGGGTAAAAAACTCGATAAACTGATTTAAATTTAAAAATAAAAAATATATATTTGAAAAAGATGAGTTTACCATGTTTGATGAATATCGTTGAACATCATTAACGCTGAATATCGTTGAACACCATTAAATTGATTAATAAATATTAAAAATTTAATGACTCAACATGTAATTATAAATTATTTAAAATAAAATTTCAATTAAATTATTTTTCATATATATTATATTTTTAATTTTTTAACAATTGGATCAAATACCAAGCTTAGTTAATTTAAAAATAAAAAACTCAAAACCCTAAACTCAATGTTCGAATTTAGGGTTTTGGGTTTATGGTTTTGGTTTTTGGGTTTTAAGTTTAGGGTTTTTATTTTTTAAATTGACCAAAGTTGATATTTGATCCAATTATTTAAAAAATATTATCTATATGGAAATTGATTTAATTAAAATTTCATTTAAAATAAATTTTATAATTATATGTTGAGTCATTGAGATTTTTAATCTTTATTAATTAATTTAATGGTGTTCAATGGTATTCAACGTTGGTGGTGTTCAGCAGTGTTCGCCGAGCGTTGTAGAATTTTTTATTTGAAAATCAATCAAATGGAAAAAAATAATTTTGTTATATTTCTAAGATATATTATTTTGATTTGTTTACGGTTTACATTTTCGAACAAAATCGTTTAACAGATTCGATCGTTGTCTACTATAATTACAAAATTTATGAAGTATAGTATCATATAATCCAACAATTTTGAGGCTTTTTGAGATTTTTTTTATCACGAGTTCAATTAGTAGAAACTGTTAACCTTTATTTTTTTATTTTACTTTATCACAGTAAATTATAAAAACAATAAACTTAGTATATTATTAAATTCAATAATTTAGAAATTGGTGTAGAAAAAGATTTTAAAATTCAAATTAATTTTCTTAAAAGATAGAAAGGAGGAGGTGCAATGTACGGGAGTGTACTTCCTCTTAATGAGAAGAAATAAATATGATTGTCTGCAGCAGCACTGAACTCCCTCCCCTTCCATAATTGCATGCATTTGTTTCCCTTGTAAAAGAATAAAAGACAAAGAGATGGGAGAGTGGCAGTTGTGAGTAATTGTCGGTTATGGTAAGCATACGTTACGATTTCTTTTATAAATCAAATAAAGATAATATCTCTCAGTCTCAGCAATCAGGACTCAATGTTTTAACTTTTAATAATGGCCTGGGTGGTGTGACTGGGCGTCAGGGATAATAGTAATAAAAAGAAAATTACACTCAACAAACGTAACGGAACATGGCCCGTTTCCTTTTTCTAACTTAATAACGCCCTTACAAAGGTTTTTTTTTTTATATAAAAAAAGGTGGTCCTCCATTAACCTTCTTTCAGGCATGTCATGCGGCAGTCCCTCTTTCCACGTTTCTCTCTTGTTCAGCTGCTACTGAAACGTGAAGCAACTGATATAATAATAATAATAATTGCATTAGACTATATTTAAGTTTAGTTTGGTTAGTATTATTATAGTTGCTTAAAACACTCAACATTTTTCAATTTAAGAATAAAGAGTAAATATGTTCAAGAGTCGAGTTATCTGTTCAAAATTTATATAAGTATTCAAAAGATATTAAGCCCAAAAATTGGGGTTGGATAAAACTAAGCCCAACCCCACTTAGCACGCTTTCTATTTTTTAAATATTACATTACTTTTATGTATTATATAATTTACATCACATAAAAAAATAAGTTTATGATAATATGAGTTAGTCAAAAATAAACTTAAAATAATTATTTATAAATATACATAAATATAGACAAAATTTACTAGTATGTCATTTTTCTAATGCTTTCTCTATGTCTGAAATTTATTTTACCTTAAATAATTTGGCAGCTAAAGTAGGAGTAAATGGCAGAACAATTCTGACAGGCCAGTGTGATAGATAATGAAGTAAATGTTCCCTGTGTCTGTATGTATAAAGTAGTATAACCTAAAATGATAAAGGTAAAACTATTTAATTTTATTTTTATTGTTTTTTTCCACTACCGACACTGCTCTTCCCTCTGTCAATATGAATAATAAAATACAAGATGAACAGGGAGTGAAGTTTCTCGTGAAAGAGTGGGCAGATTGTTTTTACTAAAAAGAGTGGGCAGTTGTGGTCAGCTTAGTTACTTTCCTCGCATTTTTTTTAAATATTTAGTGTTATTTTAGGCATTTTAAATCAAAAATTCATTTTAAATATTTAAAATAGAAAAATGATCTACCGTCAGCATTATTTAAAAAAATAGCACTCTTTCAATCCACGTAAGGCGAACTTGTATTTTACAGAAAGTGAATTTTAAACTCGTGTCCTATAGAAAACAAGTTATATGTTAAAAAAATATGGTAATTTTTTTTTCTTTTTTACCAACTTATTGTAAAATTAATATTTGTTTTTGATATAACAAGAATTTCAAGGACCAATTTGTAAAATTGGATAAATTTTTAAATACTAAAAAAGACTCATAAAATGACAAGGAATCGAACTTAAAATTGTTTCTAAGTTAAAAACTACAGCCCCAAATATTTTCTAAGTATTTTTTGTACTCAAATAGCCAAGTTTGGTCCAGGCGTATCAATACACTATTGACCGTATCGATACAGATTTTAGCTACTAGAAAGTGATTTTATACTTAATGGCTATTAGGTATTGATACGCGTGTAGCCGTATCAGTACGTCATTCATACCTGGGAACCAAATGGCCTTTGAGTATCAATACGGCTTTATGCGTACCGATATGGGGTGTTTAGATTTTCAAGATCTTTGATAATAATTTTTTTACCGTTGCCTTGTCAGTTTATTGGAACCATAAATTTGAAAAGTAGTTATACCGTATCGATACGCCCTTAGGCGTACCGAAACCTTTTTTTTCATTCTCAACTTTCTCAGATTTCAGTGAGCAAAACTGTTACCAATACGGCTTAGTCCGTACCGATACCCCTTTATAAAATACACTCTTTGTACCGATACGCCTTCCCGCATATCAATACCCCTTTATACCATGGTTCTTTCTTCTTATGGCACGTACCGATACACTTGTTCGCGTATCGATACGTCTGGCTGCCTAACATCATTTATTGCGAGAAAAATGCAGCCCAATAGCTATATTGATGATCTCAACTACCCAAACGGTTAGAAATCAATGAGAGGGTATATAATCAAGCCTCCAAAGCTACAACAACAACTATTGAACAAGTCTTAAGAATTCAAACACAAATCCAACCATCTTGAGCCTATTAGAGTCAAATTCTTATAACCCACTTGAGTGTTCAAATTTGTAATCTTTTTATTCAAGTATTGGGTTTGAGTGAACTTGTATTTGGGCAAACATATTACCTTTGAGAGGATTTTTAGTTTGCAAAATTTCTTCTTGTAAAATAGAGTTTTTCTCAAAGTTCTGGGTTAGAAAGCTTTGAGTTTGTAAAAAGTTTCCTCTTGAGCCTAGAAAAAGGGAATAAATTCTTAGCAAATTTGGGGAAAATCCTTAGTGGGAAGCTAAGGTAGTGGATGTAAACCTTGTTAGAAGGTTGCACCGCTATAAATCTCTTGTGTCTCAATTTTTATTTTTCAATTTGCTTCCCTTCATTTTTAAATTATCAATTCACCCCCTCTTGGCCACACACCATCGATTGATCATCTTAATACTTATTCAACACGAAACTCACGTTTTGTAAAAAGCGAGTTTCGGATTCGCGTCTTGTAAAAAGTGAGCTTGCATTATGTGGACGATTTGGGGGTCATTTTCCAAATAATGATGGCAGTGTGTCATTATTCTAATTAAATATTTAAAAGGTGTTTTTGATTTAAAAATGCCGTTATTTTAGGGTAGTATTTGTTTAGTTTTTAGTTTTTTATAACACACATTGCAAACAAACTGTTTTGTTATACTTATTATTAAAGTTGTTAAAAAATGCTTGGCTTGAACTATCTAGCTTGTCGATAGATTAAAAAGTATCGGATATTTATACTAGATTGATAGAATGTATATGTTGTAGAGACTATAATTGTTATTATATCATGACACATTACCATCCTTCACTCATTTTACTGATTAGTGACCTATTTGTAATATTTTTTAATTGAATGACCAAATTGTAACTATTAGAGAGAAAAGTGACCCGTTTGTAACCAAACTAATAATTGAATAACATTCTTTCAATAATAATAATAATAATTGAATAACATAAAGTGTATTTTACCATTGGATATATCGTGAACTCCTCATTCAGCCCTCGACCTTGATTATGCTCTTAGAGATTCCTTACATAGATTCTTCGCTCAACAATATTTTGTACTTCGTTGCTTTTTAAAAGTACTTTTAGAGTCACGAGCATTTTTTTGGTTCAAAAGCAGTGTGCATAACAATTATCTTTTCAATTTGGTTCAATTTTTTTTTTACAAAAGTTAAAACTTTTAACTTTTTTAAAATATCTTTTGGGGTCAAAAGGGTGTGCATAACAATTAGCTTTTCAGTTGAGTTTGAAAAGTATTTTTTAAAAATTAAAATTTCTATCTTTAACTTTTTCAAAAGCACTTTGTGTATAATTATTTATTTTTTTTTTATTTATATCAACAATTCTTTTGTATTTTTAAAAATAATGTCTAAAATAAATATTTTATCTATTTATAAACACCTTTTTACTACAATATCAAATAATTATATTTAAAATCAAACAATACTGTAATCACTCATTTTTGACCGGGTTTTAGTGTTATTAGTGTTATTATAATACTAAAATTATATATATATAAAAAAAGCAAAAAAAAAATATATATATATATAATATAATAATAATAATAATAATAATAAAGGGGGGAGGGGAGTGGAGCACAAAGCTCCACGTCACCCTCCTCACCCCTATAAATAGAAGCAATTGGCAGCAAGAATGGAGAGCAAAAAAAATTGAATTGCAATCACGCCAATTGAAGAGAAAAAATGGCAATTGCAACAATTGGAATCGGTAAGGGCAGGCCAGTTCGGCTAGCCCAGGACCGGGGTAATATCCTCGGTCCTAACCGGTTCGATCGGGGTCCTATTTTAGGTCCGATCTAGTTAATATTTTTGGAGGGGTCGCGGTAGATCTCGGTGGGGTTCAGTCGGGATTCGTCGTTCGAGCTCCTAGTTAGGTATATTTTCTTTCTTTTTTTATTAGTATTGTAATTTTTATAATTTAATGAAGTATTAGTTATCTTAAAATTTTAGTCTTATTTTTTATTTTGTATGTTTATGTTTTAGATTAATATTTAATATGTTTTAAATTTGTGTTTTATATTAATATTTTATTTATGTTAGATATGTTTTTATTTATGAGTTAGATTAATATGTATATATGTATGTTTTAGTTTAGCATTTTATGTTAGATTAATATTACATTATGTGAATATTCTTGTATTTAAATTATTTGCCATGTTTTATATTTTGCTCACTAAGTTTGCATATCGAGATATAAATTGTTAATGCGGTGCCCTATCCGAGCGTAAACGAGGCGAGATCAGCGTAGTGATAGTGGTTGGACGTTTATTCTCGGATAACGGGCCCTTAAAATTAACTCGCAATTATGACCGAATTTTAAAATAATTGTCACTTTAATCCGGAAAATCCAATATTGATAAAGCGGTAATTATTAAAGTACCAATTTTGGGCGGTGTGGGGTGCTAATCCTTCCCCATCCGTAACCGACTCCGAACCCAATCTTTTTTTGAATCTACGGTTTTATGGTGTCCAAAGCCTACCTAAGTGGCGGTGGCGACTCCATTTTTAATACGGTTTATTTTAAAACCCCACGAAATAAATATTTTATATCCAAAAGAGTCACAAACACCCTTGAAAAAAAATCATAAACACTTAAAAAAACCCTCGTTTTTAGCGATAAAAAGCAAAAGGCACATCGCTACAGATGGCGACTCCGCTGGGGACATTTTTGTTTTTTCGAAAAAAACAAATGAGAGTTAAGCTTTTAAAATAATTACCGCTTTACTAATATTGGAAATTCCGGATTAAAGTGACTATTAAATTAACATTCGGTCATAATTGCGCGTTTATTTTAACGCATTTAAAATATGGCATATAAACCCGTCTTTTTAAGTGGGGAAAACGCTAATGCTTTCGTGGCGATATCGTTCTCCGTATGGGCCTAGCAAGTACCTTGGGGCTCGAGTACCTTATGTTTTTTCGTAAGGATATCGTTCCTTCATACGGGCATAAGCGAATGGGTCCCCCAATTGAACCCGATTGAAAGGAGCCTATAATGGGTGATGATCGGGGCCTTGCTACCCTTAGTAGGGGACAAAGCAAGGACAATTCGGGTACCTCCTAACACCAACACTGCATGTAGAGAACATAGAAACCCCCACCTGTTAGAGCCATGCGGATAACCTTAGGTGTTTTGGACTAGATAAATATGGTCGTTTTGTTTATTTACCTTATTTAATTTGTCCTTTTATTTATGTATTTATTATTTTTATCAGGTACTAACTCATTTCTTTTTGTGTTCTATTTTATTTTTACACATATTTTTGTTGCATTATCATTGCATCCACATTACATAGAGGCGTTGATTCAAGTGGTTTGCCCGATTAGAAAATCTTTCATCATGGAAAAAAGGTGTCTTAGGAAGGACAAAGATCGATCCGATCGATCGCGTGACATCGGTCAGAGATTACTCAACAGATCCGACGTAACAATTTTCCGAACAAGCGTGTAGTGCCAAAGTATACACACGAGACCCTAATGGTGGACATACAACGTGCTACAAGGTGTGTGAATGACTTAGCTACCGAAGCCACGACTCTCCGACCTTTCGTAACCCCGGACATGGAAGAAGCACCAAGGTTTATCAAGTTGCTCAGAGCTGTCGAGGAGCTAGGAGGTAGAGCTAGGGATTATGTGTAGAACTTTATTTTGTAATTAAGACTTTGTAATAGACTCTTTTTGTAATAGGGACTCCTTTTGTAATATGGATCTTTTTGTAATCTGGACCCTTTAATTCCCATGAAAGTCGTTCGAAAGGGTGATTACCAGCGGAATCAACGCCTTTATTTGCATTCATGTTGCATATCATGACATGGTGTTGATTCAAGAATAGTTCATTAAAAGGCTTTCAAAATAGAAAAAGTCTGCTTTGCCGGGAACGATAATATTACAGTATCAAGTTAGGTCGAGCAAAGACCAATCGCGAAAGAAGACGGTACGATAATAAGACACGTGCGACGCAGAAGATTCAGCCAGGGCCGCAGAATCCTAATTTTAAATCTTCACATTTGACCATTTTTAAATTCTCAGATTTTAATTTAACTCAAAAAAATATTATTATTTTGCTTTGAAACTTCTTCTCTCATAAAACTTTCAGAAGAATAATAATAACAAAAAGAAACCTAAAAGTTTCATTTTTAAGTAAGTTAAAATTTTTGAACCAAATGATCTTTGAGAATTTTAATTTAAACCCTAAAATTTTTTAAAGTACTCACTTAGGACCGATAGAATCCATCCCTGTTTAGATGTATTATTCGTTTGCACCCAGAAAAGATCTTATCTGCATTATGCCTACACTTGTTGATGTCATTTTTAGAAGCCGTAAAAAATAAAGATCATGAAGTCACGAGTCCATAGAATAAGAAGAGAAGACGAAGTCATCCATCATCCTGAAGATGACGTCGAGACGTGGAGCACAGGTTTTGCTTCCCGAAGTTAAGATCTCGAAGGAAACTAATCGTCACTGTAATTCATTATTAGTTTCTTGCAATCGGACATTTTCTCTTGATTGAAAGTCTTTTAAGGACTGTTCGAGAATCAACACCGCATTTGCATTCATGCATTGCATTGCATTGCATTGCATTACATTACATTGCATTGCATTGCATTACATTGCATTGCATTGCATTACATTGTACAATCATGACATATTTTACACCTTGCATAAAATTTTTGAGGGGTAATCCAAAGAACAATTAGAGTTTTATCGTGAATAAAAGATGATTACACACTCAAAAATCAAAAGATTCGAGCAATTAAAAGATAGACTCGAGAGAAAAAGAGAGAAAAAGTAGTTTGATGCCTTTAATACAAGAAAACTCTGTTTGAGCCCCGATTTGGTCGTTCCTCCGGATTCCAAAGATTTCCACATAATAACGGAACAAGATGCCCCAAGATTCGTGTGACCATCTTCTGCAAAAAAAAATGGAGGGCTACATTGAAAAATTACCGATCCACTACTTCCCCGACAGTCTAACAGGACTTACCGTGGTAGGATGTGCTTTGGACCTAGCACTAAGTCGTCGGTATCTCCAGGGTACGAAGATGAAACCTGATGAAAGCTTCAAGGAATGTGCTTTGAGGTGTATGTGTTTAGCGACCCAAGTGCAGCCTCCCGTAGATAAAGAGGAAAGTGAATTCCATGTCATCTTTCTTATTTCTTCTTTAATAAGATGCTCGGGAAAATGAAAGCCAGCTTTGAGGACTTCATGATGATCGGAGAAATCGAACATGCACTCCGGGACCTAAGTTTAAAGACCAGACTGCCTAGGAGCGAGAGAAAAAAGAGAGATAAATGGGTACCACTTTCAAAACATTGAGGCGCTAGGGCATGACACTAAGAAATTTGGGGTCGTTAATAGAAAAAAATTAAGAAGCTGGTTGTGAGGAGTCATGACGAGAGAGTTGATCCAATGGTGGTGGAAAACAAGAGAAGAGGCAAGCCCACACCGCCTTGGAAGGGGCAGAATGAGTTAGCACCACGGAGATAATCCAAAGGTCCCTACGGTTTTCTCATCATTTCACAAAGAAATTCTCAACAAAAAAATCATTGTTTATTAGAATTAAAAATCACATTTCCATTTAGAAAAGCATTTTTACATTCTTGATTCTTTAAACATTTCATTTTTATGGGGTAGTTTTCCCATATGCATATACACACATTTTTGAATGGACATATGTATATATCATTTCTATACAGTCCTCGAATTTTGAATGCAATAAAGACATTTTGCTTCAAACCCAAAGATCAACTCTAAGTTGCATATATTTAGAAGAGATTGAATGTTGTGGAGATACTGTAAATGTGAGTATCGCTAGTTTACTTAGGCTAATGAGAGGAACAAAAGCGAGTGTTTAGACAATGGGCAATTCCCATTTTAAGAATTTATCTTCTCAGGCGCTTGTCGTTTAAGATCCTTGAAACGAAAGTTGACCCTAAACCTCTACCCCCTGAAGGCATTCTCAGGACATTTGTGAATATGACAATGGATGTTGTTCTTTTACTTTACCAGAAGACACAGATGAGACTATACAGATTGGATACGAAGATCAGAAATCACCAGAAGAACGTGGTTGAAAACATGGATATGTCCAAACGAAAAACCAAAAAAAAATCAGAAGGTCGAAGCAATCCAGATCGAGTAAATATCAGAAGAGCTGTAGAGAGGCAAGTAACTTCGAGCAGAAGATATCATCAATACCAGTATAGATACGTGTGAATTCAAGGATACATTTACAGACCCGAATAAGAAGAAAGAGATTCAATGCTAAAAACCCAGAATGAACAGTCTAAAAAAGGAGAAAAAAGAAAAAGAAAGAAAGAATGTTGTATATGTTTCACACACAGATCAAACAATACAAGAACGAGACTTCAACTATGAGCAAGAGATGAAGGAATCCACATTTCAAGTAAACATCAATTTTGAAAATTAGTATAGAAGCTCGAATTGAAGCCAAGTCAAGACAAGTCGGCCCGAAGATTGCCAATTTTGAAGAAGGAAGTGACCTCTAGGTGAAAACCCAAAAATGGGCGTCTAGAGTGATCTGAAAATGAAGAAAAGAGTAGTCCGCCTGAGCATGCGGGCATCGATATCCAACCAAAATACATTGATCCGAAGGTACAAAAGAAGGAAGTGACCTCTAGGGTGAAAACCCAAAAATGGGCGATCTAGAGCGATCCAAGAGGAAAAGTGAAAAAAAAAAGGATAACATTTCATCTTGACGTGCCAATCACAAGAATTCCCGTAAATGTATTCATAGTCCTTCATTCAAGAAATCTCGGTTTCGAGGAGTTTTGGAGGATCAAACATTCTTGAACAGAAAAACGAACATCAGTATATAGCGTAATGCAAGGCAACATACAATAAAAAGAAAGGAAATGAACTCTAGGGTGAAAACCCGAAAACGGGCGATCTAGAGTGATGAAAAAAAGAAAAGGAATAATGGGCATATCCAAGTTACACAAATACGTAAATCTTTGTTTCACTTAACCATAAACCAAAGGCCTACATTACAAGCCCCAAAGACCATTACGGTCATCCATAAATATCCAAGTTGAATGAGAATGTCTTGATTTCATTCCGCCTATAAGGGTTAACTTTTCTTCAAGGAACGTCAAACTTGAAGTGCTTGATCGACACCCAAATGAGGGAAGGATGGGGCATGGTGAGATAGTGAGATTAAGAGAGCCACCTTAAACGGGTAGAAACTAGGTAGGGTTGTTCCTCTCAAAAGCCTATTAGACCGAAGAAACTATACATTGGCATATATCTCCACAATGGTCAAGATCTTCTAAATAAGCGCTTCATTAGAGTTGGTCTCGGCAACTTGAAACAGATGCGCTATATGGTGTTTGATATTTGGGGGCAAACATGTTTTAAAAGGTTTGACATTTTCTCCCAAAGTTATGATGTTTACCATTTGTTCCAAACAATGTTTTCAAAATGTCCAAGTTGTGATTTTCGAAATGATATTATCTTTTCAAACAATCATTATTTTTTTTTGAAATATACACAGTAAATTGCCTTTTACTTTACTTTAAAAATGAATGATGATGAGATTTAAAACATAGGGACCGAAAGTTAGTTCCCATCGAAATCTTTGAGAAAATCAAGGAAGAGTTCAAGGGATGGAAGCATCTTGGCTCACCCTGGTGACTAGAAATAGATCAAGGCTCTATATGATGGGCCAGAAAATTCAAAGCAGTGGAGCCCGTGGTTGAATGGGGCAACGCCAAGCCAAGAAGATGACAAAGGTTCTTAAGAATGATATAAGAACCAGAAGATCATTTATGAAGACGGGTGATAACCCTAAAGACAAGAAAGCCTTCCGCACAAAAGGTTTAAAAACATGTTCAAATGAGGATTTAAGAGCATACAAGAAAGAAAGAAAGAGATGAAGAAGAAATCGAGGAGCGACCTTTCAGGGTGTAAGACTTTAGAACAAAAAAGCTAAAAAAAAGAAAAGAAAAGAAAGAAACCATTACATTGCATGCATCATATAGATAGGGGCATGTCAATTTTTGCTTATTTTGGACAGGTACCTGAAGAATTATCAAAGAACATTAAGAAGTGGAAAAGTTTTTTGTGACCATTTTGGCGTGAGTCCCTAAAGATTGAAGAAAGTTTCGGCGGCCATTTTCGGCATTAGTCCCTAAAATTTGAAGAAAGATCGGCGGCCATTTTCGGCGTGAGTCCCTAAAATCTAAAGAAGTTTCGGCGGCCATTTTCGGCGTGAGTCCCTAAATCTGAAAAAGTTTTGGCGGCCATTTTCGGCGCGAATCCCTAAATTTGAAGAAGTTTTGGCAGCCATTTTCGGCGTGAGTCCCTAAAGATTGAAGAAAGTTTTGGCAGCCATTTTCGGCGTGAGTCCCTAAAGATTGAAGAAAGTTTCGGCGGCCATTTTCAGCATTAGTCCCTAAAATTTGAAGAAAGATCGGTGGCCATTTTCGGCGTGAGTCCCTAAATCTGAAGAAGTTTCGGCAGCCACCTTCGGCGTGAGTCCCTAAAATTGGAATATTGGTAGCCATTTTCAGTGTGAATCCCCGAATATGAAGAGACATCGATGGCCATCGTGGTGTGAATCCCAAATGAGAAGACAATGTTTTTACATACAAAAGGCACATGTTTTCAAGCTCCAGAGAGAGGTTCTATATAGGAAGAATCTTCCGCTCCGAGGCTTCAGAAGCTGAAAGTTCTATATAGGAGGGACTGATGGCTCCAAGGTCAAGACTCGCAGTTCTATATAGGAAGAACTCCCAGTCAAAGCAATTCACCTATGACACAGGGTTATTTAGGAAACCTGTTGTGTCGAAAGCAAATAGTCTTATATAGGAAAGACTCTGAGCTTCATTGTCTTAGAATGAAGGGTTCTATGTCGAAAAGAGCCTGTAGCTCCAAGATCGGAAGGTGATGAAGTTCTATATAGGAAGAACTTACAAGCTCAAGATTCAGCCAAGGAAGAGCGGAGATGTCCAAAAAAATTCGTTTTCCAAAGCTACAAAGCGGGAAGTCCGATAAAAATCAGAGCGAAGGGTTCAATGTCGAAAGAGCTGTAGCTCCAAGATCGGAAGGTGACGAAGTTCTATATAGGAAGAACTTACAAGCCTCAAGATTCAGCCAAGGAAGAGCGGAGATGTCCAAAAAAATTCGTTTTCCAAAGCTACAAACAGGAAGTCTCGATAAAAATCGAGCGAAGGGTTCAATGTCGAAAGAGCACGTAGCTCCAAGATTGGAAGGTGACGAAGTTCTATATAGGAAGAACTTACGAGCCTGAAGATTCAGCCAAGGAAAAGCGGAAATGTCCAAAAGAATTCGTTTTTCCAAAGCTACAAACAGGGAAGTCTGATAAAAATCAGAGCGAAGGGTTCAATGTCGAAAGAGCACGTAGCTCCAAGATCGGAAGGTGACGAAGTTCTATATAAGAAGAACTTACGAGCTGAAGATTCAGCCAAGGAAAAGCGGAAATGTCCAAAAGAATTCGTTTTTCCAAAGCTACAAACAGGAAGCCCGATAAAAATCGAGCGAAGGGTTCAATGTCGAAAGAGCACTGTAGCTCCAAGATCGGAAGGTGACGAAGCTCTATATAGGAAGAACTTACGAGCTGAAGATTCAGCCAAGGAAAAGCGGAAATGTCCAAAAGAATTCGTTTTTCCAAAGCTACAAACAGGAAGTCGATAAAAATCGGAGCGAAGGGTTCAATGTCGAAAGAGCTCCGTAGCTCCAAGATCGGAAGGTGACGAAGTTCTATATAGGAAGAACTTACGAACTCGAAGATTCAGCCAAGGAAAAGCGGAAATGTCCAAAAGAATTCGTTTTTCCAAAGCTACAAAGAGGAAGTCCGATAAAAATCAGAGCGAAGGGTTCAATGTCGAAAGAGCCTGTAGCTCCAAGATCGGAAGGTGACGAAGCTCTATATAGGAAGAACTTACGAGCTGAAGATTCAGCCAAGGAAAAGCGGAAATGTCCAAAAGAATTCGTTTTCCAAAGCTACAAACAGGAAGTCGATAAAAATAAGAGCGAAGGGTCTTTGTGTCGAAAAAGAGCCTGTAGCTCCAAGATCGGAAGGTGACGAAGCTCTATATAGGAAGAACTTACGAGCCTCAAGATTCAGCTAAGGAAGAGCGGATAGTTCCGAAGAACAAGTGATTCGAAGCCAAAGACAAGAAAGTAGGTAAAAAAAATGAGTGCTTTTGATCTTTGCTTTGTCCTCGTTTCACAAGAACAAGCAAAAAGAGGCAAATCTGTAATCACTCATTTTTGACCGGGTTTTAGTGTTATTAGTGTTATTATAATACTAAAATTATATATATATAAAAAAGCAAAAAAAAAAGCAAAAATATATATATATATATATATAATATAATAATAATAATAATAATAATAATAATAATAAAAGGGGAGGGAGTGGAGCACAAAGCTCCACGTCACCCTCCTCACCCCTATAAATAGAAGCAATTGGCAGCAAGAATGGAGAGCAAAAAAATTGAATTGCAATCACGCCAATTGAAGAGAAAAAATGGCAATTGCAACAATTGGAATCGGTAAGGCGAGGCAGTTCGGCTAGCCCAGACCGGGTAATATCCTCGGTCCTAACCGGTTCGATCGGGGTCCTATTTTAGGTCCGATCTAGTTAATATTTTTGGAGGGTCGCGGTAGATCTCGGTGGGGTTCATCGGGATTCGCTCGTTCGAGCTCCTAGTTAGGTATATTTTCTTTCTTTTTTTTTTTATTAGTATTGTAATTTTTATAATTTAATGAAGTATTAGTTATCTTAAAATTTTAGTCTTATTTTTTATTTTGTATGTTTATGTTTTAGATTAATATTTAATATGTTTTAAATTTGTGTTTTATATTAATATTTTATTTATGTTAGATATGTTTTTATTTATGAGTTAGATTAATATGTATATATGTATGTTTTAGTTTAGCATTTTATGTTAGATTAGTATTCTGTTATGTGAATATTTACTGTATTTAAATTATTTGCCATGTTTTATATTTTGCTCACTAAGTTTGCATATCGAGATATGAATTGTTAATGCGGTGCCCTTTTATCCGAGCGTAAACGGGGCCAGTATCAGGCGTAGTGATAGTGGTTGGACGTTTATTCTCGGATAACGGGGCCCTTAAAATTAACTCGCAATTATGACCGAATTTTAAAATAATTGTCACTTTAATCCGGAAAATCCAATATTGATAAAGCGGTAATTATTAAAGTACCAATTTTGGGCGGTGTGGGGTGCTAATCCTTCCCCATCCGTAACCGACTCCCGAACCCAATCTTTTTTTGAATCTCTGGTTTTATGGTGTCCGGCCTACCTAAGTGGCCGGTGGCGACTCCATTTTTTAATACGGTTTGTTTTAAAACCCCACGAAATAAATATTTTATATCCAAAAGAGTCACAAACACCCTTCGAAAAAATCATAAACACTTTCGAAAACCCCTCGTTTTTTAGCGATAAAAAGCAAAAGGCACATCGCTACAAATACATAAACCCTTCTCAAAAACAATCTTCTATTGCAGTTCTTAAAAACAATACTAAAATCACTATAGTCCCTCTCAATTACCATGTTATGTAGACCAGACACATAGATCATCTTTTCCTTTTTGAAAAGAACCGAGTCATCTTATAGTGTTATTTTTCCATTAATACTACAAGAGAAACATGCGACACAAAAGATAAAACTACACATGTAACAATATAAGCATAAAGTTAAAAAACACTTCAACGTTTAATTAAATAGTCACTTTGGCATTTTTATATTTTTTTGAAATAATTCAATCCTCATCATTTCATTTTGAGTCAAAATAGTCTCTATACGGATGAAAATTGCCAGTCAACTGACGACAAATGACTTAAAATGACGTGACAAATATATATAGCAATGCACGCTGACATAAAAGTATCATATAGATAAATGTGTCGACTTTTTAAAAAATGTTACATCAGTTAAAAAATAATTTTATAAAATTATATAAATTATAAAATAATTTTTCTGCTCACTTTTCATTATGTCAAGTCATTTCAAACTGTTTACCGTCAGTTTTCTAATAATTTTTATCCGTAGAGGGGCTATTTGACCTAAAATGAAACGTTGATGGTTGAATTGTTCTAAGAAAAAAAGAGAGCCAAAGTGACTATTCACTCAAACATTGAACGTATTTTTTGACCGTCATTCATACAATAGGAAAGAAGTTGTATCCCAAATATTTTGGAAGGATAGTAATTTAGGGTTTTTTTTAATTTAAGTGAAACATTTATCTCTTCTAATTTTTAAATTAAATATTTAAATAACTGTTGTGTCTCTCGGATAATTCTACAGTAAATGACATGTATAGCAATGTACCACTATTCATATGTACCACAATGTACTATTAATTATTTTAATTAGTTTTGAAATTGAAAGGACCAAAACTGTTATTATCCTTTTTTAGAATAAAATCTTAAAAAATAGTTTTTATATTGTTTTTCAGATTTTCTTTTATCTTTTAATTTAAAAATAATTAAACTTTTATTACTATAATAATTCATACGTTCACTTTAATTTAAGAGTAAAGTTCACAAATAGTCACTAAACTTTGATGAATTATTCAATTTGGTAACTAAACTTCCAATTACTTCAATGTTACTATTAAACTTTTAGTTTTGTTTCAATTTGGCCAGTGACCCATTAAAAACTACTAAAAGGGTGATATGGCTTTTAAAATATTTTGTATAATAACACATTTAGTCCCCCACGTTTACACATTCAAACAACTTAGTCATAATTCAAAATAATTAATAATTTAACCCTCATTATTTCAATTTGACCCTATTTTTAATTAGAGATAATTTAATATTTTATTTTGATCCCTCAATTATAACTAATATTGTCGTGTCCCTTCCAATCCCAACCATATCCAATCCATCCTTTAAATTTTGAAATGAATCACTTTATTACTAAATTAAAATTTAGAGTTGGATTATTGGATTTTTTTGAAAGAAGAGATTTTATTGATTTGGTTAAAAATAAAAACACCGGGCTCATTAAAAAACTTCCTAAAACCTAAATGGAGGAAAAATAGTACACATTGTTAGTGCTTATTGCAGGCCTTACAACTCAAAATAACAGCATCCAAAAACACTAAAAGGATTCGAACAAGGTTGTAGGACTAGCACAACAAAAGCCAATCCAAAATCTACCAAAGGACCATACAAGACAAAATGACACCATTACTCCGAAGCTAAACTCATGAAATCAACCACAGGAGTAATTCCTCTTTTGGCCAAGCTATCAGCGAGATGATTACTATCTCTTGGATTACTGGATGCTAATGGATACTATATAAGTTAATTAAATTATTTTTATAAAAAAATTAAGTATTAATTTTAGAAAATATACTTTTTTCCTTTTTATTATGTATAATTGAATACGCATAATAACAAATATATGTGTTTTTGGTGGCCTAATAACAATTTTAAAAATTCAAGTATCAATTTTTAAAAATATACTTAATTTTCCCTTTACATAATAATAATTTAATTAATTTTTATGAAATTTTAAAGGATTGATTGAGTATAGTTGGGATTGGGAGGGACAAAAAAATATTATTGTCCGGCCTTTTTCTCGGATGGTTTTGAGTGATAATGTTGTTGGGGCACAATGACTTGTGCTTGGGGTTTGACGTTATGAGCACAGTATTGTGTCTTGCTGTTGTGTTGGAATGGTGGCTTTGTTTGCATTTTTTCCTTGTCAAGAGATGTTTGGGTGGTGTATTAGGGATTGGGTTATTGTTGTGCTTTGTGTCACATGGTGCTTGGCTATTGCTTGGGGTTTGGAACTTTTATCACATGGTCATGGTGTACTATTTTCCTCCATTTAGGTTTAGGAGTTTTTTAACGAGGCCTATGACCATGTTTAAGTTTGTATGATTCGTTCTAATAAATCATACTTTGCCGATAAAAAAAGATAACAATAGTTATAATCGAGGGATCAAAATAAAATATTAAATTATCTCTAGTTAAAAATATGGTCAAATTGAAATAATGAAGGTTAATTTTTTTTTTGAATTATGACTAAATTGTTTGAATGTGTAAACGTTGAGGACTAAATGTGTTATTATGCAAAATATTTTAATAGCCACATCACCCATTTTAACCGTTGTTAACGGATCAATGGCCAAATTAAAACAAAACTAAAAGTTTAATACTAACATTGAAGCAATTGGAAGTTTAGTTGCCAAATTGAATAATTGATCAAAGTTTAGTGACCATTTATGAACTTTACCCTTAAATTAAAACGAATGTAGGAATTATTATAGTAATAAAAGTTTAATTTTTTTTAATTAAAAATAAAAGAAAATCTGAAAAAATAGTATAAAAATTATTTTTTTAGATTTTATTCTAAAAGAGATAATAACAATTTCGGTCTTTAAGATTTCGAAACTAATTAAAACAGTTAATAATACATTACGATACATGTGAATAGTAATACATTGCGGTTCATGTCATTTACTGTAGAATTATCCGTGTCTCTTTATATCAATGTTTTTTTTGAACCAGAATCTTTATATCAATAATCAATATAATTGTTTTACTCGTATAATCAGTTTGGATTATTCATAGAAATCTTTAATATTCTGTCTGGTGGTTTCTTAAAAGAAGAAGCATTTAAAGCACAACTCTATTACCGACTGTACTTACTGTAATAAAAGCTAAAAATAATTGCATATAACACTGTTAGTGCATGTTACATCCCCACCTAATCCAAGCGTTGGCTTTCTCAGTTACCAATTCATATATATTATCACCGACGGGAAACTAATTCAAAGTTCAAACCTGGGAAGATTTTCGCAAACCAACCCATATATATTCAATTAAATATTGATAGTAGAGTGCTATTATATTATTATTGTTCGAGTTATGTTAAAAATTAAAAACCATCGTTCTAATTATATAACAATTTTAAAATTTATAATTAATATCTATCCCTCTATTAATTAACAAAAACAAATGATTTATTATTGATACGCTCTAATGAATATGTTAAAATATTTAACAAATATTTGGAGGTAGCAGATATCACACACACATATGTATGTATGCCAAAAAAGAGCCCATACAGCATGTGGTGGAGCCACCCATTTCTCTATCATTATATACTTACTGTATGCCATTCCTTCATGGTCCATGCATGCATGCAGTACTTTTTTTTTACTGTGAACAGTGTATGCATTACGGAAGCATTTACCGCCAACGCGAGTAGCTTCCCTTTTTTTTAGTGGCACAAAAGCTCACTGTACTATTTTTATAAAATGCTCTCTTGATTCAGAACTTGGGTTTATCTGAAATAATAATAGATTATAGAAGAATAGTTCTTCAATATCGTCACTATTAGTTGATCATCGATTCACCAACAAAAAACTGACTTATTTTTTAAAAAATTGAAGTGTTATAGGTTAAATCAAGGGCAAAATCAATATTGAACTACGAGGGGACATACCAATTAATTGTAAAACGAATAAGTCTTAAAAAATAATTGAATTATAAATATTAAGGGAGTATATGTTTAATTTTATAAATTTTAAAATTAAAAGGTCTTAAAAATAATTAAAGCAAAAAATAAGAGTCAACATTTAATTTTATTAATTTTAAATGATAGGTCATAATCGAATAATAAACCAAAAAATTATAAGAGACAAAGATTTAATTATAATAATTTCAAAACTATTAAAATTTAAAATATAATTAACCACTCAAATTAGGGCAATTGCCCCTCCCAAAATACATGTGGCTCCGGCCCCGGGGTAAATTATAGAAAATTTTAAGGATTCAATTAAGAAAATATCAAATGTTGAGGTTTTTTGTGGTATTATGACTAAAAAAAGGCCACTGCTCACTCACCTTGCACGTTCATCTGTCCCCTCTTCCTCTCCACATATCATTCCTCTCTTCGTCCCTGATCTTCCCCTCCCTCTATCTCTCCCTCTTCTACGGCTCCTTCCTTTTAAGAGAAAGTGGGCTAAAAAAATATCAGAGAGAGATAGAAGATGGACATGTACGGGCTTTCAACTCCCGAAGTGTTTCCTATTGATGATCTGTTGGATTTGTCCAACGAAGAGCTTTTTTCATCTGCTTCTACTTCCACCAATAACGATACTTTCCCTCCGTCTGAAACCCCTTTCAGTTACGCCTCCTCCGCCGCCTTTCATCCCTCTGTCTCCACCAACGACTTCACCCACGACCTCTTCCTCCCCGTAATAACTTTACACCCCCCATTAGTTTCTTTTCTCTGTTCGTTTTCTTTTTTTGCACGGTTATGGTTAGATTGTTGTTGCTATTTTGCAGAGTGATGACGTGGCTGAGCTGGAGTGGCTGTCGCAGTTCGTAGATGATTCCTTCAGCGACTTCCCGTCGAATTCCCTCGCCGGAACCTTTAACCCCATAAATGACCACTCGTCGTTTTCAAGCAAAGCTTGGAGCAAGCGTTCTAGAGCGCCAGCGAAGACGAAAAGGGAAGGCCAACGTCAAGGATCGCCATCTGCGGCGGAAGGAGAGGTTCGGCGATGCACGCACTGCGCGTCGGAGAAGACGCCACAGTGGAGGACAGGGCCGTTAGGGCCCAAGACGTTATGCAACGCTTGTGGGGTTCGGTATAAGTCGGGTCGTCTCGTGCCCGAGTATCGACCTGCGGCGAGCCCGACATTCATGCTGACACAACACTCGAACTCGCACCGGAAGGTGCTGGAGCTGCGGAGGCAGAAGGAGCTGTCGAGACTGCAGCAAGATCATGAACACCGTCACAACCACCACCGCCGCCTCCGACAGCACGACTTTGAGGTGTGCTGACGTGCTAAAATCTTAGAGATGTTACTGTGATCACGTTCAATGAGACAGTACTGGTTTGGACCGTTCGGCAATGTCTATCATCATCATGAAACGTGTCGTTTCTTCGTTTTTCCTTATCACCTCTTTTATTTAGTTGATTTATTTTCAAATTTTCTATAAATCATTAAATATTTGGTTGGGCAAGTTTTCAAAATTTCAACCACCATCGTTGAAAGTTAAGAGAGAGAATGGGGATGTTTAAGTGTGATACCGAAACGAGTGACTTTCCACGTGATGCACCGCAGTCCGCAGCGGCGCGTATGCAACGGGCCGAATATTCTCTCTCCTCCTGAAAAAGGGGTTTCACATGGAACTCGAAAGAATAACAAGCTTAGAGTGAAGTCAACCAAATAAAGCAAAGGCAATACAAGTATCGTGCGCATGAGTAAACTTTACAAAAGTGGACGGTGGCGGTAGTGACGGCGGCGAAGAGTGTTGGCGAAGGAGCTTTAGCCTTTATGTCAAACTGTTGTTTTATGACGGTGGGTGTCTTCTCGCAGTGTTTTCAAATAGAGTTAAAGCTCCAAGGATTAAACCTAAATCGATAAAATAGAGAGAGAAATCTTCTTTAAAATATATTGAGAAATATATTTATTCTCAATTTGTTAAACTCTAACATAAATCTTAACTCCAAATTTTAATCATAAATTATAAATGATAAGCTTAAATTTTTAGAATTAAAACATAAATATAATATTAAAAAGATGATTTCTATTTAAAATAGAATGCATTTGGACTTGAATTCCATAAAATTATCTCATTTACGTTAAATCAAGATCACGGTAGGGGTGAAGCCAGTTTCTTTTTTCGAGGGGCTGAAATTGGATAATAATTCTTATGAAAGCTAGAATCTATTTTCACCGTTTATTAGTTTATAACATTTCAATTTTTATAAGCACTGAATCAAAATTCCATCACTTTAGGAAAGGTGAAAGTGCAATTTTAACATGTATTAACTTAAAATTTTATAAATCTTAATGGGCTTGTTTATAATTTTGCCAGTTTCAAGTGTCATGACCTTTTCTAATGTCATGGGCTGCGCAGAACGATCCGCGGTTATTGCGCACATAGCAGCCGATAATGTTTCTTAAAGCAGTTTGGGCTTCAGAAGTCTATCAGAAATAGCTCACCATGGTAGGGATGGGCATTTACACGGACCTGACAGGTTCCGGCTCATTCCGGCCCAATCGGGTTTGATTTTTGTGAAAAAGATGAGTTTGGGTCGGGTCGATTTTTTTTATTAAGGTTGAGTTTAGGCTGAGTTTGGATTTAGGGTAAAAAAATTTTACCCAGCCCGACTTAAGATTAATAGTGTAATTTTCCTTATATTTTTAGGGATATATTGTAATAATGTTCTCTCTTTATATTTTTTCTAATTAGGCCCTTAAAATTGATTTTTTATAATCAGATCTCTAAAATTATTATTTTATAATTAGGCCCCTACTTTTTACAATTAAGTCCTTAAAATTGAATTTTTATATAAATTAGATTGGGTTGAGGTATATAATTTTTGGGTCGTGTCATTTTTTTTAAAGAATATGATCGAATCGAGTTGGTTTGAATTTAGGGTGATTATTTTTGGGTCGGGTCCGAGACAGCTAAAAAACTCGGCCCGAGCCCATGCCTAAATCCTTGGAGTTAAAAAGTTTTTCTACAAAAATTCAGTTGATTTAGTAAACACTCCAATAATTATCTTTATAATGAAAAAATATCTCATGCACTAAAAATATATCAGAGTAAACTTTAAACATATGTTTTGATAAAAAATTAGACACTTAAAGTAAACAAAAGGTAAAGTACTTGGGTAACCACCCAAACTATTGGGTCTTACTTATCTTGACCATCGAACTATAAAAATTCAAAATTCGACCACCTAACTATTTAATTATACCTATTTTTACTATCAACCGTTAAAATTTGAGAGAGAGATGACGTGACAGTTAAAAAAATTTGTATTACACATTTGATCATTGTTAGTTACATATCATATTAATTTGGTCATAATTTTAATTTAGTTAAATAAAATTAATCAACCAATCGGATGATGACATGTGTCATCACCTAATTGGATAAAATTATTCTTATTTTTAATTTAATTAATATATTTATTTTTCTCGAATCAGATGGTGACACATGTCACTATCTGGTTAAAGGAAAATTAAAGAGATATGAATGTGCTTGACATTAATTAAACATAGGATCTCCTAGGTAAAAAACCCAAGCCATTACCACTACAGCAATCTATTCATATTGATACAAATTACACCCTTTTATATATGTACTTCTCTTTCTCGCACTAAATCACTGTCCTTGCTCTCCGCAGGTTTTAAGTTATTATTTAAGTTTCTTGTATCTCTCAAGCAAGAAACTTAAAAGGGGGATTTGGTGTTGCCTGAGATCAGCCAACACCCAAAATTTTACGTCCCCTTGAGATTTTCATTTCCATGAAAAAGAACCAATATTCTATACATTTTTTTCCAATTTTTTTTTTTTGCATTCATATACATGGGCCTTAGTTCAATTTGATTCGAAGGAAGGAAAAACTAAAACCAAAACCAAAACCACGAACAAACAAGCAATCGCCTGGCAATGTGGACAGAAAAGCGTGAGATTTTCATCAAAGATTCTCGTATTCTTGAATTCAATGGTGTTGATTTTGGTAGCCGTTGCGTTTCCAGTTTGTAATCCTCGTAAAGTTTTGCCCATCCTTGTTGTTTCATTGCTTTTGTTTGTTAGAATAGGGACGATGATTCGACTGGGAATTGCACAACTAGCTATTGCCAGAATGCAACCCAGGTAGTTTGGTGTTGCATGAGAGATCAAAACAATAACATAAAACATGCGGAGAACATGGATGATGAGTTAGTGTCCAGATCCAGTTGAACTTGATCCAATTTTCATTATTTAAATTTTAAACTACCTAAAAATCAAATGATAACTAAATCAAATTAAAATAATAACCAACAGTAATGAATTGTTTGACAGTGACTTAGTAGTTAGTATATTTGATTAACCGAATAGACACTAGTAAATAATTACAAATCCAGTTCCACACTTCCAGTAATGAATTGTTTGACAGACACAGTGACTTAGTATATTTATTTATGGACTTTAAACATTGATCTTCAGTTAAATAATCAAATAATTAACCAATAGTAAACAATAATAACCAATTAGTTTGAACCGATTCCAGAATAATAATCAAATAATTAACCAATAGTAAACAATAATAACCAATAGTAAACAATTACAAATAATCAAATAATTAATCGGACATAGATAATGAATATAGAACTTTTTCCAGAATTTGAACACAAAGAAACAAAAGAAAAGAAGAGAAGAGGTGTCGGTTTACATGTATAAATTACAAATATTGTCCATATTCCATAATCCCTAATTTGAAGTTTGAACCGATTCAAATAAACAAAAGAAAAGAAGAGAAGAGGTGTCGTGGCTACACTTACCGGCGACAGTGACTGGGCTTGCCGACGACTTGAAGCGTGGTTGGAATTTGGGGGAAGGCAGAGCAATTTTGGGGGAAAGTTTTATCGTGGTTTCTGTAAATAGGGTTCAAATAAACACGTGCCTCTTTTTTAACCACGCCTCAGTTGCCTCAGGCGAAGGCTCGCGCCTCCTGCTTATCGCTCCACCTCGGCTCTTGGATGCATTTTTCTCGTCGCCTCACAGCGCCTCAGACGCGTTTCTTAATACTAAGGCCTCGATTGGCAGCTAGTGACAACAACACTCTGACAATGTTCATATTTGCAACAGGGGCAAATGTCTCAAGGTAGTCTATTCCATACATTTGAGTGTACCCTTTAGCAACTAATCTTGCTTTGTACCTCTCCAAAGGACCATCTGACAATGTTCATCTTTGCAACAGTGGCAAATGTTCATCTTTACAATATGGCATATAAACCCGTTTTTTAAGTGGGGGGAAAACGCTAATGCTTTCGTGGAGATATCGTTCTCCCGTGTAGGCCTAGCAAGTACCTTCGGGGCTCGAGTACCTTATGCTTTCGTAAGGATATCGTTCCTTCGTGCAGGCATAAGCGAATGAGTCCCCCTGAATTGAACCCTGTTGAAAGGAGTATATAATAGGTGATGATTGGGGGCCTTGCTACTCTTAGTAGAGGACAATAAGGACAATTCGGGTACCTCATAGAAACAAAACTGCATATAGAGAACATATAGAAACCCACCCCTTTTAGAGCCATGCGAATAACCTTAGGTGTTTTAGACGGGATAAATAGGGTTGTTTTGTGTGTTTATCCTATTTAATTCGTCCTTTTATTTATATATTTATTAATTTTATTCGGTGCTGATTTGTTTTTTTTTTTGCTTTTTTGCATACATTATTGCATTTGCATTACATAAAGGTACTGGATCAAGTGGTTTACCCGATCAGAAAGTCTTTCACCATGAAAAAAAGGTATCTTAGGAAAGAAGAGCTTAACTTGTCAGTCAGGCATTGGTCAGAGGTCAAAATAGAAGGCCCAAGGGGACAGTTTGCCGAGCGAGCGCATAGTAGCAGGGTACACCTACGTGAGTCTTCAACAGAATGACTTATGGGATCTTCAAAGCATCTGGGAAGGATGGGACTGAAGACTACAAGACATGTTCTGTGATAGTTATGGCGACATTGCACAGCTGTTATACGTTCGAGTCAACCAGCCCTTACTCCGAGCTATTTTTCAGTTCTGGAATTCTGCTTTTTGCTGCTTCACCTTCAATGGACAGGACATCATGCCTACAGTAGAAGAGTACATTGCCTTAATCAGAAGAACGTTCAGGAAGATTGGATCTATGCAAAACCGCCGAGGAATTAGAATTACACTTCGAAGCTCTAAACCTTTGCCGGGATGAGTGACGATTGGGTTAATGGCCTGATTCGACTTCGAGGAGACAGTACAGTCTTCGCATGGGAGAGTATTCGAGATATCATACCTGCTCATCCAGATGCGGGGAAGAAGATAGACCTATTTGCCTTGGGAATATATGGTTTGGTAATCTTTCTGAGAACTCTTGGAAACATTGATGTAGCCATTCTAGATCTGTTTGAGCGTATGAAGCGGAGGGCGAACCCAGTACCAGCAATTTTGACCGAGACCTTCATTTCTTTAAATGCCAGTCGAAAGCACGAATGACGTTTTCGAGGATGTGCACAACTGTTACATGTATGGATTCAGAGCCACATGTGGGAGACACCGACGAAGGTCCTACCGGGGATATCCTTTTGAGGCTTTCACCCTTACAGGAGTACTTAACAAAAGAGTGGCAAGAAAACTTGAAGACAAAGAAATGGTCCAGTTTCTTCAGGAACATTCAAGATGAAGGCATAGTATGGAGGGTTTCGTGGCTCGGTAGAGTTAATTACTTCTTGTACGAGTTGCGGTGATTATGACTGGTTGATGATGTTGGGGCTGCATGGTGGGATTGGTTGTGCTCTGCTTTTGGTGTCCCGACAGTTCGGATTGAACCAAAGTGAATTTCCTTTCAAAGGTGAGTTTAAGGAAAAAGTTCAAACTATCATGAGGGCTTGGGACCATTGTTACTGGCTCAGAGTGGAAGGAGACACCGAGCGCATGATCACCTCGGACTATGATCTTTAGAGACGTTTGAGGATTAATGATAAGATTTCATAATCTGATCAGGGATCAGCTGTGTCACTTGAGGAGCTTATGAGAGTAGTGTCGTCTGAAGCTGATATTTTACGAAATGAATTCAAAGAAATCAAGAAGAAGATGGAAACCCAACAGACTCAGCATGCGGGTGAGCTTTATAAAGCGAGTTTAGAAGTCGGCGAGCGGGATCATTAGGTAATTGAAGAAACTGAATGCGGATTTGAGCAAGAAAAACGCTCTTTACCAGAAAGATACCCTCCTACTTCAAGCAAAAGTACAGAAGGCCAGCCGGAGTCAGTTCATAGCCGTGGAAAAGGAAAGGATGAATGGTATCCGTTTGGTGGAAGAACGAGAGATCGGCAAGCGAGCGATCGAGAAAGAGATAGAAAGCTGCAGGTTAGCTACCGAGGAGGAAAAGCGGTCTTTCAAGGAGGCCATCGACCAAGAAAAGGAAAGAACTAGGCAAGAGATCAGCAAAGAAAAACAACCAGTTAGCTACGAAAGAGAGAACACCGCCGCTTGAAAAAGAAGGTCCATGGGTAGCAGGAATAGACTGTTAGAGATGCAAAGATTGTACGACGACACCATCCAAAGCCTGAATCAGAGCCAAAGTCAGAATGTCGAGTTAGAGGGAAGGTTGGCAGGATTAGAACACTCCTTTCAGACTTACCGTTAGAGGAATGACTTCATCGAACTACAAGAAAGGGAGCGTGAAGTTGGCACGTTGCGAGCCCAGATTGAGTCGCTTGAAACAATTGTTCAAGATTATAGGGAAAGAATCAGAGTATTCGAAGAAGCTGCAGTCGAAGGAGACAATTATTGGCAAAGAAGACTGCGTAATGCTACCCAGATGGTGCAGGATAGAGACCAGTATTACGCGAACCTAATGGTGGACATACAACGAGTTGCAAGGCATGTGAGTGACTTAGCTGCCGAAGCCAAAACTCTCCGACCTTTCGTAGACGCAGGCATGGAAGAAGCACCCAGGTTCATCAAGCTGCTCAAGGCTATTAGAAAGTTAGGGGATAGAGCTAGGGCTTATCTGTAGGACTCCGTGTTGTAATTAGGACTCTTTTGTATTATGAACCCTTCTTTTGTAATGTGAACTCTATTGTAATCTAGATCCTTTAATTCTCGTGAAAGTAGTTTAAAAGGGTGATTACCAGTGGAATCAGTACCTTTATTTGCATACATTCCTGCATTGCATCATGACATTTGCCTCATTATACATGCATTTATTTTCTTTGCAATCATATTAATATTGTGAATATTGTGGAAGTGTGAAATTAAAAGTTAAGCCGCAATCATTCATCCATACCTTACCTGACTACAAAGTAAACTCATGGAAGATAGGATAATCAGTCTAGAGAAAGGACAGAGAGATCTGGAAGCAAGATTTAATGAGGCCCAGAGAAGCTTCAGTGACCAGATTGCTCAGTCACAAGCGTCGATAGTGTCCGACATAACTGCGTTGTTGGCTAAGAGCCTCGAAAAAAGAGTCGAAGGTGAAGTCGCTCAAGAGCCGGAAGGTACCCCAGCTCACAGTAAGGTTCAACCGGCTACGCCAAATCTGGCCAAAAGGGTATATATTGACCCTGAGAATCAACCCATTGACATAGAAGCACTCTACGAGGAGGAGGTGCCAGACTTGAACTTGGTCGAAAAGATTAAAACAGAGGTAGAAAAGAAATGAGAGGAGAGGTTTCGCCTCATGGAAGAAAGATTTAAAGCCCTGCAAACTACAGAAGAATCGGAAAGCGATGCCAGTGACTTAAGTCTGGTATCCGACCTTGTCCTGCCACCAAAATTTAAAACACCGGAGTTAGACAAATACGATGGGACCACATGTCCTTCCGCACACGTGACAATGTATTGCCGGAAGATGACAGCCTACCTCAAGAATGAGAAACTTTTAATTCATTGTTTCCAGGACAGCCTGACTGGGCGGCGCTGCGGTGGTATACTCAGTTGAGCCGAGTAAACATTAAAACCTGGAAAGATTTTTCAAGAGCATTCATTGAGCAATACAAGTACGTGACAGACATGACGCCCAGCAGAATAATGCTAGAAAATATGGGCAGAAATCCAACGAAAGTCTGCGACAGTATGCCCAGAGGTGGCGAGAAGTGGCCGCCCAGATTCAGCCGCCCATCCCCGAGCATGAAATTACACCTTTATTTGTTAATACTCTGAAGGGGACACTGTTTGATCGCCTCATTAATAACACAACTCAGAGTTTTGCTGTTTTAATTAGGACCGGGGAGTCCCTTGAATTGACAATCAAATAGCGGGGAAAGTTCTCGGAAGTACAACAAGAAGAATGAGGTGAACACTGGCAGTACTTACACCGCCCTAAAGAATTTCACAGTCTCACAACCACAGACGCCTATTGGGAAAGCACAAAACTCGAGCCAGAGAGAGGAGAAAACCCCGAGAAAGGATAAAGAGAGGCAAACTTTTACTCCATTACCCATTTCGTACTCTGAGCTTTGCTCTCAGTTACACAAAGCGGATTTGGTCCGTCCATACTACGTTACTCCATTCAAACCGTCATTCCAGTCCTAGTATGACCCGAACGCGCGTTGCGATTATCACGGTGGTGCCCCTGGTCATCCTACAAAGAATTGCCTTGCTTTTAAGAAGCTTGTGCAGAGTCTAATCAATTCTGGGATACTGAAGTTTGAAGAACAGCTGCTAACCCATTGCCTAATCACGGGAATAGGGGAGTGAATGCTATTGAGGAGTACTCTACCAGGAAGGTTAAGGAGAATGTGTCAGAAATCAAGTCTCCTTTGCAGTGGATATTTCAGCAATTGTGCATGGCCCACTTGATCGATAGGGGCATGGTAGTAGTGCAGAAGGGATGTTTAGTGTACTGTGAATTCCATTAGAATGGAGGATACGACATCCAAATAGTGCGACGAGTTTAAGAGATTGTGCAACAATTGACGAGCGACAAGCAAATAGAGTTCTTTGAAGAGCCTACGGGAAGGAAGGGATGAAACGTACATATGACGGACAGCCCTAACATTAAATACGGGAGAGTCAGACCTTTTGTCATCTCCAGGCCAGATAGTGCAAGTTCCTCCCAAGGAGAAGATACTAAGGTGACTCCCAAGATCATCATCTCAGCACCCTCCTAGTTCCCATTCAAGGATATGCGGTAAACTCCCTGTAACTATGCTGTAAATGTGACTATACCAGAAAAGCTAGAATCTGGTAAAGTAAAAGAACAGAAAGTTGAAAAAGAGCCTATGCCGAAAGACGAGAGAGCCAAGAGTGATGAGAATGTCGGTGAGGTGGGCCACTTCACGAGGAGCGGCAGTGTTACTCCTCAAAAACCTTGAAGGCTGCTGAAGTTGCCAATGATAAAGGAAATGATACATCGGTTACCCCCGCACAGATATTTGGTGAGGAACCACCTCCAAAGATAAATGAACCAGTAACCGAGGCTCAGGCCAAAGAATTTCTGAAATTCCTGAAACATAGCAAATACAACGTAGTGGAACAACTACGAAAGCAACCGGCAATGATTACAGTGCTAGAGTTGCTCCTGAGTTCAGAAAAGCACAGTGAGACACTCTTAAAAGTACTAAACCAGACTTTTGTACCCCAGGACATTTCTGTATCGAAGTTGGACATGATAGTGGGGTATATCACCGCCTATAACCATATAATATTTCAGTGATGACGAGATCTCTGAAGGAGGAATGGGGTCCACCAAAGCTCCTAACATCACAACCCACTGCAAGGGGTATGTGTTACCGGGGGTATTGATTGACAACGGGTCAGCACTGAACGTACTACCTATGGTGACTCTACAAAAGCTACCAATTGATGATTCTCACCTAAAGCTCTGTCATAACTTCGTGAGAGCCTTCAACGGCACACAAAGAGGATCACTTGGAAAGATTGAGGTGTCTCTATTAATTGGGCCGACTGAGTAAGTGATCGGCTTCATGTTGATGGACATAAAACCATCATACAACTGCTTATTGGGAAGGCCATGGATCCACTCTGTAGGAGCCGTCCCCTCATCACTGCATCAGAAATTAAAATTTGTGATCGAAGGCAAGTTGGTCACAGTGGAGGCTGAGCAAGAGATCATTGCTTCGGTGACATCAGATGCCCCATACATTCAAAAATGATGAGGATGCTGCAAAATGCTCTTTTCGAGCATTAGAGTTGGTGAATGCCACATTCGTCGCAGAAGGTAATCGGATCCCCTGCCCCAGATTATCTAATTGCACCAAGATGACCGTTGCTGAAACTTTGGGCCGAGGAGCCAGAGCAGGAAGAGGGCTAGGGAGAAAGTTGCAAGAGAGCCTACGAGCTAGGAGTGTAATAACCAAGAAGGATCGTTTCGGGCTGGGTTACAAACCAAGTGTCCAGTAGAGAAATGAAGAGTACAAGAGAAAAGAAGGACAGAGAAGAGCCAGATTTAAGGGAGAGGACATTCCATGGAGACCAATGTCTTTCCCTCGTTTGAGAAGTACTTTTGTCTCCGGAGGATTCAGCCGACCATGAAAGGAGGTCGAAGAAGCAATCAAAGAAAATGACATACTCATTGAGAAAGAAATGTTTAGTGAATCACTCGAGGGGATGTCCATCAACATGATAGCTGGAAATGACCATGACAGCAGCGTGTTGGCCAGCATCCGCCCCTACCACCTCGGGGAGATTCTTGATAATTGGAGCTACGTTGATCTACCTGTGGTTTCTAGGGCTAGATCAGAGTAATGCTCCGAATTAACCTTTTTGTTTTTGCTCATAAGCAATGGGAATCTTTTGTATAGGGCACCTATGTTAACTTTTTGTTTGAAATGAAAAGATATATTCCCCGTTTTCTCAAATGGCAAACATCTCATCTCATTTTATTCATTCTTTATTCATATTCATTCACTTCATATAAAATCATTCTCTTCCCAATACATTCGTTCTCATTTAATGCAGGGTTCCCATAATTAACTGTATGAATGATGCTGAGTCCAATCTCGAGGTAGATTTTGAATGCCCCGAGATCTCAGCAGGAATTGAAGGAGAGGATGATGAGATAGAATACGAGGTCCCTGCAGAGCTGATGAGGATGATGGTCAACGAAGAGAGGCAAATCATGCCCCATCAAGAAGAAACAGAAGTTGTAAACTTGGGGACTGAAGAAGAGAGAAAAGAAGTAAAGATCGGGACTACATTTCCTCGAAAATCAGGCGTGAACTGATAGCCCTTCTCCAGGAATTCAAGGATGTTTTCGCCTGGACTTATCAAGATATGTCGGGTTTGAATACTGACATAGTGGTACACAAACTGCCGACGAAGCCATAATGCAAACCAATACAACAAAAACTCAGGAGAATGAGACCGAACATGTTAAAAATCATAGAAGAGGTGAAAAAATAGTTTGATGATGGCTTCTTGGAAGTGGCCAAGTACCCTGAATGGGTTGCAAACATTGTACCAGTACCGAAGAAGGATGGAAAGGTCCGTATGTGTGTAGATTATAGGGATCTCAACCGAGCTAGCCCTAAAGACAACTTCCCTCTGCCACATATTGACACGCTGGTGACAACACCGCGGGACACTCATAGTTCTCATTCATGGATGGCTTCTCAGGGTACAACCAGATAAAGATGGACTCGGACTACATGGAGAAAACCACATTCGTGACCATGTGGGGTACTTTTTGTTACAAGATGATACCTTTCAGACTCAAGAACGTGGGAACGACTTATCAAAGAGCAATGATGACTCTTTTCCACGACATGATGCACAAAGAAATAGAGGTATACGTGGAAGATATGATCGCCAAGTCCCGAACAGAAGAAGAGCACATACAAAACTTGAGAAAACTATTCCAAAGACTGCGAAAATACCAGCTGAAGCTTAACCCGGCCAAATGCACCTTTGTTGTTATATCTGGAAAACTCTTAGGGTTCGTAGTGAGTAGAAAAGGGATTGAGATCGATCCAGGATCTCCCACCGCCCTATCCTCAGAAGAAAGTTTGAGGTTTCCTGGGGAGGCTAAATTACATCTCCCGTTTCATCTCCCAGTTAACAGATAGGTGTGACCCACTCTTCAGACTACTTAGAAAGAATAATCACGGTGCCTGGGATGAGGAATGTCAAGAAGCCCTGGAGAAGATCTAAAGGTAATTGACGAATGCTCTGATTTTAGTTGTGTCGGTACCAGACAGGCCTTTAATCCTCTATCTAATAGTTTTTGAGAATTCAATGGGTTGCGTATTGGGGCAACACGATGAGTCTGGGAAGAAGGAAAGAGCCATCTACTACCTAAGCAAAAAGTTCAATGATTGCGAAACACGGTACCCACCAATTCAGAAGCTATGTTGTGCTTTGGTTTGGGCCACCAAAAGGCTTAGGCAGTACATGCTATACCATACTACATGGTTGATTCCAAGCTAGACCTCTTGAAGTTCCTAATGGAAGCGCCGGCATTAACAGAGAGGATAGCCCACTAGCAGATGCTCTTGTCCGAGTTCGACATTGTGTATGTAAGTTAGAAAGCCGTTAAGGGAAGTGCCATAGCGGATTTCTTATCTAGTCGTGCTTCAGATGATTATGAATCGTTGAACTTTAATTTCCCGGATGAGGACTTGATGTGTATTACAACTGAGGAAAATGTTTCAGGCGACAACTCATAGAAGCTTTACTTTGATTGAGCCTCCAACGCCCTCGGACACGGGATAGGGACCGTGTTAATTTCTCCGGAGAATGTCTATTATCCCTTCACCAGCAGACTAGAATTCTTCTGCACCAACAATATAGTCGAATACGAAGTCTGTATTATGGGACTGAACGCAGCTATTGAAAGAAAGATTAAGGAACTTCGAGTATTCGGAGATTCATCCTTAGTGATTTACCAGTTGCGCGGAGAATGAGAAACCAGAGATTCGAAGCTGGTCAAATATTATGAATTGATCCAGGAGCTCACCAAGGAGTTTGAAAAGATCAGTTTCGCTTACCTTTCCAGAGAAGAAAATCAGATGGCAGACGCCTTGGCAATCTTGGCTTCCATGTTCAAAGCGAATACGGGGGCAGAAATGAAGCCCATTGAAATGCAGACTTTTGAAAGGCCGGCTCATTGTTGTAATGTGCAAGAAGAGATAGATGGCAACCCTTGGTACTATGACATCTTGCAATATGTCAAGTTTCAAAAGTATCCCGAAGGGGCAAATGACAATGATAGAAAAACACTCAGAAAAATGACAGTGAGATATGTTCTGGATGGGGAGATTCTATATAAAAGAAGCCATGATCAGACATTATTGAGATGTTTGGATTCCCGGGAGGCGAAGGAGATTTTGGCAGAGGTACACGAGGGTCTATCTGAGACGCACGCCAATGGGTTGTCTATAGCCCAAAAAATTATGAGATATGGCTATTTCTGGTCGACCATGGAGGGAGATTGCATCGATTACGCCAGGAAATGCCACAAATGCCAAATTTATGCTGACAAGATTCACGCTCCTCCGCCACCTTTACACCATGAATTATCCGTAGACGTTTGCAGCATGGGGCATGGACGTCATTGGGCAGATTCACCTGAAGGCTTCTAATGGACAACGCTTTATTTTGGTCGCCATAGATTACTTCACTAAATGGGTGGAAGCAGCATCTTATGCCAACATCACAAGGACGACAGTATGCAAATTCCTAAGGAAGGATATCATTTGTCGATACGGTTTGCCGGAAAGGATTATCACCGACAACGGTTCCAATCTGAATAACAAATTGATGACGGAGATGTGCAACCAGTTCAAGATAACGCACCATAACTCCATAGCCTATCGCCCTAAGATGAATAGGGCAATGAAAGCAGCAAACAAGAACATAAAGAAGATCATCGCGAAGACGACGGATACCTACAAGGATTGGCATGAGAAGCCGCCATTCGCTCTTTTCGCCTATAGGACATATGTTCGCACATCGACGGGGGCAACGCCCTATTCTTTAGTGTATGGCACAGAAGCAGTACTCCCCATTGAGGTTGAGATTCCGTCGCTCTAGGTCCTAAATAAAGTAAAGTTGGAAGAATCCGAATGGGTGCAAGCTAAATTTGACCAGTTGAATCTCATCGAAGAAAAGAGGCTAAAGGTCGTCCGCTACGGCCAAATGTACCAAAAATGGATGATGCGGGCATACGATAAGGTGCACCCGAGAGAACTCAGAGAGGGAGATCTGGTACTTAAGAGGATCCTCCCGATTTTGAAGGATTCTCGGGGAAAGTGGATGCCCAATTGGGAAGGGTCGTACGTTGTCAAGAATGACTTTTCAGGAGGAGCATTAATCTTAACCGAAATGGATGGAGACGAGTTGAAAAATCCTGTGAATTTGGATGCAGTTAAGAAATACTATGTTTGAAAAAAGAAAGAAAAAAGAAAGAAAGAAAAAGAAAGAAAAAAGAAGAAAAAAAGGGGAAAAAGGAGAGAAAAAAGAAAGAAAAGGAAAAAAGAAAAAAGAAGAGAGTTCGAGCGAAAACCCGAGAGGGCGTTCCACCAAAAAAAAGTGGAGAGCTCAAGGCGAGAACCCAAAAAGGTCGTCTTAAAGCAAATGAAGGATCCGAGTCGAAAACTCGTAAAGGGCGACTCGGATAAATTTTGAGGTTGGACCTTCGGCGAGAAGAGTCGTCCCCACGAGTACCAGAAGAAGAAGTTTCAGGCAAAGATTCTACTTCGATTGACGGGATCACGCATCATTCATACTGTGGATACTTAGAGGTTTTGCATTTCATGTTTTGCTTTTCCTTTTCCTCATGTTTGCCACGACCATCTCAGAATTGTTCCAAATCCTTGATCGTAATAAAATCACATTTTTGAGCTCTCGTTCCTTGTCTTCTTGTTAGTTGCCATAAATATCATTCAGATAAGTTAACATAGGCTTATGATAAACAAGAGATTTTTGAGCATTACTGTGATCTAACCCTGAAGATGCAGGTGATTAGAAAATAGTATTAACCTTCCCCTCCAGTTGCCTACATGATGTATGCTGATACGGGACGAGCAGAAGGCTTCGAGCACCAGGGCAAGATGACCAATGTCACATACCCCGCTTGTTTAAAGAAAGCATTCGAGACAACAAGAGAGATTTCCCAAGTGAAAACTCGAAAGGGCACCTCAAAAAAAGAAAAAAAATAGAGAAAAAAGGAGAAAAAAAACAAACAAAAAAACCTCTAAAGTGAAAACTCGAAAGGGCACTCTAGAACCCCAAACCAGAAATTCAAAAAAGAAAGGTTGAAATGGTTGAACCCGACAGTGAAATAGGGTATCGCCACTAGAAGAAGAAGAAGGAGAAAGCAAGCAGCGGAGAGTCGAGATTGATTGATGGCTGAAGCAGACGCACCAAGACATTGACACTCATGCATCATGTATAGTTAGACATCCCTAGGATTAGGAGCATGCTAACTCACTTGTCATAGCATTTCGTTTATTCTAGACATGTATCCACAGATTTAAAAAAAGATGGGCAGCCTTAGTAGTGTGAGTCTAGAGATAATGACAGCCTAGGTAGCGTAAGGCCAGATCGGTAGCCATTTCAGCGTGAATCCCAATTGTGAAGATAAAGGTTCTATATAAGAAGGGCCTACATTTTCAAGTGCCCGCAGCGAGGGGTTCTATATAGGAAGAATCCGCCGCTCCGAGGCTTCAAGAGCTGAAAGTTTTATATAGGAAGGGCTTGCGGCTCCAGGGTGAAGACTAAAGTTCTATATAGGAAGAACTCCCAGCCGAAGGAATTCACCCATGACACATAAGGTTTTATATAGGGAAAACCCGTTGTGTTGGAGGCCAAGAGTCCTATATAGGAAGGGCTTGCGGCTCCAGGGTGAAGACTAAAGTTCTATATAGGAAGAACTCCCAGCCGAAGGAATTCACCCATGACACAGAAGGTTTTATATAGGGAAAACCCGCTGTGTTGGAGGCGAAGAGTCCTATATAGGAAGGGCTCCGAGCTTTACTGTCTTAGAGTGAAAGGTTCTATATAGAAAGAACCTGTAACTCTGAGATTTCAGAAGCTAAAAGTTCTATATAGGAAGGACTTACGGCTCCAGGGTTTGAAGACTAACAGTTCTATATAGGAAAAACTCTCAGTCGAAAGAATCCGTCTGTGACACAGAATGTTTTATATAGGAGAAACCAGCGTAGAAGGTGAAGAGTTCTATATAGGAATAACTCCAAGCTTTACTGTCTCAGAGTGAAAAGTTCTATATAGGAGGGACTTGTAACTCAAGACTTCAGAATGAAAGGTTCTATATAGGGAGGACCTATAGTCCCAAGATCAGAAGGTGGAGAAGTTCTATATAGGAAGAGCTTACAAGCCTGAAGATTCAACTAAGGAAGAGCGGAGAGTTCCAGAAGAACGCGTGATTCCAAAGCCACAAATAGGGAAGTCGGATAAAAATGAGTGCTTATAATCTTTGCTTTGTTCTCGTTTCACAAGAACAAGCAAAGAGGGGCAACTGTAATCACTCATTTTTATCCGGTGTATAAGTATTGTGTTAATCTACTTTAGTTTATTAATTAATATATTATCATTGCATGTATACGTATTAAATTATATGTTCATTACTATACGTGTGATTAATGTGTACGTAAACCATGTGTATGTGTATATATGCATGTATGTTTGTGTATTATATTAATGTGTTACATATATTAACGTTTGCATGCATATATTAATTAATATGCGTGTATGTATGCATACGTGTGGGTGTTTGCATGTGTATATTAATTTGTATGTACATATATTATATGTGTGTGTACGCATATATTATTATTATTACTATTGTTATTATTACTATTATTATTAATGTTATTGGGCTAAAATTAAAATAAGATAAAAAAGTATATTAAAACCCAAATTAGATATCCAAGTCCAAATTACATGAAACCCAAAATTAATGTTTACATTGGGCCCAATTCGGCCCAAACCCTAACCCACATCCTAAAAACCCTAATCCACATCAGATAATGGAGACCTTTCATCTGCCACGTGAAGTACTCACCAAAGAACAACTGGCAGATGTACTCACCAAGGCACTTCCAAGAGCTACCTTCGATGAGATTACATCCAAGCTAGGACTCTAACATCTACTCCCAGCTTGAGGGGGAGTGTGGATAATAACATGTGATTTTAGTATTTAATCCAAATACTAATTCTTATTTAATGTATTATGTAAATAGATAGTTTAGTTTATCTTAACTACACTAATCTAAGCTAGAGTAAACTACTAGGAATCCTAAGTTTAGTCTAACACTTAGACTTAGCTTTTATAAATACACTTGTAATGCAATTTTACTGTGAGAAAAAATCAATTCAATTTGCAGAGTTTTCATATTGAGACTGTTCCCTAAAAACTTATGTACTTGTTAATTGATTTCTGGCATCATAGTTCCATAACCAAGACATTACCATAGAGTCTTGTTCATCCCAAGAATCAAACTTAGGATTTCCTTCTTTAGGTCCAGTTCCGAGTAGGTGACTCGGCTTTCCTCTTCCCTTCAAAAACGTGCGAACCAATTGAGACCACTTAAGGTAATTCTTCCCATTTAACCTGTAGGCTGCTTGGATGTTTTGTAACTCACTTGTTGGGTTTGAGTCGTTCACAGAGACTTCTGAGATATCTTCAGTGTTGCTGGTTTTGACAGTTTCAGCCATGTTTCTTTTGAATAAATTCTACAGGCTTGAGGGTTGATCGAGAGTGAGAAGAAGCTGTCAGACAAAGAATAAAAATCCCAGAAATTGAACTAAAATGGCTCTGATACCATGTTAAAATCAGGCTTTTTATTCAAGTATTTTTCACAAGAAATTACGCTGATATATATACACATAGTGAGCCTAACTTAGGAAACTCTAAACTAAGAAACAAACTAACTCTAGGAATGTTGACCCTAAAAACCAGCCTTAAAGTTAGGGATAACAATCATTGAAATATTTACAGAATCCTAGCTAATACACACAATATTCTTTATTTAGGAAACTGTAATCTGACAAATTCTGTAACCAATTTTGTGCAGATTGATTTGCTTCCGGAAATCAGAGAACCCCCTCGCATCCTCTCTGAGGTTGATGCTGCTCTTAAAGCAAAACAGATGAAGGGTGCTGTAGATGAGTATCTCAAGGTACTCAATTGCACTTTAGTGGTGTGCTAGACTTTATTAATTTGTTTCTTACCTATACCTAAACGTTTTGGTTTCTTCATTGTTTACTTCAGCCTACTTTTCCCTTTGAAGTAACCCTTTTAAATTATTTGCTAAAAATCTTCTGAAAATTTCTCTGCAGATGAGGCCCGAAGGAGGATCTACATTTCTAACTGAACTGAAACAAAGACTACTTCTTTCACCAAGCGAGGCAGCATCGGCTGGTACCCGTTATAATGTACCATTGATCAACTCACTCGTGCTTTATGTCGGTGTGCAGGTATTCTACAGCTTTAGTGATTACTTATGGAAGCATTCTATAGATATGGACAGAACATAGAATGACATGTTTCTACTGAAAGTATATCATCTGGCATTTAATGATTACTTATGGGAAACTGCTTTTAGGCCATTCAGCAACTGCAGTCGAGAGTACCTCATGCACAGTCAACAGCAAGCACTGCCCCAATGAGTGTGTTCTTCGTTACTGCTGCCTTGGATATTTTCCAGACTCTAATAGTGGACCTTGATACTGAGGGCCGTTACCTGTTTCTCAATGCAATTGCTAACCAATTGTGATATCCAAACAACCATACACATTACTTCTCCTTCATCTTACTATACTTATTCGCCGAAGCTAATCAGGTAAGAATTTCTCTTTCATGGTATTATATTATTATTGTATTATTGTATTTCATTTCAAATGGACTGAGGGTTGAACTATTGCCTTACAGGAAATTATCCAAGAGCAAATTACACGAGTTTTGTTGGAACGGCTAATTGTTAATAAACCTCATCCATGGGGTCTTCTCATTACCTTCATTGAGCTCATAAAGGTGAAAAATCGATCCTGAAGTTGAACTTATTTTTTGGTTTTCTGGTATGTAATATTTGTTGAAACAGTTGATGCTTATATTTCAGAATCCAAGGTACAACTTCTGGAATCGATCGTTCATTAGGTGTGTGCCTGAGATTGAGAAGCTCTTTGAATCCGTTGCAAGATCATGTGGGGGCGTGAAATCTGTAGATGAGGGTATGGTTTCTGGTTGGGTTTCTGATAGCGCTCACCGATAGTTTTTCCTTTTATCGCCATAACTTAATTGGAACCATCGTTTTTAAAAGATCTATTTGTAATCTGAACATCAGGTCTTGTTTTTAGTTGTAGAATCCTGTAACAAAATTAGTTATTCCAGGACACTGCATTTCATTTGATTGTTGTAAATGGCATGCCTGGACTCAAACTCCATTGTGTACATTTTCGTGTATAAAATTTGTGAATTTAGCATCGCATTCACTCATGCCAATGAAGTTCAAGTGGCTTTGTTATCTAAAAATTTGTGAATTTACTCAAATATGCACAGTTAAAATTTGTGAATTTAACACACATTCACTCATGCCAATGAAGCTGATTTGGAAAATCGGTACTATTAAATCACTCCAAATCTGTTGCAGATAACGTGATTATATCTAAATCCAAATATTATTCAATTAATATTCAGATTTGCAAAAAGCTAGCAGGGTAATAGTCCTGAGATAAATGGTATGGAAGCAACTTTTTGACTGACCTTCACTAAGTCCGAGGCTGAGTAGGAGAAGAGATAGAAACAATCGAAAAGAAAATTAGATGTCTCTCGTTTAAGATTATATACATTTCTACGATCTTGTAATCTCTTGTTCCAATAAGATGTGATATAGAATGCAATATCGTAATTTTACTCTTTTTTTTTAAAAAACTTTCGTATTTTTAAATTTTGAATCAATTAATTCTTAGTTTTTTTTTTTTTATCATTTTACCAAGTATTGTATAATTCAAAATAATTTTTTTAGAGATGTTTCGATTGACTTAGTGGTTAGAGATATTTATATTATCTCATCTTATATGAGTTTGGATCGATATGAGAATACAATCTTTATTATAAAAAAATATTTTTATTTTTATTACAAAAGATTTCGTACTTCATAAATATTCCTTATACTAATTTTTATTAGCATATTACTTATGGTTATAAGTATAATTGGTCAGCAATCACATTCCAAGTAAAAAAATTAAATTGTGTTCACCACACTGGCATCGGGTCCATTTTCGTTTTATGTTTTGCCTGACAAAGCATAGAATTCAGAAGCGCCAATATTTTGAAGCACACAAGTGTTTCAAGAAATTCAGACAACACTTGTGAGTTAAATGAAGAAAAATGGACCAAAGATTATTTGACATGATTCATTTAAAGTTAAGTGGAGCATGTCGCTTTTAATCTTGTGTTTTCCATAATTAAGAAAAAAGTCGGGGCTAATTAAATCAAATCAAATCAAATAAAATCTAGCAGTAACAAGGAAACAACAACGATGGAACTGTTCGCTACTTTTGATACAAAACTTGAAAGACTTCCTAATCCTTGCGAACAAAATATAACTTGCCCATAACATGGAGAATTGCAACAAAAGCAATGAAACCGATGCTCATGACAAGCACCACATTTGGAGAGATCTTGAGTCCTGGAGCATCATCTGTGTAAAACTGGAGCATAGTCCCGGCAGCCCCGCCTGAGGCACCTCCACCGCTAGTTGTTCTCCTCCTGCGCAGGCTGGCCGCTGCAGCCGCACTTCCTCTTGGTGGAGCTGTTCCGGTTGCCATCTCTGTTGACTACCACCAAACTTCACAACTTCAAATTTTCAATACTAAATAACACACCTTTAACAATTGGTATTATACACTTCTTGATAAGAGCATCGGTGAAGAATGGCTGCCTACGCAATGCAATATGTATGCGCTATATTACATGATTTACAAGGTAAATCCCATACAGATTTATCATTTACGGGAATTACAAATAATTGTAAGGAAATAAAGGATGGAGGGAACAAAATTATTCAAACCTATTCAATTTATATATATACACACACATAATAACATTGTTGATTCAAATTTAGGAAAAATTTGTATTAAATCTTTATGCTCTGAGCCAAATCAAATAATTGTAATTGAAAAACAAGAATCACATACACCAAATTTTCAGATTTGATCAAATTACAATCAAATTAAATTCCAAGTGTTCGTGCATGCGCTAAATCCTACATAACTATCATACGCAAAGACTTCCAGGAAGCGACAGATCAAAGCGAAGTTAAATAAACAGATCTGAGAAAGTAGATCTAAAATGGAGAAATCCGGTGGATCGATCTAATCCTATTCGGATGCGAATCGGAGGCAAGACAAAAGATCAAGCCATCGGAATCTATTAGAGATCTAATGGAAGGTAAAAATGAAGGAGGAGGAGCGCTCACCTGAGTCGACTCGGGATTCGGATCGTGATTTGGCGAGAGCTTTAGGAGAAGCACAACTGTGCCCTGTTTCAAATTAGTATCTTTGACTAGCAAACTGTGAGATATTTCTTCAAATGGGAACTGATGGGCACTTCCACGCAGCACTTACCAATCAGTTTTAGCCACGTCATCATTTTTTAGTCCCAAACAAAAATAACAATCAAACTTGCCTGTCTACGCGTTAGGCTCTGTGGGCTTAAGTTGGCCCAATTTCAGATATATATCTCATTTCTTTTCCCCCCAAAAAATTGGCCTAACTTCTTCTTCTTCTTCTTTTTATTTAAAGAAAACATACCACATATGCATGCCATTGCCAATCATTGTAAGCGCTAAACAATTTAATCGGTTTTAATTTGATTGTTATTGTTTATTGTAATATTTTTAAATCATAAATTTATGCTCATTTTAATTTGTGAGCAGAGGTGAATATTTGATTGAGCGATAAAGTTGAGTCAAAAAATTTTAATTAGTCAAGTTGATGAGTTTTATTTTATAATTTAAACTTTATTTGATATTTTTTCGAATCGAGTTGAATTTACAAAATTCTAGCCGTGTTGTTCGAGTTTTTGTTTAAATTTAATTATAAATTTTTGTAATGTTATGGAACCAATTTGTTGCGAAGAATAGTGAATCTCCAAAATAACACTTTTTTTTTTAAATTTATCAAACTAACACTCAATATTTTATATTTTTCAGACTAGCACCATTACGGTGAACTTACCGTCCACGAGTTTCACTTAATTAAAATGAGGCTTGAATAACTCAATATTTTTAGTAATTAGGGACTAGTTTTTAAGTTCAAGTTGAGTTCTCTAACTCTATCTGATATATGTATATCACATATGAAAAAATTAAGAAATATATATATGTGTATATTGTATATGGTTATAGAAATTTATTTAATTTGGAGGGTAAAATTCCAAATAGCACCCTTATATTCTAGTTTTACCAAAGTAGCAGCCAAAAGTCTATATTTACCAAAACAGCAATCGACTGTAATAATGCTAGTATTAAAAATATAGACTTTTAGGTGATATTTTGGTAAAATTAGGATGTAAGGGTGCTTTTTTTGGAGTTTCACCCTCTAAATTAAACAAGTTTCTATACCAGTATACAATATACATATATATATATATCTTCATTTTTTATATGTGATATACATATATCAAACAAAGTTAGGGAACTTAACTCGAACTTAAAATTAAACTCTAATTACTAAAAATATTGCTATTCAAATTTCATTTTATAACTTAAATTTTATTTAAAATTTTTTTGAGTAAGTTGAGTTTAATGAAATTAAGATTAAAGTCAAACTGGCTCAATTTTTTCGCGGCGAATTATGTAAAAAAAATCAATATTTTCGAATGAAGTTCTACTCGCCTATTGTAAGGAGATGATTGCCGGCTATAAGAGGAAGAATCTCAATAACATTCACAAGAGCTTTAAAAATGGATATGAGGAATTAAAAAAAGGAAAAAGAATGTTGTCTCCTCTCCTTTCATCTTTGTATATATGCTGAAAAGTTGTTGACATTTTAGTAAAAAAGAATGCTCCATAGTTGAAAGTGGTGAAGCAAAGATTCGTCAATAAAGACCATCACAGAAAATATAGAAAGGGGTCCCATTTTAATGTAATATTCAATAGTTTCTTCTTCTTTTTCCTGGGTTCATTATAATCTCCCATGCCATGATTATTATCGTTTGAAGTTTGGACCATGGAAGCTGGAATGTCCATTTTCCATTGCATTACAACTTGCTCAAGGCATTGTACAGGTAAATGTCATTGGAAACTATTATTAAATGAATCAGCCTCAGTCCTCACTGTAGCAGCCGCCCCAGTCCCCACCATCACTGGACCATTATTTTCTTCGCCGACGCATTGAGCTAAAAAATCTGAGAAACATGTATGAAATGACCTTTTATATCTTAACGCTTATTTTTTTTTCCTGACGTGAGATTAATGTAATCGAGTCAAGCTCTTCCGTTCCACAAACGGGGCCCCGCCTATTCACTTCACCACAATTCACTCGATATTTTGATTTCTTTGCCTTTTTTTTGTAGTCTCCCTTTTGGCCTATTTTCCTGCGGCTGTCTCCGCCAGCAGAATAATGTTAATCCTCTTCAGCCAGCTAATAATTTGGTTATTTCAAGCACCACTTCCCCTTTTCACATAGTATTATATATATATATATATATATATATGGACCAGAATCTTTCTCACTCCTCAATTGATTGTGATAATTCTTATCCCCATTATAATAAAAGCTAGGGAGCCCCATTTTACTTGTTTTTCCATTACCACTTAGGTCTGGAAACATGAAATTTGCTGCACTTCAAAACCAAACACAGCAACTAGTTCCGGTAGTTTCTTTGAAATGAGTCAGTGTGTTCCCAGTTGGGATCTGGACGATAATCAGGCCACCGCACGCCACTCCCTTCGCTCGAACTCGAACTCCACCGCCCCCGTTGCTCACTCGTAAGCGCTGAAACTGGTTTTGACTCGAGATTTGAAATGGAATTCTTGTTTTTTCTTGTTTGATTTGATGTTTGTGATTTACTTCGTAGGTCGGAATATGAAGTAGCGGAATTAACATGGGAAAATGGGCAACTAGCCATGCATGGTTTAGGCCTGGCACGTGTGCCGGATAAGCCCTTGATTTCCAAGTACAACACTTGGGATAAACCACGGGGTAATGGAACTTTGGAGTCCATAGTGAACCAGGCCACTCGTGTTCCGTACCTTAAGGTTCCTCTTCCAGGCGGAGGGGATGAAATTGCTCCCTGTTTGGACCAACGCCGTGCTGCGGCGGATGCTTTGGTTCCTTGCTCGAAAAGGACGCCGGGGGATCACCGGACCACGCACGTGATGGAATCTATACCGGGACTCGGAGGATCTCTCTTGGTGGGATGCTCTACTAGGGTGGGATCCTGTAGTGTGCCGGCCGGTGCACAAGACGATGACGCGCTGGTTACTGAGAAACGCACACGGGCGGCTGCGGCGCGTGTTCCCGTAACATCCGAATGGAGCGGCAAGGAACAAAGCGCCAGTGCCACGTTCGGGAGAGATAGCCAATACGTTACTTTTGATACGTATGAGAAAGACTTGGGCGTGGGCTTTACTTCTACTTCCCTCGGTTCCCCGGAAAACACAAGCTCTACAAAACCTTGTACCAGGGCCACCGCCACCACCACCACCGCCGATGATCATGACTCAGTTTGTCACAGTAGACCCCAGGTAAAAGTTCTTCCATTTAATCATTATTGCATGCTGAAACTATATATATATATAAATTAGTTTGTGGTTTTTGTTTTGGTTATGTTAAAGAGGGAGGGAATGGAGGAGGAGGAGGAGGAGGAGGAGGAGGAGAAGAAGGAAACCGGGAAATCTTCAGTTTCAAACAAAAGAAGCAGAGCTGCGGCTATCCATAACCAGTCCGAACGTGTATGCTGTCTCCACCATGAGTTTAATTTGAAATCTTTTAAACAATTTGGAAGCATTAATTTGATGATTTGGGTGGTTTTTCCAGAAAAGAAGAGATAAGATAAACCAGAGGATGAAGACGTTACAGAAGCTGGTTCCCAATTCTAGCAAGGTACGAAATTCTGAGCTCCCTCAGTTGTTGTAACGTACGGAGGTAGTATTAATGGCTAAAAATCACTGCGAATTTGGGCAATGGGTCAAAAGAAGAAACAGTGGTTGAATCAATAATTCTCATGTGTTGTTCCCCTTTCACAATTTTCCATATCGGGACTGATATCAAAGTCTCGTCCAATTACGTCTTAAAAAATTTATGCCATACCAGTTTCTAAATTATTACTTTTATATTGAAGGTTATATTTTAATATAATTAAGTAAAAAAATATTACACAATTTTTCTTTGAAATTTAAATTTTAAACTATTAAGGATTATATTTTGATACATAAGATGTGTAAAAAAATTTTATACAACTCATTTATAAAATTTAAAACTTAAATTTCAAACCTCAGCCTCTAAAACCTAAACCTTAAACCATAAATCTTAAATTCTACGACTTACACACTAAACCTCTAAACCCTAACCTAAGACCCTAAATCCTAAAATTAAAAGACTTATGTAAACTCTAAACCCTAAACTTTAGTTTACACAAGCTTGTGTATCAAAGTATTTTTCAATTACTACACCTAAAATTTAAATAAAAAATTATAACCTTAAATTTTAAATTCTAAATCCTACAACTTAAATTCTTAAACTTTAAAATCTAATCTAACAAATTATTTTTTTATAATCTAAATGTAATTACAAGATAATATATGTTCATACATATTTTTAACTCTTTGACAATGCACATATGTCTTGTAGACAAAACGATTAATCTCATATCTCTCAGAATAAATATCATCCAATTTTTATACAACTTGTATATCAAAGTTTTTCCTTATATTAAAGGGTAAGATGTATGTATACGTCTAAATAAGTTTAAGAAAAAAATATTAGTTATCGTGTCATTAGAAGTAATGAATTAAAGTCTTATTTTGTATTAAAAAGTGTTTTTGAAGTGAAAAAAATATAAAATAAGTAGTTTTTTTAAGAAAAAAATAATTTTTAAAATTTGTTTTTTTAATTTTATCAATCTATTTTTAGTAAAATTATTCATTTGTCTATATTTATATCATCAAAATTTTAATCAAATAATTCAAAAGCACTTAAAAAACAAATTCTAAAAATAATGTCAAACCGACCCTTAATCTTTATACTTTAAATTAGTCATTTTTAATATTTATATTTTTAAAATTTTAGTCTAACTCAAACAATAGTCGTTAAATTATATATTTAGTTTTGTTATCTAATTTGTTATGTCAAATTATAATATAATATATGTAAATTATACATTTAGTTTTGGTATCTAATTTGGTAATTTTAAGTCCTTATAATGCATACATATTATCCTTACATCATTTGGCAAAAACTGAAATTTAAAAAGTATATACAATAAAACTGACTAAACTAAAATTCGTAAATTAATTAGGTAATTTGTGCATAATATATGAACTAATTTGACCATCTAAATATATTGAATAAAAAATATTTAAAAGAAAGAAAGAAAGAGGAAATCCAATTATCTCAACTTTGTAAAAAGTTGGGAAAAAAGGAAAAGAGAAAGGGTTGATGCATCTTTATATGGATAACTAACAAACTACAAAGGTGCAAAGGAACCACATAAGAGTGATAAAAAACAAGAACAAAAAATGTGACGAATAAATTGTAGCAGTAGCAATCTAGAGTCTACCTTTCTTTTTTTTGATGCACAAAAGTAATTCTCATTAAGGATCGATGGAAGCCTCCTTAAAAACAGCATACAGATCAAAATATACACTGGCCTTGTTGCTACAAAACTGACACCAAAAGATGATACGCATTAGTTTTCAATCCACCCTATTACCCGAAGAACCTACCATGCACCATGCTTTAAAAAATTCGACTCTGTTCATACCTGCTTTATCAAGGAAATCTGCCATGCAGATTTTCTCACTTCGCGTGCAAACGAATTGCACATGTTTTATGCGTGATTTCCTCAAAACTGTCCTACCACATCCACGGACGGAGAGTTGGATTGCTAAACCAATTTAATACTACCTGTGAATCCGATTCTACAACAAAGCTTGTTTTCCCGATCCATCCAGCCTCCATGAATACTCCAAGTGCAGTATTTATCGCTAACAGTTCAGCAAAATCTGATCCGAAACTAGAAATTGGGCCAGAGAATATTCCAAAGCTTGGATGCATCATGCACCCCTCCAAATCCCGCTTTACTTTCCTTCGATGCACCATCCGCATTGAACTTCAAGAAGCCATCTATCGGAGGATCCCAAACTGCTTTCAAAATGGACTATTCTTCGACAGCTTTGCACCACACAAATGCTGGCATCCGCTGCTGCTACCAAAATAAGCCAAACTGTTTTCACCATTCCAGACACGCATGTTTTAAAGCACAACACCAGAAAACCATCAATATCACTTGGGATAGTCCAAGCTATTTTCCATCACCTGCAAAATGAAGTCCAAAAACAAATACTAATAAATTTGCAAAAGACAAAAGCCTCCTCCATCTTGCTCAATAGTTATTCCTCGTTCAACAAAGAAAGCCATCGTTGGGATTCTTCCAAATTCCAATCTTCAACATCCATACAAAATGTTTCACCTTAGGAGGAACTGGTCATGTACCCAAATAATACGATCATGGACCCCCTTTCGTAGTTTCAGGCTGTGAATTTCCTTCTTAAACTCCTCCAGAGATTGAAGCTCTCGTGAAAAAATTGACCCATCGAATTTCTTGAGTTTCCCCATCTCCCAGCACTGCATCAATCGTACAGCTTTTGTTTGCTGCCAATCACCCATCGAAAATCTGTTTTATTCATCCATCTATTCACCTTCTTTAAAATCCCTTTCCAAGCTTTCGACACATTTCTTGAGGCAATTACTATTAATCTGCCACTCCATTTCTCCAACTCCATATTTATGCCTAATGACCTTTCTCAATAATTCACAAATCTCCTCCCCATTTAGCAAGTAAAACCTTATTTTTAGCTCTAAAATTTATCCAAAAACCACTGATCATAGCTCATAGGCACAGTTTCTGTTGGTGTTGCCTGATTTAAATTCTCCCAATTATTCCGAGTATTGTTATTACCGCCCATTAAATCCTGCTCCCCAACGTGTCTAAACTCTCCTCTGATATCCATGATTGCGCCGCCATTGATGAAATTTCCCATGCAGAACATATTAACTTCTTCGATGTCTTTGTCCCTTTCGAAGTTTGTCGGACTTGAACACCGATCTACCTCCGATGAGGAAACCGAACCACTATCTCCGATTACCGACTGTGTTTTTGCTTCATTTTGGTCGCCACCTTCACGATTGGATTTCCAGAATTACATTCTCTAAGTTTAACCTCTGCCACTCTGATCTTAAACAAATTATTCCCAACCTCCAAGTCTATTACTTCATCAATTCCTTGCATCGTTGTTGTTGAGATTAGAAAAGTTACCTTCTCGCAATCCTGGAATTCAGTGGCATTTTCTCCTAATGCAATAAGATCGCCCCAGTTTCCTGCTAATCTTTTTAGAGTGATGTGGTTCCATCTTTGAATGCCTGTAAATATTTCTTTTAGATAACTCCACTCTTGCTCTTCCAAGAGCTTCCTGAGTTCTTCGTCCTTAAATTCTATGAGAAAATGTCTACCACCCATATTCTTGACAATCAACTCTCCCAATCCCCATTCATGAAGTTTATCCATAACGCGACTAATGCTGCAATATGTCGCCGCTGTACCAATAAGGCACTTCTCCAAACGCCATAGAGCTTCCTCATCCACGTATCCCTGGATCTTCACTTTCTTTTTCCCACTCAAACCACTTGACTCTCCTTGTTCCCATGTTCCATGTTTCAACTCGCTTCGATTGCCCATTGACTTCCCCTTTTCGCCTCCTACTTCTTCGACTGGGATATTTGGTTTGTGTTTCAACTGCTGGATGTTACAGCAAATGTTGAATATTTGGTTTGTGTTTTAGAGATGAACAGAGGTGAGTTGCTACCTTTCGCTGTCAACTTAATGATTTTGTGGGAGAAGGTTTCTGCATATTTGGTCTTCAATGTCCTCTCCACTACTTTCTTTTTGGTGGGTTTTCTATTTTTTTATCTGTTCCGAATAAGCTGTTCCTTTCTAAGTGTTTTTTTATATGTTTTATTAATGATTTTATATAAAAATTTATATTCAATAAAATTTTTAGTTTAAGGGTTTACGTGTAGGGATTTAGAATTTAGAGATAATGGTTAGAATTTAGTGGTAATATAATATGTTGAGATAATGATTAAGATTTAGAGTTTAGAGATTAGGGTTTAGATTTTAGGAGAATATGTTGAAGATTTAGGTTATAATTTATAAATCATAAATTCTAACCCTAAACCCTAAAGCTAAAATACTTGCCAATGTATCAAATAATTATCCTATATATAATGGTATTATCAATAAAACAGTAAAATAAAATCACAAATAAATGTGGTATAAAATTATTAATAAAACATATAAACAGACACGTAGAAAAGACAGACAAGTTTTGTTCGTCGGTCCCTGCTGTTCCCAGTCATGTTACAACTCTGTCATGGCATTGAATCTAGTCAATACATATCTTTTGCAGCTTAATAGGAGCCTTGGCGGGATGGTCGTGCATGCGACACTAATATAGTGAGACTTAAATCGTAAAGCCTGGTACTTTGTTGTGCAGACAGTTGATTTTATAATTTTTGTTTTATCACAGACCGACAAAGCTTCAATGCTAGACGAAGTGATTGACTATCTGAAACAGCTGCAAGCACAGGTTCACATGATGAACAGGATGAACATACCACCATTGATGTGGCCGATGGCAATGCAACAGCAACTCCAAATGTCGATGATGGCGCCCGCGATGGGTGTTATGGATATGAACACTATGGGCCGTCCCAACATCGCCGGCATCTCGCCTTTTATGCCTAATCCTTTCATGAATATGACTTCCTGGGACGGCTCCGGTGATCGGTTACAACAAGCCACCTCTGCGGCGGCTGCAATGCCGGACCCTCTTTCCGCGTTCATGGCATGCCAATCACAGGTACCATTTGTTATGCCCCATGGTATGGTATAATGTGTGTATAGATTATGAATATATGGCCTGTTTGGTGCAGCCGATGACCATGGATGCTTACAGCCGGCTTGCCGCTATGTATCAGCAAATGCAACAAGCAGCTTCTGCTTCTAAGAGCTAAGTTTCAAGCCATTACTTTTAGGCTTTAGCTACGTTTTTATATATGTACAAAAACTTGGGTTTCAAGCACACTTCCTTAGAGTTTCGGATTTGGTACAATCTAGTTCATGTAGTTATTTATTTCTTAGTACAATCGTTTCTCTTTAAATTTGTATTTTCAATATCAATGTTGTTGTGAGTCGTAAACAAATTCAATAATTTAGTTACAAAAGATTTCGTAAAAATCAAATAGTTGCGAGATTTACAGGGCATTCTCATCAATCAACGCCTGTATTTTTTTTTTGTCAACTTTCGTATGCCTCAAAGGAGGTAACTTAACGTGTAGTATTCACGAACAATAATCTTATATTCATTTTCGGTACTCATTTTTATGTTTTAACACTAGAATTAAATTATAAGTCATAACCTTAAATTCTAGTTTATAAATTATAAACCTTAAAAATAATGCTATGCCCTCAATTCCCTTAATTTTAATACTAAACCTTAACCCCTAGCTTTAAACCTTAAAAATAACACTGTACCCTCAATTCCATAAATCTTAATACTAAACCTAACCTTAAACCTAATGTTTAGTATATAAATAAGGGTACCAAAAAGGAGCATGTAATTTTTATTTAGTGTTTACAAAAAGATAACGCATACGATATGATACGGTGATAAGTTTAGGGTTATATTTTGATAAACAACATGGGTAAAAGTATATTTACACAATCTTTTCTTAAAATTTAAAATCTCAATCACTAATCTTAAAATACCAAATTCTAAATTCTAATATCTAACCTCAAATATTTTTAAAAAATCTAAGTATTAATTTTAAATTTTAAACTTTAAACTAATTTTTTAAATTCTAAATTTAATAAACTTGCATAAACTTTATGCAATTTGTGTATTTTCTCCTGAGTTTAACTTTGTCAGCTTCAAAAATCAAGGATAATTAGAAATGGGACCGCTTTGCATTATTTGATTTCTTTTACATTATTTGCAAAAATAAAATGGGGAAAGCTTGGGCTACTTTTCAAGGAAGGGACCCCAAAAGATTTTATATATTAAAGCATATGTAAGAGTGTATGATTGGAGATTGAAACGCTTAGACGATGATATCACCACATGCATATCCCAATAATTTGTGTTCTCTTCCCCACCAAAATTTTTCAACCACTTCTTTTTTTTTATGTTATTTCTTTTGGATTTAAATATAAAAATTTATTATTGGACTTGTAAGAGAAAAAATATAATAGTGATTTCGTACATTCAGAATTTGACAAAAAAGTCTAATTTAATTGAAGTGGATCAATTTTTTCATGTGTATGAACTAGAAGTCTGATCTATTTTATTATTTTTATTATTATTTAAAATTTATTTTGAACCATTCATTTTAACCATTCATTTTAAATTAAAGTATCATTATTTTTAACCACTTGTTTTATTTTTGACTAATTTGCCCTTAACTAATGGCTATTTTTAGATGTCCTTTTTGGGCATGCATGATACTATAAATACCATGCACATATGTCTTCAAACATCATCTAAAAGTAGATTCATCTACTTACTTTCTTCTCATCTTTCTTATTTTAAACACGTTTTAATTCTGAGTATTCCTTCAAACATCATCTAAAAGTAGATTCATCTACTTACTTTCTTCTCATCTTTCTTATTTTAAACACGTTTTAATTCTGAGTATTCATTGGTTCTTTACTCTTTCTGTTGCCTGTTTTGGCAAAAGTGTTTGTTGAATCCTAGAGGGTACGCTTTACCGCGAAATATCCTTAAGGACAGTGTCTAGTGCACACCTAAGGCAAGTCTTGTTTTCAACCCTTTTTTGGTTTAACCAAACATTTTTCTTACAATCTTAAGGATATTACCCTATGCCTCTTTAAACCGAAAAAATCTACGATCTCTTAACAAAGATTTTTCGTTGGTGTTGTTGTTGTTACATTGTTTGTGCAGTACTCTGATGCGTCCCCTTACTTTCGTGCAACATTCATAGTTTAAACTCAATGCTGCTAAAATGAGTATGTATTGTCTATGATTTTTCTATGGATGTGTTTAAACAATAAATTTAGTTTACCTAATCTATGGTGTTGGATTATTAAAAAAACTTATGCCTAATATTTATGCTTTCAAATTTTTGTGAGTTGAGTTTTAAGCATGATTAGAGTTGGTTACAAACCCAAAATAATATTTTAAAAAAGAAAAAAAAGGAAAATTATTTTATATGTGGTAGACCCCATAATTGATTGTTGGTATAATGTGAAAGTGCATGTATAGGATTGGTTCTATCAAAGACTTGGAATTTAAGAGTTTCCTTTACACCATCTCTCTTTCATAGGAACCTACTTGGTGTATTATTCATTGACTATACCTACGATTTTTATCTCCAATTATAATAACACATTGAGCCACTGTATACCTTAGTGCAAAAATTTCAATGGAAATGATTGTCTTGTTAAGCCAAATATTAATCTGGGCAAAACATATGTCGTTAATCCTGTTAAGCCAGTTATTAAATTAATTTGGTTGAATTAAACGTTGTTAATCCTGTTAAGTCAAATATTGATTTGGTTAAAACATATGAAATAATGAGAAAAAAGGGAAATTTCTGTTAAGCCAAATTTTAATTTGGTTGAAGCAGATGAGATAATTTTTGTGGTCATTTCTCAGTTGATATTTTTATGAATACAAAAGAGTAGATGATAGACAATGGTGCTACTAGGCACATATTTATGTCATACCCCTAGCGGAGGAAGGAGAAGAAACTGTCTATGCTAGAGAATGTTTGAAATTGCCCAAGTATTTGAAAAGCAAGATATTATTCAAAGTTAACTTAGCCTAAGTTTCCTTCAAATGTAATGAATCAAAAATTTACTTTGTGAAAAAAGGGTTTTGTAACATATTTATTCAAAATTATTTTGCATTCTATTTATATTTCTTGTATGATTAAATGTCATAACGATCTATGTGACATGTTATATGACATGTTAATGTGAGAATTTGTGTTGTTATGATTAATTTGACATGCTAATATTAATATAACTTGTAAAATGTGTATGTTGGATTTTTTATGTGAAAATAATTAGAGACACCTTAAATTTATAAAATTTGTATGTTCTTAAAATATTTTAAAGTGTAGGGTTTTGTCAAATTTATGCTTCTAGTTCTTAAGGAAAGATAATTGGCTCTAAAGTATTTGATTGCATGTTCATAGTGTTGCATATATGCTTTATGCTTTAGATAATAACATATTTGTTTAAAATAAAATTGTTAAACAAACAATGGCTATAATTTATGTTAGTTTTAGTGATATATGTTTTCGAGTTATATCATACTTTTATTTTAGGAATAAAAGAATAAAAAGATGGGTAAGATAAAGGAGATGCTTATTTTGTTTAATGACTATAATGGAAAAGAAATCATAATCTGTTATCTATCTCATCTTATGAAATGATGTAGTATAAGGAAAATAAACCATTAAATTGCCTGATTGTTTTTTTAATTCATCTATGATTCAAACTGATTAAAACTTGATTGTGAACATAATGATTTGAGAAGACTTAAACGACCTAGAACTGTAAATCTATTTGGAAGTTTTATTTTTATGTGTACTTGGCTAAAAATGATTCAAATTTTTAGAACAATCTCTTGCTACGATATTTTTCTTTTGAGAAAAAGGTTATTGTTGAACGTAACTCTTTTTATAACATTTGTAAATTAGTTGTTTACTTCGTACAACAAAACTTATCGGGTGCAAACAAATTCTTTTTACAATGAGATTTTAAGACAATTTTTAGAACAATCTCTTGCTACGATATTGCAAAACGTTTTAGTTTGTGTTGATATTTTTACTTCAATTACAAAGATTTCTTCATTGATATTTTTTTGTTCTATTTTCAACACAATTTTTATCAGCCAAATAAATGTTAAAATCATATTTTTAGTTTCTTAAAAGTATATATTGAACAACATAAAGAATGTATTAAGTTAGGTCGTAAAATTAAAGTCTGTAAATTTCTCAAATCATTATGTCTCAAAACAAACTTTCAAAATTGTGGAATGAGAAATTCAATCAAGTGATAAGTGAAAAACATGAGTGATTATTTATTTGTGTTGATAGCATGTTGTAGCGATCTAAAAAATGAGGTTTTAAGGTGTTTGGGGTCTTTTGGATATTTTAAAAAAATGTTTTCCATTAGGGTTTTAGAAAAATCGTATTATTTAAAAATGGAGTCGCCACCGGCCACTTAAGGTGGACCGGACACCGTAAAACCAGAGATTTTAAAATGTTGGGTTCGGGAGTCGGTTACGGATGGGGAAGGATTAACACTCCCACACCCACTAAAATTGGTACTTTAATAATTACCGCTTTATTAATATTAGACTTTCCGAATTAAAGTGACGATTAAATTAAAATTTGGTTATAAGTGAGAGTAGATTTTAAAGGCCCCATTATCCGAGAGTAAACGCCCAACCACCATCACTACGTCAGATGCTGGTCCCATTTACGCTCGGATAAAAGGGCATCGCATTGACAATTTATATTCCGAAATGCAACTTAAAACATGGCAAATATAAATACAATGCGATAAAAATATAAATAAACACTAACATAATAAAATACTAATATAACATAAGTACATAAATATTAATCTAACACATAATTAAGACAAGATATTTAATACTTATACTTATCCAAAAAAATCTAGATATATTTAAAGTTAATAGTTTATATGTTTTTTTTTACAAAAAATAGGTATTTATTTATATAGTGATTAAATAGAATACTATACAAAAATATAAAAATTCATAAAATACATAATAATGTATGTTACGCATTATATATATATATATATGTATTAAAAAATATGATAAATATAATATAAAAAATTATGGATATAATATTGTATACATACATTAGGTACATAAAGACATATACATAGATTTTTTAATATATAAACATACACTAAAAAAAGAAACATAGTATATACATATATATTACTTGGTATATATATATAGATAAACATGACGTAATGCATAGATATATATTAAAAACCATATACACATACATACATACACACATACATATACACATAGGGACAATTATACAAGAACAAATAAAAGACATGAACAAATACATATCATGATAGAAAACATATTAGAGATGAGAAGATTGAAAAACAAATATTAAACAACCACCAATAATTAATCTAAACACATGCTAACAACATATAGAAACATATGAACATAAAAATATATAAAAACATGTAAGAACAAAAATAAATGAAAGGATTACTAATAAAACATCATTTCTATTAGATTATAAAAAGATTATACCACAAATATACACCAAAAAATAAATACCTAAAATGAAATGAGGGGTGAATGCCGGCTCTCTCCCCCTCTTTTTTAATCTGCTGTGAGCTACCTTTTTCCTCGTTCTTGAAATGGCCCGCCCCCTGTTCAATTTGTGGTGTGTTTAAAATGGATGATGGGAGGGGAAAATGAAGTGAGGTTGAGAGTTGGTGAACTAGCATGGGGTATGGTGAGGTATGGGTGGTGCGTGAGGGGAAGGGGTTGTTTTGGCAGGGAGAGTGAGGCATAGGGTTGCATGCTTTGCAGGGCATGGATTTCCATGCCTTGCTATTTAATTTATTTTTTTGCTATTTTTTCTATTTAAATTTGGTTCGAATAGGGTAAATGGTTCGAATATTAATTGGGGTCCGGACAAAAAATAGATATTACGACTGTCCTTCTTTACTCATTGTTGTGTAACAGGAATAGAGCAAAGATAAAAAGAATAACCATTTTTGTCCGGTCTGGCAGAACTTCTCTTCTTTTGACGCGTGTCTTTCTTCGGTAGATCTTCATTCTCTTTGATGCAGATCTTCTTTCTTGTCTTGGTTGATCTACTTTGTCACTCTTGGAGGAAGCAAAATCTTCAAAATGGGGGGTTGTCTGTTGGGGAAGCAAGATGAGTTCAACTTGCTACATTATTGATGATGAGCTAATACCTAAAGAAAATTTTGACCCAGCTGCAACACCGACGAAGAGGCGTGGTCTACAAAATTCGATCCGGCTGCAACACTTGCGAAGAGGCAGGACCGATGGATGAAAATTCCAATGTCTGATCCAGCTACAACTCTAACGAAGAGACAGTATCAGAAAATTGAAAACTTCTTCTTTTCTTTCTTCTTCTTCTTTTTTCTTTTTCTTTTTTTTTTCTTTTTTTAGATGCAACATTGTTAAAATTTGAAAGTTAGCAAACTTTGACCAAGCTACAACACTGACGAAGAGGCATGGTCTAAAATTAGTAATGTTGATCCAGCTACGACACCGACGAAGAGGCAGGATCAAGAGTTAGTAAATTTGGTCTAGCTACAGCACCGACGAAGAGGCAAGACCGAAAGTTAGTAAATTTGGTTCATCTACATCACCGACGAAAAGGTAGAACCGAAAGTTATATTTGACCAAGCTACAACACTGACGAAGAGGCAAGGTCTGAATATTTGATTCAGCTACGACTCTAACGAAGAGGCAGGATCGGAGTGTTTTTTATGTGATCAAGCTACGACTCTGACAAAGGGGCATGATCGAAATTTGGCAAATTTGGTTCAGTTACAACACCGACGAAGAGGCAGAACCAATGGATGAAAATTCCAATGTCTGATCTAGCTACGACTGTGACGAAGATGCATGGTCGGAATTTGGCAAATTTGGTTCAGCTACAACACCGACGAAGAGGCAGAACCGATGGATGAAAATTCCAATGTCTGATCCAGCTACAACTTTGACGAAGAGGCAGTATCAGAAAATTGAAAACTTCTCTTCTCTTTCTTTTTTCTTTTTTCATTTTTTTCATTTTTTGCTCTTTTTTTCACTTCTTTCTTTCTTTTTTTAGATAAAACATTGATAAAACTTGAAAGTTAGTAAATTTTGACCAAGCTACAACACCGACGAAGAGGCATGGTCTAAAGTTAGTAATGTGGATCCAACTACGACACCGACGAAGAGGCAGGATCTAAAGTTAGTGAATTTGGTCTAGCTACAACACCAACGAAGAGGCAATACCGAACGTTAGTGAATTTGGTTCAGCTATAAATCCGATGAAGAGGCAGAACCGAAGGCTAGATTTGACCACGCTACAACACCGAAGAAGAGGCAATTGCCACGAACCAACACAGCAAATTTGTGAACCCGACCTAGGGGGCAACGTAATACCTTCATGAAGACAATGAAAAACCTTTCAGAAAATGCAAGCATGCAAATTAAATTTGCTACAAGAACAGTTTCAGACGATGGTATAGAACGAACCTACATTTTGGGGCATGCACCCAGATGAAGGTTGATTCAAAGAAAAGTGATCGAACCTAGGACGAGGTTGGGGCACTGAAAAAATACCAAGATCCTGACAGGACCAGCGAGGATTCAGGGGTATCCCTTTTAGGGAAAAACACAAAATAAAAAAATCATTCATGCATTTAGTTGCATTCATTTTGCATTGAATCATTTTAGCATACGTCATACATTTAGATTAAGTGCATGCACCAAAATCACCATGCATTTAGGATAGAGACATGCATTTAGGCATAAAATTAGATGCATTCATGCATTTTTGCTTGTACATATAAACAGGTCCCCGAAGGGGACTGAACACGGGGGCAATCACGACGGCTAACCTCAGTCTTGGAGGAGGCCAAGCACAAAGAGGATGCTGAAACATCTAAATAAAAGGTACTAGCAACAAAATTTTTGAACATTTACTGATTAATGTTTTTCCCATTTTAGGTCATACCTCTCCGCCAGTAGAGCAGCAAAAGTAACTTTTTTGGATCTTGCCTTCATCATTGGTGATAGACCAACATTTCCAGATTTTGCTTTACCGCTGATGGCGTGGCAGTTTAGACATTTTGAAGATCTCGTTCCTCCGTTGATGGTGCAATAGATCCAAACCTTTTTCTAGATCCCGCTTTGCCGTTGATGGTGTAGCAGATCAACATTTTGAAAATCTCGTTTCCCCGTTGATGGTGCAATAGATTAAATTTTTCCTTCGAATTTCGTCTCTTCGTTAGTGATGCAGCAAATTCGGCATTTTCCAAATCTCGCTTCTCCGTTGATGGTGCAACTGTAGCGATGTCTCTTCTCGCTAAAAAAAAACGAGGTTTTCGACGGTGTTTGAAAGGTGTTTATGATTTTTTGGATATAAAATATTTATTTCGTGGGGTTTTTAAAAAAACCGCATTTTAAAAAAATGGAGTCGCCACCGGCCACTTAGGTAGGCCGGACACTATAAAACCAGAGATTCAAAAAGATTGGGTTCGGGAGTCGGTTACGGATGGGGAAGGATTAGCACCCCCACACCGCCCAAAATTGGTACTTTAATAATTACCGCTTTATTAATATTGGATTTTCCGGATTAAAGTGACGATTATTTTAAAATTTGGTCATAATTGCGAATAAATTTTAAGGGCCCCGTTATCCGAGAGTAAACGCCCAACCACTATCACTACGCCTGATACTGGCCCCGTTTACGCTCGGATAAAAGGGCACCGCATTAACAAGTTATAAATCATATGCAATCTTAGTGGCAAGAATATAAAACATGACAAAATATTTAAATGTAATAAATATTGACATAACAGAATACTAATCTAACATAAATGATATTCTAGACTAAAACATGCATATATACATATTATTCTAAATATTAGATAAAAACAACTTTAACAAGTCAGAATAACAATGCAGGAAAAATTACGTATATAGACAAACAAATATTTCAAAAAGACATACATGCTAGTAATAAAACATATTTCAACATATATGGAACAATATATTATACATAAAAGAAGACACACTAACACGTAACCTAAAAGCCAAGAAAACATACGTACAAAAATACAAGAACAATGCCGTTTACGAGTCAAATAGAACATAACATGCTTTAATACGAATAACCGGATAAAAAAATACATGACTATTATAAGCTTAACACACATATACATATAAACATAAAATACGAGTCATATACGAGGGACGTAAAATAAAATAATAGAATATCAACATATACGATTATAATATGAACATGAATATTTACAAAGAATACAAGACTGAAATAAAAGAAAAATAAAAGTCAGTGGCATAAATTAAAGAACAATAATATTTAATTTAGGGACGAAATTGCGAAACAAACAAAACCTAAAAGGATCAAAACTGTAATTAGACCAAGGGGCAGACCCAAAATGAAAAGTTCAGAAACGCGGGATGACTAAAGGCGTAATTTTACATTTGAAAACTGATTCTGTGTAATTTAGGGACTGGATTACAAGATTTTGAAATATCAGAGGGACTGGGATTGTAATTATACCATGCGGCAAGACAAAAACGAAAATATTGAAAACGCGGTGGGATTAAGTGTGTAATTTGCCCATTTAGCAAAATAATAATACCTATATAAAGGCTATTTTTAGACCGAAATCAAATTTTCACCATTTCGTTTCATTTTCAGTTTTATAACCAAAAACTCATTCTTCGTTTTCTCTCAACCTTCTTCTGAAACCCAGAATCCGGCAGCCGGCCGCCCTGTTCTCCGCCGCCGGCCGCCGCTAACCGGCGCCGGCAAGCCTCCAAAACACACCAAAATAACCCCCTTTTCTTCCTCAACATGAATCCGTGGTTGGATTCAGAGGATACACCCTTATTTGCCCTAGATCTAGAAAATACGAAGGGAAAAAAAATATTTTTTAAACCAAAACGAAACTACAAGGGGTCTTCCCATCCCTTTAGTTCACCATATCAGGCTTGGAGAAGCCGAAAGGCTTATCACTGAGGAAGGGAAGACCCACAAACAGCGATGGTAAGACGACTCTCTTTTTTTTTGTTTCTGTTTTCCTCTTTCGTATATGCATGCAAAAATAAAAAAGAGAAACGAGTATTTACCACTGGACTTTTCTTTCGATTCACTTGAATGTTTACAACTTTCAATTTTTTTTTGTATTACAAGATCTCTGTTACCACTCTTTTTTTTTGTTACCCCACTGTTACCTCTCCGTTACAAAAGTCCCCGTTTCATATATATCATTGTCTTTGTTTTGGTGCAAGTTGCATCTTGTTTTTTCAGATCTGAACTGACAATTTTTGCTTGTTGTCTTGGGCATGTTCTGAACACGGGGGTTGAATATCGGCGTGGTGGCGGTATGGGTGTTCTGCCAGCGGCCAGACGCGTTCCCGGCCGTTAGATCAGATCTGATCTAACGGTCGAGATGGGTTGAAGGACGAACGGCCTGGATGGAGCCTCGATTTGATGAAACGGCTTCAGATCTCGCCATGTGGAGCTCCGCAGTCGAGGAGTCAGAACACGTGGATCTTACGCGCGCGTGGGATATTAAAGCGTCCGCGCGTGGACCACACGCGCGCGTGGCACTCGAACGGTCCATACGTGTGGAACACGCGGCTGGCAGATATTTTTGACTTCTTGGTTGTATCGTGGCCGTTGGATCAGATCTTGATCCAACGGCCCACAGTTACCTGCACACCATAATTGTAATTAGATAAGATTTGGGTTTGGGCCAACCGGGCCTTGTAATTTGTTTGTAATTGGACTTGGACTTCATTTTTATTTGGGTTTAATATATTTAATTTTTTGATTTCATTTTATCAGCCCAATTATGTTAATAATAATATAATTAGTATTATAATAGCAATACACATTCATACGAAAACGTATACTTATATTATACAAACATTAATTAATATAACATTCTAGCATACGTACGTATAATCATACATATAATTAACATAACATCTATATACATTAAACAAATATGCTCATACTCTAGATACATACACGATACACATACATCATTAATACGTATACATACATAGCTTATAATATACATGCACACACCACCTTATATTTATATTAGTAACATTCATATAATATAATAAATATACATGCAATATGTATTTACAAGTGAAAATGAGTTATTACAGTTGCCCCTCTTTGCTTGTTCTCATGGAATGGGAAACAAAGCAAAGATTCATAAGCACTCATTTTTATCAGACTTCCCTGTTTGTAACTTTAGAAAAACGTGTTCTTTTGGATATCTCCGCTCTTCCTTGGCTGAATCTTCAGGCTCGAAAGTTCTTCCTATATAGAGCTTCGTCACCTTCCGATCCTAGAGCTACATGCTCATCCTATATAGAACCCTTCGCTCTGAAACCCCGATTTATGAGTCATTCCTTTCACTTCGAGACTGTAAAGCTTGGAGTCCTTCCTATATAGAACTCTTCGCCTTTCAACGTTGGTTTCTCCTATATAAAACCTTTTGCGCCGCTGATGGATTCTTTCGACTAGGAGTTCCTCCTATATAGAACTGCTAGTCTTCAAACCCTGGAGCCGTCAGTCCTTCCTATATAGAACTTTTGGCGTCTGAGATCTCAGAGCTACAGGTTCTTCCTATATAGAACCTTTCACTCTAAGACAATGAAGCTCGGAGCCTTTCCTATATAAGACTCTTCGCTTTCGACACAACAGGTTTCCTATATAACCCTGTGTCATAGGTGAATTCCTTTGACTGGGAGTTCTTCCTATATAGAACTGCGAGTCTTCACCTTGGAGCCGTCGGTCCTTCCTATATAGAACTTTTCGGCGTCTTGAAATCTTGGAGTTACGGATTCTTCCTATATAGAATCTTTTACTCTAAGACATTGAAGCTCGGAGCCCTTCCTATATAGAACTCTTCGCTTTCGACACAGCAGGATTTCCTATATAATATTGCGTGTCATGGGTGAATTCCTTCGACTGGGAGTCCTTCCTATATAGAACTGCTAGTCTTCACCCTGGAGCTGTCAGTCCTTCCTATATAGAACTTTCAGCTTCTGAAGTCTCGGAGCAGAGGATTCTTCCTATATAGAACCTCTCTCTGGAGCTTGAAAACATGTGCCTTTTGTATGTAAAAACATTGTCTTCTCGTTCGGGATTAACACCACGATGGCCATCGATGTCTCTTTGAATCTGCAGATACCTGTCTGAGATGAAAACAAAATGCTATGACAAATGAATTGACATGCTCCTAATCCTAGTGATGTCTGACTATTCATGATGCATGAGTGTCAATATCTTGGTGGGCTTGTTTTGATCCTTATTTGATCTTGATGTTCGCTTTCTCTTTTCTTACGGGCATCGATACCCCGCTTCACTGTCAGGTTCAACCATCTCAACCTTTGTTTTTCTCCAATTACGACTTGGAATTCTAAAGTGCCCTTTCGGGTTTTCACTTTAGAGAGTTTTTTTTAGGGGTGCCCTTCTGGGTTTTTCACCAAAGAGATCTCTTTTGTTATCTCATATGCCTTCCTTGAATAGATAGGACATGTGCCATTGGTCATCCTACCTGGTTGTTTAAAGCTTCCCGCCTTCCCTAGCCATTATGTAGGGAACTAGAGGACGGAGTTAACATCGTTTTCTTTGATCACCTACATTTTCAAGGTTAAATCATAGTAATGCTCCGAAATCTCTTGTTTCATTATAAGCCTGTGTTATCTTATTTGACTGAAATTGACAATAAGGCCAGGAATGGATGCTCAAAAACACGGTTTTATTACAATTAAGGGCTTTGGGATATCTTAAAAGAAAGGTATGACACATATGAGTTAAGTATGAAAATACAAGATCCCTCATTATCTTCGATATGAATGATACATGATCCTGTCAACCGGTGTAGAATTTTTTTTTGCCTGAAGCCTCCTCTTCATGATGCTCATGGGGATACCCTTCTCTTCGGATATTCAACTTTTCAATTTACCCAAGCCGCCCTTTGCGGGTTTTCAACTCGGGTCTTTCCTTTGCTTCAAGACGCCCGATTTCGGGTTTTCGCCCTGAGCTCTCCATTTTGTTCTATTTTTTATTTTTCATCATCATTTTTTTTAGAGATAGTACTTCTTGACGGCATCAGAATTTACAGGATTTTTCAGCTCGTCCCCATCCATTTCTGTTAGGATCAGGGCTCCTCCTGAGAAGGCCTTTTTTACGACGTACGGTCCTTCCCAGTTGGGCATCCATTTTCCTCGAGAATCTTTCTGGATAGGGAGGATTTTCTTGAGTACCAGATCCCTTTCTTTGAATTCTCTTGGGCGCACCTTTTTGTTGTATGCCTGTACCATCCGTTTTTGGTACATCTGACCATGACAAATGGCCTTTAGTCTTTTTCGTCAATGAGATTTATTTGGTCGAGTCCGCCTGCACCCATTCAGCTTCTTCCAATTTTACTTCGTTTAAGACCGGAGAGACGGGATCTCTACCTCAATTGGGAATCTTGCTTCGGTACCATACACCAAGGAGTAGGGTGTTGCCTGTTGATGTGCGAATGGACGTCCTATAGGCGAAAAGGGCAAAAGGCAACTTCTCATGCCAATCCTCGTAGGTATCCGTAGTCTTCGCTATGATCTTCTTTATGTTCTTGTTCTTTGCTTTCCTTCGCTCCATTCATTTTAGGACGATAGACTGTGGAATTATGGTATGTTATCTTGAATTGAGAGCACACGTCCTTCATCATTTTGTTATTCAGATTTGAAGCGTTGTCGGTGATGATCCTTTCTGGCAATCCGTATCGACAAATAATTTCCTTCTTTAAGAACTTACAAACTGTTGTCTTGGTGATATTGGCGTAAGACGCTGCCTCTACCCATTTAGTGAAGTAGTCTATGGCGACCAAAATGAAACGGTGACCATTGGAAGCTTTCAGATGGATCTGCCCGATGACGTCCATGCCCCACGTTGCGAAAGGCCACGGAGAATTCATGGTATGTAAAGGCGATGGGGGTGCGTGAATTTTGTCAGCGTAGATTTGGCATTTGTGGCATTTTCTGGCGTAATCGATGCAATCTCCCTCTATGGTCAGCCATAAATAACCATATCTCATAATTTTCTGGGCTATAGACAGCCCGTTGGCGTGCGTTCCACAGATCCCGTCATGTACTTCGTTTAAGATTTCCTTCACCTCCCGGGCATCCACACATCTCAGCAATGTTTGATCATGACTTCTCCTATATAGGATCTCTCCATCTAGGACATATTTTGTTGCCATTTTCCTGAGCGTTTTTCTGTCATTGTCGTTTGCCCCTTATGGATACTTTCGAAGCTTGACATATTGCAGGATATCATAGTACCATGGATTTCCGTCAATCTCTTCCTGTACATTACAACAATGAGCATGCTTTTCAAACGTCTGCATCTCAATGGGCTTCATTTCTGCCCTAGTGTTTGTCTTAAACATGGATGCCAAGGTTGCCAATGCATCTGCCATCTGATTTTCTTCTCGGGGCAGGTAATTGAAGCTGACCTTTTCGAACTCTTTGATGAGCTCTTGGATCCATTCGTGATATTTGACCAACTTCGGGTCCCTGGTTTCCCATTCCCCGCGCAATTGGTAAATGACTAAGGACGAATCTCCGAACACTCGAAGTTCCTTAACCTTTCTCTCGATGGCTGAGTTCAGTCCCATGATGCAAGCTTCGTATTCAGCTATATTGTTTGTGCAGAAGAATTCCAATCTGCTGGTGAAAGGATAATAGACGTCCTCAGGTGAAATTAGCACTGCCCCTATCCCATGTCCGAGGGCGTTGGAGGCTCCATCGAAGTAAAGTTTCCATGACTTATCATCTGAAACCTCTTCTTCGATTGTAATGCACATCAAGTCTTCGTCTGGGAAACTAAAGTTCAATGCCTCATAGTCATCCGAAGCACGACTAGCTAGGAAATCTGCTACGGCACTCCCCTTTACGGCTTTCTGATTAACGTATACAATGTCGAATTCGGATAAGAGCATCTGCCATCGGGCCATCCTTCCCGTTAGTGCTGGCGCTTCCATTAGGAACTTCAATGGGTCTAGCTTGGATATCAACCAGGTAGTATGGTACATCATGTACTGTCTAAGCCGCTTGGTAGCCCAAACTAGAGCACAACACAGCTTCTGCACTGACGGGTACCGTGTTTCGCAATCATTGAATTTCTTGCTTAGGTAATAGATGGCTTGCTCCTTTTTTCTTGACTCATCGTGTTGCCCAGTACGCATCCCATTGAATTCTCAAAGACTGTTAAGTAGAGAATTAGTGGTCGACCAGGTACTGGTGTGACTAAAATTAGAGCATTTGTCAGGTACTTTTTGATCTTTTCTAGGGCTCTTTGACATTCTTCATCCCACACGCCAGGATTATTCTTTCTAAGAAGTCTGAAGACCGGGTCGCATTGGTTGGTTAATTGGGAAATGAAACTAGAGATATAATTCAGCCTCCCTAGGAAACCGCGGACTTCCTTCTGCGTGCGGGGTGGTGAAAGGTCCTGGATGGCTTTCACTTTATCCGGATCAATCTCAATTCCTCTTCTGCTTACCACGAATCCTAAGAGTTTTCCAGAAGTAACGGCGAAGGTACACTTGGCAGGATTGAGCCTCAATTGGTACTTCCGTAGTCTTTGGAATAGTTTTCTCAAGTTTTGTAGGTGCTCCTCCTCTGTTTGGGATTTGGCAATCATATCATCCACGTATACTTCTATTTCTTTGTGCATCATGTCATGGAAAAGAGTCACCATTTCTCTTTGGTATGTTGCCCCTGCGTTCTTTAGCCCAAACGGCATCACTCGATAACAAAAAGTGCCCACATGGTTATGAATGTGGTCTTCTCCATGTCGTTGGGGTCCATCTTTATCTGGTTGTACCCTGAGAAGCCGTCCATGAAGGAAAACCATGAATGTCCTGCGGTGTTGTCAACCAGCGTGTCAATATGTGGTAAAGGGAAGTTGTCTTTAGGGCTGGCTCGGTTCAGATCCCTATAATCTACACACATACGAACTTTCCCGTCTTTCTTTGGTACTGGTACAATGTTTGCAACCCATTCGGGGTATTTGGCTACCTCCAAGAATCCAGCATCAAATTGCTTTTTCACTTCTTCTCGGATCTTTAACAACATATCTGGTCTCATTCTCCGAAGTTTTTGCTGTACTGGTTTGCACTCCGATTTTGTTGGCAATTTGTGCACCACTATGTTGGTATTCAACCCTGGCATATCTTGATAAGTCCAGGCGAAGAAATCCTTGAATTCCTGAAGTAGGGCTATCAGTTCATGCTTGGTTTTTGAGGAAATCGTCGTTCCTACTTTTATTTCTTTTCTCTCTTCTTCAGTCTCCAAGTTGACAATTTCTGTTTCTTCTTGGTGGGGCATGATCTGCCTTTCTTCGTTGTCCACCATTCTCTTTAACTCTTCCGGGACCTCAATTTCTATCTCATCATATCCTTCCTCAATTCCCTCTGAGACCTCAGAGCATTCGAAATTTACTCCAGGATTGGATCCGGTATCATTCATATCGTCAATCATGAGCGACCTGCATTAAATAAGAATGAATTGTATTGGGAAAGAGATGGCTTTATATGAAGGGAATGAATATGAAGAATGCATGAATGAAATGAATCTTTGGTCATTTTTAAGAAAGTGGGGATATTTTCATTTCAATCAAAAAGTTAACATAGGTGCCCCATACAAGAGATCCACATTGTTTATGGGCAAAAACAAAAGGCTAATTCGGAGCATTACTCTGATCTATTCCTAAAAACTACAGGTAGATCAATGCAGCTCCAGTTATCGAGTGTTTCCCCAGGACGGCAAGGGCGGATGTTGGTCAACATTTTGCTGCCTCGGTCCTTTTCAGTTATCATGTTGATGTACATCCCCTCAAATGATTCACTGAGTACTTCCTCCTGGTTAAGTTCCTCATTTTTCTTCATTGCCTCTCCAATATCTTGACCTGGCTGGTAGAACCCTCCGGAGACAAAAGTGGCTTTCAAACTAGGAAAGGATATCGGTCTCCATGGAATGTCTTCTCCTTTAGATCTGGCTTTTCTTTGTTCCTCCTTCCTCTTATATTCTTCTTTCTTCTGTTGGACACTTGGTTGGTAACCCAGCCCGAAACGATCCTTCTTGGTTATCATATTCTTGGGTCTCAAGTTTCCTTGTAATTTCTTTGACCCTTTTCCTATTTTGGCTCCTCGGCCCGAGTTTCTGCGACGGTCATCTTGGTACAATTAGATAACTTTGGGGTAGGGGATCCGACTTCCTCACGAAACGAATGTGGCATTTACTAGTTCCAATGCTCAAACGGCATTCTACAAAGATCTTCATCATTTTGAATGTATGGGGCGTCGATGTCACTGAAGCAACAAATTTCTGCTCTGCCTCTACTGTGACCAATTTGCCTTCAACTACAAATTTTAATTTTTGATGCAATGATGATGGGACAACTCGCGGAGTGGATCCACGGTTTTCCCAACAAGCGGTTTGTAAGATGGTTTTATGTCCATCACCACAAAATCGATCACATATTGGTTGGTCCGATCAATAGGGGCACCTCAATTTTCCCCATTGTTCCTTTTTGCGTACCATCAAAGGCTCTTACCGAGTTGTGGCGGGGGCTTTAGGTGCGAACCATCTATTGGTAATTTTGCGGGGTTACCATAGGTAAAACATTTAATGATGACCCGTTGTCGATCAAGACTCACAGTAATACATACCCTTTGCGGTGGGTAGTGATGTTAAGGGCTTTGGTGGACCCCATTCCTCCTCGGGTATCTCATCATCACCGAACGTGATATGATTATAAGCGATAATATGCCCCACTATCATGTCCGGGTTTGATACTGAAATGTCACGGGGCACAAAAGTTTGATTCAAGCACTTTTAATAGCGTCTCCGATGCTTCTCTCGAACTCAAGAGTAATTCCAAGATTGTGATCTGGCCGATTGCTTTCGTAGTTGTTCCACTACGTTGTACTCGCTATGTCTCAAGAACTTTAGAAATTCTTTGGCACGGGGGCCTCGATTACCCGCTCATTTATATTTGGGGGAGGTTCTTCTCCAAATATCTGCGTAGGGCTAACTGCTGTACTCTTCCCCTTATCTTTTTCAGCCGCTTTCAAAGCCTCGGAGGAATAACATCGCCCGCTCCTTGTGAAATGGCCTGCCTCACCAACGTTCACATCGTTCTGGCTTTGTTGGTCTTTCAACGTAGGCTCTTTTTCCTGATCGTGTTCTGGTTTTTCTGGCGTGGTCACATTTACAGCATAATTCCAGGGAGTTTGTCGCATATCTTTGAATGGGAATGGAGATGGTGCTGAAATGATGATCTTGGGACTTATCTTGCTAGTTTCTCTCTGGGAGACACCTGCATTCCCTGGCCTGGGAGAGATGATAAAAGGTCTATCCTTCCCGTATGTAGACTTGGGGTTATCCGTCATGTGTACGTCCGACCCCTTCTTCCCCATGGGCTCCTCAAAGAATTCTATTTGTTTTTCATTCATCAATTCCTGCACCAATTTCTTGAACTCGTCACATTCTTGGATATCATGCCCTTGATGCCGTGGAATTCGCAATACTTTCCACATTCTTACGCCTTGTTATCATGCCTTTGTCGATCACACGAGCCATGCATAACTGTTGAAATACCCACCGTAAAGGAGACTTGATTTCTGACACATCATCCTTTATCCTCCTGGTAAAGCATTCTTCGATGACATTTACCCCTCTGTTCCCATGATTAGGCAGCGGGTTGTTGGCTACACTCGGCTCTTCAAACTTCAATATCCCAGAATCGATTAAATTCTGCACAAGCTTTTTGAAGGCAAGGCGGTTCTCGGTGGGTGTCCAGGGGTACCGCCGTGATAGTCGCAATGCGCGCTTGGATTATACCAAAGGCGGAAAGGCGGATTGACAGAGTAACGATGTATGGCGGACCAGTGCGCTTCATACAACTGGGAATAAAGTTCTGAGTATGAAACAGGTAGGGGAGTGAAAGTTCTCCTCTCTTTCTCTTTTCTGGTGACTCTCTCATCTCTTTGATTCGAGTTTTGTGTTTTTCCCACAGGTGCTTGTGGCTGTGAGACTGTGAAGTTCTTCGGGGCGGTATAGGTGCTGGTGGTGTTTACTTCATTTCTCTTATTATACTTTCGAGACCCTTCCCCACCATCAATTCTGCCGCTCTTAATTGCCAGTTCGAGGGACTCCCCAGTCCTGATTAAGTCGGCAAAGCACTGTGTTGTGTTATTAATGAGGCGATCAAAGAGTGCCCCTTTCAGAGTATTGACAAATAATGGCGTGATTTCATGCTCCGGGATGGGTGGCTGGATTTGGGCGGCCACTTCTCTCCACCTTTGGGCGTATTGCGCGAGCTTTCGTTGGACTTCGCCCCATATTTTCTAACATAATTCTGCTAGGGTCATGTACATTTACATGTTTGTATTGCTCATAAATGCTTTAGACAAATCTTTCCATGTCTTGACATTTGCCTTGCTCAACCGAGTGTACCAACGTAACGCCGCTCGATTAGACTATCCCGAAACAATGGATCGGTAGCTTTTCATCCTTATGGTAGGCCGCCATTTTTCTACTGAAGATACATTGTTATGTGTGCGAGAAGGACATGTGGTTCCATCGTATTTATCGAACTCTGGCGTTTTAAATTTTGGCGGCAGGACAAGATCAGACACCAGACTTAAGTCGCTAGCGTCATTTCCTGATTCTTCATTTGATTGTAACGCTTTAAATTTTTCCTCCATGAGGCGAAATCTTTCCTCCCACTTTTTTTCTACCTCATTCCTGATTCTTTCGACCATGTTCAGGTCCGGCACTTCTTCTTCATAAAGTGCTTCAGTATCGAGGGGTTGAGTCTCAGGTACCCCTACTTGAAAGCTAGAAGACATTCCTGCAGGGTCAATATACACCTTCCTAGCCTGGTTTGGTGCAGTTGATTGAACCTTGTAGTGAGCCGGGGTACCTTCTGGTTCTTGAACATTTTCTCCTTCTATTCTTTTTCCAAAACTCTTTGCCAGCAATGCGGTTATGTCAGATACTATAGATGTTTACGATTGCGCAATCTGATCACTAAGGCTTCTCTGGGCCTCTTCAAGCCTTGTCTCGAGCTCTCTTTGCCCTCTTTCTAGACTGATTATTCTTTATTCCATGAGCTTCTTTTGTAGCCGGGTAAAGTATGGGTGATGAATGATTGCGGGTTAACTACACACAACGCCACAATATTCATATTGTTAATATGGTTGCAAAAAATAAATGCATGTACAATGATGCGAATGTTATGATGCAAATGCAAGAATGTATGCATATAAGGTACTGATTCCACTGGTAATCACCCTTTTGAACTACTTCCACGGGAATTAAAGGGTCTTGATTACAACAAAGTTCGTGTTACAAAGTAAAGATCCCTAGTACAAAAGATCTAATTACAACACAGAGTCCTATAGATAGGCTCTAGCTCTATCTCCTAATTTTCCAATTGCCCTGAGCAGCTTGAGGAACCTAGGATCTTCTTCCATTCCCGGGACTATAAAAGGTCGGAGTGTCTCGGCCCTCGACAGCTAAATCATTTACATGCCTGGCGACTCATTTGTATGTCCATCATTAGGTTTGCGTATCTTTGGTCTCGTCTGTACCATTCGAGCGGCGTCGCGTAGTCTCTTCTGCCAATAGGTGTCCCCTCCAGCTGCAGCCTCCTCGAACACATTAATTCTTTCCTTGTAATCCTCCACAGTTGCTTCGAGGGACCCAATTCGTGCTTGTAACACACCCACTTCGCGTTCTCTTTCTTGCAGCTCAGCGAAGTTATTCTGGCGATACATTGAAGTGAGTGTTCGACTTCCGCCACCTTTCCTTTTAGCTCGCCATTTTGACTTTGGCTTTGCTCCAGCCTTTGAATAGTGTCATCGTACAGTTTTTGCATTTCTAACAGTCTATTTCGACTACTCATGGACTTTCTTTTCCATACGACGACGCTTTCTCTCTCATGATGGACAGCTTGTTTTCCCTTGCTGATTTCTTGTCTGAATCTTTCTTTCTCTTGATCAATGGCCTTCTTGGCGGACCATTTTTCTTCCTCCATAGCCAAACGGCAGCTTTCTATCTCTTTCTCGATCGCTCTTTTGTTAATTTCTCGTTCTTCTTCCACCAAACAGATGCCGTTCATTCTTTCTCTTTCCACAGCTATGAACTGACTCCGGCCGGCCTTCTGTATTTTTGCTTGTAATAGAAGGGCATCTTTTTGATAAAGAGTGTTCTTGTCGCTTAAATCTGCATTTAATTTCTTCAATTGCCTAATGATCCCGTCCCGCTCGTCAACTTCTAAGCTTGCTTTATAGAGCTCGCTCGCATGTTGGGTCTGTTGGATGTCCATTTTCCTTTTAACTTCTTCGAGTTCACTCCTTAAGATGTAAACCCAGACGGTACCACCCTTGTAAGCTCTTCGAGTGACACTGCTGGTCCTTGATCAGATTCGGGAATTACATTATTAACCCTCAAACGTCTCCAAAGATCATAATCTAGGGTAGTCATGTGCTCGGTATCTCCTTCCACCCTGATCTGGTAACAATGATCCCAAGCCCTCATGATGGTCTGAATTTTTCCTTTGAACTCCCCTTTGAAAAAAAATTCAGTTTGACTTAATCCGGCGGTATTGGGAATGAACTGTCGTGATCCGAACTGCCGAGACACTAAAAGCAGAGCACAGGCGATCCCTCCATGCAATCCTAACATCATCGGCCCGGTTGAAGTCACCACAATCTGTATAGAAAATAATTAACTTTACCGAGCCATGGGACCCTCCATGCTATGTCTTCATCTTGAATGTTTCAAGAAACGGTCCACATTTTTGTTTTCAAATCCTCTCGCCATTCCTTTGCTAAGTATTCTCGTAAAGGCAAAAAACCTGGAAGGATATCCGGCGGGACCCTCGTCGGCGTCTTCCACATGTGACTCGAATCCATACTTGTAATAACATTTGCGCGCATCCTCAAAACGTCCTTCTTCATGTTTCCGGCTAGCATTTAAGGAAATGAAAGTCTCGACCAAGATTCTTTGGTGGGTTTTGGGTTTGCTTTCCGTTTCACCCGCTCAAATAAATCAAGAATGGCTATGTCAATGTTCCCGAGTACTCTGGGAAAGATCACCAAGCCATATATTCCTAAAGCGAATAGGTCTATTTTCTTTGCCTCGTCTGGATGTGTCGGTATGATGTCCCGAATACTATCCCATGCAAAGACTGTATTGTCTCCTCGGATTTGAAGGAGGCCACTAACCCAATCGTCACTCATTCCCGCAAAGGTTTTGAGTTTCGCAGTGTAATTCGATTCCTCGGAGGCTTGGCGTAGATCCAATCTTCTGAACATTTTTCTGGTTAAGTAAGCGGTATATTCTTCCACCGTAGGCATCATGTCCCTGCCCATTGAAGGTGAAGCGACAAAAACTGGATTCGAATCGGACTATAGCTCAGAGTAGGGGCTGGTTAATCCGAACATATAACAGCTGCGCGATGTCGCCATAACTATTGCAGAACAAGTCTTGTAGTCTTCGGTCCCATCTTTCCCAAATGTTTTGAAGATCCCATAAGTCGTTCTGTTGGAGACTCACATAGGTGTATCCTGCTATTACGCGTTCGTTCGGTAAACTGTCCCCTTGGATTTTCTGGTTGACTTCTGACCAATGTATGACTGACAAATTAAGCTCTTCTTTCCTAAGACACCTTTTTTCCATGGTGAAAGACTTTCTGATCAGGCAAACCACTTGATCCAGTACCTTTATGTGATGCAAATGCAATGATGTATGAAAAAAAACAAAAGCGAAAAGAAAAGAAAACAAGTCAGTACCAGATAAAATTGATAAATATAAAAATAAAAGGACAAAATTAAACAGAATAAACACACAAAACAACCCTATTTATCCCGTCTAAAACACCTAAGGTTATTCGCATGGCTCTAACAGGGTGGATTTCTATGTTCTCTACATGCAGTGTTGGTGCTAGGAGGTACCCGAATTGTCCTTGCTGTCCTCTACTAAGAGTAGCAAGGCCCCCGATCATCACCCATTATAGGCTCCGTTCAACCGGGTTCAATTCAGGGGGACCCATTCGCTTATGCCCATACGAAGGAACGATATCCTTACGAAAACATAAGGTACTTGAGCCCAGAAGGTACTTGCTAGGCCCATACGGGAGAACGATATCTCCACGAAAGCATTAGCGTTTTCCCCCCACTTAAAAAGACGGGTTTATATGCCATATTTTAAATGCGTTAAAATAAACGCGCAATTATGACCGAATGTTAATTTAATAGTCACTTTAATCCAGAACTTCCAATATTAGTAAAGCGGTAATTATTTTAAAAGCTTGACTCTCATTTGTTTTTAAAAAAAACAAAAATTGTCCCCAGTGGAGTCGCCATCTGTAGCGATGTCTCTTCTCGCTAAAAAAAACGAGGTTTTCGACGGTGTTTGAAAGGTGTTTATGATTTTTTGGATATAAAATATTTATTCCGTGGGGTTTTTAAAAAAACCACATTTTAAAAAAAATGGAGTCGCCACCGGCCACTTAGGTAGGCCGGACACCATAAAACCAGAGATTCAAAAAGATTGGGTTCGGGAGTCGGTTACGGATGGGGAAGGATTAGCACTCCCACACCTCCCAAAATTGGTACTTTAATAATTACCGCTTTATTAATATTGGATTTTCCGGATTAAAGTGACAATTATTTTAAAATTCGGTCATAATTGAGAATAAATTTTAAGGGCCCCGTTATCCGAGAGTAAACGCCCAACCACTATCACTACGCCTGATACTGGCCCCGTTTACGCTCGGATAAAAGGGCACCGCATTAACAAGTTATAAATCATATGCAATCTTAGTGGCAAGAATATAAAACATGACAAAATATTTAAATGTAATAAATATTGACATAACAGAATACTAATCTAACATAAATGATATTCTAGACTAAAACATGCATATATACATATTATTCTAAATATTAGATAAAAACAACTTTAACAAGTCAGAATAACAATGCAGGAAAAATTACGTATATAGACAAACAAATATTTCAAAAAGACATACATGCTAGTAATAAAACATATTTCAACATATATGGAACAATATATTATACATAAAAGAAGACACACTAACACGTAACCTAAAAGCCAAGAAAACATACGTACAAAAATACAAGAACAATGCCGTTTACGAGTCAAATAGAACATAACATGCTTTAATACGAATAACCGGATAAAAAAATACATGACTATTATAAGCTTAACACACATATACATATAAACATAAAATACGAGTCATATACGAGGGACGTAAAATAAAATAATAGAATATCAACATATACGATTATAATACGAACATGAATATTTACAAAGAATACAGGACTGAAATAAAAGAAAAATAAAAGTCAGTGGCAGAAATTAAAGAACAATAATATGTAATTTAGGGGCGAAATTGCGAAACAAACAAAACCTAAAAGGATCAAAACTGTAATTAGACCAAGGGGCAGACCCAAAATGAAAAGTTCAGAAACGCGGGATGACTAAAGGCGTAATTTTACCATTTGAAAACTGATTCGGTGTAATTTAGGGACTGGATTACAAGATTTTGAAATATCAGAGGGACTGGGATTGTAATTATACCATGCGGCAAGACAAAAACGAAAATATTGAAAACGCGGTGGGATTAAGTGTGTAATTTGCCCATTTAGCAAAATAATAATACCTATATAAAGGCTATTTTTAGACCGAAATCAAATTTTCACCATTTCGTTTCATTTTCAGTTTTATAACCAAAAACTCATTCTTCGTTTTCTCTCAACCTTCTTCTGAAACCCAGAATCCGGCAGCCGGCCGCCCTGTTCTCCGCCGCCGGCCGCCGCTAACCGGCGCCGGCAAGCCTCCAAAACACACCAAAATAACCCCCTTTTCTTCCTCAACATGAATCCATGGTTGGATCCAGAGGATACACCCTTATTTGCCCTAGATCTAAAAAATACGAAGGGAAAAAAAATATTTTTTAAACCAAAACGAAACTACAAGGGGTCTTCCCCTCCCTTTAGTTCACCATATCAGGCTTGGAGAAGCCGAAAGGCTTATCACTGAGGAAGGGAAGACCCACAAACAGCGATGGTAAGACGACTCTCTTTTTTTTTTGTTTCTGTTTTCCTCTTTCGTATATGCATGCAAAAATAAAAAAGGGAAACGAGTATTTACCATTAGACTTTTCTTTCGATTCACTTGAATGTTTACAACTTTCATTTTTTTTTTTGTATTACAAGATCTCTGTTACCACTCTTTTTTTTGTTACCCCTCTGTTACCTCTCCGTTACAAAAGTCCCCGTTTCATATATATCATTGTCTTTGTTTTGGTGCAAGTTGCATCTTGTTTTTTCAGATCTGAACTGACAATTTTTGCTTGTTGTCTTGGGCATGTTCGAACACGGGGTTGAATATCGGCGTGGTGGCGGTATGGGTGTTCTCGCCCAATGCCAGACGACGCGTTCGGCCGTTAGATCAGATCTGATCTAACGGTCGAGATGGCTTGAAGAACGAACGGCCTGGTTGGAGCCTCGATTTGATGAAACGGCGAGATCTCGCCGCGTGGAGCTCCGCAATGAGGAGTCGACGCGCGTGGATCTTACGCGCGTGGGATATTAAAGCGTCCGCTCGTGGACCCACGCGCGCGCGTGGCACTTGAACGGTCCATACGTGTGGAACACGCGATCGCGATATTTTTGACTTCTTGGTTGTATCGTGGCCGTTGGATCAGATCTTGATCCAACGCCCCCACGCTACCGCACACCATAATTGTAATTAGATAAGATTTGGGTTTGGGCCAACCGGGCCTTGTAATTTGTTTGTAATTGGACTTGGACTTCATTTTTATTTGGGTTTAATATATTTATTTTTTTTTTGATTTCATTTTATCAGCCCAATTATGTTAATAATAATATAATTAGTATTATAATAGCAATACACATTCATACGAAAACGTATACTTATATTATACAAACATTAATTAATATAACATTCTAGCATACGTACGTATAATCATACATATAATTAACATAACATCTATATACATTAAACAAATATGCTCATACTCTAGATACATACACGATACACATACATCATTAATACGTATACATACATAGCTTATAATATACATGCACACACCACCTTATATTTATATTAGTAACATTCATATAATATAATAAATATACATGCAATATGTATTTACAAGTGAAAATGAGTGATTACAGCAACAGATCAAAATTTTGTCAATGTCTTGTTTCTCCGTTGATGGTACAACTAGACTAATTTATTTCTTCAGATCTTGTATCCTCCTTATAGTTGTAGGTCAAAAAAATTGACAAAAAAGTAACAAAAAAGAGTTCCAAAAAAATTAATAAAAAAATCAATCAAAAAAAGTAATCAAAATGAAAATCAAGTTGTTTGCCGATCTTGCTCCTCCGTTGATGGTGTCGTAAGATCCAAGTTGCTATTATTTAATTTAGCCATTCCGTTGATGGTAAAGCTAATTCCAAGTTGTTGAAATCCAGTCCTGCTCTTCCATTGATGGCGTAGTAGGACTCATATTACTGTTATCCGATTCTGCTTCTCCGTTGATGGTCTAGTGGAGTCCAAGAGCTAAAATTCGATCTTATCCCTCCGTTGATGGTATAGATAGATCCGACTTGATTGACTTTCGGTTCTGCCTCTTCGTCGGTGTTGTAGCTGAACCAAATTTGCCAAATTCCAATAATGCCTCTTCGTCAGAGTCGTAGCTTGATCACAAAGAAACCAACCCTCCGATCCTGCCTCTTCGTCAGAGTTGTAGCTGGATCAAATCCTCAGACCTTGCCTCTTCGTCGGTGTTGTAGCTTGGTCAAATCTAACTTTCGGTTCTACCTCTTCGTCGGTGTTGTAGCTAGACTAAATTCACTAACTTTTGATCATGCCTCTTCGTCAGTGTCGTAGCTGGATCAACATTACTAACTTTAGACCATGCCTCTTCGTCAGTGTTGTAGCTTGATCAAAATTTACTAACTTTCAAGTTTTATCAATGTTGTATCTAAAAAAGGCAAAAAAAGAAGAAAGAAAAAAAGCAAAAAAAAGAAGAAAGAGAAAAATGAAAAAAAGCAAAAAAGAACAAAAATGAAGAAAAAATAAAAAAGAAAAAAAAAGGAGAAAAAAAAGGGTTTTCAATTTTCTGATACTGCATCTTCATCAGAGTTGTAGCTGGATCAGACATTGAAATTTTCGTCCATCGGTCCTGCCTCTTCGTCGGTGTTGTAGCTAAACCAAATTTTGATCATGCCTCTTCGTCGAAGTCGTAGCTTGATCACACAAAAAGAACAACCTTTCGATCCCGTCTCTTCATCAGAGTCATAGCTGGATCAAATCTTCAGACCTTGCCTCTTCGTCGGTGTCGTAGCTGGATCCACATTACTAACTTTAGACCGTGCCTCTTCGTCGGTGTTGTAGCTTGGTCAAAATTTACTAACTTTCAAGTTTTATCAATGTTTTATCTAAAAAAATAAAAAAAAAGCTAAGCAAAAAAAGGAAAAAAAGAAGAAAAAAGAAAAAAAGGGGGAAAGAGCAAAAAATGAAGAAAAAAAGAAAAAAATGAATGAAAAAAAGGAGAAAAAGTTTTCAATTTTCTGATACTGCCTCTTCAGAGTTGTGGCTGGATCGGACATTGGAATTTTCATCCATCAGTTCTGCCTCTTCGTCGGTGTTGTAGCTGAACCAAATTTGCCAAATTGTGATCATGCCTCTTCGTCGGAGTTGTAGCTTGATCACACAAAAAGAACAACCTGCCGATCCTGCCTCTTCGTCAGAGTCGTAGCTGGATCAGATCTTCAGGCCTTGCCTCCTCGTCAATGTTGTAGCTTGGTCAAAATTCACTAACTTTCAACTATTTATCTTTATTTAAAAAAAGAGAGACGGAAAAAAAAAGAAAAAAAAGAGAAAATGAAGAAGTTGTCAGATTTCTGATCTTGCCTATTCGTCAGAGTTGTAGCTGGATCAGACATCAAAACTTTCATCCATCGATCTTGCCTCTTCGTCAATGCCGTAGTTGGATCGAATTTTGTAGACCCTGCCTCTTCGTCGGTGTTGCAGCTGGGTCAAGTTTTCTTTAGGCATTAACTCATCATCAATAAGGTAGTGAGTCACACTCATTTTGCTCCCTCAACCCCATTTTGAAGATTTTGCTTCCTCCAAGAGTGACAAAGTAGATCCGTCAAATATAGAAAAAATACATGCGCCGAAGAGAAATAAGATCTACAGAAGAAAGAAGACACACGTCAAAAGAGAAGAAGTTCAGCCAGACAGGACAAAAATGGTTATTTTTTTGTCTTTGCTCTATTCCTGTTATACAACAATGAGCAAAGAGGGGCAGCTGTAATACCCATTTTTTGTCTGGGCCCCAAATTATATTCGAGTCATTTACCCTATTTGAACCAAATAAATAAATAAATATAGCAAAAATAGGGGCATGCCGCCCCATGCCCTGCCTCCCATGCCTCCCTCATACTTGCACCATCCCTTCACCCATGCCTATTCCTCTATTGCCCATTCCCACACTGCACGCCACTTCCCCATTTTTTATTTCCAATCCCCTAATCCATTTAAAGGCAAACCACACCAAAATTGAAGGGGGCTCTCAGAATTTTGAAAAAAAGGGAGCACAATTAGAAGAGAAGCTCACGGTAGATTGAAAACAGAGGGTGGTTTTTAATGGGGTAATTACCACATTGCTCCCCTTTTTATTTACTCTATCTTTGATTTCATCTTTTTCTTTTGCTATTTAATTTATGCATCTTAACTTTCCTTTTAGTTTAATTTAGTAACTTTTTTAGCCTTTAATTTCTAGCATGTTTTTAGTTATTTTGAGTTTATTTCTTTATGTTTTAGATTTGTTTTATTTTAGTCCCTAATATTTTGCATTTGTGCCATTTTAGTCCTATAATGTTTGCTATTTATGCCATGTAATTTAATTCTTATGCACTTTAATCCATGCACTTTTATTATTATTATTATTATTATTATTATTATTATTATTATTATTATTATATGCATATAATATATTATTATACAAAGTAATTTATTTTGTACATATTATATATTGATTTAAGATATATGTGTATAAATACTTATATATGTTTTTTTATCTATTTCACATTTTTATGTATAATAACTTTATTATTTTTTTATATTATGTATATGATTTTATGCTTATTTTTAAAAATATGTATAGTATTTTATTTAATTGCTACATATGTAATTTAAATAAATACCTTTTTTGTAAAAAATAACATATATATAAACTATTAACTTTAAATATATATAAATATTTTTTATAGGTATAAGTATTAAATTTTTTACCTTAATTATTATATTTTTAAGTTAGATTAATATTTATGTATTTATGCTAGATTAGTATTTTATTATGTTAGTGTTTATTTATATGTTTATCGCATTGTATTTATTCATGTTTGTCATGTTTTAAGTTGTATTTCAGATATATTATTGTCAATGCGATGCCCTTTTATTCGAGCGTAAACGTGGCCAATATCAAGCGTAGTGATGGTGGTCTTTTGGTTTACTCTCGAATAACATGGCCTTTAAAATCTACTCGCGCTTATAACCAAATTTTAATTTAATCGTCACTTTAATCCGGAAAGTTTAGTATTAAAGCGGTAATTATTAAAGTGCCAATCTTGGGCGGTGTGGGGGTGCTAATCCTTCCCCATCCATAACTGACTCCCGAACCTGAAATTTTTAAAATCTCTGGTTTTTATGGTGCCCAACCTACCTTAGTGGCCGGTGGCGACTCTATTTTTTTTTAAATAATACGGTTTTTTCTAAAATCTCAATGGAAGACATTTTTTTAAAATACCCAAAAGATCTCAAACACCTTAAAACCTCGTTTTTAGTGAAAAATGATCGCTACACATGTTTATCTTAATAATGTTTTTTTATTTGTACAAAATTGATTGGCGATGTTTGTGTGATTATTTATTTATATATTGATTACATGCATATCTTAGTAATTATTACGTGAGACTGAGAGGTATCTTGCTTCAATGAAAGACATGAATGAAGCAAATGTCATATTGAGTATTTAAATCACAAGGAAGTGTGGTAGCAAAATGCTATCACAAGAACATAATGTTGAATTTTTAAGAAGTTTGGATATATTGATACCAAACCTGTGAATACTCATTATGATGCTAATATTCAAATGAGAAAAATATACATGTGATCATGTTGCTCAATCTAAGTATGCACAAAATTATTAAAATTTTGATGCACTTGATGAATTTTATTAGACCTAAGATGACACATGTTATTTTTCAATTGAGCTAATATAAACAACCAACTCAAATCATTATTGTTGAATTGATGTAGCAAAGTTAATAAGATATCATGAGTTATGATATTCTACTTAGTGGAGTACCCACTATATTAAAAGGATACAATAATGATAATTAAATATCTTATTTATGTGAGACTAGATCTACTAGTGGTTATGTATTCACTATTAGAGGTAAAACAATATCTTAGAAATTAGCCAAACATACATTTATAGGAAATTTACTATGAAGTCTGCATTTATTGCATTAGAGTTGCTAATAATGAAGCTAAGTGGTAGAAAAATTTCTTAGCATGTATAATTAAGCTAAGTAGTAGAAAAACTTCTTAGCATGTATAATTAAGCTAAGTGGTAGAAAAACTTCTTAGCATGATAATGAAGCTAAGTGGTAGGAATGAAGTTAAGTAGTAGAATTTTTTTTAGCCTGAACAATAAAGCTAAGTGATAGAAAAATCTCGTAGCATGTATTTAAAGTTGAGTGGTTGAAAAAAATCCCTTAGTTGTATTTTATTAGGAACAAAACTAATAGATTCAGTGTCAATGTATTGTGATTTCCAAGTAGCAATAGACATTGCAAAGAATAAAAATTTTCAATGATTAAACTAGACATATTTGTCTAATGACACGAGGTAAAAAAGCAGCTGCAAAAAGATGAAGTGATATTAATTAATTATGTGAAGTTAGGAATGATTTTTAGCCAAATCATTCAACTAAACTCCTGAGAAGAAAATTAATATGTGAAACATCAAGGGGAAAGAGACTTATGCCAATATAAAAAATCAACAGCGATGGTAATCCAACCTTTGTGATTGGCAATCCCATGAAAAATGTTCATATGGGTAATAACAAGTCATTGATTGATCTTGTAGGGAAAACACTACATTATTTTTCTTTTGTACCTTCCTATGGTGTTCATAATGCTAGAAATTTTCAAGGATGGTGAGGGTGAGTAAAACTCTTAATCAAGTCCATAGCCTTTATAGGTGGTGTATTGACCTGCAAAATACACTTGATGGCTTGACCTATATAAGTGTGAAGTGGGGCCGCTTTTATGAGATTTATGGCAAAGTCTCTAGAGCACTTATGAAAACCAGGCATGCGCATGGCCTATTAGCGCACAACCGCGATAAAGTACAAGAATAGATATAATGTGATTAATGAGAATGTTAGCTTATAATAATGAATTATTGGTTCATAGAAACGTGTTTCACCAATTACTCAGTAGGTTATGTCTCATTTTTTAAGTTCTGGTTCATAATCAAAAAAGAAACCAGAATGAATATGTTATATCAGAATACTTAGCTAAACTTTTTTTTATCATTCTTTGAAATATGTAAGGGATTGTTGTAAAAATATAAGATTATTTAGTATATTTCAAAGAATCCCACATCTTTCTTTTATGCTACTTTTTTTGAGTTTAAATATAAAGATTTAGTATTGAGCTTGTAAGAGAAAAAATATGATGGTGGGTTTGCGCACTCGGAGTTTGGCCAAAAAGTCCAATTCGATTAAAATCAATTGATTTTCCCACGAGCATGAGTTAGAGGCCCAATCCATTTTTATTATTTTATTTTTATTATTATTTAAAATTCATTTTGAATCATTTATTTTTTGATTAATTTTAACCATTCATTTTAAATTAAACTATCTTTATTTTTAACCACTCATTTTATTTTTACTGATTTGCCATTGACAAAGGCTATTTTTAGATGCCTTTTTTGGGCATGCACGATACTATAAATACCATGCACATATGCCTTCAAACATCATCTAAAAGTAGAATCATCTACTTACTTTTTTTTCTCATCTCTCTCATTTTAAACGCGTTTTAAATCTGAGTATTCATTGGTTCTTTACTCTTTCTGTTGCCTGTTTCGGCAGAAGTGCTTGTTAAATTCTAGAATATATGCTTCACCACGAAATATTATTGAAGACAGTATCTAGTGCACGCCTCAAGCAAGTCTTGTTTTCTAACTTTTTTTGGTTTAACCAAACATTTTACCTACAGATGTCACCACATGCATCCCCCAATAATCTGTGTTCTCTTTCCACCAAAATTTCTCAAGGGTGAGCATAAATCAATTATAGTCGATGTAATTGACATATTCGAGTAAATCCTTTTGTATTGGCTTCGATTTATGATAAATCAATTAGTTGTGGGTTATGATATGAAAAAAGAATATATGTTAGGCTTTTATTTATTTTAAATATAATAAATGAGAGGGCTGTGCTCATATTGGTTGGTCCTCTATAAAATTTGAGTTGAATTAGTCGAATAATGAGTTAGATATTGGTAGTTAAACCTAAAAAAATTGATTTACCGGTTAAATATGTTTTTTTAACAACTCCTAATTCTAATTTTAATCTTAATCCTAATCCTAATCCCAGGAGAGGAGAAGTAGAAATCTAGGGAAAGAAATGAGGGTGTTCCTAATGAGACTAAAACCCATGACATGAAAGAATATAACAGAACAAAGGTGAACAAATTGATCAACTGATCAAATATATTTTCTCAATCGGTTAAATATGTTGATAATAAATCAACTCAGTTAAATCGATTTTATACGAATTAATCAATTGATCTTGTTTATGTAATAAGTTATTGTTTCCTTTGTTCCATTATAAATGTCATTTATTGATTTTTTAGTAAAAATGTCAAAAAATGCTCGTAGTAGTTCGTTGGATAGTCACTTTGGTTTATACTCTTTTTTGAAGCACTTTGACCCTCAACATTTTATTTTAGGTCAAATGACTAATCTGCAAATGAAAATTGCTACTCAAGTAACAATAACTTGCTTGAAATGACGTGACAAACCTACATGCTGGTGCATGCTGATGTAGCAATGTCATATACGCAAAGGTGTTAACTTTATAGAATGACACATCATGCAAAAAATAATTTTATAAAATTATATAAAATATAAAATCATTTTTGTATTAGTGTGACATTCTGTTAAGTCATTTCGAGTTGTTTGTCATTGGTTGACTAACAATTTTCATTCACGGATGGGATATTTTAACTTAAAGTTGAAATATTGAGGGTTAAAGTGTTCGTAAAAAAAGAAAAGAAAAGTTAAAATAACTATCCAGTAAACGTTAGGGTATTTTTTAACATTATATTTTGATAAAAATATGAAAATATGTTTTAAAAATTCAATAAAGTAGCTTTTAAATATATGTTCTATAAAATTTAATTATTTAAAATATTAAAAATAATTATATTTAAAGTTAAATTTAGAAAAAAAATCAATAAAAGACAACAATTGAACGGATGGAATATTTAAATTAAAAAAAAATCAATTCAACTTGCGATAAATATCATCCTTATTCTTTCTCAAATCAAGATTGTTTGATGGGCCAAAATCGAATTGTAATAATTGTAAGGAAATGGAGAATGAACGTTGTAAGTATCGATGATTTTCAACATCTTTGTACGAGAGAATATGGTTTTTTAGGGTCGTAATCTAAATTATATCTTTTAAGTTTGGTGTTTAAAAGGTATTTTTAATCAAAAAATCAGTAATCATTTTTTGAATAATTTTTATTTAAAAGAAAAAAAAATATTTTATTTTATTAGTCTTAAACCCACAATTTAAAAAAAAGTGAGTCAACTGAGAATTTTAATAGATATTAAATATTTTATCTAAATAAAACGTGACATGTATTAGGCGTAATTTTTTAGAAATAAAATCTCTAATTTTTTAAAATTCTCATTAAAATCATTAAATTTCAAAAAACTTTTAAATATTAAAATTATAATTTTTACTTGTATAATGATGTTGAGAAAAAATTTCATGAAATGTGGCAGGAGAAAATTATGTTACCAAGTAAAGATGTTGCTATAATCAATGTTTTGAAAGTGATACACATTTATCTCTCTGTTTCCTTTTGCTCCTAGGCAGGTCTGGTCTTTAAACTAAGGTCCCGGAGTGCATGTTTGTTTCTCGCTCTGACTGTCATTAAGTCCTCAAAGCTGACCTTCATTTTCTCGAGCATTTTATTAAAGAATAAATATAAAAGATGGCATAGAAGTCAATTTCCTCTTCATCTACGGGGGTTGCACTTGGGTCACTAAACACAGACATCTCAAAGCACATTCCTTGAAGCTTTCATCAGGTTTCATCTTCGTACCCTAGAGATACCGACGACTTAGTGCTAGGTCCAAAGCACATCATATCACGGTAGGTCCTGCTAGACTGTCGGGAAGTAGTGGATCGGTAATTTTTAATGCATCCCTCCATCTTTTTGCGAGAATATGGCGCGTGAATCTTGAGGCATCTTGTTCCATCATCATGTGCGTCGAGAATTTTAAAAATGGTCAAATGTGAAGATTTAAAATTGGGGTTTCGCGCCCCGATTGAATCTTACGTGGTCGACGTGCCTTATTGTCGCACCGTCTTCTTTTCGTGATTGGTCTTTGCTCGGCCTAACTTGATCTTTGTAATATTATCGCGTTCGGAAAAACAGACTTTTTCTATTTTGAAAGCCTTTTAATGAACTGTTCTTGAATCAACACCATGTCATGATATGCAACATGAATGCAAATAAAGCGTTAATTCATTTGGTAATCACCCTTTCGAATGACTTTCATGGGAATTAAAGGGTCCAGATTACAAAAAAGATCCATATTACAAAATGAGTCCCTATTACAAAAAGAGTCTATTACAAAGTCTTAATTACAAAATAAAGTTCTACACATAATCCCTAGCTCTACCTCCTAGCTCCTCTCTGACTCACGAGCAACTTGATAAACCTTGGTGCTTCTTCTATGTCCGGGGTTACGAAAGGTCGGAGAGCCGCGACCGATAGTTAAGTCATTCACACGCTTTGCAACTCGTCGTATGTCCACCATCAGGGTCTCATGTGTATACTTTGGCACTACACGCTCGTTCGGCAAATTGTTACGTCGGATCTGTTGAGTAATCTCTAACCGATGTCACGCGACTGGATCGATGCTGTCCTTCCTAAGACACCTTTTTTCCATGATGAAAGATTTTCTAATCGGGCAAACCACTTGAATCAACGCCTCTATGTAATGTGGATGCAATGATAATGCAACAAAAATATGTGTAAAAATAAAATAAAACACAAAAAAATGAGTTAGTACCGGATAAAAATAATAAATACATAAATAAAAGGACAAAATTAAACAGAATAAACACACAAAACAACCCTATTTATCCCGTCTAAAACACTTAAGGTTATCCGCATGGCTCTAACAGGGTGGGTTTCTATGTTCTCTACATGCAGTGTTGGTGCTAGGAGGTACCCGAATTGTCCTTGCTGTCCTCTACTAAGAGTAGCAAGGCCCCCGATCATCACCCATTATAGGCTCCTTTCAACCGGGTTCAATTCAGGGGGACCCATTCGCTTATGTCCGTACGAAGGAACGATATCCTTACGAAAGCATAAGGTACTCGAGCCCCGAAGGTACTTGCTAGGCCCATACGGGAGAACGATATCTCCACGAAAGCATTAGCGTTTTCCCCCCACTTAAAAAGACGGGTTTATATGCCATATTTTAAATGCGTTAAAATAAACGCGCAATTATGACCGAATGTTAATTTAATAGTTACTTTAATCCGGAATTTCCAATATTAGTAAAGCGGTAATTATTTTAAAAGCTTGACTCTCATTTGTTTTTGAAAAACAAAAATGTCCCCAGCGGAGTCGCCATCTGTAGAGAAGGTCTCGCTAAATAAAAACGATTGATTTTTGGAAGGTGTTTTTGAAAGGTGTTTGTGATATTTAAAAATATTTATTCCGTGGGGTTTACAAAAACCTTATAAAAATGGAGTCGCCACCGGCCACTTAGGTAGGCCGGACACCATAAAACCAGAGATTCAAAAGACAGGGTTCGGGAGTCGGTTACGGATGGGGAAGGATTAGCACCCCCACACCGCCCAAAATTGGTACTTTAATAATTACCGCTTTATTAATATTGGATTTTCCGGATTAGAGTGACGATTATTTTAAAATTCAGTCATAATTGCGAATAAATTTTAAAGGCCCCGTTATCCGAGAATAAACGCCCAACCACTATCACTACGCCTGATACTGGCCCTGTTTACGCTCGGATAAAAGGGCACCGCATTGACAATTTATATATCATATGCAATCTTAGTGGCAAAAATATAAAACATGGCAAAATATTTAAATACAATAAATATTGACATAACATAATACTAATCTAACATAAAATGCTAAACTAAAACATACATATATACATATTAATCTAACTCATAAATAAAAACATATCTAGCATAAACAAAATACTAATATTCATAAATATTAATCTAACACATAAATAAAAACAAACTCAACATAAATAAAATACTATTCTAAAACATACATAAATAAATATTAATCTAACTCATAAATAAAAACATATCTAACATAATAAAATATTAATATACAACACAAATTTAAAACATATTAAATATTAATCTAAAACATAAATATACAAAATAAAAAATAAGACTAAAATTTTAAGATAACTGATACTTCATTAAATTATAAAAATTACAACACTAATAAAAAAGGGAAGAAAATATACCTAACTAGGAGCTCGAATAACGAACCCTGACTGCACCCCACCGAGATCTACCGCGACCCCTCCAAAAATATTAACTAGATCAGACCTAAAATAGGACCCCGATCGAATGTTGGATTGAACCAACTGGGGTCGAGGGCACTGCCCCCAACCCCGGCCAGCCTTGCGGCCGGCCATGCCCCACGATTTGGGGTGCCAATTCATTTGGCAATTTGGCCTCAATTTTTTCTTCAATTGGCCGTGTCTTTCTCTTCAATTGGGGTGCCTATTTATAGGCAAATGTGATGGAAAATGGGTGACGTGGAGCACCCTGCTCCACGTAAATCTCCCCTTTTTTTTTAGATATTATTAATTATTATTAATTATTTTTTTGATTTTTTTTTACTTTTTTATATATATAATTTTACTATTATAATAACACTAATAACACTAAAACCCGGTCAAAAATGAGTGATTACAGATGCCATGTATGATCTTGGTTGTGAGTAAAAACAAAGAAAAGAAAAGAAAAGAAACTAAAAAGTTGCAAGATAGAAGGTAGGAATAGGTTAAGGGTGATGGGTTTTATAGAAAAGATAGGTGGTTGGGATTGGGTGAAATCGAAAAAGAGTTTAGGGTTTGGTAGGAATTTTCGACAAAGGGGTTTTGGTTAGGATAAATTGAAGGCTTTATATAAGCCTTAGATTCAGGCCATTAGTTTCCTTGTTGAAGATGTTTTCCTACTTGGTTTAGAATTCCTTCTTTATCTTGAACTTCCTTTCCTACAATTCAAAAACAAATCAAATAAGGATTAAAATTAAAGATAAACTAATAAAGAAAATAAATAAAGATGTGTAATAGGATTCTTAAACTAAAAAAAAAATCTATCCTAAAACTACTTAATAATCGAAAAAATAAAAAAAATAAAAAATAAAAAAATCGAAAAAATAAAATACTTAAATAGTCGAAAAAAATAAAAATAAAAATAAAAAATAAAAATAAAAATATAAAAAGGGAGAGCATGCTCATGCATCTCCTAAATTGACCACTTCCTTGTTACGTTCCACATGGGCACCATTGTAGTGCTTCAATCTTTGTCCATTAACTTTGAATTCATGGTTGTCAGAGATGGACTTGATTATCACGGCACCAAGAGAGAATGGTTTGACGACTTCGAATGGTCCCGACCATCTTGATTTCAGCTTTCTCGGGAAAAGTTTTAGCCGAGAATTGAATAGGAGAACTAGTTGCCCTGGCGTGAATTGCCGTGGCAATAGTTTTTTGTCATGCCATCGCTTTGTTTTCTCCTTGTAGATTCGTGCATTGTTATAGGCGAGTGCACGAAATTCTTCTATCTCATTGAGATCCATCAAGCGCTTTTGTCCGGCACTTTCCCAATCCATATTCACGGTCTTGATTGCCCAGTACGCCTTGTGCTCGATTTCCACCGGTAGATGACATGTTTTACCATAGACAAGTCGGAAGGGGGACATACCTAAGGGTGTTTTGAATGCAGTGCGATATGCCCAAAGTGCGTCATCTAGTCTTAATGACCAATCCTTCCTTGAGGGATTTACAACTTTCTCGAGTATTCCCTTCAACTCTCGGTTGGAAATTTCTGCTTGCCCGTTGGTTTGTGGGTGATATGCCGTGGCGATCTTGTGTGATATGCCGAAGCGTTGCAACATCTTGGCAATTAGTCTGTTGTCAAAATGCTTGCCCCCGTCACTGATAATTGCTCTCAGCATCCCAAACCGTGTAAATATGTTTTTCTGCAGGAATCGTTGTACGGTCTTGGAATCTTCGTTGGGAACTGCAGCTGCCTCTACCCATTTAGACACATAGTCGACGGTGAGTAAGATGTAGAGGTTGCCGAATGAAGATGGGAAAGGTCCCATAAAGTCGATCCCCCATACATCAAACAGTTCCACCTCGATGATGTTCTGGAGTGGCATCTCATGTCGTCTCGAGATATACCCGTCCTTTGGCAATGATCACATTGCTTGTAAAAGTCTTGGGCATCTTTGTACAATGTTGGCCAATACAAACCGGATTGCAAGACTTTGGCCGCGGTACGAGTTCCTCCAAAATGTCCTCCATAGGGTGAAGAATGGCATTGCCGGAGTACATTCTGTTGCTCTTCTTCAGGGACACATCGGCGTATAACCTGATCTGCACATTGTTTAAACAAAAGAGGCTCGTCCCAAAAGTAATGCTTAGCATCATGGCGGAACCGCTTCTTCCCTTGGTGAGTAATGCCATAAGGAAAAATACCACAAACAAGGAAGTTAACTAAATCCGCGTACCAGGGTATTGCCGAGGCATGTGCTGCCGTAGTGACTGCTCCCAAAATTGTCGTGGCGTGTGCGTCAAAGACTGCTGCGGCGTCGAGATTTGCCGAGGCGTGTGCATCCATGGTTGCCGAGGCGTCTAAGGTTGCCGAGGCGTCGAGGGTTGCCGAGGCGTGTGCATCCATGGTTGCTGAGGCGTCTAGGGTTGCCGAGGCGTCGAGGGTTGCCGAGGCAACTAGAATTTGTTCATCCGGGAATGCATCGCATATCTCAAGATTCGCGTCCTCCTCCTTATTTCATTCCAAACGTGATAAGTGATCGGCCACTTGATCTTCTGTTCCTTTCCTGTCCTTAATTTCAATATCAAATTCTTGTAAAAGTAATATCCAACGAATCAAACGAGGTTTAGCATCCTTTTTAGCAAATAAGTATTTGATTGCCGAATGGTCCGTATGAACAATTACCTTTGTACCAATTAAATAGGATCGGAACTTGTCAAATGCGAAAACTACAGCTAGTAACTCTTTCTCCGTTGTTGTGTAATTCACTTGAGCACCATTAAGAGTTTTACTAGCGTAGTATATCACATGGAAGGTCTTACCTGTGCGTTGGCCTAGGACTGCTCCTACCGCTAAATCACTTGCATCACACATGAGCTCAAAAGGTAGCGTCCAATCTGGTGGAACGATAATGGGTGCCGAGGCAAGCTTTTTCTTTAGGGTTTCGAATGCTTGAGTGCAAGAATCATCAAAATCGAAGACTTTATCCTATTCAAGCAGATTACACAAGGGTTTAGTGATTTTAGAAAAATTATGAATGAACCTCCTGTAAAAACCTGCATGTCCGAGAAAACTTCGAATTCCTTTAACCGAATTTGGTGGGGGTAATCTCTCGATCACGTCCACCTTGGCTTTGTCTACTTCAATTCCCTTGGATGAAATCTTGTGGCCGAGCACTATTCCTTCATCTACCATAAAATGGCATTTCTCCCAATTGAGGACTAAATCCGTTTCTTCGCATCTTGCTAACACCTTCTCTAAATTGCCAAGGCAGCCGTCGAAGTCATTACCAAAAACCAAAAAATCATCCATGAAGATCTCAAGGAAGTCTTCGACCATGTCTGAAAAGAGTGCCATCATGCATCTTTGGAAGGTTGCCGGGGCGTTACACAATCCGAACGGCATCCTTCGGAAGGCATTAGTACCGTATGGGCATGTAAAGGTTGTCTGTTGCGCGTAATAAGTGCTACGCAATTGTGCAAGTATACACGTCGCAAGTTATAGTATAAAAGATATCGTCTCCACATGGGCACCATTGTAGTGCTTCAATCTTTGTCCATTAACTTTGAATTCATGGTTGTCAGAGATGGACTTGATTATCACAGCACCGTGGGAGAATGGTTTGACGACTTCGAATGGTCCCGACCATCTTGATTTCAACTTTCCCGGGAAAAGTTTTAGCCGAGAATTGAATAGGAGAACTAGTTGCCCTGGCGTGAATTGCCGTGGCAATAGTTTCTTGTCATGCCATCGCTTTGTTTTCTCCTTGTAGATTCGTGCATTGTTATAGGCGAGTGCACGAAATTCTTCTATCTCATTGAGATCCATCAAGCGCTTTTTGTCCGCACTTTCCCAATCCATATTCACGGTCTTGATTGCCCAAGACGCCTTGTGCTCGATTTCCACCGGTAGATGACATGTTTTACCATAGACAAGCCGGAAGGGGACATACCTAATGGTGTTTTGAATGCGGTGCGATATGCCCAAAGTCGTCATCTAGTCTTAATGACCAATCCTTCCTTGAGGGATTTACAACTTTCTCGAGTATTCCCTTCAACTCCCGGTTGGAAATTTCGCTTGCCCGTTGGTTTGTGGGTGATATGCCGTGGCGATCTTGTGTGATATGCAAGCGTTGCAACATCTTGGCAATTAGTCTATTGTCAAAATGCTTGCCCCGTCGCTGATAATTGCTCGGCATCCCAAACCGTGTAAATATGTTTTTATGCGGGAATCGTTGCACGGTCTTGGAATCATCGTTGGGAACTGCAGCTGCCTCTACCCATTTAGACACATAGTCGACGGCGAGTAAGATGTAGAGGTTGCCGAATGACGATGGGAAAGGTCCCATAAAATTGATCCCCATACATCGAAGCAGTTCTACCTCGATGATGTTCGGAGTGGCATCTCATGTCGTCTAGAGATATTGCCCGTCCTCGCAACGATCACATTGCTTGTAAAAGTCTTGGGCATCTTTGTACAATGTTGGCCAATACAAACCGGATTGCAAGACTTTGGCATGATACGAGTTCCTCCAAAATGTCCTCCATAGGGTGAAGAATGGCATTGTCGGAGTACATTCTGTTGCTCTTCTTGAGGACACATCGGCGTATAACCCGATCTGCACATTGTTTAAACAAAAGAGGCTCGTCCCAAAAGTAATGCTTAGCATTATGGCGGAACCGCTTCTTCCCTTGGTGAGTAATGCCATACGGAAAAATACCACAAACAAGGAAGTTAACTAAATCTGCGTACCAGGGTATTGCGAGGCATGTCTTTGCCGTAGTGTCCGCTCCCAAAATTCTTTGAGGCGTGCGCGTCAAAGACTCTTTGTGGCGTCGAGAGTTGCCGAGGCGTGTGCATCCATGGTTGCCGAGGCGTCATGGGCTGCCGAGGCGTCAAGGGTTTCGAGGCGATTAGAATTTGTTCATCCGGGAATGCATCACATATCTCTAGATCGCGTCCTCCTCCCTATTGCGTTCCAAACGTGATAAGTGATCGCCACTTGATTTTCTGTTCCTTTCTCGTCCTTAATTTCAATATCAAATTCTTGTAAAAGTAATATCCAACGAATCAAACGAGGTTTAGCATCCTTTTTAGCAAATAAGTATTTGATTGCCGAATGGTCCGTATGAACAATTACCTTTGTACCAATTAAATAGGATCGGAACTTGTCAAATGCAAAACTACTGACTAGTAACTCTTTCTCCGTTGTTGTGTAATTCACTTGAGCATCGTTAAGAGTTTTACTAGCGTAGTATGTCACATGGAAGGTCTTACGTGCGTTGGCCTAGAATCGCTGCTCCTACCGCGAAATCACTTGCATCACACATGAGCTCAAAAGGTAGCGTCAATCTGGTGGAACAACAATGGGTGCCGAGGCAAGCTTTTTCTTTAGGGTTTCAAATGCTTGAGTGCAAGAATCATCAAAATCGAAGACTTTATCTGTTCAAGCAGATTACACAAAGGTTTAGTGATTTTAGAAAAGTTATGAATGAACCTCCTGTAAAAACCTCGCATGTCCGAGAAAACTTCGAATTCCTTTAACCGAATTTGGTGGGGTAATCTCTCGATCACGTCCACCTTGGCTTTGTCTACTTCAATTCCCTTGGATGAAATCTTATGGCGAGCATTATTCCTTCATCTACCATAAAGTGGCATTTCTCCCAATTGAGGACTAAATCCATTTCTTCGCATCTTGCCAACACCCTCTCTAAATTGCCGAGACAGCCGTCGAAGTCATTACCAAAAACCGAAAAATCATCCATGAAGATCTCAAGGAAGTCTTCGACCATGTCCGAAAAGAGCGCCATCATACATCTTTGGAAGGTTGCCGGGCGTTACATAATCCGAACGGCATCCTTCGGAAGGCATAAGTACCGTAGGGGCATGTGAAGGTTGTCTTTTCTTGATCTTCAGTGCTATGGCAATCTGATTGTAACCTGAATAACCATCAAGAAAAGCAGTAAAAGGGTTTACCCGCAAGACGGTCAAGCATTTGATCAATAAAGGGTAATGGGAAGTGATCTTTCCTAGTGGCTTTGTTTAGCTTTCGATAGTCCATACAAACCCTCCAACCGGTCATGATCCTGGTTGGGATAAGTTCATTATTTTCATTGCTTACCATTTGTTATACCTCCCTTTTTCGCACACATTGTACCGGACTTACCCACGTACTATCGGAGATAGGGTATATAATGCCGGCGTCAAGCCACTTGATGATTTCTTTCATTACAACCCCTTTCATGGCATGATTCAGTCTCCTCTGGGCCTCAATTGAAGGTTTGTGATCATCTTCCAACAAGATCTTGTGCATGCACACCGCCGGGCTAATTCCCTTCAAGTCGGCAATTGTCCACCCTATTGCCTTTTTATGTAGCTTCAACATGTTGATCAGCTTCTTTTCTGCTTTCAGCTGTAACTTAGAAGAAATAATTACGGGTAATGTATTATCGGTCCCTAAGTATACATATTTTGATTTGCTCGCAATTGTTTCAACTCAAGAATTGGTGGATTTTCGATAGAGGGTTTTTCGATCTTACCTTCCTTTACGAGTAGTCCGGTGGTTCAAAGTATGTACCTGGTCGATTGACTAGCCAATTTGCCTCTTCTGGTTGTTCCTCATCGACCGGCTCTTCATACTCCTCATGTTCCTCGTGTTCGGCAATGTAGTTGCTGAGGCAACTAAATTCTTCATCGAAGTTAAACTCTGCCGTGGCATGAAGTAGTTGGCATTCTTCGGATCATCTGCATGCCTTAGTGTTTGGAACACATTTAGTTTTACCGCTGGTCATTCACCCTCATTGTGAGTTCTCCTTTTCAACATCAATCAAAGTTCTCCTGTCGCTAGGAATGGTCCTCCGAGAATGATAGGCGCATGCTCATCTCGCTTCACAATCTAAAACAATAAAGTCAGCGGGAAAAATAAATTTATCAACTTTTACGGTATGTCCTCGATTTTTCCCTCCGGATGCACATAGGATCTGTCGGCTAGCTGTAGCATAAATTGTAGGTCTTGCCTTCCCGATTCCTAGTTTACGGAAAACCGATTTAGGCATCAAGTTTATGCTAGCCCCTAGGTCGCATAGTGCTTTCCCGACATAGTGATTTCCAATAGAACAGGGTATTGTGAAACTTCCGGGATCCTTCAACTTAGGCGGCATACGATTGTGCAACATTGCCATGCATCCCTCTGTTGCGGCAATTGTTTCAAACTCTCCTAGCCTTGTTCTCTTGGACACAATGTCTTTAAGAAACTTGGCATAGTTTGGCATTTGTTCAATTGCTTCCACCAATGGCAAGTTGATGTGGACTTGCTTTAGGATATCAAGAAACTTCTTGAATTGGTATTCTTGCTTTTGTCGCTTCAACCTTTGTGGGAATGGTGGTGGAAGTCGGATATCTTCGATCTTTTCATTGGTTTGAAACCCGATTGACGGCATTACGGGGACATCCGAGTTGCCGATGTGTTACCAACTGGGGTTGCCGCGGCGTGCTTATCGCAGGTTGCCGAGGCGTCATGGGCTGCCGAGGCATGCTTATTGCCGGTTGCCGCAGCAATTCTTGGTTCAGCATCTGAGACTTTGCCGCTAGGTTCGTCTTGCTCTTTTTGTGGAGTTTTGTTTGACGAGCGGGTTTGAACCTCTCTAAGTTGTTGGCCACTTCTGGTGGTGATTGCCTTACATTGCTCATGGCGGTTCCTCTTGCGACTTGATATCGCTAGGTAAACCTCCTTGTGGTCTAGTGTTTGATTTTGAGCAAATTGTCCGACTTGATTTTCCAATGATTTGATTACCGCCTCTTGGTTTTGCAATCTCATCTCGGTCCTGTTAATAAAAGCATCAGTTCTTTTTATGAAATTACTATTCTCAGCCATATAAGATTCAGTTTTCATCATAAAAACATTTAGAGAATTTTCCAAAGAACTAGATGTTGTCGGTTGTTGTTTGCGGCATCTGTTGTCGTGGCATATTTTTTTGGAATCCCGATGCTTGTGCATTCGATTGTTCGGTTTAGAGCATTCTTTGGGATTACTCCATGAAAAATTTGGGTGCTTCTTTTAATTTGGATTGTATGTATTTGACATCATGTTGTTGCCCGATTGTAATTCCCCACATAGAAGCTAGATTCGGATTCTCGCATACATTCGGAAGAATTATGGTTATCGCCACATAACTCACAAAAAGAATCCATTACCTTGACTTCATGTGTGTTGTTTGGTTTTTGCATGTTCGGACCATCTTGGTTAAAGCGCCAATTGTGCGAAATTGAATCGATGATCCTAGTTCATGTATTGTGGCTTAGCGTCTAACTCCTCCTCTTCTAGTAGATGGGAATTGATAATCATTCTTGGCCAGCCTGTTTAAAATTTGCATTGCTTCTTCCGGTGACTTATCTAGGAGTATGCCGTTTGCCGAGGCGTCTAGCATCATCCTTGTTGGTGTATTCACGGCATTGTAAAACATTGTCACTTGAGTCCCACCGGGAATCCGTGTAGAGGGCATTTATGTAGAAGTTCTCTATATCGCTCCCAAGCCTCGTACATGGATTCATCATCAGCCTGCCGAAAAGAAGTAATGTCGTTCTGAAGCTTATCGATTAAATTTGTAGGATTAAATCTAGCAAGGAAATCACGACAAAGATCAGTCCAAGATGCTATGGATCCGGCAGAATGCTATTTTTAGCCATGCTTTCGCCCTATCCCTCGGTGAATAGGGAATAATCTTAATCGTAGGACATCGGGGTAACTCCGTGTATCTTGAACGAGTTGCAAATCTCGAGGAAAGATTTGAGATGTTGTCGTGCATCTTGATTCTTTGAGCCGCCAAATTGACCTATTGTGTTGATCATATTAAACATTACCGGTTTCAACTCAAAGTGGTCGGCTTCAATTTCGGGTGCGACAACTCCGGGTTAAGTCCATCAAGATCTTCTTCAAGATAGTCTCGAATAGTTGTTTCGTGCAAGAATCACTCCTCCTCCCGCTCGAACATCTTGATTAATATTGCCGTCTTGATTTGCCATTGCTTCTCTTATCCTTCGTCTAAGTCCTTGTAAGGTTCGTTCGATTTACGGATCAAAGGGATATTTCGGTGAAGTTGGTCTTGCCCCTGGTCATATACCAATGCAAAACCAAAGTTTGTTAGCCCTTTGAATTTTAAACAAGAAAAATAAAAAGAATGTGCAAGAAAGTAAAAACAAAGTCGCTATTGCCAATCCCGACAACGGCGCCAAAAACTTGTTGTTGCGCGTAATAAGTGCTACGCAATTGTGCAAGTATACACGCCGCAAGTTATAGTATAAAAGATATCGTCTCCACAAGGATTGGTGCCACTTCAAGAATCTAGTCTCTTGCAATGTAAAAAGTAAAAACACAAGTAAAGGATTATCAAGTTTAACTAATTACTAATCTAGAAAGCAATAAAATAAAATAAAAGATGAATTCAATTGAGAGAGATAGGCTAGGTTATCGTGAGTTGAGGTGTGATAGCCGATTGGATTGTCTTGGTAAAGAGTGCATGGGCAACTCGGTTGCCGTGGCGACTTACACAACGGGTTGCCTTGGCAACTAATTGATGGTTGCTTGGGCGACTAGTTGGGCAACTACTTGGGCGATCGGGCAGCAACTTCAAGGTTGGCGGAGCGTTCTTCAATGGTTTCTTCTTATCCCTAAGTCGAAACTCTAGCTACTTGTGCATGCCTTGATAATACATCCTGCGTGAATCAAGGGTGAACAACAACCAATCTTGCGCTCCTCTTAGCCGTTGAAATCCTTAACTTATTCCTAAGCCGGATTAATCTTCACCATCATTGGATTGCATAAAGATCATATTCATTCGTTTCTTGAATCTAACTCTCCCGATATTAGATAAATGGATGAAATCACGAGATCCTCTCCCAATTCACTCATAAGCAATAATAGGAACCAAGAATGAATAAACCTTGAAATAGAAAAGTGCAAACTCTTATTACCTAAACAAAAACCAATAGTTTCTCACAACCACAAAACACAATAACCATAGCCAAGTAAATTTAGTTCATGGCTAGGTTCCAAAGAAACACAAGATAATTAATCCCTAGCATGAACCCAATCGAACAAAGATGAAGGAAGAGGCTTGTCGAAATCCTCCTTGCCCTTGATGCTTGTCGAAAATTCTCTCCTCTTGCCCTACTTGGACTTGCGAAATTTCCCTCTTGCTCTCCCCCTTGAATTGTCGAAATCTCTTGCTATTTATAGGGCTAGGCCAAAGTCCTTCTTTGAGGAGGAGTTTGAGTTGGAATTAAATTATCTTTAAAGAATATAATTCTTTATTATAATTTTATTCCTATTAGAACTTCTCCTATCCACTTGGAATTTAATTCTTCTTTAATCTCTCTGCATGGCAATCAAATTCCTTTGGGCTTGGACCTTGCTCCATGTCATCTTGGGCTTGTAAAATCATGAATTTCGACATCCATATTGCTTTTGGTCTTTGTCGACAAATGCCATGGCAACTGGCTGCGGCGTCTCCTTCATGCTTTGCCACGGCAACTAGCTCGGCATATCCTTCATGCATTGCCACGCAACTAGCTCGGCATTGCTTTGGCAAGTGATCCTGCACATACACACAAGAACACACCAAAGCAGCATCTATTTCCACAAAAATCACCAAGTTATGTAATCAAGCTCAACGATTGAAGGAAACATGGATTAATGCATGAATGGCTAACTATGCAACTAATATGAGCCTAAGTCTAACAATAATATGAGTAAAAAGGGTAAGAAAAATAGTACTTTTGAACACTTATCATTGTCTTTTCTTGATCTTCTGGTGCTATGGCAATCTGATTGTAACCTGAATAACCATCAAGAAAACAATAAAAGGGTTTACCTGCAAGACGGTCAAGCATTTGATCAATAAAGGGTAATGGGAAGTGATCTTTCCTAGTGGCTTTGTTTAGCTTTCGATAGTCCATACAAACCCTCCAACCGGTCACAGTCCTGGTTGGGATAAGTTCATTATTTTTATTGCTTACCATTGCTATACCTCCCTTTTTCGGTACACATTGTACCGGGCTTACCCATGTACTATCGGAGATAGGGTATATAATGTCGGCGTCAAGCCACTTGATGATTTCATTCATTACAACCCCTTTCATGGCATGATTCAGTCTCCTCTGGGCCTCAATTGAAGGTTTGTGATCATCTTCCAACAAGATCTTGTGCATGCACACCGCCGGGCTAATTCCCTTCAAGTCGGCAATTGTCCACCCTATTGCCTTTTTGTGTAGCTTCAACATCTTGATCGCTTCTTCTTTTCTGCTCAGCTGTAACTTAGAAGAAATAATTACAGGCAATGTATTATCGGTTCCTAAGTATACATATTTTAGTTGCTCTGGCAATTGTTTCAACTCAAGAATTGGTGGTTGTTCAATAGAGGGTTTTTCGAGCTTACCTTCCTTACCTGAGTAGTCCAGTGGTTCAAAGTATGTACCTGGTTGATTGACTAGCCAATTTGCCTCTTGGTTGTTCCTCATATTTGGTTCTTCATACTCCTCATGTTCCTCTTGGTCGGCAATGTAGTTGCCGAGGTAACTAAATTCCTCATCGAAGTTAAACTCTGCCGTGGCATGAAGTAGTTGGCATTCTTCTGGATCATCGGCATGCCTTAGTGTTTGGAACACATTTAGTTTAACTTGCTGGTCATTCACCCTCATTGTGAGTTCTCCATTTTCAACATCAATCAAGGTTCTCCCTGTCGCTAGGAATGGTCTCCCGAGAATGATAGGTGCATGCTCATCTGTTTCACAATCCAAAACAATAAAGTCAGCGGGAAAAATAAATTTATCAACTTTTACCAGTATGTCCTCGATTTTTCCCTCTGGATGCACATAGGATCTGTCGGCTAGCTGCAGCATAACTATTGTAGGTCTTGCCTTCCCGATTCCTAGTTTCTGGAAAACCGATTTAGGCATCAAGTTTATGCTAGCCCCTAGGTCGCATAGTGCTTTCCCGACATAGTGATTTCCAATAGAACGGTATTGTGAAACTTACGGGATCCTTCAACTTGGGCGGCATACGATTGTGCAACATTGCCATGCATCCCTCATTGCGGCAACTGTTTCAAACTCTCCTAGCCTTGTTCTCTTGGACACAATGTCTTTAAGAAACTTGGCATAGTTTGGCATTTGTTCAATTGCTTCCACCAATGGCAAGTTGATGTGGACTTGCTTTAGGATATCAAGAAACTTCTTGAATTGGTATTCTTGTTTTTGTCGCTTCAACCTTTGTGGGAATGGTGGTGGAAGTCGGATATCTTCGATCCTTTCATTGGTTTGAAACCCGATTGACGGCATTGTCGGGACATCTGGAGTTGCCGAGGCATTATCATCCAGGGTTCTTTGAGGCATGCTTATCGCAAGTTGCCGAGGCGTCTTTATCGTCGGTTGCCGAGGCATGCTTATTGCCGATTGCCGCGGCAATTCCTGGTTCAGCATCTGAGGCTTTGCCGCTAGGTTCGTCTTGATCTTTTTGTGGAGTTTTGTTTGATGAGCGGGTTTGAGCCTCTCTAAGTTGTTGGCCACTTCTAGTGGTGATCGCTTTACATTGCTCATGGCAGTTCCTCTTGCGACTTGATATCGCTAGGTAAACCTCCTTGTGGTCTAGTATTGATTTTGAGCAAACTGTCCGACTTGATTTTCCAATGATTTGATTGCCGCCTCTTGGTTTTGCAATCTCATCTCGGTCTGTTAATAAAAGCATCAGTTCTTTTTATAAAATTACCATTCTCACCATATAAGATTCAGTTTTCATCATAAAAGCATTTAGTGAATTTTCCAAAGAACTAGATGTTGTCGGTTGTTCTTTGCGGCATCCATTGCCGTGGCATATTCTTTGGAATCCCAATCCTTGTGCATTCTGATTGTTACGGTTTAGAGCATTGTTGGGATTACTCTATGAAAAATTCGGTGCTTCTTCCAAGTTTGGATTGTATGTATTGGACATCATGTTGTTGCTCGATTGTAATTCCCCACATAGAAATTTGGATTCTCGCATACATTCGGAAGAATTATGGTTATCACCACATAACTCACAAAAAGAATCCATTACCTTGACTTCATGTGTGTTGTTTGGTTTTTGCATGTTCGGACCATCTTGGTTAAAGCGCCAATTGTGCCGAAATTGATTTTGATGATCCTAGTTCATGTATTGTGGCTTGGCGTCTAACTCCTCATCTTCTAGTGGATGGGAATTGATAATCATTCTTGGCCAGCCTGTTTAAGATTTGCATTGCTTCTTCCGGCAACTTATCTAGGAGTATGCCGTTTGCCGAGGCATCTAGCATCATCCTTGTTGGTGTATTCACGGCGTTGTAAAACATCGTTACTTGAGTCCACACCGGGAATCCGTGTAGGGGGCATTTGTGTAGAAGTTCTCTATATCGCTCCCAAGCCTCGTACATGGATTCATCATCACTGCCGAAAAGAAGTAATGTCATTACGAAGCTTATCAGTCAAATTTGTAGGATTAAATCTAGCAAGGAAAACACGACAAAGATCAGTCCAAGATGCTATGGATCCGGCAGGAATGCTATTCAGCCATGCTTTCGCCCTATCCCTCAGTGAATAGGGGAATAATCTTAATCGTAGGACATCGGGGGTGACTCCGTGTATCTTGAACGAGTTGCAAATCTCGAGGAAAGATTTCAGATGTTGTCGTGCATCTTTAGTTGCTGAGCCGCCAAATTGACCTATTGTGTTGATCATATTAAACATTACCGGTTTCAACTCAAAGTGGTCGGCTTCAATTTCATGTGCGACAACTCCTGGGTTAAGTCCATCAAGATCTTCTTGAAGATAGTCTCGAATAGTTCTGTTTCGTGCAAGAATCACTCATCCTCCTGCTCGAACATCTTGATTCATATTGCCGTCTTGATTTGCCATTGCTTCTCTTATCCTTCGTCTAAGTCTTTGTAAGGTTCGTTCGATTTCTGGATTAAAGGGATATTCTGGTGAAGTCGGTCTCGCCCTGGTCATATACCAATGCAAAACCAAAGTTTGTTAGCCCTTTGAATTTTAAACAAGAAAAATAAAAAGAAAGTGCAAGAAAGTAAAAACAAAGTCGCTATTGCCAATCCCCGGCAATGGCGCCAAAAACTTGTTGCGCGTAATAAGTGCTACGCAATTGTGCAAGTATACACGTCGCAAGTTATAGTATAAAAGATATTGTCTCCACAGGGATTGGTGCTACTTCAAGAATCTAGTCTCTTGCACTGTAAAAATAAAAACACAAATAAAAGATTATAGAAGTTTAACTAATCTAGAAAGCAAATAAGTAAAAGAAAAGATGAATTCAATTGAGAGAGATAGGCCAGGTTATCGTGAGTTGAGGTGTGATAGCCGATTGGATCGTCTTGGTAAAAGAGTGCACGGGCAACTCAGTTGCCGTGGCAATTTGCACAACGGGGTTGCCTTGGCAACTAATTGATGGTTGCCTGGGCGACTAGTTGGGCAATTACTTGGGCATCTGGGCAGCAACTTCAAGGTTCGGCGGAGCGTTCTTCAATGGTTTCTTCTTATCCCTAAGTCGAAACTCTAGCCACTTGTGCATGCCTTGATAATACATCCCTGCGTGAATCAAGGGTGAACAACAACCAATCTTGCGCTCCTCTTAGCCGTTGAAATCCTTAACTTATTCCTAAGCCGGATTAATCTTCACCATCATTGGATTGAATAAAGATCATATTCATTCGTTTCTTGAATCTAACTCTCCCGATATTAGATAAATGGATGAAATCACGAGATCCTCTCCCAATTCACTCGCAAACAATAATAAGAACCAAGAATGAATAAACCTTGAAATAGAAAAGTGCAAACTCTTATTACCTAAACAAAAACCAATAGTTTCTCACAACCACAAAACACAATAACCATAGCCAAGTAAATTTAGTTCATGGCTAGGTTCCAAAGAAACACAAGATAAACAATCCCTAGCATGAACCCAATCGAACAAGGAAGAAAAGATGAAGCTTGTCGAAAATCCCTTGCCCTAGATGCTTGCCGAAAATTCCCCTTGCTTCCTCTCTTGGACTTGTCGAAATTTGCCCTCTTGCTCTCTCTCAAGTAGTTGAAATCTCCTTGCTATTTATAGGGCTAGGCCAAAGTCCTTCTTTGAGGAGGAGTTTGAGTTGGAATTAAATTATCTTTAAAGAATATAATTATTTATTATAATTTTATTCCTATTAGAACTTCTCCTATCTTCTTGGAATTTAATTCTTCTTTAATCTCTGCATGGCAATCAAATTCCTTTGGGCTTGGGCCTTACTCCATGTCATCTTGGGCTTGTATAGTCATTAATTTCGACATCCCTATTGCATTTTCTCTTTGTCGACAATTGCCATGGCAACTGGCTCGGCGTCTCCTTCATGCATTGCCCTGGCAACTAGCTCGGCATATCCTTCATGCATTGCCCTGGCAACTAGCTTGGCATTGCTTTGGCAAGTAATCCTGCACATACACACACAAAGCACACCAAAGTAGCATCTTTTCCACAAAAACTACCAATTTATGTAATCAAGCTCAATGATGGAAGGAAACATGGATTAATGCATGAATGGCTAACTATGCGACTAATATGAGCCTAAGTCTAACAATAATATGAGTAAAAAGGGTAAGAAAATTAGTACTTTTGAACACTTATCACCTATGTGAGCCTACATCAAAGTGATCTTCATAAATTGAAAAAGATATGGGAAAGCTGGGATTGGAGGTTGAAGAATTTGTTCCGTAATAACTATAGGACATAGCCGATTTGATGTACGTCAGGATTAATGAACCCATGTTCTGAGCCTTACCCCAATTTTGGAACCCCGCCTTTTGTTGTTTCACTTTTAATGGGGAGGACATGATGCCTACAATCGAAGAATATACAATACTACTTAATCATAAAAATGTTAAGTAAATATCCAAAATCTCAAAATTATCCCGCCAAGCTCAAGGACATAGCCGGAATGAGTAATGATTGGGGTAAAAGGTTTGATTCAAGAACGAGGGGACAATATTGGTTTTTCATGGGAATGCATTCGAGATATAATACCTACACACCCGGATGAGGTTATAAAGATAGACTTGTTTGCCTTAGGGATATATGGTTTGATCATTTTTTCGAGAGTTTTGAGCAAAAATGATGTAGCCCTTTTGGATTTATTCAAATGCTTGAAGAGGAAGGTAAACCCGGTATCAGCAATCTTGACCAAAACCTTCATTTCCTTGAATGGTATCCGAAGGCACGAGGAGGGGCATTTTAGGGGATCTGCTCAGTTACTTCAGGTTTGGATCCAAAGTCATTTTTGGGATACACCAAAAAAAGTTTTACCCGGTATATTCTTAGAAGGCTTTTCTCCCTTGCGAGAGTATTTGGCCAAGGATTGGTGAGAAGATTTCAACAAGAAGAAGTGGACTAAGATCCTCAAGAATCTTCAAGACAACGACATAGTTTGGTGGGTACCTTGACTAGGTAGTGTCACCCATTTCTTATACAAGTGTGGAGACTACAATTGGTTTATGATGCTAGATCTATATAGAGGGATTGGTTGCACCCCTTTGTTAGTGTCAAGATAGTTTGGGTCATGACAGTTTGTTCCCGGTACCTTGGGATTGAGCCGAACCGAATTTGCTTTCAAGGGTAAATTTAAAGAGAGAGTTTAAAATGTTTCTAGAGTTTGGGATCATTGCTATCGTATGAAGGTAGAAGAAGATAGTAAGTGCATGTTTACTTCCGATTATGATTTTTGAAGGAGTTGGAGGGTCAATGAAGAGATTCCAAAGCCAGATCAAGGACCAGGCATGACACTTGAGGGACACATGAGGATAATTTCTTCCAAAGCCAAAATTTTGAGGAGTGAACTAGAAAAAGATGGAAGCCTTGCAAGTCGAGCATGTGAATGAGATCTACAAAGTAAGCTTGGAGGTGAATATACGTGATGAAACAATCAAGGACTTAAGGGAAAAAATGCAGATTTTAAGGAAAAGAATATCATTTATCAAAATGATACTGTTAAGCTTCAAGCTTTGGTGTGAACTGCTGACCAAAAAAGATTTCTAGCAGTTGAGAAAAAAAGAGAAAATGGAATACGATTGATTGAGGAAGAAAAGAAGAAAAGTAAGCAACCGATCGAGAAAGAAAAGGAAAGAAACAAGTTGATCATCAAGAAAGAGATAAATGCTTTTAAAAGTGCAATCAATCGGGAAAAAGAGAAAGCCAAGCAAGAGAAGAAGAAAGTTAAACAAGTAGTAGATTGGGAGAGAGAAAACAGTGCCGCATGGAAGAGAAAGTCACTCGACAATAAGAATCATCTATAAGAGATGCAAGGTCTATATAACATTACTTTTGAAAGTATGAATCAAAGTCAAGTTTGGAATGCCCAGCTAGATGCAAGAATAGTGGAGTTGGATCAGTTTTCCAAGAATACCACGATCAGAATGGCTTCTTTGAGCTTCAGGTCAGTTAGCATGAGAATGTGACGCTTCGAGCTCAGATCGAGACGCTCGAGGCTACAGTTCAAGACTACTTGGGTCGAATCATGGTCTTTGAGGAAGCTGTAGAAGGTGGAGATATGTATTGGCTAAGGCGACTTTGTGATGCTACTCGAATGATTCAAGACCAAGATCAGTACAACACGACTTTGATGGTTCAGGTGCAAGAGGTAACCCAACATGTGAGGACTCTAGCCGAGGAAGCTGGAGCTCTTTGCCCTTTTATCGCCCCGTTGATAGATGAAGCACCAAGATTCTTCCAACTACTAGGAGCCATTCAATAATTAGGAGTTAAGGCCAGCGCCTATCTGTAGGAATTTGCTTTATCTGCTTTGTAATGATGACCTATTTATTCTCAATAAAAGTTGTTCTAGGGTGATCACCTATAGAATCAACACCTTTATTTGCATACATTCTCGCATTTATTTTTATTATCATATGTTACATACACTTCATAACATATATATCATGCATTAATTAATGAAACAGTGAAATTAATTATGGAAATATCGTGATAGAAAGTGAAAGTTTAACCTACAACTATTTCGCACTCGTACGGTACCTGTTTGCAATCAAGAGCAATGAGGGGAGAATGGCTAAGGTGGAACAAGGTCAGAAGGATCTTGAGGTCCGTTTGGATGGGATTGAATAGAATATAGAGGATCGGATCACACAATCTCAAGCTTCTATCATTGCTCAGATGACCGATTTGCTAATGAAGATGAAAAGCAAGGAAGGAGTTTCTGTTAATAGCTCGAATATTGAAGAAACATAGGGTACTACATCTCATGTGAAGGTTCAACCAGAAATGATGAATCTGGGAAAGAAAGTGTATATCAATCTAGAGGGGCATTCGCCAATCATTATTTGGGGGCATCTGCTAGCCACCACGTGGGAGCTTCAGCAAATCAACATATTGATTTAGGGGCAAGCTACGAGAATGAGGTACCAGACCTAAACATGAATGGGGTGGAGGAATGGATTAGGGCCGAGATGGAAAAGAAGTATGAGGAAAGGTTATGTTTTTTGAAGAAAAGTTCAAGACCTTGCAAGGGATGGATGGGCAAGGGAACGAAGCTAGTGATTTGAGCCTTGTAGCGGATTTGGTCCTTCCACCAAAATTCAAAGTTCTTGATTTTGATAAGTGTGACAGGATTACTTGCCTCTCAGCTCATATTACTATATATTGTCAGAATATGGCAGCTTTTATAAGGGATGGGAAGCTACTCATTCACTGCTTTCAAGATAACTTAACCGGTTCTGCGACCCGATGGTATACTCAACTTATTCGAGTTAATATCAAGTCATGGAAAAACCTTTCAAGGGCCTTTGTAGAACAATACAAGCATGTGACTGACATGACCCCAAATCAAATCATGTTAGAAGGGATAGAACAAAGAATCAAATGAGAGTTTACGCCAGTATGCTCAAAGGTGGCGCGATGTGGCCGCTCAAATTCAACCGCCAATTCTCGAGTACGAGATTACACCATTGCTTATGAACACTTTGAGGGGCACATTGTTTGGCCGATTAATAAACAAAACCACTCAAAATTTTGCCGACATGGTACGAATTGGGGAATAAATTGAGGTGGCTATAAAGAGTGTGAGAATTAACAGTAAAGAGAATTCTCGAAAGAACTACGAAGAAAAGATAATGAGGTGAATACCACGAGTACCTATACTGCCCCAAAGACCTTTCAAGGGCCTTTGTAGAACAATACAAGTATGCGACAGACATGACCCCAAATCGAATTATGTTAGAAGGAATGGAACAAAGATCAAATGAGAGTTTACGCCAGTATGCTCAAAGGTGCAGCGATGTGGCTGCTTAAATTCAACCGTCAATTCTTGAGTATGATATTGCACTGTTGCTTGTGAACACTTTGAGGGGCATGTTGTTTGACCGATTAATAAACAATCGAGGTGGCTATAAAGAGTGGGAGAATTAAAGTGGAGAGAATTCTCGAAAGAACTACAAAATAAAAAATAATAAGGTGAATACCACGAGCACCTATACTGCCCCAAAGAGTTTCACTATTTCTTCGCCATAAGTCACAACCGGAGGTGGACAAGGCTCGAACAAGAAAGAAACAAGATCCTCGAAGAAAGAAAGTGAGAAGATATCCTTCACTCCTATGCCAGTGTCATATGTCGAGTTGTACTCACAGTTACATGAGGCTAACTTGGTTCAGCCTTATTATGTCACCCCGTTTAGGCCACCTTACTCTGCATGGTATGATGACAAGCATTGTGATTATAATGCCAGTGTCCCGAGACACTCAATCGAGAATTGCGTCGCATTAAGAAGTTTGTGCAGAACATGATAAAAATTAGGGTTTTGTAATTAGATGAACCGAACGTGGCCGCCAACCCACTACCAAATCATGGAGGCCGGGGTGTGAATACAATTGAGGAAGAATACACTAGAAAGGCATAGGGGAATTTGTCCGAGGTCAAGTCCCCTTTAAGGTGGGTATTTCAACAGTTGTGCATGGCTTGCTTAATTGATCGAGACATGGAAATTGTGCAAGAGGGGTACAGGCCATATTGCGAGTTTCATCAAGAGAAAGGACAAAAAATTCAATATTATGAAGAGTTCAAGCAAGTGATCCAAAAAATGATGGACAATAAAGAGATCGAATTTTTTGAGAAGGGTGAAGGAACCAATAAGCTATATGTATGCACATCGGATAGCCCTAAGATCAAGTACGGTGTGGATAAGTCGTTTGTTATTTCATTTAAGCCGAAAGAAGAAAGTTTGTCCTAAGGAGAAAATTCTAAGGTAGCTCTGAAGCTTTGAATTTTGGCTTCGACTACATTTCCTTTCAAGGACACTCAAAAGGTTTCGTTGAGCTACACTGCTCATATCTCAGTACTAGGAAGTTTAAAACTACGAGAAGATAAGAAGTCATCCGATGAAGAAAAGCCTACAAAAAGGAAGATTTAGTGGAACCGAAGGCTGAAACAGTGAATGAAATGGGGCATTTTAAAAGAAGTGGTAGGTGTTACTCACCGAAAACATCAAACGTGACAGTAGAGCCGAATGACAATGGTAAAATAATAATGACCGAGCCTGAGAAGATTTTTGGGGATGAGCCTCTTTTGAAGATTAACGAGTCGGTAACAGAGACACAAGCGCAAGAGTTCTTAAGGTTTCTAAAGCAAATTGAGTATAGCATTGTTGAACAGCTTCAAAAGCAACAAACGCGGATTTCAGTGCTTAAGTTGTTGTTGAGCTCAAAAAAAACATCGTAGTGCATTGTTGAAGGTTTTGAATCAGACATTCGTCCTGAATGACATTACGGTGAGAAAGTTAGATCAGATAGTGAGCCATATTACTACAGATAACTATATCACTTTTAGTGGCGATAAGATTCTAGACAGGGCATGGGATCAACCAAAGCTTTGAATATTACCACCCACTGCAAGGGGCATGTCTTGTCGGGGGTACTCATTGACAATGGATCAGCTTTGAATGTGTTGCCAATGGCTACATTGCAAAGGTTGCCTATTGATAGTTCACATATGAAGCTGTGTCAGAACTCTGTTAAAGCATTTGATGGGACCAAAAGGGATGTGATTGGGAAGATTGAGATTCCCCTTTTGATCGGACCTACCAAATACATCATCGAGTTTGTGGTGATGGACATTCGACCAACTTATAATTGTTTGCTAGGAAGGCCTTGGATTAATTCAGCCGGGGCCGTGCCTTCGTTATTACACCAAAAACTGAAATTTGTTATCAAGGGGAAGTTGGTAAGTGTGGGAGCCGAACAAGATATCATCTCTTCCGTGACCACCGGTGCTCTTTACATCTAAACTAACGAAGACGCTGTTGAATGTTCCTTTAGGGCCTTGGAATTTGTGAATGCTACCTTTGTAGCAAAAGGAAGCAAGATCTCATACCCTAAACTGTCTAATTGTACTAAGATAAAGATGCGAGAGACTTTGGGACGAGGAGCTAAGAAAGGAAAGGGCCTAGGAAAAAACCTACAAGGTTGTTTGCGTGCCAAAAGTGTCATCAATAAGAAAGACTGGTTCGGACTCGGCTACAAACCCAGTTTCCAGCAAAGGAATTTAGAATGAAAAAAAAGAGAAAAACAAATGAAGGCCAGATTCAAGGGAGAAGATATTTCGTGGGAGCCAATGACTTATTCTGACATAAAGGATATTTTGTGATCGGCGGGATAGTCAATGCCAAACAAAAAGTGCATGAGGCCAATAAATAGAGTGACAAGCTCAATGACGAAGAAAGGTTCAATGAGGCATTAGAAGGGATGGATGTTAACATGTTAACCGAAGATGGAAAGAGTGGCAAGTTTTTGGCCGAAATCCGCCCTTGTTTCCCAGAAGACACACTCAGTAATTGGATCGGTGAGAACTTACTTGTTGTTTTCAGGTTTGAATCAGAGTAATGCTCAGAACCAACCCTATTTACTTTTGCCCGCGAGCAATAGGGATCTTTTGTAAAAGGCTTCTATGTTAACTTGCTTGCTTTCAATTTAATGAAAAATGATGTTTTCCACTTTTTCTCAAATAGCAAACATCATATTTATTGCATTCATTAATTACATTCATTATTTATTATTTCATTCATTCCATAAGAATATTCATTTCTCCTTCCAATACATATTTATTTCTAAAATGTTTCAGGGTTCTTGTTATTAACTATATGAATAATTCTGAATCTGATCCCGAGATAGATTTTGAGCAACCCTTGTATTTGGCAGAAATTGATGAAAGAGAAGATGAGATAGAATGTGAGGTCTTGAATAAATTACTCAGATTAATGGCAAGTGAAGACAAACAGATCCTCCCCCATCAAGAAGAGGGTGAGGTTCTCAAATTGAGGACTGCTGAAGAGAGAAGAGAGGTAAAGATTGGCACCACTTTCTCACCTAAGACTAGGCATGAGCTGATAGATTTGCTCCAAGAATTCAAAGACATTTTTGCTTGGACTTGTCAATATATCTCGGATTTAGACATAGGTATCTTGGTACATAAGCTACTGATAAGGTTAGAATGCAAGCCAGCTCAACAAAAATTAAGGACAATGAGGACAAATATACTGTTAAAAATTTGGGAAGAAGTGAAGAAGCAATATGAAGCCAGTTTCCTAAAGGTCGCCAAACACCCAGAGTGGGTGGCAAATATAGTCTCGGTACCTAATAAAAATGGAAAGGTTCGCATGTGTTTAGATTATAAATATCTCAATAGGGCAAGCCCTAAGGAAAATTTTCCCAGACCTCATATTGATACTTTGGTCGACAACACAGTAGGGCATTCTTGGTTCTCTTTTATGGATGGTTTCTCGAGGTATAACAATATAAAGATGCATCCCGGAGACATGGAGAAGACTACATTTGTAACCATGTGGGGGACGTTTTGTTACAAGGTGATGCCTTTTGGACTAAAGAATGCTGGGGCAACCTATCAAAGAGCCATGATAACTCTCTTCCATGACATGATGCATAAGAAGATCGAGGTATATGTAGATGACATGATTGCCAAGTCTCGAACCAAAGAGAAACATATTGAAAACTTGAGAAAGCTATTCGAAAGATTAAAAAAGTATCAGTTAAAGCTCAACCCGGCTAAGTGTACTTTTGTCGTTACGTCTAGTAAGCTCCTAGGTTTTGTGGTTAGCCGAAAAAGGATCGATATTAATCCTAAAAAATCGAAAGCCATTCAAAATCTTCTGCCACCTTAGACACAAAAAGAAGTTCAAGGTTTCTTGGGAAGATTAAATTATATATCTTGGTTCATTTCTCAGTTGACTAACAAATGCGACTATGTCTTTAGACTATTTCGAAAGAATAACCCGGGAGTATGGGATGAAGAGTGCCAAAAGGCTCTAGACAAGATCAAGAAGTATTTGACCAAAGCTCAAATTCTAGTGGTACTGATACCGGATAGACCATTGATCATGTACTTAACAGTCTTTGAGAATTTGATGGGCTGCGTTTTAGGGCAACATGATGAGTTCGAAAAGAAAAAGAGAGCAATCTACTATTTGAGCAAGAAATTCACCGATTGCGAAACACTGTACCCACAATTCAAAAATTTTGTTATGCTCTAGTGTGGGCTACCAAGAGGCTCAGGCAATACCTGTTGTATCACACCACTTGGTTGATATCTAAGTTGGACCTGTTAAAATTCTTGATGGAAGCACCAGCATTAACCAGGAAGATGGCTCATTGGTAAATGCTTTTTTCTGAATACGACATTGTGTATGTGAGTCAGAAAGCAATAAAAAGAAGTGTTATAGCATATTTCTTAGCTATCCACGCTTCGAACAACTATGAACCCGTGAAATTTAATTTTCCCGATGAAGACTTGATGTGTATAATTATGGACGAAAAGGCTATTTCGGAGGATAAGTCATGGAAACTCTATTTTGATGGAGCATTCAATGCTTTAAGACACAGACTAATTTCTCTAGAAAATATCTATTATCCCTTCACAAGTAGATTGGAATTCTTTAGTACGAACAACATAGCCGAGTATGAGGCTTGTGTCATGGGATTGCGAGCGGCCATTGAAAGAAAGGTCAGGGTGCTTCAAGTTTTTGGAGATTCTTATTTGGTAGTTTATCAGCTTCAGAAGAAACGGGAAACAAGAGACCTAAAGTTGGTCAAGTATTATGATTTGATCCAAGAGTTAGTCAAAAACTTTGAAAATATTAGTTTTGCCTATCTTCCGATGGAAGACAGTCAAATGGCGGACGCTTTGGCAACCCATAGTACTATGATACTCTTCAATATATTAAGTTCCAAACCTACCTTAAGGAGGCCAATGAAAATGATAGGAGAACCATTAGAAGAATGGCAACATGATATGTTTTAGACATAGAGGTCTTATACAAAATGGTCAAAGACCAAATACTGCTAAGATGCGATAATGCTCGAAAAGCTAAAAGAATCCTAGCCGAGGTACATGATGGATTGTGTGGGACACATGCCAATGGTTTCTCGATGGCCCGGAAAATTATGAGATATGGGTACTTCTGGTTGACCATAGAAGGGGATTGTATTAACTATGCAAAGAAATGTCACAAATGTTAGATTTATGTCGATAAGATCCATTCTCCATTGTTACCTCTACACACTATGAATTCGCCATGGCCTTCCGCCATATAGGGAATAGATGTCATTGGTCAGATTCATCCGAAGGCATCTAATGGACATCGATTTATTCTGGTTGTTATTGACTACTTCACCAAGTGGGTGGAAGTAGCTTCCTACGCCAGTATCACAAGAGCAACAGTTAGCAAGTTCTTGAAGAAAGAGATCATTTGTCGCTATGGTTTGCCATAAAGGATTATTAGTGATAATGCTTCCAACTTGAATAACAAGATGATAGCTGAGGTGTGTAAGTAATTCAAAATAATGCACCATAATTCCACCACTTATCGCCCCAAGATGAATGGAGTGGTGGAAGCAGCAAACAAGAACATCAAGATGATCATATCAAAGATGACAGATATCTTTCAGGATTGGCATGAGAAGTTGCCATTTTCTCTCTTTGCCTACCGAATGTTCGTACGTACTTCAACAGAGGCAACATTGTACTCGTTGGTTTATGGCACAGAGGTAGTGCTGCCTATTGAAGTGGAGATTCCATCACTTCGAATCATGAATGAGTTAAAGTTGGAAGAGGCCAAACGGGTACAAGCCTAGTTCGACTAATTGAATCTCATTGAGGAGAAGAGATTAAAGGCCATTTTTCATGGTCAGATGTACCAGAAGAGAATAATGCAAGCTTATGGCAAAAAGGTTTGCCCAAGAGAATTTTGATAGGGGAATCTAGTGCTTAGAAGAATCTTGTAGACTCAAAGAGATTCCTGTGGGAAGAAGATGCCTAATTGGGAAGAACCTTATGTCGTTAAGAAAGCCTTTTTCGGAGGAGAATTAATCTTAACAGAGATGGACGAGAATGAGTTGAACAATCTAGTAAACTCAAATTCATTCAAGAGACACTATGTGTGAAGAAAAAATGAAATGAAAAAATAAAAAAGAAAAAGAAATGAAGGGAAACCCCGAAAGAGTGCTTCGCAAAATGAAAATATCTAGGGTGAAAACCCAAAAATGGCGCTTTAGGTATAAAAAATAAAAAACTAAAAAACTAAATGGGGTTCAAGATGAAAACCCAAGAAAAGGGCATCTTGAAACTAAATGAAGATTTAAGTCGAAAACCCAAAAAGGTGGCTTAGATGAATTCTGGAAATTAGGCATCCAGCAAGTAGACCCTCTTGGGTATCAAAGATTTTAGTGAATAACTTCTAGCAAGGGATCTACTTCGGTCGATGGGCTCTCGCATCATTCATGCAGTTGATGATTGTGACATTGCATCATATTTTGTTTTCATTTTCTTTCATGTTTGTCGTGACTTTTAAATCATTTCAAAATATTAATGAAGTATTATTTTGCGCCTTCTCTTACCTCTTTTACAAGCATCCTGCAAGTAGGTTGATATAGATTCATAAAAAGTAAAAGATTTCTTGGTATTACTATGTTCTAACCTTATTAGTGCAAACAATACAAAGACAAGGTGTGACCTCGATATTAAAATTCGGTTAGAGGTACGCTAAGGTTAAAGCTAAGAAAATACTTTAAGCGTCAGGTTATGAGAATGTGTCGAAGTAAGAAGATGAGTGATGACCGCATTAAAATTCAAGCTTGTCACAGAAAAGCGAAAGGATTGCGAAGATGAAATAATATCAAGGTGTAAACCCTAAAAACGCTTAAGAAAAAGAAGAAAAAGAAGAAGAAACAAGGAAAGAAAAAGAAAAAAGTGAAAATCCGAAAGGGCGTTTAAAAAGAGGAAAAAGAGAAAAAAGAGAAAAAAATCAAAGTGAAAACCCGAAAGGGCGCTTTGAGAAAAGCAAATCTAAAGTGAAAACCTATAAAAGCGTTTTAGAACAAAAGATTTGAAAGTTCGAAAGGAAAAAGCTAATGGTTGAACCCGAATATGAGATGAAGTACCGACAAGATCAAGAAGAAGAAGGAAGTAAAGAGAAGGTCGAGAAAGATCGACCAAGAAAGTGAAGACGTTTAAGCAACATTTAGTTTTTGCAATTTACGCATCATACTTAGTTAGGCATCCCTATGTTAGGAGCATGCTAACTCATACCATCATAGCATTTCATCTATTTTTACAGGTATTTGAAGGTTAGATTGGGTACTTCTTGAGAAGAGGAGTAGATAATAAAGCGAAAACCCAGAAGGGATTCTCAAGCGATGAGTTTCAAACTTGCAACATTAGGATTTTAGAGCGAAGCAGGGAGATACTCATAGCTCATGGATTTCAGGACAAGAGTTTCAAACTTGCAACATCAGGATTTCAGAGAAAAGAAGACAGATACTCATAGCTCAAGTATTTTAGGTGAGGAATTTCAAACTCACAATGTCAGGATTTTAGAGCAAAAAGGGAAGATACTCGTAGCTCGAGGATTTCAGGTGAGAAGTTTCAAACTCGCCACATTAAGATTTTAGAGTAAAAGGGGTAGATACTCGTAGCTCAAGGATTTCAAGTGAGGAGTTTCAAACTCGCCGCATCAGGTTTCAGAGCGAGAGAGGCAGATACCCGTAGCTCAAGGACTTTAGAGTAAAGAGTTTTATATAGGAAAAACTCATAGCTCCAGATTTCAGGAAGATGAAGGGTGAACAGTTCTATACAAGAGGAACTCGCAGCTCGAAATCTTCAAATAGGAAAGTCAGATATGTAGCGACCTTTTTTCTTCCTTTTTGAAAAAAAGAATTTACTGCGTTAAGGGTGTTTGTTTAGAAAAGAAGTCGACTACTAATTATCCCCAAAATCATTAATGAAAATATTTTGGAAGATTGGAGATTTCTTTTGAAAACCTTAAATTTTTGAAAATGATAAAAACTTAGAGTCGCCACCGGCCACTTGGATTAGGTAGGCCAGACACCGTAAAACCAGAGATTCATTGCGAAAGGGTTCGGGAGTTGGTTACGTGTGGGGAAGGATTAGCACCCCCATCACGCCCGGAGATCGGTACCAAAAAATTTGTTGCTCTTAAAAGGATGAAAATTATTGAAATTTAAATTGAATTTAATTTGGAGTTCTTAGATGAAAATTAACCTTGATTGTACGGGCCTTATCGAATTGATGGACCCGAATTAATTAGACATTTAATTAATAAGGTTGACGATATATTGGACCATAAATTAAACCGACATCGAATAAGCCTGACTGCCGTGTTAATTTATGGTTCGACTCCCGTACGTCACCTTTATGCATGATGCAAACATTTAAGTATGATGTGATGATTTTGTTAATTTTTAATCCATTTACCTCAAGATGGTAAGGATTAATTCGAATATTTGGTCAACATCCTTTAAGCTCGGACTGTATGACACAAATGTTTGAATTAATAAATACCTCCACTTTATGATTTAGATTGATTAGAGATGCAATTAAGATCAAATATTATATGGATGTCAATTAAAGTATGACAATCAAGGGCATGAATGTCAACATTTAAAAGGATGACCCAATTATATATTTAGCCCTAAAAGATTAAGAAACCCAATTTATGGCGACTAATTTGTAATTTAATGCTAAGTTAAACTTTAAAATTGATTTTACCCTTAAAGCAATTAAGAAAGGTCCAATTAATTTAATGAATTTAACATTTACCCCAATAAGCCAAGGATAAATTTAAATTCATTAGATTAATTCGAACACTAATCTAACTAAGGCTCTAAAAAACCTAAGGCTAATTTAATTCTAAGATCGTGCCCCTATAAAACGAGCACACGATCTAGATTAATTGAGTTAATTTACTTAATTTGGACAAGAGCCCAAAAGGACCAGAACAAGGCTTAAGGCCCAAATCATTATTATGTAATAAAGGCCCAAAAGAAGAAAAAAAGAGGATACATTATGTGTTAAAATTATATAACATATAAAAAACTATTATTTAAAAAATATACATTAAAATGCATTATGTATTAAAATTATATAATATGTTAAAAACCTACTATTTAAAAATATGCATTAAAATACATTATGTATTAAAGTTATAAAAAACCCTATTATTTAAATATATGCATTATTTATTTCGCAAAGTTCTTCTATATATTTGAAACCATATTATACACCACGTATATATATATTTCATTTTCACATAACATTATTATATACTTCAAAAATTATATACTTTATATATCTAAAATGCATATATTAAGTTCTTCAAAATCATACCATGCCTTAAAAAATATATTGCATGAAAGACATATATACATTATTTTGTAAGGTTATACTATATACTTTGAAAACTATGTATTATAGGTCCTAATATATATATTATATTTTACAAAATTCTATCTTTTTCTTTAAAACCATTATATGGAAAGTATTTATTATATATATATATGTATATTTATATTTCCTTTTAAAAAAAAACTACTATATACTAAAAATATGTATTATATATTAAAACATTTTTATTTTTTACAAATTCATATTTTATTCTAAAACATATCATAAGTTGAGAAATGTACATTTCATTTTGCCAATTTATACTTTACCAACAAAGGCATATTAAACATAAAATTATACGTTACATTTCCATTTTATACTACATCTATGTGCATATTAAATTCCTAATATACATTTCATTCGACCTAATTTTATCCACAAAATCATGATCACAAACGAGCAAAATTAACATAAAAATTAAATTGCAAATGCTAGAAATAAATATGCAAAATTTAAACTAAAAAAGCATGAAAAAGAATAAATAAAATGACATAATTTAAAACTGGAAAAAGGACCTAATTGTGAGGAAATAAAATACAGAGACAAAAATAAAAGGAATAACGAGGACGTAATAGAAAATTTTGAAAAAACTATGGAGGGCCTGGGGGAGAATTAAAAAAGGCGAAATGGCTTCCCCCGTAATTATCCCACACTGAGGGACTAATAGTGTAATTAGACTATGCGGAAGCCCCTTCTAGCACAATTAAAGAAGGGCGGAGGGATTTAAAATGTAATTATACCATTAAAAATTATAACATTATATATACCCTATTTTATCCGAAAATCAGATTTTTTGGCCATTTTTTTGTTATAAGTTTCCCCCCTCAAATACTCTCATTTCCAGTTCATCTGGGTTCATCATGAACCCAGATTCTGGCGCCCCCCTCCGCCGTGTTTTCCAGAAACTGGCCGCCTTCCCGCAGTGTCGGCCGCCTTTTGGCGGTGGTCGGCGAGCATAAAAACTGACAAAAACACCCCTTTTCCATACTAAACCTAGATCCGAACCCAACTTTATCAAAAGCAGTCCCTTTTCCAGTAAAAAAACCAAAAGCCGAATCGAAAAAGGGCTTCTGTCGCCGCGTGCTTGCACCGTTTCACCATACTTGGCCTTGAGGAGGCCACAACTTATCAACAGCGGAGCGACGGTCTGAGGCAGCCAGAACGACGCAGAAAGAAAGGGGAATCGACAAGGGTAAAACCCTAAACTTTGTTTCCCTTTTTTATATACACGTATATATATATATATATATTTGAACTGAAAAAAGAATAAGATATACCTTGAAAGGTTTTTTCTCTGTTTATTGCTTCTGGATTTTTTTGTTTGAATCTCCCTGTTGTTACAAATAGTTGATTACATGCTTATATCTCCTTCCGATTATTCATTGCCCTATTGCCTATGGTTTACATGTTTAAGCAAACATTAAATGTTATCACTGCAGATGATACCGGTTTTTATTTCCCCTTTTTATGTTTTTTTGCTGTTCGGTGGTTGAGAGGGTTGATGGTCGACGTATGGTGGTAGCGGCATTCCTGGAGATGTGGCCACACGGATGGGGAGATGAACCGGTGCTGGCGCGTGGGTGCGTGAAGAAGCTGAACGGCCGGAACGTGGGTTGTACGCGCGCTTGGAAAGGTGAGCGTCGGCGCGTGGTGCGAGTGGCCGATCTGGATGGCTGGTTCTGGTTTAATCTGAGTCGTTGGATCAAATCTGATCCAATGGTTAGATTTGGGGCGGCTGCAAAAAAAGAAGAGTTATCAGATTAATTAGGGTTTTTGATTTAATGATGTTGGGCCAGAAATGGGCTTATATGATGTATTGATATATTTTTGGGTTATAAATATGTAAATGGACCTTTATATATAAACATTGGGCTTTAATTATTTAACTATAATTTGTTTTTATGATTATTATATTTTTATTATCTTTTTAATTACTTATCAGCCCATTTTATAATAACATAACAAATAAATATACAAATGTCAATATGAGCACTCTTAATTCATACGTACATACACACTAACATATATTACTAACACGTGCAATAAACACATACACGTATGTAACCGAATGTGCTTGCGCATAATACAAGCATTAATACATACTGTATATACACATGCATACAATATAGATATAATACGTACACATAATCATACATGCAATATACAGACAATATGCATACTCATACTCACATTTAGACATTAGTGATATTAAAATAGTAGTGAATTCATACATACTTAAGACATATACATAACATACACATAATGACACACGTCATCACATAATAGTATATATATATATATATGTAAGCTCATTATTGCAAATATGAAGAATGAATCAACCCCAGAAAAAAATAGTGATTACAGGATAAAATTAGTGCTTATGGTCTTTGCTTTATTCTCGTTATACAAGAATAAGCAAAGAGGGGTAGTTGTAATAACTAATTTTGTCCGGGGTGTTAACTCATTTTTATGTTTTGTTAATCTTTGCAATAAAGGGCTTTGTTTATCTACTATATCTATTTTATTCATGTGTTATTACTATATATCAAGTATGTATGATTATCATTAAACTCAAAGAAACAAAAAAGATTACTAGTATTATTATCTCTATTACAATTAAGTATTATTATGTTTTATTATTTATTATCATGCTATTATTATTATCACTCTAAAAAAGATATTGAAAAAGCCAAAAAAGGTTATTAAATAAATAAACCAGTCCAAGTTTATTAATGTATATATAGTCCATTCACAAACTTTAAAACACAAAGTTATACATATATATTTAGCCCAATAAGGCCCAACTAATTAATTAAACCCTAATTTTGATAACTGATGCCTCTCTTTGGTTGTTGCGCAGTCAAGCCATTACCGTTAGATTTGATCTAATCTAACGGTCCACCTTGAATCAGAGAGGCTCTCGGTTTTCCTCACTCGCGCGTGTGCAGCACCACCCAGACCTTTCATCTTTTGTGCGAGCCTGTCACCCTCCAAGCTTCGCCTTTACGCTGGTAGAGAGAACCAGTGGCCAGATGCCACATCACCGACGCTTGACCTCGCCAACAGCTACTTCGGTAAGTTACGTTCTCCCTCTGTTCCCCATCCATCTAACGTTCGGCCACACCACACAAGGAGACACAAAGGACGAATGTCAAAGAGGTTACCAACATTTTAGAAATGCACAAAAAATACCAAAAACAACAGAGGCAGCCAATAGACGATTTTAGCATTCCTTTTTCCTTTTTCTTATTCATGTAATTCTCAGGGTATAAAAAAGAAAAACCTTAACGATTGTAGGGGAAGAATTCTAGAATTTTGAGCAATAGAGAACAGGAGCAAATAGCAAAAGCTTTCAGAGGTATCTCCTCTATTCTTTTTCATTTTCAAAGAATACATATAGAAATTAGGGTTTCTAATTCTTACCCTGGAGACGGTTTGTTTTCCCTCACGCCGCTGCCTTCCCTCACTAATAATAAGTCTCCTAGCCTCCTCGAGGCCGTACATGGTGAATCGGTGGAGAGGCAGGCAAAAAGGGGGTTTTGATTTTTTTTAAATGAGGAGTTCGGTTTTGTTTTTTTACAAAAATGGGGTAGGATTAATCATTTTCAAGAAAAATGAAGGACAAATCTGGTTTTAAAGCAAAAATAGGGTTTTGTGTGGCTTGTTCTAAGGCTCGTCGGCCACTAGCGAGCGGTGGCCGACGTAACGGAAGGTGGCTGGTTTTTGGGTTTGTGCCCTGATGAATGGCGGCGTTTATCAGAGGTTGATAGAGTGAGATGTTCTCTCTATTTTTTGAAGAAAGCTTTCTTTTTCTATTTTTGGTATAAAATATGAGTTTTATACCAGCTATTAAACAATAAATAGGTTATTTCCTTTTTAAATCCCTCCGCCTCCCCTTATTCACACCCGCGACCATTATGCGTTTCAAAACTACAACCACAGTCCCTTAAACTTTTCAAAGCTTTGCAATTTCGTCCTTCTTTAAGCCTAAGCCATTTTAAATGGTCTAATATCCTTTTGAGCCTCCAAAACTTTAGATTTTGTTTATTTTGATCCTAAATCCAGGCTTGAAACCCTAAATTTCCCTTTTTCTCATGCATATTTAATTTTTAGTCCTTATTTTGTTTATTTGTCTTCCTTGCCATGTCATATTGTGAATATATGTGTTACTTTTTCAATTCCTAACATAGTTGTGTTGTTTGATAAAGTATATGTACATATCATATGTTGACCTAATATATATGTTTTAAGATATATAATACATTGTTTTAATATATATATATATATATATATATATTACTTTCATGTGTGGTATATTTTACAATATATATGTATACGTCTTTTAAAAAAAACTACAAAACAATGCCTACACATATAATTTTAATGTGTATATATATATTCTATATATAACGTATAAAGTATATGGATTTCATATATATAAGTATATACTATATATTTTTATATTATATAATATATAGTTTAAAATATTATGCACATATGGCTGCATTAATCCAAACTTTTTATAAAAGTCGGTACTTATTTGTACTAATATGTATGTATGTATGTACAGTATATATCTATATAATATAGTTTAGATGGTATAGTATTATATTATATATTCTTGGACCTTATTCTTTATTCATGTGTTTCATGCCTTTATTTATATGTTTTTGCTATATTCATGCCATGTTGTTATATGTTGCATTTGGGATATAAATTGCTAATACAGTGCCCTTTTATTCAGGAATAAACGTGACTAGTACTAGTCGTAGTGGTGGTAGTTTTTTGTTTATTCTCGAATAATGAGGCCCTTAAAATCTACTCACATGTATAACTGAATTTTGATTTAATCGTCACTTTAACTCGCAAATTCAATATTAACAAAGCGGTAATTGATTTGGTACCAAGTTTGGGCGTGGTGGGGGTGCGAAACCTTCTCCACTCGTAACTGGCTCTCGAACCCGTAGTAATCTCTGGTTTTATTTATGGTGTTCGTTCTACCTAATACAATTGACTGGTGGCAACTCCAATTTCTATTTCAAAACACGATTTTAAAGAAATTCCCCAAAATCCAATTTTTCATAAAATGTAGGATAACCTCGTAGCGAGTTTTTTCAAAAACGTTGCTACAGTCTCCAATTCAAGTCTTCGAACGCCCAATGACCAAGCATGAATAAGGGCATCATGGACCGCCCATAGCTCAGCAAGAAGCATTGAACACCTTCCAACAAACCGAAAAAAACCAAATAACCAGCACCCTTTGTCATCTCAAAAACCACCCCCAATTGTTGCTCGACCATCCGTAGTATTTACCACCGCATCAACATTCCATTTAATCCATCCCCAAGCCGGACTGAGCCATTGTAAACCATAGCGAGGCACAACAGTCGCCCCCACCATAGTCGACTGAAAGACTCGATTACATTCGGCAATTAACCGATCTCCTTTATCGACAATATCCTTACGCAATAAAAACTCATCATCCATCACCATGTTGCACCAAGTTTTCCTTAAGAGCCAACAATAAATCGAGAATCGCATGCTCCAATCAAGGTCGGGATTCGCGGAATCCATTTTAAGCTTCATATTGCCATGTAACCAAACATCAAATGGTGCCTCAAGAAAGTGTTCCATCTGCGCTGGACTCAACAATTTCGACCATAATTCAAGCGTTTTGGTACAAAAACATAGCACATGATCAATGTCCTCAGCATCGCCATGGCAAATCACACACTCGTCAGATAGAGTAAGATGCTGGAGAACACGTTCAACATTCGTCAAGTGACGCCTATGAGCTGTGATCCACATGAAAACTCTAAAGCGTTGAGGTACTCTCAATTACTATATTCTTTGCCACTTAGACTCCCTAATTCGAGAGCCCGCATGAGTTAAATACCCATAAACTGAACTTACTGTAAACTTGCACTTCTTATCCCATCTCCAACCTGGGAGATCAATCCCGAATTGGCTCTTCGGTGCCTGTGCTATACGCTCCCAATCCCAATCACCCATAACATTGACAATACCAACCACCTTGACCAGATTAGGATCTCTATCTGATACATGCTCAAAATCTAACCGACCACTCAAATCAAGCCAATTATCATACCAAAAGTCAATCTGAGTCTCATTCCTAACATTCCAGCTCACACTCTCCTTAAGGTCCTCCCAAATACTACACAAACCCTTCCAAAGTCTCGAACAATTACTTCTGGACAAGGATAACATCATAGTCTACTTCATTTTGCACTTTGCCTTCAAAACACAAACCCAAAGTTTGTCATTAATGGATAATAACTGGAAACCAAGCTTCATAATAAAAGCTCAATTTTGTTGATGTAAATCCTTAAACCCCAGGCCTCTTTCGTCGATAGATTTTTGCATCACCTTCCAAGAAACTAACTCTATTCTAGCTTTGTCATCCCTTAAACCCCAAACGAAGCATCGTATCAATTTCTCCATCTCCTCACATGTTCCCTTAGGTAAAAAAAAAGTAGACTGCATTACATACACTGGGATTGCCTGAAGCATAGCCTTCGCTAAGGTTATCCGACCGGTAAGAGAAAGTGACTTTGTCGCCCACCCCAGAAGTCGCACACGCATCTTATCAGTTAAATAGACATACATAGCTTTGGTCACTTGTTGATATAGAAGTGGTACCCTAAGGTATTTTCCCAAACCCTCCACTTCCTCAAACCCAAAGGACTGGGCAAGGCTAGAACTGTAACACCCCTTTCCCAGCCTGGTAGAAAGCCGGATCGAAAAGCGTTACCTGAAAACATATTTAGAGATTGGAAGCTTAATCGAAGTTTGGAATATTATTTGAAATGTATTATTAATATCTTTTATGACTTCTCGAACTAGCTTATTAATAACTTACTCAATTTGGGGTCAATTTTAAGTTTTTTCGAACTTAGGGACTAAATTGTAAATTTTACAATTTAAGGGACCTTAACTGAAATTCATGTTATTAATCTGAAATATAACCTTCTAAATACTAGCTTGTGAAATTTCTTTACTAACGGAGGTCATTTACTTATCCAATTAGACTATTTAAAGTTTAGTGACCAATCTGTAAACTATTTAAAATTGTAGTTTAAGTCTTTTAACAGAACTAACTACCTTCATATCGATACCCTTTGGGACTGTATCGATACGGGTACACACAAATCACATCTTCATTCGACTCTACCCAAATCCTGTATCGATACGACATCACCCGTATCGGTACAGGTTGACCAAGGTTGACCCGTTTCGATACGCCCTAAGCTTGTATCGATACAATTTATTTTCCAGACCTTACTGCCAAGATCTGTATCGATACACCCCCTTTTCCGTATTGATACGCTCTGTTTTACCAAGTCTAAATATGCAAGGCCGTATCGATACAACTTGACCCGTATCGATACGTCTGTCTTGTAATGACAAATTTTATCTGGTGTTTAGCCAATTTAACCTGCTGAACGATGTCCAAATACGATGAAATTTTACCAGCAAGTTAATAATTCATAAACCTATTCGCATACAAAATTTTAGAGCAATTCAAATTCGTTTACCTTATTTTCACCTTTTAGTACCTTTAGGCCAAAGTTAACTAGTTTACTAACTCCCAAACACACTATATTTCACATATAACACCTAGGTACTTTTAGGCTATTATAAACATATCAAAATAGGCAAAAGTAACATGTCTAAGCCTTATGTCGCCTTAATAGGAGTTCAAACAAAATATAAGCATACATAGAGGTGATGAGAGTGACTTGCAACTTCCACCACACGATCGATGCTCAGGATTCTTCAAGATCCTGAAATGCATGAGACACACGAATGTTAGGCTTACATAGCCTAGTGAGGTAGTTATAACAAATGCGCAATAAGATCCTTAATGGCATGAATGACATGTAAGCGTGCTTGAATGTCAATATACATCATTAATCATATATAGATCATACTCACGCCAAGTATTATATTTTCGTATGTTAAATATAAAGCACAAATACATATCATTTCCTTGGACATAGCAACCAATGGATAAGCGAATTCCCATGTACGCCACACATATCGAAATTAGGCCTTAGCCTTGAGCCGTAGCTTCGGAGTCTCTTACACAATCCAACCTTTTCTCCCCATATATAGGTCGTAGCCCCGGACCATAGTCTAATCCCTTACTTAGTGAGCTCAGATAACCCTATGGCATGCCAATTGTATCCAATGTCCACAAATGTCCAAGGTTTCACATATCATCATAAAACTCAACTTTGTGCCCTTAGGCCATATCATGTCGGATCACAAATTGAGCATTGGCTCCAACTCACATATCATACTATTTCAACATCATAATAATTCCCACGGATGTCAAATGTTAACATTAAACATTTTTCATATATAACATATGATAAACGAATCATAAGGCATCGAAATGCATCAAAAGCAATAGAGTGACCTTATCAACCTTACCCAATGATATTCGTACCTTGTAAGCTCTATTTGAGCTATCCAGATGAATACACAACGTAAACACAATCCAAATGCAACCGGGGCGGCACCTAGCCAATCCCAAGACACAACTACACTCACCTAGCAATAAGAGGCTTCAAGATTCCTGGATTACAATCCCCTTGCCCTCGGAAGAATTTAGAATAGTTGATGGTGAAGATGGCATGTCTTCAACCACTTGAGCTAATTCAAAAATTAGGGAATTCCATTAGAATCGAAACTAATGATTCACAAATGTTTTTCAAGCTTACCAAAGCTTATAGACAACATTGAAACAAAGAAATTGGCTTTCTAACACATAGGCTTAGCTTGAACATTCAAGACTTAAATCTTGAAATTAAACTCTAAGGATTGATGGAATCATTAAATTGACATAGGGGTTTTACTTACCCAATTACAAGCTTTCAATTGGTGTATTGAAATCACACAAAGGTCGAGGATTGGATTGGGGTGCATTCTTGAGCTTAAGAAAGAAGATGAAAATAGAGGTGTGTGCTTGGTTTCGGGAGATTCCAAACAAGGAAGAAGACTCTTCTTATTCATTTTAAGATGACTAAAGCCTTAATCATTCTCCACCTCACCCTTAGCCAATAAAAAGGTTTCCCTTAGGCAAAGAAAACTTAAAAAATGGGTTTTCTAATACACAAAATTGGGTGACAATTATCATGGTGTAATCTTTTCTTAATCTTTTAGACAAACCCACGTGAATGGGTAGCAGACAAGAAGGTGATTCACCACCATACTTTTAATCTTTACAAATTTGTCAAAAAATATTTTTTTGACAAGGAACTGTATCGATACACCTTATGACCATATCGATACGGCTATACTGAATTGGGTAAGATAGTTAGAAACAGTTGGGCCGTATCGATACAGGTCCTACTGTATCGGTACACCTTGCTTAGATTCAACATTTCCCATTGAAACCCCTAACTTCCATTTCTTACAAAAATGCCCAACAACATAAATTAAGCCCAAATAACTTTCATTACTTCAAAATTGGGTACAAGGATTTAGCAATTACATCATCTGGGTATAACCGGTATAAAATTTCTGATCACTGAAACCTAATTCGGACTAGACCAATTTTCGGGGTGTGACAAGAACGGACCTCTACCGGACAATTCCTTGAAAAACAGATCTGCGTGTTAGTAATACTAACACGATGACCTGACTCCTCGTAGAATAGCTCTATAGTTTCCTTAATAACCTCCACCTGATCAGGTGGCTTCAGCAAACAGTACCATATCATCTGCAAAAAACAAATGTGACAACAAAGGCCCTTGCCTTCCTAGTTTAATCGGATGCCATCCTCTACCCTGAACTCTCTCCTCAATCACTTGCATCAAACGCTCCATACATAACACAAAAAGATACAGGGAAAAATGATCCACTATCTAATTCCTCCAATAGGGAGAAAATAATCAGTGAGCGAACCACTCCATAAAATTTGCGTAGACACAGATCGAACACACTTCATAATCAACATAATAATTCTAATTGAGATCCCCACAACATGTAACATCTCCTCAATATAGTCTCACTCAAGACGGTCACACGCTTTCTCCAAATCCACTTTAATTGTCATCCACGCTTTCTTCCCTGTCTTTGAGGCCATAGAATGCATAACCTTCTCGGCAATTATAATGTTATTAGTGTTTTGCCGACCAGGAACAAAACTTGACTAAGTATAGGCCACCAACTTAGGAAAAAAATGGTTTCAATCTATTAACCAAAATCTTGGTAATTATCTTATAAAAACTATGCATAGACTAATTGGTCAGAACTGTTTAATCGAATCTGGTACCTCAACCTTCGGAATCAAAACAAGAAGTGTCTTGTTCACATATTCCTTCAAGTTGCCATCAGCAAAAAAACTTCTGAACAAACCAAAATCTGACACTCTTACCATATCCCAATTCTTCTGGTAAAAAGCAAAATGCAGACCATCAATCCCTGGTGCCTTCAACGGATCCATAGAAAATACCACACAACGAACCTCCTCCAAAGTGACCTCGGTAGACAATGGCTGAAGTTCATCAACCGCAAACTGGTGAAACAACCCCGTTAGATCCACCACACTCGGTTGCCGTTCACTCATAAACAAATTTTTGAAAAAATGGATTGACGATAGTTCTAGGGCTCTCTCAAAACAAGAAGTGTCTTGTTCACCCATTCTTTTAAGTTGCCATCAACAAAAATTTTTTGAACAAACTAAAAAATTGGCACTCCCACCGTATCCCAATTCTTCTGGTAAAAAGCAACATGCAGACCATCAATCCCTGGTGCCTTCAACGGATCCATAAAAAATACCACACATCGAACCTCTTCCAAAGTGACCTCTGTAGACAATGGCTGAAGTTTATCAACCGCAAACTGGTGAAACAACCCTGTTAGATCCACCACACTATTTTGATGCCAAAGACTTTCCTCCTGAACAAGAAAAACATCCACTTCCCGCTTCAACTCTGACTCGAGCTCCTTAAGGAACGGATTCGACGATAGTTCTAGGGCCCTCTCAATACCTTGAATGTGTGCTAAGCGCATAGCTTTCCAACGTGCAATGTGCCCAAACACATTCATGCTCTACTTGCGACTTTCTTCTTGAAACTGAGTTAGATTCTCTAACATCGGTCGCTCATGGGACCAAATATTAGACAACATATCAGGGAAATTGGCATGGTCATTCTAGGCAACTATGTAACGAAACAGTCTCTTACCCCTAATACCATTCCTAATCCTAGTATCCAGCATAATTGGCCTATAATCCGGCCCCAGTTCTAGGAGATGAAACACCTCAGACTGAGTAAAACATTCATACCACGCCTTATTACAAATACACCTATCCAACCGCTGAAATAAGGCACCACATCGCCAAGTGAATTGAGATCCATTATAGCCTATATCAAGCAGCCCAGTATCAAACATGAAATCACAAAAAAGCTGACAAACCCCCGACGGTCGTGGAGACCCCCCTCTGCGTTCCACCAAACTTTCAATAACATTGAGATCTCCTCCTACAACCCACAATAAACCTCCATCTGGCTCCAAAACTTTTAATTGATCCCAAAGCGATTGTCATTTAACCACCTCAAGACTAGCATACACAAACGTAACAAAAAACTATTCTCCCTAATAGTCGACGAATAGTATCCATGCACAAACTGGTTGGATATGACAAGAATATCAATGCTAACCGTCTCCCACCATATAACCCAGATACCACCCAAAAAACCTTGAGCCTCCATATGTAAGAATAATCAAACATTGATCGCCTAATAAAAATATCAACATCCCTTCCACTAATACGAGGTCGAGCACCGCCGCAATATTTGGCTTTTTATTCTTAATCAATATCTTAAAAGATCTATTAAAATCAAGGCTAAGAGCACCCTAAACATTCCAAAATATAATTTTAACCATTAAAAAGAGATAGAGAAGAGCTCGAGATTAAACTTGCATATCCGACACCAGTGACGATAAGCATGTAGAATGTGCAGGATTTGCCCACCCCTTGCCCTGAGAATCATCCACTGGACTTGAGAATTATCCACGCCTTTCCCCTGCATATGTCGTAGCCAGCCTTTCTCCCTCAGTCGTAGCTGCCCAATCAAAATCTAACATCAGTGACGATAAGCATGTAGAAAGTGCAGGATTCGCCCACCCCCAATCGCCACGCTTCTTTTGCTTTAGGCCTAGTTTTTGAACCCCCTAAGCACCTGCACCCTTATTCAATACAGCCTTTGGCGTAGTGCCATGAATGGAGCTTGGTAACACACAGCCTTTGACCTCCTTAGTCCTGTGACCCTCATCCATCTCTATAACCTGAACCGCATAATGTTTACTAGCCTCTAGTGAAGACTTCGATGGCACCACCTTTCCTTGTGCAGTAACCAAACTTTGCTTCCCCTGGCTGGTATCCCTTGATCCTCTTGATGACCCGTCGCATTGAGTCGTACTTGATTTTTTAGGCGATCCAACCACTTTCCCATAACTAGCACCATCTCTACCCTTCGATTACTTAAGAGACAATCTTTACCGATTTTCTAACCCCTCTTCCATGGCCACACCATGTGATGAACTCCCTTCAGCATCCTTCATAATTGTAGCCAGTGCAGGACCTGATATGTTGCCAGTATCACCACCTTCCGCATCCTCCTTATCATCATCAATTACCATAAACCGGGAGCCTGTACATGCGTAGCAAAATTCCCACCATCAACTTTGCCTTGATCCCGATTAGAACCTGTAGGACGTCTTCGTCGATTCACAATTTGCATCCATAGGCTAAATAGCTCAGTCGGATCATTTTGTTGCGTTGCATCAGCTTTTGTATTCTCCGTAGCCACCCCTACACCACAGTCTTCCTTACAATGACCAAATTTTCCATACTTGTAGCATATCGCCGGCAAACCTTCATATTCAATATCCTGCCGCTACCCATCAATCACAATTCTCGGCACTAATGACTTATTAAGATAAACAATTATCGCAAGCCTGACAAATCTCCCTCGCTTCCCTTCCGTTGTATTATAGTCCACACGAACCACCTTACCAATCGTTGTAGCTATATGTCGAAATAAGCTCTTGGTATAGTACCAGTATGGAAGCTTAAGTAATCACACCCAAACCATTATTTGAGAAGGAACCGCCTCCATTATCCAAAAATACCTACTTCATGGTTGCGCAGTCAAGAAACTACCATAGATAACCCACAGCCCACCTGCCAAAACCTTGTGAAAATCCTCCTTAAGTGCAAACCGCGCCAGATAATACTCATTATCCAGATCGACCAGACTCATGTCGCCGCTAGGGTTCCACATCATCAGTACCCTGTTGAGCAATGCCCTATACCCAATTGATTTTCCCAAGAGTTGGATAACTACAAATGTTGCCAGCTTCGCATGAATCTCATCATGCACCCTATCCGAAAACTAAGCCTCGCATCCTCCTCTCGAACTTCCGATCCAACTCACTTATACACTACGCATGCTTAGCCTTCCCAAGATCCCCCACTAATTTATCTTTAAACGATGAGATTATCGACAGACGACCCTCATCACCAACCCCAACTATTGTTGGAAACGAGACCCCATCCCCCACTGCTTGTAGCCTCCATTGGCGTAGAACCCTCATCCATCACGACATCCAAACCTCGGCCCTTCTTAAGCATTGGTTGTAGCTCTGCCGCTACTGTAGAATCAGGTATCTCTAACGAGTAAGCCATATTGACGACAATTACCCCATCAGGCGACCGTCCTCCTTGGTTACCAAACGTCAGGTCATCGGCGGCTTGTATCTCAGCCACGTTAGGGTTTTGCATAGAGAGAGAGAAAATATATTTTAAAAATAAAGTTTTTAAAAATGAAAAAAATAAACCTTTAAAGTACATAATACAAACATATAAATAATTTAGAGATTTAAATTTAGTTTTAGGTAAAAATATTAAGAAACCTAAAATAAAAATATAATTTAAAACTAAAAAATAAATATATTAAAAATATTGGGTCGGGTACTCGATTACCAAAAAATTCGGCCCAGACCCAACCCAACTATCCAGGAAAAATCTCGGGTTGGGTAATTTTTTTAAAGAATTACCCGTTTTTAGGTTCGGGTCGGGTATTTTTTTAACATCCCTAGTTGCCACTAACCACCGACCACCACCCATAGCTCTATCATCGGTCCCCATTGATCGGCCAGTCTCCTTAAAGATTCTAAGATTTAGGGGGTTTTAGAGGAAAAAAGAGAGATTTATGAGTTTTATGTGAAATAGAGGACTTTATGGATTTTTTTAGAAATCTAAAATTTTAGTTTTTTAAAAATAAAAAATAAATCACGCGTCAAGCAATGAATGGGTAACCGATATCTTAATAGTTATCGATGGATTGACCTTAAAATAGAAACAAATAAAGCTTTAAACACCTATTTTAACTAAAAAAAACTTTAAACGCATGCTGAGGTTGCTGGTGGAAATTTTGACAATTCATGACATACTTTAAGGTAATTCATATCAAAAAAGCTTTTTAAATAATAATGAACCACGCACTGACTTTTTAGAAATCAAAATTAGCAGATCTCTGAAAGTCAAGCCCTTTTATGCTATGCATTATCAAAGAAAAATCTTATACTCCGTCCTTTACACGAAAATTATCCTTTATTAACTTTTTCAAAAGTCAAATTTTTAAAATTTTTACTTTAATTATATTAAAAATTTAAAATAATTAAATTTTATAAAATATATATTTAAAAACTACTTTTTTAGAGGTTTTTAAAATATTTTTTATATTTATATCAATAATATATCTTAAATAATTATAAGTCGAAGTTTAAAAAAATTAACCAAAAAAATAAATAAAGAACATTTTTTATGAGACAGGAGAGAATAAAACTTTTTGACATCTATTTCAATAAAGGATGACGAATTTATGAACTCGACCATCTAATTTTACGCCGTGAACCTAAATTGATTGAATAGATAAAATATACCAATAGTGATTTCAATCTTCAGAGTAAATAATATGAAAAATTAAAGGTATAAATTAAAAATACGCATGACGTTTGACTAAATTATTACTTTGTCATTTTTTAAAGTAATTTAGATTTTAATATTTTATTTTGGCTCAAAATAATCTTTATGCGTACGAAAAAAGTTAATCAATTAACAGTAAACAATTTGAAATAATTTGACAGAATGACACATCTACATAAAAAATAATTTATATTTTGTATAATTTTATAAAATTATTTTTTGACTAGTGTGACATTTTTTTCAAATTAACAACTTTGTCTATATGACACTTTCATGTCAGTGTGCACTGTCATGTCATTTCAAGCCATTTAACGTTAATTAACTAACATTTTTCATTCGTAGAGAGATCATTTTAATTAAAAAATACATTAAAGATTAAATTGCTTAAAAAGAATTAAAATAACTATTGAGTTAAACATTATGCCAAAACGAAATTATCTCGCTCGTAATTTGTTGTGAACATTTGATACCCATTGGGATAGTGTCGGGTCAAATCATTGTAGCATTGTGGGTCAGATTAGGCCTGGCAAACTAAATTGTTTTGGCCCGACCCGACAAATTTGATACGGGCTTTCGCCTTTAGGAAAATATGATCTGTACAACGACAAGCCTATTGTATTAGTAGCTCAAAAAACAACTTTCTAAAATCTTCCCCTTGTCTACTTGTCGTGAAAATATTAGTTGAACAACTTTTGAGGCACAAACAGCGATCGATTTAAAGGATCATGGCGGTCAAAATCAATTTCAAAAAAATCGGTTAAAATACCACCAATATAAATTTTTATAAAAAATTATATAAAATTTTACGTAAAATCGTCTCATTTTAGATTCAATATTGAGATATGATTTTCGTGTAAGTAAAAAAAAAAATGATTTTCGAGCCCAGGATTTGATGTTGCTTTGAGTAGGGGGGCAAGTTCTTAGGTGAGAGTGGGATGGATCAGTGAAATGTCGGTTAACTACTTTTAAATATAAATTCATATGAAAAAATATTTTATTCAAAGAAAAACTTGTTCAAAATATACGGAACCTAAATAAGAGTGTGTTGAATTGTTTAAAATACTATTGTTAGATGATTTTGATTTTAAATTTTGAATTTTCTTCCTTTCTCGTACATATTCTTTACGAACGAGATATTTTGGAGTGGTGGTCCAAAATCCCTTGGAAGTAATTTAATATTTACGAACTAAATTTGCTTCTTATCAGGCCAAGCACGATGCGGAGAGTACCCACGATTTGTCATCTCAATGAGACTTGAGAAGACTCCACCTGACCCACATTGCTCCACCAGATCTTCATGCAATCTACTCCACCATTATTTTTCTTCATGCATGTACTTTTGACATAATATCTGGCACTGACTTGTAAGAATTCTGTGTATATATGTTTGAACTTTCCTAGTGAGTAATATTATTATTTAATTTGACGAATTTGATATTTAATTTAATAAATTTAAAATTTTTTAAATGGAACCTACACCCATTGATCACAATCAAAGAGTAAGAGAAGCTCAGCAAACGAGAAGAATATTCAAGCAAAAGAACAAAAAGCACAAAGACAACATGCAACCATACGCATTGATCTTCAAGCCAACTTTGGATCTTGAATCTGTATATCTGCTTCAGACAATGTCAAAAGATAAAAAGACAGAAAATGGTAATGCATTAAGAAATTTATCGGAGTCAACACTTCAAAATCTAAAAACGTTGTTGATAGAAAGAGGGCGTAATAGAGGAGCGAAAATAAAACCATCCGTCAGAGAATGAAATTAGTGTCGAAAGAGCCCGACAAAATCAGAGACAAAAGGCCAAATTTATCACTCATTTGCGAGTGACCACAGGGTAGCCGAAAAATACCTAATATTAGAAGAAAAAAATTAAAAAATAAAAGAAGAAAGAAAGTGAAAAAAGAATGAGGAGCGAAAAGAGACGAAAGTAGGGGGAGCCACTGCTCAAAGAACAAATGCAACGCCACCCAACGAGACCAAAAATAAGTTAAGATCTTTTTAAGAGAATGGGGAGAGAATTTTTTTAGAGAGATGATAATTAATAAATTTGAATTTGTTGTTACATAATTGAGTAAAGAGACGGGAATTTCATATAATTTTAAGAGTTAATGAAGGGAAGATAGAAGGTTCTCGAGATGTTTTTATAATTTGAGAAGTGTCTTATTAAAAAAATAATTACTTGAACCGCGGCTAATTTTTAATATGTGCGAATGGTGTGATTGATTTGTTGTATTGTTGAGAATTCTTTCAGTATATTTATATTTGTAATTTATGACTTTTTCTTTTAATAAAATTATTTTTAAGATTTAAACTTGAATTCAAAAGAGTTTTTCTTTCATTATCGGCAAGCCATAGTACACCAAAGTAAAAGAGTTTCTTTACATTACAAGCAAAATATGAAACGCAACTTGGAAAAAAGAAACAAAAACCCAATAATTTTGAAAGTGAGATATTAATTGTACTCTCAGCCTCAGCAAGAAGAGAAGAGAGCAGGATCCACAGCCACAGTAAATAAATGCCGCCATAGTTAGCGCTGCAAAAATCCCACGTGGGACAACCTCAAGTAGAAAACCAAGACATGATCAAGTCAAACACCAACGTGTAACCCATGGAGAAGAAAGCAGTCCACTTTGAGACTCCAGTCTTTTGGATACAAGTTGTACATCTATAACTGCAATAAACGCCGTCTACTCTTGTGGGTCCAAACCAAACCAGGGAAGCTACTTAGGTCTTTTCGTTCATGGTTTGAGTAATCATTCGATTGAGTTAAATAAAGATATTTTAAGTTAGTTAAGTTGAGAATATTATTTTATAATTTATTTTTTTTTAGTTAAGTAAATTTATTCCAGTTTTTTTTTAAATTTAATTATAAACAGTTATAATACTATAATAATTAGTTTCGGTTTAAACTAATTGTTATAATACATATATATATATATTGAACAAAATTGAAAAATTAGACTCGAACTTAAATATCGATCAATTAATTATTAAAAATTTTAAATTATTTAAATTTTTATTTTAAAATTTAATTTTTATTTAAAATTTTTTGAGTTGAATTGAGTTTATAAAGGAGAGAGTCAAATTTACATTTTACGTTTTTAGAATGAAATAGAGTTACTCATCTTATTCATTGCCCTGTTCCCATCCTTGCCCTTCAACCTATTGTCGGCGACCACTAATTTAGAGAGAAATTGAGTGGATTTTTTAATTGTTGAAAAGCTTAGCTGGTTTGTCTGTACTTTGGCTTTTCATGGGGGAAGCATTCAAATCCTTGAGAGACGATACTGGTAATTTATATCTACCCTTTCCACCCACCTTCCAGTATGTCCCAAAACCATTATAAAATCCTCATTAAACCTCACATTTTTTGTATTACCCAAAGTCTTTTTCCCTTCATTTTTCTCTCTTCAGATTCCGAACTCTAATCAATGGCTGCATCTTCACTTATAATCTCTCCGAGAAAACTCCGATCGGATCTGTACTGTTATTCCTATCAGAACGACGCCAACACCCCACTGGTGATCTCGGTTCTCGCTTCCCTCATTGACAGAACAATGGCGAGAAACGAGAGGATTGCCAAGAACTGTAAATGGGCATTGACGGCCAAAGATTTCAAGAGCCGGGTTTTCGATTGCCACGAGACACCCGACATGACGATTCAATCTTACCTGGAGAGAATCTTCCGTTACACCAAAGCCGGCCCCTCCGTTTACGTCGTGGCCTACGTTTATATCGATCGGTTCTGCCAGGCGAACCCTGGGTTTCGAATCAATGCCAGAAATGTACACAGACTTCTCATCACAACGATCATGGTCGCTTCCAAGTATGTCGAAGACATGTGAGTATCATTACCTGCTCATCAGCTTCAAAACCTCTGGTTTGGATTCTGATTAAACTGGGTTTTTTTTTTGCAGGAACTACAGAAACTCTTACTTTGCACGAGTCGGGGGATTGGCGACGAACGAACTGAATCATTTGGAGGTTGAGTTTCTGTTCTTGATGGGTTTCAAATTACACGTGAATGTGAGTGTGTTCGAGAGCTACTGCAGTCATTTAGAGAGGGAAGTGAGCATCGGAGGAGGATACCACATTGAGAGGACTTTAAGATGTGCTGAAGAAATCAAATCGAGGCAGATTGAAGAGAGAAGATACAATCAAATTGCTCGCATTCTGTTGTGATTTTACATAAATAAATCTGGGAATTTTCATCCTCCCAATTTTGCATTTGCAATGGCTATATTATACACATTAATATTTTTGTACAGATTTGATGTGTAAATATATTTGATGGTTTTGTTTGAATTGAAGTTAGATGGTGCGTGACGTATAAATTTATTCCAAGTTTAATTAATGCATATTTGAGTGTGAATAAAAAATTATAACTTAATTTCAAATTTTAATTAGAAATTACTACTCATTTAAGGCCATTTTCTCCGGGTCCTTCCCCGTTAACCACAAACACAATGAACTTTTTTATTAGAAAAATATATGACTGAGTACAGACAACAAATTTGTATTTTTTAGGGAGTTAATTACACTATATGTCATCGAAATGATTCTCATTTTAGATTGGTTCCTAAACTTTTAATTGTTTCAGTTTCATTTTTGAACTATGACTCTCATGTTAAATTAGTCCTTAAACTTTTGAATGTTTTATTTTTATCCCAAAATTACGACCCTCATACTAAATTGGTCTTCATACTTTTTGAATATTTCAATTTTATTCTCAAGTTATCTTTTGTATCACCATATTTTTACATAATACACATCAATGTTTCATGAAAATTAATAATTTTTATAACAAATTTATTAACATAAGTTATGATTAGCATATATTGATAATTTGGGGATGAAATTAGAATGTTCAAAAAGTTTGGGGACCAATTTTAAATGGGAGTCATAGTTTGAGGATGAAACTAAAATGCTTAAAAGTTTGGGGATCAACTTATAATGATCATGGTTTGAGTATGAAATTAGAATATTTAAAAGTTTAAGGACCAGTTTAGAATTAGAACCATAGTTTGGGGATGTTTTGTGTAATTAACTATTTTTTTAGGTGAATATGTACTTTGTATTCGAAACTAGCAAGGAATTACAAAAAGTTAAATACAAATTAATCAAAGAACTCTTCTATGTTTCCAACCCCCAATTTATACAAAGAGGCCTATTTACCCGTTGCCGACTACCCAGCAATTTCATTTGACTATCTCTACAATCCAACTGATATGTTAAGGCTGCAGGTGGAGTTTTTCACTTCACTTTTAAATTTATCGTAATTTTTAAAATAAAACTTAAACACCCTCAATTCTTTAAATTTAATTTTAAGGGACAATGTTCTCTTAAATTGCCCCAAATTTTAAGTAAAAAATGATTTGAGTCGAAGAAAAATTGAAGTGCATCCATTAAAGTATTCAAATCCCAATTAGTTGAACATTGTGATTTAACATTGATTTTAGGATAAAGTACACCAATAATCATTAAGTTATAAAAATGATTGTTATTGTCACTTATTTTTTAAAAATTATAAAATAATCATTAAATTGATCAAACTATTACAAAATAGCCATTGGACGTTATAAATAGCATAATGATTCGATTTAGTTAATGATCATTTTAGAATAATTCAATAAAGTTTAATAATCATTTTATAATAGTTTGATAAATTTAATGACTATTTTGTGATTTTTAAAAGATTAATAACCAAAGCGATCAAATTTTATTGTTTAATGATTACTTGTGTATTTTACCCTTAACTTTATGTAACAAAGTTATATATTCTCTTTATTTGAAGCAGAAGCAGAAGCAAAAGCAAAAGCAAAAGCAAAAGCAAAAGCAGAAGGGGAATGGTTTCATCACCACAAACTACACCTATCATGAGATTGAGTTCGTGTTAAATGCATTAAAAGTTGAACCTTTTTATGAAAATATGTGGATTTTGCTAATTTGCATCAAAGTGTGATTATAATGTATTACCAACAGAAGACAACTTCTGACATTGGAAAGAGGAAATAAAGCAAATGCATCTTTCCTGTTTCTACTTTATATTTTAAAACGGAAGAATGATTAGTTGGTCCAAATGAACATTAGTTTATTTGATTTGATGTTCAGTGTACAATTAACATGTTTGTTTTGGGCAATTGTGTGCCTTAATCTAATCGGATTGGATTTATCTGCCAAATTGCTGTGTTTGATTCTCAAAAGATGTGGCTGCCCCAAACACTGACGAGCTAACGTCACCGATTATTGTTTGTAATTTGTCTTGCAATGCCAACTACGGTGCCACTATCCATATGTCACCATATATTATTCTTTTAAAAGATATATCTAATAAAATATAAATAATATCATTATTTTTTTTGATGTAAAAGTAATATTCTCACATTTTTCAGGCGTGAGATTAATCTCACGACAAATATCACAAGGTATCAACCTCACTCTTATAGTTCTTTTTCTAAAAGATATATCTAATAAGAAATGTAGGGTCAAATTTTTATATTTTTAGATTTTTTATTTCCTTTCTGATATTTGATTAATGTTTCACACTCTCTAACGTAACACATGTGTAAGCAATTAATACATATGCATAATTTTTTGATACACATAGTGACATACGATAAAAAATATAAAAGGTTATATATTTATTTTTTTAAAATAAAATTTAAATTTAGCTGCGCTCTTTCTCTCTCAAATTTTAACTTAGCTGATCTCTCTCAAATCTTTGTCGCCTAAAGTTTGTTTTTTTGGTTGGTGGTCGATAACCAATACTAAGAGTGATTGTCGACCATCAGATCTATTATTTTTCTTGTTTTTATATTTTAATAAGAATTTTTGCCTTTGTGGCACGTGTTTCTTTTATCCTTGTGACACGTTTTTCTTTGATTTTTTGTGGTTTGTTTTATTTGTCCTTGTGGCATGATTCCAGTATATTTTAGTAGCCCGTTGATACTCGTACAGAGATCTTCACGACGCTAATATCTGATTATAGTTTTGTCGGTTGTCTTAGAAAGATGGATTCTCACTCAGTTGATGGTTGGTTGCCGATGTAATGAGTCTTGGGTAGTGGAGCAATCTGCCGGATAGTTTGGTTCGCTCACTACTCCTTTTTCACCTGTAAAGTGTCTCGTTTGGATAGAGACAAGGAGATTCAGGAAAGTTTCTAGATTTTGATATTTTAATCTCGATGGAAGTGTATGCTTTTTTTGCACTATTTTAAGAGATTTTTAATGGGCTTATTTTTTTTTCTTTTTGATGCATTGTATTGTATTATCTTTCATTGTGATTAATAAAATTCAGATGCCATTGTTCAAAAAAATCTAAATACTAACATCCAAATTCTAACCATAAATATTTTATTTTAGACTCTACAAACTAGAATTTTAAACCGTAAACTAAATCGTTAACTCGAAAGAGTTGTGTAGTATGCGTATTAAACAATCTTTCATATGTATTGTTTTCTATTATAGTATGCATAGGCAAAGACTTTCATATGTATTGTTTTCTATTTTAGGATTGTTTTGATGTTGATGAACGGAATAATCCCAAAAGGCAAATGGAGAAATTAAATATACATTTGTTTCTCTGGTTCATTGGTGTGGTGGCCCTAAAACAAGCTAAAATCGTGGCCATTTCCCATGCGGAAATTAAGAAGAAGAAAAAAATGTAAAATAATTAAATTCCACCATACCTGAATTCAATTATAATAATCAACCATATCCTAATAATATAAAACAGGAGGAGAACTTAAGGTGGAAGCTTGGGTTTGTAAGAAACGACAATTGACCGAGTTAGAGTAAGAAGGCAGCCGCGTCTCTAAATAGATTGCTTAGTTTGTCACCATCCTCCGATTCTTGTCTCTTTAGGCAATCCATAAATTTTCAACTCCTGGGCTATTTGCTACTTCATTTCTTACAACTAAGCTCCCCCCCCCCCCTGAACCCACTCCTTTCAAATTATTAATACCTTTTCAGCCAAGTTACATCTATCCTTACTTGAGAGTTGAATCAAATGTTTCATATAGATTTATTTAAAGATGAGATTAATTTTTTCAGGTTATTTTTTAAATTTAAATAAAGCCTTGTTAAAAGCACTATTCGTAGCTTGATTCATCTGAAGAATTAATTAAGACAACAAAAAAAGAAAAAAAAAGTGTCCAAAACTATTATTTATAATAACCGTTTGTGACAATACACACAAAAGGTCGAGGGTCATATTATAAATTTAAGTTTTTTTTTCTCAAAATTTAATAAAAATGATAAGCATATAATTAAGTTAGAGAATTAGCGATCGTGGATTTATTATGTGCATTGTATGGTGGGCATGTATCCAATTTGAATTTTTTAAACCTTATATATTTGCCTTTACTTTTCTTAATTTTATGAATTAATCCTTAATTTTTTAAATATTTATTACTTGTACTCACTCTGAAATTTTAAGATTTTATGTGTGCATACGCTAAAAAATATTTATGTATCTACCACTAAATATTGTAATCACTAATTTTATCCGAGGAAGTAACCCGTTGTTTTTACATTCTTAAATAAGGGCTTCACTAACGTTAACAGATTAGTATTGCCTTTTGCCTTTATTATATGTCTCACTTTTATAACAAGTATCATATAATACGACTGTTATCCATTTTAAATATATATATATATTTAATAAAAAAGAGAGGAAAAGAAAGTTTTAACGTTATTATTATTAGATATCATACTATTAAAACTTTATTGTTTCGTACTATTAGATGTTATTGTATCATCTTTGTTATATTAATTAGTATTACAATTATCAAAATGACAAGACTAAATAAGTAAGCCCAATATATTTAAATAAAAAACCCAAGTCTTTATTCAACAGTTCACTTACAACAAAAAATATAATAATTCACAGTTGGCCCAACAAGGCCCTAAATACATCAAATAACAGAAACCCTAATTATATTTTTTTCCCTGCGCAGCTGATCTTGGACCGTTGGATCAAGGATGATGAGTGGACGGCTGAGATACGCGCAGAACATTCTAGAGAACCCCATGCGCCACACGCGCGAGACTACTCAGGAACCCCACACGCGCGTAGGGCTCACGCACAGCTCTTTCATCTTCCACTCGCGTGACGAATGATCATCCGCTTCTATCGCCACGTGTGCAGATCTAACGGCTCCCAAAGGCCCTTGTTCCCCGATCCATTCCTCACTCTGGTCCCCTCCCCTCTTCAGTCCGCCACGCCATTCTAAGGGACGAGCGTCGCGCGCTATCTGACCGTCCTCCTCTATAGTCGGACGTCATGGTTCACGGGCAAGGCAAAAAAGCAGAGGCATTAGAGGTAACAAGCCGACAACTAATCAAAAAGATAGCAAAAAAGCATATTATCAACAGAGGCAGCCAATAGGATTTTTTTCCTTTTCATTTCAAACAAATGTAACTCTCGGGTATAAAAGGAAACCCAACAGACATGTAAAAATAGATTCGGAATCCCAACCACCAATACAAAAACAGATTTCTAAGGTACATCTATCCTTCCAAAAAAACATACATATAGATAGTTAAAGTTTATATTTTACCTTCGAAGCCTGTTTTCCCCTCCGATGACAAGCCTTGTAGTGTCATCCGGTGCTACGAACGGTGAATCGGCAAGGGGAAATATGTTTCTTTGTGTTTTGTTTCAAAAAGTAAGGTTTTCATTTCGGTTTTTAAAGAGGAAAGGTATCTCTGTTGGCTTTTTGTTGAAACTAGGTTTAGATCGGAGTTTAAGGAAATGAGATGAGTGTTTTGAGGGGAGTATCGAAGGTTGCCGACGCGGCGGAACGCGGCCAGATTCTGAGATTTAGGGCATTTTTTGAGTTCGGGGATGAACACCACGGCGGTGTTCATCCCCGTTCTGGAAAAAAGAAGGGGTCGGGGAGAGTGTTTTAGTCTGAGGAATATAGCCAAAAAGGGAAAAGTGTTATAAAACTTTGTGTTTTATAGTAAGCCGGTTTTTTTGGTTTATTCACGTTATGAGTCCCTCCGCCTCGTTATAATTACGCCGGGAGGGTCTCCACATGGGCAAATAGTCCTTTTGGTCCCTCTGCCTGGTTAAATTGCGGTATACAAGCCATTCCACCTTTTTTAATTACCGTTCAGGTCCTTAAGCTTGCCACCGGTTTACGGTTACACCCCGCTTTTCTCCTTCTTTTACTTTTGTCCTTTTAATTTTGTTTCTTTATATTTTGGTCTCTTTTAGTGTTTAATTTCTCTTTAATTTGCATGCATTTTATTTTAATTTTCCTATACTATTTTTTATTTATGATTCATTTTATTGTTTGGATATGTTTAATAAATCAATCAATTTATCGTTTGTCTCAATGTCCATATTTGTCTTATGTAATGCTATTGATGTGCATAATATATGATTTCTTTTAAAAGGAAAAAGTGACTTAAAATATGTAACTTTAGATATGTGGGTATTGAAAGTTCCTTTTAATTAAGCATGACATGTATTTTTCTTTAAGTGCACATAGTTAGGCTTTTGAAATTCAAATATAGTATAGTCTTATGATATGTGAGTTCATATGTTTTGGGCCTTTCTTCTTGGCCTTAGTTTAGAAGTTTGGACCTTTTGGTCTTTTGGGCTTTGGGTTGTTAAGTTAGCTTTAGATTAGTTTAGGAATTAATTTAATTAATTTAGGTCATGTGCTCGTCTAATAGGGGCACGGCCCTTAAATTAGTTAAGTTAATTCTAGGATTAGTTTTATAGCCATAGTCAGTCTTAAGGTTCGAATCAGTTTAGTGAATTTAAATTTGCCTTTGGCTTATTAGGGCAAATGTTAAATTCATTAAAATTGGTTGAACACCTCTTAATTATCCTTTAAGATAAAATTGACATGGAAATTAGACTAACATTTTAAAGCTATGATTAATTAATTTGGCTTATTTTAAATAGTATTCTTGGCTTATTGGAATACTAGTTTAAAACTAATCGGATTAATTATCATATCACAACATAACTCATCATTTTATTAGGGTTCTCTAGCCTTTTTAGGATTAATTAATTTAGGGTTAATACTAGAAGCACTTAATTAGTAATTAGATCACTAATTAAATTTCCATAATTTGGGCCTTTTAGGTGAGGACTTTTAGGGGGCTTTTACGTGTTTAATTTTCGAGCCTTTTCGTGACATCCATCTTTTATTTGTTATCATTTGGCCCATTTGATTTACATGTTAATTAATTTAAATTATAAAAAAGGGTATTCATTAATTCCGACATTTGTGTCGCAACAGTCCGAGCTTAAAGGATGTTGACCAAATATTTGAATTAATCCTTACCGACTCAAGGAAAAATTTAAACTTAACCGAATCACTACATCATATTTTAAGATGCTTGCACCATGTATAAAGGTGACGTGTGAGATTCGAACCATAAATTAACACGACAGTCAGGCTTATTTGATGTCAGTTTAATCTATGGTCCGATGTATCGTCAATCTTATTAATTAAATGTCCAATTAATTTGAACCCACCAATTTGATAAAGCCCGTTCAATTAAGGTTAATTTTCAATTAAGGTCACCGAATTAAATTCTTTTCAAATTCTGACAATTTCCTTTTATTAGAAGCAACAAATATTTTGGTACTGATTTTCAGGTGTGATGGGGGTGCTAATCCTTCCCCACACGTAACCAACTCCTGAGCCCTTTCAAAATGAATCTCTGGTTTTGTGGTGTTCGGCCTACCTTATCCTAGTGGCTGATGGTGACTCCCAATTTTCAATCAGTTTTCTAAAAGAATTTTCAAAAGAAATCCCTTTAAACCAAGATTATAAAGAAATGGTGTTTCGGATATCCCATAGCGTCGAACTTATAATTTTTCTAAAAACGTCGCTACAACATGACGACTCCACTGGGGAGTAATTTCATTTTTAAAACAAAAGAGAGTTAGGCCAAGTAAAATCTTTGTTGCTTTTAATAATGGAAAAGTGTCATAATTCCAATCGATTCTAGTACGATTGGCTCTTTCTTGAAAACGTAACTATGATTAAACGAGCTTTGGTAATTAGTGGCCTGTGAATTAATTTTTCATTTAATTTCTAAGGAATCACCGACATGTGTTGCACCATTTCATTAAGCTCTATACTCGAGCTCCTTCCCCTAAGTGGGAGTGAAACACCACATACCCACTTGAGTAGCCCTCCACGGGTCGATAATTCACTTCTGGAATCCACGTCTTTTGACATGTGAGCAGCCCTCCACGTCATCAGGTCATGCTTTCCCTCGAACCGAAACCAATTCGCAAGCTTGTAATGGGCCAGAATTGGGGTTCTTGTTGCCTTAGTAGGTAATAAAATAGGTGCGGGTACCCCAATTAGAGCCAAACCCATGTGTGAGAATCTCAGAAGCCCACCCCGCTAGAACCATGAAGATAACCTTAGGAAATTAAAAGTTATATAGTTAGACTTATCTCTATGTTTACACACTTGTGCTTGTTTAATATTTACCTGCTTCTTGTTATTCAATTTATTTACCATCACTGGAATAATGCTTCTGCCCTTTCTTTTTTCCTTTATCTTGAATCATGTCATGAAGAGCATACTAAGTTAGAAATAATTTGAAGTTGAAGACCGGGTCAATGGGAGATTTAGTCCACAACAATGACGAAAATAATTCTGATGTTCAGCTATGGTCAGAAGGGGAACAACTACATGAGGGAGACATTATCACCACTAGGTTTAGATCAGCCACATCATCCACAACCTTCATGAACACCGAGTTTAATGATGTGTCTAATCTGAAGCTAGTTTAGAACAGTTGGGACTTTGAAACAAAGAATACTTTTAAAGAAGAGTATGGTGACATCGCATATTTGTTGGAGGTTCCAGTTGACCAAGCGTTACTGCAAGCTTTAATGGGTTTCTGGAACTCTGCCTACAGCTGCTTCACAATCGGTGACGTCGATCTAACCCCTACAATCGAGGAATATCGGGACCTTATAAACTACAAAAGGATTGGCATGGATCGGGTGTACTCGAAGCCGAGTAAGAATAAGGCTTTTCGGGCTAAGCTAAAGAAATTCTCAGACACATTGCTAACATGGGTCGAACAGTAGGTCACTACTTGGAACCATAGGGAGTATCTTAAATGGGAAGGGATTTTGACCCTAGCTTCTGCACATCCTATGGGCTGGGTTCAGTGTAACCTCTTTGCATTGTTGATTTATGGAATGGTACTCTTTCCTTGAGCTTTGGGACTCATTGATCCATCAGTCTTAGATCTTTTTGACCGTTTGAGTAGTGGGACCAACCTAGTACCCGTAATATTGTCTGAAACTTTTTGATCTTTGAGGTTCTGTTGGGAAAATGGTGGATGGCACTTTCGAGGATGCTCACAACTTTTGACTATCTGGTTCTACAACCATCTTTGGACCGATCCCAGTTTCTCTAGGCCCTTTTACGATGGCAAGTTCTCACCTCTAGAAGAGTTCCTCAGAAAGAATGATTAGCCAACCCGAAGGTTCGAAGAGTTGTGGCAAGATGTTCTCGAAAGTTTAAAAGAGGAAGATGTAGTTTAGAGATCACCGTGGTTATTGGCGAAGAACATTCTCTATAGATGCAGAGAGCATCTGTGGGTACCCTACTTGGCCTCTGGGGACATACTGCATACGCGCCTCTGCTAGTTCTGCGGTAGTACGGCTTGAAATAGTTTGTGCCAGCCACCAAGGATTTGAATGAGTTCAACGTGGATTATGCAAAGAATAAGGTCTATACGACGATGGTGTACAATGCTTCCTCGGCATGAAATAATGCCAGACGAGTTAGGATTGTAAATGCCACGTACATGGTCACTCGGAAATACGAGGCATGGTGGCTTAAGCATGTTAACGACAATGTCCCTCAATTAAGTTCTAGTAGGGGAAGATCCATGGACGAGAGGTTGTCCACACTCCCCACCAAAGCTGAGCTGATAAGGAAGCAACTGGAGGAGGAGCAAAAGAAGTACCTCAAGCTTGAAGAAGAGGCCCGTCAAGAGAAATTTGACTACGAGCTAGAGAAGACACACTCTGAAGGGATAATTAAGGGTCTATAGAGGGAAAAAGATGAATTGGAACTCGAGCTCAAATTGGAGAAAGAGGAGATTTAGAAACTTAAAAGGTTAAACATGGGTAAGAGAGTCGCAGAAGGTGGACCAAAAGAGGGGTTAAAACTCTGACTTAAAGAAGAAATAGCCTGAGCTGAGAACTACAAGAGAATGTATTATGAGCACAAAGATCAGATGCTCGCATTGACCCTAGAAATGAAGAATCTGAAGACTTTCCACTCTAGGCAGATCGAGAAGGAACAACACCAAAATAACGCTTTGAAAGATCAGGTGAAATGTTTGGAAAAGTCTCTTTTCAAGCACAAGGGCTCAACTAGCAAATTAAAGGCCATAAATGCAGAGAACCAAGTCCTGATGACACGCATTGAAGAATTGGAAGAGGAGGTTCATGAGCTTAAAGATTAGATGGTTAGCCTTAGGGGGCAATTCAAGTATGACCGACACCGAGTTTGGAGCAGCTGCACTTCGCCGCGTACACAATCTGGAGACAGGAGCAAGAGTTAGCATGATGGGCTGCTCAGATGACAGAGGTTACTCAGAAGATACAGTTTCTGGCGGAAGATGCCACCGAACTTCATGACTGTGTAGATGACGAGTCCGAAGAAAGGAAAAGGATCGTGTGGATCCTAAGGGAAATTATCAGCCTTGATACTACCTTGAAGCCATATGTGTAGTGGGGTTTCTTTAAGTTATTGTAACCAGACTACGTTCCTATTAACGCGAGTCGTTTAACGATGATATTCGAACTCAGTATCGCTCTTTGCATTCATGCATTGTTTTGAGCTTTGTCTGCATTTTTTTAGAATGTTAATAATCTTTTAGCCAGTTTATTTGCTTGCCTCCTGACTAATTACTATTAATTAATAAAAAGGGTTTTTATTTCAGAAAGAATAGCATTCTGGTTTCTTTGCATTATAATCATTCCACATCCATATCATACTTGCTTACGAACAAGGCAAATGGAAGAAGGTTTTGCCAAGTTAGAGGCCAGCTCGAACGAGCCCAGCAGGAATTAAGGGATACCATCATTAAGTCCCAACAGGACATGATGAAGGAGATTTCCTATCTAATAAAGGCTAATTTGAGAGGAAATGAGATTGTTGAGAACCCAACTCAAGACTCGGGAGATCGCTCATATGCCCCAGTTTTCAAGAACCCTCTCTTTACTAACCCACCTAATCCCTCACAATGAATGGCTTTATCTCATCAGGCCGGCGCCTCTACCCCAGCTCAGCCAGGCATAACAATTAGAAATGTCGAGAATGTTGGGGATAGCATCCCAGATTTTAATGAGTTGGAAAAATTCAACCAGGTAAAGGAAGAGTTCTCAAAACAATTAGAGGACACCCGGAAGGATCTTGAAGAAAGGTTTCGGGTAAAGGATGATGGAGAGGGACCCTATGGGCTAAATGTGCGAGAACTTAGTTTAGTTCCGGATGTGGAAATTCCTTACAAATTCAAGACTCCGGACTTTGAGAAATTCGATGGAACAACCTGCCCCACTACCCATTTAACCATGTTTTGCCGGAAAATAGAAAGGTACACTAATAATGAAAAACTTTTAATCTACTGTTTCAAGACAGTTTAGCGGGATCTGCTTCAAGGTGGTATAATCAGCTCATTCGCACTCAGATCAAGTCATAGAAGGATCTGGCCAAAGCTTTTAACGACCAGTACAAGCATATAGCATACATGGTCCTTAATCGCCCTCTGTTACAAGGAATGAATCAGAAACGTAATGAAAGCCTCCGGGAATACGCCCAGTGATGTTGCGATATAGCAGCTCAAGTTCAGTCACCACTTTCCGAAAATAAAATCACACCAATGTTCGTAGACACGCTGAAGGGGACACTCTACGATCGATTGATCAGCAACCCCATTAGCAATTTCGCAGAAATAGTAATGACTGGCGAATGCATCGAGGCTGCTATTAAAAGTGAGATAATCGATAGTGGGGAGTCAGCACGGAAGAACTACTAGAAGAGGGATAATGAAGTAAACAACACCAACACTTATGAGGTCGTCAAGAACCTCACTATCTCTCAACCCCAAGCAGCAGCAAGAAGTGTTCGAGGCTTTAATAAGAGGGAAGAAATGGGCCATAAGAAAGAGAATGAGAACCGGTCTTTCACTCCTATACCAATGACTTACAAAGAACTCTACTCACAGTTATATAAGGTAGATTTAGTCCAACCATATCATGTCACACCTTACAACCCCCTGTACCTGGCATGGTACGATCCCAAGGTACATTGTGAGTACCATGCTGACGTCCTCGGGTACTCAATCGAGAACTGCGTGACCTTCAAAAAGTTTGTCAAAATTTAATTCAGATTGGGGTCCTACAGTTAAGGGAACCCAGCACAGCCAACAACCCCTTGCCAAACCACGAGGGGCAAGGTGTAAATGTCATTGAAGAAGAATATCCTCAAATAGCTAAGGCGAGGGTATCCAAGATACGATCCCCGCTGAGATGGGTCTTTCAGCAGCTGTGTATGGCTCGTCTCATTGATCAAGGAATGATGCTAGTGAGGAAGGGATGTGGCCCGTACTGTGAATACCATCAGTCAAAGGATCATGAGATTCAAGATTGCGAAGAGTTTCGCTAACTAGTTCAGCACATGATGAACAATAAGAAGATTGAGTTCTTCGATAAGGAAAAAGAGAAAAAGGAGTCAACAGTATGCGCCGCTGAAGATCAAAATGCTAAGTACAATGCGAAGAGACCATTTGTCCTCTGCCTTCAGTCGGGCGAGGCAAGCACACCAAATATAAATCCCAGGATTATAATTGCTACTCCAAAGCCTTTTCCTTTCAAGGATACGCAGATGGTCCCGTGGAATTACACTGCAAGTGTAACAATACCATGCTCCCCCAGTTCTTCGAAATGAGAGAAGATAGGAATGGAAACAAAGCTTGGGGGTCTTTTGGAGCCCAGCAATGAAGATGCAAGATATGTGGGGCTTCTCACAATGAGTGGTTGGTGCTATGTTTCAGAGAACGAAAATGCACCAGAAGAGCAAGAAAAAATGAGTAAGGAAGTCGAGGGTGAACCAGGGAAGATGTTCGGAAAGGATCCACCGTTAAAAATTAAAGAACCAGCTATGGAAACCCAAGCCCAAGAATTCTTGAGATTTCTAAGACACAGTGAATATAACGTTGTAGAACAATTACGAAAGTAGCCAGCCCGAATCTCAGTGTTAGACCTTCTGCTAAGCTCGGAAAAGTACCGGGATACGTTACTGAAGGTCTTGAATTAGGCCTTCGTCCCAACCGATATCCCGATTGAGAAGTTAGGACGGATTGTCGGACATATCACTGCCGATAATTTCATTACCTTCAGCGATGATGAAATACCAGGAGATGGCAGAGGGTCCACAAAGGCTCTGAACATTACCACTCATTGCAAGGGCTACATATTACCTGGAGTGCTGATCGACAACAATTTTGCCTTGAATGTCATGCCATTAGCCACTCTACAGCGATTACCAATTGATAGTTTACACATGAAGCCCTGTCACAACACAGTGCGATCTTTTGATGGAACCCAATGAGATGTGGTCGAGAAGATAGAAGTACCATGCTTATCGGTCCTATAGAATATATGGTTGACTTTTTTGTTATGGATATCCGACCATCTTACAATTTCCTGTTAGGAAGGCCGTGGATATATTTGGCTGGCACCTTCCCGTCTTCACTACACCATAAGTTAAAATTTGTCATCAGAGGAAAGTTGGTAACTGTGAATGTCGAGCAAGATATTGTCGCTTCAGTTACCTCAGACACATCATATGTTTATACCGACAAGGAGGTGATGGAATGCGCATTCAGGGCGTTGGAGTTTGTCAATGCTACTTTCGTCGCTGAGGGGAACCCACTTCCTTGTCCTAGGTTGTCAAATTGTACCAAAATGGTAATGTTTGAGACCCTAGGAAGAGGGGCGAGGAAAGCAAAAGGTTTGGGACAAGATCTACAATGACGCATTCGACCCATCAGGGTAATCCACAAAGTCGACCGATTTGGGATCGGCTATAAACCAAATTTTCTGCAAAAGAGACAAGAGTGGAGGAAGAGACAAGAACAAAGGAAGGCCCCGCTCAGAGGGAAGGACATCCCTTGGGCCCCTATAACCTATACCAATTTCAAAGGCATCTTTAAGTCGGGTGGACTCAGGAATCCTGAACAAGACGTCCAAGAAGCAATTCATGAAGGAGAGAAATATATACTGGGGGAATTGGTCAATGAAGCTTTTGAAGGAATGGACGTAAACGTGATTTGCAAAGATGAAAAGGCCACCACACTGCTCTCGGCCTAAGAGCAATGCGCATCTTTTGTAAAAAGGCCACTATGTCGCTATCTATCCGTTTTTTAATAAAATGAGTCTTTTCGTCACTTTCTCAAATGGCAAACATAGCATTCATTTCATTCATTTATTCATTCATTATTTATTTATTTATTATTCACTCATATATTTCTCACTTCCATTTTCAATACACGCTTCCATAATCATGCAGGCCTCCTAACATAAACTGTATGAATAATTCAGAACCTAATCCCGAAGTAGATTTTGATCGACCCGCATGCTTGGAAAAAGTGGACGAGGGGGATGATAAGGTCCCAGAGGAATTGTTGAGGATGATGGAAAGAGAAAAAAGTAAATCATTTCGTACTACGAACATGTAGAGATTTTGAACCTAAGGACTGAAGAGGAAAAGAAAGAAGTAAGAATTGGCAGTACGTTGTCATCAAAAGTAAGGAAAGAGTTTGTGGAATTACTTTCGAAATTTAGAGACGTGTTTGTATGGATATATCGGGACATGCCAGGTTTGAACACGGATATTGTGGTTCACAAACTTCCTATCAGGCCAGAATGCAAGCCTGTCCAACAAAAGTTTAGGAGGATGAGAGTGGAGATGTTGCTGAAAGTTAGAGAGGAAATATAAAAAAAATTCAATGTGGGATTCCTAAAGGTTTCCAAATACCAGGAATGGGTAGCCAATATAATGCCAATGCCTAAAAAGACAGAAAGGTTCGCATGTGTGTGGATTACAGGGACCTTAACAAAGCGATCCCCAAGGACAACTTTCATTGCCTCACATCGACACCCTAGTTGATAACACTGCCAGAAACGCTTGGTTCCCATTCATGGATGGCTTTTCAAGATATAACCAAATCAAAATGTACCCCGAGGACATGGAGAAGACCACCTTTGTGACTATGTGGGGGACCTTTTGTTACAAGGTAATGCCTTTTGGGTTAAAAATACTGGGGCAACCTATCAACGGGCCATGGTGACCCTGTTTCACGACATGATGCACAAAAAAATTGAGGTATATGTAGATGACATGATAGCCAAATCAAATACCGAATGAGAGCTTATCCAGAATTTACAAAAACTCTTTCTAAGACTGAGAAAATACCAGCTTGAGCTTAACCTTACCAAGTGTACCTTTGCAGTTACATCCGGGAAACTATTGGGTTTTGTGGTAAGCCGAAAGGGATCGAGATCGACCCTGACAATGTAAGAGCAATCCAAGATCTCCCACCACCTTAAACACAAAAGGAAGTCTGGGGGTTCTTGGGAAGATTGAATTACATATCGCGGTTTATTTCCCAATTAACTGAGAAATGTGACCCTATCTTCAGACTTCTTCGAAAGAAAAACCCGGGAGTTTAGGAAAAAGATTGTCAAGAAACGTTAGAAAAAATTAAAAAGTATCTAACCAACGCTCCAATTTTGGTGGCTCTAGCGCCAGAAAGGCTATTAATCATGTATCTAACCGTGTTCGAAAGTTCGATGGGTTGCGTGCTAGGTCAACGTGACGATTCTGGAAAGAAAGAAATGGCGATTTATTATTTAAGCAAGAAGTTCACCGAGTGTAAAGCACGGTACCCCTTGGTTCAAAAGCTGTGTTGTGCCTTGGTATGGGCCACAAAGTGACTCAGGCAATACATTTTGTATCACACCACCTACTTAATCTCTCGGTTGGACCCATTGAAGTTTCTAATGGAGGCACCAGCGCTCACAAGAAAGATGGCTCGTTGGCAAATGTTATTGTCAGAATTCGATATTGTTTACGTGAATCAGAAGGCATTGAAAGGAAATGTAGTGGCTGATCTATTGGCAAGTCGCGCTTTAGATGACTAAGAACCCTTAGGTTTTGACTTCTCGGACGAGGATTTGATCAGCACCATTTTCAAGAACGAGCCCGCCATCGAAGGAAAAACCTAGAGACTTTACTTTGACGGAGCCTCCAACGCCTTGGGCATGGAATAAGGGCAGTGTTGATCTCTCCTGATGAGGTTTACTATCCCTTTACTAGTAGATTGGAATTTTTCTGCACTAACAACATAGCCGAGTACGAGGCTTGCGCCATGGGGCTTCGAGCGGCCATTAAAAGGAAAGTCAAAGTACTTCACGTTTTTAGAGACTCCTCCTTAGTAATTTACCAGCTTCGAAAGGAGTAAGAAACTAGAGATCCGAAATTGATCAAGTACTATGAATTAATTCAAGATTTGGCTGAGAAATTCGAAGAAGTTAGTTTTGTTTACCTGCCAAGGGAGGATAATCAGATGGCAGATGCCCTAGCAACTTTGGCCGCCGTTTTCAATTTAAATTTGGCAGCCAAAATAAAGTCAGTTGAATTGCAGACTTTCGAGGTACGTGCCCATTGTTATAATTTGGAAAAGGATGAAGATAGTAAACCATGGTACCATGACATCCTCCAATACCTCAAGTCTCTGGCTTACCCGAAAGAGGCTGGTGAGAATGATAAAAGAACTATCCGAAGGCTAGCGCATGATTTGTCCTTGATGGGGAGATTTTGTATAAAAGAAGCAAATATCAGGTACTGTTAAGATGTGTTGATTCTCGAGAAGCATAAGTTATTCTAGCCGAAGTCCATAGAGGATTATGCGGGACCACGCCAGTGGATTCTCAATGGCAAGAAAGATAATGAGATATTGCTACTTCTAGTCAACCATGGAGGGAGATTGCATTCCCTAGTCCAAAAAGTGTCACAAATTTCAGATATACGCCGATAAAATACATTCCCCGCCAATTCCACTTCACACCATGAACTCCCCATGGCCTTTTTCCGCTTAGGGCATGGACGTTATTGGTCAAATACACCCGAAGGCTTCCAACGGGCATCAGTTCATCTTGGAAGCCATAGATTACTTCACCAAGTGGTCGGAAGCCGTCTCTTACGCCAGCATCACTAGAGCGACGGATTGCAAGGTTTTAAAGAAATAAATCATATGTCGTTTTGGTCTACCCGAAAGAATCATCACCGACAATGCTTCCAACTTGAACAATAAAATGATGACCGAAGTGTGCGAACAGTTCAGAATCGTGCACCATAATTCTACCATGTATCGCCCTAAGATGAATGAGGCAGTGGAAGCAGTAAATAAGAATATCAAAAGGATCATAGCTAAAACCACAAAGATTTTTAAAGATTGGCACGAAAGGCTACCCTTTGCTTGTTTGCCTACCGGACCTCTATAAGAACTTCTATTGGGGCAACGCCATATTCATTGGTGTATGGCACAGAGGCAGTATTACCTATCGAGATAGAGATCCCTTACTCCGAATTTTGAATGAAGTCAAATTAGATGAAGCCGAATGGGTGCAGGATAGGATTGATCAACTTAACCTTATTGAAGAGAAAAGATTGAAAGCCATTAGTCACGGCCAGATGTATCAGAAAAGGATGATGCAGGCTTATAACAAGAAAGTCCGCCCGAGGGAGTTTCGAGTAGGAGATCTGGTGCTCAAAAGGATCCTAGTAAATCAAAGAGATTTTCGGGGCAAATGGATGCCAAATTGGGAAGGGCCTTATATCGTGAAAAAGGTTTTCTCTTGAGGGGTGATAATTTTAATAGAAATGGATGGGAGAGAATTGAGTAATCTGATCAATTCAGACCCTGTCAAGAAATATTACGCTTAAAAGAAAAAAAAAGAAAAAGAAAAAGAAAAGAAAAAAGAGAAAAGAAAAAAGAGAAAAGAAAAAGGAAAAAGAAAAAAAATGAGGGTTTAAGGTAAAAACCCAAATATGGGCACCTTAAAGCCAAAGGAGGGTCTGAATTGAAAATCCAAAAAAAGGACGGTTCAGATAAACAAAGACCTTTGGCATCTGATTGACAGGTTTGGTTCTGGAGGGAAGACTACACTCCGATTCTCATATTATCATAAGTGACGACCAAAAATGGCTACCAAGAGATCTATCGAGGTCGATGGGTCTGTTTCATTCATGCAATTGACACCATCTCTTTCACTTCTTTCATGTTTGCCATACTTGCCAAAATTGTCCCAATACTACATTTGATATCAATAAAGCTTTATTCTGATATTCATTTTCTATTTCACAAATGTCATATGGATAGATTAACATAGATCATGAAAAAACAAAGGATTTCTCGGCATTACTATGATTTAACCTATCAAGTGCAGGTTTGTTCCAAAACACAAAAAGAAGATAGGAGTTCGCCAAGGATAGGCTACAGAATCTAAGGAGAAAGAGGCAGGGCGCCCAATGGAGAATGAGCAAAAAGGAAAGAAAAAACAACAACAAAAAACAAAAAGAAGAAGGAAAGAAAAAAAGAAAAAAGAGAAAAAGAAAAATGGGGAAGAAAAGAAAATGAAAAGAAAAAAAGAGAGAAAAATAGAAAGAAAAAGAAAAGAAGAAAAAACAAACAAAAACAAAAAAAGGGAAAATAGATTTGTAAAGAAAAACCTGAGAGGGTACTCTAGATCAAAAGATCAGGGACTCGAGGAAAATAGGGGCATGATGGGCGAACCCGAGTACGAGATGAAGCACCACCATCACCAAAGAGGAGGGAGAAGAACAAGATAAGGTTAAATTTGAGGAACTAAGAAGAGAAAGTGTCCAAGAAAATTGACTTCATTCATGCATCATACCTAGTTAGACATCCATAAGTTAGGAGCATGCTAACTTATTCCTCTATAATCATTCAGCTTTTACAGGTACAAAGGAAAGATCAAACACTCCATAAGAGGGGGCGTAAAGCGCATCAAAAATCTAAGAAGGGATCTCGGAGCAAAGAATTTCAAACTTATCACCCTAGGATTTCAAAACTAAAGATACCACTTCAAAAAAACGTATTTACACTATTTGATCATTAGCGTTTTGGAAGGACATGTCATCCCGCTTCTGCCGCTCAGGGAAACAAACCCTTTTTGTATTTTAAGGACGCATGACTTGTTCACCTCTGCTTTGAAGCATCATGGTGTCCGATTTTCTTTATGTCGTTTCGGGGAAGCATGTTATTTGAATTCATTCACTGCTATTTTGAAGGATTGAGCCTTGTGAAGGTTGGTTGGCTCGTCTATTACCGTTTTTGGGAAGACATGTCAGCACCACCAGATTTGTTTTCGGCCGTTTCGGGGAAACAAATGGTTTCTGTTCATTCATGACCGTTTCAGAGGAATGAGTCATTTGTTAGCTGGCATGTTCATCGCCATTTCGGAAGAACATACCAGTATTGCATGGTTTGCTTTCGCCGCTTCAGGAAATCAAGTTATTCAGATTTGTTCATTGCCACATCGGAGGAGCAAATCGTCGACAGGGAAGTCGGATAAAATTAGTGCTTATGATCTTTGCTTCATTCTTGTTCCACATGGATAAGCAAAAAGGGGCAGCTGTAATCACTAATTTTATCCGGGCAAGTAACCCGTTATTTTTACATTCTTAAATAAGGGCTTCACTAACGTTAACAGATTAGTATTGCCATTTGCCTTTACTATATGTCTCACTTTTATAACAAGTATCATATAATACCACTGTTATCCATTTTAAATAAATATATATATATATTTAATAAAAAGAGAGGAAAAGAAAGTTTTAATGTTATTATTATTGGATATCATACTATTAAAACTTTATTGTTTCGTACTATTAAATGTTATTGTTATATCATCTTTGTTATATTAATTAGTATTACAATTATCAAAATGACAAGACTACATAAGTAAGCCCAATATATTTTTTAAAAAGCCCAAGTCTTTATTCAACAGTCCACTTACAACAAAAAATATAATAATTCACAGTTGGCCCAACAAGGCCCTAAATACATCAAATAACAGAAACACTAATTATCTTCTTTTCCCTACACAGCTGATCTTGGATTGTTGGACCAAGTATGATGAGCGGATGGCTGAGATACGCGCAGAACATTCCAGAGAACCCCATGAGCCGCACGCGCGACTACTCAGGAAGACCCACGCGCGCGTAGGGCTCACACATGGCTCTTTCAGCTTCCACTCGCGCGTCTGACGCCTCGTTTTCCATGCACTACGAATGATCATCCGCTCCTATCGCCACGCGGGCAGATTCAACGACTCCCAGAGGCCCTTGTTCTCGAGCCATTCCTCACTCTGGTCCTCCCCCCTCTTCAGACTGCCACACCATTCTAAGGGACGAGCGTCGCGCGCTATCTGACCGTCCTCCTCCATAGCCGGACGTCATGGTTCACGGGCAAGGCAAAAAAGTAGAGGCATTAGAGATAACAAGAAACAACAAATCAAAAAGACAGCAAAAAAGCATATTATCAACAGAGGCAGCCAATAGGATTCTTTCCTTTTCATTTCAAAAAAATGTAACTCTCGGGTATAAAAGGAAACCCAACAGACATGTAAAAATAGATTCGAAATCCCAACCAACAATACAAAAACATATTTTTAAGGTACATCTATCATTCCAAAAAAACATACATATAGATAGTTAGGGTTTAGATTTTACTTTCGAAGCCTGTTTTCTCCTTCGATGACATGCATTGTAGTGTCATCCGACGATACGAACGATGAATCGGCAAGGGAAAGGCGTTTCTTTGTGTTTTGTTTCAAAAAGTAAGGGTTTTCATTTTGGTTTTTCAAGAGGAAAGGTATCTCTGTTGGCTTTTCGTTGAAACTAGGTTTAGATTAGAGTTTAGGGAAATGAGATGAGTGTTTTGAGGGGAGTATCGAAGGTTGCCGGCGGCCGACGCGGCGGAGCGCGGCTGGATTCTGGGATTTAGGGCATTTTTTGGGTTTGGGGATTAACACCACGACAGTGTTCATCCCTGTTCTAGAAAAAAAAAGGGTCGATGAGAGTGTTTTAATCTGAGGAATATAGCCAAAAAGGGAAAAGTGTTATAAAACTTTGTGTTTATAGTAAGTCAGTTTTATTTTTGGTTTATTCACGTTATGAGTCCCTTCGCCTCGTTATAATTGCGCTGGGAGGGTCTCCGCATGGGCAAATAGCTCTTTTGTTCCCTTCGTCTGGTTAAATTGCAGTATACAGGCCATTCCTCCTTTTTCAATTATCGTTCAGGTCCTTAAGCTTGCCACTGGTTTACGGTTACACCCCGTTTTTCTCATTCTTTTACTTTTGTCCTTTTAATTTTGTTTCTTTATATTTTGGTCCCCTTTAGTGTTTAATTTCTCTTTAATTTGCATACATTTTATTTTAATTTGCCTATATTGTTTTTTATTTATGATTCATTTTATTGTTTGGATATGTTTAATAAATCAATCAATTTATCGTTTGTCTCAATGTCCATATTTGTCTTATGTAATGCTATTGATGTGCATAATATATGATTTCTTTTAAAAGGAAAAAGTGACTTAAGATATGTAACTTTAGACATGTGGGTATTGAAAGTTCCTTTTAATTAAGCATGACATGTATTTTTCTTTAAGTGCACATAGTTAGGCTTTTGAAATTCAAATATAGTATAGTCTTATGATATGTGAGTTCATATGTTTTGGCCCTTTCTTCTTGGCCTTAGTTTAGAAGTTTGGACTTCTTGGTCTTTTGGGCTTTGGGTTGTTAAGTTAGCTTTAGATTAGTTTAGGAATTAATTTAATTAATTTAGGTCGTGTGCTCGTCTAATAGGGGCACGACCCTTAAATTAATTAAGTTAATTCTAGGATTAGTTTTAGAGTCGTAGTTAGTCTTAAGGTTCGAATCAGTTTAGTGAATTTAAATTTTCCTTTAGCTTATTAGGGCAAATTTTAAATTCATTAAAATTGGTTGAACACCTATTAATTATCCTTTAAGATAAAATTGACATGGAAATTAGATTAACATTTTAAAGCTATGATTAATTAATTTGGCTTATTTTAAATAGGATTCTTGGCTTATTGGAATACTAGTTTAAAATTAATCGGATTAATTATCATATCACAAGATAACTCATCATTTTATTAGGGTTCTCTAGCCTTTTAGGATTAATTAATTTAGGGTTAATACTAGAAACACCTAATTAGTAACTAGATCACTAATTAAATTTCCATAATTTGGGCCTTTTAGGTGAGGACTTTTAGGGGGCCTTTACGTGTTTAATTTTCGAGCCCTTTCGTGACATCCATCTTTTATTTGTTATCATTTGGCCCATTTGATTTACATGTTAATTAATTTAAATTATAAAAAGAGGGGTATTCATTAATTCTGACATTTGTGTCGCAACAGTCCAAGCTTAAAGGATGTTGACCAAATATTTAAATTAATCCTTACCGACTCAAGGAAAAATTAAAACTTAACCGAATCACTACATCATATTTTAAGATGCTTGCATCATGTATAAAGGTGACGTGCGGGATTTGAGCCATAAATTAACACGGCAGTCAGGCTTATTCGATGTCGGTTTAATCTATGGTCTGATGTATCGTCAATCTTATTAATTAAATGTCCAATTAATTTGAACCAACCAATTTGATAAAGCCCGTTCAATTAAGGTTAATTTTCAATTAAGGTCACCGAATTAAATTATTTTCAAATTCTGACAATTTCCTTCGATTAGAAGCAACAAATATTTTGGTACTGACTTTCGGGCGTGATGGGGGTACTAATCCTTCCCCACACTTAACCAACTCCTGCGCCCTTTCAAAATGAATCTCTGGTTTTGTGGTGTCTGGCCTACCTTATCTCAGTGGCCGGTGGCGACTCCCAATTTTCAATCAGTTTTCTAAAAGAATTTTCAAAAGAAATCCCTTTAAACCAAGATTATAATGAAAGGGTGTTTGGGATATCTCATAGCATATAACTTATAATTTTTCTAAAAACGTTTAAAGCTTGAATATAAGTATGTTAAGATAATCAATCATAAGTGAAAGGCCAAGAAAGGGGTGAATTGACAAATAAAAATTTGAAGGGAAGTAATATGAAAATGAAAAATTGAAGACACAAGGATTTATAGTGGTTCAAGCTCCTAACAAGCTCTACATCCACTATCTTAGCTTCCCACTAAGGATTTCAAACAATTCACTAAGAATTTTTCCCTTTTCTAGGCTAAGGAGGCAACCGTTACAATCGATCAAAGCTTTCTACCTAAAGCTCAATCCAATTCACTCACTTTTACAAGAGAAAACGGCAAATATAAAAAGACCTCTCAAAGGTAAATGATTTGCCCAAATACAATTTAAGAACACACGAGTGAGTTACAATATTTGACTCTAATAGCTCAAAGATGGTTGGATTTGTGCTTAAATGCTTTAGACTTGTTGACTTGTTATTATTGAAGCTTTGGAGACTTGATTTTATATCCCCTCATTGATTTCTAACCGTTTGGGTGGTTGGGATCATTAATAGAGCCGTTGGGCTACTTTCTTCCTGCAATAAATGTTGTTTGGTGACCTATCGTATCGATACACGAGTAACCTTATCGGTGCCTGTCATAAGAAGAAATAGCCGTTGTACAAAGGAGTATCAATATGCTTAAGGGCGCATCGGAACGAGTATAGTGTAAAAACATACCCGTATAAAAAAGGCTAGGCTGTATTGCTACACCTCTAGATCATTGGAATTTCAGGTAAAAGTCCTTAAAAAATGCATCGGTGCGCCTAGGGGGCGTATCGATACGGGTTAACTAAAATTTAAATTTTGTTGATTTCAATAACTGACAAGGCAACAGTCATATTAATAAATGAAAAGATTTGAAAAATCTTACACCCTGTATCAGAACAGTAAAATCGTACCGATACTCGTAACCAAAAATATAAACCTAGATGAATTTCGTATCGAAATGGGCTTAACTGTATCGATACAATTTTGCAAATAAAATTCCAGTAGTCAAAAGTCTTATCGAAACACTCAAGAGTGTATCTAATTTACAAATCGGAAAAACTTTTGAATATGAAAATACTTTTGAATATGAAAAACTTTTGGTTATTTGAGTATAAAAATACTTATAAAAACTTTTGGGATTTAATTTTTTGACTTAGAAATATTTTAAGTTTGATTCCTTGTCATTTTGTGAGACTTTTTGAATACTTAAAAATTTATCCAGTTTACAAATTGGTCCTTAAACACTTTGTTATATCAAAATCAAATGTAGGTTTTACAATCTCCCTCTTTTTATATAACAAAACCATAATAAATTTTTAAGTAAGTTTGAAAAATACTCCCATTTCTTTAAAGCTAAAATATTTGATTTCGAAAATCTTTAAAAAAGTTTAGCTCTTTTTACTTCTCCCTCTTTTTGTTAGATCAAAATCAATAGGATATAAAGCAAGATATAAACATTAAAGGTGCTTCAAGCATTAAGAAAACAATATAAATAGCATTAAAATTCAAAGCATAATTTTCAAAGCACCATTAATGTCCAACTTAATTCCTAAAAACATAAACCAAAATAAATAAATCAAAGCATAGGTGTTCATAAAACAAAGATATGTGTGCATAAAACATAAAACCTAATATGTTATGATATGTCATGAGAAGCAAGATGCCTAAGAGTCATCTTCATCGTGTTCTTCTTCATCCTCTTCATCTTCATCCCAGGTGTTGATTCTAAAAGATTGTCTCCATTCTCCATGGAAAGCGGTGAGAGATATGTCCATAGAAGCTTGACAATCCTCGATCGAGGTAACTCTAGCCATCAAGGATTGCATACGAGTATCAAAGGATGTCATACGTGTATCAAGAGTAGTGAAACTCGAACTTATACTCGTATCCAAAGAAGCAAACTCCCCATCAAGATAAGCCATGAGTGCATTGAGGGAAGGTTGAGCTATCGGAGTTTAAAGACCTTGAGGAGCCGCCACCGGATCGGGTTGAGCACCTTGAGGAAGATTGCGACACAGATCCATTCTCCATTATAATATGAAAACTTTGCGTAGCGGAGAGAGCGCTCATCAATCGTTTCGGTGAGAGGTTTGACAACATCATAAGAGCAATCAATCTCGAACTTGTGGAACAAGAAACTCAAGGCGTAGCCATAAGTGAAGGATGAAACAAGAGTTGTATGGCGATTTTGCACAAGCAAGACGGTCTCCGCAAACATAATTTGAGCAAGGTTTGGATGCTTACCCTTACGAAAGCAACGGATCCAAAAGTCATCAACTTGACGGATCGTAGAGAATTTCCCACCGGATGGTCAAAACCACCAAGTGATAATGAGGTGAAGGATGCGTCATGAGCATCAAGTACAGTCACGGAACCACCAAGAACATGTCCCAACGAGTCCTCATCACCAATACCAACATCATCTAAGCCCAAAAAGTTTGCTAAAACCGAAGAATCAATTTGAAATTTCTTTCCCATGAGGTAAGATCCAATAACAACATGGGTTTTCTCTTGGTTGTAAATACACCAGGCATTTGCATAAAAAATAAGGATAAGGTTTCGGTATATAATCCCAGGTATATTAAAAAAGGTTATAAATTTTTATTGATGCATCAACTCAAGGTATTTAAATTTAAAACGTTCGAATGTCAAAAAAGGGATTGAAAAAATGTGCTCACGATAAAATTTTATAACCTTGGTATTTTTTAAAGTGAGTCATTGCATTTGAAAATCGAGGTTCATTAAAATAATTTTAAAAATATAGGTTAAGTTGGGTTTTGTATCATCATTGTCGGAATTGGTATTGGATGATTGTCTCAATTCTTTTCTTGCTCGTTTCTTAGGTGCCATGACAAGATCTGAAATCAAAATCAAAACACAAGAAGAATGAATGCATAAATCATCACATCCAATCCAATGAACAACCCAATGATCAAGGCATCGATATATAATCCCAGGCATATTAAAAAAGGTCATAAATTTTCATTGATGCATCAACTCAAGGTATTTAAATTTAAAACGTTTAGATGTCAAAAAGGGATTGAAAAAATGTGCTCACGACGAATTTATAACCTTGGTATTATTTAAAGTGAGCCATTGCATTTGAAAATCGAGGTTCATTAAAACAATTTTGAAAAATATAAGTTAAGTTGCGTTTTGTATCATCATTGTCGGAATTGGTATTGGATGATTGTCCCAATTCTTTTCTTGCTCGTTTCAATCCAATGAACAATCCAATGATCAAGGTATTGTAAAACCTATATCGGATAGGTTAAAATCATATACAAGTATAAAAGGATTTTTGGTAAATTAAAAACTGAAAAATAATGTTGAAAAATATACGAGTATATTTTTTTTGGAACAAAAAATTTTCAGTTTTGAAAGAATTTTTGTAAAATCTTTAAAAACTATGTTATATACATACTAAATATATAATTTTTGAAACATAAATAGTATATAAATAAGAACGAAATTAAAAAATAAGGAAAATAGAGTTTATACCTCGAATTAGGATTGTGGCTGAATGAGGAGATGATGATGCACAAAACTTGATGATTTTGCTAGGGTTTAAAGAGAAACCCAAAAGCCCTCAAAAGATTTGATGAATTGTGTGAAAATCAAAGGGTTTTGACGAGTTTATATATGGAATTTTCGACCTAATGTTTTTAGGAAAAAGTTAGTGTTTGATTTAAAGTTGGAAAACCCTCTTTAAAAACTCATTTAAAGACCAACGGCTACACGTACCGATACAAACATGTGGCGTATCGAAACACCGTACCGAAACTATTTTTACCCGTTTTGATACTCAATCTCATACTGGTACGGGTTAAACTGTACCGAAGTTGTCTCAAGATACCTGTACCGATACACGTTATCTCGTATCGGTACCCCTGAGCCAAAAATGTCATTTTTGGCAAAAAGGTGCTCAAATTCTATTTTACTTGAATTGAAATGCATATAGATGATATGAGAACATCATGTATAAGCTAAACAGATGTATACTCCCATAGCAACAAGCATAGATGCATATAAGAGCAAACACATAAGCAATGCAATCAACCAAATTCAAGCAAGATTTTAACACAAAAAGGTTCTACGGCTCAAGAAAGGCTAGTTAAACCTAACTCTTTCCTAAGAGACCAAAAGCGCTCTTTGTCTAAAGGTTTGGGGAAGATATTCGCTAATTGGTTCAAGGTGTCTACATATTCTAGAACTACACCATTTTTCAAGACATGGTCTCTAACAAAATGATGTCTTATCTCTATGTGCTTGGTTTGAGAATGTTGGATGGGATTTTTAGTGAGACATATGGCACTAGTGTTGGCACACTTAAGAGGGATGGTACCTACATCAATTCCATAATCTAAGAGTTATTGCTTCATCCAAAGGACTTGAGCACAACAACTTCCGGCCGAAATGTATTCTGCCTCGATGGTAGATAATGCTACACTATTTTGCTTCTTTGAAAACCACGATATGAGTATACTACCTAGGAATTGACAAGTACCGGAGTTACTCTTTCTGTCTATCTTACAACCTCCATAATCCACATCCGAATAAATATGCAAATTAATAAAGGAATCTCTAAGATACCAAAGGCCTAAACAATGAGTGTCTTTAAGGTATCTAAAGATTCTCTTAACAGAATGTAGGTGTGATTCTCTAGGACTAGCTTAAAATCTAGCACACAAAAAAACACTAAACATGATATCCGATCTACTTACGGTAAGATAAAGCAAAGATCATATCATAGATCTATAAAGCTTTAAATCAACACACTTACATCATTCATCTTTGTCAAGCTTTGTAGATGAGCTCATTGGTGTGGCTTGAGGCTTCACATTCTCCAAGACAAACTTTTTGAACATATCCTTGATGTACTTAGTTTGATTGATGAAGATGACATCCTTCATTTACTTGATTTGTAGCCCTAAAAAGAATAAAAGCTCTCATATCATGCTCATTTCAAACTCACCTTGCATTAACTTAGCAAAATCTTGGCAAAGCAATTCATTAGTAGAATCAAAAATAATATCATCAACATAAATTTGAACTACTAAAATGTTTTTGCCTTCTCTTTTAATGAAGTGTGTAGTGTACACATTTCCTTTGTCAAAATCTTTTTCAATTAAAAAGTTTGATAATCTTTCATACCAAGCTCTAGGAGCTTGTTTCAAACCATATAAAGCTTTTGAAAGTTTGGAAAAATGGTTTGGATATTTTGGATCTTCAAACCGGGTGGTTGTTCTACATACACTTCTTCATTTATAAACTCATTTAGAAAAGCACTTTTTACATCCATTTGAAAAAGCTTGAATTCATGATAACATGCAAATGCAAGAATCATCCTAATAGCTTCTATTCTAGCTACGGGTGCATAGGTTTCATCAAAATCGATTCATTTTTCTTAGTGAGACATATGGCACTAGTGTTCTCACACTTAAGAGGGATGATACCTACATCAATTCCATAATCTAAAAGTTGTTGCTTCATCCAAAGAATTTGAGCACAACAACTTACGGCCGATATGTATTCAACTTCGGTGGTAGATAATGCTATACTATTTAGTTTCTTGGAAAACCATGATATGAGCAAACTACCTAAGATTGACAAGTATCAGATGTACTTTTTATATCTATCTTACAACCTCTATAATCTGCATCCGAATAGCATACAAATCAAATGAGGAATCTCTAGGATACCAAAGGCCTAAACAAAGTGTGTCTCTAAGGTATCTAAAGATTCTCTTAACGGCTATAAGGTGTGATTCTCTAGGACTAGCTTGAAATCTAGCACACAAGAAAACATTAAACATGATATATGGTCTACTTGTTGTAAGATAAAGCAAAGATCCTATCATAGAGCGATAAAGCTTTAAATCAACACACTTACCTCTTTCATCTTTGTCAAGCTTTGTAGAAAAGTTCATTGGTGTGACTTGAGGTTTCAAATTCTCTAAGCCAAACTTCTTGGGCATATCCTTAATGTACTTAGCTTGATTGATGAAGATGTCATCCTTTTTTTGTTTGATTTGGAGTCCCAAAAAGAATGAGAGCTCCCCTATCAAGCTCATCTCAAATTCACCTTGCATCAACTTAGCAAAATCTTGGCAAAGCAATTCATTATTAGAACCAAAAATTATATCATCAACATAAATTTGAACTACTAAAATGTCTTTGCCTTTTCTTTTAATGAAGAGTGTAGTGTCCACCATTCATTTTTCAAAATCTTTTCCAATTAGAAAACTTGATAATCTTTCACACCAAGCTCTAGGAGCTTGTTTCAAACCATATAAAGCTTTTGAAAGTTTGAAAATATGGTTTGAGTATTTTGGATCTTCAAAACCGGATGGTTGTTCTACATAGACTTATTCATTGATAAAACCATTTAGAAAAACATTTTTTACATCCATTTGAAAAAACTTGAATTCATGATAACATGCAAATGCAAGAAGCATCCTAATAGCTTCTATTTTAGCTACAGTTGCATAGGTTTCATCAAAATCGATTCCTTCTTTTTGAGTGTAACCTTGAGCAACAAGTATAGTCTTGTTTCTCATTATGTTACCACTCTCATCTAGTTTGTTTCTAAAAACCCATTTATTTCCTATGGTAGACTTATTACTAGGCCTATCAACTAATGTCCATACTTGACTTCTCTCAAATTGGTTTAATTCTTCTTTCATAACCAATATCCAATAATCATATTTTAATGCTTCTCTGATATTTTTAGGCTCTATGCATGAGATAAATGCAATAGTACAAATATTTCTAAGAGAAGATCTAGTGGTTACCCCTTTGGATGGATCACCCAAAATCTCACCACCTTTGATATAGTTGAACTCCCTTGGGTATCTCACTTCCTTTTCCTCTAGAGTCATGTTCTTCAATGCTTCTTGAGGTGGATCTTGTGCTTCTTATTATTTGGATGGAACTTCATCTGCCTTTGATGATTGCCCACCATCACTTGCTTCAAAATTTCCTACATCATCATCATCACAAGAATTCTTTCTCTGAAGGAGGTTATCATCGAAAAACACATGTATAGACTCTTCAACTACCAAAGTTCTTTTGTTAAATACACGATAGGCTTTAGAGTTTAAAGAATAACCTAAGAAAATAGCTTTATCATTTTTGCATCAAATTTGCACAAATTTTCTTTTCCATTATTTAAAACAAAACATTTACATCCAAAAGGATGAAAATAACTAATGTTAGGCTTTTTGGATTTTAAAATGTATTTTCTTTAAAGTCGGCCTAATCATTACTCGGTTGACAATATAGCAAGTTGTATCAGTGGCTTCTGCCCAAAAATACTTTGGCAAATTGTTCACAAAGCATGGTTCTAGCCAGTTCTTCTGAAGTGCAATTTTTCCTCTCAACAACCCTATTTTGTTGAGGAGCGCGAAGAGCGAAAAAATTATGGCTTATACCATTTGAGTTACAAAAATCCTCAAAACCTAAATTTTGAAATTCGATTCCATGGTCACTTCTAATGTGAGAAATAGAATGACCAACATCATTTTTAGTAATTTTTTGAAAATGTGATGAATTTTTCTAAAACCTCATCCTTGGTACTTAAAATAGAACCCAAGTAAATCTAGAGTAATCATCAACTAAAACAAATGCATATAATTTTTCACCTAAGTTCATAGTCATAATAGGGCCAAAAAGATCCATGTGGATCAATTGTAAAACTCTACTTGTAGAAACATCGTTGATAGGTTTAAAAGAAACTCTTTTGTATTTGCCTTTTGCACAAGCATCATAAATTTTGTCAAAAGAAAACTTTATTTTTGGCAAACCTTTTACTAGATCATTTGAAACCAATTTTTCTAAGACACTCATGCTTGTATGCCCTAGTTTTCTATGCCATAACCATGAGTCTTGTTCATATTTTGCAAAAAAACATGCATTTGAAATATGACTGTCATCTAAATGCACCATGTATATGTTTCCTATGCGATGACCAATAAGCACAATTTTGTTAGTTTCAATGTTGATAATTTTGTAACCATTTAAATCAAAAAACACATTGAAACCTTTATCACAAAGTTGGCTTATGCTTAAAAGATTATGTTTTAGATCGTTGACATACAAAACATTGTCAATAAGTATGGAAGAAAGATTACCAATGGAACCAGTTCCTTCAATGTGGCCTTTGGAGTTGTCACCGAAAGTCACTACTCCTCAACTCTTTGGTTTTAGCTCCAAGAACTGACTCTTGTCACCGATCATGTGTCTCGAGCATCCACCATCAAGGTACCATAAATTTGCACATGTAGTTTTGGCCTTGTAGCAGTGCTCTCCCTACAAATAAAGATTAAATCTTGATTTTTGGTACCTAAATCATTTTGGGTCCATAAGTATTAGCTCCCAAAATCTTGGTTCCACTAGGAATCCAAGAAGCAATGACACTAGTATCATTAGATGTGACGAGTTCTTTTGGAACCCAAACACTTCTAATCTTCTTTCCTCTAGAGGGCCTTGAAAAGCTTCTTTGTTTGTAGCCATTGGAGTTTCTCTTTACATAGTTGGGTTTTGAAGAAATTTCTTTTTCAAAACTTTGTTTCCCAACTTTTATTAGAGAAGCTTTGAGATCACCAACTTCCCTTTGGTGATTATCATGAACTTTGGAAAGAAGGTTGTTTAAATTATGATTTTTCTTTTCAAAATCATTTTGTTTTTGTTGTAAATCAAAAAACCTTCTTTTCAAGTTCAGAGTTATTTTGGATAGGGAATTGTTTTGGTTCTTTAAATCAGAAATCATTTTCTTGTTTTTCAAAATTGATTCCTTATATTTTTCTACCAACTTGTCATAAACCTCTTTTAACTCATCGTAAGCTTCTTGAAGCTCATCGAATATAAACTCAAAAGTAGATGAGTTAGAGGTTACCTTAGGATCTTTTTCAAGAGCCATGAGGCAAAAGTTCTTCATCGGATAATTCATTATCACTCCAAGTAACAATGTTAGCCTTGAGCTTTTTCTTCTTCCCGAAGCTCTTCCTTTTGAGTTGTGGGCAGTCGATTCTTATATGCCTCGGCTTCTTGCACTCAAAGCGAATAAGTTGATCTTTCTCTTCCTCCTTGTTCTTATTCTTAAAATCCCCTCTTCGATGGAACTTTCTTCCCCGGTTAGATTTCATGAAAGTGAACTGTTTGGCTAGTATAGCCATTTCTTCATCTTCCTCCTCACTTGAATCGCTCTCTTCTTGTGAAGCTTTGAGAGCAATTCTTATTTTTTTTCTTTGTACATCTTTCTTTTCAACCTTATTATATTCTCTCTTCTTCTGATCTTTTTTATATTTCTTCATAATCTCATGAGTAAGGAGAGAACCCATAAGAGCATCGAGCTTCAAGGCTTTGAGGTCTTTGGCCTCCTCGATGATAGTGATCCTCTTTCCATCCCATGACTCGGGAAGAGAGTAGATAAGCTTTTGGACTAGCTTGTCCTCAGGGATAACTTCTCTGAAGCCTTTGAGACTGTTGACTATGATGGAGAACCGATCGAACATCTTGGTGACGCTCTCATCTAGTTCCATCTTGAAATTCTCGTAGCTCAAGCTGAGGAGTCCAATCTTGGCCTCCTTTACATCGTTGGTGCCTTCATAGGTGGTCTCGAGCTTGTCTCATACCTCCTTTGCACTCGTACAAGAAAATATCTTTGAGTACTCATCCGGTCCAAGTGTACAAAAAAACATGTTCAATGCCTTGTCTTTTATTTGCAACTTCTTCCTTTCTTCATCGGTCATTTCTTGCTTGGACTTGGGAACTTGTCTTTCTCCTTCTTGCTTTATTGGGATAGATGGTCTGTCTTCGATTACATCCCAAAGGAGGTAATCGTTGGATTTGATGAATAGCCTCATTTGATTCTTCCAATATAGAGAGTTGTCCCCATTGAAGAAGTGCGATTTATTGGTTGATTGAGACTCGTACAAGTTGTTGCCGGAGGTAGATGCCATGACCTCGATTGTGGATTAATGTACCTCATTCGGATCGACTCAAGAGGATGTTAATCCTTCCAATGAGTGTAGCTCTGATACTAATTATTGAGATAATCAATCGGAAGTGGAAGGCTAAGAAGGGGGTGAATTGGAAAATAAAAACTTGAAAGGAAGTTATTTGAAAATGAAAAATTGAAGACACGAGGATTTATAGTGGTTCAAGCTTCTAACAAGCTCTACATCCACTACCTTAGCTTCCCACTAAGGATTTCAAACAATTCACTAAGAATTCTTACCCTTTTCTAGGCTAAGGAGGCAACCGTTACAATCGATCAAAGCTTTCTACCTAAAACTTGATCCAATTGACTCACTTTTACAAGAGAGAATGACAAATATAAAAATACCTCTCAAAGGTAAATGATTTTCCCAAATACAAGTACTCACAACCCAAATCTTGAATAAAAGGGATACAATTTAAGAACACACAAGTGGGTTATAATATTTAACTCTAATAGCTCAAAGATGGTTGGATTTGTGGTTGAATGCTTTGGACTTGTTGACTTGTTATTCTTGAAGCTTTGGAGAGTTGATTTTATATCCCTTCATTGATTTCTAACCGTTTGGGTGGTGGGGGTCATCAATAGAGCCGTTAGGCTACTTTCTTCTCGCAATAAATGTTATTTGGTGACATATCGTATCGATACTCGAGCAACCGTATCGGTACCTGTCAAAAGAAGAAATAGTTGTTGTACAAAAGAGTATCGATACGCCCTTAAGCGTATCGAAATGAGTATTGTGTAAAAACATATCCATATCAAAACGGCTAGGTCGTATCGGTACGATTTTAGCTCACTAGAATCTGAGGTAAAAGTCCTGGAAAAAATGCATTGATACGCCTAGGGGGCATACCTATACGGGTTAATTGAAATTTGAAGTTTTTTTATTCCAATAACTGACAAGGCAACTATCATATTAATAAATGCAAAGATTTGAAAAATCTTACACCCCGTATCGGAACGGTAAAACCGTACAGATACTCGTAACCAAAAATATAAACCCAAATAAAGGTCGTATAGAAACGGGCTTAACTGTATCGATACGTTTGCAAATAAAATTCTAGTAGCCAAAAGTCGTATCAAAACACTCAAGAGTGTATCGATACGCCTCGGCGTTTTTGGTTATTTGAGTATGAAAATACTTAAAAAAAACTTTTGGGGTTTAAGTTTTTGACTTAGAAACACTTTAAGCTCGATTCATTGTCATTTTGTGAGACTTTTTAAATACTTAAAAAATTATCCAATTTACAAATTGGTACTTAAACACTTTGTTATATCAAAATCAAATGTAAGTTTTGCAAGGTAGATATATAAACACTTATAATTCCATTCCGTTAGGACTATAATAATACTTTTTAATTAGAATGTACTGCAATATATATATATACACGAGAACAGAACTATTATGAAACTTCAAGGGTATATATAAATAATAATAAAATAGAGGTTAATGTATATTATTAAATCATTAATATAAACCTATAAAATTAGAGTGCTCTAAGTATTGGCTTGATGGTCATGATGCTCACCCTCACTTCACGTTTAATTTTCTTAATTATAAAAGAGACCTACAAATTGGGAGACAAACCCCTCTTACATTTTTGGTAAAAAAAAACCCCTCTTACATTAAAAGTAATATTGTCCCGTCTATAAGTAGTATTATTATTTGATATGCCGATAAAATTTGTATTATTATTATTAAATAATTCAACATCCAAAATCTGGTATGTTTATATGTAGATTGTTTTGACATAATAAATCAGTAATTAATAATGATATGATAGCTGATTTAAAGGAATAAAAATGGATGGTTGAAGATGTGTTGTTGTATTATCAATCATATAAAGATTTATTTGATTAATGCAAAATTGCCATCGGTTCAATGAACATAATTCATAATTATGCTGCCATGTCCATCAGCAGCCACCTAACCTTTAACCCTTGTTATTTGCGTCGTTTGGTTTAAGAAATTAAGAGCCCGTTCGGCGATACATTTCCAATGCACATCAGACTGTCGAGCGAAAAAACAATACTGAACAATAATCGAGATTAGACGTTATGACAGCTTTTAAACTTTTTTTACTTGATTTGCGTTCTAAATAGACGTTTCGCAGAAATTGAAACTTTTAACTTTGGCACTCAAACCAAAATTTAAAAAGTTCAGTTGAACGAGCCCTAAAGGTATGACATGTCTGTTGATTTTATGTCCCAAGAGACCTCTCATTTCATGCGTGCGACTATAGCCAATTAACATATTATATAGAACAAAAATCCGCTACTTTTAATCATGTCTCTTTATATACTTCACGTTAAAAAATACTTAAAAATTAAAATTTAAATCATAACTCTAATTTTTTACATCATAAACTCTAATTTTTATACCCTAACAAATACACCATACCTTTAATTCTCAAAACCCTAACCTTAAGTTCAAACCTTAAACTCTAAACCCACTATTTTAAAGTGAGACATCAAGGGAGATATAGTTAGATAACAGTCGATTTCCATCCTATTATATATATATAATACAATACTTGAATTATTAAAATTAGTAAAAAAATTAAGTAAGAGGGTTTTGTACATTTAAACATGCTCGAACTACCATCAGAATTAACTTAATAACTTACATCAAATAGAAATCAGATGTGCACGTGTCTAAAAGTAAATATTATTGTAAAATCGGATTGAAAATCTAAACAATGTAAATCATGCCCTGAATCAGAATAATCGAGAGAAAAACTCATAGACAAAGAGGCGGAACGAGATCCCACACATATATAAATATACATATAGTGGTACTCGAACAGGGCTCAACCTTGCCATTATAAAGAAAGGGCCACTATAAAGGATTTTGAGCTGGGCATGAGCCATTATAAAGCTGTAGAATAACGATACTTGAGCCCTTTGCTTTATTAGTGGGGTGAAAAGCCCAAAACGACGCTGGATCTTTAAGGGAGGGGGAATAAAACTTGACCCGACTCACATGATTTAAATGATAATTTTATAAATTCGATTCAACTTTTTAAATAAGATAGTAAGACTTTAAATAACTCAAAATTTTTAATAATTAATGGATAAGTTTTCAAATTCAAATTGAGTCTGCCAACTTTGCCAGATATACGTATATCACATATGAAGAAATGTATATGGATATCATATATGGTTATAGAAAGCCTTTTAAGATTAAATCAATTAGTACCATAACATTATAAATATTTACAATTAAATATAAACATAAGCTTTAATAATTCAACTTGACTTGACTCGAATTTCATAAACTCAATTCGACTCGAAAATATTTCAAATAAAGTTTGAGTTACAAAATATGACTCATCAATTCGACTAACTCAAAAAAATGATTTAACTTGATCAAATACTCATCCTATTTTTAAGTCCCGTCAAGTTAAGCAATCATGTGTCATTAACAATGAATAACACACAAAAGTAAGAAGAGAAAGAAATTCAATGGCTAGGCCTAGTTGACTATATTCACATCAAATGAAATGGAAGGTGGCTTTCACTAACCTAATATATCATAAAATATAATCATATAGATGCATATTTACATTAAAATCATGGCGAAATGGTCCCAATCCCAAGCATGTGGAAGTGGCATTGTTGAGCTCAAAATGTAGTTCATGAGTAGACATCTAACAGCTTGGTCTGAACTAACCAAGACCCCTCTGCTAAATCACTATCACTACGTGATTGACTACAACCGGTTGCCATTGCGAATGCTTTGAACCGAAGCAAGAAGAATGATGATCCACTGATTGATCATGGAGACTGAAACCCACGCCCGTACTGAGATGAAACCAAAGTGGTTCCTTTGCCAACAGTAATACTAATTAGCATTAACGTTGCCTTGCAAATGCTCTTAAAACTCTATGTAACATTGAGCAAAGCTAATTTATTATGATTATTTGATATGTTTATGTAATCTTTTTTTACATCATCATTGTATAGGAGAATAATCCTTTATTTAGATACTTTTGTTATGAATTCTTTTTCTCGCCGACTTGATTAATTAGTCTTTGTATTTGAAAGACTCGTTGTATATGTTATTCAAACTCTTTATTTTAATAAAGTATTGGGTGTTTTAAATATACTTTGATACACAAGCTTGTTTACACAAGTCTTTTAATTTAAGGGTTTAGAGATTAAAGTTGTAGTTTAGGGTTTAGGGGTTTAGGTTGTAAGGTGTAGAATTTAAGTTCCATGGTTAGAATTTAGAGTAAGATTTAGGTTTTAGGGTGTTAGGGTTAGAGATTTAACTTTTAGATTTTATAGCTTAAATATGAAGGGTTGCGTAATTTTTTTTACACAGCTTGTGTATCAAAATATAATCTAAATATTAAATATATTTGTATGGAATATATAGCTCATTTTATATTTGGACAACATGGTTATAAGTATGACTTAAATTGTGCAACAAGCCAACAACTATATATTTTGTGGGTAATAAAAGGGTTGTTATTTCGGGAAAATATTCCAATAGTGGAAAGTTTTTACAAATAAATTCAATTTAGGATTTTGAATTTTGGTTCATGGCTTAGAGTTTATATTTAGAAATTAGTTTTTATTATTTGAGGATATGATTAGGATTTAGGGTTAAACATTTAAATTTTAACTTTAAAGTAAAATTAGACATGTTTGTGGAGTAAAAATACTGTCAGTACATGAAATAATAACCATGTTATTTTTAAGTTGGATAGAGTTCTTATTAATTTTCATGTGAAGTTAAAGATTTCGAGAATTTATGCATCAAATAACTATGCTAAATCTAATATTATATATAGAGATAAAAAAAAACATTGTTAAATATCAACTATCAGTTGATTTAGTAGGATGATATGTTAGTTAAAAGATTTGAATCTTAATATTATAATCGAAGTAAATTGGATTAAAAATATTATTTCAAAATGGCTTATATACTATATTAGTACCTAAAGTATACCAACTTTTTCATTTTGGTACCTAAAGTATTTTTTGGTCAAAATAAGTACCTAAAGTATACTTTTTGGTTAAACTAGGTACCTAAAGTATAATTTTTTTGTCAAAATAGGTACCTAAAGTATTTTTCTGTCAAAGTAAGTATCTAAAGCATATTTTTTGGTCAAAATAGGTATCTAAAGTATTTTTTAGGTCAAAATAGGTCCTTCAAGTATACATTTTTTTATATAGGTTCCTAAAAATTGTCATGTGACATTAATTAAAAGGATTATTATCCTATATATTGGCGGTAAAAACTTTTTGATTCTACAAGCGCCTCAATTATAGGGTTTAGGATTTTAGTTTAGGGTTTAGAGTTTAGGGGTTTTAGGGTAGGGGTTTAGAATTTAGGTTTTAGGGTAATATGGGTAGGGATTTAGGTTTTAACCTATAAACCCTAAACTCAAAATTCTATCAACAACCCCTAAATTCAAAACTACTATACTTAAACTCCTAAACTTTAAACCCTAAACGGATAGAATAATTACCCTAATTAAAAAATACATTATGTGCCTATTTTAATAAAAAGTATACTTTAGGTACTTATTTTGAGCAAAAAATATACTTTAAGTACTTACTCTGACGAAAAAATACTTTAGGTATCTATTTTGACCAAAAAGTATACTTTAGGTACCAAATTTAACCAAAAAGTATACTTTAAGTACTTATTTTGACCAAGAAATACTTTAAGTACCAAAATAAAAAAGTTAGTATACTTTAAGTACTAATATAATATATAATCAAAATAAAAGTTTGTAGTATGTAATTCAAATAAATGGAGCGGTATATATAGGATATTGGTGGTTTGAAAAAACGTTTTAAACTATGTGGAAAAGCAGATTGAGCCAATCGACGGACAAGGAGAATTTGAAAACATAAATGGGTAAGCTTTGTTGGCTTGGAATTGAAGGTATGTGTTTGAAGCTTGAAATTTGAACCACTCCCTCTTCAATCTCTTTCACTCATTCACTACTCTCTCTCTCTCTCTCTCTCTCTCTCCCCCTCTTTAGATTGTAGCAGAGACGCAAAAATAAACTTGAACACTCGACACTCACTGGTTGTACGGAACTCCGTTGGTTTTTGTAATAATTTTATTGGTGTTTGACCGGCGGCGCCACCAGCGCACCACCACAAAGCCGTAGAAAAAGTCTCTAACCCTCTCCTCCCACCACTTGTCACCACCTAGTCACCCACACTCTTCAAACCTCAACTCTCCCTATCCATTTAGCCACAAATTTATTAAACCAATCCATTACTCTTACTAAAAACTAGGACTATTGTCCCCTTAATTTTACGCCATATAACCCTTCACTATACATGAACAAACTGCTCACCCTTCTTTTCCCATTCTTCTTTCACTTCATTATCGTTTAGTTTCCAGATTTTAATTTTCTTTTTCTTTGTATATTTCTATGGCTTTGACAGTGGATCAACAATCCGAGTTCAAATATTTTTGCGAAATTTGCAACAAACGTTTTGGGTGTGGGAGAGCGCTTGGTGGGCACATGAGGTCGCATGGAATAGGCGACGAGAGCCGGTACGTAGAGGGCGACACCGCGAGTGATTGGGAAGGCAACGTCGTGCTACCGAGCAACAAGCGCATGTATGAATTAAGAACAAGCCCTAATCGGTTAAAGAGCTGTAGGGTTTGTGAGAATTGTGGCATGGAGTTGTTCTCATGGAAATCTTATCTCGAGCATGGTAAATGTTGCTCTTCTAAGGATGCTGAATCGCTTGGTTCCTCGCAAGGGGCGGATGGTGACGACGTTGGAGTGATGAGGAGAGGCTCGGGTTATTTGTCTAAGAGGAAAAGATCGATGGTGTCCGATTGTCCGTCGAGCGAAGAGGAAGATGTTGCCAATTGTTTGATGATGTTGTCTAATGCAACCGTTGTTGTTCCTTTTCTTACCGAGCCGGAGGAGTCTTGTGCTTTGCCTAGCGTACACATGGATAAGGCCAAAGGTGTAGCCAAAGGCCTGTTCGAGTGCAAAGCATGCAAGAAAGTGTTCAATTCCCATCAAGCATTGGGTGGACATAGAGCTAGTCACAAAAAAGTTAAGGGATGTTTCGCAGCTCGGCACAATAATGATAGTAATGGTAGAGACGATGGTTTAGCCGACGAAGATTGCGACGAGTTTTTCCTCACCAAGCCGACTTTTCAAGTTGATACGTTGGCCTCAACCTCCAAGAAGAAATCAAAAGTACACGAATGTTTGATATGTCATCGGGTATTCTCATCGGGACAAGCATTGGGAGGACATAAAAGATGTCATTGGATCACATCGAATCCACCTGTTGATCACACTTCCTCTTCAATTAAGCAGATTCAGCAAACCCAAAGATCAAGGGTTGTTTGTGATTCCGAGCAACTTGATCTTAATCTTCCTGCCCCGGCTAGTGAGCTCGTACGGCAGAACTACATTAATCGATCGAGTTTCAATGTCTCGACAAGAATCTATTTGCAGCCTTGGATTGGCTTGAATGGCAAAGAAAAGGAAGATAATCTACAGCAAGAGCAAGTTGACAATAATAACAGCAATGGTACGATCAAGAACAGTATTTGTAACATTTCTAAGCAAGATGAAGAAGACAAAACTGGCAGTACGATGATGTTAGCAAAACTAAGTGAAGTAAAGGACATCAATATGAGTGGAAGTTCATTTCCATGGCTGCAAGTTGGGATTGTTTCAACTACTAATGTTTGTTCTGACCCTTAAATTTTGTGATTCAAACACAGATAATACTTGGAACCCAAAAGGGGGCCTTGATTCCAAGAACTAATTTTGAAGAGCCCTTGGTATATAATGTTTATATCTGTATTCATATCTTTAAAAAAGTATATATGTATTCATATTTAAAAGCATGGTCATATTCCAAAAGATAATTTTTTAAATGAATTATGGTATTTTAGAAATTATCTGTTTTTTCTTTTGGATAAATGACTTTTTATTCATCCAAAAGAATTTCATTATGTATAAAAAGATCTATACAGAAACCATAAAGCCAACAAAGAAACACTAGCCCCTAAAAAAAATCAACTAACTAAACTAGAAACAGAAATAACAAACTTATCACAGTGCAACAATCTTAATTTCACAATATGTTTAATCTGAGTAAAAATATCAAGAACTGATTTCAATCAAGCCCCATGCGGCTTCTCATTCATTCTTGCCAAATGAAGTAGTTGAACCCTCCTCACGCAAGTCGAAAGATGGTGGTCTGCATAGACCTCCCTTTACCATGAACTTATATCTTAGAAATGAACTCTAGACAGTTTCCATAAGACCCAGCCAAGCCACAGGCCTGCAATATGAGCTGTCAAGCCTGTCTCGAAACCGTACAGTATAACAAGTGGTCTCTAGTCTCTACACCAGCCCCACAAAGAATACACGATAGATCAATCTAAAGGCCCCATCTCAACATTATTTATTTGGTTGACACCCTGTCCAATACCACAAGCAAGAAGATAAAACGAGTGTCGAGGAATAGAGAGACCACCCACACTATTTTAAAACAAGGGACCCTAGATTGCTTATGCCTAAGAACCTCTCAAACCCGGCGCGCCTTACATTCTCCTTGCAGCCCACCCACAAGGGCCATATCATCTCGAAGTTTGAAAACTTTCTCCATGTCCAACTATGGCAAACTTTGGGTAGGAAATTTCACACAATGCAACCCTTGAGCACATATGCATTGGCCCAAACTACTCACAAAGAACCAGTCTAGACTAAAAGAAGCCATAAACGCTTTATCATGCATGCTTTGTTCCATATCAAAAGCCCTCCCTCACATTTAGGGTGGCAAATTGAGTCCCAACTAACACAAACTCTTCGAGCAGGGCCATCCCTTCCTTTCCACAAAAAATCATTGCACAACTTAGTCACCCTTTTTAACACCTTTAAAGGCAAAAGAAATATTCGACACCAGAAGTTTTGTATACTAAAAAACACAGCTTGTATGAGTTGAAGCCTGACTGCAAATGACAAGCACTTCAAACCCTAACTTCTTAATTTTCCCACCATTTTTCCCATCAAATTCTCACAGTCAGCAGAGGAGAGGTTCCTCGTGACCAGGGGTACCCAAAAAACGAACATGCAACGCTCCTATAGGAAATATAGATTGAGCTGCCATCAATTGCATTTCGACCTCATCCACACCAACAAAAAAAACTCATTTTTTTGCTGCATTAATTTATAGGCCAAACATAACGTAAAACTCTTCCAAAACAGCTTTAATGGCCTTAACATAAGCCACATTCCCTTTTGTAGAAATCAGCAAATCACTGACCAAAAAATGAGTTAACTTGCACTTAGGGGGATAACCAAATACCCCAAACTTTGCAGCCCAGTTCAGAAGACAAGAGAGGGCATTCATCATTAGAATAAATAGGTAAAGGGATAAGGAACCTCCCTGCAAAATATCCAACCTCCTCCATTTAAATTAACAGAAAACTTCGAATGGGTAATACATACTGCAATCCATCCCCTAAATAGCTCTCGACCCCAAGGGCCTTAAAACCTGCAACATGATGTTGTGTACATCATTTTTTACTATTTGATAAATTTTATAAAAATTATTCATTTTAGATACCGAATACAATAAATATTCGTTATATAAATTTAATATTGCTGTTTTTAAAATATTACGTTAATTTTAGTGAATATTTTTATTATTAAAATATTAACTTATAATTTTATATAAACAATATTAAGACTAGTATATTTTATTATAATAATAAATATTATTAATTATATTACTTATTTAAAATAAAAAATATTGTATTATAATATTAATTATTAAAAAAATTTATATTTTAATATTTAATATTTTTTTGAATATCCTTTTCTAATATTTAATATTTTAAAATGATATTAAAATATATTAAACACATAAAACAATGTTACTCATTATTAAAAATTCAATAATATTATTTTTATTATAATAATTAATAAATATTATTTATGGCAATATAATAATTATTAAAATATTATGTGTTGTGTGATGAGAACGCTCATATTTTAGGATAAATTATATTTATTTTATGAGATTATTGAATTTATTTTATTCCTTGAAGTGCATATGACAATACATAACGATTTACTCAGTTTCATTCTTTGAAGTGAATATGATATTAAATCGTAAAGAATAAATTATGTGTTGTACAATGGGAACACACATATTTTAGGATAAATTATATTTATTCTATGAGATTATTAGATTTATTTCATTCCCTGAAGTGAATATGATAATACATAACGATTTATTCAATTTCATTCCTTGAAGTGAATGTGATATTATATCGTAAAGAATAAATGTCATGTTAACAATTGTGGTCACGATTGAGGCCATGAATATAGACATGAACAAGATAGTCATTTTAAAAGCACCTATAGCCTCCGAAAGTGAAATTATAAGGATGACAAGAGTGATAAAGACCAAATTAAGAAATTAGAATATTTATGTTGTTGATGCGATGATACAAACTATTGGTTTCGTATTTGTCTTTCGCTAAATCATCTTGTAAACTTTTATCAACAATCATTGAATGATAAAAGAAAGAAAATAGAAGCAAATTTTGTTTGCGAAAATGACGAAAATAACACTAGTCCAACTCATTTAAACGTTGTTAATTTTTTTATAACCTTCGAAAGGAATAATTCGTTTTTTAATTATTTTCTTATTACCTTGACGAGAATAATTAATCAGCATCAAGTGTTGGCCCTGCATCAACTAACAGGAAATTAAACGGTCCCTCTGAAGCTCGGGGACGTAGGACTAAGCGTAAGAGAAAGGCGAACGAGGGGTAGATAAATACATTCGAAGACCAGTTTAGCATCCCAAACCAGTAGGGGTTATTCCCTTTTTTGTGAGTTGTGTAATGTCAAGTGTGAAGCTCAGGTGAAAAGTTTCAAGGGCACCAGGATTTATATGGAGAAAAAGGGCTTCAGACACTTTATCCTCCTAGTTTGAATGCTACATCATCTTCTTTCATCCCCATATCTAACAAGATTTGACTGACCCACAAGTTGTGAAAAAAATTATTTTTTTACTTTTGTTCTTTTATATAAATTGTTCTAAAATTTAATTTATTTCTGAATTTATCTCCGCATTCAAACTAGTGAAAATTATTATTTTTTTACTTTTATCTTTCTATATAAGTTGTTTTAAAAAATTATTTTTTTATTTTTGTCCATTCTCAAATTTTGGCTTCGTCCCTAAATATCATCAACATCAGAAAAAGATGCCAAAGGCAGGGCCATGATTTAGAAGAGGATGATCTGAAGGAGCAAAATAAATAGCCTACTGGGGTTGAGCAAAATTCTGTTTCTCACATCACATTTGTCTATCTTAATTTGGCAACGTAGAACAGTAATTTCGAAGCTAATAGAGCAGATATTGAGTATGATAAATTTGTTATACATGCCATGTCCATTCAACCAACCATGTTAATTCGTAAGAATTTGTGTATCGACTCGTAAGGACTTTGTAGGTACATAAATTCTTATAAAAATCGGTAAGCATTTATGTATATACCGAAATAAATAAGGGTAAAAGCTAAATCGGTTAACCGATAACCACGAAAATAGGATAAGAAGTTGTGTACGTACACTTTTCTTTACCTTTTCGGTAACAAATTACGTATATTTTGTATTGATTTTTGTAGATACTTAAATTCTCATAATTTTTGTAAGAAAAAAAAGTTATCTTGTAGTCCTTTCTGTGTGTACACAAATGCTTACCATAAGTTGAGCTCGTTTTGGTTTGGATGATCTTGGGTAAGGATTTGTGTACGTACACTTTTGCTTACATTTTCTGTAACAAATTATATATATTTTGTACTAATTTTTGTACCTACTCAAATTCTCATCCTTTTTGTAAGAAATAAGGTTATCTTGTAGCCTTTTCTGTGTGTACACAAATGCTTACCATAAGTTGAGCTCCTTTTGGATTGGGTGATATCGGGTAAGAATTTTTATACGTACACTTTTGCTTACCTTTTCTGTAACAACTTATGTATATCCTGTAGTGATTTATGTAGCTACTCAAACTCCCATAGTTTTTGTAAGAAAAAAAGTTACCATGTAGCCCTTTCTGTGTGTAGACAAATGTTTACCATAAGTTGAGCTACTTTTAGATTGGGTGATCTCGGGTAAGGATTTGTGTACGTACACTTTTGCTTACCTTTTTTCTTAACAAATTATGTATCTTCTGTAGTGATCTATGTACCTACTCAAACTCTCGTCCTTTTTGTAAGAAAAAGGTTATCTTGTAGCCCTTTCTATGTGTACACAAATGCTTATCATAAGTTGAGCACCTTTTGCTTTGGGTGATCTCGAGTAAGGATTTGTGTATGTACACTTTTGCTTACCTTTTCTGTAACAATTTATGTATAGTTTGTAGTGATTTATGTAGCTACTCAAACTCATATCCTTTTTGTAAGAAAAAAGGTTTTCTTGTAGCTCAATATGTGTGTATACAAATGCTTACCATAAGTGGAGCTCATTTTGGATTGGGTGATCTCGGGTAAGGATTTGTGTACGTACACTTTTGCTTACCTTTTCTATAACAATTATGTATATTTTGTAGTGATTTATGTAGCTACTCAAACTCTCATCCTTTTTGTAAGAAAAAAGGTTACCTTGTAGCCCTTTCTATACGTACATAAATGTTTACCATAAGTTGAACTCTTTTTGGTTTAGGTGATCTCGGGTAATGATTGGTGTACGTACACTTTTGCTTACGTTTTCTGTAACCAATCATGTATATTCTGTAATGATTTATGTACTTACTCAAACACTCATAATTTTTATAAGAAAAAATGTTATCTTGTAGCCCTTTCTGTGTGTACACAAATGCTTACTATAAGTTGAGCTCATTTTGCTTTGGGTGATCTCAGGTAAGAATTTATGTACGTACACTTTTGCTTACGTTTTCTGTAAAAAAAAATTATGTATACTTTGTAATAATTTTTGTACCTACTCAAACTTTCATCCTTTTAGTAAGAAAAAAGGTTCTTTTGCAACTCTTTCTGTGTGTACACAAATGCTTACTATAAGTTGAGCTTGTTTTAGTTTGGGTGATATTCAATAAGAATTTGTGTACGTACACTTTTCCTTACGTTTTCTGTAACCAATTATGTATATTCTGTAGTGATTTATGTAGCTACTCAAATTCTCATGGTTTTTGTAAGAAAAAGGTTACCTTGTAGCCTTTTATGTGTGTACACAAATGCATACCATAAGTTGAGCTCCTTTTGAATTGGGTGATCTCAGGTAAGGATTTGTGTACGTACACGTTTCCTTATACTTTTTGTAACAAATTATGTATATGCTATAATGATTTTTGTAGCTACTAAAATTCTGATCATTTTGTAAGAAAAAAGGTTATTTTGTAGTCCAATTTGTGTGTAAATAAATGCTTACGATAAGTTGAGCTCATTTTGGATTAGGTGATGTCAGGTAAAGATTTGTGTACGTACACTTTTGCTTACCTTTTCTGTAACAAATTATGTATATTCTGTACTAATATTTGTACCTACTCAAATTCTCATCCTTTTTGTAAGAAATAAGGTTATATGTGTTAGGATATTTGTTTTGATATAATAATTGAAAATTAGTTTTGGATTAAATTGAAAAGATTTCAAAAGTATTTTTAAGTCCAAACAACTTGAAAAAAATGTTTGTTGGGTTTTTATAAGGCTTTGGAAGGATTCAAAATGTTTTAAAGTAGTTAAACTCATGTTTTCAGCATGACCGTATTGATACAATATACCCCGTACCGATACACAGGTTTTCAGTTATAGTAACCTTCTTTATACCAAAACTCGTATCGATACAGGAAAGTCCGTATCGATACGGTGGTCAAGTGTTTCGATATTCCTCTTGGTTTTTCGATATGCCTACGTGTCAAACCCCCAATGGCTATTTCCAAACAAGTGTATCAATACACCTTCAAGTGTATCGATACACCTTCATGTTTCCAGGCTCAACGGTTCTTTCTTAAAGAGGTCGTATCGATACGGGTACCCCGCGTACCGATACACCCTGTACCAGATTGGGAAAAACTGCATGGAAATTAGCCCCCAACGGCTCCAATTCAATCCCAACGGTCACCAACGGCTAGGAACTCATTTTGGGAAGTTAAAAGAACTCTTCAAGCACCAGGAAACAACTAATGATCCTCAAGTCAACAATCATATGATCAAGAAATGTCTTAGTGCTCAATTTGTCAAATTTCTTGTATAGACAACACTTGTGAGCTTAATTGTAAATGTATGTTCAAGTGTATTGGAATTTGGGTGAGTGCTTAAGAGTGCAAAGTATCTACCTTGTGAGGATTTTACAAGTTTGCTTTTATTTCTCTTGTAAAAGAGGGTTTACTCAAGCTTTGGGATAGAAAGCTTTGAGTGTGTAAGGGTTACCTCCTTAGCCTAGAAAAGGAAAAGAAATTCAAGAGTGAATTTGTCAAAATCCTTAGTGGGGAAGCTAAGGTAGTGGATGTAGAGCTTGGTTATAAGCTCGAACCACTCTAAATTCTTTGTGTCTCTTTTCTATCTTTTTGCTTCCACCATCATCACCCAAATTACATCTTCTCCACCACTTGGCAAGCAATTCGGTTGAAGATATCGAGCTCAACAATATGGTAGCCCTTTATGTGTGTACACAAATGCTTACCATAAGTTTAGCTCCTTTTGGATTGGGTGATCTTGGGTAAAGATTTGTGTACGTACACTTTTGCGTACCTTTTCTGTAACAATTTATATATATTCTGAAGTGATTTATGTAGCTACTCAATCTCTCATAGTTTTTGTAAGAAAAAATGTTACCTTGTAGCCCTTTCTGTTTGTACACAAATGCTTACCATAAATTGAGCTCCTTTTAGATTGAGTGATCTCGGGTAAGGATTTGTGTACGTACAATTTTGCTTACCTTTTCTGTAACAAATTATGTATATTTTGTAGTGATTTATGTAGCTACTCAAACTCTTATCTTTTTTGTAAGAAAAAAAGTTATCTTGTAGCCCTTTCTATGTGTACACAAATGCTTACCATAAGTTGAGCTCCTTTTGGTTTTGGTGATCTCGGGTGAGGATTTATGCACGTACACTTTTGCTTACCTTTTCTGTAACAATTTATTTATATTTTTGTAGTGATTTATGTAGTTACTCAAACTGTCATCCTTTTTGTAAGAAAAAAATTATTTTGTAGCTCTTTCTGTGTGTACACAAATGCTTATCATAAGTTGAGCTCCTTTTAATTTAGATGGTATCAGATAAAAATTTGCGTACACAAGCTCAGTCCATAACAAGAGCACCATGAGCGCCTGCTCATACCCCGCTTTTATGTGACCTCAGTTACAACTATGCTCACAAAAGCTTAAAACTAATTTGGGAACAAAATAACGGGAATAACTGAATAAGCATCTGCAGCCATTTTTTATGGGCCCACTTTACTTTGTCATTTTATACCTCGCATGATATGGGCCCCGCTTTATTATCAGCTGACATCATCACCATTCAATGCTTCTACTACTTCTTCAATTGGGAGGCCAACATATGGTAATATACAAGTTTAAACGTTATATGGATATTGAAAACAACCGGTAATATATTGAAAATGAGATATAATTAATTCAAATTGCCTTGATAAAATAATAAACAGTAATTTAATTTGGCATAGGCTTTGAAAATTTTAAATTCGAAGATATTTTATTTTTATTTAATCTCTACTAATTGAATATTTAAAAGAATATTAAGAGTATTTATCTTTAAAAAAAATAGTATGTTTACACTGGAATTTTAAGAACTGGAGAAAAAAATTCTTTTCAAATTTGAACTATCGTTTCCTTTGGCACTTGCTGCGAACCAATGAAATTTAAGCTGGTTTTTTAACAAAACAATGAAAAATAATGAATTAAAAGAGTTTAATCGTATTTCTGTGATTAATTAATGGAATTTTAAATTAATAGTTCAAATAAATGAAAATATTTTCCTTTTATAAAAGCCTATTTTTTAGTTCTCGCTCGTGGCCTCGAAAATATCTAAGAGGGCCCTGTGTGTACGTACACTTTTGCTTACCTTTTCTGTAACAATTTATGTATATTTTGTAGTGATTTATGTACCTACTCAAACTCTCATCTTTTTTGTAAGAAAAAGATTATCTTGTACCTTTTTCTATGTGTACACAAATGCTTACCATGAGTTGAGCTCATTTTGATTTTGGTGATCTCGGGTAAGTATTTGTGTACGTACACTTTTGCTTACCTTTTCTGTAACAATTATGTATATTCTGTAGTGATTTATATAGCTACTTGTAATACCCTAATTTTACCCAGACATACCCATATTTTCTCTATAAATAAAGCCTAAAAATAAATAATAAATAAATAAACATAATAAAGCCTAATAATAATAGTAATAGCCCCAAAATAAAATAGTTCAAATCCTTTAATAAAATGTCCATTACATATATCTATAGCCCAGTTCGGATTCCAGCCCAAAAATCTTAATTACATTATTTCCCGCCCAAATGTGATAAACAACAACACAAAGGAATACAAAATCGGCCCAAGAAACACAATTGCGTTTCTTTTTTCTCCAAAAGAGCCATGTGTCACCTCCAGATTAGCCAACAACCTCTTCACTTGGATTAAGCCTACGCTGATGTCACCCTAGGTTAGCACTATAAATAGTAAGTGAGAGAAATGTCAAAGAGGATTTTTACCACATTAATTACCCACTAATAATTACCATAATGAAATAAGAGAGAGAGTTTACCATCTTTGGAAGTTGAACCGCCATTGGGAAGGGGAACAGTCGCCAAAATAGCCAAAACGCCGTCAGAAGAGCCAAAAGGACATTGAGGAGGACGATCGGTTACCGTGAAAGCTGCCAAAATTGTCGTAGTCGCTGGCCACATAGGTATATCTTTCACTAATCTTTTATTTCCTATAAAAAAAACATGAAAACAAGTTAGATTGAAACAAAATATGAAAGAAAACAAAAATGGAAATAAAGTAATAAAGGTGATCGGAAAATAAAGACGGCGACCAGAGTATTTTTCAAGGATAACGGTGGAGTCGAAGAGGGTTTTGAGTTGCGGGTAGAGTAGATCTAAGTGGGGAAGTTGGGAATCTTATTGAATTAGGGTTAGATCTAGGATTTTTAAGGTTTGAATCAAAATTTTGAGGAAAATTTAGGGTTCTGACCGACGGTGGGATATCTTTGACGGTGGTCGACGAACGATCAGTGGTCACCGGCGAGGGGAGGAGTTGGATCGAGGCGGAGGAGTGCGAGACGGTGCTAACCAGAGTTCATCGCGTTTTTCGTATTCACGAAGAACACACGATGGACTCAACCAAAATTAATGGATTTTGATCCATTCTCTTGAGTTTTTCTGAAAATGGGGTGTTTGTGGTTCAGAGAAAATAAAGGAAATGAGAGGCTAGTAAGATGGTGGTTTGGGTAAAATTGAGAGAAAGGGAAATTTGAACCGGGTTAGGATTTATATATCCTGACCCGCGAGATGGTCCAAATCTGGATCAAGATCCGCGCCCTATCCTAAAATCTAATGAATTGGGCTATCGACTTTTGTAATCATTTCAATTTAGCCCCCTATATGAAATGAATTCAGGAATTGGAAGTTTTAAATTGTTAAATGTCTAAATTTATTTAATATAATATATATTTCATTAATTGTTTGATTAGATTTCATTGTTTAATTTCATAATAATTATGTACCATATATATATATACACGTTATGCATCATTTGTGCATATTACCATATATTTTGTATGCTTTTTAATATATATATATATATATTAACCGGTTAATTATCACATGTTTTCCTAACATACATACTTTACTGATTTACTATATTAATTAATAGTTTCCCTGTAAATGTGTAATAAATGTTTTTTTATATCTATGGTATAATATATATATATGTATATAATAAGTATAGTATGTAATTACCCTTTAATAATCTTACTATATATATTTAGTATCAAATATATGGTATACGTCTTTTGAATATCAATATAAAATATATATCATACACAGCACACGTTTAAATATATGCATATGGTATAGTTTCCTTTTTCCTTTTAGTACATGCATTTATATGTGGATTAATTAATTATAGTACATAATATAGAATTTTGTTTAGAGCCTTAGGTTCTCTTTTGGGTTTTAATAATTCAATTAGGGAGACAATTGTAGCAAAAAATGGATATCAAAAGTGAAATTTTAAAGTCTTAAGTTGGATAGTGTCCTATTATAATGAGATGTTATCCAATGAGACTTTTTAATTGAATATTTGGTATTCATTTGAATTTAAAATATGGTAATTACACATAGCTAATTAAATTAGAGTTTAACTAGGATCAAGTTTAAATAATTAGAATCATTAAATAAATAGGAATATTGTTAAATTAAGGTTAAATATGGATAGTACCCCAAGCAATTGGATGTTATGTCATAAATACCCTAAGTCTAACAATATTCATAGTTTCTTAATTAATTCAATTAATTAGACTCCTATTAAGTTAGAGCTTAAAATTGACAAGAAAATAACTGGACATGAATAAAAACCTTTTATATTGGGATATATTTTGGACTACGAATCGAAGTATCCTAAAGTAACTAGATGTTTTCAAACTCATATTCACTCGAAAATGTAGGGTATGTTTGGTTCTAGAAAACATTTTTTATTTTTGTTTTCTATTTTCATTTTCAAAAAATAGTTTTCATTTTATGTTTTCTAAAAACTAGATAACACATTTGGTTAATAGAAATGAAAACTTGTTTTTAAAAATGAAAATAGTGGAAATGTGTTTGGTATCTAGTTTTTCAAAATAAAAGGCTTAAAAGTCAAATTAGCTTTCAGCGAAAAATCAATTAAGCCCTTATGAATTTTTTACACCCAATTTAGCCCTCGTAATTTAAATTACAATCAATCAGACCCTCGTAATTCAAATTGTGATCAATTTAGCCCTCTCATAATGTTGACCATTATAATTGACTGATAATTCATAAACAATCATTCAGATAGTGACAAGTGGTACACCTGAAAAAATCTAAAAATACATATTTAAAATCAACCCATCCACAACTACCCACCTTAGAATGGTTTGCTAATTAGTTCCCCTCCACAACTACCGTCTTCACTTGGATCCATTGAAATGCCATAGAGTTTGCATGAGTTGGAGTTAAATCTGACAAGTCTACGTTTCAACATCCATTTTCTTCTTAAAACATGTGGTTTGTTTGTTAAGGATTGTTTGATTCCTAGGAAATTAGTAAATTCTCAGTGGAAAACTTGATTCACATGAATTGGAGGAAGACTAGAAGATCTACCAACTATGCTAGTTTTCACAGTAACGATAACAATGAGGTTTGGGATTTGAATTAAAAAAATCAATAAAGACCAAATTGAAAAAAAATCAAAAGTATGATTGTTTTGAAATAAAAAATCAGTAAATGGCCAAATTAGAAAATATTTATAAAATTTTAAATTTTTTAGAATTTTTAAATATTTTTGGATTTTTACGAATTAATGACGTAACATTTTAAGTGTGTGCCACGTGTTATTATTTTATTAGTTTTTAACGAGTTAATGATTAAAATTTGGCCAATCGTTACGAAAGGACTAAATTGAGTGTGTTTCGGCTAATAAGTGCTAAATTGGGTGCAAATAATCAATAATGGATTAATTGATTTTTTTTCGTTGAGGACTAATTTGATCTTTAAGCCAAATAAAAATAAACAAATAATTACTCATTAAATAATTAAATTAAAGTATCGTTATTAAAAATATTATTATAATGAAAAATAAAATATGATTAAATAAACCAAAGTTCTAAAATTGGCATTAGAAGGATTCAAATCCAGGTTAAATAGAGTTAAAATTTAAAAACCTTGTTTTCATGTTTTTCACTTTTCTAAAACATTTTCAATAAAAATGGTGAAAACATCATTTTTATGTTTTCAAAATTTCACTCATTTTTGTTTTCATTTTCTAAAAATCATTTTCAAATTTTGCAACCAAACCTGTTTTCTTCAACATTTTCTATTTTCCAATAAAATGAAAATACAAATGCCTTGTATTCTCCTGAACCAAACACATAAGTCTAACAATATTCATAGTTTCTTAATTAATTCAATTAATTAGACTCCGATTAAGTTATAACCTAAAATTGACAAGAAAACAACTGGACATGCATAAAAACCTTTTATGTTGGGATATATTTTGGAATATGAATCGAAGTATCCTAAAGTAACTGTATGTTTTCAAACTCATATTCACTCGAAAATGTATTTCCTTATAAAAGGATATCTCCATTTGGAATTTAAATCCACGTTAATAAGTATGGTTAAATTTAATTTAAATTACTATTCGAAATGCCAAAATGCCACATAAAATTAAAAAGGTACCGATAACGGGCGTTTGTGGGGGTACTAATCCTTCCCCACACGTAACCGACTCCCGAACCCAAATTTTAAGAAAATGAATCTCTGGTTGTTTTTATGGTGTCCGGTCTACCAAAGTGACCGGTGGCGACTCCAAAAGTAATTTTCAAGATTAAATAAAAGAAAAATCAATTTTATGGTTAATTAAGTGAAAAACCTGATTTAACATGAAAAACCTAATTTTTCAGGATTAAATGAATTAAAATGGATAAAAAGCCTAATTTTAAAATCAATCGTCAGACTATTTTTCACACAACAATTTAAAAATGGTCGCGACAGCTTGGCGACTCCGATGATGACTTTCGAGAGTCATGCCTAATTACTTAATTTTACGTAGTATTTTGGAATTTCGAACAATAATTTGAATTTAATTTCTCCAATAATTGTTGAATGGATTTTCAGGAAGAATGGAGGTAGCTTTTGTGTGTGGTATATCTGTCATTCATGCATAAGCTTTCTACCCGGGCTTTTCACCCTTAAGTGGAAGCGAGACATGATTTAACGTGAAGCTCTCCACCTTCAAGTTCAGAATTTTGTCTTTCTTCTTGTATACCAACCTAATATAACGTGAGGTTTACGCCTCCAACAGAAGGGGTCGTATACTCCCGAATCAATGTCTTGATGTTCTAGTAGACAGTAACGACAGTTGGGGTACCTAGAGTCTAGAACAAAACCCATATTCTGTAATCTAGAAACCCACCTCACTAGAGCCAGGCATGGACCTATGATAGGTGCTGCCAGTTTAAATACATTTCTCTGATCAGGTAATCTCAGAAGGTTGTTGAAGACCGATTGGGTGGAGATGAGCAAAGAATTGACTAGTCACATAATGAGGTGGTAACTCAAGCTACCACATTGCTTAGAATCAGTAAGGTTGAGAAGGAAAAGGTTTCAGATAGAAACAACACTGGTGATCAAGATAAAAACTTATCTCACACAAGGGTTCAGCCCGAAGAACCAGTTCTAAAAAAGGTTCATAGTAGCACAGTCAGAGTATCAGTCAATGATTCAAAGAATTTGGAAATAAATTTTGAAGATGATGTTCCTAGCCTCGGTGCGCTGACAAGATTTGACAAAGCTAAACTGGATGTTATCAAGCACACAAATACATGAGGTCCAAGCAAAAGCCAAAATTTTGATGTTTGCTCTAGACCTATATTGTCTAGGGATTGTGAGACTGATAAAAAACAATATGATTCCAATAGGGTTACAGAATCGCATACGTTTCCAGACTGTTTCTCTGAAATAATGAAAGCCAAGGATTCAATTGATGCCAGAAATGTTCTCACAATGGAATTGCCTCCGTCAAAGAAAAGAGGGGCAACAAGCACAGAAATAGAAGACACAGAAGTTGAATGGTTTAGAGAGAAAGGGGAGACGATTATTCCTATCCTAATACCATATTCAGATCTGTTGCCATACGTTGTACAGAATTACCTACTGATGATGGTTCCACCGAAGTTTTATGTCTTTTTATGGTATAAGAAATGCTTGCAGTTATTATTGTGGAGATTTCATTCACTCTGTGGAAGATTGTATATTTCTGAAACACATAGGCAATGGCTTCATCAGGAATGGAAATTTATGTTTTAAGAATGGAGAACCCTGATTCCATAAAAGACCGGCATTTGCTAGAAAATTTGAGATAAAAAAGGGACAGAATTTACAACAGGCTTTTGGGGGCAATTCGCTACAGTTCGGGGTCTACCAGAATTAGAGTAATGTTTGGACACCTACCCCCTTAAAGTTTCCTTTACAAAAGAATACCCTAAATTTAAATGTTCAAGGTACTATTGTTAGTGGAAAATTAAAGACTAAACCAGATCTCATTCACGTATCTTATCGTGAGCTGTACTTCAAGTTACGTGAAGCTTCACCATATCCTGTCAAATTTTCAAAGCTTCATCATTCAAATTGTTACAATATCGTGAATCATTGTGAATATCATAATAGAGTCCATGATCATGACATTAAAGACTGTTATACTTTCCAGCAACAAGTCCAAAACTTTCTGAACCAGGAGATTTTGATGGTCGGCACTGAAGGCCAATCCATTAAGATTTGTAACCCAAGAGGTATTCACCTGATCGAAGCCAATACGATTGGAATGCTTGAAAGTCAAGTGCCAAAAGACGCCAAGAACAGAAAAGGAAGAAATGAAAAGGTAAAACCGATCGAAAATCAAAAGCTGACAATGAAGAAAACTCAAACAGACGTAACCACTAAAAGCCTGAACACATCCAACCAAGAGCAGGAAAAGCAAAATTCATTTAGGCGCAGACAAGAAGAAGTTGTCAATTTCTACATGCAAATGATCAAATATTCTACAGAAAAGAGCAAACAATTGATTGAAGAAACAAGGAAACTCATTGACATGATGATTTTAATTCAAGGCTCGATGAGAACAACATAGTATAAACAATATGAAGCATGTCATTGTGCTGACAAAGGAAAGTGAAGAATTGTTGAGGCTGAAATTCACTCAAGTTTTACTTGAATAAAGATTGGTAGTTAAACCACGAGAGATATGTCTGTAGTTTTAGAACCATTATAGAATAATACCCTGAATCATCCTAATCGCTTTTGCCCACGAGCATTGGGGGTCATTTGTAGGGAAAACTATTTGGTTTATTTGTATTAGATGCTTGTTTCCTACATAATTTTTCTCAAATAGCAAACATTTTGCATTCGTTGATTCTTTTAATGTTTCATTTATTCTTTGTAATGGGTATGTTTTTGTTCTCCTATACATATATGTATATATCTTCATAATTATTTTTATCAGGTCCTTGAATATCTGCTGCAAGAGTAACCAAGAATCAAATTCAAAGATCAATTCTGAAATGTGACCCTCTTCTAAGTTATTTAGGCCAATGGAAGACGTTAACGAGTGTTCAGGAATCACGGAAAGATCCCAAATACAAACTCTGAGTGAATTTTCCTCTCAGTCATTGTTGACTAAGGTCCTTGAATGAATTGATAACCCAAAACGTTTACCACCTAAAGATTGCTTTTCTTCAAAGATATCCGTATATGGGAGGACATTTGGCATTCCTTCATCTCACTTCACAAAGAAAGAAAATAAGAAAAATATCATTTGTTATCCCCTTTGAGCCTGGTAATTTTTTCGATTCAATCGAGACCAAGGATCACCCTCACCTTGGGGACAAAGAAGATGTAAATTTGTTTACAAGTGAAATATGCTTGTTTTTTTATCATTCTGTGATCGTGATGCCTTATGAACTTGGGGCAAGAAACAAAAAGTGGATGTTTGAGCACAAGAGCAAGAAAGACAAGTTTAATGAAGATTTTTTTTTGAAATCAAGTCAAAAAAGAAAAAAAGAAGAGAAGAAACGGAAAAATAGGAAAGAGAAAAAAGAAAAACAGTCGAAAGTTTGTGTTCAAAGATTCAACTAAATAAAGTTGAAAATTGTTGACGTGAAAGTTGAAGCAGTTAACAAAAAAAACAATAAGTTGAAAAAGTGCAAAATATATGTGATATCCTTTGTTCAAAAGAATCCAAGGAAAGGAAATGAATTCTAGGGTGAAAACCCAGAAATGGGCAGTCTAGAGCGATCCAAAAAAAGAAAGAAAAGGAAAAAAGAAAAAGAGCATTTCATCTGAGCATATTTATATCAAAGAATACATAAATATAATTTTGCTTGGGGGAAATGATCTTTGGTTTCATCACCCTTAAACACTATTTTGATCATATATATCATTTCTTTCATAGTCGTGAGCCATAGCCCCATTACAAGCCTCAAAAGACCATTTTGATCTTTGCTAGTTTGGTTCAAGGGCTCTATTACATTTGGTATTTAAGGGCCTAATTTTGGTTTTATTTTCTCATGTTTGACATGACTTATCAAATTGTTCCATTTTCTTAAATTTATTAAAATAATATTTTGAGCCTTTCACTTATCGTTTCAATAAGCATCTAGCATATAAATTGATTTGATACAAGAAAAGCAAAGGATTTCATGGATATTATTATGACGTACTAATCCTTTAAGTACATGCAGAACATGGGGTGGCATCGGTACTTGGTTAAAGATGAAAAGTATGTCGAGAAAGAGACACAATTTTGAGTGTCAAAACATTCAAATGAAAGCTGCAAGAAAGTGACACAGACAACCCTAGGGCAAAAAAAGAATATGAGCAATCTTTTGGGGCAAAAGTTGAAAACAAGTTTAATTCATTAAAGGTTCACGTTATTCAAAAGCAAAGATCATTACTTCTGAGACATTGCAAGACAAGAAAGCCTTGTGAATGATAGAGTGAACAAAGACGATAGATGGATTCAAGATTAGAGCAATGCAACAAATAACACTACAGAAGAAGATATCTTATTCTAGTGAATAGAGTCCACAAGCTGAAGAATAGAAGTGATGATCACTTTTGGAACCATGAGAAAGAATATTCCCAAAGAAGCTGAATGAAGACGTAGCAAGAACGGCTTTACAAGAAAGGAATTCTCATAGATACTCGAGTTTTTTTGACGTGAAGTGTATGGCGAGACATGGCAAAAGAAGGTTTTGTGTATTGAATCTATGAAAAGGCAAGCACGAGTTCCATCAGAACTGAAATTAGCCTTCTCTAAAACAAAAGGAGAACATTATTGCAAAGAAAAAGAAAAAGAAAATGAAAGAAAAAAGAGAAAAATAAAAAGAAAAGAAGAAGAAAATAAAAAAGAGAAAAATAAAACCGAGGTGAAAACCTAAAAGGGCACATTGAGAAAAAGAAAAAAGAAAAAAATAAAGTAAAAACCTGAAAGGGCGCTTTGAAAAAAACAATCTAAAGTGAAAACCTGAAAAGACACTTTAGAGCAAAAGATGCAGAGATCCTGAAGATTGAACCTGAGTGTGAGATGGGTTACTTTGGCAGCAAATGAGTTTTTGAAAAATAGAGCAAAGAAATTTTGAGTTTTTCTGAAGATGAAAGCTTACCCAAGTGATCCTCAAATGTTACAATTCATGCATCATATTGTTGGAGTATGCCCAAAGGCCAATCATGAGATGGTTGTAAAAGACATACTTATTTTATCTTGTTTATTAATATAAAGCCATTATTATTATTCCAGTCTTATTCTGTGTATCTATAAATAAACTGAATTATAATAAAGTCCTTAGAATAATAAAGTCAAAAATTATTGTGGGTTTGAACAACAATAATGTATTAAGACTAATATGTAGTTGACTGATGACAAAGTGTTGTCATTGACATGGATATGTCAAAATCAATACATAAGTATGTGTCAGGGAACAACATACTGGACTGACCCGCTATGAGTATGTTTCTTGGATTATTATGTGACAGTCACAACATTGCTTATGGTGGTAACTACATGTATGATCCTCAGACTTGAGATTATCATTATTTCAACATCGTGAGTGACATATTTTGATATTGTCAAACGTGTGTCGTAACTGACTACACTATAAAGACTGATATTGGATATGTCATAATCCATGTAGCAAAATATGGTTGATCAAGATAGGATTTGTCCCTCCTACATAATAGGAGTAATATCAAAGGCCACTTGATTGAGTGAGACTAGAAAATGCATGGGCATGCTCGAATAAATTGATATGGGATATCATAGTTATTCGTTTATAATAGTCAACTCAAGATATCAAGAAACATTAGATGGACTATACAAGTGAGACTAATCCAAGACTTGTGTTCGATCTAGATATAAGGACAAAAGGATGAAATACATAAAAGAAGTTAATCACAGAAAAAAATGTTAAATCGAACCATGATTTCATGTAACTTAGGTAGCAATGATGTATTGTTAGATGCCATTCATTGCTTGTAATATTAGAATTGTTCTGGATATTACTGCTAACGTTACATGAACCTACAAGGGTCACACCCTATGACTGAAACGAACAAATATCGACTAGATAGCATGTGTACAAACTTGTTGTACACGTAATTAGTGAGAAACCAAAATTGTTATAATTATTGTAATTACGGGTAATTTTGTTTTTATATATATGTTAATATTTGACAAGTTATTGTAATTATCAAATATTATTAAAGTAGATATATATATATCTAAAAGAAACCTAATTAAAGTAGAATCAGATTCTGCATATTTAATTATATTTAGTTAAACATATTATATATTTAAAGAATCTGAATTTAATTAGAATTAGGTTTTTAAATGCTATATAAAGGCCTAAGGTCTAGCAGCCATTTATTCTTTTTTTCGAAATCCTCTCTAAACAGTTAGAGAAGAGAAAATTTGTTCGTTTTATTCGGGTGGACTGCGTAGAGGTCGGAACGCTGCTGTGACGACTCAGATTTGACTTGGATTCTCCTATACTCGTTGTGGAATTCCAGATTACTTGAGGTAATGTTTTTCATCCTTTATCACCCCGAATTTGTCTCTTGTACATAGATTACTGGTGGATTATGCCGGATAATTTTTCGCTGTGTCATAGGGTGTACCGGCATTTCCCAACACATATATGGTTAGGCATCCATAAGATAAGAGCATGCTAACTCATACATTTAGTGTTTTTTGTATATTTTAGCAGGAATTAGCAGAATCGGCAAGAAATGGGAAAATAGCGCAACATACAACTTCAAAATTGCAGGAATAGACCCAGTCACATGTGTTCCAAGCATAAAGGAAAGTCAATCAAACCGGGAAAGATGAACGAAATATCTCATACGAATTTTACATGGAAATATCAAAACTCTTTAGGCAAAATAAGCGGCAACTCTAAAATCTTAATGCTTCAAGCAAGAAATTAAAGAATGGATTTGATAGAAGTTTAAGGATTTGAGAAAGTTCATGGACCTGAGGCATATGCTCACCCTATATGATGAAAGAGGGCCAAATTCTATGTGTCGAAGCCGAAAACAAGGAGATTAGTAAGGCATCATTGTGCATGAGAGTACAGATCAGAATAGAGAAGAAAGAATGCAAAGCCTAAAAATTTGATTACTAAAGAAGTCAATATTTGCTCAAGATGAATAAGAGCTCAACAACAAGATTTTGGGGTAAATTTTGTTGGGGCATGAAGACAACATGAGTTTTAGACCAAACTCAAGAAGATTAAGCAAAGCAAGATTTGATAACAATTTTAAGAGATGAGGCACCATTGCAATAGAAGCAGAAAAATTAACAGAGAAGCAAAGAAGACCAGAGCTCATCCAAGTGGAATTTACAAGAATCAGCAACGAACAAACAAGATTTCAATCTACAACTTCGAGATTGAAGAAGTATATCTAGTAAAGATTGAAGAAGTAGATCCAACAAAGATTAGCAAATATTATAATCCATTTGAAGAGGCGGATCGCAGTGAAGATTTCAATTATATTTTTACAGTAAAAATTTTAATGTATTTGCAGATGCGTATTTCTTCAAACATTCCGTTTATAGAGGCGGATCTCAAGATATTCCGTTTGTAGAGACGAATTTCTTCAAACATTCCGTTTACAGAGGTAGATCTTAAGATATTCTGTTTGCAGAGGCATATTTCTTCAAATATTCATTTTACAGAGGTGGATCTCAAGATATTCTGTTTGTAAAGGCGAATTTCTTCAAACATTCCGTTTTTATAGGTGGATCTCAAGCTATTCCGTTTGCAAAGGTGGATTTCAACAAATCTTTCTTTCACAGAGACAGATTTCAAAAGTTGCTCTGTTTATAGAGGTGTATCACAACAAATACGAGCTTTAGATTGAAAGATTAAGACACCTTAGGCAGAAAAGGAGTGACTCTAAAGAACTCAGGGCTTTAAGTTGAAATTAAGGAGATTTCATATTACTTCAATTTGAATTCTTCTTAATTGATGATATTTCTTTTTGCAGGTTTAGTTTTTTCCCAGAGGAGGAGGTGAATCAACATTCCTAACAAAGAATACAGAGTTCCTAATGAGAAGAACTCGCCCAGAACTTCTAATGAGAAGAGTTTTCCCTAGAGTTCCTAATGAGAAGAGCTCGCCCAACAAAGAATGAAGAACTCCTAATGAGAAGAGTTCGCCCCAGAGTTCCTAATGAGAAGAACTCACCCGATGAAGAAGGAATGGCTCATAATAAGAAAAGTTCGCCATTTTTGAAGAACGAGCAAGTTCATAATGAAAAGAGCTTGCTTATTCGACGCCTTTACAAAGAGATGAACCAGCAAAAGAGTGAGGAATGAAGAATTTCATAATAAGAAGAATAGCTTCAAACCTCGGAAAATGAAGAATAAAGAGCAATTCCAAACCTTAGAAGATGAAGAATTTCATAATGAGAAGAGCAGCTTTGGACTCTACAGTTTGGCAAAAGATTGAAGAATTTCATAATAAGAATAACAACTTCAAACCTCAGAAAATGAAGAATTTCAAAAAGCAATTCCAAACCTTGGAAGACGGGGAATTTCATAATGAGAAGAACAGCTTTAGACTCTACGGTTTGGCAGAAGATTGAAGAATTTCATAATTAGAAGAATAGCTTCAATCTTCGGTGGTCAGATGGTTCGAGTAAAATTCATGTCTTTTCAGTCTTTGCTCTATTCCTGTTCCACAACAATGAGCAAAGAATGGCAGCTGTAATACCCTAATTTTACCCTGGTATACCATATATACTATATTTTCTTTAAATAAAGCCTAAAAAATAAATAATAAATAAATAAACATAATAAAGCTTAATAATAATAGTAATATCCCATAAATAAATAAAATAATCCAAATCATTTAATAAAATGTCCATTACATATATCCAAAGCCAGTTCAGATTCCAGCCCAAAAATCTTAATTACATTCTTTCCCACTCAAATATGATAAACAACAACCCAAAGAAACACAAAATCGGCCCAAGAAACGCAACTGCGTTTCTTTTTCCCGCCAAAAGAGCCACGTGTCGTCTCCGGATTAGCCAACAACCTCTTCACTTAGATCAAGCCTACGCTGATGACACCCTAGGTCAGCACTATAAACAGTAAGTGAGAGAAATGCCAGGGAGGATTTTTACCACATTAATTACCCACTAATAATTACCATAATGAAAGAAGAGAGGGAGTTTACCATCCCTGGAAGTTGAACCGCCATTGGGAAGGGGAACAGTCGCCGGAGCAGCCAAAACACCGTCAGAGGTTGACGAATGATCAGGGAGGATATCTTTGACGGTGGTTGACGAACGATCAGTGGTCACCGGCGAAGGGCGAAGTTAAATCAAGGCAGAGGAGTGCGTGACGGTGCTAACCAGAGTTCATCGCGTTTTTCGTATTCACGAAGAACACACGATGGACTCAACCGAAATTAATGGATTTTGATCCATTCTCTTGAGTTTTTCTGAAAATGGGGTGTTTGTGGTTTACAGAAAATAAAGGAAGAGAGAGGCTAGTGAGATGGCGGTTTGGGTAAAAATGAGGGAAAAGGGAAATTTGAACCGGGTTAGGATTTATATATCCTGACCCGCGAGATGGTCCAAACCCGGATCAAGATCCGCGCCTTACTCCTGAAATCTCACGAATTGGACTATCGACTTTTGTAATTGTTTCAATTCAGTCCTCTATATGAAATGAATTCAGGAATTGGAAGTTTTAAATTGTTAAATGTCTAAATTTATTTAATATGGTATGTTTCCATTAATTGTTTGATTAGATTTAATTGTTTAATTTCATAATAATTATGTACCATATATATACACGTTATGCATCATTTGTGCATATTATCATATATTTTGTATGCTTTTCTTAATATATATATATATTAACCGGTTAATTATCACATGTTTTCCTAACATACATTAATAGTTTCCCTGTAATTACCTGTAAATGTGTAATAAATGTTTATTTTATATCTATGGTATAATATATGTAGTATATATATATGTATATAATAAGTATAGTCCGTAATTACCCTTTAATAATCTTACTATATATATTTAGTATCAAATATATGGTATACGTCTTTTGAATATCAATATAAAATAAATATCATACATAGCACACGTTTAAATATATACATATGGTATAGTTTCCTTTTTCCTTTTAATACAAGCATTTATATGTGGATTAATTAATTATTGTACATAATATAAGAATTTTGTTTAGAGCCTTTAGCCTTAGGTTCTCTTTTGGGCTTTAATAATTCAATTAGGAAGACAATTGTAGCAAAAAAAAAAAAATCAAAAGTGAAATTTTAAAGTCTTAAGTTGGATAGTGTCTCATTGTAATGAGATGTTATTCAAGGGGGCTTTTTAATTGAATATTTGATATTCATTTGAATTTAGAATATGGTAATTACACATAGCTAATTAAATTAGAGTTTAATTAGAATCAAGTTTAAATAATTAGAATCATTAAATAAATAGGAATATTATTAAATTAAGGTTAAATATGGATAGTACCCAAGCAATTGGGTGTTATGTCATAAATACCCTAAGTCTAACAACATTCATAGTTTCTTAATTAATTCAATTAATTAGACTCTTATTGAGTTAGAACTTAAAATTGACAAGAAATAATTGGACATGCATAAAAACCTTTTATGTTGGAATATATTTTTGAATATGAATCGAAATATCCTAAAGTAACTAGATGTTTTCAAACTCATATTCACTCGAAAATGTATTTCCTTATAAAATGATATCTCAATTTGGAATTTAAATCCATGTTAATAAGTATGGTTAAATTTAATTTAAATTACTATTCGAAATACCAAAATGCCACGTAAAATTAAAAAAGTATCGATAACGGGCGTTTGTGTGTGTGCTAATCTTTCCCCACACGTAATTGACTCCCGAACCCAAATTTTAAGAACATAAATCTCTGGTTGTTTTTATGGTGTCCGGTCTACCAAAGTGACCGGTGGCGACTCCAAAAGTATTTTTCAAGATTAAATAAAAGGAAAATCGATTTTATGGTTAATTAAGTGAAAAACTTGATTTAACACGAAAAACCTAATTTTTCAGAATTAATTGAATTAAAATGGACAAAAAACCTAATTTCAAAATCAATCGTTAGGCTATTTTTCACACAATGGTTTAAAAATGGTCGCGACACTACTCAAACTCTCATCCTTTTTGTAAGAAAAAAAGGTTATCTTGTAGTCCTTTCTATGTGTACACAAATGTTTACTATAAGTTGAGCTCCTTTTGATTTGGGTGATCTCGGGTAAGGATTTGTGTACGTGCACTTTTGCTTACCTTTTTTGTAACAATTTTTGTATATTTTGTAGTGATTTATGTAGCTACTGAAACTCTCATCTTTTTGTAAGAAAAAAAGGTTTTCTTGTAGCCCTTTCTGTGTGTACACAAATGCTTAACATAAGTTGAGCTCTTTTTGGTTTTGGTGATATTTAGTAAGAATTTGTGTACGTATACTTTTTCTTATGTTTTCTGTAACTAATTATGTATATTTTGTAGTAATTTATGTAGCTACTCAAATTCTCGTAGTTTTTGTAAGAAAAAATGTTACATTGTAGCATTTATGTTGCTGCACAAATCTTTCCGTCATAAGACTTTATGTATATATCGTTTTCTTTACAGTTACAGTAAACATTTATGTAACTGTCGTGTATGAATTTATATACAAATCTGCTACCTATAGAATCGATCAACCTCATTTTAGAATTAAATTAAATGACTCGCCGCAGAACTACCCTACAGAGTATGTCTTTACAAATTGTTGAATATACCTTTTACAACGATATATGCATGGTATTTTCATTTCTATTTTAAAAGGATTTTTATTTTTCAACTTGTTTAATTATTTTTATTAAGTAGAGATAATTATATTTCAAGATGATATAAAATAAACAGAATGATATTAAACGTTTAAGCATGTTCAATCTCACATCCTCTTGCTTATTATATATTAATGACAATACCGATTGAGCTATACTCAATTGACATATCTAAACTATTATTTGTTATTTATGAAAAATATTTTAACCTACATTTTGATATAATATCTACAATCAAACCCCTCCGGCCCTTCCTACTAATAAATAGAAAGATATTAAACGCTTAAGTATGTTTGATTCAATTTTTCTTATATATTATACCAATAGATATCAACCGAAAACTTAGTTCTCTTTTACTTAAATTTAAAATTTAGTGATTATTAAATAGTAAGTTTTTTTTGCCAAATTGCCAAGATTAGTTATTAACATTTCAAAATTTTCAAGTGGTTTCAAAGATTCGTGTTCAAATGATTTGTCTGTAGATATAAAATGTATGTTATATAGCGGTTAAGAAAATTAAATAAATAATATCATAAGGTCATAACAATTTTTTTAAAAAATACTTTGATACAAAAGTTTGTGTAAACTTTAAGCCTTCAATTTTATGGTTTAGAGATTTGAGTTGTAGTTTAGGGTTTAGATGTTTAGGTTATATAGTTTAAAATTTAAGGTTTATGGTTAGAATTTAAAGTTTATGGTTTAGATTTAAGATTTAGGGTGTTAGGGTTAGGATTTAGATTTTATAGTTTAAATGCGAAAGATTTTGTAAATTTTTTTACACAGCTTACGTATCAAAATATAACATTTAAATTTTATTAGCTTAACAATCAAAAAAGTACTACTTATACCATTTTTTCTAGTTTGATGCCTAACATTTTCTTTCATAACCCAAATCAAGTTTTTCCGTCAACGAGCGTTAAAAAAATATTGTCATACAATTAAACCTCAAAGTTTGAAATTCTTTGAAAATATGAACTTCTTAAAAAACCTCAAAGTTTTAATTTCTTTCAATCAAACCCTCAAATCACATCTCCTTCATTGTCTGACGTCCCCCACACGTCGGTTGTTCACCTTTCACCGCCCAAGTGTCGTATACCTCACCGTTTAGCATCCTCACCTTCTAGTCATCAGTTAAAAGCCCAATCGATCTCTTTTTCTTCATTGTTAGATGCTCTTCGACAGAACAATTGACAATTTATTCGCCAGTTTTCGATGACGGGATGATGAGGTTTCAATCGTAGGGGCTAACGAAGGCAAAGGTGGCCGGTAGTGGTTGAATCAGTGGTGGGAGAGGAGGGATTTAGGGTTTGAGTTTGGGGCTTTAGAGAAATTAAAGATTTTGAAATTTTTTAATAAAATTAAAGATTTTTTTATTTTTTAAAAAATAAAAATTAAAGAAAACACCAAAAATATGCCATGTATCGTGTTTTTATTAGATAATGAAAAAATTTTAATGTCTGTTACGAGAAATTTTAATTTTTGCTACGGAATGAAATGTTAGTACGTTAGACACCAAAATAACTAAGAATAAACGTTAAGTACCAAACAGGAAAAAATATTACATATTGGGCACTTTTTTAATTGTTAAGCCTTTTATTTATGGGTAAACCACTCAGATGACCACCAAACTATTTGAGCGTACCTATTTTGACCACCAAACTAGACAACTAGTCAATCAGACCATCAAACTTTTAAATTGTTTCTATTTTGACCATCGTCGTTAAAAAACTAACAGAAGGGTGACGTGATAGTTAACGAAAATTTATAAAATTACATATTTGGTCAATGTTATTTACCTATTATATCAATTTGGGCTTAATTTTAATTTAATTAAATAAAATTAATTAACCAACTAAATACGACACGTGTCACCACTCGATTGTACGAATTTACTCTAATTTTTAGATTAATTTATTTGATAATTTTTCACCCAATCAAGTGGCGACACATGTCACCTGATTGGGTAAAAGTTTAAGCAAATAAGAAGGCGGATAATCAAACTTGTAACCATCAAGAATAAACTACACTCACTCCACCCTTAGGGCAAGCCTTTCAATTGTTTCAAATATACTAACTTTCTTATTTAATGATATTGTTCGAGTTGCGGGTTTCCTGCTCTTCTTCCTTATTACCAACGTAATAAGTAGCCATATTTCGATCTATGTTGAAACTTTCCTTGCTCCATTCAAGTCAAATTATATTGTCAGGAAACGAACTGGAAGCAAGCAATTGAAACAACTTCCATCATGAACAATCTTGAGCATAGTTAGAGAAGCCGGAGATTCTCTAAGCATGAGTTGATTTAAAATTTTATAAATAAGTAATCTATAATCTACGTCGTCTGAACTCGAACTCCTATGAACATAAAAAAAAATTAAACTCAAATCATGGGTAACATGAAGAAAAAAAAAACCCAACAACAAAGACGAAAGAACCTAGACAAACCCAAAAATCTGTAAATTACCAACAAAAAACCTTTCTTATGTTTGATCATCATGTCCATACACAAAAAGAAAACACCTAAGAAAAAAAACCAAACACATGAGTAGAAAAAATACCTAAAAACCAATAACAATGGTTTGACGTATGGAAAATAAAGAATTCTCAAAGATACCACCCGATCCACTGAAACAAAACACCTAAGAAAAAGAAACCGAACAGTTCAATGTTTGTCAGTCCAAATTAAAATTCAACCCACAAAGATGGAAGAATTGCAACTAACAAGTTCTCTAATTTAAATCTAATAGGTCTCGGAGGAAGTAGCTATGTGTACCAGATACAGCTCAAGAATAAAAGAAATTTTGCAGTTAAGCGACTTAAGGTTCAATAAGGTAGCCCTGAGATGGACTTGTGCTGTGAGATGAAGTAATAAGGAAGAAGAATAGTGAAACTCATAACTCGAACAATATATCATTAAATATAAAAGTTAGTATATTTGAAACAATTGAAAGACTTAGTCTAGTGGTAAAGTTAGTGTAGTTTACTTTTGATGGTTGTAGGTTTGATTCCCAACTTTCCTATTTGCTTAAAATTTTACCCAATCAGGTGACACATGTCATCACTTGATTGGATGAAAAATTATTAAATAAAATTAATTAAAAATTAGATATCCAATCGTATGGTGACACGTGTCATTGTCTATTTGGTTGATTAATTTTATTGGCTTAAGGGTGTAAGAAGCCCTTAAACTTTTGGAAAAAATCAATTAAGTCCCTGATTTTTTTGCACTCGATTAAACTCTTAAACAAAAAAAAAATTAATCAATTAAGTCATTGAACCAAGAAATTGAATCAATTAAGCCTTTGAACCAAGAAATTAAATCAATTAAGCTCTTTGACCAATTTTGACCATTAAATCTTGACAGTTTTTCTTTAGATATTACTAGCACATGATACACTACAATTTTATAATGTTGCAATTACAGATATTTTTTAAAAAAATGTTTTTTTATAAATTTTATAAGTATTTTATAATTTTCATAACTTTTAATGAAGTTTTTAAATAAAATAAAAAGTTTCTAAAATGTGAAGTAAAAACATTTGTTTACAATTTTTTTATAACTTTTAATGAAATTTTTAAATAAAATAAAAAAGTTTCTGAAAATGTCAAATAGAAATATTGTGATACGGCATACTGTACCAACAAATTAAAAAATCTTCAAAATTTAATGGTCAAAGGTTTTAATTGATTACATTTGTTGATTTAAAGGCTTAATTGATTATATTTCTTGGTTCAAAGGCTTAATTGGGTGCAAAAGAAAGTTAATTGTTTTTATTCAAAAATTCCAGAGCTTCTTACACCCTTAAGTCAAATTTATTTAATTAAATTAAAATTAGGATCAAATTAATATAATTGATAAATAACAAGGACTAAATACATAATTTTATAAAATTTTATTAACTATCATGTCATTTTTATGATAATTTTTCAACGGTTATAATTTAAATAAGATCAATTTAAAAATTTAATAGTTTAATTGACAAATTACCTAATTCAATAATTAAAAAAAATATAATTAAATAATTTAGTCACTTGAATAGTTTACTCTTTATTTATACCGCAAGTGTATTTTGATGTTGTTTTAGCCTTCCTACCCCGCAAATATCTCTCAAAACATCTTCTCTCGTGATTTTGTCTAATTGTTTTCGCCAATTTTCTCTTTCTTTACCCTCTTCTTCTCAAGCTCCGTTGTCTTTCTGCAACGCAAGAAAAAATAAAAATAAAAAAGAGCAGCAAATAATGTCCCAATCAAACCCTAATTTCCCTCCCAAATCTCTGACCAAATCGTTCATGACTCAGAACCAAGTCATGGACTCACTCACTTCCCACATCTCTCTCTACCATTCCCATTCCCTCTCCCACAATCCCAACCCTAAACCTAACGCCAACCAAAGGTCTTCAATCCTCAAATGGTTCTCATCTCTCACCGTCCACCAGCGCCTAGCTCACCTCACCACCGTCGATTTTCCCTTCACCCAGCTCCTCATCCAAATGCTCGGCAATCTTCGTGCTCGTGGCCACGGCTGCTTCATTATCCTCCCCGATCTTCCCTCACGTGATCCTCCCTTCCTCCCGGGCCTCTGTTATAAACAATCACGTGGTCTCCTCTCTAGGGTTGCCCAGTCTGATGAGTCGGAACGGCGAGTGTTTGAGTCGGTTCGGTTGTTCGGATCCAGAGAAGGTGAGAAAATCGAAGAGTGTTCGTGTTCGGTTAGTAGTCTCGATTCGATGACGGTGGCTGAAGAGTTGGTTGAAAATGTGGACCGTTTTGTTGAAACCATGGATGGAGTGTCAAACGGTGCGTTTTTGAGAGGGGAAGAGAGCGAATTGGTGTCGGATTGGACTGAGCTAGAGTGGTTAAAATCAAAAGGGTATTATAGTATCGAGGCCTTTGTTGTAAATAGATTAGAGGTGGCGTTGAGGTTGGCGTGGTTGAATTGTAATAGTGGGAAGAGAAGAGGGGTGAAGTTGAAAGAGAAGATGAAGGCTGCAGGGGTAGCTGCAAATGTGTATTGGAGGAAGAAAGGATGCTTGGATTGGTGGGTCAATTTGGGTGATGCAATGAGGAAGAAAGTGTTTAATAAGGTTTTCGGGAAAGCTGCTAAATCCTTGGTATTATTTAAAACTTTTTTAACTCCATGTTAATGCCGGGTTTATCCTATGGCATTGTCATTATTGTTAATGGTTGAAAATACTGTTTCAATTAAGTTCCACAGTAATACGTGTTGTTCATGGAGAGAAGGTTTAAACATGGATGGCTGGTTTAGGGTAAATTAATATGCTAGGTCATTGTGAGAGCCTAAAAGAACCTTAGCTTGTAGCTTCATCTTTGGTTTTCCCCTGTCTATTGCTCTAATAAGTTATGGTTGGATTTTTCTTAATTTTGACATACTATATTACAAAGCATATGTTATGTTTAGAGAAAGATTTCCGACATATGGATGACTTTTAGTTTTGAAAATTATTATCTGTTCTAATTTTGTGAACATTTGTGGCTAAACTTTTGAACATTTTGGCATTCAGGTTTTCGAGGTACTGAAGGCTGCAGGTAGTGCCTCAGAGGATGAAATGTGGCTTTTTAATGCAGGAACAGTTGAACGACCTATGAGGTATACCAATTATGGTGAGAAACGGCTGGGAACCACCCTAAATTCCCTGGAGGATGCAGAATTTGGCATTACTATTACTGCAAATTCTTGTTCTGGAAAGCCTACTACCCTAACCAATGTCTTCAGTAGTTTGTTTGTGCTTCAGGATATTGTTACTGTCGTCCTATCCTGTCATAACCGTTGTGATGTGGAAAAGGTGTTTTTTAGCACATTAGGCTCTGTAAGTTCGGTCATTGATAGTGTATTAAGAAAACTGAGAGGATTTCTCATGGTTATTTCACTTGATTGCACAAAGCTTGAACTTCTCGTAGAAGGGAATTTTAACTCTTCATCCGATAAATCCAAGGGTAAGCTCAGTGCACCTAGTCGTAAGAAAAAAGGTAAGTCCCGAAACACAAAAAATCAAAATCCTGTTCTGAAGACAGAGGTGGATGACCTTCCACCAGAAATACCTGTTAAGGTACTTTTTTTCCTTTATTGAAAGTCCTTTAGATGGGATTTTGCTTTCATTTAAATGTGTTGGGAAATTGTATTAATGGTTTATAGTAAATATGTCAGGATCTTGCATATGAATCGACTCATAATAAGAAAGCAGATTTGACGGAGTCCACCAAGATGAGTGATATGCCTCATGATAAAGATGTAAACAGAAAAACCCTGTTACCAATGGAAATGCTCTCCAAGTTATTCTTTTGGATGGTCTTGTTAATTATTTATGTTTTAAATACTTCCATAACCGGTACTCTTGTCTTCAGGTACATATTCAATCAGTTGTTGGTGGAAAAGGACGAGCTGCTGCAAGGAAGAGCCGGAAGGAAAAGAATAAAAACAAATATTCATGCATCAATGATACAACTGAAGTAAAATCTTCCAAGAAGGCAGTCACCGGGCCTTCTTCATCGTCTTTTATTTCTCATGACGAGGCAACAAATTCCAATGGGGTATTGGATAATTTAAGTATAGAACGAAATCTTCCAACTGATACAATAAGTCCTAGCAACATTCTCAAACCAATTTCAACTCCTAGTAGACCAGATAATCAACTTTTCACGGAGGATATTGCCATGCATGTGAAAGACCATGAGGTTGGTGTTTCCAATGGTTTCTGTCATACGGGTACAGGGCATCAGCAGTACCAGAAAGATATTCCTGTGAATGAAATCATTCCTACCAGAGAAGAGGATTCAAACTGTAAGCGAGAATGTAATATTTTTCCACCTATTGCCCCAAAGCCTGGTTGTGTTTCCATTGGAGAAGGCATCAACAAACCAAGTTCTCTTAGTGCAAGTAAAATTCAGCAAAATTCAACTTCTTCTGATATATCAGTGAATACAGTTGACATTAAAGAGGCAGTTCCTGTGATTCAGGTGCAAGAAAAAAAGTTCTATAATACTGCACCCTCTCCACAATGCCTTTCGTATGAGTGGCCTAGTGTAGCTCCCTTTTATTTTCCTTCTATAAATTCACATGTTCCAGCTGCCACTGATAGACTGCACCTTGATGTTGGTCACAATTGGCACAATCACATCCGCCAGCCCTTTGTGCCCACCATGCATCAGGCAAGAAATCCTTCTATTGAAAGTGGGTGCAATCGAATCTTAACTCGTCCAATGCCAATGAGTTTAGATTGGCCCCCTATGGTTCGAAGTGCTTCTGGATTGACTCCATCACTTACATGCAGTTATGACTCTGGATTTATCTCTAGGCGGCAGACAGCTTTTCAGCAGAGTTTTGCTTCTCAAAATTTTCAGTTTAATATGATTGAGGATGATAGAAAGTATTCTGGGGATTTCTTTGACTTGCCAGATCCTGCAAATACTCTTGAACTTGCTGATGAATGTGAGAGCCACTATATATCAGAGGAAGAATTTGAGGTGCATGCTGTTTCTGGTATGGATTATAATCAGTATTTTGGTGGGGGTGTGATGTACTGGAATACTTCTGATCTTCCAGGTACAGGTTTCTCTAGACCTCCTTCCCTTAGCTCCGATGATAGCTCATGGGCCTGGCGTGAAGCAGACATGAGTAGGGCTGTTGATGACATGGTTGCTTTCTCTTCATCTTATAGTACTAATGGTTTGACTTCGCCAACTGCTACTCCATTTTGTTCGCCTTTTGACCCTTTGGGTCCTGGACACCAGGCAGTTAGTTATGTTGTGCCAGGAAATGAAGTGTCTAGCAAAGTGCTGCATTCTGCATCTGCAATGCCGGATGCAGCAACTGAGGAGGAAACTTCTGGATCTTTGGCCAATTTATCCAGTGATGTTGAAGGGAAAACAGGGGATTCACATCCATACCCTATTTTGCGTCCAATAATTATTCCGAGCATGTCAAGGGAAAGATCAAAATCAGACTTTAAGCGTGGTCATGATCATAAAAGCCCATGTGTTGCTCCAAATAGGCGTGAACAACCTCGGATAAGACGGCCCCCATCACCAGTGGTGCTTTGTGTTCCACGAGCTCCACGTCCTCCACCACCGTCTCCTGTGAGTGACTCAAGGAAACTCAGGGGTTTTCCAACAGTTAGATCCGGTAGCTCTAGCCCAAGACATTGGGGTATGAGAGGTCTGTTCTATGATGGAACTAACTCAGAGGATGCATGTGTTCGCATGGATGGTACTGAAGTTGTGTGGCCATCTTGGAGAAGTAAGAATCTTTCAGCCCATCCAATGATCCATCCTCTCCCTGGTGCTTTGTTGCAAGATCATTTGATTGCAATGTCTCAACTTGCTCGTGATCAAGAACATGTAAGTATAGTACCAGCATTATGTTATTCTAAAAGTTGTGGTTAATGCTTTTAATTTGTGCAATTTTGTGATTATTCTGCAGCCAGATGTATCATTTCCTCTACAACCACCTGAGTTACAGAGCTGCCCAACACGAAAGGCATCTCTCTCTCCAATGCACAGCTTCCTTAATGATGAAATTGACTCCTTCTGGAAGCAGGTAAATGGTTTAATGATCCCTAGAAAATGAAGAGGAAGAAAGCAAATGACTGATCCTATTTTCGTCCTGTTTCATTGTTTCTGTGATCTTGGATATTTTATTTTGTGCAAGAATTTTCTAGTTTTCTGTTTTTTTTTTCATTCATTTACCAGGCTTTGCAATGATACTGACTGTACCTTGATCATGTACAAGGTTGCAGCAGAGAATATGGCTCGTAAGCGATACATTAATTGGGCTGTTAAGCGGGTTACGAGGTCTCTTCAAGTCCTATGGCCTAGATCAAGGACAAATGTCTTTGGTTCAAATGCCACTGGATTAGCTCTTCCATCAAGTGATGTGGACCTTGTAGTTTGTCTTCCTCCAGTGAGGAATCTGGTGAGTGCTTGAGCCTTGTATTTTTCTGTTGATCACGTGCTTATACTTTTCGGCAAGAAACTCAACTGCAGACATTTTTAGGAGCCTATCAAAGAAGCTGGGATCTTGGAAGGACGTAATGGTATTAAAGAAACTTGCCTTCAGGTATGAGTAATTGTAATTGGTTGAGCTTTTTGTTTCATTTTCTTGATATCTGAACTTAGGCAGAACTGCTTTGGAGTTACATAGAAATCAGAATATCTGGTAAATGTTGTGTTATGAAAATGTTAAATATTTGTTGTTCTTTTTCTCCATTTTCTGAGTAAAGGCATTGGATCATTGGCTATGATAAATGTGGTATACTTACCAAGTTGTAGACAATGATTTAGGAATTCTTGATTTGTTGTATAGTATTATCTTCCGATTACTTATTATGGCTTTTCTTCTTCCTGTTTCATGTCCTGGCATCATTTGTTTTTCCCCTCATTTCTCTTTATATGCTGTATAATTTGCAATAACCCTCCTGTACTTATATGTAGCTATTGGTTTACTGCTGTATGATTTTCTAGAATATTGTGTCCATATCTTCGTTTTCCCTGCAATTCTTCTGTGAAAATTGTTGTCATTATCTGATATTTTCCAGCATGCTGCCCGGTATCTTGCCAATCAAGAGTGGGTAAAGAATGATTCTCTGAAGACTGTGGAGAATACAGCTGTAATGCCTTCCGCCCTTGCCTTGTTGGATCCTTCTTCATTTTTATCTGTACTTCTTTCTTTCCTTCTCTTTTCTCACAGTGCTGTCTTTCTGGCATCCAGATTCCTATCATTATGCTTGTGGTAGAAGTTCCTGATGACCTAATAACTTCTGCGGCCTCTAATGTGCAATCACCCACCGATGAGGAAATAGATAAAACTGCTGAACATGTTGACCATATTCATTCTGATACTGTTGCCTTAGAAGACTCAGGTTCACCCAAGTGCTCACAAATAACTGATGGTAATATAAAGGGCGTCAAATCAGTTCGTCTAGACATCAGTTTCAGGTCTCCCTCACATACAGGACTCCAAACTACTGAACTGGTAAAATGAATATAACTTAACCAATGAACACTGGTCGTTTGTGTTGTGTCTGAAATTAGAACCCATGACATATGCTTCCTCTGCTAATTGTAGCCTCTTTCCTGGAAATTTAAGGAGAATATTTGTTTTACTTTTGCCTGATGATGTTACTGGCTAGGAGGATTATATTTGTCCTTGTTGGGTTTCATAATTATATTATCAAGTAACCATCAGTGACGTTATGAGCTTTTGTAGTTTTTTTTCACTGATATTTTCCAACTTCTAAGGTTCTGAAAGTTTTAGGGTCTGGTTTATGTAGGAATGAGGAATATTTCTAGACATTTGGGGTATTAAGTCCTATTCTGCTCTTTAGATTTGTTTTTTGGGCATTTCCTGTGATTCAGTGTCTCAGCAGACAATTCCACGATGCTGCATATAGATTTGAGTGTTTTGCATTGATACATTTGAAGTTTTTCTTTGCTTAGATTTGTTTTTTGGGCATTTCCTGTGATTCAGAGTCAGCAGACAATTCCACAATGCTGCATATAGATTTGAGTGTTTTGCATTGATACATTTGAAGTTTTTCTTTGCAGGTGAAGGAGCTGACTGAGCAATTTCCAGCTGCTACACCTCTTGCTTTGGTACTAAAACAGTTCTTAGCAGACCGTAGCCTGGATCAGTCTTACTCTGGTGGCTTAAGTTCATATTGTCTGGTGAGTAACCTTTGGTTGTAGAAGCAGACTTTTCTAACTAATTTATAGTTGACATATTTCTGTTATATTTACTCCCTTACTATTTCCTGCATCTTGTAGGTGCTACTTATTATACGGTTCCTACAGCATGAGCATCACCTTGGACAGCCTATCAACCAAGTAACTTAGTACTTTAAGATTTTATATGTTCTCTTTTCTTTGCTGGTGGTTTTTTAGTACATATTTCTGTGTTGCCGGCTGGAGTGAACTGTTACTTTCTCTATTCATGCTATTGATTGGTTCTTTGTAGTAATAGAAATTGTTCCTTGATTCAACAATGATATATTGAATGATAATCATCTGATGCAACCTGTAGAGCTGTTTCAAAGTGGTTTAATCTGTAGGTGGGAGTTTAAAATGTAATTGCACTTGAAGTATGTTTAATTTGAGAGCTTAAAGAATTCCAATGCTGGACCAGTATATTTATTTATACAATATTGCCATCAATTTGAGGAACAAAGTTCGGGGGGTTGAACTGAAAGGCCCTGTACTCGCAACTTTTGATAATTGATTAGAGAACTGAAGTATGGTTTTTGATGTTATAAGGAAAATATTGATCTTTGATATTCGAAGATATAAATTTTTTTAATGTTCTCAGTTTGTTTATCTGCTCTTTTGTGCTGATGGCAGTAACAAGTATTTTTTATAACACGATCTCAATATTTCATGCAGAACTTTGGAAGCCTTCTGATGGATTTTCTTTACTTCTTCGGGTGAGTCAAAAGATTTAAATGATTTTATTTGTGGTAGTTGAAAACAGTTACCTGACTGCTGTTTACTGTAAATGTTTATAAAAATGAATGATTTATTGTTTCAATATCTGATGGCACAGGAACGTGTTTGATCCCCGGCAAATGTGTATTTCTGTACAGGGAAGTGGAATATATATAAACAGAGAAAGGGGTCATAGGTAATAGCAATGTTCTCTCTTGCTGCGAACTATGTGTAACTGGTTACTTCTCGATATTTTAACCTTCATTTGAACCCTGGTGATTGATTTTTCTGTTATAGCATTGATCCTATACACATTGATGATCCACTTTTTCCAACAAATAATGTGGGGAGAAATTGCTTCCGGATACATCAGTGTATCAAGGTTAGTGGGTTTTTTTTTTTAATTACGTGTTGACAGGAAACTTCTGTGGCATGGTAGGGTGTCTTTACGTTTACTATTGACACACTCTATAAACTTGCTTTAGCTTCTAAGTGTTGACTCACTTTTTGTAATGTTGAGTTGTTTCCTTCAAGGGTTTCATTAATTAAATGTTTCTTTGAAGGAGGAGAAAGGCAAATTATATTTATTTACCCTGCTTCGTAACAAAGAATTAGTGGATAGCAGTGTGGTTATCTTTGCAATTAAGGCACTTAATTGGCTTTTAGAAACTAGTAGCAAGACTGTCAGAATTTTTTTGGAAGATATCGACACATTTAGCAAGTAAAAGCTTAGCTTACTACTATATGGGATGTGTAACATACAAAATATTAAAATAAACTATGGTACATTGCTAAGCCATATCTCTGTGAGCTTAATCTTTCTGGTAGCATTAATATAACTGTTGGAGTATAGGATGTAAGAACTATAAAATGAAGATTCTTATTGGAAATGCATTTATGTGATTACTTGCATTTCTCTGTATGTCTTGTGTAAATAATATTTTGTAATGCAGGCATTTTCAGAAGCCTATTCTATTTTGGAGGCTGAGCTTAGTTGCCTATCAGGTAACACCAATTCATCTTGTAACCAACCATGTAGATTGCTTCAAAAAATCATCCCAAGTATCACTTTATCATAGTGCCTTAGTTTGAGGAATCTTCACTAAAGGTATTCATTTTCCCATGATATTGTTTGTTAGATAGATTAATTTAGGATTGTCAGAAATATTCTTATGCTCACATTATTGATATAAAGCTGAAGTCTTCACCCCAATGGGAGCATTGGGTCTTGATTATTTACCTAAACTCCCTTGGGAATGAGCTCCATGTTGATCATTTTTCTGTTACGCCAACCCATGGTTTGACTCTGAGGTATGGAAATGTTTCATGGTGATTTTTATTTTAAATTTCTGATTTTTCCCCCTTGCATTAATTATTTGTAACTTCTAAATTTTCTAGATTCTTAAAGAAACTTAAGGTGTTTGTGGCAGACAGATATTACAGCCTCGCTCAACTTTTGGTGTGATGCGTGGCCAATCTTGCAATTGATCATTTCAAGTAAAGGATGCTCCAGTTTAGTTCACAATTGGTTACGTGCTACTTTGTGGTTCGAAGTAAAACTGAAAGGGTGATTCTGTAAGTAGGCACTATTCTTTTGTAGATCTTTTACAATAAAAAACGTTGAAAATCCAATGGTACACTACACGATCAATTTTGAAATTTATGGTCTTGGTGACAATTCTAAGTTCAATTAAGGAACTTAGTATGTCCCTCACTACCTTCTAGTATTGATCTTGTGTTAAATCTGTGTACACCATACCTTTTCAAATTTTGATGCATTTCTTTGAGTGGAGCTAGGGTGATTGCTTGCGGAGTGTGTTTACTATTTGGATTTGGTCAATTGTGCTGCCTTTTTCAACCTGAAATATTACATTGCCAAATGCTATTTTGTTTCTTCCTTTGTGAATGATTTCTATTTTTATCTTTGGTGATTTGAATCTATCATGAAAACTCGTCTTGTTGGATGTTGATAAAGAATAACTTATGCCAGTGCATATGCTTTTTTATTTGTTACCGCTGTTGTATTATTTAGTGCTGTTTTATTTTTTGAGCTAATAATTGGAAAGATGACTTATTTTTGCTTTTGTATTTTCAGGATGCCAAACGGAATATTGTGTGAAGTTGTTAGTTTGGGGCTGCGCTGATTGTGGTGCCATTGGCCACGGTTAGCATCTGAACTATGTCCTGCAAAGTGAACGTAACATTGTTCATTCTATCAGATGCCAGTTTCGGAATGAAGGTACTCAGTCTGCAGCCTATTTTCTTAATGAAATGACAGCTCAGTAGCCAGATTCAAATCTTTGGAGATACGGATATTGACACTGGTTACCGTAGTGAACGACCCTCACAAAGAAGAATACATTGAACGAACTAGAAGCGGCAGCTGAACTGATGCTATAGCTTCGGAGAATTGGCTTATGGCATTAACAATGAGATGGGGATTTGTGCTAGGTGTGTTGGCGGAAACGGGCTGATGGCCACATGTATGTAAACTAGAGATCTATGTAGAAGGCCAGCATGACGCAATAATTGGCAGGTGTCAAAACGGAGCCTCCTCCGGTGGTTGTGAGCGCTGCCGGCGTGCCAGTTTAGTAGGAATGTATGGATGGGTGTTGTATGACGGCAGGCCCATATTAAGCAGCTCCTCTTTCTACGTGCGATTTTGTGGCCCCGAGATTGCAATTGGGCTGTCTTGGTCCGCATATTGGCTTTAAAGGCAACCTAGATTGACTATTTTTAAAGGTTGAAAGTACTAAAATAATTATTTTCTGATTAAATAAGCTCTTGAAATACCCTCAATGAAATAACTCTAAATTTTGTATAATATTTTAGTAGTTGCACAAAAGATGAATTTTCTATATTTTTCCAAGTAGAATTTATTTTTAGTATTCTAACCGGTTTATAGCATTGGAGTAAATTCTGTTCTCTTTCAAGGAGAATTTTTAGGGGCTTAGATGTAGAGTTTATAGGTTTAGAGATTATAAATTTAGGGTTAGGAATTTAGATTTTAGATTTTATAGTTGAAAATTGAAATAAAAAGGGTTACACTTTATCAAAATATAACTAAAAATATCAACTTTTTAATGTATATTTATGGTAGCAGCAGACGTATACAGGGACAGGCTTGAGAGTGGTAGGTTTGGTAATCCATCTCTCATTGGAGATTCTAAGGAATCATCCCATATTCTCTCTTTGCTTACGCTACCTTGACAGCCTTTCACACGTATATCTGTCACAGCCAAGGTAGCACAGCATCCTAGGACCTAGGAGGATCCCCGTTGTAATTCTCCCCACCCTGATTGACGCAAAATGCCTCACCAGCTTGTAAATTTAGTACACCCTCCTTAACCCATCTTCCCCGTTTCTGCATTCCCCCTATGCGTATAGTATTAAAAGTTAAACCTCTCATAAAGGCTAAAGCATTGGTATTGGGGCTTGATCTTTGGCATGAATGACTTTTAACACAATGACCAACGAATTCTCTCATCTCAACGACTCTTGTTATACCTTTCCTAACCCTTCACTTCATCACGCCAAGCATATGCTCTTCCATATTCTAGTACTCTTTTACTATTAAAACCAATTCACCCTCCCTTTCTCCTCCATTACCATTCTCTTTTCCTCCCTGTTCACTAGATTTTCGGGCGAGTATGAAGTTCGGGAAGAGACTAAAGCAGCAAATCGAGGAAACGTTACCGGCTTGGCGGGACAAGTTCTTGTGTTATAAAGAGTTGAAAAAGCTGGTTCGGTTGATTTCTTCGGCCGAGTGTCCCGAGTACGGAAAGGCAGATGCCGGGGCTGAATTCACGTACTTGTTGAATAATGAGATCGACAAATTTAATGCTTTTTTCATGGAACAAGAGGAAGACTTCATCATCCGGCATAAGGTAAGTGTACGACTCTTTTTGTATCATAGACCAACGGACATATAATAATAATTGCTACCAGTATAGTGGAGCATTTTTAGTTGGTTGAGTCAACTCAAGTGACCCATCCAGCCATCCAAGGCCAACTCAGAAGTTGGGAAAATGCAAGCAATACAAGGGAATTGCATTGTTCAAACATCAACAGAAGTTTGAAGTAAAGGATTTATGTCTCCAGGAATTGCAGCAGAGGATTAAGAGAGTTATAGATACATGGGGCCCCGGCGGAACCAAGCCTTCAGAAGCAGAATATAAAGACGGAATGGCCAAAGTTCGAAAAGACATGGTTGATTTCCATGGTGAAATGGTCCTCTTACTCAATTACAGCAATATCAATTACACAGGTAATCACTCACTGTGTCACAATCTTTTCTTCAATATTATTAATGTTTTGATGGTGGTGTAGGTTTGGCTAAGATATTGAAGAAATACGACAAGCGAACCGGCGGATTGTTAGTGCTCCAGCAACCGTTTTTCATAACCGATCTCGTTTCGAAGCTGGTCAAGGAATGCGAAAACACCATCGACGAAGTGTTCCCTGTAGAAGTAGAAGCAGAAATTGTGAAGGAACAAAGAGAAGGTATAACGGTAGCAGGGAAAGGGATTTTCAGGAACACAGTGGCGGCTCTACTGAGCATGCAAGAAATCAGGAGAGGCAGCTCTACTTACGGACATTTTTCTCTGCCGCCTCTTGATTTACCGGACTCTGATCTCATACATTCCTTCCAACTCAACTCCCCCATCCCCACTGTCTGATCACACGGCATAAACAAACTGTTACGTGTTTTCGATCGAATCGTATTTATTACGATTATGGTAATATCATGTTACGATCATTATTTCAATCATAATGTTGCCATGGAGTTTAGAACATAGCATCATAGAAAATTTTCATATCAACTTTAGGGTATATTTCTTTCTGTGTACTATAAACAGATTGATATATGATATAATCACGATGATTCATCACTTTCTTCTAATGTCAATCTCTAAGTTGTGTTTTGTTTTTTCTCAAAATGAACTTAAAAAAGTTAGATTTTGTTAGAAATATATAAACGAAAAAAATAGCATAATGTATAATAAACGAAAAAAATAGCATAATGTATAATAAACGAAATTTGATTCGAACTTGAAAACATATAAATTTGGACCAAGTCCTGCACCCAATGGCAGGCTGGTTCTGAACTAAGCCCATAGTGGCCTCGAACTTGAAAACATGTAAATTTTGAACCTTTGATTCTTTGCTAAAACCCAATCAAGATCCAACCGAACTCAAAAGTCTGGTAGGGTTTGGTGTCCATGGTAGCCCGGGTTATTACAAACCAACGCCCGGCCTCAAATCAAATATGTTCTGATTCCGGTGCCTACCATCCATCCACCGCCCTAAATATGAAATATCAACATAGGAAGACAAGTGTTTGATTAGAGGCGAGTTTACAAGATTTTTCATTGTCGGGTTTGTAGGGTTTTTACCCTCCATTTCAGCAAAGCGGCATCGTTCCTGGAAATAAGGTAAATCATGATTAAATTGTACTAAACAAATAAGCTTTAATACTTACCAGTTATCAACCCTGTTGTGTAAGTTTCTGGGTTTTTATTTTCTCAACTCATAATCTATTATATTAATTTGCACGCTGAAATCTCGATTTTACTTTGTGATGTAATTGCGGTTTGTTTCATTTGGTGATATGGGTGCTTTTTTTGTTCAACTGTTGAAGATTTTGAAGAACTTTTGCGTTGGTATTTATATAATCTGCGGCGGACCCATTTTTAAAATTGTTCATAAAAAAGAAAGAAAGAATTTTTAGTTGGTATTCTGCTATTGGTTTTCTGTAAGTGAAGATTGCATTTCGTTATGCTGCTGGGTTTGAGCTTTGAGTTTGCTGGGAAGATATAGCTTTTATGTACTTGTAATTAACTTTTAGATGCTAAAAAGAGCTTCTTCTCTGTAGTTGCCGACACTTCGACTGATGTTCGTGTCTAACTAGTGTGATTTCTGTAATTTCTTGAACAATTAAGACAGGCTTTGCTGCACTTTGATTGACATAAATCTTTGTAATTGCATGAACATGGAAAGTTTGGGATAATCTGGGAGTAGTTAGAGCAAACCATGATATTGGAACATAATGTGTATTTCATGTATGAATTTGCCGAGGTTCTCTGAATCTACGAGAAGAATTTTAGTGGGAAACAAATAATTTCATGATGTTAAGTTGTTCGGGCTTGAGTTTTCCTACTAACGATTGTATATATGTTTCAGAGAAGTGAAAACCATGTCATCTTGTTAAGGTTGCTGAAGATATCAGTTATGAACCAAGGAATGGCTTCTCTAGCTCAAGCTCCTTCTACCAGCTCCGTTACTAAAATTCCTCAGGTTCATTTCAAATGCTCACTATTGTTAAAAGCTTCAAAGGTGCCTTATGTGATCCCCTTCCATCATATCCTCCTCAGACGAACCCCTGTTTGCTGCACGAAGTTTCCTCAGTGGGAACCTTCACCCGTCACATATGCTCCAACTGACAAAGCTGGTGAAAACTTCTTGGATAAATCATCTGAATTATTTGAAACTCTGCGTCGCGAAAGCAAAGACGGGGCTCTAACTGACGAAGCTGGTGAAATCTTCTTGGATAAATCATCTGAATTATTTGAAACTCTGCATTCCGAAAGCAAAGACCCTTCAGTGACTATAGCTAAAGATCTCCCAGATACGATCAATCAGCCTGTTGCACAGCGTCAGTTTCTTAAATGGCCACTGTGGCTGCTCGGACCTTCTCTTCTCCTCGGCACAGGCATGGTACCAACACTGTGGTTGCCAATATCCACCATATTCATTGGTCCAAATGTGGTCAGCCTTCTTTCGTTGGTCGGACTTGATTGCATCTTCAATCTGGGTTGCACCCTTTTTCTCCTCATGGCAGATCATTGTGCCAAGTCAAAGAACATGGCACAATCTTCCAAGAGCAAACCTCCCTTGAGTTACCAGTTCTGGAATTTGGTTGCAACTTTGATCGGACTCGCGATCCCCTTAATGATGCTGTTTGGATCCCATAAGGGCTACCTCCAACCTCAGCTACCTTTCATCCCGTATGCAGTTCTATTGGGTCCGTCCTTACATTCTGCTTCTAGCAGTACAGATGTTGACTGAGATGTTGACATGGCATTGGGAGTCACCGATCTGGTTGGTGACCCCAATTGTGTACGAGGCTTACCGTGTGCTGCAGCTAATGAGGGGGTTGAAACTCGGGGTTGAACTCAGTGCATCGACATGGATGATGCATACTATCAGGGGCTTGGTCTGTTGGTGGGTACTGATTCTTGGTGTGCAACTCATGAGGGTTACTTGGTTTGCTGGTTTTACTGCTCGAGCTCGGCGACAGCAGTCTTCTGCTTCTGCTTCTGCTGATGCTTGATATTAATAGCCACTGGTATCTTAAACTGAAATAAAAGAACCATATAGCTCGATATAAGAGATCTCGAGTATAAAAATAATAAAAAAAGTCTACATTTTGTATGTTGTACATCATTCAGCAGTCAGTATACATACATGTAAGAAATGCTGTTTACAGTTACATAAATAACTTTATAGAAATGTTACTTATTCTGAATGATAAAAGCATGTATGTTTGGATGTTTCAAATGATTTGGAATTCAGTTTTACATGGATTTAAGTCCAATTGGTAACACTGTTGAAACTTGAAAATCAGATGGTGTTGGGAGACTATTCTTGGAATTAAAAGTCTGAAGAGTATAGTGACTGTATACATAATTAAATCTTTTACCTCCAATATTATGTAGAAAAAAGGGTAAACTACGCGTGGTCACTGAAATATTATTTTATTCTTATTTTGGTCATCGATCTAATTTTTTCAGCAAACTCGTCACTAACGTTACCTTTAAAAGCTAACTCAGAACGCAGAACTCACCAGTCATCACCCCCTTCGAAACCCAAGGCCAAACTAACAACGAAAATATGGCTTAAGATTTTCCTCGTTGATGAGAAAAGTAACCATTTGTACTCTTTCATTTGCTTCAAAATTTTATGGCATCTTTTGTGAAAATCGATCGGTACAATTTGATTCCACTACCAGTAACTTCTTTCTGTGTTTGCTCATGCCGTCCATTTCCCAAAAAAAACCCTAACTCTCGCTCAAAGGAGCCCAGAAGTCAAGCTTAACCTAGTCCTTCATGGGTCCGCATCGGTCTTCCCGATTCGTCTTACCCGTATTTACATCGACCAGCGGGTTGTTGCTGGCGTGGCTCGCGCTGAACCTGAAAGTCTCGTCGAAAGCAATGCCAAGGAGGTACCTTTAGTTATGATTGTATAGCTTTTTGTTTCATTTATAAGTTCCAAGTTATATTTGTTTAACATTGAACTCGATTTTGAAATGTTTGAATAATCTATTTGTTGCCGTTTGATTATGTTAGCTTGGATTTAGGGATTTAAATAAATTATGTATAAATAAATAATAGTTGAAGGTAATAGAAATAGTTATGAATAATGCATGAACACGTTTAGTCTTAGTTGCAATTATCAAGTTTTTTTCCTGTTGGTTAAAGATTGTTACCGAGACCGTAATGTGTAGGAAGCCGACAAAGGCGATCATATGTTACCGACGATGAAGGATTCTCTTTCTGAGCAACGACATAAATCAAGTCGGTTGAGGAAAAGGATTGGCTTTGGACTTGGTATTGGTATTGGATTCTCTGTTGGAGCTATTGTATTAGCTGGGGGATGGGTTTTCACTGTGGGCGTGGCTGCTGCTGTTTTTCTCTGTGCTCGTGAGTATTTTGAATTGATTAGGAGCCGTGGAATCACTGCAGGAATGACACCTCCTCCACGATATGTCTCTCGAGTTTGCTCTCTCATATGTGCTCTCATGCCCATTCTTACATTGTAAGATCGATGGATACCTTGTGTTCTGATTGTATCATAAGGATATCTATCAATTCTTTGGTTTCATTGTCTTGTTTGGAGCTACATTTAGCTTTCAGTTCTTTTTTTGGGAATTGCAGGTTAAATCTTTTTGAAAGTATTTAATGTTGTAATTTATTTATTATTTCTGATGTATTATCAGGTACTTTGGGAATATTGATGTTTCAGTGACATCTGCTGCATTTGTTGTTGTTTTGGCATTGCTCTTGCAAAGAGGGAATCCCCGATTTGCTCAGCTCGGCAGTACCATGTTTGGGCTATTTTATTGCGGCTATCTCCCTTGTTTCTGGGTTAAGCTTAGATGTGGTTTAGCAGCTCCTGTCTTGAATACTAGTAAGAATTTTGATTTTGGCACTTATCTACCGTTCAATCGAAATATTGGAGAAATTTATCTATAAAGAGTGAGTACCTATACTTGCTAAGGTGCCCGGTTAGAACTGAATATGGCATTTAAAAGAAAGAATCAGTGTCTATATACTGCTTTTGCTAAAAGCTTGGTGTTTTGGATAAGGATTTTGAAGTTTCTGAACGGTGGATCTAGAAACAGCTTTTGTTTCCAAGATATGAAACTTCATTACATGGTTCATTTTGCATGTGTAGTAGGGGGGAGGGGGAATGACTCATGACATTTTCACCAAACTGTTTTACCAAGCAGCTTCTTTTGACAGAAATATGAGCTGGATGGCCTATTCTTCTTGGTGACCAAGCTTATTGGACAGAAGGCCTTGTGGCAACCTTGATTTCTTTCAGCAGTATAATAGCAGCAGATGCATATGCTTTTTTGGGTGGAAAGGTATATAGCCTCGATATGCAAGATCTCGTTTCACTTATTTAAAAACTTTAGGATTCCCTGAATGCTGCATTATATACAGGCTTACAGATCAGTGCTGATGAGCGTCACTTCATAATGTTTTTTTTCCAATAAAATTTCAAAATCTACAGCTATTTATATGGCATGAGGACGGATTTTCCGTACATTTAAAGTGGCGGACATATTGTCCTATAAACATGTTTATGTTTGATTCCCATTCTGATGCAGGCCATTGGCAGGGCACCACTTACGAATATAAGTCCTAAGAAGACATGGAAGGCGCTATTGTAGGCTTGGGTGGTTGTATAGCAACTTCTGTCGTATTATCAAAGATTTTTAGCTGGCCAGCGTCTTGGCCAAGGTATTCAATCTATCTCACTAGTAATGATGTGCTAAAAATTTTCTGATCCAAACGTAGAGCTCTCTCTCTCCCACATACATACAGACGGAATCTGTTCGCACACGAGACTTGTTTTTTAACTGTTGATATAGCTCATGAGCCTATTAGGTTTGAAAAACAGTAAAAATTATAGCAATAGTGTAAGTGATCCTCATTTACAGGATGAAAGGGGGACAAATTGATTTATTCTATTAATGTGTAGTAGGATAGATACATCCTTTGGTGCTCATGTATCTTAAATGCGTTCAGACATCCATTAATCAGTGTGCATATAAACGTGGAGCATCCATCTCTTTGCACACTTGTGCTCATGGAGTTTGACTAACAATGTTGACTGATGATTGTCAACATTTTCTTTTATATTAAACTAAATCTTTGACTAGGATCAATGCATGCATCAAGTGTTATTCATTCTTGGATCCAAAGACGGGGATGAGGGGACTGGACTGCTTTGTTATCTATAAAAAGACATGACAATACATTAGTTTCAAACCTGATATATTTTCTCATTGATGCAGTGCGGTAGCCTTTGGATTTCTAAGCTTCTTTGGGTCTATTTTTGGTGATCTTACTGAATCCATGATCAAACGTGATGCTGGTGTTAAGGACTCTGGCTCCCTAATACCTGGACATGGTAATTATGGCTGCTTGATAAGTAATTGAATAAGTTCCTAACGCCGAGGTTGAACAAGAACTTTGCTTACTTTAATTTAACATTCTGTGTGCACTATCATGCAGGTGGAATACTTGACAGAGTGGATAGTTACATTTTCACTGGTTCACTAGCACACTCTTTTGCCAAAATCTTATCACTGTTATACAGAGTTTGATACCCAATTTTTGATCAATAGAAATCGTTTTTTTCTTCCCTGGAGTGCAGAAGCAGATTTGATGGTGTCTCTCTGCATTTACATGATTTTCAAGTCAAGGAGTACATTTCTTTGTAACCCTCTTCTTAAAAGTTTTCTAACATCAATATACTGTGAATGTTGCTTTCGTTTAAACGTTTTCAGTTAAAAAGTTTTCGGGCATGTTCACCTATTTCTTACCTTCTTCTGGGGAGACTGTGGGACATTTTTGAAGCCAACTGTTTAATTTAAGTCCGGCAAACATACTAAGAAACCAATTGAAAAGGACCTGCTTCCCTGCTAACTATGCATAGTGCAAAACGTCAGATAACATTTAAAGATAAATCTATATTGCTTGCCAGTTTTGTCGTAAAGTTCCTTGGTATATCGTCCAAAGTGACATTTAATGTCTAAATGTTAGACTGACATTAAGAGTTGACTAATATAATATTAATATTTTGAAGGTTAAATTAGAATGATTTAAAGCCGGGAACCCAACTTAGAATCTGTGCAATAGTTTAGGACGTATAGTGCAATTAACCCTTTTATTTTCAAAGAACTTGGAAGATACGCAAGATACTCAACCAAGTAAACGAATCGGGTTGGTCCTTGAGGAAGGGGTTAGTCTTCAGTATATGAGTATAAATGATGGAGAATAAAAGCATTGGAACTGCGTAATCAGAACAGATTCCACCTGCTCCTAAAAGTTTCCCGACTTTGCATCAACTTATCGGTTCAGTGAAAGTGAACAAAGCTGATAATCCATATGAATAGAGGTACGACGTTTCTGTTGGGGGCGATGTTCGGGGCCCTTGTAACCGGAGGGTTCAATCGCTGCCAGCATCTTAAAGAAATGAGGGGAGGCAACCGGCGCTGTCCCCGCAGAGAAGCAGCTGAAAAGAAACCCGGTGAGCCTGAGGTCAACCCGGGACGGGAAGTGGAGCAGCAAACTAAGCCGCCGGCACATGTCACCTCGTGAATAAAGAAATGGGTGTTACGAATCTGTTGTTTTGCTTGGTATACCGTTATCTTATGTTGGAGAAGAGTTTATGTACGGTTGTGCCCCAGAACTCAACCCTGACATGTCTGTTTTAGTTGTTTAACTTTGCTTAATACCTTGCTCCTTTCTTGAATAACATTTGATTTCTTTTCATATATTTACGCCATCTTTATATTTATCCTAAGGATTAATATATTGTTTCTTACCTAAATTTTACTTCAGATACTAATTTAGATAAAAACTTTGCATGTACTATTTTAAACCTGAACCTAAACTTAGGTAACAATTTGGACAAGGAAAAAAAAGAAGGTATAAGCACTAAATCAAATTTAGGCATTAAAATATGTGACAGAAATCAAGCTTAAGTCTTAATTTGGACAAAAGCTATATAATAAATATCGAAAGTGAAGTTTAGATACCAAAAACATATTAACCTTGAAAGTAATTATCCATCTAAGTCACAAACCAAATTAGAAGGACAAGACATATTTTAACTTTTCGATAATTATTTAAAATATTAGTGGTGAAGTTTTTATCGATTTCAAAGTATATTCGATATACTAAAAATTTTCAATTCCATAAATAGATTAGGAAGTTATCACAAGTTTTTTCATTAATATTTCTCAACTCCATTACTATAGTTAAAAAATATACTACTTTAACCAACAATCAATTAGTTTAGTTAAACAAGATCAGATATTCGAAGCATAACACTATGAATAGAAAAAAAAATTAGATTGAGAAGATTGTCCTCATATTAAACCTATATAAAAGCGATTAGGATTAACCGGTCAATGAATCGAACACCGATAATTAAACAAAAAATAGTATTACTTCTTCATCATATAATAAACCTTTTAAAATTCGGTAAACAAAGGATATATTTAAAATTTGGTAGTAGCTGAGCAATTTTTTTTTTTCAATTGTGATTTATGACCAGGAAATAACGTATGAGATTTCTTACCCAAGACCAAGTCAAGTCTACACTAAAATATAAAAATGGTCATCCATGGAGCCTAATTTTTTCATTTCTTGACTTGATCAACCTCATCGCCCAATTACCTATAACTTCAATGTCAATCAACCAACCTATACATCATTGCCGGGCAATGTCACCTCATATTTTTTATTAAACAGAGATAATTATTTTTTTAAAATAAATGTAACGATTTAATTTCATACAAAATGAGAAAATATGAATATCTTAACCACTCGATCAATTAATGAATTTTAATTTTATCCTCATAGAGATTGTTGTGTCTTTTACATTGACTCAACCCTGTTAAGTCAGAGAGACCTTTCTGCGAATCAAAATTAAATAGTACAAGGATCAAAAATGTAATTTTATTATTGCATTAATTTATAAATTTATTATTTATAGAGGGACCAAACTGTAATTTGACCATCTAAGAAACCATTTATCTTGGTTTAAATATGCCAACGCCCCTTGTACTGTTCCAAAATTTTAAATTAATCCTATATTTTATTTTTACAAAATTAAGTCTTTGTACTATTTTTATTTGAAAAACTTGGTATTTCCTGAAACTTTTGTTTAATTCTACCGTTAACAGACGACTTAACAAGTATAGGAAAAGGGCAAAATAACTTTCATAGTCCTCTACATTTATAATTTTTATTAATTGACCATTAAAAGGCTGTAAACATAGAATGATTGAGAAATTGTATTGTTCAATTAATAATATACATTTATTTATTTTAAAAAACAAGGGTCAAATTGATGAAAACTATAAACATAGGAGACTATTTTGTTTACAATTTTATAGCTGCCAGCTCATCTATAATGATAGAATTGAGTAGAAGTTAGAAGAGTAACTAAGATCTTCAAATAGAAAAAATACAAGAACTTATTTTTACAAAAACAAAGTATACTAAATTTTAAATTTAATCTAAACCTTTTAGCTTTGCTTTAAAAAAATACGTGCTTTTGCTTGAAACTCGAGCAATTGACCCTTGGGAAAGGGGTCATAGACTTGCACCTCACGACAATTGACCGAGTGTATAAGTTTCCCCATCCTCCACCAATAACTAATAAGCACCCAAATCATCAGCCGCCGCCCGCCGGTAGAAGTTGTAGAGAATATATTAGGACTCTTTCCTCTGAATTTACAGTCTCTTGAAGAGATGGGTATAATACGGAGCGGTTTCTCTTTAATGGCAGGGACTCTTTTCGGGATCTATCTCGCTCAGAACTATAGCGTTCCTAACATCAAAAAGCTAGCAAACACCGGCTATGTCATGGCCAAACACATCGAAGAAAACTACCGCAAGCCTTCGGCTACAACCAAGGCTAACGACGGCGATTCCAAATAATTTATCAACTTTTTCCAGAATCCGATCAATAGAAGTGGGAATTGTTATCCTTGTTGAAACATGTACTGTTTCTTTTTATCATTAAATGTAGTTTTTAACCTTCACTGGTTTACTTACTGCAGTATGTCAATTCTGTTTCAACTTGGATATCAATTTATTATTATTACTATTATTTTTTATTTCGGTCAAAACAGCCACATGTGGATGTCGACAAAACCATTGAGATTGATGCTTAGCCCACCAAGTATTAGATTAAAACATTTGAGAACATAAAACGATTCTGGAATTTAGGCTAATGCAAACAACCGATATATTACTAAATTAAAATAATCTTTGCATATGGTGGGTAGAAGTCAGCCTTGTTTAAGGCTCTTTAACAGCATCAATCATGTAGCAGATTGTTGACAATTGAAATCTCGCTACCTCAAACTCGGTTTCTTAACCGAAGAGTTAAGCCTTCGATCGTTATAGTGAATGGGAGAATCTTATAAGGTAGCGGTCATAGGTGCTGGCATTGCAGGGCTTGTTACGGCCAGGGAGCTTCAAAGAGAAGGTCACCGTGTCACTGTCTTTGAAAAGGCCAACAGAGTTGGTGACACTTGGCTCTATGATCCACGGGTAGAGACCGACCCATTGGGCGTTGACCCGAATCGTGAAATAGTTCATAGTAGCCTGTACAAATCCCTTCGAGTGAATATTCCTAGGCAGACTATGAGCTTCTTGGACTATCCATTTGTGAAGAAAGAAGGTGGGGATCCGAGGCCTTTTCCGGGTCACGAAGAGGTCCTCAGGTTTCTTGAGGATTTTGCCAGGGACTTTGGGTTGAAGGAATTGATTCGATTCGAGCATGAAGTAGTCCGGGTGGAGCTAGTTGATGAGGCGAGTCACAAGTGGGTTGTTGAGTCTAGGACTCGAGACACCGAGTCAAGATGAAAATCGAAAGAGGAAGTGCTTGAGGCTATAGTTATTTGCAACGGTAAACACACAGAGCCAAAAGTTGCAGAATTTTCAGGTATTTTATTGACTTCCAGAATATATGTATATATGATATTGTATATTATTCATATGATATATCATTTTTGTTGATGTTTTAGGGAGGAATACTTGGCCAGGACTACAACTGCATAGTCATAACTATCGGACTCCTAAACAGTTTGAAAATAAGGTAATAACTGTACACAATTGAAAATCAACTTTGGCTATAATCACAGTGAAGTATTATGTGTTTAAACTTTACTATCGTCAAATCATTCGAATACACGAGTTGCTAAAATGATTTTAGGTTAAGGTTAACAGATAGTGGTGATCATCGGGAATGGACCAAGTGCCGTTGACATTTCGAGAGAGATCTCTCTTGTTGCAAAACAAATTCATCATGCTGTTAGAGGACCTGATATCCAGTTGAAAAAGCTGGAAAATCACGACAACGTTTGGCAACATCCAATGGTTTTTGAATCTTTTTTTCCAACTAATTAAGTTGGTTTTAAAGTTAAACTTTAAGCTGGTCATTCTTTCCTCTTATAGACTCGCTTTTATGCAGATAGAATGCACACATGAAGATGGTAAGGTGCTATTTCAAGATGGATCAATTGTTGGTGCAAATATTATTGTTCATTGCACCGGGTACAAATTCCATTTCCCATTCCTTAGGTCGAATGGGATAATTACTGTCGACGACAACCGTGTCGGACCTCTGTATGAACATGTATTTCCACCAATCTTAGCCCCTTGGCTTTCTTTTGTGGGGCTACCTTACATGGTATAAGCTTTTGTCTTTCATTTCATTGACTGAGTACTCTACTTTAACTGCATTTCTAGTTTTTAACATGGTATAGGTAAATGTCTACTCAATCAGGCAGTCTGTATGGTGTTAGAATTACAAGCAAAATGGGTGGCAAAAGTCTTGTGTGGCAAGTTAAAGCTGCCGACACAAGAAGAGATGGCGTATACCGTTGAACAATTTTATCGTCGGATGGAGAAGAGGGGATGACCCAAGCGTTTTACGCATAATCTTCAGTCTGACGAGGTTTTCGACTTTCCGTGGCCAAATCTAACTCGGTCTCTGTTTTCCTACCGGTTTATTGCCTTTGTTGTTTTGCGGTGCGCAGGTTGAATATAAAGCTTGGCTTGCTGCTCAAACGGACATAAATCTCCCGAAGCTATTGAAGCAAATAACAGTGCTCTCCCTCGTGAAAGCAAGATCACGTTTGGGCGACGATTATAGGGATACATGGGATGTCGAGGAATGGATGCAGAGTGTCACGAGGCTGTAACAAAATGTTTGCATTCAACTTGCTCAGTATTAAAATACAAAGGGTAGTATAGATATTGTTGTTGATACAATATACAGAAAACGTTGACCCCACTAACATATACGTAAATCCACCATTGTCCTTCTTATCATGTGGGTTCAAATACATTCGATTTTTTTAATTCTAAAATTGTTTATTTTTTACAATGATTTCTACGACCCAAGCGGGGTCAATTGACCCCACTAACATATACGTAAATCCACCATTGTCCTTCAATTCAATAACCGATAGATAAAGTATATTGAATGACACAGTCACTTTATTACTGAACAATTGATAGATTAGTGGAATAAGCTCATCATGACCTTATACACCTTTTAGTAGTAAACACAACTACTTTACTAATAAAATTTTAAAAACGAAAAATTTAAATCAAAACTTATTAATAAAATATATAAATTTTGGGATTAAAACTATTATTATATCAGCGGCAATGATTGATACATTATCTCGGGTACAATTTTGAGAAACTATAATGCACGGAGCTATTGCAGTAATACTGCAGTAATTTATGAGTGGAAATCTCTTAGTTGATTGCCGACGCTATCCAAATCTGGATAGTATTAAGGGCGTTCAAATTGGTTTTGTGGCCCAATAAATTTATAATACAAGTTAAAAATAAAAAAAAAATAAAAGATAATAATAATATTTAACTTATTAAACCCGTCAATATTTATTGAACCGATTTGGTTGATACTGTATTAAAAATCTGTGATGTAAATAGAATTCCATGTCTGACACTGCATCATAATTCAGTGGGGGTAGAAAGCAGCTTTTTGTAGGCACTTTTCCCAATACATTAGTATTCATGTGGCAGGTAATTGACAATTGCAATCTCCCAATCCAAAACGATAAAACGCAGCGTCTTTACTGACGAGGCAAGCCTCCGATCGTTATAGTACTGAAAATGGGACAATGTTACAAGGTATCGGTCATCGGAGGCGGCACCGCCGGGCTTGTCACGGCCAGGGAGCTTCGAAGAGAAGGTCACCATGTCACTATCTTTGAAAAGGCCAACAGGGTTGGTGGTACTTGGCTCTATAATCCACTGGTGGAGACTGACCTATTAGGCCTCGATCCGAATAGGGAAATAGTTCATAGCAGCCTTTACAGATCCCTTAGAGTTAACCTTCCTAGGCAGGTCATGGGATTCTTGGAATATCCATTTGTGAAGAAAGACGGCGGTGATCCGAGGCATTTCCCGGGACATGAAGAGGTCCTCGGGTTTCTTGAGGATTTTGGTCAAGACTTCGGGTTGATGGACTTGATTCGATTCGAGCATGAAGTGGTTCGGGTGGAGCTAGTTGATGAGGTGAGTCACAAGTGGGTCGTTGAGTCTAGGACTAGGACAACAGAGTCAGAATGGGAATCGAAAGAGGAGATATTTGAGGCTGTGGTTATTTGCAATGGTAAATCCACAGAGCCGAAAATTGCAGAATTTCAAGGTTCAGATTCTACTTCCTTTTACTTGTATTTTAACCCTTTTGTTTCTGGTAAATACGTAAAATCATTTATTTTGACATGTTTTAGGCAGAGACATTTGGCCAGGACTGCAAATGCATAGCCATAACTATCGAACTCCTGAACAGTTTGAAAATAAGGTATTCAAACATAGTAATGAATCCTTACATTTCAATCCAGGGAGCACAAAATTAATTGCTATGATGAATCTGTGTTCTGGTTGACAGACAGTGGTGCTCATTGGAAACGGACCGAGTGCCGCCAAAATTTTAAGAGAGATCGCCCCACTCGCAAAACAAGTTCATCAGGCTGTTAGAGGACCTAATTTCAAGTTGAAAAAGCTGGAAAAACATGATAACGCTTGGCAGCATTCAATGGTTTCTAAATCATTTAGTTAAGCATGTTCAAAACTAAACATTAATCTTGTCATCCTTTTTTTCTCTAATAGATTGTGACTTGATGCAGATTGGATGTGCTCATAAAGATGGTAAAGTCGTATTCCAAGAAGGATCGATTGTTTATGCAGATGTCATGATTCATTGCACTGGGTATTTCCTAAAACATTCGAACTCTTATTTAATCGGGGGAGTAATTTAATTTCTTAAGAAATAAAAATGTAATGCAGCTACAAATACCATTTCCCATTCCTCAAGTCAAATGGAATAGTAACCGTAGACGACAATCGTGTTGGACCTCTGTATAAACATGTATTTCCACCGAGCTTGGCCCCTTGCCTTTCTTTTGTGGGATTAAATTACAAGGTAAACTTTCGGCTTTCCATTGTTACTCAAAGCTTTCTGAATCTCATTGATCTTCTGGTTTTGGGCATTTTAGGATAAACTACATTGGTAGTCACTGAATTTTTAGATTGTTTTCAATTTATCCCCTAAAATTAGAAACACTTTCATTACAATCACTAAATTTTTAATTCGTTTTCATTTCGGTATTGTAGTTAACATTTGTTGAGAAATGCTAACGTGGCGCATTAAAATCTACTTCCCAAATAGAACCTTAACTTTCCAAATTTACAATTACCGTCAAGGCTAAAATTTTGATGAATAAAACGGTCGTCGGTCAATTTTAACGGTGGAAAGATCTATTTTGCCAGAAGATTAGCATAGTTTAGCTTCAAGTTGATCCAACGGTTAATAAATGGTGAATTAGATTTAAAAATCTTAATTAAAACTTTTCGATTAGACATTGTTAACCGTGAGACAATTTGAAACCATACTATATTATACGTCTAGCCAAATGAATCTTTCTCCTCGTTGAGACTAATCTGTGACAGTTCTGTTTATTGAAATTTTGGCCTAGACGGCTGTAAATTTGAAAAAATAGGGTTTTATGGATATGAAGATTTTAACGTGCCATGTTAGTATTTTTTTAACGGTAGTGACCGTAATGAAAGTAGATTCAAAGTTAAGTGATTTTAATAAAAAAATCGATTAAGTGACCAAAGTGAAAGCACCCTAAAAGTTAAATGGCTGCCAGTATATTTTACCTTTTATCTTACTAATCAATGTTTATACAATCAGGTAGTGCCGGCTATAGTGATAGAATTACAAGCGAAATGGGTGGCAAAGGTTGTATCAGGCAAGCTCGAGTTGCCGACGCAAGCAGCAATGACAGATTCGGTTCAAGAATTTTACCGGGAGATGGAGAAGAAGGGATGGCCCAAGCATCATACACATAATCTTCTGTATAACGAGGTAGCCACTTACACAATCAAATCTGTTTCTTTTCCTATCGGTCTATTTATCTGTCTGTTTATCTATCTATTTGTTTATCTACATGTCCGCCTGTTTTCCGTTTTGTTATTGTGTTGATATTGTTTGGTGGCAGTTTGAATATATAGAATGGCTTGCTATTCAGTTGGACATAAGACCTCCAAATTGGTGGAAGAATATGACGTATCAATCCTTCGTGAAAATGTTGTCGTATTACGGTAGCCGATATCGGGATGCATGGGTTATTGATGAATGGATGCTAGAAATGAACGCTCCGAACTTCGACACATTATAAATCAAATACATGAATCCCATAAACAATGCTGGCGGACCAAAAAAGATATATGCAGTGCTTAGTACTCTGTTCCAAAAATTGAACAGAGCTTTTAGCATCAATATGTTCAATTATTGTCGTTAACGATTTTTCTGGTAATGTTCAGTGAACTGCTTCAAATTTAAACATCATAATTTGATATAAATAGTATTCGATGTATTCACCATTATCATCTTCTGTTTGTTCTACATGAACTGTATCGGAACTTATTCCGGATCTGCTGAAGTTAGCCTTAATACAGGAATGGACCCAGGGATGTGGGGTAGCCGCACTCCTTAAAAATTTTAAGTTCCCTTATATTTTATATATTTCTTTTGTATTTTTTAATGGTAATATAACTTTGCACCCCTAAAATCTTGTAATTTTGTACTCCCACATTTCTAATATAGCTTCATGATAGTTCGCACTCCCTTACATAGAATCATGCATCCGTCCATGCCTTAATATAATCATTAACAACGAAAATGGGGATTAGGGATGTAAAAAGTTAATTCGACCCGAAAACTCGACTGAAACCTGCTCGAGTCAGAACTTGGTTTGACCCGAGGATGCGATGACTCGAAATTGATCTATAACCAACAGATGTTGACCCGAACCTGAGTTGGACATGTTACTGTAGTAACTGAACATGACCTGCATCCGACGGAGAACGACCCGAACCTAAATTGAATATGTTACTGTAGACCTGAAACTTGATCTACACCCGACTGATACAAACCCGAACCCAAGACTAACCTGGCAATAACCAATGTTACCTGACTGAATTGATCTGAGATTCGATTTTACCTGACCTGTTAATTGACCCGACTTGTTTTGAACCCGACCTATTGTTGACCTGAACTAATATTGACATGGCTTGATATTTACCTAATATGTAATTGAGAAAGTCTATGATTTGATGATTTTCAAGAGAAAAATGAAGTATTTGAGAAATTATGAATTTATTATATTATAATATAGTAAAAATTTTATCATTTAAATTATTAATTTTTGTATTCAAAACCTTTTTTGTTAAATAATTTAATTATTGACTATTAATTTATTAAATTATATATAAAAATAAATATATATATACATACATATATAATTAATTTAAAGTGTTGATAAATGTAAACTATTAATTTTTTAAATCAATTTAAAGTGTTAAAATAATCTTTTTGTTATATATACATATATAATCAATTAAAAATATCAAAAAAAATAAAATAAAAACATATTTATGTTTTCTTTATATTTATGTATTCTTTTAATCAAATCACACTTGACACTACTAAGTACTAAGTATAGATATTCATTTGTCTTTTTTTCTTATTAAAATTATTTGTTGATTTGATAAAAATCAAATGTTAGAAGGTTAACTGTTTCTAATGTTTTAAATTCACAGTTGTAATTATAATACCGTAAATTTTAATTATCGTACACAAATTTATGATGCTGATAAAGGTCAAATGAAGTAAACTTAAAAAATAAAATATATTAATTGATCCAACAATATTTAATTTCTCTATAAAATACCAAATCCTAACCCTAAATTCTTAAATTATTCCACTCCAACCATCAAATCAACCATCATCGGTCACCTTATCTTCAACGGACCCTTATACTGAAAATCTTATTATCTCGTCGTCAAAAACTGTTAAAATTAAAAAATATATAAAAAACAAGCCACATACCATATTTTGACTAGATAATAAAAAACTAACAACCGTAAATAGATTATAAAATTAAGTATTAGACATCTATTTCACATAAAATATAGTTCAAAGACACTACTTTTTTGGGCCGTTTCATAATTCATAACAGATACACTTGTACTCAGTGCATCCTAGCCATTTGGTCGGAATAATATTTACTTTTTCAAAGAAAATGCAATTGTTTTTTTCAATAGCGAAATTAATCATAGAATCGCCATCAATCACCTACATACACTTAACTAGCAAAATTAATTTCAATCAATTAATATAAAAGGTACTGACAAAATTAATATCATGTAAAACGAAATTACTTATTTTAAATATTAAAAACATATATTAAATTATTTATACTATATGAAGCAACAAATAGTTCCAATACACATGTTTAAGCCTCTTTTCGATTCAACTGTAACCCCCAGCCAGGCCCACATGCTACTTCCCAAAGCAAAAAAAAAAAAAAATCTTTACTCTTTACTTCATCCACTTTTAGTTTTTCCTTTCCATTTCTTTTTTCCATTTTATAAACCAAAAAATAAGAAAATATGACGAAAAGGACAAACTTGTCTTTTAACAATATACAAAATAGTAGAGTTATCTTTTTCAATTTTCCTGTTTTTCCTACTTTTGATAACCAATTTCAAAATGAACCGTTGCTTTTCGCCACATGCAAAGTGCATGTAACATGGACCAAGCATAGCCCTCTGCTCTTCAGCTCCTTCCCTACTTCTTCACCTTCGTTTTAACTCAATGAAAATAATAAACAGACCATTTTAAGTCTATTTTTTTTCCAGAACTAATTCATAAAAACTTAATAACAATAATAATAATAATTGAGTTTTTTCCTTCTCTTTTGGTTACTTACAAGTGGGTGTAATGCTGCGATTTTATCCCTTATCTTCTTTTTCCTCGCATGTAATCTTTAGCAAAAGAAATACCTGTTAAAATTGAACTTTGACTGCCACCACCAACCAACAGAATCACACTTTTATTAGGACTTTGCTTCCGTGATTTCTGGCCACATTCTCCTCTATCTGATTTCATATACCATTCAAACTTCCCTATCACATTCAAATCCTACTAAAACTTAAACTCTATCTTCATATCCTTAAAATCTTGTCATTTCTCATCATCCAAAATTGAATCAGACATCTATATAAACCCTTAATTGTCGTTCGAAAAGGGAAAAAATCTGCGAAAATAGAAAAAGGAAAGTCAGATTTGAAACCGAGAAGACAACAAAAGAGTATGAAAAGTTTCTTATCTATTTTCGAAGACCGAAGCATCACCTTTGAAAACTGAACGAGAGATAACAGCAATAGAAACGACATATTCGAAAGCCACTTCGATCCAATGGTATATTTTCGAGATCAAGCAAAGTAAACCTCGAATTATTTTTTTTAGATTTATGTCGTTTCGTGTCGATTTCGTTGAAACTAACCTGATTTTTAAGTTTAAGGGCAACACACGACTGATAAATGCTCTTTTTATGAGCTTCAGTCGTCGTCGGTGAGTGATAACGGCGGCGGCCGATGGGGAGCGTTGTAAAGGAAGAGAACATTGTGTTCTTTTGCTTGGTTAAAAGTAAAATAAAAAGAGAAAAAGAGCGCATACTAAAAAGATTGATGTAACAAATGAAAAGTAAAAAAGATTTAAATTTTTTTCTTTTCACTCTGAACGAAGCCTTAGAGGGAATTTGCCGCCTATTTTTTATGAGTTAATAGTATTTTAGTTCATTACTAATTTAATAACTTTATACTTAAAGTTTTTATTTATTCTTTAGTTTTAGTTTGATTCATTTTAATTTCAAATTTTAGTTTAGTTTTTTATATCTTTAGGTTCAGGTTCTTTTTTAGTTAGATCATCTTTTATAAAATTGTTTAATAATTAAATCTTTTAAAGGCCTAATTTATTTCGGTCGTATCCAACCCAAAATGACCGATAACGACTCCAAACGTTTGACGGGTTTATGTGTCAAGTTGAGTGTTTAGAGTATGAGATTAGTTTAGGGACTAGGAGATAATGCTTGCACTTTAATTATGAGTGATTTAAGGTTTAGGTGTTGAGGTTTAGGGTTTACGGGCAAATGTGTCAAGTTGAGTGTTTGGTTGGGTTATGAGATTAGTTTAGGGATTCGAAGTTTATTTTTATTCATATTAGTCCCTTATTTTTAAACGAATTGACCCCTATTATTTTAAAATTTTCTAATCTAGTCCAATATTTTTAATATGATGATATTTTTATTCATGTTAGTCCCTAAAACTTTATTTTTAGCCGAAATTGACTCATATATATTTCTATTTTTGGTAATATAGTCGAATAATATTTTTGTTTATTTTACTCCTACAATTTATTTTTTAGTCAAAATGCCTCATGTTTATTTATATTTTTGGTAATTTAGTCCAATAATATATTTATTTTTAGTCCAAATTGACCACTAGTCATTTTTTGTAATTTAGTCTAATATTTTTTAATATGATGATATTTTTGTTCATGTTAGTCCCTAAAACTTTATTTTTAGCCGAAATTGACCCATATATATTTCTATTTTTGGTAATTTAGTCAAAAAATATTTTTTTATTATAGTCCCTACAATTTACTTTTTAGTCAAAATTGTCCCATATTTATTTATATTTTTGGCAATTTAGTCCAATAATATATTTGTTTATTATAATAGCTAAATTTTAATTTTTAGTCCAAATTGACCCCTATTCTTTTTTATATATAATTTAGTCCAATGTTTTTAATATGCTGATATTTTTGTTCATGTTAGTCCCTAAAATTTTATTTTTCACCGAAATTGACCCTTATTAATTTCTAATTTTTGTAATCACTCCAATATTTTAAATATGATGTTATTTTTGTTCATTCTAGTACCTAATAATTATTTTTAATGTGATTCGTGTTCGTGAAAGGCGTTAAATAATTCGCTCGAAATGACCCTACCCAAAGTTTATCGACTATTTGTGTCAAAGTCAAACTTAATACGAATTCGAAACCTGAATTAACCCAACATGAAATGAACCCAACTTGAAGTCCACATGAGTCCGAATTAAACCTTCAATTAACTGATTCGGACCTGAACCGTTTTGACTCGACCTGAAATGAACTAGACCCGAAATAAACCCGACCTGAAATGAACCTGCACCAGACCCGAATCGAGTCGAAACATTAAATCAACCTAAAATGACTTGTATCCGATTTGACCTGACCTGAAATTCATCCGACTACCTGTTTTTACATCCCTAACGGGGATTGAGCCAAAAATTAAAATCGGGGAATAAAGTACAATTAACTATAACAAAGATAAAATTTAAATAAATTAAAAATTGGGGTTCAAATAGACAATTTTCATAATTATTGTTAAAAAGTTTTATTATTAAGTTTTTTGACTTATAATCATTTGATATTTCATTAAGGACTAGATTATAAAATACGTGTTTAAATGATATTTTATGAGACATGTGCCTGATTTTATTTTTTTCAACATAGGTCTCTAATTTTTCAGTATGTAATCATTTTAAGGTTTTAGTGTCATAGATATAAAAAAAAGTTGTTATACAATTAAAATGAGTCACGTGAAGGGTTTTTAGATTTCTGGAAATTTTCTTTTAAAAAAACTAATAATACCTAAATTTTTAGAAAAATTCTCTTAGAATACAATGAAAATGTTATCGAAAGGTATGATATTTTTTAATTGTGCCTAAAATAATATTTAGGTTACAATCGGAAATGGTATAAGAAAGTATATTGTTTTTATTGTGCGGTAATAATTTAAATTTTGTGTCGTGTTTTCTAACGTTTCTGTTGCAACATAAATTGTTACACATACTAATAAAAAATGTTACATGTTTTTTAGTATTTGATAGTCTCGTTTTTAACCTTAAATTAGGTTGTTATACTTGAGCGTGTACTTAATACTATCATTGACAATGACAGTGACATAAAAAGTCTTCGCATGGAGTAAGGTTACTGGGGGTAGATAGAAGGCAGCTTTGTTTAAGGCTCTTTATCAGCATCAATCATGTAGCAAATCGTTGACAATTGAAATCTCGATGCCAAAGCCAACAAACCCGGTCGCTTAACCCAAGAGATGAGCGTTTGATCGTTACGGTGGTGGAAAACTGGAAATGGATAAATCTTATAAGGTTGCGGTCATCGGAGGCGGTCCTGCAGGGCTTGTTACGGCCAGGGAGGTTCAAAGAGAAGGCCACCGTGTCACTGTTTTTGAAAAGGCATTAATTTCAATATTCACACAAATTTAGTCATTATCCCGACTAAATACATTCTTTTTCGAGAGAAAAAAAAAAAGCATTCAAATACGGTAGTAAACTTGATTTTCAAAATTCTTGTTATAGGTGGGGGATTCTCCTACATGGCACCACATGGTTTTATAAAATAAGGAGCAATAGAGGTTTGACATGCAAGCAAAAGAGCTGATGAGATCACCAATCGTTACAAAGAGCATAATTTTCAAATATAGTGGAGGGTGTTTTGGTATGTTCCTATTAAAAACATATTGGTTTTTATCTTCCTGTCCTCCAATTTTGAAGACATCCTTTCCTTTCTCATTTTCTATTATACCAAACATACTCTTTCATTTCCCTTTCACACTTCTCATTCTTCCACTTTTCTACTAAATCAACTGAAATCACGGGAAGAAGAATGAATTTTAGAATGGCTAGATATTGACATAAATTTAAATTGGTAACTAAATTAGATAGAGTAAATTACACAGATAATCTCTTAACTATCTTTTCACTCTTATTTTGGTCACTTAACTTTTAAACTTCATTTTAATAGTTGAACTTTTGAATTGTTCCTGTTTTGGTCACTATGAATTATTTTATTATAATTTTGGTATAATATGACATTTTTTATTATTATTTAGTATACAAATAATTTAAAACAAAAAATAAAAAAAGTTAGACCAAACTGTTCGCCGGCCGCTATTCATCATCGTCGGGCACTATCATCGACGGCCATAGATGGTGGTCGTTCAGTCTCAAATTTCATGGGTCGTTTCGTCTCAGTCTTCTAAGTCTGAATTCGACCTCCATTTTGTCGAAAAATATTCCCAAGTCCATAAAAAAAGAGATCGAAAGTGAGGAAACCAAAACGTTTATGTCGAGATTCGTGAGTTTTAAGATATTTTCGGTGAAACAACCACCAGATTCAAACTCAGCAAGTCAAAGCAAGTCTCATGGTGCAATTTGGGTCAAACGACCGCCAATTTTGAAGGCCGATGGTGGTCGACGCTGACTACAAGCGACGACGATTATTTTAAATATTTTTAAATTTAATATTAAAAATATTATTTTATATATTTTAAATTATTTTTATATTTAATAATATTAAAAAATTTGAAAATAATAATAAAATATTAAAGAGTGACAAAAACGTTCAATGTATAAAATTCAGTTATTAAATTGAAAAGTTTGAAAGTTGAGTAGCAAAAATAAGAGAGAAAAAATAGTTGAGTGATGATATGTGTAATTTACCTAATTGAATTTTATTATAATTTTAGTGGTAAAAGAATACTTGGTAATTAAGTTTATTTAATACCTAAGTATTTATATTAGACAAAAAAAATCTTATGTGCTAATATTTTTTGGTAGCCAAATATTTAGCTCTATAAATATAGAGTTAGATCTTAACATTTAAAATTATGAAAGATAATTATTTTGAGGAGATGTAACTACTACTTTTAGTATCTCTATAATTATAGTAGTTATGTTGTATAGATGAATATTGTAGGGACGTTTAGAAAAGTATTTTGGTTACATCGTATTTTGGGATATATATTTTGGATTCTGTGATTACATAAGATATCACCTATTTTTACTCTTTATGTTCTCTATGATAATAGATTATTCATTTTCTCATTTATGGAGGTAGACAAGATCAAATCACCTTATATCTTATTTCTTACTTATGTCTTATTTTATATCAATTTTGTTTTATTATTTTTCCGTATACAAATTTCTAACCGGAATTCTAAACAAATATATGAAACCTAGGTCAAGCGGCACCTCAATTTCAACTTCAACAGTTCAGAAACAAGATTGTTCAAACCCCTGCAACCGATATTATAAATGTAGCAAGAAAAACTGGGTTTGAACTAAAGAAATTCAAATTCGTTACAATGGCATGCTTCCAGAAATTATAAACTGTGATTTGATTTTGAATGCATGTTATTTCGCACAGATTGGGCTTAAAAGCTCGATTTGTCAAATTTGTAATGCTTCAATGCTTATCTATAAATAGGTGGGCGAAATGTAAGCCTTGGTTATAGCGGTGAAAATGGGGCAATCTTACAAGGTAGCGCTCGTCGGTGCCGGCACTGCAGGGCTCGTTACGGCCAGGGAGCTCCAAAGAGAGTGTCACTGTTTTTGAAAAGGCCGACAGAGTTGGTGGTATTTGGCTCTATAATCCACGGGTGGAGACTGACCCATTGGGTCTTGATCCGAATCGTGAAATAGTTCACAGTAGCCTGTACAAATCCCTTCGAGTGAATATTCCTAGGCAGACTATGAGCTTCTTGGACTATCCGTTTGTGAAGAAAGAAGGTGGGGATCCGAGGGCGTTTCCGGGTCACGAAGAGGTTCTCAGGTTTCTTGAGGATTTTGCCAGGGATTTTGGGTTGATGGAGCTGATTCGATTCGGGCATGAAGTGGTTCGGGTGGAGCTATTTGATGAGGTGAGTCACGAGTGGGTTGTTGAGACTAGAACTCGAGAAACCGAGTCAGGTTGGAAATCGAAAGAGGAGGTTTTCGAGGCTGTGGTTATTTGCAATGGTAATTTCACGGAGCCAATTGTTGCAGAATTTCCAGGTATTTCATGCATGCCGTTTTGGAGCTTACATTAGATCATCTTTGCTTACTTCTAACAATTGTATGCATACGCAGCGGTGGAATTAGAGGTCAACTTAATTTTTTTTTTAAAATTAAATAATGAGATGACATTTGCATAGCTAGAATACTTATACAACTTTATTTTTATTTTTTAAAAACAAATTTTATCTTTTTACAATTTAATCTTTCAATTTAATTATATTTTATTTCATTTAAATCTCTAACCATAACCTTTTAAATTCTTTCTTCTCATTTTATATTATTACTAGCAATATTCCATTTTATATTATTATTATTATTATTATCAATATTCCATTTTGAATGATATTTGATTTATTAAATAATATTACGAATCGAAAAATATATATGTATAATGTTTATGGTTATACAAAATCGTTTAAATTGGAATAAATCAATACCATACCATTATGAAAAAATTTCAAATAAAGTTTAGACGATTTTTATTCGACTCAATCAAATACTCCCACATAATGCATGTTTCTAATACATAAATATAACTATGTGACACATTTTAGGTAGGGAAATTTGGCCAAGATTGCAGATGCATAGCCATAACTACCGTTCTCCTGAACAGTTCGAAAACAAGGTATTAAAACCATTTATATTCACTCTGCAACATCCAATCCATACACCTGAACCCTAACAACACAATTGCTACAATGATATTGGCTTATGGTTGACAGGTAGTGGTCCTCATCGGGAACGGACCAAGTGCCGTCGACATTTTGAAAGAGATCTCCCCTCTTGCAAAACAAGTTCATCAAGCTGTTAGAACACCTAGTTTCCAGTTGATAAGGGGTGGCATTTATGATAACGCTTGGCAACATTCAATGGTTTGTTCTACATTTTATCAATTAATGAAGTTTGGTCAGTTTTTTTCCTCATAAACTAAACCCCTTTTCCACAGATTGAACGCGCGCATAAAGATGGTAAGGTGGAATTTCAAGACGGAACGATTGTTGATGCAGATGCCATTATTCATTGCACCGGGTATATCTTAAAATACTTTGAATCCTTTGCCTTTTTAGACTCAAAAATTGCTTTTCAATCCTGTGAAGATGAAGAAGAAATCTGTTGCAGGTACAAATACCATTGCCCATTTCTTAAATCAAATGGGGTCGTTACTGTGGACGACAACCGTGTTGGACCTTTGTACAAGCATGTCTTCCCACCGAGCTTAGCCCCTTGGCTCTCTTTCGTGGGACTAAATTACAGGGTAAACTTGTTCTCATATGCTGGTTTATTGTCACTTGTTCAAAGAGTTCTAAAACTGCGTTTCAAGTTTTGACACCAGGTGGTGATCTTTAAAGTGATGGAATTACAAGCAAAATGGGTGGCGAAAGCTTTGTCCGGCACAGTGGAGCTGCCATCACAAGAAGCGATAGCGTCTTCTGTCAAAGAACTGTACAAGAAGATGGAGAAGACCGGACTGCCCAAGCATCATACTCACAGCCTCCAGAACGACGAGGTTTCCGCCGGTCGAGTATATTTGTCTCTGTTTCTGTCTGTCTGCTTGTTGTAATCCTGTCATTTCACTTGTGACAGGTTGAATACGTTAGTTGGCTTGCTGCTCGGCTGAACATAGAGCTCCCCAAATTGTGGAAGGAAATAACATTGTTCTTCACTATCTTGAAAGGGATATTTGAAAATGGTTATAAGTATCGGAATGCTGACAAATGGATACAAGAAATAGATACTTCTGATTAATTTCTACGCACCATAAATCATATACCAACCCAATAAATAAATGTTGCACATCGAATATATTATCTATACATATGTGGATATGCAAAGTTGTCCTAAATTGGCCATTTTTATCCTTTAAAAGTGACATTAATCATATAAATAATAATTGCATATCTATAATACGCAAAGTTCTGCATTGTATTCCTTAAATTGTACCGTTTTATCATTTTTAAAATGAGACATCGTTTCTTCTTTCTTATTTTTGTTCTCTTCTCAAGTTCCCACTAAAATAAGAAGATTTGTGCTTCTTTCTATCTAACACGCAAATTTAATAACATTTGTCGAATGGTCCTTGTTGTAGTTGGACGATCAATGATGGAACCAGAGTTGAAATTAAAATAAAACATAAATGTTTAAAAAGTTAAACAATTTTTTTTTACTATTTCGACCTTGAGTGTTTTTTCTTTATTCTTAGTAAATATTTATTATGCGGGACCATGTAAAACTTTAAAAACGACAAAATTATTTGATGTCCATGAATTTCAAAGTGCAACCTATACATTAAAGGCCAAGGTTTGCCTATTTAACATGGGCTGTATTTGTCACACTATTTTTGTATACGTAGACTGGTCCAGAGCCTGAGATTTCCCTGTCTGAACCCTCCGGGCCAAGCCCAAGGTTCCCAATATTTCCGTTTACAGGTACGAAACCACTGATACAACCTCCACTACATTTGATAAAGTGGGGGCTGCACCAACACCCTACACCTACAGTTGTTGAAATGGTCTCCAAAATTACAATAAGTTAAAAAGAGTGTATAAAACAATAATGAATGCATTGGTCCAAAAGTCCCAAACACGGCAGCCGATGCGAATGCAACCTCACTGTAATTTTTTGGACTCATTCTCAGATTCCAGTCAATAAAAAACAACCCCAACCCAGAAAAATAAAGCACATGAATTTTGCCACCGTGTGATCGAGTTTGATGGCGATTAACTCCCCCGTCACTTGCCACTGCTGCAAGCTATGGCTTCAGCAATAGAACCGTGGTCCCTTTTTTCTTATATTTGCATTTTAAAAGGTTGTTTCTCACAAACTCGAGATGTTTTAAGTTTTGCTCGGTATAGAGGATAAAAAAATTGTTAATTAAATGATTAAAATTTTAAAGTAAGAAAATGATTGTAAATATTTACCGTTTATATCAAGTAAAGCCTTAGAAGAACAATAATTGAGTATTAAAAACGATTACATTGGAAAGCTAGTGTAAAATTTTCTTGGGAAATGTTCAAACATTTATATACATTCATGATAAGAAAATTTCAACCTCAGAAACTGTAGCAGTTAGGCTACGCTAATAGAACACCGAATCAAAATTTTCTTGGAAAAATTATAAAAAGAATGGTATAATTTAATGCCACAAGTTCCAACCAAAGATTGAAATGCAAAAGATGGTAGTATAATTAGCCTGCTTTTCTCAAATGAAGAGCCATTGGGGGAAGAAAAACAGCAAATAATTTAATAGCATTGTCTTCCAATATTGTCCCCACACTGTCCCGGAAAACCAACAAAAACCCAGAAGCAGACGATTCATTGGTTTTAAGATTTCATTACAACTAATTATGTTTATGGAAATGATTAAAATGATAAATACTGATTAGTTCAAACTCCAAATATACACATAAAAAATGGAAAATATATATGAAAGAGAAAAGAACATATTTCTTCCGTTTCTGAAGATTGTCAATTTGCTATATGGGAGGAGAGGAGAGTGTAATACATAAACAAAATTGGAGAGATTGAATCTATAAATTGCCTAAAATGAATAATATTAAAATACAATTAATGTCCGAATCTCCCCTTACCTCTCTCCCTCTCTTTCCATAGACGAGTACGTTTTTTCAATACAGTGGTGCTCGTTGTGGGGTTTTCTTTCTCCGGTTCATCAGACTTCCCGACACCGGCGGACATGTCGGACGACACGCCGTTAAGCTGGTCCTCTTCTTCCTCACGATCTCCGACGTGGTAGCAGTGGAAGCAAGTGCTCCACACCACACTTCATCGTATCCGCCGGACCCAGACGACGTTTTGGTCGAACCAGACGGGTCGAGGACTGAGTCCGGTGTGACCAAACCATCATCCAAACCAGAGTCGGGTAAAGGCAAGTAATTGCACTCGAACAGGAACTTGGACAGCCCATCTTCTGTCCTTAACAAATAATTCACCTGCCACAAGAAAAAACACCAAAAAAGGTGAGTCACTGAGTCAAATGGTATAAAAAATGGCCAGAAAAAAAGCCGGAGAAACGGAACCTTGCAGGAGAGAGAACAGAAGAGATAAGGGTCTTGCAGGCTTCTGTCGCAGATGGTGCAGAAATTGCCGGAGCCTCTGAACTGCCTTGTCTGTGGCCTTTGGTTTATAAATATCACTTTTGCACTATTCGTTATGTAGGACTAAAGAAAAAAAAAACAGCAAAACAAAGAGAAAAGGAAAGCCATTAAATTCCCTTAAAAATAGTTAAATTCGAAGCTTAACAAGCAACAACAATGGCGATTTACTTGAACAAAGGAACAGTCCATTAATTTCGTTGCATCATCCAGCCTTATAACATCATGGTACACATATCTCCTTATCTGCAACATCAAAAAAGATTTAACAAAAAAATGAAGTATATTTGTGAGATTATACGGTGAATTCCAGAAAGGGAACCTGTAAAAGCCGGTGGGAGCTGTGGGCGTGGAAACAGTGAGGGCAAATACTGATACAACAATCCAAGCAGAAGATGTTCTTCTCGTTTTTCTTGGCATCTTCGTGGATTATACACGCGTTGAAGAATTTCTCAGTAAGAAGAACTTGAAGCCAACGAGGAACTTGTGAAGAAAACAACTGTAAAAGAAAAAGAAAAAAAGAAAAACATAATTCAGTTATCTCTTTCACATACAGTAGAGAAAACCACGAAATCCCAGTAAGAGAACACTTGCCATGGTCAATAATTTTCCAGTTTGAACTTAGAAGAAAGATCTTGTTTCAAAGCTCATGAAAAATAATGGCGGTGACACCATTATTGCAAAGAAAAAAGAGAAGATGAGAGTTGAGGAAAAGCGAAACGGCGCCTGGCCAACTGCTGCTGGCGGTTTTGCAGCTACCAATGGAAGAAATAGAGCGACAGATAGCGGGGATTGGGCTTATTTAAAGAGCTGTTGTATCTTTTCTTTTGTATTTGAACGGAATTGTTAGTCCAGTCTAGTGTAAAGCATATATTATAAAAATATAATATAGAGATAAGGTTTAATTTAGGGTTTAGGGATTAGGTTGTTGTATTTAAAATATAATGTTAGTGTTTAGAATTTAAGATTTAAGATTTAGAGCGTGAGATTTAGTTTTTTAAGGTTAAGATTAAAAATTTAAAATTTAAATTTTTATAATATAAATACACATACTTATATAATTTTACACAGTGTATATTAAATTTTATTCATTCTTAATTACAGGGTATTGACTGAAAGGAAAAAGGCTGGCCATGTCCCCAGGAACCCTTAAAAACCCTAACCATTTGGTTTGGCAAACTGCAAAATGACAAGACGAGGAACAGTGATTTTTATCAGTTCTCGGTGGAAAACGGTAAAAGAGAAGACGCAAGTGGGCTCTGGGATTCAGAAAGTGACCCATTCTTTTCTTAATGGGAATTAGGGTTCTATTCATTACATTTTTTTAGATTTCGTTCACGGAGGTTTCTCGTACAATCGGGATAATTGATCAAATATTTAAAAAAAAAATTATTTAATTAAATACTCATTTCAATAATATTTGAAAAAAATACTTTCTATTTAGATCACTTAAACTTCGGTTTCTACGAGACGCGAATTCGCCTTAAATAACACAAACAGAAAGTATTTTTTTAAATATTAATGAAAATGAGTATTTAACTAAATAAATTCTTAAAAAAATATTTAACCTATTATCCCTATATAATCTTTGGGCCGTTAAATATATAAATAATATCCAACGATCACGTTAGACATACAAAACGATTTAATTTCTACCATGCGTTCGTTCTCAGTCCAACGTCCGTAATAAAACTTAAGGATTATTGTGCAAAAACTCTGGTGCTTTCATGTTCAGTTGCTCCACAGCTTTAATACATGTGAAGGAAGGAGCAGTGTTTGGGTAAATCCGTGGCTTCTTTATACATCACTAAATTGCTCAATTGTTGATGGATGGATGGATGGATGGCTTCACAGATAACAATGTGGGGGTGGGGGGTGGGGGTGGGGGTGGGGGGTTGATTCCAACTAGTTTCTGGTCAAACAAGCATGGAAATTAGTTACAAGAACTGTACTACATTCACTAATTTATGTTATATACGTCTACGGTGTTTTGTTTAATTTACCTAATAAAAATAACACAAAAATTCAAATATGTAAAATAAACAAAATAAAGAATTAAAAATAAGAAAAAACTCAGAAAAACACAATAAAGATTGTGGTAAAGCATAAGTGCTAACCGCTTGTTCAAAAGCTTACAACGTCACCCTCTTAAATAACAAATGGGAAAAAAATTAAAAGAACAATTATAAAACTTTACATATTGTCGATGCTTTATTAATGAAATATGTGATAATATATATTAGATATAACGTATTTAATTTATGGGTAAATTACTTTAATGATTACCTAATTGTAAGATTAATTTTGATATGATCACCATACTTTTAATTGCATCATTCTGACCACTTAAATAATTTTTTTGAGCGGTTTTGGAGTGAGTTTTTTGAGGTCGTCGGAAGGAGGGAGAACAGGTTTTATCGACGTTGGGCTTGCTGATTCCTTTGCTGCAGCTGTCGAATCCCCTCTCATTTGTTTAAGGTTTGTTTTTTGACCCAGTTCCTTTTGGTGTTCTAATGATTTTGGTCCCGATTTCTCTCTGATCTTTTCATGCCGTTTTTTGGGATTTTCTGTTCGAGTTGAGCTGTGGTGAAGTTTTTGCTGCTTTTTTTCTTCCATGCCTTAATCATGACCTCGTCTCTTTTGTTTGGAAACTGGTTTTTATAGCTTCACTTTTCTCCTTTTGAGATTATGGCTATTTTAGTTTCCTGAGTTTTTTTGATGATTTTTGTTTCTTAACAAAAGTTTTGAAATGAAAATTCTAAGTTGGAATGTCTGAGGATTGGGGAGTTATTTCGGCGGCTCAGACAAATGTTACGGGACATCAACCCATCAGTGGTGTTCTTCATCGAGACAAAACTTCAAGCTTCAATGATGGAAAGAATAAGAAACCTGTGTGGTTTCAATAATGGTCTAGAGGTGAATTCTTGTGGTCGTGGTGGTGGTTTTTCTCTTGGATGGAAAGGTTCAACTTCGGCCTTTTTTCGTTTTTCTTCTGAAAGATACATTGATATCATGTTCACTGATGATTCTTCTGGTAATTCTTGGCGATTCACCAGTTTCTACGGGGCTCTCGAGGTTGCAAACCGAAGAGATACATGGCAGTTACTTCGCTCGTTGAATGATTGCCCAAATATCCCATGGTGTGTAATGGGTGATTTTAATGAAATTGTGGATGTTTCTGAAAAGAAAAGAGGTCTGCTACGCTCTGAAAGTCAAATGGAGGATTTTCGATTTGCACTGTCGGATTGCAGCCTTGATGATTTGGGTTTCCGCAGCTCTTGGTTCACTAGCGAATAAAAGAGAACTACTGATAACAATATTTGCGAACATCTTGACAGAGGTGTAGTGAATATTGCTTGGTGTGATTTTTTTCCCTTCTACAAGATGTCACACTTGGTTCATTCGTTTTCGGATCATTGTCCTTTACTTTTGGAAACGGAACCTTCGGTGACATCGACTCCAAAACATTGACATTTTAAATTTAAGGCTGCTTGGTTATTGGAGGATTATTGTGAAGAAGAGGTTCGATATTTATGGCAATCTGTTATGGGTACTATCCTTGAGAAATCAAGGCCTTGATGCTTGGTTCTCAAAAATCAAAAGAGTGAAGAAGTTGACTATTCGTAGCCTTCAACAACTTAAATGCCCAAGGTCTAACAAATGCAGTCTTGGGTGATCTTGTTGAATCAAAATTGGCTCTAAACATTAAACTCGACGAGGAAGAATTATATTGGGAGCAACGGGCGTAGGCAAATTGGCTGAGATATGGAGATCGAAACACAAGTTTTTTCTATCGTTTCGCTTCTCATCGACGTAGAGCTAACAGTATCGAGGGTTTACACTCACCAAATGGAACCTTCCACGATGAGAAAGCTGATATCTAACGCATAGTTGTTGATTACTTTAAAGACATTTTCAAAGGGGAATGTAGATGACCCTAATTTTATCTTGAGTGGTGTTTCCCCATGTATCACATCAGACATGAACGAGGAACTTTTACGTTCTTTTTCTCATGAAGAGGTCCTCGTTGCTTGCGCTTCATGAATCTTCTAAAGGCTTCAGGTGAAGATAATGGTCTTGGAGCTATTTTCTACCAGCGCTTCTGGCATATAGTGGGTGCCGATATTGCACAATTCTGTATTGATGTGATTAATGGTAAGTTCCCAATATCGAACATCAATTTCTCACACACTGTCCTCATTCCAAAGATTGAGAGCCCACATATCATGACCCATTAGCTTGTGCAATGTCCTTTTCAAGATAATCTCAAAGATGCTGGTGAACAGATTCTAAGCTGTGTTGCACTTATGTATTGATGAGGCTTAAAGTGCTTTTATGCCTGGTCGGTTGATCACTGACAATATCATTGCCACGTACAAAGTCTTACACTTTTTCAAGAAGAAACGCACTGGTAAGCGAGGCTCTTTTGCCTTAAAGCTTGACATGAGCAAAGCCTACGATCAGGTGGAGTGAGACTTTGTGGAGAGATGATGTATGGATTGGGTTTCTTTGAGGCATGGATCTCATGTTTTATGGGATGTGTTTCCTCGGTCTCTTACTCAGTTGTTATTAATTGCATGTGTAATCACTCATTTTTATCCGAATTTTTTAGTATTTTTAGTATTACTATAATAATAATATTGAAAAATAAAAAAAATAATAATATAAAAAAAGAGTGGATGAGGGTGGTCCACATCACCCCTTGACCCCCCTTGCCTATAAATATGAGGCATGGGGGAGGGGAATTGAAGCAAGAATCGGCAGTGGCAGCCAAATAAGGGAGCTTAGGCTCTCGGCTAGCCAAGGACCGGGACAGTGTTCTCGGTCCTAACCGGTTCGATCGGGGTCCTATTTTGGATCCGATTTAGTTATTTTTTGGAGAGGTTGTAGTAAATCTCGGTGGGGTTCAGTTAGGGTTCGTCATTCGAGCTCTTAATTAGGTATATTTTCTTTCCTTTTTATTTGTGTTGTAATTTTTATAATTTAATGAATTAGTGGTTAATTTAAAATTGTGTTTTTAGTTTGTATGTTTTAGATTAGTGTTTATTATGTTTTATATTAATATTTTATTTATGTTAGATTTGTTTTTATTTACGAGTTAGATTAATATTTATGTATGTATGTATGTTTTAGATTAGTATTTTATTTATGTTAGATTTATTTTTATTTATGTGTTAAATTAATGGTTATGTATATATGTTTTAGATTAGTATTTTATTTATGTTATATTAGTATTTTATTATGTTAGTATTTATTTATATTTTTATCGCAATGTATTTATTTATATTTGTCATGTTTTTTTAAAGTTTGCATAACGGATATATATTTTGTCAATGCGGTGCCCTTTTATTCGAGCGCAAATGGGGCCAGTATCAAGCGTAGTGATAGTGGTTGGGCGTTTACTCTCGAATAACGGGGCCTTTAAAATCTACTCGCACTTATAACCAAATTTTAATTTAATCGTCACTTTAATCCGGAAAGTTTAACATTAATAAAGCGGTAATTATTAAAGTACCAATTTTGGGCAGTGTGAGGGTGCTAATCCTTCCCCATCCGTAACTGACTCCCGAACCCAACAAGTTTTCAAATCTCTGGTTTTTACCATGCCCGGTCCACCTTGAGTGGCCGGTGGTGACTCCATTTTTAAATAAAACACGGGTTTTATAAAACTCCACGCGGAAGACGTTATAAAACAAAATAGAAAACATCATTTTTTAGCGAGAGGGACATCGCTACAGATGGCGACTCCGCTGGGGACATTTTTGTTTTTCAAAAACAAATGAGAGTCGAGCTTTTTTCAAATAATTACTGCTTTATTAATATCGAAAATTCCGGATTAAAGTGACTATTAAACTAACATTCGGTTATAATTGCGCGTTTGTTTTAACGCATTAAAAATATGGCAGATAAATCCATTTTTTAAGTGAGGGGAAAACGCTAATGCTTTCGTGGAGACATCGTTCTCCCGTATGGGCCTAGCATGTACCTTCGGGGCTCGAGTACCTTATACTTTCATGAGGATATCGTTCCTTCGTATGGGTATAAGCGAATGAGTCCCCCTGAATTGAACCCGGTTGAAAGGAGCCTATAATGGGTGATGACTGGGGGCTTTGCTACTCTTAGTAGGGGACAACAAGGACAATTTGGGTACCTCTTAGCACCAAAACTGCATGTAGAGAACATATAGAAACCCACCCTTTTAAAGCCAAGCGGATAACCTAGGTGTTTTAGACGAGATGTAAATATGGTTGTTTTGTTTGTTTACCTTATCTAAATTGTTCTTCTATTTATGTGTTATTGATCTTATCCGGTACTGACTCGTTTTCTTTTTTGTTTTACCCTTTTTGCATACGTCATTGCATTTGCATTACATTGGGGTGTTGGTTCAAGTGGTTTACCCGATCAGAAATCTTTCATTTTTACCATATTTTTACTCATTTGATTATTCTAATTTCAAATTGACATCATATCTGTTCATTTTGGCATTCACTGCATGGCATATCATAACACTTTAATTTTTGCATTTTACCAGCATGAAATGTTGATTCACGACTGGTTCTCAATTAAAAAAATTATTATTGGGAGAAAATCTAGCACTCTAGATATCAAGGCAATATTCAAAGTTGCAAATGAATCCCGTGAGTTCGGAAGTTGAGCCATGAGAACCTTTTTTGAATCAATACTTTCGCATCTAGGACATGCATTTCGCATTTACATGCATACATTTTGAAATTTCAAAATTAGTCACTAGGTCACCCCATCTGATACAACAAAGTTGGTCGATCTAGCACCTTACAGAGTCTCTTACAAAAGTTTGGTATTGGGGCATGTCCAAAAACATCCCTACATCTTTTACAAACATTATGCCTCTAACAAGGTCCCAGTCCGGGGGCATTCTTTGCAAAGGTCCAGCCTTCATTACCGAGTCAAACTCTTGCATCCTTGACCACAATCTGCAAAACTGCACCTAATCCAAAATAAGAATAATAATGAGCTGTCATGAACCAACAACAATTTATGAACCCAACTTAGGGGGCAACAGAATCTACACTCAAAGTGTCAAATTCAAGAGCAGTTGCAGACGATAGCATAAGAACGAACAAAATGTTGGGGCATACCCCTAGATGGATGATCAAACCCAAGAAGAGGTTAGGGCACCGTCACATACAAAAGACCAAGATCCTAACATGACCAGTGAGGAGTCAGGGGCATCCCATTGAGGGCCAGAAAAATCATGTCACAATCATGCATTTAGTTGCATTCATCTTGCAGTAAAGCATTTTTGCATACGTCATACATCTATGGTCAGTGCATACACTAAAGTCACCTTGCATTTAGGATAGACACATGCATTTAGGCCTAAAATTCATGCATTTTTGCTTGTACATAACAGGTCTACGAAAGAAACCGAAGAACCTCAGCCATTGCGGCAACAACACAACTGCCAACCTCTAGTCATGAAGAAGGCCAAACACAAAGAGGATGCCGAAACATCAAAGGTAATAGTGACAGATTTTGTGAACATTTACTTATTAATGTTTTTTTTTCCATTTTCAGGTCATACCTCTCCGCCAGCAGAGCCGCAAAAGTTCAGATCTTGCCTTCGTCATTGTTGATAGGCCAACATTTCCAGATTTTGCTTTACCGCTGATGGTGCAGTAGTATAGACATCCTGAAGATCTCGTTTCTCCATTGATGGTGCAACAGATCCAAACCTTTCCCTAAGCAGATTGAATTTCTATTCAGGTCTTGTTTCCCCGATGACGGTGCATCCAGACCTAATTTTTTCTCGAGTTTCACTTCTTTGTACAATTCAAGAAAAAAGAAAAAAATCATCAAAAAAAGAACTGAAAAAAATCGAAAATCGAAAAAAATCAAAAATAAAAAAAAAGAAAAAGAGCAAAAATGAATAAAAAATCAAAAAGAAAAAAAAGAGCAAAAAAAATAAAAATGAAAAAATGAAAAAATGAAAGAAAAAAGAAGAAGTTTTCAATTTTTTGATACTGCCTCTTCGTCAGAGTTGTAGCTGGATCAGACATTGGAATTTTTATCCTTCTGATCTTGCCTCTTCGTCGGTGTCGTAGCTGTATCAAATCTTCAGACCTTGCCTCTTCGTCGATGTTGTAGCTTGGTCAAATTTAACTTTCGGTTCTGCCTCGTCGTTGGTGTTGTAGCTGAACCAAATCTACTAACTTCCGGTCTTACCTCTTCGTCGGTGTTGCAGCTAGACCAAATTCACTGGCTTTTGATCTTGCCTCTTCGTCGGTGTTGTAGCTGGATCAACATTACTAACTTTAGACCATACCTCTTCGTCAGTGTTGTAGCTTGGTCAAAATTTACTAATTTTCAAATTCTATCAATGTTGTTTCTTGAAAAAATGAAGAAAAAAGCAAGAAAAAAGAAAAAATGAAAAAAGCAAAAATGAAATTAAAAAAAGAGAGAGAGAAAATAGAAAAAATAAAAAAAAAGTAGAAAAGAAGAAGCAAAAAGAAAAGAAAAACAAAAAAACAAGAGAAAGAAAAGAAAAAAAGAAAGAAATTGTCAGTTTTCTAGTCATGTCTCTTCGTCAGTGTTGCAGCTGGATCGAATTTTGTAGACCCTTCTCTTCGTCGGTGTTGTAGCTGGGTCGAACTCTCTTTAGGTATTATCGTCGTCAATAATTGAGCAAGTTGCACTCGGTTTGGCTTCCCCAACAAACAACCCCCCATTTTGAAGGTTTTGCTTCCCCAAAAGTGACAAGGTGGATCAGTCAAGACAAGAAAGAAGACTTGCACCGAAGAGTAAGAAGATTTACCGAAGAAAGAAGACACGCGTCAAAAGGAGAGAAGTTCAGCCAGATCGGACAAAAATGGTTATTCTTGTCTTTGCTCTACTCCTGTTACACAGCAATGAGCAAAGAGGGGCAACTGTAATCACTCATTTTTTTTTCCGGATTTTTAGTATTTTTAGTATTATTGTAATAATAATATTATTAATGTAAAAAAATAAAAGAATAAAAAAATAAAAAAATAATAATATAAAAATGAGTGGATGAGGGTGGTCCACGTCACCCCATAACCCCCCTTTGCCTATAAATATGAGGCATGGGGGGAGGGGAATTGAAGCAAGAATCGGCACTGACAGCCAAATAAAGGAGCTTAGGCTCCCGGCTAGCTAAGGACCGGGATAGTGTCCTCGGTCCTAACCGGTTCGATCAGGGTCCTATTTTGGATCCGATCTAGTTATTTTTTGGAGAGGTCGTGGTAGATCTCGGTAGGGTTCAGTTGGGGTTCGCCATTCGAGCTCCTAGTTAGGTATATTTTATTTCCTTTTTATTTGTGTTGTAATTTTTATGATTTAATGAATTAATAGTTAATATTAAATTGTGTTTTTAGTTTGTATGTTTTAGATTAGTGTTTATTATGTTTTAAATTTATGTTTTATATTAATATTTTATTTATGTTAGATTTGTTTTTATTTACGAGTTATATTAATATTTATGTATGTATGTTTTAGATTAGTATTTTATTTATGTTAGATTTGTTTTTATTTATGTGTTAAATTAATGGTTATGTATATATGTTTTAGATTAGTATTTTATTTATGTTATATTAGTATTTTATTATGTTAGTATTTATTTATATTTTTATCGCAGTGTATTTATTTATATTTGCCATGTTTTTTTAAGTTTGCATAACGGATATATATTTTGTCAATGCGGTGCCCTTTTATTCGAGCCTAAATGGGGCCAATATCAGGCGTAGTGATAGTGGTTGGGCGTTTACTCTCGAATAACGGGGCCTTTAAAATCTACTCGCACTTATAACTAAATTTTAATTTAATCGTCACTTTAATCCGGAAAGTTTAATATTAATAAAGCGGTAATTATTAAAGTACCAATTTTGGGCGGTGTGAGGGTGCTAATCCTTCCTCATCCGTAATCGACTCCCGAACCCAACAAGTTTTCAAATCTCTGGTTTTTACCGTGCCCGGTCCACCTTGAGTGGCCGGTGGCGACTCCATTTTTAAATAAAACACGAGTTTTATAAAACTCCACGCGGAAGACAATATAAAACAAAATAGAAAACATCATTTTTTAGCGAGAGGGACATCGCTACAGCATGGTCAGCGAGAGGTTCCAGCCATCAAGGGGCCTTCGTCAAATCGATCCTTTAAGCTCGTATCTTTTTCTGATATGCAGTGAAGGGCTCTAATCTTTTTTTCGGTTAGCTTGCTCTAGACCTGGTAAACTTGACCTGAGACCCGAAAAACGAATCGATTTACCCGAACCGAGACGCGAAATCAACTAGAATATGATGACCCAAAATTTGATCCAAAACCAAACCGAAACCGATCAAAATTTTAGTTGAACTAAAATGGACCCAAACTGATTTTCAACAACTGAATGGACCCGAACCGAAGACAACCCAAAACATAAAAAAGATATTAATAGAAATAAATAAAGATATAAACAACCGCACAACTCACCAAAAAGTTAAATATATTAGCTTTATAAATCTATATATAGGGTGTAAAAAACTAACCAGCCTAAAAACTCGATTAAAACTGACCGATCTCCCATTGACCCGAACCAAAATCAACCGATCCGAAAATCAACTGACCCGACATGACCCAAATCACAATAGACCCGAACTAAAATAGAACCGAACCGAACTAAAACCTAATTTAAACCGAATAATAATACCCAAAATGACCCGAACCGAAATGAATCAAACTGAAGCTGAACCGAATGGCTTGTTTGCAACCTCTAGCTTGCTCTAATAGAGGTAAAATGGGTGTTCGCATCAACAGGGGTGCGCCTCTCATTTCACACCTTTTTGCTGATAACAGTCTTGTGTTTCGAGAAGCAACGGTTGAAGGTGCACAACAACTGCTTAACATCCTTAATCTCTACTCGGCTTGTTCAGGACAACTTTTGAATATGGAGAAATCTGGGGCTTTCTTTAGTTCCAATACTTTGGATCTTTGCAGAATCTTGGGTGTTAGTGAGACAACTGGTCCGGAATCTTATCTTCGAAACAAAAAGAGAGCTTTTCTTACCTTAAATCTCGATTCTCGGGTAGGACCCAAAGTTGGAATGCAAGAACCATTTCTCTTGGGAGGATGGAGGTCTTCATTATATCGATTTTTCAATCGATTCCTCTATATGCGATGTCTTGCTTCCTTCTCCCCATTACTTTTTGCAAAGAACTAGAAGCCATCGCAACACGATATTGGTGGCAGAAGTCGTCAACAAAAAGAGGCATTCACTTGTGTACCTGAGCGGACCTTTTTCGTTTAAAACAAGATGGTGGCATGAGTTTTCGTGATCTTGGAAAATTTAATATCGTTCTTCTTACAAAACAATGGGAGACTTCTCTCTAGTCCGGAAACTCTAGTGGCACACATTCTACGAGGAAAGTATTTCCCTAACTCCTCATTTTCCAAAGCCTTTCTCGGCTCATACCCTTCTCTGATGTGGAGGAGCATTTGGAGCTTGAGAGGCTTACTTGAAAACGGTCTATTTTGGAGGATAAAGAATGTAACCCCGAAAACTGGTCTAGTCAGAATTGGGTTTCGGCAATCGGAAACCCTACACTAAAAAGGTCCAAATATTGCATTGACGTTGACTAAGTTGTCAATTAAATTGATATTGGATTGTAATTGAGTCAATTTATTATTTAAGGACCTTACTGAATTTATCAGAAACTGCTTTGTGACCAAATTGCAGAAATTGAAAGTTTAGAGATAAAGGCATAAAGAATAGAAATTTGAGAGACTAACCTGGTGATTAGCCCTCCCCAAGCTTTGTCACCACCCATATGGGACAAAGCAAATCAATTCCTTCGTATGAAGGAAAGCTTGAGAGTTTAAAATTGAAAGGAAAAAGGGGTTGAATAGGAAAAACTTACCCGGTTGCTATCGTCTTCAACCTTTCATATATGTAAGCACACACCTCCATTTTTGAGAAAATTCTAATCTTCGGTTTCATTGATTCCTCGATCTTACGGTATTGTCAACGATCGGGTAAGTACAAATCCTTTGCTAATCCACCGATTCCATAGCTAAATTATGCTCAAATTCTTGCTCATGAATTATGAACTTTAAGGATTTATTCACGGATATTGAGCTAAAACCCCTACTGTTTTCCTAGAAAATTATTGCTACGAATTTGATTATTGATATTGGAACCTGTAGAATTCTGACTTATATTATTATTGAATAGCTCAAAATGTTTAAGGTGCGAAGTCTTCTATTCCATCGGATTTCAACAAGTCAAGAGATAAGGGAATCACCATCCGAGAGCTTTGGAATTCTTGGAAATTTCAGTGAGTGTAATCGGAGTCTCGGGATTAAGCTAGATGTTTTTCCCGATTTTATTATTATTAAATATCATATAGCTAAACCTTTGTCTAAGGATATTGTATTGAACCTCGTTAGAGGACTCATTGCTAAGCATTGGTAAGTTATAGCATCAAAACATTGAACATAGCATCATTGATATTGACGTCGTTACATTAGAATATAGAAATATTAGTCATTGAATATTGATAGTGTTATTGCTACAGACTTTGGATATTGAAATAGGTATCGCTATAGTCATTGATCATTAATATTGCCATTGTTTTTGACATATTGATCATGGACATCGATATAAACGTTGTATAATCATTGATATTGATATTACCAATGTCATTGAACATTTGTATTGCTATCGTCATTGCTATTGAAACATTACCATTAATATTGTCATCGCTATTGATTTTAACATTGTTATTGTCACGGTTATTGCTATTGTTATTGTTATCGAATTTTGGATTCGAAAAAACATTAGATACAATTGGCATGACATAGAATTCATGAACTCATTGGTACGGGCGGACTATGGTCCTTGGCTACGACCTTTATTGTGGCGAGGCGGAAGGATTAAACCGTTCATTGATTTGGCAAGGCATATGAATTCGCGTATCCATTATCTTGTTTTGATCCAAGGAAATACTATTGATATATGTCAAATATGTTATTGATATTGCCATGTCATTGATATTGCCATGTCATTGATATTGTCATAGTATTGATATTGTCATAGCATTGATATTATCATAACATCGACATTGTCATAGCTTTGATATAACCATAATATTGCTAGCATGACTTGAATTGCACATCATAATTTTATTATTGGTTATGACTACCTCACTAGGCAAAGTATGTCTAATGCATTTCAGGTTAAAAGTCACCGCTGTGAGATCGTTGGAAGTTTTGGCAAGTCAATACAAGCCTAAAGTAATGTATATTATTCCTACGAACTCTTCGAATGGTGGCAAAGTAGTTGAACTAGTTACTTTTAGCCCTTTTGTTGTGTATATATTGCACATGGCATGTATGAGTCTTAAAGACCCTAAATGTTGCTTTGATATTGGCTAAAAGTGGTTAAACTTGCATAGTTGGCCTAAAAAGGTAAAAATCTAGTAAATAGGATCACATAGCTATGAAATTTGGCATGACAGTAGAGTATGATATTATAAACTTGTCTGCAAAATTTTATTGGAAATAGACATTGTTCGATAGGTCAAATCGAATAAAAACCAGATAAAATCTATCATTACAAAGCAGGGCGTATCGATACAAGTGATAGTGTATCGATACTAAAAGTCAACACTGGAATTTGGTTTGTAAAATTGTATCGGTACGGCTTCAAGGTGTATTGATACTGGCCCATCTGTACCGATACGACCAAGGTTGTACCGGTACGGGTTTTGGTCACTGGAATCTGATAATTTGTAAAATATGCTTGACGTACCGATACAGCCTCTTGAGTAGACAGTTAATTCAGTTATAAATTATTGGAATAATTCTGTTAAATTACAAAGTGGTCACCTATTTTTAATTGGCCTAATTGAATGGGTAAATGGACTCTGATTGACATGAAAACTTGTATGATCACTGACTATAGGTTAAATTTCATTGTGGTATAGGTACTTTCAGAATAGGACCCCTAATTTACTAAATTTACAAATTAGTCCCTAAAAACTTATAAAGGTTCAAATTTGGCCCTAAATTCAAGATTAATGAGATATCGAATCACTGCTTCACTGTATAGACTTAGTATTGTTTTAAGACACCGAATCAAGTATTGTATGGGTTTTAGTTCATTAAATCACTAAACAAGGATTAAATTACTGTTTCGATCATCGCATTAATCACCGGTAACATACTTCGACTCGGTTCTCGACCAGGCCAAGAAGGGGGTGTTACAGGAAACGGATCTTAGGTTTCTATATAGAATCTTAGGTTTCTATATGGGATGATTTTTGGATTCCAGTCCCTAGCTTAACAAGGATCTCATCACCAAGATTAGATAGTTTACATCTAGTCTCGGATCTTATTGTTGAAGAGACAAGACGCTGGAACATTGAGCTTGTTAACTCTTCTTTTTCCGGAGATGATGCTAAATGTATTCTTGATATCCCCATGCCTATGTTTTCTCAAGAGGATATCTTATCTTGGAATGGAGAAGGCTCCGGATCTTATTCAGTGCGAAGTGGCTACAAGAAATTAGTGCAAGTTAATCCGACCCCTTCTCAGCATAAAAATATCTACCAACACATTTGGAGCATTAATTGCCTTTCTAAGATGCGCATTTTGTTGTGGAAGTTTGCTCAAAACTTTATTCCTATGTTGGGCAATCTCAATAGTAAGCATGTTTTCATTGATCCTCTATATCCACGATGTAGAGCTGTGTGTGAATCAGCGAACCATGTGGTACAGGATTGTATTTACGCATCTACGGTTTGGGATCAGTTGGGCTTCAAATAGCCTTAAGATGTTGGCCAATTGGATTTTAGAGACTGGCTTTTCTGGATTTTTGAAAATTACTCAAGCAAGAAGCATGTTGTGGTGGCTACTATTGTACAGGCTTTGTGGTTTTCAAGAAACAAATTGGTTCGTGAAGGCTTTAATCAAAGTCTTAAAGATTTGCTTACTTTTGTGCAAAGCCATTTCTCTGAAATGGTTTCTTTGTCTTCTACACTTAGACATCCCCATACTCATTTTTATGTCGCTGGACTCCTCCAACCCTTTCTGCATTCAAAGTAAACGTTGATGCTAATTTCCTCCCATCAGGTAACAAGTCATGCTCAAGTATTATTATCCGTAATTCCTCCGGTCTTATCATGAGCTCTGGTTTCTTTATCAATTCCCAAGTTCCCTCGTCATTCTCTGCAAAAGCTTTGGCAGTTTTCAAACATGAAACTTGTACTGGAGTTTAGTTTTCGCTCAATTGTGATGGAAAGTGACTCGAAATCGGTTTATAAAAAAAAATCAGTCAAATGAGAGAGATTTTTCTAAGATTGGCCATCTTATCGGTGATGCGAAATTGTTGACAGGTCGCTTCGAGTCATGTTCCTTTAGTTTTGTTGGTCGTAATGGTAACAAGGCAACACATGCTCTTGCGGCTACAGGCGTTGGTCGCACTGTTAATTCTTTTTGGGTTGAAGAAGCTCCTGAAAGTGTTTCTCTTTTGGCTAATGATGATCGTCGCCTCTTTTCCACATTGTGATCTCATCTGCTTGGGTTCTTGTTAAGGTTTCTATTCTTTTCCTGCCTTATTATGGCTGTCCCTGTCCTTGTTCTTTCTTAGCTCTTGCACCTTCACTGTTCCATAGAGTTTGGCTGAGGAAGTTTTTCGGTTGGTTTCACACTGGTTCTAGTCGATCTCGCTATCTGGATCTAGATATTTTTATGTTTTTCTGATTCCCCTCCAGTTTATGCTGGTTTACTGTACTACTAGTTTTTGTTGTTTTTTCTTTTGTTGTGTTTTTCTCTTGATGTATGTGCCTGGTACTTGTTTTGCTTTGATGTTAATAATATTCCAACCGATTTATTCTAAAAAAAACTATTTAAGTGGTATTAACTAAGACACCTGCTGTCACACGTGAAAGTGAATAGAATTTAAAAACTTATCAGAGATAACGTGATAATTAATATAAATTTATATAATTATATATTTGATCTTTGATACTAATATATTCTATTAATTTAGTCCTAAAATGAATAGAATTTAATAAATTTCATCATGCAGTCATACAGTGACACGTGTCACCATCTGATTTGAAGAGAGTATTTTTAATTTTATTTTTTAACTAATATTTTGTTATCTAATCAGATGATGACACGTGTCATAATTAAATTGAATGGGGAAATTTTGAACCCAAAATTCACCTCAACAGGTTTGGTTCTTGTGTCAAGAGAGTGGATTGCAACGAAGCAAACCACTGAACTAAAGGATGATATCTGTTCAAGATTTACAATTGTTTTTGTTTAACGTTATCTTTTTGAGCAACAAAGACATAATTGGTGCTTGAGTGATTCAAACCCAAAAACCCTTGGTGATGATAGGAATATCTAGATTAGAATCCATAACTGGTTTGAAGGAGGTAAGATATCATAAAGAAGCTGTCATCTCCCGAGCTGAAAGAGAGGTCTAGCTGATGTAAATGCATGCTGCTTGGGCATTGTTGTTGATGATGTGGTGGTGGGAATAATAAAAAGGGTTGTCGTAAAGTTTCCAGCGAAGTCGAGTGGCAGTGTTGATGCGTTCTTGCTCTTGAGGAAAAGCTCTATTAATGTGATTGCGAGAGCTTCTGATAATCTTTGTCATCATCGTCACCTCCTTCATATCTTTTTTTCGGTCTATAGAACTGTAAATCATCTTAGATATTTTAAGAGCTATGAGTGAAAACTAAAAATGATCTCATTATTTTGAATAATTAATTTAATATTTTATTAATAAAATATAAGAACATAATTAAAATTTATCAAACACATTATTTTTATTGCTTTGTTAAGAAAACATCATAAATACATCTAAAAAAAATAAAGAAAAAGTACTAACTTACTAAATTGCCACTTCAACATTTTGTGAATTTATGAAAGTAGGAGGTTGGAGCCTTGAACGATTGCTCCTACTGCTCCCTTGCAAGACGTGCCTATGTATAAAATATAATATAGGTGTTAAATGAGTTTTTAACTAGATAGATTTCCAAGACATCGAATAATTTATGTATTGTGTAATACATGTATATAATATTTTTAATATAATTACTGGTATTTAATTTATTGATTGATTAATTTTAATTAAGTATTACAGAGGCCCATTAAGAAATAAGTATGCCAATTAAATTTATTTTATTCACGGCATCAAAAATGCAAACCTATAATCATAATTAAGAAATATAATATTATTTTATTAGAGCAACTGATTGTTGATTAAGCAATGTAATATAAAAAAAAGAAATTTCTAAACCCAAGAGTGTTCATGCACCTTCAAAAGATAACAATAGAGAAAAACAGTAAGCGAGCAAAATTCATTGTTTTGGTGAAGTGTTCACCAAATCAAATCCTTGGGGTTTAATCACTGAGATTAGCTAGTAATGACATTGACAGTAGCATCGTAGAGATAGAGTTTCTGTCTGGGAACATGCTTCCAAACCGGTCATTCCGGTTGTTTTCATTCCATAAATCAGTCCTTTTCATAGTCAGTCCAAAATATATATAATAAATGCCTAATTGCTAGCAACCAGCAAGTTGCAATAAACATGGCCATGGCTTAGGTGTCAGTCCATTTAAGAAGCACAGTTAGGCGATAGGAGACAAGGACTTGAGTAATTTACTAATTTTATATTGATCCGATTTGGAAGTGTAATTAAAGAAAGAAGCGCAGCAGTAGTCTTTTAAGTAATTATAAAAAAAAAATTTCTGCATTGACGGTTGAATTTTTTTATCACAGTCGCCATGCTTTTAAGGTTTAAATGTTAAAGCTTACGGTTTAGAATTAGGGTTTTAGTGTTTATGGTTAGGTTTTAAAATTTAAGAATAAATTTGATAATTTAAAGTTTAAATTTCATGATTTAGAATTTATGGGTTAGAGTTTAGAGGGCATTTTTATTTAAAACCTCATTTTAAATAGTTATTTAGAATTTTGGCCTCACCCAAAGTTATTTAGAAAAATAACCCCCAAATTGTCCACGTAGGTCGACCTCACGCTCTACAAAATGCGAGTCATACTCGCTCTCTGCATACAGCGAGTTTTATCCGACGTGGAAGGACTTTTCAGATAACCCAATTTTAAAATAGGGGAAAAAACCTCACGTTTTCCAAAAGGCGAAAAATTTAATTTATCGCGTTGTCTACTGCAGCGACCTCGCGTTCTGCGAATAGCGAGGTCCGTTGACCGTTTGGATACTGTTCCCTAATAAATGAAATATAATACCCTTAAATACCCTCTAATCTAGATATAATTTCTTTGACCTGATTTTTTAATATGTAATTTAATAGATTATAATTATTCGAATATATAATATAATATGACGTAATTATTTGAAAAAGTTTTAAGAATATAAAAAATCCTAATTATTTGAGAAGATCCTAATTATAATAATTTGACATATTTTTCCTTAAATAAGAATCTTTAGTACAAATCTTTGATTTCAAATCCTTAATTTTCTTAAATTAAAATCCTAATTATTGTAGAATATTTGAAATCAAATAGTCACAATGTAAAAGAATTTCATATTTATTAGGATAATGATATTGTCTAAAAAAGAGCATATTTAGAAAAAAAGATGGTATTTAAATTCTATTAATATATAAGTTATATTACTTGTTAAAATTTTAAATTCTATTTGCATATAATAAATAAATATAATGAAATATATAAAAAATTGAATAGTCTAGTAATCTGAAAATCCTATTCGAATAACATGTTAACACCAAATATGGATAAAAATTAAATAATCAATTTTCAAAACTCTGAGACCTCGCTTTCTGTAGAATGTGAGGTCCTTTATGACCGGTTAGAATCTGTTGGGACTAAAAAGTCGCATTTTTTCAAAGGAACCTCGCGTTTCACAGGTAGTGAGTTCCATTGAAATCGCTTTGTTAGGGGTGCGAGGACTCTTATAAATAGGGGGCCCATTCCTCCGAATTTTTACATCTCCTCTTCAAATCTTATTCTTTAACTACTATTCTATATTGTTTTTATTCTTAAAGAGTTTAAATATTCGATAAAAATGGCAGGCTTATTGAGATTGGAAAACAGACACGTGTTTGACTACTGGCGCTCAAACGGCGAAGTTATTTTTTTAGTTGCTAATATTTTATTAATTTATTTATTAATTTTAAATTCTATCACCTTGCAAGATGTTGCATTTCATCTTGGTCTGCCCGTTGGCGGAGAAGTTATAACCGGTATTGCGGATGGAAACTGAGCCTGCGTGTGTGCAAATTTGCTCGAAATGATGTCGGAGCTGGACGATTTGGATGGTGGTAAACTTAAAACTACTTTTTTGGACAACAATTTTACGAACCTACCTCGGACGCTGATGAAGACACAAAGATAGTATAAATAAATTTTATTGTTTATGATTATTTATTGTGATATTTTATTTCATTATAAATAATTATATATATATATATATATATATTTTGTTTTCTGTAGCAGCTTGTTCATGCCTAACCCGAGCTTACCTTTCCCTATAGCCTCCCACCATCATTCGTTTACCCAACTCTCCATCGAGACCTCAACTAAAAGCCACCTATCGTGCCTACACCAAATCAGACCAAACTAGTTTTTACAGTTGTGGGAGACGGTCCCATGCACATCCTAGATACAATCGTAGGTCGAGCTTAGATCATTGGGTATTTGGTATATTACTCCTACTCAATTTGTATCAGCATTTTTCTTAATCAATGGAACAAGCAATTGATGATTTTAATTTTCTTCTTCTTGTTATTATTATTGTGTTATCATTAATCGTAGCCTTATGATTATAGTAATTTTTATTTTATTCTATGTTATTTGCAGCGTATGTATGTCTAAATAAATATATATATATATAAATATATTCCATGCACCGTTTTTTAGTATGTTTGCCGAATGGTTTTACTTATATTACATAGATATATGTGTTATCGATTTATTATATATACATGCATGTTTATTTCATATATATTCTTGTTTGTATTTATTTTTAACCATTGTGTCTTGTTCATGCATTTTTATATTGTAGCATTTAGATTAGTCCTCAAAGTTTCGGTATCCCATTTGGGAGTGTCGTCCTGAGTCTTCGGGCGTCATCTCATTTGGATACCGTAAATTATGAGGTTTCATGTATTTGTACGTTTTCATGCATACATACATTTAAGGATTAACTATTAAAATTATACCAAATTTATATTTTTCTTAGTAAATGCGATACGAACCTTTAGGTACCAATTTTTGGGTGTGGTGGGGGTGTTAATCATTCCCCACTCGTAACCGACTCCTGAATCCAATTAATCTCATGGTTTTATTTTCTAGTGTCTGATCTACTTTATCAAAGTGACCGGTGGCGACTCCACAAATTTTATTCCAAAATGCAGCATTTTCCACAGTTCCCCCAAAGAAAACCAATTTTTCAAGAAAAGTGGGAAATTACAGATTTTTTAGTCACTACAGCATGGCGACTCCGCTGGGGGACATGTTTTTGTTTTTACAAAAAAATAGATAGTCAAGCCTTAGACGTGTTCATATCATATTTATGAAAAAAAATTAAATTCAGTCTAATTTAATTTTTAATCCCTAACCTTTTTTTGTTTATCGCTTCTATTTGCGCGGTGTTTGCTACAAAATGTCATTCATGCATGAGCTACTTGAGCCATGACCCTTGATAAGTGGGAGTGATTACTTTGTCTCGTGGGGTGTTCATCTTTGTATGATATTGTAATTCATTTCTAGGATACGACCCTTATATTTCATGGGGTCTACGTCTCCGTATGGTATAATGACTCGTATTCTCCTGAATCGATATCTTAGAGACAGTTCGAGTAACTTTTACTCTAGAACCTAACCTCATATAGTGGCCCATAAGAGCCCACCTTTTAGAGTCATACCTAAGCTCTGTCCGTTAGGCGGTGACCCTATTGAGCCCTACTTGATTTATTTATGCCTTTGTTTGCTATTTATATGACATGTATATTTTAATTGCTTTAATTTTGGCTTTATTTCTATTTAATATATTTATTTAATCTATTTGATTATCTTCATCGTACTAACCCATTTGTTTAGGTGTTTGATATTTTTGCAACACGTTGGCATATAAAATTAATTTCATTCATTTGTATTATTTTTGTATGACATCATCCTAAAATGTTAATTGTTCATTCACTTGCATCAACAGCTTTGCATTTAGACATTAATATTGCATTTAGAGGCATTTATCATCACATTGATTGAGAATAAATGATCATTCATTTTCAAGAAAGGGGATGCCCTAGCCGGTGAGAACCATGACAAGCTTAATGAACCACAACTGTGAGACATGTAATGTTTTTAATTCCATATTGGGGGCACCCGAGAACCTTACTTGTAAGCCTACTTGTTGTCATTTCAAAGATGCATTCTTTTACATATATTATTTTATGGACATATCTTTATATTCCAGTATATCAATTGCACAAGAAACATTAATTTTGACCCAAAGATTGATTTCGAGCATTCTGTGTCTAGTGGAAATCAAAAACTGTGAAGATGATAAATATGTGACTTACATTCTGACTTAATTTGGTCAATTATTCAGGATCACTCATGGGGGCAAATTAATGTGTTTTAAATCTTCCACAAAAATGGTAAAAATGAAAAACAAGATAATAAAAGAAATCTCGGGGGCACACCGTTGTACCCTTAAGGTTGAGTACATAATAAGGTAGCCATGCTGCATCTACTCTATATCTTGGCTTCATGAGTGATTTTCAAACCTAACAAAGTCAAACCACTAATGAGATGGAATCCCAAGAGAGGATAAAACAAAAAAATCAATAAAAAAGACATAACAAAAAAGCATTCCAATGTTCCAAGCCTGGTAAAAAAGCATTCTCGGATAAGACCTCAACATACGCGAACCACATGTTTAGGGTAGAATTGGTTCTCTATGTGGCATAACTACCATAATCCATTTTCTCCATTTTATGTATTAGTTTGAAAAGTAATAAATTTACGTTGTTATTCATGCATAAAACAAGCTTTGTAACCATCTTCAACACGTTTGTTACACCTGCTAATTAGAATTACAGATCATTTATAATTGCAATTGCTTAACATCGCAAAACTATATTTATAATTACAATTCCCAATTTTAAATGTTAATTACTTACAATTACAAGTGTCAAAAATGTTACACCAATCAATATGAATTCATTCAAACCACTTGCAACTTCTCTCATACAATTTGTAGACTGTGGAATTTAATTTATAAAAAATAAAAAATTTAGTGGACCTCGCGTTTTGTAGACCGCGAGGTCCAAGAAACACGTGTCAACATGCCTCAAGTTTTGGAGGATGCGAGAGTAGGCCTATATAAGGCAGAAGCGAGGCCAAACAAACCCACCAGAATTTACTATCCATTGTGGTTGATCAACCGCCTGGGTTCAATTGCTATCAGATTCGAAGAGAATATTCAATTGCAGCTACTAATGGCAAAAAACCGCGTATCAGGAAAAAAATTACAAATAGATTTCCTTGATATTGCGACATGTTGGTATACATAGTTGAATTTATACGATGACTACATGCTATTAGTCCGTTAACAATATTGGTGGGATGTGCCTTCGGTGTTTTTGTTCAAGATGAACAAAAAATCGCAATATCAGGGAAATTGTGGTCTTTTTGAAGTGCCCTCAAACTTCTTAACCTTTTGATCGAGGCTGCGGGTAACTTCTTCTTATGCCTTCATCATGGACAAGAGGCGAAGACCACTGCATATAATCATAGCTGAAGCTCCTACCATTAATGATGACGAGGATCAGTGGTTACCATGGAATCCACGAAGCTTATCCTCGACTGCCCACATCACGAAAGCTGGTTTAGGGGTCCAACAACTCTATAACGCCCCAGTTTTGGGCTTAGGAGTTTCTAGGTTGATTAGAGGGTCTGGTGGTCCGAGATTAGAGATTCGAGTCGAATTCAAGATTTAAATTGGAATAAATATTTTTTGTGTGAGAAAAATATAGGAAAATATCTAAAAATCCTTATCTAATATATGTATATTTTTTGGTAAAGTCAATTTTGGAAAATGGAATTTGGACATTATGGCTAGTGACCAAAATGTAAAGAATGAAACTATTTTTAGTGACTATTTTGAAAAAGGGTCAAATCTTAGAATCCTTAATGAGCTATTTTATCTAATGTTTTAATCTGTTTTTCCTCTTAATGGGGATTATTTTTAATGAGTTTTAATTAAGGAAATTAAAAGGGAAATTACTTAAGGAAGGTGGTTATTTCTTAAAAATCACTTTTGACGTAACTTCTTTTCTCAAACTTTTCTCTCAACTTCTTTTCAGCCAAACACGTTTTTTACATCAAAGATTTGAGGTAATGTTATTAATTTCTAATGGATTCTTTAATCTTGCTTTTCAAAATTTCATTGTCTTTCTTTGTTTTTCAAGAGTAAACAACCAATTGAGAGGAAATTCACTCATTAGATGTAATGTTCGTTCTTTTCCTCTAATGAATGGTTCTTTATTGAAATTCCCAAGTATCTGATCGTTGTTTAATGTTTTCTAATGAGTTTTAATGATTTAATTATATAAATTGGTTAAAACAAGGTTTAAGTGATGAGATTAAGTGATTTTCATTTCGGATCTGTTTTGCTGAGTTCTTGTTTGTTTTTAATCATGATTTTGATTTTTTATAGTGTTAATGAGTTGGTTTTAACATTGGAATCCTGAAGCTAGGTGAATCTCTAATTTCTTAGGTTGTTAGTGTTGAGTTTTTGGCGAGTTTTGGTTGTTTAATAAATGCTGGAGGTGTAAGGATGATGTTATGTTGATTTTGGATGGTAATTGAAGTTAATTTATGGATGAAACCTTTAGGTTTTGGATGGGTTAAGTTTGGAAGGTATTTGATATTGATTTCGGTTGTTGTAGAGGGGTTTCAGTTAGAGTTTGAGGAGGATTGTTGTGAATTGCTGTTGCTAGGTTGTGAATGCATTTTGATGCATTGAATCCTTTGTTTTTTTTTTTTGTAGTTAAATCAAGAGAGGTTGATCCTCAAGCTTGTGGCTCTGTTTTGGAAGTTTTAGAGGAGTAGTTTGCATTGGCGAGCGAGGTTTTGCGAAGTTGGTGAGTGAGAACGTGAATTTCAACTTTGAAATGGTTTAAAAGTTATTTTGGCAGTTTAAATTAAGCTTAAAAGGCTAGTTTAAACTCGAAAATAAGTATGATGAGGTTTCTCCCTCGGCCATGTTTTAGCGAAATTGGTTTTATGCACTTGTTTTTGAATTACATGGTACCTACTATTTAAACATGTTTTAAGTATGGTTTATACTGATTTTTGATCATATATTGATGATAGATGCATTGGGAGAATGATCCTTGTAAGTATGTAGAATACTTGTAATGCATGGTTTAATGCATTAGAAATGGTTTTGTGTGTTGCATATAAAAACAATGAGGTACATGGTTAATAGTGAATTATATTGGCAAGTGATGTGGTTTAAAATATTATCGGATATAGTTGGTCGGTCATAGGATTGATAGTGCACTATAATAAGTCATATCGGGTGTTGAGGGGTTTATGTGTACCGAATACTCCACCACGAGTACCCTAACGGTTGAGGGTTTATATGGTGCCAAAAACTCCCGTTAGTGGATTATACATCTAACCGATGATTTGGGTTGTGATGGTACCCGATTGTGAGTGTACCTTGAATTCCGATTGAGATTGTATGAAGTGTTGGGGGGACACATGTTGGATCAGTGTATCCGATTTAATATTTTGTGAAATGAAACTTGGTTCACGATCACTTGAAATCCAATATAATTGAAAATGTATCATGTTGATTGATTATATTGTATAATGTTAGTTTATACATGTTTACTCTTTAAGCCTTGCATATGAGTTGTTATACATGGGAAAGCTTAAATTGATGGTTTACAAATAGGGATTTTTGTTGCTGATTTATGATATATGTTGCATATGGTTTAATATGCATGTTTTGGAAATGTTAAGTGCATAGTTTAAAAGACATAATGTTTGAAAATGTGTTTTTAAAATGATAAACTCTTGTGAGTTGGAAACTAGTTTTAAATGTATTGATGGTGTTGTGTTTTGAGCACTCCTCAATAAGCCTAGTGTGCTTACACTCTCTTTGTCCATCACGTACATAATTAAAGGTTAGAGGCAGCGAGCAAACGAGTGGAAATCCAAGGACTTGAATAACTCAAAAGTATGGTTTTTGAACTTAGACTAGTAGTAATAAAGGCAATAAGGTTCATTGTTGTTTGGAGGCTTATTTGCTAAACTCCCTATTTGTGCAAGTTTAATATGTTGTTGTGGTGTTGTATAAGGCTTGGTATGTTTAGTTTTGGAAGTGGATTTACATTCCATGTTTTGGAGGGTTGGTTTTAGGAAACATGCCTCTAGAATCATTGTTGAAGTATGTTGCTAGGTTTTGGTCATGTTTTCCTTGATGTCCAGGTTTGGTTTGATCTGTAGATAGGTGGTACACATGTTTATGACTTGTTAAGGAATGTTTGAATCTATGTTCGAAAGGAAAACCAACAAATTTGGACATTACAGGTCAATGCATACTGATATGTAAGGCTCTGTCTCGGTACGAGTATGTGTTTTTGGTGGCCTCGTATTGGTACACGAGGACGTGTATTAGTACGCCTTTTAGCCACTAGAATATGGTTTTGCTACGTGTAGCCCCGTACCGATACGCATTGGGACCGTATCGATACGACTAGTCATTATGGAGGGTTTATGTTCTAAGATTCTTCCAATTTGGTCCCTGGATTTCATGTATGCAATTGTATGCGTTTCGATTACCGTTTTGAGCTGAAATTTGACAAGCAAGCTTGAAATTTGACTAATTGAGGAATGATAACTTCAAAGTTAATTAAGTCCTCATAATTTTCCTTATTTGTAATTTAGTCCCTAAATTTTAATTTACGCAATTGGATGTCGAATCGATGCCCGATTTAGTTGAGTTTTCACCTGCTGCTAGCATGCTCACCTTAGGTTGTAATATTGCATTTAGATAAGATAAAAATAGACCTAAGTTTAGTTAACCGTTTCAGGTTTTGTTTTGGCAAAGCCTAATGTAGCTCACTCGGTCCGATCTGGCGTCTAGGCCGAGTCGAGGGGATTACAAACTCGGTTCAACTATGGCACCATTTGTCTAAATCAACGACACATGTTAATTGGCCAACGGCGTGAATGCATGTTCAAGAGTACAATTAACCTCATGTTTATGGTAGATTTTGGCCGTCTACGTGGCCTAACAAAATAATTTATTTTCTTCATTTTATGTATTAGTTTGAAAATTATTATTTTTTCTGTGTAATTCATGCACAAAAATAAGCTTTCGAACCATCTCAATGCCTTAGAATTAGCTTTGTCGCCATAGTTTATAATTACAATTACATAACGACTCGAAATTGCAACTTCTCATATTTTTTAATTGAAATTCTTTTTAATTACAACTATACGCCTCCGATACTACGCATCTAACCTTAGGTATTACACGAATTGTGCGATTAACTACCCGAATAAACCCATCAAACATGACTCTCAAGGCATTTAACCTTGTTATTCATGCACAAAAACCAGGTTTAGAACCATTTTATGGCGATTTTTATACCATTTACAATGTCTCGTCTGTGTCAATATCAGTCTCAGATGAAAGATAAGTACCAATACTAAGCCTCTAACCTTAAATATTACGAAGATTTTCCTATTAATAACCTGGAAAAACACCTCCAACATGCCTACCAAGCTATTTCAACTTGTTATTCTTGGACAAAAACTAGCATTCAAACCATTTTCAACGTGCTTTTAACACTGTCTACAATGTCTCGTACGTGCTAATATCAGTCTCAAATGAAATATAATTTCCAATACTACGCCTCTAAGCTGAAAAATTACAGAAAATTTTGGACTAATGACATGATAAAATGCCTCGAACATGCCTATAAACCCTTGTATTTCAGCCTGGATTACGAGCAAGTTCTTTTAGAAAATCCCGCTATTTGCAAAACGTGAGGTCGCTGCAGTAAACCTTGCAATAAATTGAATTTTTTGGGGAACTCACTTTTTGGAAAATGCGAGGTTTTCCCCCTAATTTTAAATTGGGTTCCTTGAAAAATCCTTCCACGTCGGACAAAATTCGTTATATGCAGAGAGCGAGTTCAAGACTCGTGTTTTGTAGAGCGCGAGGTCGACCTACGTGGACGATTTGAGAGTCATTTTTTTAAATAACTTTGGGGTCAAAATTCTAAATAACTATTTAAAATGGGTTTTTTTAAGATAAAAATGCCAAATTAGGGACCCTAAAAGAGACACATGACATTTTTAAAAATCCGTTTGTGAAAAAAACTTTATGCAGATGGTGCATCAAATAATTACTCAAAAAAAAAAGAGATTCGCGAACTGGTCAAGTGACTAAAAATGTGTATATTGCCTCATCTTGTATTAGTTCGAATCTCAACGTTTACCTTGTGAATACAAATGCATCTCCACTTAATCTCATAAAAACTTTCCACCAATGGTGCATCAAATAATAATAATAATAATAATATTGTTGTTGTTGAATAAATTCATTCAACAATTATTATTATTATTATTATGAATGTAAATGATATAAGTCAGATCGCGAGCTACTTAAGTCCAACTCGATTAATACTCGAAAAGAGTTTTTAACGAATCAAGTCTAGTTCCACACTACTCAAACTCGAACTAGACTCGTTTATACTCCTAGTCGGGTTAGAGTTGAGCTATGCCATGAAAAACGTACGCATAGGCTGCGCATAGCCGCCCATGGTGAAATAATATCCAAAGGTATCTCCCTCGATCCTAAGATTCTTCTTTAATGCCTGAATTTATTGAACTATGCCCTATTTTGCCATGCTTAGCTTGCATTGGTACGGTATAGTAGCCTTGGAGGTTAATGTTCATACGAGATTTAGGACAGTTATTTAGCACTTTTTGAAATTTTCGCAATTAAAAGTTTAGAATTACGTTAAATGATTTAGGACTATTATTTAGTACGTTGGCACGGAAATAAAAAAATATAAGTTTGTTAATATAAAAGGCATTCACTTTATTTAAAACCATAAAATTAGTGACGGATCCATAAATATATTTGAGGGTGTACACACATTAGATCTCAAAATTTCAGGGCGGTCACAAGTCATGAATATTATAAAAATTTAAAGACTAATTCATAAAAATTAAGAAAATTAAAGACAATTATGCAAACTTTGAAATGTTTGCCCACCCTAGAATACATGTAGACCTGCCATTGTCTATAATTAGGTATGAGCAAAACTATACTCGAAAAATTAATATTTTTTATTCACCTCGACGTGAAAATACTCTATTTGATTTAACTCGGAATCATAATTTTATAAACTCGGTTCAAAAAAGTTTCAAATAAAATTTGATTTATAAAATGAGAATTTCAATAACTCAACTAACACAAATATTTTACTCCGTATTTAGTGGGTTAATTTTCAAGTTTAAGTCAAGTCTCAAAACTCTGCTTGATATGTGCATATCACATACGAAAATATATATGTATATTGTATATGGTTATAAAAAGACAATTAAATTGAAATCAATTAGGGTTTGCGCAATAGCCATTTGCTCTCTTTAGAAAACCACAACCTTTTTTTCTTTAGCCCGTGACACTACTAATTTTAATGCTGGTTATCGATCGTCAATTTTTATTTTATTTTTTATTTGTAATAAGAATAATTCTGACTACGTGACCCATTTTCCCTTGCCTTTGTCAACAAAGTGTTGGAGAAAAGAAGAAACAAAATCTTTATATCATAAACCTCGATAATGAACTCAATAAAAATTGAGAAAGATGCTCTCAATCTTTTTTGCCTTCTTCTTGATAAAACTGAAAAAATAATTGATTTGTTTCAAGATTCTCGAAAACCAGTTTTAAATACATTAAGGTGGGATTGAAATCGTCTGCTCTAATCATGCCTCATTTGATACTTTTACATTAAAATAGTGAGTTTAGGGTTTAGGATTAGGATTAAGGTTTAAGGAATTATAGGCAGAGTGTGTTTTTAGGGTATAGGGTTTAATATGTGGAAATTAAGGTTAGGGTTTAGAATTTAAATTTTAAGTATTTTTTAGTGTGAGACATATAAAGGGGCATGATTAAGGGACATGGTTTTTGTTCACTTTATACAATTAAAGAAACATTAAAAGCATGTTAGGACCAAAAACACTCTAACAACTATAAGATAAAAATCCTCGAAAAATGCAAAGAATTTTTGTTCGAAAAATTGAGTATTAGCTTCAAAAGTTGATAGTTTTACTAAGATTTAGCTTGTAGAATGGAGAAAAGCGAGTGAAATGAGAAAAGGCAAGGAGGAGGAAGAAGAAAACAAGATTGTGTAGGTGAGTGTGAGACTATTTGTCCCCATCAAGTCACATAAAAACAAAACTAAATTCAACGATCTTATGCCTTTGTAAAATATCACTACCCCTTCAACGATGCTACTCCAAGCCCTAGATAGCAAGGGTTCATTTTTTTTTTTTTTTGCAAACAGGAGATCTCCATTTTCAAACTAGTGTCATTTCCTTCTGTCTTTCTCTTTGGGATTCGAATGGAAGTCCGTTATCGCACAACGGCCACTATATTTATTGTAGTAAGCCAGTAACGACACCATTCGAGATTGATATTGTAAAAAATAGTAGTCTGTAATGACCACAATAGTATGTGTTATATTCACAATCACAATCAAACATCGTAACCGAAAACGCGATTGCAACCATAATTTAAATCACTGTTTTCCCTTCGATCAATTTATTCCATTCGAATTTCAATTAATTTTGGTTTGTTTATCATCGTTGTTGCCCCTACCAAAATCTTCAAAATTCTTTTTTAAATTCTTTTATTCCACCACTGATGTATTCACTATGTGCCATTAAACTTTTTTTAGTGTTTTAGGATTGTCCTATTTAATTTCTCATTCGAAAAAGCTTAAATGAAAAAATTAACCCTTAAATTATATTTTTTATTTATTTTTAGCCCTTAAATTATTATTAGGTCAAAATAAGCCTATAAACTATAATTTTTGGTCACTTTAAGTTCAATAGTTATTTAAGTCAAAAGAAAATTATTTCGATTAATAAGATGTTGACACATCACGAAGATTTTTTAACCAATAGATATTTATGGACTAAAAGAAAAAAATGACATAGTTTAAATACTTATTTTGAGTAGAAAGTAATTTAAGGACTTAAAATGTCCAAAAATAATAATTTAAGAACTTATTTTGACCAAAAAATAATTTAAAGACATGTTTTACAATATATTTTTCATACAAAATTTTTATTTTTAAAATTACATGAAAAATCAACAGAAGATAATCTAAGTGGGATGAAAATAGTATTAAATAATTATTATCTTACAAAAGTTAGACAAGTCTGATCAAATTTTATTTTTAAAAATCCTTAACCTTAATCCATTAAAAAAAGATTAGGAGAAGAAATTGGTAAAAGTATGACGTTAGCCTTATAGGTAGCTGAGTTAGAGGCCGAAAGTGCAGGCTGGATTCGCCATTTTTCATACTCGAATCATGCAAAGATATCGGCGACAAGGACCCGCCAATTCCAAGAAATTAAACTTATGTAATGGGCTGCTTTAAAGTATTTTTATGACTTTTATTACACACTGATTTTAAATTTGAAAATTAACCGAAAGCTGAATAAATATAAAAAATTGATCCAAAGTAATTTTTATTGATTTTGGTTGGTTGGTTCATTACTGACTTTTAAATATTTTTAAAAATTACTTTCATTCATTCAAATCTAACATATTTATTTTTAGATTATAAAAATAAAATTGAATTCAATATATATTATCATGATTTTCTATATATGAACCAAAATTCTAGTTTGATAAAAAAAATAAAACAAAACAAAATTATAGCGGAATTGCATTCAAATAATACGGATAAGTTCATATTTTATCATTCAAATTTTCCTTTTCATTTTTTTTTTCAATTTCTCTCATGCATGTGAGTTGGGATGTAAAAAGTGAAAAAAAGGAAGGAAAGTAGAGTAAAACTTTGCAGAAAATCCAGGGGACAGCCGCACAAAGAACAGCAGAGAAATGAAGAGTTTAAGAGGATATCCAGGCAGGCGAATAGCATGAAACAAGTGAACAACACAGAGAAATCACGGTTGTTTATAAAAGACAAAGTTGTAAGCTAAGGTGACAGCGATGTCTCGTATCCGTCTGAATGCTTCCTTGGTCGATGAATGACAAAAACAGAAGCAGATTTATGTTGTCCTAAAATCTGGATTTCATGGGGCTAACCATTATGGTGTTCTTGAAAATTCAGCGGACGATTCACTGAGTCAAATTGGAAACTCAAAATGTCATGTCATGTCTCACACCCAAAAGTTGTGCCAAACATAAATCTTTATGAAAAAGATTAAAGAGGACAACAAAATCTTTGACTTTGAAAAGTATAGCCTAAAGGCGCCAAACATTTAACGGTCTAGCCTTTTTCTTAATACAATGTCTATTTAAATTGTTAAGACTATTTTTCATTCATAAAATAAGCACGTTCGAATCTATGTCTTCTCTCGCATTACAATAACAATAATGAAAATCGAATTAAGACTCGGTTGATAAAACCTATATTTTTATTAGTCTAGTTTTAGAATTCCAAGATCGTTGATTATGGAAATATCATCAACCAACCAACTATATTGGTGGTCTATTATTTCAAATCTGTAAAAGATTATTAAAAAAAACATCTGAATTCAAATTTATAATCTACGGAAGATTTTCACCTTGTAAGTTGTCAAGCTCCCAATAAACGAGTAAACATTAGTGGTGTAAGGTCCAGGTTGGTTGGAGGTGCCTATTCCAATATCTACTTAAAATGGATTCTTGGGTTTGTTGCTGCATTTAGAATTTAATCTTCTGATACATAGAGCCCATTTAGGGTGGCCCGACAAAGACTCGTGGCATTGAACACTGCAATGATATTTTCGTTCCTGTCGATGCTTTTAGTTAGTTTTTATAAGATTAAGAGTTTTTTAAAACCTTAAATCAATAAATTAAATCAATTAAGACTTTTTGACAAATTTTGACCATTAATTTTTGAAGGTTTATTTCTTAAAATATTAATGTCTTATTATGCAATACATTCTTGTCATGTGACATTTACTGGCTTTTTGGAAAATTATTTTTTGTAATTTTTATAATTACTTTAGAACTTTTAGAACCTTTAAAGAATGTTTTTAAATAGGCATAAAATCAAAAAATACCCCAAACGTTTGACTGAATAGTTACTTTAGCCCCTATTCTTTTTTTTGGAGCAATTCAACTCTCAACGCTTCATTTTGAGTCAAAATAGTCCCTCTACGGATGCAATTTGTTAGAAAACTGACAGTAAACAGTTTGAAATGATTTGAAATTTGTTAAAAAATTGACAGTAAATAGTTTGAAATGACTTGACAGAATGATTAGTCAGTAGAAACAATTATTTTATATTTTATATAATTTTATAAAATTATTTTTTGACTGATGTAACGTTTTTTCAAGTCAGCCGCATTTATATATATGATATTGCCATGTCAGCATGCACCGCCATATATGTTTGTCACGTCATTTCAAGACATTTACCGTCAGTTGACTGATAGTTTCCATCAACAGAAGAGTCATTTTAACCCAAAATAAAACGTTGATGGTTGAATTGCTCCAAAAAAATATGGGCCAAAGTGACTATTCAATCAAACATGAGCATTTTTGGTTTTATGCCTTTTAAACAATATAAAAAATATAGAAATGTCAAGTCACAACATTGTAACACGACACGATGTACCAATTGGTCCAAAAAAACTATTAGATTTAACAATAAATATTAGTTAAAGGGGTAAATTAAAGAATTTTGAAGTATAAAGTCTTACTTAAGTGGAAAAAATCATAAGCTTAATTATTTTTTTCAAAAGCTTAAGGGCTTATTCCCTTAAGCCATTTTTATATCAACAAAATCTTTGAAGAGCAAATTCAACATAGAAATTGAATGAAAATGGGAGGGTTAACTGGGATTAACATAGAGATTTGAAGAACAATCATGACACAAGGCTAAAGTCTGAGAAACATATATTAATCAGAATAAGAATCTGATCAGTTCTCTGTATGTAGGTACAAAGAACGTACACATGTTAAAATTATGTTCCAGCATAATCTTAGAAACCCATAGCTTTTACTGTCTTCTAAGAGAACATGTTCTAAAATATTTAATACGAATCCTAATAACAGCTAAAAATCTAGAGGAGACAAGCAACAAGGAAACCCTAGAAGTTTGACTTTCATTATTAGCAGTAATTTAGTAGGGAGAAACGCCCACGTTGGTAGGCTTCAAAAACCCATCTTTCGCCCGCACCTCCTCTCCTTCCTACAAGCTCAAACATAATACACCAAATCAAAGTGATATATATTAATTTATATACAAAGAAAAAAATACAAGGATCAAACGTGATAAAAAAATGTTTGTGTTGTGAGTATTTAGGGTTTGAAATACCTGTTGGCGTACGTTTGTTTTCCTCAAGGATTGGTCAGGCATAAGACCGAAATGTATGTGTGGGAAGTGGGCCCACTAGAATATAAAAAAAATAGTTGAAAATGAAAATTAGTACATTATCATCATGAACATAGTCATAACATCACTAAACTAAATAGACAGGAGACACTTGTAATTCGTGCTGAAACATGATGATGAACATGACTAAACCCTAGCTTTTGTTTTTTTTTTTTTGCTTTTGTTAGGCTAAGGACTTGGTGATTATTTTGTAATGATTCTGGAATCGTTGAACTTACATTCTTGGCAGCAGCACTAAAGGCGTCCCTGTGACTTATATCAGGATTCTCAGCTTTGATACGTTGGATTTCGTCCCTGCAGTTTTGGTACAGGTCAATATCCCAAGCTTTTGTTCCATTGTTTTCCATTCAAAACGGCACCAACACTCTAAAACTTACTTGATGAAGCGATTGTAGGCAGACGGCACTCTCTGTCTCTTGTCCGGAGCTGGACAAAACACAGACAAATCCATCTCAAACAAACGAAGAAGATCGACTGACTTTCTCGTACAAATTCATTAAGCGATATCATGGTAAAATGTTAAGAATCTCACGTCTGTTAACCACCGGAGGTTTGGCCATCTCCCCAACTGCTCCTCGAACAGCTAAAGCCCTCGGGTCGGGTTGATTGACCATCAACATGTTCGGTGTTGCACTACTTCGGTTCTCTTCCTGTGAAGAATTTAAGCAGTGAAAGAGGAAAAGAAAGTTGATTGTATCTGTTAACATAAAAAAACCCCTAACTTCTTGAGAAAACGAAACTATGTACACGTACGAGCAGATTCTGTGGGGTAAAGAATGAATGAGCAAGGTGAAGCTGATTAGCTGCAGGAAGAAACAAGCCACGGATGTTGACAGACAAAAGATTGGTGCAATGGCCGCATCGAACCATGACGGTCTTCAACATGCTGCTACATGGAACACTCACCTGAGATGATACAAATACAAAGAGAATCAGATTGTAATAGTAACACAATAAAAGCCAACAAAAGGGACAAAAGAAAAAAGGGTTTACAGCGAGAACAGTGTCGCAGAAGTTGCAATGGACGTAGCAGAGCTGGTCCGGTGAAAACCCAAGTGATGAAGACGACATCTTTCGTGAATTTTTTTTATGAGCCTTTTGATTTGATTGAATGATAGATTGACTGATCGGTGTGGAATTTGATAGGGCTTCTAACTCCTCTTGATTGTTGACTCCAAGTTGTGCTAAAGATGCAGAAAAGAGCAACTACTGATTATATAAAGAGGAACCTGTAAACGAAATTAAGACGAAGGGCTTAGGTTTGAGGGAAAACCAAAAGTTATGGTTGGGTTTTCCGATGTTATGTGAGAGCGGCGGGGCAGAGGTGAGAAAGGGACGTTTGCATGGGAGGTTATTCACCTAATTTGGCTTATTATCACCTGTTGTTTTCAAGCAGGTAAAATCAAGTCACTGGTTAATGTTACATGCGAATGTTGAGTATTTAGAATTTATACTCTAATTTGGTCAATTTTCATTTATATACAGTTGTTTTTTTTATTTTAGTCATGTGAGTAAATGATTAAATTATAAAGAATTAAAAAGATTAGATTGGAGAATAAGAATTAGATGTACAACTTACTCGTGTTACAGAAACAAATCACAAAATTTAACGAAAAAAATTAAATGTTATTGTCAGGGACGAAGATATTAATGCCCCGGGAGGGGCCATGCCCCCCAACCCTCAATTTTCTTTTACCTTTGTAACAAATATTTTTTAAATAGATTAATTATATATTTGTCACCTCACTTTTTAAATATTTATGTTTGTCCTTTAACTATCAATCTTGACTTTATTGCTTGATTTGGGGTTGAAATTTAAAATTTTGAAAAGCGTGGTACCAAATATGAATAAATTATAGTATACAGATTAAATTCAAAACTTCCATATAATATAGTAACTAATCTGAACATAAACCACAAAATTTACATAAACTATAAAAGAAATACAAAGATTAATAGAATTTGAGCGCCATAATATCAGGTCTTTGTAGGTCGATGTCTTTTAGTTAATGTTTTGGCAGGCATTTCAAATTTTCTTTAATTTGTTTAGGATAAACTAACTGGGTGACCACTTAATTATTGGGTCTGACTTATTTTGACCACCGAGTTATAAAAATTTAAAATTCGACCATCTAATTATTTAAATGGACCTATTTTGACCACCGACCGCTAAAATCTAACGGAGAAGTGACGTGATAGATAAAAAATTGTATAATTACATATTTGGTCCATTTTAGTTATTTATTATATCAATTTGATTATAATTTAAATTTAATTAAATAAAATTAATTAACCAATCAAATAGCGACACATGTCTCTTGATTAGGTGAAAATTTAACTAAATGAAAACACTAGGGAATGAACTACAACCTATGAGTTGAATTGCAACACTTCTACCACTAAACCAAACAATTTAATTTGCTTAGATTTGTTAACTTTATTTATTTAAATCTGGTTTATTTATTTTTTCTTTCATTCAAAATTCCCCTAATTTTTCTCCGCACCAATTCACCCCGCACTTCTCTTCCGTAAAAACAATTGTTTATGGGATTTGATCAATCAACGGGGTTTGGTTTTTCTACTTGTTCGAACTTTGCCAATCGCCATTTCTTTCCTCTCTCTATATAAAGGAACCTATCTGTGTGTCTGTAAGCAAATTAAACCCACACAAATCTTTTGTTTCCTACTGATTTCTTCTACACAATTCTTAGTATTTTTTTTCCAAGTATATGGAAAGTAGAAACTTGTTGTGAATGGAGGGATCAAAATGCCCATTGGCTTCAGATTCCATCCTACAGATGAAGAGCTTCTGGCTCATTACTTGAAAAGAAAAGCTTTGTGTCTCCCGTCACCTGCTTCTGTCATTCCCGAGTTTGATGTTCTACAGACCGATCCTTGGAGTTTACCAGCGAAGAGAACAAAAACTTTGCTGTGCTACAATTGTTTTTAGGAAGAGAAGTGCGGGGTGGATTGGTGTGGAGAAAGATTGGGGGAATTTTGAATGAAAGAAAAGAACAAAAACAAATCAGATTTAAATAAACAAAGTTAGCAAATCTAAGCAAATTGAATTGTTTGGCCTAGTGGTAGAAGTGTTGCAATTCAAGTTATTTGATTGGTTGATTTATTTTATTTAATTAAATTAAAATTAGGATCAAATTGATATAATAAATAACTAACAGAGATTAAATGTGTAATTATACATTTTTCCTTTAACGGCCAAATCACTTGGTCGTTAAATTTTAACGGTTAGTTGTCAAAATAGGTAAATTTAAATAATTAAATGGTCAAATTTTATAGTTTAATAGTCAAAATAAGTCAGACCCAATAATTAAGTAGTTATTGTTTAACCTGATCTGCCATTGAACCTAAAAAGCGTACCAGCCACCTCGCTGTACAGCCGGATTCATCTGTCTTTTCATTACTGTACTCCTCCAAAAAAAGTATTGGCATTTGGCTTTATGTGAATCTAACCGGCCATGAGGCTGAACAATAGGACAAGGAATTACCTTTGAGAAACAGCCGAAGAATGGATAATCCTGAATGATATGCAATTAGAGTCCATTTCTCTTAACTTTTAGTTTAGATTTGATTTTGGATTCGATATTAACTCAGTTGCTGTTGTGATATTTTAAAAAGAGGGGAAAAGTTAAGGAAAATTAAAGAAATATAATCATGTAGTGAGGATCATTGATCAAGCTTCAACTTAGCAACCATAGCTAACTCGAACACGAAGTAATGATTATGTTAGAGTTGTGATTCAATTTTTTTTTTAAAGATTTAGTTTAAAGTAAGAATCTTACTTTTAGTAGATCTTATTTACATTATATTAATTAAATGTAAGATATTTATATCGAGTATAATTACTTTCTATGCAAATTTTCTTTATAAACAAGCAATCAATACTTATAAGTAGATATCTCTATGAAAGTTCCTCTCCTGGGTTTTTCCCATTTTGAGTTTTCCACTTGAATCTTAGTGTTATTTATTTTCTTATTTTGTTTGCGATCATTATTTTTGTTTATTTCATCGTTATCGTTCGTTTTCGGTATATCTCGGTATTATAGGTTACAAGCGAAAGCTTTTGAAATATGGATTTGACCACACACATCTTTTCTATCTCATACAATATTTTACAAAGATACGTAGTTGTCAGCGAAGACAATAGACATAGAGATGCTTAAATCGAATTTACATGGACTTTGTGTTGGGTTGGCTAATTTAGTTACGGCTCAACCTAGTACAGTGGAGCTGCATCTGCTTTATCATCTATGGTGGCGGGGTTTCTACTTTGCTGAAAAAGATGGTTGTCAATTCCATCATTTCTCTTTTAAACATTTTTTAAAACTATCACCCTCCCCATGTGTGCAAAAGGGTTCCCATTTTCTCCTAAAAGGGTAAAAATTTCAAGTGAATTAGTTACAAATGACAGTGGGTTGTTTGTAGATACGCCACGGGCAGCTTTGAATGTCTGTCTTTAGTAAAAGCTTAGGCATCGCTATTCGCCTTCTGTTATCAACTAATCAGCTTTTTCATCTTAAACGGTGTGATGTGATGTGATGTGATGTGATGTTCAACCGGTAGAGAATGCCGGGAAAACATAGCACTTGAAGCAAGAAAATTCCATACATTTGTATAACTTCATCTGTGTATTCAGAAAGTATAAATGAAAAGCTTTTATTTTAAAAGAAAAGAAATCTCCTTGGGAACTATGTAGTTGGAAATAAATGGGCATATGTATATAGAGGAGCAGGAACTAGAGGATTAAATCGGGTGGCGCCTGGAAAAGCCTGTTGGATGGGGGTAGACCACTAGTCCAATAAAGATACACATTAGTTCATAGCTTCTTTCTGCATCTCAGGGCTCGGCCTGCTGCCTGGAGCACAGTACCCAGTCCCTCCATAGCCTGAACCAATTACTTCCACTGTCAAAATTTTAAAAGAAAAGAAAGTAGTAGTAGTAGTAGCTACTGCAGCAGAAGCCTCAACCCACAGCTGGGGTCTTCTTATTCTGGCTGTACCCTCAACTGGAGGCACGTTTGCCAACATTCATCCACAGTAACACACATCTCTCACTTTTTGTCTTTTGCTTTGCCCTGCTGTTGTTATGACAATGTGATTCATTTCAAGTTCAAATGTAAATATAGCAATTGATGAATCCTATGTGACCATAAGTGAAATTGACCCAACATTGAAACATGACAATGAACTGCCCATTGACTTCGTGTAATGGTACCAAAAAGAAGGTACCTCATGCTTAATAGAGAATGTGTTTTGTTCTAACAATTATAAAGCAAAATTCTCTAACCCAAACCCAACCACTTTCAACTTTCACATTTTAGTAACTTTTATCTCTGGTTTGTTAGAGTCAAAGTATACCCAAATATAACATGTACGAAAACTAACCAGGATTTATCATATCAAATCATCAAAAACAATAATCCAAAAGTGGAAGCGTACCTAAATTCATTGATGGACTAATAAACCTTGAATCTTTTGTTGGAGATCGCCTAAAAGGTGGTTGTGATCTTCTAAGAAGATATGTTATCTCTTGACGTAAAACTTTTTGACGGGGAAGGAGAGAAAAATAAGTTAACCTATTTCTTGGGGACCACTACCTCTTTCTATAGTTGATTATTAAATCAACTATTAAATATTTAAAACTCTGCCCCTCATTGAATTATAAATATATCTTACGGTATCTACACTTTTATTTCCATGAAACTTTAATACCTATGACACGCCTAACATAATTGGTCAATTGATTTAATGTCATACTTTATAATAGCATCATACATTTTACATATATGCCCACAATTGCGGATTTTAATCAACAATCTCCCATTTGGACAACATATGTTTCCTGATAAATGTACAACCTTATGAGCTCAAAAATTGCTATTATATAATAGGTATTCTATAACAATTTCGTCCATCAACTATATCCATATAGGATCAAAGCAGCATTTGCCATATTTATCATGACTAGACCCATTAGTGGTCACATATACAAATATAGCCAAATGACATAGATCAATCATGGATGTGTAGCATAGAAAATTACATGGAATGTGAACCGAACATGTCTATTTCCAACCGGTCCTCCTAAACCTTAGTGAGATCAAATTTACTGAATTCAGAGTGTGCATAAACCAAAAGAACTTTATTTTTGCAGAAAATAATCTTAAATAACTTTAAACTTAAGTAACCAAAATTGTGTCTAAAACAAATGAATATTTTTAAAAAATTACAAACTCTCACTAAAACTGAATATAACATTACACCCCACATGAGTAGTGTGCTCATGAAAGACCTAGGGTGATATTTTCTTAATAAGCGCGCAATTATGAAGTTTGTACCAACATGCTCTATAGACATACAACCACTCTGAATTTTCTTTAACAAATAGGAACTTAATATCTTTGTGCTTCAAATTTAAAGTGTTCCTATAGTTTATAGAACAAATGAATGCATATTTATTATCACAAAATAACTGTAGTGGTTTTTCTATTCAATCTATAATTAGCAGCTCATGTGCCAAAATTCTTTTGCATCAATATTCTATTAGAATCGAAGTCTGTAGACTTGATGATCTCTAACTTACTATAACTCCGATATGTGAGCATGTGATTTTTGTTCTCTAAACATATCTCATAACTCTATTGGCTGCTATCCAATTGTTCATTCTAGATTTGCTTAAATATCTATCGAACATTCCAACAATATACGCAATATCCGAACGCATACATACTTGAACATAAATTAGATTCTCAATAGCTTATGCATATGGAATCATTTATATTTTCTAAATTTCAAGGTTAATTTTAGGGCATCGAGTAAGAAAAAAAATTGTTTTTTTAGCAATGTGAGTATCACTTGGTTTACTCCCAATAAACTTGTAATATATACAATCATCAACCAAATTTATCTCAGAACCGAACGAGATAATTACTTGGTTAAAATTGTAATATCATTAATGAGAGTTCTACTTAAGCTCATAGATGGATTTTTTTAATTTACATATCATTAATTTTGTATTATAAGACATAACTCTATGATTGTACCATATAAATAGTTTCTTCAATGTCGTCATTGAAAATCGCAAGCTTAACATTCATCTTATGTACCTCAAGATTAAAATAAGAAACAAGAGTCATGATTATCCTAAAAGAGTCTTTCAATGAAACTGAAGAGAAAGTTTCTACAAAATCAATGTCTTCTTTTAGAGTATATCAATCTACTTTTGAGAGTTGGAACTTTTATGGTCTGATAAAAATGATTGACTCATTTTCTATCATTCTATTGTTATCATTATTTTGTTGAAAAAATACAATATAATAATATCAAATAGTATTTCTCTTTCTTCTCGTGTACCTCTTTAATGACACTTATTTTTTTTAAGTTGTTGAGTTTGTTTTTTTTTTGAAATAATTACCTTATCTTGAATAGGAGTTGTTCAACATTGTCTTATTGAGGTACTTTTTCACTTCTTGATTAATGATAAGTGTGAAAACCTAAACATCGTCAAAAGTGATAGTAGAAATTAAATTATAATCCAATTCCTCCTCAAAAGCAATGTATCTAACCTTAATTCTTCCTCCAAACTCAACATCCTAAAAAAATATAGATCTCTCCATAAATAATTCATAATTGTGGGATCATAAAACTTACAACCCATGGATCATTCAAAATAACTGAAGTAGTTGCTCGCTTTTGAAATTTAATTTCTTCACACGTGTCCTAACTTAAACAAAAGAATCAACACTATGTAACTTATTGTTCTTACTTTTGACTAAGACCCTTAGCAACTTTATTATAATATTTTTTATTACCCTTATTCTTATAGACACTAACTAAATGAGCACTAACCAAATGAGTACATTTTCCACTTATAATGTTTCAACTTTTTTTCCCTCTTTAACATAATTAAAATGCGCTTAGTTATAGTCTATTTCTTCTTTATGATAGTTGTGTTGAGTGGATCAAAAGAACGTAATTTGGCCAAGAGGGGGTGAATTGGCTTTTTAAAAGTGGAGGTAGCAAATTGGAAATTGAAAGAATAATGACAAAGCAAATTATAGTGGTTCAAGCTTCTAACAACCTCTACATCCACTACTTTAGCTCCCACTAAGGATTTTCAACAATCTCCACTAGATGTTCTTCCCATTTTCTAGGATTAGGAGGTAACCTTTACAACCGGTTAACCTTTCTACCCAAAGATTAACCCAAAAGACTCTCTTTACAAAAAAGTTTTTGGCAAATAAAAGATATCTCTCACAAGACTAAATATTGCCCAATTTACAATCAAACACTTCCGAAACTTGAAATAAAGATTTACAATGAAGATTACAAACAAGTTGGGTACAAGGATTTGACTCTATAAAGTACAATGGTTTGGATAATTGCTTGGATGTTGCAAGTAAGTTCAGTAGTTGTTGCTGGTGCTTTTGAGGCTTGCTTTTATACCCTTGCATTGAATTCTAGCCGTTTGGGTGGTTGAGATCATTAATCTAGCCGTTGGGCTGCATTTTTGGCGCAATAAATGTTCTTCAACTGCCCAGCGTATAGGTACCCTCGTCACCGTATCGATAATTGTTTATAAGAAGAAAGAGACATTGTGTACAAAATAGAAGGGGCATATCGATACGCGGGAAGGTGTATCGGTACGGTTATAGTGTAAAAACAGGGGCGTATCGGTATGCTATGGCCGTATCGATACGGATTTTGCTCACTGGAATCCTAGGTGAAGTTTTAACAAAAAGTGTATCGATATGCTATATAGGCGTATCGATACGGTCCAACCGGCCGTTTGAAAATGGTTGATTCCCCATAACTGACACTAACGACTATTTTCATTAAATGCAAAGATCTTCTGAATCAAACCAAACGATACCGATACAGTGTAATCATATCGGTACGCTATGCCTTTAAAATATAATTGGATTAAAACCGTATCGATATGGTATGAATCGAATCGGTACACTTAGGCAGTAAAAATTCCAGTAACGTAAAGTCGTATCTATTCGGCTATAGCGTATCGATATGCCTTAGTGTAAATGTCAAATTTGGCTTGAAAAACTTAGAGAAAACTTATTTGGTTTGATTGTTTTGACTTAAAATCAGTTTTGATTCAAATAGCCTGTTAGTTTGTGAGACTTTAAAATACTTAAAAATTTATTTTCATTTACAAATAGGCCCTTATACAAATTTGTTATATCAAAATCAATATAAGTTTTACAATCTCCCTCCTTTTGATATAACAAAACCAAAGTTAAATTTTTAAGTATTTGAAATTTTTTAAAAAGTTTCTCCCCCTTAATTTAAGATAGGTTTTTCAAAAGATATAAAGATTTAAAAATTTTTGGCGCTTTTTACACATTCTTCTCCCCCTTGTTGTTAGATCAAAATCAATGCATAATTAATGGATATAAACAAGATATAGGCAATTAAAGCACAAATCAAAGCATAAATAAAGCAACATAATAGCATTAAAGTTCAAATATAATCCAAACTCATAACCTAAAACATAAAGCAAAGCATAGGGTTCTTAAACATAAAACATAGGTGCATAAGAAAATAAAGCCTAAATGAGATTATATGAATGATATGTTCAAAAACTACTCGTCCCCTTCATCATTGCCATCGTCTTCATCCATATCCTCTTCATCCTCTTCATTGTTTTGGGGCGGAGGAACGCGAGAATTGAGCCAAGCGCCATGAAATGAAGTGAGAGAGACATCCATGGAGGCTTGCTATTGCTCAATGGTAGCGACATGGTGATCAATCGAGATGACTCAGTTCTCAATAACCCCAACTCGTTCTTCTAATGCGGTGAAACGAGTATCAATAGCGGCAAAACCACCATCCATATGAGTGTGCATCGAAGTGAATTACTCGGTGAGAAAGGCCATCATAACATCATTGGATGGTTGAGCAAGGGGACCTTGTGGAGCCACCGGAGGAGGTTGAGGATCTTGAGGAGGAGGATTAGCCACATGAACCCACTCGTTGTTGATGAATTGGAATTTGGTCCGAGTAAGAGAATGTTCATCGATCGGTTTACCAAGAGGCTCCGCAGTATCATATGAACAATCGATCTCCAAGGAATGAAAGAGATGACTCAAGGCTGCGCCATAGTAGAAAGACTTGACTTGATCGGTGTGGCGGTGTTGGACAAGATATACCAAGCCGGCAAACATAATTTGACAAAGGTTAGGGCACTTACCCTCACGGAAACATTGAAGCCAAAAGGCATCAACTTGGCGGATGGTTGAGAATTTGCCACTGGAATAACGAATCCACCAAGAGATGATAAGATGGAGGATACGATCATGGGCATCTAAAATGGTTACGGAGTCAAGTTGACCATGTCCCAAGGAGTGTTCATCATCAATCCCAGTATTTTCAAAACAAAAAACATTGCATAAAATTTCTTGATCAATTCAAAATTTCTTTCCTATCAAATAAGACTCAATGGCTATAAATTTGTTTCTTTCGGAATCATGAATGCAACGAGCATTGACATAAAAAATCAAAATAAGATTTTGATATAAAGACGAGTGTAGGTGTAAAAAAGGTAAGAATTTCCATTGTTGCAACAACCCAAAGTATTTGAATTTAAAACGTTCTGAGTTTAGAAAAGGGATTGAAACAACTTGCTCATCCCGAATGATAAAGGCTTGATATTGTTTGTAATGAGCCAAAGCCTTAGGTGTTAGAAAACTATTTTGAATGATATAGCCAAGGTTTGGTTTAGTAATACCCTTGTTTCCGGTATTGGGATTTGATGAACTCGATGGTACCTCTTTTTCAACCCCATTATAAGCCTGAAAAACATCAAAATCATTCAAAAACAATGTATGCAATTATCATCATGTTCGATCCAATAAATATTCCAATAATTCAAGGTATTGTGAAAAACACTATATATAGGATTTAAAAATATATACAAGTATAAAAATAATTTTTGGGAAAAATTAAAAAAAAACAGATTTGAAAAATATACAATATAATTTTATATTCGAAACAAAAATTTTCAGATTTTAAAGAATTTTTGCAAAAACTTCAAAACCCATACGATAAGGATATATTCTATACAAAAATCGATTAAAAACAACAAAGGAAAATAAACGAAAATTAAAAAGAAAAGAAAAAGGGTTTTATACCTTGAGTGATTGAATAGGATGAATGAAGGATGAAGAATGCACCAAGTTGCTAGCAAAGCTTTAGCCTTTATGTTTTGATGAAAAACCCTCAAAGAATTTTAGGTTTGGTGTGATAAAACAATGAGATTAGAGGTGTTTTTATAGGGGTTTTCGGTTAGGGTTTTGAGAGAAAAAGAGTTTTGAATTTAATTAAAGGAGATATGCTCTTAAAAGTCTCATTTAAAGAATTTGCGTATACCGTATTAATACGCTGACTAGGCGTATCGATCCACCATATCGATACAGTGCTGACTGTATCGTTGCCCATTTAAGACCCCGTATCGATACGCTTATTGTCATATCGATACTCTTTGCCAGAAAATGCATTTTTGGACAAGAAGTCCAAAAATTCAACTTTGGACGGGCCTAAATGCATAAAAGTGATATATGAGAAAGATATATGGACAAAAATAGATGCATACTCCATCTAGCAACAAGCATAGAGGCATCAAGAAGCAAAATTACATAAGCAAGATCATCATTCAAAATTCAAGCAAAATTTTGCACAAAATGGCTCTAAAAGGTCAAGATATGCTAGCTAGACCTAATTCTCTCCTAAGAGTCCAAAAACGCTCTTTGTCTAATGGTTTTGTAAATATATCTGCTAGTTGGTTTGAGGTATCAACATACTCTAGAACAATATCATTCTTTAAGACATGATCCCTAATGAAATGATGTCTTATCTCTATGTGCTTGGTTCTAGAATGTTGGATGGGATTCTAAGTGAGACATATGGCACTAGTATTGTCACACTTAAGGGGTATGGTATCTACTTCAACTCCATAGTCTAAGAGTTTTTGCTTCATTCAAAGGACTTGAGCACAACAACTCCTTAAGGATATGTACTCCGCTTCGGTGGTAGATAAGGCTACGCTATTTTGTTTCTTAGAGAACCAAGATACGAGCATACTACCAAGGAATTGGCATATTCTGGAAGTACTTTTCCTATCTATCTTACATCTCCCATAATCCGCATCCGAATAAGCATGAAGGTTGAAGGACGAGTCTCTAGGATACCAAAGACTTAAACAAGGTGTATCTCTAACGTATCTAAAGATTCTCTTAATGACTATAAGGTGTGATTCTCTAAGACTAGCTTGAAACCTAGCACACAAGAAAACACTAAACATGATATATGGTCTACTTGCGGTCAGGTAAAGTAATGATCCAATCATAGAACGATAAAGCTTAGAATCGACACACTTACCTTCTTCATCTTTGTCAAGCTTAATTGATGAGCTCATAAGGGTGGCTTGAGGCTTTACATTCTCCAAGTCGAACTTCTTGAGCATATCCTTGATGTACTTAGCTTGATTGATGAAGATGTCATCCTTCATTTGCTTGATTTGGAGTCCCAAGAAAAATGAAAGCTCCTCCATCATGCTCATCTCAAACTCACCTTGCATCAACTTAGAAAATTCTTGGCAATAAAACTCATTAGTAGAACCAAAGATTATATCATCAATATAAATTTGAACTACTAAGATGTTATTGACATTTATTTTAATGAAAAGTGTAGTATCCACATTGTCTTTTTCAAAACCTTTTTCAACCAAAAAGTTTGAAAGTCTTTCATACCAAGCTCTAGGAGCTTGTTTCAAACCATATAAAGCTTTTGTTGATTTAAAAACATGGTTTGGAAAATTTGGATCTTCAAAACCCGGTGGTCGTTCAACATACACTTCTTCATTAATAAAACCATTTAAAATGCACTTTTAACATCTATTTGAAAAAGCTTGAATTCATGATAGCATGCAAATGCAAGAAACATCCTAACTGCTTCCATTCTAGCTACGAGTGCATATGTTTCATCAAAATCAATTCCCTCTTCTTGTGTGTAACCTTGAGCAACAAGTCTACCCTTGTTTCTCACTATGTTACCACTCTCATCTAGTTTGTTTCTAAAGACCCATTTAGTTCCTATAGTAGACTTATTACTAGGCCTATCAACTAATGTCCAAACTTTACTCCTCTCAAATTGATTTAATTCTTCTTGCATAGCCAATATCCAAAAATCATCTTTTAATGTTTCTTTGATATTTTTAGGCTCAATGCATGAAATGAATACTACATGGTTTATTAATCTAAGAGAGGATCGAGTGGTTACCCCCTTGGATGGATTACCCAAGATTTCACCACTCTTGACATAGTTGAGTTCCCTTGGGTTGCTCACTTTCTTTTCCTCAATGGTCATGTCCTTTAGAGCTTCAATGGGAGGATCTTGTGCTTCTTCCTTAGTTGGAACCTCTTCCACCCTTGATGATTATCTGCCATCAATGATCCCTACATCATCATCATCACAAGAAATCTTCCTCAGAAGGAGGTTATCATCGAAAACCACATGTATTAACTCTTTTACAACTAAGGTTCTTTTGTTAAAGACTCGATAGGCTTTTGAATTTAAAGAATAACCAAGAAAAATTGCTTCATCACTTTTTGCATCAAATTTACCCAAGTTATCTTTTCCATTTTTTAAAACAAAACACTTACATCCAAAGGGACGAAAATAGCTAATGTTAGGCTTCTTTGATTTTAAAATCTCATAAAATTTTTTCTTTAAAATAGGCCTAATCGTTACTCGATTTATAATATAACATACCGTGTTTGTGGCTTCCGCCCAAAAATACTTAGGTAAATTATTTTCACAAAGCATGGTTCTAGCCATTTCTTCTAAAGTACGGTTTTCCTCTCAACTACCCCATTTTGTTGAGGAGTGCGATGTGCGGAAAAATTGTGGCTAATACCATTTGAGTTACAAAAATCATCAAAACCTAGATTTTGAAATTCGGTTCCATGGTCACTTCTAATATGAAAAATATTTTGACCAAGATCATTTTGAGTGATTTTTGAAAACGTGATGAATTTTTCTAAAGCCTCATCTTTAGTGTTTAAAAAGAGAACCCAAGTGTATCTAAAAAATCATCAACAAGAACATATGCATATGATTTTCCACCCAAGCTAGTTGTCCTAATAGGCCCAAAGAGATCTATATGGATCAATTGTAATACCCTACTAGTTGAAACATCATTAATGAATTTAAATGAGGTTCATTTTTATTTACCCTTAGCATAAGCATCACAAATTTTATCTAATGTGAATTTTAGCTTAGGTAAGCCTCTAACTAGATTTTGGGAAACTAATTTTTCTAAAACACTTATGCTAGCATGCCCTAGTTTCCTATGCCACAACCATGCATCATTTTCATCATTAGCAACCAAACATGCATGAGATGAATGTATGTCATCTAGATGCACCATGTAAATGTTACCTATGCGATGACCAATGAACATTATTTTATTTGTTTTAATATTCATAATTTTACACCCATTAACATCAAAATGAACATTAAAGCCCTTGTCACACAATTGACTAATGCTCAACAAATTATGCTTAAGACCATTGACAAACAAGACATCTTCAATAAGAATAGAGGAGATATTACCAATAGAGTCAATACCCTCAATTTGGCCTTTGGAGTTGTCACCAAAAGTCACCACTCCACCACTCTTTGGCTTTAGCTCCATGAATCTACTCTTGTCGCCGGTCATGTGTCTTGAGCATCCACTATCAAGGTACCAAGTGTTTTGACTTAAAGCTTTGGCCTTGTAGCAATGCTCCCCCTACAAACAAAGATTAGTTCTTAAGTTTTGGTACCCAAACCATTTTGGGTCCATGTGAGTTAGTTCCCAAGTACTTGGTTCCCTTAGGAATCCAAGAAAAAATAGCATGAATATTATTAGAAGTTACAAGTTCCTTAGGAACCCATATACTCCTAATTCTTTTACCTCTAGGATGCCTATGAGAGTTTCTTTGTTTGTAGTTAAAAATGTTTCTTTTTACATAGTTGGTTTTAGAATATTCACCTTTTTCAAAACTAGAAGAACCAACTTTTAAAGAAACTTTGAGCTCATTCACCACTTTGTGGTGGTCATCATGAAATTGAGAAAGAAGATTGTTTAAATTGATATTTTCTTTTTCAAAGAATTTCAAATCATCTTGTAAAACCAAAATCTTCTTTTCAAAATCCGAGTTAGTTTTAGAAAGGAAATTGTTTTGGGTTTTTAAATCAGAAATTATTTTCTTGTTTTTCAAAACTGATTCCTTGTACTTCTCAACCAACTCATCGTAAACCTCTTGTAACTAATCATAAGCATCTTGAAGCTCTTCAAAAGTAAAATCAAAATTAGATGAGTTAGGTTTACCTTAATGATCAACTCAAGATGATAATTCCTCATCGCTCCAAGTAGCAACATGGGCCTTCAACTTCTTCTCCTTATCAAACCCATTCTTCTTGAGTTGAGGGCAATCCGATCTAATGTGGCCCAGTTTCTTGCACTCATAACATATGAGTTGATCATTCTCTTCTTCTTTGTTTTTGTTCTTGAAGTCTCTTCTTCTATGGAACTTCCTTCCCCGGTTGGACTTCATGAACCAGGAGAATCTTTTGGCTATCATAGCCAATTCTTCAAACTCATCTTCTTCACTTGAGTTGCTCTCTTCTTGTGGTAGTGAAGCTTTGAGAGCAATCCCTTGTTTATTCTTTTTCACTCTTGCTTCTCTACTCTTTTCTATTTTCTTTATTTTTCTTCTTCTCTTCCTTGCTTCATGATCTCATGAGTGAGGAACGATCCCACCAACTCATCGAGCTTCAATGTCTTCAATTTCTTCGCCTCGATAATTACGGTTCTCTTTCCATCCCATAATCTGAGAAGAGAGTAGAGTAGCTTTTAGACAAGCTTGTTTTCGAGAATGATCTCACCGAAGGCCTTGAGACCATTTACTATAATCGAGAACTGGTTGAACATTTTGGAGATGCTCTCATTCATCTCCATCTTGAAGTTCTCGTAGCTTAAGTTGAAGATCTCGATCTTGGCTTCCTTCACATCATTAGTGCCTTTGTAAGTGGTCTCTAACTTGTCCCACAACTCCTTTGCACTTGTGCATGATGACATTTTGGCATGCATGTCAGGACCGAGTGCACAAAACAAGATATGTAGGGCCTTGTCGTTGATTTGGAGTCTTTTTTGATCTTCATCGATCATTTCCACCCTTACCTTCGGAACAAGTCTCCCTTCATCGTCTTTCTTTATAAGAATTGCTGGTCCGTCTTCCACTATATCCCCAAGGACATAGTCGGTAGATTTGATGAAGAGTATTACCCGGTTCTTCCAATAGGGATAGTTATCCCCATTGAAGTATGGTGGCTTGGTGATCGATTGTGATTCGAACAAGTTTGGCCCGGAGGTGGATGTCATGGCTTTGAATAAATGGATGATCAACACTCTTCAAGGATCGTCTCTTATGGATGTGAAGCCTTCAAAGAGTTAGGATCTAATACTAACTGTTGAGTGGATCAAAAGAACGTAATTTGGCAAAGAGGGGGTGAATTGGCTTTTTAAAAATGGAGGTAGCAAATTGGAAATTGGAATAATAAGGACAAAGCAAATTATAGTGGTTCAAGCTTCTAACAAGCTCTACATCCACTACCTTAGCTCTCACTAAGGATTTTCAACAATCTCCACTAGATGTTCTTCCCCTTTTTAGGCTTAGGAGGTAACCTTTACAATCGGTTAATCTTTCTACCCAAAGATTAACCCAAAAGACTCTTTTTACAAAAAAAAAATGGCAAATAAAAGATATCTCTCACAAGACTGAATATTGCCCATTTTACAATCAAACACTCCCCAAACTTGAAATAAAGATTTACAATGAAGATTACAAACAAGTTGGGTACAAGGATTTGACTCTATAAAGCACAATGGTTTGAATAATTGCTTGGATGTTGCAAGTAAGTTCAATAGTTGTTGCTGGTGCTTTGGAGGCTTACTTTTATACCCTTGCATTGAATTCTAGCCGTTTGGGTGGTTGAGATCATTAATCTAGTTGTTGGGCTGCATTTTTGGCACAATAAATGTTCTTTAACTGCCTAGCATATTGGTACCTTCATCACCGTATCGATATCTGTCTATAAGAAGAAAGAGACGTTGTGCACAAAATAGAAGGGACGTATCGGTACGCGAGAAGGTGTATTGGTACGGTTATAGTGTAAAAACATGGGCGTATCGGTACGCTATGGCCGTATTGATACGGATTTTGCTCACTAGAATCCTTGGTAAAGTTTTAACAAAAAGTGTATCGATACGCTATATAGGCGTATCGATACGGTCCAACGATCGTTTGAAAATGGTTGATTCCCCATAACTGACACGAACGACTATTTTCATTAAATGCAAAGATCTTCTGAATAAAAGCAAACCGTATCGATACGGTGTAACCGTATCAGTACGCTATGCCTTTAAAATATATTTGGATTAAAACCGTATCGATACGGTATGAACCGTATCGGTACACTTTAGGCAATAAAAATTCTAGTAACGTAAAGTCATATCGATACGGCTATAGCGTATCGATACACCTTAGCGTAAATACCAAATTTGGCTTGAAAAGCTTAGAGAAAACTTATTTGGTTTGATTGTTTTGACTTAAAATCAGTTTTGATTCAAATAGCCTGTCAGTTTGTGAGACTTTAAAATACGTAAAAAATTATTTTCATTTACAAATAGGTCCTTATACAAATTTGTTATATCAAAATCAATATAGGTTTTACAAGTTGTAACTTGAATTAGTTAAACTGTATAGGAAGCAGTGCCAAAATCATAAGAACAAACAATTGTTAGAAAGTTTAATCTTATATACCTTAAGTTTTGAAGCAATATTAAATATTTTCATAATGTACTCTCTCACATATCCTTGACCCTTATACTTCATAGACATTAAAGAATGCATAAGTGATGTCATCTTAACCTTAATGTTTTAGGTAAAACATTTCTTAATTTCGTCAAGGAAACCCTTAGTATGAGTAATCTCTTTAGATTTGTACTCTAAAAGACAACTAAAATGTTGTGCTTTATGATTATTAGACTCATGCAATTCGAACGATCTCACCTCTCAAAATAACTTTTATGGGTGCTTACCGCAGTGAGAGGTGCAAAATGTTTTTTCCTTAGTGCAAAGTCTATGTTCATACAACCAAATACTATATGTAAGTGTTTTTTCTATTCCTTGAAATTAGTTTCACTAAACATGAGTGTAGAATGTATATTAATAGATATTGTAACAAAAAAGATCAATTACCTAAATATAGAATAAAAATAAATAAATAAAATAAAAATAAGCTCACATAAATATTCATAGTAAACAAATAAATTCAAAATAATGACTAGTTCTCCTCAAGATACCAAGCACAATATTAATATCAAGTCTTTGGACAGTAATATTAATTGTAAGCGGTACTCTTGTTGTAGCAATCAAACATTGACAATAAACTATGTCAAACAATAGATTAATCTTTGGACTAACGTATTTCTCACATAAAATACCTTATAATTGTCACACATTTATCGCCACGGTTGTCGTTGTAATTCTGCCAAATATTAACTTTCCTTAAGGTCAATTAATAAATGCATGAATTACAAAAACCTATAATCGTCTTAATATTTTAAATAAACTAATCTACACAAAATCGGTCACTTTAGTGACATTATGTTTCAATTAATTCATTAAAATATTAGACATCCGAAGTCAAAATACGAATATAATTGTTTCAAAATAGTTTTCTTAATTTTATCTTTCAATCTAATTAAAAGATAACAAAATTAATAATAAATTTGAATAAAGGTAAACCTCATATCAAGATACCAGACACTCTATTAATATTTCATCTTTAGACAAAACATTAACTTGCAAGTGATATCTTGGTATAGTAATCAAACATTGATAATAAGAACATGTCAAATAAAAATCTTCCTTTGAGCCGATTTATTGCCCACATATAAAATTGAATAATTATCACATGTTTGTTACTACAGTTGCACATGTAACAATGTCAACTATTAATCTTCCTTTGGGCTGATTAATACCAACATAAGTTGAATTACATGCGCAAGACTTATATTTTAAAATAAAATAATTTTTACAATATAGGTCACTTTGGTGACTCAATGTTTCAATTAATTTATCTCAAAATATATAATATAAATATACTAATATTCAAATTTAGAATTTTATAACAGTCAAAACTGAAATTTCTGATAACACTTAAGTTTTTGAAATAACTCAAAATAAGGTTGTCTGGATGGGGCTATCAAAAACCAAAAAACTTAAATCTTTGACTGTTTCTTGAAAAAGATGTCTTAAACCTTAAACATGAATTTATTAAAATTAAAGTCAAATTCAAAACATTCAATCTTTAACTAAAAGCGAAAATCAAAAGTATTATATTAATGATTCAAATAATGATCACATAAAAGCTTTAATATTACTATATGTTTTGCCAAATATCAAAATTAAATACATAATCAAAAGTCTTATTATAACTTTATGTCATTATACCAAATATATATAAATCCAATCCATATAATTAAAGTCTTATGGCATAACGACTAATTGACTTTGGAACTAAATTATAGAAACCGTAAACTAACTCAGGCAAAAACAAAATTAATGAAAGAGTATAAAGACTAATTTGAATGAAATTAGAACATGAAATCAAAGACAATTATTGCCCCAGTTTTCTAGTTGTTTGACCTAATTTATAGCTTGGCATGAAATCAAGACATTCTTAATTTTATTTCAAATATCAAGTTTTGCTAAAAGCACCGAATTCTTTAATGTTTCGAGTAACTTAGTAATTCATATTGAATTAAGGGCATTGAATAAACAAGTATTCTGACAAAATTCTACTATAATGTTGAAAAATGTTGTGCGCAAAACCATAACTAATAGTCCAAAGCTATATAATTTTTTTTGAATCTATATGCGAAACCATGAATCCATTCAACATATGTCTATAATTGAAAAATCAGATCAAAATTAAAACCCTTAAAAAAATTAGCAACGAATCCAAAAATAAACCAATTGATTCTTAACGATTTAATATGGCGAGACTCTGATCACACTTGTTAAAACCAAAGTATACCCAAATATAACATGTATGAAAACTAACTAGAATCCACCATATCAAATCATCAAGAACAATAATCTGAAAGCGAAAGCGTACCTGAATTTATTGATAGACTAAAAAACCTTGAATCTTTTTATGGAGATCGCCTAAAAGGTGGTTGTGATCTTATCTCTTGACGTAAAAACTCTCTGACGGGGAAGGAGAAAAAAACAAGTTAACATATTTCTTAGGGACCACTATCTCTTTATATAGTTGATTATCAAATCAACTATTAAATATTTATAACTCTGTTCCTCATTGAATTATAAATATATCTTACGGTATCTACACTTTTATTTTCATGACACTTTAATACTTATGACACGCCTAACATAATTGGTCACTTGATTTCGTGTCATACTTTATAATATCATCATACATTTTATATATGTGCCTACAATTACGAATTTTAATCCAAAATAGTTATGGATACTTCGGGAGCCAATAGATAACAAGGAACAATGTACAGGCAGCCATAACTACAGACAGAATAAGAGTCTCTTGAACGCCTCCTAATGGACCCTAGAAAATAAGGGATTTTTAATCAGTATAGAAATTGATACTATATGTAATAAAATCTGCGTAGTAAAGATACATGATAAAGCACCAAGCAAGCCACGGATAACAAGGAACTTTTACTAAAAATGGGGAGTACTCAATCAAATCCGGATACCATGTCCTCGCTCAATCTCTTATCAGTGTTGATCAACCAAGCAGAAGCGAGGACTCAACAAGGAATTATCAGTTATGGCATTTCATTTGGGGATTAAACGTCCCTCCTAAAATCCGTTCCTTCCTTTGGAAGCTTTGCCATAACATCTTTTATACTAAAAAAAATCTCTTTAATCGGTTTCATGGGTCTTTCTCCTTGAGTCTTAAATGCCTTCGCTGTGGATTTAATTTTGAGAGTGTTGAGCATTTTATTTTTTTTCCCTTTTGCGCGAACAACTTGGAGAGTTTTCGGTTTTAATTATTCCCCTTATGAGATAAGTTTTCTAGGATTCAAAAAGTGGTAGTTTAGAATCATGACTCTCATGGACAAAAGGGATTTCGAGGAAGGTTTTGGTTTGATTGCCTTTTCGCTTTGTTCGATATAAAAAATCCAAGAACACCTAGTGTTTTTAGGTTTTTCGAAATCCCCCATTGAAGTGTGGCATCAAGCCGAATTTACTTTTGCCGAATTCAGTGAAGTCAACCAACGAGGCTTGTCGTCTAACCCTTCTCGAAAGGAAATTACGCAACATTGGGTCCCTTCAGACTACGGCTGCATTAAAATAAACTGTGATGCTGCGTTTGACAAGGTGCCGGGTTGTTCTGCAGGTGCAGCTATTGCACGTGACTTCTCTGGATCTATATTGGTGGGAGCTCTGTCATTTTCTCTTCTCCGTCCGCTGTGGCTGCTGAAGTGACTGCGCTTAGCATGGGTATTCTTCTTGCCCTTAAAGAAGGTTTTTCTAACGTTCTCTTCGAATCTGATTGCCTTAGTCTCGTTAACCGGCTAAAGTCGAAGAACATCAATGCTTGGGATTCTGCTATCCTTGAAGAGGATATTTTGGGCTTCTTGTCTCGTCTTCATTGTGTTAACCTAATTTTTATTCTTCGTTCTTGTAATAGAGCTGTCGATTGGGTAGTCCAAGCTTCTAGGACTTTATCTTGTTCGTCTTGATTAACCGTTTTCTTTTCTTTTGACTAGGGATGTCAAGTGGGCGGAGAGGGCGCGAAGGGTACTCTTCCCACATCTATAATCGTCAAGAATTTTTATCTTTATCCCCGCCCGCCCGCGACCCTTTGCGAATACAAAATCTAAAATTATTTCTGCCCCACAACCCGCAAGACTAAAACCATCACTGTCCCAATACCCACGTGGGTCCTAAGACCTACATAATCCCCTCTTTATCCTCCCCGTAACCCTTTTATATAATATTTTTATAACTATTAGTTAAAATTATAAATCAAATTTGTTAGGAAAAAAGTATAAAATACCCGTCATTCGGACTCCCACCACATAGTGAAATTATTTTAATTGCCATATATTTTAAAAAAAAATAATACATGAAATTAAAATTTTACAACAAAAAAATTTAGACTAAAAAGATATAAAAGTCTATTGTAAAGGATCGAAAATAACACAAATAACATGTAAAATAATATTTCAATTACTTAACAAATAAACATTACAGAAAGAACTAAAAAACATAACAATTAAAAAATAACCTTAAAAAATAAGAACAAATATCGATAGAATCTAAATAACATCAATATTAAGAAAATAAAATTAAAAAATAGAAGAATAATATATATATATGGTGAGAATTGAAGAGAGAAAAAAACTTTAAAAAGAAGACACAATGACAGATAACAATAAAGAATAAAACAATAAATATAATAAATGTTATATATAAAAATAAGTTTTCATAAATATTTTAAGATAAGTCAATATAAATTATCTTAAATTTGACTCTGATTCAAACTGATATATTAAAAAATATTTATAATGATCAATTTCAAACTTAATTATATATACATATATATTAAATTTTTCATTAACATCCCAAGAAGAATTCAATATAAATTATCTTAAATTTGACTATTATCCAAACCAGTATTGTATTTTTAATAACATTTATAATATCATTTTATAAGATATGTTGGAGCGGATGGGGACGATGCGGAGCGGGTGGGGATGATGCGAGGCGAGTAGGGATGGGGCGAGTACAAAGATATATTCACGTCTTTCCTACCACCCACGACGAATCTAATTTTTATCTTCATCCCGTCCTACAACCCGTGAAATTTATAACTAACACTGCCCAATTGAATGCGAAATAGGGTAAATCCCCATAAAACTTACCCCATTAACATCCCTATTCTTGACCTAAGGACCTTTTTATAACTTGTTCAGTTCTATTGAAGTTTCTTCTTCTTAACAAAAAAAGGAACTTTTACTTTCCCTTGAACGTCTCCAGAGCTAAGTTTGAGAGTCCAACACGGCCCTTGTCGTTTGCAAGTCACTACTCAAGATCCGAGTAGAGTTTAGATTTTCTCTTAATTATAATACTCTTAGAATGGTGGCACAATGTTTTAGTTCGATGCATCTAGTCTATATGTCATTTTGGTGTGTATAACTTCTAAGTTTACTTTGATATGTAATTAAGCTCTAATATAACTTGATGATGGTTGATGCTATGGTGGGTTTTGAGGTTTCCAGTCAATGATAGAGTCTATGAAAGTAACTTGGGTAATCGAATATGATAGTATGTTGTGTTATTGATTGTGAACCTTTCTTGTTCGGATTGATCATGTATAGACAGCTACACATAAATTTGATTGAGTCATAATCCATGAATTGGAGTTGATTGCATGATAAATTTGATTAGGACGTATGAATAGTTGTTAGTGTTAAAATGGCTTGTTATATATAGCTCATAATGATAACTTCTTGATGTTTATCTGGATTTTGATAGGTTAAAGAACGTCATGAAATCAATGGTGTAAAATTGATAATTTCTATTAATCTCTACGAGTATAACTCGTGTGATAACTTAAAGATCAAGTCATGCTAGATACCTTAATTTGGATCAAAAAATAATTTGAATTACATGTAATCCATAACTTATATTGGCTAAATACATATTGATTGGTTCAAAAATTTGTAGATTTGGCCTTGCTTGTTTGTTATTTGAAATTCGAGTTCGGATGTATAATCTCTAAATATCTTATGTTATATGTATTTAAGGCTATTAACATATATTTTGAATGATTGCTTGGAGTCTGAATTATGTTAGTATGAGGTTTAAATGATGATTTTTTGGTTGAATATTTTGTCATGATTGTTCGAATGTTTGGAATATAAGACCTCAAGTTTATTAAAAAAACAATGTAAGTTACATATGTAATAAAATGTTAGACATGATTTTGAGTTAAGTTCTTAGATTTACTTAAGTCATTTGAGGTTCTTTTTGATCAATTTCAAACTTAATTATATATACATATATATTAAATTTTTTATTAACATCCCAAGAAGAAGTCAATATAAATTATCTTAAATTTGACTATGATCCAAACCAATATTGTATTTTTAATAACATTTTATAAGATATGTTGGAGCCGGTGGGGACGATGCGGAGCCGGTGGGGATGATGCGAGGCGAGTGGGGATGGGGCGAGTACTAAGATATATTCACGCCTTTCCCACCACCCACGACGAATCTAATTTTTATCTTCATCCCGTCCTACAACCCGTGAAATTTATAACTACCACTGCCCAATTAAATGCGAAATAGGACGAATCCCCATAAAACTTACCCCATTAACATCCCTATTCTTGACCTAAGGACCTTTTTATAACTTGTTCAGTTCTATTGAAGTTTCTTCTTCTTAACAAAAAAAGGAACTTTTACTTTCCCTTGAACGTCTCCAGAGCTAAGTTTGAGAGCCCAACACGGCCCTTGTCCTTTGCGCCTGATTAATACTGTAACGGGGTAATTCCAAGGAAATGGGTACCTTACCTTATAAAATAGAATGACAATTTTATTTTACTCCAAATGAAGGTACAAATACCCTAGTATGTGCGGGTATGCATTTTGGATCGGTAAATTAATGGTCCGTATTCGATTTGAAAAATTAAACTGATCAGATATTTGAATAATTAAATATTTGAATAACTGAATATTTAAATTTATGACTTTATTTAAGCTTTTTTTTTTTGAATTTAACGGTTCTATGACTATCCATGAAAATTTTAGATTTTAGAATATAATAAGCAACAAATTATTGAATATAATAAGATTTGTATCCATGAAAATTTTATTTTTTTTATATATAACTAAGAAAAATATCGAATATGACAATATTCATATACATAAAAAATGAATTTTTAGGTTTTCATATATCCGACCCGAATGTGAAATAACTAAATGTATCATATCCGAATTATCTGAAAAGTAAAAAAAAAAAAAAACAGATTGAATATTTAAATTTTCAGTTCGGATCCACGGATAAACGGATCGAATCAAATCCACGGATATCCAAACATGATATAAGCAGGCCATAACTTGTCTTCGTAGAAGCAACCATATGGTGAAATGTTTTAGTAAGATGAGGAGTTCACGTTTAGAGGCGGAAAGACTCGCATAAACTGAAGTAAAGAGGAACGATCTAGAGGCAATAACAAACTTCAGCTGTCATTAATAAATTGGTTCGAGATCTTCAAGATATCAACCTTAACCGAATCCTTTAAAGTAATAAAATTCATCACTATGTGCTTCAATGCGAAAAGAGTTTGAAAAATCAAGTCTCTGAATGACTTTATTCGCCATCGTCCCACTCACACAAGTCTCCATCCGTGTAACAATTTTTGACCAATGAATTCTCATAAATTTCTTAAAGTAACATCGAAAAAATAGGGCTACTCGCACTTAGACAATTTCAAAAGAAAGCTTTAATCGTTAAAAATAATAATAATAAAGACAAGATCACCTCAGTTCTGGCTCTCTTTGTCAAGAACCGAAAGGCCATTAACCTCCTCCATTACCACATTACTGGAGTTAATGTTGCGACTGAAACTCTGCCATTATCACAGATATATTAGACTCCATGGGAATTGGTTCATGAACTTCATCAGCCGACACTTTTAACACCTGAAAACGTGATCCATGACCCATATGAGTAACCGTATCCTCACCGTGTCCCCCCATTGAAATTATTTCTCGCCTCCCTTCGCTTGTTTTCAACCAACATTCACGACTCAAACATGGCCTCAGGAGTAATGGGATTAGCCTTTGGCACCTCACATGAAGACTGTTCTAATCTTAGTTTAGATTTATTCTAAGGCTTAAAAAGGCTCACTTGCCTCCTAGATTATGCACTTTTTTCTGAACAGCTTTCTAAAATATTTTTTTAGGCGTTCTGCCCCCTTAATTAATAATTGTGATCTTATATGTTCGTTCCGTTAACATTCGTTAAAATTTTTTTTACGGGCCATTAGAACGTGTCATGTGTCATTTTATTAAAAAATCAATTGACTTAAACAAAAAAAGGTGAATTGCACATTGGGTATGTCAAATTTTATTTTTGTTCATTTTAGTCCCTTATATGTTTGTTGTTTGATGGGGAGGTGGGTGTTTGGTTTCCTAGAAAACTGTAGGAGAAGTAAAGAAAGTTTGGAATCTTGCGACATCCTTAATTGTTCTACTACAGTTCTTTTTACCTCATGTGAATCTTTTTGTCTGTTAATCTCTATTATTGGGTTGTTTTAATCTCTATTATAAGGGACTAAAATAAACAAAAATAAAATATCACATACATAATGTGCAATTCACCCCTTTATTTTAAATCATTTATTTTTTTAATAAAATGACATGTGGCGCGTTCTAATTGACCCGTAAAGTTTTTTTAACGGCGTCTAATAGAAGGGTCATATGGAATTACGATTTTTAGTTAAAGAAAAAAAAAGTCTCGAAAAATACTTTAAGGGTTATTCAGAAAAAAAAAACATAATTTAGGAGAAATGGACCTTTTTAAGCTTTTATTCTAAATACTATTATTTATTGGTTCTCAATTTAAATTAATTCTAATTAAATTTTACTATGTGTGAACTTTGTTGAGAGTTATTCTAATGTTAGTTTAGATATATTTCGCCTATTAATCGTTCATTTTTATATTCTAATGATTATATTTCGTTTAGGTGTAGTACTAATTGATTTTAAAAACAATTATACAAATATATTTTTCGCAATTAAAATTAAATATAAAGCTAAAAATTGTCTCTAACGTTGGACTGAATAGTCATTTACTCATTTTAGTACATTTTTTTGAACCAATTTAACTCCAAACATTTTATTTTGTGTAAAGATTACCCTTTGGGGTATAGAAATTATTAGTTAAATAACAGTAAATGGTTTGAAATGACGTGACAAACATACATGGCAATGCACACTGGCATGACAATATCATATAAACAAAGATGTTGCCTTGAAAGAATGTCACATTAGTCAAAAAATAATTTTATAAAATTATATAAAATATAAAATTATTTTTTTCTGTTGACGTGTCATTCTATCAAGTCATTTCAAGCTGTTTATAGTTAGTTGACTAACATTTTCATTAGCATAGAGACTATTTTGACCCAAAATAAAACGTCAAAAGTTAAATTTAATAAAAAAGAATAGAAGCAAAAAATGATTATTCAGTCAAATATTATGGTCATTTTTTTTGACATTATACCTTAAAACTATAACTTAAAAAGTATATTTTCATTGTTGTGATTACTATTCATAAATAATGTTGGTTTATAATATATTATCTAAATATAAATTCTCTAAGTGGTCTTAATAAAAGAGAAAATATTGTTATCTCTAGGAGATTAAATTTGCACAATTTTTCATGCAAAGCGGTATTAGCAAAAGACTAGTAAAAAAATAAACATATATTACCATGAGATATGTTTGAAAAATATTACCTTTTAAAATAGGTGTGCAAAAGACTATTCCAAGTGAGAGCGATAAGGTGGTGGACGGTTTAGCTCGATTAGCGTGGAAGCTTTCCCTTGGTTTGCATGAGTTTGTTGATCCGTCTAATTTGATTTTGAGTTTAGTCCAGTTGAATTTTTCAGATTAGCGGTGTGTGCTTTGTTATTATGCCGAGTTAATCTTGAATGTTTCTCTAAATATTATTAGAGGCACTTTTTTCATAATTTAAATTTAAAAATATTTTTAACGAGACTCATAGTAATATTTTATTTTTTATAAAAAAAGTCTCATATCGTTATATATATATATATATATATATATATATATTAACAAGTCAAATTGACAATTCTTTGGAGACCATCCAATCCAATCCACACGGTTGAAGTTTGATGCCCAGACTGTGAGGGCACTCCACAACCAGCTGTTTATGGACCATAGACATTCTCGTTACGAGCCACACTAAAATCCCAATTTTAATTTGATTTGACTTAGGATATCTTTGTAACAACGGGTCACCACCAATCATTTTAATTTAGGTGAGACTATATCACTTGAAAACTCAGCTATTTTAATAAAATTTGTTTTTGTATTATTTTATTAAAACAACGAGTTTTGGGTCTGCAAAACCAGAAAAATAGGTTCGGGAGTCAGTTACGTGTAGGGAAGGATGAGCACCCTCACGAAGCCCAAAATTGGTACTTGGTCGATTACATATTGTCTAAATGATGGAAATTAAAAATTTGAATTTACTTTAAAATTTGTGATCCCTTAAAATATCTAAAAAATTATTTCTTTGTATGAAAGTAATTTGCACCCCTACACCTGCGGCATAATTTTCGTTAGATTCCTGAATGAAAGGAACCTATTTTGAAATCATAGTTTAAATTTAAAAATTGTATTTTTTTGTTAGGGATTAACAGAAAGCGGCACCCCTTACGCTCGAGGTACGTTTTTTTACGAGAACCCCTAATAAAAAGTTTTAATTTAAAATTCGATTAAAGCATATATATATATATGATACTACAGAGATATATATATTAGATTATAAATATTAAGTTGATAATAACAATAGTAGTGGAAATGATAATAATATTAATATTTATATATAACAGTAATAATAGTAATATATATTGTCACGGGGCCATTACCCTCTTCCCAAAAGACATGTCTGATAGGATGTGCAGCGCCACCGTATTTATATCCCAAGACCTCCCTTTTCCTTTCCGATGTGGGATTAATGACCTCGCCTCTTCTCAGGCGTGACATTCACCCCCACTCAACCTCGTGACGCTCTCATCACGAGCTTCCGCTCTCGTGATGGGCCACCTTGTCACAGTTGTCCACCCTGCCTACCCTACTCATGGGTGCTCGGCGTGAAATCGGGCAGTCAAAGGGTCGCTCTGATACCACTTTTGTGCTGTAACATTCCCTCCTTTCTTTGCCATCTCCAATCAGTGTTTGTGCTCGAACACTCGCTCTGATACCAACTGTCACGGGGCTAAACTTCTGAACCAACCCAACGTGCGGCCTTAGTCGATTCCTTAAGACAAACGACTAAGTAAGCCTGAATCCTCGATCCGAAAGATCGAATACTCCCAAGTCGCAGAAACACAAGATCGTTCCAAGGGGAACCGAACAAAAGAGAAAGGCAACAAGAACAAGAGAAAGAACGCTCAAGAACGCGAAGAACACTACAGAGTGTTTTTAGAGTAAATGCCAAGTGTATTACTCAAATGATGGATGATTTGAATTGAATACACTTGGCATTTACTCTAAAAACACTCTGTAGTGTTCTTCGCGTTCTTGAGCGTTCTTTCTCTTGTTCTTGTTGCCTTTCTCTTTTGTTCGGTTCCCCTTGGAACGATCTTGTGTTTCTGCGACTTGGGAGTATTCGATCTTTCGGATCGAGGATTCAGGCTTACTTAGTCGTTTGTCTTAAGGAATCGACTAAGGCCGCACGTTGGGTTGGTTCAGAAGTTTAGCCCCGTGACAATATATATAACATTAATAATAGGAATGAAAAATAATATTAATGATAATAATAGGATATAACGTATTGTAATGATATAAATATAACGTATATATATATATCATAAGGTTTATACACGTAAAAATAGTATATATATGTATTATCAATTATATAATAATAATATAATAATAGTAATGTTAATGAAATAATAATAGTATAAATAGCAATATAATAATATAATGATATATCAATAAAGCTCATTAATATAATTAGTGTGATAATGTAAGATTAATAATAATTATAATATTAATAAATAAATAAATAAAATAGAAATTGAAACGATGGCCAAAATGAAATAAAACAAGAATTAAGGTGCAAAAATATGAGGATACGAAGGCGGAAGGACTGAGATTGCAATTTGCCCATTCATCAAAAATGCGTGGAACCTTCCTCCGGGTCGGGTCGCGCGTCAGTTCGAGAGATGCCAATACAACGTCGTTTTATATCCTTTTTTGTTTTTGCTTGGTTCGATTTCTTTTTCCTTTCTTGTTCGATTGCCTCCTCTCTTTTTTCTAAATCCGGTCGCTAATCTCCTTTTTTGTGTTGCAGGATGGCCGAATTTATAGAGGGAAATATGAGCCTCCGTTCTGCCATGTAGCATGGTGACGAGGATGATGTCAGGGGCGGTGGCCGTAAAGTAGGGCAGTGGTGGCAGAGATAATCATTTTGGGTAAAAAGGTTTTTTATTTTGGATTTGGTTAGGGTTTGACTTGAATTGGAGTTTTGTTAGGGCTGTTGACAGTGGTGACCGGGGCCGGTGATGGAAGCGGCGGCGGCGCGAGTGGATGGCAGCGGCGGCCGTGGTGTCGCGGCGGCGGCTCGGCTTGAGGAGTGGCGGCGACGGCGGTTGGTAGTTTAGGTTAGATTAGGTCTAGGGTTTTTTTGGTAATGAGTCTGGATATTGGGTATGGGTTTTAATTGGGTTAATGTTAGACAATGGTTGTTGAATATTGGTTTTTATTTGGGTTGTATATAATATATGTAATGGGTTCTAAGGCCCATGATGAAAATAGGTTACTACAGTTGCCCTTCTTTGCTCGTGGTTGTATAACCACAATGAAGCAAAGATAAAAGGGAACCTATTTCATCCGGTCTGGTTTGGCTACACTCCGTGCGGAATTTTCTATCTTCGGACTTCTGTTCTCTGAAAAGGTAAACCAAGTGATTGATTCCATTGCATTTTCAAGGAGACATGATCTATTGTTGTGTTTATTCCACTGCAATTTCAAGGAGATAAACTTGCTAGTGTGTTCATTCCACTGTATCCTCAGGGAGATGAAATTGTTGTTGCACTCATTCCGCTGCAATTTCAATGAGATGAATCTATTATAACGTTGTCTGTTCCGCTGCATATTCAGGGAGACGATTCTCGGAGTCCATTCCACTGCATCTTCAGGAGACAAACTTACTTGTGTATTTATTCCATTGCATATTCAAGGAGATGAATTTGGAAACATGCTTATTCCTCTGCATTTTCAAGGAGATGAGGTTGTTGTGGCTTTATCCGTTTTGCTGCAAATTCAGGGAGACAAGTTTATCGTCGCGTTCATTCTACTACATCCTTAGGGAGTTGAACTTGTGATTTCATCTGTTCCACTGCAATTTTAGGGGGGACAGATTTGTTGTCAGTTTCATTCCACTACATCGTCATAGAGATGAACTAGTGGTTGGATTCATTCTGCTACAACTTCAGAGAGCTGCACTTGTTGTTGTGCTCATTCCACTACAACATCATGTTCATTCCACAACAACTTTAGCGAGATGAGTTTACCATCATTCTCATTCCACAGCAACTTTATGGAGATGAGTTTACCATCAGGCTCATTCCACAAAAACTTCTAGGAGATGAGTTTGTGAGTTTGTCTGTTTAATGTTGAGTTGATCTATTCTATCACTTGTCAGAGAGACAAAATCTGTAAAACTTGTTTTGCAGACACATTTAGGATGCTATGAGTCAAATAACCCTATCTTAAACATGTCTAGTGAATGCATAAATAATTATAGTATGAATGCAAAATGCCATTCAGAAGTGTTTGGATGTTGGAGTTGGCTTGAGCATCTGTATCTGCCCTAAAGCTGACATCTTTGGTTGTCCGAACTCTTTCTAATTTGAGTTACCAGACATTGTTTTCTTCCGATCTGATCAAATTACCAAATGATTCTTTGCCTCACATTTCTTAGTCGTCTCCTTGGTGTACAACTAAAGGCATTATCTCTTTTTCTTGAGCCTTTTACCCATGGAAACGACATTTTTTCAGCAGTCCCTGTACTTTTAAGAATCTTTCAAAATCAATGTAAAGAGATCTTTTCATATTTATGAAATTCTTAGCTTACCGATATTTATGTCAATGTATAATACTCGTGTAAACAAAGACATAAGATGGAATGAAGAATTTAGTGAGAGTAAGGTTGATATTTAGATGGCAAACATTGAAAGAGAATAAAACAAAAAACAAAATTATGTGCCCCAGATATCAAACGAGCGAGCTTCACTATACCAGCTTGCCGAGGATCTTTTTGTGCATGATATTTGTTTAGAAGTCCTCGAGGGCTTTGCCAATATCCCAAGAAGCAAAATTCCCCATTGTAGCCAAGTTTTCGAGGGAATGGGTCATCGGATGTCTTTGCCCCTTCTGATCGAAATTTGAGACGCCCTTTTTGAGTTTTCAACTCAAAACCTTCTTTGGCCTCAACACGCCCTTTGCGGGTTTTCATCTTGAACCCTCATTTTTCTTTTCTTCTCTTTTTCTCAAAGCGCCATTTCGTGTTTTCACTTTGTTTTTTTTTCTCTCTCTTTTTTGTTGTTGTTTTTCTTTCTTTCTTTCTTTTGTTGTTGTTTTTTATTTCTTTTTCTTCTTTTTAAGTAAAATACTTCTTGACTGAATCAGAATTTACAGGCTTGGCAGATCTTCACCATCCATCTCAGTCAAGATCAAAGCTCCTCCAAAAAAGGCATTTTTTACCACGTAAGGTCCTTCCTAATTTGGCATCCATTTCCCTCGAGAATCTCTCTGAATTGGTAGGATCTTTTTCAGCACTAGATCCCCTTCTTGGAATTTCCTTGGGCGAACCTTCTTGTTATAAGCTCGCATTATCCTCTTTTGGTACATTTGACCATGTTGGATGGCTTTCAGTCTTTTTTCCTCAATCAAGGCAAGTTGGTCGTATCTAGCTTGGATCCATTTTGCTTCATCTAATTTCAATTCTAACAAAATTCAGAGGGAAGGAATCTCGACCTCGATGGGTAGAACCGCTTCCATCTCATAAACCAACGAAAAAGGTATTGCCCCAGTAGATGTTCTGACTGATGTATGATAAGTATATAGAGCAAATGGTAGCTTTTGTGCCAATCTTTGTAAGTTTTTGTCATCTTTCCAACAATATTTTTAATGTTCTTGTTGGCCGCTTCTACTGCTCCGTTCAACCGAAGGCGGTACGGTGATGAATTGTGATGTCGTATCTTAAATTGTTTGCACACTTCGTTTATGGTCTTATTATTCAGATTCAATGCATTGTCATATATGATACTCTCCGACATCCTATACCGACATATGATCTCTTTCTTCAAGAATCTGCTAACTGCAGATTTGGTGACATTAGCATAAGTGGCTACTTCTACCCATTTGGTGAAGTAGTCAATAACCACAAAGATAAACCGATGCCATTGGAAGCTTTCAGTGATATGGGTCTGATAACATCCATTCACCATGTAGAAAATAGCCATGGGGAATTCATGACATGTAGCGGGGATGGAAGAGCATGAATCTTATCCACGTAAATTTGACACTTGTGGCATCTCTTGGCGTAGTTGATACAATCCCCTTTCCATTGTGGACCAGTAATAGCCAAACCTCATGATTTGCCTCGCCATAGTAAAACCATTGGCGTGTGTCCCACATACACCCTCATGGATCTCTTCAAGGATCTTTTTGGATTCGAAAGAATCCACACATCACAGTAGCACTTGATCTTTTCTCTTTTCGTACAAGACATACTCGCTCGCTAGCCTTCGTAGCGTCCTCTTTTCATTTTTATTAGACTACTCGGGGTATTCACGACGTTTTATGTACTAAGGATGTTCATCTTTATCACATTTCTTAATGTTGTAGCAATAGGCTTGAGACTGGTATATAGTCATTTGTATGGGCCTCAAATCAGACTTCTTGTTGATTTTAATCAATAAAGACAAAGTAGCCAAGGCGTCTGCAATTTAGTTGTCTTCTTGTGAGAGATAGTGGAAGGTTATCTTGTAGAACTCTTTAATCAAGTTTAGGATGAGATTTCGATAATCCATCAACTTGGAATCTCTGCTCCCTTATTCTCCTCGGAGTTGATAAATTACGAGCATGGAGTCCCATTATACTTTTAACAATTTAATCTTGCGATCAATGGCAGCTCAAATCCCCATGACGTATGCTTCATACTCTGCTATGTTGTTTTTACAATCAAAATCAAGCTTACCAGCAAAAGGGTAGTGATCGCCCTCTAGGGAGACCAATACTGCCCCAATTCATTTGCCCACGGAATTGGAGGCACCATCAAAGTTCAGCCTCCAGTACCTATTTTCTGATGTGGCTTCCTCGACACACATCAGATCTTCATTTGGGAAGTCAAAGTTTAGAGGTTCATAGTCCTCTAGGGCTCGGCTGGCTAGAAAATATTTTATTGCACTCTCTTTCACAGCTTTCTAGCTCACGTAAACCAAGTCAAATTCGGACAACAGAATTTTCCATCTGGCCATTCTTCCTGTTAGTGCAGTTGACTCCATCAAGTATTTAAGAGGATCCAACCTTGAGATTAACCAGGTCGTGTGGTACAACATGTACTGCTTTAGTCTTCTAGTAGTCCAGATCAAGGCACAACATAATTTTTTGATTGGTGAATATCTCATTTCATATTCTGTAAATTTCTTGCTGAGATAATAAATTGCCATCTATTTCTTTTTCAGGTCATCGTGTAGACCCAATACATATCCCATTGAATTCTTGGAAACAATTAAGTATAGTATTAATGACTTATTCGGGATATATGGCATTAAAACTGGGGCATTTGTCAGGTAGTGCTTGATTTTGTCAAAAGCTTCCTGCATTCATCATTCCATTTCCCTGGGTTTTGTTTTTTGAGAAGTCGAAAGATAGGATCAGATTTTTTAGTCAATTGTGAGATGAACCAAGCAATGTAATTTAATCTTCCTAAAAAGCCTCTTACTTCCTTCTGAGTGTGCGGGGGTAGTAAGTCTTAATTGGCTTTGACCTTGTCTGGATCAACCTCAATGCCATTTTCACTAACTATAAAACCTAGTAGTTTTCTTGATCCAACCCCGAAAGTGCATTTAGCGGGATTTAGCTTTAATTGTATTTCATTAGTCTCAAGAATAATTTTCTCAAGACCTCCACATGCTCTTCTTTAGTTTGAGACTTGGAAATCATGTCATCGACATACACCTCAATTTTTTTGTCCATCATATCATGGAACAGGGTGACCATGGCCCGTTGATATGTTGCCCCTGCATTTTTAAGTCCAAAAGGTATCACTTTGTAACAGAATGTTCCCCATTATGCTATAATTTTTTTCCCATGTCATCAGGGTACATCATTATTTCGTTGTAGCCTGAAAAACCATCAATGAAGGAGAACAAAGAATGTTTTGTTGTATTATCAATCAGGGTGTTGATGTGAGGCAACGGAAAATTATCCTTTAGACTGCCTTTATTCAAATCTTGGTAATCAACACACATTCAGACTTTGCCATCTTTTTTTAGGACGGAGGCTATATTGGCCACCCATTCTGAATATTTGACCTCTTGAAGAAACCCGACATCATACTGTTTCTTTACCTTTTCTTTTATCTTCAGCAATACATCAGGTCTCATTCTTCACAGCTTCTGTTGGACTGCCTTGCAGTCTCCTTTTGGGGGGAGTTTGTGTACCACCACATCTGTACATAATCCATGCATGTATTGAAAGGACCATGCAAAGACATCTTTAAACTCTATGAGCAACTCCATCAAATCATGTCTTGTTTTTGCAGTGATGCATGTGCCAATCTTCACATCTCTTTTTTTTTCATTGTCATCTCTCAGGCTCACAATTTCTATTGACTCTTTATGAGGCAAGATTTGCTTTTCATCTTGTTCTATCATTCTTAATAGCTCAAGAGACAAATCACAATCTTTATTTTCTTCAAAGTCCTAAAGCTCTCCTAGACACATATCTTGCTCAAAAATGAGTTCTAGACCAATCTCAATGTCGCTCGATAAATTGATATCGGGGGACCTGACACGAAATAATGACATCCATTGAACAAATGAATTAAGAATGGGTTATTTGTATGGGATAAGGTATATGAGGAAAAAGAAATAAGAAATGAAAATGAAATAAAATGTTTGCCAGAGATAAAACAAAAAGTATTATTTCATTGACATAAATATAGTAAGCTTATGCCCTTTACAAAAAGACCCTTGCTGCTCTCGGGCAAGAGTGACAAGTGTGTTCTGAACATTACTCTGAAATATTCCTAAACACTGTAGGGAGTACTTCAGCAGTCCAATTGTTCAGAACAGTTCCAAGGGTATAAGGACGAATTCCCCTCAGATACAATCTTGCACCTCCTTCAGTGGTGACAACATTGATGTCCAAAGCTCCTAACATCCTTCCCAGCTCACTTTCTTCATCTTTCTTAAGTTGTTTGTGGTGGATAAATCCTCCAAACACAAAAGTTTCAGAAAGAGGAGGAAAAGTTAGAGGTTCTCAGTTGACATCTTGTCCCTTCAGACGAGCTTTCCTCCTTTCATGCTTCTTCACAACCTCATTCTTTGTCTCTTTAGCATCTGGTTTGTATCCTAGGCCAAAGCGGTCTTGTTTATTGATCACAAATGGTGCACTGACCCTGCCTTGTAGGTACTTCCCTAATCCTCTATCGACTTGGGCTCCTCTCCCCCACCGTTAGTTTGATTCCCATTCTTGTTACGTTAGACAACTTTGGGGTGGGAATCTGACTTCCTTCAGCAATGAAAGTTTCATTAAAAAATTTAAATGACCGGAATGAGTACCCGACGTCCTTTTCATCAATTTCTATGTAAGGGGCATCACTAGTGATGAAAGCCATGATGCCTTCTTCAGCATCCACAATGACAAGCCACCCATTAAAAACAAACTTTAATTTTTGGTGTAGTGACGATGGCACTACCCCGGCTGAATGGATCCAGGGTCTTCCCAACAGATAGTTATACATGGGTTTGATATCCATTACCAGAAAATCAACATCATAGGTATTTGGTCCCACTAGCAGTGACACTTCAATTCTTCCTATCACTTTCCTCTCAGTGCCGTCGAAGGCTCGAACTATAGTATTGCAAGCCTTCATATGAGAACTGTCTACTGGAAGTCTGTTTAAGGTGGCCAATGACAGTACATTTAGAGATGATCCATTGTCAATTAGGACCCATGACAATGTATAGCCTTTGCACCGAGTAGTTATGTGCAAGGCCTTGGTAGACCCCATGCCACATGGGGGTATCTCGTTATCATTAAAATGGATGAAGTTATTAGCATTCAGATTATTTGCCAACCTGTCCAACTTTTTTACCGAAATTTCATTAGGAACAAAAGTCTCGTTCAACATTTTCAGCAGCACATTTTAGTGTGATTCTGAACTCAACAATAGAGATAATATTCATATACGAGTTGGTAGTCTGCAGAGGTGTTCGAAAACACTGTATTCACTGTGTTTCAAGAACTTCAAGAATTCTTTCACTTCATCCTCTTTGACTGGTTCATTGATTGGTGATTCAACATCATTCTTTTTCTCGGGCTCAACTATCAAGGGTTTTCCCTTAGGATCATCTGTTTCCCCATATTGTCTCCTACTTCTGGTGTAGAGACTGACATCTTTTACTTTTTCTGAAGCGGTCTTTAAAGTATTATTTCCTTGGATTGTTACTCCATAATCGTACCTTTATATAACTTTCGTGTTACCCTTGTAGGGAAAATGACCTAGTTTTTGAATCATGATCTTCAATCTCGCACCATCGGCTCCTTCGTATTTCCTCGGTCCTAAAATGATCATGACCGGGAAATTGCCCCTATGGCTATTCCTAAGGGATTCTTATTCTGAAGCACAAATGTTTGCTTCTTCGAACTTTTCTTCTTCGAAAGCTCTAACTCTTTGTTATCCATCAAATTTTGGATAAGTAAATTCTACACAGTTTTGGATGTCATGATTTCCTTCACCATGGTATAGACAATAGTCTTCGGAAGTTTTCTTTTTGTCTCCTAGGCCTTGCTGCAACAAGCTCATTTCGACCATCTTCTGCCATACCTACTTTAATGGAAACTTCACCTCCTTAATACGGGTTTTGATTCTTCTACTCCCGTCGCTGACGATTGTATTTACTCCTAGCTCGGGATGACTGGGTAGTGGGTTCACAACTGTACCTTGCCCCGCGGAGTCATCAAATCTTACTACCCCTATTTTTATAAAATTTTCAACAAGCTTCCTGAAAGCGATACAGTTCTTAATAGAGTGACCCAAAATCCCTACGTGATAATCGCACTGAGCATTGGGATCGTACCATTTTGGGTAAAGGGTTGTATTGGTTTTGTATAAAATGGAGACATCATATGTGCATTGTAAAAATTCTTGTATAACTCCTCGTATGTTACCGGGATAGGAGTAAATTCCATATATTCCACCTTTGCTCTCTGATTGGATCTTTGCTTCGAGGAAGTTTGGGCATTTGAGGTTGCAGCTTTGGGTTGTCCGACTGTCAACAGTTTTGAATAGCTGACATTATAGACACCTATATTTCTTACCTCGCCCTCCTTCCTTTTATAGTTTGATTTCTTCGAGTTTTCCTCGTCTTCAATCTTTCCACTTCGGATTGCGTTCTCAATCATTTCTCCATTCATTATTATATCAGAGAAGTCTTTCGTAGCACCTCTTATCATGTGACCGAGGAATGGTTTCTTTAGTGTACCGACGAAAAACATCATTGTCTCTTTTTCTAACAGCGGCGGCTGCACTTGGGCTGCTACATCTCTCCATCGTTGCATATATTACTTGAATCTCTCGTTAGGTTTATTTTCTATATTTTGCAATGTAACCCGATTAGGAGTTATGTCGATAACATGGTTGTATTGTTTAACAAATGCCTACACCAGATCTTTCCAATAGTTAATTTTGGCACGACTCAACTGGTTGTACCATATTGCCTCGAATCCCATCAAACTATCTTGAAAGCAGTGAATTAAAAGGGGGTCATTGTCGATGTACCCCATCATTCTCTTGACTAACATTGTAATGTGAGCTTCAAGACAAGTAGTCCCATTATATTTTTCGAAATCAGACATCTTGAACTTCGGAGGTAGCACCAAATTAGGAACCAAACTTAACTCTCTTGCATCCATTCCTAGAACTTGGTCAACATTTTCTATATCCTTGAATTTGTCTTCTATCTATTTCCATCGATCCTCGAATTGTTTGGGTAGCTCGACCTTTAGTTTGTCGATTTCATTGAAATCTGGAACAAGGTATTCACTAGGGTCGTCTTGAACTACCACTTCTCCTCGCAGAAAAGATTCGGCCTGACCAACCTTCGGCTTTGCTATGGGAGTCTTTGCTAGCGGATAGGTCTTGCCGAGAGGATTAATCAAGTCTTCTATCAGTGCACTGGGATTTATAATCACTCTTTTTTTTTCAGAATCCCTTCTAGCCAACATCTCAGCTATTTTTGCTAACAAATCTTCTTGCGACTGCGAAATATGGGCATGAGTCTCATGTTGTATTCTTTCTAACTTGCTCTCGATATGCTTCTTGATATCTTTACATGCTTTCTCAACTTTTTCCAATCTCTCATTCATGCCTTTAGCTTTGCTTCTAGTGAAGTAAGGGTGTTGAATCTGTGGGTTTGTATGTTCCAGAATTACTACAATAATAATTCTTCAAGAAATTAAAATCGTAGTAAAAATAATGTAGTATGATGCATCATGATGCCAATGCAAATGAGAGAATATGATGTATATGCAAAACACATATTATATTAGTACCACAATATATTTTACACAAAAGGTGTTGATTTCAGTACAACTTTCAAAAGGAAACTTGCATTAGAATAAGTATCTTTACATAAGGTGGACCTATTTCACATATATTGCTTGGCCTTAACACCTAGAATCTTGATCTTCCTGAATAGCCATGCTAGCTTCTTGCCCCGATTAGATTCCGACTCAGTTTGCAGACTCAGAACATCATCCTGAATTGTAATACCCCAAAGAGTGGCCTAGCAGAATGTTACTATTTGAATGCATTCTAAATATCATGTTTTATTTTTGTAAACCAAGAGTAATAAAAGAACTTAGGAATAAATTGAAGTGATGAGGAAATCGAATGGCTATTCTAGAAAGGAATGTAATTGAAAGCCACATAGGTTAGTGGTTGCATGCTAAAAATCCTAAAGACTAAGGACTAGTATATGTGTCATTCAAGAGAAAGAACAAGTGTTGGGAAGGGGGTGTCTCGGCTTGAATAATGATAACCAAAATTTGGGTTATCATCTTCTTCCATGTCTCCCAAAAAGGGAGAGGAAGAATCGAACCCACAAGCATAGAGGGAGAAATTGAGAAAAAGCTTATAAAATTGGTGGATCCTAGTTGATTGTGTTCGGGTAGCTCTAGGAGAAAGGTAACTACATTTCTATTTATCCCTATTCAAGTCAAGTTGTATTTGTTGTAGTTGTTATGAATTTTGAGTATTTTAGAATGATATCTTTTTATGAGATTAAATTTTACAAGTTGGATGCATGTTAGAATAATCATGTTAGTATGTGAATTGTTTGAAGAATTTTTGTTGAAACAAAGAAATTTATATCATAGAAAGGGAAGTGTTTGAATGGTTTGTATGTTTAACTGTTATGCACTTTGTGATTGCGTGTTGTAAACTCAAAATGTTAAATTTTCTTAATGATGAATTTCAAGCTGATTAAGATGGCTCAAGTAATCGAATGAATCATGATTTAATCTTGTAGTTGAATTTAGAGTTTGATTGTAGTCATATTACTTGTAATATGGATTAGGGGCAGTATTATAAAAAGAAATTGTTTAGAGACTGCTTTGGAGGTTATTCAGGGGCTGTTTAGGGACTAACAAAACATGGTATTTCTCTACAAATGTACAAAATTTGTTTTGGGAATAAAATATGACTGTTTTTTTCTACATTAGTGGATTGTTTTACAAGACCTTGTAGGGACTGTTTTCCGATTTAATAATATAATTGTTTTACAAGACTTGAAGGCTGTTTTAAAAGCACAAATAATGGATTTAATTACTTCTTTATTGAAAGTTGCCTTGTGAAGAAATTAAGGGGCTAAAGGTGACTAAAAATAAATTGAATAATATAATCGTAAGGGTTGTTTTAAAAATCATAGAATTAGGGACAGTTTTGCAATTTAGTTGGAACTATTATGTAAAACAAAACCTAAAGAACTGTTTCACAATGAAATGGAATTATTTTAGCATTGATTAAGGGACTGTTTGTGTACTTATTGAACTGTTTTTTATAATTAAAAGACATATGGACTGTTTTGATCACCTATAGGAATACATGTAAAATGTGTAAAATGCAGTCTAGCATGTGCAGTTTTGAATGTTGTAAAATGCAGTCTTGTATGTGCAGTTTTGAATGCTGTAAAATGTGTAAAATGCATTCTAGTATGTGCAGTTTTGAATGCTGTAAAATGCAGTCTAGTATGTACAGTTTTGAATGTTGTAAAATGCAGTCTAGTAGGTGCAGTTTTGAATGCTGTAAAATGTGTAAAATGCAGTCTAGTATGTGTAGTTTTGAATGCTGTAAAATGATGCAGTAAAGTATGCTATTCTTGCATGTTGTAGATTGTTTAAAGTGAGTTAGGAAAAATGCAGTTTTAGAAGGCTAAATTAATGCTGTCTTATAAGTTAAATGGAAGTTGTTTTGTATGCTGTTTGGTAAGCAAAGTGATGCTATGTTGGAAAATTTAAATGTTTCAATATTAGATTGATTCTTTAATAATAGAAATAGTCCTAATGATTTGGTTATTTTGAGTTACATGTAATGATAAGGAGGATAATGCTAAGAGGAAGCTAGGAAAGGACTTGGTTAAGTAACAAAGTATGAATGTGGTTTAGGTATCCCGTAACTTCAAGATAAGCGGTGAGTGTAGTTGTTTGTGTCTCGGGTGACACGGTGTCATCCTGATTTTATTATTTCATTATGTTTAAGGTATTGAATGTTTATGGATGGATTAAATTGATCATACATATTGTGCATAAGGCTCAAATAGAGCAAATTGGATAAGAGCATTTAAGCATAGCATTTTGGATGAAACTGTTGGTTACGGTATGCTTGTATTACATATGCATAATTTCATTGTTATTCTTGATATGGTGTGATAGTTTGTGATATTTATATTCTTTGAATTGAAACACTTATATATTTATAAACTTTGCTTTGTTTTGGTATTAAACTTTAATCTTTGAAGGCATAATAAACAAGAAACATAGTTTAATTTTAAGGTTATAAGAATTCATACACCCTAAGGGACTATAAGCTTATCTTATGTTATAAGATACTAAGAAAGAAACAATAAGTATACTTGTGAAATAAGATACTCTATTAACTTTAAAGTATAAAATACGTAAGTCGCTTAAGAAATGGAAATCCTTGGACAATTGGCATGGTGCAAAGGTATACATTTCAGGGACTACGGTCCATGAGCTACGGCTCGGGTGACGACCTAATTATATGTGTTATATTGGTGACAATAGGAGGTAATGGGGGAGATGTTAAGGAGATTGGCGACATTTTGGTTGGATAATTGAGAAGTTACGATTGTTATGTTTCCGACACTAGCCATTGTTATGTGCTTTAAGCTATGTGTAACACGGACCAATACGGTCAAACACATATCGATGCTTCCCATGTCCAAATGTGATCCAAGGCAAACGTTCTAAAAGATATGAACTCGGATACTAAGTTTGATAAGAAAACTCTGATAAGTTCAGTTGTGACCTCCGATAAGCCTTGATAAGCACTCTAATAAGATTTGAAAAGAATTACGAAAACTCTAATAAGTATTATGATAAACTTGATAAGACTTCAATAAGACAAGTTATGAACTTTATTAAGTTCGATAAGAAACTCAGCTACAAACTATGAAAGATTTTCTAATAAGATTTCAAAGAATATGAACTCCGGTTAAAACTTCCAATAAGCCAAACCTTGTTAAAGTTAAGATCAAGTCAAAGAACCAATTACTAACTTAGGCTTGTATTCTTTGATTTTCCATTTAATATCATGGACATTATGCTTTGTTATTTTGATGACACTACCTCACTTAGGCTATATAAGCCTAATGCACTAATTATCATGCATTGCAAGTTAATTAAGGCTTGTGTAACTCAATCGTGGTCAACGGTTTCAAGTCACCACTCAAGATCCGAGTAGAGTTTAGATTTTCTCTTAATTATAATACTCTTAGAATGGTGGCACAATGTTTTAGTTCGATGCATCTAGTCTATATGTCATTTTGGTGTGTATAACTTCTAAGTTTACTTTGATATGTAATTAAGCTCTAATATAACTTGATGATGGTTAATGCTATGGTGGGTTTTGAGGTTTCCAGTCAATGATAGAGTCTATGAAAGTAACTTGGGTAATCGAATATGATAGTATGTTGTGTTATTGATTGTGAACCTTTCTTGTTCGGATTGATCATGTATAGATAGCTACACATAAATTTGATTGAGTCATAATCCATGAATTGAAGTTGATTGCATGATAAATTTGATTAGGACGTATGAATAGTTATTAGTGTTAAAATGGATTGTTATATATAGCTCATAATGATAACTTCTTGATGTTTATCTGGATTTTGATAGGTTAAAGAACGTCATGAAATCAATGGTGTAAAATTGATAATTTCTATTAATCTCTACGAGTATAACTCGTGTGATAACTTAAAGATCAAGTCATGCTAGATACCTTAATTTGGATCAAAGAATAATTTGAATTACATGTAATCCATAACTTATATTGGCTAAATACATATTGATTGGTTCGAAAATTTATAGATTTGGCCTTGCTTGTTTGTTATTTGAATTTCGAGTTCGGATGTATAATCTCTAAATATCTTATGTTATATGTATTTAAGGCTATTAACATATATTTCGAATGATTGCTTGGAGTCTGAATTATGTTAGTATGAGGTTTAAATGATGATTTTTGGTTGAATATTTTGTCAAGATTGTTCGAATGTTTGAAATATAAGACCTCAAGTTTATTTAAAAAACAATGTAAGTTACATATGTAATAAAATGTTAGACATGATTTTGAGTTAAGTTCTTAGATTTACTTAAGTCATTTGAGGTTCTTTTTGAACTATTTGAATGATCAAAACCTCTCCCTATTAGGTAAAAAGATTCTTAAGGGGTTTTTATGTATAAGCCATAGTAATCTATAACATGCCCTAAGTCAGAGATCAGTTCCTAAGGAACAATATTTTAATTGGATTAAGCTTAATTATTGAGCTAAATATTGTCATGTTAATTGAAATTCCATGAGTTGGAGCATTGTAAATTGTTGACCCTTCTTAATTAAAATGGTTATTGGAATAACAAAGTCAATGGAGTAATTAAGTCAGAAGCACTAAGGTATTCTTATACTCAAATGAACCAACCTAATCAACTTGGCATACTTTGATAAGATCTTATAAGAAGTTTTGTATTTTGAATGACCTTATCATATCATTGAAATAAAAGTACAACACATTTTTTTGTTAGCCTGTCTCTATCTTGTTTAGAAATTTTAGATTATGGTTCATGTCTTCCTGAATTTCTTTGCGGTGACATCCTCGATTCCGGTTTTCTTCTCAATCGGGTTGAGAGTGTTACATGAATGGCTAGGGTCTGTAGGTGCTCTGCTACTTCTCTTACTTGGATGAGAGCTTCTGTCATAACATGGTCTCTATCCTAGACTTGATCCCGAGATTGCTACAGCCGTGCTTCCCAACGGTGATCATTCCACTTTTGAACCTCTTCAAAATTGTTAATTTGCCCATGGCAAGAGTGCAAATCTATTTCTAATTCCTCGACTTGTTTCGTCAGAGTCTCGTTCTTTTTTCTACTTGCTTTTAATTCAGCTACAGAGTCTTTGTTATGGTGCCTCTGTAGGGAGTCTTCTAGCTCAATAATTCGCCCCCCCAGCTTCATATTCTCGGTTCAGCTTCCAGACAATTCTTCTTGTATGACTATTTTTTGTGTTTGAACATCTTTGAATCTTCTTTCCCAAAGATCGGCTCACTCCTTTTCCTCTCAGATTTCAAGCTTCCATTTGGTAGATGTCTTTCTGTGATCAGCATATTTTGCTGATGCGCGGAGCTTTTTGTAATCACCTCGTATACCGCTCAAGTTTTTTTTAGCTTTACTTTTTCCCTTCTTTATCCTTTCAATATCTTGTTCTTGAGACTGTATACCGAACTTCAACTGATTCTTTTCACTTTCTAACCTTGACAGTTGGTTTTCCATCACAAAATACTTCTTTTCAAAATCATGCTTCGCGATTTCCATTTCTGAGGGATAGACCTACAAATGTTCCTCCACCGGTATATTATTTTATAGATTTGGTAAAGAGACGTCGTCATTAATCCTTCTACTTCTCCACCGTCGATACTCTCGCATAACTCTAGGTTTTTCATCGAATGGCTCTATCTTAAAAATGTGTTTCCATGCCTTAGTGATCATAGAAATAGTTTTCTTGTAGTCTTTACCCTTGTATGGAAATTCGCAGGTAGCAAGCCCTCTTGTTGCCATGATGAACTGCCTCGACCTGTATTGTCTAGATACTAGTAACGGAGCATATCTAGTTCCACCCCATATTCCAAGTAGAGGGACCCAGTCATAGTTTCCACATTTGTATATAACACTGTCAGGGAAAAACCAGCGTGCTTTCTAGACAACATCTTTCTCCTGGAGGTTTCAAAAAATAGCCATCCATTTGTCGTGAGAGATGTTCTCCTACCTTCGTGTAGACGCCAGATCTTGTAGCAGCGAGTAATTCTCAAAGCATACTCGATAAGAAAATTTCTTCGGCTTCCAAAAGTGGCTATGAAACCAGTCCAACAAAAGCTGAGCACAATCGATGAACCTCCTCTCGTCGTTTCTTCTACAAGCATTGAGAGGCCTGAAAGTTTTGTCTAAGATTGCTGGAACAGAGGTAATTCATTTGTCAATGTGATCAAACAGTTCCATAACAGCAGCATCAATATATCCCAATGATTTGGGAAAGATAACTAAACTGTAGATGGCTAGGGCAAACATTTTGACTTGTTTTTCTCGCTTGGATTGAACTTGGATTAGATCTCATATGGATCTCCAGGAGATGCACGTGGTTTCCCCTTTTTCTTTAATCCTGGCTTTAGCCCATTGTTCGTCCATGCCTGTCATTTTTAGCATATTTTTCTGAAACGCTGCAGAATTATGAGACTTGAAGTAGGCTTTATCTACTTGGATTTTTGGGCAACGGATCAAAGCAGTGTATTCTTCAATGGTTGGTACCAAATTGGCATCTCCTAGAGTAAAGCAACTATAGGCAAGATTTTAAAATTGGACAAGAGCTCGAAATAAAACTTTGTCGATGTTGACATCTAGCATATAAGGTAAATCACCGTAGTTGTTGTAGAACAACTACTTGTTTTCTTCGTCCCACTGGTCCTAGATTTCTTTTAACTCCTACAGCTGGTTCTGATTTGATTTAATACTAGTGAGATCCTAGAGCTCTGACTTTTCACCTTCTAGAAAATTGTCCCCTTTCTGGTGCTGAGTCTCTTCTGACTATCGCCGCACGCCTAGGTTTCCTTCCACCCTATCAAGAAATCGATTCTCCATAGTAGATCTTTTTTAATGGTTGAACTTGCCTCAACACCCTTTTTAATAATAAAAAATACAATGCAAGGGCAAAAAAATCAAGGACAAAACAAAATATGTTAGTCTCAATATAAATAATATTAAAATAATAAAGAAGATGAATTAAAATATTCCTAAAACATGCTTTTCTACCCAACATGCTTTGGAAAAAAATAATCCTACTCCATCATGCTATCTACCCACATTCTTGTTATGTATAAAAGAATAGACATGATATCAAATTATTGCGAGATAAATAAATAAATAAATAAACAATACTGAAATTTAAGGGCATAATTGAAAAAAAATTAAACCCCCCCATCATTCTCTATTATGTACTTGTAGGGTGACTCTCGAAACGGGCAGAGGTTCGGTATGGCTCTAGACAAGGTAGGCTCCTATGGTTCACTACATGTGGTTTGGTTCTAACAAAGGTACCCAAATTGTGCTTATTATCCTTCTAAGGCTAGTAAAGACAATTTAGAGGGATACATTCCCCTAGGTCTACACGGAGATGGAAATCTCATGAAAACAAAGGGACATATATCCCAGAAGCGATCCACTATCCTGCACGGAGGCGGTACCTCACGAAGGAGTAGTTTCTCGCTCCCACTTAAAAGGGACGGAGCTCAGATGCAGAACTCATGATATGCAAAACAAGGGAAACAAAATTTTAGGAAACTTTTTGTAATGAATTTAAAAGAAAAATAGGTCACAAAATAAATTAAACCAAATTTATATTTTCCACTCATTAGGACAAAAAGTAATCGACCGGTGGCTCAACTCTCAAGAAAAAAAAAGATACTCCCCAGCGGAGTCGCCAAGCTGTAACAACGGGGGTCGCCACCAATCTTTTTAATTTAGGTGAAATTGGATCACCTGAAAACCCGCTATTTTAATAAAACTTATTTTTTGTGTCATTTTATTAAAACAACGAGTTTTGAGTCTGGGAAACCAAAAAATTAAGTTTGGGAGTCAGTTACGTGTGGGCAAGGGTAAGCACCCCCACGACGCCCAAAATTGGTACATGGTCGGTTACATATTGTCTAAATGATGGAAATTAAGAATTCAAATTTAATTTAAAATTTGTGATTCTTTAAATTATCTAAAAATTATTTCTTTGTATGAAAGGAATTTACACCTCTACATCCGGAGCATAATTTCCGTTAGATTCCTGAATGAAAGGAACCTATTTTGAAATCATAGTTTAAATTTAAAAATTGTTTTTGTGTTAGGGATTAACTGAAAGCGGCACCCTTTACGCTCGAGGTACGTTTTTCACGAGAACCCCTAATAAAAGGTTTTAATTTAAAATTCGATTAATATATATATATATGATATATACATATATATATTAGATTATAAATATTAAGTTGATAATAAAAATAGTAGTGGCAATGATAATAATATTAGTATTTATAGATAATAGTAATAATAGTACAATATATATAACATTAATAATAAGAATGAAAAATAAGATTAATGATAATAATAGGATATAACGTATTGTAATGATATAAATATAACCTATATATATCATAAGGTATATACACTTAAAAATAGTATATATGTATTATCAATTATATAATAATAATATAATAATAGTAATGTTAATGAAATAATAATAGTATAAATAACAATATAATAATATAATGATATATCAATAAAGCTCCTTAATATAATTAGTATGATAATGTAAGATTAATAATAATTATAATATTAATAAATAAAAAACAGAAATTGAAACGATGGCCAAAATGAAATAAACACAAGAATTAAGGTGCAAAAATATGAGGATACAGAGGCGGAAGGACTGGGATTGTAATTTTCCCATTCATCAGAAATACACGGATCCTTCCTCCAGGTCGGGTCGCGTGTCAGGTCGAGAGGTGCCAAAACGGCGTCGTTTTATATCCTTTTTTTGCTTTGTTCGATTTCTTCTTTTTTTTTGTTTGATTGCCTCCTCCTAATATGGTCGCTAATCTCCCTTTTTGTGTTGCAGGATGGTCGGATTTATAGAGGGAAAGGGGAGCCTCGGTTCAGCCACGTAGCATGGTGACGAGGACGATGTCAGGGGCGGTGGCCGTAAAGTAGGGCGATGGTGACAGAGGTAATCATTTTGGGTAAAAAGGTTTTTTATTTTGGATTTGGTTAGGGTTTAATTAGGGTTTGATTCGAATTGGGATTTGGTTAGGGCTGTTGACAGTGGTGACCGGGGCTGGTGATGAAAGCAGCAGCAGTGCGAGTGGATAGCAGCGACGGCTGTGGTGTTGCGGCGGCGGCTCGGCTTGAAGAGTGACGGCGGTGGTTGGTGATTTAGGTTAGATTAGGTTTAAGTTGATTTAAGTTTAAAGTTTTTTTGTAATGGGTCTGAATATTGGGCTCAAATTTTAATTAGGTTAATGGGTTTTTATTTGGACAATGGTTGTTGAATATTAGTTTTTATTTGGATTGCATATAATATATGTAATGGGCTTTAAGGCCCGGGATGAAAATATGTTACTACAATCTTAATATAAATTCATATAAATATATCATATATTAGTTGGAAAAAATACAATGCCGTTTTCGTCTTGTAAGATTAATAAATCTAATTTAATACTAAATATCAGTTGGTATAACAAAACTTGACATTGAATCTTTAAATAAGATCATATAATTAAATTGTAACGTTATAAATAAATTAAATTAAATTATAAATAATTATATAAATAATAAATAATTTAGACAATTATTTATTTACTTATTATTTATTAGTTCAGTCACATTCATAGTGGGTACGCGAAAATCTCAATCCGACGGTGATAACCCTCTCAAATTCTCCAAGGGAGAAAATTGATTAGTTTCCAGTTTCAACGCTCTAATTCTAATTTAATTACGCGTGGCCGTTGACCAACTTTTTCCAAATTCCTTTTTTGTTTTTTACCTTCCGAGTTCTCACTGCTTCACTTTCTATTTATAAAACCAGCTCCTTCCATCTATTACACCAACCTAACATTCTGAGTTTAGTTCTTCAGAGCTGCTAAACATAGAAGAAGAAGAAAAAGGATGCTGTTCTATTCATATAAGTCCTGTTTCGAATTGAAAGACTCTGTTGTAGAGAGGAACAAGAATGTCTAATATACCAACGTCTCTTTCCGAAGTTTGCCTTACTCTCTCTCGCCGGTCCATGGCCCTATCCCATAAACTTCTTCTCCCTCTAACCAAACCCTTTTAGTTTATTCTCGTCTGCTAATTTCTTCTTTTTTGCATGATGTTATCCGTGAGGAAGATGAGAGGCTTCAAGATCGGGAAGCGGTTGGTCCGAATCTCCGGTTGGTTCGTCTTTAAATCTCGGAATCCACGTGGGTGCTGCCGCCGTCCCTTGACCGATGAATCATTGTTGTGCAACTCCAAGCTTATTGCTTGGGGTCGCCGCTTGACACAAGGAGCCAAATCTCTTTGCTCAGGGAAACCCGGGTGTGGTTACGTTCCCATTGGTCATGACTGGATCAAAAAAGAAGTTCCGAAAGGACACTTGGCCGTCTATGTTGGTAAAAAAGACGGTGAATTTCATAGGGTTTTGGTGCCGGTTATTTACTTCAACCACCCTTTGTTCAGTGAGCTCTTGCGAGGAGCCGAAGAGGAGTATGGATTTAGCCACCAAGGTGGAATCACGATTCCTTGCGGGTTCTCGGAGTTTAAGAGGGTCCAAACCCGGATCGCTGCCGGAACCGGCGGTTGGAAAATGTCGTGGAAGCGCCGCCATAGGGAGGCTGCTGCCGGTGGTGGTAAAAGTGGTTGATACTTTTGTTTTGAACGATAAAGTGGTTGATACTTGATTATTTTGATAATGACGACAATTAATTATGGTCAATGTTTTGTGATAACAATGTTTTCGGAATTTAAGTTTTGGTAGAATTTAGTTACCTTCTATTTTTCACTTTTCCGAAGACTCGGTGTTATAGATTTCCGGTTTTACATGTGTACATTTATAGAGAATATATTTTAACTATAAATTCGCTGTTATAAATCTTAATGTTTATATGAGTTATGTTTTACAATTAGCGAATAGTGGACTGTGGATAATATTAGCAAATAATAGATAGCTTAATAATATTAGTTGATTTGAATAAAGAATTACATTAACTTATTATATAAAAGTGTTTGATTATTTCAACAAGCAATATATAACATATAATGACATAATTATATTTAAAGTTTGTTTAAATAATTTATTAGTTATTAACTTTTTATATTTATCAATATTAATTAATTTTTAATATCATTATAGAGCATAATACTACAGGACACAACTGAAATTGGTTACTTAGTTACTACAAGAAGACAGAGCAATATTAACTTCAGTCAGGTTAGTTTTTTCCGTTATTGTAATTGCATATTGCCTGTTATATATATATATATTTGTAAGGATGGTAAAAAAGTTAATACTATCGAAGATGCTGTATAGCATATAATTTTGGCAATCAGTTGATGCTATGCTGTATTTGTTTTGAAATAAACAAGCAAATCTTCTCAACACTGGTGGAAGATTACTTATCAAAGTAGGCAGCAAGTGCCCACTTCCAAAACATTTCGAATATTATTTTATAGTGTTGTAAATGAACTATGGAGCAATTAGGTTGAGAAGGTCAACATTATTTAAATATCAATAATTTTATATAAAAAAAAAGTCATAACTCCTTGTGTATTCTAAAGTTTAAATCAATAAAAAAACAATATATATATATGATATCGTGAATCATCATGTAAAGTTAAATGTAAACTTTAACAATTTTATAAAGAATATAAATACTTATTTCGGTGAAAATTGAAATATTAGTTTCCAGAATATTGACTAAGTCAAATTTAATTTAATTGTTCAATTTAAATATTTACGAAACCCGGAGGAAAAAGGGGTAGAACAATGATTCTCACCATAAATGTCTCTATCAAGCATCTCGATGGTGGTAGTGGCGATTCTTGAGGCAACTCCACCACAACTTCGTTCGGACGCGTAAAAATGGACCATCCGGTACTTCAATGGCCCTGTGCCAATTGCCGCATAAAGCTCCCCGGATCCTCCATCTTTGGTTCAATAACCTGTTGAGCTAGTACCAAAAATATATATATTTTTTAAATTTAGGTTGAGTACTCAGTTCGCTAAATTCCAAGGGTCCATGGGTCAAGCTCGGGCTGCAATTTTTTAGTATATGTTGAAATGTGAATGAGTAATAATTTAATGTTTTACTACAACATTTTTTAGTATATGTGTAATATATTTAAAATTAATAATTCATTGAATGGTGATGTATTATGCTTGAATTTATAAATCAACCAAAGTTTATATTTTTGAAGTACTCTAAATTGTATGATTTAAAAAAATTATCCAAATTTAATCTGAATACCCTACCATCTGAAATTACAAATACCCTTTATCTGACTTACGAGTTCTAAATATTAATGAACCGGATCATAAATTGTTATTTTTTAAATCCAAAATGGGCACCTAAATTTCGGGTACATATATATACAACATATGGAAGGAGAAAAAATTTATATCTTTTCAAGGAGTGTACAGAACCACATATGAGATTGTAACTAGTATAAAGGAGATTGTTAGCTTTCGTTTACGGGTAGGACCATTAAACTTGATAATGTAAATATGAAATTATGTACAGTTTGGGGGATTTTCCTATGAGTTGTTTTTTGGGTGATTTGTAATTGGTAGCGACAACTGCTGTTTCTTTGATATTTTTGAACCTCGATACTTCTTATAAAGATAATGGGTTGCTTGTTGTGTCCTAAATTATGCTGCAGCAACCTTATTACGAGCCCAAACATGATGCAACATGGTCGACTTTTTTGTTGTTTTACTAGGAGAGGATCAAATGGGGGCTTTTTGAATAGGAAAAGCGACCACAATTCACAAACTCATTCCCACACAACTAAAACAGAGCACAAAAGAAAGCAAAGCCAAATTCAAGGGAAAAACAAGAAAAAAATGTTTGGGAGCTTTGAATCACACTTCACACACAAAACAATCAAACCCCTTTTCTTGCTCTCGCTCTTTCTTTGTTGCTTTGTTCATTTTGTCAAAGCCAATATCTTTATCTATGCCGGCTGCTCTCAAGACAAGTACGCATCGAGCTCACCATTCGAAGGTAACCTCAACTCTTTTCTATCTTCAGTCGTTAGCTCATCCTCTCAAGTCTCTTACAATACGTATGCTATTGGAAATGGAAGCTCGACGCCGCCCGAAGCCACCCTATACGGCTTGTACCAGTGCCGGGGTGATTTACAGAAGGCCGACTGCACAAGGTGCATGCAAAGTGCCATTAACCAGATAGTCCTGGTCTGTCCCTACTCGAACGGTGCTTCGTTACAACTCGAAGGCTGCTACTTGAGATACGACCATGCTAATTTCTTGGGGGTCCCCGACACGAGCCTGAAGTTCAAGAAATGCAGTAAAAGTGTGAACCACGATGTCGAGTTCTACAAGCGTAGAGACAATGTTTTAGACGACTTGGATTCGGCTATTGGTTTCAAAGTCAGTTCGTCGGGTTTGGTCGAAGGGTTCGCTCAGTGTTTGGGGGACTTGAGCGCGAGCGATTGCTCTTCGTGCCTTGCTGTTGCTGTGGGGGAGCTGAAGAGTTTATGCGGATCGGCTGAAGCAGCTGGTGTGTTCTTAGGGCAGTGTTATGCTCGGTACTGGGCTTCTGGCTACTATGCTGAACTCTCTCCAGGTGCAATTCATTCCATATAACTTTTTTTTTTATCTTTCGTATCCGTTTTACGATTTCTAAAGCTTGAACATAGATCATTTACTTTTAAGTAGCTAATTTTCCTTTGGAAGCATAAATTAAGAAGCATCAAAACTTTAGCTGCTTTCTTCTTAGGGCTGTTCTGCCTATTGTCTCTGCCATGCCTCCATTTCCTATCTCATTTTTTCCTATAACTTATTTAGGATTAATTCTCGAGTTAGACAATGAATTATAGCCGTTTTCTATTTTTATCTAATTTTTAATCAAATTTTGTATTTAAATTATAATTCCGTCTTACTAGTTTAACTAAAAAAATTAACAGTTGTCCGCTTCTATTGTCATTGTTATATAACACCATTAGTACCAATTAGACTAAAAATATTTATAGAAATAAGAGCAAATACATTCGGTCGGTTGACAAAATTGTTCATTTTTATTTTCACATATTCCCGTAGGTCATAGGTTCTAGACCCACTAATAGTATTCTCTTTCCTTTTTCTAGAGTTCACCTCCCCTCCCCTCTAAGTAAGATTAGGATTTGTCAAATTTTTTTATAGAAATAAAAAATAAGTATACTTCATGAGCAGGGACAGAGTTAGTTTAAATTTTAGTTAAATAAAATATTTTTTACTTAATTTTTAGATTTAAACGCTTAATAGACCATTATTTATTTTAATGTTTGATCCCGGCTTGTTGAAAAGCTAAATTGTGAATAAAACCCTTATTTACTTCTGACTTGTCACAGTTACATAGTGTTGCTAATGAGTAAAATCAAAAACAATTTTAAGATTAATTAAATTCCTACTGGTAGATGAAAAAGGTGTTATATTCCATTAAAAGGTGAATTCCAGAATTCGAGAGGTCTCCCACTTTTTAACTCGAATAAGAACCATATGGTGTGCCTTAAAAGCATCATTATTGGGTGAGGAATAAAATAAAGCAGTAGAGGGAATATTGGTAAAACCCTAAACAGTGGAAAGATTCCACTCTTCTTTTACTCAAGTTGAAACTATAGAATATTAAAAAGGATAAGAGTCTCAGCCATGGTTAACCGATTCCCGTGTCGGTTTTGATTACTTTTTGCTTCTTTTTTGTGTGTGTAGATTCCCACCACGAAGATGATATGGGGAAAACAGTAGCAATAATCCTGGGTGTATTAGCAGGTCTGGCCGTTCTCATTGTTCTTCTCTCAATTTGCCGGAAATCTTCACGTAAAGCCCTTTCTTTTACTTTTACTTTTTCAGCTTCTTCATTTCTTTTCTCATTTGCAGAGATAATAACTTGAGCCTTTTGTTTTGCCAGATTGAATGAATCTGACCCTGCTTTGGAAGTTGATAATTTGGGGGGAGATGTGCATGCAAAGTGTATTTTTTGTTTCAGAACTGAATAATGTTGGGATTTTTATTTATTTATTTTAAAATAATAAGGTGGCATCTTTATATATTGATAATACGTTAATAAGGGGCCGACACAATTTTACGTTAAACAATATAAAATTTCTATTTTTAGAATTATGTAAAATTTTAAAAATTTCAAAGATACGAAATTAAATTATTAATTTAAAATAGAAGAAATAAAATATATAAATTTCAAGGCTTAAAGATACGAAAAGCCTTCAAACTTTTGGAAAAGAAATCAATTAAGTCTTTAATTTTTTTTTACATTCAATTAAGTCATTGAACTTTATATTTACATCAATATACTCTTTTAACTAACGAAATTAGTTGTTAACAGTTAGTACTATTAAAAAAAACTAACTTATCCTAATAGACTACCACATCATGCCGTTTAAAACTTTCGTGTCAAAATGACATGGTAATAACATTATTAATAATGAGAATATATAGTTAATGACTTTTATTTTATTAACTTGAATAAATAATTAAAACTTAATAGCTAAAATCATACTATCGATCAAACAATCAATAAACTCTAACCCTTTAATCCCAAATTCAATCAAATTCATCATTCCATTCCTCTCTTTATTTCGTTTTCTTTTTTTTATTTGTTGACGTTGGTGAAGTCACCGTTTCTTTATCTGGCAAGTTAACATCGGGTAAATCTCTAAATTTGTCACTTCTAATCATGTTTACTTCCTGTTTTATTGTTAATGTTATAAATCTCTGTTACAACGTTTTCTCTACTAATTATTTCATATTCAAATATTGAATTGAGTCTCCTTTTATATTATTTTATTTCAGTTGTTGTCAAATTATTTTAGGAAGTTTATTCCATGTACGAACAAGTACAGTTGGCCGGTTGGCCAAACTGCTCATCTTTGTTCCCTTATTTCCTTTAAGTCATGGGTTCTAGACTCACTAGAAATAGGGATGTAAAAAGCTGACCCGACCTGCAAAACTGACTGAAACTGACTTGAGTCAGAATTGCTTGTCACCCGAGGTGGTGGTGATCCGAAATCGATTCGAGTCTGAACCGGTATTGACCTGAACCCGAGTTGGACATGGAACTTTTGGATTTGAACCCGACCTGAGAACGACCTGAACCCGAATTCAACCTGATAATGTGATAACCGAACCTGACCTGCATTCGACCTGATATGAACCTAAACCCGAGATTAACCTGGTAAATAACTAATATTATCCGACCTGTTATCAAGCTGACCTGTTATTAACATGATATGTAATTGACTCAACCTGTAAATGACCTGACTTGTTATTGAACTAATCTGATATTTACCTGACTTGGTATTTATCTGACTTGTAATAACTAATAAGTTACAATTGATGAATTTGTGAGATTATGAATTTATTATATTATAGTGTGACAAAATACATCTTCACAATTTAAGGTACATGATTAACTATGATCATTGAATTAATATGTTTACTTTTTATATCTATAAATTATAGTATATAAAAATATTTAAAAGTTTTATTAAATATCTAAATGTTGTCAACATAATTCGTTAAGCTTTATGATTTATGGTATAATATTAATAGTTTATGGTTTAGTTTTGTGTAATTGGTTTACGAGATTAATTCTGATTCTTTAAGATTTATGGTTTTATTTAGTATTTAGTTTAGGGTTATTGGTTTATGTGATTAATTTGGATTCTTTAAAGTTTAGGGTTTAGTATCAATGGTTTATGATTTAGCTTATGGTTATTGGTTTATGAGATTAATTTCGATTTCTTAAGGTTTATGGTTTTGGGTTTAGTATTAATGGCTTATGGTTTAGTATAGGGTTATTGATTTACGAGATTAATTCTGATTCAACTTGCTAATTTATGCATTTGAATTTGATTAAATATTTAAATCAAAGCTTTATGTGTACAATTGAACTAAATTAAAGTTTCAACTTTCATGTGTACAATTACATATTTACATCCAAATAAAAAAATTTGTGTATAATTATATTAAATCAAAATTTATATGATATAATAATAATGTTCGAATTGAATTAACTTATTAAACTTAGGATCTAATTGAGCTAAATTAAAACTTAGAAGCATAAATCATGGACATAATTTTTAATTCTAAAACTAAATGTGGAATTTTAATTAAATTAATTTAAATTAGGACTCAATTGAAAAACATCTAAAGTTGGAAAGGCTAAAAAATAATTTATCTTAACCTAAAAACCCACGCGGATGGGAAACTTTCCCTCCCACCATTTCACTTTAATTAAAATCATAAAAAAAAAAATTGGTGGAGGAAGGACAAAAATTTGGAGGGAATTAAGCACCCTAATTTTTAGGTTCTTTCCCTCCAAAATTCAAATAGAATCTTTTTAAATTTAATTTAATAATTAATTGTCCATTTGGTATTTACCTCCTAATTTTTTTGTTTAGTGATTAATTACTTTTTAGGTCATCACTTGTTTAATTTTTTTTTTCATTTTAGTCTTAACGTTCACTTTGAAATTTTAGTTTAATTCAATTTAGTCATAATTATATATATTTTTTAAATTGTAAAATATTTCGACATCCTAAGAGATACTTTGGTTCATATTAATCCCTAAAATTTTATTTTTATCTAAAATTTACCCACAATTATCATACCGAAGTCTATTTGTACACGGTAAGACCCAACTTGAACTTTAACAGAAATCAATATTCCCCGACCTGAATTTTATCCGTTAACGACGTGACCCGACATGAACGTGTCCCGACTTGAAGTCTATCCGAACCTGAATTAACCCGTTAATTAACTGATTCGGACCCGAACCGTTTTGGCCTGAACTGAAACTTACCCGACCTAAAATTAACCCGACCTGAACCCGAACTCAATCTAATTTGAAATCAACCTGATAATGACATAAATCTAAGTCGACCCAAACCCGACCTGATCCGAGTCGAACCATTAAATTGACCTGATATAACACGTATCTAATTTGATCTGACCTAAAACCTGAACGATTACATGATTTCATATCCCTAACTAGAAACACCCCATCCCTTTTCCCTAGAATCTCATCTTCTCCTCCTTCTAGGTAATATTAAGATTAGATAAGATTTCTCAAAAAAAAAAAAAAACTCCATGTACATACATGTATGGTCCCAATTATACTGTTTTTTAGTTTTATATGTTTTAAATTTTACTTTTGTCGACAAAATAGACGATCTGTCATTTTCTATTGTCTTGGACTGAATTTGATCGTTAAATACATGTTCTGTCATTTGTTATTGTTATAAACAAATAATAAATACATATGATTTCTTTTAAAATACATTCCGTGTCCTTTATGTTTAGTTATTTTATAATTGGGCAAATTACGCAGATGGCCACTTAATTATGTGATTGGTGTTAATTTGACCACTATACTTTTAATTTTGGTAATTATACCACATAACTATTTAAGTGGTTTCAATCAAGTCACCAACCGTTAAAACATAACGGAGAGACTAACCTGGCTGTTAAATAAAACTAGTATAATTACACATTTAGTCCCCTTTATTTACGCAATCTATCAATTTGGTCCTAATTTTAATTTAATAAAATAAATTATTCAATTAGGTGGTGACACATATCACTACCTTATTAGAGGACTATAGCTATTTTTATTTAATAAAAAGTAGATTGGCTTTGGGAAGATTCAAACCAAGGCAAGCCTGGAGCAAGTGGCATGCATTTCTCACTGGGACAACAACAACTTTGTGACAAGGAATACAAAATTATATATATGTCTTTATTACAAACAGTTTTAAGCTTCCAGTTTCGAGCCTTCAACAATGGCAACCAACTTGCAGGTATCAAATATTAATTGTATATACAAAATAATTTTTGAAACTGCAAAATGGTTGCGCCAAATATCACTGAAACACACTATTGTCTAAACAAACACATACACACATATGCACATGAAACACTCTAAAGTCTAAAAAAATGTCTTTATGTATGCATGTATCAAGACCAACGTGAAATGAAAACTAAGTTATTTTTGAAACTACAGTGAGAGTTGGACCAAAGATCACCGAAATTGTGAAGAGAAAGTTGACTTTGAGGGCAAGAATTGTTCAAGTTGGAGGGTGGATAAGATATTCAAACAATTATTTAGTGTCAAAGAAGGAGAGAAACTGTTGAAGGCATGGCAATGCTATTTATCAACATTTAACACCCTAAATCCAGATGTCACATTTGGGCCTTAAGTTCAAATCCAGATGTCACATTCCGAAAATATTTAAAGCCCACGATTAAAATATATATATAATTAAAAGTTACAAAGGGAGCTCCAATTAAATTAAAATATTTGAATATTCGATTTGATTAATACAATTTGCAAAATAAGAATTACAGACTCTACCACGTAAGGTCCTATGAATATATAGCTCACTAAACACAAGTACCGTACTCCAAAGATCACCACATGCTAGAATCTCGTACCGATAGTGCTCTACGATCCAACGATCAACCTATGCACGGAAACAACAATTCCAAGCGCTGAGTTTACAAAGCTCAGTGGTACACATCTACTCTACTATACTTCATGCTAATCATAAGCATAAGCATGCAAGCTAGTACGAGCAATAAAGAGTGATAAATAAACACATGACACTACCACTAGTCGCCTAAACACATGCTCTCAACATAGCAAAACATCATACATGACACACAAGGCCCAACCAAGCCCGAGATTTCAACAGATCATCTAGGCAAAAGCACATATCAACAACAATAACTCTGGAGTGAGGCCGGGTCACGTAGTATCGGAACATACACTCTGAGTGAGGCCGGGTCACCTAGCATCAGAACTACACCCTGAGTGAGGCCGAGTCACATAGCATCAGATTATACACCCTTGCTCGGAATCCTCCCTCGAGCATCGACACTCTGGGTGAGGTCGGGTCACCTAGCATCGGAACATACACCCATACTCGGAATCTCCCATCGAGTATCTTCGAATGAGGCTCGGGTCACATAGCATCGGTAACCTCCATTCGGTATCTCTAACCATAGTGTTGCAACACTTTTCCACTGGGTATCCAGATCCCATTAATCAAAAGACTCAACCAATCAAATGCCTATCCGACATACAAGCAACGTGATCCCAAGGATCTCCTTATCGTCGCTAAAAGTCATCGCATCATTTATTTTACATTACCAAGTTGTTAATACATTATGGAGAAGTATATAATTAATCTCATTTATTATCTTCATTAATCAATGTTATCTTGTTTATCAAGGCATAATTCAATTATTAATACACACATCAATTTCCACCCTCAATTTACATTTATTGGTTATTTAGCGTATCAGGTACCGATACTCGAACACGAGTATCGATACGGTACCCTCGGGTGTCGGTATTCACACATGTACTGATAAAGGAACTACTTACTGGAATTCCTAGATTCCCACAAGTACCGGTACAGCTAAAGCTCGTACCGATACCCTATTCATGGGTTCGTACAATTTCCTTGAATTACAATATTACAACACTTATTCGATCTCTAAAGCTTATTGGAATTCCTAGATTCCCACAAGTACCGGTACGGCTAAAGCTCGTACTGATACCCTATTCACGGGTTCGTACAATTTCCTTGAATTGCGATATTACAACACTTATTCGATCCCTAAAGCTTATGAAAGTCATTAGGGTTTGTTTACTAACACATCCAATCAATTAATATTAATTAACGGTTTCATAATCATTAAATCAAGTATTTAACCCTTAAGCATAATTCCTATCAAATCTCATCAGTCTATTCGAACAAGCGTACAAGGCATCACAGTTATTTCAATCAATCAAACAATCATCAAATAATCATACGAGCATCTCAAATGACCCTACCCGGTCTTTAAAGCCTCAACGAGTCTCATCATATTCATAACATCATCATGCATCTCACAGATATATCAAGTCTCATGATACCGGTCTCACAACATGCTTATTCATCGTCTACCTATTTTGTGAATTACAACAAATTTGCTTATTATTGACGTTGAAAATATTGTCATTGAAACTTACATTTACATCACTATTTATATTTTGTGACATAAAATTCGACGTCACTCTGATCGTCATGCTATGCGTGTCACTAAATGTCTAGTGTGACAATGTATCTTTTTTGTCACGTATTGCTAAACATACAATGACATTTATGTATATCGTCACCTTATAATTTCTAGTTAATAACAATTAAATATGTCACGAAAAAATATAAAACATTGTCATTAATAATTCATTTCGTCATCAATAATACAATATCTTCATTGCATAAGTGACGAAAAATATTCATCATATTGTCAATGACATAATATATCATCACAAAATAGTAATATGAATGACAATAATAATTACATTAAAAGCCTATTTTTTTATAAATTACATTAAAAGCACAAACTTCTTATAAATTACTATAAAATCATAATTTTTTTATAAACTACAATAATAGCTCAATATTTTTATAAATTACAATAATAGCTCAATTTTTTATAAATTGCAATAATAGCTCAATTATTTTAAAAAATTACAATAATAGCTCAATTATTTTAAAAAATTATTTATAAATTACAATAAAGGCCAATATTTTATAAATTACAATAATAGTCTAAGCTTTTCCCAAATTATAGTAACAACCCAAACTTTTAAAAATTATAATAACGGCCCAAGGTTTTCCAAAATTACAATAAAAACCCTAGCTTTTTACAATTACAATCTGTCATTCCTTCTTCAACCTTCCTTTCATCTTTTTCCTCTTCCACTCAATGTCTTTTATGAACTCCTTTGTTTCTTCTAGTTGTCTGGCTTGCCATTCCTAACCAAGATATAATCAATGCAAGTATCTTAGTCATTACAAACAACACTGATTAAAGATAATTTTTTTACACAAACAACGACATCTCTCCATCTATTGTATATTGAAAACTGCTCTAGAGCCAAGTGTATCAAATAAAAACTCAAGTAATACATGCTACCAAGTTAAAATTTCTCTAGAAGATTTACTCATGATTGGAGAGAACATGAAGTAATGACTAAAAACACATCCACCAGATTCAAACAAATTAAAACTAAGCTTCTTTTTAAACAATTTGATCGTTTCGTAAATAATGTATTACCTTTAAAAATTCACTCTCTCGTTGTTAATAATATTGAAAAAATGCAACACATAAAACAATTTAGGACCTGTACAAAGATTTAAACTAACAATACTTGTAAATCTGAACCTAACATAACTCATATGTAATACCCTTGGAGTAAGAGATGCCTTTTTATATTTTGGAGGAAGGGAACAACCTCACTTAGATGCATCAACCTAATTGTGTTAAGGAAAGAAAAGGAAACCCAGATACAAAAATTAAAATTTGAAAATGATAACAACCACATGCAACATGGAAAATGAGGACAATTAACAATGCTAGAGACATAAATGTAGCAATGCCAATCAAGAAGATGGCATTCCCAACTGCAGAAGACATTTTGCAAAATGGCAGGACTACTTATTTTGCATTCATAACTTTCATCATTGCATCCAAGGAGTTTGTAAAGAAAATAATTATTTTGACAAGAAAAAAACATGACCACAATACAAAACAAATTGCCAGTTCTAGTATGGTGCAACATAGAGAGCACAGTTTCTTTTACTTCATATGTTAATTTAGTACTGAACATACCCATGTATTCTTATTGTGCGTTCGATATAATCAATTGCGAGCTATTAGAGAACGAAAAAAATTAACAAAATATTTCATAGAAACCAAAACTTGAATGCAAAATTGTCATTATGATTTCTGACCTTAAACCCCCTTTCATTTCTATTTTTATATTGAAAAAAGTAACAACAAGAGAAAATCTAATCAAAGTAGAATTGAATTCTTTCATTCCTGTTTGCTATTGAGAAGATATAATTCTTTTATTAAAAATTTCAAAACTTCTAAGTTATTAAATCTTTAAGAAAAATTTTGAAAAAAAAAATAATTAATCTAATGAGTGAAAATGAACCTTCGATGCTGAGGAGGGCTGCGACTACGAGAACTAGCGCTACGAGCAGAAAATGAGAAAGAGCTGGAGTAAAACCGAGAGTGAGAGCTTGAGTCAGACCGAGAGCAAGAGCTAGACTTGAGATTTGAATCGAAATAGTGTGACCGTGACCTAGAAAGGGAAGAGGCCAGAACTAGAGCCGAAAATTGAGGGTGAGCGATGGCCTTTCGTCGGCTTCTCCACTGGTGGAATACAAGAGAGGAACAGTAGAGATAAGAAAATTGAGGATGAGTTTCGATTCTTTTGCACAAATGCAATTCATTTGTAAAAATATAAAGGATAACAAAAAAAAGTTTAATACTCAAATTTACCTCTAGACTATAATCATTTTCTCATTTTGATACCTGAAAAAAGTCAACGCCGACGATCAACAGCGGCTTGGCAGGTCGGCTTGGGTTGGCTTAAAAGGCCGGCTCGGCCCAATGGCTAGAGCCTAGCAGTTGAAGCCCAACTATATCCAACTGGTCCCCTCGGCCGGATAAAGCCCACGCGCGTCGGTGGCGCGTGTTGCGATCGGACGGCGATGGCGAAGCCCTATTTCGACTCTATCGACGTCAGTAAGCACAATGATGGCCTCAGTTTTTCGTTTCGAGCTCTTGAACCTCCTTAACTGTTAGAGTATGCCCAAAGACCAATCATAAGATGATTGTAAATGACATTTGTTTACCTTGTTCATTCATAAAGAGGCATTGCCATTATTATTTTTAGTTATAATTCTGCGTGCATAAATAAACTGAATTATAATAAAGTCCTTAGAATAATATGATTATTCTTAAATGTTCTTAGTCGAGTATTATTGTGGGAATGTACAACAATAATGCATTAAGACTAATATGTAGTTGATTGATGACAAAATGTTGTCATTGACATTGAGATGTCAAAATCAATACATAAGTATGTGTTAGAGAACGACATACTGGACTGACCCGCTATGAGCATGTTTCTTGGATTATTATGTGACAATCACAACATTGCTCATAGTGATAACTACATGTATGATCCTCATACTTGAGATCATCATTATTTCAACATCGTGAGTGACATATTTTGATCCAGTCAAACGTGTGTCGTAACTGACTACTCTATAAAGACTGATATTGGATATATCACAATCTATGTAGTGGGATATGGTTGATCAAGATAGGATTTGTCCCTCCTACATAATAGGAGTAATATCGTAGGCCACTTGATTGAGTGAGACTAGAAATGCATGGTCATGCTCGAATAAGTTGATATGAGATATCATAGTTATTCGTTTATAATAGTCTACTCAAGATATCAAGAAATATTAGATGGACTATACAAGTGTGACTGTTCCATGACTTGTGTTCAATCTAGATATAAAGGACAAAAGGATGTAATACATGAAAAAGAGTTAATCACGAAAAAGTTATGTCGAATCATGATTTCTTGTAACTTAGGTGAAAATAACATATTGTTAGATGCCACTCATTGTTTGTAATATTAAAAATGTTCTAATATTTACTACTAACGTTACATGAACCTACAAGGTCACACCTACGATTGAAATGAGCATATATTAAACAAATTATATATGTACAAATTTGTTGTACACAAATTTAGTTAAATTAATATATATTTGATATACATATATAATTTAACTATTGGATAAATGTCAAAAGAAAATAATTATTGTAATTATAACTCTTTTAATATATATAAATAATATAATTCGATTTAAATTAATATATATTGAAATCCTAATTAAAGTTGAATTGAGATTATATATATATATTAAAATCCTAATTAGTTATATATATATATTAAAATCCTAATTAGTTGAATTGGGATTATATATATTAATATATATTGAAATCCTAACAAAGTTAAATTGAGATTATATATTTAATATATATATATATATATTGAAATCCTAATTAAAGTTGAATTGGGATTATATATATTTAATATATATATATATATATTAAATTCTAATTAAGTTGAATTGAGATTATATATATTTAATATATATATATATTGAAATCCTAATTAAAGTTAAATTAGGATTATATATTAATATGTATATTGAAATTCTAACATGAGTTGAATTAGGATTTAAAAGGCTATATAAAGGCAAGAGAGATCTAGCAATCATTATTGCTTTTGGAAAAACCCTATAAATAGTTTAGAGAGTTTTATATGCTCGTTTCAATTGGGTGAACTATGTAGAGATCAGAATGTTATCGTTGCGGCTTAGGAATTGACATCATGGAATCGTGATTGGATATCTATCTCCTCTAAATTCAGAATTCCAAATTTTAAACAAGTAATTCTTCACCCTTATTCACCCCGATTCGTTCCTCGTACATGGATCTTGTAATAACTAATTTTGTCCGGGGTGACCCATTTTACTTTTCTTTTAATAAAGGGCTTTCAATTTTATTAACACCCAAAAGAACAAAAAGATTACTGCTAGTAATTAAAAATAAAGGGCCTATATATAATCAACCTCTTTAGTTATATATGTAATTATCATCAAAGATTCAAAAAATAGTATAAATATTATTTCGTTATTTCCTTTACCATTATTTGTTTATTTATCCCTTTTTTTATCTTGTTTTATTACTATCTTATTATTATCATTATGATTATAGTTATTATCTATTTTAAATCATAAGTTGTTATATAAAAAAACCCGAAACATTACATATATATATATATATACCAGCCCATATATACATCTTATATAAATAAAAACCCCAAAGTTTATTAAATATATGAGAGTCCATTTATAGAAAGCCCAAAATATATATAATACATAAGGCCCATTTAGCCCATACCCTAAAGGCCCTAATCTATTAACTTCTACCCATCCTTGAACAACCAAATCTAGAGCGTCGGATCAAGGCATTGGATCATAATCATCATCAAGGGTTAGGATTGCAATCGCCGTGATTGGTCCAACACGCGTGACCGTTCTATCTTCTCACACACGCGTCGCCAAACGTTTCAGCTCTCCTCAGTCGCACGTACGCCACACGCCCGCGTCTTTTGCTCTTCTAGTTCGCCTCCACGGTGGCAAAGGGAGCCAATAGCCAGGTTCCACATCATCAAATTCAGCCACGCTAGCAGCCACATCGACCGTTCGAACAACAGCTCCCTGGTCCCCTCTCCTCTCTTCGTGTTTGTCCACCACACACAAAGAAATAAGAAAAGGACGGTGTCAGATAAAAAACAAAACCACAGGGAATTAGAGGAAATTTCAGAGAATGCACCGATATGCCAGAATTTCAGAGCAGCCAATGACATTTTTTTACGATTTTATTTTCAATTATGTATATCCATGTAATTTCGAGTATATAAACAAAACCCTAAGCTATTGTAAAAAAAGGAGGAACTTCAAAGGAATAGAAGTAGAAAATAGAGCCTCGGTTTTCAGAGGTATACATCATCTTTACCCATTTCATTTTTGCATTCAAAAGAATAAAAACACCAAAAATAGATTTAGGGTTTTCTCACCTTGGCGGCCATTCAGTTTCCCCTATGCCTTCTCCCCGTGACAAGCCCGCTCCGGTTTCCTTTAGGAATGTGAGGGGTGAGCCATTGTAAAGGGGAAAGGGAAGTTTGATCGTCTTTGTTTTAAAGGTTTTCTAGGTTGGGGATCTCGGTTTTTTTTTTTAGATTTTAAAGGTAGAAAAGGCTTTGGTTTCAAAGGGAAAAGTGGTTTTGGTTTTGATCTTCTAAAAACGGGTTTTAGATTTGAGTTTGGAGAAAAGAGATGAGTCTATTTTAGGGTTTTGGGTTCGCCAACCGTCGGCAAACAACGGTCGACGCAGCGGAGCATGACGATTTTTGGGTTTTCTACGCTGGCGAGTGGCGGTGTTCATCTTTGATTCAGTGGATATGAGTTTTTTTGGAGAAAGCTTTAAAAAGGAGGAAAAATGATCTCATTTCTGGCTTTAAAATGTGCTTTATACCCTATTTTAATTTCAAAATGGGATAATCGCATTTTAAATCCCCCTGCCATCTCTTATTTACTCCCATAAGGGCTTCCGTATTTGCTAATCGTAACTTTGGTCCCTCCGCATGGATAAATTCCGTCTTTTAAAATCCCATCCCAGGTCTCTCCAATTTTTAAAGATTTTTCAATTTCATCCCATCGATAATCAAATATGATTTTCTCAAAATTTGGCCTTCAAGATTTTGTTTAAATTGGTCCTTTTTCCAGTGTTTTAAAACCCTTTGAAAATCCTCTCCATCATGCATATTTATTTCTTGCCTTAATTTCTTTTTTTATTTTATTGTTAAATCATGTTGTTTGATTGTGGTATGAACGTGTATAATATATGGTTTTTAGGTAGTATATAATATGTGGTATATAATATATATTGCGTAGTATATATAGTTATATTATATAGTTTTTTGCGTAACATGTGTTTTTTAATATATAGTACATGTTATATGCATAATATATAGTTTTAATATTCATAAACTATGACCTAAGATTTTAACACATAATATATATGCTTTTGAACATATAGTTTCTTACATAATTTATAGTTTTTTTTTAAATAAACATATAGTATATATAATATAGTTTTTATATAAAGTATAATATATATATAGTTTTTATAATATATAGTATAAGGTTTTTATAATATATATATAATATAAGGTTTATAATATATAAGTTTTTTATAATATATATACAAATATAGTTTTTTTATAATATATAACATAAGGTTTTTATGTATATAATATAAGTTTTTATAATGTATATAATACATATTTTGGTTTTTTTAATATATAACATAGTTTTAAATTTATGTAATTTTTATTTAGTTTAATATATAGTTAAAATGTATATTTTTTATATATGTATGTGATCTTTTGAATTTACGTGCTTAGTTTAGGTGGTTTAGGCCTTGTTTCATTTTATGGGTTTAGGGCTTGATAGATTAAATTTAGGTTAGAATTAGGTGTGATTAATTTAATTAATTTAAATCGTATGCTCGTCTCATAGGGACGCGATCTCTAAATTAGTTAAGTTAATTTAGGATTAGTTCCTTTAAAGCCTTAGTTAGATTAAGGTTCGAATTGGTTTAGTGAATTTAAACTTACCATTGACTTATTGGGATAAGTGTTAAATTCATTAAATTAATTGAATACCTCTTAACCACCTTTTTAGGATAAAATTAATATAGAGATTAGATTGACATTTAAATTAAAATCATGGTTAATCAACTTGATTTATTTTAAATAGTATTCTTGACTTATCGGAATACTAGTTTAAAACCGATCAAATTAATTATCATGTTATAATAATCCATAAATTGTTAGGGTTTTCTAGTTTTTAGGGTTAATTAATTTAGGATTAAATATTTAGATTAACCTAGTTATTAATTAGATCACTAATTGGTCTTCCATAATTTGGGCCTTTTTAGGTTATGGCTTTGGTGAGCCTTTTTGTGTCATCCATTATTAGTTGTAATTCATGAGACCCACATATTTGGAATTAATTAATCTAAGTCATAAAAAAGGGAAGTATTTATTAGTTCCGATATTTGTGTCTTAACAGTCCGAGCTTAAAGGATGTTGACCAAATATTTGAATTAATCCTTATCATCCTAAGGTAAATGATAATTAAAAGTTGACAAATCATCACATCATACCTTAAATGCTCGCATCATGCATAAAGGTGACGTACGAGATTCGAACCATAAATTAACACTTATATGATGTCGGTTTAATCTATGATCCGATGTATAGTCATCCTTATTAATTAAATGTCCGATTAATTTGAACCCACTGATTCGGTAAATCCCGTTCAATTAAGGTCACTTATCAATTAAGTACGCCAAATTAAATTCAATTTAATTTTCAACAATTTCCATCCTTTTAAAAGCAACAAACGTTTTGGTACCGATTTTCGGGTGTGATGGGGGTGCTAATCCTTCCCCACACGTAACCAACTCCCGAACCCTTTCAAATTAAATCTTTGATTTTCTGGCGTCCGGCCTACCTTATCCAAGTGGCCGGTGGCAATTCTAAATTTTCTATTATTTTTCAAAAGAATACGAATCTTCAAAAAGAAATCCCTTTTTCAAAGAATGACTTGGGGGTAACCCGTAGCACCAAACTTACGAAAATCGCTATATTTTTACAAGGTCGCTACAGATCTCTGGTGGTAATCGCCGGGTAATTTTTTTGCTGCACCATAGGGTGCACCGACGTGACCCAACATTAACTGGAAAATCTGAAACTTCCTCTTCTCACCCCTCCAACGGTGATTCCGATGGTGGTGCTGCTGGTACCGACCAATTCGTCTCGACGAGATGAACACAATACCAGCGAAAGTGTTGACAATGGAGGCCGAATCTCCGTAAATCGAAGATTAAACCTCCCCTTAACTTTTTTTTCTTTTTCTCTTTTTTCTCTCTTTTCATCCACTTTTATCTTTTTTTTCTTTTCTCTCCCACTTTATCGCTTGCCTCCCCTAATTAAAATTCAAACATTTTTTATTATAATGAGCCTAACTTAATATCCTAAACTTAGGCTTCTAAAATAAAAGCCCACAACCTGAGTTCAAGACCCGATCTACTAACTTAAAAATTAGGTCCTTACACAACAAAAGTAGGGCATGTAGCTGGTTTGCTTTTCATCTCATCTCAAAAGGTTTCCTTTTGCAGTGACAGATCAATCAAAATCCCATTTCCAAATGGAGAATTCCTCAGACTCCATTACAAGGTTCATAGTTCATATACTTCATCTGTTTTTTTTTTCTCCCTTTCACACAGAATAATTTTGCACCTAATTTCAATTCCCTGTCAATGGGGTCTCATGTTGTTGTATATCAAATGTGATGCAGGTTGTGATTCCACTCGAGAAAATAACTCGAGTTAATGAGACTATGAGACCGAAAACATGAAAAAACCATCACAAAAGTACAAGGAAATAGTGACGGTAGACGATTGATTTTGAGTTGTGGTTTATGTGGTTCTTGAATCACCAGAAAGCTTTCAAATACCTTGAGCAAGTAATCTCCCGAAGACTACTGAATGATGTATTACACGTCACTTTCTAGGTAGCTTACAATTACGTTGTTCGGTTCAGGGTGTCAAATTGACACCCAAAAGTTTTGGTCAATTTTTTTTGTAAATTTTATATAAAAATTATTTGATACCTGCAAGTTGGCTGCTATTGTTGAAGACTTGGAATTAAAAATTTGAAATTATTTTTGATAAAGATATATACATGATGACAATGGAGCGGAACGAAGTAGATATTGTCAAATTCACTATTGCTCTACAGTTGGCCCACTCTACTCCATCCTCCATTAAAAATGTGTAATCTTAAAAATTGCTACCACGTCTATAGATGTAGGATACTATATCTTTAACAATTTTAATGAATATCTCATTGAAAAAGAGAGGCCAAATCTTGGGAGGTTAGAAGCGACAAAGTTGGAGATAACTTGCTCAATACTAGTTCTCTCGATGAACGGAGACGATGACTTCACCTTTTTGTTATTTCGATAATTTGAGCCGTATTGAAAAACATCATTGTAGCAAAAGGAGATGAGGAAATTTTTTATTAAAACTAATAGCAACAGTGAGAAGAGAATCGAAAGCATGGGGATTATCGAACAACAACTAATTTAAAATTTCTAATACGGTGGGCAACAACAAGCGAGAAGATTAAGATGAAGAAGCTTTAATCAAATCAATGATCGGCAAAGCAATTTTAACTGTGTCAAGGCAAAATCTCTTTTTCTTTGAGGAAAGGCAAAGACAAAATCTCAATTCTATGATTTGGGGTTATTTTTTAATTAGAAGATTTTAGCCCTTAGGTTTTAATTATGATGAAAGTTAATAAAATTAAAATTCATTAATTATATAGTCTCACTATTTCTTATTAAATAATTTTATTGCCATGTCAATAGTCATCACTTTTTTAAGGTTTAATAGTCAAATAGGTGCTCAAACTATACTTGTGGCTCACTTTTGGTGGCTAAACTATTTTTAGCTCTAAATAGGTGCCTAAAGTTTCATTTTGGTCATTTTAGGTGCCTAACCGTTAATAAAAAATTGTTAGCCAATTAAAACGTGACAAATGATATGTTTAAATTTTTAAATTCTTTTGCCAAAAAAATAAAATTCTTTTAATTAATTTTTAAATAAAATTCAATTTTTTTAAATAAATTAACAGTTTTAAATCATTACAAAATAGTCTCAAATTGCTAACCTAAAATCTAAAATCCTCAAATTGCCGTCGTTGTCGTTGTTTACTGCATCATCGGAGACCACCAATACCACCGCCGGATCACCACGACTGTTTCCCCCAACCACCTATCGTTGGTAACCGACAGTAGGTGTGCCGACGACTTTCTTTTCACGACTTTGGCTTCTTTCGACGTTAGGAAGTCGATCGACACACCTACCGCCGGTTATCGGCGATGGGTAGTTGGTGGAATAGTTTTGGTGGTCCGACGGCGGAGATAGGGGCGGCAGCGTGACCATCGGCATCGAAATTGGCTGGAGAAGTTAGGGATTTCGAATTTCAGGGCCATTTTGTGAGTTTTGAGAATTTTAAGATTTTTTAAAAAATTAAGTTAAAAATAAATTAAAATTAAAAAATATATTTTAAAAAAATAACAGTAGTTGACGGTTAGGCATCTAAAATGACCAAAAATAAAACTTTAGACACTTATTTAGATCTAAAAATAGTTTAGACACCAAAAGGAAGCCATAAGCATAGTTCGGGCACCTATTTGGCTATTAAGCCTTTTTTTAATAGGACTAAGGGTCAATAATTACTTTTGTTAGTCAAAGAGATACATTTAGACAAATCTAATCTAGAGTTTAAAGGCTTAATTGAGTGTAAAAAGAGTTTAAGAATTTAATTGATACCTTAAGCCAAAATTTAAATTTTTAAGAAATACGATTATCCTAATACTCCAAGATCTCTAATGTTATAATGTTAATGAACATATAATCTTCATTAACTTCGCGAAAGTGCTGAAGATTCCTTCTCAAAGTTGACATAATATCCATCACCTTTATTTACTAAAGGGTAAATATACCTTTTGCATTTATACATCATGTTACAATTATATTAGTGAAATAATTAAATATTTAACCATTTTTTAATATAATTGAGTTTCTAATTTTTATTATTTGGTGCAATTAAGTAGTTTAACGTTTTTAAACTGTATGAGTTTATATTTAGAATTTCAATGTTTAACTTTTGAATATATAATACATGATATCATTTTTAACTAAAGAGTGTTAAAATTAAGTACGAACCAATCATAATTAAACATGTATAATTAAAAAAAATGTTGGATATGTAATTGTACTAAAGAAAAAATAGGAACTATAGCACCAAAGAAAAAAATGGTTAAGTACCATGGTACACTAAATTTTAAGTTGATTTTGTTGTCCTAAAAAACAGAAACGTCCTTGAAAATGAATCATTGTCATTTTCAAACATAAACTAGGTTTCGTACTTGCGAAACTAATTGACCAACCAAACAATAACGAAACCCTGATTTAGTTGGTTTGCTTTTGTTAGGCATGTCTTACGAAAATCCAACTCGTCTTTGGAAGAAAAAATATGCTTTCGGTTGGTGATTTACTGATGTTAACACCTTAACTAACTAATACCATTGAACATAGTCACTTTGTCTGCTAGTTTATCAAAGGTAATAACAATAAATTTAATTTCAATATTTATATATTTTTTATCAATTTAATTTTTATTTTATGTGTATTAAATTTAACCCTTAATTTTTTTAAAGAGTTAAATAAAACCATATATCTTGCTAAAAGAATTGAATTGTATTTTTTTAAATAGAAATGCATACTAAAATACTGCATTTTTAACGATGTTGATATCACATCATATGTGAAATCTACAAGTACTTTATACTATGTTTTGGATTTTTCTAATATTTTAAATTAATAATTTTTTTCATATAAGATAAAATAATTCTATGTTCACATGAAGTACTCCTCGTAGTGGTAGAACTTGGTGAAAGAGTTTGGGGAGGCCAACTTAAATTTTTTAAAAAATTGATGTTTAAACTATTTTTTTTTTAAAATTGAGTGTCTAACTAATTTTTTTTAATAATTTTGAAGGATTTCATGAGAAATTTTAAAAATTATATGAGAGTTTAATTTAAAATATTTAAAATTTTAAAGTTTAATATGAATTTTTAAAATTTTGTGGAGATCAAATTATTTTTTTAAAATTTTAAGGGTCAAATTTTAATTTTTCAAAATTTTGGGAGCAATGCCCCCTAGTTAGAGGGAAAATTATATCATGGTCCCAACTAATGAAAACTACCCACTACGTTACTTTTTTCCATGTCACTTTTTTCAACTAGTGAATCTTCACTAATATTTCTTTACATGTCATTTAAAAATTAGTTTTTATGGAAGTTATTATTTAATAGAAAATGCCATGGATAAAAAATAGTGTAGTGGTTGGTTTTTGTTGGTTGAAATCATAGCTGATATGGTAAGTCAGACTTATTATATAATTTTTTTAGTTAGAGGCAGGTCCACGTTTAGGGTTGGGTGGGCCTATGTCCACTTGAACTTTTCAAAGTTCACACATTTGACTTTAATTTTCTTAATTTTGAAAATTTTATTACTTGTGCCCACCATAATAAATATTTTGGCTTGTGTCCACCTGCAATCACTAATTTTGTCTGGGTTAACGTTTTCTTTATTTTGCAATAAAGGGCTTACATGTGTTTATATTTGTTTATATTATTATTAGGCGATTATAAAATAGGCTCATACGTGTTATTATACGTATTAAGTATATATCATAAGTGTGTGTTTATTATGTATATGTGTTGTTTGTCAAAATTGCATGTAGTATATGTATGTGTTATTAGTATATTATATGTGTTTATATTATGTGCATGTATATATATTTTTATTGTTACTTCAATATCATTAATACTTAACTATGAGTGTATATCGCATGTACAATTGTATGTACGTATTATGTGGTGCATATGTATATATGTTATAAAAGTATTGTTAGAATTACTAATATGGGCTGACAATTAATTAAAAAAGAAAAAATATATAAATCTAAATATATATAAACAGATTAAATAAAGAAAGCCCAAATGTTTTTTTTTTCAGTCCATTTACACAAATAATTATAATACCTTACAAACTCATTTATGGCTCATATCCAATACAAACAAAAAAATCCTAAAAATCTAATTATCCATTATCTTTTTCTTGCAACCGCCTCAAATCTGGTCGTTGGATCAGATTTGATCCAACGGTTCAGATTGCACCAAAGTCGGCCATCCAGAGCCCACGCGCGGCCGCTTTATCTTCCACGCGCCTCTGTCGACTCATCTCCTGGCCACATGGCTTCGTCGCCAGCAATCTCGCGATATCACCACCGGCTCCCAACCACCAGCACGGGCAGAAATAATAAAAAATAAAGGGTTAACAGAGCCTAAGGGTAGATATAATCAGCCACAGTATTTGCAATTAAAGTTTGCTTGGAAATGTAAACATGGATCGGGGATAAAAACATGTAATCAGATTGTAATTCAAGCTTTTCCAGATTCAAGAAAATAATAAAAAAAAGAAAACTTTGAAAGTTTCCCCTGCTCTTTTCGAATCCAATAAACTAAGCAATCAAAGAAGGATCATCCATGTATATTCAATCCATTATTATCATACTTGGTATTTAAGTTCGAATTAAAAAAAAGTATGAACAGAGAAGGGGGAAGTATATCGTTCGGCGGTGGCGTTTCCCAGCGATCAGAGGTCTAACCGATGATCCCAACGGTGGAGAGCTAGCCTTTGACGTGAGAAGCAACATACTCCGGTTGCGGCTCGATCCAACGGCGGAACACCAAGATCGACGGCGAAGAAGAATAACGGACCCGTAAGAATTTCACGACCTTAGGGGCTATTCTGGGAGAAATTGAACCGGTGAAGAGGGAGAGGAGACTGAGGCGAGCTCAACGGCGGCCTTGCGTGTCCGAAAGGCCGCTGGAGCACCGACATCGAACGAGGAAGAAGGCGACAGCTTAGGGTTTATTTATTTCCCCATTTTTGTTAACTGTGTTGAAGAAGGGGATAAAGGGATTATAACCCTTTTTTCTCAACCGATAATAATCGGTTAGTTAGCCGATTATCCAACCAAACCGGTCATCTATCAACCCGGCAACCCACGACCCGGCATGATCCAATCACTGAGCCCAAACCGGTGGCCTTGGGTATTTTCTTATTCTTTAGTTTTTTTAGCCCAAATGAAATGATAAATAGGTATAGCCTTTTTGTTCTATATTTGTGCATATATTAAGAGTGTGACATAGTCCATCATATAATTTTATATATTATGTGAGATATTACGTGCCTAATTCGTATAATATGTAGCCTATTAACACAATAATAGTTCTTTTAAATATAATATGTACCATATAGGACTTGATGTATTTTTTTTATAAAAGTATATATGTATAATATATGGTTTTATGACATATAACATATAGAATACAAATAATACACATATGACTCTAAACATATGTATATAATGGTTTTCTATAAATATATATATATATATGATTTTTTTAGTGTGTAATATATATTTTCTTTTTCAAAAAAAGAGAAGAAAAAATTTATTTGTAACTAAACAAATACATTACCATCGAATGTAAATTTTTACGTAATTTTATCAAAATAACAAAAAGGGTTGTCGTATACATATATATATATATAGCTTTCTTTTAAATAGTTTGTTTTTATATGACATACGTGTATATATATACACATATATATATATAAAGTGGCTTGTAAAGTTTTTATATAATTTACATATTTTAAAATATAATATATACGTATATATTACTTCATAAAATTTACAAAATGTTTCTTTATAATATGCGTTATTTATGTTTTTTACATGTATATTTGCTCCTGTGTTAGACCATTTTTATATATATTGGGATTAGTTTTCTAAATTAGATTTGTTGGGCATTTTTCTTAGTTTATGGGCTCTAAGCCTTAAGATTTGGTTGTAGTGGTTTGGGCTTTTGGTTTTGGGCCTAATTTTAGTAGTTTTAGGCTTTGGGGCTTAGGTTTGAAATAGCCAAATTAATTCGAATAATTTGTATCGTGTACCGTCTCATAGGGGCATGATCCTAGAATTAATCAAATTAGCCTTAGTTTTTTAGAACATTAATTAGATTAGTGTTCGGATTAATCCAGTGAATTTAAATTTATCCTTGACTTATTGGGGTAAATGTTAAATTCATGAAATTAATTGAACATTTCTTAATTACTTTAGGGGGAAAATCAATTTTAAGTTTAACTTAGCATTAAATTACAATTTAGTCACCATAAATGGGGCTTCTTAATATTTTTGGGCTATATATCAAATTGGGCCTTTCTTTTTTAAATGTTTACATTCATGCCCTTGATTGTCATACATTAATTGACATCCATATAATCTTTAATCTTAATTGCATCTCTAATTAACCTAAATCACAAAAGGGGAGGTATTTATTAATTCAAACATTTGTGTCGTAACAGTCTGAGCTTAAAGGATGTTGACCAAATATTCGAATTAATTTTTACCATCCCGAGGTAAATGGATTAAAAATTAACAAAATCATCACATCATACTTAAATGTTTGCATCATGCATAAAGGTGATGTACGGGGGTCGAACCATAAATTAACACGGCAGTCGGGCTTATTCGATGTCGGTTTAATCTATGGTCCGACATATCGTCAACCTTATTAATTAAATGTTTAATTAATTTGAGTCCACCAATTCGATAAGGCCCGTGCAATCCAGGTTAATTTTTATCTAAGAACTTCAAATTAAATTCAATTTAAATTTCAATAACTTTTATCCTTTTAAGAGCAACAAATTTTCTGGTACCGATCTCCGGGCGTGATGGGATGCTAATCCTTCCCCACACGTAACCAACTCCCGGACCCTTTCGCAACGAATCTCTGATTTTATGGTGTCCGACCTACCTTACCCAAGTGGCCGGTGGTGATTCCAAGTTTTCATCGTTTTGGAAAATTTAAAGTTTTCAAAAGAAATTCTCAATCTTCCAAAAGGTTTTCACTAATAATTTAGGGAATAATTAGTAGCCGACTTATTTTCTAAACAAATGCCCTTAACGCAAAGAATTTCTTTTTCAAAAAGGAAGGAAAAAAGGTCGCTACACCACCCTAAAAAAATCATGGATCCGCCATTACCCTTATGTAGAGGTGTTTAAAATCGGCCCAATGGGTACACAGGGGCTCAATAAGCTCATAATGCAAGTTAAAAAAGTAGAAGGAAAAATAAAACTTAATAATAATATAATAGTGATATTAAACTTATTAAGCATTTGAATATTCATTGAACCGGTTTTAAACACCCTAGCCCTAGTCCTCACTAGCTTCACCCTACTGCTCGTCAAATTGAGAAAGATTAATGTTTTAGTTTTTTTTTCTAAAAATATTAATTTGACTTTTTTTTAAAAAATAAAAGTGAAATCAAACTTAAAAATCAAATTAATAAATGGCGTAAATATCAAGGATCGATTTTATCATTATAACTTTATAAAAAATAGCCTCAAGAGCTAAACTACGATAATAAAACAAAATTGAAAAGTAAAAATATATATCCGTACGTTATGAACACAAACGATTAAATTCAACTATTTTTTATTTTTGACAAAACCTAATTTTAATTATAATCTTATTTAAATGAAAAAAATAAAAAATTCTGAAAAAAGAGAATACTCTTATTATATTTAGAACTCATAACTTAAAGATCTATGTATAAATTACATAAAGGATTAAATCCAAGTGTTTTTTTAAATGATTAAATTCAACTATTTTGTTCATCGACAAGAGATTAAAATTACATTACACACAGAATTAATGACATCACTGTATTTAAAAAGCATTTTCTGTACAACATTGATGGTTACAGACTTACAGCCTTGGCCTAAATATTATTTATTTTACCAGCAGCAATTACATTTATTTCATAATATACATACAATCGTAATAAATTAATGGCACGCCGGTGTCACGCAACCAAGAATTTCCGGCTAGAAAATTACCGACGGTAAACTTTGACGCGCCGCTCGCGCTCGTAAGAACACGGTAACCTCTCCATTTGACTCTATTCGATGTGGACGAACCGGGGCCGGTGTTCATATACTCGGCGTAATACAACGTGTCAAGCGCAAAATTACTGTCCCATTCCATCCACCCGGCCGGGTTAATCAAGCTATCAAGAAACGTTTTCATGAAAATCGTCCTCGAATATTGTTTCCATGGCCTCCCTAGATATGTTTTGACCGAACCTTGCACCGGCCTTAAATCGGAAGCAGCTGTAACTCTAGAGTTGTGGATTATAATTCCGGTGTTTTGGTTCGGGTCGGTCCGCCCTTGGGCGGTCACGGTGTTGGTCCTGTTAGGGGGGTTGCGTGCATATATGTTGCAGTTTTGCAGCACGACAGCCGCGTTGCCGAATATGAAATCGACGGTTACGTAGATGTCGCACTCTCTGTAAAATTGCCTCTCGGAGTGGACGTAAAGAGTGTCTTGGTACCCTTCGAAGCTGCATCGATAGAACACCGAGAGATCAGAGCCTGAACGAAGAGCCACTGCCTGGTGGTTTCTAGGACCGGCGGTATTTCTGCCTTGGTCGGATTTGTTGAAATTGTAAGAACCCAATTACATTCTTCTAATATATATATATACCCAAATCCAAGACTTGACAACTTCAAAATGCAAACAATCTTGATCGGAACGATGCTATCCACTAAATTTATTTCGTTTAACAAAAACTATAGACTTTGTTACCTAATGACGGAATTTAGGTAAAAATTTGTGGAGCTAACTTAATTTTTTTAAAAATTTAAAGGTTTAATTAAATTTTTTAATAATTTTAATAGATTTAATAAAAAAAAGTTTAAAAATTATGAGAGGAGATTTAATTAAAAATATTATAAAATTTGAAGTTTAATTTAAAATTTTAAAGATATTAAGGGGCTAAATTAAATTTTTTTAAATTAAATTATAATTTATCAAAATTTTGGGACACAACCCCTTGTACATTCCGTCTCTGTTGTTAGCAAAAGTCTAAATATTTTTTTTGAATACACCAAAAGTCTAAATATTAAATAAGAAGCAATGTTGTATAGAAAATAGTAAAAAGAAGTAAACTTTATTATTAATAAAATAACCTGTAGAGATCCAAAATATTTTAAACTATAAATTTATAAAAAAATACTTTTAGTCTTATATACATACGGAATTAGAAAAATCATTTACCGTTATCAAAGGAATTATTAAATTTCATTAAAAATAATACATGTGACAATTTTTTAATTCACAATGAAATTAAAATATTTGTAACATGTCAAGAATGAAATCATACATTATACATATAACAAACAACATGAAATCATGTCAACAAAATTAGGCACGAGTTCGTACCTCACTAGTTCTAGATTTATAGGTTTGTTATGCATGTACTAAGCTATATGTACAAGTAGGAGTAGGTGAATACTGAATAACCCCGTTCCTTCGCCAGAAAATAAATTAATAACATTTGCTATTATTGTAAGCTGATTTATCTCAAAAGTCATATTAGTAATTAATTGAAAAATAATGGAGACGATGACCCATTTTTTAAAGCCTTTTTCTTCTATTTTCTGAAACGGAATAAGTCTTTAGTTATAGTACTAATTGCGTAGTTGGTACCCAGCCTAAACCTAGTATTTAGCATGAGGTTTACCCTATTAATATTGCTTGCTTTTTTCCTTGCAAGACACGGTAAAACATTACTGTCGTCCGTTTTAGCTGTACTGTAAGAAATAATTTTATATCCGTTGGAAGATCATGCAAAAAAACACAATTTTTACTCACCGACGGTGGCTGAATTGAACGTAGTGCTTCCTCCTCCGACGCTTTTGCTCCCTATGATAATAGTTTTCCCTATACCATCGCCCATCATCATAATATTTTTCAGCTTGCTTCCTATTTCAACGTTCTCCCTGTACGTACCTGCCTTCACGTATATAACGTACCTTCCGCTCCCGGACCGCTTCGAAGCAGCCGATATCGCGTCTTGTATCGTCCTATAATTCCTCGAACCGTCCTGCGCTACGACGATATTCGGCGACGGGGATGACTGCAACAGCTTCCTGTCACCGGGTTTCACCCACGTCGGAAACCCGTATTTGTACGTTGGTTCCTTTAGGTGCCTTGTTGAGAGCCAGGGCGTCACTGATCAACTTGGACACGTTGTTCGACATCATGGGAAGAAGATAATCCGGGACCCCGAGTTCGATAAACCCGTTCCGACAAGTCTCGAGGTTGGTTAAAGCCGTGCTGAGCCATGTTTGAGCGTCGTCTTTGTCGAGATTGTCGCTGGAATCAACTGTTTTGTTGAGACAAAGGATGGTTAGCTCATAGAGCTTCAAGCAATCGGACCACGCAGCCCTTTCGCGCTTGTTCCCGCACTTCGGACCCAACGAAAACGCGTTGCTTCGAGCATGAGCGGCACGCTGCAAGGCGAGGTGCATTGAGATTTTGAGGAAATCAGGCTCGTCTTTGATCGGGGTATTTTCTTGATCATTGCTCAAAAAATACTCACACGGCACCGGGTTCGGTGTTTTGCTGCACCGTGATCTCACATCGTTGGTCTTGTAACCTAAAACAACGGGAAAAACATAACAAGACACTAAGAAAAGTGCCATAAAGATTAGAGGATGTGCTAATGCTATAAATGAGTTTCAATTCTTCGAAAGGTTATGGTTTACATGGGATATCAATGCTCGAGCTCTCGAGCTCTTTATATAGATGTTTGAGTCCATTGAAAGGTTGAAAATTCTTCAGTTTCTCAAACAGTAATTGGTACAAAACTGGTTGATGGCTGTTTGGAAAGTGAAATGAAGAGAAAGAAATGCATTGACCTTATGAATTACATGCAAATGTCATGTAACAAGGAGCTGTCACTAACTATGGAACGGGTCCTTGATTTCATTCATTTTGAAATAATTAATTAAAAGGCAAATGAAATGGTTTACGAAAGATTCAAATTCGCGTTTGACTTTAGTTTCATGAGATGGTAAAATGATTATGTAATTATTTTACCGCTCTTGTCTTGAGCCTCGTCTTCTGCTCTAATGGAGTATTTCATTTTGTTTGAATTTTTTGGATAATTTTGTTTGACATATATATACTTATTTATGTATTGCTTGCATTTGAAGCTTTGTTTAAACGGACTGCAGTTTGCTCTGATAAATTGACCCTTAAAACTAATTAGCAGTTAACTCGCTTTTCTCTGGTACAAAAACGTGTCAAAATGCTTGTTATAGAAAAGCTTTAATTTTTTTTCAATTGGTTTTACAGACGAAGGCAAAAAAGAATTTACAAGAGATTAGGGTTGAATGGTAATTTTCTTAAAAAGCTAAAGAAATATAGTCGGTTTCAGCGGCATGAAAGACAATCATCTATTTTTTTCCTTCTTCTTCCTTTTTTTTTCTCTCATTTTTGTTGCATAGATCTATTTTTTATTTTCTTTAGTATTATTTACTGTTTTTTCCTTATAAAAATTATAGATTAGTTTATCTGTTCTTGTAATAAGATTATATTTTTCAGTTTTTGCAGTATTTTTTAAGTTGAATTTATTATTATCTTTTTAGTTGACGACTATTATATTAATTTATCTTACTTTAAAAATTTAAATTATTTTTTTATATTGATATACGTTTACAATAATACTAAATTTATCATGCTTGAATTGTGGTAAAGTTAATAGTCATAATGTTTTCGTATTTTATTATTATAAAAGTCTCGATCGTGTTTTATTTTTTACCGGCAATAATAATACATGTTTGTATTTTTTTTTACCGAATTGTTTGATTGAATTTTTAAATCTTTCCTATTATAATTATGTTTTCATTGCACAACGATCAGCTTTTGATCTATAATTTTTTTAGAAAAATTTGATTATTTGGTGTGATTAGTCTAGTTGGGATGTTGCAGAGTTTTTCTCGAGATTATAATCTTTTGTTGTATTCACTTATTTATTTATTTAATAAAACAAACTGTTATTATTTAATGCACCGTTGAGAGAATTTTTTCTATAAATAAATTTGTCACATATTCATTTTACGGTTCTTAAACCCTAATCCATAAATTATAAACCATAAAATATATTCTTAAACTTTAAAACTTAAACACGCTAAAACTCTAACATAAAACCTTAAAGCATAGAAACTAGGCGCTTGTGAAATATATATATATATATGAGATAGGATCTGGTTACAAGTGTAAAAAATTTTAAGTTTTATATGTTTTTTGTATCGTTTGATGAATGAAACAGATGTATGAAATTAACAGTAGAATATGTGAAAATTATCACTTAAGGAAAAAAGTAAGGAATTAATCTCAGTCATCTATTTCATCCATCTAACGATCCAAAAAAAGTGTAAAATCTAAAAAAATTCACACCGTCTAAGTCGATCCTGACCCTATATGAATAATTTGTGGATCAATAAATAAAACCAAGTTTAAATAATTCGTGGATCAATAAATAAAAAATTTTAAATCTTGAATAATAAAACAAATGAACTAATCTTTACTTGTTGAATGAGAATGGAGAGTCTAATTGTCCTGGTTTATTTACTTAAAATATATAAAATCTTAACATTGTGCCCCATGCCACCACTCCACGCAAAAGAAACTCTAATCTACTATACTTTCCATAAACAAAGTACTTATAGATATAACGAAAACCCTTGTAATAAAAGACAAAAGTAATACATACGGTATTGGGTTTTTTTGTTGCCCTTTTAGTTTTGTCCTAATTAATTTGATTGATCCGTATCACACGTTTAATTTTAGTAGGTGATTCTTTTAATGAGGATTTTTTGCACGCACAAAGCCTCAAACTCAAGACATATTTAAGCGATATCAAGCTATTTACCACTTAGATCAATCTTATTTATGGTTTTGGGTCTTTTTCATAGTTAAATTCAGTAGGATTCTTTTATACGTATTTTGATACCTGAAGCTAAACATAATCAAGAGAAATTATACCATTACTTCACTTAATTGATGTGTTGATACGGTGCGGAAAATTATAACTTTAGTAAATAATAATATGATATTTAAATAGGTAATGTTATAGACTCTAAATTTTATATAATTTATGTATCCAATAATTTATATATATATGACAATTATTTACTATATTGACACTGAAGTTTTTTTTTAATTTACAAGTGAGATTAATAAACAAAAAACAAAAAAACCACAATGTGTTCTTAATTAGTATTTGAAAAAAAAATAAAAAATGAGAAGCATGACTTTTTTAACTTCGATTGAAAAACTCTACTGCTAGTGTACCAAACGGTAATCCATATAAGTTCTTCTATTAGTCTATCTACTATGTTTAGTACTTTCTAAATTTTAAAATCTCAATTAAGATTCAGACGGTATAACATAACTGAATTATATGAACTTAAAATGATTAAATTAGAAAATAAAAAATAAATCTATAATGTATACATAGTGAGAAGATAAATAACAAATTTAACAAATATTATTTTTTATCAGCAAGTCGTATGATTTTATTAACAATATAATCATAACATGTGTTCCATTAAAAAAATTATAATCGTAAATAAAAGAAAATGTACAACATAATAATGTAAAATAGATATAACACATCGAGAAAAACAATACAACAATTCAAGTTCGAATAGAGATGCCATAACCCGATCCATCAATATATATTAAGAAGTTTAACAACAGAATTAAGTATCCAAAGATGATGATGTACTAGTAAAGAACATCACTTATAAAATAAATATACAACTATAGATCAATTGATTGTGACTTTAATTAGGCTTTTGTTTTCGTTTCGGTTTTAGATTCTTAATTAATCCAGTGGTTGGTTGACAAAGCAAGAATTAATCTAATGATTAAACACAATTATCGTCATCCTTATCCACTTTATTGGAGAAATTATTTTGACAAAGCCAAGTTGCCAGGCATGACGAAACATTGTAGATGAGAAGAATGATTAAGAAAGGGATTTTGATGTTCAATTTCGTTAAAAAAAAAAAGAAATAAAAACCATGGGCGGGGCCGGGGTTGATCTGATCATCACCAACAATTTTTGAACATTTGGGTTGGAAAACAAGGCCATGGGATGAACGAGTGTGTTCCTCCGGTACGAGACTATTATTATAATGGCATAAAGCCAAAAAAATTCCCTTAATTTTTTAATTGAATAATGATTTTATCTCATATTTTTTAATCAATTTAACTATTAACGTTTTATTTCAAGTCAAAATAATATTTTCGCGGATAAAAATTATTAGCCAACTGATGATAAACAACTTAAAATGACGCATCAGGAGAATTTTCTTATATTTTATTAAAATATTCTTTTAACTGATGTGTTATTATGTAAAGTCAATATATTTGTCTATATAACATTGCTATCGCGGTATGCATTGCTATGTAAGTTTGTCACGTCATTTTAAGCTGTTTATTGTCAATTAACTAACAATTTTTATTTGTAAAAATATTATTGTAACTCAAAATAAAATGTTAAAATTAAATTAATTCATAAAAGGAATAGGAGTCAAAATCATTATTCTGTCAAACGTGATGAACATTTATTTTTGACATTATGCTTATTATAATTATAAACCTTTCAACTTCAAATTCATCTCTTGTTTACACGTTGACCTTCTTTTGGATTACATCTGTTGATTCTAAATGCTACTATTACGAAATGTTACTAATCAAATTCTTTAAAGTGTGTGTATATATATTTGTATGAAAGTTCTTCCATGTGTGTGTATGTGTGTGTGAAACTTTTATAGACACGCATGAGTTGCGGGAAAAAATTATAATGTTAAAAGTGTTATATTTTAGTATATAAATTATATAAAGAAAGTTTACGATTCTTCTATTTAAATTATAAAATTTAAAACTTAAATTTTTAACTTTAAAATCTTAAATTTTAAATTTTAATACTAAAGTGCTTATTGAGTTGAGCAGCTCGCAAACAACTCGAGATCGACTCGGTCAAAATTCGATTAACGCTCGACTTAAGTTGACGTGACTCGAGATCTTAACGAGTCGAGTCGAGCAAGGCCCAACTCGACTTGATAAGCTCGCGAGAAGCTCGTTACTTCTATAAAAAAATTAATGATTTTTTATGGCTATCTTAAAAGTTATGTTACAAGAAGTTTAAATGTTAGTTGAAAATTCTGAAAAAAAGTCAATGACTTGTTAGGTAATTTACCAATAAAATATTTGATTTTAAATTTTCAGAACGTTTTGTATTTTCGAGAATTTCAGAAGTTAATTTGTATTAATAAGAAATTAAATTATATTAATTAACTTTTCTTTGTTTTTCTATTAAGGTGTTTCCTTTTTCTTTTATTATTACTTTATGTATAAAAGTAGAAAAGAGAAAAAAATCTTTATTTTCTATATAAAAAAATACGATAAGAGTCTCACACTCGGATATCGACTTCATCTCTAACTTAATTGACAGGTTCTTTTATTTATCTCCTCAGTCCTCACGTTTTTTTCTTCTGAATTTATATGTTTATATTAATCTCTAATTGTATCATTAGATTTTACTTATATTTTAAAAATAAGATAAAAATTTTGGCTAGCTTAACGAGCAACGAGTCGAGACGAGTTCAGTAAAAAGATTTTTTAACAAACACGAGTTGAGCAAAATTTTATCGATTTTAACGAGCAAAGAGTCGAACAACGAAATTTTTTAACGAGCACGAGTTGAGCACTAACTCTGTCCAATTTTATAGGCAGGAGGGGCGCCCACCTAGGGCCCATTCTTTTTAATATTTGGCATCGGGGTTCAATTTTTCAATACTTATTATTACGGATCTATTTTTAAAATTTAATTCTTCCAATATTTATTATGAGAGTAATTTTTTTTACCATACTTGTTATTAGGACCCAATTTTTTAACACTTGTTATTAGGTGTCTAATTTTTCTTTAATATTTGTTATTAAGTGTCTAATTTTTTAATACTCTTTTTTAGAGTTTCAATTTTTTCAATACTTGTTATTAGAGCCCGATTGTTTACAATATTTGTTATTAGGGCCCATTTTTTTAATATTTATAATTAAAAGTTCAATTTTTTTCAATATTTGTTATTAGGGATATACTATAAAATTTTTATTTTTTCTCAATATTTGTTATTAAAGTTCAATTTTTCCAATATATGTTATTAGGAGTCAACTACTAAAATTTATTTGTTCTCAATATGTGTTATCATGTGTCAAAAATTTTCAATTACTTATTATTAGGGGCCTATTTTTTTAACATTTGTTTTTAGGAACATATTCTTAAATTTTTTCAATACTTGTTATTAGAAACTCGATTGTTTTCTAATACTTGTTATTAGGGACATACTCTTAAAATTTAATATTAGAGCTCTACTTTTTTCACAATATTTGTTATTAGGGTGTAGTCCTAAAAATCGTTTTTTTATATTTGTTATTAAAGGTCCAATTTATTTTCTAATACTTGTTATTATAGCTTATTTTTCCTAATATGTATTATTAGAAAAATACTCTTAAAATTTAATTATTTTAATACTTGTTACTAGAAACCATTTTTTGGCTAATACTTGTTATTAGAGGCTTACTTTTAAAATTCATTTTTTCTAATACTTATTAATATGAGCCTAATTTTTAGATTCATTCTAGGGCCACCAAAATCTCATAAACGGATCTGGCCCTAAACTAAATTTATAAACCTTAAATTTAGCAAAGATGTATATCAACATATTTTCATATAAAAAACTAAATAAATTATGAAAAATACTTTGCTTTGATATACAAGCTTGTGTAAACTTAAGGTTTATGGGTTTATGTTGTATGATTTTGAATTTAGGATTAGAATTTAGAGTTTATGGTTTAGTTGTTTAGGATTTAGAGTTTTAGTAGTAGGGATTTAGATTTTTTATTTTATAATTTAAATGTAAAGGATTTTTGTTGATTTTTTACATAGATTGTATATCTAATAAATTATATACTAACAAGTATAGATTTATAATTTTTATAAAAAACTTAATTTATTAATTATTACTAGTCAAATATGTTTTAAAATAATTATTAGTAAAATTATCACCCAAAAGCCTAGTTCAAACCCAAAAGAAAAAAAAAACAAATAGGCCCTACTTCGAAATATTTAAAGGCCCACACTATAAATTAAAATTTTTTTCCGGTTAGACTTACGTACCTAAGTAACTTAAAGTAACAAGTCCAGTTAAAAAAAGAAAATAATAATTGACTGTTATCAAGTAGTTTAAGTTCCATTATAATAAAAAATTTAAAATGTTTTGATTATCTTATTTTTAGTATGTTTCAATATATTTCATTAATACTGATATATACCCGCCCGTACTGAATGTATAAAATTTTAATATTTTAAATAATCCTTTTATATTTGTATTATATATAACATTAATACGAAAATTGTTTAAAATAATGATAAAGCTGAAACAGTATATTGAAACATTTCTATATTTTTCTATTAAGCAAATAGATATTTATTTTTTAATGAAAATGTTTCAATTCGAACTCATACAAGATGAGACAATATTCCATACTGAAGATTTTATTGTAGATGAAAACCGTGACATAAAAATCCAACGGGTACTCCAATAAAAGAAGAAGATTCATTTTAAGAGATTCGTGTTCGAACAGCTTTGTCCGCAATGTGTGTGTGCTTTATTAAAAGATTGATAAATATATAAACAAATATTACCTTGTGACCAATCGTGGAGTAGATTTCGATTAAAGAGGACGAAAAGAAAAAAAAAATTATGAAGTAAGAAAAGAAGAATTTGTGGTGAAAAAGTAAGTAATTTTAATTTTTTAAATGAGTGGCACATTAACTTTCATGATTTAAGCATTAATCGTACAAATTCTTATTTAACAAAACTCAATATTCACACTTTGGTTCAATAGAACCTTAATATATCCACATAAAATAAACCTTAAGGCTTCTTGTTGGCAGCAGATCGGTACCTTGCAGCATATCGGTGAAATAAGGCCAGTGCGTTGCTTGTTAGCTGCGCAACGTTCATGACTTTGCCTTTAATGGTGGCTTTCATTTTACTCATCCTATGCCCTGGGAACGCATCTACGCAACTGCTAGCATCGGTTAGGGCAGCACTAATCCATGTATCAACATTATCTATGTGCCAAAATATGTCGTCGGTAATCCCGGCTTTCAGATTGCATCGGCGGAGCTCTCTGATTGACTGGCTAAGTTGGTTTACGCTATCGTCTATTTGTTGCAAGCAATCTCTCACGGCTGGGTAGTCCTTGGCTTTTATTGACTCCAGCTCTTTAGCCACCTTCAACATGTAGGACCTTGTGTAACGAGCCTTGTATAGACTTATGGTCAAGGCAACTTGGGCCAGTTGCTGCTCGTTCCGAGTGCTGGAGTTGGCGTAGCGGGCGAGATATTTAATACATAGGGCCGGATAACGAGTGGTCTGGCACGAGACCTCAATGAAGGTCCTCGCTCCGGGTTGTCCAGAATGTCTCGGTCTAGCCATGGACGACTCGACCGAGCCGACGTCAAGGTAAAAGACGAAGAGAAAGAAGAGCAGGAGGGAGAGGCAGACCTTGGCCATTAGTCGAGGCGTGAAAGGGTTTGAACTGAGATTTGAGATGAATGAATGCGTGTGGAAAGTATATATAGAAGACTTGAGAGAGTTTGTCGCAATTTAGAATAAACTAAGAATCATATTTAACAATTTTAGAACAAAGATCATAATTTAAGGTTCGGGTGTTCTCGATTTTACAACTTTTGCAGCATATTATGGAACAAGAGCACGTGCAAAATGCCCATGGCCGCACCAAATAAGCTTCTTTGGCCAACATGTTCCTTCTTTTAAGGGAACCAGCTAAGAATTGAAATTGAAGGTTAGATTAAGCCTACTTGATCATGTGATTGAGTGGATTCTCCTCAAAATCAAACCCACAAACTCAATCAAAGGGTGCATCTTTTCGTAAGCTGAATCTTGAAGATTCGAATATTTTCGTCGATACCATGTTTCATCTTCTCTGATCTCTCTATCATTAAGTAAATGCGATACTTGTAATATAAAAAGCAAGTAATATTTATTTAATATGAAATCGAAACAATGATGAACAAAAACCATTTTCATAACAATAACCTTTTCCTTACATCTGTTCTTTCAGCAATCTAAGGGCAGAACAAAAGGATAGAAACAGATGATGCTCAAATCATGGGACTGTCTTACTGCATACTTGCAGGCAATTAAACCCAGAACAACAGTTGAAGCACACAAAGACAAAGGAACTTTGTCAAGGAACAGTGAGTTCCGATGTCGAGATACAATTACTACAATTGTGTAACTACAGCAACAACAACAAATCACAAAGACAAACAAAACGCTATATTAGTAATTCAGTACGTATGCAAATTACTCGTTAACCTTCATTCCGGAAAGATAAACTCGGCTCTTGATGACATTGCCACCAATCCAGAAGCCTGGCATGACCATTAGCCCAACCTTGGGCTTCTCATTGGTTTCATCCATTATCAAATTCTTCTCTACACTTTCCATATAAACCTCAGAGAACTCGCTCCCCCTTTTAACTTGAAAGACTTTCGCATTAGGGTCGAACGAGTAAGCTAGTCTATGCAAAAGCCAAATAGATTTAGCCAATTTTAGAAAGGCTTGGTAAAATGGAGTCCTAGGATGCCCACCTCCCATTACGTAATTACGCTGGTCTAGATTTCCAAAGAATGAAGCTTCCATCTTTGGATGAACAACCATCAGGTACTTGCTCTGGGAAAATTTCCCGAACAAGGAATCAGGATTCTGTCCCAACATGTCCAATGGATCCATCTCCCTCAAAGCCAGATATTGGTGGAAGAAGCTCTCTTTATTGACCATAACGTTATCTAATTTAATGGAGAAATTCTCCTGTTGAAACCCACTGAACATCCTCTGGCAAATGTGGGACTCGAATGCATATTTCTTGTGAGCTCTCTTGGCATAAACAACATTGGGCTCAATTGAGTCGGCGGCAGCATCAAGGTCCCAGCCAGCAGCTTTCATCATGTTGATTAACGGTTTAGAAAAATCATGAATGGCTTTGAAAGCAGATTCAACAGCTGATATGAAGAGCTCGGGTGTCAAATCCACAGGGAAGACTCCATTTTCTTCTCCTGACCCTTCAGATTCCTTCATAGACAAGCCCCTAACCTTTATATTCTTTTCCAGTTTCACTTTCTTCTGGTTTGCATCTTCAATTTGCTGCTGCAACTGTCGAATCTCGGAATCCTTATTCTGAATTTCAGACTGAAATTTCTTAACCATAACCTCATAGGTTTTCAGAAGGCTCTGTTGTTCTTGGATCTCAGCAGCTAAGCGAGAATCTTGAGGAGAAACGCACACTGGCTTGGGGTTCTTTTCCCTGTAGAAGTGCTTCAGTTCAGATAGATGCTTCAGCTCAGATATTACAAGTTTATCGGCAGCTTGGATCTTTTCAGGATCATAGGGAGTATGAGCAGTTTGTAGCTGAATATAAGCTGACTTGAGCGAGGAGATGTTCGTAAATAATTTGGATATGAGAGCTTCCACAGCTTTTGGATTCTGGTTCATGCTCTCTTCCATGGGTTGAGGGTGGACTTTTGGATTGTTGCTATCATGGAGATGAGTATCTTTTGCCCCAGTCGGTTGCATAGTTTTTACCAACCAAGGGGATAATTGAAATCGAATCTTTCAGAAAAAATACTGCTGTCAGAACACCTGCAAATTCAGAGATCGTTCAACCGCAGGCAACTTTTCAACGTATATCATTATGATGCAAAACATCAAAAAGAAGTAAAGCATGTACGAAAAACTGATGGCTTTCAGCAGACTCTATTATACCAGCCATGATGAAGATTTGAATGAGAACTCGAACTTAACAAAATATACAAATATTGAGCAATCTTTATATTCATTAACCTCACAAAGTTCTCAGTTCAATTCTAGCTTCTGGTTTACCCATAGGCCATAACATAACATGACTGATATTTCTATGCCATATGGTAACTTGGAAATCATAAACAACAAAAGGAGTTTCTTTCCTACATTTAAACTATATCTTAGACACAATAGTAACTAAAATATACTGTTGAAATTGCATGGTGATCCGGGCGATCAATCACGCATTTTGGTTGTTCAATTATCTATACGAATACGATGCAAACTATTAGTCGTGTATGACAAAAGATTTAGGACCAGACCACACCTGAAAAGATCACAGGCCCTCTCCAGGATATATCCAGTAAACATAATCACCTTCAACCTGAAAGCAAAAGCAACGAATAAACTAAAATGCTTCCCATAAAATGATAGATTAAAGCAAAAACAACAAATAAATAAAATCTTTCTTTTTCCCAGCAAATTTAACTCCATCGTTCATCATTTTGAAGTTCATCTCATGAGGTACACTACCAGTACCTTCCTAGATTAATGTTTTAAGGAGCAAAAGATAAAATTCTCGAACTATTACACACATAACCAGAGACCCACTCGGAATTGTTCGATAAAAGAGAAAAAGAGCCGGTTTTTAATAAGCAAAACCCTTCAGATACACAAGATTCCCAGCAACGGAATCGATCTTTAGCGTAAAGACAAAATACCCTTAGTTTAAAGGAAAATGAAAGCAATTAAAACCCTAAATCTAAGATTGAACAGTAGTGTAATACCCAAAGTGACCAAATTTTACCAGGTAAACTTTGGGTTGGCGAGTAATTTAGCTTTTGTGGGGAATAAATTGGCACGGAAGAAGAAATTTACCTGACCGGAGATGTAGCCGGACGAGATGGGGTAATTTCAGACAAAAATACTAAACACAGCGACAGGGAGAGAAGCAAGCAAAGCTTCCAAGAGGTAAACCTTTTGCTGAAGTTTTCAACTTTTCGGCAAGGGCCCACGTTCCACTAGAACAGGACAAAGCAAACCCTATGTTAAATTGGAATTCAAAATTTCATCTTGCACTTTGCTTTAATCTTTCTTATCACAAAAATTTATGGAAACCTTGTTTGTCCATAATTTAACTTTCTTTTAGGCATCTCTAATTTTATGGTGTATTTTGGTCAGTATTTATTTTCTAACCTAATATTATATATTAAATCTTCATATCATTATTTTAATGTTGTCTATAGTGTCACACTATATTTAGTACAGGACTGTAGTAACATTAAATCATTTTTTTTATTGAAAGAAAAAGCTAAAATAATATAAAGGTGTTATGGTATAAAAGTTGAAGTTAATTTCTTTAGGCCTAAATAATATTAAATATCTTAATTTGTATCATTTTAATGCAAACGTTAAGAATTGATAATTTACACTAATTTCAATTTTTATAATTTTTTATATTATTTTTCACACAATAATGCTATTATAGTTAAATTAGATATGCCTTAAACTTTAGGGTTTAGATATTAAATTTTAATTTTTAAAATAAAATTAAATATGCTTGTGGAGTATTTTTTTACAGTATCTGTACGTGAAATAGTAACTCTATTTTTTATTAAATAGAGAAATGTTTATATTCTCAAAGTAAATGTTAAAATTTAAATTTATAAAAAATAGGGTAATATAAACATTTTTAACCAATCAATCAGTTAGCAGATCTTACACTGACTCTCAAATTTTAATTATAATTTAATGTAAGATAAAATATTTTATACACCGTAAAAATTTTATTTTTCATAATCAGAATCAAATTAAAGTTTACTATCTTGCATCGAATATGAATTTTTTTGAGGCCTGCCTGCCTAGGAGAAATTTCAGGCTCGCCATTACATGGGCCAAATTGCCAGATTAATGCTTTGCCCCCCGCCGCCCCCCCCCCCCCCAGAAATGATCCATCTGAAAGCGTCTTCGCCGGTGTCTAGACTCTAGTGACTTTTTTTTTTGTTTTGACGAAAAGACTGGTGATTTATAGCTGACTAGAGATGGAGAAACTTGATGGGTTTAAGTTTATTGATTTTAAGGTGATTATTCGATTGAATTGAGTTTAATTGAGTAAAAAATTTAATTTAGTTGAGTAGATGAGACTTATTTTATGATTCAACTTATTTTATTTTGTTCAAATTGAGTTAAATTGTTCAAGATTTTCTTTAAACTTAATTTTAATTATTTATAGTATTATGGTACAAAATTGTTTTAATTTAACAAATTTCTCTAATCATATAATCTACATTTTTCAAATGTGTAAGTATAATGTTATTTAATAATTCAAATATCTTTTAAGATTATAAAATATATTTATAATGTTATTTTTAAAGAATAATTTTTTTATTACAAAGTATTGATGACACTACAAAGGAGTTAAACAATTGATGAGAAGAAATAAGTTACAAAGAATGCAATTGACAGATTGAAATGAATAAAATGAAAATTTAAGAGACTAAATTGAAAAAAAGAAAATTGTGATGTTAAAAATACAAATTGAAGTTACATAGATATTCTACAGTGTTAGTGGAGAAATGTGAGGATTTGAAGAAAAATGGACTTATAAAAGGGGAAATTGAAGAACTTAGAAAGTGACTAAATTACAACAAAAAAATTATTTTATAAAGATGATTGAAGTTACACGGGTATTCTACGAACATGTGTCTCAAATTTAATAAATTTACACTTAAAATGAATGAAAATTGAAGAAATAAGAAAATTAAAGACCAAATCATAAAATAGTAATTTCGTTTTTTGAGTTGAGATAATCTGAACTTAAGTTAAAGTTAAAAAGTGATTTGTACATATGATACAAAAGCTCAAAAAAATATAATATACAAAACTCAATAAAAATCCATGAACAGTGGGCCCAATTAGGTTTCATGTGCGAAAAAACTCTAATTTTTCTTGTATAACACTCCTTTTATTCAAACCCCTACCAAGCCGCCATTGCCTTTGGCTACCGTAAACAACCACCAACCATCGTCGCGATTACCACCAGCCACCACCGTAACCACCATCGGCCGTCACAACCGCCTCCGGCGCTTCCACATCATCTCCCTTGATCGGCCATGCCTTGCAAGCGAAGAAAAGGGGATTAAATGCAGAATTAAATCGTATCAAGCAAATTAGGCAGGAGAATCATATAGATACTAGGGTTTTATTTTTTCTCTCCCATTTACACCTTTGTAATTGGCTATAAAAAGGCCAATCATTCACTCATTGTAAACACACACATGCATTCACAACCACACAACATTCATCCTTTGTAACACATTAAGCTCAAGAGCAATACAAGTTATAGTGACTTTTGGAGGTATTTTACCAAAACGCTACTTCTCTATATTTTTATTTTTTTATTTCTTACTTGGTTTCGAATAAGGAGGAGAAAGAGTATGTGTTATCGTTAAGTGAAGCTCGTGAAGGATCCATCATCGCCGAGGGACAAAGACGGCACCAGCACCGAAGTAGGGGTAGTAGCGGCGGCGTATAGTGGCCGGCGTCCAATAGCAACGGTGATGTCGTACAGTTCGCAGTTTGGCCCATACCCCACGTTGACAAGCTTGCGTTTTGATCCCACTATTTGCAATCATTTTACTCTAATCTTTTTTTTGTTTTTAATTTGATTCTTAAATTCTTATTTTTTTTTGCATTTTAATTCATTGTTTGATTCATTTATATTTACCGTGTTCTTTAATTTATTCACCTTTATGCACTTTAACTTAATAAAATTAGGGTAAATAGGTTTTATTAATAATATGTGTATTCTAATAATAATTACCAAATAATTTAAAATAAATACCCTTTAGGTTAATTCTTTTAATAGATAGCTTAAATATTTTTGTAACGTTAATTACCAATAATAAAGTTTAATTAAATACTTAAGCATATATTCCTAAAATGATGTATCTTAAAATAATAAATAACTTAAACTTCTTTACTCACCCTTAGTTGTAAATAATTAAATAAAATCCTTAGATAAATCCTCTTGAAAAGGTAAATAATCAATCAATTGTAAATAGAGGTAAATAAAAACTAACTTAGTAAACTATTTAGTAAAAGTAAAATAATACCTTCCCTTAATTGTAAATATTTAAATAAATCCTTTAAGTAATCTTTTAAAAATGTCCATAATTTTTTCCCCTTAATTTTAAATAATGGTAAATAAAATTAACTTGATGATTCTTTTTAAAATAAAAAGTAAATAATCCTTTTTTCTTAATGGTAAATAAAACTCTTTATGTTATTTTTAGAAAAGTAAATAAAGTGTAAATAATTAAATAAAGCCTTTTAGGATTAATTTCTTTAAACACATGCTTCTAAAATAATAATTAACTATGAAAATTAAATCATTCATAAAAATTAAAAAGAGCATAAAACATCATTTTAAAAAAGAGATTTTCTTGCATCATGAAAAACGAAATATTTTCTCAATTAGGGTTAATTCGGTCTTCCCCTAGCGATTATGGGAACGGTTGAAACTCCTATGCGAGACTGTATTTTCAGATTTTAGTGATTAATGCCTTAATCCCCTTGTGTCTAGATTGATTCAGGTTTTCTCAGCTGTAAACGAATTCGAGCCAGTTTTAGAACTTTTGTAGATTTTTGTATTAATCTCTAGATGCACGCATCCAGGTTACAAGGAAAATATTAGTGATCAAATAAGCGTCATTCTGTGGGTGTGATAGGGGAGCTAATCCTTCCCCACACGTAATCATACCCCTGAACCTTGAGATTTCATAATCTCTGGTTTGGTTTTTAGGATTTTGGTCCACCTAATATAATAAAAAGGACTAGTGGCAACTTTGTTATCACAGCTTGACGACTCCGCTGGGGACATTTTTAAGAGGGCACAACTTTTACTTGATCACGAATTATTTTCCTTGGTAGTTACTTGCATTTTTTGTGTGTGCAAATTTTGTGTATATAATTGTTTGCATCATAACATAAGCCCTCTACCCGGGCTTTATCCAACTTAAGTGGGAGAAAAGTAACTATGCCTTCGTGAATAATCCTCCACATGGGCTAGTGAAAAACTTTTGTGGTCCAAAGTACTTATGCTTTCGTGAGTAACCCTCCGCACGGGCATAATGGAAATGCATCCCCTCGAACCGTGTTCGATCCATAAACATGTGATGGGACAGGATCGAACATCTTATTCGCCTTAGTAGGGGTAAGGGTGGTCGAGAACCTTTTTTAGATCCAAGCCCACGCGTTTGTTTGAGAATCTAAGAAACCCACCCCGTTAGACCCATGTAGAAAGCCCTAGAGAACTAGAATGCATGCGGATTAGGATTTATTTTTTTGTAATTATTTCTTGTATTTATGTTTATTATTATCATGTACTAATGTTCTTCTTTCCTTGTTTGTATTTTCCTTTAGCGCATCTCATTGCAGCTTGTTGATATTTCAAAACATCAGTTAGTCATTGATCATGAGTGTTCGGGTGGCATTATCCAATTCTAGGGTCTCTTGTCCAAACACCGATCTCAAAAACGATTCTTTAGAGCTTCAACGCCAACACAGAAATAGTATGCGAAAGGAAACCACCGTAAATTTGCCAAAGCAAGTGCATATGGGTTTGCCTCATAACCATTTGTCTAGGCTGGTTACTATTTGGGGAGCTTAAAAGTCCAAGATCGAGCCATATTCACTAAGAAGTATGGGGGCATAGCCCCTTTGCTTGGAGTGGAGATAGACGAGCATGTGGTTCTAACAGCTGTTGAGTTTTAGGATTCGACCTGTTGTTGCTTCGTCTTCAAGACATGACCCCCCACCATAGAAGAGTACATAGTCCAGCCACACCAGTTATAGAGTTCGAGCAACTAGTACTGAACTGCATCAAGGGAGAACAGTTGGATAAGAAGATTATTTTTTTGGAAAATAATCTGTACTCGAACCTTATGATCTATGAAGTGCACTTTTGATTTTGAAATATCACTAGTTTTGCATTATTTGCATTCATAGATTTACATCACATAATAACTTGCATAAATAAAACAATTAACTACCAGAAGTTCGATTGTAGTTGACAAAATTACGCATTTGTACGGTACCCATTCCTAGACTCGAAATATGGACATGGAAAATAGAATGGAAGTAGTATAAGTTAGCTTGAAAGGCGCCAAAGACCAACTCGAAAAGATCGATAATAATTTGAAAGAAGAAATCACCAATGCCCAGGAGAACACCGTGCTCCAGATAGCAGTCATATTGGGCTACAAAACCCTAAAGTTGTTAAAGCCCTTAAGGACGCAAATGAAGCAATGCCACCACAAGAAGTGAATCGTGAGGCATTCAAAAGAAAGCTTCAAATTTGATTTCCAGGAACCTTGACCAACGCTCTGGTGGAGTCTGGGGCAAGTCAAGGTGACGACCAAGACATGGAAGTTCCTAACCTAGATAAGATGGCCAACAAGGTTAAGGCTGACAAGAAATTAGAAGATCGTTGCGAGAAGCTGGAAGGAATTGTCAAAGCTCTACAAGGATTCAACATTCACCGCAGCATAGACGCTTGGGACCTCAGCTTTGTGACAGATCTGGTCATTCCCCCAAGTTCAAAACTCCAAATTTTGAGAAGTATGAAGGAACTACCTGCCCTTCAATGCATTTGACTATGAACTGTAGGAAAATGTCCTACTACCTTGACAATGAGAAGTTGCTTATACATTGTTTTCAAGATAGCTTGTCTGGGTGTACCACATGTTGGTATACTCAGTTGAGCTGAGCCAATATAAAGACATGAATGGATTTGTCAAGAGCTTTCATCAAACAGTATAAGCGCATGACCGATATGATCCCAAATCGTCTTGTGTTGCAAGGAATGGAGCAAAGAGCCAATGAAAACTTTTGCCATTATGCATAGAGATGGCGAGACGTGGCTGCCCAAGTTCAGCCACCTCTGTTGGAAAATGAGATTACTCCAATGTTCATGGAGACTTTAAATGGTCATTTCTATGATCGTATGTTAAACCATGCCACTGAGCGCTTTGTAGATATGGTCACGAATGAAGAGTTGATATTGGAAGCCATTAAAAGCGGGAGACTTAAGGAGATACCAGGCGAATATGACGAGCACCTACAACTTGAACTACTCGAATAATGAAATCTTGTCACGAAATACATGGGGCAAGCTTGGCTAGAATTAACTCATGCTTTCCAAGAACAATGCTTAACAACTGGACAATAGAGGATTTTCCTACTATTACAAAATCATACCAAGGACCAACCCTTTTGCTTTTGCCCACGAGCATTATGGATCTTTTGTAAGGGCTTTTATGTTATTTTACTTGTTTTAAATATGCATTTCCTTTATTTTCTCAAGTAACAAACATTTCATTTTTTTCTTTCTTTTATTCCATCCATTTCTCTTCCAAAACACATATTCTTTGTAGAGCCTCTATTATTGATTGTATGAATGATTCTTGAATCTTATCCCGAGATAGAAGGGCAAAAAGTGTGTTTAGGATTAATAATTTTGAGTGAATTTTTCTCTCAGACGTTGTTGTTTAAGGTCTTTGAATAAAGTGATAACTCTAGAACATCTACCAACTGAAGATTGCTTCCCTTCGATGATATATGTGTGTGAAATGACATTTGGCATTCCTTCATTTCCCTTCACGAATAAGAAAATAAAAAATTATTCATTGTTGTCCCCTTTGAGCCTGATATTTTTCTTGTGATTGAGCCCTAACCAAGGATCATTCCCCATACTAGGGGCAAAAAAGATGAAAGAAGCATGACAGATCAAGATGAATGTCCCAAATAAAAAAGGGAAAAGGACAACAAAAAAAGAAAAAAAGAAAAAAAAAGGAAGGAAGAAAGAAAGAAATGAAAGCTGAAGTATATGAATCATGTGCCAAGAAAGGAGATGAACTCTAGGGTGAAAATCAAAATGGCCAGTCTAGATTGATCCAAAATATAAAAGAATAACTTAGATTTCATCAAGAAAGATCATTGGTTTAATCACCCTTAAACATGTATTTAAGCCTACATATCATTTCTTTTGTAAACATGAACCTTAGCCACGTTACAAGCCTTAAAAGACCATTTTGCTCATATAAGGATATCTAAGAAGATGATTTTGTTTTCAGAACACATTTTGCCTAATTGAGTTCACCTTTTTCTAAGGACTTCAAAACTTCTAATGTTTGTTTGAGATTAGAAAAGAGGGAAAATGAATTTGAGAGAGTGGTGAGTCAAAGAAAGCCACCTAAATGGGTTGAAATTAGGAACGTTATCCGGTCGATGGGCTCATGAATCATTCATGCTATAAATTTGGAGGCATCTAACTTTGTTTCTTATTTGCCATGACTTTTTAAATTTCTTTTAAATTCTCATGAATTCTCATTTCAAGTTTGTACCGTGTTTATTCAAAAGCATCTTACAAGTAGATTAACATGAATTCATGACAAAACAAAAGATTTCTTGGTATAACTTCCACTATAGAGATCCAGAAGTAAATGTTCGCACTCGCATGAAGGAGGCGTTGTTGAATATGAGAGAATCCATTTGTTGTTGAAAATAGAGATCAAGAAATGGTGTAGCCATCATGAACTAAATCAAGAGATGACTAGATCACGTTGAAGATAGCTGAGCTCAAGGTCGAATGGGGCATTACCTCACATAAGGGGCACACATGTTAGAAGAAAAGCTCATGTTTGAAAGATATCAGAAATGCAAGAGCAGGGCAGAGGTTCCCTCTACGAGCAAGACATGATATGATGCATAAGTCCAGCCAGATTGAAAAGGTTAGAAGGAGTTCCTCTCAGAGCCCTTAGTAGTGGGGCATCATTACCCATGGAACGACAAGATGAGTTCATGTGTGAATAGACACGATGTGAAGTAGAGCTAGAAAACAACTTGAGCAATAAAGAGCTTAGAAAGTTTAAAGTTTTGGGGCAATATCTTGTTGGGACATAAAGATTGAGTTGACTCCTCAGAAGGCAGAACTCAAGTAGAATGAGTTGAGTGAGATTTAAGGAACAGATCCTAAAAGGGAATTACATGCATCATGAGTTTTCATGCGTCTTTGCATTACATGCATCATGAGTTTACATGCGTCTTTACATTACATGCACCATGAGTTTACATGTGCCTTTGCATTGTATGCATCATTTGGATTGTATCATGAAGATGAATCAGCCTAACTAGAGAAGATGGCTAATCAAGAATTTTCCTTTGCAATAAAAATAATTTCTTAAGGATTGTTTTTTTATCCCTTCTTAAGGGCATTTTCTGTAAAACATATCATGCATTCATGAGTTAGGCATCCCTAGAAGCATGCCAACTCATCACAATCATAGCATTTGTTGAATTTTGACAGGAATACATTGACCGTTTTATAGAAGAGGCCATAGGTGTAAGACACCCTATGTCGCTTCAAGGGCAAGACACCCTACATCGTTTTCCAGAAGAGGTCATAGGTGCAAGACACCCTATACCATTTCACATCGCTTTCAATTGGAGCAAAATGAACAAGACATCTTATCGCTTCAGGGGAAAGATACCCCGCATCACTTCGAAGCAAACCACATTTCTCGCCATCCTTAGAAAGAGTGTATCATTTCGGCGCCTATCCGTTCAGGCTTTTGGAGAATGGAACCTTATTTTCAGCAACTGCCTATCCATTTAGGTGCTCAAAGAATGGAATCTTTCAAAAAAAGAAGAAAAATAGCATATCCGTTAAGGCTCAGGGAGAATAGAAACCTTTATTTTTCAACATATGGCCTATCCGTTCAGGTCTAAGGAGAAAGAAACCTTTATTTTTTTAGAATTCGCCTACCCGTTCAGGCATAAGGAAAATGAAACATGCTTATCCATTCGAGCATAAGAAGAATGGAACCCGCATATCTGTTCAGGTGTAAGGGGAATGAAATTCGCCGGTCTGTTCAGGTATAAGAAGAATAAAACATGCTTATCCGTTTGAGCATAAGGAGAAGGGAACCTGCTTATCCGTTCAAGTATAAGGAGAATGGAACCCGCCTATTCATTCAGGCGTAAGGAGAATGAAACCCGCTTATCTGTTCAGACGTAAGGAGAATGGAACCCGCCTATTCGTTCAGACATAAGAAGAATGAAACTTGCCTATCCATTCAGGCATACGGAGAATGGAACCTTACAACTTGGTCGAATAAAATCAGTGTCTTTTGTTCTTTGCCTTATTCCCGTTTCACCAGAATAAGCAAAGAGGAGCAGCTATAGTCACCTATTTTATCCTCCCATGTATATATGATACAAAAGCCCAAAAAAATATAAAATACAAAACTCAAAAAAATCCATGTACAGTGGGCCCAATTAGGTCTCGTGTACAAAAAAACCCTAATTTTTCGTGTGCAACATTTCTTTTATTCGAACCCTTACCAAGCTGCCACCACTATTGGCTATTGTCGGCAACCACCAACCACCACCGCGACTACCACCATCGACTATCACAACCGCCTCCGACACCGCCACATCATCTTCCTTGATCGGCCATGCCTTACAAGCAAAGAAAAGGGGATTAAATGCATAAATAAATCGTATCAAGCAAATTAGGCAAGAAAGTCATATAGATACTAGGGTTTTATTTTTCTTCTCTCATTTATACTCTTGTAATTGGTTATAAAAAAGTCAAGCATTCACCTATTATAAACACACATACACATTCACAACCACACAACATTCATTCTTTGTAACACATTAAGTTCAAGAGCAATACAAGTTATAGTGATTTTTGGAAGTATTTTACCCAAATGTTGCTTCTCTATATTTTTATTTTTCTTTGTTAATTGGTTTCGAATAAAAAGAAAAAAGGATACGAGTTATCGTTAAGTAAAGCTCGTGAAGGATCCATTATCGCCGAGGGACGGAGGCGACACCACCACCGAAGTAGGGGTAGTAGCGGTGGTGTACAGTGGTCGGCATTTAATAGCAGTAGGGATGGCAACGGGGCGGGTAAGTTTTTGGCCTACCCAAAACTTAAAAACCCCGACCCGGCCTCGACTTTTTTATATTTCTACCCGCCCTGAATCATAATACAAAAACTTGATCCCGACCCGAGTTAACCCCATTTTCCAGATTTTCCCACTTTTTTCTTTCAAATCTCAGATTTTCTGAGTTGCCAAACAACGTATGAGATAAAAAATGACAGAATTTTGATGCTAAAAGAACCAAGAAAAGATACCTTTTATGAAATCTGAAAGAGCTGGAAAGAACGAAAAGGTTGTACCTTTTTATAATTCAAAAAGAACCAAGAACGTTCAAAAAAATTATGAAATTAAAAAAAAAAACCCAGAAAACTGAAACTAACCATGCAAAAGAAGAAATGGCTGAAAGTAAAAGAATACGATTTGTTCAAGTTGAAATAAAGCTTTCAAAAAATATAAAAATTTGATTCAAAGAAAATAAACTAGAAAAGTGAGAAGAATCGAGAAAGAAAATAAAAAAATAAACGAGAGGGGAGGGGGAGGGGGAGGGGGAGGGGGGGGGAGAACGGCGGAGGAAGAATTGAAAGGGGGAAAGTAATTTAGTAAACCTAATATTTGGGTATTTTTGTAAAATAATATATATATTGGCAGTTTTGTAATTTCCTAAATAATAATGGTATTTTATCTTCAGGTGGGACGGGACAGAGCAAAGCATCCCGACCTCGACCTGACCCGAATATTTTAAAAATAAAAATCTGTCCCGCCCCGACTCGAACCCGAAATTTAAAAGAAAAAATTTGTTCAGGGCAGGGCAGGTCAAGGCAGATTAGATCGAATTCGAGTACTTTTGCCATCCCTACGTACCCCATGTTGACAAACTTGTGTTTTGGTCTCACTATTTGTAATCTCTTTACTCTAATATTTTTTTTAATTTAGTTCTTAAATTCTTATTTCGTGCATTTTAATCCGTTGATTGATTCGTTTATATTTACCGTGTTTTTTGATTCATTCATTTTTATGCACTTTAACTTAATAAAATTAGGGTAAATAAGTTTTATTAATAATATGTGTTTTGTAATAAAAATTACCAAATAATTTAAAATAAATACATTTTAGGTTAATTCCTTTAATAGATAGCTTAGATATTTTTGTAAGGTTAATTACCAATAATAAAGTTTAATTAAATACTGAGGTTTAGATTTCTAAAATAGTGTATCGTAAAATAATAAATAACTTAAACTTCTTTACTCACCCTTAATTGTAAATAATTAAATAAAATTCTTAGGTAAATTCTGTTGAAAAAGTAAATAATCTATTAATTGTAAATAGTAGTAAATAAAAATTAACTTGGTAAATTATTTAGTAAAATTAAAATACCTTCTCTTAATTTTAAATAATTAAATAAAATCCTTTAGATAATCTTTTAGAAATGTAAATGATTTTTTTTCTCTTAATTGTAAATAATGATAAATAAAACTAACTTGATAATTCTTTTTAAAATAAAAAGTAAATAAGTCTTTCTTCTTAATTGTAAATAGAATTCTTTAGGTGATTTTTAAAAAAGTAAATAAAGTGTAAATAATTGAATAAAGTCTTGTAGGATTAGTTTTTGCCCATAAAAATTAAAAAAGAACATAAAACATCATTTAAAAAAAGAGATTTTCTTACATCATGAAAAACGAAATATTTTCTCAATTAGAGTTAATTCGGTCTTCCCCTAGCAGTTGTGGGAACGATTGAAACTCCTATGCGAGACTGTATTTTTGGATTTTAAGGATTAATGCCTTAATCTCCCTGTGTCTAGATTGATTCGGGCTTTCTCAGCTGTGAGCGAATTCGAGCCAATTTTAGAACTTTGTAAATTTTTGTATTAATCTTTGCATGCACGCATCCGGGTTACAAGGAAAATATTAGTGATCAAGTAAGTGTCGTTTTGCGGGCGTGATGGGTGCTAATTTTTAGTTTTTAAGTTTTCGGTCCACCTAATATAATAAAAGGGACCGGTGGCGACTCCGTTATCATACATTTGACTCGAACAACTTAAAACTAAACATTTGTTTTTTTTTCGAGTTTGCTGACCCCTTTGTGAACTATCACAAACCTTGGTCATCAAATCTTGTATCAGCAAAAACAAAATCCGAAATGGTAAGCAAAATAATCGTTTCACACAAATGTGGATTCAATCATTTCTAAAACATTTTTTTTGAACAATGCTTACCTAAAGAAAGGAGAATGAGAAATTTATTCCTACTGAATTTAGGACTCACAATTTAAGGATAGAAAATGTGACAACCGAGACTTTTTTAATCACTTCTTCCATAGAGATTATTGACTTGTAAGACATTTTTCAGATATCTTTATTTGTTTAAATTTAATGTTAGTTCATTCTATTTCTTGGTACTATTTTTATAAAGTCAGTTGCATCCCATGGAAAGGAATGAAACAAGACTTGCAAGTAAAGAGTTCAATTAAGAATTGATTCTGTTCTGCAATACCTATTCACTTCATTGAATCTCCAGAACAGTGGCGGCAGCGGCAGCTTAGATCGAAGCCGACGCCGGCGTATCGGTAACCAGAAAGGAACTTGTTCGACAGGGATAGCTTTAGTTGATCATGGGATATACGTATTTTCCATAAATGATTGAAGAACAAGCATTGTTTTACCAGTTCCTGGTCACATTAACTCGTCAAGCATGGAACTCGTTCCCAATTTGCCAGCTCTAAAGTGAAAAAGATAACTTAAGAGACGTTTCCTTTCCCCCAAATCCTCACATGGTGTGTGTCTTTAAAGTTTAGAATCTTTCTTTTTTTCCCTGTAGCGACCCTTTTGAAAAATCTTTAAGAGTGATTTTATTTTAAAAAAAAAAGTCGGTTACTATTTTATCCCCTGAAATCGCTTCCTTTGAAATTTTCGTTTTGAAAAAGGGGATTTTTTTTCTTGAAAATCTCTTTTTGCATTTGAAAATCATAAAAACTTGGAAAATTTAGAGTCGCCACCGGTCATTTGCATAAGGTAGGTCGGACACCGAAGAAAACCAGAGACTCGTTATGAAAGGGTCTGGGAATTGGTTACGTGTGGGGAAGGATTAGCACCCTCATCACGCCCGAATATAAGTACCATAATATTTGTTGCCTTTAAAATAGATGGAATTTGTTGAAATTTGAATAAAATTTTAATTTGGCGTTCTTAATTAAAAATTATCTTTGATTGTATGTGCTTTATTAAATTGGTGGGCTTAAATTAATTTGACATTTAATTAATAAGGATAACGATACACTAGACCCTAGACTAAACTGACATCGAATAAGACCGGCTGTCGTGTTAGTTTAGAGTTCGGGTCTCGTACGTCACATTTATGCATGATGCAAACAATTAAGGGATGGTGAAATGGTCTTGTCCATTTTGAGTATTATTTACCCCATTTTATGGGTTAGAATCATTAACATGCAATTAAAAATTAAAAAGTCGTATGAATGACAAATAAGGATGGCAAGCAAAAGCATAAAAGATAAACACACAAGGCTCACCCCAAGACTTAACCTATGAAAGCCCAAATTATGGAGAACCCAATTAGTGATCTAATTATTAGCTAAATAAATCTAGCATTTAATCCTAAATTAATTATCCCTAGATAACTAAACCCTAACAAGTTATGAGGATTGATTTTAATGTCGATCTAAACTTTAAAGTTAGTTTTATCCTAAAAGTTAATCAAGAAATGTTCGATTAGTTTAATGAATTTAACATTTATCTCAATGAGGCAAAGATAAACTTAAATTCACTAAATTAATTCAAACCCTAATCTGACTAAGGCTCTCAGCTAAACCTAAATTAATCCAATTAATTTAAAGTTCGTGTCCCTATTAGACTAGCACACGATTTCAAATTAATTAGATTAATTTCACCTAATCTATTCTTAAAGGCTAAATCTAAAACTCACCTAATCAAAGCCCAAGAACCTAACTAGGCTCAACCTAACAAAACTTAACAAGCCCAAAAACTAGGAGGCCCAAATTAAACTAAACTAGGCACAAAACTAAAGGCCCAAACATATATAAACACACACACACATATATATATATATATCAAAAGCTATATATATATATATATATATATTAAAAACCTTATAAGATATACTATAATCTTTATAAAATCATATATATTATAATTTTAAAAAAGGTATATATTAAAAGCTTTAAAATTATATATATATATTGGAAACTATAACTTTGCAAAACTATATATTTTATAAAACTACATACTCTATACTTTTATAGAAATTATATTTTAAATATATTTCTTAAAACTATATATTATAACATTATATGAAACTTTATATATTAAACTATGTATAATATGATAATGTCAATCACATGCCACATTTCAACCAAATAACATAAACGAGCAATATGAAATTTAGAAAGCTGGAAATTAAAGATGCAAAATGAAAATAAACATGCAAAATGAAATAAACATGCATGATAAAAGATGGATTAAAAGGACATGGAATTTGGACTAAATTACAAAGAAACAAAATTAAAGGGCCAAATTAAAAGGAAAAAGCAGATTTGAGTAAATAGGGACGAAATTGCAAACTGATTCAAAACTGGAGGGACTAGGAAAGGGGTTTAAAAAGACGAAATGGCCAGGTTTTGTAAACATCCCACGCGAAGGGACTAAATGAGTGATTTAAAAAAGAGGAAGCCCATGCGAGCGTAATAAAATGGGGCAGAGGTCCTTAAAATGCCATTAGACCATTTTTAAAACCTTTAAACATAATAAAAGGGATTTTTTCAGACCATTTTACCTCTTTTGGCTAAAAAACAGCTCTCTTGAGCTTTTCTCTCTTTCCCAAATCAGATGAACCCCGCTGTTCTCCGATACGTAAACCCAAAAATTGACCAGCTCACCGTCATATCGGCCGCCTTCGACCTTAAAAAACAACCCAAACGACATTCTCTCCTTTCTTAAACCGAAGCCAATTTCAAAGGAAAATCAATCAAAAGCCACGTTTCTTAAAAAAAACTGAGACCTTCTTCCCCAAGATCTTCGATCGATTTACCACGTACGCCTTTGGGACGGAAGCCGAAGGGGTTTATTATCGGCGAGAACGAAGGGACCAAGAAGCCGAAAAGACTACGCTTCAAAGGTAATGAAATCCTACCCTCTTTTTATTTATGCCATTCTTTTAACTAAAAAACAATATACCTCAGAAGATGGTTTTGTATTGCTTGTTCTCTCAGAAATTCCCCTTGCTTCTTGCCTAGGGTTACAATAGTCAGGGCTTTCTGTTTTATAGCCCGAAATTATAGAATTTTGCATTTACATGGAAACTGAAACGAAAATTGCTATTGGCTGCTATTATCTTTGTTTGTATTTATATGGTAGCTCTATCATTGTTGGTGAGGCCTTGATATTGTTTGTTTTTCCTCCGCTGCCATATGAGATTTTGAAACGGTTCTGACATTTGTTTTTTTCCTTACATGTGAGGAGAGGAGGAGGGGACCAGAGAGAGGTTCTGCTTGGGGAACAAGTCTCTGACAAGGCCGTCATCGTGGTGGATCGACGGTGAGGTGGCATTGGTCCATTGGGTCATTCGACCAACGTGGAGGTAGAGCCAAGAGATGAATTGGCGTGCGTGGCCTCAACGTGGGTGATGAAGCGTCGTTTACGCGTGCGTGGGGCGCGTGCTGGTTGCTGGACGGTTCGATGTGGTGATCCGGATCTATCGGTGGCAGATGAGGCAGCTTTGAAAGAAAACCAGGGGATTAGACTAGGAATTTTCTGTTTAGGGCCCTATCGGGCTAAGTATACAATGTATAAGGCCGTTGGGCCTGTTATAATTGTAAATGGACATAATATATAAACTGATATTGGGATATGTTTATTATATTGTTTACATATTTCTTGTCTTTTCTGATTTTAGTTTAAAAACAATAATAACAAATAGTAATATAATATATATAATAGGTAATACTTACTAATAACAAACAAAATAACAAAAGAAGCAAATACCATAACAATAAAAACGCTTAATAGCATATAGTAATATTAAGACAATCATGATAGTATTAAGAGGTAATAATAATAACATAACATAATATACTATAATGTTTAGGGGTTTTTCAAATGGATAACAATAATACATAATATAATAATAAAAGGCAACATATATAATAATACTAGTATAATGTTAGCCTACTAATACTTAATAAATAATAATAGTAGTTTCTTTTTCATATTTTCTTTGGTTTTAATTGAAAATAGGCAAAGCAAGTTTAGCCCATAACTTTTTGATAGTAGTGACATATATATAAAAGCTCATCATTGTAAACAAGAATAAAGAAAGAATAAAATAAAAACGAGCTCACCCCGGACAAAATTAGTGATTACAGCTGCCCTTCTTTGCTTATACTTGTGGAACAAGAATAAAGCAAAGACCATAAGCGCTAAATTTGTCCTACTTCCCTGTTAGGAGATTCCGAGCTTCGAGTTTCTCCTATATAGAACTGTTCACTCTTTCTCTCCCTACAGCATGGAGCTATGAGTATCTACCTCATTTTCCCCAAAGTACTTGAGTTACGAGTATCTGCCCCTTTCGCTCCAAAATCCCTAAACTATGAGTATCTGCCTCCTCCGCTCGGTAGGCCTAATATGACGAGTTTGAAATCATTCACCTAAAATCCTTGAGCTATGAGTATCTACCTCCTTCGCTCTAAAACCCCGAACTGTGAGTATCTGCCTCCTTCAATCGGTAGTTCTTATACAACGAGTTTGAGATCCTTCGCCTGAAATCTGTGAGCTATGAGTATCTACCTCATTCGCTCTGAAATCCTGGTGTAACGAGTTGGTAATGTCGCGCCTGAAATTTAAGAGCTTTGAGTATCTGCCTCATTCGCTCTGAAAAACTCTAAACTGTGAGTATCTGCCTTCTCCGATCGGTAGTTCTAATATGGCGAGTTTGAAATCCTTCGCCTGAAATCCTTGAGTTTTGAGTATATGCCTCATTCGCTCTAAAAATCTTGAGCTATGAGTATCTGCCTCCTCCGCTCGGTAGTCCTTTATGTCCTTTCCTTTTCTTGACTTTCTGAGTCTCTTGCACTAAAGTGCCTTTACAGGTTTTCTCTCTAAAGATTTTTCTTCATTTTTCTTTCTTTTTCTTTTTTCTTTTTTTCCTTTTTTCCTTTTTTCTTATCTTTCTTTTTCTTTCTTCTATTTCTCTTTTTTTCTTTTCTTTCTTTTTCATTTTTTCTTTTACTCTTTCTCTTTCTCCTTTCTGTTTCCCTTTTTCTATTTCTCTTTTTTTTTTCTTTTTCTCTCTCATTCTTTTTCTTTTTTTCTTTTCCTTTTTCTTTTTTTACTCTATTTTCTTTTCTTTTTTTTCCTTTTTTCTTTTTTTTCTTTTTCTTTCTCTTTCTCTTTCTTCTTTCTCTTCTTTTTTTCTTCTTTCTCATTCTTCTTCTTCTTTTTTCTGGATGCCCCTACGAGTTTTCTCTTCTAGTCCCTTTGGGTTTCTTCGTGAAAGACCTTCGTTATCTTTTCTCAGAAAATTTTATCCATTTTGCATCCGATGTCCTCTTGCCTTAGCTTTGGCGGACTTCTTTCATGTCTTGAAGCGAGTGCTAGCTTGACATTTGCCTTAAGATCACGAGTTATTTTGAAACTTCTCGCTCTTCTTTGGCTGATTCTTCAAACTACGGGTTTCTCTATGCCCCAATTTCTATTGCATTGGCTCTTTGGCATCATTTTCGGATAGTTTACCCAGGGCTCGAAAGTTTTGATGAGAAAACATACTGGATTCTGAAGCTTAAAAGCTGCTCTCTTTGCTATGAAATCTTTTGATCTCTTACGAAAATTCGAAGCCCGGAGTTATGTTTCTCATTCCAAATTCTTCAACCTTCGCAAATGCTGGCGAAGTCTTCTCATATGGATTCTTCTTGAATATGAACAAGTTCTCCTCACTTTGAACTTCTCATCTATCAAAGTTGATGTCTGAACAGTTTTTTCCTTAGGAACTCTTCGAATCTTTATTGGGCGAGTCCTTTTCACTAGGGGCTCGTGGTCTTTACAGAGATTTACTTATCCAACCAGAGAGTTTCAAGTCTAAATCTCTTTCAATCTTTGTATCTATAAAAAAATAATCAAAATGATTTGATGATATGAGTTAGCGTGTTTCTATCTAGGGATGTCTAGCTAAATATGATGCATAAATGATGATATTTTTAGAACTGCTAGAAAGATCTTGATTTCTGGTCGATCACCCTTAATCTCACATGGGTCTCATGTCTTTGACAAGTCTTCATTTCTGTCTTATCTTGAAAGGATGTGGCTGGCCCATACCATTTTGACTGAAATCTGTGACATCTTAAGGTACATCTTCGGAACACTACCCCACTCAACTTGGGCTTCGTTATTTTCTCTTTATTGATTCTTCATGGTGAGTCATCTTTACTCTCGTATTGGGGAGAACTCATCCCCCAAAAATTTTTCAACCCTTCACTTCCCCAAGGTCTGATCTTCATTTTTCTTTACTAAACATTCCTCCATCGTTTCCTCTTGAAGGAAGGTATTGACTTTCATTGGTCGAAGTAACATTACCAACAGGCTTAACTCTTACCTCTTCATGGGGTCTTTATGATGATCCTTCTACAATTTCAACCTTGAGGTGGACCCATGCCCCACAGATTTTCAAGTTCTCATCATTCCCAAATCTTTGAGTGATCTGGCGTACATGGTCTTGCAATTGCTCTTTTCGTAGTCACTGACAAATTATGTTATGCCAACCAATTAGGCCCTTGATCTGAAGCTGTGCCGGAAGGCCTTCTTATTCAAAAGCTCGAACAAGTTCAAGGTACCGCCATTAATACCACCCAAGACTCTTTAAGGAATATGATTGAGCCATGAATCCCCACTGCGAACAGATCCATTTCCATGACCTTCTTCAGGTGTGTAGATACATTCCCACGACAAGGTGGTGATATCTCTACGATTCTGAGTCAAACCGTTAACCCCACCTTTGCTCATTCCGGTTAAAGTCCTAAGTTTCAACATATAATCTCAAGACTTCGATGGCTTTGTACAAACCCAGTTCTTATGAACGTTCTTCTAATTAAGCAAAGCGGAAAACTCCTCAACTATAGACATCCGGTCTTTTATGTTACAAGTAAAGCAATAGAAAACATGATTCCAAATCTGAAAGATGGCTTGGAACGAAGGCTGATTATCTTGGACATGCATTAAGTGTGCAATGACACTATAATCTTCATAGAACCGACTTTGCAACCGTTGATCCTATTTTTCCCAAATTCATTTCAACCCCGTCATCCGTTTTGCTGTAGTCTGACATGAGTATACCCTGCTCGCTTGATAAATTATCGCCTTGTACTCTTTGGTTAACTTCTGACCAACTTCGGGCTGTTGAATCGAGGCCTTTCTTAGGATACCTTTTTTCCTGATCTTAGTAGCACTTTCCTTTCTTTCCCTGGTTCAGTGGTTATTTGCCCTTGACCTACTAGTATGGTCCTTCTTCCATCTCAAAGTTAGGATGAAAACATGCCCCCATGAGTCTCTGAATTTTCAATAGAACTCAATCTTAATCCTTTTTAACCAACTAAGGTCTTGCAATAGATACTCATTTCAGGTTCTTAAACCATGTAGCATGAAGGCCTGTTGTTATTCCCTTCAAAAGCAATGATAGGTTTGCATTAGGTCGATCATGTACATACTTGACCTTGCATCCTAAACTTCATTCTAAAAAGCACGGAGATACCTTATTCTTCTATTTCTCTCTCTTCTTCTTTTTATTTCCTTCATTTTTCTCTCTTTATCATTTTGTCTATACATCGGTTTGCTAATCATTATTTCAACAAAGGATGCCCCTTTTTAGGTTAATATACAAAATCAAAATTAATAAAAAAGAATAGAATGCCCCGGATATCAATTGCAAGAGCGTCTTGGATTCAATCTCCCAATGATCAACAGTTTGCCTTTGAAGGTTGTGGCGATATTTACGAAATTCCTCCTAGATTGCTCGGTTCATCCTTATGATTATTGTACTTGCTTAATCGGTTCGAAAACTAATCCTTCTAGTTCTCACCATCTCTCTTTATTTAAAAATATTTGAGCTTTCCGACTTTTATTCAGCTCATAGAGCGTGGAAAATGCTATTCGAATAATTATAATTGTAAGTGTGTACTTTTGATTATAATTAATATTGTGCTAGTGTTCTCAAGGATTCATCTCCGGGACTTATTCAATTTGTTCATTCATTTCCTTTTTCCTAGGAGAATTCAACTCGTGACAGTCCTTTATCTCGAGGATAATGATGAAGCATACAACAATACTCTGAGTTACTCGGCATAGTCACGGTTTTGAAAATATTACCATCACTCATAAAGTGAAGAGTTTCGAACTTCAGCGGAGTGCCCCTAAAATTCCACACTCTTATCCGAAAATGCCTATTACGGATTTCGATCATTGGAGTGCTTTTTAATTAATGCCTATTACCAAGCATTGAAGGTTAAATCGATTTGTCTTATTTTGAAATATTATATTTTTCTTTTTCCAGCATACTCAAGCAACTCTATTTGGGCTCTCCTTGGAGATTTTCTGTAACACCTCCTTCCTGGTCTAGTAGGGATCCGGGTTGGATAGTGTTATTGGAAGACTAATCGAAGGTTCGAAAAAAGTTTCAGAGTTCAAAACCTAAACTAAGTATCATATTGATTATTCTTAAGACTTATCCCCTTTGTTTGTTACTAAACTTAATCGAAGTTGAGGTCAATTTTAAAGTTTTCTTAACCTTAGGGACTAAGTTGTAAATTTTTACTAGTTATCTGATTTTAATCCGATTTCGTATTACCAATTGAAATTAAACTCTTCAATTATTGATCTAAAGGTTTCATTATTAGAACCTATCGAATTACTACGTCAATTAAACCAATTTGAGACTTTTTACAAAAAAATCAGTTCTGTGACTTAACTAAATTTACCAAATTTTACCAGTACACTTATAAACCATGTTCCTATTGGTACGTCAAATTTTAGGGCGTTCGAAATCCATTTACCAAGTTTTCACCTTAAGCTCATTTTAGGCACATTTTTAACCATTTTAACTTATCCAAATCTAACCATACAACAAACCATATTACCAAGTCATCATGCAACCAGAGAAAAGTTTATACAAAACAAGTTGGACCATATGCCACTTCACTAGGAGTTTATAGCAAAAGATAACATACATATATGGCAGGGACGTGACTTGCAACCACACAACACGATCAAGGCTCGGTATTGATCAAGGTCTTGAAAATACATGAGACACACATGTTAGGCTTACATAGCCTAGTGAGGCAGTTATAACAATTACAATGAATGATTAATATTATGAAATGCATGATAATCAAATATACAAGTAGTCATATTATACTATGCACAATTCATGCTTATTACACATATTATCATGCTTTTATATTCACATATTACATGTCACATAGTCATATCATAATCATATTGTCGTAGCACAATTCATAGGCACATATCACACTAGGTACCATTGGATACACGGATTCCCTGTACACCAACACATATAACAGAGAGTGGGTCGTAGCCCTTGAGCTGTAGCTCCAGAGATATATCCCTTACACAGCAGACCTTATTTCCCCCCATATATAGGCCGTAGCCCTGGACCGTAGTTGTAATACCCCCTACCCGGGTAAGTAGTAACTCGGTTCAAGAGCGTTACTTAGCAAGCAAGACAAGTACAAGGCAAGGCATTCGAACCATACAAGAAATCTAGCACTCATGCTTTCTTAACATACAAGCAATATACATTTAAACTTGATTTAATAATCAAGTTACATTCGGCAATCAACCAACCAAGAAGAACAAGATTCAAACTTGTTTACTTAACTAACAAGAAAGCTCATACTTTACTCCTGAACATTCATGCCATTCGAACTAGACCAAAGCAACCAAATCATGCATTTCTTTTCAAACAAGCAACTCATACTTAGGCATCATATCTTCAAAGGTATTCCAACTACACTAACAAGCAAACATTTCTAGTTGTTCTTTCACCTAAACAATTCGGCTATTAACACCATACTTCTAGGTTCATTTCTTTCTTACTTACACTTCAATTTACTACATACATTGTTCTTATAACAACATTCAATCTTTGAAATTCAATCCTATTCGATTATCTTGAGGTTCAAACATGCTTTCTATATTTCATTGATCATTGATGTATACATGTGCCATCTCTTACCTAAAATTCTATCACAATTGATTGATCATTCTAATTACATGTTCAAACTTGCATTCAAACCACATTCTAGTCCTAACCATTAGGCCATTTACCTAAGTGCATAACATGGCATGTAACTAGTTTCATTCATGCTTAATTCAATCTCAAGCATTCAGCAATCTCATCTACAAGCATACGTATCACACACAACAACCATTGTTACATTCAAGTGATCCTATATGACATGGTCATTCGATTAGAGAACAAGTAAGCATCTTGGTTCATCATCATACTCTCTATTTAAGCAAACCACATACAAGATCATAGCATTCGAAAGTCATCAATATAGCTAGATTAACATTAAGTCATTCCATCAATATATGCGCAGCAACATTCAACCATTATAAACTAGTTAAGTTCATTACAAACCTTAATCTACATAAAAATCATACATAGGCTATCAAACATTATATACAATCCTTCAAAATGCATGTTCAAGCTAATTAGATACATCTAGTGCCACCATTCTAGGAGAATACAAAACAAGTATGGAATCATACTTTAACAAAGCTTGTGTAGGATGCTTCTTGCTCAAGGAATCAAGCTTCAAGATCAAGCAATGTTGAATCCTTTAACCTGTAGGTTGGGAAGAATGAAAGAAGAGTGATAAGTACAAAAATATACTTAGTGAGGTAGTAACTAGTCTATCCATTTTGTTATTTCATGTTTCAAGTCTTTTAGATAAAGTGAAGACCTAGCTAAGGCTTCCAAGCATTAGAGTAGACTTAGCTAGTCTTTCAAGTATCAAGAGTGACCTTATCTAGTCTTTCAAGCATCAAGAATATCCTATCTAGGATAACATGAAATTTGGCCAACAAGATTAAGCAACAAGAAATCTTAAATCATGAATCAAGCAACATGGTTGCAAAATGAGTAAACAAGGAGTCATGCTTCCAAATCAAGCAACATACATTTCATGGCAATACAAGACAAGTATCATGTATAATTGAGTTTTAATTAATTTGTTATTTCATTTAACAACCCCTTGGTACTTAGTTTGTATAGGTAATCGAGTCTCCAACCAACTGTCGCCACAATATGCACCGTAGTGCTGGTCAACCCTCCTACTGTCGCCAAAGACCACAAACATACCCTCTGTCTGTCACCAAATAGGGGCCTTAGCCCTGGACCATAGTCCACACGTACACAATGAGCTCTAGACTCTAAGGCATGCCTTTCTACCTAATCCAACTAGCTACCAAGGTTGTTCGAATTACCATTTATTCAAGTTATCAAGTTCAAGATCATGTTCATGTCAATCAAGATCATTTCATGTTAAGCCCTTAGGCTATTGAGCCTTAACTCACAAGTCAAGCGGTTTCAAGATTTATTTCATCAAAATGAGATCATCATATCTCAACCAAGTCATTAGCATTCATCATGTTGTATCATAGCACATACAAGCAACCAAGTCATCACTAATCATGCATAGCATTTCAAGTAAGCATGTACATAAGACTAGGATCATGTTTCATGTGCTTCATTAATCATTCTTCCCTTATTAAGACATATTCATGCTTAGATTCATTAACATAACAAGAATGTAACAAATACATTGGTTAGGACCTAGCCCTAATCCTAGAGGTAACTACACTCACAATACAATCCAAGCAAGCTAGCAATTATCTTGTATGGCTATCCCCTTGTTCTTAGCCCTTGAATGATTTCCTTTTCCTTCCTCAATTTGCTGCCCTTGATCTAGCAAGCATAACACATGCACATTTCATCAAAACAAGCACAATATATCATACAATCATAGTAGCAATGTTATCACAATGTACCTAACATTTAGCTACTATTTTTATACTTCCTTTTAAGCATTTCTTACCAATTCATCTTCACATTGTTATTACTTCATTTTAAAGTATAATTGGACAGACTACAATGGCCCAAAACTGTTTTGGAAATAGTTTACATTTAGGTGCAAAAACAGTCCCAAACTGCCCAGGACACTGCTGCCTGGCAGTTTGCACACTGTCCCTTTAAATGGCCATATCTTTTAATCCGTAAGTCGGAATTTCAATTTCTATACACTGTTGGAAAGCTTACAAAATTTCCTATAAGACCATGTAATACTTGCATTTTATTTCTTATCCAATTAATACAGTTTATTGTTCAAAGACAGGGCATTTTACGCTGCCTGGACAGTTTGCACTGTCCAGCAATTCCTATTTACAGTTTTCAGTATAGGACCCAGTTTTCAATTCTGTTTTCACAAAATGAAAATAGACATTCTAAGGATCACGTCACTAAAATTTTATCCCTGAATTCAAACTGTACAATTTTTGGTGAATTTTCAAAGTGACTGCCCAGAACAGAGCAATTCTGGGCAGATTGTATCTAGTCACATTTTAATGCCTTTAATCCATTTTAACCAGTGTCTTAGCCCTATAATTCATTTCATATGACATTATAAACATGTGAGGTCATAACTATGTTCATGTTCTTATCCTTCATTTCCAGCATTGTTTGTATCTAATTCAATTTGTTTAACACCTTCTATACATTACCTATTCATGGTCATCATCAATTCATTATTTTCATAGCTCAATTTTATGTTCAAATCATTCAATTCCCACTTTAACATCACAATACAAATTTCCAGCAACCTAGGTTTGTTACACTAGCATAAACACATAATTTCCAGCCTTGTACCTAGTTTCATTCTTCAATTTAGCATAATTCAACAACCATATAATCACCTAACAACATATTCAATGTATAATTCATCTAACATCATCAAAATCAGTCCAATTCCATAATCATAGTTGCCTATTCAATTAAACACAAGAAGAACTATACTTACTTTGCTTCTTGCTTAATTTCCTTGAAAAATCACTACACATGCAAGCCAAAATTCTTCTTCAATGGCTGAATTACCTAGCTTTCTCTCTCAATTTTTCTCCTCTCAAATTTGGCTAACAATTATATAGTGGAGAAGATGACAACAACAATTACTTGTTATTGGAATTGTGTTTTGTCTAAATTGTCCCTTAATTAGTTACTAATATTGTAATTAGTCGAGGGCAAATAAGAGATTCATGATATTTATCATGCAATCTCAATCTTTCTATTTTAATTCATTATAGCCATTCTAATTTGGTCACTTATCTCATTCATTCTTTCAATTAGACCCTTGACTATTCAATTTAGCTTAATTCTAAATTCAATTAAGCTATTCACTTATTAAATTTGGTTCCAATAATTCTAAGCTAGGATTTGGGGTGTTACAGTAGTCCTCCCTTACTTAACCAAGCTCAATAATCCTATGGCATGCCAATTGTATCCTATGTCCATAATTGCACAAATTCACATAGTCCATAAATTTTTCAAGTCATATCATATCAAATATCAAAATGAGCCTTAGCTCCATATCATGTAACATTTCATATCATTTTCATATATCATATACGTGTAGCATATTATAGTCATGTTTGTGCATATCAAAGCAATACAAGGCACTTACCAGGTTTGCCAAACGAATTCGACATAGTTGCTCTACAGGAGCCCTTAAACAAATACAAACCTAACTATAAAATAATGCAACGGGATGACACCGAGCCTATCCCTTGACACAACTACACTCACCTCGACAACCTGATGTTTTCAAGACTCTCGGATAACAACGCCTTTATCCTTGGCTTTCAGAAGAGATGACGGTTGTTCTTTATCAACCCTCAATCGATAGAGAGGATTCGAATTGTCGAACCGGAAAACTCGAGCTTACCACCGCATCATTGAATCATTTTTTTGTTCCTTACTTTCTCTATATCTATTGCGTAAGGCTCCCCCTATTTATACACAATGGCCGGCTCCCAATTGCCTTCTCCATGCTCCACGTTTATGGGGCCGTGGCAATTTTTGGGGAATAGTTTCCCCCTATGCCCACGTGGTGGAAGGAAAAAATGGCCTTATGGCCCTTGTGTCGTGGGTCCCCCCACTCACGGTATTATTTTATTTTTTTAATAATAAACTGATACAGTTAGCCTGAATAACCTTCATTGCTTCAAACTATGTACAAGATCGAGCAATTTACACAACTGGTACAAAATATTCGATCACCGGAACCTAATCCCGACTGGACCAGTTTTCGGGGTGTGACATTTTCTTATCATCGAACATTATCGAAGGAGTAGTAATCTTGCTTCTCGTGCTTTTTTGACCAGAGCAAACTGATCGGAAATCACGCTTCATCGTTATCACAACATTCAATTGATCTCTTTCATTAGAATCAATGTCGCATCATACACGTGATATCCGGGGATCTACAAGGGTAAGAAAGAATATATACACATATGTTTAAGAAAATAGCATCCTTTCATTGAAATAGCAAAAGCAAACATAAATTAAACCTTTACAAAAGATTACTACTACTGTCTTCGGGTAAACAAAAGCAAAATTAACACACATAAAAGCATGTAAAACAAAAATCTAAAAATATGGATATGATGCCCTAGAAATCCCTGACCCTTGCAACGTTGGTCATTCATCTCAACGCCTCAAACTTTCTCAAAAATTTGGCCTCTTTCTCTGAACTTTGGTTTTCCATTCTTAAAGGAAAGTACTTCATTCTTGACAAGTTTATAGATCTTGCCCTTCAGAAATACGCACTCTTCCGTTGTATGGCCAAAGTCATCATGATGATACTCACATGGAACCCTGACACCAGCCATATTGGGATTAAAATAAGCATGCCGCTTTGGGGGAGGTAGCCTCAAAAGTTTATTTTGAACTATCAGAGGTAACAGCTCTGAATTTGTCATCGGGAATAACATTTTTGTCCTCTTGCCACTCCCTCTTGCATCATGCACTTTAGCTTTCTTTTTCTTTTTTTTCCTTAAGCAGGGCTTCCCTACTTTGGAGACATCGCTATCATCAGGGCATGTCACTTTTTGGGGCTCTTTCGAAACTGCTTCAGACCTTTTAAGCGGGGTTCAAAACCAAGATTTTCGTAGGACGGTTGTGATTATAATGGTCGTTGATGTTTTCCAATTTTGCCAATGTCGGAAAATTTGCCTCATCCACATCTTTCATCACAGCGACCCGATATTCTCCTAATTTCACAGTATTGGCTGCGGCTGGAAAATTAATTTTTAGACTTGGACTCGTTGTCTCAAACTCTAACACCCTGATATCTAGGAGATGTTGAACTTTACGCTTAAAACTTACACACCTCTCGATGGAATGCCCATGAGTTTCGGGATGGTAATCGCAATGGTCTTTCTCACTAAACCAACTCGAATATGAAGGTGACAGGGCTTTGACAAAGCAAGGTGCCACCAACCGAGCATGTAGCATCTTGGAATACAGGTCTCGGTAGGTGAAAGGACTGGGAGTGAACTGGAGGTCCTTCGATTCTTCATTCTTTTCTTGAGCCTTGAGAGCCTGGCTAACCGATGACTGATGAGTTTTTAGAATCAAAGGCTGATCATGTGATTGCAGGAATAAAAATTTAGAAGATAGTATAGCCGACATCCTCATCCTCTCGTTGCATATTGTACATTTCTCATCTTGTGGCTCTGACTTATTTGGTTTTTTGTTTGCTGAGGATGACAAGATTTCTGAGAGAGAGTCATCGGTCTTATCCGACACTAATTTGGCAGGGTACTCCAAAGCGATGCGTGCTACCTCATTTTGGTTGATGATAGTTTGGTCCTCGTCAGACAAAACCCTTTTCCGCTATGAAATCGCAATCCCCACTCTTACTCTTCTCTTGGCCGAAAGAGTCTTTTTCCATACCCTCTCATTTGGTTATGGTGACCACCATACCCATTAGTTCATCGATTTGCCCCTTTGTTTCCTCTTAGAACTTCTTCACATATGATATTGTCTCCCTTTGATTCCAAACCAATTGTTCATGAAGCTGTTCGATTCTAGCTACCCTAGTTGCTAGATCATTCATATTTCTGGAGTCGAACTGGTCAAAAGTCATTCCCTCATTACTCATACTTTCTGAGGCGAATGTTTTCCCTATTAGTGATGCACATGATGTAATGAATGTGCAGGAATGCATTATTTGAACAAAAATAATAATGCGTCACAAGACAATGCTATTATGAGAATATGAATGAAAATCACTTGGTCAAAAATAATAATGCGTTACAAAATAATGCTACTATGAAAATATGAATGAATGTATGCGATGTGTCGTATGCACCATAGAAATAGATGATTAAAGGCAATCAAACAAAAAGGTACAATTGAAATGCAAAGAAGCATTGATTTGACGAACATTCTCATTAAGCAACTTTTCACAATGAAGATCAAGTCCTGTTACAACGAGTAAAGAATAAGAGCTTCCACGTAGGGTACAACTGAAACTTGAGTTCCTTCTCCGCCAATAACTGGGTTGGCTTTTTCATCTTGTGATCGTAAACTTTGAGATTTTTAATTCGTCATTACGGACCCTTTCTCCCATTATAAAAGTCTTAAATTTGAACTGTTCTCAAATCAACATTTCATGTGAAAAGTGCTACAAATATGCACAAAAAGAACTGAACAAGACAAGAAAGCAAAAATAAATACATCACAAAATAATGCTACTATGAATGCAAAGAGCAACACTGAGTTCGGCAAATATCCTCGTTAAACGACTTGCATTAATAGGAACATTGGTTTGTTACAATAATCAAAGGAAACCCACTACATCTAGGTTGCCGATCTCCCTCAAAATCCAAACGATCATTTCTCCCTTCTTGGAAGCTTGGCAGTGTCTTCCGCTAGGAATTGTAACTTTCGAGCGATCTCTTGTATCCGGGTCATTAAATGTGCCAGTTCTTGGTCCTGCTCCAAATGGCGTAGGCCGTGAATTGCACTTACTCCAAGATGGCAAAGTGTCTAAGAAACTTTCGATCCTGGCCCAGAAGGCCTCGTTCTTGTTTGGCATGGTTTTCGTTGATCTCTTTGCAAGACTTGGTATTTTTCAATTGTCGGGGTCAAATTAAAGTTGCCAATCACAGAACAATTGTTGACTTTGAAAGCATTTCTCTCCTCGTAATCCCGACCATCATCACATGAAGGTTTCGGCCGACATTGCTAACCTGAACTTGATGAGAATACTGTCCCCGTCGTAGTTGCTCTCTTTCTGACCATATTTGTACATCAGAATTCTTCTTATCATTGTTACGAACCAAATCTCCCGTTAATCTAGTCTTTAATTTCAGACTATTTCCAACTCAATGTGCTCTTCGTGATATGATAATATATGCAAAACAAAAAGGTAAAAGGAAACGAAAAGAAAACAAACAGAAGTCTGTTAGTCACAAGATAAGCAATAAATTTGAAAACGAGAAAAGATAAGCGCAAACAATTAAACAAATGCCAAGCACATAAAGAAGAAACCTTAACCATATGAATTCTAGTTCGCTAAGGTTATCCGCATGGCTCTAATGAGGTGGGCTTCTTAGATTCTCATACATGAGCTCGGTTCTAATTGGGGTACCCAAACCTATCTCATTACCTACTAAGGCAACAAGAACCCCAATTCTCGCTCATTACAAGCTTGCAAATTGGTTTTGGTTCGAGGGAAAGCACGACCCAGTGATGTGGAGGGCTGCTCACGTGTCAAAAGGCGTAGATTCTAGAAGTGAATTACCGACCTGTTGAGGGCTACTCATGTGGGTATGTGGTGTTTCACTCCCACTTAAGGGATGGAGCTCGGGTATAAAGCCTGATAAACATGGTGTGTCGGTGATTCCTTAGAAATTAAATGAAAAATTAATTTAAGGACCACCAATTATCAAAGGCCCATACAACTTTGGTCACAATTTTAAGACAGAATTGACCTCATTAAAGTTAATTAAGATTTCAACATTTCCCATCATCTAAAGGCAACAAACATTTTCTTGTCCTAACTCTCTTTTGTTTTGTGAAAACAAAATAGGTCCCCAGCGGAGTCGCCAAGCTATAGCGACCCTTTTGAAAAATCTTTAAGAGTGTTTTTATTTTAGAAAAGAAGTTGACTACTATTTTATCCCCTGAAATCGCTTCCTTTGAAATCTTCGTTTTGAAAAAGGGGATTTCTTCTTGAAAATCTCTTTTTGCTTTTGAAAATCATAAAATCTTGGAAAACTTGGAGTCACCACCGGTCATTTGGATAAGGTAGGCCAGACACCGAAGAAAACCAGAGACTCGTTATGAAAGAGTCTAGGAGTTGGTTACGTGTGGGGAAGGATTAACACCCCATCACGCCCGGATATCGGTACCATAATATTTGTTACCTTTAAAATAGATGGAATTTGTTGAAATTTGAATAAACTTTAATTTGGCGTTCTTAATTAAAAATTGTCTTTGATTGTATGGGCTTTATTAAATCGGTGGGCTTAAATTAATTTGACATTTAATTAATAAAGATAACGATATACCGGACCCTAGACTAAACCGACATCGAATAAGATTGACTACCGTGTTAGTTTAGGGTTCGGGTCCCGTACGTCACCTTTATGCATGATGCAAACAATTAAGAGATGGTGAAATGGTCATGTCTATTTTGAGTATTATTTACCCCATTTTATGGGTTAGATTAATTAAAATGCAATTAAAGATTAAAAAGTCGTATGAATGACAAATAAGGATGGCAAACAAAAGCATAAAAGATAAACACACAAGGCCCACCCCAAGACCTAACCTATGAAAGCCCAAATTATGGAAAGACCAATTAATGATCTAATTATTAGCTAAATGAATCTAGCATTTAATCCTAAATTAATTAGCCCTAGATAACTAAACCCTAACAAGTTATGAGGATTCACTTTAATGTCGATCTAAACTTTAAAGTTAATTTCATCCTAAAAGTTAATCAAGAAATGTTCGATTAGTTTAATGAATTTAACATTTATCTCAATGAGGCAAAGATAAATTTAAATTCACTAAATTAATTCAAACCCTAATCTAACTAAGGCTTTCAGCTAAACCTAAATTAATCCAATTAATTTAAAGTTTGTGCCCCTATTAGACGAGCACACGATTTCAAATTAATTAGATTAATTTCACCTAATCTATTCTTAAAGGCTAAATCTAAAGCTCACCTAATCAAAGCCCAAGAACCAACGTAACAAAACTTAACAAGCCCAAAAACTAGGAGGCCCAAATTAAACTAAACTAGGCACAAGACTAAAGGCCACACACACGCGCGCGCGCACATCAAAAGCTATATATATATATATTATTTATATATATATATATATATTAAAAACCTTATAACATATACTATAATCTTTATAAAATCATATATATTATAATTTTAGAAAAAATGGGTATATATTTAAAGAAAACTATATACTAAAAGCTTTAAAATTATAAATATTTTTTGAAAACTATAACTTTGCAAAACTATATTTTTATAAAACTACATACTATATACTTTTATAAAAATTATATTTTACATATATTTCATAAAACTATATATTATAACATTATATGAAACTTTATATATTAAACTATGTATAATATGATATGTCAATCACATGCCACATTTCAACCAAATAACATAAATTAGCAATATGAAATTTAGAAAGCTGGAAATTAAAGATGCAAAATGAAAATAAACATGCATGATAAAAGAGGGATTAAAATGACCCTGGAATTTGGACTGAATTACAAAGAAACAAAAATAAAGGGCCAAATTAAAAGAAAAAAGCATATTTGAGTAAATAGGGACGAAATTGCAAACTGATTCAAAACTGGAGGGACTGGGAAAGGGGTTTAAAAAGACGGAATGGTCAGGATTTGTAAATATCCCACGCAGAGGGACTAAATGAGTGATTTAAAAAAGAGGAAGCCCTTGCAGGCGTAATAAAATGGGGCGGAGGTCCTTAAAATGCCATTAGACCATTTTTAAAACCTTTAAACATAATAAAAGGGATTTTTTCAGACCATTTTACCTCTTTCGGCCAAAAAAATAGCTCTCCTAGGCTCTCCCCTCTCTCCCAAATCAGATGAACGCCGCTGTTCTCCGACGCGCAAACCCAAAAACTGACCAGCTCACTGTCGTGTTGGCCGCCATTCGACGGCGGCCGACGACCTTAAAAAACAACCCAAACGACCTTCTCTCCTTCCCTAAACCCAAAATCAAAGCCGATTTCAAAGGAAAATCAATCAAAAGCCCTGTTTCTTTAAAAAATTAGAGACCTCCTTCCCCAAGACCTTCAGCCGATTCACCATGTACGGCTTTGGGATGGAAGTCGAGGGAGTTTATTACCAGCGAGAACGAAGGGACCAGGAAGCCGAAAAGACTACGCTTCATAGGTAACGAAATCCTACCCCTTTTTATTTATACCATGGTTTTAATTAAAAAAAACAATATACCTCAAAATATGGTTTTGTATTGCTTGTTCTCTCAGAAATTCCCCTTGCTTCTTACCTAGGGTTACAATAGTTAGGGCTTTCTGTTTTATAACCCGAAATTATAGGATTTTGCATTTACATGGAAACTGAAACGAAAATTGTTATTGGCTGCTATTATCTCTGTTTGTATTCATATTGTAGCTTTGTCATTGTTGGTGAGGCCCTAATATTGTTTGTTTGTCCCCCGCTGCCATCTGAGATTTTGAAACGGTTATGACATTTGTTTTTTTTTCTTGCATGTGAGGAGAGGAAGAAGGGACCAGGGAGAGGTTCGCTTGGGGAACAAGTCTCTGACGTGGTTGTCATCGTGGTGGATCGACAGTGAGGTGGCATTGGGCCATTGGGTCTTTTGGCCGACGTGGAAGCAGAGCCAAGAGATGAATCGGTGTGCGTGGCCTCAACGCGGATGATGAAGCGTTGTTCACGCGCGCGTGGGAAGCTCCAACCATCGCGCGTGGGGCGCGTACTGATTGCTGGACCGTTCGATGTGGTGATTCGGATCTATCGGTGGCAGATGGGGCAGCTTTGAAAGAAAACCAGGGGATTAGACTAGGGTTTTTCTGTTTAGGGACTTATTGGGCTAAGTATACATTGTATAAAGCCGTTGGGCCTGTTATAATTATAAATGGACTGAATATATAAACTGATATTGGGCTATGTTTATTATATTGTTTACATATTTCTTGTCTTTTCTGATTTTAGTTTAAAAACAATAATAACAAATAGTAATATAATATATATAATAGGTAATAATTACTAATAACAAACAAAATAACAAAAGAAGCAAATGCCATAACAATAAAAACGATTAATAGCATATAGTAATATTAAGACACTCATGATAGTAATTAAGAGGTAATAATAATAACATAACATAATATACTATAATGTTTAGGGGTTTTTCAAATGGATAACAATAATACATAATATAATAATAAATGGCAACATATATATAATACTAGTATAATGTTAGCCTACTAATACTTAATAAATAATAATAGTAGTTTCTTTTTCATATTTTCTTTGGTTTTAATTGAAAATAGGCAAAGCAAGTTAAGCCCATAACTTTTTAATAGTAGTGACATATATATATATATATATATATATATATATATATATATATAAAAGCTCATTATTGTAAACAAGAATAAAGAAAGAATAAAATAAAAAACGAGCTCGCCATGGACAAAATTAGTGATTACATTCCTCTCACAATTGATCTACATGTTCATCTTGCTCTGTAACCAAAGGTTCAACAATGTCCATAAATCTGGGAAACACTTGATCAAAATGTCAGCTAAGTTAATGAAAAAACCTGGGTTTTAAGCCATGAAATTATGAATTGAAGAAGATAGGTCAAGAGTTTGGTGTATAATAAACCTTGAAGCTCACTCATGTTTAATTTTGATGAAGTAAAAGCAAAGCTTTGATTGAAACAAGCTTAGGGTAATATTTGTGCCTTCATTACAATGTGAAAAAGACTACAACATTTGTAAGTGGCAATAATCATAATGTAAATAACTTGCTTGGACATGAATCAAAATTAAAAAAACAAAAAACAAAACCCATTTTTCAGTTATTACTTGCATTGATCATTTGATCTTATATCGGTGATAAAGTTCAAGTTTTGATTTTAATTTGTTAATTGCCTCTGGTGTTTTGTTTTTAATAAAGTTGTTTTCTTTTTAATTAGAAAAAAATAAATCATATCTTGATCTCTCTGTTTTGTTTATAAAGCCATTGAAAGGGAAACTAAACCCAAACCGAACAACAAACAAACGAACAAACCCTTCCTTTCAAAGATAAAATAATGCTAGCACGAGATAAAATTTCACTTTCACCGCCGCCGCCGTCACGGCCGAAGTAGAGTTACCCAATTATCCAAATCCTGATGGAATAAATAAAAAAGGATATCTAAATTCAAAGTCCTTTTTTTTCCTTCTCGAAATAGCCTCAGAAATGTCGAAACAAATGTCTCATCTTGACAACGTTCCATCAACGCCGGGGAAATTCAAGACGGAAAAACCACACTTCGTTTGCAACAGGCTGAGGTGGCATTCCTCTCTTGCAAAGCTCACATTTTGGTCGTTTATCTTCTTGGGCCTGATCTTGATCTTCTTCTTCCGGTCTCCTTCATCCAATCCCCTCCCGCAAGATCCCTCTCGGCGCTCGCTCCGTACCTACAACTGGGGCAGACCCCCCTGGGAGAAAAGGGTCCGTTCCTCCGCGCGTGTCCGTTCCCGAAATGGAATCTCCGTTCTGGTAACCGGAGCTGCCGGTTTCGTCGGCACCCACGTGTCGACTGCTTTGAAAAGGCGCGGGGATGGTGTTCTTGGACTTGATAATTTCAATGACTACTATGACCCTTCACTGAAAAGAGCTCGGCAAGCGCTTCTGGAACGAAGTGGGGTTTTCATTGTCGAAGGAGATATCAATGATTCGGCTCTTTTAAGGAAGCTTTTCGAGGTCGTTGCATTTACCCACGTTATGCATTTGGCTGCTCAAGCTGGGGTCAGGTATGCAATGGAAAATCCTAGCTCTTATGTGCATAGCAATATTGCTGGTCTTGTTAGTTTACTAGAAGTTTGTAAGTCAGCCAATCCACAGCCAGCGGTCGTGTGGGCGTCTTCGAGTTCCGTTTACGGTCTTAATACCAAAGTTCCGTTTTCTGAGAGAGATAGGACTGATCAGCCTGCTAGTTTATATGCTGCTACTAAGAAAACTGGTGAAGAAATTGCACATACTTATAATCATATATATGGACTTTCTTTAACTGGTTTGAGGTTTTTCACAGTTTATGGTCCGTGGGGAAGACCGGATATGGCGTATTTCTTTTTCACTAGGAATATCTTGAAGGGGAAGTCCATACCGATATTCGAGGCAGCTAATCATGGTACAGTTGCTAGGGATTTTACCTACATTGATGATATTGTGAAAGGGTGTTTGGCAGCGCTGGATACTGCCGAGAAGAGTATTGGTAGTGGAGGGAAGAAGAAGGGTCCGGCTCAATTGAGGGTGTATAATTTGGGGAATACTTCGCCGGTTTCGGGTCTTGTTAGTGTCTTGGAAAGGCTTTTGAAAGTTAATGCTAAGAGGGATATTATGAAGTTGCCACGAAACGGGGATGTTCAGTTTACTCATGCCAATATTAGCTTGGCTCAGAAGGAGCTTGGGTATAAGCCCTCAACTGATTTGCAGACTGGTTTGAAGAAATTTGTCAGGTGGTATCTCAGCTACTATTCTGGAGGGGAGAAGGCAGCTAACTAATTCTTTCTTTGAATTGCGGTAGGATACTCCGAACTCATGTTCATTACCATTCTTATCATTGTTTTTAACATTTCTCCGTCCATTAGGCAATTATCGTTGTTTAATACATCTTTAGCGATGCCCTATAAGGAAGGATATTGTGTCCTACATGGAAGAAGTTTTGTGATAACTGGATATTGTTTGCTGTCCAGGCACACGTTGTATCAAAGAAGACCGGAAAATCTTTTTTTTTTTCTTTCATTTTTCTGTCCCATGGAATGTAACTGTTGTAGTTTTGGCATTTAGAATTCATTAACTGATAGAGCATAAGCTGATCGGTGAACATGTATCATTGGTATGCAATTCCAATAAAATAGAACTGGATAATATGATCTTTCCTTTGGTCGCAATTGAAAATCTTTCTTTCTTTTGATATAAATGAATAACTATGATATGGTTTCTGAAATATGTTTCATTGAGTTACTGTTTAAGAATTGACAACTATTTATGGTTTGAACAAATTGTGTCTATATACTGTTGAACTTTAGGAATGGTTATTCTGTTTTTACTTGCTTCTTGATTATTTGAACTTTGTTACACTCTTTAAGCAGTGCTATCCAGCATTGGTCCATGATCGAAGAATCATTTACGTGATCGTTGACAATCTTTAGAAGCATCCTCTGAAAGTCATCTTTTGATGTAGTTTATTACAGCTTTTGCATTTTCTTGGAAAGTGGTGCCTTTCCAAGTCTTCCGTGGTTGAAAAACCTCATTTTATATGATGTGAGCATAATTTATGTAGCCATGATGAAGTTGCATGGATTGTTCATCAAAAGGAAAATATGAAATAGTGGGTCCGAGTCCGACAGCTAAATCAGTAGTTCTTATTATCTAGGAGCTTTTTTGTTGCATCTTGTGGGTTTAATTTTGACTTGATGGAGATGGCAGTTTAAAGAACTCCATCAAGTGTTAGATTAGATCGAAGGTGTTCTCATTTGGTAAACTAAGACTTCTTTATGCATCTATCGAGTTAGCTCGCCTGTGTTTAAGTCAAAACGACGATGCTATTTTCACATTCGTGTTGGTTTTTGCGGATAAGGGAAGTTCATATGTCATAAAATCGTCATCGGTGCATCCTTTTGAGGCTTGTTCAGTTGTCTGTTGTTTTTCAAGTGTATGTTGAGGAAAGATCAGGTTGGAAGAAAAGGTCGTGATCAAGATTATCAGAGTTAACCATTTTAATAGAAGGCTATTTTTTTAGATTTTAGAAAATCATGTTTATTTTATGGTCTATATTCCAGATTCATGGCTTTCTTTACCGACAATGTCGTTTTTAAGGTTCGAACTTAAATTCTTTCTTTAAAGTACAATGTGCCTTGCACCCAACACTTATTATTATAAAAACCTAAATCAAGTTAGCCTAAATAACCGATTTTAACCGAAATTGACAAAATCAGATGTATTAGCGGATTAAATCAGTTTTACTTTTTTAACTGACTTTTGTTCGACACTAATATAGTGGGGACTCGGAAGCAAGGTATCCCATTACAGGCAAGAATCTGAGGGTTGTTGTCGGTTCTATCAAACCAAACGTGTTATTGTCACAAGGGTTTACGCGGGGAGCAAAACTCGATCTGAAAAAAAAAATAGATTTGTTTGATTAATTTTTCGGATTTGAAAAAAAAATTAAATAAAGTTTGAAGTATAAAATAAAAATTTAAATAATTTAAAATTTTTAATAATAAAAAATGTATAATGCATATGAAGAAATATATATATTGTATACCATTGTAAAAGCTTTTTAAATTAAATTGGTAGTAACATAACATTATAAATATTTAGGTAAACTATTCAGGTGACCACCGAACTATTTGAACATACCTATTTTGACCACGGAATTAGGCAACTCGTCAAACAAACCACTAAACTTTCAAATTGGTCCTATTTAGACCACCGCCGTTAAAAAACTAACGTGACATGACAGTTTAACAGAAATTTGTAAAATTACACACTTGGTCCTTATTATTTACCTATTATATTAATTTGGTCCTAATTTTAATTAAATAAAATTAATCAACTAATCGGATAATGACACGTGTCATCACCCAATTAGATAAATCTACTCAAATTTTAATTTAATTTATTTAATATTTAATATATTTTTCCTCCAATTAAATGGCGACACGTGTCACCACCCGGTTAAAGGAAAATTAAAGAGGAATAGAATAGTCTTGGGTGGATCAAATTTGGGACTTAGGGAGGATATATCAAAGCCTTTACCATCACACCAACTTATTCTTGATAATATAAATTGCACCATTTTATATACATATCTTATAATGTAGTAAATGTTAAAAAAAATAGTTGAAATGAGACTCGAACTTAAATCACTTAAGATGTGTAAAATTACACAAATTACATTTTTAGTAATTATATATATACATATATATATATTGTGATTCTGGGTAAATATGCATCTCAACAAACAGTAAACAGAATATCAGAAACTGAAATGTAAAATAACAGTAAATTATACATTAAGACATGTATCGACATCTTCTAGAGCACTCAAGTTCTCGGATTCAATGTATTCTACTTCCAAATTAGCTACCGCTACTCCAACGTTTACGGCTTTACCTCCATTTATTTGAACAGAAGCATAGATTTTTTTCGGTCTCAAGTGATCTAGGTTCGAGCACAAGTTCAATCCACCCAAAGTTATTTTAATTTTTTTAATTTTCTTTTAATCTGGTGGTGACACGATTGGAGGAAAATATATTAAATATTAAATAAAATAAATTAAAATGTGAGTAAATTTATCTAATTGGGTGATGACATGTGTCATCATCTGATTGGTTGATTAATTTTATTTAATTAAATTAAAATTAAGACCAAATTGATATAATAGGTAAATAACATAGACCAAATGTGTAATTTTACAAATTTTTGTTAAACTACGTTTTTTCACGATGGTGGTCAAAATATGACCAATTTAAAATTTTTGTGGTATGATTGATGAGTTGTCTAGTTCGGTGGTCGAAATAGGTACGCCTAAATAGTTCGATGGTCACTTGAGTAGTTTACCCTAAATATTTATAATTAAATTTGAAGAGAAACTAGAATAATTCGACTCAACTTGACTCAACCCGCTTAAATAAAGTTTGAGTTATAAAACTAACTCAAAAAAAATTTATTGGACTCGATCGAATATTTTCACCCTAGAAGGATTTCTATGTTGATTTTGTCATTGAAGCTATCTTGGGCTGTATAAAGCTTAATTTATAAACTAAACAGTCAATGGGGAGAAAAGTAAGGGTCCGCTGATAAAAGCCCTAGCCCAAGCCTCCAATTTGAGACTAGGGTTTATTTGCTTGCTCATTGCCAATAGCTAGCAAGATAGAGTCGAGGAGAAGCAGCAGAGCTTGAGGGAGCTTCATGGGTCGTATGCACAGCCGAGGGTTTGTATTTTCTTCCACATTTGTTTTTTTTTTTTAATCCTAATCCTAAACAACCCTATGGTTATCTAGGCAAAATCTATTGTACTTTGCTTCATTTTCTTTGTGTCTGCAGTAAGGGTATTTCTGCATCTGCTCTGCCATACAAGAGGACTCCACCTAGTTGGTTGAAGATCTCTTCTCAAGATGTGAGTCACCTTTTTTAATCACGCCCTTAACTCTTGCATGATTTCCTTAGAAAAATGAATGATTGGATTTTTCTACTTTTTTCTTAGAACAAAATTCGATTTTTCTTTTCAAAATGGTTATACGAGCTGTGAAGTTGACTCCTTTAGTGCCTTATGTGAATTTGAATCCTCGAAGAACCAGATGCTTTAGCAAATGCAATGTTATGCTCTATTCGAAATCAAAAGCCTATCTATGTTGTCGCATAAATTTTGAACTGGTTGCTTCATGAACTTAAGCTTGTCACAATTAATGTAGTTAAACAGCTAAAGGAAGGTTCAAGTGAATTAAGTTTGGTATTACTTTTACTTATGTTTCAATATTTTGTTTCTCAAATTTCTGATTCTCGGATCATTAACAGCCATTGATTCTTGTTTACTAGTTGCTGGAAATTTTAGTGTCGAATTGGATGGAATAATAGTAGTGGTTAACTCAAACTTGTCTGCTATAACATCGCTGTAATGTGCAGTTGGAAAACCCTAATCTTGATTTCATCTTTTAGGTCGAGGATAACATTTGCAAGTTTGCAAAGAAAGGTTTGACCCCATCTCAAATCGGTGTCATTCTCCGAGATTCTCATGGGATTGCTCAGGTGAAGAGTGTTACGGGCAGCAAGATTTTGCGGATATTGAAAGCCCATGGTACATCTTTATTTGACATTCTCTGGTATTGTGTTTCCCTTCAGATCGGAACTTTGACGTTCATGATTTAACTCATCCGTTTGTCTTTATCAGGTCTTGCTCCCGAAATACCCGAGGATCTGTACCACCTGATTAAGAAAGCTGTTGCCATCAGAAAGCATCTTGAGAGGAACAGGAAAGACAAGGATTCCAAGTTTAGGTTGATCTTGGTCGAGAGCAGGATCCACCGCCTCGCCCGCTATTACAAGAAGACGAAGAAGTTACCACCTGTGTGGAAATAGTGAGTACTTTTTCCATGCTTCATTTCTGTGGTTTATTGCCTTAACTCTCCTGTAATTCTTACATACCATCTTTTTTCTCTAACCAGCGAGTCAACCACTGCCAGCACTCTTGTGGCCTAGAAAATTTGCATTCCAAACCCATCCTCCGTCGCTTCTAACGAGATTCTCCGGGATAGGCAAACAATACTGGACTTTTTGTATCACATGATCCTATTATGCTGTTAAAGAACAAGTTCACTTATGGTTTGAAGTTGAGGTACTTGGAATAATTCATATATATATATAGTGGAGTTTTTTTTTTACTTGAACAGAATGAATGACAGAATGAAAAATATTATCAATATGTAATTGCAGAAGAATTAATTGGAAATTATCTTACATTAATTAAGTAGCATACAAGGTGCGACTCCTGAATTGGATGCTGAAAAACTATCCAACAAAGAATATATCTCCATAACTTGGGGATGGGACTTATCTTCAACAAAAAACTCATGAACGGTTCCCTCTAGTTCAATCCGGCTACAACCGGGAATTTTTTTCAGATTTCTTTCTTTCATCATCAACCTAACCCTACTAGCAGCATTCCACATACCCAGACCAGCATACACGTTGGATAAAAGTACGTAAGAACTCGAATTACCAGAGTCCAATGTGATTAACTGCTTGGCCGCTGGCTCTGCTACATCGATGTTGTCATGGTTTTTGCAGGCACTGAGCAAACTTCTCCAAATCACGTCGTTCGCTTCAATAGGCATTTCCTCGATAAACTTTCTCGCTTCATCTATCTGCCCTGCCCGACCTAGGATGTCGACCATGCATCCGTAATGTTGCAGTTTCGGTACCATTTTGTGGACTCTTCTCATGATATCAAAGCAAATCAGACCTTCCTTGACCAAGCCAGCATGGCCACAAGCATTCAGCACCCCAATATATGTGATATCATCAGGCTCTACAGATAGCCTTTCCATATCCATCAGCAATTTGAAAGCCAATTCACCCATGCCATGAATGGCTAACCCACCAATCATAGCATTCCAATGATCAACAGTCTTGGATTCGATACCCTCGAAAACCAACACAGCATTCTTTATGCTCCCACATTTCGAATACATGTCAACCAGAGCAACCCCAAGTTTTCCACCCAAAGAAAACTTCTTTTGCTTAAGATAACGATGCAATGCTAACCCTTTGTCTATATGCCCTAATTGTGCAATTGTTGAGAGAGCAATCAACAATGTGGTACTATCAGGTTGCAAATGACCACCCCTTTGCAAATGATAGAATATTTCCAAAGCTTCTGCACAATATCCGTTTTGGACATAACCAGCCATCATGGCATTACACACGACAACATCTCTTTCTGGCATTTCATTAAACAAAAGCCTAGCTAGATCAATCTTACCTATTTTTGCATATCCGTTGATCATATCAGCCCAACTGACGACATCCCGTCTCGGCATCTTATCGAACAAATCCTGAGCGTCTTCCATCTTCCTACACTTTACAAACCCATTAATCATTGAGTTCCAGGAAATCAAGTCCTTGTCAGGCATTTTGTCGAACAATCCCAAAGCCAAATCCATCCCATTTTCCAACTGCGTGTAACCACTAATCATGGAATTCCAAGTTATCAAGTTCTTATCCTCCGGTGGCATTAAATCAAACAACTCCGCTGCTGAATCAATCATCCCCCTTTTAATATACCCATCAATCATCGAATTATATGAAACAGAGTCCCGCGTAGACATTCTATCAAACAATTGACGCGCATATCCAATAAACCCACAGCGTACATACAAGGAAATCAAACTATTCTGCAGAAATAAATCAGACCCGAAATTCAGTTTCCTCAGCAAGCCATGAACCTGCATTCCTTCCTTCACTAAACCCAACCGAGAACAAGCTTTAAGCACCAAAGACAACGAGAATTTATCGAGAGGAACCCCGTTTTCAAGCATCAAACAGAGAATGACAAAGGCTTGCCGCGCGTCATGCCCGTGAGAATACGACTTTATTACAGCGTTCCAAAGAAAAGGGTCCTCCTCGTCCTGTTGAGGAGAGCGAAAAGCAATGTGTTTGAAGAAGACATAGCGAGCGAAATCGACTAAAGGAGTGAACGGCGAAGGGGAGAAAGCGAGGATGACTTTGGTGGTGAGGATTTGGTTTCTGATGAAACCGGTTGTTATCAAACGGGCGTGGATTTGATTCACGTCGTTTGAAGTCTTGCATTTCGGGAGAAGAACTAAAGTTGGTAGCGGTGAGTTCCAAGGCCGGTTTAGATTCGCACAGATAAGCATTTATCTCTGGTTTCTGGGTTTTAGATTCTGCAATGGAACTTGTGTACCCAGTCTTTTTAGATATTATCATCTTTAGATATTGTAATATATTTTTGGGAAAAAAAGCTTTAGATATTATCATCTTTTAACGGTTTTCAACGGCCAAAATCCATGTGTGTCGCTGCCATCCAGCAATGGAGTCGATTTGAGTATTATACCGACTCGTTTAATACAAAAAATAGTAAGCTAGGCCCAGTTAAAGCCCACATTTACGAACAACAACAATTGTGAAAAATCAAAGGAACCTTTTACACAAACAAGAAAGAGTTTTGCACTATACTATATTAACCTTGCGTTGCAAGTATCTGGCAGGATGATAGATGGTTCGACTAAACCGAGAGAAGGTCGATGTTTAGGTATTACAGCTAGAACCCTATGAGCACTAGGGCCGGGACCAAAACGGTATAACCGATAGACGGTGGTCATACCTGGTTCATTCTATATTAATCCTAACGACCTTTTTGGTTCTACCCCCGGAAGGGGTTCTTGCTTCAGGGTTTGCTCCTTGATGTCCTGTGTTTCGGGCCTGCTCTCGATATGGATGTCTCCAACCCCATCTGTTCATGGCTTCCGGATCCTACAGTCACATTGGATATTGAAAAAAGGAAGGTGAAAGAATTGATGTCAAATGGCATGATAATGATAATGAAGGTTGAACATCAATATTTAGGTAATCCCATGAAAGGAAACCTTCTATGTAATAGGTAAAGTTTTAAGTAATACTCCACTAGAGTAAACACTAAGATCTCTACTAATAACCAATCATAAAGGAGAAATAAAATGTTTACCAGATTTTGCAGGCACGCTAAATCCATCACTCCAACCAGTCAAATGACCCTCACTATTACCTTTCCAAGCCTTTTCAAAATCCTCAAGCTCGTCTAGTAAATTGCAATGTGAAAAATATCAGTTCCATTCAAGCACAATTTGCTCACAATTTTCTCGAATAATCACAGCAAGCAACCAGGGAACAAACCTTCATTCAAGTTGTGTAATGTCTGTGTTGTGTCCACCTTACCATCTGCATTCAACTTCCTTGTGACAGAATGGCCCTGCATGAACAATGAAAACAATCTCAATCCTGTCAAAATTAAATGCGCAAATTACCATCAGTTTCCCATTGTAACAACACAATAGATGACTGTGAATCAACTTGGTTCGGAATTGTACCACAAATCTGTACATTCAATGAATTGTGTAGTTCCTTGGAGGATATGTGCTTTCAAACACACCCAAAGTTGCGGTTATTTCTTAAAAGATTCGACATATATAACTGCATTCTTTAGCCTGGACCAGAACAAAATTACCTTATCATGAATTCCTCTAGAAATCCTATTCGTAGCTTGACCCGTTGTCAAATCTGCTTCTTTTCTCTCCTCAATCACCACCTGAAACCAGTAAACCACCAGCACAGATACTTAAAACAAGAATCGGTTTAATCGTAACCAAGCACTCCTCGAATACGATACTTACTCCATCGCTGCCCGTCTTCCTGCTTTTCGTCGAAGTGTAATAAGTTCCATCTACACCTCCATATGTAACTCTTGAAGTCTGGAAACTAAAACTACGAGTCTGTGGCTTTGAGCCTTTCACCTTATCACAGTCATTCCTACAATTAACACTCTGAATCTTCCCATCTGTTAAACATACAACAACAATCATTATGACATACAAACAAACAGATATTACACACATGGACTCATCCAAAAATTGAATTCCATTTAGGCATTTACCATTACCGCTTTCATCCGGGTGCTCGATAGACGGTTCATTGCCCGATCCAACATACTTAGCTTCTCCGTCTTCCTCATCGGAGTTCAGTTCTTCGATAACAATTCCCTTTCCTCCGTTGCTCTTCGGTGTAATCAGATCGAAGATGGTAGGTTCAAACATGGTACCGAGTGGACGAGTGAAGAAGGGATCATCGAAAGGATCTCCGGTTCCAAAGCTACCGAGCCTTTGGATAGCATCAAATGGGTCGCCCGCATCGAAGACGTCCATTTTGCCTTCTCTTCCCCTCTGCATTTTGTATGCAGTCTGAAGAAAACAACACAAGTAGTTTTAAAAATGGAATCGGAATTCAGCTTCAGGTAATGCACAAGAAATTGAATGAAAGTTGTGAAAAAGACGGAATCGAACAAAGCATCAACCTGATTGCCCAACTTCTCGATGCGGAGATTCAAGATAGATAACAGGAGAAATGAGCCGGATTTCAAATGGATGTTTCGGGAGTTCTTTTTATGTCGTGGTCAAAATTGTTCTCACCACCTTTGAATAAGAAGGCGACACGTAAACCCAGTTTTCTTCTGCAGGCTACAACTAGAATGTTCCGGATTTATTTAGGAACACGGTCCTCGAACCATTAGATTTCATTTTCATCCTCTCTATTTTCAGACATAAATATAGAAAGATAACAAAATAATAGTAATGTTTATCTTCATTTTCCTTGTCATCGGGCAGTTGGAGTAAGAATTCAATCGAGTCAAATTAAATTGAATAAAAAATTAAATTAATCACGTTTATAAGTCATGTTTTATAACCTTACTTTATTTGAATTGTTTGTAAGTTAAATTATTTGAGATTTTGTTCAAATTTAATCGGTGATATTTATAATATGAATAAACTACTACAATGATCACTTATGTTTTCGTTGAGTACAGATTTTGTCACTAATTTTTAAATATGACCGATAAGATCATTTATGTTTTTGATTTGTAAATATTTTGTCACTGAGACATTTGTTGCCGTTAAATTTTAACGGGAGATTGATCTGGCACAGAAAAAGAAAGATAAATTACTTAAATAGTCACTAAACTATTATTTTACTCTTTTTTGACCACCGAAATAAAACAATTTATATAATTACACATTTAATTCTTTATATTTACAATTTTTTATTTTTTCTCTTCCTCCACCATCTTTCATATAGAGGTGTTCATGAACGGTTAACCGTACCAGTATGGTTTATCAGTACGGTTATCGAAAGTCTCAGTTCGACATTTTGATGAATCGTTACCGTCCCGTTTAAACTGGTTACTGCCTTAACGATTAACTGGTTTATTCGGTACGGTTATTCGATTAACCATGAATCGTTTTATATATTTATTACTACTAAATTTAATAGTTTAAAAAATCAACTAAATCTTCAATATTTATATTTTAAAAGTCTTCAAAGTTTAAAACAATTAAAAGTTTTTAAAAAATTATATTAATTACATAAAAATTAATAATAATCAATAATTTATATTAATTACACAAATATTTGTATAATCAATAATGTGATATCATTATAATTTAATATCATTATAATTTTTTTAAAAAAATAATATCGTTAAAATCCTCTTCGTTGTTTGAGTCAATCGAAATTGAACATTGAAAGAAAAAAAAAAGTACTCTAAATTTATTTTATTTCACGATCAGAATAATATGAACACGAGCTCAACAGAGTTGTTCAAGAGCAAATGTAAATAAAATAAAAGACACGGCAACATGAATCGTAAAAAGAGCTACAAGATCAAACCAATGCCTCAGACACAAATTGCATGCAACCACACTGGAAAACCCAACAAAAACAAAAGGATGCAACATACATCCCACTATATCTCAATGCTAGAATAGATGCAAGTTCAAATAGACGTACATTACGCGTTTGATTATTACTAATAATTTAATATCATTATAAAATGTAGTTTTAGTATGGTAATTACACATATATTAGTAATGATCAATAATTTAATATTATTATAAAATTAATTTTAAAATTTCTTATCGGTTTTTTCAGTTAACCGTTTAGCGAAAAATCGTAATTGTTCTCATCCTGTGTAACTGCTAATTTTACCAATACGAGTATCATCTCGTTTCGTTTAATTTTTATCGGTAGGATTACCTACCATTTAGTCTGGGTTTTTTTTTGGTTTTTTGGCACGTTATACCGGTTCGGATTTTTATGAACACCCCTACTTTCATATTCTTCTTCATCTAACCTAATCCTTAATTTTTTACTATATTAATCCCCAATCACTTCTAATGTCCGGAGACATGTTAAATTTTGCATTCCTTTTGGCAAGAATCTGCAACTATTTGTATTTTGGAGATGTCTTAAGTTGACCAACTTTTCGAATCTACGTTTAATTGAATTCGCTAGCTAATCTTCGTTTTGATGATTCAAAACTGGTCTTGTTATGAGTAGAGATCTGTGTAAAACTAATTTTTTATTATTTAATTATCAAATGTTTGATAGTCTCCTCATTGCAAGGCAGTTCCATGTGGTATAAGAGTTGTTTCTACTTTCTACTACATAACACAAGACCTGAATGATTGAAAGTTGCTTGGGAAATTCATAGTCCTAGTCGTTGAATTTGGTTATTTGTTGGTACAAATTGGGTGCTATGCTTCCGGAGGATGCAATGCAGTAATACGTTGATATTGTAACTGAGCTTTATCCGACTTTATCTGATGGTTCGGCTATGGTGTGATTTTAAACTTTATATGCTGATTGTTGATATGCCTGTCCTTCTGTGGACTATGGAAAGGCTCCTGTTAGCGCAAACTAGTGCATATATACAAGTGATTCATTAATGAATTAAAAGTCTTTCCTCATGTCATGTAAACAAAATATTCTTTGTTGCTTAGTATATTATTCCTAGTATTTAAGAGATCTGATTTGAATCTTAAAGTCTTATTGTTTTTCAGGAAGACGGACGCTATTCCTACTTTTGCCAGAGAAGGAGAAGCAGATAATTTGCTTAAATGCATTTACAAGGCTCGTTCTACTGTTTTTTTTGTCCTTTCAAGAACTAGACTTCCATAGGGGTTTGCAGGGAGAAAGAAATAAAAAATTATAAATATAGAAGATTAAATGTGTAATTATACAAATTATTTTTATTTTAATAGTTAAAATAAGAGTGAAGTAATAGTTTAGAGACTATTTAAGTAACTTATCTTTTTTTACTGTGCTAGATCAGCTTCTCATTAACGTTTAACGGCCGAATTTAAAAATCAATGACCAAAACTGTACTCAACGAAAACATAAATGACGTTGCATTAGTTAACCCTTATAATATTATATTAGTAATTGGCTCTAATTTAAACAACTTTCTATAACCATATTCGATATAATCATATATTTCATTATATTTTTTCATAAATAATATAAATATATTAAGTAAAAAATTGTGGGACTCGGTTCAAACTTAAAAACTTATCAACTAATTACTAAAATTTCGAGTAAATCGAACTCTCATTTTATAAATCAAAATTTTCCATAAAAATAAGACGATATATCAACCAAGAGCAATCTCTATATTTCCTTCCAATTAGTATGTATAACAAATCTACAATAATAACAAAATTAAACGTAAGAGTGTCAAATGTTAACATTCCATAACCTAACCCCAGAATACAATTTTCAGAAAATAACATAAAACTAACATTCAATTTTCAGGCCATCACCCCCCCCCCCTCCACCATTTAGCCATATGCTGCTTGTTTGTTTTCCCTCTACTCTTTTTTCTAGGTGAATATGCCGGTGGGAAAGAACGTCGGAAGCCAAAACCGCCGAGTCTGATTTTACCTTACAAAGGGAGCAACATGCGAGGATTCTGTACCATTAGAAGAAAATTCTCCTGGCTGTGGAGGTGGTTTGTTCTTTTACTATTTTACAACTCCTGGGGATCAGAATCAGGCTTTGATGGATATTCAAAACCCTGTAGTGCTGGTATCCGTCGTAAATCCTCATCCGAATAACTCGGAATGAACCAATATCGCTTGTCTGTTCCAAACACCTATATATAGATAACGGCACCAAAACTTGGTAAAATATTATACAGCTAGCATGCTTGAAAAGCCAGCTACAAGACCAAATACTGATTTTGAACACACCATCAACTGACCATAATATCAACAAAAAGAAGGCAGTTAACCTGTTCAAAATTTTTCTTCCGACCAAGGTCATAACGCCATTTTGGAGTGGTTTTCTTCTCATATGCCTGTTTCAAAGACAGACACCGATATTATCAGTAACTTGTGCAGAATTCTTTACATCAAGAACGAGAGTACGCACCACACTGTAGCCAAAAGATGGGCCAAATCTCATTGAGGATATTCAGTTAATCCATTATAATAGTTGAGTTCCTCCGAACATTAATACTTCTTTTCCTCCCTCTTTAGGACAGGGGGAGAAGTAAAAAAGAAAATCACAATAAAGAATTTGAATGTCCCCTCGTATAACGAAACGGTACTAAATTATAAAATAATAAATAAGACAAATGCTAAGAAAAACAAACTAATATGGCATAGAATTAAACTTCACGACAAAGAGAATATCACAGTACCTCGATAGTTGTCGTATTAGCTGCCACCAAAGATACGTGCATGATCAGAAACCCCAAGACACTCAATGCAAATGCCAAATTCAAAACTGTAACCAGAGAAAACAGTCATACATTCCTGTATAGTCACGAAAGCTAATTGAGTCGGAAAATAATTCCAAGCAGTGCATACCAAAGGAAAGGAAAGTGGTGGCAAGGGTGCCGGGGCTTCCGGGAATTTCTCCATCACTAAAGAATGCTAAGAAATGTGGCAACAAGGCCAAAGTCACAAGACTAGTCTCTAGGAATGTGTAAAACTGCATTGATGTTCGAATACATAGTCAAAGAAATGCCAACAAAATCGAAGCTCATTTTATGTTTTTATAAAAGAAACACTCTCACAGCTCAATTTAAATTTCTACAAGAGACTTGAAAATTAGGAACTTCTTGAAGCTAAGATGAATAAGGCAAGTAGGACCTTAAGCGCATAAAATGTACGGAAAAGAAAACTAATTCGAAAATAAAGAAGGCGTACCAAGAAAAGAAGGAAATACTTGTAATTTTGCGCGCCAACACAATTGACAACCCACACACAATGATGGTCCATCTTTAGCACACACCGCCCACCTGAAACAATGATATTGATTCGCAACTGATCATGATTATCAATAACAACAACATCATTAGCAAATTAAGAAAAAGAATCGGAGAACTTAGAGGGTACGAAAAACACACAAACAGAACAATGATGGCAGCGAGGTGGTTTCAGCTGGTTGCATTTCCGACAATATCGGATTCTTTGATTTAACGTGTCTGGCTGCAGACCGTCGAACTCCAAACCATTCAACGGGTCAGCCTCCCCTCTCTCCTCATACATATCTGGCCTCCAGTTAGGCGGCACACCACCCGGATCAGTCAAAACAACAGAAGAGTAACTCCATAACAGCATCAGCAACTGCAGAAGAACATCAAAATTCCAACATCTAGAGTTAGGATCCATTTTTTTCATTGTTTTAGCAATGTCATTACATTAGCCATAATCCCAGAACCCAAATATAGAAAAAGGTCTTAAATGGATCCCCTTGTACTGCAACAATACTTCAGATTTTTCCTTTCTAAATATGAAAATTTTAAGAATCCATAACAACTCAGGCAAAACGGAAGAAATTTAAGATCTAGAAAAACAAAACTCAAATTTAATTTTAATTAAGATTAATTCTAATCTAATTACAAAGCCAACACAATTATGTAAAGCCTAAGAAAAACCCAGTAAACAAGAAAGACCAAAGAAACAAAAGAAAATTCATTTTGGGAACTTACGAAACAATGAAATAAGAACAGGATAAGAGCAGCAGCGAGGGAATGAAAGCCACCGTCGAGTAAAGCAGGGCCATAATTAGTCAAAACGACAGAGTAGTAAGTGACGCCGACGATCCCTAAAACCAAGAGGATCATGATGGAGCCCAGAGCCCTGAGAGCCGTGCAAAACTTGAACACGTTCCAAGCCATCGTTGCTCCAGATCTGTGCATAATACCCAAGCTAACAGATAAGTCAAACAAGGTCTCTGGCGTGTGTAGTTTTTCTTCTTCTAACACTAGACACTGGTTGTAAGATTTTAAGAACTGGCAGTTGTGATTAAGGTTGCCTGAATGACTTGGAAGATGAAGCAATCTGAGCTTCTCTTTTTCTTCAATATCCTGTCGGTGGGATTGTGAATATAGAGCTGATAGGATTTGGTTATTCAAAATTCTCCCTGATAATATTTTTATTTAATACACTAATTAGTATATAAAAATTAAACTTCAAATCTCACCTCACTTTTTTTTTCATTTTACAATATTATAATTTAAAGAGGATAAATCAACTAAATATAAAATAAATACATTTTACCGATTAGTCAAATTGTTCATTTTATTTTCTTAAACTTTTTTAGGTCATAATTCTAAATTCGCCAAAAACACTTCCCTTCTGTTCCTGATAATCTATTTCCTCTCCCCTCTAAGTAAGACTGAAATTAAAATTAAAATTTATCAAAAAATAATTAAATATACCCTAAAAATAATTAATTAGATAATAACCTCTTAAGATTGTTTAGATAAATAAGTCTTTCATCTGATATAGGACAAACTTGAATTTTATGTAAAACAAATTACGAACTCGCACCTAATTAAAAGCGAGTTTTGTGCTAAATGGGTAGGTAAGAAGATAGACAATTTTTTTTATCGTATTTTTAACACAAAACTTGTGTTGTACTATACGCGAGTTTATCTTATGTGACCCGAAATGGAGTATTTGTCTAAATAATCTTCGAAGAGCTTATTTATCTAATTAATTGTTTTTAGGGCTATATTTTTAGCCATTTGAATTTCTAACCTTGATTAAGAGACTTAATGTTTTATCCCGCTAAATCAATTGGTTGTTAATTAATATATATGCTTAAATTCATCCCGCTAAACTATTTTGTTGTTGGTTTTCAAGAAATATATATGTTTATATTCTATATTAAGAAAATATTTACATTTTTTTTTGAAAATCAGACCATATTCCTATTGTATATTAGTTAATATATATACGTTTATATTTATATTAATAGTATATTTTTCTTTTGTAAAATTTTAACAATCCTAGATCATTATGATCTCGTCTTATTTATGTATATACGATAATTCAAATTCGAGACATCAAAAAGGAAAATCATCTTAAGTTATTGGAAATCTAGAGCTACTCGATAAATTTTTTTATATTTATTTTTTAAAATAGTCTAAAATTAATTATAAAATATACCTTATAGATGTTACGATTAAACTCGAGTCTCCTAGAATAAACTCAATAAATTATCATAAATTTCTATATACGAAAACACTTGTCCAAACAAAAATATACAAATGTCAGCATTTGAAAATCCTCATATAAACATGATCTAAAGATTTTTTTATTCAATTCTAAAATTATACATAATCTAGAACCGCAAAATCAAATAAAATGAAATTCAAGTTTTCAAAAGCTACCTCATGAATTTTCAAGTTCACCAACATTTCGATATTACAATAATAAAAATGTCGACATATAAAAAAATATCGTTCGAATTAAATTCAATCAGAAAAAATAATAAAAGGATAGTCACAGGAGTAATAGTTAAGTGATATTATGTAAATATATTATTTTTTTCTCGCACTTACTGAATCGAATGGTTAAGAGTTTGATGTAATTATAAATAAAATTTTAAATACACCTAAAATTTTAAAAAAATCAAATTCAATATATTAAATACTTCACGAAAAAGAGAACCAACTACACAAAAAAGGGTTATTTATGTTTACCGCACATTAAATGAGAACCAACTACACAAAAATACAGAAATGCAGAGACCCTCTAATCCTAAGGGTTTGGCTCCATTTTAACCAAAAAGCTTCTCGCCTCCTCATCTGTAACATCACTGCTCAGAATATATATATATATATATATATATATATATATATATATATATATATATATTAAGAAATTGAGATGGAATTAGATTGGCTTGTAGAACTAACGAGAACAGTTTAAGGTATTCGAAGAATGTCGGGATACACAACCTGTCTTCAGCTTCTGACTTGGAGATCAAAGTGAGATCCCTCGATGCAAGAAGTTGTGGAAGGCTTTCGATTCCTTTCCCCTGGCAATACTGGCGAAGCTGGCTCATTAAATCATTGTAGGGTCCTGGCTCCTGCAATGAAAAATGTTTTAACTGTATGTAACATAAGATCAATACCCAATGTAGTGAATTGAGAACTGTTTTCTCAAATGCTGCCTTCGGATATAATTCACATTATGAACTACAAGAATTATAAAACAATCAAGCAAAAGCACCATGATCATCATTATATAATTAGGAAAATGTAGACTGGCGATTTTCGATAACATATGCATGCATGCGTTGAAAACAGAGGGAGGACATACTTGCTCAATGATGCAACCCTTACGAAGGGCAACTATACATTCCACCACATTGTGATAATTATCTCCTTCATGGGACTGTATCACTATGGCAAGTATTTTCTCTCTCATTTCCTTAATTGCTTTCCCGACCCATTCTGGGTTATCCCTTTGGGACATCATAGCTTCAAAATCCTGAACAGGAGTTAAATCCCCAATTTTCTCTATCTTAACTGGCGGCTGATTTTCAATGGATTTGACAGCCCGACCATCAGATTCATGTGCATTAGATCCAAATTGCTTGTCTCGATAAAATTGACTAGATGATTTCTTCAGCTGCAAACAGATCATAATTAATACCACAATAAACAAGCGGAAGATAAATAAATTCCATCACTTTAAAAAAGTTATATAGAATTAACCTTAGGATTTGACTTGAGTTCAATGTGTCTATGCAAAGCATCAACAACAGACTTGTTTTCAGAAACAAGCTCCGGGTCTGGTTCAGTGATCTTCTTTAGTGCTCCATCAAGTGGAGGTACAGCTACATCTGGTTGCTTTGCTTTCACCTCTAGATGGCGATAATAACGCTAAAAAACATAACAATAATGTTAGAGAAACAATGAACGCGTTTTAAACGTTACTTATTCCTGACTCCAATAACTTCAAACCCCTGCCACCTTTGGCAGGGCTCAACCAGCTTCTATGCTATCTAACCACAATAATTCAAACGTAGCATTTGGTGTTTGACTGGGTGGGGGAAACCATGGTAATGGTGCAACCTTCCAACTCTAGTAGTTCACATATAATATTTTTTTTTCTCTGAACAACATAAAGGGGGAAATTTTGAATTTATAAGCCAACATATAGCCATTTGCAGGCATCACAAGTAATTATTCAGTTTGTTCGTGTAGCAGAAGCTTCGTGATAAAAGGATCCAGCACGCATATTTAAGTACCTCCAGAACAGGATTCGGGGTGAATTCAGGCAACAATGTTTCCTCTTTGCCTGATGGAGCAAGATCAAGCATCTGCACCAATTCATCAGCTGCCTTTTGCTGCTGTTCATTAGGTTGCCATGAAGCTGGAAAACTGTTGAAAGAGGGGAACTGATATTCACGAACATCCTCAGCAAAAGGAAGAACATTGAAATAAAATGAATCAGGCTGCACAGAAAAATCAGAGAACGTCACAAGTTTCACAAGGGAAACTATAGAAACATGGATGTGTAAGTAACAAATTCAAGTGAAAGATGAAGTGAAGAAGAAATACAATCCTACAATTTTATCACTTTGTGAAATGTTTGGTGTCAAAACCCCCACAACAACATTTTGCTGTCCCTGTCTCCAAACACATCGCAAGATTGCAACTGTATTTGTTTCCTTCATAGCTCTTGCAATGGCAGAAACTGCAACAGTGGCTCTTGCATTGCCCGGTTCAGCAACGAAAAGATAGACCTCTTTCATGAAGCAGTGTCTTCGGTTATTGCCAGGCAAGACATGGATAAAAAAGACAGTATAAATAATCATTTGAATCAAATTTAATCAGAATATACATATACTTATCTCAGATACAGCAACTTACCGTTTTATTTTTGAAGCATCAGTACATGCCAGTAGCTTTACACCCTTTTCTGGTTTGAACTTGACTGCATCCCATTCAGCAGTTGATATAGGAACTACTTGAGGTCCATAACGGTAGCCTTTAATCCTTTGCTCTGGGGGTATAACTGTAGTACTGGAGTCGCCAACACTTTTATACTCATAATCAACCTTGACTTGATGTGTTGCAAACTTATTAGTTGTAGGTGCTTTTTCTGAGTATTTCTTCAAAGTGGGAAACTTCTCCTCTTGTGTTTTTTTATAAACCCATACCTATGTGTCAATATATATTTATATCAGTATTCTTTTTCACTAAAGCTAATGAGGAACAAACATGAAGAAAATCCTAACACCTCAATATGGTATGTTAGTTTATTGTCTCAACAACACCATTGAACCATGATGACCCATTGAGGCATCATCCCATGCAGCCAGTTAGCTGGAAGCAGGGAGCATAAACAAAGGAGGATGAAATAGCATAACAATTCTCAAAACAACAGATGTTCTCACAAAGGGGTGCAAATTAAGATCACAATCATCCATCTATAGCAACATGGATCGTCAGTTGACGTACAAGCAAATGTGCAGCAACAAATAGAATGCTTCACAAAACCTAAATGCTGATAATCGTAGTTTTATTTTCCTTAAAAACACCTACTTATCCTCACGAGAACAAGCATATATATTTGTGTCCATGCATATGGGCATCACTTAGAGTATAATGCTTGTTGCAACAAAAATGTACCATAAGTATATGTTACAAGCAATTATAATGTTGTTAAATGACATTCGATATCATCTATCATTAATGAACAAGGTAGTCAAACACAAATATCAGAGAAATTGTTAAGAAAAAAAAGTTTGTTCTAGTGGATCCATATAATAAATAAAGTCAAAAGCAGTGCCACATGAAGAGAAGAGGGGAGAGATCAGTAAAAGGATGTAATTACTCCAAGAGTGTATGTTTGAAATTAATAGTCTAACCTTAATTTTCATCTGAGGACTGAGCTCAAGGAGACCTCTGAAAATTGTTACAGGAGTTACTCGTCGTGTTTTAAGTGCTCCCCGTAATGAAGTTGGACTATCAACATACACAGTCCGCATACGGGTTTTCTTTGAAAATATACTCAAGAGATCATCATTCTCGTCCATTATTCTCTTATCTGCATCCTGACTTAACCTTCCCCTCACAACAATACTTTCCATTTTCATGCCTTGTGCAGTCATCTGGTCAGCAATTGTCGTGACCTGATCTTCTTTGCTTCCTTCCAAAGAGTCTTTTATAGGATGAATGGCATTAGTAATAAGACACAGACGTTTCTTTCCTTTGAATATATCTTTATATTTCTTAATCAGCATATCCATCCCAACAACAATTGCATCAAGAACTACCAAAGTAAAGGAACCAAAAATTGCAGCAACGGGCAAATATTTTCTATAAGAAAATAAATCTCAATGGAATGAAGGTAAACATTATACTATTTTTCGGTTTAAATTATCGTAACAAAATAATCAAGAAAATTAAGGGATACAATCACCATCTAAAGTCCCACGAGGCAATTTTTGTAGACTGTCAATAAGATCACCATCAACAACTTTGATATCTTGCAGCACCGTAATATTTTCATATCCACCCACTTCCGTTGTAAGGTCATTGTTAGTTTCTGTAAATTACAGGAAATACCATTAAAGTAATGCAACATTGACATTTTATTAAAGATTCACAAAGCTTAAAAATCAATGATATGGAGGCAAGGCAACCATTAATTGGTCAAAATTAATCCCAAAAGTTACTACAATTCATCACAAAACCATAAGCCACCTTCGGTTCCAAATGCCACCACTCCCACTTCGTCATATTTGCTGAAAATAAGCTGTGCACACAAAAGACCATCAGAATTTTGTTTATTCCTTCAATTTTTTGTTTCAATATTTAATGGAAGTAGAAAATATCATAATATTTTGAAAGAAGAGTGTGAGTGCAAATTAATTGAAAACTGAATTGAAAGTAATACCTTCTTCTCCGCTAACATGGAGCAGAGTTTTTCAACTTCTGGAAGAACGCCGTGCATCGATGGACCGACATCAAGCAATAACACTAATTTCTCCTGGCCCAAAATAGCTACCAAATCAATCACTAGAAAAAATGAAAACCCTAAAACCTAAGAAAATGAACAGGAAAAAATCGGCTAAAACAAGTCAAAAACATATGAAAATCAAAACCGGGTAGCGAACGAATACAGTGAATGCAAAATATATTAACATCCAATTCTTGAATTCCTAAGGGGGAAAAGTAAGAAATATTTGAAAGAGAATCAGAGGCGCGGGATTTTTACCTTGTTTCGAGCCATTGAAATGCGAGTGAGCTAGCCAGGCTGAGCAGGAAGATATAGAGAGTGAAAAGCTTGTGGCGGAAGCCTGAAATTTGAAAGAATCAATTGCGGGGAGGTGGGTTTATATATAGCGTGGAAATTGTTGACCATGTCTAGTTTTTTTTCTTTCTTCTTCCCGCATAGGTCAGCAAGTTTAGATAAATTACAAAAATGGTCCTTTACAAATTCGAATTTATGCAATGGCATCTCCAAGCATAAACGATTAAACTCACACTACACCAACGAAGCCTTTTCTTCCAGGCATCGTCCTTTTCCAGTCCCAGCAAACAGCAACCCTTTTATTAAGAATCTCAACTTAATTTGAAAAATAATTAATATATTATTCTTTTAAATGATATTTATTGTTATTAAAAGTTTTTTGTTTTTATATTTATATAAACTTTAAATGAACCAACTAAAAATTACAACTAAACAGTGGACACAAGACTATTAAATCTATATAGATTTATATTTAATATATTAGCGGTGGAAACTAAAAGTTTTCACGAACGTTTTAGTTTTAGAGTTTGAGAATTTAATTTAGGGTGTAGGATTTTGGAGTTTATGGGTTCAAAATTTAAGGATAGTGATTTAGAATTTAGTGTTTATGGTTAAAATTTAGTATTTAGAGGGTAGAGTTTAGCTTTTTAGGGTAATATGCTGAAAATTTGAATTTTAATCTGTAAAGCATAAATTCTAACTATTATCCCTAAATTCTAAATTCTTACACTTAAACTCATAAATCTTTCACCCTAAATTAAATTTTTAAACTCTAAAACTAAAGCGCTTATTTGAACTGAAAATTTTCTACCGCAAGTGTATACAATAATTACCATATATATATATCCACACTAATAGTTATTTAATAAATATTTTTTAAAATACACTTTTTTCACGTAAAATATCTTTGTTCACCCCTAACTTATTGGGTAATTATACCATGCACACTGGTGGTGAAAATATTTTATTTTCACAAGCGCACTAAATTTAAGGATTACAGATATAATTTAAGGTTCATAGTTTAGGGGTTTAGATTTATGTGCTTAAGGGAATGTGGTTTGAATTTAGAGTTTAGAGTTAGAATTTAGGAGTTACATGTAAAAACCTAAATCCCTAACATATTATCCTAAAACCTAAATCTAAACTCTAAATCATAAGCCTAATCCCTAAATTCTTACCAGGGACCTTAAATTATAAACCCCTAAACTATTAATTCAAAACTAGATCTCTAACCTTTAAAATTAGGGCGCTTAGGGAAATTGGCATTGCTTTTGAAAACTGCGGTGGAAAAGTAATTTTGAATTGTTTAGTTTAAGTATTTGGTATTATTGTCAAAAAATAATTTTAAGTAAATAAAATACTTATTTTAGACATTTTTAAAAAAATTAAAAGATTGGTGATATAAATAATGATATATGAGTAATTTTAATTTAAAAAAATTAAAAATTAAAAAATTTAGACTTTAAAAAGCACTTTTCAAAGTGAACTAAAAAGTACTTTTAACCTGAAAAGTTACATAATTTTATTACTTTTAGTCTCAAAGTAACTTTTAACTCTAAAAACTGATTTGAAAAGCAATGTAAAAAATTGTACATATCAAATAATAATTCATAATTAAACATAGTTTAAAATTGAATACTTTTTGTTTTATTAAATTCTTAAAATAATCACCTCTAACCATGAACATTGAATCTAAAGTTCTAACTATACTCTTGTCAAAAAAGTTCTAACTATACTTAAAATGAATGTACAGTAAAAGAAGTCCACAGTCCGTTACAAATAATAATCCATCTTATTACATATTTGGCTAAATTCATTTTCTAAGCTTAAACACTAAACTTTAATTGAGTTGCTTGCCAAACGAAATTGGTTGTTGGCTCAACCATAATCAAAATGTAGGTAGAAAAAAATAAATGGTCAAAGGATTAAATACATACACATTTCATTATTCTTGCCCAAATGTCCGTTATACAATTTATATTCGAATATCCTTCTCGACAATATTATCTTTAAAATTCGACCATGTATTCTATCCTTAAAATATATCTTTTTATCTTAATTTAACAGTCATTTTGCTTAAAGATCAATGGAACCAGATCAAAAAAAACTGATGAAAACTTCACTAATACTCCATAATTTGGAGATCTTTAAAGATCTAGGGCAATTCCCATCAATAAATTCATCAATCTGAAAAAAAAGGGATGTCTTTGCCTGAGAGGCTGAGACATTAAAAACCTAGCCGGATATCAGCAATGTTAACCCTACTTTATCCTACATTAAAATATTCAACAACACATAACACCCCGAGTCCGAGATGCTCGATTATGATTAACCTGCAAGCAAAGAAATGTTGATATCAGTTGCCGAATTCCTTGGCTCCTGCATGTTGGTCACCCAATTTTCTCTCAGGAAGGTAGCTGCGGAGATGTTTGGTTTCAGGGCATTCGAATTCTGTTGCGGGGAAACTACATCCATGCCGTCCGCTTTTTCCACGTTTGAAGCCGGTGTAGCGATGATGCTCGGGTTTGGTGCAATGGTAGCCGGTATGGACTCGATTTTCTGCTTCTTGGGCTTTTGTTCATTCTGGTTTCCCGGTAAAAAGCTGCCCACCACAACCTGATAATTCGACAAAAGATTAAACAATGTGTTCGAGACTATCTAGACTCTAATCTTTTCAAATTGTCAAAGAAAATATAAATCCTGAAGATCACTTCGGCTCTAGCTCTCTATGATATTTTGAAAGACGAAGACTGACATGTTTGTTTAGATCTTCATATTGCCCGGACTACTGGTAGAAGAGCGGATAGACGGAAAATTTAGCACTAAAAGGCTTTACCTGTACAGGACTGGCAGCTATCAGAAGCCCAGCAACTTCACCTCCTACAACACGGCCATCAGCACTTGCCAAAGTACACTCATCCCACCCGATCGACTTCTTGTTCCTTGAGTTTCTGTAGGCAATGAAGGATCCAGAAAGGAAAGTATCTCGAACAGACCCTACAAGAAAATAGGACAGATGAGGTTTTCTATCAAGGATCAGAAAATCAGAACAGTGTAAGAAGTTCATATCATAAAAATAAATCCTGTTTTTTACCTTTCTCGTGTGACATTTGTATCTTTACAGAATGTTTTTACACATCTAAAAATTACTGGAAACTCAGCACATATCAAAATGTATAGTAATTTGAAAATCGCCTAACCTCGTACATCAGAGTGCCCCCAGAAGAATCGGGATGACGAAGTGTAACGTTTGAAATTACTCCATTAGCACATAGGATGCAAATAGCTCTCGGTCCTTGTTGAGAAAATGAAATCACCTTCATCATAATATCCTTGAACACCAACAAAATCGGATACGGAGTAAGCAAAAAATGTAGACAACAAACACCTTAGAGATCAATAAATTCTCCCCAACACTATAGAAAGTTAAAAAATTGACAGTAGCCATGTGCAGCGGTCCAAGGTTTTGAAGAAAAAAATATGAACTAGAAAAAAGGATGGACCCAGCAGAAAGTCCGTACACGTCTTTGACAAAGATAGAAAATGAAGCATAATGTTCCCCTCGAAAATGAAGAAAACTATGCTCCTCTCTTTCCCGTATCGAAACATACCTCACCGGCATTGACCGTGATAAAATGAGGCGTAAAATTTGTCCCGACAGAAGTATCAGCCCATTCACCTATAAAAAACACAATGAATTTCACTGTTAAGTGGAATAAATAAATTAGGTGATAACATAGATCTACTACGTGGTTGAGATTTAGCATGGTTTCAAACAACGGATTTCAATTCGGAACAAAGCCCCGTAAACGAGACATTACTAATCAGTCGATCTTGCTGCTTTAACAAGTTTCATTTTGTTCCTATTGGCGAAAGCATCTCGAAAAATCATTGATGAAAAGAAATCTAAGACATTGGAAGAATATTCCTCAACCTCATACAGACACAAAAAGGGCACTCTTTCATTCTCAGAAACCAGCAATATCCTTCCAGATCAGAACAATGGCATCTCATATAAGGTCCCACAAGAAAGTTCAACAAGTATTATCAACTTCACATGTAGAATCTTTCGAAAAGGCATTCGGAAAATTCCAAATACATCAGGTGGCCTGTTTCGAAACGCTAGTGCACGACTAATTGCTCTTAATTATTATCCGCTACCAAATCTATAACTAAATCGAATTCGAACCAAGACAACAGCATGCTAAAAGGGCTTATTACCTAAATTCTCCATGTCGATCCCTTTGTGATGTTTAATCTGGTAACCGCTACCTCGCTCTCTCCCACGCTTTCCGCCACTACTCGAGAACTCACCTCCGCCGCCGGACGGGACAGACGAGGAAATAGGCATCGGCTACAAAGCCCTCGCCATTGTCCCGTCGGGCCCGTATTTCCTAGGTCTGCCTCTCTTTTTCTTTTATATGCAACCAGTTAACCCTACACTAACTGGTGAAACATCCACTGCTGTCGAGCCACCACCACCACCAATCTGGTTGGCATTTTCCGTCCTCGGTGCCATTTGATAAGCCGACGGAGCTTCTGCTTCGATCACTGTAACACCCGGATTTATCTCCATGTAAATATTAGATTATACTTAACAGAAACTCCAAGCCAGTCACCTATAAAACAGAAATCGATCAATCAAAAACCAGAAAACTAACAATAAATACAAAGCCCTCATAGTTCTCCTTCAGTTGCAGCTGAAACAAGAACACTACAGCTCCGAAATACATTAAACTTCACCCAGAAAAAACAGTAAGTAAAACAGTGTAAGAAGCTAAATTTTTCCTGAAAGTTCTCGATTTAAAAAGAAAAGAAAAATGCTCAGCTTTCAGTTCAGTTCACATGATCATAGTCCCTTGAAACAAATTGATGATTTACTGTAAAAGAATATCATTTTTCATCTGAATGGGGGAAAAATCATTAAAGCAGGGATTTTTCATTTTTACAGCAAAAATAAATTTCTTTTTTTTTTTTGACAAATAGCAAAAATAAATTTCTAAGTAAAACGATGTTAAATGTAGAGATATGACCTGTACAAATTCTAAGTACACAACCCAGAAAAAAAAACTCTTCACTGACACTGTTCCTCTCAGACCGGTTCACATTTTCCTGTACCGAAGCAAAGTACTTCAAAAGCTTTTTCTATCCAACCAAACAGAGTTTTCTTTTAATTTTTTTAAAAAAATTCTAAAAGAAATTGTTCCCGGAGATTAAAAAAAAACTGCGTTACAGAAAACCGCTGGCCGGTATTTTATTTTCCTTGTCTGAACAGACTTTTTTACGCAGAGAACACAGGAAAAGAAAAAGTGAAAAAATAAACAGATTTTTTTTGAACAAATAAAAAGTAAAATAAAAATTAATTAGTAGGTAAAATTGATAAGCTCGATATATAAAATTTGGTTAAAAGGGGATTTGACGTCCGATGAAACGGTAAATTGAATTTGAAAATGGGGTAAAATAGTAATTTGACCAAAAAGATATGGGAAATAAAATAAGGGAGAAAAAGTAAAGTTAGTAGCTTTCCTAAAATGTTTATTTATTTGTGTCTTCCATTCAAAGCTGAAAAGTTGGCGTTAGAGGGACCCACCTTTTTAAGCTATATTATTTTTAAATAAAAATTAGATTTTATTAAAAATATGAAAAGTAAAAACAAAACGCAACTTAAATATAAACGTAAATGTGGAATTAGGGGTGAGCGTTTGATTGAGTCAAATTGAATCGAGTTAAAAAAATTTGAGTTATTTAAGTTGACGTGTCATATTTTACAACTCAAATTTTATTTAAAATTTTTTCGATTCGAGTCGAGTTTAAATATTTTGAGTCGAGTCGAGTTTTTGAATTTCTATAAAAATTTAATTGTAACTATTTATCATGTTATAGTACAGTTTGATTCTAATTTAAACGACTTTCTCTAATTATATAAAATATACATATATTTCTTCATATTTTTTCACATGTGGCAATATTTCTTTATATTTTTATATATCAGTATGTATATATCATAAAAAATTGAGGAGCTTGTCTCGAACTTAAAAAAATCCACTAATTACTAAAAATTTTGAGTTATTCGAATTTTCATTTTACAACTCAAATTTTATTTGAAATTTTTTCGAGTCGAGTCGAGTCTATGAAATTTCGAGTCAAGACGAGTCGAGTATTTTCGCCTCGATTCGAGTCGAGTTATTCAGTTTTTTCGAGTCGAGTCGAGTCGAGTTTTGCTCACCCCTAAGTGAAATTATGTAAAAAAATAACTTATACAAAATAAAATAAAATGTAAAATTCAAAGAGTGTGGAGAAACAACAAAATATTCTTTTAAATATGATATTTGTTTTTATAAAAATTCGACAACAATAATTAAAATATTTTTTTTTATTTATCAATATAAATATACCATTGTTAACAAACTCTAGAGCATGTGATTAAAGCTTTCAAGCTAACCTCTCCTACTCTTAGATCGTAGGTTCAAGATCCAATGAGAGCAAAAATCTCCTTCCCTTCTTCCTAGATTGAAATTGTTTCAAAAAAAAGTATACCCTTAGGTAGCGATAAATGAATGAATGGTGATGAATAGAATCAATATTGTAAATTGTTTTCTTAATAATTCTAAATTCATCAATAAATTGTCACATGAATAGATCTAATCATATTATACCGTTATTTTTTTTAATCAGGGACGTGCGCTCTGATGATCGTCACACGAACGTTAAATTACTTGAAAACAAACAAAAATTGTGTCACAAGGCAGGCGAAAATCGTGTCACAAGACAGATAAAAATGTGTCACAAAGACAGATGAAACAAGCACAATAAAATGTGTAAAAAATATAAATTTAAGATATATGAAATTATTAAAAATAAAAAAATACCAACGATCGACAATCACACAAATAGTGAAAGCAAATAAAAACAACAACGATGGAAAAGAAGAAAAAAAGAGAGCAACAAGAATAACTCCCCCTCCTCTTTTTCTAATTATGTTTACTTATTATATTTAATGGATTTGTAATTTTATCAATTACCAATTAATTTAGTAGATGAAATATTAAAATTTTAAACAAAACTAGTATATTTGAATTTTCGTTTATTAATGTAGTAAACTGAATCGATAGAATTGTTTATATCATAAATGTAGTAAACGAAATTGATAAAATTGTTTATATACTGATTTTGTAATATGTAATATGTAGTCTGAGTTAGTTAATTTATTGGTTTAACAGTCAAATAAGTGTTTAAACTATTTTTTTTTCATTTAGACGGCTAAATTTTATTTTGAGCTAGGTAGTTGCCTAACGTTTTCAACGTTACTCAAATAGGTGCCCCGCCGTTACTACCTGTTAATTTTCACCTTATTTGACATGTGTCGTATTCTTAAATTTCTAAAATTATATTTAAAAATAAATAAAACAAAATAACCTCAAATTTCACAAAATAACCCAAATTTTGAAATCCCTAACACCCTAAAACCTAAATCTCGATTTGACATGATTTCGTCGCCGATTGTCACGCTACCGCCCATCACGTCCGTCTCCGGACCATTACATCCATTTACCCTATCGCCTCATCGTCGAAAATCGACGGAGGTCGTGCGAAACATCAAAATCGCCGAATGGTTCATTCGAATAATTCATGACGAACAGTGGCATATCGGACGATGAACGATGTGTGAGTTGTTCGGCGAGGGGATGGTGCTTCATTCTGTCATCGAAAACGCGACCAACGCCGGTGATAGTGGCCAGATTTGGGGAGTTTAGGGATTTGGGACTATTTTGAGATTATTTGAAATTTTTTAGGATATTTCAAAATGTTCGATTTATTTTTTTAAAAAATAAAATCCATAAAATGTTTAAAATTGACACGTGTTCGATTTTGATTGGATAACGTCTGTCACAGCCAAACCTTAAACGAATCATGGAATGAAACGTTAAATACCTATTTAACTCAAAATATAATTTGAACCCTTAATTAAAAAAATATAATTTAAATACTTATTTAACGGATAAGTCTAATCCATTCTTTCTAAGTTTTGCTAAACTTTTTAATAAATATATATTTGGATAAATAGTATTTTTCGACATTTTATTTGCCGGTAACCTGCTTTTTGTCTTTTTTCGGCAAATAAAGAGTGAACATCTTAGATTTTGCACTTGGCTTATTTTCTTAATCACGGTTTTGCCACCGTAGAGTGCGGGCTGGTCTTTCTTTTTATTTTTGTTTTGCTGCTTTGTTGTTCTAATTTTTTAATATGGTTATATTTTAATATATAAATTGTATAAAAAAATTTACATAATTTTTTTATTAAATTTAAATTTTAAAATTTAAATTTAAAATTTAAATTTAAAATTTTAGCATTTTAAATCTTATATCATGAAGTTTAAATTTTAAATTTTACCCATAAATCTTAAATTCTAAATCTTACATACAAATTCTATAAACTTTAAATTTTAACCTAAAACCATAAACTTTAAAATTAATTTTTTTTTACAAACTAAATATACAATTTTATGTATTAAATTATTCTTATTTTTAATATTTTTATATTTTAATTATGGGCGTTTTCGTTGATGCTAGTAATGAGCGTTGGTGACTGAGTGGTGATCGTGTCACCTGCGGGTGAAAGGCAGATTATCTGCTGGTCGGATATGATTGGATAATCTCTTCTCTCGCACGCGAATGTGTTACGTCATGTAAGGAAATTGAATCATATTTATGGCCAATCCTAGCACTCGTTAAAAAAACGTACTATTTACAAATTTTAAAAATATTTTAATGCGTTATATTTAATTCAGTTCGATTGGGTTTTTATAATAATTCCATTTATTTTTTTAAAAAAAAATTATATTAATTTTATGTTTTGATGTTTTAAAAATTTATTGTAGTAATTGTCTTTATTTTATTTTTAAATGTTTTTTTAAAAAGTTTATCTAAATTAAAAAAACCATTAATTATTATATACTAGTGTTTTTTTATTTTCGTAACTTAAATATCAATGTTTATTTTTACAAAATCAATTATAAATAAATAAAAACAGAATTTGAGTTGAATAATAATTTCTAAACTTGTAAATTATAAACAAATTTAATATTACAGTAAAAAATCTTTATTGATTTTTAATGAAAAACATTTAATATAATTTTATAAAATAATTTAATTTACTAGTTAATTAATTTAACCAGATCTTATAAAAATTCATTTAAAAAATGAAACTATCTAAAAATTCTAATGTATTATGTCAATAAATTAAATTTTTTAACATCCGATGTATAATGTCTATAATATTCATATTTAACTTCAATCATAAATAAAAGAATATTAAGTACCTAAACATGTTTGATCTTATATTTTCTTATATATTATACCAACAATATTATTAATTAAAATACGGGTTATCGAACTTTTAGTATGTTTTTATTTTGGTCATTAAATTTTTAAAATTTTCATTAGTGTCACTCAACTTTTATTTCGCTTTAATTTTAGTCCCTCTCGTTACATTCCGTTAGGAAATACCAAGGTGGCCATTAGTTTTCTTTCTTTTTAATAAAATAGTATATTTTAAGTCTCACGGGTGAATAAATCATCTCACCCCACTTAGAACCTCTTGTTTCTCATTTTTCTTCTTCAAATCTTGCAACTTTTTCATCTCTTTAATAGGAACTGAACCTATTAAGTCTTCATTATTTTCTTCAGCCTTCTTCACTTTACCCTCATCGATATCATCCTTCATTTGTTATTGTGGCCTTCTTCTTCTCTTATAAGTTGAATTTTTTTCGTCTTTGCCGCTTTTCAGATCACTAAAAAAAAGAAATAACATTCTACTTTGTTTTTCCTCTACTTCTTCTCATTGTAAAAAAATCACTTAAATAACAAATTTAAACAACAAAATAAGGTTTCTGCAAAGACAAAAATATGAATTCAGTGCAAAAATTAACATTAAGTATTAAATTAACTATGAAAATAAGAAGAGCAAAGCTTAACAAGTTGCACAAAAAATGAAAATAACACACTCCATTTCCGAAATCCAATTAAACCTAAGCAGAGTACATACCATCACATCAATATAATTGAGCAAAGCCTTGAAACAAGAGGCAATACTAAATAAATGAAAAATATTCATGCAGTCATTCTATCATTGCAAAAAAACATCCACCCTATTCCTACCTTATTTCAACGTGAATAATCTAACAAAAGAAATAGATGTTGGAAAAACGTGAGAATATGGTAACTTTAAGTCATATTTCGAATGAGTAAAAGTAGAGATTCGAATAAGGATTCGTTTGGACTTTATTCTATTCCGTGAGACTTTTACAACGGTATCTCATATGCTCAAAATAGTTGAGTAGTGAATGAGAAATTGATGGTTAAAGTAAGGAGGTTGGAAATTAGAAAAGGAAATGGAACCCCTATATCCCACATGGATGGCATAAATGGATTGTGAAGTGTTTATATTCACTTACCCTAATTGTATTTATTGAATGACTTGAAAGTAAATTGTGCTTCACCCACAAGTGAGTGCAAATTAAATCCCATTCAGGTTGGGGCTACTTGCATGATTTGAGCAATGTGAATGTTTGGACTGATTGGGCTCTATGTGGACTTGTGAATATTTTACCACATTCAAATTAAATTTTTCCTTTTGAATAGCAGATTATCCCAAAAATTAAGGGATATGTTCGGATTTAAATTCGAATTTTGCTTGCAGACCACTCAATTATCCGATTAGGGGCAAAATCGAAATAATGTTTCTCATGTTTAACCTAATTTTCTCCTATAAATACATGAGTATTTTTCAGGTTTTAACACACAACTCAAAACGTTTTCTCTCCAAAACTTGCATAGTTTTTCTGGTGATAGTCGAAGGCTCCAGTACGTTTGTGATTTCTCAGTGGTGCTGCTGAAGATAATCATCCGATGTTGTATCCTGGGAGACCGACGACCTCTAGCACTTAAGAGCGGTCGAATCTGTCTTAAGGAAATTGTGTTTCTAGCGGGCTTCAGCAACTGAATTTGGTTATTTCGAATCTGCGTTTCTAGTTTATTTCAATTTTCTAATTACTGTAATCTTGTTACTTTAATTATTTTCACATTTATTTTGAATTTAACCGTCTTTTGTCCAACAATCTTAAGACAGATTCTATATTTTCAAAAGGCGATTCGAGATAAGTGTACGAGTCAAGCAAATAAATTGGTTTCAAGAATTATCCTGCCGTTTTAATGGGTTTGCTTAGATCTTAGAATATTTTACCACATTCAAATTAATTTTTTCCTTTTGAATAGCAGATTATCCCAAAAATTAAGGGATATGTTCGGATTTAAATTCGAATTTTGCTTGCAGACCACTCAATTATCCGATTAGGGGCAAAATCGAAATAATGTTTCTCATGTTTAACCTAATTTTCTCCTATAAATACATGAGTATTTTTCAGGTTTTAACACACAACTCAAAACGTTTTCTCTCCCAAACTTGCATAGTTTTTCTGGTGATAGTCGAAGGCTCCAGTACGTTTGTGATTTCTCAGTGGTGCTGCTGAAGATAATCATCCGATGTTGTATCCTGGGAGACCGGCGACCTCTAGCACTTAAGCGCAGTCGAATCTGTCTTAAGGAAATTGCATTTCTAGCGGGCCTCAGCAACTGAATTTGGTTATTTCGAATCTGCGTTTCTAGTTTATTTCAATTTTCTAATTACTGTAATCTTGTTACTTTAATTATTTTCACATTTATTTTGAATTTAACCATATTTTGTCCAACAGTCTTAAGACAGATTCTATATTTTCAAAAGACGATTCGAGATAAGTGTACGAGTCAAGCAAATAAATTGGTTTCAGGAATTATCCTGCCGTTTTAACGGGTTTGCTTAGATCTTAGAAATAAACGGGACAAATATGTGTTACAGAAATTGTCGTTGAAAGTAACTGAGGTTACGGATTTTGTGGAAAATCAAAATCAGAAATAAACGAAATTGAATTTCGATTTATCGGTATGTATCATGAGGATACATGCTTGATTTAATACATTCGCTTATAGCAATAATTAAAATCATATGTAAAATACATGTTTGCATGTATTGTAAAACCTTTATCATGTGTGTAAAAGGTTTAAGACAGGGTTATCTCTATGTGGAAACACTTTGGATTATTATTTCCAATAATTTTCCATGAGAAAGTGTAGGATAACCATGGAAATTTCTTGAATTTGTTTTGGAAACAAAGATCTTGTAAATAATTCGTTTCAGAAATTATTTCATGTCGTTTTAACGAATTTACTTGATCTTCCAAACAAGAGTCAACGAAATTAAATCAAAGGATTATGTTCTTTTGATCGAGTTGCCTTGATATCTCTGTCTGGGTTTTAGTGCCACTAATCCCAACGTTGAACAGAAGATATGATGGAAATAAATTATTAAATTTATTTCTTCATTAGAATCTTGCGTTGATCCTAATTTATTAAGAGAAATAAATCGTTCGATTTAATTTCGTGGGAATGTAGAATGATTCAATCTTAAAATAAATTGGTGAATTTATTTTGGAAAGAGAAATAACTTAAAGTTGTTATTTATTAAAGAATCAAGTATGATTCAATTTTGGAAATAAATCGGTGAATTTATTTCGAGAAGTAACAATTGATATGGCAAATTGTTGTTCGGAGGAAATTACTTTCATGATAGAACAAACTAGTGATTTGCTTAAAAGCAAAAATGCTGTATAAGTAAGATGTTGAAATCCAAAATCAATACAACAATTAATTTGAAGAAACTCTATGTGAGTAACGTTGCAACATCAAAAGGTACAATAATTTTGAAGATAATAATTGAAACTTCAAAATGTGCCTAACATGTTGGGGGAGTTGTTCTATCAAGACACCATATGAGTTATGGAATGAAATAAAACCTTCATACAACTACATAAAAATGTAGGGGTGTCTTGCAAAGGTAATATTCTCATTACCGAAGTAAATGAAAATAAGTGGACTATATTTTCATTGATTATGATTCACAAGAATGTGATAATGGAAAACTAAGAATGTTTCATTCTTTGAAATATATTTCCTAAATATTTAGGGACGTTGGTCCAAGTTCCATGAAACGAACCATGGAGAATATCAATGGAAATTTGTCCATACGTTCACAAAAAGGTTAAAACGAAAACATTGTCACGGTGATAAATAAAAGTGTGACAAAAGTGCGCATTATGATACATGATCCTATGTTGATGACACGCTCATTGTTATGAAATAGTAAAACGTACCAATGTCATGAAAAATATGAGAATGAAACAACTGATTTTGGGAATCCAAATCAAACGGTTATCTGAAGGTCTCATGTTGACTCAGTCACACTATGTGAACAAATTATTGAGGAATTTGACAAGGATGATTCTGGTATAGCCAGAACTCAATTAAATGACTGGTCTCAAATGGGGTTATCTCTATTGATTATGTCAAATCAAAGGATAACGTTGCGAATCCACTAACCAAAAGGTTAAATCGAGATCAAGTTGTGAAAACATCGAAAGGAATGAGACTAAAGCCCATGGAAATTTAAGGTGCTATGAGAAGGAAAACCCTACCTAGTTAACTGGAGATCCCAATATCTAGGTTCAAAGGGACAACCTAATCACATAGACCTTGTGCGGTCACTGTGGGGGGTTACTCTTCCAAGTCCATTCCTATGATGTAAACAGTGACTAAAAACGGAACATGCTAAGCAATGCTTTTAATGACTATTGTCTGCGTCGGTGAACCCAAACAACATAAGTCACCTATGTAAGAGTGAAGTGAGGCCGCTTCGAAGAAACTATTGGGGCATAGTTCTCTCAAACTCTCGCAGAACCAGGCGATGTCCACGACCATATGGACATAACCATGAGAACTAAACTCGTGCCAGGAAAGTAGTTGTGTGGAGTATATCATCGTTTACACAAACGACATAATAGTTCAAGCACATCACGTCTACTGGGCAGTCAGTAAAGTAAATATACTTTCACAAGGGAAGGTTCAAGGGTGGACACCTACCTATCCTATGCAACTATCACCACATCGAGTCAAAATGGTTTTGATAAAATGCATCAATTTCATTCATGTGGGGGATTGTTGGAAAAAAACGTGAGAACATGGTAACTTTGAGCCATATTTCGAATGAGTAAAGGTGAAGATTCGAGTAAGGATTCGATTAGATCTTATTCTAGTCTGTGAGACCTTTACAACGGTATCCCACATGCTCAAAATAGTTGAGTAATAGTATTTTTAGGTTAAACTGATGGTTGTTCTAAATCGAGCAAAACCGATGGTTGTTCCGAAAGATATGGGTTTCATCGAAATTGTTCATTGTTAGATTCAACTCTCTACAAAATAAAAAAAAGTTACAAAGATTTGGAGAAAAAAAAGGAGAAAGAGAAGGTTCAAGTGGGGTGAGATGGTTTAATCACTAGTGGGACTTAAAAGTGTATAATTTATTGAGGAAAAAGAAAACTAACGACTACATCAGTATTTTCTAACTGAAAGTAACGAGAGGGATCAAAATGAAAGCAAAATAAAAATTGAGTGACCTCAATAAAATTTTTAGAAGTTTAATAATCAAAATAAAAGCGCGTTAAAAGTTTGGTTACCATCTATATACTTTACCCATAAACTATACTTGATGGACGTGTCGCAAAACTAATTAGACAGATGTTTAGTGTAAAGTGCACGATGCACGTGACTGTGGAGTGTGAAGACAAGGGCCCTACTCGTTGAATATATTTTCAAAGATCATTTATGACAAGCAGTCCCCAACTCACCCTGACCAGTATTTCCAAAATGTGGATTTGGTCTTTTCCTTCATCACCACTGATCAGATATTTAATACATAAAATCCTAAAAATACTAAATTTCATATATATATATATATATATATTTGTAAAAATTTGATTTGAATTAATTAACTGATAAATAAAATATTAATAATTAAAAGAAAACTTCTGTTAAAGTTTTATATGTCTCCTCAAAATTTGTAATTTTTTAAAAAACAATAAACACAAGCCTTCAGTCAGATTGGTGTCTTTTTGACATTGCAAATAGAAAGAAAGAAAACCTCACAAGGTTGACTGTTAGTAGGATCACACAAATCACAATTGACGTACGCCAAATACGGTTGTTTCTGGGTATTGTAGAACATAAAATTAACTAGAACTTGTCTCTTTTCAACTTTATAAACCACCCCAGTTGCTGGTGTTATTGCCGTATGGTTACGAGCTTTGATTTTTCAATTTTAAGGTTTAGAGTTTAAATTTTATAGTTAAAAAATAAAATATTATATAATTTTTATACAACATGTATATCATAAATAATTAAATTAAAGTTAATACCATGAAATAGGAAATAAATAAGATTAACAACAAAGTTAAAGTTCACTCGAATATAATTTTTATTTTTAATATAATTATATATATATAAATATATAAAAGGTTGTCAGCTTAATTATTATATTTCTACAGTGGTTTGAATGTTTTTTTATGTGTCTCAAGTATGTCATGTTCGAGTTCTCTTAATTTATATTTATTTCCTTTTTTCTTGCATTAACAAAAACCTAAAACTTATATTGTATTTTGTACTTTATATCACAAATGACAACTTGGTTCAATGGCAAGCTTATGCCACTTACACCCATAGGAATTTGGGTTTGATTCCTAGCCAAGGTATAATAGCTATTTATTTTATTTTTCTCATCCAATTATTAAATAAAAATAAATAATTAAATTCTTCTAATAAGGTGATCATATGTTTCCACAGCTAATTGAGTGACTAATTTATTTAATTAAATTAAAAATAAGATCAAATTGATATAATAAGTAACTAATATAAACTAGATGCATAATTATATATATTTTCCTTTAACAACCACGTCAACCAGATGTGTAATTAGATACCAAACATTTTAAAATTATATACGGCCATACTTAAAGTTTTTAACACTTAATTTTTGAATTTATAACCCAATATACTTTAATTAAACAATATTAAAATTATATATATGAATCAATAAAAAAACATTTTCGTATGTAAAAAAATATAAATATCTACATATACTAGACGCTCTCTAATAAGGACCGCATCTTTAAAGTTGTAACCTTTCCATGACATATAAACTACTAATACATTTTTGCCCAAAGCGAGTTCGCCACTAACCGTAGCGGTACCATCTGCTAAAAATTGTATATTTTTCAATGCATTCACCCCGCTGAGCCCGGCATCAAAATTTTATGAATAATTATTTTTTTATTTTTAGAATTTTTTCGTTCGTTTTCGTTTTAAAAAAACTCTAGCCGATTTTTTAGTTTTTTTTTTCAAGTGGCTGGCAGCGACACCAATCTTGATGCTAGTTGTTGACCTACAGTAATTGTTTCTTTTTATTTATTACATTTTTTATGTTCTTGTTTTTAATTTCAATAACTATGTCTTTGTCATACTTTTTTTCTCTATATTTTGGTATGTATCCTCTGCCTTTTGACATATTTTTATTTTTTTACTCGATCGTTTGGTCATTTTTCTTTGTTTTTTATCAGTGTTGGATTTGATGTCGCTATGACTGATCAATATGACGCTCTTTGATTATCCTATTGATCTCCCTATTTTAAATCCTCGAACTAGATTCAGATACAACCTCACAATCATCGTTCTTGTTCGCAATTGAGTTGTGGTAATGATCTTTTTGTCAACGTGCATTTATTATTGTAATATGCATTTTTTAATGTCGTTTGTTGTTGGTTTTTTTACCTTTCATCGTCGAGCGTTGGTGATTTTTGTATCTATTTTGTTTTGAGTATTTGAGTTAGGGTTTTACCATTTCTTTGTATGATCTTGTTTATATCTAGAAACGCTCATAGGTCATCGCGTAGGTAATATTTATATGGTGCATTTAGATGGCATTCACATTTCCAATGTATGTTTTGTTGCACAAAATGAACATGATTCATGGTTATGGCATAGGAAACTAGGGCATGCTAGCATGAGTATTTTAGAGAAATTGGTTTCCCAATTTCTAGTAAGAGGTTTACCTAAGCTAAAATTTTCTCAAGATAAAATTTGTGATGCTTGTGCTAAGGGTAAACATAAAAGAGTTTCTTTTAAACCTACAAATGATGTTTCAACTTATAGAGTATTACAATTGATCCATATGGATCTTTTTGGCCCAATTAGGACTATGAGCTTGGGTGGTAAATCTTATGCTTATGTTTTAGTAGATGACTACTCTAGATACACTTGGGTTCTATTCTTAAGTACTAAGGATGAGGCTTTAGCAATGTTCATCACATTTTTAAAAATTACTCAAAATGACATTGGTAAAAAGATTTCACATATTAGAAGTGACCATGGAACCAAATTTTAAAATATTGGTTTTGAGGATTTTTGTAATGAAAATGGTATAAGCCATAATTTTTCGGCTCCTCGCACTCCTCAACAAAATGGGGTGGTTGAGAGGAAAAATTATACTTTAGAGGAAATGGCTAGAACCATGCTTTGTGAAAACAATTTACCTAAATATTTTTGGGCGGAAGCCACTAATACGACTTGCTATATTATTAATAGAGTAATGATTAGGCCTATTTTGAAGAAAACACCTTATGAGATTTTGAAATCCAAAAAGCCTAACATTAGCTATTTTCATCCATTTTGTTGTAAATGTTTTGTTTTAAACAATGGAACAGATAATTTAGGTAAATTTGATGCAAAACGTGATGAGGATATTTTTTAAACTCTAAAGCCTATCGTGTATTTAATAAAAGAACTTTAGTTGTTGAATAGTCTATTCATGTTGTCTTTGATGATAACCTCATTTCGAGGAAGGAATCTTGTGATGATTATGATGTAGGAATCACTGAAGCCATTGATGAAGGACAAACATCAAAGGTGGATGAGGTTCCAACCAAAGAAGATGAAACACAAGATCTACCTCTTTAAATGGCTCTAGAGGAAAAGGAGGTCACCTACCCAGGGGAGTTCAACTATGTCAAAGGTGGTGAGATTTTGGGTGATCCATCCAAAGGGGTAACGATTAGATCTTCTCTTAAACTTGTTAATAATGTTGCATTTATTTCATGCATTGAGCCTAAGAATATCAAAGAAGCATTAAAAGATGACTATTGAATATTGGCCATGCAAGATGAACTAAATCAATTTGAGAGAAGTAAAGTATTGATATTAGTTGATAGGCCTAGTAATAAGTCTACAATAGAAACTAAATGTGTTTATAGAAACAAACTAGATGAGAGTGGTAACATAGTGAGAAACAAGGCTAGGCTTGTTGCTCAAGGTTACACTCAAGAAAAGGGAATTGATTTTGATGAAACATATACACCCGTAGCTAGAATGGAAGCTATTAGGATACTTCTTGCATTTGCATGTTATCATGAATTCAAGATTTTTCAAATGGACGTAAAAAGTGCTTTTTTAAATGGTTTTATTAATGAAGAAGTGTATGTAGAGCAAAAACTCGGTTTTGAAGATCCAAAGTTTCCTAATTATGTTTTCAAACTTACTAAAGCTTTATATGGTTTAAAACAAGCTCCTAGAGCTTGGTATGAAAGGTTTTCAAACTTTTTGATTGAAAAAGATTTTGAAAAAAGGCAAGGTGGATACTGCACTTTTCATTAAAAATGGCAAAGACATCTTAGTAGTTTAAATATATGTTGATGATATAATTTTTGGTTCTACTAATGAGTTGTTTTGCCAAGAGTTTGCTAATTTGATGCAAGGTGAGTTTGAGATTAGCATGGTGTGAGAGCTTTCATTCTTCTTGGAGCTCCAAATCAAACAAAAGAAAGATGACATCTTCATCAATCAAGCTAAGTACATCAAGGATATGCTCAAGAAGTTTGGCTTGGAGATTGTGAAGCTTTAAGCCACACCAATGAGCTCATCCATAAAGCTTGATAAAGATGAAAGAGGTAAGTGTGTTGATTTTAAGATTTATCATTCTATGATTGGCTCTTTGCTTTACCTTACCGCAAGTAGACCCGATATTATGTTTAATGTTTGCTTGTGTGCTAGGTTTCAAGCTAGCCCTAGAGAATCACACCTTATAGCTATTAAGAGAATCTTTAGATACCTTAGAGATACACCTAGTTTAGGTCTTTGGTATCCTAGAGATTCCTCCTTAGATCTTCATGCTTTCTCGGATGCGGATTATGGGGGATGTAAATAGATAGAAAGAGTACCTTCGGAACATACCAATTTCTAGTTAGTATGCTCATATCTTGGTTCTCTAAGAAACAAAATAGTGTAGCTTTATCTACCACTGAAGCAGAGTACATATCGCCCGAGAGTTGTTGTGCTCAAGTCTTTTGGATGAAGAAACAACTCTTAGATTATGGAGTTGATGTAGTTATCATACCCCTTAAGTGTGACAACACTAGTGCCATTTGTCTTACCAAGAATCCCATCGAACATTCTAAAACCAAACATATAGAAATAAGACATCATTTCATTAGAGATAATGTCTTGAAAAATGATGTAGTTCTAGAGTACGTTGACACCTTAAATCAATTAGCGGACATATTTACCAAACCATTAGATAAAGAGTGATTTTGGTCTCTTAGGAGAGATTTAGGTTTAACCAGCCTATTTTGACCTTTTAGAGCCCTTTAATGCAAAATTTGCTTGAATTTTGATTGATTGTCATGCTTTTGTAATTTTGCCTATTTATGCTTCTATGCTTATTGCTAGGAGGAGTATGCATCTGTTTTAGTCCATGCACATTGCTCATTCATCATTCACATGCATTTCTATTCGATTAAAATCGAATTTTTGGACTCCTTTGTGCCCAAAATGTCATTTCTGGCAAAGGCGTATTGATACGGGACATAATGTATCGATACGAGTTCATAAGTCCGCTTCGATACAGTTAAAACTGCATCGATACGGTCATGCGTATCGGTATGGCTTGAAAAACGTATCGATACGGTGGATCGGTATGGCCACGTGGCATATTGATACGGATAGCCGCTGGACATTAAAGAGTGTTAAAAAGGGGTTTTCTACTTTAATTAAAACTCAACCACTTTTGTCCCAAAACCCTAGTTCGGATTTTTCCTATAAAAACCTATCAAAACCCTTTGATTTCTCACACCAAACTTAAAATCTCTTGAGGGCTTTTGATTTTCACATCAAGGCTAACGCTTTATCATCAATTTTGGTGCATCCTCATCCTTCATTCATCCATATTCCATACTCAAGGTATATATTCTTTTTCTTATTCTTTTTCTTTTTCATTTTCGTTTTAATTTATATACTATTTTAAACAATTTTTGTGTTTTTAGTTTATATACAACATGGGTTTCAAAGTTTTTATAAAAATTTTTCAAAACTAATTTTTTTTGGTTCGAATATAAAATTATACCATATATTTTTCTAAACTGTTTTTCAAAATTCTTTTTCCTAAAAATCTTTTTATACTTGTATATGATTTTTAAACTATAAAATATAGTATTTTTTAATACCTTGGTTATTGGATTATTCATTGGATCGAATGTGATGTTTATGCATACATGTTGTTTTTGCCTTATCTTTGATTTCAGGTTTTACTATGACACCTAGAAAAAGACCAAGAACTAGTAAAATCGGTCAATACTCAAACACAAACCATGAGGGTATTACTAAACCCAATCTTTCCTATATTTTTCAAAAGAGTTTTCTAGCTCCCTTGGATATGGCTCACTTTAAACAATATCAGGCTTTCAATATACATCGTGAGCGTGTTGTTTCAATTCCTTTTTTGAACTCCGAGCGTTTTAAATTCAAATACTTTGGTTTATTGTGACAATGGAAGCTTTTGCATTTTTTGAGTATACCCAATTTTTTTTATACCGTAACCTTGTTTTAATCTTTTTTGCAAATGCTCGGTGTATCCCCAACTCTGAAAAAATTGAGGTTATTGACATTGGATCTTATCTCATGGGGAAGAAACTTAGGATTGATCAAACAGTTTTATGTAATGTTTTTGGGTTTAAGAATTTGGGAATTGATGATGAACACTCATTGGGTCATACTCAACTTGGCTCCATAACCGTCCTTGATGCCCACGACCGCATCCTCCATTTCTTGGTGGATCCATCCATCCGATGGGAAATTCTCAACTATCCGACAAGTTGATGATTTTTGGCTTTGATGCTTTCGTGAGGGTAAGCGCCCAAACCTTTGTCAAATTATGTTTGTGGAGTTGGTGTTCCTTGTATAACATCGTTATACCGACCAAGTATCCTCCTTCACCTATGGCACGACTTTGAGCCACTTATTTATTGCCTTGGAGATTGATTGTTCTCATAATGCTTCCGAGCCTCTTGTCAAACCAATTGATGAACGATCTCTTGTTCGATCAAAGTTCCAATTCATTGACAATGAGCGGGTTCGTATCGAAGCACCACCTCTAGAAGTTTAACCTCCTCCAGTGGCTTCTTCCGTTCCTATTGCCCAACCTTCTACGGATGCCCTTATGGCGTATCTAAATGAGCAATTCACATCTTTGGGGTACTAATATTTCTTATTTAGATACCACCATGAATTCAGGCTTTGCCGCAATTGATACATGCTTCCCTTCCTTGGAAGAAAGAATAGTTACCATAGAGAACCGAGTCACCTCCATTGAGCAACAACAAGCTTCTATGGGCGTCTCCCTCACCACCTTCCATGGTGCTTGGCTTCAATCTCGAGCTCCCCAAGCCAATGAAGATGATGAAGCAGATGAAGATGATGACAACGATGGGGACGAGTCTTAGTTATTGTGCATCTCATTGCATATTCATATCATCTTAGGAATTTTATTATTTGTTTCAAGAACCCTATGCTTTTGTTTTATGTTTGCTTTAAGTTTTAAGTTGGATTTGAATTATGCTTTGGTTATTTCTTTGAACTCTCAATGATAATTTTGTTGCTTTGATTATGCTTCATTGTTACATTTCTTGTTTCCATCCTTTACTATCATTGATTTTGATCTAACAAAAAGGGGGATAAGTAAAGAGCTTAATTTTTTCTTCAAATTTTTTTGAAAACCTATCTTAAAGTAAGGGGGAGTAATTTTCAAAGTTTTCAAAATACTTAAAAACTTACTTTGGTTTTGCTATATCAAAAAATGGGAGATTGTAAAACCCATATATTTTGATATAACAATTTTTTTAAGGACCAAATTACAAAAGTAAATAAATTTTTAAGTATTCAAAAGTCTCACAAAAATGACAAGCATTTGAACCAAAATTGTTTTCTTAGTCAAAAACCTTAAACCCAATAAAATTTTCTAAGTGTTTCAAAGCCAAATTAGGCATTTATGCCCAGGCGTATCGATACGCCTAAAATGTACCGATACGATTTTTCAACACTGGAATTTTAATTGACAAAAGTGTACCGATACGGTTATCTCCGTATCGATACGACTTTTGATCATGGCTTGCAAATAAGCTTTAGTGTACTGATATGATTGTCCTCGTATCGATACGGTCTTTTATCTGGGTTTAAGATTTTACTTCAGAGTACCGATATGGCTCACACCGTATCGATACGGTTTGGTCAGATTTGCAAATCTTGGCACTTAATGTTATAGTTGTTGCTTGTCAGTTATTGGAATCAGCATTTTCAAATGACCGTTGAACCGTATCGATACGCCCTAGAAGCGTACCGATATATTTTTTTGTAAAACTTTCAACCCTGATTCTAGTGAGCAAATCCCGTACTGATACAACCTTCTCGTATCGATACGCCCCTTATTTTATACTGAGACCGTACCGATATGCCTTTCCGCATATCGTTACGCCCTTGTATTTTGTACACAATGGCTCTTTCTATTTTGAGACAGGTATCAATATGGCTGTTCATGTACCGATACGGTAGGTTGCAAAAGTGTATTAATGGTGGAAAAAAAGAGCCCAACGACTCTATTGATGATGCCAACTACCCAAACATATAGAAATCAATGAAAGGGTAGAAAAGCAAGCCTCAAAAGCAGTAGCAACAACCATTGAAAGATTTTACAACATCCAAGCACAAACCTAATCCCTTTGAGTTCTTAGAGTCAAATCTTGTAACCCCCACTTGTGTAATTTTTATTGTATCCATTTATTTCAAGCTTGGGGAGTGTTTGTTTGTAATTGGGCAACAAATCAACCTATTGAGAGGTATTTTCAGTTTGCCAAATCTTCTTTGTAAGAGAGAGAGTCTTGATTAAGCTTTGGGTAGAAAGCTTAATCGAATCGTAAGGTTTCCTCCTAATCCAAGAAAAAGGGAAGAATTTTTAGTGGAAATTGGTTCAAAATCCTTAGTGGGAGCTAAGGTAGTGGATGAAGAGCTTGTTTGAAGCTTTAGCCACTATAAATCACGTGTTCTTCATTTTATCATTTTAATTTCCTCCCTCCAATTTTTAAAAGCCAATTAACTCCCTCTTGACCATCTATCCATCGATTGATTCACACAAGATTATCCATTCTAAATCTTAGCTATCGATTGGCTCAAGAAAACCAAGTTGAAGAATCACCAAATACTCCAAATTCCACCAAGTTCAAGAATAAGAGAGTTGGCATCCGGGAGCCTTGAAAGCCTCAGAATCATCAGTGAGTGTAGTCGGAGTCAAGGGATTGGCTAGGTGCCTTTCCCGAATTCATTGATATTGAATTATTGCATCGTCACCATTGACCAAGGTATGTTTGCATTAAAACCTCATGAGAGGTGCTATCGGTAAGCTTTGGTAAGCTCATTACATTACCAAGTCGATTATCGAATCTTTATACGATCATTGATATAATTAAGTATTGAAAAAGACTTTAATGAATATTCCATATGATTATTGTTATTGTTACCGTATTGTTATTGCTACCGTTATTGTTATTGCTATAGTCATTAGCATTGGTAAGTATTGAAATCCTTGGATACGAATGGACACGGGATACAATTGGCATGCCAGAGAATTCATGAGCTCATTGGTATGTAGCGGACTACGGTCCTTGAGCTACGGCTCTCATTGGCGATGTTGGCGGGATGTGGTTGAGTTGGTCTTATTGGCGATGTTGGCAAATATTGACCATTCATTGTTGGTGATGTTGGTTGGGAATTCGCGTATCCACATTACATGTCGATCCAAGGGAAAATAAGTGAATAAGTATTGCAAGTATTGTTAAAATATGTTTTGAGATGCATTACATTGATAAATATGGGTCATGATCTTCATTGATGCTCATATTGTTGTTTATGACTACCTCACTAGGCTAAGTAAGCCTAATGCATCTCATATCCGTGCATTTTCAGGTTAAAGCATAGTGGGATCAAGGATAAGAGCAAAGAGTGTTTTTGAAGCAAGTCACATTCCTATATGTAATGTTAATCTAGCCCTTGAACTCCTAGGATGGTGGCAAAGTAGCTAGACTAGTCATATATGTCCCTTTTGGTGTGTAAAAGTCATACTTGCATTGTAATAATGCTTAAGACCCTAAATGGCTTTTTAGAATAGCTAAAAATGCACAAGTGGCACTAAACGGTGAAAACCTAGTAACTGGATTAATTTGATCATGAAATTTGGCATGTTAGTATGTTTTAGTGTTTAAAAGTTTCTAGTAAAAATTTATTACACTTGGACATCGTTCAACGAGTTAAATCGAGTAAAAACCAGAAAAATATGTCATTGCAGTGCAAACGTACCGATACAGGCTATTTCGGTACGGCCTTATATATTTGGTCGGTCAAAGCTTAAGTTAACTAAGGTATACCGGTACGGGCTCAGGACGTTTCGGTACGGAAGTTGATAGTAAGGTTGTAGAATTTAAATGTTTTGATACAGTCTTAGGGCGTATCGAAATGGGTCAACCATAGCCAACTAGTATCAATACAGCCCCAGCTGTATCGACACAGGTAAGCATCGTTAGCATCTAGGACTTGAACCTGTTCAAATAGGTATCGATACGGTTTTAAGTATATCGAAATAGGGGCCAATGGTCAAGTCAAATGAGGTCAACCCGTATCGGTACACCCCTTAGGTGTTTCGATACTGTGTCTATTAATTTCGTTAGCCCGTATTGATACGGATCGATCTGTATCGAAACGAGATTTGACAGTTTCAAATTAAGGCTTAAATCGTGCATACTTGTGAGTTGGTAGGAAACCACGACTTTTACTGCTCCCGACGAAACAATAACTTGGGAGTTCTTCCTACGAGAGTTTAAGAAGAAATACATCAGTGAGCACTATCTAGCTGAGAGGCGAGATATCTTTATGCATTTGAAGCAAGGTGGAAGGCCGGTGGAGTAGTACATCAACGACTTCTATAAGTACTGCAAGTATGGGGCTAAGTACATTAAGAAAGAAGAAGAAAAGCGTAGAATGTTCATTACACGTTTGAGTGATGAGCAACGACCTTTGTTTACTGCTCTGGGGATCAAGGATTTCTAGGAGCTTGTGAATCGAGCGATCTCCACTAAATCTACTCAGAGGTCACATCGAGTTTAATAGCCTAAACGATTTGAGAAGATACCATGAGATGATTCACGACCCCCTCTACCGTACAGAAGAGCAAGAAGCAATAAGGGTATAAACAATCTTATCATCAGCAATCCTTTAGATCGGGTGATTTTGTCAAGCCACAGTCCATGTCCTAGTTAGTTGCAAGAACTGCCTCTGTTGAGAGTACTGGAGGATCTGGATGGGAATTAGAGTTCCCTGTTTGTAATTTCTGCCAAATGAGGCACCTTACAGGGCAATGTCGTAGACAATCTAGAGCATGTTTCTTTTGTGGCGAACAAGGCCACTATATTAAGGATTGTCCAATGAACACCTCCAAATCTTAAGTACCAATGGTTCCTATGTCCCTTGATCTATCCTTCAGGGGTAAGGGGCCAAGACAAGATGTATTAGGAGCTTCCAATAGATCTGATGGCTCTACAAGGACTCATAACCGGCAAGAGTCTAAGGCTTTAGCACAAGTTTACCATGTAAGGAGCCGAGAAGAGAATGAGGACCCTGACATCATCGCAGGTACTATTGAACTGTATACTCGTCCTATTTATGCATTGATTGATCCTGGATCCACTCATTCCTTTATAAGTATTGTGTTGATTAAGAGATTTAAGTTAACATTTGAGCCTATAGCCTCCAAGCTCACTGTGACCAACCCTTTAGGGGATAGTGTTGTAATTGGTCGAATATACAAGATTTGTCCCCTTGTGATTCAAGGGATACCTTTTTTGGCCAACCTTATGGCCCTCTCTATACATGAATTTGACGTTATTTTGGGGCTTGATTAGCTCGGGGAGCATCAAGCTTGGGTAGACTGTTCAAAGAGGAAATTATACCTTCGAGGTCTTGGCAAGGAGAGTGTGACTCTCACGGAGTCTAGGGGCAAAAGATCATTTTTGTATGCTACCGTAAGCAAACAAGAATCACAGTTGCAAGATATAGACATCGTACAAGAGTTTCCTAATGTTTTTCCTGATGAGCTTTCGGGTTTACCACCTATACGTGAGGTTGAATTTGGGATTAAAGTGCAACCTGGAACCACTCTAGTTTCCATTGTACCCTATCGGATGGCACCAATAGAACTCACCAAGCTTAAAGTACAAATTCAAGACTTGTTAGACAAGGGTTTCATTCGACCAAGTTCCTCGCCTTGGAGAGCTCCGATCCTCTTTGTTAAGAAGAAAGATGGATCGATGCATCTTTGTATTGATTATCGACAATTGAACAAGCTCACAATCAAGAATAAGTATCCTTTGCCGAGAATCGATGACTTGCTTGATCAACTGAAAGATGCAACGATTTTTCTAAGATTGACATGAAGACTGGATACTATCAGATGAAAGTGAGGGAGTGCGATGTGCCCAAGATGGCTTTCTGTACAAGATATGGCCACTATGAATTCTTGGTTATGCCCTTCGGGCTGACTAATGTACATGCTGCCTTTATAGACCTCATGAACCGGGTTTTTAGACCCTATCTTGATAAATTTGTGGTGGTATTCATAGACGATATATTGATCTATTCCAAACACCAAGCTGAACATTATGAACATCTTTGTATTGTGCTTCATACTCTTCGGGAGAAACAATTGTATGCCAAGTTCTGCAAGTGCGAGTTCTGGCTCACCCAAGTCTCGTTTTTGGGTCATGTGATCTCCGCTGAAGGCATTCAGGTAGACCAAAAAAGATCCAAGCTATTATTGAATGGAGACCACCGAAGAACGTAGGTGAGGTCCATAGCTTCTTCGGTCTTGCTGGCTATTATAGGAGATTCGTTAAAGGATTCTCTATAATAGCAGCTTCACTAACTAAACTTCTACGAAAAGATGCCCCTTTTGAATGGACCGAGAAGCAACAAAGAAGTTTTGACCAACTCATGTAAGTGTTGACTCATGCACCGGTCTTGATCCAACCTGATTCTGGGAAGGACTACACTGTGTATAGCGATGCTTCGCACCAAGGATTAGGGTGCGTATTAATACAAGAAGGTAAGGTTGTTGCTTACGTTTCAAGGCATCTTAAGCCACATGAGATGAACTATCCCACTCATGATCTCGAGTTGGCTACAGTTGTCTTTGCGTTGAAGATTTGGAGGCATTATCTCTACAGAGAAAAATGCTATCTATACACCGATCATAATAGCCTTAAGTATTTGTTGACACAAAATGAACTCAATCTTCGTCAAAGGAGATGGATGTATCTCCTCAAAGATTATGACCTTGTTATTGATTACCATCTGTGCAAGGCCAACGTAGTAGCAGACGCACTTAGCCGGAGGCCTATGCCTACTCCTCAAGCTTTTAATGCTCATTTCTGACTTCGAAAGCACCATGGTTTCATAGAAGAACTTCAAGTTCTGTCCATCATTGTGATGAGAATCAAGTCTTTATAAGAACAAGACCCCGAGTTACAAGCCATTGCTTCTAGGCATCAGAATGACCTTGATCCTAACTTTAAGGTTAATTCCGAAGGACTCTTGTGCTTCCGAGATAGAATATGTGTGCCCAATGATGAGTCCCTTCATGATGAAATTCTCAAGAAAGCCCATTGTAGCCCCTACTCAGTTCATCCAGGAGAAATAAAAATGTACAAAGACCTACGAGAATTGTAGTGGTAGCCTGGCATGAAAGCAGCTATCATAGAATTTGTATCAAGGTGTCTCACATGTCAACGAGTTAAAGCCGAGTACCGTAACCCCACCAGATTGTTGTAACTTATTGAACTCCCTTAATGGAATTGGGAAAAGATAACTATGGACTTTGTCAGTGGTTTAATGTTGACCCTAACCAAGCATGATGTTGTTTGGGTTATTGTAGACCGTTTCACTAAGTCAGCACACTTTATACCAGTTAGGATGGACTACGGTCTTCCTAAACTGACTGACCTATATGTCAAGGAAGTTATTCGACTCCATGGTGTGCCACAGTTTATCGTCTCCGATCGAGAACCACGATTTGTGTCTAGATTTTAGAGGTCATTGTAAGGAGCTCTGGGCACTAGAGTCAATCTTAGTACAACTTTCCACCCTCAATCTGATGACCAATCAGAAAGGGTAATCTAGATCTTAGAAGGTATGCTTTGTGCTTGTGTTATTGACTTCGAGGGATCTTCGGAGGGATCCCTACTTCTCGTTGAGTTTGCTTATAATAATAGCTACCAAGCATCCATATGCATGGCACCATATGAGGCATTGTATGGCAAGAAGTGTAGAACACCGCTATATTGGTATGAACTCGGTGAAGGTAAGATGTTGGGCCCTGACTTACTTTGGGAAACTAAAGAACGGGTAACCAACATCCATGATCGTTTGAAGGCCGCCTTCAACCAACAAAAGGCCTATGCTGACCTCAAGAGGAAAGATATACAATTTAATGTTGGTGAGAAAATATTCCTAAAAGTATCTCTATGGAAGAAGATTTTTTGATTCGGTAAGAAGGGGAAGTTGAGTCCCCGATTCATCGGACCTTTCGAGGTGATCGAAAGAATTGGCCCTGTAGCTTACCGACTAGCTTTTCCACAAGAGTTGAGCAAGACCCATGATGTGTTCCATGTATCGATGCTTCACAAGTACAGATCCTATCCATCATATGTTATAGAGCCTGAATCTGTAGAACTCTGTTACCTCTCCAAAAGTACTATTTTTAATTCCAATCTTACAATGCTTTTGCTTGTTTTGAGGTACATTTAGTTGCATTAGGATGTTGAAATCATACATTTACATAAGGAGTTTAGAATTCTGTCTATGCCAGTATGAAAGTTTGTTTTGTTGGCAATTATGCAGGTTTGGAATAGTATTTAGCACAGGAATGCAGCGCAGTAAGGAATGCCAGAGAGAATTCCTAGTGTTGTTGGCACAGATGGACCAAACAATGCCAAACACCGGTTGGCAGAGGAGTGAACTTGAGGTCATGCCAAGAAGCTGTTGAACCCCGAAAAAATAGGACTAGATTAGGTTGCAAAAAAAATAGCAATTGGATCAATCTCCAAAAAAATACCAGAAAAATAGTGCCAAGCTCGGTTGGCAGAATTATGCCAAGCTTGGTTGGTAACACAACGGCGACACAATGACATCAACCCTAGCCTAATAAGCTATCATAAGACCTTAGCTCTTATCCATTCAGCATTTAATAGCTTACCCTAGCCGCCATTACACTCATATTTAAAGACCCAATGGAGGAGAAAAGAGAGAGATCATGGGGGTAAAACCCTCGAGTGAGGAGTTGGAGTGCGACGAGTGACGATCGGTTGCACCAAGGAATGGTGGTTCGACCAGCTTGGCCAAGAGTCTGGATCTTGGAGGGTTGCATCGAGAGACCCATTCTCGCCCATTCTCTTGTTTTAAGTTGTTTTACTTTTATTTTTATGATGATGTATTTGAAAACAGTTATGGTTTTGTTGGTTAAATCACTCACCATGAACTAATTTCATAGTTGGTGGGGGATATTTGGTTTAAACGTTGATTTTATGGTTTAGTTTTTAATGATAAATTTGTTTCGACAAAGTTTTTCTATTTGGCATACTTGAATTTTTCCTAAATACTCTGCCAAGCGAAAGCTGGCATTGTTGGCCTATTGCTCCTCAATATCTTAACAGACTTGGGGTGACAACGATTGAGTTGTTGAATACTAAGGAGATAAGCTTCGAGAGAAGTCATTTAAGTAGACGAACTTACTTCGGGAGTGATATTTACCCCTTAGGAGTATAGATTGGTTCTTAATCAAATCGGTTTATTTAAAAACATGCACTATAGAGATATAGGGGTTTTTATATGATCGACTTAGGGTAATGACCATCGAGAGAGGCTTTGCTAATTTTGAATCTGCTCGGCAAACAATGCCAAGATAGGTTAACATTAAAGGCTGGCACGACATGAAAAGCGTAGAAACCAGACATTCCCTGCCAACACTCATCACTCATTAAAAGACCTTCCTTTCAAACGTTTTTACTTTACTTTTATTTCTTTTCTTTTTAAGTATTCCCAAAATAAACTTTCAAAACAAACATATTTTCTTCCAAGGCAAGTAACAATCAAACAATCGAATTCCAAGTTAATCTTTATGGGATCGGTACGCAGTTTAACTGTTGTATTACTTGCAGACCGTGTATACTTGCACGCAAAAGACTCTTGGCACTGATTTACTAATACATACATTTTGCCCCTTTTGCCAGCATTCATAACATACTTCTTTTAGAGAGTCTACAAGTTTTTGGCGCCATTGCCGGGGATTGCAACGGAATTGATTATTTTTATTCTTACTTGTATTTGTTTTAGTTTATGATTATTTTCCTTTTATTATTTATTTTACTAACATTATTTTTAGTTTCATTTGTTTTAGGTACTTCTAGGAACATGGAGGATCGGGAAATGAGCATTAGAGACCATATTGAAACATACAACCGATGGCATTACTAACAAAATTTTCCATGGTATGATCAAGGAGCTGACATGTTTGCTTACAATAATGGCATTAATGCTGCTACACATATGCCATGGCAAAACATTCCTCAACATCAGCCGAATTACTCGTATGATGATCGAATAGACTTCTATGATGATTACAACTTTGCTGATGCAACACAATTATCTTGGCAAGAGAACTTAAACAACGAGTCCCATGAAGTTAGAGCATTAGACCTATTCTGCACCATTTGTGGTGAGAGACACCATTTGGATGAATGCCTTGCCACCCCTGGGTCGGTAAATTTTATGCCAGTATTCTATCAGAATGCCATGCCACATAAAGCCCAAAACAATTTCCAGCAAGGGCAGAGGCTCAACCAAGAAGGCACTCACACTGATTAAATGGAGAGGAATGATGCCACAGTCTAGAGTTTGACAACATCAATGAGAAATTTGGAAGTTCAGATAGGGCAGATTGCCAGCACACTTAATTCCAGACCTCTAGAGACTCTGCCAAGTGATACAGAGGATGCTCGACAAAAAAAGAGAGAACAATGCCAAGCTGATACTTTCCCAAGTGGCAAAGAAGTCAAGATTTTAACACATGGAAAAGAGCCAATTGTTTGCCATGAGAATAAATCAATGCCAGCAGGTGAACCCAAGGAAGTAGAGAAAGAAAAGGGTAGTATGATGATGCCATACCACTATCTGATGCCAGAACCGATGCCATAACACTATCTGATGCCAGAACCGATGCCATAACACTATCTGATGCCAGAACCGATGCCAAACATCATATCGATGCCAAAAAGGTTGATGATGCTATACCACTATCTGATGCTAGACTGCTATCCAATGCCAGACAACAGTTGGATGCCAACACCACCACGACAAAACCAGTGGAGCTACCATTTGTCAACCCTACATCGGTAAGACAAGTAGAAATTACTGTTGACATTTTCAAAGCTCTTAAATGTGCAGACGAAATTGAAGAAAACCATGTAGTTGAGACAATAGAATCCATATTGGATGAGAATCTGGCATTGCATTACCAAGGAATGAAAACTGATGCCATCAAACAAAAGTGAGATGGCAACACAATTGAGCAATAGAGAAGATCCATTCTGGTCGGAAATGATGTCATGAAGCGAGGTGTGCTCAAATGGCTTGTTGCTGGAAGGAAAAGTAAATGCTAAATGACTGAGAATGAAGAGTTGAAGTGGGAAAATTTTGCTGTAACAACAATGCCAACGATGCTGCGATTCAAAACTGAAGATTTCACGAAGATTTTAGAACAAGATGAGGATGACTATGCCTCGACAACAAAGAGATTCTTCGGTTTTCTAAGGTGGTTGATCGAAGCCACCAAGGTAAAACATTCCCTTTCATTGTGCAATCGAGAATTTGACATGATCAAAGGAAAGAAATTCTTTGGCTTTCTGAGTTAGTTATTAAAACAAAGGATTGCCACAGCCTACAACCCACCAACCAAGGGCCAAAGATTGAAATACTATTTGGAAGGTGATCCGTACAATTCCAAGGAGGTTATCCTCTTGACAAAGGTACCAGAATACCATAATCATGGTTTTGAATCTTTGTAAATATTAGGTTTAGATGTTTTATTTCAGTATTTTCTTTGTTTAGTTTTTATTCTTTTAGTTTTAATATTCCTTTGCCGTTTGTGTACACTGCCAAAGCCAGACTTGGCATGAGACGATAACACACTAAGCGAGATCTGCATGCCAAGCAGAGTGCCAGCACTGAGGCTGGGCATGCGTTGGAATGGAATATTGGAAAAAGAGATTACCCTAGCATGATTAAGACCAGCTCATTTGAGAGAGACTATTTTTCTTTAAACCTTAACCCTAGCCGCCCAAAAATTAGGTTAAAATTTAAATTTAACCTAATCACCTTATCACTCCAATCTTTAACTTATCTTATCACTTACAGCCTTATCACATCACCCTTATCACTTTACCCCTTACCAAATCAAATCTTTTTATTTTCCATCATTATCCCCAATTAATTCGGCTACCTTTATTAAACCTCATTCAACAATCAAACTATTTACTTTCTACCTACCCTAGCCGTTTAAAGAAACAAATATTTCACTTCTCTCTTCTTTATCAAGCAAGAAACCAAGATCCATATTTTCTATTCTTCTTCCTTTGTCCAAACCGTCCAAAGCCTCATCTCGTTAATGCCATGTTTAAGTTAGGGGATGTAGAGGATGAACACAAAGAGTATGTCGACTCTATGACTGTTGCCAAGAGAAAGAAGCTGTTGGTAGAACTGTGTGAACCTACCACGATATGGATCGTATCATCCAAGGGATATCGAACAATCAAGAGCTTGACCATGAAATCTCAACCGAAGGGGTGGAACCAGTTTGAAGGCAAATCTGATGCCAACTACCCATAACAAAACTGTGTTGGAGGAACGACTGGCACTACTACACTCAATCATTGTAGGCCAGAAAATCAATGTTGGCCGAATCATCATCGATGAGACATATAAATGTGCTGGTAAACCTAATGGTACTCTATTCTTTCCATTATTAATTTCTAACATTTGCATAAAGCATGGTGTGCCTAAGCTTGATTCGGACAGAGGCCAAGAAATCAAAGGCACCACCATCATGCCAGCTACATGGAGGAACTTCATTGCCACCGAGACCAAGGATAGAGGAAAAGGGAAAGCAACCACACCAAAGACCAAAATGCCAAAGGCAGAATCTGACACTCCTATGCCATCTGAATCAATGACATTGCTTTCTAAGATCCACCATTGCCAGGAGATCATTCTCCAGAAATTAGAGAGAGCTGAGGAGCACAATGTCAAGCTCTGGCAGTACAATCATGCCAGAGATGTTGCCATCAAGGAAACCCTTAAGAAGGTGTCATCAGATTTCTTACCAACCTTCCCAGATTTCCCTATCAAAATCTTTTCCAGCGATAATGTCATGCCAGCCAGTCCGCAATTAGCTCGTACCCCATCCGACGCCACAGTCTCGTTGTCTCCAGTCCAAGTTAAATCTGCCAGTTCTGAATCTGAGATTGAATAGAAGGAACCCAAAACCAAGTCTGCCAAAGCAAAGTCTGCCAAGAAGCTTGTCACACCACCAATGGCGACTGCTCAGTCTGATGTCACTGCTACTCCTGCCGCATCGGACCCTGCCAAGAGAATAGAGGAGGTTGGAGCCTCCACTGCCGCAAAACCAGCCATGACCCGAGTTAAACGCAAAGCCCCTGGTCGTAGAAGCTTTGTGAAAAGAAAGACCCACATCATAAAAGAACTTTCATCAGAAATGGAGTTCTCCTTTTCCTAAACTCATTTGCATTCCATTACATTGTATTTTTCATGATCATGGATTTTATTTTTTTGTTTTTATTGCTTATATGTGTTGTTTTCTTGCATTGAGGACAATGCACATCTTAGGTTTGAGGGTGTGTGTTTCCTCACATTTATGTCATGCATTCCATGTTTAATTTCTGTTGCCATGACATTTTAGGTCAAGTAGAATAGATGCATGCCGAACCACTAAAAAAGAAAATTTTGCCTCGGTTTAATTTTGAAGGATGTTAACATTTGTTAGGCAAGTTTAATTTGATCTAGGTTTCTATCCAATGAGGAATTTTTAATCTTTAGTTGTCATGCCATGCCAACAGAGTAGTATGTCAGGTTAGCTTGGCAATTGATCTCTAGTTTAGGGAATTGAATTTACTCAACACATGATATTTATCTAGTTCCATAGCAAACTTAGACTATTTGAAACTATGCTTAGATTGAAAAAAATTGAAAAATGATGCTAAGGTAAAAAGAAACTAATAAGGCAACAATGTTCTGCCAAGGCAATAAAAATAGAACTCTCCTCTACCTACGGATAATAAGTTACTTGGGGCTTCGTGGTTTGCTCCCTCTTAGTTCTCAAGTCTAAAACCATAGGGTATGAGTTGAAGAGAAAGCCTAGTGATGTCTGGATTAAGGTGGGGATTCATGGTATACTCCATCTTATCACTCACACTAAACAGTGTCACGAAGCAAGCTTAAATTAATGACAACAGAACCCTTGGCAAGAAAGAAAAAGAAAAAAAATCCGAGTTTAGGCTAGAGTTATATTGCTACACTTGAATTATTACCCGCACATCATGCACTCTTCATGAACTTAGGCTAGAGTTATATTGCTACACTTGAATTCTTACCTGCTTGGCATTATTGCACTAAGATATTGAGGATAGAAATAGAGGCAAATTCTGCTTGCCAGCACTTGTTGGCATTCCAATCAAAATTTTGTCGAGGTAACTTTTTCATAATTTTTAATTTTTTTTGTTTGCATTACTTAAGGACAAACAATGAGTTAGGTTTGGGGGTGTGTTACCTCTCCAAAAGTACTGTTTTTAATGTCAATCTTACAATGCATTTGCTTGTTTCTAGGTACATTTAGTCGCATTAGGATGTTGAAATCATGCATTTACATAAGGAGTTTAGAATTCTGTCTATGCCAATATGAAAGGTTGTTTTGTTGGCAATTTTGCAGGTTTGGAATAGTATTTAGCACAGAAATGCAGCGCAGTAAGGAATGCCAGAGAGAATTACGAGTGTTGTTAGCACAATTGGACCAAACAATGCCAAGCACCGGTTGGCAGAGAAGTGAACTTGATGCCATGCCAAGAAGCTGTTGAACCTCGAAAAAATAAGACCAGATTAAGCTGCGAAAAAATAGCAATTAGATCAATCTCCAAAAAATACCAGAAAAATAGTGCCAAGCTCGGTTGGCAGAATTATGCCAAGCTTGGTTGGCAACACAGCGGCGACACGATGACATCAGCCCTTGCCTAATAAGCTATCATAAGACCTTATCTCTTATCCCTTCAGCATTTAATAGCTTACCCTAGCCGCTCTTACACGCCTATTTAAAGACCCAATGGAGGAGAAAAGAGAGAGATCGTGTGGGTAAAACCCTCGAGTGAGGAGTGATCGGAGTGAGGAGTTGGAGTGCGACGAGTGACGATCGGCTGCACCAAGAAAGGGTGGTTCGACCAGCTTGGCCAAGATTCTGGATCTTGGAGGGTTGCATCGAGAGACCCCTTCTCGCCCATTCTCTTGTTTTAAGTTGTTTTACTTTTATTTTTATGATGATGTATTTGAAAACGGTTATGGTTTTGTTGGTTAAATCACTCACCATGAACTAATTTCATAGTCGGTGGGGGATGTTTGGTTTAAATGTTGATTTTATGGTTTAGTTTTTAATGATAAATCTATTTCGGGAAAGTGTTTCTATTTGGCATACTTGAATTTTTCCTAAATACTCTGCCAAGCGAAAGCTGACACTGTTGGCCTATTGCTTCTCAATATCTTAACAGACTTGGGGTGGCAACGATTGAGTTGTTGAATACTAAGGAGATAAGCTTCGAGAGAAGTAATTCAAGTAGATGAACTTACTTCGGGAGTGATATCTACCCCTTAGGAGTATAGATTGGTTCTTAATCAAATCGTTTTATTTAAAAACATGCACTATAGAGATATAGGGGTTTTTATATGATCGACTTAGGTCAATGACCATCGAGAGAGGCTTTGCTAATTTTGAATCTGCTTGTCAAACAATGCCAAGACAGGTTGACATTAAAGGTTGACACGACATGAAAAGCGTAAAAACCATGCATTCCCTTCCAACGCTCATCACTCATTAAAAGACCTTCCTTGCCAACATTTTGACTTTACTTTTATTTCTTTTCTTTTTAAGTATTCCCAAAACAAACTTAAAAAAAAATCTTTCCTTCCAAGGCAAGTAACAATCAAACAATCGAATTCCAAGTTAATCTTTGTGGGATCGATACTCAGCTTAACTGCTGTATTACTTGCAGACCATGTATACTTGCACGCAAAGACTCTAGGCACTGATTCACTAACACATACATTTTGCCCCTTTTGCCAGCATTCATAACACACTTCTTCTATAGATTCTACAAACTCTAACCTAATTTGGCGTATGAGGAGGAACCTGTTCTAATATTGGCAAGGAAGGTCAAGAGACTTTGAAATAAGAACATCCCGTTAGTTAAAGTATTGCGGATGAATCACAAGGCCGAAATGGCTACATGGGAACTAGAGGAAAAGATGAAATGTCAGTACCCACATTTCTTCTATTCAGGTAAAAATTCGAGGATGAATTTTTCTGAAGGGCGGGGAGAGTTGTAACATCCCAAAATTGGGCCTAGTCAGAATTTGATCCCGGTGACTGGAAATTTCACATCAGAAAGTCAAAATTAAAGAGTTGACCTTTGATCAAATGGCATATTATTAGTTTAATGAACCCTAATTAAGCATTAATGTTGTTTAAGGACCCTATTGTAAGCTTTGAAACATGTTTTAATGACTAAATTGAGAAAAAAATGAAAGTTAGGAGGGCAAAAGTATAAAAATAAAGAGTTGAGGGACTAATCTTACAATTAGCCCCTCTTCAAGCCTAATCACCACATACGTGGGATTACGAAATTTAGTTCCTTCAATTGAAGGAAAGCTCAATTGAAAACAATAGAAAAAGGAAAAAAAGAAGCTTACTCGGTTAATTTGAAAAGCCACCATCTTCATCATCTTCTCCCTTTAGCTTTAGACAAGCAAGCACCTCTATTGAAGGATAGGTCAAGCTTTGTTTTCCTTAAGTTTATCTATTCTAAATTGTAGTTATCGATTGGCTCAAGAAAACCAAGGTGAAGAATCACCAAATCCTCCAAATTCCACCAAGTTCAAGAATAAGGGAGTGTCGTAACCCTTTTTAGGGCATTTCGACATTATTTGGATAACTTAAGAAAACACGGAGTCACCACCAATCTTTTTGAAAAAGTGTGATGTATCACTTTAAAAACAAGAGTTATTTTAATAAAACGTTTTATTTATCAAAATAACGTTTTGGTCCATGAAAACAAGAAAAATAGGTTTGGGGGTCGGTTACGTGCGGGGAAGGGTTAGCACCCCCACAATGCCCAAAAATTGGTACCTAATTGGTTTCAAAAAGTATTTTCAAAATTGGAAGTTGCAGGTACAGAAGAGCTTCAATTTATTTGTCTGCGTAATGAATATAAATCTAATTTAAATGCCTTACTGCCTGAAAAATGAACTCCAATCACCTCCAACACTCTTGGCGCTAACCTGTAATTTCCGCTTGGTAAGACACCACATTAATTTGTTTTCACTTTTTAAAACAAACCAACAAAGATTAAGCGTTCTTGATTTTTTTAAAATAAAACCAAATTAGTGATTAAACCCTAAAAGAAAAGTCTACATTCATTTTAACTCTTAAGGTTACGATATTTTAAGTGTGTTCTGTTTCCTCATGAAGAAAGTTTTTCAACAAACAAGGTTCTAATCTAATTTTCAAAGACCCTAACCCTATGGTTTTAAACATTCACATAAAGAAAGTAAGGAAATAAATAAATTGCTTAAATTAAATAACTAAAGAAATAAATTTAAAATAAAGAAAGGGATAATTTATTTTTAAAAGATTTTAGAATAAAACATTCGGTTAGGGATTAAATTAAGAGAAAAATAAAATGTGAGGGCTAAATCCTAAGTAATTGAAAATTGGGTGCTTAATTTAAGAAGAAAATGACTAAATTTGAAGGATTTAAAATTCAAGAGCCACGGTATGAAATCTGAGGAAGTAAGGCGCGAGTTATGAGCCGGGTATGGGATGGTTCATGGATCACTATAAAAATTAAAATTAAATCAAAATTTTCATTTTGTTTAAACCGGTCAAAAGCTTTTTCCTTTGCTCCCAATATGCTTTATGTCTTTTCCTTTCATGCCACCTCGCCCACGGTGGTCGTAGTGCTTATTCGTCGTACCAGCTGCCGTTATCGGCGGCGAAAAACATCCATTCCTTTTTAAAACCAATCTCTTTTTTCAAAAACAATTTATAGTTTTGAAAACTAACCCTTTTCATTTTGAAATTTCCAGATTCCAACGAGCCCCAAATCATATAGCGATCATTAGAACGTTATCGAAATTCAACATGCACGACGGAGCTATTCAAAACAAAGGTAAAAAACTATTCCCTTTCTTTATTTGGAAAAACTTCGAATATGAAAATAAAGAATTACCAGAAATGAAAGACTTGCTTCTTTATTCCTTTGAAACTTCGATTACAATTGCTTGCCTGGAAATCCGAATGCTTTTTGTATGCTTTGTGTTTTTGTGAGTCAATTCGTGGTGTGTTACATGCATTTTACAGTGCTATTTATAGTTACAACAATGATTGAATTCCAAGTATGAATCCCTAATTATCATATGAAAAGCTTCTATCTTGGCTCTGATTTTAGGCCTATTTGCCGTTGACTCGCGATTTACCTCTATTTTGAATCTGATTTAGCTTGATTCTTGCCTCGGCTTTGACTTAGGGATTAGCCTTTCCCATTTTGCTTATGATTTGGTTCTAGCTAGGGCTTTGATTTAGTGTTTAATTCTCTTTCTTTTATCTAATGCTAATTTCCTTTTGTTTTTGTCTCCGATAGTCTTCAAATGGCAACAATATTGCTTATGAGAGCGATCAGAGCAATGTGAGTCAACCTGAAATCTGCCAAAGGAGACGAAATGTTCACTAAAAGCTAAAAAGGCGGGCGTATGGCCGCCACGCGGGCGTGATGATCTAGGTGACTAGCTTTTGGAGTAATCTGGATCATTTGATGATTTCTGGATCCAACGGTGATGGAGATGTGTTGAGATATGTGTTTTGATATAATAATTGAAAAATAGTTTTGAAATAAATTGAAAAGATTTTAAAAATGATTTTAAGTCCAAACAACTTGAAATGATGTTTAATCATTTTTCAAGAGGTTTTGGGATGATTTAAAACGTCTTTAAAGTAGCCAAACCAGAGTTTTTCAAGTATCCGTACCGATACGGTATACCCCGTATCGATACGCATATAGGGTTTCAGCTACAGTCTGTGAAACTGTCAAGATCCGTATTGATACAAGGATTTCCCGTATCGATACGGAGAATGGTGGTTTCGATACACCCTTTGGTGTATCGATACGCCTACGTGGCATTTATCCCAATGACCAAATCCCCCTAATGGTCATATTTCCAATGGTTTTTTAAATTGCAGGATGTACCGATACGCCTATACGCTTATCGATACACGTCAGTTGATCAGAGCTCAACATCTAGTTATGAAGAAGGCTGTACCGATACGGTTACCCACGTACCAATACGGACAGCTTAGAACTACAATTAATGTGGAAAATAAAGACCCTAACAGCTCCAATTCAATCCCAACGATCACCAACGGCTAATAACTTATTTTGGAGTATAAAAGGGACCTTCAAGCATCTATGGATGACTAATGCTTCAAGTGTCAACAACATTATGATCAAATATTTGTCTTAGAGCTTAATTGTATATTTCTTGTATAGACAACACTTGTTAGCTTTAATTGTAATATTTTGCTCAAGTGTTTTAGGTTTTGGGTGAGTGCTTAGTGTGCAAACTTCTACCTATTAAGAGGGATTTCAGTTTGCTAGGATTATCTTTGTTAGAGAGTGTTCCCAAGACTCGGGTTGTGAGTTCTTGGATGCTAGATCACGGGTTGTGAGTTCTTGGATTGTAACGGTTGCCTCATTAGCCTAGAAAAGGGGAAGAATTCTTAGTGAATTGTTGAAATCCAAAGGTGGGAAGCCTAGGTAGTGGACGTAGACTCCATTGGGAGAGTTGAACCACTCTAAATCCTTGTGCCTTTTTGTTTATCTTTTGCTTCCACCACCCAAAAATCAACCTTCTCCACCACTTGGCTAATTAATTGGCTGTGTACATCGAGCCCAACAAGATGCAACGCTTGGTCTTCTCCAGCTGGCCTGATCTATGCTCCACGTGTATCTCGTGTGCAAACCGCTTTGATCTGCATCGTTGGATCTGTCCCAATCCAACGGTCCTTTGTTGTCTGCGCATGAACAAGAAGGGTTAGGGCCCTTGGGGCTTCAGCTTTGAAACCAGGCCGAACGGGCCTTTGTAATTTAACTAAAAATGGGCCAAGTAGGCTCTTATGTAATGGACTCTATGCTATTATTTTATAATGGACTCTATGTGTTTATTTTTCGTAATGGACTCCAGACTCTTATTTGTAAAAAATAATAGAATTGAATAAATAAACTCTAACTTAAAACCAATTAACCGTATATGAAACCAAAATGCAAACTATCAAACTATAATGCTATACCATGCTACTAATGCACATATGAACTAAACTATCATACCATGGACTATACTTAAACTAAGATATTGATACAACAAAACAAGAAATAAAAAACTTGATGAAAAATTCAGTGACAACAGCTGCCCCTCTTTGGTCATTTAGGTGAAACAGGAATAGACCAAAGAACAAAAGGACATTAAATTTTACCAATTACCAAACCCTCAACACCTGAACAAATAGGCTAATTCTATTCTCCAAAACGCTCGAACGGATAGGCGGGTTCTATTCTCTTCATGCTCGAATAGATAAGCAGATTCTATTCTCCAAACGCCCGAACGAATAGACGGGTTCTATTCTCCTCATGCTCGAATTGATAAGTAGATTCCATTCTCCAAATGCCCGAACGGATAGGCATGTTCTATTCTTCTCATGCTCGAATAGATAAACAGATTCCATTCTCCAAATGCTCGAACGGATATGCGGCCTCTATTCTCCTCATGCTCGAACAGATAAGCAGATTTTGAAAAAGGTTCCATCCTCCTTATGCTCGAATGGATAAGCAGGTTCTATCCTCCTCATGCTCGGATAGATAAGCAATGCTCCAAACCTGTAAAATGAATGGATGTTATTATGATATGCATGCCCCTAAGGATGCCTATCAAATGAATGCATGTTGTTTTCCTTTTGCATTTAATTTTTTTTATCTAAATTAGTTTTTTGTCAGGTAGCAGACACAAAAGAAGCTGTGAAGTTCCAAGGGACTTGGACTGTATCATATCAAACATTTTCTCAACTCTAACAAAAGATTGTAGGCGTCTACTATAGCCCATCTCATCAAAAAGAGAAGCAATATGAATTCCTTTCATTTCTTCACACCGAAAGACTTTGCACAACATTATTAGGATCACAACGAGCAAGATGATCTGCAACAACCCATCATTCAATCCTAGATAGCTCTAACAATATTCTGTTGTTAACATTCCACTGACTATTCTTTGGAAATGAATCTTTGCCATTCTCATTCTTTGTACCTCCTTACAGAAGGTTTCTGATCTTTTGCACATTTGCTCGCTCAATCCAGTTATCTTGTATTCCTGGTTGGGAGGACTAACTTTATCCTCATATTCTTCAACACACTTTTAGCCTTTGTCAAGATATCATTGTAGTTGATACATCAATGTTCAGTGACAAGCCTCTTTGAATCCTGTTGTTCTCCTAATGTCTATAAAATTGTTCTTATTATCATGGAATAGAGATTATGCTATCATCAATATTCAGTGGCAGGCTTTCTTGAGTGGTCTCAAATGAAAGCACCCCATATCCTTAGTTATTTCCTCTGATGTTTGTAAAATTGTTCTCATTATTGTAGGAGACAAACTATCTCGTGTAAGCATCTCTGGTTTGCAACATGCTGCCTTAAGGTAATGTCAAAACACCTCTCGTGGACTCTCTGATTCTTGTCACCGCAGATGTCTTTGAATTGCTTGCATATAAATCTTTGCAGCAAAACCTATTTCCACCTTGAACTTCTTCATGTGTTTACTACTTTTTATGCCCTAAGCTCCAAACTTAACCATAGAATACCTCATAGTTCCAACATCCTTTTAAACAAATTTCAAAGTAATTCCCAAAAATCTTTTGTATGTTTTCAGTGATGTCAAATTTATTAATTCTCATTTCAATGTAAGATGCTTATATGAAAAATGAAGATGGTCTATGCAAAGAAAGAAAGGCTGAAGAAACAAAACTTTATCAATATTTTGAGAAATAGAAAGGAGATTACAAGTGTTCAAATATCAATGAACAAAACTCCTCTTGTAAACACGCCCGTGAGATGTCTTGAATGTTACCCACGCTGAGCAGACTTCAACAATGGTGACAATGAAAGAAAGTATATAACTCATCTGTGTTATATTCCCAAGAGAAATACCCTAGTTATCAACTACCTGAGCCGCCCTTTGTGGGTTTTCAACTCAAGTCCTCATTTGGTTTCAAAACGCCCTTTACGGGTTTTCACTTTGAACCCCCTTTTTCCTTTTTTTCTTTCTCTATTTTCTTTCTTATTTTTTGTTCTTTAGACATAATACTTTTTCATTGAATCTGAGTTTATCGGGCTCTGAAGTTCATCTCCATCCATTTCAGCCAAAATTAATGCCCCACCTGAGAAAACCTTTGTTACAATGTAAGGTCCCTCCCAATTTGGTGCCCATTTTCCTCAAGAATCACTTTGGATTGATAACTTCTTTTTTAATACCAAATCACCTTCTTAGAACTCTCTCGGGTGAACTTTCTTCTCATGTGCCCTTATCATCCTTCTTTGGTACATCTGCCCATGACACAATGCTTTCAACCTTTTCTCCTCAATTAAATTCAACTGGTCATAACTCGCCTGAACACATTATGCTTCTTCCAACTTTGCCTCTATTAAGACACGGAGTGATGGTATCTCAACTTCAATTGGTAGTACAGCTTCCACTCCATACACCAATGAAAAGGGTGTTGCCTAGTAGAAGTTTTTACTGCAGTTCGATAGACATATAAGGCAAAAGGTATCTTCTCATGCCAGTCCTTATAAGTATCAACCATTTTGCAACTATCTTCTTAATGTTCTTATTTACAGCCTCAACTGCCCGTTCATCTTTGGGCGATATACCACTGAATTAAGGTGCTTGACGTTAAACTACTCACAGACTTCAGTTATCATCATGTTATTCAGATTGGAGGCATTATCGGTAATGATACTTTCAGGTAAACCATACCGAAAAATACTTTCATTTTTAGGAATTTGCAAATCGTAGACCTGGTGAAGTTTGCACGAGGCTGCTTCCACCCATTTTGTAAAGTAGTCAATGGCTACAAAGATAAAACGATGCCCATTTGATGCCTTTAGATGAATCTGACTGATGACATCGATGCCCCACATGGAAAAAGGTCAAGGAGATGACATGACATGGAGAGATTAAGGAGGTGTATGAACCATATCAGCATATATTTGACACTTATGGCATTTACGAGAGTAATTGATACAATCACCTTCCATGGTTGACCAATAATACCCAAAGCGCATGCTCCTTCTATCCATGGTGAAGCCACTAGGGTGGGTTCCACAAACTCTCTCGTAAACCTCTTCCAAAATCAACTGTGCTTCTTTTGCATCTACACATCTTAGAAGTATTTGATCTCTACTTCTCTTATACAAGATTTTCCCATCAAAGACATACCCTGATGCCATTTTCCTGATCATTTTGTTTTCATTCTCTGTAGCCTGTGGTGGGTATTACTAAAATTTTACATATTGCAAGATGTTATGGTACCATGGCAAACCATCTGTTTCCTCTTCCACATCATAGCAATGAGCTGGGGATCTGACATCTGTAGTTTGATGGGCATCATCTTTGAACCTTCACTTGCTTTGAACATGGCTGCTAGGGTGGCCAAGGCATTAGCCATCTGGTTGTCTTCCCTGGGGAGATATTTGAAAGTGATCTCATCAAATTCCCTAATTAGTTCAAGGACCAACTTGTGGTATTCCACCAACTTCGCATCTTTTGTCTCCCATTCTCCTCGTCTTTGATAAATAACCAATACCGAGTCTCTAAAGGCCTTCAAGGTATGGGTTTTCCTATTAATGGTCTCTCTTAGACACAACATGCAAGCCTCATATTCTGTTATATTGTTGGTGCAGAAGAAATTTAAACGACTTGTGAAAGGGTAGCAATCTCCCTTCGGTGAAACCAAAACTGCCCCAATGCCGCGTCCTAAAGCATTTACTGCACCATCGAAGTTCAAGACCCATGATTCCGTGGGGTCTTTGCCATCTTTCGAAATACATATCAAGTCTTCATCAAGGAAATTAAAATTCAGTGCCTCATAGTCTTCACAAGAACAACTTGTGAATTTACTTATAACAACAGCTACCAATCATTCATTAGCATGGCACCGTATGAAGCATTGTATGGCAGGAAGTGTAGAACACTATTATGTTGGTATGAACTCGGTGAAGGCAAGGTGTTGGGCCCTAAATTACTTCGGGAAACCGAAGAACGAGTAACCAATATCCATGACTGTTTGAAGGCCACCTTCGACCGACAGAAGGCCTATGCTGACCTCAAGAGGAAAGATATACAATTTGATATTGGTGAGAAAGCATTCTTAAAAGTCTCCTCATGGAAGAAGATTCTTCGATTTGGCAAAAAGGCGAAGTTGGTTCCCCGATTCATTAGACCTTTCAAGGTGATTGAAGGAATTGGCTCTGTATGTTACTAACTAGCTTTGCCCTAAGAATTGAGCAAGATCTATGACGCGTTCCTTGTATCAATGTTTCGCAAGGACAGATCTGATCAGTCACATGCTATAGAACTCGAATCTTTAACACTTTAACCTAATTTGGCGTACGAGGAGGAACCTGTGCAAATATTGGCAAGGAAGGTCAAGAGACTTCAAAATAAAAATATCTCATTAGTCAAAGTATTAGGGAGAAGTCACAAAGTTGAAGAAGCTACCTGGGAACCAGAAGAAATGATGAGAAGTCAGTATCCACATCTTTTCGATTCAGGTAAAAATTTGAGGACGAATTTTTTTTAAGAGGGGAGAGTTGTAACATCCCAAAACTGGGCATAGTCGGAATTCGATTCTGGTGAACGGAAATTTCACAACGGATAGTCAAAATTGTAAGGTTGACTTTTGACCAAGTGACAAATTATTAGTTATTGAACCCTAATTAAGCATTGATATTGTTAAGAACCTTAGTGCAAGCTTTAAAACAAGTTTTAGCAACCAAATTATAGAAATTAAGAATCTGGGGTCAAAAGTATAGAATGTCGAGAGTTGAGGGACTAATCTTGCGATTAGCCCCACCACAAGCCTTATCACCACTTACGTAGGATGATTAACATAGCTTTCTTCAATCAAAAGAAAGCTATTAATTAATAAGGAATAAAGGAATGAATAAAAAGAAAAGGGAAAAACTTACCCGGTTAATTTGGGAAATCACCATCTTCCTTCTTTAGCTTGAACAAGCAAGCACCTCCATTGAAGGATAGGTTAAGCTTCTTTTTCCTTATATGTTAAGCTTCTTTTTCCTTAAGTTTATCTGTCCTAAATTGTAGTTGTTGATTGGGTAAGTATTTCCCCTCAATTGGATTATCGATTTCATGGTTAAACCATGTTTAATTTCAATGTCTAATGATCATAGAACCCTAGAAATTCTCTAGGGATATCATAGCTTAATTGTTATTGTTTTTCATAGCTATTGAGTTGTTATGAATCTATTATCAGTATTGAAATCCTTGTCAATCCCTGTTTCATTGTAGCTCAAGAAAACCAAGGTAAAGAATCACCAAATCCTCCAAATTCCACAAAGTTCAAGAACAAGGGAGTTGTCATCCGGGAGCCTTGAAAGCCTCGGAATCATTGGTGAGTGTAGTCAGAGTCAAGGGATTGGCTAGGTGCCTTTCCCAAATTCATTAATGTTGAATTATTGCATCATCATCATTGACCAAGGTATGTTTGCATTGAAACCTCATGAGGGGTGCTATCTGTAACACCCCATTCCCGGCCTGGTAGAGAACCAGATTAGAAAGTGTTACCGAAAACTTATTAAGAGATCAGAAGATTAGTCGGAGTTCGAAATCTTGTTCAGAATGTCTTATTAATCTATTTTACGACTTATCGAACTAATTCATTAATAGCTTACTCAATTTGGGGTTAATTTTAAACTTTTTCGAACTTAGGGACTAAATTAAAAATTTTACAAATTAAAGTTCTTTATCAGAATTTCTCTTTACTAACCTTCAATTGAATTTTTCATTTATTAGCCTGCGAAATTTCGTTGTTAACGGAGGCCATTTACCCATATGATTAGATCATTTAAAGTTTAGCGACCCATCTATAACTATTTGAAACTGTAGTTTAAGTATTTTAACAGAATTAACTAACACCTTACCGATACACTTGAAACTGTATCGGTACGCTAAGCCAAATTTCTCAATTCTAGATTTAAGGGTAACAAGCTTGTATTGATACATCTAAGCCTGTATCGATATGCGTTGACCAAGGTTGACCCGTTTTGGTACAACCTAAGGCTGTATCGATACAATTTATTTCCCAACCCTTACTGCCAAGATCCGTACCGATACACCCTCTTTTACATATCGATTCGTTGTGTTTTAGCAAGTCCAAATATGCAAGTCCGTATCGATACAACTTGACCCGTATCGATACGCCTGCCCTATAATGATAGATTGTATCTGATTTTTATTCAAATTAACATATCGAATGAAGTCCAAACTTTACCAAATTTTACCAACAGTATTTAATCATTAAAACCTACTAGTATGTCAATTTTTAGGTCCATTTGAATCTGTTTACTATGTTTTTACCTTTTAGTGCCTTTAAGCCCAATTTAACTAGTTTCTTTAATTTACAACCACACCATCTTCCACTTCTAGTACTTAGACACTTTAGGGCCATTACATACATATCAAAATAGACAAATATAATACATCTAAGCCCTATGCCACCTTACTAGGAGTTCAAAACTAAACTTAAGCATACATGAAATTGGCGGAAATGACTTGCAACTTCAACAACACGATCGAGGCTCGGATTGCTTCAAGGTCCTGAAATGCATGAGACACACACATATTAGGCTTACATAGCCTAGTGAGGTAGTTATAACAAATAACCAAGTTCTTTAATGGCATGTAAACATGTGATCATGCTTGATTGATGTTGCGCGTAATAAGTGCTACGCAATTGTGCAAGTATACACGTTGCAAGTTATAGTATAAAAGATATCGTCTCCACAGGGATTGGTGCCACTTCAAGAATCTAGTCTCTTGCACTGTAAAAAAGTAAAAACACAAATAAAGGATTATAGGAGTTTAACTAATAACTAAACTAGAAGGCAATAAAGTAAAATAATAAATGAGATCAAATGAGAGAGATAGGCCAGATTATCGTGAGTTGAGGTGTGATAGCCGATTGGATCGTCTTGGTAAAAGAGTACACGGGCAACTCAGTTGTTGTGGCAACTTGCACAACGAGGTTGCCTTGGCAACTAATCGATGGTTGCCTGGGTGACTAGTTGGGCAACTACTTGGGCGTCTGGGCAGCAACCTTCAAGGTTCGGCAGAGCGTTCTTCAATGGTTTCTTCTTATCCCTAAGTCAAAACTCTAGCTACTTGTGCATGCCTTGATAATATATCCCTACGTGAATCAATGGTGAACAACAAGCAATCTTGCGCTCCTCTTAGCCGTTGAAATCCTTAACTTATTCCTAAGCCAGATTAATCTTCACCATCAATAGATTGAATAAAGATCATATTCATTCGTTTCTTGAATCTAACTCTCCCAATATTAGATAAATAGATGAAGTTACGAAATCCTCTCCCAATTCACTCGCAAACAAGAATAAGAACCAAGAATGAATAAACCTTGAATAGAAAAGTGCAAACTATTATTACCTAAACAAAATCAAATAGTTTCTCACAACCACAAAACACAATAACCATAGCCAAATAGATTTAGTTCATGGCTAGGTTCCAAAGAAACACAAGATAAATAATCCCTAGCATGAACCTAATTGAACAAGAAAGAAAAAGATGAAGGATAAAGCTTGTCGAAATCCTTCTTGCCCTAGATGCTTGTCGAAAATTCTCTCATCTTGCTCTCTTGGAGTTGTCGAAATTCCTCTCCCTTTGCTCTCTTGGAAGTTGACGATATGGCCTCTTATTTATAGGGCTAGGTCAAAGTCCTTCTTTGAGGAGGAAGTTAAGTTGGAATTAAATTATCTTTAAAGAATATAATTATTTATTATAATTATATTCCTACTAGAACTTCTCATATCTTCTTGGAATTTAATTCTTCTTTAATCTCTTCATGGAAATCAAATTCCTTTGGGATTTAGCTTTGCTCCACGTCACCTTGGGCTTGTCTAGTCATCAATTTCAACTACCATACCACCTTATTCTTTGTCGACAATTGCCCTGGCAACTGGCTTGGCGTCTCCTTCATGCATTGCCCTGGCAGCTAGCTCGACATCTCCTTCATGCGTTGCCCTGGCAACTAGCTCGGCATCTCCTTCATGCATTGCCCTGGCAACTAGCTCTAGCCTTGCTTTGGCAAGTGATCCTGCACATACACACAAAACACACCAAATCAGCATCTTTTCCCACAAAAACTACCAAGTTATGTAATCAAGCTCAACGATGGAAGGAAACATGGATTAATGCATGAATGGCTAATTATGCAACTAATATGAGCCTAAGTCTAACAATAATACGAGTAAAAAGGGTAAGAAAATAGTACTTTTGAACACTTATCACACTTCCAAACTCGAACTATTGCTTGTCCTCAAGCAATGCAAACTAATAATTACCTGCCAAGACTTCAATTTTCACAAACTTAGCTTTGAACTTGATTTCAATTCTCAGAACCGGGGCACAAAGTATGATTGGCTTTTCATTTTTCAGAAAACTTAGGAGTTACTCGGAATCAAACTATAATGCTTGCGAGTGTGTGCGGAGTTGTGTGCAAGTTGATTTTTCGGATTCTATGCAAACAAGAGGTTTTCAAATTACTTTATTGGGTTCTTTTCAACATGTTTTAACTAGAGCCAGTTTTGGGCACCTCTAGTGTTTTGTTTTTAGTTTTATTCGACTAGAGCCGGTTTCGGGCACCTCTAGCGATCAATATTTTTAGCATATACTAGAGCCAGTTTCGGGCACCTCTAGTGATCAATTTTTTTAGCACATGCTAGAGCCAATTTCGGGCACCTCTAGCATTCATCAAATTTTTATTCTAATCCCCCAATTTGTTAATTATCAACCTAAGTTCACTAGAATTCCTTAAATCAATCAAACCACAACAGTGTTTCATCAAATTTAGCATCATAGTAAAATTATAGGTTTTCCATGGTTATCCTAGAATAAAAATTCTATCAATTAAGTGCATTGGCAAAGTCATCATCGGATATTCATCAAATCTAATCAATTATTGTTCCAACTAAAGGCATGGCAAGCAATTTATGTATCCTAAATGTAATACTTAATATGAATGCAACTAAACATGGTAACTACTAATAACAATCCCCCCCAAACTCGAGTGAGGCATTGTCCTCAATGCATGCATTAAAGAAAAATAAAAATAACGAAAAATAAAATGCATACGAGTACTTACTCCGAGAGTTCGTCATCGTAGATGATTAGTTTCCTTTTGGTCGGTGTCTTGATTCTCTTGCTTGAACGCGATGGTTGTTTTCTTGTTGCCGGTGGTGGAATCGATCCTCGTACGGGGTTGTCCTCATCGTCCTCTTCATCAGTGTCATTAACTTTTCGCTTGGAGGATTCAATTGATGCGGTCTTTTTTGGTGCAATGGAGGACTCGTCCGAATCTGAAAAATCAGAAAATGATTCCGTAGGAGTTGATTCGGGCATAGGTGCTTTACCTTTGGCTTTTGCAGTGGTTGCCGGGATGTCTTTAGCTTTGGTTGCCGTGGCATCTTCAGGGTTGGTTGCCGTGGCATCAGCTTGTGCAGGCACGATGTAGGTTGTTGCGGCATCATCTGTTGCGGTTTCCGTGGTGACTACTTCATTGGGTGCCGAGGCAAGGATCTCGGCAGGAAAGATTGGTAACGACACGCTACTGTCCGGGTACTTTTCTAGGATGACTTGGGTGATGGAATTGTTGTGCTCCATCATGTACCGCATGAACATTAGTTGCCGGTCTTCAATTTGCCTTAGGTGGCTTGCCAATGGTTGCAAGAGTGCTTCAAAGTGTCCCGGGGTTGATGGCCGAGTTACCCGGGCGTTAGGTGTTTGGGCATTAGGGATTGCCGGGGCGGCAGTATTTGCCACGACAATTGGAGGCCTTGAAGATTTTCCCGATGTCTCTCCCATTAGCTTTCGGATTTGTGCTTGATTCCAACCGAACTTTGGTAGGGCCTTTTCATCGGTGGACTCACTTGGGACATTCATCTCCTTGCAAAGATTAGAAATTAAGCAAGGGAAGAAAAGAGAACCCTTATGTTTTGAGCTACATACAAAAATCTCATCACAAATAATTTTTCCAATGTTAATGATGCGATTATGCAAAATAGAATGTATGAGCAAGAGACGTGGTATATCAACGGTAGTATTATGTGTGGTGGGCATTAAAGAAGTTTTAACAAACTTATTACATAGTTTTGCCTCGGGTTTAAGCCGAAGGCGATTTACCGTGCCCTTGTATTTACCGTCGTTCCAATGAGTTCCCGGTTGAGTGAGTTTTTGAAGCACCTTGTCGAGTGGCTTGGGCGTGATTTGATCAATGAAGGCTTGATGCTCGTCCTTCTCAATGTAAAGCCCGTAAAAGGTGTTGACGTTTTCGGGGCTTATGAGTATGGCCTTGTCACGAACAAAAATATAAGGATTATCCGGGTTAGGTGAGTGAGCATAGAATTCTCTTACCCATGAGATGTTGCCCGGTTCCGGTTGATGGCAAAAGATTTGCCACTTTTGATGTGCAATCCTCTCGAAGATGAATGGTTCAAGGCCGAAATCTTGATGAGAGTTGGAGTATTCAAAGCCTTGTTCTTCATGAATCTTCCAGCTTTCAAACTTGGCGTGAAATCTTTCTTGAACCACCAGTGTAGCAAACTTCTTGTATCTTGGTTCTTTGGAGCAACTTGGATGAACTAAAAATTTAATTTTGGATGCCATGGATGATCTTGGTTGTGAGTTTTGTAAAAACAAAGAAAATAAAAGAAACTAAAGAGTTGCAAGATAAAAAGTAGGAATAGGTTAAGGGTGATGGGTTTTTATAGAAAAGATAGGTGGTGAATATGGTGGGTGGGATTAGGGGAAGACAAAAAAGATGGTTTTGGGTTAGGGAGAGGGTGACGGCAAGGGGGGTTTGATTAGGGTAAATTGGAGGCTTTATATAAGCCTTAGATTCAGCCCATTAATTTCCTTGTTGAAGATGTTTTCCTTCTTGGATTAAAATTCCTCTTTATCTTGAACTCTTTTCCTACAATTCAAAGACAAATCAAATAAGGATTAAAATTAAAGGCTTGTGAAGAGTTCAGAATAGCCGATGGTGAAGATTCACAAATAGCGATCCCCTTGCCGTTGGAAGAGTTCAGAATAGCCGATGGTGAAGATGACTTGCCTTCCACCACTTGAGCTAGTTCAAAATTAGAGGATTGCATTAGAATCAAAACTAATGATTCATAAACATTTTTCAAGCATACCAAAGCTTGTAGACAACATCAAAATAATGAAATTGGCTTCTTAACACATGGGCTTAGCTTGAACATTCAAGGCTTAAATCTTGAAATTAAACCCTAAGGATTGATGGAATCATCAAATTGACATAGGGGTTTACTTACCCAATTGCAAGCTTCCAATTGATATCTCGAAATCAAACAAAAACCAAAGATTGGATCGAGGTGCTTGCTTGAGCTTGAGAAGGAAGATGACAATGGAGGTGTGTGCTTGGCTTCTAGATGACAAATGTGAGATTTGGTTACGGTGAAATCAAAATAAAGAGAAAGCTTCTCTTTATTCCTTTATTAAGGAAACTATCACTTTAATTATTTTTCACCTCACCAAGGACCAATGAAGAGCTTTCCCTTAACAAAAGGAAAGCTTAAACAATGCATTTCCATCAACTCATGCCTTTTTACAATTTTTAGGCAATTGATGACTAATAGTCACCCTTTCTGACCATTCTCATGTGGAGAGATGGCCAACAAGTAGGTGAATCATCCCCTACTTCTAATCTTTTCAATTTGGTCACTAAATCAATTTGGGCAGGGACCTGTATCGATACACCTTATGGCCGTACCGATACAACTAGACTGAATTGGGTAAGTTAGTTAAAAGTAGTTAGGTCGTATCGATACATGTCCTACCGTATCAATACGCCTTGCCCAGATTCAGCATTTTCAATAAAACCCCAAACTTCCATTCTTTACAAAAGGTCCAACAACCTCAATTAAGCCTAAAATAACTCTCATTACGTCAGAATTGGTTACAAGGATCAAGCAATTACATCATTCAAACATAACGGGTACAAAATTTTTGATCACTGGAACCTAATTTCTACTAGGCTGATTTTTAGGGTGTGACAATATCGGTAAGCTTTGGTAAGCTTATTGCATTACCAAGTCAATTAACAAATCTTTATATGATCATTGATACAATTAAGTATTGAAAGAAGCTTTAATGAACATGCTATGTGATTATTGTTATTGTTACCGTATTAACATTGCTACCGTTATTGTTATTGCTATTGTCATTGGCATTGGTAAGTATTGAAATCCTTGGAGATGAATGGACATGGGATACAATTTGCATGCCATAGAATTCATGAGCTCATTAGTAAGGAGTAGACTACGGTCCTTGAGCTAAGGCTCTCATTGGCGATGTTGGAGGATATTGACCATTCATTGTTGGCGATGTTGGATGAGAATTCACATATACACATTACATGTCGATCCAAAAAAATAAGTGAATAAGTATTGCAGTATTGTTAAGATGTGATTTAAGATGCATTTACATTGATACACATGCCATTGCTTTCAAGGATGTTCATTTTATTGTCTATGACTACCTCACTAGGCTAAGTAAGCCTATTGCATCTCATTTCCATGCATTTTCAGGTTAAAGCATAGTTGGATCAAGGATCGGAGCAAGAAGAGTTTTTGAAGCAAGTGACATTCCCTATATGTAATGTTAATCTAGCCCTTGAACTCCTAGGATGGTGGCAAAGTAGATAAACTAGTCACATATGTCCCTTTTGGTGTGTATAAGTCATGCTTGCATTGTAATAATGCTTAAGACCCTAAATGATATTTTATAATGGTTTAAGAATGGCTAAAACTGCACAAGTGGTACCAAAAGGTGAAATCCTAGCAAGTGGATTCATTTGACCATGAAATTTGGCATGCTAGTAAATTTCAGTGTTTAAAAGTTTTTGGTAAAAATTCATTGCATTTGGACATCGTTCAATAGGTCAAATCGAGTAAAAACCAGAAGAAATTTGTCATTACAGTGCAGGCGTACCAATATAGGTCAAGCTATTTCGGTACGGCTTTGCATATTTGGTCGGTCAGAGCTTAAGTCAACTAGGGCGTACTGGTATGGGCTCAGGACGTTTTGGTACAGAAGTTGATAGTAAGGTTGGAGAATTTAAATGTATCGATATGGCCTTAGGGCGTATCGACACGGGTCAACCATAGTCAACCAGTATCGATACAGCCCTAGCTGTATCGTAACAGGTAAGAATCGCTAGCATCTAGGGTTTGAACCTGTACAAATCGATATTGATACGGCCTTAAGCGTATCAAAACAGGGGTCAATGGCCAAGTCAAATGAGGTCAACCCGTATCGATACACCCCTTAGGTGTTTCGATAGAGTGTCTGTTAATTTCGTTAGCCCGTACCGATACAGATCAACATGTATTGGAACGAGGTTTGACAGTTTCAAATTAACGTTTATAGATTGGTCACTAAGTATTACATGGTTTAGTTGAACTAGTAAATGAACTCCGATTAAATTGAAAATTTGTATGAATATTGAACAAGAATTAAATTTCATTATGGTATAGTTAATTTTCAGAAAGGATCCTTAAATTACAAAAATTATAATTTAGTCCCTAAAACTCGTAAAAAGCCTAAATTAGTCCTTAATTGGTAATCCTAGCATTGTAATGAATTCCCAAGTCATCGATATTGATATTGACTTAATTGTCAAGAAATTCATTGGTTAACTATTGATATGATTCGATTTTATCGTACCGATCATCGTATTGTTCACCGGTAACGTTCTTTGACTCAATTTTCTACCAGGCTGGGTGAGAGATGTTACAATAAGCATACAAGGCATGACAAAAATGATCAAAATAGTCTATTTTTTCACAGTGCGTACCGGTATAGTGGAGGCCGTATCTGTACTTGGTTGAAGGTCTTATCAGTACGGTATGGGTGGTACCGGTACCGAAGGTACGAGATTGGTGTAGATTGCAGAAAAAACAACTTAAAAGGCCATGAAACTTAGTATTAAGTTCATAAAAAGACTATTAAGTTTTAGAAATACATTTTGCACAATTTTCTACACATGTTTATCAAAACATAACATTTAAAACATACAAAGCATGAATTTCATCAAATTCAACCAAACATTACAAGTTAACGACCATAGACATAAAAACAAGCATAGAGACCAAAAACATGTAACTCATCCAATTTGACTCCCCCTAACTATATGCAATTAGGCACAACATAGAATCATACAAACATGCTTAGATCATTAAAAAAAGAGACAAGAAAATCATGATCAAGCAATTGCATGCAATTTAAATTTTATCATTTGAACCAAGGTAGGATGTGAAGCCTTCTTTCTTCAAGTGTCATTCCTCCTTTGTGTGTCATGAGCTTCTAAGATTTCAACTTTGATCAACGTTGCTCAAGCACACCTACAAAAAGACAATCAAGTAATTTTTGGTATCCAAATTACTTTGGATCTAATTGAGTTAGTCTAAAAAACTTTAATCCCTTTAGGAATCCATTTTTCAATTTCATCATTTTTCTTTGAAACAATGAGTTCTTTTGGGACCCAAATGTTTTTAACACATTTTCCATTTATAAATCTAGGGGAACTAGATTGTCTTTGATAAAAATTTGTTTTAACAAAATTTATTTTGGAGTTACCTTTAACTTCACATTTTTGAATTTTTTTGTTAAACTAATTTTTTTTGAGATCATCAATTTCCCTTTGATGATCCTTTTGAACTTTAGAAAGCAAATTTTGCAAGTTTGAAATTTTTACTTCAAAATCTTTAAAAATAACTTGCATTTGATCAAGGTTGCTTTTAAGTTCTAAATTAGTTTTGGAAAGCAATTAATTTTTAATTTTTAATTTTGAAACCAATTTTTTGTTTTTTAAAAATGAATGTTTAAACTCCAAAACTAAATCATCGTAGGCATCTTGTAACTCATTGAAAGTATATAAATTTAAATTTGATGAGTTAGAAGTTACCTTTTCATCTTGGATGGCCATGAGACATAGGTGGGTTACCTCATTATTGGTGGAGTCCTCTTCATCTCTCCAAGTATCCACAAATGCCTTATTCTTATGGCTTGATCCCTTCTTGTTTAAGCGAGGGCAATCATACTTGGTGTGCCCCGGCTTCTTGCACTCAAAGCAAATGATGGGATCATTCCTCTTCAATCTTGATTCATGTCTTGATTCTTACTTTTATAGCTTCATGAATCGAGCAAACTTCTTGAAGAGCTTGGCCATCTCTTCTTCTTTACTATCCTCTCTATTTGAATCTTCTTGTTGGCTTGTAGAGGATTTGAGAGCAACAAACTTCAAGTCTTCAATGCCTTGCTCTATCTTCTTCTTCTCTTTGGACATCATTAACTCATTGGTTAGCAAAGATCCCATTAGTTCGTCAAGCTTGAGCGTCTTCAAATTCTTTGCTTCAATGATTGTAGTCTTCTTAGAATCTCATGATTCAGGAAGTGAGTAAATCAACTTCTGCACAAGCTTGTCTTCCGGGATCATTTCTCCAAAGCCTTTAAGTCCATTTACAAAGGTGGAGAATCGATCGAACATAGCTTTGATGTCTTTATCCAGGTCCATTTTGAAGTTCTCGTACACAAGGTTGAGAAGACCAATCTTGGTCTCCTTTAATTCATTGGTTCCTTCATGAGTGACTTCAAGCTTGTCCTAAATCTCCTTGACACTTTCACAAGAAGAGACTTTCGCATATTCTTTTGGACCAAGTGCATAAAAAAAGAATGTGCAAGGCCTTCTCATTAAGCTTCATCTACTTGCGATCTTCCGCACTCAATTTTGTCTTCCTTCTTTGAGGAATGAACGAGCCATCAAGAATGATATCTGTCTTTGGATCTCAAGAAAAACATCATCATATTCTTTCAATAGAAGTAATTGGCAGTGTCGAAGTAAGGAGGCTTGTTGATAAATTGCACTATGAACTCTGGTTGATGTAAAAATGGTTGAGCACCTCAAGGATTGACTTTAGGATGTTAATCCGATGTAGAGACAAAGCTCTTATACCAATTGTTGGGAGGCTCGAACGATCAACCGAGTAGCCAAGAGGGGGTGAATTGGATTTGGCTTTGGTGGATGAATGGCTAAGTAATAAAATTGTGACACGATGATTTATAGTGGTTCAACTTTCTAACCAAAGTCTACCTCCACTACCTTAGTTATCCACACTAAAGATTTTCTACAAATTTACTAATTTGTCTTTCTTTTTTCTAGGATCAATGAGATAACCCTCACAAACCTAGACTTATACCCCAAAGTCTAGAAACACTCTCTTACAAAGAGGCTACAAATTAGCAAACAAAGAAAAATCTCACTAGACAAATGTGTTTGCACAAATAAGCTCTCACCCAAAATCCTAAACACTTGAGCAAATGTGACAATTTGGCTCACTAGTGTTTTCTACAAGAAATATGACAATTTAAGCACAAAACTTGATTTCTCAATACATGAATGTTGGCAATTTGTTTCTTGTTGTTCTATGGCTGCTTGATTGAGTCTTTTAAACCCTCTAATGTGTTCATGACCGTTAGTAGTCGTTGGGATCTTTAATTTCCAGCAATAAATGTATTCTAGGCTAGTTGGTATCGGTACGCAGGACTTCGGTATCGATACCTGCCTTAAATAGAAAGAGTCATTGGACAATTAATGCACTAGATACCGGTACGTGATACTCGGTATCAATACGTTGAAGCTGTACCGATACTCAATTTAGCTACTAGAATTTGCCAAAACACGAGGACAAATGGGCGCATTGGTACTCGAAAAACCATATCGATACGGGTACTTTTGGGTATCGGTACGAGCAAAATTGTACCGGTACTTAGAGCCTGTTTTTGGCACTTTAACTATTTAAAATCATTTAAAACATGTCAAAAACCTTTTGAAAATATTTCAAATATATTTAAGTTTATGGAGTTTTAAAATATATTTGCAAATTTGTTTAAGTCCGAAAATATTTTTCATTTTAGTTATATCAAAATCAATATCTCAACAGTGCAGCTCCATTAAGGTGGATTACTCTAATTACTGATGGTTTTGTCTCACCTTCATCTTCTCTTAGATCTGCAAGTGGTCTAATCAGAGATCATGAGGGTATTTGGAAAGTTGGCTTCACCAAGTTTCTTGGCTTCTCAAAGCCCTTAGATGCTGAACTATGGGGGCATACTAGAAGGTCTTCGTATTGCATGGTCGAATGGGTTCGAAAGATTTCAATATTAGGCTGATTGCATTGAGGCTTTAAGCTTATCATTGCAGTAGAAGCACAATCAAGCCCCCTTGTACTTGTCTGAGCAATTTCTGGCATCATTTCCAAACCTTGAGTAATGAATTTTGTTTTGATTCGTCGTGAAACTAACTTCGTCGTTGACTTTATGGCGAAAATACCCTCTAAAAGTGATGTCACAACTAGAATGTTCCTTGAATCACCTCAGGAAGCTGAGGAATTCATGTTTAGAGACCTCTATGATCCCCCATATCTTAGACATTAGCTCTTATTGTATGGCCTTTGGCCCCTCTTATTCAAAAAAAAGTTTCTTAAATAATAAACTATCTTAGTTTTAGGTTTAGAAATTTTATTTAGAGTTAGTGTCTAGGGGTTTAGGTGTATGAGTTTTGAATTTAGGGGATGTGGTTAGAATTTAGGTTTTAGAGTTAAAATTTAGGGTTTATAGATTAAAACCTAAATCCCTAATCATATTACCCTAAACCTAAACCTTTAAACTATAAATTCTAACCCTAAACATTAAATTTTAAATTCATGTGTATGTATGCATGCATGTATGTCTGTATAAACTGAGTTCTTAAACCCTAAAATTAAAATACTTGTAGAAACGAAACTTTTCGTTTTTACCGTCGGTGCATAAAATATTTTTCCTTAAAATATACTACTTCTTTAAGAATATTCAAATTAGAATGCTTGTAAAATGGTAGAAACTAGAAAAGTAGTCGGGTGGAGAGCGAATCCAAGAGTCCCGTCGTTCATCATAAAAGTTCAAAGAAATTCTTAATTCGTAATCCCGTAATTGTCCTCCGCCTTGTCACAATATCTCAGTTTAACCTTTCAAACATGCTCATAAACCGCAGCTAAAGCCCTTAGCAAACAAAGGGGCATTTCAGTCTATTACTGACTTTCAAACTTGAATTGACCAAAAAATAAAATAAAATAAAATCAAAACGCGATCTGGACTGAACCAGCTGCTCCTCTGCTTGGTCACGTGTCCCGTGTACCAAAAACAACTCACTCTTCTCCTTCCCTTATACTTCATATGCAATTAGAACAAAGGCAGGCTAACGGTGTGGACTCACCGAGTCAACTCGATTCCAATTCTTAACTCGAATAATTCAGCCTACTCCAAGTAAAGAGAGGTAAAAGATCGAGCCTTATCATTTCGCTATCCATTTCCTAGATTCGAGTTTAGAAGTCTCCGACTCGGGAATGACTTCTTCGGAAGCCGATTCTCGCATGAGCCAAGTGGTAGCCCCGGCCTTAGAGAAGATAATCAAGAACGCTTCATGGCGGAAGCACTCCAAGCTCGCTCACCAATGCAAACCTCTCCTCGAGAAACTCACTACGAAGTCGCCTTTGTTTCCGTCAGATTCGGAGCCTGATAACTCGATCCCCGGTCCCCTCCACGACGGCGGTCCGGTGGAATATTCCCTTGCTGAATCGGAGACCATTCTAAGCCCTCTGATCAACGCTTGCGCCACCGCTTTCAATAAGATCGTGGATCCGGCGGTTGATTGCATCCAGAAATTAATCGCCTACGGTTACTTACGTGGCGAAGCGGACCCCACTGGAGGTCCCGAGGCTCAGCTCTTATCGTAACTGATAGAATCCGTCTGCAAATGCCACGATTTAGGTGACGATGCTGTTGAATTACTGGTTTTGAAGACGCTTTTATCGTCGGTAACATCCATATCTCTACGAATTCATGGTGATTGCTTGCTGCAAATTGTGCGAACTTGTTATGACATTTATTTAGGGAGTAAAAATGTAGTTAACCAAACGACAGCAAAAGCTTCTTTGGTTCAAATCTTAGTGATTGTTTTTAGGAGAATGGAGACCGATTCATCCACAGTTCCGATTGAACCAATTGTTGTGGCTGAACTAATGGAACCTGTTGAGAAATCCGATGCTGATGGATCGATGACTCAGTTTGTTCAAGGCTTTATAACTAAAATTATGCATGACATTGATGGAGTATTGAATCCAGTGGCACAGAGTAAGGTTTCTTTAGGTGGCCATGATGGAGCATTTGAAACTACCGCCGTTGAAACCACTAATCCAACTGACTTGCTGGACTCTACTGATAAAGATATGTTGGATGCAAAATATTGGGAGATCAGTATATATAAGACAGCATTGGAAGGGAGGAAAGGGGAGTTGGCGGATGGTGATGTTGAGAGAGATGATGATTTGGAGGTTCAGATTGGGAATAAGTTGAGAAGGGATGCCTTTTTGGTGTTTAGAGCACTTTGCAAGTTGTCGATGAAGGCACCGCCAAAAGAGGCTTTGGCAGATCCCCAGTTGATGAGAGGGAAGATTGTGGCGCTTGAGTTGTTGAAGATTTTGTTAGAGAATGCTGGAGCTGTATTTAGAACAAGTGAAAGGTATCTTTAACGTTTCCTCTTGGCAAACATTTATCTGATTTTTGTGATTATATCAACTTGCCTTTTGAAAAGTTTCTTATTGTTAGCTCTTTGGTTGTTCATTCTCTTTGTTGTGCCTATTATGTTTTTGAAAAGTGACATGGCCTCTTATATTAGTTTGCTGCATAGGCATATAATATGTGCTAGAGGGATATGATGTATCCAGAGACATCTATAAGGCGTAGGCACTTAGGTATCTAATCTTGGAGGACTGTCCAAAGAATTATAGCATTTTATCGGGTTTGAAAACACGTCGGTGGCTTTTCATGTCAAGGCATGTTAAAGTAAATCTTGTTGGTTTGGGAGTTCGCTGAATATTTTAATCTCTTTGTGGTAACCTTGTGGCCATGGACTCGTGAAAATTTAGCAAACTTCTCTTGATGTTTTGTTAAGGTGCCTTCTTGTTGACCAATTAGTTTTATCACCTCTGTTTATTTTAGAAAGTTGTAGTGCGTTTGCCTTTCAATAACCCATTTAGTTTGCCTTCATAGTGCACCACTAGCTTTACTCTGTTTGATAAGGATGGAAAAGAGAAAGGAAGGTTGAGTTACAAAATGACAAATATGATATTGAATCTCAACCATATAAATAACAGATCTCCTTCCATCTCTTTTTCCATCTTCCCTTCCATTCATTGTCAATGCTTGCGAGTTTTACTTTATTTTTAAACTGAGATCACTTCTTTTTTTAAATGAAAGATTGGAAGTTAAATTTCATGCCTCAACATGCAGGCTGTATATATGATATATTCCATTTCCTTGATTAGAATTGACATGGTATTTTATTGTTTTCACACATTTCAGTTTTGTTTGCTCACTGTACCTATACTGATACTTTTCCTGAATTTGAAAATTTTCTTCTGGTTGTACATGTTTTTTAGGTGCCATAAAGCAATACCTGTGCTTGTCACTGTTGAAGAACAATGCCTCATCTCTTATAATTGTTTTCCAGTTTTCTTGTTCCATTTTCATTAGTCTGGTGTCAAGGTTTCGAGCTGGCTTGAAAGCCGAGATTGGAGTCTTTTTTCCTATGATTGTCCTCAGGGTCCTGGAAAATGTTGCTCAACCTAATTTTCAGCAAAAGACGATAGTTCTTCGTTTTATGGACAAGCTTTGTGTTGATTCACAGATCTTGGTAGATATCTTCTCAACTATGATTGTGATGTCAATTCATCAAACATATTTGAGAGGTATGTTTGGTATGAAGATAAACAGAATTTTGTTCTGTTTATTCGAATAATGAGTAAGAATTTCTCTCACTTTGATTTACATACACTACATCCTTTTTATAGAAAAGGACTTTGATTTACAATAGAAGTCCTACTGGCTATTAATTAGGAGTCCTACTAACTATTAACTTCTAACTCTAGGTTTTGGTACAAGGCTTAAATAATAACTCTAACAGTACAATTTAATTACAATAATACTTCTAATAAACCGACTAAACCTACTCCCCCTCAATCTGGAGAGTATACATTGTATAATCCTAGATTGGATAAAAAAATTTCGAAAAAAGCTTTTGATAAAGCTTTTGTGAAAATATCTGCTATTTGTTCTTCTGCTGGTACATACTCCAGTGAAGCAACTCCACTTGTCAATTTCTCTGCTATGAAGTGTTTGTCTATTTCAACATGTTTCGTTCTGTCATGTTGAATAGGATTCTTGGCAATTTGAATGGTTGACTGGTTATCGCAAAAAACCTGGAAATTTTCTCCTCGAGTCATTCCCAGTTCTTTAAGTAAATTTACTAACCAGATACCTTCACACATTCCCAAGGCCAGTGCTCTGAATTCAGCTTCTGCACTGCTTCTGGAGATCACGTTTTGTTTCTTGCTTTTCCAAGTTACCAAATTACCCCAAACGAAAGAACAATAACCGCTAGTTGATCTTCTGTCTGTCAGTTCACTGGCCCAGCTTGCATCTGTAAAGACTTTAACAGTTCTATCAGTGCTCTTCTTGAACAATAATCCATGTCCTGGTGTTCCCTTCAAATATCACAAAATCCTCTTTGCTGCTTCCATATGTTCTTGTCTTGGGTCTGTCATGTGTTGACTCACAATGTTTACTGGAAAAGCTATATCAGGTCTTGTTAGTGATAGATAAATAAGTTTACCAACCAATCTCTGATATAGACCCTTATCTGCCTTAGGGCTATGATCATCTTTGCTGAATTTCAAACTTGCCTCCATGGGTGTATCTGCTGGTTTGCATCCAAGTAATCCTGTTTCAGTGAGTAAATCCAGAACATACTTCCTTTGATTGATGACCAAACCCTTGTTTGACCTTGCTACCTCTATGCCTAGAAAGTATCTGAGTTTCCCTAGGTCTTTAGTCTCAAATTCTCTACTCAACAGAGCCTTTAATCGATTCAGCTCTTCTTCATCATTGTCTGTTAGGATTATATCGTCCACATAAACAATCAAAATAACCCTTTTATTCGATGAAGTTACCTTAGAGAACAAGGTATGATCTGCAAGAGACTGTTTGTATCCATTCTCCAGAATAACCCTTGTAAATCTGTCAAACCATGTTCTAGGAGACTGTTTTTAGGCCATAAAGTGCCTTGTCAAGCTTACAAACTTGCCGTTTTTGTTCTGCACCTTCTAGCCCTGGTGGAATCTGCATATAGACCTCTTCCTCAAGGTTACCATTAAGGAAAGCATTTTTAATATCAAGTTGGTGTAATTTCCAATCACAGTTTACAATAAGGCTCAATAAAACTCTAACAGAATTTAGTTTGGCAACAGGAGCAAAAGTTTCCTTATAATCAATGCCATAAGTTTGTGTAAAACCCTTAGCAACCAACCTGGCTTTATATCTCTGTATACTGCCATCTGAATTATACTTAATTGCGAACACCCATTTACATCCAACAGGTTTCTTACCTTGGGGAAGATCTGTGATAGTCCAAGTACCATTTTTTTCAAGTGCCTCAACTTCTTCTTCAACGGCTTTCTTCCATTCTGGAATCTGTAGAGCTTCCTCAATTGTTTTAGGAATTTGTACAACATCTAAGGATGCTGTAAAAGCTTTAAAAGAAGGCATCAAATTTCCATAAGCAGCATATCTCTGAATAGGATATTAAGTACATTGTCTTACCCCTTTTCTTTTAGCAATGGGTAATAATCAAACTCGAGAAGATGAGGAGGAATACTAGTAGAATCATTACCTCCGTTGTTTTCACAAGCAGCTGAACTAAAGTCCAATTCTTGACAAGTATTGGATTGCAGAATGGTTTTTAGAATGATTCTCCTTTTTCTGGTATAAACCTGCAGTTGTTTAGGAGGCCGAGAAGAGGATTTGGTTGAATTTTGAGTTCCTGTAGACATAGGTTGACAAGAAGAGTGTGGTACAGATAAAGTAATAGGGGAAGAGATAGGTAAATTATTGGAGGGTGTCAAAGAAGTCTGAGGCTCAAGAGGTAATGAATCGAAAAGAGGTATTAAAGGGAAAGAAGAAAGAGGAACATGTTTGTGAGAAGGCTGAAAGTCATCGAAATTCTCCCCCTGAATGGCAGCCGTCGAAAAATATGGTTCCTGTTCAAAGAAATTAAGGTCCAAAGAAACAAAAAATTTACGAGTAGGTGGATGGTAACATTTGTAGCCCTTCTTTAGTGAAGAATATCCTATGAAGACATACTTGAGAGATTTAGGATCAAGTTTAGACCTAGAAGGATCTAAGTTTTTAACAAACACAATACATCCAAATACTTTTAAGGGAAGAGATGATGACAAAGGTTTAAAATTAGGGAATGAGGATAAAAGAACATCTCTAGGTGTTTGAAAGTTTAGGACTCGACTAGGCATACGATTAATAAGAAAAGTAGAAGTTAACAAGGTTTCTCCCCATAGATATTTAGGAACATTGTGGATAAACAAAAGAGCTCGGGTAACTTCCAGCAGATGCCTATTTTTTCTTTCGGCTATCCCATTTTGTTGGGGTGTATCAACACAAGAACTGATTTGCACTATTCCTTTTTTCTGGAAAAAAATCACGTAAAGACTTAGTAAAGAATTCCCCTCCATTATCTGATTTAAAGATTTGAATTTTAGAATGAAATTGGGTTTCGACCATGTTGTAAAATCTCTCAAAAACACTAGCCACTTCAGATTTTTCTTTCAAGAGGTAAGTCCAAGTGGTTCTACTATGGTCATCAATAAAGGTCACAAACCATCTACGCCAAGTAATATTCTTCACTTTAGAAGGACCCCAAACATCACTTTGTGGATAAGAGAAAAAGGATTAGAGGGTTTGTAAGTAGAGGGTAAGTAAGTAAGATTTTCTTGTTTGTTTTGCAAGTTGACAGATATGGCATTTAAAGGAAGAAGGTTTTTGATTAACAAATAATTGAGGAAAAAATTTTGCAAGATAGAAAAGATTTGGGTGGCCTAACCTAAAATGCCATAACATAACATCAAATTGTCCTAGGAATTAAAACAAGATTTAGAAGGTGAAAGTTTAAAAGTTCTGTGCTTTGAAGAACATATAAACCATTCTCGCAAGCGAGCATTGCCAATCCTCTTTTTAAGTCCCGGTGCCTATAAAAAAACACTCGAGAATCAGTGAACTAGAAAACACAATTTGAATATTTGCATAGCTTGCGAATCGATAACAAATTACTCTTGGACTAGGTACAAAGAGCACATCTCGAAGGACTAAGTCATCGAAGAAGAAAAATAGAACCACCGCCTTTAATTGAGGATAACGAACCATCGCCTAATTTGATAGAATTTCGAGAGTAGGAATTTCTAAATTGAAAAAACAATTCCTTGTTACCAGTCATGTGGTCAAGCACCGTAAGAGTCCACAATCCATTCGATTTATTCGTAGTAGAAAGAAGTGTGGTGGAAAAAAATTGGTCGTGAATCATCATTGTCTGCGAAAGCGATTTCTCTGACCGCTCCCGTAAAATGTCGAGCATTCTTTGCATTTGTACCATCTGTTGTTTGGTGAAGCCTCTAGATGAAGTTGTGTAGCGATGTCTTTTTCTTCTTTTTTCATCGCTAAAAAACGATGGGTTTTCGAAGTGTTTTTGAAAGGTATTCGTGATTCTTTGGATATAAAATATTTATTCCGTGGAGTTTTTTAAAAAAACCGCATTTTTTTTAAAAAATGGAGTCGCCACCGGCCACTTAGGTAGGGCGGACACCATAAAACCAGAGATTCAAAAAGATTGGGTTCGGGAGTGGGTTACGGATGGGGAAGGATTAGCACCCCCACACCGCCCAAAATTGGTACTTTAATAATTACCGCTCTATTAATATTGGATTTTCCGGATTAAAGTAACGATTATTTTAAAATTCGGTCATAATTGCGAGTAAATTTTAAGGGTCCCGTTATCCGAGAATAAACGCCCAACCACTATCACTACGCTTGATACTGGCCCCGTTTACGCTCGGATAAAAGGGCACCGCATTAACAATTTATATACCATATGCAATTTTAGTGACAAAAATATAAGACATAGCAGATAATTTAAGAACAATAAATATTCACATAATAGAATACTAATCTAACATAAATGAAATACGTAATTAAAATACACATATACATACCAAGCTTAATATCAGGTAAAAGCAAACTTATCATACCACAATAACAAGGCAGGAATAAATACATATATAGATGAACATATATTTCAAAAAGACATACGTACTAGTAATAAGACATATTTCTACATATATGGGACAATATATCATACAAAAAAGGTAAATATACTAGCATGCAATCCTTAAAAAAACATACACACATACAAAAATACAAAATATACCATGTACGAATCAACTAAAACATAACATGCTTAATATGAATAACCGGATAAAAAGATGCATAACTATTATAAGCTTAATACACATATACATGTAAACATAAAATACGAGGCATATACGAGGGACATAAAATAAAACAATAGAATACATCAACATATACGATTATAATACGAACATGAGTATTTACAAAGAAACAGGACTGAAATGAAAGAAAAATAAAAGTCAGTGGTAGAAATTAAAGAACAATAATAGGTAATTTAAGGACTAAAATGCGAAGTAAACAGAACTTGGAAGGATCAAAATTGTAATTGGACCAAGGGGCAGACCCAAAATGAAAAGTTCAAAAACGCGGGATGGCTAAAGGCGTATTTTTACCATTTAGAAACTGATTCGGTGTAATTTAGGGACTGGATTGTAAGATTTTGAAATACAAGAGGGACCAGAGTTGTAAATATACCATGCAGCAAGACAAAAATGAAAATATTGGAAACGCGGGGGATTAAGTGTGTGATTTACCCATTTCAAAAAATAATAACACCTATAAAACGCTTTTTTTTGGCCCGGCTCAAATTTCCCTCATTTCGTTTCATTTTTTCGTTTTATAATAACCTGCCGTTCTTCATTTTCTCTCAACCGATCCTATGAAACCCAGAATCCGGCGGCCGGCCGCCGCTAACCGGCGCCGGCGAGCCTCCAAAACATACCAAAATAACCCCCGTTTCACCCTCGACATGAATCTGTGGTTGGATTCAGAGGATACACCCCTATTTGCCCTAGATCTAGAAAATACGAAGCGAAAAAAACCTATTTTTTAAACCAAAACGAAACTACAAGGGGTCTTCCCCTCCCTTCAGTTCACTATATCCGGCTTGGGGAAGCCGAAAGGCTTATCACTGAGGAGGGGAGACCCACAAACGGTGACGGTAACGACCTCTAACCCTCTCTCTCTTTTTTTACTACGTATCTTTTGTATGCACGCAATAAAAGTAACAAGAAATGTACCACTGGACTTGCGTTGCCTCTTTTTTGTATTTCTGAAAAACTTCTTACAATACACTTTCTGTTGGATGATATATGCCCGTTTTTTCTCTGTTTTTGTAGAATATAATACATATTACATCTTGTTCGATTTGGTACTGACACCCTGTATTTCCACTTTTTTTGTGCATCCGAGCATGGTGGTAGGTACGGCGGTATGGTGGAAGAGTGGAGAGAGTATGGTAGTGGTGTCCTCGTCCGATCCATTTCACGGCCGTTGGATCGATCCGATCCAACGGCTATGATTACATGGGGATGAACGGCCTAGATCGGGCCTTGAGATGAGTGCGGCTACATCCGATCTTGACGCGTGGCGAGAGGGGTAATGAAGCGGTCTTGCGCGCGCGCGTTGCGCGCGAGTGGGAGGCGAGCGGTGCGGAGAGTGACATCACGCGCGCACGGTGGATTATCTTGATCGATCCGGACCGTTGGATCAAGACTTGATCCAACGCCCGGATGACGGCGGCCGCAAGATAAAAGAGGGTATCGGACTTAGTTTTTAGGGTTTTTAATATACTGGGTCAGGCCAATATGGGCCTTGTAATATATATTTTTGGGTCTGTAATATATATTTTTGGGTTTTTGTAATAAATTGGATTGGACTGTTAATTAATATTTGGGTTTTATATTTTAGACATTAGTCCAATAATAATAATAATACGATATTACATACATACGTACACGTGCACACCCATATAAGTGTAACATACGAATACACATGCAAACATTAATGTAACATACTAACATACATATATATATAATCATACACATAATTAACATAACCTCTACACACATTAAACAAATACGCTCGTACTCTATAGATACATACGCGACACACATACACCATTAATACGTATACATACATAGCTTATAATATACATGCACACACCACACCTTATATATATATTAGTAACACTCATGCAAATAATAAACATATGATATAATAAGTATACATGCAATACTAATATGTATTTACAGGTAAAAATGAGTGATTACAAGTTGGATTATCCATTGAAGAGGGAAAGAAAAAAAATTGCGATAGGATCGAATTAGACTGATACCATGAAGATAAACAGAATTCTGTTCTGTTTATTCGAATAATGAGTAAGAATCTCTCACTTTGATTTACATACACTACATCCTTTTACAGAAAAGGACTTTGATTTATAATAGAAGTCCTACTGGCTATTAATTAGGAGTCCTACTAACTATTAACATCTAACTCTAGGTTTCGGTACAAGGCTTAAATAATAACTCTAACAGTACAATTTAATTACAATAATACTTCTAATAAACCGACTAAACCTACATGGTACTCTTATAATAATGCCATTGAAGTTAACACCATATGTTTGGTAGAAGTTAATGACTTTTGCATATTTTTCATTTGTTCACTACGGTTCTTTCCAGAATGGTCAATGGACTTCTGAAAACGGCTCAAGGTGTTCCCAGTGGTGCTGCTACAACTCTGTTGCCACCTCAGGAAGCAACAATGAAACTTGAAGCTATGAAGTGTTTAGTGGCTATTTTAAAATCAATGGGAGACTGGATGAACAAACAGTTGCGCATTCCAGATCCTCATTATGCAAAGAGATTTGAAGCAGTTGAGAACAGTCCTGAACCTGAAAATGTCTCCATGACAAATGGAAATGGAGATGAGGCTGTTGAAGCATCAGATTCTCATTCTGAAGCCTCTAGTGAAGATGCTTTAACAATCGAGCAACGTCGTGCTTACAAGCTTGAGCTTCAGGTATGTATGTACACAATGTATGTTGAAGTGGTTTGACTTTGTCTTCATTTTAGATGGTTGTCGTTCATGGGATCTATTTTAAAATTTGTGGCTGGAAGGTATATCACTTTTTAATCGGAAACCTAAGAAAGGAATTGAATATCTAATTAAAGCAAATAAGATCGGTGACTCCCCAGAGGAGATTGCTGCTTTTCTTAAAAATGCATCTGGTCTGAACAAAACATTGATTGGTGATTATCTTGGAGAAAGGGAAGATTTATCACTGAAAGTGATGCATGCCTATGTTGACTCCTTTGACTTTCAAGGCATGGAGTTTGATGATGCAATTCGAACCTTTCTGCAAGGTTTTAGATTGCCTGGTGAGGCACAAAAGATTGATCGAATAATGGAAAAGTTTTCTGAGCGTTACTGCAAATGTAATCCAAAGGCCTTCATCAGTGCTGATACAACTTATGTCCTTGCTTACTCTGTCATATTGCTCAATACCGATGCTCATAATCCTATGGTTAAGAACAAGGTGCGTATACATTCTCTACCTGATCCTATTGTCTTTCAGTGCAAGAAAACTGATGAACTTCTCCCTTTCCTAATTGATATGTGCAGATGTCAGCTGATGATTTCATTAGAAACAATCGTGGCATAGATGATGGAAAAGATTTGGCAGAGGAGTACTTAAGATCATTATATGAACAAATATCGAGAAATGAGATCAAAATGAAAGAAGATGATTTGTCTGTGCAGCAAAAGCAGTCAATGAACTCCCACAGAATATTAGGTCTGGACAGTATCTTGAATATTGTGATACGCAAGCGTAATGATGACCAGCATATGGAGACCAGTGATGATCTTATCAAGCGCATGCAAGAACAATTAAAGAGAAAGCTCGTAAATCCGAGTAAGACTAATTGATTTTTAAGCTTTTTCCCTGTCATTTGTTAAACAGGATTTTCACCCATGACTGAGCACGGCACATGTTTTAAGAAATATGGTACTATTTCCTGTTTGGAGAGTAAAGTTTGTTTTCAATTATTCCTTGATTTCTTTTCTACTGGCATTTTGTAGGTCAGTTTATTATGCGGCTACAGATGTAGCGGTTCTGAGATTCATGGTTGAGGTGTGCTGGGCACCTATGTTGGCTGCCTTCAGTGTGCCTCTTGACCAAAGTGATGATGAAATAGTGATAGCGTTATGTCTTGAAGGCTTCCGCTATGCAATCCATGTAACTGCTGTGATGTCCATGAAGACTCATAGAGATGCTTTTGTGACTTCATTAGCTAAGTTTACTTCATTGCATTCTCCTGGAGATATCAAGCAGAAAAATATAGATGCTATCAGGGTTAGTATGTTGTTAATAGGCTTCTTATATTCTTAATCTAAAAATTTTGATGGTGTTTAATTTGTGTTTTTTCCCTTTATCTTATCCCATTCAAGTGCTTGTAACCTGGCAAACTATGTGATGCTGTATATTCCTATTGACAAGAACTCCTTTATTTATTCATTAGCTAAGTTTACCCTTTTTATTTTTTACTGAATGTGATCATTCCTCATGTCCTGAAAGAAATTAATTTTTGAATTGGAACATTAACAAGTGGCCGCAGGGAGCTTGTTAATATGATGCTTTTATTTGAAAGAAAATTTCATTTGATTGTTGTTCTAACATTGAATTTCCGTTGTTAATAGGCAATAGTTACAATTGCTGATGAAGATGGAAATTATTTACAAGAAGCTTGGGAGCATATTTTGACATGTGTGTCTCGGTTTGAGCATTTGCATCTCTTGGGGGAGGGTGCTCCTCCAGATGCCACTTTCTTTAACTTTCCTCAGAATGAGTCTGAAAAATCTAAGCAAGCTAAGCCAACTGTCCTTCCTGTTTTGAAGAATAAGGGACCTGTGAGAATTCAGTATGCTGCTGTTTCTGTGATGAGGGGCTCATATGATAGTGCAGGTATTGGAGGTAGATCTGCTGGGGCAGTCACATCTGAACAGATGAACCGTTTAGTCTCTAATCTCAACATGTTAGAACAAGTTGGTGAAATGAATCGTATATTCACACGTAGTCAAAAATTGAATAGTGAGGCTATCATAGACTTTGTTTCGGCTCTCTGCAAAGTGTCCATGGAGGAGCTGCGGTCAACATCTGATCCTCGGGTTTTTAGCCTTACAAAGATTGTTGAGATTGCGTAAGATTCATTCCGCTCTTCTTCCTTATGTCTTATTTTAATGCTCTATATTTGTTTATATTCCTTAACTGTTAGTTTTCTGATCTACTGACAGGCACTATAACATGAACCGGATCAGGCTTGTATGGTCAAACATCTGGCTTGTACTCTCCGATTTCTTTGTGACTATTGGCTGTTCTGAAAACCTGTCAATTGCAATTTTTGCTATGGACTCTTTACGGCAGCTATCAATGAAATTTTTGGAGCGAGAAGAGTTGGCTAATTACAATTTTCAGAATGAATTTATGAAGCCTTTTGTCATTGTTATACGCAAGAGCAGTGCTGTTGAAATCCGAGAATTAATCATCAGATGTGTCTCACAGATGGTGTTATCTCGAGTCAATAATGTCAAATCAGGATGGAAGAGCATGTTCATGGTATTGAATTTTTAATAACTTTCTGAAACCACCTTAGTCTTTAATCATTTCATTACTGAACTGGGAAATGTTTTTCAGGTTTTCACTACTGCAGCATATGATGACCACAAAAACATTGTACTGTTAGCCTTTGAAATAATGGAAAAGATTATTCGAGACTATTTTCCATACATTACTGAAACTGAAACAACCACCTTTACTGACTGTGAATTGCTGAATTGCATTCACCAACGGTAGATTCAACAAAGACATTAGTCTCAATGCAATAGCTTTTCTACGTTTCTGTGCGACAAAGCTTGCAGAAGGGGATCTTGGCTCGTCAAAAGATAAGGAATTTGGGAAGATTTCTCCATCTTCACCTTACAAGGGAAAAGATGGAAGACAAGCTAACGGAGAGCCAGTAGATAAGGATGACCATCTCTATTTTTGGTTCCCTTTGTTGGCTGGTAAGGAAAAATGAACTAGTTTTTATGCATTTGAAATTGCTCAAGTTTTCAAAGTTACTTTTTATCCTGAAATTGTTTTGAGTTTTTAAATGTACTTCTATCCTAATACTTTACGGATGCATTCTGTTCTGAAATCGCATCAAATTTTGTTGTTCAGGTTTGTCAGAACTCAGCTTTGACCCGAGGCCAGAAATTAGGAAGAGTGCTTTACAAGTTTTGTTTGAAACTTTACGCAACCATGGTCATCTCTTCTCACTACCTTTGTGGGAAAGGGTGTTTGAGTCTGTCTTGTTTCCAATATTTGACTATGTGCGTCATGCTATTGATCCATCAGGCAGTGACTCACCTGAGCCAGGGATTTTTAATGACATGGATGAACATGATCAAGATGCATGGCTATATGAGACTTGTACATTGGCACTCCAATTAGTTGTAGATCTCTTTGTGAGCTTCTATAATACCGTCAATCCTCTTTTGGAGAAGGTTCTTTCATTAAGTTTTATCAAGCGTCCCCACCAAAGCCTAGCTGGTATTGGAATTGCTGCATTTGTACGTTTGATGAGCAATGCAGGTGATCTTTTTTCGGAGGAGAAGTGACTGGAAGTAGTTTCTTCATTAAAAGAAGCTGCTAATGCTACGCTTCCTGATTTTTCTTTCATTGTTAGTGGGGATAGCATGGTTGGAAGCAGTGGACATGCTTTGAACAGCCAAAGCAACGAGGCTTCTGCTGGTTCTGACATATCTCATGGTTATTCAGAGAGCTTGAGAACACAGCATCTTTATGATCTTTTATCCGATGCTAAGTGCCGAGCTGCTGTTCAGCTTCTATTGATTCAGGTAAGACTTCATCTGAATGCTGAAAAACTGAATGAAATCCTTCCTCTTGTCGTAAAAAGTAAAGAAATTGAAGGGAGATGTAAGCTTTCATATTTTAATTTGTTATAAATTTAGAATTAGATGAGGTAGGATTCAAACTTTTAAAGGGTGTCTTACCCCTCCCTACATAATGCTCAAGACATTTGTAGCATAAGCTTACACCTTTGACTTCCTGACTCTTCTAGTTCACAAGGTCTCTTACAGGGCCAGTAAAATAAAATGTGGTGGCAAAAGTATTTGGGTTTCGGTGGTACTTTTCGAAAACCAAATGTTTTTTTCATTTTGCACCTAAATATATAGTTTTTGTTTCTTAAAACTTTTTGAATTTGTATGCTAAAGCTGTTTTAAATATTTGAATCTGTTGGTATTTTCTTGGATCTATTATGGTTCATCCAACTTAATTTTCTGGAATTAGTCTGCTCCTACCTAATGCTTAAAGTTTTAGAAATGTTGATAGTTAACACAGCTGTTTAGCATGGTTAAAGTTATGGAACAAAGGCTTGATTTTGTTTGAAGACCTATTTTGAAATTGAAAATTTCTAAAATGGTCAAGTGTTGCTGTTAATTGATCTTCTTTTTTACTGTTTTCTTATTTATTTTTGTACTAAGATGTAACTAAATAATGGTTTTATTTTATGTTTGAAGTGGACTAGCTTTAACTCTTGGGGGTCATTCTGATGTTCTAATTTTTCTAACAGGCAATGATGGAAATTTACAACATGTATCGAACTCACCTTTCAGCTAAGAGTACCTTAGTTCTCTTCGAGGCAATGCATGCTGTGGCGTCCCATGCTCACAGGATCAACAACAATACCGCACTACGTTCCAAGCTTCAAGAGTTTGGTCCCATGACCCAACTACAAGATCCGCCGCTATTGCGCCTTGAGAATGAGTCGTATCAGTTTTGCCTTACATTCTTGCAGAATCTGATATTGGACAGGCCTCCAAGTTATGAGGAGGCTGAAGTAGAGTCCCATCTCGTGGATCTTTGCCGGGAGATATTGCAGTTTTATATCGAAACGGCATGCCCTGGACAGGCTTCTGAAACATCTACCAACGGACAAACACAATGGGTGATTCCTTTAGGTTCTGGGAAACGAAGAGAACTGGCTGCCTGAGCACCTCTCATTGTGATGACTATGCAGGCCATTTGTAGTTTGGGGGAAACCTTGTTCGAGAAGAACTTACCTCAATTATTCCCTCTTATTTCGAGCTTGATAAGTGCTGAGCATGGTTCAAATGAGGTGCAGGTAGCTCTCAGCGATATGCTTAGCTCCTCGGTCGGCCCCGTTCTGCTTTGATCATGTTTGTCCCGGTGAAATTGGACTGTGTTTTGAATGTGTATGATGATAGATATGGCTTTACCCCGCCGCCTCAACCTCTCCGACCCAACTCCATAGTTTTATTTTCTCGTATAGGTTATGATATAGCTTGAATATAGTGCAAGTGTATGAAGAGTGTTAGAGTTGGTTTTGAATTGGTTTTCCTTAACAAAGTTTCAGATCATCAATTTTTCTGTAAGAAATTTAATTATTAAATACGAGAAATTGAAGATCACTTATGGTGTATATACGCTTACATTTTGGTACTTGAACTTGAAGGGTTAAATTTGGTACTTTAACCTTTTTTCCATTTAGATGCATATACTTAGCTTTTAAGGTTTAATTTGGCACTTAAAGTGTCTCTGTCCAATTAGGTACATAAATTTGGTTTTTGTGTCAAATTCATACTTGAATTTGGCTCTTTTTTTTTGTCCAAACTGGTATTGACTGTAAGTGACTTATTTGAACTATAAACACGAGTTCAAGTATTTAATTGGACAAAATAAATTTAGTTACCAAATTGAAGCTTGAGACCAAATTCAAATACCAAAAATGTATATTTAAACCTAAAGTTACAACGCAATCATGCTGTTTCCTTAGTTTGCTCTTGTTAACATAGATTCATTTGTTGTTTATCATCCAGGACAAACACACACACAATGGAAAATAAGATAATTCATAAATATCTTAGAGTACTAAACACAACAGAAAATAACTTCCTAAAGTTGTAGTTGTATTGTCCTTTGGAGACAATTATTGGTGTGAAGCTTAGAGTCACAGATAAGTGGATGTTAACCTACTTTTCTTAATATTAAAATTACAAATTTCCAAGTTCCCATGTACCAAAACTCAAATATTATTGCTGAAGGTTCCTAACAATAATCACCACTCCCATCTGTGTGGGGAAATCTACTTTCATAATAACCATACTTTTCTTCTATCCCCTCTTTTATGTAAAAGTTGTTTGGGCACTCCATTCTACTTAAATGGGCCTACAAAATAATGGGATTTGTGGTGGATGCACGTTCGTGCACGCATCTATATTTCTACAATTATACTTTATTTTAAATAAAAAAATCAGTTTAGGTACAAATTTTATAAATATATACTTTGAGGTAGGTTAAAATGTAGAATCAAATAACCTACAAATCATGAGAAGTCACAATTCTTTTTCTTTTGTTGTTCGACATTAGTAAATTTCCCATCTTTTGTTTGTAGGTTTTTTTCGAAAGAATTATGATGTTATATATTTGTCGTTATTTATCTACGATATAAAAGATCTAAAACGAGATTATAAAATCAAAGGGAAAGAAACTGTTGACAATGAAGCAACGATTAGCACCAGTGATTGAATTGGAACAAGTCATAGAAGCACGTGAAAGAGATGACAATAATGATTCCAAAACAATCACATGGAAACCTCAGTTTGGTCGGTTGTTTTAGTCTTAAAAAAAATTTCCCACTGCTCGATGTGGGAATTGGATTAATTAAGTAAACAAAACAAAACAAAACCAAAGCTTCCGATTGGCCCTTCCAAGTGAGAAAAGAAAATGGATGCAACAATCTCGAGCCACCTTGGCTTCTGAAGAGAGCAAGAACATGGAAACACAATGGTAGATTCGAAGCAAACAGGTGTCCCTCACATGGAGGTGGAAAGAAAACCACATAGTTTTATGTCTTCCCGTTGAGGTGGTCCACACCTTTCGTGCATGTTAGCTTTACATTTGTTAATTCGGATTTGTTTAATGAAAAAGGAGGGGTTTGTTTTAAAATTATGTTTGTCAGTGTTATGAGCAACTAAACCAAAGCTCCCAGCAGTTTTCTAAGCTTTTTTCCATTTTTTTCATCCTTTTCCTCCCTAAAGTGAAGACCATGTCTTTAATTTTTTAATCCTCACAAGATTCGGCTGATAATTTCTTGTTACAATATCTCCGTAAGTGGGAGCTTCGGAAACAATCCCGTCGTATTATCCGTCTATCTATAATCCACCAACTAACCCTATTATATTTACCCCTGTAACCCATTATTACTTATTAACCCTATGATTAGCATCAATCAATCAAGACATATAAATACCAACATAAAACCAAAACCATTTGAAAATATAATAAGATATACGAGTAGATTCCAACCTAAGGATAAGGAGGAATTCGAATTTTAAGTGTCTAGAGAAATTGGATGGAGGAAATATGAATTTATGATTCGTGAGACACATTGTCCAACGTTAGAAGAGTTGTCTTATTATAAACCTGCATATTTTCTAGTGTTAAAATATGAGTAATTAGTTCATATGTTTAGTTTGCTGGCTTCACAGTGAGAAGGTGGGAATCTTTTGTATGGCGAACCACATGTTGTATTTATATATTAAGGTTGTTTTCAATGTGGTTAGTTGTTTAGTGAAGAGAAGGATGGGCTAAATTTGATGAGATAGACGAAAGTAACTTGAAGACGAGGATAAGAGCGAATCGCTCGTTTCCGAGGGACCCTTCATCCAATCATCAATCTAATTTTATTTATTCTTATAAGAAAATTATTATCGAATATATTGTCAATGAATTTTTTATAATTTGATACCGTATAAATTAAATTTTACACAATTTACGTATCTTACTATAGAAACATTTGTTATCGTGTATATTATTCGTTATTTAATTAGTTTATCATTCCTTAAAGATAGATTGATTGATATTCCATTCTTCATCTCTTATTAAGTATTTAAAATATTTATTCATCTACTTTTTTTAGTTGAAACAGTCTATATATATATATATATATATATATATATATATATATATATAACACATATCACTCTATATGTTGTTCTTTCTAGACAATTTGAATTCGATTAGTGTGGTCTACAGATATCCGTTCATGGGATAAGTTACATAGATATGTGCAAATATTAAAGGATGATAAGTCAAGAAAATACATTTTAGCACAACTGCTTGGATAAGATCTTTCTTTTCTCTGTCTTGGATAAGATTATATACACAGACATGAAGCTAATATTAAATAAGAAAAATGATTTCTTAGTATAGTTATTTGATACTGATCTGTTACGAGGATATGCAACTTTTTTTTTAATGTTTTCCATCTATTATTGTTTGTATATGAACAATTTCTTAGGTTCAACAGATTTTTTTTGACAAATTGTAAAACTAAATTTGATTTTGATATAACAAGGACTTTTAAGGATTTATTTGTAAAATTGAATAAATTTTTAAGTACTCAAAATTGCTCACAAAATGACAAAGATTCGAACATAGAATTATTTCTAAATTAAAAACTAAAACTCTAAATATTTTTAAGTGTTTTTATACTCATATAGCTGTTTTTTTGTCCAGGAGTACCGATACGACCTTGGTCGTATCGATACAATTTTTGGCTACTGGAAAACATTTTATACAAAATAGCTTTTGGGTACCGATACGCATATAGTTGTATTAGTACATCATTCATACTTGGAAACCAAATATGCTTTAAGTATCGGTACGAGTGAATGCGTACCGATACGGGGCCTTTAGATTTGAAAAATCTTTTGCATTTATTATTCGACCGTTACATTGTCAGTTTTATTGAAACTATAAGTTTGAAAATTAGTTATACCGTACTGATACACCCTTAGGCGTACTAATGCAATTTTTCATGAACTTTTTCTTCAGATTCCAGTGAGCAAAACTGGTACCAATACTGTACGGACAGTACTTGTACGCCTTTGTAAAATAAACTTTTCGTTCCGATACGCCCCTTTGTACAACGTCTATTTCTTTTTTTGGCATGTGCTGATACGGCAGCCCGCATACCGATACCTAGGGTTGGTAGACTGCATTTATTGCTGGAAAATGGTCTCCAACAGCTATATTGATGATCTCAACTACTCAAACGGTTAGAAATCAATGAGGATGTATAAAATCAAGTCTCCAAAAGCTTCAACAACAACAAGTCTTAAGCATTCAAGCACAAATCCAACACCTTTGAGCCTATTAGAGTCAAATTCTTTGTAACCCACTTGAGTATTATTCATTGTAATCTTTTGATTCAAGTTTTGGGTTGAATGTACTTGTAATTGGGCAAACACATTCCTCTGTAAGGATTTCTTTATTTGAAAACTTCTTGTAAAAGAGTGAACTTGATCAAGCTTTGGGTAGAAAGCTTTGATCGTGTAACGGTTTCCTCCTAAGCCTAGAAAATGGGAAGAAATTCTTAGTGAATTTGTTAGAAATCTTTAGTGGGAAGCTAAGGCAGTGGATGTAGACCTTGTTAGAAGGTTGAACCACCAAAAATCCTTGTGTCATATTTTTTATTCTTCCATTTGCTTCCCTCCATTTTTTTAAATTGCCAATTTACCCTTCTCTTGGCCAAATCGAAGTGATTGATCATCCTAACAATTGGTATCAGAGCCTAGCTCATTTGAAGGATTAACATCCCCTTGAGACGATCCAAAGGTGATTCAATCAACTAGAAGTCAAGCCATGGCCTCCACTTTCAGCAACAACCTCTCTAAGTCTCAATCTATCACCAAACTTCCTTATTTCAATAGGGATAACTATCCCTATTGGAAGAATCGCATGAAGCTCTTCATCAAATCCAATGACTCCTATGGGATGTAGTGGAAGATGGTCTAACAATTTTGATGAATAGATAAGGTGATCGGTTGATCCCAAAGTCCAAGATAGAGATGACCGATGAAGATCAGAAGAGATTGCAAGTCAATGATAAAGCTATGCACATGATCTTTTGTGCACTTGGACCAGATGAGTACTTGAAGATGTCTTCTTGCACAAGTGCAAAGGAGACATGGGACAAGCTCGAGACCACATATGAAGGCAAAAACAATGTAAAGGATACCAAGATTGGACTCCTCAACTTGATCTACAAAAATTTTAAGATGGAGCTGGATGAGAGCATCACCAAGATGTTTGATCGTTTCTCCGTCATTGTCAACGCACTCATCTACATTTGATTTTTTTTTTGATTTCAAGAACTTCAAGAAAGCTTATGCTATGATGAGTTGCAAGAGGTTTACGATGAGTTGGTTAAAAAATAAAAGGAATCGATTTTGAAAAATAAGAAAACAATTTTTGGTTTGAAAAACCAAAATGATTCCCTTTCCAAAACCAACTCAGAACTTGAGACGAAGGTTCTCGATTTACAAGAAAAACAAAATGTTTTTGAAAAGGGAAATCAAGATTTAAACAACCTTCTTTCAAAAGTTCATGATGATCACCAAAGGGAAGTTGATGATCTCAAAGCTTCTCTAAGCAAAGTTGGGAAATCAATTTTTTAGAAAGGAAGTTCTTCAAAACCTAACTATGTTAAGAGAAACTTTAATGGCTACAAACAAAGAGGCTTCCCAAGGCCCTATAGGATTAAGAGGATTATAAGTGTTTGGGTTCCTAACGAACTAATCACTTCTAATAATACTAATGCCATTGCTTCTTGGATTCCCAATGGAACTGCGATTTTGGGAGCTAATACTCATAGACCCAAAATGATTTGGGTACCAAAAATCAAGACTTAATCTTTGTTTGTAGGGGGTATTGCTACAAGGCCAAAGCTACATGTACAAATTTATGGTACCTTGATGGTGGATGCTCGGGACACATGACCGGTGACAAGAGTCAATTCTTGAAGCTAAAACCAAAAAGTGTAGGAGTAGTAACTTTCGGTGACAACTCCAAAGGCCACATTGAAGGAACTGGTTCCATTTGTAATCACTCTTATATTCTCATTGACAATGTTTTATATGTCAACGGTCTAAAACATAATCTTTTGAGTATAAGTCAACTTTGTGATAAAGGTTTCAATGTTCTTTTTGATTTAAATGGTTACAAAATTATCAACATTGAAACTAGCAAAATTGTGCTTATTGGTCATCGCATAGGAAACATTTACATGGTGCATTTAGATGACATTCATATTTCACATACATGTTTTGTCGCTAGTGATGAGCATGATTCATGGTTATGGCATAGAAAACTAGGACATGCAAGCATGAGTGTTTTAGAAAAATTGATTTCAAATAATCTTGTAAGAGGTTTGCCAAAAATAAAGTTTTCATATGATAAAATTTGTGATGCTTGTGCAAAAGGCAAACACAAAAGAGTTTATTTTAAACCTATTAATGATGTTTCTAGAAATAGAGTTTTACAATTGATCCACATGGATCTTTTTGGCCCTATTAGAACAATGAGCTTGGGTGGAAAATCATATGCATTTGCATTAGTTGATGACTACTCTAGATATACTTGGGTTCTATTCTTAAGTACCAAGGATGAGGCTTTAGAAAAATTCATCATATTTTCAAAAATAACACAAAATGATGTTGGTCACTTTATTTCTCGCATTAGGAGTGATTATGGAACCGAATTTCAAAATCTAGGTTTTAAGGATTTTTGTAATTCAAATGGTATAAGCCATAATTTTCCGCTCCTCCCACTCCTCAACGAAATGGGGTTGTTGAGAGGAAAATTGTACTTTAGAAGAAATGGCTAGAATCATGCTTTATGAAAACAATTTGCTTAAGTATTTTTGGGAGGAAGCCACAAATGCCGCAAGTTATATTATCAATCGAGTAACGATTAGGCCTATTTTGAAGAAAACTCCTTATGAACTTCTTAAGAACAAAAAGCCTGACATTAGCTATTTTCATCCTTTTGGATGCAAATGTTTTGTTTGAAATAATGGAAAAGACAATTTGGGAAAATTTGATGCAAAAAGTAATGAAGCTATTTTTCTAGGATGTTCTTTAAACTCTAAAGCATATCGAGTATTTAATAAGAAAACTTTGGTAGTTAAAGAGTCTAGTCATGTGATTTTCGATGATAACCTCCTTTTGAGGAATGATTCTTGTGATGATGATGATGTGGGAATTTTTGAAGCCAATGATGGTAGGCAATCATCAAAGGTAGATGAAGTTCCATCTAAAGAAGAAGAAGCACAAGATCCACCTCTATAAGCATTAAAGGACATGACTCTAGAGGAAAATGAGGTCACCTACCCAAGGGAGTTCAACTATGTCAAAGGTTGTGAAATTTTGGGTGATCCATCCAAAGGGGTAACCACTAGATCTTTTCTTACAGATGCTTGTAATGTTGCATTTATCTCATGCATAGAGCCTAAAAATATCAAAGAAGCATTAAATGATGATTATTAGATATTGGCTATGCAAGAAGAGTTAAGTCAATTAGAGAGAAGTCAAGTATGGACATTAGTTGATTGGCCTAGTAATAAGTCTACCATAGGAACTAAATGGGTTTTTAGAAACAAACTAGAAGAGAGTGGTAACATAGTGAGACATAAGGCTAGACTTGTTGCTCAAGGTTACACTAAAGAAAAAGGAATCGATTTTGATGAAACCTATGCACACGTAGCTAGAATGGAAGCTATTAGGATGCTTCTTGCATTTTCATGTTATCATGAATCCAATCTTTTTCAAATGGATGTAAAAAGTGCTTCTCTAAATGGTTTATAAATGAAGAAGTTTATGTAAAACGACCACCCAATTTTGAAGATCCAAAATACCCAAACCATGTTTTCAAACTTTCAAATGCTTTATATGGTTTGAAACAAGATCCTAGATTCAATCTTTTTCAAATGGATGTAAAAAATGCTTTTCTAAATGCTTTTATAAATAAAGAAGTTTATGTAAAACAACCACCCAATTTTGAAGATCCAAAATACCCAACTCAAGTTTTCAAACTTTCAAAAGCTTTATATGGTTTGAAGCAAGCTCCTAGAGCTTGGTATGAAAGATTATCAATTTTTTTAATTGAAAAATAAAGGTGGACACTACACTCTTTATTAAAAGAAAAGGCAAAGATATTTTAATAGTTTAAATTTATGTTGATGATATTATTTTTGGTTCTACTAATGAATTGCTTTGCCAATATTTTGCTAAGTTAATGCAAGGTGAGTTTGAGATGAGCATGATGGGAGCGCTCTTATTCTCTTTGGGACTCCAAATCAAACAAAGAAGGATGGCATCTTCATCAATCAAGCTAATTACATCAAGGATATTCTCAAGAAGTTTGGCTTGGAGAATGTGAAACCTCAAGTCAGACCGATGAGCTCTTCTACAAAGCTTGACAAAGATGAAGGAGGTAGGTGTGTTGATTTAAAGATATATAAATCAATGATAGGATCTTTGCTTTATCTTATTGCAAGTAGACTGGATATCATGTTTAGTGTTTGCTTGCTTGCTAGATTTCAAGCTAGTACTAGAGAATCACACCTACAAGCTGTTAATAGAATCTTTAGATACCTTAGAGACACACCATGTTTAGGCCTTTGGTGTCCTAGAGATTCCTCATTTTTAGTTTGCATGCTTATTCGGATGCAGATTATGGAGGTTGTAAGATAGATAGAAAGAGTACCTTCGGTACTTGTCAATTCCTAGGTAGTATGTTTATATCGTGGTTTTCAAAGAAACAAAATAGTGTAGCATTATCTACCAACGAGGCGGAATACATTTTGGCCGGAAGTTGTTGTGCACAAGTCCTTTGGATGAAGCAACAACTTTTAGATTATGGAATTGATGTAGGTACCATCCCTCTTAAGTGTGACAACACTAGTGCCATTCGTCTCACTAAGAATCCCATCCAACATTCTAGAACCAAGCACATAGAGTTAAGACATCATTCATTAGACATCATGTCTTGAAAAATGATGTTGTTCTAGAATATGTAAACACCTTGAACCAACTAGCGAATATCTTCACCATACCTTTAGACAAAGAGCGTTTTTGGTCTCTTAGGAGATAGTTAAGTTTAACTAGTCTACCTTGAACCTTAGAGCCTTTTTGGTGTTTAAATCTACTTGAATTGATTAATTTTATTGCTTATTTTTTTCTCCTATATGCATCTATGCTTGTTGCTAGGGGAGTATGCATCTATTTCTGATCAAACATGATAATCCCTTATCATACTCATGCATTTTGATTCGATTAAAATTGATATTTTGGGCTCCTACGGGGTATCGCGTATTGGTACAAGCTAACCTATACCGATATGGCTGAAAATCGAATCGGTACACGGTGTCGGTACGCGTGGCCGCTAAGGCTTTTAAATGTCATTAAAAGAGCAATTTCCTAATTTTATTCAAACTCTAAAACCCTAGGTTGAAAATCCTCTATTTAAAACTCTCAAATCCCTTTGTTTTTCACACAAAATATCAAAATCTTTTTGGGGCTTTTGGTTTTCTCATCAAGCCCAAGCAAAATCATCAAGCTTTGTGCATCACCATCTCCTCATTCATCCATAATCTCATATTCAAGGTATAAACTCTTTTTCTTTTTCTTTTCGATTTCTTTATATCGGAATATTGTTTTACATCAAAAATTGTATATTTAGGATGTTTGTAGATTAGGTTTCAAAGTTTTTACAAAAATCTTTTCAAAACTGAAATTTTTTTGTTCAAATAGAAAATTATAGTCATATATTTTTTCCACAGTATTTTTCAATTTTTCTTTCACAAAAAATTCTTTTTATACTTGTATATGATTTTCAGCTATACAATATATGTTTTTACAATACCTTGATCATTGGATTGTTTATTGGATTGAATGTGATGTTTATGCACACATTGATTTTGTGTTTGATTTTGATTTCAGGCTTTGTTATAGCTCCTAAGAAACGTGCAAGAAAAGAGATTGGGTCTAGTTCTTCAAATCCAAACTCTTCCGAAACCAATCCCAAAAACAACGGTACAAAACCAAACTTAACCGTGATTTTTCAAAAATGTTTTAATGAGCCTCAATTTCCACGAGCCATCGATCGCTGTAAACAATTTCAAACCTATAAAATCCGTAGAGAGCGTGTGGTTTCTTTACCTTTCATGACTTTCGACGAATTTAATTTTTGCTATCTTGATTTAATGACTCAATAGAAGTTTATGCCTTTTTTTAGTACCCCTGTAGTTGCTTTAGAGTCATACCAAGTGGGCAAAAAGGTTTTATTTGATTCTACCATCATAGCTGATCTTTTGGGTTTGGATAATGAAGGGGACTATCCCAAGAGTTATAGTGGCTCCGTCAATGTTCTCGATGCTCATGAGCGCTTTCTTCACTTTCTCATCACTTGGTGGTTTCGGCCATCCGGTGGTAAGTGGTCTACCATACGCCAAGTCGACGACTATTGGCTTTATTACTTTCGTGAGGGTAAGCGTCTTAACCTAGCTTAAATCATGTTTTCTGAGCTTTTCCATTTGGCTCAAAATTGCCATACTACTCTTGTCTCATCTTTCACTTATGGTGTCGCCTTGAGTTTTATGTTCAACAAGCTTGAGATCGATTGTTCCTTTGATCTTGTTGTGCCTCTCAGCGATCCAATTGATGACAAATCTCTTAAGAGGGCTAAATTCACCATCTACAATGGTGAATGGATTAGAGTTGCGGATCTTCCTCATGATGCTCAACTCGACCCAGTGGAAGTTCCTCCTCTTACTCAAGCTCCGGTCTCTCCTCCTCAACCTTCCCTTGATGCTCTTATGGCTTATCTTGATAGGAAGTTTGCATTTGGATACGACCATGACCTCTGGCCTCACTACTTTTAACAATCGCATGACATCCTTAGAGGCTAGAGTTACTTCCATTGAATCTATTCAAGCTTCGATGGATCTAACTCTCACTGTCTTTCATGGCGATTTGCATGGGGATTCTCTTGGACATGATGCCATGGAAGATGATGATGAAGATGAAGGCGATGAGGACGCTCCTTAGGCATCTTGCATATCATCTCATATCATATTAGATTTTTATGCACCTATGTTATTTGTTTTATGAACTCCTATGGTTTATTGTTATTTGTTTTGGATTATATTTTTAGGTTTAAGTTGGATTTTCATTGTTGCTTTGGATTCTATGCTTTGAAATTTAATAATATTATCTATGTTGTTTTCTTTATGCTAGGAGCACTTTATTGTTTATATCTTGCCTTGTTTATCCCATTGATTTTGATCTAACAAAAAGGGGAGAAGTAAATGAGATTAAATTTTTCAAAATTTTTGAAAATATACATCTTTTAGCCTTAATAAAGGGGGAGTTATTTTCAAAAAGTCTTAAAGATTTATTTGGGTTTTGTTGTATTAAAAAGGGGGAGATTGTAAAACTAAATTTGATTCTGATATAACCATAATTTTCAAGGACTTATTTGTAAAATTGAATAAATTTTTAAGTACTCAAAATTGCACACAAAATGAGAAGGATTAGAACACAAAATTATTTCTAAGTTAAAAACTAAAACCCTAAATTTTCTAAGTATTTTTATACTCAAATAACTATTTTTGGTCTAGGAGTACCGATACGTCCTTGGTCGTATCGATACGAATTTTAGCTTCTGGAAAATGTTTTATACAAAATAGCTTTTAGGTACCGATATGCGTATAGTCGTATCGGTACGTCATTAATACCTGGGAACCAAATATGCTTTGAGTATCAGTACGCATTCACTCGTACCGATACGGGGTCTTTAGATTTGAAAATCTTTTGCATTTACTATTCAATCGTTACCTTGTCAGTTTTATTGGAAAAGTTTAAAAATTAGTTACACTGGCGTACCGATACAATTTTTCATGGACTTTTTCTTCAGATTCTAGTGAGAAAAAATGGTATCGATACTGTACAGACAGTACCAATATGCATTTGTAAAATAATCTTCTTATACCGATACGTCCTCCTGTGTGTCGATACACCCCTTTGTACAACGACTATTTCTTCTTTTGGCAGGTATCGACATTGCATCGTGCGTACCGATATCGAGGGTTGGTAGACTGCATTTATTGTGGGAAAAATGTCTCCAACGGCTATATTGATGATCTCAACTACTCAAACGGTTAGAAATCAATGGAGGGGTATAAAATCAAGTCTCAAAAGCTTCAACAACAACAAGTCAACAAGTCCAAAGCATTCAAACACAAATCCAACACCTTTGATCTTATTATAGTCAAATTCTTTGTAACCCTCTTGAGTGTTATTCATTGTAATCTTTTGATTCAAGTATTTGTTTGAGTGTACTTGTAATTGGACAAACACATTCCTTTGTGAGGATTTATTTGTTTGCAAACAACTTCTTGTAAAAGAGTGAACTTGATCAAACTTTGGGTGGGAGAAAAAAGCTTTGATCGAATGAGAGTGCTCCTAGTGAGTTCCTCCTAAGCCTAAAAAAGGGAAGGCATTCTTAGTGAATTTGTTGATTTTTTTTTATTTTATTTGTGATGGAGGGAGTAAATGATGTAGTGGATGTTCATTGAAGACCTTGAAAGCAATGGTTTCAGAAAATTGAATGGTTTTAACTAGTATAAATTTATAGAACCAGACAGGTTGTGTTGGAAACCCAACCTCAGTTGCAGAGGAGACAACTGAAAATTCGACAAACAGCATCAAATTTTATTCTTCCATTTGCTAAATTAGAGAAGTTTTTAACGAAATATTCAATTTAAATTATAATTATACGATTTAATTTTATTAATTAATTATTTTATACCGAACAAGAAAAAATTACTTTTCTAGTTTATTTTTCCTTAAAATTCTTATAGATTTTTAAACTAAATATAAAAAAATGATAATATTGTTTAAGAAAAGGAATCTGTAAAATATTGGTCTTGTTTCAAGATATCTCATACATGCTAAGGTAAGCAAAAATCATCTATTTCTTTTTTTGTTTCTTTATTTTTGTTCAGGGACGGACCTTGTTAGAAGCCGATGGGAGCCTTGGCTCCCTCAACATTTGAAAATGTTGATTCTTAACCCTTGAATGTTTCTTTAAAAAAAAATTATATATGTAATGGCACTCTCAAAAATTTTAAAAATTTATCTTATTTGCTATTATTTTTTTATAATTTTATAGTATGCTTCCTCAAATATCAATGTTAAGATCTGTTCATGTTATGTTCCACACTAAAAATAGAGTTTAAAGTTAGGGTCCAAGATTTATGGGTTAAGGTGTATGGTTTAGTTTTTAATATTTAAAATTTAAAAACTAAAGTTAGAGTATAAGGTTTATCTTTTTAATGTTGAGATATAAAAAAAAATGAAGGTTTTTGTTCCTGGTTAGACTGCTATCCTATTCCTAATTTCCTATATCATTATTCTTTTAATTGTTTGTTTCGGCCGGCCCCTACTCTCTTTCATTATCTTCTCTTTAACCTTGAGAACTCAGCCGCAGTCCAACACCATCCTCTTCTACATAAAGCACGTATTATAGGTTTAGAATCTCCAAATTACTATTGGAATAACAATCATATCAACTAAATTTAACATAAACATAATTATTGTATTGATAGATATTCCTTTTCTGTTAAAAAAAGAAGATAGATATTCCGTTCATGCAATAGCAAGGCAGCTAGCAGCTCTTAATCTCCGTGTAGAGTTCATTGTACATGGTCCCTATGTGCATTGAATTGGAAACCTGGAAACAAGAGTCCCCCATAAGACACGCCCTGACCCTATTCCCATGTTGTAGGTCCAACTACCATTTCCCATGCATCCCCCACTCTCTCAATTAATTGCCCTTCCACCATCACATCTCCCTCTAAAACAAGTCATGGGTTTAATGGTTCAGACATTAAAATTGCAATTATATTTTGATACATTAAAAAAAAATTACATAACCCTTCGTATTTAAGCTAAAAAATTTAAAACTTAAATCCCTAGCCTTAACACCCTAAACTCTAATAATAAACCTTAAACCCTAAACCTAAACCACAACATAAATCTCTAAACCTTAAAATTAAAAGACTTGTGTACACAAACTTGTGTATTAAAGAATTTTCCTTAAATTATAAATAATATTAATTAAATTAGAAGGATTGTCAAATACTGAATTTCTTTAATATTCGATATGAATTAGTTGATTAATAAATAAGATATTGATAGATTAACGATCATAGCGTTACAAAAGGTTAGTAGTGCTAGTCAAATAGATGGCTTGACTCCTCTTTCATTTTTATTCTCTCCACAGCTAACAAGAGCAAGCATGAAACCAAATTTCGTAACGCTACCTCCCCATTCTTTCAGTTTTTTCTTCCTTCCTGTCATTTTCCAACCACAATAACGCCTGGTTTCTGTTTCACACTTGCTTTTGAAAAGAAAACCATTTTATGCATCAGTGGTGAAGAACATTTTTATAAGTGAGTTTTAAAATTATTGCATGTTCTATTTAAAGCTTAAAGATTAAGATCTAAATTCAGTGTTTAAAATTATATTAGGGTTTAGTGTCTCCAAATAGGACATGTGATAATCTTAGAGTTTGTTTGATTTTAGAAATTATTTTCTATTTTCATTTTTAGAAAATAGTTTTCATTTCCTGTTTCCTAACAACTAGAAAACATATTTGGTTAATATAAATGAAAACTTGTTTTCAAAAATGAAAAAAAAAAGTGAAAATATGTTTGATATCTAGTTTTTTCAAAATAAAAAGGCTTAAAGGTAAAATTAGCTCTCAACAAAAAATCAATTAAGCCCTTATGAATTTTTTACACCAAATTTAGCCTCATAATTCAAATTACAATCAATAAGACCCTCATAATTCAAATTGCGATCAATTTAGCCCTCCCATAACGTTGACCGTTATAATTGACTATTAAATCACAAACAATCATTAAGATAGTGACACATGGTACACCTTAACATATTTAAAAGTCTAAAAAAACATATTTACAATTAATCCCTCCACAACTACTCACCTTAAAATAATTTGCTAATTAGTTTCCCTCCACAACTACTGTCTTCACTGGGATCCATTGAAACGCTATAGAGTTTACATGGGTTGGAGTTAAATATGACATCTCCAGGTTTCAATATCCATTTTTTTCTTAAAACACGCGGTTTGTTTGTTTCTTAGTAAATTAATAAAATCCCAATGGAAAACTTGATTCTCATGAATTGGAGAAAGACTAGATAGGAGATCTACCAACTATGCTAGTTCTCATAGTACTGATAACAATGAGGTTCGGGATTTGAATTAAAAAAACAATAAAGATCAAATTGAAAAAAAAATCAAAACTATGATTGTTTTGAAATAAAAAAATCAGTAAATGGCCAAACTAGAAAATATTTTTAAAATTTTAATTTTTTAGAATTTTTAAATATTTTTTTGATTTTTTACGATTTAATGTCGTAACACTTTCAGAGTGTGCCATGCGTTATCATTTTATTGATTTTTGTTAATGGTCAAAATTTGGTCAACCGTTATAAAAGGAGTAAGTTGAGTGTGTTTCAACAAATGAGAACTAAATTAGGTGCAAAAAATCAATAATGAATTAATTGATTTTTTTTAATTTTTCGTTGAGGACTAGTGTGATCTTTAATTCAAATAAAAAACAAATAATTACTCATTAAATAATTAAATTAAAAATATTATTATAATAAAAATAAAATATGATTAAATAAATTAAAGTTCTAAAATTGGCATTAGAAGGATTCGAACTCGGATTAAATAGAGTTATAATTTAAAAATCATTGTTTTCATATTTTCTACTTTTCTAAAACATTTTTAATGAAAATGGTGAAAACATCTCTTTTTATATTTTCAAAAGTTTACTCATTTTTTTTTCATTTTCTAAAAATTATTTTCAAATTTTACAACCAAACATGTTTTCTTCAACATTTTCTGTAAAAAATGAAAATAAAAATACTTTGTATTCTCCGAAAACAACTGCACCCTTAGAATCTCACTTGTGGGAAAAAAATCTTCCATTGCAAATGTATGAAATAATTAGTTATTATTTTTATATCCATACACATTTTATCATAGTTTTATTAAATACATTACAACACTCAGGGACAAAGCTATATATGGGTGGGAGAGACAATTGCCCCCGCCCTCAATAATTTTTTTCACTTTATCTTCTGATATAATTTTTTTACAATTAATTTATTTATAAATTTGTTCTCACTTTTAAACATTTGTATTTTACCTCAAACTCAAGTCTCGACTCCGTCCCTGACAACATCATGTTAGATTCTGAACTTCACAGCTTTAATCCTCAAAGATGATGTAATTAGAGAGCGAGAAAGGTGATAGATATCAGTGATTTAAATTTTGATCGCGGTGCGGTTGCAGACATTAGCAGATTAATTACGATCATAACTGACCGTTATTTTCTGCAATAACGATTTCAGTCGGTGATATTATCTTTATATAACGGCCGCTATCATAGTTGCGGATCATTATTTCAATCCCTAATAGATACTATCATTTTCAGACTTTGCAGGGTGAAACAAACAAATCCCATCCCATGAAAGAGACCATACATGGATTGGCAAAGTAAACATTCTCTCTGCTTCTTTTTCTTCTTCCGTTTCCTATGAGTCTTGTCATCATCATCGGCTAAAAGTAGACAATTTCTTGTTTGAAATGGGGGGAGATGGAGAGCAGACAAGACATGAACTCGTAAATGTAGGACACTATAATCCTTATACTGCAGGCTTCGAATTCTCACATTTGCGAGAGAGAACGTGGGCTGTTGGGACCCATGGTGGGGAACACAAAAAATATTTACCCCACCACAACACCGCTCCATGCTCACCTCACGCACACTCTTTACCACTAAACCCCATCCACACACATCTATACACCTAATGGTTTCAGATTTAGATGCTTTTGGGTTATAGTAACATTTTATATTCGAGTTAAATATGAGTTTAGTTATTGTTTTTTATGGTTAAATCGAACTAATCAAATTGAATTATTATGCCTTTGATTATGGTGAATAAAATTTAACTTGACTTAAAGAATTAGTTTTTTTAAACTCAAATTAACATTAGAAAATTTGATTTGACTCGAATCATATCATAGTTTTATAAACTCGACTTTACTATAAAATCAAATGAAATTTGAATTATAAAAAGAATTTTCGAATAATTTGAAACTTTTAATAATTAGAATATCGATTTTCAAGTTCAAGTTAAGTCTCCCAACTTTGCATGATATATATATTATCACATATGAAAAAATATGAAGAGATATTTATATGTATATCGTATATGGTTATAGAAAGCCGTTTAAATTAGAACCAATTAGTACTATAACATTATAAATGTTTACGATTAATTTTGAATAGAAACTTGAATAACTCACCCCGATTCTAAAATATTTCAAATAAAATTTAAGTTATAAAATATGATTCGTTAACTCGACTAACTTAAAATATTTTTACTCGACTGGCTCGTATACTCACTCCGAACCTTTGATCATCCAACCCTAACCCAACAACATCCAAGTACGCCTCAGATCTAAACCCATAAACCACCTCTCCCTCTACCATTCTTTAGCTACTTTCTCTTCCTTATTTCCTTCCAAACCCTTATCCAAAACTCGTCTTCTTACAAGAAAAGCAGATCACTTCCATGAACACATCATCTCAACTCACATGAAAGAGTGGAGAGAAGATGGGTAGGCTTGATTCAGCTTAAAATTTGGTGGCAGATACTTCAAAGCTCTTTTCTTTCCCTTTTTTGGTGAAACCTGTAGATATTTTCAACTATTCAAAGTACACAGCAAACAAGAATAGGAACCCTATAGTTCTTTTTCTCTTTTGAATTTTGATCTATCATAATTCAGTCGGTTCCTGTATTTGGTAGCTATTTGTTGATGATATTAGGTTTGAAATTTGAAGGGAAAGCACAGAAATGGATCCGATAACAGCTCATGGCCGCCATCTCCCTCCTTTCCTCGCCGGAGATCTTCATCTAAACCCGCACCATCAGTTCCAACACCACCACCAACAGCAGCAAAATTCCGAGGATGAGCAAAACCGTGGGCAGAAACGAGATCGAGAAGAAACAGCCACCACCACCACAACCGACACGGGAGGAGGGAGAGAGTTAGCCGTGTCCGAAGGCGAAAACACAAGAAGACAACGTGGCAGGCCTGCTGGTTCCAAGAACAAGCCTAAGCCACCGATCATCATAACCCGAGACAGCGCCAATGCTCTCCGGTCCCACGTCATGGAAATCGCCACCGGCTGTGACATTATGGAGAGTGTTTCGACTTTCGCCAGGCGAAAACAAAGAGGGGTTTGCATTTTGAGTGGGACCGGAACCGTAACCAATGTAACCTTGAGGCAACCTGGAGCTCCCGGTGCAGTCGTGAATTTACAAGGAAGGTTCGAAATTTTATCACTTTCTGGGTCGTTTTTGCCTCCCCCGGCCCCGGCTGCTGCATCGGGATTAGCCGTATACTTAGCCGGCGGTCAAGGTCAAGTAGTCGGAGGAACCGCAGTGGGTCCTCTAGTTGCTTTGGGTCCGGTGGTGGTTATGGCAGCTTCTTTTGGTAATGCAGCGTATGAAAGGCTTCCATTGGAAGAAGAAGAAGAACCGGTGGAGCCGCCGATTCTCGGAAGCGGAACCTTAGGGTCACCGGGAAGCATGGCTACTCAACAACAACAACTATTGCAAGATCCCAATGGATCTTTTGCTCAAGGATTGCCACCAAATCTTCTAAATTCAGTCCAAATGCCAGCCGAGGCCTACTGGGGCACAGGTCATCCCCCTTATTAACAAAAACACAGAAAATTTCGTGTTTTTCTTCTCCTTTTCACTTCTTTGTGGTTCATTCCTCTTCTTCTTCTTCTTATAAAACAGTTGTTTTAAGTTAAGTTTGATCATCATGGCTTTGATTTGAAGAAGGATGTGTACAAATTCCCTGGAATATTTCTCCCTAGTGTGGGTTTTTTTTTTTCTTGCAGTTTGTACTTTTATATAGAGGTAGCCTTTTCTCAGTTTTGCTCACTATAGTGGCTTAGGGTTTTGCTGTCTTTTCGGTACATGTTTTTTTCTTGCTTTGATAATGCTATAGGTTTCATTATGGAATCAGCCTGTCCGGTTACACGTGCGCTGCTCTGCAAGATAAAGAAGAAAACTCCTTTCCGAGGCAACCATTTCCATTACCTTGTGTAATTCGCATGTAAAAAAGCCAATCCAAGAAGGACAAACTGGGTCTGAATCTGATCCTCATGCGTTAAAGTTCCCTCTTTCCCGAAAAAACTGTCACTGACATTATACATGTATAATGGCATGGACTATATCGTTTAGAGAAGAATAGAGATCTTCTATCTTGTGATAAAAAAAAATCTACCTTTTAAGTTTGCTTATTCATACCTCATCATTATAAAAATAAATTTAAGATTTAGAGTTAAAATCTCGTATTAAGATTTAGATTGTATGATTTAGAGTTAGTACAGGTTTAGTTTTAAAGTGTTGGGATATATATAAAGATATGATTTTCATTCTTTAGAGAAGGAGGTAAGTTCATGTTTGATTTCTACTTCCTATAATAGAAGATATTGTTTTTATTCTTGATTCATTCTTCTTCTTTATATACATATATATGCGTATAAAGTTTTTTATTCTTCTGATTGAATTATCAGATTTCTTTTCTTTCCATAGTTCATCAATATCAGTTGCATGAACTTAATTAATGATTTCTTTATAGTTAGTTTCTCTTAATTTTAGTTCATTGATCTTCCTTAGCCGTACATGCATATGCATGCAAACCCTCTTTTAGGTGGTTCTCATAGATGAAATAAACCCTTAATTTCTTTCTTCTTTTGACTATGTAAAGGGCAAGCTGCTTTTCTAACCTATTTACAAGATTCATACATACGGGGATAGGATCCTCTTACACTATCCTTTTTTGGACCTTTGGATGAATGTAAATGGATGGATGAGATTAACAGTAGAAAATGTGAAGATTATCACTTGAAAAAAAGACAAGGAAATAATCTTAGTCATTTATTACCATCACCCAACGGTCCAAAAAAGTATAAAACTTTCAAGTTTTACATAGTGTAAGTGGCTATGTAGCATATTTTTTTCTCGGCAGATTTGAATTTATTAATGGTTAAAGAAAACCAACACCTAAGTTGTGTGCCTCATTAAAAACCTTCTTACACTTAATTGGAGGAAAAAAGTACATACAAACAAACGAGGTACAACACATATCTGAAACATTACTTATTTCATTATATATAAAACAAAAAGATACCACTAAGATCACCCTAAATCCCAGTACTTCTTTTTTTTAACAAAGAAACACCGTCATTCATAACAAAAACACAAACAAACATAGGGGTACATGGGATTGAGGAAGAACACGACAAACAAGTCGAGAGAAAAATGGCTCTGTAACACCCTTAGGTGATCTGTTTATTTATGAAATAAAAACCCTTAACTTTTGGGAAGTTACAACTTTAGTCCCCAAACTTTTCCAAAGTTTATACTTTAGGCATAAAATTTTCAAATTTTACATTTTGGTCACACCTTTTTAAACTTCAATTCCCATTCCAATTTTCATTGGAATTCAACCAAACTTTAAGAATACCTTATTCAATTCACTATCTATTACATGAGACCTTTAAACCTTAGAAATTTCCTTTCCAAAACCCATAATTAAAGAAATCCCAACTTTCGCATTTTTGTCATTTTAGTCACTAAGTTAGCTTTTAAGCTATTATCTTAGTACTAAATGACCCTTAATCAACTTAGTAAATTTTGGGGTATTACAATTCTCTCCCCCTTAAGAAAATTCGTCCTCGAATTTTCAATGCGTACTTGTTCCAAACACTTACGGATATTACTTCCTTGTTTTCTTCTCACCCTCCCAAGTGGCTTCTTCGACCTTGTGATTACTCTTCAGAGCATCGACCAATGAGATTTTTATTCCTTAATTCTTTAATTTCATATACCAACATTTCTACTAACTCCTTTTCATATCCAAATATCTTATACTTACTGTATTATCATTTTATTATGCAGATAGATTGTCCTAAACAAGAGTTAACTTACATGTTTATTTCACTGTATCGTATCTGCTATGGGTCCTTTCTTGACCTCCAAGATTCATTAACTAAAGAAATCTATTATCGTTTTGCTTTCCTTATTCTAATCTCATTCCATCTTATACTAATAAGGAGCAGCATCAAGTCATACAATAAGCACATCAGTAATATGATATTCTAGGTGCATGTATTTACTGACAAATTCATATGCAAACTCGGTTTAGCATCCAGAACCGACTAAACCTTTGCTCTGATACCATTAAATGTAACACTCTTAGGTGATCTATTTATTTATAAAACAAAAACCCTTAACTTTTGGGAAATTACAACTTTAGTCCCCAAACTTTTCCAAAGTTTATACTTTAGGCATAAAATTTTCAAAATTTACATTTTGGTCACTACCTTTTTAAACTTCAATTCCCATTCCAATTTTCCTTGGAATTCAACCAAACTTTAAGAATACCTTATTCAATTCACTATCTATTACATGAGACCTTTAAACCTTAGAAATTTCCTTTCCAAAACCCATAATTAAAGAAATCTCAACTTTCGCATTTTTGTCATTTTAGTCACTAAGTTAGCTTTTAAGCTATTATCTTAGTACTAAATGACCCTTAATCAACTTAGTAAATTTTGGGTATTACAGGCTCACCGAGCTGGAACAGAAAATAACGGTCAAAACACGATCAAAAAATACAGCAACAGAAGACAAAGAAACAAAATAGAGGAGAAGAGCAAAGGACACAAACGGAGAAGCCAACATCCATGAGCCTGCATTACATGTCTTTTCGAGGGTTGCCAAAACATTTCGACGGTGAACGTGATGTAGAAAGAGCAACCAACAGCGGCAACGCGATCAGATCTAATATTACGAAGGCTGAAGAGGCATGGGAAGGCGGAGTGGAGCCAGTACGGCGACCAGACCACCAAGGGAGTAGATCCGCCAGGCTTCCAGTCACCGAAAGACAATCACCGAATGAAAGAGGCTCCGCCAGGCTTTCGGTCACCGAAAGATAACCACTCAAACAAGCACCAAAACACCAATCGGACATCAAAATCCCTTAAAAACCAGTACAAGGGGTGTAGGAGGCTCGAACGGCCCTATTTTCAACCATCGAGAGGGGTCAACGACCTATCAGTGTTGGCCGAAAAATTATTCTGTCAGAGAGGACCATGTCTGGCCATTAACGGTGGTGGCCGGCAAGAACAGCGCTAAAGCTAGAATTTTGTTTTGTTTAGAGAGAATGCAAAGAGTTTAGAGAGTGTCCTTTTTTGCACGGATTACTCATAGTTATTAAATCCCAGTACTTCTGTCTAAGAGAAACAATGAGCCAACCTATCATATGTAGCATATTAGTATTCCTTTGTTTTTCTCCTTTCCCTTCCCTTTTTCTGGCCACATTTTAGACCAGAAATTAACAGCCTTCATCTCCTATATGTTATTATATAATTATATGTTCTATTAAATGTCATTTTTGAATTTAAAAATTGTTTCGTTCAAAATATCATATTAATTATACTTTTTATCCTTTTAACTTTTAAAAATAACTTCACCTTTTGAGAGTAATTTTGTCATTTCAGGCCTTTTTATATGACACAACTTATAAAGTTTTGACTTCATAAAATTATGTGCATAATCAACAAGTAACAAAATTATTCCAACAAAGAGTATAATTTCTGCCTATAGGCTATAATCTCCTAGTACATGAAAGTTTGTTCCAACATTGTCTGCAAGCTCTTTTATAATTTTTTATTACATATTTTTGGATGTAAACCTATTCATAACCTTTCTTAAATTTTCCATCTAGATGTGAGATATTTTTGATGAAAAGTATAATCTCCATGAATGAGTTGAACACAAAAAAAAAAAAAACCTTTTAAAATATGAGTTGGACTCTAAAGTCACAAGCATGGCTTGGGCCAACATGTTTTGTGCCTTTTAAATATATTATTTTACTTTTATTTTTACCTTCACGTAAATGTTAAAAAATAGTAAGTTGTTTATTTTCGAAATTTTAATAAAAGAACATCCAAAATTATGAAATAATAAATTTAAATTATATTTTTAAAAAATAAAAAATAAAATAAAATAGGTATGCCTAAAACGGATTTGGAAAAAAAAAATATAACTCATATTTTAGATTAAACTAGAAGTCGATAAAAAAGTGTACCTTAACTTCATACGTAGACAAAGTTTATTAACAGACCTATTTGGTTAACATTTTTTTCTTTTCAAACTTAAGATATATTACTTAATAAAAATTTTATTAAATTAATGTCATTATAATAGATAATTAAATAGTACCAATTAATGAACTTTTTTATTCAAAAACAATTAATGAATTTTAATTTTTGTGGATTTCTAAATAATAGTTAATTATCAATAATTACTAATATGGAAATACAAAAAAGTAGTTATACAAAAAAATATTATTATTTTTCATTTGGAGGAAAAAGAAAACAACAATAATAGGCGTGTTGAACTCTTACAACCTGATAGCGTGGAATCATTAATAAGGAATTTGCCATAAGTTTTTTTTATGGAATTCACTTGATTTAAAACACAAAGTTTTTAATTAAAAAAATATTATTTTATTATTTAGTAATAAAAGAATGAATTTAACATTTAGGCTTGAATCTTTTTAAGTTATTTACTAGAATCATTTTAGGTTTGATTACTTTGAGTTGGATGAATTCATATGTCAGCTTTTTATGACCAAATAAAGTTAAGTCAAGCTTTTAAATCCAAATCATAGATTATATTTTTCATCCTCAACGTTATGAAATCCTTTAAATAATCGTATAGTCAAGAATGTTCATCTACTATTATTTTATATTAATTCGAATTATATCATTTATTTTAAAATATTTATTATCAAATATACACAACATGACTAAACTTGTTATTATAGTAAAATCAACAAAAAAAATGTAAGTGTTGTTACGCAACAGAAGTGAAAGATCAAATCGTTCCGGTAGATACTTTTTTAGAAATAAACAAATATATCCTTTTTTGAAGGATTTATTTACCCCATCATAAAATTGAGAGAACTAAGAGATGCTCTTACCCAACTTTTGCATCCCTATTTTTCCCCTTCCCAAAATTTTCCACACTCCACAATCTTTCTATCTTCCCACGTATTACCGATAAATTTATTACTAATATCTAATTCATTAGTTAACTAACCTAAATTAAGTACAAAAAAGCCTATTATAATTTATTGGCTAACTAATTCAAATTGAATACCGAAGAAGTCATTATAAGAATAACCCTTCAAATCAAATTATTTCATCCATAATGTCATAATTTTAACCCCTAACCTTGCTTAAAAATATAGTATCTCATCCCGCTAGACCAATTAAATGTTATAACCCACAAATAATTGTTACTTTGATTTTTCAACGACTCTCAATTGGAAAGGGGTCTTAATACCACTAGACCCTCACAAATCAGTGCCGGTGGCGCCATCCCTCACTAAGACCAATCAACTAGAGTCATCTTCACCCCATCAAATACTGTGGCCAGTGGCCGGATAATCTACTAGTTCGTAGGTCTTATGAGGAATAATACAGTATATATTGGCTACTGCATATAATCGAAATTGGCAAAACTAGGGGGGGGGAGAGAGAATAAATAACAAGCAGTTTAAGAGTCTAAACACAATCAATGAGTGCCCTTCTCACCTACAGGAACTTACGCTAAGCTCAACGAATACCCTATAAATAAATAAATAAATAATATTACAAACCACCGCCGATTTTCCCAGTAGATGCTCTTTCAGCGCTGAGGGTACTACATTGATTTCTCAACCTCGAAGACTATGCAGTGGCGAGACATGTCACAAACGGCCCCAAAACTTTACCTCAATCACAACTCTATCCGTAGCCGCCTCATTTCAGCTCGGAATACGAGACTTGAATTCAGTGTTCGGCGAGCATGACTTCTGATGTCCTCTCGAGAACAATCCCTTGTTATGCGAACCAGCTCCCAGAGGGCACCTCCATTTATCATGTCCTTTGCATTTACTTCTGAAATTTCAAAAGAGTTGAAAAATAAAGGTCCTTGAAGGAATCTGTGATGTGTTTAATGCTTTCACGGAGATTATTTTTCTGTCGATGGAGAATTCAACTTACCATGCTGTGCCAAATGACACAGTGCAAGCTCAATGTGTCGCCTAATAGGTGCAGCATCGTTGTTAGCGTTTTGCACAATCCATGGAAGTGCACCTTCATCAATAAGAAGTGATCTCCCACTTCTCATACCTAAAGTAACACGAGCTGTGTTGATACCATTTTGTGCAAGATGCTATCAAGCTAAATTACAGGTGTTTTGAAGGGAAATACACAGCTTAAATCGCATTCGAACTTCAGAATAAAGAGAGTATGTTGATTCAGAAAGGTAGCTAAAACTTCAGAGCAGTCAACAATCAACAATGGCATGCAACAGGTCGAAGACTTACCATTAGTAGATGAACGGGATTCACATTTTGCAAAGTTGGCGATTCCACGTGCAACTTGGGAAAGAACACCTGGATGTCCACACCTCACCATTCCCAGCAATGCCTTAATTCCGCCTTCAGACCTCAGCGTTGCTTGCAGTTTATCTGGAAGAACCATAAGCAAGTGTGAAAAGAAGAAAGGACAGCATAATTCAAACATAACCAAAGCAGGATTTAAGTTCAACGGCAACCACAAGGAAAAACTAGAAATTATCCTGGAAGCCTAAATGACAAAAGCCAAAGGCGTGACAGATCCCAGGAGATCAATTTATATAAAAATAGCAATTAAAATTTTACTGTAGCTGGGACAGTTAAAAAGAACAAAAAGCTTATCAGTAAAGGAGGCGATATAAAGATAAAGTGACATACCATTCCCACACAGGTTAGCTATAGCTCCTGCAACCATGCGTAGAGTCTGGGGATCCTCGGCATCAGATGCTGTAATAGACAATAAACTGATTCCCCCTTGAAGCATTATCAGTTCTTGATTGGCTTCTGCTTTGTGTAAAAGGAAAAAAATCAACTTATGTAGTCAGAATGATAAGACTGATGTACATGAAATGATAAGGATACTTTTAGAAAAAATTTACCGTTCATTGCGAGATTTGCAATTGCACCAGCTGCTACTCTGCGAACAGTTTCATCCTCGTAGCTTCTTAGAAGCATTAGCAAGGAAGTAAGACCACCAGCTTCAACAATCCTTTCCTGGTTTGCTTCTGAACAGTAAATGGAAATTGCCCCTCATTTCAAAACCAGTGCAATAATTGTAAAAACGGTATCACCAGTACAATAACTGGAGTTCTTTGAACAATTGATATTTTTTATTAAAAAACAATTTATCTTTTAATAACAGGGGGTAAAGAAGAAGCCTCTTCATACCAAAAGCAGTGGGAAATTAGCTTCGCCAACCAATATAAGCAGAATACTTAAGTTGCTAAAGCAACAAGATACATAAAATGGTCCAATACTGATTCTATTGCTTACACATTTCATTAGTTTTACCCAAAAGGCCAAAAGCAGTACAAGTAGAAGCAAATAACACGCAAGGTCTACAAGCATTTTTTCCAAAAGACAAGACACCTTAAGTAATGAAATGAGAAGCCCGATCTTTTTCTCACCTTCAGCTGCTAGGTTGGCCACTACCTTTACAGCATGAATGCGTACATTTGCATCTTCTGACTTGAGCAAATCCAAGACCTTTTGCACTCCAACTGGTAAATAGATGATAAAAAGCAATAAGAAATTCATGGACAAAAAACCCTTTACGTGATAATATGGGTGCGGGGAACATATTTTATCACCTTGGTTGAACAGTGCAGAAACCGGAGTCTTATGTCCATTATCACTAACTTGAGACATAGGAGAGTCTAAACCAGTATAAGCATTTCCAGGTCCACCTCTTGATAGACACCTTCTCATCTACATATGTAAAATAAAAAAGAAGAAATCAGCATACATGTATGCTTGAGTTTGAATATCAAGGATGGACAAGAATGCTAAGTCTCACAGATAATAGTAAATACACCAAAAAATTCACTCTAGCACATGAAGGGAAAAACCATCAAACAAATGCAGGTTTCAGTACTTCTAAGCTAAGTTCAAAATAAGTGGCAAATTTGTATTAGTATAGGGAGCTCTTTTTGATGAGATCCAAGTTTTTAACATTGTGACCAGTTAATGGATCATAATGTTGATGAGAGATGTCAATTATGGGAAGCTCAAATACTCTACATGTTTGAATTACAAATATTGGGGGTGTCAACTGTATTAAGAGAATTCAACAATGGAAAGAAAAGAAAGCTTAACGGTTATGAATAAAATACCTGGTCAGCTTCAAAAGTCAGTTGTAACATCTGACTTCGTAGTATTACAATTTCTTCTTCAAGCTTCCTTTTTTGCAGAACCTCATCCTCCAGGGCTATCTGGAGCTTTAAGATTTCAGCATCTACACCTGCCTAAAACACACAATTAATCCTCATATAGCCAGTATTAATAGAAGTTCATAACTTCATATAAATTTATTTTTTATTCGCATAACAAGTATACCCCTGCATCTGTGCACTGCCCTAGTTGACTCTTAAGTTTGTTAACCTCCTTTTCAGCTTCCTTTCTCATATGAGCTTCTTTCTCTAGCATTTTTTTCACCCCAGCAATGTTCTCGGCAATGGAGGAACCAGACCCCTGAAAATTATGATGAAGACGAAATATGTTAATGAAAGAAACACTAGATGGCCCAAAATCCATTGTACAAGTAGTAATGGAAACCCATTTCATACAAAGACCATTATACTTTCATATCATGCAACTAATATGTGTACACCAATATAAAAAACGAAGTTCTTTACCACTACATTGAATGCCAGCCAAATGAGTCAACAACAAGAGGTAAATATGTATTTCCGATATTGACAAGTTGTGTTTCCAATAAACTCAACTAAAAGAAAAAACTTTTGAAAGTTGTGACAATTTATTTTAGAGATAATCAGACACAATATGAGACAAACATCTGACCGATGGATGAAACTTTAAGCTACATACACCATAAAATTAGAAAAGACATGGCTCAACATCGGACATGCTACTAATATTTAAAGTGAAGCTTAAACACACGTAAAAAAGTAAGTCAGGTTAGGAAAATATGCATTGTAATGATGTTATTGAAAAGAATCTGCATAATGTCATAATACATTAAAAAAAGGTCCCAACTGGCTAGCCATGAAGTCACATAATGTACTTAACATGAAAACGATAGGGTTCTCAATGCGAAGTACCTCTCCATTACATTTATCTTTCGTGAAGCCATCACACCCATGCTTCCGTTGATTTTCTATCATCTTTTCCTCTAGCATTTTAACTGATTCCATATATTCCATCTGGCACTTCAGCCGTTCCTTCTGTAAAAGAAGCACACCAGATGTTCAACATCAATACTCTTGGTCAATTAATGTGTTCAAGAATAACTGAAAATAGAGAACCACGAGTTTAAATAATCGCCTATGAGAATAATTAACCTCTAAGACATCTGTGAAATTTCTCTCAGCCTCAGAGACACGGTTTTGGGCTTCTAAGTTTATTCTTTCAACTTCATCATCAAAAGCTTTCTGTTGCCTTTCATTTTCTGCAATGAGCTTGTCCAGCTGTATTTCAAGCTTTCTAGCCAAACTTTTATAATCAAACTCTTCCTTTATTTTCAACATATTCTCCACCTTCATTGCCTGAATGAAATGGAGTTAGCAGAATACCAGTAAAAGCATCTTCCTTCTAGATATATTAGAAAGAATGTTACACAAGATGAAGAAATGAAAAAAAGATGAATTTCTATGAAATGGAATTGGGATGGTTGAACAAGAACGAAAGCCAAGTGCCTTAACTTGATAATTGGTGAGTTGTTTAATAGCAGATATTACATATAGTAAAGGCATGTTATGGCTTGTGAGCTTTTTTATATAAGAACTCACCCTTTGGCCAAACAATATAGTACTTGCAGTCTCTCCTCGATGTCGTGGGGAGGGGCCAATGGTTACAATTAATGAGGTTCGGGCAGTGCCTGCAATACAAAGAATCTACCCCATAATAAATCTGAAAAACATACAACTTGCTAGATATAAAAATCCAGATGAAATACATTAAAAATAAAAAGAATAGATCATAAACATCTTCCCAATAAAATATTTTAGTTAGGTTAAATTAAGCCCAAGTACATACTCGCTTAAATGACATACAAGATAACTTACCTCCAAATGAATCTCTGAGCAGCCTCGTAAGTTTTGAATCACGAATGGGCACATGAGCACTATTCTCAGCTAAAGCATTAATACACTTCCCCAAAGCACTCAGTGACAGGTTAATAGACTTAGCTTCCTCCAACATGTGACCCTCACTTCCTGCCAAAAACGAAATGAATGGAACTCATCATCTACCATCGGGATTGAACTCACAAGTAAAGCGAGCACCAGCACTCGAGAAAGCATACAGCTTTATATAGGTAGTATGGAAATAAAAATATAGTTGCCCAATACATAAGATGCAATGCTAAAAAATTTTAGGTGGTGGAAAAAGAAAATGTTCCCTAATATGCAGAATGCAATTGACTTGACACTGGAGGTCGAAAGAAGCCATACTATGCACCTGACTTTTGGACACGCTCTGAGCCTGCCAAATCTACCAAAACCAGTTTGCTTTTCCGGACAAGAGGCTTCGGAGGTTTGACAAAGTGTGAAGACTTGTCTGTTTCACTTGGAATGGAAACTTCTTCTCCTAAGACTGACCTCTTAATATGTACCTGCATTAACATAGTTGAATATATAATATTTCACAAAAAAGGACAACAGCATAAACAACTACTTGTACCGAATGAAAATTTGGTGCATAAAAATGGGAAGCAGAAGTGAAAAATTGGTCACCATCAAAATAGCATGACTGCGAGAAGATTCAGTATTCAACTTCGTATTTGCAGCAATTCGATGAGCTTCCCCTAACTTCAATAGCTCCAAAAAACTCTGCTCATCCCTGATTTCTACATGAGTTGCCCCCGGCAATGAAACATCTCCAGTTCTGGGATCTTCCACAATGGAAATATTATCATTAGCTGGATCAAGGAGGTCCTGGATGGTCTCCATGTAAATCTACAAGGAAACATTGAAAATAAACTAGTAAAAGTTTTTACCAAGAATGCAGAAGCTCAACAAGAAAAGAAACTTACAGTTTAATAAAAATATCAGACAGCACATAAACTTAAGGGGAAATGAGAAAACTTAAATATCCATAGCACAATTAAACATACATGATGCTATAAAAGAAACTACATTCAATTAAATCGCAGAATTGAGGCATCGAGCAATTATAGAATAAAACTCAAGAGTCTAGCAACCTGCAGATAAGAAACAGAGACGGAATCTATTTCTGGAGAAACATTAGCTAAAATCTCCTCCATTGAGCGGACCATTATTCCCCGAGCAGAAGTATCTTCCTCACCCAATCGTCCAAGAGTAAAAGTTTTGCCAGTTCCAGTCTGACCATAAGCCATAACTGTACCATTATAACCATCCAGAACACTCTGCAGAAAGCCAGAAACCAAAGCAACATCGATACATTGTCTTGTAAGATTAAATAAGTTGTATCCATATAAGCAGTTTTTGCAACATAATAGGCACTAAACGTGCATAATTTAATGACATTGTACCATAAACTTAAGAAAACATTTGAAATGAAACAGACCTCCACAACAGGCTTAGCAACAACTTCGTAGACACGTTTTTGAGAGGCAAATTCCGTAAGCACTTCATCAAACTCGTATGTTTCTGATTCCCAATTGTTCTTCCTAAGTTTAAGCCTCTTAAGCTACAGAAAAACAAAATTCATAAATAAAACGATTAAATGTAAAAACTAATACTAATAACCATCCCGAGTGACAACAACAAAATCAGAATCAGACTTCAGAGCTTCAATCTTTTACCTCGGGTTGTAGTTCAACACAATCGGCAAAATCTGCATCGGCAATCGACTCTTCCGCATTTCGGGGCCTTAATCTAACGGCTACACGAACTCTTCCCGGCACTGTAGAAAAAGAAAAGAGCACCGTAAAACATGATCATCGCCATTAAATCAGTTCCTCTGTATATTGTGTTGTGAAAGCAATTAAAGGAAACAATTGAAACACTAACCGCCGTCACCTCCAGCGCCGGCGGAGAAAGAGGCGGAGCTAGTCCGGCGAAGAGCAGATCCAGAAGAGTGATTAGACGAAGGAGGAAACCTTGATTTGAACGAAGATGATCGGACATTAGATGAAGCGAGAGGCTTAATAGCTCCCTTGTTACCATTTCTATAACCATTGGAAGCCATCACTTTTTCCCTCTTTTTTTTAGCTTGGCTTTGATGTTTGAATGGTTAAAGTGACCAAGATTTGACGAGAACTTGGATTCGGTGAATTCGAAGTTCAAACACAAAGCGATGATGGTGGGATAGAGGGACCCACTGTATTGGAAATAAGACAGAGACGGTCTGAGTCTTACCTTCATGGACCCCGTATTCCAAGTTTAATTTTCGAAATTACCAAAAAAAGAAATGTGTTTTTATTTGAACTTTTTCCCCCTTTTTTTTTTTGTTTGCGGCACACTTAAATTCCGGCAATTGGTCCAGCAGTGGACAGCGCGGCAGTTTCTCAAATGACAAGATTGTCCTTCGTCTTATCTCGTTCGGTAGCTATTCGGATAAATCTGGAAACTTATAATATTTTTTTTTGGAACAAAATCTGGAAACTTATAATATGGAAGGCTTAAAATTTTTTTCTTCTTATTTTCCTGCAGTATATCTATGTAAATGTTACCGTGCACCGAGTTTGGCTGTGGCCAGTGTGGAAAATAACAAAAATTTAGTTTTATTCTTTCTGAAAGTTTTAGAATATTATCAATTGAGTTTCATTGATAACGATTTTTGTTCTTAAATTTTTTAAAAAAATTAAAATTATAATTTTATTTGTGATTAAATTATACTCATTCTTATAATTCATCTCTTAGCGAGAGCATTCGTGGTGAGGTGATTAGTCACAGCTATTAGCGGTAGATACTTTAATTCAAATAAAAAAATTATATTATTTATGTACCAACAATTCGTTGGTATTGTAGAAAGAGACATTAGATCTCTTTAGCAAGGTTAAAGGTTAAAATTCAGACGTTAATAAAAAAAACTAAATTATGAGGATTGACTCCATATTGAACATTTACAAAGTTCAATCCGGATTAATGGGTTAATGAATTAGATAATAATAATTAAAAAAATATAATTTATGTAAATAATAAACATTTATTGAATGAATGCTTTTATGATATTATTTAGTATGAAATTGCAGTCGCACATATCTTGATTGATAAATAATTTTTAGGAGCTGGATACAAATTTTGAAAAAAATTATTGAAGATTGTTTAGAAAAATAGCTTTTTTTAAAAAATATTATTGGTGTAATTTTGTATATATTGTACTTAAATTGGTTTCGTGTAAAATTTTTTATTTATTATTTTAATAATTTATAATAGCAATACATACGTCTTGATTTATACATTTGTTATAAGCAAAAAAAATGTTATACATTTGTTTATATAATTTTGAAGACATTTTAACCTTTTAAAAGTTGACCTACAAATACAATTATAGTCGTCTGGCTCCATCTATATTATTATTATTATTATTATTATTATTATTATATATTATTTATTTATTAAATTGAATATCTTTCCTCAAAATATGTTTTTATTTTACATCTACAACTTTTTTTTTTCCTACAAACTTCAATCAAATTAATTGATTTTCTTAAAAAAAAACTTTTTTTTGTCATTTTCAAGCTATCTTTATCTCAAGAGTCACGTTGGAGATGGATGGAGGGTAGGTTTTTGTTATAATATTGATATTTTCAATTTTGATTCTACAGCTTCAGGCATTTTTGTTTTTTTAATATCATTAGGTATTTTTCAATGTCACTGTGGGGGGCCATGATATTTATTATTTATGAAAAAAATTGTTTCCATCCGCTCACCATAAATTTAAAAAATATATTTTAATGTTCGTGAAAATTGAAATCTTATTATAAAATTAAATTATTTAGGGACACGACAATGAGCAAAGTTGTTTGGATATTGTATCTATTTTTTTTTTAAATCTATAGTACTGGATGGACTATTTTCGAATCTATGATATTTTCTACGGTAACTTTTAAGGTCGGATAGAAAGTAACACGGCCTCATCAAAAATTAAAAAAATAAGGGCATCTTGAAAGCAGTCTGACCTCATGAAAAAATAAAAAAAAAATTGATGATGTCGGATTACTTTCTATCCGACATTAACAAAAAAATTTGAGGTCGGTTTGATTACCATCCAACCTCATGGTTGGCATGGCAGGGGCGGGACATGCAAGTGCAGGCGGGGCAAGGGCAGTGTTAAGCCTTTTAACACCTAAAAAAATAGATTATATTCAGGCAGTGATAAGCCTTTTCATGCTGAAAAAAGATTCAGATTGTTGAATAGATTGGACAGTGATAAGTCTTTTCAATCTGAAAAAAAAATATTTCAGAGTTATTGAATAGATTGTAGGGGTATTGAATTTAAATTTTGAATGATTATTAAATAGATTACAGGGATAAATAACGGAAAAATTGTGTATTATTTTGTGTGTTGTGTTTTTGTGTTAAATAAGTGAGTTAAAGGTAAAAGTTGAAGAAAGTTTGAAAAAAAATTGAGTGAAGAAGGGGAAGAAGAAAGTTGAGGAAGAAATTTTGAAGAAATTTTTAGTAAGTTGATTTTTACATTTTGTTTTGAAGATTGTTTATTTTTATTTTGTTGTTTAGGCTACTCAATTCGTAACAATATAATATAGCATTCTGACAATTTTGATTTCTATAATTTGATTCAAAAATATATATAGTTTTGAACGTGCAGAAACAATGAGCAATGTGTTTATGGCCGTTATCCATTACGATGAAGAAATTGTGAAAACTGATATCAATGTCTTATTTGACTCGGAAAACACTACAAAGATGAGGTTTTCAAAGAACATTTCACTTCGAGAGCTGAAGCATGACATAGAATGAAAAATAGGAGCTAAGATTGTTCGTTTGCGGTACCGGTGGAAGACGTGTGATAATCCAGTTAGATGTTCTGCAATAGCTCTTAAAAATGATGATGATGTTGGACTCATGATTGCAGAGCATGATTCAATATGTATTCGAAGTGTTGAGTTACATACTAAGTTGCATGGGGATATGACGATTCGAGCCCATCCAAAAATGTATTTGGAAGTTCTTCTCAACTAGGTTTCGGTAGTACGGTTGAGGACCAGCCATATAGGTTTGGAGACAGTTTTGTTGCTCTGTTAGAAAGTGGGACATCGAATGCATTTCATCCATATGTCAGACCTTTGACTTTTCCAGGGGTTGAGCTGATAGTTGATCCGAGTGTTAGCATTGACGTTGAAAATCTTCAAGGTAGATGGGGAGAAACGCTTACTGATTCTAGTGAAGATGAAGATGAAGAAACTGCATATCCCTATTTAAGTGGTGATGACCTTGGTAATGAACCTGTTTTTGGTGGAGGTGAATTTGTTTCGGCCAGGAATAACATTACATGGTACGAACCTCCTGCTCATATGAACTTAATAGATTATGATGTCATGAGGGCACCTAAATTTTTGACCATACCACAATTAAGTTCGGGTTCTTCTGATAAATTATCGGTTGGGATGCAATTTAAAGACAAGGAAAAAGCTACATTGGCAATTAAAGAGTATTCCATCAGAAAGCATGTAGACTTTACTATTAAAGAATCTAGTCCGAGAACTATGTTTGCCAAATGTGTTAAATATGGACAAGATTGTAATTGGAAGATTCGAGTGTCTAAACTTCAGAGGAGAACAACTTAGGAGATTACAAAGTACGATGGTGGACACACGTGTTTACGAAATTCAATCAACCAAAACCACCGTAAGTTGGACTCTGATGTAATAAGTCACCACATGAAGATGTTAGTTGAAGCAAATCCTAGGGTTACTGTTTCAACAATTATGGCATCTGTTAAGCAAAAATTTTGAATCCAAATAGAATATGGCAAGGGTTGGTATGCAAGGGATAAGGCATTAAAAATGTGCACGGTAATTACGAGAAGTCATACAATGAGTTACCGGTACTATTACAAGCAATGGTAGATTTTATTTTAGGGACTATAGTCAGGTATAAAACCAAGAATGCATGCAACCGAGAAAGTCAACTTCTTCAAGGGAAGAAAATATTCCACCAACTTCAAGCCATGTATCGAAGGATTTCTATTTTGCAAACGGATGGTCCAAGTCGATGGCACATGGTTGTACGGAAGATACAAATATATTATGTTGATTGCCGTTACACAAGATAGTAATCAAAATATTTTTCGATTGCCTTCGCAATTTTTGATACAGAGTTGGCAGACTCTTGGAATTTCTTTTTAAGTAATTTACGTGAACATGTTATTCAAAAAGATGGGGTTTACTTGATTTCGGATAGAGCAGCAGGCATCTTAGCAACAATTGGTCGAGAAAATAGCCGATGGACACATCCGCACGCATATCTCGCGTACTGTGTATGCCATATTGGCAAGAACGCAATTGAAAGGTAGAAAAAACCCCCACATTCGCAGCGTGATTTTAGGCATGGGTAAGTACTTTTCATTTTCTCAGACTCGATTGTTTATATGTTATGATTTTTGTCGATGCTAACAACATATATTATGAAACAGGATACGAACTACTGCAGCCAAATTTTGATAGGAAATTAGCAAATTTGATGGAGTACGGCAAAGATGTTTGGGCATGTACAAACAATATCGAGAGAGAAAGATAGACCCAATCGTATGATAAAGGTCGACGATATGGGCAAATGACAACCAACCTTGTGGAGTGCATAAATGGTGTATTAAGAGGAACACGCCATCTCCCAATAGCAAGCTTGGTGAGAGAGACATACTATAAGTTGGCTAAGGTTTCATCCGATAAAGGGTCAAAATCCAAGCTATGATAAATAAGGGAAAAGTTGGTCTCTCGATCTTGTGATAAAAATGCAAAAGAACGTGGAACTGGCAAGATCGATGGTTGTTCACGGGTTTGACCTAAATGGACAGATTTTTGATGTTGTTGATTCTATATGCAACAACAAAGGAGGCCACTGCCAAACATTTCGAGTCGATTTTAGGCAAATATGGTGTGACTGTGGTAAGTTTCAGGCATGACGATATCCATGTAGGCATGCAACCGCAATATGTATGTCTAAAAAGATTTACTCGTACAACTTTACGGATGAATGCTTTAACTTGCATATGATAATAAATATTTACAGATATACGTTCCCACCGATTGCGAATTCAGAATATTGGCTCTCACTGGAGCATGACAAATGGTTACCGAATCCAACACTCCGTAGAGAACCAAATGGCCATCCTCCATCTACTCGCATCCATACCAGTATAGATCTTCATTATAGGGAGGCAGGAGAACCAAAGAGATGTACAATATGTAAGAGTACAGGACATTCCAAAAATAAATGTCCAAATCAACCGCATTACATGGCAATGTCTTAGTGATTTCATTCAGTATTCGTGGTAGAACTTGTTTCATTTCTTTATATTTGTATTCGAATGAACATTTTCTATTTGATTATGAGTACGTTATTTGATGCATATAGTTTACTTTACTTGTTAGTTAATGCATGTTCGGTGTTTATTTTGGTAATGAATTATATTCAATTTTGTTGAGATGTTTATTTTGATATAACAAAGTTAAAAATGTTTTTTTGACTAAATTCAATTATTGCAAAAATATTTCAAAGAACATTTGAAAAATATTTCTAAAACAATAATATTCAAATTAGCTTAAATTCATGCGTGCAATAATCCTAACAAAATTTAAATAACTAATAATAATAGGCATCCCTAAATTATTTGTATTACATAGAAGGAGAGTTACATAAAATCATTTTCTATGTAATTTTTGTCCATGTCAAAATATAGTCGAATGGTAACGCTGCGGGTGTCGTTGATCTCGTTGTGGTCTTTGGGGCATCATCATCATCACCATCACCATCACCATCACCATCATCCATCTTCTTTAAAAAATATATCTAAATCAATCATTCAAATTAGGCATAAAAGGCATGCAACAATATAACAACATCAAATAACTAATAATAATGGTGAAAATTATTTGTATTACATAGAAGAAGTCGTTACATGAAATCATTTGCCATGAAATTTTTGTCCCCTTGATAGTCCATGTTTTCACTAAAGATCGGTCGTACATGGGTCTTTGGGGTGAATGATAAAAAAATACATCATCCTTATCTTCATTAACATTTGCACCGAGGTTGTAAAAACACACACATTGATGGATGATAAATGGTTGGTCGCAGATAATAAAAGATCTCTTGATAGTCCATGTTTTCACTAATGCTGGGGTATATGGGTTGACAATGATAAAGCTCCGCTATTATTGGATGTTCAATGGGGCTCCCGCCATTGATGGATGATAAATGGTTGATGATGATATCCATCCACCGGATTGGCAAACGAGCTCTCCTAATTGATGGATGATTGTTGGATGTTCCACCGGATTGGCGTGCCATTGTTGGATGTTCAATGGGTGGCTGCGGATGATAAAAGTTATCATCGACTCGATTGGCAAGTAAGCTTCATGCCATTGTTGGATGTTCATGCCGTGAGATTCATCCGCTTGACTGAGATCCATCCTCTTGACTTTTGCCCGCTGCACTTTTAAATGATTGACCACGACCACCAAATTTTTTAAAAAATACTCGGCATTGTTCTCGTTCGTTCGTAGTAGTCAAGTACGGTCTTTCATTATTGCGATATAATAACATGTACTCTAAATTATCTGACTCTAAATTATCGGCTTGATTCGAGAGGAGGTGGCAACCGTTCACGTCTGTTGTTCCACATATCAACGTACTTTTGATGCTTTATTTCCCATGCATGATGCCCCTTGCCGCGAAAGTCCACAAGGTGTAGGGTGTCATGATTGGTGTCATGATCTAGTGGATCTCTCGGAATGGGTTGGTGGAAGCCAAACTACCTTAGGACCCTATCTCTGAACTTGTACTCTCACAAAAGTAAATGGATCAACGGTGTAACCGCACACCATAGATAAGAATCAATCATCAAGTCTTCTAGTACATTTACGCGTCCACCGGTATATGGCCTCTAAATAAACTACAAAAAATATCAATATAAATAACAAGATAATTAATTACATAAATAATAACATGTAAAAGTAACTTAATTTTGATAGAAACCTCATTTTTGCAAGATAAATCAATAAAAGCTCTAAACACTCTTAAATTGTTGTGTGTTAACCTTGTGTGAGCTTTTTTCGCATTCCATCTGCATACACATCCAAATAACAGTCGTTTGATTATTTTTTAGATAAAATAAAATATTTTAAAAATGAGTAAACTTAAACTTCCAAATCAAAGTAAAGAAATTACCTACTCACAAATAGAAAATTTCTCAAACTTCAAATAATCAGTGTAAAAAATGGAAGTCGTTCTCATGCCCAAGCTTGTATTAGCAACAAACATCCACCAACACCCCTTGCCTTCATACCATTACTATCTAATAGAGGCGACCTTGCACAACTCATGGTACAAGAACGCTAATATTGTTGACCCCAACTATAATTAGAAGCTTCTGAAGACGATGATAGATATGGTAAATACCGTTTGTGAACAAGATTGCCAGATTTATCCAACATCAGTATCCCCCAATGAGCTATAAAATATAGGCTCAACTCGTACAACTAACATCTTGCGGTGTGTTATTTGCGCCCGAGCTTGAATTCTCTATGCAACCATCTCAATTTAATACAAGATCCTCTCACATCGGTTTTAATTGGAACCTTGTTGAGGTAATCATAGCAAATCTTTGCAACTGAATCCTCCGTCTCCTTAACTAATGGTCTCCCATTTATCGGCATCCCGATTAGCATCACCACGTCTTCGAGCGTAATGATACATTCTCCACACGGCATGTGAAACGTATGAGTCTCCGGTCTCCAGCGCTCAATTAGTGCGGTAATTAAATCGGGAATCAACTTGTAGCAATGAATAAATGTGGCATGATAGAATCTCGCTTCTTGCAACCATTCAATCATATCGAGGTGTGGGTCATTACTTCCCATTCGTAGATAATGTTTGAAGGTTTCCTCGGTTGCATGCATTAAATTAAAAATTTTCTTAATAATAATAAATAAGAGAATAAAATATTATTAATCTCAAATTAATTTATTTAAAAATAATTTATCATATCATCAACCAAAACATTAGAGACGTGTCTATTTTGTAATCTCAACAAAGGATTTGAACCATCCATCCTTTTAACAAAGCTACATAGAAGATAAGTAAGAAAATATTAGTAAAACAATTACCACTAAATTTAATCGTAACTACTTCTTTAAAATTTTATAATGAAAAAAAATAAAATATTTGAACTAAATTTAAAAATAAAATATAAAAACTTAAAACCTTACAATATTTTTCATCAAACTCTTATTCTTTCTTCTATTTTTTCATTCAATTTTTTCACAAACTTTTTTCTACAATTCTCTACCTTCAACCCCTATTTAACAACTAAGAATTCGAATCTCAATTATTCAACCCACCTCCCTACCATCTAATGAGTACAAATCAACACCATATTCCCAAAAAATTTAAATCTTCTTTTCATAGATTTTTTCTTACTTTCAATATATTATTGAGGCAATGACCAATCATTTTTGAGTTTTCAGTGCATGTGAGTTTTTAGTGTATTATTACTTGCACCGTGTTTCAGCCTTTAAAAGGCTTAACACTACCTCATGCCCTGCCTGCCCCCTGCCATGAGGTCGGATGATAATCAAACCGACCTTAATTTTATTTTTATTTTTTTAAGGTCAGATAGAAAGCAATCTGACCTCATCAATTTTTTGTTATTTTTTCCATGAGGTCGAACTACTTTCAAGATGCCCTTATTTTTTTTTATTTTTGATGAGGTCGGGTTGCTTTCTATCCGACCTTAAAGGTTACTGTAAAAAATGACATAGATTCGAAAATAATCCACCCAGTACTATAGATTTTAATTTTTTTGGATACAATATCCAAACAATTTTGCCCACGACAATGTCTACAAGACTACAACTATAATCCCACGTAGATATAAATATAGATTTAATGTAAGGGATAAATATAAAATTTATACTTGAATTTTGATTTAATATATAATTTGATACATAAGACAGCAAGCTTCTAACTATGCAGGAACAGTTTTGAAGTGTGAAGGGCCATTGACATCCCGATCCAGTAGACTCTGGCCAGTAGCAGGAGGGTCAGTGAGAAGCGAGAGATCAAAAGAATAATGTGAGGATAACCTGGATATGCCATCCGCGACCGTGTTACACTCTCTCAGGATCCACATAAATTCCACAAACCATGCTTGGTCACACAAGGAAAAGATAGCTCGCACAAGAGGCAAGGTACCACGTGAGCAGGCGAATCAAAACCCAACTTAATGGCTTGAGCAGAATCCAATTGGACTTGTAACCGCTCGGCACCAGTCATCCAAGCAACTTGCAAACCAAGAAGAAGGCTCCAGAGCTCGTCTTACAACGGGAAACAATACCAACATCTTTGTGGTAACCCACGATCCATTCGCCAAGAGGGCTACGGGTGACCTCTCCAATATTGTCGGATCCCGCAGTAGTCACAGAAGTTGGAGTTTAAACAAAACCAACCATGAGGTGGCAGCTTCCAACTTACATTCTTAATGTGAGAAGGAGGATGAGTCAAAACACCCGAGAGGGGGCTTGCAAAATGCTTGCCCAGGCTAGGCTGCATCGAAATGTTTCTGGCAGTGGCATGCAAGTGTCAGTGAAAACAAATTCATTTCGACGCTTCCATACCTGCCATACAAAGGAGGAGGAAAAGCAATGCCATGGGGCCTCAATAGGTTCACAAGTTACGATGAGACTAATGTTGGTAATGAGCCAATTCTCAAGGGAAGCTCTGAAGAAAGACACATGATTAACTACAAGTATCAGTTGCTGCCAAAGGTTCCTTATGGGAGGGCAATCGCGCAGAACATGAAGAATAGATTCTTGAGAAAAGCCACAACAAGGGCATGAAGCACCGACATTAAGATTGCGGCGTGCCCTCTCCTCATTGGTTATGAGACGTTGCCTTAATACTAACCAAAAAAATAATCGAACGCGTTGAGGGATTGGCAAGGACCAGATTCGATGCCATTTATGATCATGAGGATCCCATGAATTGCCCACGACGGAATCATAAGCTGAGGCAAGACTAAAATTCCCCTTGGACGAGCCATTCCATGCAACAATATCACAACAGTCTCCAAGGGCATGAGGGATTATACCAACAATGTGGGGGATGGTTTTGTCATGGAGCAAATGCGTGATAATGTCAAGATTCCATTGACCATCATCTTGCACAAGGTCCTCGGATCTTAAATTTGCTAAATGAGCATTGAAGGAGCGAAGCCACGGCCGTAGGGGTCCAATAGAAGGCACCTAGACATCATGCCATACATTAACTCTATTTCTGTTCCCAACCAGCCAATAAATATTGCTCTGGGCTGAGTCCCAAATGTTGGAGATAGCTTTCCATAGAGTAGAGCTATTTGGCCGATTAATAGTAAGGGGACAGATAGGAACTATTCTATATTTTTCCAGTAGAGCAATTACCCAAAGACCATCCAAGCGGCAAGCTAAGTTAAAGGCTAGTTTCTACATGAATGCCGTGTTACGATCCTTTGCACGTGGAATCCCCAGACCCCCCGATAAATAAGCTGAGAGATGGTCTCCCAATTAACAAGCGGGACTTTCCTAGTGGTTGTAGTAGAGCCCTAAATGAAACCCCGAATAATTTTGTCTATCTTCGAGCAAATCTTGATAGGAAGCCTCATGGTTTGCATGAAAAAAGAAGGAATGGCAGCCAAAATAGATTTGGCGAGTGTAATACGACCAACCATGGAAAGGGACATAGTAGGCCATCCATGAAGTTTCGATTTCAGCCTTCAAGAATAAAATCAAAATCCGAACAGCGTGTACGGTGATGCTGAACCGACATGCCTAGATAAGTGCCTAAAGACAAAGTTTGCTGATAGCCGAGCATAGTACATATGGTAGCACAAACATTTGGGTCAATGTTGGGACTGAAAAAATAGGTGTTTTCCTAGGATTAACCTTATGCCCTGAGTAGTGACCAAAAGTAGCCAGAATGGACAAGAGATTACTAGCTTGATCCGCGGTTGCTTTTGCGTACAAGATTAGGTCGTCTGTAAAAAAAGTGAGAGAAGAGGACCCTATTTCGGCACATACGAAAAGGCACCCAATTACCCACGTCAACAGACCCTCTGATAGCATGCCCAAGACGCTCCACGGTAAGACAAATATATAAGGAGATAGAGGATCCCCTTGGCGCATGCCCCACTCAGGCACAAAAGGTGGAGATAGATTACCATTCCACTGAATCTGCATACGGGAGGATGAAACACAGCGCATGATGATGCGAATGAGATCCGTGGGAAAACTAGCATCAACTAAAGTGTCATGCAGGAAATCCCATCTGATACGATTGAAAGCTTTTTCTAAATCCACTTTGATGGCCATCCAACCTTGCTTCGTTTTCTTTAAACGCATAGAATGCACAATTTCCTGATTCAAGATTATATTGTCGGTGATGGAACGTCCGGCAATAAAGTTAGTCTGTGTAGGATGAATAAGAATAAAGTTAGTCTGTGTAGGATGAATAAGTAATGGCATGACAAGCTTCAACCGGCGAACTATAATCTTCGTTAGCAACTTATAAATGACCGAACAAAGACTAATAGGTTGAAAATCCGCAAAGGTTTGCGGAACCTCAACTTTAAGAATAAGAACAACAGCTATACGATGCAACATAGGATCAAGAATACCTCCACGAAACACCTCCTGAATGGTGCGGCAAACATCCTGACCCACAATATGCCACTGTTTTTGGTAGAGCTCAGCGTGAAGACCATCAGGGCCAGGTGCCTTAAGTGGGGCCATTTCGCGAAGAGCATTACGGATTTCCTGTGGGTTAGGGACCGCGCAAAGAGAGTTGATGATATGAGGATCCACGACAGGGAAACAACTAGAAACCAGATGGGGGACGTGACTGGGTCCGAGTCGGCAAAGAGGCTTTGAAAGAAACTAGCCGAAGACTCACGTAGAACATTATCATCGCACCTGGAGCCATAAGGTAACTGTAGCAAAACAATGCAGTTACGAGACTTACACTGCTTAGCCTTCCGGTGAAAATAGGCAATATTGCGATCACTGTTAACAATCCAATCTGAGCGAGACTTTTGACGCCAAAGGAGTTCCTCCTGGTCAAGAAGAGATTCAAGTTCGACCTGTAAATCATGTTCAAGTCCGACAAGGAAGCTAGAGTGGTGACGTTCAAGAGCTTTTTGAGTACCCCTAAGGCGTGCCATAACATATTGCTTCTTGGTCCCAATATACCCGAAAACGGTTGTATTCTAAACCTCCGTCGCAGCCATAAAAGAAGAAATAGTCTCCGACAAGGAGGAGGATGAGTTCCAGTTATCACTAACCATGCTCTCAAAGTCCGCGTGAAATTACCAACCAGAGAAGTACCGAAATATGCAAGGGGGGGGGGGGGTGCGCGGCATATTGCATCCTCCAATTTGGAGCAAAATAGGCCGGTGATCTGAGCCCATACGAAGGTGATGAGTGATGATAGATTTGGGAAATGACTCATCCCAATAAGAGTTGCATATCATCCGGTCTAATCGAGCAAAAGTAAAGCCACGAGAACAAGTAAATTCAGGTCCTTGGAACCCATATCACGTAACCCGCATTCAAATAGAAAACTTTAAAAAACCCGGCTTGGATTGACAGCCCCTGCACCACCTCTTCTTTCAGATGAGTTAAGAGTGGCATTGAAGTCGCCCATGAGGACCCGAGGTGAACGTATAGACATGGCCAAAGAGCGGAGGTGTGGCCAGATAGATTTGCGCCGCGTAGCCGATGGACTAGCATAAATGAGAGTGACCAGGAAAGATGTACTTATTTTTTTTGCAAGTGACACGACAATGTAGAAATTGGAAGTAAAGGAGAAGGACTTCCACATTAACCGTATCCTGCCAACATAACCAAATGCCTCCTGAGATATCCCAAGGAACCAATCACAAAGTCTGCCCTTGCACCACTAATGTGAGGCTCCACAAGGCCAAATAAATCAGGCAAATAATCTCTGAGATACTGCTTAGCAAAGGATATGAGTTTCGAATGCCCACAACCCTGGACATTCAAGCAAAAATAATTTGAGATTCATCATAAAGAAAATAGCAAAAAAGAGTCCTTACGAGGCCTGTGGAGATGGCACAGTCAAATCCTCAACCATGGAGTCAATGGGAGTCAAAGAAGATTTCTTACTTGAATCCGTAGAGGAACTTAGGCTATCCTGGCGAGCTGGGGGAAAAGAAGCTGCTAAAGAGCCATCGAGGGGTTTGCGATTCTGGGCAAGAGCATGATCTTTGCCATGCGGTTGCGCTGGTATGTTGAGATCATCATTCTCAGAAACAACCACCGCAGTGTGCTTGCGTCTGTCAACTGCAGAGATCGGTCTGCTAAAAGGAGAAAAGCGGGAGTGACTTAGAGTTGATGCACGACGAGAGGTCAGGGGCTTTGGTGGTGTCTTAGAAGAGGATGCTGCAGCCTTGCGCTGAACAGAAAGGGGCTTGCGAATGAGGATTGGGTTGCTTGGTTTCACGGGAGTAAAGGTAGGAGGCTGCTTGTCCTTGTCACGAATCGAGCTGGTGGGTTGTGGCAAAGGCTTGTTGTTGGGCACATGTGCGGCAAAATTGGCTGCAGTAATTGTAGCAGGTGTAGGGGAATCTGGAGGGGGTGATGACATGGTTAGAGGCATCATCATCAAAGATTGGGTTAAATCTAGATTCCTGTATAACAAAACCTGAATGGCCCTGATTATCATCACTTGTCTTACGTGAGCTACGACGCTAGCGGTGCTCAACCATCATCTAGGGGCCATAAGAAGCAGAGGTGGACGGCGCAACAAGAGGAGAAATGGGAGTGGTAGCCGGGAGGGCTTCGCCACATGATGGGCTGGCATTGGTGGGGCAAATATCTTGGACGTGTCCATATTTGTCGCACTTGAAACAAATTATCGGAAGAGACTCATATTCAATAGCTTGCAGTTGTCCATTGATCAGCAACTTAGAAACGAGAGGCTTGCGGAGATCCAAACTTATCGCCATCCTAGCAAACCGACCACGCCGTCCTTTTTCAGTCTGAAAGTCAATCTTGATTACCGGACCAATACATTCCCCAATAGCAGTGATAATACTTGGCTTATAGAGAGTGACAGGCAATCCTAGCAATCTTACCCAGGCAACAACACGGTTAGGATGGGGTTGAATGTCGAGAAGTCAACAGTCCAAGGCTCAATGATGAGATAATGTCCGAAGATCACCCATGGTCCATCAGAAACAGCCTTCGCGTAATCTGACCGCGTTCGGAAAGTTACTAAGAATAGTCGTTCTCTATATCCATCATTCGGAACGCCTGTGATGGTTTCTATAAATCATAGAGATGAGTCCTGAGAGTGTTATAGCCAATCCGACGGCCTAGGAGTTTGACAACAACTGTTTGCGCAAAACTTTTCACTGCTAATGCTTGAACTCTGTCAGAGAATTCAATGGAAATGAGACCATCCACAGTAGTCCGCGTAACATCTCCATCAACAAGGATCACATCCTCCTCATCATCCGTATGTTGGGATTTTTCAATGCCCACCAGAGTATCTTTATAAGAAGGAGGGGTAGAGACCGGACTTGCAGCACTGTCGGAGGGGACGACCGGTGCAGCGGATTCAGGAGGGATGGCCGGTGCTGAAGATTCAGAGGGGATGGTCGGTACAGTAAATTCAGGTGCAGCAGAGGGCTGAGTTAAAGGGCAATGGAACAGTGGGAATAATAGGGTTTACGGGGGCCACAGACATGGAGATATCTGGCACTGAAATATCCATGGCTGACAGTCCAGGATTAGGGGGTTCTTCATCAGGCCGGTGATTAGCTGGAGCAGCGGTCATGGAAGCGGGGCCACCAGAGGCGGCGGGGAAGCAGGGTTGGCAGAGAGATCGCGGATCATCTAGAGTTGGCAGGGTTAATTTTAGTTTGATATAATTATACACACAAGTGTTTCTGTTTAATTACATGCATAAAACGTTTATTTTGATTCCATTACACACATTTAAAAAAATGTATCGCCATTCAAAAAAATAAATGTATCTATTTATTTTAATTATTAATATAATTATTTGAAATACCAATACATAAACATAAAATAATGTAGTTGATAATCATAATAGTAAATTGTAAAAGTTAAATTATATTAGAATGTGACGTATACAATATACAAAATCAAAATTCATGTATAATTTTGAGATTTATCTCTTAATTTATTTATAATTTTAACCTAATAAAAAACTAACATGATTAGTATGCAAGAAAACTTTAAAGTTAAACAATAATAGTAATAAAAATATTTATGATCTAAAAAATAAATTTTGAAATGTATTAGCTATACTGCATACAAATTTGGTTAAATGCTCGAATATAAGTAGTTTTTTAAAGATGGCCCACAATTCAAAACGATCAAATAAAAATTTGATATTTTTCGAAATTGTTCAAACAACGATCTAATCTTTCAAAATATTATAAGAAAAGCCTAACGTATTCAAATATGCTCAAATAATAAATGAAATAGAAATCGTTAATGAGTTTTTATTAAGGACTGTTCGCATGTTTTAATTTTCCATCTTTATGAGTTTGTTTTGATGGATATGGTCCTCGCGATTCTCTTTATTATTTAGAATATTTTTAAAAAATAGAATGTGTTTTATTTGTAGTATATTTCCTTATTGTCAACCAAATTTAGCTTCTTGCTAAAAAATATTATTAACACATTTGATTGATATTAAACGATAAATGCATGCATTATATTCATATTCAAAATTCATCTATTTAAAAAATTATATTATCAATCAAAAAAATTATATTATGTGAATCATCGAGTAGTTTTTGCGAAAAAGAAAACGTTATCTCGAGGAGACTTGCATTCAAGTAGCTTGTTTGCACGGTGTGTGTTTTTATGGAACTAAAAATAAAGAACATATAGTATTATGTAATCACAATATAATGTTAAAAATAAATTATATTAGGTTTATATTTAGGTAATTATTCCATTCACAAGCGCGTGTGAAAACTTTGTTTATACAAGCGCATTAGTTTTAGGGTTTAGTGACTTTGTTTAGGGTTTAGAGGTTTAAGTGCAGTAGTTTTGAATTTAGGGGTTATTGAAAGAATTTTAGGTTTAGGGTTAAGTTTTACGGTTTATTGATCAAAACATAAATCTCTAACCATATTATCCTAAAATCTTAAACCCTAAAATCTAAACTGCTACAGTAAATCCCTAAACCAACGCTTGTGGAAACAAAGAATTTCCACCGTCGTGTATGGGTAGAGATGTAAAAAACTAACCTGACCCAAAAATCCGACTAAAACCTGCTCAAGTCAGAATTTGTTTTGACCCGAGGAAGTGATGACCCGAAACCGATCTGTAACCGACTGTTGTTGACCTTAACCCGAGTTGGACTTGATATTGTAGTAACCAAACTTGACTGATACGAACCAGAACCCGAGACTAACCTGGCAAATAATTGATATAACTCGACTGAAATGACCCGAGATCTGATTTTACCCGACCTGTTTTGAACTCGACTTGTTAATTGACCCGACATGTTTTGAACCTGACCTGTTGTTGACTTGAACTGATATTGACATGGCTTGATATTTACCTGATCTGTAACTGAGGAAGTTTATGATTTGATGATTTTCAATAGAAAAATAAGTATTTGAGAAATTATGAATTTATTATATTATAATGTGAGGAACTAATTGACCCATATGATGATATTTTAATATGATGATATTTTTGTTCATTCTAGTCCATAAAAATTTATTAGTAGCAAAATTGACCCACATATATTTATATTTTTGTTTATTCTAGTCCCTACAATTTAATTTTTAGCCAAAATTACCCCATATTTATTTATATTTTTTTATAATTTATTCCAATAATACTTTTGTTTATTATAGTACCTAAAATTTAATTTTTAGTCAAAATTAACACTTATTAATTTTTTTTGTAATTTAGTCCAATATTTTTAATATGATGATATTTTTGTTCATGTTAGTCCCTAAATTTTTTTAACCTAAATTAACCTCTATTTATTTTATATTTTTGTAATTTAGTCTAATATTTTTAATATGCTGACATTTTTGTTCATTCTAATCCCTAATATTTTATTTTTAGCCAAAATTGACCCTTATTTATTTATAATTTTTGTAATTTAGTCCAATATTTTAAATATGATGATATTTTTGTTCATTTTAGTTCCTAATATTTATTTTTAATGTGATTCGTGTTCGTGAAAGGCGTTGAATAATTCACTCGAAATGACCCAACCCAAAGTCTATCGACTATTTGTACCAAACTCAAACTTAATACGAATAAAAAACCCGAATTAACCTGACCTAAAATGAAACTGGCCTAAAATTACCCGACCTGAAGTCCACATGAGCCCGAATTAACCCGTCAATTAACTGATTCGGACCCGAACCTGAAATGAACCCGACCTGAAATTAACTCGCACCTGACCCGAGTCGAGTCGAAACATCAAATTAACCTGAAATGGCATGTATCTGATTTGACTCGACCTGACATGACCCGACCTGAAACTTATCTGATTACCTGTTTTTACATCCTTATATACGGGATACTAATCCTTATATTTATAGGCTTAATAGGCAAATAGATGCCCAAACTATGCCCTTTTTTCCAATTAGGTGCCCAAACTATTTTTCGGGCCAAATTGGGACCTAAAGTTTCATTTCGTGACCCATTTAAGGTTCGCCGTTAATTTTTTCCGTTAAAAGAAACGTGTCATCTCCTGAAAATTCCAAAAAATAAATAAAATTAATAAAACAAAATAAAAATAAAAATATATCTTGAAACTTTCAAATATTCCAAAACAGTCCCCAAATCCCTAAACCCCCAAATCCGACCACTCCCGCCGGCGGCGGCCGCGTTGCCGGCGACGGAATGAAGCGCCATTCCCTCGTCGAACAACCCACACGCCGTTTGTCACCCCTTCTGCCACCATTCCTCGCGAATCGTTCGAAAGAACCATTCGACAATTTTGTCGATTCGCACGACGTTGGCCGATTTTCGGCGACAGGATGGTGGGAGAAATGGTCGTGGTGGTCCGGCGAACGATGTGGTGGGCGGCAGCATGGCAATCGACGGCAAAATTGACCCAAATAGGGATTTAGGTTTTGGGGTTTAAGGATTTTGAAATTTGGGGGTTGTTTTGTAAAATCTAAAAAATTTAGAGATTTTTTGAAAATTAATTAATTATATTTATTTTAAATATATTTTTGGATTTTTCTGGAGGTGACACGTGGCATTTAACGGTGGAAATTAACGGCAAACCTTAAATGGGTGACGGAATAAAACTTTAGGTCCCAACTTGGCCCGAAAAATAATTTGAGCACCTAACTGGAAAAAAGGTATAGTTTGAGCACCTATTTGACAGTTAAGCCATATTTAAATAATTGGAAAATTATTTCCTTAAATAACGGTAAAAGAACCACAAAATTCATGCATTGGGATTTAGGTGTCGATTTATATTTTGGTCCCTCTACTAAAAAAGAGAGAGTAAATTAGTCATTGTCCAACTCATATTGAGAAAATCGATCTCAGTTTAAATTTCTATCATTCTCATGTTAAATTTTGATTTGACAAAAATATTATTACAAAATTAATCCATGTACTTGACACTTCCTTTAGAGTTGGAATGAGTTGAATTCATGCTTGTAATAAAATGAATGATAGGTCAGTGATTTGTGAAAATACAATAATAAAAGCCCAATAAAAGGTCTGGACAAATAACAAGGAAAGGAAACGAGACAATCTTCTTAATCCACAAATTTTACCCTTTTCTTCCTTACTTCTTGACAAACTTGACTCGAGACTCGAACTGATTTACATGAATCAAGATTCGAAATCGACACGAACATAATGTCCTAAAATTTAATCCAAAATTTAAAACAAATCGAATTGAACCAAAATCGACCCAAATTTTAGTTGAACCGAAATAGACTCGAGCCAATTTTCAACTAAACCGAATAAACCCGAACCAAAGACAACCCGGAATAAAGAAAAAATATTAATAGAAATAAAGAAAGATGTGATATGAACATCCGCACAATTCGCCAAAAAGTCAAATATATTGGCTTTATAAAGTCATATATAGGTGTAAAAAACTGGCCGACCTAAAAACTTGATCAAAACCGACCGATCTCCCATTGACCCGAGCCGAAATCAACAAAACCGATATTAACCGACCCGAAATGATCCGAATCACAATAGACTCGAACTAAAATCGAAACCGAACCGAACTGAACCGAAACCGAATGATATCAGACCTGAAATAACCCGAACCGAATCCAAACCGAATGACATGTTTGTCACCTCTACTTAATTCCCAATTAATCATTAATTATTTATTTTTTAATTAATTTATCATTTATATTTTTAGGTCTCCTATGCTATGCGTATCTATTTTTCACCTCTTTAGAAAATAATGCTTAAACTTGGATCACGAATTAATAATAATCTAGTTTATACCATTATGATTATTCATTGAGTTTATTTATCATTGGATAAAAAAGAAAAGAAAAGATGTATTTTTATTATCAACGATTAATTGTTCTAACGAGATAAGACGCTAGATACCTTAAGTAAGGTCAGAGACTTGAATCATAACATTGTAAATGAAGAAAAATTAGATTATGAGAGTCGTTCACATATTAGACCTCTACAAAACGGTCAATAAATTAGATATTGGTGGTTAAACAAAAAAAATAATAAATTTTTATTTTTTATCGTATAAGTTAATTCAGAGTGCTATTACGTACTTCATTTTAGTTTTAATAAAGACATAAAGTCAAAATAGCCCACAACGTTTAACTTTTTGGTCACTTTAGTACTCATTCTTTTTTTTTTGGATCAGATCAACCCTAAACGTTTTATTTTCGTTTAAAATTCACTCTTGATAGATAGAAACCATCAGTCAACTAACGGTCAACGTCCTTTGACGATGTAATGCTAGTAACGTAGTACTTTACTGACATGATATCAACATTTAAAAATTATTTATTTTATATTAATTTTCAACCAATCAAATGATGACATGTTACCTATCCGATTTGTCAAAAATTAATGAAATTAAAAAACTACCAACACAAAGATTCAAACCATGCCTTAACCACTAGGCCTAATTACACTGTTGGCCTATTTTTATAAAATTTTGTATAATTTAGCTCTACTGTGTAAACTATGTTTCTTCTTTTTCCTCGTGTTCTGCGACTCTAGAACTGTTGGAATGTATGACAACTATTTTATTTGCCGTTCTTAACCTTAATACTTGTCTGCTTGAATACAGTACTAGATGGTTCAGTTCCTGTTTCTAAATTTTGTATTGGTTCAAAATATATTTTAATTGTTTAATGTTGGGATCTATGTTGTTACTCCAATGACTTTTTTTTAGAAATATGATAGGGGAACTTGCCAATAACAAATCACTAAGTGATTCTAGTATTTCATGTAATGTAATATCAAACGTTGTTCCTCATCTTCTGAAATCTATATCGATAATTATGGCAAAAAAATCTATATCGACATTGAAATATGCCCGCCCTTCCCTTACCCCTTTTCCCCTTAGATTCACCGTTTTTGAGTAATTTCCTTTTTTAATGGTTTTGGAAGAGAGAGAAAATAGATATGCTATTTTTATGTAATTTACATTATATATACTTTGCCTCTTCGCATATATTAGTATTCTGGTCTCAACTCTCCAACTGTGATGACAGGGGACTTCTGTCGTTAGGCATGTTAAAATTAGGCAGACCGGTTAAACTGGTAGCCTGTGACTACTTCATTTGTTACGATTCAGTTATATAATTTTTTAAGTAAGTGTAAGAAAAACGATAGTTACAGAAAAGCTTATCATAGTAGGAAATTGTGTAACTACCTTAAATCCTAAAGGATTACTCTTTTTGGTACAAAACGCATGAGAATACAATACCTACACAATATTTAAGGATACCTACCTAATTCTTTTCGTAAGTAACAGTAAAGAAAGTAACTACCGAATTTATTACCTCAGATCTCCTAATCTTAAACCAACCAAAATTATGGTAGAAATTGTGTAACTACCTTAAATCCTAAAGGATTACTCTTTTTGGTACAAAAAGCATGAAAAATAAGATACCTGCACAATATTTGACAATACCTACCTAATTCTTGACATAAGTAATAGTAAATAATGTAACTACTTAATTTATTACCCCATATCTCATAATCTTAAACCAACCAAAGTTATGGTAGGAAATTGTGTAATTACCTTAAACCCTAAATGATTACTCTTTTGGTACAAAACACATGAGAAATACGATACCTACACAATAATTAACAATACCTACCTAATTCTTGACATAAGTAATAGCAAATAATGTAACAACTTAATTTATTACCCCTTATATCTCCTAATCTTAAACAAACCAAAGTTATGGTAGGAAATTGTGTAACTACCTTAAATCCTAAACGATTACTCTGTTTGGTACAAAACGCATGAGAAATACGATACCTACATAATATTTAACCATACATAAGTAATAGTAAACAATGCAACTACCGAATTTATGAGCCCATATCTTCTAATCTTAAACCAACCAAAGTTATGGTAGTTAATTGTGTAACTACCTCAAATCTTAAAGGATTATTCTGTTTGGTACAAAACGCATGAGAAATACGATACCTATATAATATTTATCCATAACTACCTAATTCTTAACATAAGTAATAGTAAATAATGTAACTATTGAATTTATTACCCCATATCTCCTAATCTTAAGCCAACCAAAGTTATGGTAAGCAAATGTGTAACTACCTTAAATCCGAAAGGATTACTCATTTTGGTACAAAACGCATGAGAAATATGATATGTACATAATATTTAACCATACCTACCTAATTCTTCACGTAAGTAATAGTAAAAAACGTAACTACCGAAATTTTTACCCCATATCTCCTAATATTAAACCAACCAAACTTATGGTAAAAAATTGTGTAGTTACCTGAAACGTTAAAGGATATCTATAGTTGTTACAAAATGCATGAGAAATACCATAACTACACAATATTTCACAATACCTACAAAAATAATTACATAAAATATAGTAAAAAATGTAAATACCGAAATTATTTGCTCATATGTCCTAATCTTAAACCAACCAAATTTAGGGTAGGAAATTTGTAACTACCTGAAATTTTAAAGAATTACCCTATATACTACAAACCACATAATAAATACGATACCTACACAATGTTTCACAATACTTACATAATTCTTTACATAAGTTATAGTAAAAACAAGTAACTACCGAAATTATTACCACATATCTCCTAATCTTAAACCAACCAAACTTATTGAAGGGTGTCAAATCCGACAAAAAATAATACCTACTTGTTCTTTGCATTTGTAGTAGTGGCAAGTAGGGTCGATCCCACAGAGAGCGGTTAAGAGATTAAGTTCACAAGCAATTAAAGTGAAAGAGAGGGGTTTGTGTTTGAGTAGAATTGAAGAAAATAATTTAAAGTAAATGAGAATTCTATATTAAAAGGAACTCTAGTTAAGGTAGATCTCGGTGTATTAATCAAAGTTTTAGATCTTCAAACTTCACAAAAGATAAACCTGCATCAATCTCAAATAGCTTGGTTATAGGTTAATTGATAATCCAGAATTAAACCCAATCTCTATTACTTAGTAGATAATCACTTAGCAATCCATAAATGACTAAATCTTATTATCAAGATTAAAATCCTTAGATAATCCACTTAGAATTAAAACCTATCAAATAGCTTTACTGAATTAAGAGACCCAATGCACATAAACTATCAAAATACTAATCCGTTAACTTATCAAGAATATGAATTCATACCTTCTAACCCGTTGCTTGGTCAATTACCACTTGTATCAAGGATGCCTCGATTGGTTGTCGTATATATATAATCCAATATATACGTGTTGAATAAGCCCGAAATATATAAAAATACTTGAAATAGATGAAGATGATGAAAAACAAGAAATCTCACTAAAAACTTTTATTAATAACCTCGAACCTAAACCTTAACTAGAAAAAAAGTTTAGCAACTCATGGAAAAGGGAAATCAAAAAAGAAGAAAAGAATGAGAATTATGGGATGATTGATTTCTCTTCTCCTCATGACCCTATTTATAATAGAGGTCATTTACATCAACTAGGAGAAGGAATTACAATAATATTTAATTTAGAACTCTATCCTACTCCAAATATAATATAAAACATAAAAGTTCAACTTGAAGTAGAATTCATCTTCTTATGTTAAGTGCTCCTTAAAATCCAAATCTAACTAAAACTTCTCTTTTAAGCATGTATTATCTTTTACTTGTCAAAATCCCTACAAAAATCAAATACTTGTTAAAACATAGATTTATAGTTGGATTAGAACACTAAAATATAGGTATATATATGTGAAGAATATGCAAATATTAAACTTATTATATATCCCCACACTTGGATTATGCTTGTCCTCAAGCATATTGAAACTCAAAACCTAGGGTCCTTTTGGTAAATAGAAAGGATAAGAGAAGTAATAAGTCAATGATTGCAATTTAGCACAAGTAAATAATTACCCGATTAATTATCATGAAGTCAAAGATGAAATAAAATTAAACACACTCACAAAGGATTCACTCAGTTCGCTCAAGGTGTTAAAGGGACAACAACACTCAAGTCAAAGCATGTAAAAGAGTCTTACTATAGGCTTGCAAATACATCACATCTCCACCACTAGTTGGGCCGAATTACAAGATCAAAAGGTCTTTAAATTTGGTTGTAACGTGGCTTAGGACAAGGTATGATGAGAATGACTTTTAGGCTTTTTGAATTGAAGAACTTCACACTCATTTTCTTTTTTGTATCAAGCTTTTTGAACAAATTTAATTTTGGGAGAAACAATGATTCAATCTTTCATTTTTTTGTCTTTTATCTTCTTTTGAATTTTCTTTTTTTAAACAAGAAAGACAATTTTCTTTTTGATTTTTTTCCGTTTCCGTGATTTCAAGATTTTCTCCCTATTCTATTTATTTTGCTTGATTTTCTCCTTTTTTTTCAAGTAAGGAAAATGTGTAGTTCTCCAAATTCGAGTGCAATTTGGGGAAATCAACAAAAAGGAATTAGGCTTGTAGTATGGTTAATTTCCACACAAAAGTCTCAGGCTCAAAAGTGGTTCTCTAGTGGTCATATTTATCAAGGTAGTTTTTTTGACTCAATGTTCATACCTAAGTGCCTTAATCATCTCAAGTAATTAGATCCTATGTGGTCTTAACATGTATAACATTGCAAGTTCTAGAAGAAACTAATCATGCTTAACAATCACTCAATGAAAGAAAAAATTTGAAGCATAAAAGATGTATGCTTATTAGGCTCAAATCTCACAGAAGTGGCTTATGTTGTGTCCAATTCTATCTATCCAACTATCGAATCAATTGATCAAGCAACGATTTGTAAGGTTAAAAACTTCTTATCAATCTTATTCTACTCATCATATCAGTCTCATTTTTAATTTAGGATACCAAATCTTAAAAATTTCAACATGTTGATTCTAAGAAAAAATTTCAATGTGAAAGGAATTTTTCTAAGTCATCAATAAGCATGAATTTCACATATTTTCTTCCTATTATTTTCGGCAAAACTAATCAAGATTTTTAAAAAAATTTAACCAAAAGCCTTGTTGCGCGTAATAATTGCTACGCAATTGTGCATGTATACACGTTGCAAGTTATAGTATAAAAGATATCGTCTCCACATGGATTGGTGCCACTTCAAGAATCTAGTCTCTTGCACTGTAAAAAGTAAAAACACAAATAAAGGATTATAGGAGTTTAACTAATAACTAAACTAGAAGGCAATAAAGTAAAAGAATAAATGAGAACAAATGAGAGAGATAGGCCAGGTTATCGTGAGTTGAGGTGTGATAGCTGATTGGATCGTCTTGGTAAAAGAGTGCACGGGCAACTCAGTTGCCGTGGCAACTTGCACAACGGGGTTGCCTTGGCAACTAATCGATGGTTGCCTGGGAGACTAGTTGGGCAACTACTTGGGCGTCTGGGCAGCAACCTTCAAGGTTCGCCAGAGTGTTCTTCAATGGTTTCTTCTTATCCCTAAGTCAAAACTCTAGCTACTTGTGCATGCCTTGATAATACATCCCTGCGTGAATCAAGGGTGAACAACAACCAATCTTGCGCTCCTCTTAGCCGTTGAAATCCTTGACTTATTCCTAAGCCGGATTAATCTTCACCATCAATAGATTGAATAAAGATCATATTCATTCGTTTCTTGAATCTAACTCTCCCGATATTAGATAAATAGATGAAGTTACGAGATCCTCTCCCAATTTACTCGCAAACAAGAATAAGAACCAAGAATGAATAAACCTTGAATAGAAAAGTGCAAACTCTTATTACCTAAACAAAATCCAATAGTTTCTCACAACCACAAAACACAATAACCATAGCCAAATAGATTTAGTTCATGGCTAGGTTCCAAAGAAACACAAGATAAATAATCCCTAGCATGAACCTAATTGAACAAGAAAGAAAAAGATGAAGAATTGAAGCTTGTCGAAATCCCCTTGCCCTAGATGCTTGTCGAAAATTCTCTCCTCTTGCTCTCCTTGAGTTGTCAAAATTCCCCTATAATTTATAGGGCTAGGTCAAAGTCCTTCTTTGAGGAGGAAGTTAAGTTGGAATTAAATTATCTTTAAAGAATATAATTCTTTATTATAATTATATTCCTACTAGAACTTCTCTTATCTTCTTGGAATTTAATTCTTCTTTAATCTCTTCATGGAAATCAAATTCCTTTGGGATTTAGCTTTGCTCTATGTCATCTTGGGCTTGTCTAGTCATCAATTTCGACTACCATATCACCTTGTTCTTTGTCGACAATCGCCCTGGCAACTGGCTCGGCGTCTCCTTCATGCATTGCCCTGGCAACTAGCTCGGCATCTCCTTCATGTATTGCCCTGGCAACTAGGTCTAGCCTTGCTTTGGCAAGTGATCCTGCACATACACACAAAACACACCAAAGCAGCATCTTTTCCCACAAAAACTACCAAGTTATGTAATCAAGCTCAACGATGGAAGGAAACATGGATTAATGCATGAATGACTAATTATGCAACTAATATGGGCCTAAGTCTAACAATAATATGAGTAAAAAGGGTAATAAAAATAGTACTTTTGAACACTTATCACACCCCCAAACTCGAACTATTGCTTGTCCTCAAGCAATGCAAACTAATAATTACCTGCCAAGACTTTAATTTTCACAAACTTAGCTTTGAACTTGATTTCAATTCTCAGAACCGGGGCACAAAGTATGATTGGCTTTTCATTTTTCGGAAAACTTAGGAGTTACTCGGAATCAAACTATAATGCTTGTGAGTGTGTGCGGAGTTGTGTGCAAGTTGATTTTTTGGATTCTATGCAAACAAGAGGTTTTCAAATTACTTCATTGGGTTTTTTTTACATGTTTTAACTAGTGCCAGTTTTGGGCACCTCTAGTGTTTTGTTTTTAGTTTTATTCGATTAGAGCCGGTTTCGGGCACCTCTAGCGAAATTTTTTTTAGCACATACTAGAGCTAGTTTCGGGCACCTCTAGTGATCAAAAAAAAATTTTTTAGCACATGCTAGAGCCAATTTCAGGCACCTCTAGCATTCATCCAATTTTTATTCTAATCCCCCAATTTGTTAATTATCAACCTAAGTTCACTAGAATTCCTTAAATCAATCAAACCACAACAGTGTTTCATCAAATTTAGCATCATAGTAAAATTCTAAGTTTTTCCATGGTTATCCTAGAATAAAAATTCTATCAATTAAGTGCATTGGCAAAGTCATCATCAGATATTCATCAAATCTAAGCAATTCTTGTTCCAACTAAAGGCATGGCAAGCAATTTATGTATCCTAAATGTAATATTTAAGATGAATGTAACTAAACATGGTAACTACTAATAACAATCCCCCCCAAACTCGAGTGAGGCATTGTCCTCAATGCATGCATTAAAGAAAAATAAAAATAATGAAAAACAAAATGCATACGAGGACTTACTCCGAGAGTTCGTCATCGTAGATGATTAGTTTCCTTTTGGTCGGTGTCTTGATTCTCTTGCTTGAATGCGATGGTTGTTTTCTTGTTGCCGGTGGTGGAATCGATCCTCGTACGAGGTTGTCCTCATCGTCCTCTTCATCAATATCATTGGCTTTTCGCTTGGAGGATTCAATTGGTGTGGTCTTTGTTGGTGCAATGGAGGACTCGTCCGAATCTGAAAAATCAGAAAATGATTCCGTAGGAGTTGATTCGGGCATAGGTGCTTTACCTTTGGCTTTTGCAGTGGTTGCCGGGACGTCTTTAGCTTTAGTTGCCCTGGCATCTTCAGGGTTGGTTGCCGTGGCATCAGCTTATGTATGCATGATGTAGGTTGCTGCGGCATCATCTGTTGCGGTTGCCGTGGTGACTACTTCATTGGGTGTCGGGGCAAGGATCTCGGCAGGAAAGATTGGGAATGGCACGCGACTGTTCGGGTACTTTTCTAGGATGACTTGGGTGATGGCATTGTTGTGCTCCTTCATGTACCGCATGAACATTAGTTGTCGGTCTTCAATTTGCCTTAGGTGGCTTGTCAATGGTTGCAAGAGTGCTTCAAAGTGTCCCGGGGTTGATGGCCGAGTTGCCCGGGCGTTAGGTGCTTAGGCATTAGGGATTGCCGGGGTGGCAGGAGTTGCCGCGGCAATTGAAGGCCTTGAAGATTTTCCCGGTGTCTCTCCCATTAGCTTTCGGATTTGTGCTTGATTCCAACCGGACTTTGGTAGGGCCTTTTCATCGGTGGACTCACTTGGGACATGCATCTCCTTGCAAAGATTAGAAATTAAGCAAGGGAAGAAAAGAGAACCCTTATCTTTTGAGCTACATACAAAAATCTCATCACAAATAATTTTTCCAATGTTAATGATGCGATTATACAAAATAGAATGTATGAGCAAAAGACGTGGTATATCAACGGTAGTATTGTGTGTGGTGGGCATTAAAGAAGTTTTAACAAACTTATTCCCCTCGGGTTTAAGCCGAAGGCGATTTACCGTGCCCTTGTATTTACAGTCGTTCCAATGAGTTCCTGGTTGAGTGAGTTATTGAAGCACCTTGTCGAGTTGCTTGGGCGTGATTTGATCAATGAAGGCTTGATGCTCGTCCTTCTCAATGTAAAGCCCGTAAAAGGTGTTGACGTTTTTGGGGCTTATGAGTATGGCCTTGTCACGAACAAAAACATAAGGATTATCTGGGTTAGGTGAGTGAGCATAGAATTCTCTTACCCATGAGATGTTGCCCGATTCCGGTTGATGGCAAAAGATTTGCCACTTTTGATGTGCAATCCTCTCGAAGATGAATGGTTCAGGGCCGAAATCTTGATGAGAGTTGGAGTATTCAAAGCCTTGTTCTTCATGAATCTTCCGACTTTCAAACTTGGAGTGAAATCTTTCTTGAACCACCGGTGTAGCAAACTTCTTGTATCTTGGTTCTTTGGAGGTACTTGGATGAACTAAAAATTTAATTTTGGATGCCATAGATGATCTTGGTTGTGGGTTTTGTAAAAACAAATAAAAGAAAAGAAACTAAAAAGTTGCAAGATAAAAAGTAGGAATAGGTTAAGAGTGATGGGTTTTATAGAAAAGATAGGTGGTAAATATGGTGGGTGGGATTAGAGGAAGACGAAAAAGAGGGTTTTGGGTTAGGGGAAGGGTGACGGCAAGGGGGTTTGATTAGGGTAAATTGGAGGCTTTATATAAACCTTAGATTCAACCCATTAATTTCCTTGTTGAAGATGTTTTCCTTCTTGGATTAAAATTCCTCTTTATCTTGAACTCTTTTCCTACAATTCAAAAACAAATCAAATAAGGATTAAAATTAAAGATAGAAAAAGAAAATAAATAAAGATGTGTAAAGGAATTCTTAAACTTAAAAAGAAAAAAAAGAAAATCTATCCTAAAAAATAATAATAATCGGAAATAATAAAAAATAAAAAAATAGTTCGAAAAATAAAATAAAAAAATTAATCGAAAATAATAAAAATAAAAAATAAAAATAAAATATCAAAGGGAGGGCATGCTCATGCATCTCCTAAGTTGACCACTTCTTTGTTACGTTCATCATGGGCACCATTGTAGTGTTTCAATATTTGTCCATTAACTTTGAATTCATGTTTGTCAGTGATGACTTGATTATCACGACACCATGGAAGAATGGTTTGACAACTTCGAATGGTCCCGACCATCTTGATTTCAGCTTTCCCGGGAAAAGTTTTAGCTGAGAATTGAATAAGAGAACTAGTTGCCCTGGCATGAATTGCCGCAGCAATAGTTTCTTGTCATGCTATTGATTTGTTTTCTCCTTGTAGATTCGTGCATTGTTATAGGCGAGTGCATGGAATTCTTCTATCTCATTGAGGTCCAACAAACGCTTTTGTCCGGCACTTTCCCAATCCATATTCACGGTTTTGATTGCCCAGTATGCCTTGTGTTCGATTTCCACCGGTAGATGGCATGTTTTGCCATAGACAAGTCAGAAAGGGGACATACCTAAGGGTGTTTTGAATGCAGTGCGATATGCCCAAACTGCGTCATCTAGTCTTAATGACCAATCCTTCCTAGAGGGATTTACAACTTTCTCGAGTATACCCTTCAATTTCCGGTTAGAAATTTCTGCTTGCCCGTTGGTTTATGGGTGATATGCCGTTGCGATCTTGTGTGATACGCCGAAGCGTTGCAACATCTTGGCAATTAGTCTGTTGTCAAAATGCTTGCCTTCATCACTGATAATTGCTCTCGGCATCCCAAACCGTATAAATATGTTTTTCTGCAAGAATCATTGCACGGTCTTGGAATCGTTGTTGGGAACTGCAGCTGCCTCCACCCATTTAGACACGTAGTCGATGGCAAGTAGAATGTAGAGGTTGCCGAATGAAGATGGGAAATGTCCCATAAAATTGATCCCCCATACATCGAACAATTCCACCTCGATGATGTTCTGGAGCGGCATCTCATGTCGTCTAGAGATATTGCCCGTCCTCTGGCAACGATCACATTGCTTGTAAAAGTCTTGGGCATCTTTGTACAATGTTGGTCAATACAAACCGGATTGTAAAACTTTGGCCATGGTACGAGTTCCTCCAAAATATCCTCCATAGGGTGAAGAATGGCATTGCCGGAGTACATTCTGTTGCTCTTCTTCAGGGACACATCGGCGTATAACCTGATCTGCACATTGTTTAAACAAAAGAGGCTCGTCCCAAAAGTAATGCTTAGCATCATGGCGGAACCGCTTCTTCCCTTGGTGAGTAATGCCATAAGGTAAAATACCACAAACAAGGAAATTAACTAAATCCACGTACCAGGATATTGCTGAGGCATGTGCTGCCGTGGTGACTGCTCCCAAAATTGCCGAGGCGTGCGCGTCAAAGGCTGCTGCGGCGTCGAGAGTTGCTGAGGCGTGTGCATCCATGGTTGCCGAGGCGTCGAGGGTTGCCCATGCATGCGCGTCCATGGTTGCCGAGGCAACTAAAATTTGTTCATCCGGGAATGCATCGCATATCTCTAGATCCGCGTCCTCCTCCCTGTTGCGTTCTAAACGTGATAAGTGATCGGCCACTTGATTTTATGTTCCTTTCCTGTCCTTAATTTCTATATCAAATTCTTGTAAAAGTAATATCCAACGAATCAAACGAGGTTTGGCATCCTTTTTAGCAAATAGATATTTGATTGTCGAATGGTCCGTATGAACAATTACCTTTGTACCAATCAAATAGGATCGGAACTTGTCGAATGCGAAAACTACAGCTAGTAACTCTTTCTCCGTTGTTGTGTAATTCACTTGAGCACTATTAAGAGTTTTACTAGCGTAGTATATCACATGGAAGGTATTACCTGTGCGTTGGCCTAGGACTGCTCCTACCGCGAAATCACTTGCATCACACATGAGCTCAAAAGGTAGCGTCCAATCTGGTAGAACGATAATGGGTGTCGAGGCAATCTTTTTCTTTAGGGTTTCGAATGCTTGGGTGCAAGAATCATCAAAATCGAAGACTTTATCCTGTTCAAGCAAATTGCACAAGGGTTTAGTGATTTTAGAAAAATTATGAATGAACCTCCTATAAAAGCCTACATGTCCAAGAAAACTTCGAATTCCTTTAACCGAACTTGGTGGGGGTAATCTCTCGATCACTTCCACCTTGGATTTGTCTACTTCAATTCCCTTGGATGAAATCTTGTGGCCGAGAACTATTCCTTCATCTACCATAAAATGGCATTTCTCCCAATTGAGGACTAAATCAGTTTCTTCACATCTTGCCAACACCCTCTCTAAATTGCCGAGACAGCTGTCGAAGTCATTACCAAAAATAGAAAAATCATCCATGAAGATCTCAAGGAAGTCTTCGACCATGTCTGAAAAGAGTGCCATCATGCATCTTTGGAAGGTTGCCGGGGCGTTACACAATCCGAACGGCATCCTTCGGAAGGCATAAGTACCGTATAGGCATGTGAAGGTTGTCTTTTCTTGATCTTCTGGTGCTATGGCAATTTGATTGTAACCTGAATAACCATCAAGAAAATAATAAAAGGGTTTACCTGCAAGACGGTCAAGCATTTGATCAATAAAGGGTAATGGGAATTGATCTTTCCTGGTGGCTTTGTTTAGCTTTCGATAATCCATACAAACCCTCCAACCGATCACAGTCTTGGTTGGAATGAGTTCATTGTTTTCATTACTTACAACTGTTATTCCCCCCTTTTTCGGTACACATTGTACCAGACTTACCCATGTACTATCAGAGATAGGGTATATAATGCCGACGTCAAGCCACTTGATGATTTCTTTCATTACAACCCCTTTCATGGCATGATTCAGTCTCCTCTGGGCCTCAATTGAAGGTTTGTGATCATCTTCCAACAAAATCTTGTGCATGCACACTGCCGGGCTAATTCCCTTCAAGTCGGCAATTGTCCACCCTATTGCCTTTTTGTGTAGCTTCAACATCTTGATCAGCTTCTTTTCCTGCTCAGGCTGTAAATTAGAAGAACTAATTACAAGCAATGTATTATCGGTTCCTAAGTATGCATATTTTAGTTGCTCTGGAAATTGTTTCAATTCAAGAATCAGTGGTTGTTCAATAGAGGGTTTTTCGAGTTTACCTTCCTTACCTGAGTAATCCAGTGGTTCAAAGTATGTACCTGGTCGATTGACTAGCCAATTTGCCTCTTCTTGTTGTTCCTCATCGACCGGTTCTTTATACTCCTCAGGTTCCTCTTGATCGGCAATATAGTTGCTGAGGAAACTAAATTCCTCGTCGAAGTTAAACTCTGCCGTGGCATGAAGAAGTTGGCATTGTTCTGGATCATCGGCATGCCTTAGTGTTTGGAACACATTTAGTTTAACTTGCTGGTCATTCACCCTCATTGTGAGTTCTCCCTTTTCAACATCGATCAAGGTTCTCCCTGTTGCTAGGAATGGTCTCCCAAGAATGATAGGTGCATGCTCATCTGCTTCACAATCCAAAACAATAAAGTCAGCGGGAAAAATAAATTTATCAACTTTTACCAGTATGTCCTCGATTTTTCCCTCTGGATGCACATAGAATCTGTCGGCTAGCTGTAGCATAACTGTTGTAGGTCTTGCCTTCCCGATTCCTAGTTTCTGGAAAACTAATTTAGGCATCAAGTTTATGCTAGCCCCAAGGTCGCATAATGCTTTCCCGACATAGTGATTTCCAATAGAACAAGGTATTGTGAAACTTTCGGGATCCTTCAACTTAGGTGGCATACGATTGTGTAACATGGCCATGCATCCCTCTGTTGCGGCAACTGTTTCAAACTCTCGTAGCCTTGTTCTCTTGGACACAATGTCTTTAAGAAACTTGTCATAGTTTGGCATTTGTTCAATTGCTTCCACCAATGGCAAGTTGATGTGGACTTGCTTTAGGATATCAAGAAACTTCTTGAATTGATATTCTTGCTTTTGTCGCTTCAACCTTTGTGGGAATGGTGGTGGAAGTCGGATATCTTCGATCCTTTCATTGGTTTAGAACCTGATTGACGGCATTGCCGGAACAACTGGAGTTGCCGAGGCATTATCAATTGGGGTTTCTGAGGCATGCTTATCACAAGTTGCCGAAGCATCCTTATCATCGGTTGCCGAGGCATGCTTATTGCCGGTTGCCGAGGCAATTCCTGGTTTAGCATCTGAGGCTTTGCCTCTAGGTTCGTCTTGATCTTTTTGTGGAGTTTTGTTTGATGAGCGGGATTGAGCCTCTCTAAGTTGTTGGTCACTTCTAGTGGTGATTGCCTTACATTGCTCATGGCCAGTTCCTCTTGCAACTTCAGTATCGCTAGGTAAACCTCCATGCGGTCTAGTATTCAGATTTTGAGCAAACTGTCCGACTTGATTTTCCAATGATTTGATTGCCGCCTCTTAGTTTTGCAATCTCATCTCGGTCCTGTTAATAAAAGCATCAGTTCTTTTTATGAAGTTACTATTCTCAGCCATATAAGATTCAGTTTTCATCATAAAAGCATTTAGAGAATTTTCCAAAGAACTAGATATTGTCGGTTGTTGCTACGGTAACTGTTGCCGTGGTATATTCTACTAAAATCCCAATGCTTGTGCATTATGATTGTTCTGGTTTAGAACATTGTTGGGATTACTCCATAAAAAATTCGGGTGCTTCTTCCAAGATGGATTGCATGTATTGGACATCACATAACTCACAAAAAGAATCCATTACCTTGACTTCATGTGTGTTGTTTGGTTTTTGCATGTTCTGGACCATCTTGGTTAAAGTGGCCAATTGTGCCGAAATTGAATCTGATGATCCTAGTTCATGTATTGTGGCTTGGCGTCTAACTCCACCTCTTCTAGTAGAGGGGAATTGATAATCATTCTTGGCCAGCCTGTTTAAAATTTGCATTTCTTCCTCCAGCGACTTATCTAGGAGTATGCCGAGGCATCTAGCATCATACTTGTTGGTGTATTCACGGTGTTGTAAAACATTGTTACTTGAGTCCACACCGGGAATCCATGTAGGGGGAATTTGTGTAGAAGTTCTCTATATCGCTCCCAAGCCTCGTACATGGATTCATCATCTGCCTGCCGAAAAGAAGTAATATCGTTACGAAGCTTATCAGTCAAATTTGTATGATTAAACTGAGCAAGGAAATCACGACAAAGATCGGTCCAAGATCCTATTGATCCGGCAGGAATGCTATTCAACCATGCTTTCGCCCTATCCCTCAGTGAATAGGGGAATAATCTTAATCGTAAAACATCGGGGGTGACTCCGTGTATTTTGAACGAGTTACAATCTCGAGGAAAGATTTAAGATGTTGCCGTACATCTTCAGTTGCTGAGCCGCCAAATTGACCAATTGTGTTGATCATATTAAACATTACCGGTTTTAACTCAAAGTGGTCGGCTTCAATTTCAGGTGCGACAACTCCTGGATTAAGTCCATCAAGATATTCATCAAGATAGTCTCGAATAGTTCTGTTTCGTGCAAGAATCACTCCTCCTCCTGCTGGAACATCTTGATTCATATTTCCGTCTTGATTAGCCATTGCTACTCTTATCCTTCGTCTAAGTCTTTGTAAGGTTCGTTCGACTTCTGGATCAAATGGATATTCTGGTGTAATCGGTTTCGCCCTGGTCATATACCAATGCAAAACCAAAGTTTGTTAGCCCTTTGAATCTTAAACAAGAAAAGTAAAAAGAAAGTGCAAGAAAATAAAAACAAAGTCGCTATTGCCAATCCCCGGCAACGGCGCCAAAAACTTGTTGCGCGTAATAAGTGCTACACAATTGTGCAAGTATACACGTTGCAAGTTATAGTATAAAAGATATCGTCTCCACAGGGATTGGTGCCACTTCAAGAATCTAGTCTCTTGCATTGTAAAAAGTAAAAAACACAAATAAAGGATTATAGGAGTTTAACTAATAACTAAACTAGAAGGCAATAAAGTAAAAGAATAAATAAGAACAAATGAGAGAGATAGGCCAGGTTATCGTGAGTTGAGGTGTGATAGTCGATTGGATTGTCTTGGTAAAAGAGTGCACGGGCAACTCAGTTGCCGTGGCAACTTGCACAACGGGGTTGCCTTGGCAACTAATCGATGGTTGCCTGGGCGACTAGTTGGGCAACTACTTGGGCGTCTGGGCAGCAACCTTCAAGGTTCGGCAGAGCATTCTTCAATGGTTTCTTCTTATCCCTAAGTCGAAACTCTAGCTACTTGTACATGCCTTGATAATACATCCCTGCTGAATCAAGGGTGAACAACAACCAATCTTGTGCTCCTCTTAGCCGTTGAAATCCTTGACTTATTCCTAAGCCGGATTAATCATCACCATCAATAGATTAAATAAAGATCATATTCATTCGTTTCTTGAATCTAACGCTCCCGATATTAGATAAATAGATGAAGTTACGAGATCCTCTCCCAATTCACTCGCAAACAAGAATAAGAACCAAGAATGAATAAACCTTGAATAGAAAAGTGCAAACTCTTATTACCTAAACAAAATCCAATAGTTTCTCACAACCACAAAACACAATAACCATAGCCAAAGAGATTTAGTTCATGGCTAGGTTCCAAAGAAACACAAGATAAATAATCCCTAGCATGAACCTAATTGAACAAGAAAGAAAAAGATGAAGAATTAAAGCTTGTCGAAAATTCTCTCCTCTTGCACTCCTTGAGTTGTCGAAATTCCCCTCTAATTTATAGGGCTAGATCAAAGTCCTTCTTTGAGGAGGAAGTTAAGTTGGAATTAAATTATCTTTAAAGAATATAATTCTTTATTATAATTATATTCCTACTAGAACTTCTCCTATCTTCTTGGAATTTAATTCTTCTTTAATCTCTTCATGGAAATCAAATTCCTTTGGGATTTAGCTTTGCTCCACATCATCTTGAGCTTGTCTAGTCATCAATTTTGACTACCATATCACCTTGATCTTTGTCGACAATTGCCCTGGCAAATGGCTCGGCGTCTCCTTCATGCATTGCCCTGGCAACTAGCTCGGCATCTCCTTCATGTATTGCCCTGACAACTAGCTCTAGCCTTGCTTTGGCAAGTGATCCTGTACATACACACAAAACACACCAAAGCAGCATCTTTTCCCACAAAAACTACCAAGTTATGTAATCAAGCTCAACGATGGAAGGAAACATGGAATAATGCATGAATGGCTAATTATGCAACTAATATGAGCCTAAGTCTAACAATAATATGAGTAAAAAGGGTAAGAAAAATAGTACTTTTGAACACTTATCAAGCCTCCACTCCCACACTTAAACTAAACATTGTCCCCAGTGTTAAAACATCATGTATATAATAGAGAAATAAAACTTTTAAGGGAAAAGAATACTCCCTTATTCGGCATGTGATGGTTTAGGGCGTGGATGGGAAAGGAAGCATGGGCATATTTATATCGTGGTTTGTTTTGCCTGAAGAACATGAGGCGCGGTTGCATTTTTCTTCCATAAGTGCTACTCATTGTATCTAAAAAGAGAAAAAAACTGTAAAAATTCTTAATAAAAGAATAATAAAAAGAATAAAGAAAAAATAAAATATGGGTTGCCTCACACGAAGCGCTTTTCATTAACATCTTTGGCTAGACGTAACTCCCTTTTTTCATGTTACGACGAGAACGTGTTCGTCATGAGGTTTGTCCTTGTTTGATTTGAAAACTTTCTTCTACCATGGTAGTTTTATTGCAAGTTTATAGGGAGGTTCGACATTGATTGGATGGATCCCTGGATCTCAATTGATATTTGCCACCATGGCTGGATCTACTCTTATCTTCCATAGGTATGGGTTATCCTAGAGGTACGACTTCGTGTCGCATTTGATCTTGTCTTTCTCAACTTGAGATGTACATGTTGAAAATGTCTTTGTCACAAAATTTTATGCGATATCTGCGTACCATGGTATGATGTCTTTGTATGCAAGAAGTTATCCTGATCTGATATCTTGTTCCCCAGGTTTCTTGAGGATTAGCTCAAACTTGTGAACTGTTTCAAGAATTTTTTTCGTTCCAGCTCATCCTCTTTGGTCTGTGAGAACCTTTGAGGTAAAGATGGTTGAACCACAATAGGTGTCACAAGACTCTTTACACCAGCTTTGTCTTTCGTAGGCTTTAGATTTTTGGGATTGCCATCTTTGCCAGGAAAAGGTGCGAGCCAAAAATTGGATGGTTTGTTGGCCTTCACACCTTCATGTTTGCCTTGCTCATTTGGCAGATTCTCCTTTGAATTCTCTTGAGCATTATTGACGAAAAGCTCATTATCCTTCGTTTTCTCAATATCCGCATCGAGTTGGCTTATATTTGCATCCTGTTTAGCGCCCGCATCATCCTTGTTCGCATAAGGCTCGTTTGCCTTTCCTTCAATTTGTTCATTAGCCGCGTCAGACAAACTCTCCTTCACATGTTCATGTTCTCTGTTCGCCAAGGGTATGGGGCATGGTGAGTTCGCACTCTTTTCTTCCTCTGTTGTCTTCGTAGTGGGCTTACGCGGTTCCTGTGTTTTGCGAAATTTTTTTCTCTCTTGTTGGAACTGCTCTAAATTGATCTTGATTTTATTCATAAGTTCCTCTAACGAAGGCTTCGTTGGTGGTTGAGGTTCGCAAAAAACACTTTGTTCAAGGAAGGCATGTTGTGCATACGATTGGGCTTTTTGGTAGACTTATTGCAGATATCCTTACCTATAATGCAAGTGTCAATAGTCCTTCCACAAGTAATTGTATGTATATGTGTATGGATTGTCTTCTTTTGTCCGTAAGGTCATCCAATGGCATTGGCGTCCTTGGTACTTTCTACTTGGAGTGTGGGGTACATATCGGTTACATGCTCTTGACTTATGCAAATCCCACATGCCTCATTCACAATTCAAAAGACGATGTCATGTGTTGAACTAAATTGTTGAGAGTTCGCTACCATAATGTTGATGATGATTCGCTTTTCGGTTTTGTCGATATCAGGATCAAACAAAAAAAATTCTTATCTGTAAGAGAAGAGTGAAGCATAAAAGTAGAAAAGAAAAAAAACCTCAAAAAAATAAAAATAAAATAAACTAAATAAAAAGTGAACTTAGCTTCTTGACTCCACTACCCGAAAACGGCGCTAATTTTTTATGGGTGTCGAATCCTTCAAAAAATAATACCTACTTGTTCTTTGGATTTGTAGTAGCGACAAGTAGGGTCGATCCTATAGAGAGCGGTTAAGAGATTAAGTTTACAAACAACTAAAGTCAAAGAGGGGGTTGTGTTTGAGTAAAATTGAAGAAAGCAATTTAAAGTAAATGAGAATTCTATATTAAAAGGAACTCTAGTTAAAGTAGATCTCGATGTATTAATCCAAGTTTTAGATCATCGAACTTCATGAAAGATAAACCTGCATCAATCTCAAATAGCTTGGTTATAGGTTAATTGATAATCCACAATTAAACCCAATCTCTCTTACTTAGTAGATAATCTCTTAATAATCCATAAATGACTAACTCTTATTATCAAGATTAAAATCCTTAGATAATCCACATAGAATTAAAACCTATTAAATAGCTTTTCTGAATTAAGAAACCCAATGCACAAACTATCAAAACACTAATCCATTAACTTATCAAGAATATGAATTTATACCTTCTAACACGTTGCTTGGTTACTTACCACTTGTATCAAGGATGCCTCGATTGGTTTTTGTATATATACAATCCAATATATACGTGTTGAATATGCCCGGAACACATAAAAATACTTGAAATAGATGAAGAAGATAAAAACAAGAAATCTCACTAAAAACTTTTATTAATAACCTCGATGTTAAACCTTAACTAAAAAAGAGTTTAGCAACTCATGGAGAAGGGAAATCGACAAAGAAAAGAAGAATGAGAATTATGGGATGATTGATTTCTCTTCTCCTCATAGCCCTATTTATAATAGAGGTCATTTACATCAACTAGGTGAAGGAATTACAATAATATTTAATTTAAAACTCTATCCTACTCCAAATATAATATAAAACATAAAAGTTCAACTTGAAGTAGAATTCATCTTCTTATGTTAAGTGCTCCTTAAAATCCAAATCCAACTAAAACTTCTCTTTTAAGCATGTATTATCCTTTAGTTGTCAAAATCCCTATAAAAATCAAATACTTGTTAAAACATAGATTTATAGTTGGATTAGAACACTAAAATATAGGTATATATATGTGAAGAATATGCAAATATTAGACTTATCATATACCCCAACACTTGGATTATGCTTGTCCTCAAGCATATTGAAACTCAAAACCTAGGGTCCTTTTGGTAAATAGAAAGGATAAAAGAAGTAATAAGTCAATGATTGAAATTTAGCACAAGCAAATAATCACCCAATTAATTATCATGAAGTCAAAGATGGAATAAAATTAAACACACTCACAAAGGATTCACTCATTTCGCTCAAGGTGTTTAAGGGACAACAACACTCAAGTCAAAGCATGTAAAAGAGTCTTACCATAAGCTTGCAAATACATCACATCTCCACCACTAGTTGAGCCGAATTACAAGATCAAAAGGTCTTTGAATTTGGTTGTAACGTGGCTTAAGATAAGGTATGATGAGAATGACTTTTAGGCTTTTTGAATGGAAGAACATCTTACTCCTTTTCTCTTTTGTATCAAGTTTTTTGAACAAATTTAATTTTGGGAGAAAAAATGATTCAATCTTTCATTTTTTGTCTTTTATCTTCTTTTGAATTTTCTTTTTTTTGAACAAGCAAGACAATTTTCTCTTTGATTTTTTTTTTCGTTTCCTTGTTTTCAAGATTTTCTCCCTCTTCTATTTATTTTCCTTGATTTTTCTCCTTTTTTTCAAGTAAGGAAAGTGTGTAGTTCTCCAAATTCGGGTGCAAATTGGGGAAATCAACAAAAATGAATTAGGCTTGTTGTATGGTTAATTTCCAAACAAAAGGCTCAGGCTCAAAAGTGGTTCTCTAGTGGTCATATTTACCAAGGTAGGCTTTTCAGCTCAAGGTTCATACCTAAGTGCCTTAATCATCTCAAGTAATTCGATCCTATGTAGTCTTAAAATGTATAACATTGCAAGTTCTAGAAGAAACTAATCATGCTTAACAATCACTCAATGAAAGAAAAAAATATGAAGCATAAAAGATGTATGCTTATTAGGCTCAAATCTCACAAAAGTGGCTTATGTTGTGTCTAATTTTATCCATCTAACCATCGAATCAATTAATCAAGCAACGATTTGTAAGGCTAAAAACTTCTTATCAATCCTAATTTACTCCTCATATCAGTCTCATTTTTACTTTAGGATCCCAAATCTAAAAAATTTCAACATGTTGATTGTAAAAAAAAATCAATGTGAAAGGAATTTTTCTAAGTCATCAATAAACATGAATTTCACATATTTTCTTCCTATTATTTTGGGCAAAAATAATCAAGATTTAAACAAAAATTTTCAACCAAAAGCCTCCACCCCCACACTTAAACTAAACATTGTCCTCAATGTTAAAATCATCATGCATAAAATAAAGCAATAAAAGTTTTAAGGGAAAAGAATACTCCCTTATTCGGCATGTGATGGTTTAGGGCGTGGATGGGAAAGGAAGCATGGGCATATTTATATCGTGGTTTGTTTTGCCTGAAGAACATGAGGCGCGGTTGCATTTTTTTCCATAAGTGCTACTTATTGTACCTAAAAAGAGAAAAAAAAAACTATAAAAATTCTTAACAAGAGAATAATAAAAAGAATAAAGAAAAAAAATAAAATATGGGTTGCCTCACACGAAGCGCTTTTCATTAACATCTTTGGCTAGACGTAACTCTCTTTTTTCATGTTACGACGAGAATGTGTTCGTCAGGAGGTTTGTCCTTGATTGATTTGAAAACCTTCTTCTACCATGGTAGCTTTATTGCAAGTTTATAGGGAGGTTCGACATTGATTGGATGGATCCCAGTTGATATTCGCCACCATGGTTGGATTTGCTCCTATCTTCCATAGGTATGGTTCATCCCATAGGTACGGCTTCGCGTCGCATTTAATCTTGTCTTTCTCAACCTGTGATGTACATGTTGAAAATTTCTTTGTCACAAAATTGTATGCGATATCCACGTACCATGGTATGATGTCTTTGTATGCAAGGAGTTTTCCTGATCTGATATCTTGTTCCCCAGGTTTCTTGAGGATTAGCTCAACCTTGTGAACTATTTCAAGAATTTTTCGTTCTAGCTCATCCTCTTTGGTCTGTGAGAGCCTTTGAGGTAAAGATGGTTGAACCACATTGGGTGGCACAAGACTCTTTGCACCAGCTTCTTCTTTCGTAGGCTTTAGATTTTTGGGATTGCCATCTTTGCCAGGAAAAGGTGCGAGCCAAAAATTGGAAGGTTTGTTGGCCTTCGCACATTCATGTTTGCCTCGCTCATTTGGAAGATTCTCCTTTGAATTCTCTTGAGCATCGTTCACGAAAAGCTCATTATCCTTCATTTTCTCACTATCCGCATCAGGTTGGCTTGTATTCACATCAAGTTTAGTTCCCACATCATCCTTGTCTGCATAAGGCTCGTTTGTCTTTCCTTCAATTTGTTCGTTAGCCGCGTCAGACAAAATCTCCTTCGCATGTTCATGTTCTCTATTCGCCAAGGGTATGGGGCATGGTGAGTTCGCACTCTTTTCTTCCACTATTGTGTTCGTAGTGGGCCTACGCGGTTCCTGTGTTTCACGAAAATTTTTTCTCTCTTGTTGGAACTGCTCTAAATTGTTCTCGATTTATTCATAAGTTCCTCTAAAGAAGGCTTCGTTGGTGGTTGAGGTTCGCGAAAAACACTTTGTTCGCGAAAGGCATGTTGTGCATAGGATTGGGCTTTTTGGTAGACTTCTTGCGGATGTCCTTTCCCATAATGCAAGTGTGAATAGTCCTTCCACAATGAATTGTATGTATGTGCGTATGGATTGTTCTTTTTTTTTGCCGTAAGGTCCTCCAATGGAATTGGCGTCCTTGGTACTTTCTACTTGGAGTGTGGGGCACATATCAGTTACATGCTCTTGACTTATGCAAATCCCACATGCTTCATTCACACGTGGAGAGACGATGTCACGTGTTGAACTAAATTATTGAGAGTTCGTGACTATAATGTTGATGATTGTTTGATTTTCGGTTTTGTCAATATGAGGATCAAACAAAAAATTCTTATATGTAAGTGAAGAGCGAAGCATAAAAGTAGAAAAGAAAAAACTCAAAAAAATAAAAATAAACTAAACTAAATAAAAAGTGAGCTTAGCTTCTTGACACCACTCCCCGGCAACGGCGCCAATTTTTGATGGGTGTCGAATCCGTCAAAAAATAATACTTACTTGTTCTTTAGATTTATAGTAGTGGCAAGTAGGGTCGATCCTACAGAGAGCGGTTAAGAGATTAAGTTCACAAGCAATTAAAGTAAATGGGGGTTGTGTTTGAGTAGAATCGAAGAAAGCAATTTAAAGTAAATGAGAATTCTATATTAAAAGGAACTCTAGTTAAAGTAGATCTCGGTGTATTAATCCAAGTTTTAGATCATCGAACTTCATGAAAGATAAACATGTATCAATCTCAAATAGCTTGGTTATAGGTTAATTGATAATCCACAATTAAACTCAATCTCTCTTACTTAGTAGATAATCACTTAATATTCCATAAATGACTAACTCTTATTATCAAGATTAAAATCCTTAGATAATCCACTTAGAATTAAAACCTATCAAATAGCTTTATTGAATTAAGAGACCCAATGCAGATAAAATATCAAAACACTAATCCGTTAACTTATCAAGAATATGAATTCATACCTTCTAACCCGTTGCTTGGTTATTTACCACTTGTATCAAGGATGCCTCGATTGGTTGTCGTATATATATAATCCAATATATACGTGTTGAATAAGCCCGGAAGATATAAAAATACTTGAAATAGATGAATAAGATGAAAAACAAGAAATCTCACTAAAACTTTTATTAATAACCTTGAACCTAAACCTTAACTAGAAAAGGAGTTTAGCAACTCATGGAGAAGGGAAATCAACAAAGAAGAGAATAATGAGAATTATGGGATGATTGATTTCTTTTCTCCTCATGACCCTATTTATAATAGAGGTCATTTACATCAACTAGGAGAAGGAATTACAATAATATTTAATTTAAAACTCTATCATACTCCAAATATAATATAAAACATTAAAATTTCAACTTGAAGTAGAATTCCTCTTCTTATGTTAAGTGCTCCTTAAAATCCAAATCCAACTAAAACTTCTCTTTTAAGCATGTATTATCCTTCAGTTGTCAAAATCCCCACAAAAATCAAATACTTGTTAAAACATAGATTTATAATTGGATTAGAACACTAAAATATAGGTATATATATGTGAAAAATATACAAATATTAGACTTATCACTTATGGTAATAAAATTTGTAAGTACATGAAATATTAAAGCATTTCTCTATATGTACAAAATGCATTATAAATACGATACCTACACAATGTTTCACAATACCTACATAATTCTTTACATAAAATATAGGGAAAAATGTAAGTACCGAAATTATTACCCCATATCTCATAATCTTAAATCAACCAAACTTATTGTAGGAAATTTTGTAACTATCAGAAATCTTAAAGGATTACTCTATATGTTACAAAACGCATGAGAAATACGATACCTATACAATGTTTCACAATACCTACATAAATCTTTACATAAAATATAGCAAAAAACGTAGCTACCGAAATTATTACCCCATATCTCTAAATCTTAAACCAACCAAACTTATGGTAAAAAATTGTGTATCTACCTGAAATCTTAAAGGATTACTCTATATGTTACAAAACGCATGACAAATACGATACCTACACAATTTTTCACAATACTTACATAATTCTTTACATAAGTTATACTAAAAAAAGTAACTACCGAAATTATTACCCCATATCTCCTATTCTTAAACCAACCAAACTTATGGTAGCAAATTGTGTAACTACTTAAAATCTTAAAATATTACTCTATGTAGTATTCATATTTGGCCTTAACTACACATCTCAAAGGATTACTCTATGCAAATTGTGTAACTAACATAAATCTTTAAGTAATTTAGAAGAAAAGAAGTAACTACACAAATTATTACCCCATATCTCATAATCTAAAACCAACCGAAATTTTGGTAGGAAATTGTGTTGCTATACAAAATCTTAAAAGATAACTCTATATGTTACCAAACGCCTAACAAATAGGGTACCTACACAATATTTTACAATGCCTACGTAAATGCTTATGTAATTTATAAGAAATAATGTTACTACACAAATTATTACCCCATATCTCCTAATTTAAAACCAACCGAACTTATGGTAAGAAATTGTGTGACCACACAAAGTCTTAAAGGATAACTCTATATGTTATCAAAATATTAACAAATAGGGTACCTACACAACATTTTACAATACTTACATAATTGTTGAATGTATTTCTAGGGAAAAAAAAGGTAACTACACAATTGCTTACCCCATTTAGCATACTTTTAAACAAGCATTAGATAGTAAGAATCGATACTGTTCATGAAGAATCGATACTATTCATCCATAATCGATACTAATTTATTGCATATTTGATTTCGGAATCGGTACTGTTCTATGGTACCAGTAATTATGTTAATTGTACTGGTACTATTGTGTAGCATCTGTACCATTTTAGGTCACTGTCTACATAAATCCATACCATGTGTATTTTCACTCTTGTATGTGTACTAGTATTAATCCACAATTTAGACATGCATCTTCATAGTATATAGTCGGCAACACAAGAACAATTTCGATATCATACGAACAATTTGTAGGTTTTAATTAAAAATCACTTTAAAATAGTTTAAAATTTTATTTTCTTTGAGTAAAGTTTTGTGGAGGTCTTTAAATGGAAAATTGTTCTAAACTCTTGGAAACAATTGTTCTAAGCTCTAAGATATTTATAGTTACAATATAAGTAAAAGTCAAGGGTAATCCAAAATATTTATAGTTACATATGATCAATGTCATAATCTAAAATATATGCATAATGTAGAATATTCAAATAGATCCAAATCATTCAAAATGAAACTACAAAATTAAAAACATCAATGCAACAAAAAAGCATCAAAAGTGTCATCCATAAATTCATAATGACAACCAAAGGCATAGATGCAAATCATGAAAAACAAGAGAAACAAATCCATCAAGCATCTGATGCCGGCGGTAGATCAAAGTCAGAGGAAGAAGCTCAAAAGTTAAAAAGTTCCAAGAGAGAGCACCAACCTCATCAGACAAAGGGTTGAACTGAAAAATAAATTAACCACGAACTTCCTCAAGTCTAACAAAGAGACATTATTAAAGAAATTGGACAAGTCAACCTACAAAAAACAAATAAATATATTTACAACAATTCAATCTCAATTCTCATTAAATTTCATTAACCAAAACAATAAGTTTAAAGATTATATATATATTATTAAAAAGGAAAAGTGCTTGAAAAATAATGTGTAAGTATAGTGTCAATCTCAATTTCATATGTAATATGTAAGAGCAGTACAAATACCGTTAATAGCAGTACAAATACCATCAAGAGCAGTACATATATCGTTAAGAATAGTACAGATACTACGTGATACTTTTACCCAAATTTCTACATTCATTCAAATGGTATTGATACTGCAAGAACAACACCGATACCCAAATGTAGGAAATGTCATTTTAAGCTCGAAAATGATCCTCAATCTAACTCTAACCGTCTTATAGTGCCTCTAAGACTATACCTAAAGCCACCGACGTTATTCACGCATCATTTAACATAATTACCAAGCATTTGTACCGTCAAACTCATTTCAAGAATATTCCTTAACTAAATTCAGCATGTAATGCATTTCTACACATATTTAACCTACAAGACTCAACCTTTATGACTCATATGCCATCTATTAGTAATGATAGTGTATTACCTTACAAAAAACGTCCCAAATGTGCTTTTTTTTTTATTTTGTCCACAAGCTTGCTCCTTGCATCTACTTTTGGAATACCCTACTCCTTTCAATATTATCTATCATCATACAATACACAATGGAAACAAAAGATTAATGGACAGATTAAATTGAAAACTATCTACTAAAATCCTCCACAATTTATAATAAACAATAGCCCTAGCAAAACCTAGTCACTCCATAACAACCAAAGAGATGAAGACTTTTATATTATTTTCAAGCTTCATATGTGAAGAACAAGAATCTTACCTCAAATCTTACTCTATTTCAACGCACACTTGTAAAAATGAAATTTTGAAGATGATTGAAGAAAGACAAAGGAGAGGTGGGTTTTTGTGGGTGATATCGGTTCTGACGTTTGGTTTATTAAACACCCTTTTAGTTTTAAAATGGTAATCGGTTAACCTTTTCATCCCTTTACTTTTTTTCTTTTTTCCTCCTTTTTTAATCAACGGCTGAGATTGATATAACTTAAATCTAACGTTCATACCGATGCTGCCTAATATTAACCTAATTTTAAGGTGTTTAATTTTAGAATTTTCCATGACGACACCACTTTATGTTCTAACAATTTATTATTAGTTAGATGAATTTTTCTTACATTATTTTAGTATTTTTTAGTGTTTTAACATCTTTGTCAAATAGAAAAAAAATAATCGTCAATAATCTTTACAGTAAGTAGTTAACAGGGTCGTCTCGGATATTTCTGAGACCCTGTGCGAAACTCAAAAATGAACTCTTATAAAACAAAATTATATTTTATTACTTTAAACAATTAATTTTATATTTCATTAATAAACCATAGAAACATGATTAAACTTTAGGAAATACATTGTTTCATTGTTTTGTTAAGAAAATTTGAAGGAATTGAGTTTTTTTTTGTTTGTTTAACCATCGGCATCCAGTCCATTGATTGACTAATCCGGATGGAATATTGCAGACCCATTATGTGGACGACCTTCCTAACCTAATTTGCTCCATTCATAATGTTAGGATTCAAACCTTTGACCTTGCTTAAAAGATCCAATTGGTTGGTAGTAATTATTTTTTTATTGTTAGATTAATTAATTTATTTAATAAATTAAAAATATAAATTTTAAAAATAAGGATAATTATTTTTAGGGCACCTAGTCTGATTGAGGGCCCTGAGCGGTCACGCATTGTGCTCCCCCTATCAGCCGACCCTGGTGGATAAAGCTCTCAATTAACATCTACTCATTCTCTTAAATTGTGAGTTCAAGACCCAGTAGAAGCAGAATTTTCGTTTTCCTCTCTCTAAAGTAGAAATTGTTCAAAAAAAAATTAAAGTTGCGAACATGAGGAGGAAGAAACATAGTTTACACACTATAGTTAGATTATACAAGAATCTTATAAAAACAGGCCAAGAATATAATTAGGCCTAGTGATTAAGGCTTGAGTTGTAATTCTTTTGGTCTAGGATTTGAATCTGTGTTGATAATTTTTTAATTTCATTAATTCTCGATTAATCAAATGAAATGGTTGAAAATTAATAAAAAATAATTATTTTTTAAAAAAAGTTGATACGATGTCAGCATTGCCACGTCATTGAAGGACGCTGATCATTAGTTGACTGACGGTTTCCATCCATTGAAGGTGAATTTTGAACTAAAATGAAACGTTAAGGGTTGATCCGAATAAAAAAAAAGATGAGAGTTAAAGTAAACAAAATGTTGAGATTTTTTTTTTTTACTTTTATGCCTTTAATAAACACAAAATTATAGGTACTGTTTTCGTAGCAGATAAATGAACCATCTAATCGGGCGATTATGCTATCAATATATAAAATTATGCTTTATACATAATTCAACTCGGTTTAACACTTTCGAATTATGAAGTTAGTTTACTGGATTGTGGTATTCTGTTTTATCGTGTTTGAGGGTCTAAACTTAAATTTTTTTACAAAGATCTTTATAATGCTTTTGATATGGACAAAGATCTTTTATAATATGTGAATGATAATATGTGAATTTGCGAGGAATAAAGAGGAGAATATTTCTTCTAATGAGTTTTTATGGCATTTAAGACATCTTCAGTTGTATTGAAACTTAACGTTGATCATCTTTTATAATTTTTATGATTTTGAGTTTTTGGTAAAAAAGAAATTAACTCAACAATTGTTATGGTATTAAACGGTGTAGTTTGAGACAACCACATAATTCAATCTGCAAAACAATAATTATAAAACAAGAAACTCTTCACCAAAAAATTAAAAGAGTGGAAAAAAAAAAAGAAGACAACAAAAAAAAGAGATAAGATATGAGAATTTTCGAGTGAATACTTGGATTGTATTCATCTAAAAATCGATGTTTTAAATAGGGTGAAATGTGCTTTTATTTATAGTTAAATTTCTTTATATCTAATATTAGGATTAAAAGTCATCTATTATAAAATTTATATTTATAAATACTATATCATATGTTCACATTATATATTCACATCTAATTATTAAGATAAGTTATATCAAGGAGTAAGATTAAATTGTCTTTTATAAACTTTTAAAGATTGGACTAATTTTAATGATCTTATTAAATATAAAATTCTCTAATAATTATTTTTGTGAGTAGTCCGTTATATTCTCTCTCACTAAATCTGAAATATTGTTGTCTCTAAAATTAAATTGGTCTATCTTATTTTAGAATTGTCACAATGTTTCCACCGGTTCTCAACCGCCCTTCTGTCAAGAAGTTCATTCATTGAACACAATACTCATGCCTTGGCATGTAAATTTACCGCCAATATCTATATCTATTCTTTTATGGGACAGTTAAAGATGTAAAAATATTCATTCGTTAAGAAACAAAATAAATCTGCATATGTATGAAAATATCCGTCATTTATTCATTCAAGAGTGCTCAACTTTCGATAAAAAAGTGCTCAACAAATTAAATATGTAAAAATAACATGCATGCAGCTGCTAAAGTCTATGCTATGTCCCAACCTTGATACAATTAATATACCCATAAAAACTCCAAAATCAAAGATAAACAACACAGAAATAAAGAAACACCTCCCCCTTAACCAATAACAAGTCCTCTAACTCTTCGTGTATATATAGAGGGTTAAGATCCACTTACACTATGTAAAACTCAATTAGTTTTACATTAATTAATAATCATTGAATGTGTGAAATGGATGAATAAGATTAATTCTTTACTTTTTTTTTTCAAGCAATAATCTTCATATATCCTACTTTTAATATCATACATTTATTTTACTCGTTTAATGGTCATTGATTAGGGTAAAACTAATTACATAGTGTAATTGGATCTTATTCTATATATATATATATATATATATAGAATTTTCATGGTTCTCAGAAGTCAGAACTGTTATGGGAATAAGAGAACTTGTTTTGTAGCTGAGCCAACAGTGTTTGGTTCTCTTGGTGAAGGAGAAGAGCTTTGTTTCTCAGCCTCTCGTTTTCTTCTCCAACGATTTGATTCTCCACGTAAAGCTTCAAGTTCTTCATTAGCATATCGGTTTTAATGCCGCCGACCGCCACCTTCTTTGTCCCCGCTCCCTTCCTTAATCTTCTCAACCTGTATCATCCTTGTTACAAACCAGACACACACAAAAACAACGAAAAACACAAGGAAACCTTAATTAACCTGTCGAGTCTTCGAACACGAACACTCTGTCGTCGCTTGGAAACACGTCCAGAAGAGTTAACCCACATGTTTCAAGATCTAAAAAAACATAGATAAAAGAGAGAGCCAGAGAGGTGGTGCAGCAACTAGGGTGAAAACACAAGCGTTATATAGCTGGGAAATTGTGTTTGAATCTGAAAACAAAAATGAAAAGAAAGAGAGGGAGTGGCTTTTGATAGTAATGATGGTACAAGGAGTCATGATTACTTGGGAGCAGCAATAGAAGAAAGAATGCTGAGAGAAAGGGGAGTGGAAGAAGTAAAAAAAGAAGCGTTTTTTTTTTTTTCTTTCCTCTTATCTTTATGGAATGGTAGTACTATTATTGATAAATACGACTGAGTGGGTAAAAGACTGAATGCAAAGAGAGTTGGGCACACAGAAAATGACTATTCCTTCTCCATCTTCATTTGCTTTTTTGAATTTAGAACTTCCTCCTTCATATTACCGTGAATACTCAAGTTTCCATAGATACTGTTATTCGCTGTATTCAAATGCAAGTTGGTGTTATCATTGCTGTAGAAAATCGAGTTGACTCTTACAAATTGGATATGATTCATAATTCAAGACTTGATCATGGCTTTATGTTACGAAGGGGTGCACATGTTTGGATATCAAATTAATATGATAAAAAAAATTGGATACTCAATTTTCAAATCAATAAAGTAATAATTCGTATTCGATCGTAAAAAATAGGTAAAATAATAATAATAATAATAATAATAATAATAATAATAATATGTTAGGCTTTGTTAGTCTAAAATTAGAAAGCTTGTTAAATAAATCCCCATTTTCATGAGATATTTAGCCATTTATTTTAGTTGTTAGTAGTTCCTTTATTTTCTCATTTTCGGTTGATATGTAAGACTATATAATAGCCTAATATATGTATTGAATATACACACAGAGCATTAATCTCCTCCATTTTTCTATTGTTCTTTATCATTTATTCTTGCTCTCTACATTTGGTATCAGCAGCCTCGGTTCTTTTCCTACTGCTATTTTTTTCTATGGCAACAGAGGGATTATTTGTGCAACCAGCAGTTCCAAAGTTCGATGGATATTATAATCATTGGGCGATGCTTACGGAGAACTTTCTCCGTTCAAAGGAATATTGGGGATTGGTGGAGAATGGAATTCCTGCCGTACCAGAAAGTGCTACTGATGTGTAGAAAAATTACGTTGATGATCAAAAGCTCAAAGATTTGAAAGCTAAGAATTATTTGTTTCAAGCTTTAGATCGTACAATTTAGAGACGATTCTTAACAAGGAGACATCAAAGAGCATATGTGATTCCATGAAACAAAAGTATCAAGGCTCAACACGGGTCAAGCGGACGCACCTGCAAGCTCTTCGCACAGAATTTAAGACTCTCCGTATGAAAGTGGGAGAGTGTTAATGAATTTTTTGCTTGGACACTCATCATAGTCAACAAGATGAAAGCTAATGGTGAGATGATGGAAGATAGTACCGTTGTTCAAAAGATATTGAGATCCATGACTAGCAAGTTTAATTACGTTGTTTGTAGCATTGAAGAGTTTCAGGACACAAGTCTCCTCTGCTTGTGCATGATGTCGCAACCATTTTTTTAGGAAAAGGTTTTGACATTTTGGAAAACTTTATAAAATCACGAAGTCGCCACCAATCTTTTTTGAAAAAAAAAGTGTGATTGGATCAGTTTTAAAACAAGGTATTTTGATAAAACGTCTTATTTATCAAAATTACATTTTTGGTCCACGAAAATAAGAGAAAATAGGTTCGGGGGTCAATTACGTGTGGCGAAGGATTAACACCCCACAACGCCCAAAAATTGGTACCTAATTGATTTCAAAAAACATTTTTTAAAAACTGAAATTTGCAAGTTCACAAAATTTTGATTTATTTGTCTGCAAAATGAATGTAGTTCTATTTTATCGGCCTTATCGCCCGAGAAATAAACTTTAATTACCGCCAATACTCCTGGCGCTAACCCGTCATTCCCGTTTGATAAGACACCACATTAATTAAGTTTTTACTTTTTAACAAATAAACAAGAAAATTAAATTGTTATTGAATTTTAATTAAAGTCTAAGTAGTGAATAATCCTAAAGAAATGACTATATTCCTTTTAATTATTAAGGTTATAATACAATTAAGTATGTTTTATTGAAAATGAAGAATATTTTACAACATACATGTCTCTATTCTAGGTTTTAAGTCCCTACTCCTAAGGTTTGATATACATACAAATACATACATTAAGGCAATAAGAAATAATTAATTAAATAAATCACTAAATAGTTACTTAAAATTAAATAAAGAAACGAGATCTTTATATTTTTAAAAAAAGAAAATATGAATTTAGGGACTGAATTGAAAGAAAATAAAATGTGAAGGTTAATTTGAAACAAATTTTAAGATAGGTGCCAAATTGAAAGGAAAAAGGACGAAATTGAAACAATTAAAACCTGAAGAGCTACGGTGTGAGATCTGATAAAATAGGGCGCGGGTTATGTCCGGGTTCGGGTCGGGTCAAACGGGTCACTATAAATAGCTTATAACAGATTTCATTTTATCATTATTCACCAAAACAGATCAAAACACCCATTCTTTGAATTCTCTGTCGAGTTCATCGTGTTCTTCATTTTATGAAGAACACGATGAACATCCGCAGTGCCGACCACCTTCCACCGGCACCGGCCGCCGTTATCGGCGGTGAAATTCCCAGATTCTGATGAAATTTCCAGATTCTGGCGACGTTTCGAACAAAAAAAGGGTAAAACAACTTCTTTCTTCTTTATTTAAACTGAAATATAAAGTAAATAGATAGGAAAAATTACCAGAACTTGCTTCTCTTTATTGTTTCCGAACGATGATTACAAACTGGTTGCTCCTATGAATTCCGATTGCTATTGCTATGTGCGATTTCTATTGAATTGTTATTGGTTTACAATAATTTACATTGGGGTTTATATAGTACAAGAATTGTTTGAATTGAATCCCTAATTTCTTCCCTGGATTATCTCGATTTGCTTGATCTTTGCCAGAGGCTTTAATTTAGGGATTATCCCTTTCCCTTTTCATTTCGATTTTGCCTTTTGCATATCTGATGACAGCTTAATTCTTGCTAGGGCTTTGAATTAGGGATTATCCCTTCCCGTTTTACTTCTGATCTTTCTAGCTAGGGCTTTGATTTAGGGATTTTAATTCCCTTTTGTCTTTTATCTTGGATTGCTGGGCTCTGATTTAGGGATTTAACCCTTTTGCTAATTTGTTTACATGCTTTTGATGATTCGAACGGCGCCAGCGAGGAACAATCGGAGCGAGTGGAGAGTCAGAGAAGATGAAGCAGACGACCGGAGCTGAATCATCGTGCGCGTGGCTGCCATGCGTGAGTGGTGATCCGCGTGATATACCTCGAAGCAATCTGGGCTATTGGATATCATTCTAATCGAATGGCTGAGAAGTTGAGGCACTATATTATCCCCAGCTGGCATGATCTACGCCGTTGAATCTGCCCCTTGATGCAACGATCCTGCTTCAGCTATGCAAGAGAATGAAACAGGATTAGGGTTTTTTGGGTTATAAACGGGCCAGCTGGCCCTTTGTATATTGGACTCTTTTGTATTTTTATTAATGGATTCTGATTTGAATTAAATCCAATAGACCTTTTATTTATTTTCTAATTAAAATTGGGCTATGTATTCTATATTTTGTATATAACCTATGTTAATTCTATATAAACAACTATATACTATACTAATTAAAATACGACATATTTAATAATTCTAACTAGAAATTACTAATTATAGCACACCAACATATTATACGTCACCTCAATAAATCTAATATTAACTAAATATTTACAACTAAATTATCAATACTATACCTAACTACATTATTAGTCACTTTAATATAAAATGTTGTCAATATAACAACTAAAGGCAAGGTGAAAATCTAGTGACAACAGCTGCCCCTCTTTGGTTATTCCGGTGGAACAGGAATACAGCAAAGTAAAGAAGACACTAATTTTCACCGATTACCAAACCGTTTGTGCATGAGAAGCCAGGCGGGTTCTATTCTCCTCATGCTCGAATAGATAAGCAGATTCCATTCTCCAAATGCCTGAACGGATAGGCATGTTCTATTTTCCTCATGCTCGAATAGATAAGCAGGTTTCATTCTCCAAATGTCTGAACAGATAGGCGAGTTCTATTCTCCCAATGCTCGAATAGATAAGCAGGTCCATTCTCCAAATGCCCAAATAGATAGGCATGTTCTATTCTCCTCATGCTCGAACGGATAGACAGGTTCTATTCTCCTTATGCCCGAATAGATAGGCGAGTTCTATTCTCCTCATGCTCGAATAGATAAGCAGATTCCATTCTCTAAATGGTCGAACGGATAGGCAGGTTCTATTCCCCTCATGCTCGAATAGATAAGCAGGTTTCATTCTCTAAATGCCTGAATAGGCAGGTTCTATTCTCCTCATGCCCGAATAGATAGGCGGGTTATATTCTCCTCATGATCGAATAGATAAGCAAATTCTATTCTCTAAATGCCCGAACAGATAGACGGGTTCTATTCTCCTCATGCTCGAATAGATAAGCAGGTTTCATTCTCATAATGCCCGAACGGATAGGCAGGTTCTATTCTCCTCATGCCCGAACAGATAGACGAGTTCTATTCTCCTCATGCTCGAATAGATAAGCAGATTCCATTCTCCAAATGCCCGAAAGGATAGGCAGGTTCTATAATCTGTCAAAACATATGCAAATGATCCAAATTAAGATGTATATGCTCTTAGGGATGCCTAGTCATGAATGCATGTCTTATTTTTTGCTCTTTTTCTTAACGTTTTTGTGAAGCTCCAGAAAACTTAGATTATATTATCTCAAACATTTTCTCAACTCTGGCAACTAATGGTGTGCGTCTGCTTTGGCCTATCCCATTAGAAAAGACGTTTCTTCAATACTAGTTGACTTCACCAATTTCTTGTTGTTAAAATTCCATCGTCTATTCCTTAGACAATAATCTTCACCATTGTCTACTCTTAACCCCTTCATCGGTCATACCACTTCATGGATTCACAATACATTCATCATTTCCTGCGACTTCTTCCTTGATTTTTCAAACAGGGAAATTCTTTGTTACTAGAACACCTAAGAGCAAAACTCTGTGGGGGATATGGGGAATGCATCGATTTTCCATCACTAATGTATGAGAAATCATCTAAAAATTATGATGTATGCTTTGATGATAGACTAAATCATCATAGATAGTTATCTCCATCACTTATGTTTTACCATTGTCATTCTTAGCATTTCCTTGCTTCATATGATCTTTGCACATTTGCTCACTCAATCAAGTTATCTTGTACTCCCGGTTGGAAGGACTGACTTCATCCTCATATTCTTCAACACTCTGTTATCATTGTAGTTGATACATCAATATTCAGTGACAAGCTTCCTGGAATCTTGTTGCTCTTCCAATGTCTCATAGCTTTTCCTCAAATATCTGTAAAATTGCTCTCATTGTTGTAGAAAGCAGAATATCTCATGTAAGCAACTATGTTTTGCAACATGCTTCCTTAAAGCAAAGTCAAAGCATCTCTTGAGGTTTTCCAACGAGGTTTGTAGCAAAACCTATTTCCATCTTGAATTTCCTTATAAGTTTTGCTGCTCTTTATGCCCTAAGCTCCAAATTTGACCATTGAATACCTCATAGTTCCAATACCCTTCTAGACAAATTTCAAAGTAATGCTAAAAAATCTTTTGTATATTTCAAATAATGTCAAACTTTAATTCTCATTTCAATGCAAGATGCTTTATAGAAAGATGTCAAAGAAGGAAAGAAAAGGTCTATACAACAAAATTTATTAGTGTTGTGGCAAACACAAAAAGAAATTACAAGGAAAAGAAGAGATATTTAGATATCAGAAACCAAAACTGCGCTTGTCATGACTTCATAAGATGCCTTGAATGTCCTCTATGCTGAGTAGACCCTGAAGATAATGATTATGCATAAAAATATGAAGCTCCCAAGCCAATCCCCGAGGAAGGTCATATTTGCAAATTGTTTGAGCCGCCCTTTACGGGTTTTCAACTTAGATCCCCATTTGGTTTCAAAATGCCCTTTGCAGATTTTCATTTTGAACCCCCTTTTTTTTCTCTTTTTTTTTCTTTTTTCTTTTCCTTTTCTTTTCTTTTTTTCTTTTTTTCTTTTTCCTTTTTTCACACATAATACTTCTTAACCAAATCTGAATTTATTGGGTTTTGGATTTCGTCTCCATCTATTTCGGCTAAAATTAACGCTCATTCTGGGAAAACCTTTGTTACAATGTAAGGTCCCTCCCAATTCGGTGCCCATTTTCCTCGAGAATCACTTTGGATTGGCAGCTTCTTCCTCAACACTAAATCTCCCTCTTTGAATTCTCTTGGGTGAACTTTCCTCTCGTGAGCCCTTATCATCCTTTTCTGGTACATTTGCCCATGACACAGTGCTTTCAGTCTTTTGTTTTCAAATAAATTTAGCTGATCGTATCTTGCTTGAACTTATTCTGCTTCTTTCAACTTTGCTTCCATTAAGACACAGAGAGATGGTATTTCAACCTCAATGGGTAGCCCAGCTTCTATTCCATATACCAATGAGAAAGGTGTTGCCCTAGTACAAGTTCTTACTGTAGTTCGATAAGCGTATAAGGCAAACGATAACTTCTCATGCCAATCTTTATATGTATCAATCATTTTTGCGATAATCCTCTTAATATTCTTATTCGTAACCTCTACTGCCTCATTCATCTTCGAGCGATATACCACAGAATTATGATGTTTAACATTGAATTGCTCACAGACTCCACTTATCATTCTGTTGTTCAAATTTGAAGCATTGTCGGTGATGATACTTTTAGGCAAACTATATCGAAAAATGATTTCCTTTTTCAAAAGCTTACAAACCGTGGATCTAGTGACATTTGCATATGAGGATGCTTCTACCCACTTTGTGAAATAATCAATGGCTACTAGGATAAAACAATGTCCGTTGGATGCCTTAGGGTGAATCTGACCAATGACATCAATGCCCCACATGGAAAATGGCCAAGGGGCTGTCATAGCATGAAGAGGTTGAGGTGGCGTATGAACCTTGTCAGCAGAAATTTGGCACTTGTGGCATTTGTGAGAATAGTTGATGCAATCACCTTCCATGGTTGACCAATAATACCCAAGACGCATGATTCTTCTGCCATGGTGAAACCACTAGGATGAGTTTTGCAAACTCCTTCATGAACTTCTTTTACAATTAATTGTGCCTCTTTTGCCCCTACACATCGTAGAAGCACTTGATCACGACTTCTCTTATATAGAACTTCTCCATCAAAGACATATCTAGATGCCATATTTATGATCATTTTCTTTTCATTCTCTGTAGCTTGAGGTGGGTATTGCTAGAATTTTACATATTGCAAGATGTCATGATACCATGGCAATCCATCTTCTTCTCCTTCCACATCATAATAATGAGCCGGAGAGTCAAGCATATATAACCTGATGGGCATCATCTCAGAACCTTCATTTACCCTAAACATGGCGGCTAAGGTGGCTAAAGCATCAACCATTTGATTGTCTTTTTTGGGGAGATATTTGAAAGTGATCTCATCAAATTCCTTGGTTAACTCGAGGACCAGCTTGTGATATCCCAACAACTTTGCATCTTTTGTCTCACATTCGCTATGTATCTGATAAATAACTAACTCAGAGTCCCAAAAAACTCTTAGGGTATTGTAGCGATGTCCTTTTCTTAAAAAAAAACAGGTTTTCGAAGTGTTGGTTTTTTAGGTATTAAAATATTTATTCCATGGGATTTTAAAAATACCGTATTTTATTTAAAGAAAGGGAGTCGCCACCGGCCACTTAGGTAGGCCGGACACCATAAAACCAGAGATTCAAAAACTTTGAGTTCAGGAGTCGGTTACGGATGGGGAAGGATTAGCACCCCCACACCGCCCAAAATTGGTACTTTAATAATTACTGCTTTATTAATGTTAGATTTTCTGGGTTAAAGTGACGATTAGTTTAAAATTCGGTTATAATTGTGAATAAATTTTAAAGGCCCCGTTATCCGAGTGTAAACGCCCAACCACTATCACTACGCCTGATACTTGCCCCGTTTACGCTCGAATAAAAGGGCACCGCATTGACAATTTATATTCCATTATGCAACCTTAGGGAAATAACTTGGAAGTATACATTCGCATTGACATAGTAAAGGACAAAATAAATAATAATAAAAATGGGTGACACAAAAGTAAATAAATATGATAAACAACACGAACATAACATATCACAATAACAAGGCATGAATAAAAACATGTGGGAACAAAAACACTTATTTTAAGAAGACATACGTATTAAAAATAAAACACATTGTAACATATGTAGAACATGAATATATTATGATTTCAATTTTCACAACTCAGAATAACGTACTAATAGAGAAACTAATACCTAGCACATAGTTTGCGACATAATCTACATTCGAAAAATAGAAACATGGTATTATACATGACAAAGAAAATATACTAACACGTAACCTAAAAGCAAAGAGAACATACAATACATGCTCAAATACAAAACATGTCGTGTACGTGCCAACTAAAATATCAATCGAACATGTATGATACGAATGACCGAAAAAACGTATAAAAATACATAATCACCATAAACTAAACACATATATACATATAAACATGAGAATACAAAGCATGTACGAGAGACATGTGAGAATGCAAAAAAGGCTACATCAACATATACGATCATAATAAACAAACATGAATATTTAAATATGGAACAAGACTGAAATGAAAATAAACGAACATAAGAAACGAAAATTAAAAGGTAATAAAGTGCTATTTAGGGACGCAATTGCAAATCAAACAGAACCTAAAAGGACTAAATCTGTAGTTGGACCAAGGGGTAAGCTCGAAATGCAAAGTTAAAAAACGCGGAGATCCTTGGGGCGTAATTTACCCATTTGAAAACGGATTTCGAATAGATTTCAGGACGAAATTAAAAGACTTGGAAATATAAAGGGGATTAGATTCGTAATTTCCCCAAGGGGCGAGACCGTTTCGAAAATACCCAAAATGCGGGATGACTTATGATGTAATTAGACCATTTTTAATTAGGGGTTTACTTATAAATTTCCTTAACCGGCCTCCCCTCTCCCCTTTTCTCATTTTTTTTAACCTTAATATAACGTTTCCCCCACTCTCTCGTTTTTCTCTCAGACAACCAACATCGAACCCTTGACGAACCCAGAAACCGGCGACTCTCCGCCGTCCTTTCCGCCGCTGCTAGTCGGCTGCCGACGAACCCTAAAAAACACAAAAACAACATTCGCTTCAACCCAAACTCAAAACACAACTTAGATTCCCAGAAAAGACTCACCTTTTTACTAGATCTAAGAAAATACGAGGATGAAAACCTTTTTTTTTAAACGAGACCGAAAGGGATCTCTCCCCCTTTTCAGTTCACCTTCTTCAGTTTTTGAGAAACTGATGCAGCTTATTACTGGCGAGGGGAGACCCACAGACAACTAGGGTAAAGATCCTATCCACCCCTATCCCTTTCTTTATCGCTTCTTATTATTTTTACATGCATGCCATGGAGTAAGGAAAAGAAAGAGGAGTTACCACTGAAACTTTGTGCTTCTTTTTTTATTTTCTCCGTAACTGATTACAACTGGACTGTCTTGCAAATTACTTGTTTCATACATATATCCCTTTTTTTTGGTTTGGTAGCAAGTACTGTAAAATACATATTTTTTTTATCTGAAATGATACTGACATAGCATCTTTTTTGGTGATTTTTGATGTATCTGGCAATCCTGAACGTGGTGGTTGGAGGCCGGCATGGTGGAAGCATGGTGGCGGTGTAGGGGCGATGTCTTCGGCCAGAGGTGTTCTCGACCGTTGGATCAGATTCGATCCAACGGTTGAGATAACTTGAAGAATACACGGTCCCGATAAAACCTCGAACGAGTAGAATGGCTCTAGATCGTGACACGTGGAGCTCGGCAGCCGAGGAGTTCTGGCGCGTGGGATTCACACACACGTGGGAGATCGAAGAGTCCGCGCGTGGATCCAACACGTGCGTGGCAGCCGAACGGTCCGAGCGTGTAATACACGCGGCCAGCTGGATAGCTTCCCCCTTTGATCGTGGCCGTTGGATCAAAATTTTGATCCAACGGCTCCTGGTTGGCTTCACAAAGGGGAAAACACTAGGTTTAGACAATTTATGGCCTTCAGATATAGGATTTGGATTTGGCCAGTTGGGCCTGTAACTTAATTTTGTATTTGGGTCTTATATTTGTATAGAGACTGGACCTTAATTATTATTATTTTTTGGGTTTATAATTTATGGGTTTCATCTTGAATTGGTCCATTAATAATGATAATATTAATAATAATAATAATAATACAAACACACGCACATGTACATACAATACGCGTACATGCAAAACACCAACATTTACTGACATACAAGCATGCATACATATACATACGGACACATACATATACCAATATATATATACTCACACACCAACTCATGCAGATACATACATCATATATACACACAGCATACATGCAAATTAATCAAATATTCAAACATGTAACATACGAGCATACATATAAATAATTACTAATACGTACATATATCTGCACTCACAGATATCACACCTATACATTTTTATCTTACTAACACTCATGCAATAATAATATTAACTATAAATTAGCACAATATTTACAAATTAGATAAAAATGAGTGATTACAGTTGCCCCTATTTGCTTGTTCTCGTAGAATGGAAACAAAGCAAAGATTCATAAGCACTCATTTTTATCCGACTTCCCTGTTTGTAGCTTTGGAACCACGTGTTCTTCTGTAACTCTCCGCTTTTCCTCGGCTGAATCTTTGGGCTCGCAAGTCCTTCCTATATAAATTCTTCCCCCTCCGATCTTGGAGCTACAGGCTCTTCCTATATGGAACCCTTCGCTGTGAAGCCTCAAGTTATGAGTCCCTCCTATATAGAACTTTTCATTTTGAGATGGTAAGGCTTGGAGTCCTTCCTATATAGAACTCTTTGCCTTCAACGCGGCTGGTTTTTTCTACATAAAACCTTCTATACCACGGATGAGTTCTTCTGACTGGGAGTTCTTCCTGTATAGAACTGATAGTCTTCAAACCTGGGAGCCGCCAATCCTTCCTATATAGAACTTTTAGCTTCTGAAATCTCGGAGCTATGAGTTTTTCCTATATAAAACCTCTCACTCTAAGATAGTAAAGCTTGGAGCCCTTCTTATATAGGATTCTTCGCTTTTAACGCAACAGGTTCTCCCTACATAAAACCTTGTGTGTCATGGGTGAATTCTTTCGGCTGGGAGCTCTTCCTATATAGAACTGCTAGTCTTCACCCTGGAGCTGCGAGTCCTTCCTTATACAAAACTCTCAGCTCCTGGAACCCTGAAGCGGCGGATTCTTCCTATACAGAACCTCTCGCTGCAGGCGCTTGGAAACATAGGATGGCTACCGATGTCTCTTTGAATCTGTGGATACCTGTCTAAGATAAGACAAAATGCTATGACAAATGAATTGACATGCTCCTAATCCTAGGGATGTCTAACTATTCATGATGCATGAGTGTCAATATCTTGGTGGACCTGCTTTAGTCCTCAATCAACCTCGACCTTACGTTGTTTTCTTTCTCCCCTTTTTAGCGGCGATACCCCATTTCACTGTCGTGTTTAACCATTCCAACCTTTCTTTTTCTGAATTTCTGATTTGGGGTTCTAAAGTGCCCTTTTAGGTTTTCGCTTTAGAGGTTTTTTTCTTTCTTTTTCTCTTCTTTTTCTTTTCTTTCCTTCCTTTTTTGTTATTTTTTATTTATTTTCTTTCTTTCTTTCTTTTCCCTTTTTTTAAGTGCCCTTCCGGGTTTTCGCCTGGGAGATCTCTCTTGTTGTCTCGCATGTTTTCTCTTGAACAAGCAGGGCGTGCGCCATTGGTCATCCTACCCTGGTGCTTGAAGCCTTCTGCCCGCCCTGTCAACAGCCGTTATGTAGGCAGCTAGAGGGCAAAGTTAACGTCATTTCCTAATCACCTGCATCTTTAAGATTAGATCACAGTAATGCTCAGAAATCTCTTGTGTATCATAATTCTATGTTAGCTTATTTGCATGATATTAACAAGAAGGCAAGGAATGGATGCTCAAAAATATGATTTTATTACGATTAAGGGTTTTGGACACTTTGAGAGAGTCATGACACACATGAGGAAAAGGAAAAGCCAAACATGAAATACAAGATCCCTCATTATCTTCGGTATGAATGATACATGATCCCGTCAACCGGCGTAGGATCTTTGCTTGAATCTCTCTCTTCACAGGGTTCATGGGGATGACCTTTCTCTTCGGATATCCAACCTCTCAATTTATCTGAGCCGCCCTTTACGGGTTTTCGACTCGGGTCCTTCCTTTGCTTCAAGATGCCTTGTTTCGGGTTTTCGCCTTGAGCTCTCCATTTTTGTTCTTTTTCTTTTCTTTTTCTTCGTTTTTTTAAACATAGTATTTCTTAACAGCATCAGAATTTACAGGGCTTTTCAGCTCGTCTCCATCCATTTCAGTTAAGATTAGGGCTCCTCCTGAGAAGGCCTTTTTTACCACGTATGGCCCTTCCCAGTTGGGCATCCACTTTCCTCGAGAATCTTTCTGAATCGGGAGGATTTTCTTGAGCACCAGATCCCTCTCTCTGAACTCTCTTGGGCGCACCTTTTTGTTGTATGCCTGCATCATCCGTTTTTGGTACATTTGACCATGGCAAATGGCTTTTAGTCTCTTTTCTTCGATGAAATTTAGCTGGTCGAGTCTGGCTTGCACCCATTCGAATTCTTCCAATTTTACTTCATTTAAGACCCGAAGCGACGAAATCTGTACCTCAATGGGGAGTACTGCTTCGGTACCATATACCAAGGAGTAGGGTGTTGCCCTTGTTGATGTGCGAATGGACGTCCTATAGGCGGAAAAGGCAAATGGCAGCTTCTCGTGCCAATCCCTGTAGGTATCCGTCATCTTCGCTATGATCTTCTTTATGTTCTTGTTTGCTGCTTCCACTGCCCCATTCATTTTAGGACGATAGACTGTGGAATTATGGTGTGTTATCTTGAATTGATTGCACACGTCCGTCATCATTTTGTTATTCAGATTGGAAGCGTTGTCGGTGATGACCCTTTCTGGCAAACCGTATCGACAAATAATCTCATTCTTTAGGAATTTACATACTGTAGTCCTTGTGATGTTGGCATAAGACGCTGCCTCCACCCATTTAGTGAAATAAAAAATGAAACGGTGTCTGTTGGAAGCCTTCGGGTGAATCTGCCCGATGACGTCCATGCCCCACACTGCAAAAGGCCACGGAGAATTCATGGTGTGTAAAGGTGATGGGGGAGCGTGAATCTTGTCAGCATAAATTTGGCACTTGTGGCATTTCCTGGCGTAATCGATACAATCTCCCTCCATGGTCAACCAGAAATAGCCATATCTTATAATTTTTCGGGCTATAGACAGCCCGTTGGCGTGCGTCCCACATAGACCGTCGTGCACCTCGGCTAAAATCTCCTTCGCCTCCCGGGCATCCACACATCTCAACAATGTCTGATCATGACCTCTTTTATATAGTATCTCCCCATCTAGGACATATCTTGTTGTCATTTTTCTGAGTGTTTTTCTGTCATTGTCATTTACCCCTTCGGGATACTTTTGAAGCTTGACATATTGCAAGATGTCATAGTACCATGGGTTTCCATCAATCTCTTCCTGCACATTACAACAATCAGCAGGCCTTTCAAACGTCTGCATCTTAGTGGGCTTCATTTCTGCCCCAGTGTTTGTTTTAAACATGGAAGCCAGCGTTGCCAAGGCGTCTGCCATCTGATTTTCTTCTCGGGGAAGGTAATTGAAGCTGACCTTTTCGAACTCCTTGGTGAGCTCTTGAATCAATTCATAATATTTGACCAACTTCGGGTCCCTGGTTTCCCATTCCCCACGCAACTGGTAAATCACTAAGGATGAATCTCCGAATACTCGAAGTTCTTTAATCTTTCTTTCAATAGAAGAGTTTAGTCTCATAACGCAGGCTTCGTATTCAGCTATATTGTTGGTGCAGAAGAATTCTAGTCTGCTGGTGAAGGGATAATAGACATTCTCGGGGGAAATTAGCACGGCTCCTATCCCATGTCCGAGGGCGTTAGAGGCTCCATCAAAGTAAAGCTTCCATGAGTTATCATCTGAAACCTCTTCCTAGGTTGTAATGCACATCAAGTCTTCATCCGAGAAATTAAAGTTCAACGCCTCATAGTCGTCCGAAGCGCGACTAGCTAGGAAATCTGCTACGGCGCTCCCTTTTACGGCTTTCTGGCTCACGTATACAATATCGAATTTGGATAAGAGCATCTGCCAGCGGGCCATCCTTCCCGTTAGTGCTGGCGCTTCCATTAAGAACTTCAATGGGTCTAGCTTGGATATCAACCAAGTAGTATGGTACAACATATACTGCCTAAGCCGCTTGGTAGCCCAAACTAGAGCACAACACAGCTTCTGAATTGGTGGGTACCGCGTTTCCCAATCATTGAACTTTCTGCTTAGGTTATAGATGGCTTGCTCCCTTTTCCCTGACTCATCGTGTTTCCCCAATACACACCCCATTGAATTCTTAAAGTCTGTCAGGTAGAGGATTAATGGCCGGTCTGGTACTGGCGCGACTAAAATTGAAGCATTTGTCAGGTACCTTTTGATCTTTTCTAGGGCTCCTTGACATTCCTCATCCCACACACCGGGATTATTCTTTCTAAGAAGTCTGAAGACCGGGTCACACCGATCGGTTAATTGGGAAATGAAACGAGAGATATAATTCAACCTCCCCAGGAAATCGCGAACTTCCTTCTAAGTGTGGGGTAGTGAGAGATCCTGGATTGCTTTCACTTTATCTGGATCGATCTCAATCCCTCTTCTACTTACCACGAACCCTAGGATTTTTCCAAAAGTAACGGCGAAGATACACTTGGCAGGGTTAAGCCTCAGCTGGTATTTCCGTAATCTTTGGAATAGTTTTCTTAAATTCCGTAGGTGTTCCTCTTCTGTTTGGGACTTGGCGATCATGTCGTCCACGTATACTTCTATTTCTTTGTGCATCATGTCATGGAAAAGAGTCACCATTGCTCTTTGGTAAGTTGCCCCTGCGTTCTTGAGTCCGAAAGGCATCACCCAGTAGCAAAAAATGCCCTACATGGTTATGAATGTAGTTTTCTCCATGTCGTTAGAGTCCATCTTTATCTGGTTGTACCCTGAAAAGCCGTCCATGAATGAAAACTATGAGTGTCCCGCAGTGTTGTCGACCAGTGTGTCAATATATGGCAGGGGGAAGTTGTCTTTAGGGTTGGCTCGGTTTAGATCCCTATAATCTACACACATACGGACTTTCTCATCCTTCTTCGGTACTGGTACGATGTTTGCAACCCATTCGGAGTATTTGGCTACCTCCAAGAAACCAGCATCAAATTGTTTTTTACCTCTTCTCTGATCTTTAACAACATGTCTGGTCTCATTCTTCGAAGTTTTTGTTGTATTGGTTTCCACTCCGGCTTTGTTGACAGTTTGTGCACCACTATGTCAGTATTTAATCCTGGCATATCTTGATAGGTCCAGGCGAAAACATCCTTAAATTCCTGGAGTAGGGTTATCAGTTCGTTTCTGGTTTCAAGGAAAACATCGTCCTTATTTTCACTTCTTTTCTCTCTTCTTCAGTCCCCAAGTTTACAACTTCTGTTTCTTCTTGGTGGGGCATGATTTGCCTTTCTTCGTTGGCCACCATTCTCCTTAGCTCTACCGGGACCTCATATTCTATCTCATCATCTTCTTCCTCAATTCCCTCTGAGATCTTGGGGCATTCAAAATTCACTCCGGGATTGGATCCAGTATCATTCATACAGTCAATCATGAGCGACCTGCATTAGATGAGAATGAATTGTATTGGGAAGAGGATGGATTTATATGAAGTGAATGAACATGAAGAATGCATGAATGAAAATAATGAAATGTTTGTCATTTAAGAAAACGGGGAGGATATTTTCATTTCAACAAAAAGTTAACAAAGGTGCCCTATACAAGAGATCCCTATTGTTTATAGGCAAAAACAAAAGGTTGATTCGGAGCATTACTCTGATCTATTCCTAAAAACCACAGGTAGATCAATGCAGCTCCAGTTATCAAGTGTTTCCCCGGGACGGCAGGGGCGGATGTTGGTCAACATTTTGCTGACCTGTCCCTTTCCAGCTATCATGTTGATGTACATCCCTTCAAGTGATTCATTGAATATCTCCTCCTTGTTGAGTACGTCATTTTCTTTAATTGCCTCTTCAACTTCTTAACCTGGTTGGTAGAATCCTCCAGAGACAAAAGTTGTTTTCAAACTAGGGAATGACATTGGTCTCCACGGAATGTCTTCTCCTTTAAATCTGGCTTTTCTTTGTTCTTCTTTTCTCTTGTATTCTTCTTTTCTCTGTTGGACACTTGGTTTGTAACCCAGCCCAAAACGGTCCTTCTTGGTTATCATACTTTTGGCTCTTAGGCTCCCTTATAATCTCTTCCCCAACCCTTTTCCTACTTTGGCTCCTCGGCCCAAAGTTTCTGCGACGGTCATCTTGGTACAATTAGATAACCTGGGATAGGGGATCCGACTTCCCTCCACAAAGAATGTGGCATTCACTAGCTCTAATGCTCGAAAAGAGCACTCTGCAACATCCTCGTCATTTTGAATATAGGGGGCATCTGATGTTACTGAAGCAACAATTTCCTGCTCGGCCTCTACTGTGACCAATTTGCCTTCGACTACGAATTTTAATTTCTGATGTAATGATGAGGGGACAACTCCTGCGGAGTGGATCCATGGCCTTCCCAATAAGCAGCTGTAAGATGGTTGGACTAAGGGGCAAGCTCGAAATGCAAATCAAACAGAACCTAAAAGGAATAAATCTGTAGTTGGACCAAGGGGCAAGCTCGAAATGCAAAGTTCAAAAACGCGGAGATCCTTGGGGCGTAATTTACCCATTTGAAAACGGATTTCAAATAGATTTCAGGACGGAATTAAAAGACTTGGAAATATAAAGGGGATTAGATTCGTAATTTCCCTAAGAGGCGAGACCGTTTCGAAAATACCCAAAACGCGGGATGACTTATGATGTAATTAGACCATTTTTAATTAGGGGTTTACTTATAAATTTCCTTAACCAGCCTCCCCTCTCCCCTTTTCTCATTTTTTTTAACCTTAATATAACGTTTCCCCCACTCTCTCGTTTTTCTCTCAGACAACCAACATCGAACCCTTGACGAACCCAGAAACCGGCGACTCTCCGCCGTCATTTCCGCCGCCGCTAGTCGGCAGCCGGCGAACCCTAAAAAACACAAAAACAACCTTCGCTTCAACCCAAACTCAAAACACAACTTAGATTCCCAGAAAAGACTCCATTTTTTTCTAGATCTAAGAAAAAACGAGGATGAAAACCATTTTTTTAAAACGAGACCGAAAGGGATCTCTCCCCCTTTTCAGTTCACCTTCTTCAGTTTTTGAGAAACTGATGCGGCTTATTACTGGCGATGGGAGACCCACAGACAACTAGGGTAAAGATCCTATCCACCCCTCTCCCTTTCTTTATCGCTTCTTATTATTTTTACATGCATGTCATGGAGTAAGGAAAAGAAAGAAAAGTTACCACTGAAACATTGTGCTTCTTTTTTTATTTTCTCCGTAACTGATTACAACTGGACTGTCTTGCAAATTACTTGTTTCATACATATATCCCTCTTTTTTGGTTTGGTAGCAAGTACTGTAAAATACATCTTTTTTTTAGATCTGAAATGATACTGACATAGCCTCTTTTTGGTGATTTTTGATGTATCTGGCAATCCTGAACGCGATGGTTGGAGGCCGGCATGATGGAAGCATGGTGGCGGTGTGGGGGAGATATCTTCGGCCAGAGACGTTCTCGACCGTTGGATCAGATTCGATCCAACGGTTGAGATAACTGATCCAACGGTTGAGATAACTTGAAGAATACACGGTCCTGATAAAACCTCGAACGAGTGGAACGTCTCCAGATCGTGACACGTGGAGCTCAGCAGCCGAGGAGTTATGGCGCGTGGGATTTATGCACGCGTGGGAGATCAAAGAGTCCACACATGGATCCAACGCGCGTGTGGCAGCCGAACGGTCCGGGCGTGTAATACACGCGGCCAGCTGGATAGCTTCCCCTTTTGATCGTGGCCGTTGGATCAAAATTTTGATCCAACGGCTCCTGGTTGGCTGCACAAAGGGGAAAACACTAGGTTTAGACAATTTATGGCTTTCAGATATAGGATTTGGATTTGGCCAGTTGGCCCTGTAACTTAATTTTGTATTTGGGTCTTATATTTGTATAGAGACTGGACCTTAATTATTATTATTTTTTGGGTTTATAATTTATGGGTTTCATCTTGAATTGGTCCATTAATAATGATAATATTAATAATAATAATAATACAAACACACGCACATGTACATACAATACGCGTACATGCAAAACACCAACATTTACTGACATACAAGCATGCATATATATACATACGGACATATACATATACCAATATATATATACTCACACACCAACTCATGTAGATACATACATTATATATACACACAGAATATATGCAAATTAATCAAATATTCAAACATGTAACATACGAGCATACATATAAATAATTACTAATACGTACATATATATGCACTCACAGATATCACACCTATACATTTTTATCTTACTAACACTCGTGCAATAATAATATTAACTATAAATTAGCACAATATTTACAAATCAGATAAAAATGAGTGATTACAGGTATGAATTTCCTCTTTATAGCCTCTCTTAGACCCATTATACAAGCCTCGTACTCTGCGATGTTATTAGTGTAGAAGAACTTCAAACGACTGGTAAAAGGGTAATAATCTCCTTCCGGTGAAACTAGAACTACCCCTATACCTCTCCCTAATGCATTTGTTGTACCATCAAAGTTCATAACCCAAGATTCTATTGAAGCTTCATCATCTTCGGTGATACACATCAAGTCTTCATCAGAAAAACTGAAGTTTAATGCTTCATAGTCATCACATGCGCGACTTGCCAAAAAATCTAATATGGCACTTCCTTTTATCACTTTTTGGCTCACATACTGGATATCAAACTCTGATAGTAACATCTGCCATCGTGCTAATCTTCCTGATAAGGCTGAAGCTTCTATCATGAACTTTAGTGGGTCCAACTTTGAGATCAGCCATGTAACGTGATAAAGCATGTATTGTCTTAGCCTTTTAGCTGTCCAAACCAGAGCACAACATAGCTTTTCAATTGACGAATATCTGGTTTCACAATCAGTGAACTTCTTGCTCAAGTAATATATCGCATTTTCTTTTCTTCCAATATCATCATGTTGTGCTAGCACGCAACCCACAGAACTTTCATAGACCGTTAGGTACAAGATTAATGGTCTTCCTGAAATAGATGGTACTAAAATTGGAGGATTGCTCAGCTGTTCTTTGATCTTTTCCAAAGCCATTTGACATTCTTCATGCCAAGTCCCTAAGTTATTCTTCATGAGTAACCTAAACATTGGATCACATTTATCAGTTAGCTGAGAAATAAAGTGTGCGATGTAATTTAATTGTCCCAGGAAACCTCGAACTTCCTTCTCTGTTTGAGGTGGGGGAAGTTCCTATATGGCTTTTATCTTATCCGGATCGATCTCAATTCCTCTTCTTCTTACAACAAAACCTAATAATTTCCCAGATGTGACTCCAAATGTGCACTTAGTCGGGTTGAGCTTCAACTGAAACTTTCTCAATCTTAAGAAGAGCTTTTCTAAATTTACCAAATGCTCTTCTTCAGATCGAGATTTGGCAATCATATCGTCGACGTATACCTCTATTTCTCTATGCATCATATCATGGAAGAGAGTGGCCATGGCCCTCTTATAAGTTGCCCATGCGTTCTTAAGTCCAAAGGGCATCACTTTATAGCAAAAAGTTCCCCATAGCGTCACAAAAGTTGTCTTTTCCATGTCTTCTGGGCACATCTTAATCTGGTTATACCCGGAGAAACCATCCATGAAAGAAAAGAGTGAGTGTCCAGCTGTATTGTCGACCAAAGTGTCAATATGTGGGAGGGGAAATTGTCCTTTGGGCTTGCCTTATTGAGGTCCATGTAGTCAACACATATTCGTACTTTTCCATCATTCTTCGGTACCGGGACAATATTCTTCACCCATTCCGGATACTTGGCTACCTCAAGGAATCCTGCATCGTATTGCTTCTTTACCTCATCCATGATCTTGAGGAGTGTTTCAGCCTTCATTCTTCTAAGCTTTTGTTTTACCGGTTCACATCCTTCCGTTATAGGGAGCCTATGCATGACAATGTCAGTTTCCAATTCGGACATATCTTGATACGACCATGCAAAAATATCTTTGAATTCTTTCAAGAGCTCAATCAAACTTTGTCTGGTTTTGGACGTGACGGTAGTACCAATCTTCACTTCTCGCTTTTCTTCTGTGGTTCCGAGGTTTAATATCTATAGTTTCTCTTTATGTGGTAGAATCTACTTTTTCTCTTCCTATACCATTTTGAGGATATCACTGGGTAGATCATATTCTTCCCCATCGTCAATATTTCCAACTTCTTCTGAGCACAGAGGTAATTCAAAGTCAACCTTGAAGTTAGACTCAGATTCATTTACGCTAATGATATCTGAAAACCTAAAAAAAGAATGTGCAAAAGATATATACAAAATGATGAAACAAAATGAATGGAATGTTTTTATGCTTTTAACTTTATGGTTTTGGTTTATTTATGAAAAGAAAGTTTGCCATACAAGATTTAAGGGAATGCATCTTTTATTGAATTTCAATTTAAAATTTTGACATAGGCCATTTGCATAAGATCCCCTATTATCTCCGGGCCTGGAGCAAAGAGGTTGGTTTTGAGAATTACTCTGAACATGTCTTAAAGACTACATGAATTTCTTCAACAGTCCAATTGTCAAGCTCAGAGCAAGGGTGGATCATTGACAGGTACTGGTTCGCTTCTTCTTCTTCTTCAGTCACAACATTGATACTCAGCTTTTCAAATGCTTCACAAAGAGTGATATCTCCTTTTCCTTCTTCACTAGCTGAGGTATTTGGATCCAGCACACCTCCAGATATAAAGTTATGGTTCAAGGGTAGGAATGTCATCGGTTCCCATTCGATTTCCTCTCCCTTCAATCTTGCCCTTCTCCTCTCTTAATGCTTTCTAATTTTAGCTCTTCTTTGCCATTTGTTGGGCTTGAAGCCCAAGCCAAACTAATATTTTTTCGTCAGGATTACTATAGGATACAATCTTCTTTAATGTCTTCTTCCAAGTCCTTTTCTGATTTTAGCTCCTTTCTCGAGCATTTTCTTTACCTACATTTTTGCACAGCTCGATAATTCAGGTTCTAGCACCTTGCTTCCTTCGGTGACAAAGGTTGCATTGACTAGCTCCAATGTCCTGAAATGACACTCAAGCACACCCTCATCGATCTCGATAAAGGGTACACCAGTGGTTACTGATGTAATAATTTTTTTCTCTGCACCGACAGTTATTAATTGACCATCGATCACAAACTTCAGCTTCTGGTGTAAAGTAGATGGGACCGCTCCTGCTGTATAAATCCATGGGCACCCAAGCAGGCAACTATAGCTAGGTCTTAAATCCATGACCACAAACTTAACGTCGAAGGTCACTGGTCCAATTTGCAAAGACACCTCAATTTTCCCCACCACCTCCTTATGAGTTCCATCAAACGCTATAACCGTATTTTGATAAGTTCTCATATGAGAACTGTCTATTGGCAGTTTCTTCAATGTATCTAGTGGCAGAACATTTAGTGCCGACCCATTGTCAATAAGGACACTTGGTAACATATGTCCCTTACATCTGGTGGTGATGTGCAAAGCTTTGCAAGATCCGGTTCCTTCACCTGGTATTTCCTCATCATTAAATGAGATGAAGTTGTTAACAACAATGTTTCCCACTAACATATCCATCTTATCAGTTGTGATTTCTTTTTGCACAAATGTCCGGTTCAAAATCTTTAACAAGGCCTCACGGTGGCCCTCGAAACTTAGTAGCAACGAAAGCATAGAAATTCAAGCCAGAAGCTTGTAGAGTTGTTCCACGACGCTGTATTCACTGTGTTTTAAGATCTTCAAGAATTCTTAAGCCTTAGATTCCTTTACAGGCTCATAATATGTTGTCGACTTTTCCTTGAAGAAATCTCTGTCATCTTTATTTTTGGGCTCCTCAGCATTTGCTTTCCTATGCGTTGTATCTTTGTCTTCTATTATTGGTTGAGAATAGAGCCTTCCACTCCTTGTGAAACGGCTTACCTCATTGAATGGATCTCATTTCTCTTGGATAGATGTTTTACATGGGGCTGTCACCTCACAAGTGTAATTCCAGGGACCTGCTTGCTATCCTTGTATGGAAACAATGTTGGTGCCTTAATTATGAGCCCAGTGGTTACACTTCTTGCCGGTTCACCAACTCTTGTTTTAGCCTTAATAACTAAAGGCTTCATTCCGGTGTAATCCCTTTTGGTAGATGACTCATCAGATGTACAATTGTCCAGCGAACATTCTTTGTCTTCTTTCTCAAAGAACTCAAGTTCTTTTTCATTCATCTTGTTTTGAACTAGTTGCCTAAACTCTAAGCAACAATCAATCTCGTGTCATTCCTTCATGTGGTACTCATAGTACAATTCATTCTCAATCTTCAATTTCTAGGCTCCTTCTTCCAATATCCCTACTGCCACCATCTGAGCCCATATCCATTTCATGGGAGCTCTAACTTCAGCAACATATTCCTTGACCACCTTATCTTTCTCCTCAGTAATTGCATTCACTCCTGCCTTTTGATGATTTGGCAAGGGTTTTCTTTATCTTCCGACGTATCAAATGATAGCATTCTTGATTTTCTTAAGTCATCTACCACTCTTTTGAATGTAGTACAATTTTCAATAGTATGGCCCCTAACTCCTGCATGATATTCACATTGTGCCTTCTCATCATACCATTGTGGATATGGTGGTGAGAATGGAGGAACATGTCTTGGCAACACTATTTGGGATTTGACTAGTTCAGCAAATAATTCTACGTATATCATCGAGATAGGAGGAAAATATGGTTTCGAGCTCTCTTGATACCTTAGTTCTTCTTTTGGCGGGTTTGTGACTACTGGAGCTATGGTCGAGACATTGGGTTTGTTGAAGACTACCCCTTTCGAGTAACTGGGATTATAGACATTATGAGCATTAACTTCATTGTCTCTCTTTTTGTAGGGTTTCTTAGTTTCCCCACTGTCCAATCTTCTATTTTTCATTGTCGCAAGTATCAATTCTCCATTTATAAGCATGTCTGCGAAACTCTTTGTGGCATGATTGAGCATACGATCATAGAAAGATCATTTTAATGTCTCCACGAACATTGGGGTGATCTCACTCTCCAGCAATGATGGCTGGACTTGGGCAGCTACGTCCCTTTATCTCTGCGTGTATTGGAAGAAGCTCTCATGATGCTTTTTCTCCAATCCTTGCAGAACTAAACGAGTTGGTACCATGTCTAAAACATGCTTGTACTGCTCACTGAAGGCTCTGGACAGATCTTTCCATAATCTGGTGTTAATTCGACTTAGCTGCGTATACCAACGCCCAGCTGACCCTACTAGACTGTCTTGGAAGCAATGGATAAGTAGCTTCTCGTTCTCCAGATACATTGACATCTTCCTGTAATGTATAGTTAGATGTGCTACAGGGCACGTTGTTCCATTGTATTGTTCAAAGTCAGGAACCTTGAACTTTGGTGGCACTACCAGATCAGTCACTAAGCTTAAATCCTTGGCCTCCATTCCTCCATATATACCTCCTTCTTGAAATGAATTAATCATTTCTTCCAACTTCTCATAAAGATCCTCCCATTTCTTCTCAGCTTTCACCTTATCAGCGATTTCATCGAGATCATGCACCTCGATGACTTCCTCAGAGTTTATCTTCCTATCATTCCGTGTTAAAGTTTCAGCAATATGTGGAGAAATCTTAACCTTAGAATATTGAGCTTTTCTCTGCATACTCGGGTGAACAAAGGCCATCCCTTGAAATTTTGGCATAGCATTAGCTTCCTCACCAGTTTCCACTGCATCAGGGTCCTTAAAACCTAGCATGGCTGTAATTGAACCAACCATATTTTGGTGAACCAACTCCATCTGTTGCTTCAGATCTGTCTCTAGCTTGTCTAACCTATCCTGGGTACTCTTGTGATTGGTTTCTAGGGCCATCACTCTGTCTTCCATTGCTCTGACTTGAGACCGAGTATTGCACTTGTGATTTGTTTATGCTATTTTGATTTTTTTCTGTCATTTTTAGTTAGATTCTTATTATGTCATGTATGCATGGAATGCAATGCGAAGCAAAGAAGAAAACAACCAAACAAACAGAAGAATGATGCAAATGCATGAATGCAAACAAAAGAACATTGGTTTAATAAAATATCTACTTTTAGAAACAGCTTTATTGAATATCTACTTTTAGAAACATAATGATGATGCATGAATGAATATGCAAAACAACAAGACAAAAAAGAAAAAAATAGAATAAAGAGACCAAAATAATTTCACGAATAATTCTAGGTAGCGCATTCCAACACTCCAGGACATGTCTCCATGGATTATCCGCAATGATTTTGACCAGACTCAAAACCCTAGGTTTTCCATATGGCTCTATTAGGGTAGGCTCTAAATTCTCAAACAGTTGAGTTCTAAAAGGTACCCGAGCTGTCATTGTTGTCCCCTACTAAGGGTAGCAAGGCCTGGTTCTCACCCATTATAGGTTTCAAACGAACCAAGTTCAACTCAGGAGGACTCACTTCCTATATCTTCTCGAAGAATCAGTATCCTTACGAAGACATGAGGCATATGAGTCCCGAAGGTACTTGCTAGGCTCATACGGAGAATCAATATTATGAAATGAGCAAAGTGTTTTCCCCTCACTTAGCAATCGGGTAGAGCTCGGGAATAGAGCTTTTTGCAACAATTTTTTTTAAAATGCGTAAAATAGAATTACATTATTAAACGTACGAATAAATTGAAACCTTTGTGAACTTGCAAATTCCTTTTCTAAAAACATTTTGAAAACAATTTGTGGCCTGACCCTCTTTTGTTTTTTAAAAAACAAAATATGTTCCCAGTTGAGTCGTCAAGCTGTCGCAACCATTTTTTTAGGAAAAGGTTTTGACGTTTGGAAAACTTTATAAAATCACAGAATCACCACCAATCTTTTTTGAAAAAAAAAACGTGAGATTGGATCACTTTTAAAAAAATGGTCTTTTGATAAAACGTCTTATTTATCAAAATTACATTTTGGTCCACAAAAACAAGAGAAAACAGGTTCGGGGGTCAATTACATGTGGGGAAGGATTAGCACCCCCACAACGCCCAAAAATTGGTACCTAATTGATTTCAAAAAGCATTTTTTCAAAACTGGAATTTGCAAGTTCCCAAAATTTCGATTTATTTGTCTGCAAAATGAATATAGTTCTATTTTATCGGCCTTATCGCCCGAGAAATTAACTTTAATTACCGCCAACACTCTTGGTGCTAACCCGTCATTCTCGTTTGATAAAACACCGTATTAATTAAGTTTTCATTTTTTAACAAATAAACAAGAAAATTAAATGTGTTATTGAATTTTAATTAAAGTCTAAGTAGTGAATAATCCTAAAGAAATGACTATATTCCTTTTAATTATTAAGGTTATAATATAATTAAGTATGTTTTATTGAAAATGAAGAATATTTTACAACATACATGTCTCTATTCTAGGTTTTAAGTCCCTACTCCTAAGGTTTGATATACATACAAATACATAAATAAAGGCAATAAGAAATAATTAATTAATTAATTAAATGAATAAATAATTACTTAAAATTAAATAAAGAAACGAGATCTTTATATTTTTTTAAAAAAGAAATTGTGAATTTAGGGACTAAATTGAAAGAAAATATAATGTGAAGGTTAATTTGAAACAAATTTTAAGTTAGGTGCCAAATTGAAAGGAAAAAATGACGAAATTGAAACAATTAAAAACTGAAGAGCTGTGAGATCTGGGAAAGTAGGGCGCAGGTTATATTCGGGTTCGGGTTGGGTCAAACGGATCACTATAAATAGCTAAAATTATAACAGATTTCATTTTATCATTATTCACCAAAATAGATCAGAACACCCTTTCTTTGAATTCTCTGTCGAGTTCATCGTGTTCTTCATTTTGTGAAGAACACGATGAACATCCGCTGTGTTGGCCGTCTTTCACCGGCGCCAGCCGCCGTTGTCGGCGGCGAAATTCCCATATTCCAATGAAATTTCCAGATTTCGGCGATGTTTCGAACAAAAAAGGGTAAAACAAATTCTTTCTTCTTTATTTAAACTGAAATAGAAAGTAAATAGATAGGAAAAATTACCAGAACTTGCTTCTCTTTATTGTTTCCGAACGATGATTACAAACTGGTTGCTTCTATGAATTCCGAATGCTATTGCTATGTGTGATTTCTATTGAATTGTTCCTGGTTTACAATGATTTACATTGGGGTTTATATAGTACAAGAATTGCTTGAATTAAATCCCTAATTTCTTCCCCGGATTATCTCGATTTGCTTGATCTTTGCCAGAGCCTTTAATTTAGGGATTGTCCATTTCCCTTTTCGTTTCGATTTTGCCTTTTGCATATATGATGACAGCTTAATTCTTGCTAGGGCTTAGAATTAGGGATTATCCCTTCCCGATTTACTTCTGATCTTTCCAGGTAGGGTTTTGATTTAGGGATTTTAATTTCCTTTTGTCTTTATCTTGGATTGCTGGGCTCTGATTTAGGGATTTAACCCTTTTGCTCCATTGTTTACATGTTTTTGATGATTCGAACGGCGACGGCGAGGAAGAATCTAAGCGAGTAGGGCATCGGAGAAGATGAAGCAGATGGTCGGAGCTGAATAGTCGCGCGCGTAGCTGCCACGCGCGAGTGGTGATCCGCGTGATATACCCCGAAGCAATCTGGGCCATTGGATAGCATCCTGATCGAACGACTGAGAAGTTGAGGCCCTATATCATCCCCAGCTGGCATGATCTACGCCGTTGGATTTGCCCCTTGATCCAACGATCCTGCTTCAGCTGCGCAAGAGAATGAAACGGGATTAGGGTTTTTTGGGTTATAAACGGGCCAGCCGACCCTTTGTATATTGGACTCTTTTGTATTTTTATTAATGGATTTTGATTTGAATTAAATCCAATAAACCTTTTATTTATTTTCTAATTAAAAGTGGGCTATGTATTCTATATTTTGTATATAACCTATGTTAATTTTATATAAACAACTATATACTATACTAATTAAAACACGACATATTTAATAATTCTAACTAGCAATTACTGATTATAACACACCAACATATTATACGTCACCTCAATAAATCTAATATTAACTAAATATTTACAACTAAATTATCAATACTATACCTAACTACATTATTAGTCACTTTAATATAAAATGTTGTCAACATAACAACTAAAGCCAAGGTGAAAATCTAGTGACAACACATGAACAACGTATGGGATCTCATGACGAAGAAAAGCATGCTTTGAAGATCACCCATGGATAACGATATGGTGAAAGGGCCAGAGGTCGCGGTAACTTCCGAGGGAGAGGGACAGGGAGAGGGAGAGGAAGTGGTAGGCAACGCTTCGATAAAGCCATGATAGTATGCTACATATGTCATAAATTGGGTCATTTTCAATGGGAATATTCTGGTAACGAGGCAAATTATGCAGACTCAGGAGGAGATGTTATTGATGGCTTTTGTGAATCCAGAAACTGCCGAGAAAAAAGATACTTGGTTTCTTGATTTAGGGTGTAGCAATCATATGTGTGGTAAGAAACACTATTTCTCAGATTTTGATGCAAATTTCAAAGATACGGTTAAACTCGGCAACCACGCAAGCATGGATTTACTTGGAAAGGGTAACGTAAGGTTGAAAGTGAATGAAATGGTGTACGTAATCACCAGAGTGTTCTATGTGCTAGAATTAAAGAGAAATTTGTTGAGCATAGGACAATTGCAAGAGAAGAGGCTGGTCACACTATTTCAAAATTACAGATGTAAAGTTTATCATCCAGAGAAAGGTTTAATGTAGGATACAAAAATGTCGAATGTTTAGACCGTAGACAGTATCTCAGTCCACGATGCTTACTTGTTTCAACAAAAGTACAGAAGAAAAGGTTCAACTTTGGCATTGCAAATATGGTCACTTAAGCTACAAAGGCTAAAATCACTTCAAGAAAAGAAGATGGTGAATGGGTTACCAGAATTAGTAACTCCCTCAACGTTGTGTGATGATTGCATGGTGGGAAAGCAGCAAAAGGCGTCATTTCCAAAGAAAAGCAGTTGGAGAGCCACACAGATCCTTCAATTAATTCAAGCGAACATTTATGGACCAATCAGACCTGCTTCAAACGGCAGAAAGAGGTATATAATCACTTTCATTGATGATTTTAGTAGGAAAATTTGGGTTTACTTTCTCAAAGAAAAGGCGGAGGCCTTTGCTGTATTTAAAAATTTTAAAGTTCATGTTGAGAAAGAAACAGATTGTACTAACAAATGTTTACGCACTGATTGAGGGGGAGAGTTTACATCACAAGAATTCAAAAATTTCTGTGATGATCATGGCATTCAGAGACAATTGACAGCTGCATATACACCGCAACAAAACGGAGTCGCGGAATGTAAAAATAGAACAATCATGAATATGGTTCGTAGCATGCTTTCAGGAAAAAAATTACCCACATCCTTCTCGCCTGAAGCAGTCAATTGGACAGTACATGTTCTAAACCGGAGTCCAACTTTTGTAGTTAAGGATAGAACCCCAGAAGAAGCTTGGAGTGGAGTCAAACCTTCAGTTAAGTGTTTTCGTGTTTTTGGTTGCATTTCTCATTTTCATGTATCTAATGAGAAAAAACTAAATTAGATGATAAAAGCTTACGATGTGTACTGCTAGGCATTAGTGACAAGTCAAAAGCTTATAGACTTTATGATCCTAATTCACAGAAATTATAATCAGTAGAGATGTTGTATTTGAAGAAAACACGCTCTTGGATTGGGATAAAAATATGAAAGATCATTGACTGTGATTTAGAAGGGGATGACGATGATGATGTGACCGAAACAAAGCTACAATAAGAGGAAAGTGGACCTGAAGAAGATGCTGATGTAGAAGATCCTCATTCCTCGGATTCTTTGATTGGAGATGACAACTCCAACACAGACAGAGGACGAAATAGGCAACCATCAGGCTAGATACGAGATTATGTGACTGGAGAAGAGCTCTCTGAAGAAGATAACGAAGCTTACTTGATCATCTCTAGAATGGACGATCCTATGCATTTTGAAGATGCTGTTAAAAGTGAAAAATGGAGGAGAGCAATGGATTAGGAAATGGAAGCGATAGAAAGAAATAACACATGGGAATTGACCGAATTACCTCAAGGAGCAAAAAAGGTAGGAGTCAAATGGGTTTACAAGATTAAATTTGATGAAAAAGGCGAGGTTGAAAAATACAAAGCAAGGCTTGTCGTGAAGGGGTATGCGTAACAACATGGGGTAGACTACACTGAAGTCTTTGCACCTGTTGCATGAATGGAAACGGTTCGAATGGTTGTAGCATTTGCGGCACAAAGAGGGTGGACAATTCATCAACTAGATGTCAAGTCTACTTTTCTACATGGTGAACTAAATGAGTCTATTTTTGTGGAGCAACCAAACGTTTATATCCATAAAGGAAGTGAGCATAAGGTTTATGTGCTAAAGAAGGCGCTTTATGGGCTTAAGCAAGCACCTCGCGCGTGGTACATTCGAATAGAAGCTTACTTCAACCAAGAGGGCTTCGAGAAATGCATTTATGAGCATACTTTGTTCATCAAAAAGCGACATGATAAACTGGTAATTGTTAGTGTCTATGTTGATGATCTTCTTATTACCGGTAATGATGAGATGATGATTAATGAGTTTAAGGATTCTATGAAACATGAATTTGATATAACAGATCTTGGCTGGATACGATATTTCCTTGATCTTGAAGTTCTTCAAGAAACTAATGGCATATTTATTGGTCAATGTAAGTATGCATTACATTATGCATTATAGGTGTTGAAGCAATTTGGAATGGATAAAAGTAATTCGGTTCAAAATCCAATTGTCCTTGAGTTTAAACTTGTAAAAGATGAAGGAGGAGTTAAAGTGGATAAGACTTTTTATAAACAAGTCGCGAGTAGTCTTATGTATCTTACAGCAGCACGACCTGACATGATGTTTGTTGCAAGTCTTTTAAGCAGATATATGGAAAGTCCTACTGAGATCCATTTACAAGTGGCAAAACAGGCTTTGAGATATTTAAAGGGCAAAACTGAATTTGGGATCTTCTACAAAAAGAGAGGAGATGAACAACTTGTTGCATACACAGACAGCGACTATGCTGGAGACATGGAAGATAAGAAGAGCATTCAGGATATGTATTTTTTTATGTTCGGGAGCAGTTTCACGGGCTTCTAAGAAACAACCAGTTGTGAGTTTATCTTCAACGGAAGCTGAATATATTTCTGCTGCTTCATGTGCATGTCAAGCAATATGGTTGAGAAGGGTATTAGCAAAGTTGGATCAGAATAAAAAAGAAACTGGTACAATTTGCTGTGACAATAGTTCAGTCATTAAGCTCTCAAAAAATCCAATAATGCATGGTCGCACTAAACATATAGATGTGCGTTTTTATTTTCTTCGAGAATTGACAAAAAATGAAAACATAGAGTTGGTGCATTGTGGTTCGAAAGATCAATTGGCAGATGTGATGACTAAACCTTTCAAGGTGGATCAATTTTTAAATTTAAGAAAGCTTTTAGGAGTCTGTTTTGTTACTAATACAAACTGAATGTTTGCAGATTTTTCAGTTTAAGAGAGAAAATGTTAGGCTTTGTTAGTCTAAAATTAAGAAGCTTGTTGATGGGATATTTAGCTATTTATTTTAGTTGTTAGTGGCTCTTTTATTTTCTCATTTTTGGTTGATATGTAAGGCTATATAATAGCGCAGTATATGTATTGAATAAACACACAGAGCATTATTCTCCTCCAATTTCTATTGTTCTTTATCATTTATTCTTGCTCTCTACATAATATATATATATATATATTAATAAAAATAATGAAAATGATAATAATAAAAATAAACTAACTACCAAAAAGTAATTGTGGTTTTTATAATAATAAAATAATAAATATAATAATAAATATACAATGCAATCAAAATAAAAACGATGATAGATCAAATTAGGTAAAATAGAACTTAAAAGAGTCAAAATAGTAAGTAATTATATGAAATTATACTACAATCAAATGAGGAATGACCAAGATAACAATTAACCCCAATTGCAAAAGTTTATTTTTTTAATTTTCAAATAATCTGAAATCAAAATTTAAACAATCCACGTCCAATCCGAATATCCATTTTTTCACATATTTTCCGGTTCAAAATGTCTAAAAATAAAGAATGGATCAAATATTCGAATTAGGTAACCAAACTGACTTAAGTTAATTATTTCGATCAGAACCGGCTCAGCCGAGTTGAAAAATTAAGGAATATCATTGTAAATGTTAGTAATAAATTCAGGTTTATGAATGGAATTCGATTTTAACCGAATTTTATTCATTGCCTAGCTTCCTTTCGTATCTGAATTGGCAGATTTATTTGACAATAATTAGAACATCATGGACAATGCGTCAAAGCCATAATAATTAAGGGGGACCAACAAATCCTAGTGCATCATTTACTTAAGTACAATCTAAATAAACATAACACTAAACTTTTTGATTTTTAATCAGCAAATTCGTTATGGGTGTTGGCCCAGCGGGCAAAAATGTTGGATAATAGTTTAGGACGATTTATCTTGATTAATGTGGGTGGATAATCCATAATAATTAGGAAGAGATTTTCTTCGAAGAGAATTATTCATTTTTTTAAAAAAGGTAAGTTTTTTTAATACTTCTTACTACTACTGTTTTTAGGTGTCTAATCGCGACCATTTTAAAACAAACCATTGATAAATTGATCAGAGGTCCGTGTTGATAGACTTGATGTGAGTAGCTCACATCCTTCACTTGTTAAACGGTAAATTAATCGGATAGTTTGAGTTTTCTTTTAACAATTGTCCTATATTTTATTTTTTTGATAATTAATGTGGTATTGTTATAGCCTTCGTTAAAAAAACTCCTAAATCTAATTGGGAAAAAAGAGTACCTATAATAATACTTATAGAAAAAAACAATACGGGCGAGGCTTGGCCAAAGAAACATAAACTACAAAAACTTGAACTCTTCACTCAACCCATGAGGCAAGACCTATCCATCAAGATCCTCATGCATTCGACTTCATCATTCACAGTTTTATTCATCGGGATCAAACATCGCACCTGCTCCTCACCCACTGAAACAACTAGCGTAGGCAAAGGAACCAGAAACGTCAAAGCTTACATAAGCCTATTGCGGCATAACGACGCTAATCTGTCCGCAACCTTATTTCGTTCCCGACAAATATGACAAAGCACCGTACTCCAATCATGCTTCATATTTGAGTAGCTCATACCCTTCATTTGTCTAACGGTAAATTAATCGAGCAGTTTGAGTTTTCTTTTAACGATTGTCCTATATTTTAATTGTCATACAGTAACATCAATAAAACAGACAATTTAGATATAATTCAAAAGATAAACAAATATATTTGGTCGTTTGGCTAAGCTGCTCATTTTTGTTCCTTCGTATTTCTTTAGGTTTTGGATTCTAGGTCTATTAGGAGCACTCTCCTTCCTTCTCGTAGAGTCTCCTTTTCTTTTTTCTCTAAGTAGAATTATGATTATAATTAAAATTTATCAAAATAAATATAAGTCGAAAGATATGTCAAATAAAAATAATATTTTTTGGAGGCATGTACTGAAAAGTTGATTATAAGTAGAAACAATATTTTTCAAATACATGCATTAAAAAATAATCATGAGATAGAAATGGTATTTTCAGAAACTACCGTAAAGTTTAGGGTAAAATACTTAAATCATCACTCAACTTTTCTCTATGACCTATTTTGGTCACTGAACTTTCAAAACGCTCAATTTACTCATTAAACTTTATTTTATGACCTATTTTGATCACTCTAAATTATTTTATTAATATTTTGATATGACGTTGCATATTTAATTATTATTAAATATAAAAATAATTTAAAATGAAAATAAATTATTTGGGTAAATTACAAAAACCATCACTAAACTTTGCTCTCTAACCTATTTTGGTCACTGAACTTTCAAATCAATTTACTCATTAAACTTTATACATTGACCTATTTTGGTCACTCCTCCGTTTTCTCATTAACAGCCCGATGACGTGGCTTATTTTATTAATATTTGGTTGTGACAGATTTTTTTATTAATATTTGGTTGACATGTAGGATTTAAAATATAAAAAATAAAATTCCTAAATTCTACCCAAACCCCATCGACATCACCCTCTTATCCCCAAAACTTCACCGTCTCCTTAAACAGCTTATTGCATATTCATCTTCACATCGATGGATCAATCTAAGCTCTTCACGTGAAGAAAACAAGTTGAGACCGAAAACAACTTCCATGGCAAGTTATGGCCTTCCTGGTTAAGCTGGAGGTTATGGTCTCTTTGGAACCCTTTGTTGCAGATGTCACAAACGAATCTGTTGGTTGCCACGAGTGTTTTGGGTGAAAAAGCTACCACTTCTGCATCTGGGTTTGGTCAAGGAAACAACCAAACCAAAACAAAAAAGATGTACTACCTCCGTCCCACTAAATATGTCCAGTATTGACTTTTTTGGATCAATTTTTTTAAACTTTGACTATTTATTGCTTTAAATTTATTATTGGTAAAAATATGAAAAAATATGTTTTAAAAACCTTATATCAAGTATTTTAAATATATATATTATAAAATTTAATTAATTAAAAATTTTAAAATAATTGCGGCCAAAGTTAAAAATTTTAACTTTTTAAAAGTCAATACTGGATAAATTTCGTGGGATAGATGGAGTAATAAAAATTAAAAAGTAATGAACAATGTTTTTTTAAGATAATGGTTTTTGAAGTTTGGACAAAAACCTGGATTGTCTGGTTGGTTTCTTTTTCTTTTGACCAGATGAGATTGAGGTGGTTGGTTGGTAGTGCCACCAGCATTGTTCCTTGAAGAAACACTTGCTTCGCCGGATGCAGATGTCAAATTAGACATGTTTTCATCCAAAACTTGCTACTGTTACTGTTGGTGGAATATGTAATATTTCATTTCATCAAATCTTTGGTGACGACGAACGAAGAAGGATATCAAAATGACGTCGGCGACGTTGAGAAGACTCATGGCGGCTAGGGTTTTATTTGGGAGAAATAAATGGTTGGGTAAAATACTTAAATCATCACTCAACTTTGCTCTATGGCCTATTTTGGTCACTGAACTTTCAAAACGCTCAATTTACTCATTGAATTTTACTTTCTGACCTATTTTGATCACTCTAAATTATTTTATTAATAGTTTGATATGATGTTGCATATTTTATTATTATTAAATATAAAATAATTTAAAGTAAAAATAAATTATTTGGGTAAATTACAAAAACCATAACTAAACTTTGCTCTCTGACCTATTTTGGTCACTGAACTTTCAAAATGATCAATTTACTCATTAAACTTTATACATTGACCTATTTTGGTCACTTTTCTGTTTTCTCATTAACAGCCCGATGACGTGGCTTATTTTATTAATATTTAGTTGTGACGTAGATTTTTTTATTAATATTTGGTTGACAAGTAGGATTTAAAATATAAAAAATAAAATTCCTAAATTTTACCCAAACCCTACCGACATCACCCTCTCATCCTCAAAACTTCATCGTCTCCTTAAACAGCTTACTGCATATTCATCTTCACATCGTTGGATCAATCCAAGCTCTTCATGTGAAGAAGACAAGTTGAGACCAAAAACAACTTCCATGGCAAGTTATGGCCTTTTTGGTGAAGCTGGAGATTCTGGTCTCTTTGGAACCCTTTGTTGCAGATGTCACAAACGAATTTGTTGGTTGCCATGAGTATTTTGGGTGAAAAAGCTATCACTTCTACATCTGGGTTTGGTCAAGGAAACAACTAAACCAAACCAAACTAAAACAAAACAAAAAAGATGTACTACCTCCATCTCACTGGATATGTCCAGTATTAACTTTTTTGTCAAATTTTTTAAACTTCGACTATTTATTGCTTTAAATTTGTTATTGGTAAAAATATGTTTTAAGAACCTTATATCAAGTAGTTTAAAAATATATATTTTATAACATTTAATTAATTAAAAATTTTAAAATAATTGTGGCAAAAGTTAAAAATTTTAACTTTTTAAAAGTCAATACTGGACAAATTTCGTGAGATAGAGGGAGTAGTAAAAACTAAAAGTAATGAACAATGTTTTTTTTAAGATAATGGTTTTTGAAGTTTGGATAGAAACCTGGATTGCCTGGTTGGTTTCTCTTTCTTTTAACCAGATGAGATTTGAGGTGGTTGGTTGGTAGTGCCACCGGCACTGTTCCTTGAAGAAACACTTGCTTCACCGAATGCAGATGTCAAATTAGACATGTTTTCTTCCAAAACTTGCTGCTTTTACTGTTGATAGAATATGTAATCTTTCATTTCATCAAATCTTTGGTGACGACGAACGCAGAAGGATATCAAAACGACGTCGGCGACGTTGAGAAGACTCATGGCGGCTAGGGTTTTATTTGGGAGAAATAAATGGTTTTATAGGGAAAACTAAAGAAACGATTTTTATAAGGGTATAAAACGACGTCGTTTTGATGCAAATTAGGTTTTTCTAAAATGGCATCGTTTTGGTTGTGTGCCATGTCATAACACCGTTAATTATTTAATAATGGAGTGACCAAAATAGATCAATGTATAAAATTCAATGAGTAAATTGATCGTTTTGAAAGTTCAGTAACCAAAATAAGTCGGAGATTAAAGTTCAGTGATGATTTTTGTAATTTACTAACAATTTATTTTTATTTTTTAATTATTTTTATATTTAATAATAATAAAATATGCCATGTCATACCAAAATATTAATAAAATAATTTAGAGTGATCAAATTAGGTAAGAAAGTAAAGTTTAATGAATAAATTGAGCATTTTGAAAGTTCAGTGACCAAAATAGGTCATAGAGCAAAGTTGAGTGATGATTTAAGTATTTTACCCTAAATGGTTTTATAGGGAAAATTAAAGAAAAGGTTTTTAAAGGGATATAAAACGACGTCGTTTTGATGCAAATTAGGTTTTTCCAAAACGTCTCGTTTTGGTTCTGTGTGCCATGTTATAACACCATTAATTATTTAACAGTGGAGTGTCCAAAATAGGTCAATGTATAAAATTCAATGAGTAAATTGATCGTTTTGAAAGTTCAGTGACCAAAATAGGTCGGAAAGTGAAGTTCAGTGATGTTTTTTGTAATTTACTAATAATTTATTTTTATTTTAAATTATTTTTATATTTAATAATAATAAAATATGTCATGTCATACCAAAGTATTAATAAAATAATACAGAGTGATCAAAAATAGATCAGAAAATAAAGTTTAATGAGTAAATTGAGCGTTTTGAAAGTTTAATAACCAAAATAGGTCATAGAGCAAAGTTGAGTGATAATTTAGTATTTTACCCTAAAGTTTATGATAAAAAGAACAAACCGTAAAGCTTAATGACTTGTCAGTACATAATATTTTCGTATTTGTGCTGATGACTTTGATTAGCAACGTTTTACAAGCTCTTTTGTTAACGCCTTTGTGTATTATATATTAATTTTTATTTTGGTTTAAATATATATTTGATAACTAACCTACACCTTTTTTTACAAATTGATATTTTAAAAAAATTGTTCTCAAATTAGTATACGAATTAGGCATCTTCTCCGGATGAAAATTGCCTGCCCCTAAGTATGCCTCTTTTGGTGCCTCATTAAGGTTTAAAGTTAGGGTTTAGAGAATTAGGGGTATAGTGTACTTTTTAGGGTTTAGAGATTAGGATGTGAAAATTAGGGTTAGGGTTTATAATTTAATTTATTAGTATTTTTTAGTGTGGGTATAAAAAATGACATATTTAGGGGCAGAGGATTTTTGTTCATCTTCTCCCAAGTTAATATTTAAAGAGTTTCCGCTCTCAAGTTTGTACCTAAACTAAATATTTTCTCTCAAGTTGGTACCAAAACTTATATATAAGTTGGTCCCAATTCAAAACAATTCAAGAAATTTAGCCATTTATATTTAAAAGTTCTATCGATTTACTCGTTCTTTCTCTCATAAATGTTATATTACTTTCCTAGTACAATAAAAAATTAATACTAACTTGTTGTTGCTTTATGGTAAAAATGAATTTATCTATGAGTTATATTTTGATACATAAGCTGTATAAAAAATTACACAACCCTTCTATAAAATTCAAAACCTAAATTCCAAACCCTGGCACTTTAAAATCTAAACCCTAAACTCTAAATTCTAACCATAAACTTTAAATTCTAAACGCGGTACCCGCCAATTCAGAAACTATGTTGTGCCTTAGTATGGGCTACTAAGCAGCTACGACAATACATGTTGTATCATACCACCTGTCTAATTTCCTGGATAGATCCACTAAAATTTCTGATGGAAGCGCCAGCATTGGTCGGGAAGATGGCCCGTTAGCAAATGCTCTTATCGGAGTTCGACATCATTTATGTGAACCAGAAAGCGGTAAAAGGAAGTGTCGTGACAGATCTTTTGGCAAGTCACGCCTCGAATGACTATGAACCGTTGGATTTCCATTTTCCGGACAAAGATTTGATATGTGGTTTAACTGAAGGGAGACCTGTTGCTGAGAAAGAGGGAATGAGGCTTTATTTTGACAGGGCGTCGAATGCCCTAGGCCATGGAATAGGGGCAATATTAATTTCCCCTAAAGATGACCACTACCCTTTTACAAGTAGGTTTGAATTCTTCTACACCAACAATATATCCGAGTATGGAGCCTACATCATGGGACTCCGAGCAGCCATTGAGAAGATCAAGGTGCTCCAGGTTTTTGGAGATTTTTCCTTGGTAGTCTACCAACTTCGAAAAGACTGGGAGACAAGAGATCTGAAGCTAATTAAATACCACGATTTGATCTAAGATTTGGTCAGAAATTTTAAAGAAGTCAGTTTCACCTACTTGCCAAGAGAGGATAATCAAATGGCCAACGCTCTAGCCACTTTGGTCGTTGTGTTCAAAGTAAATAGGACGGCCGAGATAAAGCCTATCGAGATGCAAACTTTTAAGGTACCGATCCACTGCTATAGTTTGGAAGAGGAAAAGGACGGTAATCTATGGTATTATGACATCCTCTAGTATATCAAGTACCAGACTTACCCAAAAAACGCCAACGATAACGAAAAAATAACTATCAGAAGGTTGACATCGGGGAACGTCCTCGATGGAGAGGTTCTGTATAAAAGAAGCAAAGATCAGACACTGTTGAGATGTGTCAATGCCTAGGAGGCCGAAACTATTTTAGCAGAGGTCCATGGAGGTTTATGTGGAACCCACACTAGCGGATTCTTGATGGCTAGGAAAATCATGAGATACGCCAGTACCACTTCACGTTATGAACTCACATTGGCCTTTTGCTGCCTAGGGAATAGACGTTATTGGTCAGATACACCCCGAAAGCTTCTAATGGGCATCGCTTCATCTTAGTAGCTATCGATTACTTCACCAAATGGGTAGAAGCCGCCTCATACGCCAACATCACAAGAGCGACAGTTTGCAAGTTCCTCAAGAAAAAAATCATATGTCGCTATGGCCTGTCCGAAAGAATCATCACCGACAATGCTTACAACTTGAATAACAAAATGATGACTAAGGTGTGTGAGCAGTTCAAAATTGTACACCACAATTCTACTGTTTATCGCCCCAAGATGAACGAAGCAATAAAAGCGACGAACAAGAATATAAAGAAGATCGTGGAAAAAACCACAGAAAATTACAAGGATTGGCATGAAAAGCTACCTTTTGCCCTATTTGCTTATTGAACCTCTGTGAGGACCTCCATCGGGGCAACGCCATACTCTTTGGTATATGGCACGGAGGCGGTATTACCCATCGAAGTAGAGATTCCATCACTTCAAATTTTGAACGAAGTAAAGTTGGATGAGGCCGAATGGATGCAAGCCACGATTGATCAGTTGAACCTCATTGAAGAAAAAAGGTTGAAGGCTATCTGTCATAGTCAAATGTATCAGAAAAGGATGATGCAAGCCTATAACAAAAAAAGTTTGCCCTAGAGAGTTTCAAGAGGGGATCTGGTGCTTAAAAAGATCTTACTTAACCAAAAAGACTTCTGAGGGAAGTGGATGCCTAATTAGAAAGGACCTTATGTCGTAAAGAATGCCTTCTCCAGAGGAGCATTAATCTTAGCCGAGATGGATAGGAAATAGTTGAGCAACCCAATAAACTCAGACTCTGTAAAAAAGTATTATGCCAAAAAAAGAGAAAAAGAAAAAAAGAAGAAAAGAAAAGAGGAAAAAAGAAAATGAAAAAGAAGAATAAGAATAAGGGTTTAGGGTGAAAACCCAAATATGGGCGTCTTGAAACCAAGGGGTGATCTAAATTGAAAATCCGAACAAGATGGTTCAGATATACTTGAATTTTGGTATTCGACTGGCAGACTTTGCTTCAGTTGAAGAATGGTGCTTTAATCTTTAGGTCGTCAAGAATTGTAACCAAAAATGGAGAGTGAAGGGTCTACTGCAGTTAATGGGTCTTCATTGTTCATACAGTCGATACTATCTATATTTTTTTCTTCTTTTCTCATGTTTACCATAACTTTTAAAATTATGTTAATATTTCTCTAAGTATTAATAAAATATTATTCTCACTTCCGTTGTCCGTCTCATAATCATCACGCAGATGAGTTGGCATAGATTATGAAAAGGCAAAGGATTTCTTAGTATTACTACGATTTAACCTATCGAGTGCAGGTTGTTCCAGGGCATAAGTGAATCCGCCAAAATTGAGACAAGAAGACATCAAGGGTAAAATTGATGAGATTCACCAGAGAAAGACAATGAGTACCTCACATATTGAAATCCCATGAGCTAAAAGCAAAAACCCTGAAGGGCGCCTAACAACAAAAGAAGAAGAAGAAGAAGAGAAAAAAAGGGAAAAGAAAGAAAAGAAAAAGACAGAAAAAGAAAAAGAAAAAACACTGAAGTAAAAACCCGTAAAGGGTACTTTAGGGAAAGACAAGTCTAAAGTGAAAATCTAAAAGGACACTTTAGAGTATGAGGTTTATGAGTTCAAGGGAGAAGGGGGCATAAAGGGTGAACCAGAGTGAGAGATGGGGCACCGCCGAAACAAGGAAAGCAGGAGAAAATCAAAATCAAGGGACCAAGAAAAAAAGTGTTCGAGTGAATTATTGTCATTCATGCATCATACTTAGTTAGACATCCCTAGGTTAGGAGCATGCTAACTCATATCATCGTAGCATTTCGTCTCTTTTCACGGGTATTTGAAAGATAAATGGGGTACCTTCTAAGAAGAGAAACAAACGTCAAAGTGGATCACCCTTTTTTCTCTGTTGCAGCCGCCAAGATCTAGTTGTTAGATCAGATCTAATCTAACGGCCCAGATCAAACCTGAGATGACTGCCCAGCTTCCACACGCGCCGGTGAAGCTCACGCACTGACTGTCCAGCTCCCCGTCTGCCCACGCGCCTGTACCGTTTTATCTCCCCCGTCTGCGTGGCCACGTCGTTGGAATTTTCGCTGCCACCGTACGCGACCACCAACTCTGCAACCACCATCATTAGAAAAAACATAAAAAATAGAAGAAATTAGAATCATCATCATCCACAGTAATATCATTTAAGTTTTGCTTAAACATGTAAACAATAGCATAGGCAGCAATGATGTAATCGAAAGAGGATAAATAAGATTGTAAGCACCCATTTGTAGCCCCTAAGTTTTTCGGACGGGGGAAATATTCAGAATCAATACAAACAACAAAAGAAAGGCCTTTCAAGGTATCTAATCTTCCTTTCTCAGTTCGAAATATAACATGCATATATAACAACAAAGAGTTTAGAGTTTACCCTCATTGATTCGCCTCCCTTTCGCGTCGTTTCGGCTTCCTCCAACCGTTGCTTCGCCGTTAATAAGCCCCAACCTCCTCGAGGCCAAATATGGTGAAGCGATGCGAGTATATGTTGGCGAAAACCCTATTCTAGCAACGATTTTGGGGTTTTAACGGGAAAATGGGCTGATTTTGAAAAAACAGGTTTGAATCTAAGATTAAAACGAAAAAAAGAGTCAATTTTGGCTGGTTTTGGGTTCGCCGGCTGTCGGCCAACGCAACGAATGGTAATCAGTTTCTAGGAATATACCCCGATGAACGGCGGTGTTCATCGAGAGTTGAGAGAGTGATGGGGATTCTTTGAGTAAAAAAAAGAGAAAAGAGTCTGACTTTTGGGTATAAGATGTGTTTTATACCGGCTTTGAAATAAAAAATAAGTTAATTGCATTTTAAATCCCTTCGCCCTAAAATAATCACGCCCGCGGTCCTTCCGCATGGATAAATCACGCTATTAGTCCCTCCGTGTGGGCTAATTACAGGAGTAAGCCATTCTGCCTATTTAGATCGTTTTTAATTTCATCCATCTTTAGCCAGTTTAAATGTCTTTTATTTCAGCCCTACAGTTTCGGATTTATTCAATTTGGCCCATTTTCCAGTGTTCAAAATTACCCTTTTTCATGCATCTTTAATTTAAATCTTGCACATTTATTTACCATAAATTTCGGTTTAGTTCGTATGTGATTGTAGCTTAGTGGTTGAAAATTAGTTCAAAATATATATTTGTGTTCTATAATATATGTCTTTTTAAGTACGGAATAGAAATTTGCAAAATGTCACATAGATATATTTTTTATATAATATATGTTTAAGTATAAAGTAGAAATTTGTAAAATGTAATAGATATATATATTTTTTATATATAATGTATAGTTTTCAAAGTATATGATAGAATTTTGTAAAATGTAATATATATATATTTGACCTATAATATATAGTTTTCAAAGTATGTGATATAATTTTATAAAATGTAACATATATATTTTGATATAATATATAGTTTTTTAAGGTATATAGTATAATTTTGTAAAATGTAATACATATATGTTTTTGATATAATATATAGTTTTTAAAGTATATAGTAGAATTTTGCAAAATGTATAATGTATGTTTTTGTATATAATATATATAGTTCTAAAGTCTATCCATTATTTTTGTTATATAGTATACAATATTTAGTTATGTATACATTTACTTGTATATGTTTTTAGGCTTAGTGCATAGTATAGACCTTGGGTTGTTGAGCTAGTTTCAGACTAGAATTAGGCAAATTAATTTAATTAATTTAGAATTGTGTGCTCGTTTCATAGGGGCACAATCCTTTAATCAGATTAATTTTAGGTTAGGTTCTTTATAGCCTTATTTAGATTGGGGTTCGAATTAATTTAGTGAATTTAAGTTTATCCTTAGTTAAATTCATTAAATTAATTGAACATTTCTTAATTACTTTTAGGATAAAATAAATTTCAAGTTTAGATTGACATTAAATTACAAATTAATTATCATAATTTGCTAGGGTTTCTAGTCTTTTAGGGATAATTAATTTAGGGTTAAGTATTAGAATCATTTAGATAATAATTAGGTCACTATTTGAATCTTTAATAATTGGGCCTTCATAGGTTAGGTCTTAAGTTGGGTCTTCCTTTTGTGTGTTTATATTCATGCCTTTGATTGCCATGTCTTAATTGTCATTCATATAACCTTTAATTTTAATTGCATTCTTAATTAATTTAAATCATAAAAATGAGGTACTTATTAATTATAATATTTGTGTCATAACAGTCCGAGCTTAAAGGATGTTGACCAAATATTCGGATTAATCCTTACCATCCCGAGGTAAATGGATTAAGAATTGATAAAATCATCACATCATACTTAAATGCTTGCATCATGCATAAAGGTGACGTACGGAAGTCGAACCATAAATTAACACAGCAGTCGGGCTTATTCGATGTCGGTTTAATTTATGGTCTGATATATCGTCAACCTTATTAATTAAATGTCCAATTAATTTGAATCCACCAATTCGATAAAGCCCGTGCAGTTAAAGTTAATTTTCATTTAAGAACTCTGAATTGAATTCAATGTAAATTTCAATGATTTTCATCCTTTTAAAAGCAACAAATATTTCGGTACCGATTTTTGGGCGTGATGAGGGTGCTAATCCTTCCACAAGCGTAACCAACTCCCAGACCCTTTTACAACGAATCTCTGGTTTCTTATGGTGTCTGGCCTACCTTACCCAAGTTGCCGGTGACGACTTCAAGTTTTTATTGTTTTTCAAAAAAATTAAAGTTTTCCCAAAGAAATCTCTTTTCTTTTAAAAGATTTTCATTAATGATTTAAAGAGATATTTCGTAGCGTCGAATTTATGTACGATCCACATGATTGTTTTGACAAAAGGTCGCGACAACATCCCTTCTTTAAAACTCAGCAGAACAAACCAAATAATTCATGGGCCTCATGGCTCTCCCTCGGGCCTCTGCCATGGAAGTCTTCATTCATTATTCTAGGTCTAAATGATTAAAAACGTGGGAAAAGTTTTTCAAACTTATTGCACAAATCCTGCCATGGCTGGTTGGTTGGCCAACTCATTTTTGTCTCTGACTTTTTAGGTCCGAGTTAGTTACGAGTGACAAGCCATCTTTGACTTTGTGCATTCTCTCATTCCCACAAAGGGCTGGAAAGAAAGAAAAATGACAGCCCAATTCATAGGAAGAGTCGTAAACCAACCGAAGTGATTGAACCGGTTCAGACAAACCATGTATAGGTATAGGAATTGAATTGATCCATATACGCACTTTTGATATGCGTAATTTACTTGAAACACTAGGGCATTAATAATGTACAATAGAATGTATGCATACCAACCGGAAAATGTAAAGGATATGAAAATGTTCAATATGAACAAGGTTTCAAACCCATATAGGCATGGCTGCTAGTGCTACCCGAGGGAATCTTCACCTGTAGTTTCGTCGTCGTCTTCCATTAGATCACCATGCTTTTTATCCATATCATCCTGTTCGCTCCCCTCTGTTTCTGCATCTGATATTGATCCAGACTTGGCAACTATTTGGTAATTGCCATCCTCACTGTTGGCACAATCCTCAGAATCCGTGTCAGAAGTAGCAGGAATTACAAATTGGTCCTTTAAATCAGGAGCAACAATCCCGATCATCTCACTCAATGCTTGTCGTTCGCCATTACGCCTAGGAGCAGCACCCTCAGAAGATGTACTTTGACTCTCAGCTACCAGACCACTATCTTCATGCAAAGCCATGGCACAATCCTTTACATTGTCTCTAATTTTAGGTGATTCATAGTCTCCATGGTCCGCTGTCCTGATCGTATCTCCAGCTTCAGTGTCTTCTGTGGATTTTTGAGTATCGTGAGTTTTATTCGACTGAGAATGTACAGAAGTAGCCGGGCAAGTTGTTTGGATCCGTTCATCACTTTCATGTGCATTAGATTCATAATCAATTGCATTGTATCTCCACCTAAAGTTTACACCTGTTCAAATCAATATTTGGTTCAACATCGATTCCCAAGCTTTCAGTTTCAAGAACACGCTCAGTTCCAATAGTATCTCCTTCTAGAGTAGGTGTTGCACCAACACCATCGATATCAGAAGCAAAGACACCTTTAACAGAACGATCAGCACTTGTAAATTCTGCCTCCTGTGTGTTTTCACCATCTTGACTTCTCATACCACAGTCATGCTTCTCGGTAACACTGGCCTCATCACTAGAAGTATTAACTCTCTGAGATGAAGTAGTGGAGCCTCCCCTTGTGGTACTATTCTCATGATAGCCGGTAGTAGCCTTTTCTCTAACTATGGTTCCATTTACATTCTGATTCAGCGGTACATTAAGGTCAATATCCACTGATGTATTCTCATAATTGTCCTCATCTTCCAGAGTTCTCTGCATTGTCTTCAGTTGTTCATGCTGCTTTGCAAACAGAACAGAGATTTCCTCGGTTGTAGAATAAAATGCTCGTAGCTGTGTTTCTCTGCAAAGGAACCACACAAACATCACCGTGATCAATTGAGAAAACTCATAAGTATGGGAGGCAGCCAATGTTAACACCAGAGGCCCAAATAATACAAAAAGATAGAACCTTGCTCAGCAAAATGCTTGCACCAGTACTACAACTAAAGATAAAGCAATGGCTGTTGTCATAGAAGTCATACCGAAGCATAATTCTTTCCCTGTCACCTTTTAGCCTCCTCCTCTCGTAATCAAGATCCCTCATTGCAGCATTTAATTCAAGATCAAGGGTAGAAACTTTAGCCCATGCTTCTTCTCGGGCTGCCTGCTACCAACCACAAAGGAAACTTCACGTTAACAATAGATCAACCTCATAAAGATGAACAGATGTTTGCAGTACCCAGATTGATTTATCTATTTATTTGATAAAAGTGAATCCAGATAGGGATTGAACAAATCAATTGTAGTGTGTTCAGATAAATAATTTTCATAACACAACATTCATTTTCCTTTTTATGCCTTCAAAAGCTGCGGGCATAATCCAAACTGACATGCAGATTAATGAAACTAATAGCAAGTTTTCAACAAAATTAATAAATAATTGAAATCAAACAATATAACATCATAGTAAAGCACAAAGAAAAAAGTGCATAAACACCTTCTCAGTCTCAAGTTCTTTCCTCAACTGTTTCATTTCGTGTTCAAGTTCTTCCACTTTCTGCTCAAATGCACATTAAATGTCAGATTCAGAATCTATTTGTGCATGCTTGTCGATACAAGCAGGCACAATAGAAAGAAAGAAAAAAAAACATGTTACTTTTCTTGCATTTCCTGAGTCCTTTTGTGCTTCGCAAACTTGGCTTTCCAGTTGGCGAACTTTATTCTCAGAGTTAACCAATTTCTGCCTAGTGTCTTCCTACAGAAGACGGGATAAGGAAACATCAATCAGAATTTAGATAGAATACCAGTATCATGTGTTTAACTTCAAAATCAGATCGCCCTGCAGACAATACCAGTTTGGCCACCAGATCTTCCACTTGTGCTGAGCTCTGTCTTAGTGATTCCTGAAATTGGAAATGCATAAAAGTTCATTTCTCAATTCTTTATAAGTGAATTACACCTGAAGGAGATCTAAGCAAGCACAAGAAGAAAATTATACACACCTCAAGCTTATTAGTTACTTCTTTTTTCTCTGTTTCTCGTTTTAAGTAAACATCTGATAGTCGTTGCAGTTCCTCTTGAGCCTCAAGCTGAGCTCTTTGCACTGCTGCCTTCAAATCAGCAGTAGCCTTTTCTCGTTCTTCTCGCCTCTGGTCTCGCTCTTCATCTAACTGAACCTTAAGTTCAGCTATAGAAGCCTTCTGACTAAAAGTATTAAACCAGGACATTATATATAATCTTCTTTTCGGTACCATAAAATGGCAAAAATTAATAAAGCCATCATTTCTTACCTCTTTATCCTTTCATTTGCTTCAGTACACGACTGCATGGAAGCACCAAGTCTCTCATTCAGGTCTTCTATAGTATGCTTTTGTTCAGCTGATATCCTATTGACTTCTACAAGCTCTTTTTGCTTAACATCTTATAGAATTTGCAATTCTTTCATCTGATCAAGGTATGACTTCGCAACTGATTCTTTTATCTATCTGATTGCCTGCAGAAATAGATAATACTCCATATATCTGAATTCCGAATTACCAAGGATCACAAAAGGAACCGGCTAAAAGCAAGAACAAGTGACATACAGTTCAATAAATCAGAAACGGCATAAAATTATAATGAGACACAGAGAATATCATTAACACTGTGTTGCACATTACTTTAAAGCTGAACTGATTTGCAGTAACCAACTGATTGTTAACAACAATTAAATGTAGGCATAACCAAAGTTAGCAATAACCATGTGCAATCAAAGTGGAATTCATCAATTAGAATTATGTCATCAACAGAAACCATAGTATCCGGTAACATAGACACTTGGCTAAACCAACTCAATGAAACCAAACATAGACATAAATCAGAAAGGAAAAAAGTCCAACCATCAGAATAGCATACATTTTCATGACGCTCAACAGTTGAACGATTCTCATTACGCAATGTATCTATTGTAAGCACCTGGCCTTCCAATTGCTTCCTGAGTTCCTGAATTTATCAATTCACAGGATTATTTACTATCAGAACTCAATTCTTTGAGCAATCACAAGACCCATAAATCCATAATAGGATACCCTGTTTGACCGCTGAAGACTCCGAAAATCATCAAGAGATATAGGACCCTCGGGAGCACCAATGCCAATACCTTTTACTCTTTTGTTTTCACATGTAAGCTCATCTGCACAATCTGGGATGACCAGAAAATATTTGATGTTTATTTATGAGGGGCAACTGTTTCACACAGTAGTACTTCAGTATATCTTTCCTTAATAAAATAGGAGAATCATATAAGAGGAAGAAAATGGGTCTAAAACAAACCATTATTATGTTATTGTTTGAAAAGTTGAAAACAGCCATGGCAATTATTCATAGGTGAAGTTTATATTGGTTTTATGAAAAAAATTAAAGAAAATAAAGAGTTGACAAAAGTAAAATGAAAGTCACCAATTACAATTGATCTAGTGGGATGAGGCGCTATGTCCCTTAAACAACGTCCAGGGTTCAAATCCTGGTGTTGTGAATGGAGCAAGTTGGGTTGAAAGGGTCACCCCATAATGGGCCTCCGTAGTACCCAATCCGGATTAGTTGGCCAATGGTCAAATACCGGTGGTTATACAAAAAAACTAAAATAAAATTGAAGTAAAAACACAATAGGCAAGAACGTTTAGTAGATATACCTGCTTTCCTTTTTGTAGATACACCTTCTGCTGGGTGAACAGAGCTAAGAACTTCTCGATATACAAATGCAAAAGCAAGTTCTGTAACCATGAAGATAATACCGACTTTGCAATGCATTACAAGCTTCAAAGCTCATTTGAAATGAAGGAAACAAAGAACAATTGCATACTAGTTATCTAACATAAGAGAAAACATCATGAACAATAGAGGTATTAGTGTTACCATGTTGCGGAGGAGCAGGAACTGAAAACAATGTCTCCATGTTGCATTTTAAATTCAGGACTATTCTTTCTCAACCTCTCCCAATTAAGATATGTCCCATTGGTGCTACAAAAAAGATGTATAAAACAATCAGAATTTAAGGGGGAAGAAAACCCAACAAAAGAAATCATAAACAGCATATTAATCTCGTGTCTTTCAAGAAAACAGATGTATCTTCATTGGTCACTCTCTTCCTATATATCTTGCACTGTACCGCGCTAACCGAATTTGAATCAATTCGAAAACTGGTTTCCTTTACTAATCGGCCAATGCAATGCTCATCAGCGGTCAAAAGCGTATTCATACCCTAGAAAAAATGATCCCCTCATCAGTCTTTCACTTACATTGTATATTACAAGTTACATTCCGATCGTTTCTTTCAATCCTGTTTTCCTTTTCCTAATTCGTCAAGCAATTCCAGAAATTTTACATTCATGCTCAATCAGTCGTACAATTCAAATCGTATGACGTAAATAAAAGTTGAAAAATATACAGAAGAAGGGAATGAGAAGGTATAGGGTTTAGAAAGAAAAGGAGAAAAACCTGGTGGCGTTTGCGGGCATTGTTAGATATAGCGGTGAAACGCCCCAAACGTTGGGATCGTTGGTCGGGAGAGGCTGAGAGGAGATGTTGGCGGCGATTGAGACGATGAACTGTTTGGGACTAACGGCAACTTAGAAGGCGAAGAGGTATCGTTTTGCTTGGGCTGTGACGAAATTGGCGTCTCTGGTTTTTCTTCTTTTTTTGTGGCCATTGATGAGTGCATACTGAGTGAGTGAGTGAAGAGAACAGGAAAATGGCGGGGATTTCGAAGCCCTAACTGCCTTCTATGGTATACGAGGTTAGTCTGATTTTGTTGAAAATATATCTTGATTTGTAAATTTAGGCCAATAAGACACTTCCACGTCATCAATAAATTTAATCTTACTGATAATATCGATGATTAGCACTTAGCAGCACAAAGGAAACGGTTGTAGTTGGACTTCCAAGTTGGCGGACTCGTGTGTGGGATTCTGGGCCTAGAGGCTTAAAACCAACCACTGTCTTTTTAGGTTAATTTGTTGGACGTAGTCCATATTAAACCGGTTTTAAATTTAAATTTTATTTTAACCCTAACTCAGAAATAGATGACCAAACTACAAATTTTTTATAAATTTTGAGATAATTGTTTAACGTTTTCTTTAGCTAAAGGTGCCTAAAATATTTATTTTTATTATTATTTTAAGATAATATCGTTAAAAAAGTTATCACCCAACTAAAATTTAACACGTGTCTTTATTTTTAATTTTTATTTTTTTTATAAAAATTGAAAACAAAGAAAATAATTTTTTTAATTCTTAAAATTTCCAAAAAGTCGTATATCTCTAAAGCTCGAAATCTTAAAATTGACGTCACTACCTCGTCAATAGCCTTGCCTGAGGCCACCACCAATTTTTCCAACCACCCATCACCGGTATTCGTCAATTCGATGTTCGATTGACATCGCTTCTGCCGTTTAACAACGATGTGTAGTTGAGAGAAATGGCGATGATATCTAGCGACAACGGTGGTGGGGTCTGGCAAGACTATTAACGACGGTAGTGGTGTTAACTTTGGGATTTTGAGGTTTGAGGTTTTAGAGATCTGAGACTATTTTGTGATTTTTTAAAATTTTGGGATATTTTTTTAATTTATTTTATTTTTAGTTTATTTTAAAAAATAAATAAATAACAAAAGTCATGTGTCAATTTATTATTGGGTGATGAAATTTTTTACGGTATTACTTTAAAACACTAATAAAATGAAAATTTAGGTACATATTTTAACTAAAGAAAACGTTATACACCTATCTCATAAAAAATGTATAGTTTGAGTACTTATTTTTGAGTTAAGTCTTTTATTTTAATTGAATCTTAAAATATTTGTATTATATTAACAAGATTCGGACTATATTTAGAATATGTTGATCAAATTTTCAATGCGTAGCGTATACAATTTATAGTTTATTTGTTTGAAAAGGAAATCGTGGTACCTTCACTCTTTTATCTTTGAAATTTTGGATAACAATTTTAGCATTTTTTATATACGGATGGAGTTGCTGTCAATCCCTCCAATCTCACCTTCTTCATTTTTCTATATTTTCTTCTCCATTTTTCATTTGTTTTTTTTTTTTTCCTGCACGCTCAGTCATATGTCGATATGGTCGATACTAGTAGATGGTTCGACCACCGACCTTATAGATTTATAATTTTATTTTTCTTTATTTAATAAATTTTACGTTTTCTTATGAAAATACTAAGAGTTCTTATTTTGTTTAAAGTTTTTGGTAATATTTTTTTTTTAAATTAGGGTTAATTTGTAATCGCTCCTCTTTAATCGATGAATACTTAGTTATTTTCATACATATATATTTGCGAAAACTACACTGGTGGTCATCAAACTATCACTCTTTCTTGTTTTAGTCAGTCAACTATTTTTTTCATCAAAATCGTCCTTCTCGTTACATACATTTTATGTTTTAGTCCCCTCTGTTAAAAAACTAACGGAATCTCTGTCATGGCATTTTTTATATTTGTATTTTTCACATTAGCATTCTCTTTCATCATCAGACATATTATATAGTATTTTTTTCATTATTTCAATCGAAGGAGACAAACCAGGGACCCTTATGCACCAAACAAATATTTAAGTTATATTCTCTCAACCTCAAAAAGTAAGAAAAATTAACTCTATGGTGATTTGAACAAGAAACACATTACACCAAAAGAAAGGGGTTTAACCACTAAGCTAGATAGAAAACTTAGTATATATCCCCAAATTTTAATATTTAATTTAAAATGTATCATCACCTCAAAATTAAATCAAATTACTACTAAAACCAATCTAATATTATTTTTTGATTCGTTTGGGAATAAAAAACTAATTATTTATTTTTATATAAATGTATTAGATCATTTTAAAAATTAATTAAATATAAAATAATTTGTTCATATACATGTCAACGAATTAAATGTTATTTAAAAATTATATTTTATACTAAATAAATATTATAAATTTATTTTTTAGAAAATTTTAATAATAGTTTTATAAATAAATAATTATTTAGTTATTATTTTTATTTCAAAACGAAGTGAAAAATAACTCTAGTTTGATCTTTAATTTTAATTACGTTTCAAGCTAAAAAGTTTTTTTAATTTAAATAATAATTTTAAATCTAAATAGTTATTTTCAAATAATTCAAAATTTATATTGAAAATTTAATAATCAATTAATTTTTATATTCCAAAAGAATTGAAAAAATAATTTTAGTAGTATTTTTATTTATTTTTTAGTTGATAATAAATCTAAATAATTTTTTCTCATTTGATTTGTTTGAAACCTGGAGGTGACATGTGTCACCTTTGGGTTGGTCGATTGAAATAATAAAAATTAAAAATTACTATATAATATGCTAATGAGGAAAGAGAATACTGACATGGAAAATAAAAAAAATTATGTCAGGAATTCCGTTAGTTTTTTAACGGAGATGCACCAAAATAAGAAAGGTATCTAACGGTTGTGAAGAAAAAATTAATTGGATGACCAAAACAAAAAATAGGTGATAACTTAGTGACCACTATAATCAATAATTTTGTCTGGGGTGGATCCTTTTTATTTTTGTTTTTGTTCTTACAATAATGGGTTGATATATACATGTATGTTACTACTATCCAAAAAATGTGTGTTATGGGCTTTGTTTAGCTTTAACTAGTTTATACTATGTGTATGTAATTTTTATTGAAACCTAAAAATTACTAGGTGATATATCTATGTGTTGCTATCATATTATTGTTATAATTTATTATGCTAATTATCCAACTAAAAAACCCTTAAATATTATTAGGATATTATATTAATTATCATTAGTATTACTTTCTTACTATCATTGTCTTATTATTATTATTATTATTATTATTATTATCATTATATTATTATTACAATGTTATCATTATTATCATTGTTGTCATTGTTAAACTAAAATGAAAAAAGAAGACAGTGAACAAAAGCCCAACATAAATAAATAAAATGGCCCAAGTTTATATATATCAGTCCATTTACGTTTATTATGAGCCCAACTTTTAATTACATATCCGGGCCGTTTAAGACCCTACAAGCTTAACCCTAATTCCCTTGTTTTCATTTGTGTAGCCAACCCTCAAACCGTTCAATTCAGGTTTCATCATACGGTCCTCATGCGCGTGTGCGATCCACACACCCGACATTTCGGATCTCCCACGCGGTCACACGCGGCTCTCTAGTTCTCATACGCGCGCGTCCACACCTCTACATTTCTGAACTGTACTTCTACGCGCGCCGATTGATCTTCCAGCGTGGCCTCCACGTCAACCAAAGAGACCAATGTCCTGATGCCACACCACCGCTGTGCTTCCACGTCCGCAGCCACTCCGATCGCTTACCCTGGTCCCCTTCAGCGCTCGATCCGGACATGTCACATTCAAACAAAAACAAGGACGATGTCAGAGGTAGAAACGAATTACAAGGAATTTTGGGGACAAATCGGCAAAAATCAGAATTGCGCGTGAATAATTCCAAAACTAAATGGCAGGAAATAGAAATATTAAGGTTTCATTTATCTATTTTTCAAAATATATGTAAAATAGGGTATATAACGATAACCCTAATCATTCTGTAAGGAGGGGGCAATCTAAAAGGAATAGAGCATAAAGAAAAAGAAAGAAAACCCTCAACAATTTTTGAGGTATACATCTATCTCTTGTTCATTTTAAAGCATAAACATATGCATAGATTAGGGTTTTACATACCTCTGTCACTTCATCTTCCGGTGTCAGTTTGCACCCCCTCGCCATTATTAAGCCCGAATCTAGTCTCTCTCATACTGCGAGTGGTGAAGTGGCAAAAAGGCCTACCGGAAAGAATGTTTTCACTTTCTATTGCCTTCGGCTTTTCAAAAGGGAAGGAGTTTTTAATTGTCTTGCTCAAAAACAGGTCCAGATTTGGTTTTAACGAAATAATAGAGGGTTTTGGTGTCTCTTGGGTTCGCCGGCAGCCTGCGGCGACATACGGCGAAAAGCCACCGATTTCTGGGTTTGTATGGTGGCTCTTAGGTGTTTGAGTTCAAAGAGAGCGCGTCTCCTAAAGGTTTAAAGAAAATGAATGCCGAAAGAGTATGTGGCCGGTCAAAATAGAAGATTTTATAACCCTTCACGTTTTAGAAATGGTTTAATTGCAATTTTAATCCCTCAGCCCTTCTATATTTGTGCCCGAAGGGCTTTCGCACTTGATAATCACGCTATTCGTCCCTCCGCGTTTTTAAAATACCCCCTTAGCCATTCTGTCTTTTAAAATCATTCCTCGAGTCCTTGACGTTTCCTAAATGTTTTCATTCTCTCCCCTGATTCGGTTAAATTCGCCTTTTAATTTGGCCTCATTGATTCTGTTTTATTTAATTCAGTCCTTTTTCCAGAACTTAAACCCTATTACATCGAGTATATTTATTCTTTGTTTTTCATCTTTTCCTTTAATTTCCAGCCTTTTTTCATACACCGTTTTTGTTTTAAATATTAACTCTTGTTGTTTGGTTGTAGTAAATGCGTTCATTGTGTAGTTCTTATGTAAATTATTATGTATGGTTCTTATGTGTTTTGAAGTCTTTCTTATATAATATATAGTAATATACATGCATATCTTATATAGTTCGAGTATAAGTATATTTTTAAACATATTATAGTTTATATGTATATATATAACATATAGTTTGAGTATAGCCACGTTATTACATATATATATATATAAACCTATGTTTTACATTTTATATGTACCATATAATGTAGTTTCCAAATATCTTATATATATGTATACGCATATTATGTGCATAGTTGGTATATACGTGCGGTTTCCCCTTTTTACGTGTATTAAATGTGTATTGGTAGATATATATATATATATTCTTTAAATGTACATAATTAGGTTTTTAAAACTATATAATATATTCTTATAATACACATGTGTTTATTTATATTTGGGCTTGTTGAGTTTTGGTTAGCTTGAACTTTTAGTTTTGGGCCTTTTGGTGTTTTGGGCCTAGGGTGGCTTTTGTTTAGGTGGGCTAGCCCCAATTTTGCTTAAAAGGCTTTAGGTTTGTTAGACTAGTCCTAGATTAGATTAAGATAAAATTAATTTAATTAATTTAAGTCGTGTGCACGTATCATAGGGGCGCGATTTTTAAATTAATTAAGTTAATTTAGGTTTTGCCTTTTAGAGCCTTAGTTAGATTAGGGTTTGAATTAATTTAGTGAATTTGAATTTTACTCTTAGCTCACTGGATAAATGTTAAATTCACTAAATTAGTTGGACATTTCTTAATTACTTCTAAGATAAAATTAACGTGGAGATTAGATTGACATTTAATTTAAAATCATGATTAATTAATTTGATTTACTTTGAATAGTATTCTTGGCTTATTGGAATACTAGTTTAAAATCAATCGCATTAATTATCATGTTACAAGATAAATCATAATTTGTTAGGTCTTTTTAGTCTTTTAGGATTAATCGTTTTAGGGTTAATATTAGAATCACCTAATTAACGACTAGATCACTAATTAGATCTTCCATAACTTGGGCCTTTTAGGTTAGGGCTTTGGGTAGGTTTTTTGTGTTTATCTTTGAGCCTTTACTTGCCATCCAATTTATTTGTCATTCATACGGTCCACTTAATTTTCATGCTAATGAATTTAAATCATGGAAAATGAGGTACCTATTAGTTCTGATATTTGTGTCATAACAGTCTGAGCTCAAAGGATGTTGACCAAATATTTGAATTAATTCTTACTAACTCGAAGTAAAATTAAAACTTGTCAAAATTATTACATCATATCTTAACTGCTTACATCATGCATAAAGGTGACATATGAAAATTGAACCATAAATTAACACGACAGTCGAGATTATTCGATGTCAGTTTAATCTATGGTCCGATGTATCGTCAACCTTATTAATTAAATGTCTAATTAATTCGAACCCACCAACTTAATAAAGCCTATGTAATTAAGGTCAAATTTTCAATTAAGTATGCCGAGTTAAATTCAATTCAAATTCCATCAGTTTGAAAGCAACAAATATTTTGGTACCAATTTCCGGGCGTGATTGGGGTGCTAATCCTTCCCCGCGCGTAACCAACTCCTGGACCCTTTCAAAATGAATCTCTAGTTTCTTATGGTGTCCGGCTTACCTTACCCAAGTGGCCGTTGGCGACTCCAAGTTTTTAGTGTTTTCAAAAGATTACGATTTTTCAAAAGAAGTCTCTTTAAACCAAGATTTTCAGAAAATGATTAAGGGATAATTCGTATCGACAGATTTTCTAAAAGAACATAGGACAACGCCTATTTTCCAAAGAAAGAAAAAAAACGTCATTGCAGCTTGGCGACTCCACTGGGAATTGAATTCATTTTTACAAAATAAAAAAAAAGTTAGGCCAAGAAAATATTCGCTGCTTTTAATGATGGAAAATTGTTGGAATTTCAATTAACTTTAATGAGGTTGTTTCTTTCTTGCAAATGTGACTAAGATTGCACGGGCTTGGATAATTGGTGGACTTCGGATTAATTTTTCATTTAATTTCTAAGGAATCACTGACATGTGTTGCATCATGTTCATCAAGCGCTATACCTGAGCTCCGTCCCTTAAGTGGGAGTGAAACGCCACATCACCACCGTGCTTCCACGTCTGCAGCCACGTCGGTCGCTTATCTTGGTCCTCTTCCTTTCCCGTGACACATGTAAGACAAGATCAGAATAAGCAAAGGGCAAAATCGAATGAATGCAAAGGGATTACAGGAAATGTCAGAGCCATTTCCCCAACAAACCAACATAATCAGAAATGGGCTTGAATCAAGAAAAAAGGATCACAATAGCCAATAGAATTTTATTATATTCTTTTCAATTTCAGAATATACATGTAATTCGTGGGTATATAAACTAAAAAGCCCTAAACGTTGTAACCATTCTGGATTTCACAAAGCAATAGAGCAAAAAGGCAAAAACCCTCGAATTTTGAGGTATATTTCTTCTTTTCTTCTTTTTCAAAAACATTTAAGCATACATATAATAGGGTTTTGAGTCTTTTACATCTGGTTTTTGGTCTCCTTCTTCGGTTGGCATATTTCCACGTCGACGACAAGTTGATTAGCCTTTTCGGGGCCACGAATGGTGAGTCGGACGAAAAGGGGTTTTTCTTAGGTTTTCGGCGCCGACTAATGATGGATGATCATCAGTTTCTAGAAAACGTAGTGGTTTCTAGGTTTGGGGATAAACACCACGACATCGTTCATCCCTATTTTGGAAGATGAAAAAGGATTTGGGGAGAGCCCATCAGAGTTTTTTACCAAAAGAAGCAAAAATGAATGGATTTATGTTATATATAGTCGGTCCTGTTTTAAAAATAGTTTATTTGTGTTATAAATCCCCCCGCCCCGACCTATTTACGCCTGTAAGGGCTTCCGTGTTTTGTAATCACATTATAGGTCCCTCCGTACGGGATAATTGCGCCCATTAAGCTATTCTGCCTTTTTTATTTACGCTCGCAGTCCCTGGACTTGTGGAATCCTTGCCATACCACCTCCTTTTTTTGTACATGTTTTTAATCTCTGCTGTGTGATTTGTTTCTTTTGCATTTCAGCCATGTTTTTTGGTGTTTATGCTTTTAATTTCTTGTTGATATATATTTTATGCGGCTTGATATGCATGTATCTGTTATGTTTAATATGCATGTTATAGCATGTAGTTTATGAATGTAATGAATAGTATAATATATAGTTCTTATATAATATATATAGTATATGATTTTTGATGTAATATATATACTTTATAACACATATAATATATGGTACATATAACATATAGTTTTTCTATAATATAAAATATATAGTTTTTTTCATATATATATAATATAGGTTCTTTTTTCATATAATATATATCATGTAAGGTTTTTTTAATATAGTTTTTTTATAGAATATATCATTTTTAGTATGGAATATATAGTGATATTTATATCTATATGTTTGTTTCTTTTCGTAAGCTTAGTTTAGTAGTTTAGGCCTTGATATGTTTTGGTTTAGGTTGTTTAGCTTACTTAGATTGGGCTTTACTTTGTTTTGGGATTTAGGCTTATTAGGCTAGGCTTTAGATTAAATTAGGGTAAAATTAATTTAATTAATGTAAACCGTGTGCTCGTCTCATAGGGGCATGATTTATAAATTAATTAAGTTAATTTGGGATTAGTTTTTTAGAGCCTTAGTTAAGTTTAGGTTCGAATTAACTTAGTGAATTTAAATTTATCCTTGGCTTATTGGGATAAATGTTAAGTTCATTAAATTAATTGAACATTTCTTAATCACTTTTGGGATAAAATTAATTGCAACTTTAGATTGACATTTAATTTAAAACCATGATTAATTAACTTGATTTATTTTAAATAGTATTCTTGGCTTATTGGAACACTAGTTTAAAATCGATTGAATTAATTATCATGTTACAAGATAACTCATAACTATTAGGGTTTTTTAGCCTTTTAGGGTTAATATTAGAATCACCTAATTAGCAACTAGATCACTAATTGGATCTTCCATAACTTGGGCCTTTTAGGTTAGGGCATCAGGTGGGCTTTTTGTGTGATTATCTTTAAGCCTTGCCATCCATTTTATTTGTCATCATTTGGCCCATTTGGTTTACATGATAATTAACTTAAATCATAAAAAGGGAGGTATTCATTAATTCTGATATTTGTGTCGTAACAGTCCGAGCTTAAAGGATGTTGACCAACTATTTGAACTAATCCTTACCGACTCAAGGTAAAATTAAACTTAACCAAATTATTACATCATATCTTAATTGCTTGCATCATGCATAAAGGTGGCGTGCAGGATTCAAACCATAAACTAACACGACAGTTAGGTTGATATGATGTCGGTTTAGTCTAGGGTCTGATGTATCGTCAACCTTATTACTTAAATGTCCAATTAATTTGAACTCGCCAATTTGATAAAGCTCGTCCTATTAAGGTTAATTTTCAATTAAAGGTCACCGAATTAAATTCCTTTCAAATTTTGACAATTTCCTTCGATTAAAAGCAACAAATATTTTTTTATCGATTTCCGGGCGTGATGGGGGTGCTAATCCTTTTCCACACGTAACCAACTCCCGAACCCTTTCAAAACGAATCTCTGGTTTTGTGGTGTTCGGCCTACCTTACCCAAGTGGCCGGTGATAACTCTAAGTTTTTTTCGATTTTCAAAAGAAAAAAGAATTTTCAAAAGAAATTCCAATTTTAAAGAAATATTCTTCAAAAAGTGGGATACATTTAGTAAGTTTTCAAAAAAAAGCGTCATCACAAGGACCAGATCCGAGGGGCAAGAGTACCATTAAGAATCATGCCTAAAACTCGGGGGATCACCCTCATGCCCAGATCGTCCAGAACCATCTGTTTGTTGATCCTTCTCTTAATCCTCTACAAGGGGCATCTTCATCTCATATCGGTCTGGCTCATTAAACTCAACCAGGGGTGACTTTTGGGAATCTCGAAATTGTCGGGGACAATATCCCAAACTTTGATGAGTTGGAGAAGTTGAACCAAATGAAAGAAGAATTCACTAAGCAATTGGAGGATACTCAAAAAGACCTAGAGGAAAAGTTTCGAGTGAAGAAAGACAAGTATGACACCTCTGGGTTAAGTGTTAGGGAACTCAGTTTGGTCCCCGATGTGGAAATCCCATATAAGTTCAAGACCCCCAAATTTGAAAAGTTCGATAGAACCACCTACCCTACTGCTCATATAGTGATGTTTTTCTGGAAGATGGTTGGGTTTACCAACAACGTGAAGCTCCTAATTCACTGCTTTCAGGACAGCTTAGTGGGATCTGCTTTGAGGTGGTATAATCAACTAACAAGGGTTCAAATTAAGTCATGGAGGGATCTGGAAAAAGCTTTTACTAATCAGTATAAGCATATAACCGACATGATTCCCAACCGAATGTTGTTGCAAGGCATGGAACAAAAATGCAACGAGACCCTTCATAAATACGCTCAAAGATGGCGTGATATGGCGATGCAGGTTCAACCACCGCTTCATGAGCACGAGATCTCTCCTATGTTTGTAGAAACATTAAAAGGGATGCTCTATGATCGATTGATCATCAACCCTATTAGCAATTTTGCAGAGATGGTCATGACTAGCGAGCGCATCGAAGCAGCCATTAAGAGTGGAAGAATTGATGGAATTGATCATTCACGCAAACAATACAAGAAAAAAAAACTATGAGGTGAAAAATACAAACACCTTCGAGGCAACCAAGAACTTCACTATCTCCCAACCCCAGGACACAATGGAAATTTCCAAAAACTTCAATAAGAGAGAAGACAGGGGACCCAAGAAGGAAAGAGGGGAGAGATCCTTCACTCCTTTGCAAATCTCTTACAATAAACTATACTCGCAATTGTATAAGGCTGATTTAGTCCGTCCTTATCATGTTACTCCTTACAACCCACCTTACCCAGCATGGTATGACCTCAAGGTACATTGTGAATACCATACCGATGTTCCGGGGCATTCAATTGGAAATTGTATGGCGTTCAGAACTTAATTCAAACTGGAGTGTTACAGTTATGAGAATCGAGCACGACCATCAACCTCCTACCAAATCATGGAGGTCAAGACGTAAATGTTATCGAAGGCGAATACATCGGGAAGGCTAAGAGGGATGTGTCTGAGGTCCAGTCTCCCTTAAAATTGGTCTTTCAGCAGGTATGCATGGCACGACTCATCGATCGGGGAATGGTGTTGGTGAAAGAAGGATGTGGTTCGTATTGTGAGTACCATCAATTGGGAGATCATGATATTCAAGATTGTGAGGAGTTTCACCAGCTGATACAAACTATGATGGATAAAAAGGAGATTGAGTTTTTTGAAGAAGAGAGATGAAGGAAGGGAGTGGAAGTTTGTGCATCGGAGAGCCATGAGACCAAGTATAGTGCTAGGAGACCGCTCGTCCTTAATCTCAAGCCAAGTGAGACAAGCATACCGAAGGTAGCCTTCAAGATGATAATTGCTTCTCTGGGGTTGTTTTCTTTCAAGGATACGAAGATGGTTCTTTGGAATTACACTGCAAGCATCACAATGTCGGGTTCCTCTAGTTTACATAGAGAAGAAGACGTGGAAATAGGGATGAAACCCATTCAAGAAGAATCTTTGGAGCCCAAGGCCGAAGAGGTGAAGAATGTGGGGTATCTCACGAGAAGTGGACGATGCTATGCTCTGGAGAACCAAAAGGCACCGGAGTAACCAAAAAAGAAAGGCAAGAAAGTCAGAGTTGAACCCAAGAAAGTTTTCAGAGTTGTCCAGCCACAGAAAATCAAAGAGCAGGTCACTGAAACTCAAGCACAAGAGTTTTTGAGGTTCTTGAAACACAGCGAGTATAGTGTCATTGACCAACTTCGGAGACAGCCAGCTCGAGTTTTCGTACTCGACCTTTTACTAAACTTAGAGAAACATCGTGATTCTTTAATAAAATTTTTGAATAAGACCTATGTTACAAAAGATATCTCAGTTAGGAGGTTGGATCAAATTGTCAGCCACATCACCGATATTAATCGCATTACCTTTGGTGATGAAAATTTTTTGAGGGAAGGTACGAGGGCCCACCAAGACCCTAAACATCACCATTCACTGCAAAGGTTATGTGTTACTGGGCGTGCTAATTGATAATGGCTCCGCGTTGAATGTTATGCCTTTAGCCACACTACAACGATTACCAATCGACAGATCACATATGAATTCGTGTCATAATACGGCGCGAGCTTTCGATGAGACCCATAGAGATATGGTCAGGAAAATAGAAGTACCCATGCTCATTGGTCTCACTAAATATGTGGTCAATTTCGTGGTTATGGATATTCAGCCATCTTACAACTGCTTGTTAGGGAGGTCATGGATATACTCGGTCGGCGTCGTTCTATCCTCACTCCATCAAAAGTTGAAGTTTGTCACCGAGGGGAAATGAGTAACAGTGAATGCCGAATAGGACATCGTCGCTTCAGTGACTTCAGATACATTATACATCCACACTGAAGAAGAAGCAATGGAGTGTGCCTTTAGAGACTTAGAACTTGTCAATTCTATCTTTGTTGCCGAAGGAAGTAGGATTCCATGCCCTAATTTGTCAAATTGCACTAAAATAGTGGTATACGAGACCCTAGGAAAAGGAGCAAAAAAAGGCTTGGGAAATAACCTGCAAGGATGTCTCCGTCCTATCAAGGTGATCCATAAAGTTGACCGCTTCAGACTCGGTTACAAGCCGAATTTCGTACAGAAAAAGGCAAGAATGGAAGAGGAAACAAGAGTAAAAGAATACTAGGCTTAGGTGGGAGGACATTCCATGGGCCCCTATCATCAATGGAGACTTTAAGGGTGCCTTTATATCTGGCGGAATTAGAAACCCGGAGGTGGATGTCCAAGAGGCGAACCGAGAAGGCGGGAGGTACCTCCAAAAAGAGTTGATTAGCGAGGCTCTTGAAGAGATGAATGTGGATATGATTGGCGACGAGAGTGAGGCTAATCAATTTTTGGCAAAGATTCTTCCTTGCTTATCAGAAGAAAAACTCAACAATTAGACCTTTAGGGACGTACTAGCTCTTTTTAGGAACCAATCAAAGTAATGCTCAGAACAATCCCGTTACTTTTGCCCGAAAGTAACGGACATCCTTTGTAAATAGGGCAACTATGTCATATCTATATGTTTTAAATGAAATAGACTATGTCTATATTTTCCTTCTCAAATAGCAAACACAACATTCATTTCATTCCATTTCATTTATCATTTATTTATTTATATTTATTTATTTATTCATATCATTAGTTATACCTTTCATTTCCCAATACGCACTTTCAAAATCGTACAGGCCTCTTAATATAAATTGCATGAATGATGTGGAACCTAATCCTGAAGTAGATTTTGAACGACCCACGTACTTGGTGGAGGTAGAAGGGGAGGATGATGAGATTCTCGATGAGCTGCTAAGAATGATGGCCAGTGAGGAAAGGAAAATCCTCTTATACCAAGAGAAGATAGAGATTTTAAATTTAGGGAATAACGAAGAAAAGAAAGAAGTAAAGATCGGAGGTACCCTATCACCAAAAGTCAAGCAAGAGTTGGTGGGATTGCTTTTAGAATTTAAAGATGTGTTCGCGTGGTCATACCAGGATATGTCAGGCCTAAACATATATATTGTAACACATAAGCTCCCCATTAGGCCAAAATGCAAGCTTGTCCAGCAGAAGCTTCGAAGAATGAGAACAGACATGTTATTGAAAATAAGAGAAGAGGTAAATAAACAGTTTGAGCCTGGATTTTTAGAGGTTTCTAAGTACCCAAAATGGGTGGCTAACATAGTGTTGGTACCGAAAATGATTAGAGAGTGCGTATGTGCGTAGATTATAGGGATCTTAATAAGGTGAGTCCCAAAGATAATTTCCCTTTGCCTCATATTGATACTCTAGTTGACAATACTACGGAGCATGCTTGGTTTTCCTTTATGGATGGCTTCTCAGGGTACAATCAGATCAAAATGCATCCCGAAGACATAGAGAAGACCACTTTCGTGACTATGTGGGGCACGTTTTGCTACAAGGTGATGCCTTTTGGGTTGAAGAACACTTAGGAGACGTTTCAAAGAGCCATGGTGACCTTGTTCCATGATATGATGCATAAGGAAATTGAGGTGTGCGCATATGACATGATAGCCAAGTCTCAGACTGAGGAGGAGCACCTCGAAAATTTGCAAAAACTCTTCCAGAGGCTAAGAAAGTATCAGTTGAAGCTCAATCCCGCCAAATGTACCTTTTCAATAACATTTGGGAAGCTCTTGGGTTTCGTGGTAAGTTAGAAAGGCATCGAGATTGACCCCAATAAGGTCAAAGCAATTCAAGATCTCCCACCACCTCAAACATAAAAGGAAGTATGAGGATATTTGGGAAGGTTGAATTACATCTCCCGGTTCATATCTCAATTGAATGATAAGTGTGACCCCGTCTTTAGACTACTTCGGAAGAATAACCCGTGAGTTTGGGATGAAGATTGTCAAGAAGCACTAGAAAAGATTAAGAAGTATCTGACTAATCCTCTAATTTTAGTATCACCAGTACTATATAGGTCGTTGATTTTGTACATGGTAGTTTTTGAAAATTCTATGGGCTGTGTGTTGAGGCAACACGATGACTCAGGCAAGAAAGAAATGGTGATTTATTACTTGAGCAAGAAATTCACCGAGTGTGAGACACGATACCCATTGATCCAAAGGTTATGTTGCGCCTTGATTCATTACTAAGCGGCTCCGACAATACATGTTACATCATACCACTTATTTGATTTCTCGAATAGATCATTTAAGATTTTTGATGGAAACACCAACTTTGACCGGGAAAGTGGCCCATTGGCAAATGCTTTTGTCAGAATTCGACATCGTTTATGTGAATTAGAATGCGGTAAAAGGGAAGTGTGGTGGCAGATCTTTTAATAAGTCGTGCCTCATATGACTATGAGCCATTGGACTTCAATTTCCCGGATGAATATCTGGTCTGTGACTTATCTGAAATGACGTCTATTACCGATAATGAGGAATTGAGGCTTTATTTTGATGGACATCAAATGCCCTAGGCCACGGAATAGGGGCAGTTTTGGTCTCCCCCAACAACGTCTACTACCCTTCCACAAGTAGGTTGGAATTCTTTTGCACCAACAATATCGCCGAGTATGAGGCATGTGTCATGGGAATCTGAGCATCTATAAAGAGAATGATCAATGTGCTCTGGGTTTTCAGAGATTCTTTTTAGTAATCTATTAGCTTCGAAAAGAATGGGAGACTAGAGATCCAAAGTTGATCAATTACTACAACTTGGTCCAAGATTTGATCAAGGATTTTGAGGAGGTCAGTCTCACCGACTTGTCAAGAGAGAATAATCATATGGCAGACGCCCTAGCAACTTTGGTCATCGTTTTTGAAGAAAGTGGGGCAACCGAAATACAAACCTTTGAGGTACCAGCCCATTGTTATAGTGTGAAAGAAGATAAGGACGATAACCCATGGTATTTAGACATCCTCCAATGCATCAAGTTCCAAACTTATCCAAAGAGGGCTGATGATAATGACAAAAGGACTATCAAAAGGCTAGCTTCGGGGTACGTCCTTGATGAGGTAACCCTATACAAAAAAAGTAAATATCAAATACTGTTGAGATGTATCAGTGCTCAGGAAGCTGAAACCATCTTAGTAGAGGTCCACGGGGGCTTATGTAGGACCCACGCCAGCGAGTTCTCGATGGCAAGAAAAATCATGAGATATGGTTTTTTCTGGTCAAATATAAAGGGAGATTGCATTAGTTATGCGAAGAAGTGCCACAAATGTCAAATCTATGCCGATAAGATACACTCCCCGCTGGTGTCTCTCCACACCATGAATTTATCGTGCCCCTTTTCTACTTAGGGAATGGATGTCATTGGTCAGATACACCCGAAGGCTTCCAATGGGCACCGCTTCATCCTAGTGGCTATAGATTACTTCACCAAGTGGGTAGAAGCTGCCTCATATGCTAATATCACAAGAGCGACAGTCTGCAAGTTTCTCAATAAGGAAATTATGTGTCGCTATAGTTTTCCCGAAAGAATCATCACCGATAATGCTTCCAATTTGAACAACAAGATGATGATCAAGGTGTGTGAACAATTCAAGATTGTGCACCATAATTATACCATTTATCGCCCCAAGATGAACGGAGCAGTAGATGTGGTAAATAAGAATATTAAGAAGATCATAGCGAAAACTGCGAAGACATTTAAGGATTGGCATGAGAGGCTCCCTTTTGCTTTTTTTGCCTACCGGACATCCATGAGAACTTCCACCAGGGCAACAACGTATTCCTTAGTATACGACACCGAAGCAGTACTACCTGTCAAAGTGGAAATCTCGTCACTTCGAATTTTGAACAAAGTAAAGTTGGATGAAGCCGAATAGATTCAAGCCAGGTTTGATCAGTTAAACCTCATTGACGAGAAAAGGTTGAAAGCTATTTCCCATAATCGGATGTATCAGAAGCGAATGATGCGAGCTTATAACAAGAAAGTTCACCCGAGAGGGTTTCAAGAGGGAGACTTGGTTGCTCAAAAAGATCTTGTTGAATCAAAGAGACTTATGGGGAAAATGGATGCCAAATTGGGATGGGCCCTATGTCGTAAAGAACGCTTTCTCTAGGGGAGTGTTAATTCTAACAGAAATGGATGAGAAATAATTGAGCAACCCAATAAACTCAGACTCCATCAAGAAGTACTACACGTAAGAAGAAAAGATAAGAAAAAGAACAAAAAAGAAAAAGAAAAAAGAGGAAAAGAAAAAAATGCGATTTAAGGTGAAAACACAGAAATGGGTGTCTTAAACCAAAAGAGGGTCTGAATTGAAAATCCAAAAAGGACGGTTCAGTAGACTTGAATTTTGGCATCCAAACGATGAGCTTTGGTTCGATTAAGGGTTTACGCTTCGTTCTTTATATCATTAGGGGAAATGGCCAATGGTAGCTAGTGAGAAATCTGCCTAGGTTGATGGTTTCTCATCATTCATGCATTCGATATTATCTACATCTTTTTTTATTTTCTCATGTTTTCCAAGACTTTTAAATTTGTCCTAATACTCCTTCAAGTTTCAATAAAGTATTATTTTAGTCTCTTTTGTCTGCTTTATAGATAAACTCACATGGAATAAAAAAGGGCAAAGGATTTCTTGGCATTACTATGATTTAACCTATTAAGTGCATGTTTATTCCCAAATAGGAAAGGAGTTCACCAAAATTGCAACAAGAGGACATCGGAGGCAAAGTTGATAAGATCTATCGAGGAAGAACATTGAACGATGTTCATGTTGAAGTTCGAGGGACTAGAGGCAAAAACCCGCAAGGGCGCCCAAGGAAGAAAAAGAAAGAAGAAAAAGAAAGAGAAAAGAAAAAAAGGAAAAAGAAGAAAAGAAAAGAGAAAAGAAAAAAAAAAGAAAAGAAAATTCTATGAAGTGAAAACCTGAAAAGGCGCTTTAGAACAAAAGGTTCAAGAACTAGAAAAAAGGGGCATGAAGGGTGAACCCGGGTAAGGGAGGAAGCACCGCCATCATGAAGAAGAAAAAAAGAAGGACGTGAGTAAAAATGGGGCATGAAGAGAAATCTCCCGAGAAAGTTTAAAATTGCTATCATTCATGCATCATTTCTAGTTAGACACTCCTAGGTTAGAAGCATGCTAACCTGCATCACTACAGCTTTTTCATTTCTTTTCACAGATAATCAAAAGGTAGACCAAATACCTCATGAAAAGAGGAGTAAAAGACAAAATAAAAAACCTAACAAGGGTATTATACGAAGGATTTCGAACTCGACACATCAAGATTTCAGAGCAAAAAGACGCGAATACCCATAGAAGAAACACAACTATCTGGTCTGTTTACTACCTCTTCACAAGAACGCATCTATTTGCCCACTACCACTTTGGAGGAACATGTTCTCTAGTGGGTCTTGTTTCTACCACTTCGGTAAACAAGTTCATCTACCATTTGAGGACATTGGATTCATTCATTGCCGTTTTGGAAGAATGAGTCGTTTGAAGAAGAATAAGTCGTTTGAAGGTTAGTTGGCTCGTTTGCTGCCGTTTTGGAAGGACATGCCAGCGCCACCCATTTTGTTTTCTACCGTTTTGGGAAAGTAAAGTTATTTGGATTCATTCCGTGTCGTTTCAGAAGAATGAGTCGTTTGAAGGTTAGTTGGCTTGTCTGCTGCCGTTTCAGAAGGACATGTTAGTGCCACCCGTTTTGTTTTCTACCATTTCGGGAAAGCAAAGTTATTTGGATTCATTCCCTTTCTTTTTGAAAGAATGAGTCGTTTGAAGGTAGTTGGCTCGTTTGCTGCCGTTTTGAAAGGAAATTACATCGTCGTCCAATTTTTTTCTGCTATTTCGAGAAAACATGTTATTTGGATTCGTTTGCTGCCACTTCTGAGAACTGAGTCGTTCGCTAACTGGTCTGTTCATTGCCGCTTCGGAAGGACATGCCAACACTACCCAATTATTTTTGCCACATTGGGAAAAAAGTTTGTTTGGATTTACTCACTGCCATTATGGAAGAAAAAAATCGTCCAATAGGAAAGTAGGACTAAAACTCTTTCCTTCCTCGTTAAAGGAACCAGATCCAACCTTCATAATAACAAGGTTCAACTCATAAGGCACGCATACCAATGCACCAAAGTCAAACAAAAGTGGGGTTCGCGTGCTAGCCTTCGGGGATACCAATATTGTGCTGGCGATATCCCCAAGATACAAACACTGACCTCCACTATGCTCTAAGGCTAGAGCCATTTCGAAATACGACATCCCTCCATTCCCCTTAAAGCTACACGACAAAAGTCAAAGTTCTCTCGGGTCCCACCCAAATCTCGAGCAACGCCTAGTCGGGGAATGTTTACCACCTTCGGCGAGAATGAGCTCGGTTGGTAGCTTCGCCGCTCGTTCTTTCCTAGCGCTGATAACAGAAGCGGCTAAAGTCTTGAGAAAAAATTTTAGGAGAGGGATCTTTGGGTCGGCAGTCGAGAAACGCCCCACGAACTTCCTAAACCTCTAGATCTTCTCCTGATGTTCCCCAAATAACTGCAGGTAGGGAAAGACATGGCTGTTGATGATGAAGTCGCGGCTTTCCAGAAAAACCAGCAGCATTTTATCCCTCCGTGAAGGACTACCCTTTATCTTCGAATCCCACGACGATACTCCCGTCACGACCATCGGAAGAATCGTAATATCGACCTGCGGGAAGACCCAACAAACAGAATCAAGAAACCAAACAACAACAACAGTGCCATGATCAACTTGCACTGTCAAAAACCCTTAAACTTTGGGGGTTTCATGCGGAGAGAGAGAACACAGAGAGAGACATTCTTTTTTTGCGATAAATAATATAATAATATATATGATAGTACAATGGTTAAAGTGATAGTAAAATTGTATAAATGCCAAATAAGTAATTTAATTACAATACAAGGACTAAAGGAAATATTAAGCTCCACAAACATAATAATCATATTTTCTTAATAATAAAAAACCACCCCAAAGCGTTTCCTTTTTATAAAGTTTGTACCCGAAACTGCTTCACTTCCTACAACCAAATCACCGCCATAGTATCATATTCTCAAGCATATGTTTCTGCTATTTAACCTTTCCCTTTTTGGTCTTCTTTGTGTGGTCCTCAAGTGTCCTACAAAATATCAAATTAAAGTCAATAACATATGCGGTGATAATAAAAAATTATTAGATGAATTCGACTTATTATATCATTCGTGTTTTCAGCCAATAAGATTTATTTATATTATTTTACTTGAAGTGAATTTTTACATTTTTCTTACATGTAAAAAGGAATGAGTAGTTATTTGAAAGTTTTTTTTGACATGAAAAGAATTTATTGACTGAGACTATGGATGACGTGGTGAGCCGAGTCTATCTAATAATTTATCGTGATAATGAGGTTACGGTGGAGGTTGATTTTCTTTCTTTTTTTACGCATGAACACAATAAACACACAAAAAAAATTGTCAGGGTGATTATGGTTAATCAAAATATTATAAACGGTTAATATGTGGGTAATGTTTTAGTGTAATTAGACACATCATCTTTAGACATTATTATTTAGTTGTACAAAAAATATAACTTACAGATTAACCGTTGTAGTAATTTGGTTAACCATAAAAACCCCTAAAATTACATTTTGATTTTATGATACTAACTCAGTTAATGCGTGCGGTTATATAAAGCTTTTTTTGAATAAATATACGTGAAGATTTTTAAACGTGAATATTTTAAAATATCATTTCAAAATGTTAATATTTAAATTTATTATATTTGGACAAATAATTATTTAAGAAAAGTTTAGAGTATTAGAATTATGAGTTTAAAAACATAATTATAAAAGAAAACCAATAATATAAATTATGTAATATAGATATCATTATATTTACAGGAATATATAAGTAGGTTTAGATCATTTGGGCCGAATAGCAACGGATTCTAGGCCAAGATTCAAATCTGGTCTAACATCACATGGATATTTTGGGCCTAAACAACACCAAAACACACAAATGAAAGACCCATCGGACACTCGGTGGCACTGCCAACCAACAGCTCACCTGTCACAGCTGACATGCGGTACCGGGCCCCACTACCTTTTTGCTTAGTGTAGGACCCACCGAAACTGAATCCAGTGACGTGTCCTCCTCGGCAGTGCCAGGCAAAACCAATCTGACAATGCCCGTGGCAAGCAACTGACCACTTTGTCACCGCCTGCAACAGCACCACGCTTTCACCCTTTCATTGGAACGTCCATTTCAAACCCCGATTTTGAGGCGTGGGATTCACCCTTTCTCATGATGCATGGAGGAAAAATAAACTGAAATCTTGCCTGCAGTGTCTGCGAAAAGGCTGATGATAGTATGTCACACTAGTCGTTGCCTGCCTGCCTTCGTTAAACCGGACCGAGCACGGCTATCATGTTTTTAAGTTCAAGTTACTTCCTTTGAATCATTCAGATTTCAGACCATTTTTAATCTGTGTTTTTGTTTTGGTCCTAAATGGATGTCGAGCCGATTCAAAGCCGAGTTCACTCAGATTCTGGTATTCTCTTATCTGTGTAGATATATAGTGTGGTGGGTAAGTTAATTAATTTTTGCCTTTTGGGTATGTTGTTGATTTTAGGTGGTGGTGGTGGGGCCCATGAATGGTTGGAGGGGAAGAAAGGGACGGTGACGATGGAGGAGGAGGAGAAGGAAGGATCACCGTCGATCAAGTTGGGACTGGGGATTGCTGACGGGAAAACGTTGGGGAAATCCGTGGAGAAACACGGGAAGTGTGTGTTTACGAAAGCTCAGTTGCATGAGCTGCAACTGCAAACGCTCATCTTCAAATACATAGCGGGCGGAATCCAAGTTCCAGTTAGCCTTGTTATACACATTTGGAAAAGCGCCGCCGCCGCCGCCGCCACCTCCTCTGCTGGCTCTGCTCATTGCGGTGTCTATCAACCGTTTCCCAGCTGTAAGCTCTCTGTTTTTAAACTTTTCTCTTGCCTGGGGTCATTTTTTTCTCTCATTTTCTTTTGATTTTGCTTTCTGTTTTCATTTTGATTGGTAAACAAAGAAGATGTAAAAGGATGAGAATTCAATTTTGTTGATCTATTAGTTTTTTGTTATCGATTTTGTTAATTTATTAATTTAGCTGTATAGTTGCAGACCAGTTTTTAGTTCGATCGACACTGATGAACACATGATTTTATATTAGGGTACGGAAATTTTAGGTGGTGTGAAATTATATCATTATTTGAGAATTTGAAGTTTTCGGATGGTGCCCCGTCATTATTGTAGAAATCTGGAGTTTGTGGGTTTGAGTTCCAATTTAATTTGTTAGGGGTGTTATATAGTTTTCCTTTCACTGGAATGATTTGGTTTTGGTAATGTGAATTTTGCATGAAGACTGCAAATTGCTTTTGTTGTTTTCAGTTGTAGGAGTGAGCCCTCGAGGAATTGATTATCGGAACATGGTGGATCCAGAGCCAGGGAGGTGTCGAAGGACGGATGGGAAAAAATGGCGGTGCAGCAAGAATGTGATTCCTGATGAGAAGTATTGTTTGCAGCACATGCATAGGGGTTGTCGGCGTTCAAGAAAGCCTGTGGAAACTTTTCAAACTGTTTTGCACGACTTGGCATCGTCGAAAATTCCAATCAAATTATCAGGTGACTCGAAAAACCTTTCAGCGCCTGTAAGTTCTCAGTACATGAACCAGTCTTCCTGTAATACCAGCATAAGCCATGAGACCCCTGTTGTCACTACTATAGGAAGCAACAATGTATGCAGCAACCAAAACTCCATTTATTCCAATGCCACAACTAGTAGAACCATCATCACCGCAACAAAGAACGCCGACACAAATGATTCGAAAAGGATAAAAACCGCAACAAATACTAGCGAGAAGTGTCGAGAGAAACTCTCTGTTAGTGATGGTAGTATCATCAATAGAAGCTGCAAAAGTGTAAACAAAGTCATTGTCGCTACTAATATATCTCCTACCGTGGGCTTCTCTCCAAAAAGCGTTCTTCAAGGTAGCGCTGTACAAATTTATATAATGTTCCTGTTACATGATTCCTACTGCTACTCCATTCGAGAACCTTCCTATCCCGTCTGTTTCAAGTTTAAAAACATGCTATATATATTTAATATATAGGTCTTTTGAATTTGGTTGTACTGCATGTGTTCATGGTCTTTTCTTGCAGGAATCATTCGATAGTCTGCATTGTTTGCTGGTCCGAAAGATCTATTAGTAGCTAATGCTTTTACAATGTACGGGCTGAAAAATGTCGGGCTGATGAAGTTATTTACCATAACCATTGTTATTAGTACTTGTGTAGTATTCAAGTAGAATCAGTCATAATTTACTGTGTTGTTTGCATGACATTATATATAACATTTTATCCCTTGTAGGACCTTTTTGATGCCTAATTGAAACTACTTTTTCCTGTTGTTTTTTCGGTACTAGGCAACAGCAGTTCCCGTGTTTATAAAAACGAAATAGAACTTGAACCGGGGATGTGTAGAAGAACAGATGGGAAAAGATGGCGGTGCAGCAGGGATGCTATTACCGATCAAAAGTATTGTGCACGACACATGCACAGAGGCGCTAGAAAGCACTCCGAGGTTTCTCAGCCTGTTACCGCTTCCAGTATCGGTGGTTGCCGACCTATTAAATTAACAGTAGCCAACAAACCAGCATGTTCAGCCCCAAGCACCGGTCTGTCTATCTCTATTCCAAGTCCTCCGCTCATTACACAAGATGAAAAGAGTATGAGCAGCAGCAGTGAGACGACCATCAGCGACGCCACTGTTTCCGCCTTCGATAATGGTAACTTCTCCTGAGCCTTGATGTGATATTGTTTAGAAGGTAAACCTTGGATCCAAGTTTTATGCCAACTCGAGACAATCGAGGTGTTCCTTCCTGTAGACAGAGACTAGGATATATAGGTATCGATCTGGAACTAGTTTATAATACTCGGATATCAGTGACCAATAGTTGAGTTGAACATTTTGTTAAGGTAAAAACGGGTGCCTTTTGTGTTTCAAGGTGTCATAATCAGATTGGACCAATCAGTCGAATCAATTAAACTAAAACTAAAAATTAGTGAGATAAAATTGAAAGTTATACGAAGAATTGTAGTCTGGTTGAATTGATTGGACTAAGAGTTAATGGTCCTACCAACACGAATAGTTGTATTTTGGTTTAATCGATCGAATTAAAACTTGGTGGCCCGGACTGAAAATTATACGAATAGTTGTGAATGGTTTTAAAAGAGGAAACCGGGGAGTTAAGGCAGGCTTAATTCGGGTCATTACTGTAAATAGATTGCCGGATAATTCTACTATCATTAGTTGTTTTAATTAGTTTTGAAATCTTAAGGACAAAATAAAATTTTAAAAAATAATTTTTATGTTACTTTTTAAAATTTTTTAATTTAAAAAATAATTTAATTTTTATTGCTATAATTATTCTTACATTTATTTTAATTTAAGAGTAAATTTTACAAATGACTACTAAACTTTAATTATTTAATGTGGTAACCAATTTTTTAAATGTTTTTATGTTACCGTAAACTTTTAATTTTGTTTTAATTTGGCTACTGACTCGTTAACAACCGTTAAATGAGTGATGTGATTGTTAAAATATTTTGTATAATAATATTTAGTCCACCACGATTACACATTCAAATAATTTAGTTTTAATTCTAAAAAAAAATAATAAAGGGTAAAGTTTACAAATGATAATTAAACTTTGAAAAATTATTCAATTTAAGTAACTAAACTTTCAATTGCTTCAATGTTATTATTATACTTTTAATTTTACTTCAATGTTACCACTGACCTATTAACAAACATTAACATCAGTTAAAATATTTTGTATAATAATACATTTAGTCTTTCACGTTTGTACATTCAAACAATATAATCCTAATTTAAAAAATAATAATAACTTTAAATTTTATTATTTAAACATTATTTTAATTGTCTTATTTTTTTATTAAAAATAATTTAACGTCAAACCTAAAACCCTAAGCTCAAAATTCTAAACCTTAAACTTGAAATCCTAACCACATAAATTTTAAACTTTAGACCCTAAACCCTAAACATCTTAGTTTCATTATTGTTACCGTCGTTTACTTTGTTTCAACGAATTTTAAGGCAACCGCGTACAGTGCATTAACCTTATTGTTTTCAGGATTGAAGTGTTGGAATATCTATCAATTTTTAGCTTTGACTTTATGTACATCTATTTTATTAAATGCGTTGATGGTTGCAGTTTTCAGAAATATTATGCGTAGGGAGGTTACACAGGTAGTTTTGAATGCACAGTCAATAGACGGAGTTGTGCGAAAGAATGCAGGAAAAAGTTTAAAACAGTTTCAGGAGCAGGACCTTCATGTTTTTTTGGTGTTTCTTTCCGGAGAGTTGGCCAACGAGGAGAAGCCTGTTGAAACACGTAAATTAGCTGGCTTGGTACTTAAGAATACGTTGGATCATGGATGCTAAAGAACAACGTAGGAAGTTTGACGCTTTGAGCTTATCTCAACAATTTTTTTTCTCAGATTTCAGTTACAGCTCAACGTTTAACAAATCTCAAAACTAAATGTTTAGAGTTTAAGGGTTAAGGGTTTACTGTTAAACTATTTAAATAAAAAAATAGGGCTAAATTAAAATAGTGTTTAAATAATGAGGGTTTATAGTATTTTTCGAATTAGGACTAAATTGTTTGAATATATAAATGTGGAGAACTAAATGTTTTATTATACAAAAAACTTTAACTGTTGTTAATGTCTATTAACTTGTCAGTGGTAACATTGAAACAAAACTAAATGTTTAATGGTAACATTAAAACAATTGAAAAATTGGTTACCAAATTGAATAATTGATCAAAATTTTATGACCATTTGTGAACTTTACCCTTAAATTAAATTATATATAAAAATTATTATAGTAATACGAGTTTAATTATTTTTGAATTAAAAAATAAAAAATCTAAAAAAACAATATAAAAATTATTCTTTAAAATTTTATTTTAAAAAGGTATAACAATACTTCCGGTCCTTAAGATTTCAAAATTAATTAAAACAGTCAATAACACATTGTGATACATATGAATTGTAATACATTGCGGTACATATCATTTACGGTAGAATTATCCATAAATTGCCATTGCCGTCCTCAAGTTCTATAACAGCGTTACAATTAGCTCTTAAATTATTTCAGACAAACAAATATAGACAAAGTGTATGCAAATTTGAGACAAGTTTTTCCGTGTTATTCGTTCTTCTGAGTACTACTGAATTTGAGGATTAAATGTACGGATATGTTAGAATGTAGTGAAATTATTAAAATAAGACATTAAAATGATACAAATTTAATATAATAATAATAATAATATTTAAATATATGAAAATATAGATAAATTAACTTTTTGACCTTTAATTTTATCATTTTTTTATTTTTTCTCTAACTTTTTTATTAAATTCATCCAATTGTAATATAATAATAATGTTTTTATCTGTATATAAATGGTGATGTCAACTATTTTATGTTTTTTTTTTCATGTCATACAAATTTAAAATTATTAAAATGGTAAAAAAAGTTGATATCTACATTAGCCTAATGGCACTTTTGACACTATAAATTTCGAATAAAAGTCATTTTAACTATTAATTTCTTTTTCCACCTCTTTAGCTCTTGAACTTTTATTATTTTTTCAAGTTGTTCTAATAGATGAAAAAAGTAATTAGTCTATTTAGCTAACTCTGTAATTATCTTTCTGTCAATGCTAACGGTACGGTCAATACTTTTACATTTTCGGTAAATATTCATAAAACAATATTAAAATATTTTAAAATAATAAAAATTGAATAGATATATATATCTAGATTATTAGAAAAATAAAATTAAAAAAAGGAAAAATGACAAGATATCTGATGTTAGCTTAACATGCCTAATATTTTTTTCTTCGATTAGTTTAATTTTGCAAAATATTTAGGGTTAAATCTTAAAAGAATAAAAATAATTTAAGGGCTAAAATAATTTTTTCTCCTGAAAAGTTTGAAGATATGATTTGTCGTTAAAACACATAATCATCTTAGTAAGGATAAATTAGTTAATTATTATAAAATAATTTTTATGACATAACTGAAATGACAAAATAATTGATGTTAGTTAATATTATGTTACATTTGGGTCAATTTGATAAAAATAAAATAAAAGTTTGAAGACCAAAAAGAATATTATAAAGTTTAAGGATTAAAATTATTGAACTAGTAAAGTTAAGGGTCAAAAAAGTAATTATGTCTAAAATATAATATGAATTACTTCTTTTAGATACAAGCCTAAATTATTTAGACTTCTCAATCCCTAAATTGGAGGGTATTGTATGTTTTAGAGTTTTAGTACACTTAAATTTAAATTTTCTTTTATGTTAAAACAACAATCATTTCGATCGAACTAAAATTCAATCAGTAGAACATAAATTATTTACATTATATAATAAAAAAATAATACCAATATGGCAAGAGTGCATATAGTACAAGTCAATTGATTCCGAGACAAAAAGATGTGAAAATAATACCTCAGTTGCATAGTTTTATTTGATTTTTGATACGTTAATGATCTTTTTATAAACAATTTGATCTATCTATATCTAGTATTGTAAAAGTTCATTACTGATAACCCTTTCGTTAAACCATTTTTCTTATATATTCTTTTACCTTAGTTTCAGTCACAACATCAAAATTTTAATTCTGACCGAATAATAATTGATTTGATACATTAATTATATATGAATTTATTATCGTATTTAATATACATATTTTTATCTTTGCAACAAATATAATTTTTTCCCAAAGAAATGTTGGTTACAAGTGTAAAAATTATGAAAGTTACTACAGTCTACGAGTATTTTGCAATGAAATAACCAACTCTATCCAATTGAAGAAATTTGTTTAATTCTTTTTGAAGGAGTTTGAATATTACATAATTTCAACGATGTAGCACCCTTTAAATCCTATTTTCACCGTCCTAAATCCTAAATGGCCAAAGTAGGTCCCTTATAGTAAACTCATTGCAGAAGCATAGCGAATTCGAATAAAATATTATTTTTTTCATTTTTTTTAAATTCAACGTAGAAGCACGGCGAGTTTCAAATTTTTTTCTTCATGTTTTAACTTAATTAATCGCATTAACAAATGATTAGTATATCATAATTCGAACTTGCCGTGCATGCATGACGAGTTCCACTTAAAATTTTAAAATCAATTTTTTTTACTAAAGGACGAAAATGAAAAAAAATTAAACTATTAAAAACCTTCGCATCTTCAATGTATTAAAGAACAAAAATAAAAAAATAAACTATTAGGAACCAACTTTGATATTTAGCTCTATGATTTGTAAAGAAGGGTGTTGTCATTAGTTGTATATAGGCTTAGCTAGAGTGTAAGCTTTTGTTTCTTTTCAAAGTGACATTCTTGAAGCTAAAGTATAGTAGCAAACTCTTTAACTTCAAGAATCCCACATTGATAAGAAATAAAAACTTACACTCTAGCTAAGCGTATATATAGCTAATGCAGTAATGCCAACATCCTACTTTGCAAATCTTAGAGCTAAATATTATAATTAATTTCTAATAGTTTATTTTTTATTTTCGTTCTTCAATTTATTGATGCAAAGTGGATTCCTAATAGTTGGGTAGTTTATTTTTTTAGGTTTGTAAAAAATTCAAGTGGAACTCACCATGCATGCACGGCGAGTTTCGATTAGGATGTGCTAATCATTCGTTAATGCGGTTAATTAATTTAAAACACAAAAAATTAAAAAAATTTGGAACTCGGTGTACTTTAACGGCGAGTTTAATTTTTTTTTTGAAAAGAATAATAGTTTATTTAAACTCGCCGTAGAAGCACTACTAGTTCACTGTAAGGGTCCTACTTTGGGCTATTCAGGATTTGAGATCCTACTAAAGTCAAAATAGGATTTAAAGGTGCTATAAATGTCCTTAAGCCTACATGGGATGTGTGTAGGGATGGCGATTTGACTCATACTCGATAGATTCTGACCCAACTCGACTCTAATGCCTTTTTTATATATTTTCAATTATTTCTTTATTTTGTCTAACAAAAATGAAATAATTATTATAATGCCATGTTTCTATTTGTATTTTTTAATTATCTCCCTATTTTATCGAATAAAAATAAAAAATACATATTTTTATTTATGTCGGGTCGGATTCATATTCAAGTTTTTACTTTAAAATTCGGGTCGATCAGATCATATGAGACGTCATAAAATATCGGATCGGGTCGAATTTGGTACAAATGGACAAAAAAACTCGACCCATAACTATCCCTAAATGTGTATTTGAATATCAATAAATTATTATTCAGAGAAATCTTATTTAATGGGCATACGTTTGATAGATTGATGAAATATTAAAATTTACACCCCAATATTTTACATACAAGTTTTACACCAATAATACACATTTTATTCCGTCGATTTCCACACAAACACAAAACTTGAGGTACATTTATTTACTACTACTACAACTACTTATCTGCCTTCAATGTCTGTATTAAGTCTATTTCGTTTTTTTAAAAATTATCTTATCATCGAATCCAACAAGTAATTCTAGTAAAAAAAAGACTCATGTTTATTCTAATAGATCCGAGCTTAGATTACTTTGTCTGCAATATGTCTACCTTGTCAAAAGATTAATAATATATATGAACAAATCACCTTAAAATTATTCAAAAAATATTATCTTACTTTAGTAGGACCATTTTTTATTTAGTTATAAGATTGTCATTTAAAAAATTGACAACTGAACTTTTAAAAATTACAAACAATTATTAAATTATTTTATTTAGTTATAAGATTGTCATTAATATTTTTTTGAATGTTATAAAATAATTATTTAAACTTATCAAATTGTTACAAATAATTCTTAATCATATCAAAATTTGTCATTGGTAGGGACCATTTTTTGAACAGAAGATAAATTGACTTTCATTCACAGCAAGTGGTCCTAAGAGACAAGAGGGAACAAACTAGAACAGAACAAAAGAAGAATAAGCAAAGGCAAAACAGGGGACAAAGCAGAAAAAACACAAGGGGGAAACTCAAAAGATAAGAACACCACAACCATCGGCCGAAGCCGAGAAAGCACAATGCCAACAAAAGTAGGGACCATTTTGTAATTGAATAAAAGTTATAATCTTATTATAACTTTAAAAGAAGTCAGCGGTCATGCAATTACATTTTTAGTATTACAAGTGGAGTTGTTGTAATTGCTGAGTGCTGACGTAGAGAATTAGGTTATTCTTCTAGTTTAAAAATGAAGGAACAATTCCAAATTATGCATAAGTATACGGCTCCTAATCAAACCTACAACAGCATTCATTAAAAGCAATGGATTTTCTATCCGTTACCTTCTCCTTGTTATCACTCCCACTTTTCTTCCTTCTCTCCATCCTCTTTCTTCTTGCCATCAAAATATTCAGCGGAAAATCCATCAACGACCCCGACTACGGTCCGGTGCAGGGCACCGTGTTCAACCAGCTCTTATCTTTCAACCATCTCTACGACTATCAAACCCGAATCGCCAGAAAACTCCCCACTTTCAGGCTACTCGGTTTAACCAACAGTACCATATTCACCACCGATGAGCGAAACATAGAGCACGTGGTGAAGACCTAGTTCGAGAAATATGCTAAAGGGGAACAACATGGGGAAATTTTGTCTGATCTGTTGGGACAAGGGATGTTTGCGGTTGACGGCGACAAGTGGAAGGAGCAGCGTAAGTTTGCGAGCTATGAGTTTTCGACGAGAGTTCTAAGGGATTTCAACTGCTCTGTTTTTAGAAGCAATGCTGCGAAACTGGTTCTATTGGTTTCAAAGTTGACAGCATCGGGTCAAGTCATTGAATTCCAAGTAAGTAATCTCCTTGGGTTAATTCCACCAGAAGATTTCAAATTGTTTACTAAACTTTTTTTTAATTAAAACCTTAAACTATCAATTTAGTTTCAATCAGTTCTTTTCACCTCTCTAACATCATTTTAAAACATAAATACCTAAATAAATTTAACGAGTATATTCAAAACATGTGTATACTTATTGCTTAGATAATTTATATATGAGGTATTAAAAAACAATATCATTAAAATTTGAGAGAATCTTTATAACACATCAAATCCAAGTTGTAAATTTCATAGTTATATGGATTGTAATTTACCCAATCCCGATAGGTTTTGATCCACTACGTTAGGGTCAAGTTATTTTTTAATTTTTAACTAGGGATTAGGTAGGGTGGGTCAAGTTTTTTTTTCCTGAAATTTTTGGATCGTTCGGGTCGGGTTTAATTGACTTTTTTTTAGATCAAATCAAATTAGGATGTCCAAATTTTGGGTTTGGGTTGACAAAAACCCGCCCAATCCTGCCTCTTTGCCATTTTTAAATAGTTATGGACTTGTTTAAAATTTAATCCACGAGGTTTAAGTATGCCCTTATAAGATCCGAGCTAACATTCAACATTTAAGCTTATAGTAAACTAATGGAAGAATCCGATTGACCTCATTCAAATAGTTTGAGGATTCATTAGAATGTTTTGAAATTTCAGGAGTAAGTAAGAATAAAAGTAAAAGTTTGGGGGACTTCTTGGTGCAATTAACCCATTATTGTCTTAATCAAGACCTGTGTTCGTCCTTTGAATTATTTCACACGAGATTCCATTTTCTTGTGTAGAATTTGATGATGAAATGCACAATGGATTCGATATTCAAAGTTGCGTTCGGAATAAACTTGAATTGCATGGATTGGTCAAGTAATGAAGATGGGAGTCGCTTTATGAAGGCGTTTGACGACGCCAATGAATCCGTAAATCTACGCTTTTATCGATCCTCTTTGGAAGCTCAAAAGATCTCTCAACATCGGTTCCGAAGCTTCCCTCAAGAAGAACATCAAAACCATCGATAATTTCATTCACAACGTTATAATCACCAAGAAGAAACTGTTGGCAACGAACCCAGATCGTGCGAGTCTTCTAATTTTGCTTTAATCACCTCTAAAATCCCATGTTTTTTTAAAATTGTTTTCTGGGCTTTGTTTTGGCTTTGAAGAATGACAAAGAAGACGTGTCTTTGAGATTTCTGACTGAGAGTGAAAAGAACCCGGAAACGATGACCGACCGGTATCTAAGAGACACTGATACAAATTGTTAGAATGTTGCACCGCAATGGATCGTAACTATTCAACAAGTTGCTCAAAGATCTAAGGCTCTAGGCTTTTTGAATGAATTTTCGCCAAACTTAAGGGAAAAGAAGAACAATCTGTTTGGCAATAAAAAACCAATGAACAAGATTAGAATAAATAGAATGCAAAAATTGGAATTAAATAAAAAATTAAAGAAGAACAAATCAAATAAAATCTTGATTTTGAATGGAATCAAGAATGACAGCAGTATAGTTGTAGATGAATGAAGATAGAATTGATGTTGAAGTTGTCCTAGGCACCCTCTAGATCATAGTTAATCTAGCAAACAACGTCAAAGGCTCTAATCGACACTCCAAGATGCGATTATCGTGGTAAATCGAAGCGTGAAGAAAACTCACCAACAATCTCTCTAAAAAATTGTAACCCTAGACTCTAAACCCTATCTTTATTGAACAAAATCAAGAAGAAAAATTGTGATTACAATGTGGGTGAATACCTCCTTTATATAAGCTAAGGAGTCCTAAAAAAATAGTTAACTAGCTTAAAATAATAGTAAAAGCTATGGGATAAATTTTACCCTAAATAAAACTCTAATATTTAAATATTTTCTTAAATCTTAAGGAATTAAAATAACATAAATAAATATAAAGAGTTCTTGAATGAGTTGAATTACAAATAATTAATAAAATAATTGAAAATTCGTGATAATTCAAAAATCTCGTATTTGACCCGTATCCAATTTTCTGCATGTGCAGTCTTCGCTAAAATGGGCGTATCTTGAGTTTTTGATATCAAATTGATGCGTTTCAAGATGCGTTGGAAATGTAACTGAAAGACGATCAATATTAGAGAAGATAACTCTACCCAGAAATGCTCGGATCCCATCCGAAAATTCGTCTCAAGTAGGCTGATTTTCCAAACTTCAAGAACAACTTCAGCTTCTTGTCCAAGATAATTAGTTTCATCCCTCCCATGCATGTATTATTCTCCCACACCTCAAAAAGATTCGTCTTCGAATCTAAATCGGCTATGAGAGAACGATCATCAACGTCAATCGAAAAGGCTTCTTTGTTATATGTGGAGTGATCTAATTGAGCTCATATCAATGGTTCAACAAAATCCTAAAAAAATAAGACAATACTACTCGAAATTTTGATATGATTAGTCAAAACAAAATCATCATCGTGTTCTTTTTCTTGTATTTTTCTTTTGGACTTTGTGTGACTTTTACCTCATATATATTTTCACTCACCAATTTGGAGTCATTAATTTGACTTTTTTTTCACTCTCGGCCTTTGTACTCTTTGTCTTTTGTATCTCACGCCGCATATCCCTCGCACAAAAGTTATCATTAGATTACATTTGTAGTATAGGAGAATGTATTTCGAACATAATGGTAGAACAAAAATCAAATGAAGTGTTAGAATCACAGTTACTTTCTTTGTGGAAAGGTGATGAGAATGTAACAAGGGAACTTACTACTTCACATGAGGGATCAGAAGCGTTGTCCTCTTGACTGATGTTTGCATGATCACTGTCTTCTTGTTTGGGAGATGATTCTTCTTTAACGTCAACATTTGCACTAATGCTAGAAGTAGAAGTACGAAGAGAATCATGTATACCTCATGGTTTTGATGTGTCTTCATGGTTGGTTGCCTTTGGGTGGTCAATTGATTTAGCCTCTTGTATTTCAATTTTCTTTGTTTTATTCTCTCACAAGATTTATGCACTTTCGCTATTTCCTCAAATGCTTCTTTCGACTCCAACGAACCGAACGTGAGCTTCTTGCCATGGTGCACAATAGAGTATCTATTTGTCATGATTCGATGGACAACGTCTCGACCATCTTGCCACGGTTTTCCCAATACCAAGTGGGTGACTTCCATAGGAACCACATCACACCAAACATCATCACAATAGTCTCCAAGAGTAAAAGTGATTAAACAACGTTCGGTTATCTTCATATCTGCTCCATTATTAAACCCTTGAAGTTATATGGTTTAGGGTGTTCTTGGCATGGTAGATTGAGTGCATTAACAACAAAGCTGCTCACTAAGTTTACACGACTATAGCAATCAATGATGGAAGAACAATGTTTACCTTGTATCCAACATTGTGACCGAAAGATATTTATTGGTATATCATAAGGCGTGTTTCTATGAGAATAAAACATTCTAATTGCTTTAAGAATCCCAAGAAAGGTTAGACACCAATAGAATTATAGTTGCAAGGAGAAAGAAAGATATGAAACTTTTAGTCCTACTAACACAAGGAAACAAAAAGTGTTAGATAATGTGTAGAAAGCAATAAAAGCTAAAACAAATGAAAACTAATGGTTAAGAATGAAAAAAAAATAGAAAAAAAATAAAAAAAAAACCTTAGAATTGATTTTATCCCAAGAATTGGCCCAATCTGATACCAAATGATACATGCATGGGAAGGCTAAAACGATGCATTTTAGCCAAAAAGTTGAAGTAGTCTGAAATTTTAGCCAACTTGCATCGAATTTTCGGATGGGATCTAGGCACTTTTGGGTCGATATGTCTTCTTCAAACACCTTTGTCTGTCTCTTAGCTTTCCAACGCATCTTGAAACGCATTAATTCAACATCGAAAGCTCAAGTTATGTCCATTTTAGTGAAGACTGTGCGAGTAGAAATTTTTATACGGATTTATTACGTGATTATTATTTATTACGAATTTTCAATAATTTTATTGATTATTTGTACTTTAATTCAATCTAGGATTCTTTATGAAGATATTTAGATCATTTAGGATTAGATTATTTATTTATTTATTATTTTTTTAGGTTAGATAAAATATGTTTATTTATTTTATTATTATTTGTACTTTTAGTAGTCCAAGTTGAACTCTTTATTTGTAGCCTATTTAAAGGTATGTTTGCTTTATTAATAAAATAAGAACATCATGAATATTTGAGTTACAAGAAACCTTTGGCTTTGAGCCATTTTCTTTTCAAGGTTGACGGATTAACCTTGTTAATTTTTCTATCGAAGCTTTCTTCAACACGATCTTCTAGTTTTCATGAGGGAGGTCGTCTTCATACTCCTGACTGCCCATTCAATTGCGTTTGGGAGGGTGGGTTAGAACTGCTTGAGGGTGTTTGCCTAATTAATTGTGATTAGAAATGTGCCCGAAAAAAACTATCTCGTTTTTTACATCAAGTTCATACTTTCTTGCCGGTTTGCTGAACTTAGAGTTTTGAGGTTTTCTCGGATCATATTAGTGAGTTTGCTAGATTAATTGTGATCTAGAGGGTTCCTAAACTTTAAAGTAATTCTTGGATCCTGGATTCCATATCAATTGGTATCAGAGCCAGGTTGTTGAAAGGCTCTGATATCAAATGATACGAATCGTTGGTATGTTGCAGCTGAACAGATCGTAACAATTCAATAAGTTGCTGAAAGATCTAAGGCTCTAGACTTCTTGAATAAATTTTTGCCAAACTTAAGAGAAAAGAAGAAACGATCTATTTGGCAATAGAAAACAATGAGCAAGATTAAAATAAATTGAATACGAAAATTGGAATTAAATAAAAAATAAAGGAACAAATAAAATAAAATCTTGATTTTGATTGGAATCAAGAATGACGGCGGTATAGTTGTAGATGAATGAAGATAGAATTGATGTTGAAGTTGTCCTAGGCACCCTCTAGATCGTAGTTAATCTAGTAAACATCGTCAAAGGCTCTAATCAACCCTCTAAGATGCGATTATCTTGGTAAATCGAAGCGTGAAGAAGAATCACCAACAATCTCTCTAGAAAATTGTGTTGAAACACTTCTAAAAGACTCAAGAAAAACTATATTGCTGAAGAAAACTCAAAGAGTATCTTTATTGAATAAAATCAAGAAGAAAAATTATGATTACAATCTGGGTGAAGACCTCCTTTATATAGGCTAAGGAGTCCTCAAAAAAATAGCTAACTAGTTTAAAATAATAATAAAAGCTATGAGATAAATTCTATCTTAAATAAAATTTTAATATTTAAATCTTTTCTTAAATTCTAAGGAATTAAAATACCATAAATAAATATAAAGAGTTCTTGAATGAGTTGAATTACAAATAATCAATAAAATAATTGAAAATTCGTGATAATTCAAAAATACCGTATTTGACCCTATCTAGTTGTCTGCATGTGTAATCTTCGCTAAAATAAATGTATCTTGAGTTCCCGATATCGGATTGATGCGTTTCAAGATGCGTTGGAAAGGTAACTGAAAGACAGTCAATATTGGAGAAGATAACTCTATACAGAAATGTCCGGATCCCATCCAAAAATTCGTCTCAAGGAGGCTGATTTTCCAGACTTCAAGAACAGCTTCAACTTCTTGTCCAAGATAATTAGTTTCATTCCTCCCATGCATATATCGGACATGATCTTCGTCTTCTTGGTTGCCGGAAAAGACACGACGGCTAATGCTTTTTTGTGGTTCTTCTAGGAGCTGTGTAAGAACCCTTTGATACAAGAGAAAGTTGCTCGGTAAGTGATCGAAATCACTCATGCCGATGGAAATGGAAATGACGACGACATTGACGATTTCATGGCATCCGTAACCAATGCAGCTCTAGAGAAAATGCATTATCTTCATGCAGCGTTATCAGAGACTTTGAGATTGTACCTTGCAGTGCCGATGGTAATTAACTTACACATAATACATAAACTAATAATAGAAACGTAAAGCGTTTACGACTTTACGTCGAATAACATACTAGATATTAATGACCTGTAATTGAAGAATGGAAGGTGTTCACTAGAGGATGACATGTTACCCGGGCACAAAGTGAATAAGGATACGAGGTAAACTACTTGACCTATGTCATGGGAAGAATGCCTTACATTTGGGGAGACGATGTCGAGGATTTTTTACCCGAATGATGGCTCAAGGACGGGGTTTTCCAACCCGAATCACCTTTCAAGTTCACAACGTTCCATGTTCGAACTCTTCTTTTCTTCTTTTTCTCTGTATATACACAGTCGATTAGACTCTAATCTAGTTTTCGTATTTGACATTGTTTTCAGGCAGGTCCTCGAGTTTGTTAGGGCAATGACTTTGCTTATAGATAGATGAAGATATTTTTTATTGCCCTTATTCGATACTTTCGCTTCAAATTAGCTGATGATACCAAAGATGCAATGTATAGAATAACATTCACTCTTCATATGAGAGGAGGGCTTCATCTTTGTCCAGTTCCTAGGACTACATCAAAAACATGAAGAAAAAAAACATGTAATTGCTCATTGGACAATGTTCAAAAACCTTGATATTTGCATTAAGATCATCACCATTTGGGCTTTCCCCCTTGTTTGTGTAGCGTAAGAATGTAAAAAAATGTAAATTCTGGTCGAGTTTGATCTATTTTTATAATAAATAAATAATTTAAGGGTTCTTCAGGCCCTTGAACTCTTAAAAAAATATATAAACTAAGTCCTTGAATTTTTCTACTCAATTAAGCCCCCAAGTAAATAAATTGAATCAATTAATCCCTTTGATCAATTTTGACCGTTAATTTTTATAGACTTTTTCTTGAGATATTATTGATTGGAATTTAGAATTTGGAATATTACAAATGTATTGTTTAAAAGCATATTTATTTTTAAAAAGTTTATAGACTTAACCGCAAGATATGTGTCTAAACTATACTTTTTTTGCAATATGTGCCTAAAGTATTTTTTAGCTAAATTAGGTGCCTAATGCTTTTTTTGATCCAAAATAAGTGTTTAAAGTTTTATTCCGTTACTATTTTAAGGTAATGCCGTTTAAAAAAGTCATCATCCAATCAAATTTGACACGTGTTTTTTTTCAAAAAATGTTTTTTAAAAAAAACCTAAAACTTTTCAAAATGTCCAAAAAGTCTCAAATCCCTAAAACCTCAAACCCTAAAATTCCAAAATTAATGTTATTGTCGTCATCGATATCCTTGCCGAACCCTACCACCACCGTCGTTGTAGGCCCCCATCCATTCCCGATTACCGGCGAGAGGCGTGTCAATTAGATGTTGAATGGTTGGAGCCATTCGCGTTAGTCTCCCACCAATTACCGACGGTGGGTGGTTGGGAGAAATGGGTGGTGACCTCTGGTGAAGGCGGCGGCGAGGTCCAGCGAGGCTATTAGCAACGACAATGGTGTCAATTTTGGGATTTTGAAATTTCAGGTATTTTGGACTGTTTTATAATTTTTTGGAAATTTTAAGATATTTTTTAAATTTATTTTATTTTCAGCTTCTTTTTTAAAATAAAATGAAAAATAAAAGTTAAATGTCAAGCTATAATTGGGTGATTAATTTTTTTGATAGATTAAATTTAAAATGGGTTAAAATAAAATATTAGACACATATTTCAACTAAAATATACTTTAGGCACCTACTATAAAAAGAAAAAAAGTTAGGACACTTATTTTATAGTTATCAAAGATGTTCATTTTTTTTTATTTTGTGTGATTTGAAATCTTCATATTTGTATCAGAAAAAAAGTTAATGTTCATTTTTTTATTTTATAGGTACAAAGTCAACAAATATTCTTAACGTTTGACTAGATAGTCACTTTGGCTTATATATATATTTTAGAGCAATTCAACTCCTAATGTTTCATTATGGGTCAAATGACTTTTCTATGGTTGAAAAAAATTAGAAAATTGACGGTAAATAGTTTAAAGTGACTTGACAGAATAATAGGTCAATAGAAAAAATTATTTTATATTTTATATAATTTTATAAAATTAATTTTTGACTGATGTAACGTTTTTTCAAGTAAACACATTTGTTTATATGGTACTGCGTGTACCGCCGTATAGGTTACTCCCGTAATTTCAAGTCATTTAATGTTAGTTAACTGACAGTTTTCATCCGTAGAAGGGTCATTTTAACCTAAAATAAAACGTTAATGGTAAAATTATTCTAAAAAATAAAGACCAAAGTGATTATTCAGTCAAACATTGAGAGTAATTTTTAGCTTTATGCCTTAAAATTACAACTATGTTAGATATTTTATATCAGAAATATTACTATTCTTGTAATTCTATTTCGGTGAGATTGTTATCTATATAAATCATAAATGAATAGATGAAATGAATATAAAAAATTACTCAAAAAGGTACAATTAAATTGTCAACAATCTCTATAGTATGAATTAAAAGTTTTCTGTTGATATATTTTTTTCTACTAAATTGTTGGTTTATTACTCGTTAGGAGCAAATTTCTCGTCCTCTAAGTAGTGATTGTAACGGCCTGATTTTTTAAAATCAGAAATTATTTATATTCGAATCAAAATATACCTCAATTAAAATCTTTTGAATTTTTAAATAATTATTTATATTCTAACTAAAGAACTTTGATATGGTTATTTTAATCATTATAATTTTTTATTCTATTATTATATATAATATGATGGCGTGTGAGGGATGTGCAGTCAACACCCACCCGTCCAATCTATCATAGGTTTATTTCAAATCTTGTTTTCTTTTATTATTTTTTAGGCTTTATTAAGCCTATATATAATTGAGTATTTGGGAGTGATGGAGGCAGCAAAGAAAACAAAAGAAATGGATACTGGGGGAGTGAGAGAGCAGTTCGGGGGAGAGAACAGCAGTGGGAAAAAAACCACTTTCAAGTTTTGGGCAGTTTGTTAAATGCTTCGATTGGAGGTTCATTCATAGTTGGATGGAGCTGATTTTTAGATAACGATTAAATAATATAAAAATTTTGATGCTGATCAATTGAAATTTTTATTTAAATTTTGTGCGTTGAAAATCTGAGTTTTGATACATGATAGATTATATAAGTTGTGCGTTTCTGATAGTTTTGTTATTTAATATTTTTGTATTTAAATGTATGTCGTACATACGCGCACGATTCGTTTTGATGCCCGCGCAACAACATTGGCTTATATATATTCTGTTTCGGTATACCGATGATGACTCATGAACATTTAGCGCTTATTATTTAACCTGCGATTCAGGCATTTTGCGACTAGCCTTCGTATCAGGTATTTTGCGATTATAACTACGATTTAGGTATGTGTTACATTTTCATATTCTGTATGTTTAGGATTTTCGAGTCGACTGACTTGAGTTTGGTTCTGCCCCTTACGGCTTGGTTGATTTAATTATTTTGTACTGTATTTATGCTTAGTTTATTTCTCTAGGTCTGATTTATATTTACTCATTTTGGTATTTATGTATTTCTGGGCTCCTAAGCTCATTAAAATTATTAATCTTCGCAAGTCTATAAGTTGAGCATTGTTCGGATATTAACATCACTTCAGGGAGTTTTAACAGCATTAATTGCGGAGTACAATACTTGTATATCTAGGAGGGCATGTAGATCATTATGCATTGTCAGTATGTTAGAGTAAATCTGAATTCTGTTTTTGGTTCTAAACTAGATTTTAAATTATATTGGTTTATTCAAAAAATTTAAATTAATCGTATTTGTATTTGAGAGTCGCTCTTGTAACCCGAATGTGACACCTTAAGTCAGGTCGGATTGTCTGTACCGATTTAGGGTGTTACAATGATTTTTTTTAAAAAGTAACAACTAAGTTCATCTAAAAATTCTAATCTATAATTTCAAAAAATAAAAAGCTCTAATCTATACATCTATAATTAAATGTTGACAATATGGTTTTGATACAACTCCATTTTCGATTTTTTTTTTTTAAAAAAAATAGGTTAGATCAAGTTTTGTGAAGAATAAAATCAAGTTGGGTTAAGTTTAAATTGAAAGCGTAAAAATCCAACTGACCCAATCTAAGATAATATTGTAATTTTTCTCCATATATATTTAGGACTAATTCTTATAATGTTCCTATACTTTTTTTCAATTAGATCCCTATCTTGTCATTAACCTCTTTATATTTAGGGATAATTGTTATAATGTCTCTCTTTATATATATTTCAATTAAATTCATACTCTACCGACTAAAAGTATGAATAACTTCATTTTATATTTGTGTCATGTCGAATCAGAGGCGGGTTTTACCGAAATTCGGATCTGAGTTGAACCTCCCTAAATTTGGGTTGGATGGAGTAGTCTACCACTCAAATCAGGTTCGAGTCAAACAGAAATGACGAGGAATTTCAGTATAACAAAACTGGAGATTACAAGTGTTTGAACCCTCAAAACACTATCGGAGAAAACTTGCAACTCACACTCGAAAAGAATACTCGAGAGTACCTACTCAATATATTCTCAAAATCTATCACTCTTTTTCACTGTTGCTTAGAATTTGGTGTATCTTCCATGAATAAGAACAAATGGTATTGATAGTTGGTTGGTTTGTAATTGTAGGGACCAAATTATAAATAACCATTACTAAAGAAGACAATTATGGAAAGTTGTTGGTTGCTTTCTCTTTTTTGTTGGCACGGCATTCAAATTTGTATATAACACCAATTTATTACGGAAGTGACCAATGTGACAAATATCAAATCATTGAAGTATAACATATTAATTTAAGATTAATTTGTGATAGATTTTAATCTAAAATATAACATTGTCTAATTTAAAAAATTACATAGTTGATAATAACTTTGATTGTAATAGAGACTGTTTTTTTGCGGTGTGTTTTAACTTAAAAGATTAAATATCTACTCTAAAAAGTTATACAATTGATAATAATTTCAGTTACAATCGAAAATATTAGATTAGTAACTTTTTAGGTTGCAAACTAGAATAATATTATCAATTTCAACCTAAAATGTTATCCAGATTACTCTAAAAAATACTCTGTTGATAAAATTTTCAATTATAACCGATTACAGCCACCTTTTTAGCCTTATATTAATCGTTTGTATTTTAGACTCATCCTCTTTCATTTGAATATTCTTTATAGTTTCTATAATTAAATGGCTTAACCGTCAAATAGGTGCTCAAACTATGCCCTTTTTTTCTAGTTAGGTGCCCAAACTATTTTTCGAGCTAAATAGGTGTCTAAAGTTTCATTCTATGACCCAATTTAAGGTTTTCCATTAATTTTCACCATTAAATGCCACGTGCCACCTCTAGAAAAATTTAAAATTATATTAAAAATAAATATAATTAATTAATTTTCAAAAAATCTCTAAATTTTTCAGATTTTAAAAACAACACCAAATTTGAGGTTTCCCTTGAACTTTTATAGACTTTTTTGCAATATGTGCCTAAAATATTTTTTTTAGCTAAATTAGGTGTCTAATGCTTTTTTTTATCTAAAATAAGTGTTTAAAGTTTTATTCCGTTACTATTTTAAGGTAACGCCGTTTAAAAAAGTCATCATCCAATCAAATTTGACACGTATTTTTTTTCAAAAAATGTTTTTTAAAAAAACCTAAAACTTTTCAAAATGTCCAAAAAGTCTCAAATCCCTAAAACCTCAAACCCTAAAATTCCAAAATTAATGTTATTGTCGTCATCGATATCCTTGCCGAACCCTACCACCACCGTCGCTGTAGGCCCCCATCCATTCCCGATTTCCGGATAGAGGCGTGTCAATTAGATGTTGAATGGTTGGAGCCATTCGCGTTAGTCTCCCACCAATTACCGACGGTGGTTGGTTGGGAGAAATGGGTGGTGACATCTGGTGAAGGCGGCAGTGAGGTCCAGCGAGGCTATTAGCAACGACAATGGTGTCAATTTTGGGATTTTGAAATTTCAGGTATTTTGGACTGTTTTATAATTTTTTTGGAAATTTTAAGATATTTTTTAAATTTATTTTATTTTCAGCTTCTTTTTTAAAATAAAATGAAAAATAAAAGTTAAATGTCAAGCTATAATTGGGTGATTAATTTTTTTGATAGATTAAATTTAAAATGGGTTAAAATAAAATTTTAGACGCCTATTTTAAATAAAATATATTTTAGGCACCTACCATAAAAAGAAAAAAAAGTTAGGACACTTATTTTATAGTAATCAAAGATGTTCATTTTTTTTATTTTGTGTGATTTGAAATCTTCATATTTGTATCAGAATTTGGAAGTATAAATTTCGTACAATTGTACTAAAAAATACTCTTATTCAAGCAGCAGATAAAAACAAGCACCAGACTGCAGGGAAGATGGCGATGTGCAACTGCAGCAACGTTATGGGCGAGTACTATTGCAACCAAGAGTTTAAATCATACAGTTTAACTAAAACTTTAGATTTAAGTTTTAAAAATAGGTACAAAGTCAATAAATATTCTTAACGTTTGATTAGATAGTTGCTTTGGCTTATATATATTTTTAGAGCAATTCAACTCCTAATGTTTCATTATGGGTCAGTTGACTTTTCTATGGATGAAAAAAATTAGAAAATTGACGGTAAATAGTTTAAAGTGACTTGACAGAATGATAGGTTAATAGAAAAAAATTATTTTATATTTTATATAATTTTATAAAATTATTTTTTGACTGATGTAACATTTTTTCAAGTAAACACATTTGTCTATATGGTACTGCGTGTACCGCCGTATAGGTTACTCCCGTGATTTCAAGTCATTTAACGTCAGTTAACTGACAATTTTCATCCGTAGAGGGGTCAGTTTAACCTAAAATAAAACGTTAATGGTAAAATTATTCTAAAAAATAAAGACCAAAGTGACTATTCAGTCAAACATTGAGAGTAATTTTTAGCTTTATGCCTTAAAATTACAACTATGATAGATATTTTATATCAGAAATACTACTATTCTTGTAATTCTATTTCGGTGAGATTGTTATCTATATAAATCATAAATGAATAGATGAAAATGAATATAAAAAATTACCTAAAAAGGTACAATAAAATTGTCAGCAATATCTATAGTATGAATTAAAAGTTTTCGGTTGATATATTTTTTTCTACTAAATTGTGGGTTTATTACTCATTAGGAGTAAATTTCTCGTCCTCTAAGTAGTGATTGTAACGGCCTGATTTTTTAAAATCAGAAATTATTTATATTCGAATCAAAATATACCTCGATTAAAATCTTTTGAATTTTTAAATAATTATTTATATTCTAACTAAAGAACTTTGATATGGTTATTTTAATCATTATAATTTTTTATTCTATTATTATATATAATATGATGGCGTGTGAGGGATGTGCAGTCAACACCCACCCGTCCAATCTATCATAGGTTTATTTCAAATCTTGTTTTCTTTTATTATTTTTTAGGCTTTATTAAGCCTATATATAATTGAGTATTTGGGAGCGATGGAGGCAGCAAAGAAAACAAAAGAAATGGATACTGGGGGAGTGAGAGAGCAGTTCGGGGGAGAGAACAGCAGTGGGAAAAAAAACCACTTTCAAGTTTTGGGCAGTTTGTTAAATGCTTCGATTGGAGGTTCATTCATAGTTGGATGGAGCTGATATTTAGATAACGATTAAATAGTATAAAAATTTTGATGCTGATCAATTGAAATTTTTATTTAAATTTTGTGCGTTGAAAATCTGAGTTTTGATATATAATAGATTATATAAGTTTTGCGTTTCTGATAGTTTTGTTATTTAATATTTTTGTATTTAAATGTATGTCGTACATACGCGCACGATTCGTTTTGATGCCCGCGCAACAACGTTGGCTTATATATATTCTGTTTGGGTATACCGATGATGACTCATGAGCATTTAGCGCTTATTATTTAACCTGCGATTCAGGCATTTTGCGACTAGCCTTCGTATCAGGTATTTTGCGATTATAACTACGGTTCAGGTATGTGTTACATTTTCATATTCTGTATGTTTAGGATTTTCGAGTCGACTGACTTGAGTTTGGTTCTGCCCCTCACGGCTTGGTTGATTTAATTATTTTGTACTGTATTTATGCTTAGTTTATTTCTCTAGGTGTGATTTATATTTACTTATTTTGGTATTTCTGTATTTCTGGGCTTCTAAGCTCATTAAAATTATTAATCTTCGCAAGTCTATAAGTTGAGCATTGTTCGGATATTAACATCACTTCAGGGAGTTTTAACAGCATTAATTGCGGAGTACAATACTTGTATATCTAGGAGGGCATGTAGATCATTATGCATTGTCAGTATGTTAGAGTAAATCTGAATTCTGTTTTTGGTTCTAAACTAGATTTTAAATTATATTGGTTTATTCAAAAAATTTAAATTAATCGTATTTGTATTTGAGAGTCGCTCTTGTAACCCGAATGTGACACCTTAAGTCAGGTCGGATTGTCTGTACCGATTTAGGGTGTTACAATGATTTTTTTTAAAAAGTAACAACTAAGTTCATCTAAAAATTCTAATCTATAATTTCAAAAATAAAAAAGCTCTAATCTATACATCTATAATTAAATGTTGACAATATGGTTTTGATACAACTCCATTTTCGATTTTTTTTTTTTAAAAAAAAATAGGTTAGATCAAGTTTTGTGAAGAATAAAATCAAGTTGGGTTAAGTTTAAATTGAAAGCGTAAAAATCCAACTGACCCAATCTAAGATAATATTGTAATTTTTCTCCATATATATTTAGGACTAATTCTTATAATGTTCCTATACTTTTTTTCAATTAGATCCCTATCTTGTCATTAACCTCTTTATATTTAGGGATAATTGTTATAATGTCTCTCTTTATATATATTTCAATTAAATTCATACTCTACCGACTAAAAGTATGAATAACTTCATTTTATATTTGTGTCATGTCGAATCAGAGGCGGGTTTTACCGAAATTCGGATCTGAGTTGAACCTCCCTAAATTTGGGTTGGATGGAGTAGTCTACCACTCAAATCAGGTTCGAGTCAAACAGAAATGACGAGGAATTTCAGTATAACAAAACTGGAGATTACAAGTGTTTGAACCCTCAAAACACTATCGGAGAAAACTTGCAACTCACACTCGAAAAGAATACTCGAGAGTACCTACTCAATATATTCTCAAAATCTATCACTCTTTTTCACTGTTGCTTAGAATTTGGTGTATCTTCCATGAATAAGAACAAATGGTATTGATAGTTGGTTGGTTTGTAATTGTAGGGACCAAATTATAAATAACCATTACTAAAGAAGACAATTATGGAAAGTTGTTGGTTGCTTTCTCTTTTTTGTTGGCACGGCATTCAAATTTGTATGTAACATCAATTTATTACGGAAGTGACCAATGTGACAAATATCAAATCATTGAAGTATAACATATTAATTTAAGATTAATTTGTGATAGATTTTAATCTAAAATATAACATTGTCTAATTTAAAAAATTACATAGTTGATAATAACTTTAATTGTAATAGAGAGTGTTATTTTGCGGTGTGTTTTAACTTAAAAGATTAAATATCTACTCTAAAAAGTTATACAATTGATAATAATTTCAGTTACAATCGAAAATATTAGATTAGTAACTTTTTAAGTTGCAAACTAGAATAATATTATCAATTTCAACCTAAAATGTTATCCAGATTACTCTAAAAAATACCCTCTTGATAAAATTTTCAATTATAACCGATTACAGCCACCTTTTTAGCCTTATATTAATCGTTTGTATTTTAGACTCATCCTACTTTCATTTGAATATTCTTTATAGTTTCTATAATTAAATGGCTTAACCGTCAAATAGGTGCTCAAACTATGCCTTTTTTTTTCTAGTTAGGTGCCCAAACTATTTTTCGAGCTAAATAGGTGTCTAAAGTTTCATTCTATGACTCAATTTAAGGTTTTCCATTAATTTTCACCATTAAATGCCACGTGCCACCTCCAGAAAAATCCAAAATTATATTAAAATAAATATAATTAATTAATTTTCAAAAAATCTCTAAATTTTTCATATTTTAAAAACAACCCCAAATTTCAAAATCCCTAAACCCCCAAAACCTAAATCCCGTTTTGGGCCGATTCCGCCCTCACCCACCACATCGGTCGTTGGACCATCACGACCATTTCTCCCACTACGCTGTCGACGAAAATCGACCGATGCCGTAGGAATCGACGAAATTGTCGAATGGTTCTTTCGAACAATTCCCGACGAACAACGGCAGGATGAGCGACGAATAGCTTGTGGGTTGTTTGGCGAGGGAAGGACGCTTCATTCCGTTGCCAGCAACGCGACCGCCACCGGCGGGAGTGGTCAAATTTGGGGGTTTAGGGATTTGAGGACTATTTTGGGAATATTTGAAAATTTTAGGATATATTTTTATTTTCTTTTATTAAATTTATTTATTTTAATATAATTTTGGATTTTTCAGGAGGTGATACGCGGCATTTAACGGTGAAAATTAATGAAAAACCTTAAATGAGTTGCGGAATAAAACATTAGGTACCTATTTGACCCGAAAAATAGTTTGAGCACCTAACTGAAAAATGTATAATTTAGGCACCTATTTGCCTATTAAGCCTAATTAAAGGAGTTTTGTAAAAATAAAAAGAGAAAGAGTTTTGATATTTTTCCTTACTTGTTCTGGGCTTCTACTTTCTATAGTATTTAAAAGGAGTTTTGATATTTCCCGTCTCCATGTGTGAAATGACTTATTTAGACCTTCTACTTGCTATAATATGCATTTTAGTCTTTAATATTGTTTTGATTTTTAATTTAGTCTCTCGTTGATGCAAATTATTTGATTTTGTGAAATGAACCCGAAGAAGCATATAATACGATCACAATCAATTTTACTGGGGACAAGTAAGACATACAACACCAAAAATATGTGTTGACATGATCAAATAAATGGACACAATGATTTATATAGTTTTACGGATAGAGACGAAAAATTTCACTATGTCAAAAGTGTATGTAAGAGCTTACAATCCACACTTAAAAAGAACACCAGAAAGCTCTTACACGATATATTCTCAAAATCTATCACTCTATTTTCTCTTGCTTAGATTTTGGTGAGTCTTCATGAATACGAACGAATGATTTTTGTAGTTAATTTTTAGGGGCCAAATCACAAATAACCATAAACTTTAAAGACACGAAGAGAAATAGTATTTATTGACAAATATGAATAGTTAGTGGTTGCTTTTAATTTTGTCGGCGAGGCATTCGAATTGGTAGGTTTTGAATTTTAAGTCATTCAATTTATTAGGAAGGTAACTAATGAGACAAATTGTATAATAAAACATTTAGTTTTTAATGATTGCATATTTAAACGGTTTAGCTTTAATTTAAATAAAATTAATAAACTTAACTCTCGTTATTTATATATTATTTTAATTTGGTTATATTTTTAATAAAAAATAATTTAATAATTCTATTCAAAAATTGAAATCATTTTACCATATTACCTATATATCAATAAATAATAAATTTAATTCTCATTATTGAAGAATATCCTTATTTGTTGATTGCCTTTTGACTTTGTTAGCGACGCATTCAAATTGCTAATCGTAGTTTAGAATTTTGAACAAAAATTCTCTACCTCTAATTATGTCAATTTCTATGCTCCACACTAAAAAATACTAAAAAATTAAATTCTAAACATAACCAGAAATTTCACATCCTAAACCATACACACTAAAAATACACAAATAATACCCACCACGTTACCTCTGTCCCGAGCACAAGCACTGCAAACATCATAAAAAAAAGTAAAATTCACAAATAGTCATTAAACTTTGTTAAATTGTTCAAATTAGTAATTAAACTTTTCAATTACTTTAATTTAGGCATTAATTAAACTTTAGTTTTTGTTACAAATGAGTCATTGAGCCGTTAACCGTCATAAAAGAGTAACGTGATAGTTAAAAATTTATATAATAATACATTTAATCCTCTACGTTTGCACATTCAAACAATTTAGTCATAATTAAAAAAATTAATAAATTTAATTTGATTATATCTTAAATTAAAAATAATTTTGAAACTATTTCGTCATAATTACTAATACGATAATAAACAATAAATTTAACTGTTATTATTAATACGAGTAGTTATTGGTTACCTTTTGATTTTGTTGGCAAGGCATTCAATTTGGTACTTATGGTTTTGAATTTTAGGTCAGCCAATTTATTAGGAAGGTTACCAATGAGACAAATATCAAATCATGTAGTTCCAATTAAACCCGCCACGTTACCTCGGTCACAAGCACTGCAAACACCATAAAAGAAAAACATTCACGGAATGTCTCATCTCATTTTCTTAGCTGCCAAACAGAACATATCTCCATGGATTTCTCCAACTCGTTTACCTTCACAGCTTTGGTCTTGCTGCTCGTCTCCCTCCTCTCCGTCAAGTTCTTCGCTTCAAAACTGAGTCGAAATCGGAGGAAGATCAAGTACCATCCCGTTGCCGGCACGTTCGTTAATCAGCTCCTCAACTTCCATAGATTGCATGATTATATGACTGATCTTGCGGCCAAGTATGGGACCTACAGGCTGCTTACACCCTTTCGGAGCGAGATTTATACATCGGAACCGACCAACGTTGAATATATGCTAAAAACCAACTTCGATAACTTCGGAAAGGTACGTTCCCATTTCCTCATTTTTTAACTTCAAAAACTCTGATTATTTGTTGGCCTCAAGTTTTTGAACTCTCCCGGCCGTTTAAAAAATTATTAGACGAATTCAGCTCAACACTTTATTTATAGTTTATTTAATAATATTTATTAATTTCAGCGTAATTTTTAAGTAATTATCAATTCTTTAATTCCGTGTATAAAAAAATAAAAATTTATCTTGAAAAAAATAGCATGAAAAATATTATTGGATGGATTTTCATGCGGTTGGGTAGAAGAAGAAAGAAAGAAGCTTGATTTCTAATTAGATTGCAGCTTCTAAATTTATTTGGGGAACTTTTTCATCCCATTAAGCACTTTATAGAATAATTACTATATATTATATAGTAACTTTTTAAATAAGAATAAAGATTGAAATTTTATACTATTTTCTTAAGTTTCTTGTTTAGATAGCTGAGATTAATAAAAGAAATAAACTTTAACGTCCATTGACTAATTAAAAAATAAAAAAGTAATTGTAAAGATTTGTTTAAATTGTTTTTCAATTAGGCTTCTAAACTATACATTTTTTAGATAAGTATTTAAAGTATTTTTCGGTATTTAACGTTTTCACAGTTAGTATTATAAGTGTCTGGTCATTTAAAAAGATCCATTTAACTAATCAAAACATGACATGTGGCTTTTATTTTATTTTAATTTCTTTTTTATTTATTTTAACTTATTTTTTAAAATCCATAAATTTCTCAAAATTCACAAAATAACCCTAAAATCCTTAGATCTCCGAATCCGGCCACTATCATCATCGTTCATTACACTGTCGGCGACATAATGAAGTTTCCACCTCTCATCATAAAACTCATACGTCGTTCATCTTTTGATTGGTTGTTGTTGGCCCTTATCGTTTATTTTTTCTCCTTTCGTCTTTTAATTTTGTTTCGATGTTAGGCACGTCGGCTGTCGACTTTCAACAACGGGATAATAGGAAAAATGATCATGAGGGTTCATTGACAAAAGTAGTGGGTATGTTGTCACGCGATTGGATAATAAATTTTTATTGGATAATAAAAATGATTATGAGTTATGTTTTTATTGGATAATAAATTTTTTTAAACGGCTGTTAACGATAAGGCGCATAAATTAGTAAATGTAAAAACGTTAAACACTTACTTAGGCCGAAAAATACTTTAAACACCTATATAAAAAAATGGTATAGTTTAGACACTTTTTTTATCTATTAAACCTTTCAATTATAACCTTGCATTAATAGTTAAATGGTGCATGCAATTTCATTCAATTTTTTTATTTATTATTTTTAATAAGAAAAAAGATTTTCTAAGATCGAATCTAGGATCTAGCATCAAAAAAACTAAAATAATATTATTTATTAGTACATCATAAACTTTATCGATGATTTCAGTTGACTTTTGAAATTAGTGTAAGAAATTATTCACACTTATTTACATTAAATTTTGAGCAAGCCAACTATAAAATTAAAAATAATAATAATAAAAATTTAAAAGCTATTAACACAAAATTTTGAAAAATTTTAGAGGAGCCATTATATATATATAGAAACTTTTTTCTAAAAAATTGAAGTCTACAGAATAATTAGTATTTATTTACATTATATATACACAAAGTTTGGAGAGTCAAGATTTCCCTAGCTCCACAGAGGATCCGCCTTTACTTGTTTAAGGGGAAATGATCTTAATTCTATTCATTCACGATTTTAGAAAAAAATATAATAATTAGTATTTATTTCTCATTTACCTTTTATTAATCACGTTTTGAGCATAATTTCAATTTTATTTTGTCACTTGTGAAACTATTTCTTTGTGTGTGCAGGGTGATTATAATCACAGCTTGCTAAGTGGTTTATTAGGGGATGGAATTTTCACAGTGGATGGGGATAAATGGCGTCAACAGAGGAAGCTATCAAGCTATGAGTTCTCAACAAAAGTCTTGAGAGATTTCAGCAGTGTTGTCTTCAGGAAAAATGTGGCACGACTTGCACAAATAGTGTCCGAGGCTGCGAATTCCAACGATACGATGGACATACAAGTAAGTTCAATGGGCAAGATCATGATGAATGTTACGAATCTCGCTGTAACACATTTTTTCCCTGCAGGATTTGTTTATGAAATCGACTTTAGATTCAATATTCAAAGTTGGATTCGGAGTTGAACTAGACAGCATGTGTGGATCAAATGTTGAAGGCAAGGAGTTTGCAACTGCCTTCGATGATTCGAGTGCTTTAACCCTCTTTCGATATGTCGACGTCTTCTGGAAGATCAAGAGATTTCTGAATATTGGATCTGAAGCTGCATTGAAGAAAAGTAAGAAAGTGGTTGATGGTTTTGTTTTTAAGCTGATTCATAACAAGATTGAGCAGTTGCGCGACTCAAAGGACGATTCTGCAGTAAGTGAAATACAGCAACTTAGATCTTTTATATGAATAGATGTAGAACTTTGAGATACTTTGTATCCTATGGGATTATGCAGATGAAAAAGGAAGACATTTTAACTAGGTTTCTCCAAGTGACCGACACTAATCCAACATACCTGCGAGACATAATTCTCAACTTCATAATTGCTGGCAAAGACACAACAGCAACCTCTCTGTCGTGGTTTATATACATGCTTTGCAAACATCCTGATGTTCAAGAAAAAGTTGCTGCAGAGGTGAAGGAAGCGACTAAATCGACGGAGGTCGAAGATATTGCCAAGTTCGCCACTAGCCTGAGAGATGAGGCTTTAGAAAAGATGCATTATCTTCATGCAGCTATAACGGAAACATTAAGGCTCTACCCTGCAGTTCCTGTGGTAAGGAAATTCGCCACGAACCTCAAATCTTACTGGAACTTCTTAATTCATTTCCGGGAAATCGATCCGCAAATCACTTCAATTGCAGGATGCAAAGGAATGTTTGTCTGATGATACTCTACCTGACGGGTTCAGTGTGAGGAAAGGAGATATGATTGCCTATCAACCTTATGCAATGGGTAGAATGAAGTTCATTTGGGGTGACGACGCGGAGGAGTACAGACCGGAGAGATGGCTTGACGAGAACGGCATGTTCCGATCAGAAAGCCCTTTCAAGTTTACAGCTTTCCAGGTATTGAAGAACATGCACTTCGCCACTTCACGACTAGTTCTATGCTTTGATCACCTTTATGGATCTCAAATTGTTTCACTGGTGTGATTTCAGGGTTGAATATGTGAAAATACTGACCTTTGTTTTCTATTGATCAACAGGCAGGGCCACGTATTTGTCTGGGTAAAGAGTTTGCTTATAGGCAGATGAAGATCTTCTCAGCTGTTCTTCTCCACTTCTTTGTGTTTAAATTGAGTGGCGAAAATAGAACCGTCACATACAGGACAATGATCAATCTTCATGTAGATGGGGGCCTTCATGTTCGTGCATTTCACCGATGTCGAACTTAAAAACCCGGTCTTCACTGCTTATTTGACCAAGGATTTATAGTTGGCTGGCTCGATTCGTTGTAACGGACAATTGCAAACTTTATATATATAGTATGTGAAACCCGAACCATTCCTTTGTCTAAAGAGGATGATATCTGAAACTACTAAATAAATGAAACTAAGGTGTTCATGCAAGAATTTGTTGCTGTAGATCAAAATCATGATCCATTTGTTATAGAAGGAACTAGATTTGATAATATTTTCAACCATATAAATTACATCTTCTAATTTTACTCGTACGAATTAGGACGAATTTCTAAAGTCATTGATGTTGTGTTTATGAAAACAGTCTGTAGTCTTTTCTTTTGACATTTGCTCACTCAAAAATTAATAACTCCTAATATATAACTTGAAATCAAGAACCGTTTGTTTTAAACGAATTCAGACTTCCGTATGGTTATAAAATATAAGGCTTACTTCCTGATTTATCTTGTAGTATTTTTGGTGATTTTTCAAAGTCACTGCTAAAACTGTTTTCTAAGAAATCTGCTACCAAATTTTTATGATCTTTCAACATTCTAATATTTATATTTTTCAAAATACATATCAAAACCGACCACTCTGTATTTTAAACAAAACCAGACTGAATCACGTTTACAATAATGTATAGATCACTTTCTAATTATTTTTATAAAATTTGCGGAGAACTTCCAAACTTACTTCAGTTGCCCTACTCAGGTTATAGGAGATTGAATTTTTGTTGAAAATTGGTAAATTGCCATTATGACCATCCAACTTTGTAAAATATTGGGGATCCCTGCGGATTTTTTTCGAGGATCCCCATTGTGATTATACGAATACAATATTATCCCTGTGGTTTGGATATAACAATCCCCGACTTCATCTCCATTTGAACTTCGGTGATAAAACATCCTCATCCCCATCCCCATGGGTGAAGATTTCTATTATTCCCCATACCCATCTATTCAAATCCCTACAGTTTTCAGTTATTCCCCACCCGATTGTCACCCCTAATAAAAATTCATATAAAAATACCCAACATAAGTTGCAACTAAATTCATCTAAAAGCTCTAATATATACATCTATAATTAAAAGTTGACACGAATGGTCTGACCCATTTTTTGGATTTTTTATTAAAAAATTTGGGTTAGATTTAGTTGTGTGAAGAATGAGATATAGTCGGACTGAGTTTAAGTTTAGGGTAAAAAAATTTGACCGGCCAATCTAAGATAATATTGTAATCTTTTTCCATATATTTAGGAACAATTCTTATAATGTTCCTATCTTTATTATTATTTTTCAATTAGATCTTTATCTTGTAATTATTCCCTCAAAACACAAATAGAAATCTCCTGCTCATTTTCGGTGTCCTATTTATGCTCTCACACTAAAAAATAGGTTTAGGGTTTAAGGTTAGGGTTTATAGTTATAGTTTAGGGAATTAGAGGTAGGTGTATTTTAGGGTTTAGTGTAACACCCTCAACCAGATGTCACATTTGAGCCTCAAGCTCAAACCGTTACCATAAAATTTTTAACATAGTTTAGCCCAAATCACGTCCATTTCATAAAATCCATTAAGTTCAAGTATTTCAACATAGATAAATAGTTAAAAACGTTACATGTGAGCTCCATTTAAAATACATGATTAAAAGCATTCGACTCACGATTTAAAATCCAAAGTAGGAGTTACAATACAAACATAGGGTCATACGAATACATGGCCCAAATAATCTGAGTAATATACACGAAAACAAGTCGATGCTGAAGTCTTATTCCGATGGTGCTCCAACAATTGCATGCCAACCTACTAACCTGCGAACGGGAACAACAATTTCGAACGATGAGCTAACGAAGCTCAGTGGATACACTTCCACTCAACCATGCTTCATGCAAATCATAAATATGAGCAAGTAGATAAAGATGATATCATGGCAATACGATACCATTTGGCGCTACCTTTAGCCGCCTAAACACATAGTAACCAACAATGATGCATAAAATCTCACACAGTAATCATAAGCATCATACCACAAACCCGGAGTGAGGCCCGGTGTCACATAGCCTCGAGATCTTACACCCATGCTCATAATCTCTCAGTGAGTATCTTCGAATGAGGCCCAAACAATTACACGCCACCTACTAACATGCGAACGAAAACAACAATTTTGAACGATGAGCTAACGAAGCTCAGTGGATACACTTCCACTCAACCATGCTTCATGCAAATCATAAATATGAGCAAGTAGATAGAGATGATATCATGACAATACAATAACATTTGGTGCTATCTTTAGCCGCCTAAACACATAGTAACCAACAATGATGCATAAAATCTCACACAGTAATCATAAGCATCATACCACAAACCCAGAGTGAGGCCCGGTGTCATATAGCCTCGGGATCTTACACCCATGCTCATAATCTCTCATTGAGTATCTTCCAAAGAGCATCTCTGACCATGGTGTTGCAACACACACACACACACTCTCTCACTGGGTATCCGGATCCCAACAATCTGTAGTGACATTTTTTTTGCTTGGCTTCTTTTTAAATAAAGATTAAATCATTTTTGAAACCTTGGCTTAAAGAGATTTCTTTTGGAAACTCTTGTTCCTTTAAAAACGATTTGAAGCTTGGAGTCACCATCGGTCACTTGGATAAGGTATGCCATACACCACAAAACCAGAGATTTATTTTGAAAGGGGCCGGGAGTTGGTTACGTATAGGGAAGGACTAACACCCCCATCACGCCCGGAAATTGGTACCAAAATATTTGTTGCTTTTAATCGAAGGAAATTATCAGAATTTGAAAGGAGTTTAATTTGGTGACCTTAATTGAGAATTAACCTTAATTGAATGGGCTTTATCAAATTGGTGGATTCAAATTAATTAGACATTTAATTAATAAGGTTGACGATACATCGGACCATACATTAAATCGACATCGAATAAGCCCGACTGCCGTGTTAATTTATGGTTCGAATCCCGCACGTAACATTTATGCATGATGCAAGCATTTAAAAATATGATGTAATGATTTGGTCAACTTTTAACTTTACCTTGGGACGGTAAGAATTAATTCAGATATTTGGTCAACATCCTTTAAGCTCGGACTGTTACGACACAAATATCAGAATTAATAAATATCTTCATTTTTATGATTTAAATTAATTAAGGAAACGAAATTAAAAGTCGGATGAATGACAAATATAGATGCATGTCACATAAAGGTTTAGAAATAAACATACAAAAGACCTAACCTAAAAGGCCCAAATTATTGAGGTCCGATTAGTGATCTAATTATTAGCTAATTGAGTATAATATTAACCTATGATCAATTAAACCCTAAAAACTAGCAAAACCCTAATGAATTATGGATTATCTTGTATCATAATAATTAATTTGATCTACTTTAAACAGTATCCCAATGAGCCAATGGTACTATTTAAAATGAATCGAATTAATTCAGCATGATTTTTAGTTTAGATGTCCATCTAAGTTCAAGGTTAATTTTACCCTAAAGAGAAATTAAGAGGCGTTCAATTAACTTAATGAATTTAACATTTACCCCAATGAGCTAAGGGTAAATTTAAATTCATTAAACCAATTTAAACCTTAATCTAACTGAGGCTCTAAACTAAGCCTAAATTAATCTAATTAATTTAAAGATCGCCCCCTATGAGACGGGCATACGATTCTAAATTAATCAAATTATTTTTTCCTAATTCTAATCTAAATCTAACTTTATAAATCTAAGGCCCAAACCACTAAAACTATGTCTAAAAACTAGAAGCCCAAAACACCTAAACTAGGCCCAAGAAAGAAGCCCAAAACCCACTAAAGCTAGGCCTAAAAGCCCAAACTAAAACTATCTAAAACCTAGGCCCAAAACCATAGACAAAAACTATTTAAAACAAAGGCCCAAACTAACTCCAAAAAGGCATAAAAACGTGTATAGAATATATTATATATTTAAAAACTAAATTAAGAATGTTAAAAAGAAAAAATATATTAAATGTTTAAAAAAACTTTTTAGTATGTATATATATAAAGAAATATACATATATATATATATATATATATATATATATATATATATATATATATATATATATATATATATATATAATAAAGATACTACTTTAAATATATATTTAGATATAATATAAATTTATTGTGAAACCATATATCAAACAATTTTTGAAAAAGGTTATGTATTTTAAGGAAATTATATATTTAATACATATGTTTAAAAATCATAGGTTACATATCCATTATAGAAACCATATACTACATATTTTTTTAAGAGAACTACATGTTATATATTAAAATCTATATACTTTGCAAAGCTAGGTATATATATTACATTACATTTTATATTCGAACCACATGGACAACAAATAATCACTTAACCTAATCAAACCACAACAAACATGTAAATTCACATCTAACACAAAGAAACAATCCACAATATTAACATGAATTAAAGGCTGGAAATAGAAGCTAAATATCGAATTAAATATGCATGATAAAGAAAAATTTTAACATTGGAAATGACCAAATCGTAGAAAAAACAAAAACCAAAACAGAGGGTCAAAATTAAAAGAAAAGAGAGGACATAATTGCAAACCGGTTAAAAATATCGGGGACTGGGATCGTGAATAAAAAAGGCGGAATGACCTGGAAGGGGAATTCAAAGACGCGGGGGGACTGTACGCGTGATTTTTAAAGACGAGAGTTCTTATAACGCTAATAAAGAGGGGCAGAGGTCCTTATTATGCTATTTCACCATTTTTAAAACGTAAAAGCTTTATAAAAACCCCATATTTCAGATTATTACTCTTTTTGGCAAAAAAGGGCTATGCTCTTATAACTCATCCCCATTGTTCAATCTGGATTCATCATGAACCCAGATTCCGACAGTTCTCTGCCACAACTCCCAAAAATCGGCCACTAAGACACCACGCCAGTCGCCGTTCGACGGTGGCCGACAACCTCAAACCTAGCATAAAAAACTCTATTTTCTCTTTTAAAAACCAAATCCACCCATGATTTCCAAAACTCGACCTCTTATCTTTTCAAATCCTCCCCCAAAAAATAGACTCGAAAACGAAGGTCTAAAACCGACCCCTCTACAACTTCCACCCTTTCGTTTCACCATATACAACCTCGAGAGGTCGCAAGACTTGTCAACGACGATGAGGGGCAGATCGACATGAGCAAAAGACGAAATGACGAGGGTAAGGAAAAAATGAAACTCTATCTATTATGTTTTTTTATGCTTTGAAATTGAAATTGAAAGAGAGATTTTTATACCTCTATGAACGTGAGTCTTTTAGCTTTCTCTCTATTCCCAATGAAATCAAAAAAAAAATGCTTACAACGTTCTTAGGGCTTCGAATATATATACCTTGGTATATTACATGATTAAAAAAAGGAAAATTACAAAGAAATTCCTATTGGCTACTGCATTTTTTGTCTGTATTCATGAGCCAATTCTGAAATGTTTCCTTGTATTTGCTGATAATTCTCTGATTTTCTAATTTCTTTGTTGTTTTTGTTGCATGTGAACAATTGGTTGAGGATCGGGGACTAGAGGGCTTGCTGGTGTGGCATTTTGAGATGGCGCTGATGTGGCGAGGCGGTGATGAGTTGGCATTGGTCCACTGGTTGCTTCAACCGACGTAGCGGCAAACATGGCACTGGAGGAGTCGAAAGGTTGGGCGTGTGAGTTATACACGCGCGTGGGTATCACCAAAGGTCGCGCGTGCTGCGTGTGACGAGTTCTGGAAGCTTCCCCATTTCGATCTGAGCTGTCTGATGAAATCCGAATCCAACGGTGGATATGTGGCTACACAGGAGTAAGGAGATTAGGGTTTCTGATGTAATTAGGGCTAGAGGTTTAATTAGGTTGGGCCCAAAACGGGCTATATATGATTTTATTTGTTTGGGCTTAATAACATGTAAATGGACTGTGTAATATAAAGACTTGGGCCATTTTATGTAATTAATGGGTTGTTAATTAATTTCAGACTGGTTTAAATAAAAAGGAATGGGCTTTTGTTTAATAATTATAATTTTTCCTTGTTGTTTTTTCTTTTCCAAATTAGCTATGACAATAATAATAATACTACTACTAATAATGATAATGATAATGATATTAGTAGATACTAACAACAAATATGGAAGAAAGGTTACGGTGCCAAAAGAATACATACTATGGAAATAATATGAATATAGTGATAGTAATAATAATATGGGAGAAACACCAACATGCAGATATAACAACATAACATAATATAATTTTTGGGGATTTTGATTAAAACATAATAATGCCAATGAAATAGAGACAAAAGATAAACATATTACTTGAATTATATACATATAAAAGGCGAGTGATTATAGCTCTCTTATTTAATCAGATTAGTAGTAGCATGTATAAGGCCCTTTACTTAATACTCATTTAAACAAAAACGACCCCCAGACAAAATTAGTGATTACAACTGCCTCTCTTTCCTTATACTTGTGGAACAAGAATAAAGCAAAGAACATAAGCACTAATTTTGTCCTACTTCCCTGTTAGGAGATTTCGAGCTTCGAGTTCCTCCTATATAGAACCGTTCGCTCTTTCTCTCCCTACATCATGGAGCTATGAGTATCTCTCTCCTTTGCCCCAAAGTCCTTGAGCTACGGGTATCTGTCCCTTTTGCTCCAAAACCCTTGAGCTATGAGTATCTGCCTCCTCCTCTCGGTAGTTTTAGTACGACGAGTTTGAAATCCTTCACCTGGAAACCTTGAGCTTTGAGTATCTGCCTCCTTCGCCTTGAGAACTATGAACTATGAGTATATGCCTCCTCCGCTCAAAAACTCTAATATGGCGAGTTTGAAATCCTTCGCCTGAAATCCTTGAGCTTCGAGTATTTGCCTCATTCGCTTTGAACACTTCGAACTATGAGCATCTGCCTCCTTCGCTTGGAAACTCTAATATGTAGAGTTTGAAATTCTTCGCCTGAAATCTTTGAAATTTGTCTTTTAAATTTCTGTAAAAGAGATACAATATTATGATGGTGTAGGTTAGCATGCTCCTATCTTAGGGATGTCTAGTCTACATATGATGCATGACTGACAGGATTTAATCGCTTTTCCCAAAAGCCTTTGTTTCCACAATCAATCCTTTTTTTATATATTCTTTACTTTCTTCTTCTTCTTCTTCTTCTTCTTTTTCTAGCCCTTTGCAACGAATGATGCTTTGCCTCATACTTAGGTGTTACCATTTATGCCCCATTTTCATTCCGATCTTCTGAAATCTCCTCGTTCTAAAATCCTTTTCGGGTTTCCACCTTAGACTCAATTTTCCCAAAGTGCCCTTTCAGGTTTTCACTTTGGTTTTCTTTTTCTTCTTTCTTTCTTTTCTTTTATTTCTTTTTCTCTTTTTCCTTTCTTCTTTCTTCTTTTTCTTTTTTTTCCTTTTTTCTTTCAGTGCCCTTTCGAGTTTTTACCTAGGGAATTTTTTATCCTCATAATCTCTTCGCTTCCCTGTAACAGTCTTCAAACCTGATGTGGCCGGGATTTATTTTTCTTCCTTGGCCTAGTACATGGAGTCTCATCTTGGTTCGGCCTTAACATACCTCTTTGCATCGTCTGCATTTAAAAGGTTAGAACATAGTAATACCAAGAAACCTTTTGCTTTTCCTAAATCTACGTCAACCTACTTGCAGGATGCTTGTAAAGAGACATGAAAAGGTATGAAATAATACTTCATTAAGATTTCAAAATTTTAGAATGATTTGAAAGTCATGGCAAACATAGAAGAAAATTGATGTTGCATCCCAATCATTGGCTATATGAATGATGCGAGAGCCTATCGATCGAAATAGATCTTTTGCCAGCAATTCTATACTGAAACTTCTTAATTCTTGAGAGGGTTCCTTCTCTTGGATGCCTAACCTGTAATGATTATCTGAGCTGCCCTTTTTGGGTTTTCAACTCAAATCCTCCTTTGGTTTCAAGACGCCATTTTCTAGTTTTCATCTTGAACCCCTTTGGTTTTCCTTTTTCTTTTCTCTCTCTCTCTCTCTCTTTATTTTCTTTTCTTTTTTTAAATAACGAAAGCGCCTTATTGAGTTTTCACTTTAGGTATTTTCATTTTGCAAAGCACCCTTTCGGGTTTTCACTCTGCTTTTTTTTCTTTTTCTTTTTTTCTCTTTATGTATAGTAACTTTTGTCTGAATCTGAGTTCATCAGATTGTTCAACACCTTTCCATCCATTTATGTTAGGATCAATGCTCCTTCGAAAAAGGCCCTTTTAATGACGTAAGGTCCTTCCCAATTAGGCATCCATTTCCCGCGGGAATCCTTTTGAGTCGGCATGATTCTTTTAAGCACTAGATCCCCCTCTCGAAATTCTCTTGGGCGAACTTTCTTATCGTAAGCTTGCATCATCCTTTTTTTGGTACATCTGGCCATGGCAAAGGGCTTTCAACCTCTTTTCCTCAATGAGATTTAATTGGTTAAACCGAGCCTGCACCCATTCAGCTTCTTTCATCTTTACCTCACTTAGAATTTGAAGCGATGAAATCTCTACTTCGATAAGTAGTACCGCCTCCGTGCCATAGACCAATGAGTTTGGAGTTGCCCCTGTAGAAGTACGTACTGATGTGCGGTAGGCGAATAAAGCAAATGGCAAACTTTTGTGCCAGTCCTTGAAGGTGTCCGTAGTCTTTTCTATGATCTTCTTGATATTTTTGTTTGCCGCTTCTACTGCTCCGTTCATCTTGGGGATTTAGGTGGTGGAATTATGGTGTGTTATTTTGAATTACTCGCACACCTCATCCATCATTTTTTTGTTTAAGTTGGAAGCATTATCGGTAATAATCATTTTCAGCAAGCCGTAACGACAAATGATCTCTTTCTTCAAAAACTTGCAAATTGTTGCTCTTGTAATACTAACATAGGATGCTGCTTCTATCCGTTTGGTAAAGTAATCGATGACAACCAGAATGAAGCGATGTCCATTGGATGCCTTGGTATGAATCTGACCAATGACATTCATTCCCCGTACAACGAACAGCCACGGTGAGTTCATGGTGTGTAGAGGTAATGATGGAGAATGGATATTGTCGACATATATCTGACACTTATGACATTTCTTTGCATAGCCAATATAATCTCTGTAACACCCCTAGCCCGAGTTAGGAGCGAGGAGTGTCGATGCATGTAACAAGTAAGGAGACACAAAAATTTGGGTAAATTTGAACCATTTTCTTAAGCTTCTTACTTATCAGTTACCCTTATAATCAATTCAAGTTCTTCTAAAACACCCCATACCATTCGTATACTAATCCCAAGTTAAGACCAATTTCAATTCGAATTAAACCAAGAATTAATCTAGTATATCAAGTTGATTTCATTTAAAAAAAGTTCACCTTAGTCTTAAGGCCATTCGAATACATACCTATCAACAAGGTATCTTACCCACATACAAGTTCATTTAGATACAGGACTAGTAACAATGATTCATTATAGCATTTCAATCAAACTTTTACTTAAAACTTCATTCATATATAAGCATATTAAAAGTGGCTAACAACCATTCAAGTTCTACAACCATCTTGATTACTTATTTACATAACAAAGGTAATTTAAAACATTACATCCATGACCTCAAACTTTCATTCCAGCTATGTACAATCCAAAATGCATGAAATATCAAATCTAGACACATGGCTATGCCACCATCTAGGATACTCATATAAAGTACCAAGTCATACATTGTGCTTTGCTTGTGTTATGCTCTGAGCTTAAAGAAAGATAACTATCGACCAATCTAAACTTGAAATTTTGGGAAGAAGGAAAAACAAGAGTGATAAGTACTTAAAGTACTTAGTGAGGTAGTTCCTAGATCTATCAAATTATTCAGATTATTAACTTAGAGTCCTTGTTCATTTTAATCAAGCTTATCCTAGCTAGTTTACCATATACCATTCAATTAATATAGACCAAGGAAGCGAAGTTTCATTTCAAGCACACAATGAATAAGTCAAGTAAATATCAGACAGTTCGAGCAAGGTAAGCATCAAATCTCCTTCGAATAGGGTCCCTTCTTACTATATAATTTACCTTTCAAGTTATGAGCATTTTAAGATAACAAGTACTTCAATCATTCGTGTAATTTCATTTCATTTCAAGATCATTAGTAAGCATCAAGTTTGATCACTCTTCATTCATGATTACAAGTCTTTGTTTCAAGTTCATTTATTCTTTTTTTTTGCCTTGGTAGATAGTTAGGACTAGGTAATCAAGTCACAAGACGGTACACAAAGTACCTAACAAGATGATACACAAAGTATCTAACAAGAAGGTGCCTAAAACACCACACAAGAGGGTACACAAAGTACCTATCAAGACAATACTCAAGGTATCTAACAAGAAGGTGCCCAAAACACCAAACAAGATGGTACACAAAGTACCTAACAAGACGAGCTCTAGACTCTAAGGCAAGCCGTTCTACCCATGACCAAATAGCAACCAAGGACTTGTTGAGTCTTTTATTTTCAAGCAATCACACAATAAGTGATTAAGCAATCAAGTATAACAAGTTCAAGTTAATTTCAAGTCTCTAGGTCAAGTGCATCCTAGATCATTTTACAAGATTTTCATATATTTCCAGCATACTTTACATTCAAGCATCAACAATAATCAAGCAAGGATCATACAAGTCATATTCAAACAACCATATAGCAAGATAAATGTCTAGGCAAACATTTCATGTCACGAGTTCACTAAATATCATATGCCGAACACAAGTTAATTACCAAGTTTCCTTTTTCCCCATTATTCCCTTTATTAACCAATTACAAATAGAATTTAAATTCATTTCAAGAATAAGACACAAACAAGTATTTAGACATGTTGATTTGGTTAGGACCTAAGTCCCAACCCTAAATATAACTACACTCACAAAACTCCCAGTAAAAGCAAGCTAGTGTTGCTCCTTGATATAGATTCCGTTATCCTTCCCATTAGCTTGGCCAACCCTCTCTTCTTCCACAAGATCTTCTATCCCTTGTTCTAATAAACCATACACAACACATAGAAATCATTAGTACTCAATTCAATCAACAAGCTTATTCAAGCAAGTACAATTACACTATAACCCGGAACTATTTTCTGTCCCAGGCAGATTGCACACTAGTTACTATTTGGCTCATATCTTTTAATCTACATGTCATAATTTCGATTAATTTATACCGTTAGAAATCTAATTCAATTACCTATTCATCCATGTATGGATCATATTTTTATCCTTCCTAGATCAATACAGAGTTCCAGTTAAATTCAAGTAAATTTTCAGTTTTGAATCTGCCGGCTTGTTGTTTAGTCCATTTTTAGGGGTTAATTCACCTAGGACCCTTACTAATTAATTTTAGCCCTTTAGACCCTTGTTCCCCTTGTTCTTAACCTGTTTTTACATGTTAAGATAGGCCCCTAAACAGTTTATTTCAGTCCTCAATTTAATCACTTTTCCAGAATAGTCCTTGTTTCACTAGTTTGCTAATTAACACATTAAAACAATCCAAATTCCTTGTTAATCAGGCAATTCAGCCTAACTAGAATTCAATTAAATCTTCCCCTGTATTTAACTCAACTTTCCAGTCCCTTATTTAATCCAAAACAGTACCAATTTCACTAATTTATTCAAAACAGTCCTTAATAGTCGATTAAGTCATCTAGATGGCCAGTTTCAGTTCTAACTTCAATTTTACCAGTTCTAACATTATTTTCACTAATCCAATACCTCGATTCAATAGTTAATTCAATTTTCAGCAAGTTTTTCCTACACAAAATTTTCTAATTAAGCATGTATCATTATGTATTCAACAGATTTCAATACCAACATTACTAGCACGATTCTACCAAGATCCTTACTATTCGGTTAACATGCTTTCAATTCAATTTCAACAACTCAGCATCTAATCTAATTCAAGCATAATATCCACATTCTAACTCAAGATTTCAAGCCAAATAAATTATTCAATCCAAGCAATTTCACTAACAACATTCGGTAATCACAAAAGAAAGGTACTTACACAAATTATTGTAACATGCATGAACATAGATAATCCTAGCAAGCTTCAATTCATCAACAATGGTGCTTCTCTTAAGGTCTCTCTCTCTCCCTACTCCTTCTCTATATTCAGCTAAATAAAGAAGAGATTGGAGAAGATGATGATGATGATAACTTAAGATAATGGATTTAGGAAATGTCTAATTTATCCTTTGTTTCATCTTTAATCATGTAATTAACCAAGGGCAAATGGGAATTCACGAATTTATCATGCAATCTTTATATTCTCCAATTGTTTCGATTTGGTCACAATTTCAACTAGATCACCGAATTTCTTGTCCTTTCAATTTGGTCCTAGGATAGTCTAATTAGCTTAGGATTAAGCTCAATTAAGTTAACAAATTTTGATTTCTAGCTTCAATACTTCTAGGGTACAATTTGGGTATTACAATCTCCTTCCATGGTTGACCAAAAATATCCATACCTCATGATTTTTCGAGCCATCGAGAAACTATTGGCATGTGTCCTACAGAGCTCATCATGTACCTCAGCCAATATGTTTTTTGCTTCTTGAGTATTGACACACCTTAACAGGATTTGTTCCTTACCCTTTTTGTATAAGATCTCCCCGTCTAAAACATATAATGCCACTATTCTTCTGATGGTTCTCTTGTCATTTTCGTTGGCCCTTTTGGGGTAGGTTTGGAACTTGATGTACTGAAGGATGTCATAGTACCATGGGTTACCATCTGCTTCTTCTTCCAAACTACAACAATGAGCCGGTATCTCTAAAATTTTCATCTCGATCAGCTTTATTTCGGCCTCGGTACTTGCTTTAAACATTGCAGCTAACGTTGCCAAAGCGTCTGCCATTTGATTGTCTTCCCTTGGAAGGTAGGTGAAGTTGATTCTTTCAAAGCTTTTGATTAACTCTTGGATTAGGTCGTAATACTTGACCAACTTCTAATATCTTGTTTCCCACTCTTTCCGTAACTGATAGATTACCAAGGACGAATCCCCAAAAACTTAAAGCACCTTGATTTTCCTTTCAATGGCTGCATTTAAACCCATAACACATGCCTCATACTCAGCTATGTTATTCGTGGAAAAGAATTCCAATCTACTAGTGAAGGGATAGTAGACGTTTTTTTGGAGAGATTAACACTGCCCCAATTCCATGGCCTAAGGCATTGGATACCCCATCGATGTAGAGCTTCCACAACACATCCTCTGGAGTAGTCTCTTCCTCAACTATTATGTACATTAGGTCTTCATCGGGGAAATTGAAGTCCAAAGATTCATAGTTGTCTGAAGCGCGACTTGCCAGGAAGTCTGCTATGACGCTCCCTTTTACTGCCTTCTGACTCACATACAATATATCAAATTCAGACAATAGCATTTGCCAACGGGCCAACCTTCCGTTTAGTGCTGGTGCTTCCACCAGGAACTTTAAAGGATCCAACTTAGATATCAACCACGTGGTGTGATACAACATGTATTGCCTGAGCCTTTTGGTATCCCATACTAGAGCACAACACAACTTTTGGATCGGCGGGTACTGTTTTTTGCAATCGGTAAACTTCTTACTCAGATAGTAGATCGTATTTTCTTTCTTCCCGGGCTCATCGTGTTGTCCCAAAATACAACCCATTGAATTTTCAAAGATGGTTAGATACAAGATCAATGGCCTACCTGGTACCAGTTCTAACAAAATTGGAGCGTTAGTAAAATATTTCTTGATCTTATCCAGAGTCATTTGACACTCTCATCCCATACTCCCAGATTATTCTTTCGGAGCATCTGAAGACGGGATTGCATTTGTTGGTTAACTGAGAAATAAACTCAGATATATAATTTAATCTTCCTAAGAAACCTCAAACTTCTTTTTGGGTCTGAGGTGGAGGGAGATTATGAATATCTTTCACCTTATCCGGGTCAATCTCAATTCCTTTTCGGCTAACCACGAAGCCCAAAAGCTTACCGGACATGACGATGAAGGTGCATTTTGCTGGATTAAGTTTTAACTGATATTTTCTTAACCTTTGGAAGAGTTTCCTCAAGTTTTGAATATGCTCTTCTCCCGTCCGAGATTTGGAAATCATGTCATCTACATATACTCGATCTCCTTGTGCATCATGCCATGAAAAAGGGTTACCATGGCCCTTTGGTAGGTTGCTCCGACATTCTTTAATTCGAAAGGCATCACCTTATAACAGAATGTTCCCACATGGTCATGAACGTAGTTTTCTCCATGTCGTCAGGATGCATTTTTATTTGATTGTACCCCGAGAAACCATCCATGAAAGAGAACCACGATTGTCCCGCAGTGTTATCAACCAAAGTATCAATATGAGGTAGAGGAAAATTATCTTTAGGGCTTTCCTTATTGAGGTCTCTGTAATCTACACACATACAGACCTTTCCATCTTTTTTGGGAATAAGGACTATGTTCGCCACCCACTCTGAGTATTTAGAGACTCCTAAAATACCGGCATCATATTGTTTCTTTACCTCCTCTCGAATCTTCACCAATATTCCTGGTCTCATCCTTCTAAGTTTTTGTTGGACCGGCTTATATTCTGGCTTGATCGGTAGTTTATGCACTACAATATCTGTGTCCAGACCTGGCATGTCTTGATAAGTCCATGCAAAAACATCATTGAATTCTAAAAGCAACTTAATCAATTCATGTCGGGTCTCAGACGAGAGAGCAATACCAATCTTCACTTATTTTCTTTCATCTTCTATTCCCAAATTGAGAATCTCTAACTCTCCTATATGAGGCAAGATTCGCTTATCTTCACTTTCCATTAATCAGAGTAATTCATCTGGGATCTCAACTTCCATCTCATCATCCATTTCCTTGACTTCCGTCAAACATGAGGGTTGCTCAAAATCTATCTCGGGATTAGACTCAGAATCATTCATACAGTTAATAATATGGACCCTGAAACAATTTGAAAACGAATATGTATCAGGACAAGAAATAAATACTCTTATGGAATTAATGAAGCAAATATAATGAATAATGAATGTAATGAATAAATGCAAAAAAAAAAACAAGGTGTTTGCCATTTGAGAAAAAAATTGGAAAGCATTCTTTTTATAGAATTGAAAGCAAGCAGATTAACATAGGAGCCCTTTACAAAAGATCCCTATTGCTTGTGGGCAAAAGTGAATAGGTTGGTTATGAGCATTACTCTGATTCTGACCTAAAAACTATTGGCAGATCTACAATGATCCAATTGCTGAGTGTTTTCCCCGGGAAGCAAGGGCGGATTTCGGCCAAGTATTTGCCACTCTTTCCCTCTTTGTTTATCATGTTGACATCCATTCCCTCTAACGCCTCATTGAACCTTTCCTCCTCGCTGAATTTGGCGTTTTCTAGACCGGCTTCGTGTATCTTTTCCTCTATATTGATTATCCCTCCAAACACAAAAACATCCTTTAAGTGAGGGAAAATTATTGGTTCCCATGGGATGTCTTCACCCTTGAATCTGGCCTTCCTTTGTTCTTCTCTTTTCTTCCATTCTAACTTCCTCTAATGAAAATTGGGTTTATGGCTGAGCCCAAACTAATCCTTTTTGCCGATGACGCTCTTGGCACATAAGCATCCCTGTAAACTCTTTTTGAGCCCTTTGCCCTTCTTGGCTCCTCGTCCCAGAGTTTGCCAGACTATCATCTTGGTGCAGTTTGATAGTCTAGGGCCGAGGATCTTGCTTTCCTCTGCTACAAAGGTAGTATTCATGAATTCTAAGACCCTAAAGGAACATTCAACAGTATCTTCATTGGTTTGGACATAAGGAGCGTCAGTGGTTACATAAGCAATGATGTCTTGTTCCGCTCCTACACTCACCAACTTCCCGTCAATAACAAATTTCAACTTTTGGTGCAAGGATGAAGGCACGACTCCGGCCGAGTGAATCCACGGCCTCCCTAGTAAACAATTATAAGTGGTTCGGATGTCCATTACCATAAACTCAACAACGTACTCGGTAGGAACGGTTAACAACAGTATCTCTATCTTCCCGATAACATCCTTTTTGGTCCCGTCAAATGCCCTAACGAAGTTCTGACACGGTTTCATGTGTAAATTGTCCATTGGCAGCCTTTGTAGGGTTGCCATTTGTAATACATTCAAGGTAGACCCGTTTTCGATAAGCACTCTTGGTAAGACGTGCCCCTTACAGTAGGTAGTGATGTTCAAAGCCTTAGTTGATCCCATGCCTCCATCGGGAATTTCGTCATCACTAAAGGTGATGTAGTTATCTACAACAATGTGACCTACTATTCTATCTAACTTGCTTACTAAGATATTGTCCAGGATGAACGTCTGATTCAATACTTTCAACAATGCATCATGGTGCTTTTCTAAGCTTAACAGCAACTCAAGTACCAAAATTCGTGCTTGCTGTTTTTTAAGCTGCTCAATGATGTTGTATGCACTATGCTTTAGGAACCTCAATAATTCTTGCGCCTGACTCTCTATCACTGGCTCATGAATTTTTGGGGAGGTTCTTCTCCAAAAATCTTTTTAGGTTCGGCGGTTACCGCTTTGCCTTTGTCTCTCAGCCCCTCTGACGCCTTTGCCGTTTTTGGTGAATAACATCTTTCGCTTCTGGTAAAATGTTCCACTTCATTTACCGTCTCGGCATTTGATTCTACTGGGTCTTCCTTACGGGTTCTCCTCTTCTTGTATTTTTGACTTCTCTGGTATAGAGATGTGGGCAGTATAGCTCCATAGGACTGTCTGAGCATCCTTAAACGGAAAAGGAGTAGAAGACGAATTTCGTATTTTGGGAGTTACTTTTGAGCTCTCATCTTGGGACGAGCTTCTTGGCTTTGGCTTGAGTGATATAACAAACGACCTATCTACCCCATACTTGAACTTAGGGGTATCTGATGTGCATACATCTAACTCTTTTCTTTCTTCATCATTCTCAAAGAATTCAATCTCCTTATTGTCCATCATTTTCTGAATCACTTGCTTAAACTCGTCGCAACACTAAATGTCATGTCCTTCCTCTTGGTGGAACTCACAATACGATCCGCTTTCTTGTTACACGATCTCCATGCCTCGTTCGATTAGGCGCGCGATACATAACTGCTGAATTACCAACCTCAAAGGGGATTTAACCTCAAACACATCCGTCTTGGCTCTCCTAGTGTACTCCTCTTCGATTTTATTTATACCATGACCTTTGTGATTTGGTAACGGGTTAGTGGCTACATTCGATTCATCTAACTACAACACCTTGGAATTTATCATGTTTTGTATGAACTTCTTGAATGCAATACAATTCTCGATTAAGTGTCCCGAGATGCCACCATGATACTCACAGTTTGCTTTTTCATCATACCACGCAGCGAATGGAGGTTTGAAAGGAGTGACATAATAAGGCCGGAGCAAATCAGCCTCGTGCAGTTGCGAGTATAATTCGACATATGATACTAGGAGCGGAGTAAATGATATCTTCTCATTTTCCCTCTTTGGGGCTCTAGTCTCCTTCTTGTTCGAGCTTTGCCCTCCTCCGGCTGCGGCTCGTGGTGGTGAAATAGTAAAACTCTTTGGGGTTATGTTGGTGCTCGTATTGTTCACCTCATTATCTCTTTTCTTGTAATTCTTACGAGTTTCCTCCCCATTATCGATCATTTCGCTCTTTATTACTACTTCGATCGATTCCCCAGATCTTACCATATTGGCAAAGCTTTGGGTAGTGTTGTTTATCATTTGACCTTTGCTCCATCCCTTCTAGCATGATTCGACTGGGGATCATGTCCGTTACATGCTTGTAGTGTTCTACGAAGGCATTCCGAAGGTCCTTCCATGACTTGATGTTAGTTCGGCTGAGCATGGTGTACCACCGAGTTGCAGATCCAGTCAAACTCTCTTAGAAGCGGTGGATAAGTAACTTCTCATCCTTCACAAAAGCCGCCATCTTTCTGCAATACATGGTGATATGTGCTGATGGGCAAGTGGTTCCGTCATACTTGTTGAAGTCAGGAACTTTGAATTTGGGTGGGAGAATCAAATCGGCTACTAAACTCAAATCACTTGCGTCATTTTCATGTTCATTGGCCCCTTGAATGGCTTTTAGCCTCTCCTCGAGTAGACTAAACTGCCTATACTTCTTTTACATATCGGCTCTAATTCTCTTCTCAACTTCATCCATCATGCTCAAGTCTGGCACTTTGTTCTCGTATCCTACTCCCAAATCAACAGGCTGATTTGTTGGAGCTCCCCCATGGTGACTTGTAGATGCCCCAACAGCAGGATCAGCAGAAACTCTCGCGAGATTAATATAAACCCTTTTTTTCGGGTTCTGGCATATCTGGTTGTACCTTCGTATGAGACAAAACACCTTCTTGCTCGTCAAAATTTGGGCTGTCGATGGAAATTCCCTCTTTGCCCTTCATTTTTGCTAACAAGCTAGTTATCCGAGTGATAACAGTGTCTTGTGAATGAGCTATTTGGTCCCTAATATCCTGACCGATCTCGTCCAAACGCGTTTCAAGGTCTTTTTGCCCTTGTTCTACCTTAGCTAGTCTATCATCCATCGTTCGGGATTGTAACCGGGTTCCGTATTGATACGGAATGATTAAAATTTTAAGAATTAAAATGCTATCTAAAATGAAAAGTCCTTTAATTAATTTTGATAATTAAATGAGGTATGCAAATAAATATATTATGTATGAATGAAAAGAGCAACACTGAATTCAGCAAGTATCATCGTTAAACGACGTTCATTGATGGGAACATTGTATTGTTACAATAACTAGAGAAAGCTAACTACACATATGGTTTCAAGGTAGTATCGAGGTCGATAATCTCTCTCAAAATCCACATAATCATCTCTCTTTCCTCAGATTCATCATCGACACAATCATGAAGCTCAGTAGCATCCTCGACTAGAAACTGTATCTTTCGGGCAACCTCTTACATCTGAGCCCCCCACCATGCCAATTCTTGCTCTTGCCTCCAAATCGTATAGGCGGCAAAGTGTAATTGCTCCAAACTTGGAGTCGGGCGTACTTGAATTTTCCCTCTCATGCTTGCTACATGATCTTTGAGCTATTGAACCTCGGCTTCCAACTCTTTGACATGTGTCATCAAAGCTTGATTTTCTGAGTTGCTGGCTTTTAACTTGCTAGTCGAACCCTTATGTTTGAAAAGAGACTTTTCCAAACATTTCACTTGATCTCTCAAGGCTTTGCTTTGGTGTTGTTCTTTCTCAATTTGTCTTGAAGGTGAGGGTCACAGATTCTTCATTTCTTGGGTCAAAGTGAGCACTCAATCTTTATGCTCGAGAAACATCATCTTATAGTTCTCGGCTTGTGCTTTCTCTTCCTTTAAGCCGGAGCTCCAACCCCTCGCTCGACCCACCTTCTGCGACTCTCTTGCTTTTACTTAACCTCTTAAGCCGCTAAATCTCTTCTTTTTCCAACTTGAGTTCGAGTTCTAGCTACTCTCTACTCTTTTGTAGGTCTTTAACCACCCCTTCGAACTGCGTCTTTTCTAACTCGAAGTCGAACTTCTCTTGATAGGCTTTCTCCTCGAGCTTGAGGTATTTCTTTCTCTCTTCTTCAAGCTGTTTCCTCATTAAATTAGCCTCGGTAGAGAGTGTGGCCAATCTTTCCTCTAAAGATCTCCTTCTTTCAGGGGTCAAACACGGAATGTTGTCATTGTCACAGTTAAGTCGCCATGCCTCATATTCAGGAGTAACCATGTATGGAGCATTCACGTTCCTAACTCGTCTTACATTATTCCAGGTAGAGGAAGCGTTGTATACAATCGCCTTATAGCCCTTTTCCTTTGCATAATCCACGTTGAATTCATTCAACCCCTTGGTGGCTGGCACGAACTATTTTGAACCATACTGTCTCAAAACTAGCAGAGATGCATAAGCAGTATGCCCCCAAAGGCCAAGTAGCGGTACCCACGAATACTCTCCGTATCTATAGAGAACATTCTTCGCCAACAGCCATGGTGCTCTCCAAACTATATCCTCCTCCCCTAGGTTCTAGAGAACGTCCTGCCATACATCCTCAGATCTCCGGGTCGGCCAGTCATTTTTTCGTAAGAACTCTTCTAAGGGTGAGAACTTGCCATCGTAAAGAGGCCTGAAGAAATTTGGATTGGTCCAAAGGTGGCTGTAGAATCAAACCGTCAAAAGTACAGGCATCCCTAGAAGTGTCCTCCATCATTCTCACGAAAAAATCTCAAGGATCAAAAAGTTTCGGCCAGAATTATAGGTACTGGATTAGTCCCACTACCTAAACATTCAAAAAGATCCAAAATTGACGAGTCAACGAGGCCCAATGCTCGAGGGAATAATACCAATCCATATATTAATAATGCAAACAGGTTCCGCTGAACTCGACCCACCGGACGCATAGAGGCTAAGGTCAAGATCCCCTCCCACTTAAGATACTCCTTACTGTTCCAAGTGGTGACATGCTGCTCGACCCAAGATAGTAATGTATCCAATGTTCTAACAAGATTTCCTCGAAAGGCTTTGTTCTTACTTGGCTTAGAATATACTCGATCCATATCAATCATTTTGCAGTTTATAAGATCCCGGTATTTTGCAATTGTAGGAGTGAGATCAAAGTTACCAATCGTGGAGCAGCTGTAGGCGGAGTTCCAAAAACCTACTAGGGTTTGCAGTAGTGCTTGATCAACTGAAACCTCTAGCAAATAAGGGATGTCACCATACTCTTCTCTGAAAGTGCTCTTTGTTTCAAAATCCTAACTGTTCCACATTGACTTCAAATTAGACACATCATTAAACCTGGTGTTCATGAATGACGTGTCTGACATGGTTGACCTGAACCCCTCAGCAATACTATCTCCCTCATGTAATTGTTCCCCTTCCGACCATATCTGAACATCAGAATTCTTCTTGTCATTGATGCGAACTAAGTCTCCCATCGATCCAGTCTTTAATTTCAAACTATTCCCAGACTCAGTGTGCTCTTCATGATATTATGACATAATATGCAAAATAAAGATAAAAAGGATAGGAAATGAGGAGAAAGTTTAATCATGAGGTGAACAATAAACTTGCAAGTGAGAAGAGGTAAAATTAAGCAAGTTAATTGGTGGATTCAAATTAATTAGAAATTTAATTAATAAGGTTGACGATACATCAGACCATAGATTAAACCGACATCGAATAAGCCCGATTGCCGTGTTAATTTATGGTTCGAATCCCGCACATCACCTTTATGCATGATGCAAGCATTTTAAAATATGATGTAATGATTTGGTCAACTTTTAACTTCACCTTGGGACGGTAAGAATTAATTCAGATATTTGGTCAACATCCTTTAAGCTCGGACTGTTACAACACAAATATCGGAATTAATAAATATCTCCCTTTTTATGATTTAAATTAATTAAGCAAACGAAATTAAAAGTCGGATGAATGACAAATATAGATGCATGTCGCATAAAGGTTTGGAAATAAACACACAAAAGGCCCTCAAAAGACCTAACCTAAAAGGCCCATATTATTGAGGTTTGATTAATGATCTAATTATTAGCTAATTGAGTCTAATATTAACCTATGATCAATTAAGCCCTAAAAACTAGCAAAATCCTAATGAATTATGGATTATCTTGTATCATAATAATTAATTTGATCTACTTTAAACTAGTATCCCAATGAGCCAAGGGTATTATTTAAAATTAATCGAATTAATTGAGCATGATTTTTAGTTTAGATGTCCATCTAAGTTCAAGGTTAATTTTACCCTAAAGAGCGATTAAGAGGCGTTCAATTAACTTAATAAATTTAACATTTACCCAAATGAGCTAAGGGTAAATTTAAATTCATTAAACCAATTTAAACCTTAATCTAACTAAGGCTCAAAACTAAGCCTAAATTAATCTAATTAATTTAAAGATCGCCCCCTATGAGATGGGCACACGATTCTAAATTAATCAAATTAATTTTGCCTAATTCTAATCTAAAGCTAACTTTATAAATCTAAGGCCCAAACCCACTAAAACTAGGTCTAAAAACTAGAAGCCCAAAACACCTAAACTAGGCCCAAGAAAGACGCCCAAAACCCACTAAAGCTATGTCTAAAAGCCCAAACTAAAACTATCTAAAACCTTGGCCCAAAACCAAAGACAAAAACTATTTAAAATAAAGGCCCAAACTAAATCCCAAACAAACCCCAAAAGGGATAAAAAAACGTGTATAGAATATATTATATATTTAAAAACTAAATTAAGAATGTTAAAAGAAAATATATATTAAATGTTTAAAAAAACTTTTTAGTATGTATATATATAAAGCAATATACACGTGTGTATATATATATATATATTAAATAGAGATACTTTAAATATATATTTAGATATAATATAATTTTTTTGTGAAACCATATATCATACAATTTTTGAAAAAGGTTATGTATTTTAAGGAAATTATATATTTAATACATATGTTTAAAAATAATAGGTTATATATCCATTATGGAAACCATATACTACATATTTTTTAAGAGAACTACATGTTACATATTAAAATCTATATACTTTGCAAAGCTAGGTATATATATTACATTACATTTTATATTCGAACCACATGGACAACAAATAATCACTTAACCTAATCAAACCACAACAAACATGTAAATTCACATCTACCACAAAGAAACAATCCACAATATAAACATGAATTAAAGGCTAGAAATAGAAGCTAAATATCGAATTAAATATGCATGATAAAGAAAAATTTTAACACTGGAAATGACCAAATCGTAAAAAAAACAAAAAACAAAATAGAGGGTCAAAATTAAAAGAAAAGATAGGACATAATTGCAAATCGGTTAAAAATATCAGGGACTGAGGCCATGAATAAAAAAGGCAGAATGGCTTGGGAGGGGAATTCATAGACGCGGGGGGACTGTACGCGTGATTTTTAAAGACAGAAGTCCTTATAACGCTAATAAAGAGGGGTAGAGGTCCATATTATGTTATTTCACCATTTTTAAAATGTAAAAGCTTTATAAAACCCCCTATTTCAGATTATTACTCTTTTTGGTAAAAAAGAGCTATGCTCTTATAACTCCCCCTTGTTCATCTGGGTTCATCATTAACCCAAATTCTAGCGGTTCTCCGCCACGATTCCCAAAAACTGGCCACTAAGCCACCGTGCCGGCCACCGTCGGCAACCTCAAATCTAGCATAAAAACTCCCTTTTCTCATTTGAAAACCAAATCCACCCATGATTTCCAAAACTCGACCTCTCATCTTTTTAGAACCCCCTCCCAAAAATAGACTCAAAAACGGGGGTAAAACTCACCCCTCTACAACTTCCACCATTCCGTTTCACCATATACAACCTCGAGAGGTTGTAAGGCTTGTCAACGACAATAGGGGGCGGATCGACATGAGCAGAAGACGAAACGATGAGGGTAAGGAAAAACAAAACTCTATCTATTATGCTTTTTAAGCTTTGAAATTGAAATTGAAAGTGAGATGTTTATACCTCTGCGAACGTGAGTCTTTTAGCTTTCTCTCTATTCCCAATGAAATCCAAAAAAAATGCTTACAACGTTCTTAGGGCTTCAAATATATATACCTTGATATATTGCATGATTAAAAAAGGAAAATTACAAAGAAATTCATATTGGCTACTGCATTTTTTTTGTCTGTATTCATGTGCCAATTCAGAAATGTTTCCCTGTCCCTTGTATTTGCTGATAATTCTCTGATTTTCTGATTTCTTTTTTGTTTTTGTTGCATGTGAACAATCGGTTGAGGACGAGGGACAAGAGGAGGGGACCAGAGGGCTTGCTGGTGTGGCTGTTGAGATGGCGCTTATGTGGCGAGGCGGTGGTGAGTTGGCGTTGGTCCACTGGTTGCTTTAGCTGACATGGCAGAAGACATGGCACTGGAGGAGTCGAAAGGTCGGGCGTGTGAGTTACACACGCGCGTGGGTGACACAAAAGGTCGCTCATGCTGCTCGTGACGAGTTTTGGAAGCTTCCCCATTTCGATCTGAGTCGTCTGATGAAATCTAGTTCCAACGGTGGATATGTGGCTGCCCAGAAGCAAGGAGATTAAGGTTTCTGATGTAACTAGGTCTAGGGGTTTAATTAGGTTGGGCCCAAAACGGGCTATGTATGATTTTATTTGTTTGGGCTTAATAACATGTAAATGGATTGTGTAATATAAAGACTTGGGCTATTTTATATAATTAATGGACTGTTAATTAATTTCAGACTGGTTTAAATAAAAAAGAATGGGCTTTTATTTAATAATTATAATTTTCCTTGTTGTTTTTTCTTTTCCAAATTAGCTATGACAATAATAATAATAATAATACTAATAATAATAATGATAATGATATTAGTGGATACTAACAACAAAGATGGAAGAAAGGTTACGGTGCCAAAAGAATACATACTATGGCAATAATATGAACATAGTGATAGTAATAATAATATGGGAGAAACACCAACATGCGGATATAACAACATAACATAATATAATTTTTGGGGTTTTTGATTAAAACATAATAATGCCAATGAAATAGAGACAAAAGATAAACATATTACTTGAATTATATACATATAAAAAGGAGAGTGATTATAGCTCTCTTATTTAATCAGATTAGTAGTAGCATGTATAAAGCCCTTTATTTAATACTCATTTAAACAAAAACGATCCCTAGACAAAATTAGTGATTACATAATCAAAGGTGACTTTACCACACACAAGCATCCTTACTGGGCACGTAACATCACACGATCCACCAAGGATCCCTATGGTTGCTATCACAAACAAGTCATCTAACATTTACCAAGTCATTACACATTATGCTCATATATGAGGGTTAAATCTCAGTTTCTCAATTTTACCATTTATTTTACCACATTAGAAGCTCATTGGGTCATAGTCTTTGAATTATAAGCCCCTCAAACTCAAAACATAAATTTCGGCCAGATTGTCTAGTGGGTACCGATGCTGGCCCTTAGGTACCGGTATGGTACTCCTTGGGTGCTAGTACTCACTTGCATAGGAATACAATTTGAGCTCACTAGAATTTCTTCCAGCCTACGCGTACTGGTATGGATCGATCCGTATCGATACCTTATTACAAGGCACACCGTTACAGGTTGAACACCGTACCAGTACCCCCTTCATAGTTCATCCAATGAAACAATGTTCTTAAAACCCATAACACTAGGGTATCAGTACAACCTCCCCGCATATCGATACTGAAGCCCAGAAATAAGGTATCGATTTGATACCCCTAAACTAAACCCAAACGCATAACCCCAAACATGCAACTTAAAACATATACCCGTAAATTGTGAATCCCTAAACTAAACCCATAACCCAATCACTCAACTTGAAACATAAATCCCTAACCCAAACCCCAAATCTTAAACTAATATCATAAGTCATAACCCAAACCATAAAATTTATTTTTAATTTTAATTAAATATATTATAATTAAAATTACAATAATTTGAAAATTAAATTAAAAATTAATTTAAATATACTAAAATTATTATTATTATTTGGTTTGAGCCAAGATATCCACCGTCGATAGCAGTGACCAATCCTCTCACCGCAGTTGCTGTCACTAAGAGGTAAACGAATGACCATGAAATATACTCCATTCCCATTAGTAGGAATTAAACTCCAGACCTCATGGTTAAGGGATAAGGTGAGCAACCACCACAACGCATCTCATGGTTACTAAAATTATTATTATTAATTAAATATTAATTTAAATATATTAAAATTATTATTTTAATTAAATATTTTTTAAAATATTTATTTAAAATATGAGTTTATTTAAATATTAATTTAAATTATTATTTTATTTATTTTTAATTAAATATTAATAAATATATTATAATTATTAATTATAATTATAATTTAAATATGACTTAAATATTAAATATTAATTTAATTATTAATTAAACCCTAACTATTAATATCATTTAAATATTAAATATTAATTAATTTAATTTAAATATTAAACCCTAACTATAAATACCCATTTATACTAGAAACGGGAAATCCTAGTTTTATTTTAAGGGTTGCGCCATTTTGCTGCCATTTTCTCTCTCAGAGCAATATCTTGGTTTCTTCTCTCTCGATTCTCAATCTCTCATCCAAACTTTCAAATTTTCTCATTCATCTCTCTCGATCTGATCTAAAGCTTCAACTATGATCTCTCATTTATCTCACTCGACTCTAAAGCTTCATCTCTGATCTTTTAGTCTCTCCATTTTCACCGTTTTGAACTTTTATCGTCTAGGTTTTGGTTGCAATTTAGGGTTCATAACAGAGTTTTAGTCTCTCATCTGTTTCATCTCTCAGAATCTGAGACTTAGATTGGGTAAGTTAAGTAACATTCTTAGTTTCTTTTTCAATTTCTGCATTTCTTTTGTTTGTGTTAACTTTTCATTTTTGTTACTGTTTCATCTCTCTAATCTCTCAGGTATACCTCTTGTCTCTCCCAGACTCTCAGTCTCCCAAGTCCCAGCTTTTTCTCTCTCAGACTCTGGGTTTTAGTTGCAGTTTGCAAAAATAACAGTATTTTAGTGTTATCATTTTGTTCATTTTTCGATCTCTCATCTCAGATTTGTTCGATCTCAGATTTGTTCATTTTTGCTAACTTATCGTTTTGCTCATTTTGCATAACCTAATCTCCCAGCCATTTCATCATTTTTGTTGATTGTATTATATCTCTTATCTCATATTTGTTCGATCCCTACAAGGGCTGCCTCTGTAAGTATATACCTTCGATTATATTTATTCTGTAAGTATATTCCTCTGATTTATTCTGTAAGTATATAATCTGAAGGATCTTGTGACTTAAGCTTACTGGTTTTGTTTACTGTTTTATTGACTATTTTGTATATTACTATAAACTTAAACTTAAACCTTACTGGTTTTGTTAACTGTAAGTATATAATCTGTAAGTTTATGACTTCAACTTTATTCTGTAAGTATACAAACTGTAAGTATAAGACTTAAATTGTAAGTATATGACTTAAACTTTACTGTAAACTTAAACATAAACTTTATTCCGTAAGCATATAATCTGTAAGTAAATGACTTAAACTGTAAATTTACTAATCCCTAAACTTAAACTTTACTAATCCATAAACTTAAACTTACTGGTTTAATCCAAGTATATTGGCTGGAAATCCCATTCTACGAGGCTATTGGTCTCAAAGGAGGATTCTAAAGTACCTTATGAATTGTTTTAACAATGCCGCGTACGAGGATTAAACTTAAACTTTACTATAAACTTAAAATTTACAGGTTTAACATTAATGCTTAGGGGGTCATTAAGTTGTGAATTGTGATGTAAAAACATGTATTCTTCTTTTCTATTTTCTAAATTTAAGTATGTTAATTCTTTTTTTTCTATTCATGTTTTCTTCATTTGCTTAACTTTGGATTGTTTCTATTCATGTTATAGTTGTTTTATCCTATATCTATGGACTATTTCTATTAATGCATATGGTATAAGTTAACTTTATATGAACTGAATTTAAGTTGTCTGTTTCTATTAATGTTTCTATTCATTTGCTTGTGGTTTAAGTTAACTTTGGACTGAATTTAAGCTGTTTTATCTATGGGCTGTTTGTTCTGGATGAATAATGGTCACTATTTTATTCATTTTTAGGGACTAATTTTTTTATTAATATGAGTTACTAACTTAATGTTGCTACTGTTGCTGATTGCTAATTGTTGTCTGCTGCTGGTTGCTGGCTATTGGTGATTGTTGGTTGACTTATAGTTCTTTTTTTTTCTTACCTAAGTAGTCGCCCTTGGTTTACTTATGCTGGTTTCTTAGCTGAGAAGTTACCTATAATTTAACCACGATTGTAGCATTTAGATCTTTTGAGAGCTCAATGAGAAAATTTCTAGTGGCAAAGTCGAGCATTTAGCCTCGTAAAACTTTGCTATAAGATCTAAGAGCTTAATTTTTCACACAACAAAACTTTAAGTTGCAATCAATTCAGTATTATCTTGTTTCTTAATTTTAGTTTGTACATTTTTTTATCTAATACTTATGTTAAATTTCATAATTTTAGTTTGTACATTTGTAAGTTTACTAAGTTGTAATACATTTTTAAGTTGTAATAAACTTTTGTTTTATTCATTTATAAGTTTACTTACATTTGGTTCTTATCAAATCAAGTAATCAAAAAAGAGTTTCCAATCTTTCCCAATAAATTTTGGTCAAGTTAATCAATAAAATTTGGCCAAGTTAATAAGAAAGAAGACAAATTCATTCAAGTTATGGTGTACTTTACGCAAACGATAATTAAAAATGACTGTCTTATATGTGTAAAAATAGAAGCATAATATAACATGTCATTAAAAATGAATATAAGATGTTAATTCTTATTAACTTAACAAATTATTTATATTGAATGAGTTAGTACTATTACTAAGCATATTGAATTATTACTAAACATTGAATTATTTAACAAAATTTCAAACTTAGTAGTGTGAGTGTCAAATGAATATCTAAATCCAATCTTTCTTTATATATATATATATATATATATAATTGATTATATATGTATATATAACAAAAAGATTATTTAACACTTTAAATTGATTTAAAAAATTAATAGTTTATATTTATCAACACTTAATACTTTACATTTATCAACACTTTAAATTCATCAAATCATAGACTTGCTCAATTACATGTCAGGTCAATATTAAGCCAAGTCAATATCAGTTCAGGTCAACAACAAGTCGGGTTCAAAACAAGCCAGGCCAATTAACAAGTCGAGTTCAAAATAGGTCAGGTAAAATTAGATCTCGGGTCGATTCAGTCAGGTGATATCAGTAATCTGCCAGGTCATTCTTGGGTTCGAGTTCATTTTAGTCGGGTGCAGGTCGAGTTTCGAGTCTACAGTAACATGCTCAATTTGGGTTCGAGTGGTTCTCGGTCGAATATAAGTCGGGTTCGGTTACTACAGTAATAGGTCCAACTCGAGTTCGGGTCAACAACAGTCAATTATAGATCAATTTTGAGTTATCGCATCCTCGGGTCAAACTAGGTTCTGACTCGAGCAGGTTTCAGTCGGATTTTTAGGTCGGGTCAACTTTTTATATCCCTATTCCTAAGCTTGGAAAATCACTTCCCAAGCCCCCAAAATGCAACCATTATCCCTATAACTTGATCCTACATCTTATGAGAGTGTTTAAGGTGATTTGATACCATTTTTACATGTTATTAACATGAATCCCAAATTATGCCATTAAAGGGGTCTCTAAACACTCAACAACCAAACAATCAAATTTATGATGCCCGTGATGGCATATGAGTTAGTAGTGTACTAACCTTGATTCTAAAACTAGAAAAGAAGCCTCTAGCCAAACTCTTCAAGCCTTCATCTTCATAAGCTCCTTGGAAGGTTCCCTCACCTCTTTCATTACACAAGAAGTTGTAAAACGAGTTACAACTTTGTAGGGGTTGAAGGATAAATATAATATCAATCGAAGGCTGGAAAAACAAGGTTAAATCTCCTTCAACCCATTTCCACCAACCCCCCACAAAACCCAAAGCTTCCACCTTCCACCAATTCTAACAAAACTTACCTTGAAACGTAGATCCTTGATAGTTGATTACAACACCCTTAACTGAATTCCAAGATTCACACTTTAACACTCAAAGGTTAGACCTTTAAGCTTTGGTTCTTAGGAGGAATATGAGAACGAGTGAAGACAAGGGAACACAATGATTTCACCATTCAACTTTTCTACAGATTATTAATGAAACCCTCTCATTTTCTCTCTTCAAAAAGAGGAAATTACCTCACTACCCTTCCATCAACATCTGAACCCATAACTAAACCCAAATACTCAAGCCCGACCACTAAAGCAAGTCCGCTAAGGCCCCAAACATAACGCCCACAACTCGAGTTAAACTGACTTTCGGATTCTAAAATCCAGGTCGTTACATTTAGGTTTAGGATTTAGAATTTAGGGTTAACGTTTATAATTTAACTTTTTAGTTTTGGGCACCAAAAAGGGGCTGGGGAATTTTATGCTCAAAACACAATCCGAAAAAACTTGCAACTCACACACAAAAGGAATACCCGAGACCTACACAATATATTCTCAAAATCTATCGCTCTATTTTCACTATTACTTAGAATTTGGTGTATCTTCCATGAATAAGAACAAATGGTATTGATAGCTACTTGGTTGTTTTGTAGGGACCAAATTATAGATAACCATTAACCTTAGAGACCTAAAGAGAAACAATGTTTGTCGACAATTATGACAAGTTGTTGATTACTTTTTCTATTTTGTTGGCACATATTCAAATTATGGCTTAAATGAAAAATAAGTTCCTAAACTATATATTTTTTTTAACTTTAGGTGCCTAAAGTTTACACTATTATAATTTTAGGTGTCCAATAGTTAACTACCATTAAAAAATTTGTTAGCCAATAAAAATATCACATATGCCATGTTTATTTTATTTTATTCAAAATGAAAAATATAAAACAATTCTTTACACAAAATTTTAAATTTTCAAAAAATCCTAAAATTCTTCAATTTTTACAAAACAATCCTCAAATCACTAAAATTTCCCAAATCCAGACCTCCAAATTGTCGCCACTTCTGTCACCCCTAAACTCACCCCTTCGATCGCCAGACCTAGCCGGTCATTTTCCCCCAACACGGCTTCGCTAAAAACGATGAATGTGAACGAAACTAGAATATTTTTTATTCTTGAGGCTAATCCCTAAGTCAAGGTTTGAGATAAATTGTTTAACATCTAAGGATCTTCAAGAAGTGGTAAGAATGGTAAAAAAATGGTGGAGAGTTGAGAAATATGGCTTTTGGTGGGTGGTTAAAGAATGTGAATGAGAATAAAAGATTTAACTTCATTTCTTGTTGTTATATTCTCCCTTTAGTGTCATTAATTCTTCTAGCAATGTTGTAATTCGTTTTACAACACTATTTTGTAGTGAAAGAGGTTGGAAAAGCTTCTAAGCTCCAAGGGAAGAAGAAGGCTTGAGGACTTGGGTTAAGAGCTTCTTTAGCAGCTGTGGGAGTAAGGTTAGTACACCTCTAACTCATTTGTGTTCATGGACATCATAAATATGATGCCTTGTATGTTGATTATTTAAGATGCAATAAGGCTTGAAAATTGCACAATTCAGATTTTGTGTTATAAATGTGTAAAATTGGTAGCAAACCACCCAAAATCACTCTCATAATATGTAGGAATTAATTGGGAATTTATTAAGACCGTTTGGGGACCCCATGGGTGTTTTTTGAACTTTAGAATAAGATTTTTAGGCTCGGGTACTGGTACGAGTTCACCAGTACCCCGTGTTCAACTTGATGAACATATATAAACTATGAGGAGTATATTGGTATATGTTTAACCAGTGCCAATACAGGGTTCAAGGCGTAATAGTATGGGTTGCCCGTATCGGTACTCATTATTTTAGTGAAATTTCAGTAAGAAAAATTGGTATTGGTATGTGTGGGAGCGTATCAGTACCCAAAGGACCATTTTGATACTTGTGGCCCGAGTACCGATATGGAGTGCTTTGTTGAGCCCCTCTTTGGTGCCAGTGTATCAGTACGTTAAGGGCCAGTATCGATGCCCATAGTACCGTATCGGTACGCGAGTTCGAGAATTGGTACCAATTGTGCAATCTACCCAGAAATGTTCGTTTTGAGTTCGAGGTGCTAATAATTCATTGGTTATGGCTTAATAGACTCCTAATACGGTAAAATAAACTGTAAAATTGAGAAACTGGGAATTTACCCTTATAATCGAGCATAACACTTAAGAACTTGATTATTAGCATGCGTGACTTGTGCATTAGTGATGTGTGACATGTGGGCACTTGTTTGGTGGGATTTGGATACCTAGAACATGTGTTGCAACACTATGATAAGTGGTCTTAAACGTATATTCTCGATGCTTTGTGTCCTCGAGCCTTGTTTGAAGATACTCAGGGGCAATTTTGAGTATAGAGTATATGTTCCTAATGCTTTGTGTCCCCAGGCCTCACTCCAAGTGTATGTTCCCGATGTTGTGTGTCCTTGGGCCTCACTCAAGGTTTGTATAAATGAATTCTTGGATTGCTATGTTGTATATGTATGTTTAGCTTGTTGATAAAGCATGTATTTAGGCGACTAGTTGTAGCGCCTCGTATTTGATCTTAATTCCTTGCCATCATTTCTTCTACATACATGCTTATGTTTATGATTTGCATGAAGCATGGTTGAGTGGCAGTGTATCCACTGAACTTAGTTAGATCAACGTTCGATATTGTTCTTTTCGTTTGCAGGTTTCTAGGTTGGCACATGCATTGGAGGAGAACCATCAGAGTATGTTTTAGCACATCGCTTGTGTAGAGTACAACACTTAGATCTTATCGAGCTATGTATTCGTAGGACCCTATTGTTATGTCTGTAACTCTTTTTTGAATTTGAATTGGGCAAGCGAATATTTTAATACTTGTTAAACTTATTGGAGCTCCATTGTAATGTTTTAAACTAATTATCTATATTTTCAATGGTTGGATTTTAAATACTTTGGAAATCAGTTTGTTTGGGCTAAACCAGGTTGAGAAATTTTATAGTAATAGGTTGGGCTTGAGGCCCAAATATGACATTCGGGTTTAGGAAGTTACAACCTAAAGTTCAAAAGAAGTATACATGTTACCTCTATCCATGCACGAGCACTGCAAACAACATAAAGAAATACATTCAAGGAAACTCTTATCTCATTTTCTTAGCTGCCGTAAAAAACTTATCTCCATGGAGTTTGATACTTTCATCGGTAGATCTGTTGTACAACACCCTAATTTAAAAAGTTAAACAATTGGTAATATTTTCGGTTACAATCGTGAATGTTACATTGCGACAATTTTAACCTAAAATTTTACATGTCTACTCTAAAAAACTACAAAATTTGTAATAATTTTAGTTACTATCCATAATGTTACATGAGTAACTTTTTAGGTTGCAAACTAGAATAGTTATCGAATTTAGATTATTTGTTACGGGTACCGATACTGTAAATGCTTTATGGAAATCTTTAATTTTCACAAGTATCGGTACAAGTCGACCCGTATTGATATGACCCCCAATCGCGTACCGGTATGGCCAAAGCTCGTACTGATACCTTATTCTTGGATTCGTACAATTTCCTCAAATTATGATATTACAATGCTTATTCGATCTCTAAAGCGTATGAAAGTCATTAGAGTTTGTTTACTAACGTATTCATTCAATTAATATTAATTACCAGCTTCATAATCATTTAATCAAATATTACCAATTATCAGTCCATTTAGTATAATCTCCATCAAACATGCCAAATCATATCTCAAGCACTCAAGTAACACAACATGTAAATCAACCAATCCGATAATTATACGAATATTCAAATGACCCTACCTAGTCTCTATAGCTCTTACGAGTATGGAAATATTCCCAAACTCCTCATGCATCTTATACATACAATCTCATACTACCAGTCTCTACTCATGCTTATTCATCGTCTACCTATTTTGCAGATACTAACACGCAAAGCAATCACATTTATGATACTCATGAAACAATAGGAGTTCCAGGTGTACTAACCTCAAGCATTAACGATAGATCCTCATATAAGTTTCCCGATTACTCCACTTGGTCCGATATTCGATCCCGAATAATCCTCATATAAAAATGAATATGAAAACACATTAATTTCATGCATCATCTATTCAATTCACAAGGTCAAATGGGTAAAAATAGCTTACAGGTTCAAATTTGGCAAAACAGACTGCGCTAACGAACTTAGAACGGCGAGAAACCACCGAGTCAAAGTTAACAGTTGGTCAAAGTCAATGCTCTTGTTCAAAGTCAACGGTCAACTCAATTGGTCAGCAGTCTAGGCAGATCTGGTGTGACGCGATGCACTTGCATGGCGTGATCCATTATGGTGCAGTGCATGGAGCTACGGTGCACCTGTAGGTTGTGATTCAATATGGCGCGGGTGCAGAGTAGCACATGTGCACCCGCCTTAACTGTTGGGCAATGCCCACATGTGACTGATGGAGAGTGGGGCGCGTGCGGTGGTCGAACATCAACGACAAGCTTTAGTGCGACATTTTTTCGGCTGGGGAATCCGATGGTGACCTCCGTTTTTGATTTTGAACACTCAAACATGGCTAACTCGCAAAACCCAAATATTTTTTTGTTCAACCTTCCAATGAAAACTCCGACAGTGATTCTGAGACCACCGGCTGACTCGTCTCGACGAGATGAACTTGATGGTCTAGGAGGTGTCGTAAATGGACGACTGGATTTCGGTAGATCAGAGTCAAAACTTTTCACCCTCACTTTTCTCCCACTTTTCCCTCTCTCCAACAAAATATCCAAACTTTCTTTTCCCTTTTTTTTCATCACTTTTTCCACCTACCCCCACTTTATCTCTTTCCTCCCATATTTTAAATTTCAAACTCCCATATCCTCAAATAAAATATGATAGCCATTTTAATAAAGCTCAACTTCACATTTTTCTTTTTTACCACTAGGCCCAAATTAATTACTCTTAATTTAGACTCTCAACATAAAGACTCAATACCCGGGTTTGAGGCCCGATTCGTCAACGCAAAATTTGGGTCGTTACATTCGTGATTCTGAAACGCAATATGACACACTTTGTAAGTTTCAAGGTTCTAAGTTTCAGTATATGATAGATTTGGTAAGTTCTGTATTTCTGATAGTTTTGAGTGTATAATTCTATTATTCGGTTTTTCATATTTGAATGTATGACGTACGTACATGATTCGTTTCAATGCCTGCGAAATGGCACTGGCTTATATATATGTTGTTCTGGTATACCGATGATGGCTCATGAGCATTTAACGCTTATTATATAGCCTGCGATTTAGGCATTCTGAGACTAGCCTTCGCATCATGCATTTTGCGATTATACCTGCGATTCAGGTGTGTTTATGTTTTTACATTTGATGATTTCTATATTTAGGACTTCTGAGTAGGTTGAATCGAGTTTTCTTATGCCCTTTACGATTTGGATGATTTAATTATTTTGCATAGTAATTTATGCTCTATTTATTTTTTGTAAATTATATTGACTTGTTTTATATTTATTCATTTTTGTATTTCTGTATTATTGGGCTTCTAAGCTCATTAAAATTATTAATCTTCGCAAGTCATTAGGTTTAGGATTTTTCGAGATATTGACATCGGTTCTGGGAGTTCCAATAGCAGTGCCTGCGGGGTACAATACATGTATATCTAGGCAGGCAAGTAAGTAATTATCCTTGTTTGTATATCAGATTGAGTCCGAGTTCTGTTTCAGTTTTTGAATTCAATTTTAAATTGCATTGATTTATATAAAATAATTTAATTTATTGGTATTTGTATTTGCGGGTTGCTCTTGTGATTCAAGTGAGACATCTCAGATTAGATTAGATCATCCGTACTGATCTAGGGTGTTAAATTTAGTAGTATCAGAGCTTTTAGGTTGAGTCGTTTCTGGGTAGTTGATCGGTCGTCTGTCTTAGGGTGTTTAGTGGATACATGCCCGTAGATTATACGCGTGCTCTTTCGAGCTGTAATTTCGATGTCATTTACATTTCTATTTTGAATGTTACAAATGGTTCAGTCTGTTATGACTTAATTTTATGTTTGAAAAAGTTTGTCGGTATTCGTTCGATTTGTCCTAAATTTAAGATTTGGTGGATGAGATGTTTATGCAAAGTTTTGCATTGTGGTTGCCCAAGATTTCATATTAATGTTTCATAGCAGAATTAATTGAGTTTGATATGATTTCTAATTTGATTAAACCTTTCTGAGTCTAATATGCCTTTGGATTGTCAAGTGAAATGACTGAAGTTTGAAAGTTCAATTGTTTGAAGTGTTTAGTTAAAAAAGTGAAGATTGATTGCCACTATGATGTGTTTTTTTGCTAGTTCTACTATGAGGTTGGTAGATCAGAGTAAGAAAATGATTATATTTTGTAGTTACCACCGAGGTTCCCAAGTTGGTGTTGGACTTTGTGCATAGGATTTGAGAATTTCAGATGTCCGTCTGAGGTAATCGTTTGGGTTACCTTTGGTTAAGAAGTTGATTTTGAAATTGAGGTTTTGTTAAGTTCGACGCTGTTGTTCATCTCTCGTTAGAGAGTGACATCGATTAAACTTAAGAAACTCGAGACCTTGTTGCAAGCGTTTTGAGACGAGGCTTTATACGCTATTAGTATATCGCCTTGGAGAACACTAATTCGTTTGTATTGGAGATTGATGGATTGATGAATTGGTGCAATGACTTTCGTCAGCTCAACAAGGTGATCATGGAAGACAAGTATTCACTTTTGAGAATTTACGATTTGTTTACCCTGTTGGAGTATCTGTATGATTTCCGAGTTCAATTCGAGATTAAGTTGTCGTTATTGAAAGACATTGACGTTTCTAAGATAATTTTTTTGAGCAATATACGGTCATGGCGAGGATTTTTTTAGTCAAGGTAAGTCTGATTAAGAAAAGAATAGGATTTGGATTTGTTTTTTGAGTTAAGGTTTAGTAGATGATCAGAGTAGCGCAGCGAAAGCTATTTCAGAGTCGGGATAACATTGAAGTTTCTATGTTCATGCTTGTTCAGTGAAAGTAAATTTCGAGGACGATTTTTTCTGTTAGGAGAGGAGAGTTGTAACGACCCAAATTTTATGTTCCGTAAATTATATGTACATTTATATATATTTACATTCGAACAAAAAAAATTAGATGCTACATCAATTTTTTATTCGAATTAAAACTTTTGATAAAGTTATATATATATAATACGCATAAACTACACTACCAGTCATTAAAATTTTAGGACGCTTTCAATATGGTCACCAAACTTTTAAAACTTTCATTACAGTTACTCAAATTTTAATTCGCTTTCAATATGGTCACTGCCGTCAACTACCGTTAAAAAAGCTGACGTGACATATTAAATTTAAGGGTAAACTACATTGTTAGTCACTGAACTTTTAGAGCGCTTTCTATATGGTCGCCGAACTTTTAAAACTTTTATTAGAATCACTCAACTTTTAATTCGCTTTGATTACCGTTAAAAAAACTGATGTGTGTAATCACTAATTTTATCTGGGACAACCTTTTATTTCGTTTATAATAATGGGCCTATATAGGTTGTTGCTTAATTATGAATTATTTATTTATATATCTATATATGTATGTGTGTGTGTTTTGCTACATGAAAAAAAGAAAAAAAAACCAAAAACACATTACTAGTGGTATGTTTAATTGTTTTATTAACTTTTCTTACCTTATTATATGTTATAGTATGTTATGCTAATATCATTACCTTGTTTTGATATCATTGCCATCCTTTTATTATTATACGGTTATCATTATTATTATTATGGAATTCGTTTTTCTATCTCCTATTGTTATTATTATTATCATTATTATTGTTATTAGTATCACAAAACTAAGCTGGAAAAATCAAAAAGACTAATGAGTTAATAAATAAAACCCAATTTTATTTTTATCAGCCCATACTTACAAACATACCTAATAGCCCATTGAACAAACTTTAAAATGGCCCAAGTTTCTTTAATAAAAAAACAGTCCCCTTTACACTTAAAAATTGAGCAGTCCACTATAGTTTTATTACAATCAGCCCGTTTTAGGCCCGTATACAATTAAAACCCTAACCCTAATAATCCTTGTACAGCCAGATGGTAATCGTTAGATCAAATCCTTGTGTAACCCTAAACCCCAAACCATAAATCTAATGAAAGCAAAGAAGAAGAAGAAGATATCGATCAGCCCTCTTTGGAAAATCTCCCAATCGAACTCTCTCCCCCTTGCTCTCTCTTTGTCGAAATCTCTCCCTTCTTGCCCTCTTTGAGTTTGACGGCTTGGTCTCCTTTAAATAGGAGATGGCTAGGTCAAAATCCTTCTTGAAGAGGAAGTTAAGTTGGAATTAAATACTTTAAAAGAATATAATTCTTTATTATATTTAAATTCCTTCTAGATCTTCTCCTATCTTTTTGGGATTTAATTTCTCTTTGACCTTTTCATGGAGATCAAACTCCTTTGGGATTTAACTTTGCTCCATGTCATCTTGGGCTTATCTAGTCATCAATTTTGACTGTCATATCATCTTATCCCTTATCGACAATTGCCCTGCCAACTAGCTCGGCATCTCCTTCATGCATTGCCCTGGCAACTGTTTCGGCATCTTCTTCATGCACTGCCTTGGCAACTGGTTCTAGCCTTGTTTAGGCAAGTGATTCTGCACACACACAAAAACACACCAAATCAGCATCTTTTTCCACAAAAATCACCAAGTTATGTAATCAAGCTCAACGGTGGAAAGAAACATGAATGACTAATTATGCAACTAATATGAGCCTAAGTCTAACAATAATATGAGTAAAAAGGGTAATAAAAATAGTACTTTTGAGCACTTATCACACCCCCAAACTCGAACTATTGCTTGTCCTCAAGCAATGCAAACTAACAATTACCTACCAAGAATTTAATCATCAAAGACATGCTTCAATCTTGAATTCAAACCTCGGAATCGTGGCATAAAGTATGATCACCTTTTAATTTTTCGAATAGCACAAAAGTTACCTGGAATCGAACTATAATGCTTGTGACAATGTGTGTGCGTAGTTGTGTACAAGTTGATTTTCAAGATTCTATGTGAACAATAGGCTTTTATCAATTTAATTACCAGGGCATTTATTTTTATTTTCACTAAAGCCAATTTCGGGCACCTATAGCAAAGTAAGCAATTTCTCATTTTATTTTAGTCGACTAGAGCCAATTTCGGGCACCTCTAACAAGAAATTAACTTTTAATTTTCAATTTTAAATTTAACCAAATTTTAAGCAACCTAAGTTCACTAAGTTTCTTTCAATCAACAAGCCACAACCGTGTAAATTTAAAAAAAATCAGCGTCATAGTAAAATTCTAAGTTTTTTTCATGCAATCCTAAAATTAAAGGTTCTTTCAATTAAGTGCAGTGGCAAAAATTCATCATTGGATATTCAACAAGTCTTAAGCAATTAAATCCAATTAAAGGCATGGCAAGTAACATATTCAACCTATATGTGATTGCTAAAGATGAATGCAACTAAACATGAAACTAACTAGAAACCAACACCCCCTAAACTCGAGAGAAGCATTATCCTCAATGTATTAAAAGTGAAACAAAATTTAAAAGAAACTAAATGAAATGAGTTAGTCGGAGAGGTTGTCACCTCGAGTGATAAGTTTCCTTTGTGTCGTTTGCTTGATTCATTTTCCGGTCGATGGTTGAATACTTGTGGCTAGTACCGCGTGAATATCATTGTTTTGATTTGATCCATGTTTGACGAGGCAGGTTCACTTGCCTGGGCATCAGTAGTTGCCGAAGCCATTGTTGTTGCCTGGGCGTCGCCAATTTCTGTTGCTGTGGCAACTGCCGAGGTAGTTGTCGGGGCATCCTCTGTTGTGGTTTGTTGTGGAAAAGAAAAAAAAACAAAGAAAACCTAGAAACTAAAGATAATGAAGAAAAATAAAATAAAATATCTCCTAAAAATTCCAAAAATAAATAAAGAAAAAAACGAAAATAAAATAAAGTTCCAAAAAATTAAAACAAAAATTAAAGATTCTTAGAAAGAGCATTTTTCATTCATCTTCTAATGTTACTGCATATCTGAGAAAACTTGAGGATGATCGTTTCTGATACTTCTTATAGTCCATTCGTACCCTCCATCGAGTGATAATATTGCCCAAAAAGAATTGGGCCAATGTGCTCGCAGCTACTCCCTTTTGCGTTACCATGGTGGAGGTGTCTTTCTTCTTTTTTTGCTTGTAGTCCATGTATACTCTCCACCTTGCTACTATTCCTGAAGGCATGAATATATTAGTAGAAAAAGTTATATCAACACCCAACCATTTAATTACCTCATTCTCATCGGGCTCCATCATTGTTGGATGCAGCCTTCGTTGTCGTGGCAATTGCTGCTCTAGCCAATTGTCGTGGCAATCAGTTGCCAAAATTTGCTGTAATTCAAGGGAAGAACCAATTTTCTGAAAAGCTTTATGAATCCAACACATTTTTCTTTTGACCTCTCAAACATCTCCATCAGTAGAGATTTTGATGGCTTCAAATCTACCAACATCGGTTTCTCAAGACATACCTGCAATGGACGAGGTGAGTTTTTAAAGAATTCAAAAGGTTCAACCATTACCTGCTCATATTCTATTGGCAAAGTATTATCATCTCGCTGATCTTGTATGTGGTCGTGTAATTGCTGTGGCAACTGTAGATGAGAGCAATCTACAGATTCCTGCTTCAACATCAACGTTGTAACCTTCTGGGCATCAGGTTCCTCAGAATTTACTGTAGTATTGTTGTTCTCAGCTTCATTGAGTGTTGTCGCGGCATTGCTCTGTTCAGGCTCCTCAATCATTGCCGAGGCAATTTGTTGCTCAGGCTCATCATGTGTTGGGCAGTCTCTCTTATTGGCATCCTCTTGACTTGGAGGTTCTAGTTGTTCCCCACTCATCGGAGAGCTTTCTTTGCATTGCTCCTTATCCTCTTGCTTTGGGATGTTAGTATCCCTAGGAATGAATTGTTGGTGCATGTTATCCAAGGCATATGTGAATCTCCTCAATTGATCTTCTGAATCCCCCAAGGTTGCATCCCACTGAGCTATCCTCGCAAACATGGACTTTGATAGCTCTCGAATCTCTTCAATTGATCCATCAAGTCTAGCCAAGGAAGCTAGCAACGTTTCCTCCAAGGAATTTGAATGCTCTTGAAAATGACTATATTGCCCTGGCATATCTGTTGCTGCGGAAAAATTGTCATGGTAAAAAAAATTGAGCTTTTTGATCATACCATGAAGAATTTTGCCGTTGGTTCCATCTATAGTCCTCCATGTAGTCATATGCACCGAAAATGTGAGGGCAATTTTCAAACACATGATGTTCTCCACAACAAGTGCACGAGTTTTCCACGGTATATGCTTTTCTCGGTTGGTATAGGTAATCATCGAAGGGTGCAAGAAACTCTTGATTGGATTGATTCATATCTTCCAACATCAACTCTCGAATAGATCAGCTTTTATTTCCTGACATGTTGATGTCCCTTAACTTGTAGCGCACCTGAATTTTTTTTTAATAAAACAAACAAAAAGAAAAGTTAGTAAACTAAAAAAATGCAATAACAAAAACAACTAACACCAATTGCCAATTCCCGGCAACGACGCCAAAAACTTGTTGCGTGTAATAAGTGCTACGCAATTGTGCAACTATACACATCGCAAGTAATAAAGTGATACGAATATCGAGTATCGTCTCTACAGGGATTGGTTTGGGCCACTTTGCTTAAGTTATTGCGTTGGAAAATAAAAACACAAGTAGGTGATTGTAGGAATTATAACTAATGAGTAAACTAAGAGCAATAAACTAAAAGAATAGATGAAATCAAAATAGAGGGAATAGGCCAGGTTATCGTGAGTTGTGGAGTGATGATCGAATGGTTCGTCATGGTGATTGAGTAGCAGCCGGATTGCCAGGGCAATTCTGTTACGATTGCCTAGTCGATTTCCAGGGCAATTTGGTTGCAATTGCCTGGTTGATTGCCAGGGCAATTCTGTCGTGTTGCCTGGTCGATTGCCAGGGCAATTCCCCCTCGTTGTCTGATCAGATTGCCTGGGCAATGCTCCCGCGATTTCCTAGGCAATTAAGGATAGGTCGATTGCCTGGGCAATTGAGCATTCACTTCCAAAGTTTGGCGAAGCGTTCTTCAATGGTTTCTTCTTATCCCTAAGTCGAAACTCTAGCTATTTGTGCATGCCTTGATAATACATCACTGCGTGAATCAAGGGTGAACAACAACCAATCTTGCGCGCCTCTTAGCCGTTGAAATCCTAAACTTATTCCTAAGCCGGATTAGTCTTCACCATCAATTGATTGAATAGAGCCCATGCTCATTCGTTTCTTGAATCTAACTCTCCTGATATTAGATAAATAGATGAAGTTACGAGATCCTCTCCCAATTCACTCGCAAACAAGATTGAGAACCAAGAATGAACAAACTTTGCAAATTGAATTGCAACTCAAACACCTAAACAAAATCCAAAAGATTTCACAACCACAAAAACACAATAACCCCAACCAATCAAGTTAGTTCACGGTTGGGTTCAAAAGATATACAAAGAATAATCCCCAAACCATGAATCTAATGGAAGCAAAGAAGAAGAAGAAGAAATCGATCAGCCTTATTTGGAAAATCTCCCAATCGAACTCTCTCCCCCTTGCTCTCTCTTTGTCGAAATCTCTCAGTTCTTGCCCTCTTTGAGTTTGACGGCTTGGTCTCCTTTAAATAGGAGATGGCTAGGTCAAAATCATTCTTGAGGAGGAAGTTAAGTTGGAATTAAATACTTTAAAAGAATATAATTCTTTATTATATTTAAATTCCTTCTAGATCTTCTCCTATCTTTTTGGGATTTAATTTCTCTTTGACCTTTTCATGGAAATCAAACTCCTTTGGGATTTAACTTTGCTCCACGTCATCTTGGGATTATCTAGTCATCAATTTTGACTGCCATATCATCTTATCCCTTATCGACAATTTCCCTGGCAACTAGCTTGGCATCTCCTTCATGCATTGCCCTGGCAACTGCGTCGGCATCTCCTTCATGCACTACCCTGGCAACTGGTTCTAGCCTTGTTTAGGCAAGTGATTTTGCACACACACAAAAACACACCAAAGCAGTATCTTTTTCCACAAAAATCACCAAGTTATGTAATCAAGCTCAACGGTGGAAATAAACATGAATTAATGCATGAATGACTAATTATGCAACTAATATGAGCCTAAGTCTAACAATAATATGAGTAAAAAGGGTAATAAAATATTACTTTTGAACTCTTATCATCCTCTATTGTTGAAGCTCCAAGGAAAGATCTTCCTGGCCTTTGAGAGAAGTAGCAAGCTTAAGGTGGTTCACGACAGTTCACGACGAATTAGGAGTTTTCCTTTCCTCTTAGTTGCTCATTATATTTCCATGCTTTTCTGAAATGAGTTGTATTAAACGGATGAATTTGGATGATATTTGCCCAGCCATGAACTAACTTTAGCTGGCTTGGGTTTATTGTGGATGATTATGCTTTTTGTTTAAATGGATGTTTTAGCATTTTCTAGTTCTATATATGCTTTGTTCATTGTTTTATTAACTTAGGTTTGCAAGAGCTTTCGATAGTTAGAGTTTACCTTTGTTTGATGCTTAATGGTCGAGAGAGTTAAGCTTAGATCTACGTGGACAATGGGGTTGAGCTGAGAGGCTAAACCTTAACTCACCTTAGAGATAAGGATAAAGTTTCAACGTCTAAAATGAGTCAAACTTCAAGGATAGTATCTTGCTAAGATTCAAGTTGAGAGGTATTGTCTTGCCTACACTCATCTTTCCTTATTCCTTATACATTTACATGTATCACGCAAAGCATCAACTTATATTCGAGAGAGGATAAGGTGCACCATACTCTGTCATCTCTGAAACACCTCAAACATCATTGCATATATTAATCATTGTCACGACACACTTTAAAGAGAGAAATATTCATTCCAAAATCCATTTCAAAACTTCAAGCCTTTAACATTTTAACCACGACCATCTCATTCTCGAACCACTCCGAGAAAAATACATGGGTACCTCACAATAGGCTAAGCGAGTTATCTACCTCAAGAGACAAGAAATGGTCTTCCACTGTCACTTAACAAACTATCAATGATTTAAGCATCACCTTAATGAACCAACTTCCTATTAGTGAACAAGCTCGGTTTTTCCTTGGGTGAAGCACTTAGACAAAAAAAAACCCTCTTTTGGGTTGCGCCTTCGCAACTGAACTTCTGATTTTCTCAACTGGGTCAGTGTCCTCTGACAAAAATGATAGGAAATGACATCCAACTCGATCTTACCTCAACATCCACTAAGGTTCTTCATAGGGAAAAAGTCTTGACTCCTCCTCCAAGAAGCATAAACAAACACTCAGACAGTTTGAAAGCTTCCAAGCATCATACCGTACTCATCAACATATGCCCAACATTCAAACATGTCTCACAACCCTGTTGTGTCATTCTCAAAACACCCACCAAAAATTACGGTGAAAGGGAAACTGTCTAAATATCCTCATTACCAAAGGTTGGGTTCCCTCGAGGTCTCGAAGCCTCGAGCACCACTCTCGACTGTACTGGTTAGCATCGCGTTTAATTAACCAAAATAATTTCCAAGTTGCAACATCTAACTTTGGCCACACTCTAACAAACTAGTGGATCCCAAATCCACTATCTCTGAGAAACGCCTCTAAGAGGGTGATGATACTCTTCAAGTATCAACAATACTCATTTTTAAGTGAACAAAGAGTCCTCCAATCAACATGCATCCATTTATCGATTCGAAAAGTGGTTTGTCAAAACCCTCAACACAATTGCTATTCACGTATAACAATGAAGATTTCTTGCCACAAACTCTCATAACGTATTTGAAGGCTTCAAAATGAACACAACACGCAATGAAAACACTATTTAGACGGTGGGAGGAGGACACATCCTCGATTTTGACATCATTCAACTAACTTGCATCTCAACGATTCAGGGCGTCCTTACCTAAGAAATTGCTTCCATGAGCAGCTCAACACTTAACTCGGCCCTCTCGGCCACGATCGTAACCATTTTAGTGTAGCGACATTGGATACACTATCAGGATTCCAATCTTAAAAAGTACGGACTTAATTTAAGAGCTTGTATTCACTAGACACCTCACTAAAACACCTATACCACCCTAGGGTTTCCTAGAACCGGATAAACCTAAGCTCTAATACCTCTAAAGGTAACACCTTTGACCCGGATGTCACACTTGGGCCTTAAGCCCAAACCAAAAGCCATAAAATTCTCAAACTAGGTTTAGCCCAAACAAGTTATTTCTTAAAAGCATTAAAAGTCAATAGTTGAAAATATAGATAAATCATTTAAATAGTTACAAAAGAGCTCTACTTTAATTTAAAATATTTAAATACATGACTTGATTAATACAATTTCAATAAAAAGATTTACAAAGCTCAGTGGTACACATCTACTATACTCTACTTCATGCTAAACATAAACCTAAGTATGCAAGCTAGTATGAGCAATAAGGAGAGATAAATAAGTAGGTGGCACTACTACTAGTCACCTAAGCACATGCTCTTGTCATAGAAATCATCATACATGGCACACAAGGCCCAACCATACTTATAACATGGCAATATAACGTAAAATACACATGGCGCTACCTCTAACCGCCTATCCGTGTATCAATAGCAAACACAGAGGTTTCACATAGCATATATGCATAATACCACAATATAAGAGTAAGGCCCGATCCCACTAAGCATTAGTATCATACACCTTGAGTGAAGCCCGATTCCACTAAACATCAGGATATACACACTTTTTGGGTGAGGCTCGATACCACTAAGCATCAGGATACATACACCCATGCTCGAAATCTCTCTTCAAGCATCTTCGAATGAGTCCCGGTCCTACTAAGCATCATGTCCATACATTCAGGAATATTTAACCATGGTTTTGCAACACACACTTTCTTACACTGGTACTCGAAACCCATCAATCAAGACGATTCAATGATCTAGGTGTCCATATTAGCACATAGCAAGGACACGTCTACCACACAACAAACAACATCACACGAACCACCAAGGATCCCTACAGTTGCTATTACCATCAAATTATCCTATTAATTTTACTAACTTATTAATACATTATGGAAGTGTATATTAATCATCCTCGTTAATTATATTTTTAAGCCATATTATCTTATTTATATCCTACATGAATTCTCATATTTTTTTAGCTTTATAGATTATTCCATTCAGTGGGTACCGTTACTTGAACATGAGTATCGATGTGGTTCCCCGGGTACCGGTACTCATATGTGTACCGATACATATAATACTTACTGGAAATCTTAGATTTCCACAATTATCGGTACAAGTCAACCCGTATCGATACGGACCCTAATCGCATATAGGTGTGGTGAAAGCTTGTACCGATACCCTATTCACGGGTTCGTACCATTTCCTTGAATTATGATTTACAACATTTTACTCGATCCTTAAAGCTTATAAAAGTCATTAGAGTTGGTTTACTAATGTTTTCCCCCAATTAATATTATTTACCGGCTTCATAATCATTTAATAGGGTATTCGTCCCTAAAGTATGATTTCCCTCGAATCACATCAATCCATTTGAACAATCAAACAAAGTATCACAATTATCTCAATGAATCAAACAATCAACAAATATCACACAAGCATCACAAACAACCCTACATGGTCTCTAAAGGCTCCACTAGTCCCATCATATTCACAACATCATCATTCATGTCATAAATATCGAGTCTCATAATTACCGGTCTCTAAACATGCTTTATTATCGTCTTCCTATTTTACAGACACTAACTCGCAAAGCCATCACATTTATGATGCTCATGAAGCAATAGGAGTTTGAGGTGTACTAACCTTAAGACGATATCGCTAAAATCCTCATCCCAGCTTCCTAAATATTCTACTCGACTCGATATCCAACCCTGAATAATCCTTGTATACCAAATAATATCATAAGTATCTATTACCCACATACTTTAAAGAATTTGAAGGGTCAAATGCGTAAAAACAGATTACTAGGTTCGAATTTGGCAAAAAAGACTGTGCCATTGGATCTGTAACGTCAAGAAACCCCCGAGTAGGGTTCCCTATAAAAAGTCAACATCGGTCAACGACAGTGGCTGGCGGTGTGGACAGCTCAGCTTGGATAGCTCGGATGCGGCTTAGCTTGGTTCGGCTTAACAGACCGGCTCATCCGGCTAGCCCAACAACTCAGCTTGAGCCGGTATCGCTGCCCACGGGGCTAGACGTTGCCCATGCGCAAGAGCGACGTGTGGTGACGCGTGTGGCGACTTTCAATTGCCGAACAGCAACAGTCGACACCTAGATAGACTATTCTTCGACCTTTGATAACGGTGGTGGCTTCCATTTCTCTATTTGAGCTTTCTAACCTCCTCAACTAGAAAATCCAAAACTTCCTCTCTCTCACCCCCTCCGATAGTGACTCTGATGGTGATGCTGCTGGTACCGGTGAACTCGTCTCGATGAGATTAACACAATAGCAGTGGAGGTGTCGACATCGGACGACCCAATCTCCGTAGATCGGAGATTAAAACTCTCAACCTTACTTTCTATGATTTCTTCTCTCTCTCATCTGTATCCATTTTTCGCATTCTCTCTCCTCCATCATATCTCTCCCTTTTTTTTCCACTAACACATATATTTAAAATTCAAAATCCTCTTCTCCAAAATTAATGATCCCACCTAAAATCCCTTAACTTATCCTTCAAAAATAAAGGCTCAATTCTAGGCCTGAGACCCGATTCACTAACCCGAACATCGAGTCGTTACAAGGTTACTTATTCACTTCACAAGAAAGTTCAAAATTTGCTTGTCCCTGTCACTGCTAAGTGCTTACTAAAAGAGGAAAAAACTCTCCATTTTCTTATGCCCAAAAGGCCAAATCTCGAAGCTTCTAATTTTCTTGATTTTCTTTCATTTATGCTCTAATATAAGGTTTATTTCGAGCAATGACTTGTAAATTCTAACTGGTTTTTGATACATTTTTTAAGCTTTTAAGGTTTGTTTGAGGGGTTTTGTAAATTTTGAAAGATCAAGATTATTTGTTTTGCGAAATGAGAAGTATAAAAGAAGAAGAAAGAAATGAGAAGATAATAAGAAGTCTCATGAAATTGCCTCGTATTCGTCGTTGTATTAACTGTAACAACTTGGTAATCTTTTTAAACTTGGTCTTTTTGCTTACCCGTCACATTAGTTTGACAACCACTTTGATAGTCAAGGTCTACTTGGAGGTTGGGATAATAAAAAATAAGATAAATGGAGGTTTAAAAATGATTTTTTGATTCTTGAATGCAATGCATTTATTTGTGATGATTTTGAATATGATAAATCAACTATTTTAAAAAGAGTGTTGAGATTTGCTTTGTTGTTTCTTCTTATAATTTACTGAAACTAATAGATTTCAAGTGATCGTTGCAGGGTATTTCTTCAAGCATGAGTAGAAGGACCAAACTGAAAGAACAAGAAATGGAGGTAAAATAAAGCTTCAGTTATGGAGGAAAAACAGAGCAAGGAAAGATGAAGAAAATTGTGAAAAAAAATTAACGTGCCACATCATCTTTTTTAACGGATGTTAACGGGAGGGACCAAAATGAAAGCAGAATAAAAGTTGGGTGACCCCAATGAAAATTTTAAAAGTTTGGTGATCAAAATGAACGCGCCCAAAAGTTCAGTTACCACTGATGTACTTTACCCTTTATTTTATTTTTATTCATTTTAGTTCCTACTGATTTTGCTTTCCATTTTGTTTAGTCCAGAGATGGCAAATGGGTCGTTCGGGTCTGACTACATTCGAATTTAAGTTCAGTTCGGGTCTAGTTCAGTTTTAGTTTGGGTCTATGGTCATTTTGGTTCGGGTATCGGGTCAGTTGATTTTTGGTTCAGTTGATTTCAGACATCCTTAAAATCCAAACAATTTGCTAAAATCGAAGAATCAATTTGAAACCTTTTACCCAAAAGATAAGATTCGATAGCAACAACTTCGGTTCTATCTTGATCATAAACACACTTGGCATTTGAGTAAAAAATCAAAACAAGGTTTCGGTATAAGATCTCGGGTAAGGTTAAAAATTGCATGAACTTCCATTGTTGCATCAACTCAAGATATTTAAATTGAAATCTTTTGAAAGATAAAAATGGGATCAAAACAATGCACTTACGGTAAAACCTTGATAATGTTTAAAATGATCCATAGCATTTGGAAATCTTAGCTCATTAAAACAATTTTGGAAAATATGGGTGAGGTTGGGTCTATTACCATGACTTTCGGCATTTTGATTAGGAAGATTGGATTTAGATGCCATATCTTTTCTTTCTCTTTTCTTAGGACCCATAACAAGACTTGAAATCAAAATCAAGCCACACAAAAAAATGTATGCATAAATCATCACATTCGATCCAATGATCAAGGTATTAAAAAAACTATATCGTATAATTTAAAATCATATACAAGTATAAAAAGAATTATTGGTAAAAAGAAAACTGAAAAACAGAGTTAAAAAATACACGATATAATTTTATATTTGAACAAAAAAATAGATTTGAAAAAGTTTTTACAAAATTTTCGAAAAACAGTTGATAAGTGTTCAAAAGTACTATTTTATTACCCTTTTTACTCATATTATTGTTAGACTTAGGCTCATATTAGTTGTATTATTAGCCATTCATGCATGTTTGTTTTGTTTCCTTGGTGGACAAGCTTGATTTCATATTTTGCTTAATTTTGTGGAAAAAGATATTGCTTTGGTGTGTTTTGTGTGTGTGTGCAGAATCACTTGCCAAAACAAGGCTGGAACCAGTTGCCAGGGCAATGCATGAAGGAGATGCCGAGCTAGTTGCCAAGGCAATTTTCGACAAGGAATAAGATGATATGGTAGTCAAAATTGATGACTAGATAAGCCCAAGATGACGTGGAGCAAAGCTAAATCCCAAAGGAGTTTGATTTCCATGAAGAGGTTAAAGAGAAATTAAATCCCAAGAAGATATGAGAAGTTCTAGAAGGAATTTAAATATAATAAAGAATTATATTCTTTAAAGATAATTTAATTCCAACTTAACTTCCTCCTCAAAAAAAGACTTTGACCTAGCCCTATAAATTAAAGACCATGCCGTCAACTCTAAGGAGGGCAAGAAGGGAGAGATTTCGACAAGAGAGAGTAAAGGGGGAGAGAGTTCGATTGAGAGATTTTCCAAATAGGGTTGATCAATTTCTTCTTCTTTTTCTTTGCTTCCATTAGATTCATGGTTTGGGGATTATTCTTTGTATATCCTTTGAACCCAACCATGAACTAACTTGATTGGTTGGGGTTATTATGTTTTGTTGTTGTAAGAAACAATTGGATTTTGTTTAGATAATAAGAGTTTGCACTTTCAATTCAAGGTTTACTTATTCTTGGTTTTTGTTCTTGTTTGCGAGTGAATTGGGAGAGAGTATCGTAATTCTATCTATTTATCTAATATCAGGAGAGTTAGATTCAAGAAACGAATGAGTATGGTCTTTATTCAATCCATCGATGGTGAAGATTAATTCGGCTTAGGAATAAGTTAAGGATTTAAACGGCTAAGAGGAGCGCAAGATTGGTTGTTGTTCACCCTTGATTCACGCATGGATGTATTGTCAAGGCGTGCACAACTAGCTAGAGTTTCGACTTAGGGATAAGAAGAAACCATTGAAGAACGCTCTATCGAACCTTGAAGTTGCTGCCCAGCCGCCCAAACAGTTGCCCAGGCAACCGTCGTTTAGTTGCCTAGGCAACCCCGCTGCGCAAGTTGCCACGGCAACTGAGTTGCCCTTGCACTCTTTTACCAAGACGATCCAATCGGCTATCACTCCTCAACTCATGATAACCTAGCCTATTCCCTCTCTTATTTGATTTCATCTATTCTTTTAGTTTATTACTCTTAGTTTTCTCGTTAATTAGAACCTCTATTATCAATTGTGTTTTTATTTTCACAGTGCAGTAACTTAAGCAAAGTGGCCCAAACCAATCCATCTGGAGACGATACTCGATACTCGTATCATTTTATTACTTGCGACGTGTATACTTGCACCGTTTGCGTAGCACTTATTACGCGCAACAAGTTTTTGGTGCCGTTGTCGGGTTGGCAATAGCAAATTTGTTTTTATTTTCTTGCACTTTTTATTTTTCTTGTTTAAGATTCAAAGGGATAACAAACTTTGGTTTTGTATTGGTATATGACCAGGGCGAGACCGATTACACTAGAATATCCCTTTGATCCAGAAATCGGACGAACCTTGCACAGACTTAGACGAAGGTTAAGAGTAGCAATGGCTAATCAAGACGGCAATATGAATCAAGATGTTCCAGCAGGAGGAGGAGTGATTCTTGCACGAAACAGAACTATTCGAGACTATCTTGAAGAAAATCTTGAAGGACTTAATCCAGGAGTTGTCACACTTGAAATTGAAGCCGACCACTTTGAGTTGAAACCGGTGATGTTTAATATGATCAAAACAATTGGTCAATTTGGCGGCTCAGCAACTGAATATGCACGACAACATCTTAAATCTTTCCTCGAGATTTGCAATTCATTCAAAATACAAGGAGTCACCCCCGATGTTTTACGACTAAGATTATTCCCCTATTCACTGAGGGATAGGGTGAAAGCATGGTTGAATAGTATTCTTGCCGGATCAATATGATCTTGGACCGATCTTTGTCATGATTTCCTTGCTCGATTTAATCCTACAAATTTGACTAATAGGCTTCGTAACGAAATTACTTCTTTTCGGTAGGCAGATAATGAATCCATGTACGAGGCTTGGGAGCGATATAGAGAACTTCTACATAAATGCCCCTTACACGGATTCCCAGTGTGGACGCAAGTAACAATGTTTTACAACGCTGTGAATACACCAACAAGGATGATGCTAGATGCCTCGGCAAACGACATACTCCTAGATAAGTCACCGGAGGAAGCAATGCAAATTCTAAATAGGCTTGCCAAGAATGATTATTAGTTCTCATCTGCTAGAAGATGGGGAATTAGACGCCAAGCCACAATACATGAACTGGGATCATCGGACTCAATTTCGGCACAATTGGCCACTCTAACAAAGATGGTACAGAACATGCAGAAACCAAACAACACACAGGAGGTCAAGGTAATGGATTCCTTTTGTGAGTTATGTGGTGGTAACCATGATTATTCTGAATGTATGCATAATTCGGAATCCAACTTTTATGTGGGGAATTACAACCGGAACAACAATGTGATGTCCAATACATACAATCCAGTTTAGGAGAAGCACCCGAATTTATCATGGAGTAATCCCAGCAATGCTCTAAACCAGAACAATCAGAATGTACAAGCATCGGGATTCCAGCGGAATATGTCACGGCAACAGCTGCCGCGACAACAACCAACAACATCTAGTTCTTTGGAAAATTCTCTCAATGCTTTTATGTTGAAAACTGAATCTTATATGGCTAAGAATAGTAACTTCATAAAAAGAACTTATGCTTTTATTAACAGGACCGAGACGAGATTGCAAAACCAAGAGGCAGCAATCAAATCATTGGAAAATCAAGTCGGGCTGTGACCGGTTGGAGGGTTTGTATGGATTATCGAAAGCTAAACAAAGCCACTAGGAAAGATCACTTCCCATTACCTTTTATTGATCAAATGTTTGACCGTCTTGCTGGTAAACCCTTTTATTATTTTCTTGATGGTTATTCAGGTTACAATCAAATTGCCATAGCACCAGAAGATCAAGAAAAGACAACATTCACATGCCCATACGGTACTTATGCTTTCCGAAGGATGCCGTTCAGAATGTGTAACGCCCCGGCAACCTTCCAAAGATGCATGGTGGCACTCTTTTCAGACATGGTCGAAGACTTCCTTGAGATCTTCATAGATGATTTTTCCGTTTTTGGTAATGACTTCGATAGCTACCTCGACAATTTAGAGAAGGTGTTGGCAAGATGTGAAGAAACCGATTTAGTCCTTAATTGGGAGAAGTGCCATTTTATGGTAGATGAAGGAATAGTGCTCGGACACAAGATTTCATCCAATGGAATTGAAGTAGACAAAGCCAAGGTGGACGTGATCGAGAGATTACCCCCACCAAGTTCGGTTAAAGGAATCCGAAGCTTTCTTGGACATGTAGGTTTTTATAGGAGGTCCATTCATAATTTTTCTAAAATTAGTAAACCCTTGTACAATTTGCTTGAACAGGATAAAGTCTTCAATTTTGATGATTCTTGCACCCCAAGCATTCGAAACCCTAAAGGAAAAGCTTGCCTCGGAACCCATTGTCGTTCCACCAAATTGGACGCTACCTTTTGAGCTCATGTGTGATGCAAGTGATTTCGCGGTAGGAGCAGTCCTAGGCCAACGCACAGGTAAGACCTTTCGTGGTAAAAACTTGTTGCGCGTAATAAGTGCTACGCAAACGGTGCAAGTATACACGTCACAAGTAATAAAGTGATACGAGTATCGAGTATCGTCTCCACAGGGATTGGTTTGAGCTACTTTGCTTAAGTTACTGCACTGTGAAAATAAAAACACAATTGATAATAGAGGTTCTAATTAACGAGAAAACTAAGAGCAATAAACTAAAAGAATAGATGAAATCAAATAAGAGAGGGAATAGGTCAGGTTATCGTGAGTTGAGGAGTGATAGCTGTTGCGCGTAATAAGTGCTACGCAATTGTGCAAGTATACACGTCGCAAGTTATAGTATAAAAGATATCGTCTCCACAGGGATTGGTGCTACTTCAAGAATCTAGTCTCTTGCACTGTAAAAAGTAAAAACACAAATAAAATATTATAGAAGTTTAACTAATCTAGAAAGCAAATAAGTAAAAGAAAAGATGAATTCAATTGAGAGATATAGGCTAGGTTATCGTGAGTTGAGGTGTGATAGCCGATTGGATTGTCTTGGTAAAAGAGTGCACGGGCAACTTTCGATTTCGTGGCAACTTGCACGACGGGGTTGCCTTGGCAACTAATTGATGGTTGCCTGGGCGACTGGGCAGCAACTTCAAGGTCCGGCGGAGCGTTCTTCAATGGTTTCTTCTTATCCCTAAGTCGAAACTCTAGCTACTTATGCATGCCTTGATAATACATCCCTGCGTGAATCAAGGGTGAACAACAACCAATCTTGCGCTCCTCTTAGCCGTTGAAATCCTTAACTTATTCCTAAGCCGGATTAATCTTCACCATCATTGGATTGAATAAAGATCATATTCATTCGTTTCTTGAATCTAACTCTCCCGATATTAGATAAATGGATGAAATCACGAGATCCTCTCCCAATTCACTCGCAAACAATAATAAGAATCAAGAATAAATAAACCTTGAAATAGAAAAGTGCAAACTCTTATTACCTAAACAAAAACCAATAGTTTCTCACAACCACAAAACACAATAACCATAGCCAAGTAAATTTAGATCATGGCTAGGTTCCAAAGAAACACAAGATAAACAATCCCTAGCATGAACCCAGTCGAACAAGGAAGAAAAGATGAAGCTTGTCAAAAATTCCCCTTTGCTTCCTCTCTTGGTCTTGTCGAAATTCCCTCTTGCTCTCTCTATGCATCTTGTCGAAATCTCCTTGATATTTATAGGGCTAGGCCAAAGTCCTTCTTTGAGGAGGAGTTTGAGTTGGAATTAAATTATCTTTAAAGAATATAATTCTTTATTATAATTTTATTCCTATTAGAACTTCTCCTATCTTCTTGGAATTTAATTCTTCTTTAATCTCTGCATGGCAATCAAATTCCTTTGGGCTTGGGCCTTGCTCCATGTCATCTTGGGCTTGTAAAGTCATTAATTTTGACATCCCTATTGCATTTTGTCTTTGTCGACAAATGCCATGGCAACTGGCTCGGCGTCTCCTTCATGCATTGCCCTGGCAACTAGCTCGGCATATCCATCATACATTGCCCTGGAAACTAGCTCGGCATTGCTTTGGGAAGTGATCCTGCACATACACACACAAAAACACACCAAAGCAGCATCTTTTTCCACAAAAATCACCAAGTTATGTAATCAAGCTCACCGATTGAAGGAAACATGGATTAATGCATGAATGGCTAACTATGCAACTAATATGAGCCTAAGTCTAACAATAATATGAGTAAAAAGGGTAAGAAAAATAGTACTTTTGAACACTTATCACACCCCCAAACTCGAACTATTGCTTGTCCTCAAGCAATGCAAACTCATAATTACCTGCCAACACTTCAATTTTCACAAACTTAGCTTTGAACTTGATTTCAATTCTCTGAACCGGGGCACAAAGTATGATTGGCTTTTTATTTTTCAGAAAACTGAGGAGTTACTCGGAATCAAACTATAATGCTTGTGAGTGTGTGCAGAGTTGTGTGCAAGTTGATTTTTCGGATTCTATGCAAACAATAGGTTTTCAAATTACTTCATTGGGTTCTTTTTAGCATGTTTTAACTAGAGCCAATTTCGGGCACCTCTAGTGTTTTATTTTTAGTTTTCTTAAGTTAATTTAATCGACTAGAGCCGGTTTCGGGCACCTCTAGTTAAATTTTTTTTACCTATACTAGAGCCAGTTTCGGGCACCTCTAGTGATCCTAAGTTTTAGCACATGCTAGAGCCAATTTCGGGCACCTCTAGTATTCATCCAATTTTTTATTCTAATCCCCCAATTTGTTAATTATCAACCTAAGTTTACTAGAATTCCTTAAATCAATCAAACCACAACAGTGTTTCATCAAATTTAGCATCATAGTAAAATTCTAAGTTTTTCCATGGTTATCCTAGAATAAAAATTCTATCAATTAAGTGCATTGGCAAAGTCATCATCGAATATTCATCAAATTTAAGCAATTCTTGTTTCAATTAACGGCATGGCAAGCAATTTATGTATCCTAAATGTAATACTTAAGTGAATGTAACTAAACATGGTAATTACTAATAACAATCCCCCCCAAACTCGAGTGAGGCATTGTCCTCAATGCATGCATAAAAATAACGAAAATAAAAATAAAAATAAAAATGCATACGAGGACTTACTCCGAGAGTTCGTCATCGTAGATGATTAGTTTCCTTCTAGTTGGCGTCTTGATTTTCTTGCTTGAACGCGATGGTTGTTTTCTTGTTGCCGGGATGTCTTTAGCTTTGGTTGTCGTGGCATCTTCAGGGTTGGTTTCCGTGGCATCAGCTTGTACAGGCACGATGTAGGTTGCCGCGGCATCTTCTTCATTGGTTGTCGGGGCAAGGATCTTGGCAGTAAATTTCCTTAGCATGGTAGTTGTGAGTCTTGTTGTGAAAAAGAAAACAAAGAAAACCTGAAAACTAAAGATAATGAAGAAAATTAAAATATCTCCTAAAAATAAAAAGAAAAAGAAAATACTGAAAGGAGAGCATGCTCATGCATCTCCTAAGTTGACCACTTCCTTGTTACGTTCCACATGGGCACCATTGTAGTGCTTCAATCTTTGTCCATTAACTTTGAATTCATGGTTGTCAGAGATGGACTTGATTATCACGGCACCATGAGAGAATGGTTTGACGACTTCAAATGGTCCTGACCATCTTGATTTCAGCTTTCCCGGGAAAAGTTTTAGCCGATAATTGAATAGGAGAACTAGTTGCCCTGGCGTGAATTGCCGTGGCAATAGTTTCTTGTCGTGCCATCGCTTTGTTTTCTCCTTGTAGATTCGTGCATTGTTATAGGCGAGTGCACGGAATTCTTCTATCTCATTGAGATCCGTCAAGCGCTTTTGTCCGGCACTTTCCCAATCCATATTCACGGTCTTGATTGCCCAGTATGCCTTGTGCTCGATTTCCACTGGTAGATGGCATGTTTTACCATAGACAAGTCGGAAGGGGGACATACCTAAGGGTGTTTTGAATGCAGTGCGATATGCCCAAAGTGCGTCATCTAATCTTAATGACCAATCCTTCCTTGAGGGATTTACAACTTTCTCGAGTATTCCCTTCAACTCCCGGTAGGAAATTTCTGCTTACCCGTTGGTTTGTGGGTGATATGCCGAAGCTTTGCAACATCTTGGCAATTAGTCTGTTGTCAAAATGCTTGCCCCCGTCACTGATAATCGCTCTCGGCATCCCAAACCGTGTAAATATGTTTTTCTGCAGGAATCGTTGCACGGTCTTGGAATCGTCGTTGGGAACTGCAGCTGCCTCTACCCATTTAGACACATAGTCGACGGCGAGTAAGATGTAGAGGTTGTCGAATGAAGATGGGAAAGGTCCCATAAAATCGATCCCCCATACATCGAACAGTTCCACCTCGATGATGTTCTGGAGTGGCATCTCATGTCGTCTAGAGATATTGCCCGTCCTCTGGCAACGATCACATTGCTTGTAAAAGTCTTGGGCATCTTTGTACAATGTTGGCCAATACAAACCGGATTGCAAGACTTTGGCTGCGGTACGAGTTCCTCCAAAATGTCCTCCATAGGGTGAAGAATGGCATTGCCGGAGTACATTCTGTTGCTCTTCTTCAGGGACACATCGGCGTATAACCTGATCTGCACATTGTTTAAACAAAAGAGGCTCGTCCCAAAAGTAATGCTTAGCATCATGGTGGAACCGCTTCTTCCCTTGGTGAGTAATGCCATAAGGAAAAATACCACAAACAAGGAAGTTAACTAAATCCGCTACCAGGGTATTGCCGAGGCATGTGCCGCCGTGGCGACTACACCCAAGATTGCCGAGGAGTGCGCGTCAAAGACTGTTGCGGCGTCGAGAGTTACCGAGGCGTGTGCATCCATGGTTGCCGAGGCGTCATGGGTTGCCGAGGCATCTAGGGTTGCTGAGGCGTCAAGGGTTGCCGAGGCGTTGAGGGTTGCCGAGGCAATTAAAATTTGTTCATCCGGGAATGCATCACATATCTCTAGATCCGCGTCCTCCTCCCTATTTCGTTCCAAACGTGATAAGTGATCGGCCACTTGATTTTATGTTCCTTTCCTGTCCTTAATTTCAATATCAAATTCTTGTAAAAGTAATATCCAACGAATCAAACGAGGTTTAGCATCCTTTTTAGCAAATAAGTATTTGATTGCCGAGTGGTCCGTATGAACGATTACCTTTGTACCAATTAAATAGGATCGGAAGTTGTCAAATGCGAAAACCACAGCTAGTAACTCTTTCTCCGTTGTTGTGTAATTCACTTGAGCACCATTAAGAGTTTTACTAGCGTAGTATATCACATGGAAGGTCTTACCTGTGCGTTGGCCTAGGACTGCTCCTACCGCGAAATCACTTGCATCACACATGAGCTCAAAAGGTAGCGTCCAATCTGGTGGAACGACAATGGGTGCCGAGGCAAGCTTTTTCTTTAGGGTTTCGAATACTTGAGTGCAAGAATCATCAAAATTGAAGACTTTATCCTGTTCAAGCAGATTACACAAAGGTTTAGTGATTTTAGAAAAATTATGAATGAACCTCCTGTAAAAACCTGCATGTCCGAGAAAACTTCGAATTCCTTTAACCGAATTTGGTGGGGGTAATCTCTCGATCACGTCCACCTTGGCTTTGTCTACTTCAATTCCCTTGGATGAAATCTTGTGGCCGAGCACTATTCCTTCATCTACCATAAAGTGGCATTTCTCCCAATTGAGGACTAAATTCGTTTCTTCGCATCTTGCCAACACCCTCTCTAAATTGCCGAGACAGCCGTCGAAGTCATTACCAAAAACCGAAAAATCATCCATGAAGATCTCAAGGAAGTCTTCGACCATATCTGAAAAGAGTGCCATCATGCATCTTTGGAAGGTTGCCGGGGCGTTACACAATCCGAACGGCATCCTTCGGAAGGCATAAGTACCGTATGGGCATGTGAAGGTTGTCTTTTCTTGATCTTCTGGTTCTATGGCAATCTGATTGTAACCTGAATAACCATCAAGAAAACAATAAAAGGGTTTACCTGCAAGACGGTCAAGCATTTGATCAATAAAGGGTAATGGGAAGTGATCTTTCCTAGTGGCTTTGTTTAGCTTTCGATAGTCCATACAAACCCTCCAACCGGTCATAGTCCTGGTTGGGATAAGTTCATTATTTTCATTGCTTACCACTGTTATACCTCCCTTTTTCGGTACGCATTGTACCAGACTTACCCACGTACTATCAGAGATAGGGTATATAATGCCGGCGCCAAGCCACTTGATGATTTCTTTCATTACAACCCCTTTCATGGCATGATTCAGTCTCCTCTGGGCCTCAATTGAAGGTTTGTGATCATCTTCCAACAAGATCTTGTGCATGCACACCGCTGGGCTAATTCCCTTCAGGTCGGCAATTGTCTACCCTATTGCCTTTTTGTGTAGCTTCAACATCTTGATCAGCTTCTTTTCCTGCTCAGGCTGTAACTTAGAAGAAATAATTACAGGCAAAGTATTATCGGTCCCTAAGTATACATATTTTAGTTGCTCTGGCAATTGTTTCAACTCAAGAATTGGTGGTTGCTCAATAGAGGGTATTTCGAGCTTACCTTCCTTACCTGAGTAGTCCAGTGGTTCAAAGTTTATACCTGGTCGGTTGACTAGCCAATTTGCCTCTTCTGGTTGTTCCTCATCGACCGGTTCTTCATACTCCTCATGTTTCTCTTGGTCGGCAATGTAGTTGCCGAGGCAACTAAATTCCTCATCGAAGTTAAACTCTGTCGTGGCATGAAGTAGTTGGCATTCTTCTGGATCATCGGCATGCCTTAGTGTTTGGAACACATTTAGTTTAACTTGCTGGTCACTCACCCTCATTGTGAGTTCTCCCTTTTCAACATCAATCAAGGTTCTCCCTGTCGCTAGGAATGGTCTCCCGAGAATGATAGGTGCATGCTCATCTGCTTCACAATCCAAAACAATAAAGTCAGCGGGAAAAATGAATTTATCAACTTTTACCAGTATGTCCTCGATTTTTTCCTCTGGATGCACATAGGATCTGTCGGCTAGCTGTAGCATGACTGTTGTAGGTCTTGCCTTCCCGATTCCTAGTTTTTGGAAAATCGATTTAGGCATCAAGTTTATGCTAGCCCCAAGGTCGCATAATATTTTCCCGACATAGTGATTTCCAATGGAACAGGGTATTGTGAAACTTCCGGGATCCTTCAACTTGGGTGGCATACGATTGTGCAACATTTCCATGCATCCCTCTGTCGCGGCAAGTGTTTCAAACTCTCCTAGCCTTGTTCTTTTGGACACAATGTCTTTAAGGAACTTTGCATAGTTTGGCATTTGTTCAATTGCTTCCACCAATGGCAAGTTGATGTGGACTTGCTTTAGGATATCAAGAAACTTCTTGAATTGGTATTCTTGCTTTTGTCGCTTCAACCTTTGTGGGAATGGTGGTGGAAGTCGGATATCTTCGATCCTTTCATTGGTTTGAAATCTGATTGACGGCATTGCCGGGACATCTGGAGTTGCCGAGGCATTATCAACTGGGTTGCCGAGGCATGCTTATCGCAAGTTGCCGAGGCGTCTTTATTGTCAGTTGCCGAGGCATGCTTATTGCCGGTTGCCGCGGCAATTCCTGGTTCAGCATCTGAGGCTTTGCCGCTAGGTTCATCTTGATCTTTTTGTGGAATTTTGTTTGATGAGCGGGTTTGAGCCTCTCTAAGTTGCTGGCCACTTCTGGTGGTGATTACCTTACATTGCTCATGGCCAGTTCCTCTTACGACTTCAGTATCGCTAGGTAAACCTCCTTGTGGTCTAGTATTCAGATTTTGAGCAAACTGTCCGACTTGATTTTCCAATGATTTGATTTCCGCCTCTTGGTTTTGCAATCTCATCTCGGTCCTGTTAATAAAAGCATCAGTTCTTTTTATGAAATTACTATTCTCAGCCATATAAGATTCAGTTTTCATCATAAAAGCATTTAGAGAATTTTCCAAAGAACTAGATGTTGTCGGTTGTTGCTGCGGCATCTGTTGCCGTGGCATATTCTGCTGGAATCCGATGCTTGTGCATTTTGATTGTTCTGGTTTAGAGCATTGTTGGGATTACTCCATGAAAAATTCGGGTGCTTCTTCCAAGCTGGATTGTATGTATTGGACATCACGTTGTTGCTCCGATTGTAATTCCCCACATAAAAGCTGGATTCCGGATTCTGCATATATTCAGAAGAATTATGGTTATCACCACATAACTCACAAAAAGAATCAATTACCTTGACTTCATGTGTGTTGTTTGGTTTTTGCATGTTCTGGACCATCTTGGTTAAAGCGGCCAATTGTGCCGAAATTGAATCTGATGATCCTAGTTCATGTATTGTGGCTTGGCGTCTAACTCCTCCTCTTCTAGTGGATGGGAATTGATAATCATTCTTGGCCAGCCTGTTTAAGATTTGCATTGCTTCTTCCGGCGACTTATCTAGGAGTATGCCGTTTGCCGAGGCATCTAGCATCATCCTTGTTGGTGTATTCACGGCGTTGTAAAACATCGTTACTTGAGTCCACACCGGGAATCCATGTAGGGGCATTTGTGTAGAAGTTCTCTATATCGCTCCCAAGCCTCGTACATGGATTCATCATCTGCCTGCCGAAAAGAAGTAATGTCGTTACGAGCTTATCAGTCAAATTTGTAGGATTAAATCTAGCAAGGAAATCATGACAAAGATCAGTCCAAGATGCTATGGATCCGGCAGGAATGCTATTCAACCATGCTTTCGCCCTATCCTCGGTGAATAGGGGAATAATCTTAATCGTAGGACATCGGGGTGACTCGTGTATCTTGAACGAGTTGCAAATCTCGAGGAAAGATTTCAGATGTTGTCGTGCATCTTGATTCTTTGAGCCGCCAAATTGACCAATTGTGTTGATCATATTAAACATTACCGGTTTTAACTCAAAGTGGTTGGCTTCAATTTCAGGTGCGACAACTCTCGGGTTAAGTCCATCAAGATCTTCTTCAAGATAGTCTCGAATAGTTCATTTGCGCAAGAATCACTCCTCCTCCCGCTCGAACATCTTGATTCATATTGCCATCTTGATTTGCCATTGCTTCTCTTATCCTTCGTCTAAGTCTTTGTAAGGTTCGTTCGATTTTGGATCAAAGGGATATTCTGGTGAAGTCGGTCTCGCCTACGGTCATATACCAATGCAAAACCAAAGTTTGTTAGCCCTTTGAATTTTAAACAAGAAAATAAAAAGAAAGTGCAAGAAAGTAAAAACAAAATCGCTATTGCCAATCCCCCGAAACGGCGCAAAAACTTGTTGCGCGTAATAAGTGCTACGCAATTGTACAAGTATACACGCCGCAAGTTATAGTATAAAAGATATCGTCTCCACGAGGATTGGTGCTACTTCAAGAATCTAGTCTCTTGTAATTGTAAAAAGTAAAAACACAAATAAAAGATTATAGAAGTTTAACTAATCTAGAAAGCAAATAAGTAAAAGAAAAGATGAATTCAATTGAGAGAGATAGGCTAGGTTATCGTGAGTTGAGGTGTGATAGCCGATTGGATTGTCTTGGTAAAAAGTGTGCACGGCAACTCGGTTGTCGTGGCAACTTGCACGACGGGGTTGCCTTGGCAACTAATTGATGGTTGCCCGGGCGACTAGTTGGGCAACTACTTGGGCGATCGGGCAGCAACTTCAAGGTTCGGCGGAGCGTTCTTCAATGGTTTCTTCTTATCCCTAAGTCGAAACTCTAGCTACTTGTGCATGCCTTGATAATACATCCTGCGTGAATCAAGGGTGAACAACAACCAATCTTGCGCTCCTCTTAGCCGTTGAAATCCTTAACTTATTCCTAAGCCGGATTAATCTTCACCATCATTGGATTGAATAAAGATCATATTCATTCGTTTCTTGAATCTAACTCTCCCGATATTAGATAAATGGATGAAATCACGAGATCTTCTCCCAATTCACTCGCAAACAATAATAAGAATCAAGAATGAATAAACCTTGAAATAGAAAAGTGCAAACTCTTATTACCTAAACAAAAACCAATAGTTTCTCACAACCACAAAACACAATAACCATAGCCAAGTAAATTTAGTTCATGGCTAGTTTCCAAAGAAACACAAGATAAACAATCCCTAGCATGAACCCAATCGAACAAGGAAGAAAAGATGAAGCTTGTCGAAAATTCCCCTTTGCTTCCTCTCTTGGTCTTGTCGAAATTCCCTCTTGCTCTCTCTATGCATCTTGTCGAAATCTCCTTGATATTTATAGGGCTAGGCCAAAGTCCTTCTTTGAGGAGGAGTTTGAGTTGGAATTAAATCATCTTTAAAGAATATAATTCTTTATTATAATTTTATTCCTATTAGAACTTCTCCTATCTTCTTGAATTTTATTCTTCTTTAATCTCTGCATGGCAATCAAATTCCTTTGAGCTTGGGCCTTGCTCCATGTCATCTTGGGCTTGTAAAGTCATTAATTTCGACATCCCTATTGCATTTTGTCTTTGTCGACAAATGCCATGGCAACTGGCTCGGCGTCTCCTTCATGCATTGTCCTGGCAACTAGCTCGGCATATCCATCATGCATTGCCCTGGCAACTAGCTCGGCATTGCTTTGGCAAGTGATCCTGCACATACACACACAAAAACACACCAAAGCAGCATCTTTTTCCACAAAAATCACCAAGTTATGTAATCAAGCTCACCGATTGAAGGAAACATGGATTAATGCATGAATGGCTAACTATGCACCTAATATGAGCCTAAGTCTAACAATAATATGAGTAAAAAGGGTAAGAAAATAGTACTTTTGAACACTTATCAATAGCCGATTGGATCGTCTTGTTAAAAGAGTGCAAGGGCAACTCAGTTGTCGTGGCAACTTGCGCAGCGGGGTTGCCTTGGCAACTAATCGACGGCTGCCTGGGAAACTGGCTGGGCAACTGTTTGGGTGGCTGGGCAGCAACTACAAGGTTCAACAGAGCGTTCTTCAATGGTTTCTTCTTATCCCTAAGTTGAAACTCTAGCTAGTTGTGCACGCCTTGACAATACATCATTGCGTGAATCAAGGGTGAACAACAACCAATCTTGCGCTCCTCTTAGTCGTTGAAATCCTTAACTTATTCCTAAGCCGGATTAATCTTCACCATCAATAGATTGAATAAAGACCATACTCATTCGTTTCTTGAATCTAACTCTCCCGATATTAGATAAATAGATAGAATTACGATATCCTCTCCTAATTCACTCGCAAACAAGAATAAAAAACAAGAATGGGTAAACCTTGAATTGAAAGTGCAAACTCTTATTATCTAAACAAAATCCAATTGTTTCTCACAACAACAAAACACAATAACCCCAACCAATCAAGTTAGTTCATGGTTGGGTTCAAAGGATATACAAAGAATAATCCCCAAACCATAAATCTAATGGAAGCAAAGAAGAAGAAGAAGAAATTGATCAGCCCTCTTTGGAAAATCTCTCAATCGAACTCTCTCCCCCTTTACTCTTTCTTGTCAAAATCTCTCCCTTCTTGCCCTCCTTGGAGTTGGCGACATGATCTTTAATTTATAGGGCTAGGTCAAAGTTTTTTTTTGAGGAGGAAGTTAAGTTGGAATTAAATTATCTTTAAAGAATATAATTCTTTATTATATTTAAATTCCTTCTAGAACTTCTCTTATCTTCTTGGGATTTAATTTCTCTTTAACCTCTTCATGGAAATCAAAATCCTTTGGGATTTAGCTTTGCTCCACATCATCTTGGGCTTATCTAGCCATCAATTTCGACTACCATATCATCTTATTCCTTGTCGAAAATTGCCTTGGCAACTAGCTCGGCATCTCCTTCATGCATTGCCCTGGCAACTAGCTCGGCATCTCCTTCATGCATTGCCCTGGCAACTAGTTCCAGCCTTGCTTTGGCAAGTGATTCTGCATACACACACAAAATACACCAAAGCAGTATTTTTTTCCACAAAATTAAGCAAAATATGAAATCAAGCTTGTCCACCAAGGAAATAATGCAAACATGCATGAATGGATAATAATACAACTAATATGAGCCTAAGTCTAACAATAATATGAGTAAAAAGGGTAATAAAAATAGTACTTTTGAACACTTATCACACCCCCAAACTCGAACTATTGCTTGTCCTCAAGCAATGCAAACTAACAATTACCTTTCAAGACTTTAATCATCAAAGACATGCTTCAAACTTGAATTCAAACCTCGGAACCGTGGCACAAAGTATGATCACCTTTTAATTTTTCAGATAGCACAAAAATTACCCGGAACCAAACAATAATGCTTGTGACAATGTGTGTGCGTAGTTGTGTACAAGTTGATTTTCAAGATTCTATGTGAACAATAGGCTTTTATCAATTTAATTGTCGGGGCATTTATTTTTATTTTCACTAGAGCCAATTTCGGGCACCTCTAGCAAAGTAAGCAATTTCTCATTTTATTTTAGTCGACTAGAGCCAATTTCGGGCACCTCTAACGATTCTTTAATGTCCATTAACTACTAGAATCAGTTTCGGGCACCTCTAGCAAGAATTTAACTTTTAATTTTCAATTTTAAATTTACCCAAATTTTAAGCAACCTAAGTTCACTAAGTTTCTTTCAATCAACAAGCCACAACCGTGTAAAAAAATCAGCGCCATAGTAAAATTCTAAGTTCTTTTCATGCAATCCTAAAATTAAAGGTTCTTTCAATTAAGTGCAGTGGCAAAAATTCATCATTGGATATTCAGCAAGTCTTAAGCAATTAAATCCAATTAAAGGCATGGCAAGTAACATATGCAACCTATATGTGATTGCTAAAGATGAATGCAACTAAACATGAAACTAACTAGAAACCAACAACAGTTAATATACATACTAAATATATAATTTTCAAACGTAAACAAAGTAAAAATAAGGACGAAATTAAAAAATAAAAAAGGAAGTTTATACCTTGAGTATGGGATTTATGGATGAATGAGGAGGTGACGATGCACAAGTCTTGATGATTTTGCGAGGATTTGATGAATAACCCAAAAGCCCTCAAAAGATTTTGGTGATTTGTGAAAAACTAAAGGGTTTGGATGGGTTTATATAGGTGAAAATGTATCTAAGGTTTAAGAGAAAAGTAGAGTTTTATTTAAAGTTGGAAACCCTCTTTTAATGCCTATTTAACTCTCTAACAGCTACGTATATCGATACTCCACCTGTGCGTATCGAAACACTGAACCAAAATAGTTTTTAGCCATTTTGATACGCGACACCATACCGGTATTGTCTCATGATACCCGTACCGATACTCGTTAGCCCGTATCGGTACCCTTGAGCCAAAAATGTCATTTTTTGATGCAAGGTGCTCAAAAATTCGAACTTAATCGAATCGAAATGCATACAAATGATATATGAACATCATGTATGAGCTAAAACATATGCGTACTCCCTTAGCAACAAGCATAGATGCATATAGGAGCAAAAATACATAAGAAAAGTAATCATTCAAATTCAAGCAAAATTTTAAGACCAAAAAGGCTCTAAGGCTAGTTAAACCTAATTGTCTCCTAAGAGACCAAAAATGCTCTTTGTCTAAAGGTTTGGTAAAGATATACGCTAATTGATTCAAGGTGTCTGCATATTCTAGAACAACATCGTTTTTCAAGACATGTCTCTAAAGAAATGATGTTTTATCTCTATATGCTTGGTTCTAGAATGTTGGATAGGATTCTCAGTGAGACATATGGCACTAGTGTTGTCGCACTTAAGAGGAATGATACCTATATCAATTCCATAATTTAAAACTTGTTGCTTCATCTAAAGGACTTGAGCACAAGAACTTTCTGCCGATATATATTCCGCTTCGGTAGTAGATAATGGTACACTATTTTGTTTGTTAAAGAAACAAGATATGAGCATAGCACCTAGGAATTGACAAGTACCTGAGGTACTTTTTCTATCTATCTTACAACCTCCATAATCTGCATCCAAATAAGCAAGCAAATCAAAGGAGAAATATCTAAGATACCAAAGGCCTAAATAAGGTGTGTCTCTAAGGTATCTAAAGATTCTCTTAACGGCTATAAGGTGTGATTCTCTAAGACTAGCTTGAAATCTAGCACACAAGTAAACACTAAACATGATATCTGGTCTACTTGTAGTAAGATAAAGCAAAGATCCAATCATAGAGCGATGAAGCTTTAAATCAACACACTTACCTCCTTCATTTTTGTCAAGCTTTGTAGAAGAGCTCATTGGTGTGGCTTGAGGTTTCATATTTTCCAAGCCAAACTTCTTGAGCGTGTCCTTAATGTACTTAGCTTGATTGATGAAGATGTCATCTTTCCTTTGTTTGATTTGGAGTCCTAAAAAGAATGAGAGCTCCCCCATCATGCTTATTTCAAACTCACCTTGTATTAACTTAGCAAAATCTTGGCAAAACAATTCATTAGTAAAACCAAAAATTATATCATCAACATAAATTTGAACTAATAAAATGTCTTTGTCATTTTTTTTAATAAAGAGTGTAGTATCTACCTTTCTTTTTTCAAAACCTTTTTCAATTAAAAAACTTGACAACCTTTTATACCAAGCTCTAGGAGCTTGTTTCAAACTATATAAAGCTTTTGAAAGTTTAAAAACATGGTTTGGATATTTTGGACCTTCAAAACTGAGTGGTTGTTCTACATACACTTCTTCATTAATAAAACCATTTAGAAAATTACTTTTTACATCCATTTAAAAAAGCTTGAATTCATAATAACATGCAAATGCAATAAGCATCCTAATAGTTTCCATTCTAGCTACGGGTGCATAGGTTTCATCAAAATCGATTCTTTCTTCTTGAGTGTAACCTTGAGCAACAAGTCTAGCCTTGTTCATCACTATGTTACCACTTCCATCTAGCATGTTTCTAAAAACTCATTTAGTTCCTATTGTAGACTTATTACTAGGCCTATCAACTAGTGTCCAAACTTGACTTCTCTCAAATTGATTTAACTCCTCTTGCATAACCAATATCCAATAATCATATTTTAATGCTTCTTTGATATTTTTAGGCTCAATGCATGAGATAAATGCAACATTACAAGCATTTTTAAGAGAAAGTCTAGTGGTACCCTTTTGGATGGATCACCCAAAATCTCACCATCTTTGACATAGTTAAACTCCCTTGGGTAGCTCACTTCCTTTTCCTCTAGAGTCATATCATTCAAGGCTTCTAGAGGTGGATCTTATGCTTCTTCGTTGGAAGGAACTTCATCTACCTTTGATGATTGCCCACCATCATTGGCTTCAAAAATTCCTACATCATCATCATTACAAGAATCCTTCCTTGGGAGGAGGTTATCATTGAAAACCACATGTATAGACACTTCAACTACCAAAGTTCTTTTATTAAATACACGATAGGCTTTAGAATTTAAAGAATAACCTAAGAAAATAGCTTCGTCACTTTTAGCATCAAATTTGACCAAATTATCTCTTCCATTATTTAAAACAAAACATTTACATCCAAAAGGATGAAAATAGCTAATGTTAGGCTTTTGGATTTTAAAATCTCATAAGTCGTTTTCTTTAAAATCGGTCAAATCATTACTCGGTTTACAATGTAACAAGCGGTGTTAGTGGCTTCTGCCCAAAATACTTTGGCAAATTGTTTTCACAAAGCATGGTTCTAGCCATTTCTTCTAAGGTTCAATTTTTCCTCTCACCAACCACATTTTGTTAAGGAGTGCGAGGAGCGGAAAAATTATGGCTTATACCATTTGAATTAAAAAAATCCTCAAAGCCTAAATTTTGAAATTCGGTACCATGGCCATTTCTAATATGTGAAATAGGTTGACCAACATCATTTTGAGTAATTTTTTAAAGCGTGATGAATTTTCTAAAGCCTCGTCCTTGGTACTTAAGAATAGAACCCAAGTGTATCTACTAAAGCAAATGCATATGATTTTTCACCCAAGCTCATAGTCCTAATAGGGCCAAAAAGATCCTGTGGGTTAATTGTAAAACTCTACTAGTAGAAACATCATTAATAGTTTTGAAAGAAACTCTTTTTTGTTTGCCTTTTGCACAAGCATCACAAATTTTATCAAGAGAAAACTTTATTTTAGGCAAACCTCTTACTAGATCTTTTGAAACCAATTTTTCTAAAACACCCATGCTCGCATGCCCTAGTTTTCTATGTCATAACCATGAGTCATGCTCATCTTTTGCAACAAAACATGCATTTAAAATATGAATGTCATCTAAATGCACCATGTATATGTTTCCTATGCGATGACCAATAAGCACAATTTTGTTAGTTTCAAAGTTTAAAATTTTTCAACCATTTAAATCAAAAAGAACAATGAAACCTTTATCACAAATTTGGCTTATGCTTAAAAGGTTATGTTTTAGACCGTTGACATATAAAACATTGTCTATAGGGATAGAAGAGTGATTACCAATAGAACCAATTCCTTCAATGTGGCCTTTGGAGTTGCCACCGAAAATCACTACTCCTCCACTCTTTGGTTTTAGCTCCAAGAACCGACTCTTGTCACCAGTCATATGTCTCAAGCATCCACTATCAAGGTACCACAAATTTGCATATATGGCGTTGGCCTTGTAGCAATGCTCCCCCTACAAACAAAGAATTAAGCATTGGTTTTTAGTACCCAAATCATTTTGGGTCCATGAGTATTAGCTCCCAAAATCTTGGTTCCCTTGGGAATCCAAGAAGACAAATCAATAATGTTGTTAGAAGCAATTAGTTCCTTAGGAACCCATACACTTCTAACCTTCTTACCATATGAGGGCCTTGGGAAGCCTCTTTGTTTGTACCCATTAAAGTTTCTCTTTACATAGTTGGGTTTTGAAGAACTTGCTTTTTCAAAACTTTGTTTCTCAACCTTGCTTAGAGAAGCTTTAAGATCATTCACCTCCTTGTGGTGACCATCATGAATTTTAGAAAGAAAGATGTTTAAATCATGATTTTTTTTCAAAATCATTTTGTTTTTTTCGTAAATCAGAAACCTTCTTTTAAAGTTTGGAGTTGGTTTTCGAAAAGAATTATTTTGGTTTTTCAAATCGGAAATGGTTTTCTTTTTTTTCAAAATCGATTCCTTAAACTTTCCGCCAACTCATCATAAACCTCTTGTAACTCATCTTATGCTTCTTGAAGTTCATCAAAATATAAATCAAATGAAGATGAGTTAAAGGTTACCTTAGGATCTTCTTCAAGAGCAATGAGGCAAAGGTTGGACACTTTTTGCTCCTCTTCATCGGATGATTCCTCATCACTCCAAGTTGCAACGTTTACCTTGAGCATCTTCTTCTTTTCGAAGCTTTTCCTTTTGAGTCAGGGGCAATCGGTCCTTATATGACCCGACTTCTTGCACTCAAAGCAAATAAGTTAATCATTCTCCTCCTTGTTCTTGTTCTTGAAGTCTCCTCTTCGATAGAACTTTCTTCCCCGGTTGGACTTCATGAACCGATTGAATTGTTTGGCTAGCATAACCATTTCTTCATGTTCCTCCTCACTAGAATCACTCTCTTCTTGTGAAGCTTTGAGAGTAGTTCTCATCTTTTTCTTTTCTACTTTCTTCTTTTCGACCTTTTTCTCTTCTCTCTTCTTCTCATCTTCCCCTTCATTTCTTCATGATCTCATGGGTTAGAAAAGATCACATAAGAGTATTGAGCTTCAAGGTTTTAAGGTCTTTGGCCTCGATGATGGCGGTCCTCTTTCCATCCCAAGACTCGAGAAGGGAGTAAATGAGCTTCCTATAACCCCCCGACCCGACCTAGTCGCAAGACCGAACTAAGCGAGCTACATTGGGTTTGGCAAAACAAGACTACAAAGATTAACCCGAAATATAACCATTTTTTTCCTTTTTATCTTATCTAGATGCAACATATTAACCTATGGTGTGCATATTGGCAGCGAGTGAAGGCTCAACTCAATCGGGCGTCAAATTAACATCCAATTGCTCACAATTGCAATTTAGGGACCAAATTTCAATTCTAGAAAACTACAAGGACTTAACCCAATTTAATTTTACCGATCCTCAGTTAATCAGGTTTCATCCTCATATGTCAAAAACCGGTTCAAAACAATCATTCAAACTCATCCAATTGTATACATAACATTCAGGGACCAAAACATAAGGAACAGAAACTTCTAAACATCCCAATAACTGAATTAACAGCTACCCGTATTGGTACACGAGCAAGTCTATCAGTACGTGTCGCAAACCTTTCGAGCTTGACATAAAAAAACACGGAGTCGCCACCAATCTTTTAAAAGGTGTGATTGGATCACCTAAGAACATGTCATTTTAATAAAATATTTTATTTTATTAAAACAACGGTTTTGGTCTGTGAAAACAAAAAAAAATGGGTCAGGGAGTCGGTTACGCATGGGGAAGGGTTAGCACCCCACAGCGCCCAAAAATTGGTACCTAGCCGATTACAAAATGTTTTAATGTCAGAATTTGCAAGTTCATACAAGATTCAATTTATCTGTCCATTTATGAATATGATTCTATTTAACAGTCTTACCATCCGGAGAATGTACTTTAATCACCGCCAACACTCCTCATGTTAACCCTTCATTTTCGTTTGATAAGACACCGCATTTATTATATTATTAAATATTACAACAATAAATGTATTAAATTAACCTATAAGATAATATAAAAACATACAAAGATAATAAATTAAATGAATAAGCATTAATAAACAAACAACAAAGAAAAAAACATAATTATTAAAATATGACAGTTTTATTAAAATATACAAATTATAAATTATTTTAAAAAAGGTGAAAATGAATTTATTAATTAAAAAAGAATTTAAAGAAACTTAATGACCGAATTAAAAAAATAAAACTAGAGGCCAAATTTAAAAGAAAATAATGACTAAATTGAGGAGTTTGAAAAGTAGGTGGCTGGGGGCACTAAGATGATTGGGGCAGAGGGATTTAATGAGCGTAATTTACCTACTTTTATTTTAAATGACATGGGTATAAAACCCATTTACACAAACACAATTTTATTTCTTTTCCTTCAAAATTTTGGATCAAATCCCCCTTTTAAAATTTTCTCTCAAATGTTCTTAGTTGTTCTTCATGAGATGAAGAACACTAAGAACAGCCACCGCGCCGGTCTCCTTCTGTAACGACGTTTTTTGAAAAAAAATCCCCTTTAGAAAAATTATAAGTTCGACACTACGAGTTATCCCAAAAATCTTTTCTTTGTAATCTTGGTTTAAAGGGATTTCTTTTGAAAATTCTTTTTCTTTAGAAAACTGATTGAAAACTGGGAGTCGCCACCGGCCACTTGGATAAGGTAGATCGGACACCACAAAACCAGAGATTCATTTTGAAAGGTTTTGGGAGTTGGTTACGTGTGGGGAAGGATTAACACCCCCATCACGCTAGAAAATCGGTACCAAACTATTTGTTACTTTTAATCGAAGGAAATTGTTGGAATTTGAAAAGAATTTAATTTGGTGACCTTAATTGAAAATTAACCTTAATTGAACGGGCTTTATCAAATTGATGGGTTCAAATTAATTGGACATTTAATTAATAAGGTTAACTATACACCGGACCATAGATTAAACCGACATCGAATAAGCCTGACTATCGTGTTAATTTATGGTTCGAATCCCGCACGTCACCTTTATGCATGATGCAAGCATTTAAAATATGATGTAGTGATTCGGTTAAGTTTTAATTATACCTTGAGTCGGTAAGGATTAATTCAAATATTTGGTCAACATCCTTTAACCTCGGACTATTGCGACACAAATATCGGAACTAATGAATACCTCTCTTTTTATGATTTAAATTAATTAACATGTAAATCAAATGGGTCAAATGATAACAAATAAAAGATGGATGTCACAAAAAGGCTTGAAAATTAAACATACAAAGGTCCACTAAAAGTCCTAACCTAAAAGGCCCTCATTATGGAATTTTAATTAGTGATCTAGTTACTAATTAGGTGCTTCTAGTATTAACCTTAAATTAATTAATCCTAAAAAATCTAGAGAACCCTAATAAATTATGAGTTATCTTGTGATATGATAATTAATTCGATTAATCTCAAACTAGTATTCCAATAAGCCAAGAATACTATTTAAAATAAGCCAAATTAATTAATCATAGCTCTAAATTAAAATGTTAGTCTAATTTATATGTCAATTTTATCTTAAAAGATAATTAAGAGGTGTTCAACCAATTTTAATTAATTTAACATTTACTCCAATAAGCCAAAGGCAAATTTAAATTCACTAAACTGATTCGAGCCTTAAGACTAACTACGGCTCTAAAACTAATCCTAGAATTAACTTAATTAATTTAAGGGTCATGCCCCTATTAGACGAGCACACGACCTAAATTAATTAAATTAATTCCTAAACTAATCTAAAGCTAACTTAACAACCCAAAGCCCAAAAAATCAAGAGGCTTAAACTTCTAAACTAAACCCAAATGAAAACCACATGTATATACTTTTAAGAAAATATACCTTAGTTATATATTATATATCATATAGAAAAAATGATAATATGAAATCATGATAATAAAGTAAACAAGCTAATAATAAATTAAACAACATTCAACAAGTAAAATAACATACATATCACAAGCAAAAAATAAAATAAAATAAAACACATAAAAAAGAGACTAAAATTAATGACCAAATTAAAAACAAAATAAAACTAGAGGCCAAATTTAAAAGAAAATAGTGACCAAATTGAGAAGTTTGAAAACTAGGTGGCTGGCGGCGCAAAGATGAATGGGGTAGAGGGATTTAATGAGCACAATTTACCCACTTTTATTTTAAATGACATGGGTATAATACCCAATTACACAAACACAATTTTATTTCTTTTCCTTCAAAATTTTGGATCAAAGCCCTCTTTTAAAATTTTCTCTCTAATGTTCTTAGTTGTTCTTATGAGATGAAGAACACCAAGAACAGCCACCAGGTCGGCCGCCTTCCATTGGTGACGGCCACCGCCTAACGGCGGTGGAAAATAAAAAAATCTTTTTCGAATTTTGTTTAAAAATCCCAACTCGAACCTTCTTTTGAAATCAAACGAAATAACCTCGAATTTTTTTTGAAATAAATTTTGAGTACCCATTTTTTAAAGGAACTAAAATCCAGCTACCACCAAACTCGGACCCCAGCAACGGCGATTTACAGCATTTGCAAGGTGAGTATTACCCCCACTTTTACATATTCAAATCATAACATAAAAAATAAAGATAATAACGAAGAGAAAAAGAAGTAAAGAAACACCCCAAAGAAAACTTGATTCTTGTATTCCACTTGAAGATTCTAGTACAATATGCAGTATAAGTTTCTTCTGTATTTTGTAGTGAAATCGTAGTAATCGGTAGTGAAAATTACAAGGGAAGAGGGGTGTTTATATAGGTTTTTTCATGCCAAAAATACATAGCGAATTTGGAATAAAAATCCCATAAATTAAGGCTAATTACTTCCCTTTTTTGCTTGATTCGGATCATGCTCTGATTTGAGATTGATCTCATATTTTTCCCATATTTGATTCCCATTTGATTTCTTTCCAATTTTTGGATTTTGCCACTGTAGGGAGTCGGCCGGAGAGCGAGAAGTGGTGGCGGTGCGGCACGGGTCACGGTGAGGAGCTGTGGCGGTTCGGTGCGGCCAAGCGACGCTGGAACTGACAGGTGTCGGGCTACCATCGCAGCCTTGGAATGGCCCGATGCCGTGTTTGTCGACATGGACTTGCCTAGGCAATGGAGGAGCTGGGCGCGTGGGGATCACCGACAAACCATGGCCAAGGTGTCATGCGGGTGGCATTACAGCGGAGGGGAGACGAGAAGGTTATGGCTGTCGGCGTCGACCTGTTGCCCAGACAATGCAATTGCTGGTGTGTGGGCTTCAGCGGCGGGAGGCCAAAGCCCAAGCGCGTGGCCCTTACGCGCTTGAGGGAGTCGAAGAGTCCTCTTTCTGCTTTGAATCTGGACCGTTGGGTCGAATCTAATCCAATGGTCAAAATGGGCTGTGCATAGAGGAAAAAAACTTAGCTAGGGTTTTTGTTCCACTCTTTTGGGCCAAATGGACTAGTCATAGTAAAATGGATCTTATTGAATATTAGATGGACTCTTTATTATTTTTGGGGTTTGTTTTAAATACCGTTATGCTAAGTACTAACAATAATAATTAAATAACAATAAAAAATAAATGAATGAATAAAAAATAAAGAGATGGTAAAAATTTAGTGACAACAGCTACCCCTTTTTGCTCATTCTGGTGAAACATGGATAGAGCAAAGACCGAAAGGCATTAATTTCACCGATTGCCAATTCGATGAATGTTCCATTCTTCTTTCGCTCGAACGGATAGGCAGGTTCCATTCTCCTAATGTCTAAACGGGTAGGTGGGTTCCATTCTCCTGATGCCTGAATGGATAGACGGGTTTTATTCTCCTTAAGCCTGAAAAAATAGGCGAGTTCCATTCTCTTGATGCCTGAACTGATAGGCGGATTCTATTCTCCTCATGCTCGAATAGATAAGCAAGTTCCATTCTCTATATGCCCGAACGTATTGGTGGGTTTTATTCTCCTCATGCTAGAATAGATAAGCAGATTCTAAAAAGGTTTCATCCTCATCATGCTTGGATGGATAAGCAAGGTTCTATTCTCCTTACACTCGAATAAATAAGTGAGTGCTGAAAAAAAGGTTACATTCTCCTTATGCTCGAATGGATAAGCAAGTTCTATTCTCCCCACGCTCGAATAGATAAGCGTGTTCTAAAAAAAGGTTCCATCCTCCTTATGCTCGGATGGATAAGCAAGTTCTGAAAAAAGGTTCAATCCTCCTCATGCTCGGATGGATAAGCAGGTTCTGAAGAAAAAGGTTCCATCCTCCTCATGCTCGGATGGATAAGCAGATTCTGAAAAAAAAAAAGGTATGATCGGATGGATAAGCAGGTTCTGGATAAAAGTTCCATCCTTCTCATGCTCGGATGGGTAAGCAGGTTGAAAAATAAAGGTTCCTTTCTCCTCATACCTGAATGGATAAGTAGGTTCTATTCTCCTCAAGCCTAAATAAATAGTCAGGTTCTATTCAACTCACGCTCGAATAGATAAGCAGGTTCTAAAAAAAAGGTTATATTCTCCTCATGCTCGAATAGATAAGCAGGCTAAAAAATAAAGGTTCCATGCTCATATGTCAAAAATTGGTTCAAAACAATCATTCAAACTCATCCAATTGTATACATAACATTCAAGGACCAAAACTTAAGGAACAGAAACTTCCAAACATCCCAATAATTGAATTAACAGCTACCTGTATCGGTACACGAGCAAGTCTATCAGTACGTGTTGCAACCCTTTCGAGCTTGACATAAAAAAAACACAGAGTCGCCACCAATCTTTTAAAAGGTGTGATTGGATCACCTAAGAACATGTCATTTTAATAAAACATTTTATTTTATTAAAACAACGGTTTTGGTCTTCAAAACAAAAAAATAGGTTCAGGAGTCGATTACACTTGGGGAAGGGTTAGCACCCCACAGGGCCCAAAAATTGGTACCTAGCCGATTAAAAAATGTTTAATGTCAGAATTTGCAAGATCATACAAGATTCAATTTATCTGTCCGTTTATGAATATGATTCTATTTTAACAGTCTTACAATCCGGAGAATGAACTTTAATCACCGCCAATACTTCTGGCGCTAACCCGTCATTTTCGTTTGATAAGACATCGTATTTATTATATTATTAAATATTACAGCAATAAGGTATTAAATTAACCTATAAGATTATATAAAAACATACAAGGATAATAAATTAAATGAATAAGCATAAATAAACAAGCAGCAAAGAAAAAAACAAAATTATTAAAATAGGCCAGTTTTATTAAAATATACAAATTATAAATTATTTTTTAAAAAAGGTGAAAATGAATTTATTAATTAAAAAAGAATTTAAAGAAACTTAATGGCCGAATTAAAAACAAAATAAAACTAGAGGCCAAATTTAAAAGAAAATAGTGACCAAATTGAGAAGTTTGAAAACTAGGTGGCTGGCGACGCAAAGATGATTGGGCGGAGGGTTTAATGAGCATAATTTACCCACTTTTATTTTAAATGACATGGGTATAATACCCAATTACACAAACACAATTTTATTTCTTTTCTTTCAAAATTTTGGATCAAAGCCCCCTCTTAAAATTTTCTCTCAAATGTTCTTAGTTGTTCTTAATGAGATGAAGAACACCAAGAACATCCATCACGCCGGCCACCTTCTTTCTTTTGAAATCAGACGAAATAAGCTCGTATTTTTTTAAATAAATTTTGAGTACCCATTTTTCAAAGGAACTAAAATCCGGCCACCACCAAACTCGGACCCCAGTGGCGGCGATTTACAGCATTTTCAAGGTGAGTATTACAACCACTTTTTACATATTCGAATCATAACATAAAAAATAAAGATAATAACGAAGAGAAAAAGAAGTGAAGAAATATCCCAAAGAAAACTTGATTCTTGTATTCCACTTGAAGATTCCAGTACAATATGTTGTATAAGTTTCTTCTGTATTTCGTAGTGAAATCGTAGTAATCGGTAGTGAAAATTACAAGAACACCAAGAATAGCCATCGCGCAGGCCACCTTCCACCGGCGTCGGCTGCCGTCTAACGGTGGCAGAAAATAAAAAAAATCTTTTTTTAAATTTTGTTTAAAAATCCCACCTCAAACCTTCTTTTGAAATCAGACGAAATAAGCTCAGATTTTTTTGAAATAAATTTCGAGTACCCATTTTTTAAAGGAACTAAAATTCGACCACCACCAAACTCAGACCCCGATGGCGGCAATTTACAGCATTTGCAAGGTGAGTATTACAACCACTTTTTATATATTCGAATCATAACATAAAAAATAAAGATAATAACGAAGAGAAAAATAAGTAAAGAAATATCCCAAAGAAAACTTGATTCTTGTATTCCACTTGAAGATTCCAGTAGAATATGTTGTATAAGTTTCTTCTGTATTTCATAGTGAAATCGTAGTAATCGGTAGTGAAAATTACAAGGGGAGAAGGGTGTTTATATAAGGTTTTTTCATGCCAAAAATACATAGGGTTTTTTCATGAAAATTACAAAGGGAGAGGGGTGTTTATATAGGGGTGCGGCACGGGTCATGGCGAAGAGCTGTGGCAGTTCGGTATGGCCAGGTGACGCTAGAACCAGCCGGTGTCAAGCTA